>CM028135.1:701208333-704154166 GCA_016271365.2 Neoceratodus forsteri | reverse complement strand
GGGGATGGAGGACGGGAAGGTATTACCTACTGCAAGAGCCTCTCTCGAAGATCTACTGTTACGGTAAGTTCTTATGTAACTGTACTATCTTACATTGAGAGGGCTCTTGCAGTAGGTAATTACATATAGGACTGAATCCCAAGCAGTCTGGAACAAAAAGAGGCACCGGGAGGAGGAAAACTACTCCAGAAAGCAGTTTAGCTGTGCAAGTCTCAAGATAGGAGGCCCTGCAGAACAGCCAGCCCGAAGCCTGCTCTACGGCGAGAGGCAACATCCAAACTGTAGTGTTTAGTAAAGGTATGGACAGAAGTCCAGGCGGCAGCAGCGCAGATGTCTGCCGCAGACACATTTTTGAAACAAGCCGCTGAGGCAGCTAATCCTCTAGTGGAGTGGCCTCTTACTTGACCCAGGAGGGTCTTGTTGTATTTGTCATAACAGAAAGTGATGCAATGAGCCAACCACTTAGATAGGCATTGCTTGGAAACAGCATTGCCTTCCCTTTTATGAGCAAAAGAGATGAACAATTGATCAGTCTTTCTGAGATCCTTCATCCTGTTGGTGTAGTATCTCAGAATCCGGTGAACATCCATAGTATGGAGTAAATACTCCCCTTGATTAGAGTACTGCGTGAAAAAGGCAGGTAACTCTATTGACTGATTTAGAGTAGACTCTGCTACCACTTTAGGAAGAAACTTAGGATTCATGTGAAGAGCAACACGTTCCTTGTGAAAAATCAAGTATGGGATTTTACACATCAGGGCCTGGAGCTCGGAAATTCTCCGAGCAGTAGTAATGGCCACCAGAAAGAGAGTCTTCCACGAAAGGAACTTCAAATCTGCAGAAGCTGCAGGTTCGAAGGGAGGGAGAGTAAGTTTCTCGAGAACAAAGTTCAAGTCCCAAGGGGGAGCAGCAGTACGGATGGGGGGCCTCAGATGGAGGACCCCTCTGAGAAAGGTCTTAGAGACCTCCAACTGAGCGAAAGTTTTGTCTGCAAAGGGAACATGACAGGCCACCATGTGTACCTTCAGAGAAGAATGACTGAGACCCAAGTCAAACAGATGACGTAGACACTCCAGCAGAAGCCCCGCTGAGCAGGAAAAGGGTTCCGTGTTCTTGGAAGCAGCCCAGATAGAGAATCTTTTCCACTTCATGGCGTAAGTGGATCTGGTGGAGGGTTTTCTGGTCTCCACCACTTGGGGAGACACCCCAAAACGGGATTGAGCTAAGTCTGCAGGAGCCATGCTTGCAGCTGAAGGGATTTGAGGCCTGGATGGACCAGGGTCCCCTGATCCTGGGTCAGTAAACCTCGAGATAGAGGAAGAGGAAGAGGAGGATCCTCCGAGTATTGTGGTAGAAGACAGAACCAAACTTGCCTGGGCCAGAAAGGAGCAATCAGAATAATTTGTGCTCCTTCTGAAACTAGTTTCTGCAAGACTCGTGGGATAAGTGGAATTGGTGGAAAGGCATAGACGAATCTGTCCTTCCAATCTAGAGACAGAGCATCACTCCAAAAAGCACCTCGCTGTGGAACAAGCGAGCAGAAGACGGGAAGTTTTGCGTTTAGAGGGTATGCGAACAGGTCGGCCTGTGGTGTTCCCCAAAGTCGGAAGATATTGTCTAGGACCCCTTGGTCCAGTTCCCACTCGTGAGTCAGAGCAGAAGAGTGATGCCAGGGTGTTGTCGACTCCTGGAACATGAACTGCCATGAGGTAAAGGTTGTGTTGTGTTGCCCAATCCCAAACCCTCATTGCCTCCCTGCAAAGAGGTTAGGACCGAGTCCCTCCCTGTTTGTTGAAGTACCAAACCACGCACATGTTGTCCGTCTGGACGGCTAGGTGGCCGAGAAGGATGTATTGGTGAAGGGCTTGGAGAGTGTACAACACTGCCCGAAGCTCGAGCACATTGATGTGGAGAGCTTGTTCTAGCTTGGACCAGGAGCCCTGGGTCCGATGAGGGCCTAGATGGGCTCCCCAACCTTCGCCCAAGGCGTCTGTGGTTAGAGTCTTGGAGGGGGGAGGACAAAAGAAAGGAACTCCCCAAAACAGGTTCTATTGAACCATCCACCACTGCAAGTCTCGAAGCATCGGCGAAGAGACCAGAACTGGGTAATCTAGGTAATCCACTAACTGATCCCATTGGGAGCGTAGAGTCCACTGAGAAATTCTTATGTGGAGTTGAGCGTGAGGAACTGTCAGGATAGCAGCCACCATGAGTCCGAGAAGGCGAAGGACCGACCTTGCAGAGACCCTCCTGCGGTCGGACAGCAGACTTATTTGGGTCTGTAGGGTGGACGCTCTGTCTGGAGGCAGGAAGGCCTTGCCCATGGTCATATTGAGAATTGCCCCAATAAACTGTAGTCTCTGGGATGGAACCAGATGAGACTTGAAATGGTTGATGGTAATACCCAGGTAGGCAAAAACCTGCTGGGTAAGGGAGAGGCAGCGCAGGAGTTCCTCCCTGGATGAGGCCACCAGGAGCCAATCGTCCAGGTACTGGAAAACCTG
The DNA here is from genome assembly GCA_016271365.2 of Neoceratodus forsteri. Lineage (NCBI taxonomy): Eukaryota > Metazoa > Chordata > Ceratodontiformes > Ceratodontidae > Neoceratodus > Neoceratodus forsteri. Next base: position 704,151,662 of record CM028135.1, on the reverse strand, counting down.
CACTCCCCTGGTATGCAGGTGGGCTGCCACCACTGCCAGGCATTTGGTAAATACTCGGGGAGCTGAGGATAGACCAAACAGAAGCGCCTTGAATTGGCAGTGGTCCCTCTGGAACGCAAAATGAAGGTATCTGAGGTGAGATGGGCGAATGGAAATGTGCAGATAAGCATCCTGCATATCCAGAGCACACAGTCATTGACCCGGCCGGAGGAGGGGCAGAAGGCTCTGCAAAGAGAGCATCCTGAACCTTTTGTATTCTATGAAAAGATTCAGGGAACTGAGATCCAGAACTGGTCTGAGATCTCCTGTCTTCTTTGGGACCAGGAAGAAATGGGAATAGTAACCCGTCCCTTGCAGATGAAGGGGGACAGGTTCTATTGCTTGTTTCAGCAGTAGAGCTGAAACTTCCTCCTGGACCAAGAGAAGATGTTCCCTTGAATATGACAACTTCAGAGGGGGGGTGACGAGGTGGTTTCTGAAGAAACTCTATTGAGTGTCCTTCTGCGATGAGCTGAAGCACCCAAGAATCTGTTGTTATCCTCTCCCGGCCCGGAAGGTGGAGGGAAAACCTCCCTCCTACTGGTTCCTCCGGGGAGTCTGGAGGCTGTGGGAGGGGGAGGAGTCAGGTGTGTGGGCAGCACTGCTGAAGCACCTGGCTGCTTTTGGGCGGGGGGGGCTTAGCAGCTGTGGGGGCCCGGCATTTTGTGGCCCGCCTTCCCTGTGGTTTCGCCTTGGGATGATTCCGTCTGCAAAAGGGATGGCACTGCTGCTGATGGGGACAGTACATGGAATCAACTGACTTCAGTGCTGTCCCCTTCTCTTGTAAATCGGTGATGATGTCCTGGACATCACCCCCGGAAAGCACCGACCCCCGGAAGGGTGCTTCTGGATAGCAGATTGCACCTCCGGGACCAACCCTGACACGCGGAGCCAAGCATGATGCCATAGGCCTACAGCGAAAGCTAAGCTCCGTCCAGCAGTGTCCACTGCATCGTATGTCGCATGAAGCATGTGTTGACTGGCCGAATGAGCAGAGCGGACACGATCAGCCAACTCCTGCTTGACTTGGGAGTCAGGCAGGGAGTCCAATTTGGCTTACACCTGGGTCAGAATGGCCTTCTGGTAGTTCCCCCATATGTCCGACATAATACAGGGCCCTGATCCCCAGCATGGAGGAAGCGTAGATCTTCCTCCCATACTGGTCCAGAAGGCGGGATTCCTTTTCAGGTGGCGACGAGCTGAGGTGTTTTGGGTTGGCTGACCAGCCGTGAGCGGCGCTAATCACAACCGAGTCGGCATGAGGGTGAGAATCCAGGAAATCAACACCCTCTGGAGCCTGATGTAGCCTGTTCGACTTCCTAGGAAGTGGGGCTAAAGACGACGGCTGTTTCCATATGGTGGTAACGAGGTCGGCATGAGGCTCTATCCAGGGTGGCACCAAGGTAGGAGCTGTCACGGGCAGATCCAGATGTTCAGCGAGTTTCAGATGCTGGGGATCTGGTTCCAAGTAGTGCCACTGATGAACCTCCTGGATTTTCCTTAGCAACTCCGTAAAAGAAGGATCTTCCGGATGAGACTTCGGAGTAGTCCTTGGCCTGGGCTTCGACGGAGAGCATGGCTTGTCGTCTCTCTCGGAGCAACCGTTGGAAGAATCTGAGGAGTCTGAGGGCGAAGAGGAGGAGGAAGAGGAAAAAAGACTCCCTTTCCCGACCCGGGGGAGGAACGGACCCCTTGGGACGCCCCCCGGGAAGCGTGTCCTGCCCCTCTCTGGACCCAGATGGATGAGCCCTGGAGTTCAGAGGAGGTGAGGTAGTGTGCTGCCTCAGATGTACGGGAACCTGAGACAGCACCGTCATCGGAAGGTGGCTCTCGACCTCTTTAGTGAGCTGAGCCTTGGCCTCAGCCCACCAGGAGGCCAGAGTCTCCTGCAGGTCCACCGGCGGCTGTGGGGGCAGTGGAGGAGGAGGAGGTGGGGGATAAGAATACGGGTTGTACCCGTATGGAGAGTATCCAAAACCCAGCTGCGGAAAGCCTGGCATTGGGTATTGTGGCGTCGGGTACTGCGGCATTGGGTACTGCGGCGCCGGATACTGTGGTCCCGGGTATGTCGGTGTCGGATAAGACGGAGGGTACCCGGGAGCTGGGGGAGCTGCCGGAGCAGACGGCCTGGCTGGTGGCCTCACCGGCGGGTCCACATTGCAGGGCCCGGAGGGCGGAGGGCCCGGCGGAGGGGGGACATCCAGAAGCGGGATGTCTCCCAGAGTCGGTAGAACCGGCGTCAGGGCCGGTGTCAGAGGCTCTGGCATTGGAGGTACCGGTGTCAGAGGAACCGGCGTCGGAGCCGGCGTCCGGGGAGCTGACATCAGATTCAGTGCACCAACCAGAGGATGGTCTGACGGAGGAGGAAGATCCCCAGCGTCACCCGGGGATGGAGGGGAAAAATCCCCGGGGTCAGGCTGGGGGGACTCTGGGTCCCCAGATGGCAGTGAAGGCAGTGGGGAACCGGTACGACGGACGTGATAGTCCGCTGTCGGTTCCTTCACCAGCTGGATGCCTGACGACAACGTGCGGCTTGAGGGCGACCTCCCAGCTGGCATCGAAAGAGCCCGCATCTGGCTTATGGGAGCCATCACCGGAGTGTAGACCGAGGAGAAGGATTGGCCTGGTCCGTGGAGTGGGGCCGACGCCGCCGGCGGGTCGTGACGCCTTACTGGCCTTCTCCGCGCGGACGCCGGAGGAGCCGACGCCTGACTTACCGAGTCGCCCATGCCAGCAGGCTCAACATGCGGCCGACCTGGGGCGGAGGCTCACACTGCCCGGAGGTGCCCGCAAGGCCCAAGCACGAGCCAGACGGGCGGGCTGATGCCCCCTCAGAAACCTCCAAGGCGGCCATCGAGGAGCAGTCCCCCAAAGGGGACACTACCTGTGTCCCGGCGGCTCCCGAGGGAGACATGGTAGAGGAGCCCTTGTCCCGGTGCCTCTCCTTATCCTTCTTCTTCCGATGGCCTTCGGGGGAAGTGGATGCCTGCCTCAGTTTTTTGAGCTCCTTCTCCATTGAACTCACCTTTTTCTTCACAATATGAGCTTCAAGGGATTGCTGCCGCCTTTTCCAGGTAGCCGCGTTGAAGCTGAGGCAGTGCTGGCACTTCTTGACTGGGTGATCGGGGCCTAGGCAGAACATGCACAGGGAATGGTCGACCTTGTGCGCTAGTTGGGCGCTGCACGAATCACACTTATTTTTGTGCTCGGAGGGTGTAGGGGATGACATACACTGACGATGGCACCTGACGTTAGTCAAAAAAACTAATTATTTTGGTAAAACCGACGAAGATTGGGCTGACAAAGCACAAACTTTTCCGCGAGGCGCTGAACGAGGTAACGGCGGGAAAGAACTGGAAGGCGGGTGTCAAGGACTGCCCCTTTATACCCACATCTCCTGACGCCGGTCACCTGACGTGGGGGTGGTCCCTCGCCAGGGACTGCTAGCTAGAAATTTTTCCATGGGGTCCTGCCGCCTGCTGGCGTCAGTCCTATATGTAATTACCTACTGCAAGAGCCCTCTCGAAGTAAGATCTACAGCTCCATCAGCTTAGCATCCAAAATAATAGAGCACATACTGAGTCATGTTAGAAGTATGAAGAAGGAGTCTCATTGAACAATACAGACTCTTCAATGTACTGTAACAGAAATGTCAACCTGAACTAATATCTTAGGCTCACCACAGGTGATAATGACCAAGGGGCATAAATAAAGAAAAACGAATTCAGAGCAAATGGTTGGAAGCACTTTATTTACTCACAGTAATAAATGTGCAAAAGGCCCATTAGACAGAGTTACTGAGGTAAAGACACTGGTAATTCAAGAAATAATCAGATGGCACCCTGGAGGCAATCACATATAAGAAAGGGACAAGCCTCAATGAGCTAAATGGCCATATCCAAATATTTATAAACCTTATACTGGTATCAGTCTGGTACTAGACTGCAGAACAAACACATCCTTTTTCACTATGTGTATGACTACATGGTGTTATGTATGTTACACTACAGGTATACTATTACTACGTTTTGATGCTTGCATCCTGAGCATTAGCAATAAAGAAGACTTTAAGCACCTACAACAACAGCATTCTGTAAAACCTGTAAAAATTAATTCCTCTCTGCCAGCATTCAGAAAATATTTGTCACAGTGAAAGCCATGTGACAATAAATTAAACAAAAATTAACTGAATTAATAAAATACACCTCTCTCCATTAAAAGATACACAGTTTTAAAATGAATTACAAAAAACAACAAATTGATTATTATTGGTCCCTTGCATAAAGGCATAGAACAATACCTCTGTCAGTATTTAAGATCAACTTACATTTTATGGCCAGGATTTTCAAAAGGGTGCTGTCGGTCACCTGCAAGTAGGTTCAACTTTCCAATGCAGCCGGCCCCAGTTAGCAGCAAATATAACTCTGCCTGCCTGAAAATGACTTGTATCTTTTTTTTTGTGTTTGTTTTGTCTTTGATTCAAGCTATTGCAAATCCTGGCAGCTGTTGCAAAAACCTGAGCAGATTTTTTTTTTTTTCATATGTAGTTTCTGTTTTTTTTGTGGGTTTTCTCCCGGCCCCTACACCCATGCTTCCCCGACGTACGGCGTGCATATAGAGGCATGCGTGCACCATTCAGGACACCCCTCCCTTCCAGTCACACCACTGATCACCTGTGTCAGCACCAAACCTCCATTCCGTGACAGTGGAACTATGGGTGGGTGACCCCACCCCTTACCAGGGAGAGTAAAGCCAATGCTCGATCCTTCTACCACCCTCACTCCCCGTGCCAGCACCCTGGCAACCTGAGGTTGTTTCCGGAACCCGAGTCACCGGCGTAGGGCGAGGTGTGATGTCCAGCACCTCAACCCTCAGCACCACCAGGCTGGCCTGAGCAGCTTTTAAAATAAGGCGCATGAGTTTGGGTGCAATTCAGAGGAGCCTGAAGGGTGCAAGAATAGGTGCTCCATCATCGTCACCCACTTTTGAAAATCTAGTCCTCTAAGTTGAATTCAGACTTAACCATGTGATTAGGAATCCGATGATGTCAAATACATGAGCTTCTTCCTGAATTATGTTAACAAATAATGGTAATAATAAGCACTTCAGCACTCACAAAAGAAACCCAGGGGCACCTCTTCCATTTTGCCGAAGCAGAGTTGAACAAATGCAGCTTCCTGATGCAAAACTCATGACAGCCATGAATTATTGCTAATGTTAGCTTAAGCCCATTAAAACAATTTCAATTATCACAAAAGATAAGCTACAACTGGTGCGTTACTATGGTACAGAACCCATGGAATAATTATTTTTTAATCAGATGTTTTCTCTAATAATCCCTGTCAAATCAGAGAAAACAAATCAGCAATCATGTCTCTATTTGCCATCTGTACTTCAATTACTACTTTCACTACTTTCCATCCTTACTATTTAATGTAGTCCTTCGGGTATAAAAGTGCTGTGTGGTACATGAAGCATTTTTTTATTCAAATCTGATTTGCTGCAATTAGGACTCAAGTAACCACAGCCTCTTATCACATATTTTGCTATCAGAAGTAGGTCCATATAATGGACTGAACTGTACACATGGCTCCAAGATGAGATCAGTTTGACAGCTTCCCTGTCATTGTGGGTGGCTTTCCTGTAAGTTACAGTACATTATTACCTATGAACTACAATAGCTCCATTTTTCTGCTGAAACAATACAACTAAGTGCAGTATGCGGTAACAATTTTCTTGCAGACAGCTCCATTTCCTTGTAAAGTACATGAACCCCTGCAGACCAGGGAGCCCTGTGTTCACTGGAAAATAATACTTATTGTATATTCATATTCATGCAAAGGCAGAAGCATCCTTGTCCTCTGGTACTGTAGCTAGCTAACATGCCAATTTAGCAGATCCATCATCGCACCACAAAGTTTGGTCTGATCCTGTTTAAACACTGTCAATTGAATTGGCAGATCTTATAAAAACCATGGAAGTAACTAACCCTGTGGCTGACTGACTCCTTTCCTTAACAACAAACTTAACCCTTAGGCTTCCTAAGGAAGCAATGCTAACGCTGCTGTCTTTGACATTTTGGAAGATAAACCTGAGTTTCAAGACTTGGGCTACTCCCTCACCCCAAACACAAACGCAGTGGTTCTTTAAAATGCTACAGAACAAATCTGTAAGTACAATACACGAGACAACTGTAGCTCATCAAGTGACTTTGCATTGTTTTACAGTTGCTGAATTCTAAGTCAGTCACATTACAGAACTGTGTTTATTTACTTATTTATTTAAAATATTTGGATCTAAGGGCACACAGAGCCAAATAGGCAATCTTCAGGTTCATCCTAAGGGAAAGGGAGCAGGATACATAACACAGCAAACATACAACTAATTACTGTACATAATTACACGAGAATATTATGAGCTAGTGACTGTACCAAGTATAAAACTGAAACAACTGTTATGGAAAATAGCTTCACATAGGGAAAGGGGCATCACACAGGGTACTAGAGGTCTTGGAGGGAGGAGGGGGACGGAAGGGAGGAGAGAAAGGGGTGAAGGGGAGGAAGGGACAGCAATGTAAGACAGATTAATGGTGTAGTGTGATCACAGAGGAGAATTTTGAGGGAGGAGGAGGAGGAGGAGTAGCTTTGTTTCTTTCTGACGCTCTTCCTGGAGGCTCAGGCACCATTACAAAAAGAGACACAGGTAGAAAACGTAAAATAAACTGTAAAATACATAACATAAAATAAACAGCAAAATATATACCATAAATACTTTCTAGTAACTAACAAATAAATACATCTAAATACTGGGGTAGCAGCATCACAAGGGGATAATCATCCCCCAAATGCCTCAGTAAACAGTTAAGTCTTGAGACTCCTTTTAAAGGACTCCACTGAGGGGGCCTCCCTCAGAGCCCTTGGGAAAGAATTTCATAGGGCTGGGCCCACCACCTCAAAAGCCTGGTTCCCTAAGGTTTTAAGCCTGGCCCTGGGAACAACAAGGAGGCCCTCCTCAGTACAGTGGAGAGGGCACGAGAACACATACGGATACAGGAGATCAAATAGGTAACCCAGGCCCAACCCATGCAGGTCCTTGTAAGTCAGTAGACCAACTTTAAAGGAGATGCACCACATTACCAGTAGCAAGTACAGATGACGCAGCAGCGGGGAGACATGACTCATCCTCAAAAGACTGGTCAGCAGCCTATCAGCTGCGTTCTGCACCTGCTGCTGCAGACACCGTAGTGTACCTCCTCTGACCCCGAGGTATAGAGTATTACAATGGTAAAGCCTCAAGTTTACCGAAACATGCACCAGTGTAGTGAGGTATCCAGAGGGGCATAAGGGATTTAATCTGGCGGATGTTTTCTTAGACGCATCAGTAAAAGAAATTCCAGACCACAGCTGACAACTGAGACTCAAATGTCAGCCTCTCATTTTTTTATTTAAGTTCTTGGATTACAATACCTATGAGTCAGAGACTCTTACACAGGTTCCACATCAAATTAACAATACAGTACATACAGAAAAATTCCTATGGGTCAGAGACTCTTTACACAGGTACAACATCAGCTGTGACAATACACAATATACAGGGCAATGAGAGATTCATTCAGTCGTCAATGTGAAATCCAGCAAGTAGCAGTGGGAAAGTAGATATTTAGTAAAATTAGATACAGGTTAAGTAAGATTGAGACTGGAGTCACTATTATTGTCAGGAGCGAAACTACAGGATTGCTGGTAGAGAGGCAGCCAGGGGTTGGTTCTGTCCCGTGTTAGATGCTGCCAGAGGCTGGCTTTGTCGAAGAGGGTCAGTCAATTGGAAACTCAGGCTAGCAGGCCTGAGACAAAAGGTGAGGGTGGAAGGGGTAGGTGAGGGAGAAGAAGGGGAAGAAGGGGAAAGCGGGAAGGAGGGAAACATAGAGTCACCCAGATTGTATTAGCTAAGTGGTGCAGTCATAGCTGCTGTGCAGGACCAGGTGCTGTTTGAGGAGATGCTTGAAAGGACCAAGCTTGGGTACCCCTACCATGTCGATAGGGAGGTCATTAAGCCAGCTAGGAGCCTGGTGGCTAAAGGAACGTTGGGCTTGGATGGTGTGGCAGAAAGGTATTTGGAAGGCCTGTCTGGAAGCACTCCTAGTGCTGTGTGAAATGTGAGGCACATGTGTGAAGGTGCTGAGAGTTAGGCCCAAGATAATTTTCTTTGAGTATAGGCAGGTGTGGTATTGAATTCTGTCCCCAAGGTTCAACCAACTCGTCCTGGAGTACACGTCACACGTGTGTGTCCGGTGATGAGTGCCAGATACCAGGCAACAGGACTTGTTGAGGGCAGTGCTAATTCTTTTGAGGGACAATTCTGTGGCAGCACCATAAATGACTAGGCTATAGTCCACAATTGGCAGTGTGGAGCTAATTACTGCTGTCATGAGCGTTTCTTGAGTCATACTGCTCTGTGCCTGTAGAGGATACCTAACCTACAGTTGACTGCTTTCTAGACTACATTGATGTGCTCATTAAAAGATAAGGCACTATCGAGTGCAATTCTGAGGTACTTAAAGGATTGAACTTGATTGAGTGGGACGTAGAGGTTGTTTAGAATGGTAAGTGGGGCAATTTTTAGTCTGTTGTGGGGGCTAGTAAGCAGCATAGACTTGGTCTTTTTATAGGTCATGATAAGTTTGTGGGATGCGAACCATTCTTCAACTGCTGCAAAGTTGTCTTGTAAGTCCATGGCTAGGGTGTGTGGGTGTGGGTGGCTAGCGAACAGTACCATGTCATCCACATAAAGAAGTCGGTCACCAGGGCAAGATTGAGGGAGGGAATTCAAAAGGAAGCTGAATAACAAAGGGCCTAAAATAGAGCCTTTGGGAACTCCAGAGCGGCAGGTAGACTGGAGGATAGTGCATCACCAGTTTTTACCTGTTGTGACCTATTCTTCAGGTAGTTTTTGAACTAACCCACCGTCTCAGAGGAAACCCCAATGGCACTAAGAGAGTCGGTGAGAAGGGAGTGATTTACCGTGTCAAAGGCCTTAGTGAGGTCAATGTACACTGACCCCATTAAGTGCCCACGATCAAGGGCTTTGTGTATGAAGTTGGTGTATTCGAGCAGAGGTGGTGCTGTGAATTTTCCCAAAGCCGTGATGTTCAGGGCACTGGATGTTATGCTTGGTTAGATATTCCGTGAGATGGTCCGCAACTATCCGTTCCAAGGCTTTAGAAAGGGGTGGTTGGATTGAGATGGGACGGTAGTTGGAGTGAAGGGCTCTGTCTCCACTCTTACGGATAGGGGTCACAACAGCAGCTTTCCACCATGCGGGGAATTGCCCGAGACACAGGGACTTATTCAGAATTTTAGTGAGGGGCACTAGGACTGCATCCAAAGCCATGTGTAGCAGCTTCAGGTCTAAAGAGATTTGCCGAGAACCTTGAGTAGGTATTTTCAGGCAGTACTAGTGGAAACTGTTTTAAAGTAGAAGGGTGGGTTACTTGACGAGTGGCCAGTGTTCTTCAGGTCAGATGGGGGGAGGGAGGGTCAAAGAAGTTAGGTGGAGGTACACCACTAAGGTTCGAGAAAGCAGTATTAAAGGTGTTGGCTACCTGCTGTGGGTCTTGGATGTTGGTGTCATCATGGTTGAGCATGGTGGGTGGAGTTTTAATGGGCTTACCTGTAAGTTGTTTTAAATTATCCCAAAACTGCCTGCTGTCACCCCAGGAATTTGAGAGCACATCCTTGTAATGGTCCTTCTTTGTTTGCCTGATAGGGAAGTACTGGTGCCATTGTATACCTCATTGGTAAGACCACACTTGGAATACTGTGCGCAGTTCTGGTCCCTGATCTATAAAACTGAGATCTAAGCAATAGAAAGGATACAGAAGAAGGCTACATGTTTAATCCCAGAATTGAAACATAGGGACTATGAAGTGAGAGAATTGAGGATGTACTCAATGGAGTTCCAAAGACTTAGGGGAGCCATGTGCCTGGTTTATAGGGCCCTATATGTTGAAGGGCTGTGGGAACAGCTGGGCCTAGTTACAAAGGAGCTGAGGTATTGTACTAGATCTCACTTACTGCAGATAAAAGGGGAGAGGTTTTGAACTAATAAAAGGCAGCTATGGCTTAGTATTAGAGTTGCTAAAGTACGAAATGGTCTCCCAGCCGAGGTAGTGGCTAGTGAAAGCATGACAGAATTTAAATCCAAACTAGATAAACACCTAATACTAAACAAGATTCGGGGTATAGTTAAACACAGAAGCGAGCATCACGGACATTCGTCTTCTACGCTCTGAATAAACCTATGTAACCTATGGCTTGGGTGCGGGTGTTTCTTGCCATTCTGTACTGCTGCCAGTGGGATTGATTGCTTGTAGCCTGGGCTTTGTGCCACAGGTGGTCCCTGTCTGTCATATGTGATAGGAGGGAGGGACAGATCCAAAGGTTGTTTACGGCTTTGGGCCTCCGCTTTTTTAGGGGGCACAGATGTTGCATGCTGCATTGAAACTAGTGATGAAGTAGTCAAGGGCTTGATCCACACTGGGGGCATAGTCCAGTGCTGACTAGTTCAGATTGCAGAGGTGGGCCTGAAACTGATTGAGTTGTCCTTTCTTGAGGACGTGCTGGTGTGTAGTTTTATTAGGTAGTTTGGGGGACTTATTGAACCATAAGCAGATGATGGGGGAGTGGTCACTAAGGGAGTCGGGGAGAACCTCTGTACAAGTAATTCTATCGGGTCTGTTGGTGAAAATGAGGTCCATCAAGGTACAACTGCCGGTCCTAGGGTTACATCTGGTTGGTGAGGTCACTACTTGGGCCAGATTAATGGCAGTAGTAGCATCTTTGTAGACGTCAGCCTCGAGTGCCATTCAGTTTACGTTGAAGTCTCAGAGGAGCACTATTTCAGAGCTAGGGGGCAGATTGGTGAATGTAATCAATTATTGCTGTGAAACCTTTGGATTGGTCACGTGGTGGGATATAGCAGTCGATGACAGTTAGTGATTTCCCGTGAGGTCCCAGAAGCAGTTTAAGCACAAGTGCTTGGAAGCTACTACTGGTAACTATCTTGGGGAGAGTGTGTCCTTGGATGGAGGCTTTAAGATAGATTGCACAGCCCCCTCTCCTTTTTCCAGTCCTGTCATCTCTGAATAGTGTGTAGCCATTCAGGTGCACAGCACTGTCAGGCACCTTAGGGGAGAGCCACATTTCTACAACAGTTAAAACATCAGGTTGGTGTTGTGACACCCATACCTGGAGGAGATCGATTTTTTTAGTGGAGACTTCTGATGTTTAATGATGCCACTTAAATGGTGCCATAAATAGTGCTATGCATTTGGGGGAGTTGCAATGGTCCGGGGTTAGGGTGGACATTTCTTGACATAACTAGGAGTAGCATGAGGTTCCACAAAATGAGGAACTTGAGTGCCTTGAGGATGGATAAAGGTTTGTGGTTTCTGGGTTTACAGACTAATGAGGGCATGGTCGGATGAGAGAAGTGGGTAAGTGTTAGCAAGAAGAGGGGGATGGAGACTTTAGTGGTATTTATCATAGGACTAGTTAGGGGAACGGGGGTTGGTTGTGGGACACCGTTGGTGGTGGAAATCACAGGGATACCCCACACTAGGTGGGGGTTATGTGTCCCAGTCGGCTCACTGGTAACTTGTCGTTGGAGGTGTAAACATACTAGCAGAAGAGCTATGGGTACTATTTAAGTCAGAGAGTCCATCCTCTGGAGAATTAGGTGAACTAGTGCCTGGAGGAAACAGTACCTCCCTGTCACCACTTTTGAAAAGTAGGGAGAAGACTGATATTGTGGGCAAGTGCCTTCTTCCCAGAAGTCTGGATTCACAGGCTTCATGCCAGGGGTTGGAATGAATTTCAGCGGGGCGTGTGCCTCATTAAGAGTTGGAGAGGGGGTGGGTCAAGGTAGTGTATTTAATAAGGCAGGGGGGTGGGGCGGGAGAAAATTCAAGTTGAGGAGCAGTCCAGTACAGAAACAGGAGCAATAATCAAAGTATGTTTAACTCTCCAGTGATTAGTCTAGCACAGAGTGAGGTGCAAAACTCAAAGGATGTTATTTTTTTCTCTGAAGGCTAGCCAATAGCTGTCTGCTGAAAATTAAAGAATGTAGGCAGAGAGCTCGACTCCACAGGGAAAAAAGCCATCTGAGATTGGTAGAAATAAAGGCTTTAACTGTGCGGATGTAAAAAAGCCAAGAATTTGGCAGCAGAGTGCAGGGTTTAGTTGGATTCACTGTGGTCGGCTTTATGCGCCAATTCTGCGGAAGGTGTCAAAATTCAAAACTGCAGTCTGGGTCAAGCGGCTCCATACCTGATTGAAAATGGGAGCAGGCAGTTGGCCGAGCCAGCAGGGATTCAAACCACAATCGCAGTTCGAATTTAGAAGAAACTCAGCCCGTCCAGGGCACAGCTGATCCCCTGATTGAAGAGGGGAGCAGGCAGGCAGCAGAGTTAGCAGGGATTCAAATCGCAATCGCAGTTCAAATTTAGAAGAAACTGAGAACGTTCAGGACACAGCTGATCCCCTGATTGAAGAGGGGAGCAGGCGGGCAGCAGAGCCAGCAGGGATTCAAACTGAAATCGTGATTCGAATTTAGAGGAAACTCTGCCCATTCACAGCACAGCTGATCCCCTGATTGAAGAGGGAAGCAGGGGGGTGGCAGAGTCAATAGGGATTCAAACCGCAATTGCAGTTCGAATTTAGAGGAAACTTGGCCCATTCAGGAGACAGCTGATCTGCTGATTGAAGAGGGAAACAGGTGGGCAGCAGAGACAGCAGGGATCTGAACCGCACTCATGTTCGAATTTAGAGGAAACTCAGATTGTTCGAGTCACAGCTGATCCCCTGATTGAAGAGGGGAGCAGGTGGGTGGCAGAGCCAGCAGGGATTCAAACCACAATCGTGGTTCGAATTTAGAGGAAACGCGGCCAGTTCGGGGCACAGCTGATCCCCTGATTGAAGAGGGGTGCAGGTGGGCGCCAGAGCCAGCAGGGATTTGAACCACAATCGCAGTTTGAATTTAGAGGAAACTCATCCCATTCAGAGAAAAGCTGATCCCCTGATTCTAGTCATCTAGAATGACTCTCAGACTTCTCAGTTTAGTAGGAGCCAGAAACCCAGAGGAACTGAGCTGAAGCTCAGTCTCCCTCTCAGTAGCTACTACATCCCCCTTACAACCCGGCTGCACTACCAGTATTTCAGTTTTGTCAGGGTTAAGCCTTAACCAGCTCAGTGATATCCAGTCTTGGATATCAGCCAGGCATTTATTCAGCATGTCCACTGCACCCGGTGTCCTGGATGCAAAAGACAGAACTGCGTATCATCTGCATAGCAGTGAAACCCAAAGCCATGCTGTCTGAAGAGCCTACCCAGAGGCAGCACGTACACCGTTAATAACGTGGGTGAAAGGACAGAACCCTGGTGTACACCACAGGCAGGGCCATCAGGAGTGAAGAGAAATTACCCAACACAACCCTGTGTCCTGCTATTGAGGTAGGACTCAATCTAGCAGTTGACCCTGCCAGTGTGTCCTACATACTCCCTGAGCCTGTCCAATAAGAACCCATGGTCGACAGTTTCAAAGGCTGAGGAGAGAACAAGAAGAATGAGAACTGACCCCTCTCCTTCATCCTTCACCCTTAGAGGGTCAATAAGCACCTTGACCAGTGCAGTTTCTGTGCTACACCTTGACCTAAAACTAGACTGGAAAGGTTCACAGATGTCAAAGGCAGTGAGATGTGCCTTGAGCTGTAGCACAACCACCTTCTCAATAACCTTGCCCCAAAAAGGCACATTAGAGACAGGACAGTAACTGGCCTGGAAATCTGGGTCCAAGTAAGGCTTTTTCAGATTGTGCTTCACCAGTCCAGTTTTCACTGCAGCACCCCCTCTGACAAAGAGCACCAGACATTCTTGGCAAACGCTGGGCCCCAGTTGCCCAACACAGCTCACCAGTAGCCATGTTGGGCCTGAATCCTGTTCACAAAATGCTGGCCACAGCTCAGAGATCCTCCACTCCCCTATCCATTGTGACTGGTCTAAACTCTCCCCATGACCACTGAATGCCGCAGAATGCCACCGTCTCAACCCTACTGGGCTGTGGCGGACCACTTCACAACGTCCTATCCCAAATAGAGGACACCCTTTCCAAGAAGAATCGAGCAAACACCTCGCATTTTGTGGATGGAAAAGCTCTCACCAGATTCAGACAGGCTGGATGAAGAAGCCTGTCCATAGTCTGAAAGAGCTGAGCTGGTCAATTCTTCCCAGCAGCAATCTCCCTGAACAGAAATCCTCTCTTCTTGTGGGTGATTGCCCTTTGATACTCACCATAGTGAATAATCAAAGCCAGTCTGTCCTCCTCGGCCCTGGACCTCCTCCAACAATGCTGCAACCTCCATCCCCCCCCCCCTTGCTTTAACCTCTCAGCTTGCCATCATACCACATCAAGCCAAGGCATGAAACCAGCAGATGTACACGAGCTGGTGCCACAAGATCAAAGGTCACTCCTACATCCTTATTATAGGCCGACACTGCTTCTTCCGGTCCCATGTCACATGCCATCAACACATCTGAGGTGCCCACATCACCAAGAGCTCTTCTGGCCATAGCCCTCAGAAAGGGTTGTACTAGACTATCTCCAAAGAGGGGTGGACTACATGGGGGCACTGAAAGAGAACCTAATGGTACAATGATCTGACCAATTGATAAGATCAATCTTGAGATTCTCCACCTCAAGCCTCAGACAGAATATCAAGTGCAAGGTATGGCCATTTTGGTGGGTCATAGAAGCAACAGCTGGAGCAAGACACAGGGATTCTATACCCCAGATTAAATGTTGACCAAAACGCAAGAGATTTCGTCATAGACTCAAGCATAGAAATCACCCAGAATAATATATCAAGACAACTCCAATACCCTGTTGGTGATGAAGTCTGTGATTTTTTGCAGAAAATCCTCGTTAAGCCCTGAAGGCTGGTATATGAGGAGGATTCTGCAACCTGCCCCTGGACACCCACGAGCAGCATTCAAATAATGAGACATCCCCTACTGGGTGCACCACCAGGTTCAGCTCAGCTCTAAAACAGATGAGCCCCCAGTCTGCAATCCTCCTTTGGGAAGTGCACTACAGAGAACCTAACTGGCTGACGGGCCAGCGTCATCACCAAGCCAGGTCTCCATAAAGCAAGCCAGATCGGCATAGGAATGAGATATAAAGTCCATTATGATGATGATTTTATTCCTCATCAATCTGGCATTGTACAGCACCACCCACACAGGATGAACAATGATGGCTGGCTTCTCAAATACCTACCAACTCGGTCTGGTGGGCTCTTTGGGTAGCAGTACTAAACACATCTGGATTCTCCCAAGTCCCCATTTCGCCCAAGGGTGTCTTTCAGTATTCAAGATCCTAAAATCACCCCCCCCCCCATCAGTCCCCCCCAACCCTATCATTCCTACTGATCCCAACCTCTGTTTTTCAGAGGGGGTGTCACAGAAGGGACATATGTCACAAAGCAGTGGAGTAGCCAAGTCTAGGGGGTCTGAAGACTATGGCATATCTCCAGTACTGCAACACACACAATAACTAATTCAACAATTTAAAACCCGTAAAACCACCCACACCACCCCCTCACATACACCTCCTACACCAAACATTTCTACACATACAAGACCAAAACCTGACATACACTCTCCAGTCATTCCTTACACATACTCATAACTTCCACATACACACCCCAAAACACTCCAACAATAAAATATGACACACAGTAATATAAACTAATACAAATAAATAGGAATGTGGCGTAAAGCAGATGTACAGTATATGATACACAGAGTCCTATAATGAATGAAAGTTCAAAAACTGTTCAGCACCCAGAGCTCAAACTCTGAGCAAAGTTCAGAGCAGATGGATTTGTTCAGGATAGTTATTATCCCCTTAGCTCTCGCCCAGGGAGAAATTTCAAAACTCAGATCTGCAGAAACACTCTGAGACACCCAGCAATGTAACAAACAATTCAAATACTTGAAGACTACTCCTCCGGCTCTCACACAGGAAGCAAAATTTAGAATTTTTTATTTTTTTTTATTTAATATTTTATTATGAAGACTGCAATGCAACGGGTGCACAACCACACATATCAAACACCCCAGAAAGTTAGAGAATTTACAAAAGGAAATGAGTTCAGCAAATAATTCATATACAGAATCTGCATATCTTCCTGTCTATTCCACGTAAGCATTAATCTATGACAAAGGAGGCTTCTACTCGGGAATTAATGCCTGGTTGGGGGGGAGGATGTGCTAGGCCGCAGGGTGAGTGCCTCCAAACCACCAACCAGGCATTAATTCCCTAGTACAGTCCAACTTTGGAGTGGATTAATGCACTTGTAACATGGCAAGCGCAAGGTGACTATTGTAACAAGTGAATTACATGTCGGAAAGAAAGAAAAAATTACTCACCATAGTTGTATTGTTTCTTCTAAGGGAGTCTTGCTGTATTCAGACATAATGCAGTTAGCCCCAGCACTTGAACTGCCCCGGAGAGGAAAGAGTTAACTCTATGCAAAAGCATAGAAAGTTGAGCTCGAGCTCAGTTTTCAAACCTCTGTCTGTGGTACTTCCCAGTGTAACCGTCAGATTCTTACGCGCTAACTAACTAGTAACTAAAGTATAGAAATTGTTCAAATATAGCTAAAGGGCAAAATATATCTTCTTGGGCCCCAACAGACTCAAGTCGAGAACCCAAGAAGAAAAGGTAGTGACAATATTTAGTAAAACACCAGAAAAATAATAATAACATCTACACCACCCAAGAGGGAGGGTACAAGGTACACCCCTGAAGTGCAACACTGTACCTGCCAGCCCACTTCCCAAAACCAGGTTCTGAGAGGGGAGGTGGGGGGGGGAGGTGTGAATACAGCAAGACTCCATCAGAAGAAACAACATTACTATGGTGAGTAATTTTTTCTTCAAACAACATGAAGTCTTGCTGTATTCAGACAAAATGCAGACTACCAAGCAGTTCCCTATGGAGGAGGGAATGCAGAACCTACTTTGGGAAGAGGCTCTGCAGTACTGTCTACCAAACCTAGCATCACTCCTAGCCTGGATGTCCAGGGAGTAATGCTTGGTGAAAGTATGTACTGTTTTCCAGGTGGCTGCTTTACAGATCTCCAACAAAGGTATATCTCTGGCTGCAGCTAGAGAAGCAGCTGTACCCCTGGTCGAATGAGCCCTCAGGCCTGAAGGGGGCATCCTACCCAATTTGTCATAACAAAATTGTATACAAGAAACAATTCACCTGGCAATAGTTCTCTTAGTGGCAGGCTTATCCTTTCCCACTTCACCAGAAGTGAGAAACAATTGAAGACAGTCGTTTCTATGTGCCTTAGTATGCTCAATGTAGTAGCTAAGGGCCCTCTTAACGTCCAGATTGTGTATGTGTAACCTTTCACCTGAAGAAGAATGGTCAGTGAAAAATACAGGGAGAGATATAGACTGGTTCATATGAAAATCTGAAACCACTTTGGGCAAGAACCTCCTATTGGTTCTGAGGACTGCTTTGTCCCTATGGAAGGAGATGAAGTCAGGTACCACTGACAGGGCCTGTAGCTCACTAATCCGCCTGGCAGAAGTAAAAGCTACCAGGAACACAGTTTTCCAGGTCAAGTACTTCAATTCGGTCGAAGCCAGAGGTTCAAAAGGCGGCTGCATCAGCTGAGCTATGCAGACATTAAGATCCCAAGACGGAGTAGGCTCCCTAAAGGGAGGGTTAATGTGAACCAGACCTTTGAAAAACTTTTGGAAAACAGGATAAGATGCCAGGGAAGAGCCCTTCCCTGCTGACAGGAATGCAGAGACAGCTGCCAGATGAACCTTCAGAGTGGCAGACCTAAGTCCTAAATCATTGAGATGAACTAGATAGTCTAAGGTTGTGTAAATGTCTGCAGAATTGGGCAGGATGCCTTTCTGAGGGCACCAAATACTGAACCTTTTCCATTTGGAGTTGTACGTTTTTCTAGTGGAAGGTTTCCTAGAGACCTTCAGAATATCCAGAACTCCCTGAGAAAGATGCAGAGCTGCATATTCTAACTCTTCAATAGCCATGCCTTGAGATGGAGAGACTGGAGATTGGGGTACCAGATCCACTCCTTGGAGGAGGTCAGGAGATTGTATGTCCTGGGCAGAGACAGGGGAAGTGACACTGACAAGGACAGCAGTAGAGGATACCAAGGATGTCTGGCCCAGTCTGGAGCCACCAGTATCACTGTGCAGGGCTGAGTCCTGACCTTGATCAGAACTCTGAACATCAGAGGGAAGGCATAGAGAAACCTGCCCTTCCAGTCCAAAAGGAGAGCATCCTGGGGGACCATCCCCAGGACTGGAGGTCTGCAACAAAACAATGGAAGCTAATGATTGTCCGATGCTGCAAAGAGATCTATCTCTGGGGTGCCCCACATGGAGAAGATGACCTCCAGTATGTGAGGATCCAGGGACCATTCATGGTGACCCTGAGAAATTCTGCTCAGAGCATCTGCTAGTAAGTTGTCCTTCCCTGGAAGGTGAACTGCTACCAGAGAAGTCTGAAGAGAATAGGCCAGAGACCACAGCTTCATGGCCTCTGTGCACAAGGCCGAGGACCGAGTGCCTCCCTGCTTATTGATGTACCACATTGTGGTGGTGTTGTCCATTCTGACTTGGACCACCTTGCCCTTGACTGAATCCGAGAAGCTCTGCAGGGCTAAGAAAACTGCCCTGAGTTCCAGGAGATTGATATGAAGGAGAGACTCCTGTGGAGACCAGAGCCCTTGAGCTGTCAGGGCTCCCAGGTGGGCTCCCCACCCTAGGAGAGAGGCATCCATAGTTAAAACTACTGACGAGACTTGAGGGAGAAATGGAACCCCTTGTCTGAGGTTGTCCTGGTCCAGCCAACACTGGAGAGCTTGGACCAGTGTCTGAGTCACTGGAATCAGTTTGGTAAGTGAATCCTCCTTCTAAGACCAAAAAGACCTCAGATGAAACTGAATGTCCCTCATCTGGAACCTTGCTCCCTGCACCACTGCCGTGGAAGCTGCCATGTGGCCCAGGAGCTGGAGGAACTGTCTTGCTGGGCGGGAGACCTGATGTCGAAAGGAGGAAACCAGATCCACTAGGGCCTTTACCCTTGCCAGGGGAAGGAAGGCTTTTGCTTGTACAGTGTCCAACTCTATGCCTATAAAGGTAAGAAGTTAAAATGGTTCGAGCACAGACTTTGGAAGGCTGAGAAGAAAGCCCAAGGAGCTGAGTAGGTCCTGGGTAGTCTGAAGAGCTGAACTGACCTGTAAAGGAGACTGACCCACTAACAGCCAGTCATCTAGATACGGAAAAATGGTGATACCTTGTCTTCTGAGGTAAGCCACCACTACTGCAAGGCACTTTGTGAACACCCTTGGAGCTGATGTTAGACCGAATGGCATGGCTATGAATTGGTAATGGCCTGAAGGCAACACGAACCTGAGGTATTTTCTGTGGGAGCACCTGAAAGGAATATGGAAGTAGGCATCCTTGAGGTCCAGAGATGCTAGCCAATCCCCTGGCCTTAGAGAGGGAAGAATTATTCCCAGAGTTACCATTTTGAATTTTGGCTTTACAATTTGTTTGTTCAAATATCTTAGGTCTAGGATGGGTCGCCACTCCCCTGTTTTCTTTGAGGTAAGAAAGTACCTGGAGTACAGTCCTTTTTCCTTTTGCTGAGTAGAAACCTTCTCTACAGCTCTGAGAGCTAGAAGATAGGAAACCTCTGCCTCTAGGGCAAGGGCTTCTGAGATTGATGCAGGTGGAAACCACACTAATCCCAGAAAAAAGAGAAAAATTCAACAAAGTCGGTTCTGAACCGGACCGACCGGAAAGAAACTGAAGAAAGACAATTTCCACTCTTTAGCAAAACAAAACACAGTCACTACCTATCTACATACTACCTGTACCATAGACAGAGTCTGGAAATCCGAAAATATTAAACAAATGCAGTTAAAACTGTACGCTTTTATTTTTCTTTGACCAAACCGAGCAGAGAAAATCTCCGGAGCGACTTCAAAGAAAAAAAGACAACAAACTGAGCTTGGGGGATGGTGGGTGGGCGTGTGAATAAATGGTGAAGATATTCCTAGAAGATCAAGAATTACGGTAAGTACGTAATTTTCATAACTTCCAGGAATGTATCTTCACCATTTATTCACGAAAATGGGTCAGAGTACCAAGCTGAGAAAAAAACCCTGGGGGGAGAGTGGTAGGAATGAAAAACTCCCTCAGGACTGAAGTCCATTGAGTACAGTCCTGCCAAGGCAGCATACTGCCTCACAGTGACATGCAAGGCATAGTGTGTAACAAAAAATGCACACTGTGATCCCAGTAACAGCTTTGCAATGTATCACCAACAGGCACAACATGAACCCCTGCTATGGACATGGCAACTGCAGTGGCAGAGTTGGGTGCATACCGTATCCTTCAGCATGACCTATGCCATGGCATAGCAGTGGTGCAAACAACTCGCCACCCAGGCACAAATGAGCTTGATTGGAGGAGGCTGACTGTTTAACTCGAAAAAAAGGAGACCAAAAGCTGTTTGGACTGCTTAAAATCCTAGCTCTGTCCAGGTGAGACGTGAGGACCCCCTGAATGTCCAGAGAATGAGAGAGACAGCTTTCCATCATTCTTAGAAGCTGGCAAAGTAGGTAGGCAGAACAGCAGCAGATTCAGAGAGAGAACTCTTGATGCCACTTAGGAAGGAACATACTGAGTGTGGAGCACTACCATGTCTCTATGAGCAAGAACTCCAGAACCTAGTAAGCTGGACTGTGGAAGGGTCCATGTGAGTTTTGGAGCACTGGATGGAAAAACCTTTCCATTTGGTTGTGTAGGGCTTCCTAGTGGAAGGTAACAGGCAGGAAAAAGTATAGCAGGAACTCTCTGAAATACCTCATTCTTAATCACCGCCATCTCTCTAGGTCTGATGGTGAAGGAAGCGCAGGTTGGGATGGAGTAGAAGACCCTGAGACATGTCCAGCTGGAAAGAAAGGATCCTATGTTGGCTGACTAATAGCTTGTTTAAGAGAAAAACTATAACTGCTGAGGCCAACAGGGTGCAGAGTAATTTTGCCCCCTAGCATGTCCAGTTTGAGCAATAGTCCCAGTACTAGGGGACTTGGAGAGAATGCATCCAGGAGAGATTTTTGTCCTGTTTACACTGGGGGAGGCACTGTACTTACCTCACTGCATTCATCGGATCCGCTGCAACTGACTGCCAAATTCATGTGTTTACATTCCCAGTGGTTGAGAGCCATAGATCGCACCGAGAGGTGTGGCCATGGTGGGCAGAGTTGGGCATTGATCAGATGACACGCGCTGACTCCCCATTTTTAAAAGCCGGCATTTGTTTTCTGGAATGTAGGAGGCGAATGGGCAAAAGCATCCTCTCAAACCTCATACCTACTACTATACAATGTGCATGCAATCGCACAGTCAGGACCTTCATAAGTGAACCACCGGCTTCTCAACTGAACGTAAGCAGCTCTATATTCAGTTGGGGGAGGGTGATTGGGGTGCCACGCGGCCATGTGGGAGGTGTACTAGACACCTCAACCAGCCAGACCTGCTACAGCCTCATGTACAACACACAATGCCCCCCAAAGCAGCTTCTGCAGTAAGTCTGGTAGTCACCTCAGCCTGCCAACCCTGATGCCTTATTGCCCCACTGCACAGAAGCAACTTGGCCAGCCCCTAAGCACTGCTGCCCTGCAGCCTCATGTAGAGCACACATACCCCCCAAGCAGCTCCTGCAGGAAGTGTGGTAGTCACCCCCAGCCTGCCAGCCCTACTGCTGTATTGCCCCACTGCATGGAGGTAACTTGGCAAGCTCCTAAGCACCGTTGCCCTGCAGCCTCATGTAGAGTGCACAATTACACACAACCCCAAAGCAGCTCCTGCAGGAGGTGTGGTAGTCACCCCAGCCTGCCAGCCCTGCTGCCTCATTGCCCCAATGCATGGAGGTAACTTGGCCAGCCTCGAAGCACTGCTGCCCTGCAGCCTCATGTAGAGTACACAATTACCCCCCAAGCAGCTCCTGCAGGAGATGTGGTAGTCACCTCAGCCTGCCAGCCCTGTTGCCTTATTGCCCCATTGCATGGAGGTAACTTGTCCAGCCCCTAAGCACCACTGCCCTACAGCCTCATATAGAGTGCACATTTACACCCCCCAAAAGCAGCTCCTGCAGGAGGTGTGGTAGTCACCTCAGCCTGCCAGGCCTGCTGCCTTACTGCCGCACTGCATGGAGGTAACTTGGCCTGTCACTAATAAACTCTGGACTACGCCCCCCCCCCAAAGCAGAGGTAACTTGGCCATCCCCTAAGCACTGCTGCCTCATGTAGAGTATACAAATCCCCTCCATCAAAGCAGCTCATGCAGGAGGTGTATGGCAGAACTCAGCTAGCCCCGCCGCCTAGCTGCCCCACTGCCTGGAGTTAACCTGGGTAGTTGGGTGGTTAAATGACTTGCTCAGTGTAGCACAGGTAGTTGACTCTGGTCAGATTGGAAACCTGGTCTCCTGGTTCACATATCTTGGTGTGTTCAAGTGCCTCATTGCAGTATTATTTGTTTGCAGATTGCCCATTCAGCCTTTACTGTTACTATATTCATTGCTGTGGGGGGGGGGGGCACAGCAAGGCAGCTCATGTCGGAGGTAGACGAATCGACTCAGGTAGCCAGACCATCCTTATTACTGCCCACTCCCTGGAGGTGACTCGGCCAGCTCCCACCTATGCATAGTAGTACCCGAAGAGGCACATAATCCCGTCCTGCTGCCCCGCCCCCCCAAGGCAACTCATAAAGGAGGTGTATGAGACAACACAGTCAACCCTGCTGCCTTACTGGCCCACAGCCTGCAATTAGCTTGGCCAGCCCCTACCTTGCCACAGTCCTACCCTAAGAGGCAACCAAACCTGTCCTGGGTTGAAACAAATGTGGTATAACTATAGCAGGACACCATGCTGACCCTCATGTCAGCACATTGCTCTTCTCAAATTTGCAGCACCTCATCGCCTCTTACGTGGCATGCTGCACGTTGCACCATCCTGCGTTGCAGCCCACCATGGGCATGCTGACTAAAATGCTTTTACTGGAAATCACATCACTGTGTTTGTGCCAGGGCAAGTAATGTTGCACACTGGCCCACCAGTACTTCTGTGCAGTACTACGGCGAGTAATTTAATTGGTGATGTGCTTATATTTGTGTCAACGCTGGTATAGTACTTGGTTCAGCAATGCTGGAGTAAGCGTTGCACTCTCTGTGGCTGCCCAGTGTGTGGGCTGGAGTGGCATCGCATTCACAAGGCAAGTAAGACTGTGTGGTGGTGGGGCCGCTGATTCAGTCAGCCAGCATGGTGGCCGCCATCCTGGAACCAATGATTTTTCAACCACTCTGGAACACCTGACCTTGTGAAAGTGGTGCCAGTACATCCCACTTACACTGTTCCCTCCACAATGTGCTCTGCTTGCACTGTTCACATACTACCACCGCTCCACCCTCCACAATGTGCTCTGCTTGCACTGTTCACATACTACCACCACTCCACCATTGTTGAACCTTGTGTAATCATGAATTGCGATCTACTTAGCGAGTTAGAACCACAGATAATTGCCTGCATTAAATGAGCACTGTTTTGTCTGTCATTTGCTAATTTTTCTTTTAAAATCTATTTTTAAGGATGATATTGGAGAGCCGTACCTGCAACTGGGGAGAGGAGGAGACCAGGTGTCTAATTGCAATCTGGGGCGAGGAGCAGAAAAAATTACTCACCTTAGTAATCATATTTCTTCTAATGGAGTCTTGCTATATTCTGACAATCTGCAGTTAGCTCCAGCCTTTGAACTGCCCCGGAGTGTAGAGGGTTAATTTTCTATGAAGTGCATAGAACATTGAGCTTGAGCTCAGTTGAGGTCTCTGTCTGCAGCACTTTGAAACCCAACCGCCAGATTCTTACAAGCAACCACTCACTGACTAACTATGTGGAAACTGTAAAAATTTTAACTAGCCAACTGGCAAAAGAAAGTTTTGGATTCCCAAAGGAAGACTGAAGTCAGGAAACCCAAAACTAAAACCTATCCAAAAATAAAAGCTTATAATACAAAGCACCCAGCGGAGGGTGTGCTTGAAGCACCCCTGGGGTGCAACACTGCGCCTGCCCACCCACTTCCCAAAAACAGGTTCTGAGAGGGGAGGCAGGAAGGGTGGTCAGAATACAGCAAGACTCCATTAGAAGAAATATAATTACTAAGGTGAGTAATTTTTTTCTTCAAACAACATGAAGTCTTGCTGTATTCTGACAATCTGCAGACTACCAAGCAGTACCTCCATGGAGGAAGGACAAAACCTACTTTGGGAATAGGCTCTGAAGTACTGCTATGCCAAACCAAGCATCACTCCTAGCCTGGATATCCAGAGAGTAATGCTTGGTAAAGGTATGGACTGTTTTCCAGGTGGCTGCTTGACAAATTTCTAACAGAGGGATATCCCTGGCAGCAGCCAGGGAAACAGCTGTACCTCTTGTGGAATGAGCCCTCAGGCCTGAGGGTGGAATTTTTTCCAGTTTCTCATAGCAGAATTGTATACAAGAAACAATCCACCTGGCAATAGTTCTCTTGGTGGCACGTTTGCCCTTTCCCACTTCCCCATAAGTGAGAAACAACTGGAAGGAATCAAACCTGTGACCCTTGGTACACTCTATGTAGTAGCTAAGGGCTCTTTTAACATCTAGACTGTGTAGCCTCCTCTCCCCTGAGGAAGAATGATCAGTGAAGAAAACAGGGAGAGACATAGACCGATTAAAATGGAAGTCTGAAACCACTTTGGGCAAGAACCTCCTATTCGTTCTAAGGACCACTTTATCTCTATGAAAGGAGATAAAATCAGGTTCCACTGACAGGGCTTGCAATTCACTGATATGTCTGGCAGAGGTAATAGCTACCAAAAACACAGTTTTCCAGGTCAAGTACTTAAGCTCTGCTGAGGACATAGGCTCAAAAAGGGGTTGCATAAGTTGAGCAATGCAAACATTTAAGTCCCAGGCAGGGGTAGGATCCCTAAAGGGAGGATTGGTATGAAGCAATCCCTTGAAAATTTACAGAATACAGGGTGAGATGACAGTGAGAAAGGCTTCCCACTGACAGAAAACAGAGACAGCGACAAGTGCACCTTGAGAGTAGCTGGTCTGAGGCCTAGACCATTAAGATGGACCACATAATCCAGAACTGTAGGCAATTCAGCAGTGTCTGGAGATATATGCTTCTTGGAACACCAAATGCTGAATCTTTTCCATTTGGAGTTATAAGTCTTTCTGGTGGCAGGCTTTCGAGAGGCTTTGAGAACATCTAGAACCCCTTGGGACAGAGGCAAATCTGCATACTCTAACTCTACAAAAGCCATGCCTTGAGATTGAGAGACCGAAGACTGAGGTACCAGATCCTCCCCTGAGAGGAGGTTAACCGGTTGTAATTCCAGGGAAGAGACGGGGAAGATGGACTGCTAGTGACAGTAAAAGGGGGTACCAGGGCTGCCTGGCCCAATCTGGAGCAATCAGAATCACTTTGCAGGGTTGTGACCTTACCTTGACCAGAATCTTGAATAGTAGAGGAAAGGGAGGGAAGGCATAGAGAAATTTCCCTTCCCAGTTCAACTTCAGAGCATCTAGAGGGACTGAGCCCAAGACTGGGGGTCTACAACAAAACAGAGGAATGTGGTGATTGTCTGGGGCTGCAAAGAGATCTATCTCTGGAGTGCCCCATCTTGAAAAAATCACTTTCAACACCAGAGGGTCCTAGGACCATTCGTGATGGCCCTGGGAGATCCTGCTCAGTGCATCTGCTAGCACATTGTCCTTCCCTGGAAGGTGGACTGCTATCAGAGAGGTCTGCAGAGAATAAGCCAGGGACCACAATTTCATGGCTTCCATGCACAAGGCCGTGGACCGAGTGCCTCCCTGCTTGTTGATGTACCACATGGTAGTGGTGTTGTCTCTTCTGACCTAAACCACCTTGTTCTGCACTGACTGAGAGAAAGCTTGCAGGGCCAGAAAAACTGCCCTGAGTTCCAGGAGATTGATATGAAGAAGGGATTCCTGAGGGGACCACAGTCCCTGGGCTGTGAGAGCCCCCAGATGGGCTCCCCACCCCAGAAGGGAAGCATCCATGGTAAGGACCACCGAATGAGACAGAGACAAATGGGACCCCTTGCCTTAAATTGTCCTGATCCTACCACCACTGAAGAGCTTGGATCAGTGTCCGAGTCACTGGAATCGGTTTAATAAGAGGATCCTTTCTTTGGGACCAAAAGGCCCTCAGTTGGAACTGAATGTCCCTCATCTGGAATCCTGCCCCTTGGACCACCGCTGTAGAAGCTGCCATGTGGCCCAGAAGCTGAAGGAAGTGCCTTGCTGGTCAGGACACCTGAAGGCTGAAGGAAGAGGCCAGCTCTATAAGAACTCTTGCCCTTTCCAGGGGAAGAAAGGCTCTTGCTTTGACAGTATCTAGTTCTGCCCCAATAAAGGTAAGAAGCTCCACTGGTTTGAGAACTGACTTGGAAAGGTTGAGAAGAAATCCCAGGGAAGTGAGCACTTGCTGAGTCACTTGCAGGTCTGACTTGACTTGGTCTGGAGACTAACCCATTATGAGCCAGTCATCCAGATATGGAAAAATGGAAATCTTTTGCCATCTTAGAAAGGCAACTACTACTGCCAGGCATTTTGTGAAAACCCTTGCAGTTGGTGTTAGACCGAAGGGCATTGCTTTGAACTGATAATGGCCTGAGGGCAACTTGAACCTGAGGTACTTTCTGTGGGAGCACCTGATGGGGATGTAAAAGTAGGCATCTTTGAGGTCTAGGGAGGCTAGCCAGTCCCCTGGCCTTAGGGAGGGAAGAATTATTCCCAAAGTCACCATCTTGAACACTGGTTTTAAAAGATGTTTGTTCAGGTGTCTTAGATTTAGGATGGGTCGCCACTCCCGTCTTTTTTGGGGTAAGGAAATACCTGGAGTACAGATCTTTGCCCCGGTGTAGGGTAGGAACTCTCTTTATGGCTCTTAAGGCCAGAAGAGATGAAACCTCTGTCTCTAGGGCAAGGGTTTTGGAGAGACTTGCAGATGGAAAGGATCTGGCTCTCATCTTCGGAAATTTTTTGAAGCTGAGAACCAGTCCCTGGCTTACTACTTCCAGGATCCACTTGTCTGAAGTAA
The DNA here is from genome assembly GCA_016271365.2 of Neoceratodus forsteri. Lineage (NCBI taxonomy): Eukaryota > Metazoa > Chordata > Ceratodontiformes > Ceratodontidae > Neoceratodus > Neoceratodus forsteri. The sequence goes on along the minus strand of CM028135.1, from coordinate 704,124,342 downwards.
CAGACATCCAGTCCTGGACAAAGTAAACCAGCCTGCCCCCTACAGGTATAGGAGAGTCGACCCGGGCAGACCCATCAGGGATTGTCTGCTTGGCAGGGGCCTTAGGCTGAGGAGTGGATGCAGCCCTGCTCATCCCCCTTCTGCCTCTCCCTCTGAAGAACCCCCTCTGTGAATAGGGAGAAGAGGCCTGTGCTTGGTACAAAGGCCTATGAAAAGGCCTGCCCCTGCCCTTAGATTGCTGCTTTTGAGGAGTTGCCTGCCTCTCCTTGGCCTGTGCACTCCTATAAGTGGTCATATATTCCTCCATCTTTTTCATGTAATTTTCTGTCTGCTCCCCAAACAGAGAATTACCTTCCACAGGGAAATCCATGGCCTTAGCCTAGGTGTCCTGTGAGAGGCTAGTACATCTGAGCCAAGCCATTTCCGAAGAGCCACAGATGTAGCCATGACTCTTGATGACACATCACTGAAGTCCACAGCAGCATGAAATTGTACCTTAGATGCCTCAGTCCCATCAGCAGCTACCTTCTTCAGCTCCTTGGCCAGCTGGGGGGAGGCCTGTTTAGCCAGTGCCAGTACAGTGTCCCACCTGGACTTCTGGTACCTGGCTGCATAGGCCATATAATTAACCTGCCTGAGTCCCAAAGAGGATGTCATGTACTGTTTCTTTGCCAAAGCATCTGTAACCCCCTTATAAATGGGGGTTCCTAAAAGCCTTCCCGGAGTTGCTTAAGAGCTCCTTGCCTAACTGGTGTTCGGCGCAATGCCGCCAAAATGCGGCCATTGTGAGTGTTTTTAAAGCCTCCAGTACTGTCTCTTTAAGAGCTGCCTGCTCGCAGGCTTCAGTGGTTTGTACAGGGGGGACTGGGGTTTCCCTACTCGAATCCCACCTGAGCTGCGGTGAAATCGCTTCCCATTTTATAGTCGCTGCAAGTGCAAAAGGGAGCCTGACTGATAGATGTAACTGTTTGGCCATAATCATTTAGAGTATTAGTGAAATTACAGTTTGTCTAACCTGCTTCCCTTGCAGCTGGGACTTTGTGTGCTTGGCCCCTCCATTTTGGACCTGGATTGTTGAACTGAGCCAATGGGGTAAAGAGGGATACAGTCAGTAATTCTGGGAAATGAAGTTCTGGACTGAGGCTCCTTTTTGCACCAATAAGGACCGACTTAAGTGACTAGCATCTGCAGCCCACCAATGGGATCGGGTGGCGCCCAAACTGAGATGCTCTGCCCAAACTGCCAAGGGGCAGAGTCGTTGTGGCTGTGAGCGAGGAAGGAGCTCTGGGCTCCTGCGCCGTTGAGTTTTCGCACGGGAAGTGTGTGTGGAAGGTCAGAGTCAGGCGGCTTGAACGCCAGCAAGTGTCAGACAAAATCCACTAGGTAGCGGTCAGAGGAGGCTGTGCAAAAGAGCAGCTACCCACCAAGCTCACCCTGTAGAGGACTGGAGAATCTGCTTCAGTCGCGCTTGGTCTGTCAGGACAAGTGAAGCTGCATCGCTGGGTCCAGTGTACTGTAGTGAAAGCGATCGGAATTATACAGCAGCTGCCTGGTATGGTACCCCTCTGCTATTCATATAAATGTGTGGAGAAGTGTTTGAATTCCAGGTTCGGTCCTGCAAGTGGTGTGAGAGCACTCTGTTGGTTGGAGTTATGAGTATTAAATCAGGGTAGCTCCCTGTCAGATGTTCATAGTGAGGGCAAGATTTGTCTGGCTGCTTTATTGGCTACATGAACTGAGCCTGCTGGCTCTGCTTAATCCTTCGAGGAATCAAGGCTTATTTTCTGCATCAGAGCCCCAACCAGCTGCATCGAGGGGCTAGCCTTCTATGGCCTGGGTACCCAGAGACAGTGACTTCTAAGGTTTTGGCCTGTGCACAGTGCCCTAGATAGATATATCGATATGTATGTATTAGAGTGGTAAGCTAATTAACCTGATCTCCCCCAGCCCCTGTTATCTCCCCCCCTAAATAAATCAGATTGGTTGTTTTGCAAAGGTATACTTACTGAACTGTGTGTCTGTGTTGAATTATTGTACAGTGGTTATTGTATAACTGCATCTTACTTTACAGGGGGTCCCCAGAGCCAAACTGATTGAACCAATCCTGGGGGTAAGTGTATATTGCAAGGGTACTGTGATTGATTTGTGTGGGCTACTAGTGGGAAGAAAGGGGTTGCAGTGACCCAGAGGGCTGTGACCAAGTCATATCAGACTGTCTTAACCTCGACCTCTGGGTGGAGGCACCCACATCGGATCCAGGCCCCTCAACCTGTTAGTGGCAAATCAGGCAGGGGTAGTAGCCCTTGGGATAGCGCCCCCTTGGGGTTACACATCCATCCTCCTGGAGTCTTTGTCTGGTGGGTGTGCAGCCAAGGGAACATTAGCCCTGTCACAGGCTGCAGTCTGCACGACCCCAACATGGCTGCATTGTTGATAGAAAAACTCTGTATCTGAGCCTGATAAGGTATACCTCTTGTCCATTCGTTTATCAACAGGAGGTACAGAATTTGGAGACTTTAAAATTTTTTGTGTCTGTTTCCCAAAAGATTTGTGTAGGGGAATAGACAGCCTCCTGGACTCTGGGATGTCCATCATTTCAACAAAATCAGACTCCTCTTGATCCTCTGTAGCCTCCTTCATAGGGAGCTGGAGGGTTTCAGCCACTTTTCTGTAGAACAGATAGTGGGGAGGGGACCCAGAGAGCCTAGGAGGGCAAACACCAGAAGGTCTGTCTGGGGAGATGTCCAGTTCAATGGGCACATCCAGACTTTCTGCTCCATCATACTCATCATCTTACTTATAACCCCCCTCCTCCTCAAATTCTGGTTCATAAAAATCTTCAGGGGCATAATCCTGAACCAGAGGAACCGACCGAACCAAACCCCTAGATAACGGAGCCAGATCGGAAGGAACCGGGCGAAGCGATTCAACAATCCGAATCACTGGCAATTTCATCAGCGTCGAACATGAAACCCGGATCCAACCGACTGATTTTCTTATGTTTCCTCTTTGTAGAACCGTCCTCAGGATCAGCTCTCCTCTCGCCAAGAAGTATTTCCGCCTGGTCAGTGGCATCTTCTGGTTCGGTCGGAACCGAACCGGCTGGCTATCTGGGTCAGCGGACTTCTTGGCTCCTTTTCCTTAAGTCTACCTAATCTTTTTTCCAGGGTAGACTTAGGAAAGTTTTTACATATTTGGCAGTCTGTATCGAGGTGGTCAAACCCCAGACAATTAACACAGGTGGTGTGGGGATCGGCCTTAGCAAAGACCTCCCCACACTCACTGCAGTGCTGAACTCAGTGGGCCCAGTTTTTTTCTTGGGTTTCTCAGATATGGCCAACCTAACCAAACTTACCCTTTTTTTGGCAACCGCCAGGCAAGACTCCCTTATCGGTTTCACGGTTAGTGTTACGGATATTGGAAAAAAATGTTAAAACACGTTTTTTTTTAAACTGATAAGGACCGGTAAGCACACACTAAAGGAAAACACACAGAATTCAAATATGTTGAATCGGTTCAGCCGAACCGATCGAGAAAAGTTCTTTACAATTTCCACAAATAACCCAGAACTACTACCTAAAGTACTTACTGTACCGCAGACAGAGCCCTGAACCGTAATACTACTAAAGTTAAGCAGAAAAAACGTAACAGACTTTGAACTGAGCAGGAGAAATCTCCGGAGCGACTGTTCAGTGAGGTGGAGTAAAGAATCTGGCGGTTGGGTTTCAAAGTGCTGCAGACAGAGACCTCAACCGAGCTCGAGCTCAACGTTCTATGCACTGCATAGAAAATTAACCCTCTACTCTCCGGAGCAGTTCAAAGGCTGGAACTAACTGCAGATTGTCAGAATACAGCAAGACTTCATGTTGTTTGAATATACAGTCAGCGCTAAATGGACAGAGGAAGAATATTCATATCTTCAGAGAAATATCTGTTAACCTGAAGGATAAAGGTTTTGATCGGTCAGAGACACAGTGCCATACACGAATCAAGACACTGAAGGCCAAATACATTAGGTGCTAAGACAATAATAATAATAGAAGCAGCAGAGCCCAAAAGCACTGCATGTATTATGCAGAGCTAGACGCAATACTTGTCACACATGCTGCAACCCAGATGGCCTTCCTGTTCCCCAGAGGTACTTCACCAGCGGAGAAGGAGGAGGATGAATTGGATGAAGACACCGATCAAGTGCCATCCGAGGAGGAGCATGCACTCACACCAGTTGTAGAGCCAGAGTGCCCAGTATCGCATTAAAATGATGATGAGTGTCCAAGCACCTCGTCTGCCAGGGCGAACGGCCCGCAACCAAGTTGCAACAATGTGAACCAGCATAAAACATGGGCAGAGAAGGCAATATCCTCCCCTGGCAGAACAGTTCATCGCATACTTCAGTAAATGCGATGAAAATTTACTTGCAGAGGAAGAAAGATGGCGACACCACAATGAATGCATAGAACTTCACCGTTTAGAGCATGAGAAAAAGGTGCTTGAACTACTCATGGGCTGAGAGAGTCGACATGAATTAATGCCACTGCCACCTGCACCAACACAGACCTCGACTCCTACACCCATACGCGGCCAGTATCATGGAAGTTATCTCGCAGAACTGAACCAGTCCTCAATGGGAGAAATGAACAATATTTATGGACACTCCTCCTTTTTCAACCGTTAGTACTTAACGTCATGGGTTTTAGTAGGTTTCACTCAGCCATTGACTGTTGTGGGCATTGAAGCCTACATAAATTGGGATTAGCGTGGAGCACATTTTAGTCTTCACATGGGTGTATAGCTTGTTTGTAGTCATAGAAGCACATTGAAGTCAATGTTTTAGAAAGACTGCAATAGTTTGACAATCACTGTGGTGTCTTTTACTGTGTGATGTGTGTAGTATTATAGAGACCATTGTTGTGCATGGAAACCAGAGGTTCTCAAAATGTTGTTCTGCTGCAGTTCAAAAGGTCATGGAACGTGATAATACCCTACTGCAGCAGAACAACCTTTTGAAAACCTCTAGAGATTCCATGTGCTCACTACACAGACCACACATCACTTACCTCAGCGGCAGAAATGGACAGCTCCACGCTCCTGCAGTGACAGTCACATCGGAGCCTTACAAGATGCAGGATCAACCAGATATGAGGAAACGCAGGATCAAGCAGATATTTAGACTTGGAAACAAAATTAAAATAAAACAAATGACCCCCTACTCCACAGCCCTCTCACTTAGTGAGTGTTATGGTCGACACGTTTTTTTTTTTTAACCCTGCCAATGTACCTGCCAGCCAATAGGAAGCCATGCTACACACGTAGCCATGCCTCCTCCTTAGCAGCCACTCGGCAACCCTGGAAACCACCCTTTACCACTGAATAGTGCGTCGCACACAAAATGTAAAAGGCTGCTAAAAAAAGAACTATAAGTGATTTTTAGTGGCACTATACACTATACACAATAGTGGATGAGCAACCTCATGCACAACCAGCCTTTATGTGCCGCCTCGGGGTTCTGATACCATCGGACCTCTTGAGTTTCGCTCTCGAGGTCTGATGTTATCAGAACCCCTCTGTGGCATAACTGGCTGGTTGTGCATGGATGCCCATCCACTATTCTCCATATTACACATGTATGTAATTTATTGTATGACCCCTGAGAAGTGCAATTTGTATTCTTTTGCACACCTAATAAGTCTTTTATGTGCAATACATATTCTGTAGCATTTGAAATTAATTGAAAGAGTAAATGTCTGGTACTAGTTCAAAGTGCAATAATATGTCGTATTTCTTACAAATATGCTCAGAACCTAACTTGAGTTGTTTTTATCGTGTGCCTTTACCTGTCTTAATAGTGACAATATAAAGTGCAGTACAAACTTTATTTGCAGTGTGTGTTGTTTTGTATTACTCATACACATTGGTCAACACAATTTTTAATGTAATTTATTATACCATACGGCCATACAGTAAACACAGTGAAACATCTGGGCAGTTCTACGGTGGCAACACTCAGTCCAGTTATTAAGAACCATAATTATCTTGAACTGTACACCTATAGGTGGTGAACAAAATCAATGGTGATGGCAATAGATTTTACTAATTCTGTAGATTGGGATGCCTACAGGGTGGGGGTTCACAAATGCTACTTTGCTTTTTTGCACATGTACTGCTGAGCATTTGCAGGCCAATGACCCTTTATGGTCGTTATGCCAATGGCAGCAGGTACCTACTGGCACATGGCATGGGTAGTGGGGCCTTTTGAAGCACTGTGCATGGCCTACAGGTGCCACCTTACATTTGCAGAAGTGCTCAAGCAGCTTAAGCCACAAGCTATTTATATCCCCCATGACATGCCGTGCTTTTGGGAGTGGGGGGCTCAAGCAGTGAATTACACAATTGCGGTTCAGTCACTGCCTTGCTAAACATAAGGCTCCGAAACAGAACCGAGACTATCTACTGCTATACAATGTTAATACCTACTAGCATACAATCTTACTAACGATAAAAACACCGTCATGGTGCAGCACTCAAAATGGACAAGTTTATGGACACACTTACAAGTCATATTTACAAGACTACGTTACTAGAACAAATATACATGGGAAAAAAAGGGGTAAAAGTGTACATTTTACATGCTCACATCAATAAAAGGGTGCATCTGAATCTCATAGGTCTGTGACCCACAGCTTAATAAGTCACCTTGGTTATCGGAATGCATAAGTCCAGTCATTCACTTGTGCTAGCAGGATGGCATGCTAGCAGTAATTCTACTGCCACTCTGATCACTGGTGTGGCCAGTGTCGTTTGTTATGCTATACAAAACTGTCACATATGGCCTGGTGAATCAGACGTGCCTCAACCTGCACATGTGCTCGCTCAGAGTCCTCCACTCCACGGAAGTTGCCGATGGTTCAGGTAACTCTACTACTTCATCCGTCATGCAGCAGGTCATTAAAACAAGTGGAATGTGACGTAGGTTGATGTCCAGTCATTTCAGCAGGCATCTCCAATGTCCTTTTAGATGGCCAAATGCGTTCTTGACCACCATGTGTGCACTCAACAGATGGTAGTTGAATGTTTTTTCAGCTGCTGTCAAGCGCCCAGTGTCGGGATAAAGCTTCATTAGTCATGGCATTAATGGGTATGCTGGGTCTCCCAATAGGTGTAATGGTATGTCCACATTTGTAATTTTACATGTAGTATTGGGAAATAGCAATCCTTGCATGGCCTTGGCATACAGTAGGCTATTTACCAAAATGCGCACATCGTGCACTTTCCCGGGCCATCCTATGTATACATCCCAAACGTTGTACTGGTGGTCTACCACTGCCTGCATAACAATTGAGTACCATTCCTTACGGTTGTAATAATCACCTGGATCATTTGCAGGTGCCAGTATCGGAATATGTGTGCCATCAATCACACCCGCAGTTTGTTGAAACCCAAGACGTTCTTCGAAACCTTCAACAAAGGTCTGTAAGTGGGTTAGGGTCGGTTGAGCCACAACACTGGTGAACACCTTTATAATGGCTCTACAAATGTCATGCACCACCAAGCACGCTGCAGAGCAGGAGACACCAAACAAGTGCCCAACAGTCCTGTAATCTCCATTTGTTGCTAATCCCCACAGTGCAATAATCAGACGTATGTCAGTTGGTATTGTTTTATGCATATGGGTGTTATGGCACTTCATGTGTGGTTCAATCTTGCAGACAATAAACATAAATGTGGCTTTGCTCGTGCCAAAGTTCTCCAGCCACCCAGTGTTAGAAAAGGAAGTCACCACTTGCCAAAAAATGGAAGGCCGATGTCTAGCCCACACAAGCCTTAATGGGGATGTACTCAAAGCAGACAGGAGCAACATCACCACTGATACTATCCACCTTTATTGCTGGAGATACCACTGGATGCATTCACTCTGCTGCTCCATCTCCAACTGGTAACGGCAAACAATGTCTGAGCACTGTCGCATAACGAAGGATAGGATCTCTGGATCCATGCTGCATGCCTAAGGAAGAGAGGGCAACAAAATACAAGCACTTCAATTATGTATGTAGTTGTTATGGTGACACGAAAAAAGATGTGCTTATGCACAGCCAAATACGACCACACATACTGTGTGTGATGACAAATCATGGTACAGAGTAACCATTCAAACATTATTAAAGTAGGATGGCTCTGCATCGCTGATGATTGAAGTGCTGGATAACATAATTTGCGGCATGCCGTCATCCTGGCTCAGGGCACCACATTGTGTCATGTGAGCCGCCACAGAGGGTGGGGGAAGAGCAGGATTGAGCAGCTGAAAGGAAGCTCTCATCTCCTCTGGTTGTCTCATCCCCTCACCCACCGTGGTTCCAGTGCCCATGAGATGGCCTTCACGTGGCCATCTGAAAATCAATAGCATGGTTGTGTGGCACGCAAAGGATTAATTAACAAGTTAGCCAGCCTGGGGGTGGGTCTCAGGGTGGTAAAATGGGTAACAAATTGGCCTGACAACTGGAAGCAGAGGGTAACAGTAAATGGAGCACACTCCGGAGAAAGGAGTATCACTAGTAGGGTACTGCAGAGTTCAGTACTGGGACTGGTCCTCTTTAATGTCTTAATAGGGGACATTGTGGAGGGTCTGGAAAGAAAGGTATGCCTCTTTGCAGATGACAAAAAGGTCTGTAACAGGGTTGATACATAAGAAGGGGTGGAAAGGATGAGAAGGGACTTGGCAAGTCTGGAGCAATGGTCAAGAGTCTGGAAGTTTACTTTCGATGCAAAGAAGTGCACAGCAATGTACCCAGGAAGAGTACACAATGTGGGGGTGGCACTAACAACAACAATAAAGATGGAAAAGAACCAGGGGGTGCTCATATCAGACAACCATAAGGTATGCAAATGAAGTGAGAAGGCAGAAAGGAGGGCTGAGATAAATTGGGAGAGGCATCACCAGTAGAAAGCAGGAAGCTGTTATCCCTCTGTACATACAGTTGGTGATACCCGATCTAGGGGTACTTTGTGCAGTTCTGGAGACCCCATCTCCGCAAGGACATAGACAGGATTGAGGTAGTCCAGAGGAGGGCAACAAAAATAGTGCAGGGTCTGCACCAGAAGCCATAGGAAGAGAGACTGAAGAGCTTACTATGTATATCCTAGAGGAAAGGAGGGCAAAGGGGAACATGATAAAGTCCAAGAGGGTAGCATCTTTCAGAAAAAGAGAAGCGCAAGAACAAGGGGCACTATTTGAAGATAGAGGGGGGACGGCTCAGGGGCAATGTGAGATAGTATTTTTCATAGAGAGGGTGGTGGATGCATGGAACAGCCTTCCTGAGTAGGATGTGGGGGCCAAAACAGCGGGGGAATGCAAAAATGCATGGGACCAACATAAGGCAATTATAGTGTGGGGTAGAAGGAAGTTTGCTGCTGGTTAACTAGGATCTGTAGCTTATCCAATAGGTAGGGAAATGGGCAGGCTAGGTGGGCCAAAAGGTCCTTATCTGTCGTCAAAGTCTTTTTCTATGTTTTTGTTGTGTATACTACCACATCAGGCATGTTAGCATTACTGGTTGATGCTTGGGTCACCAAGAAAAGCCATATGATGACAGACTACAGGACTTTAATCTGTATACCCAGGCAGGAGAGCGGTTGGTAAATGATAGAAACACTGGCACCTAAAGGGAATCAACAAGAGGGTAGCAACACACAGACTATGTGATGTGCAAGAATAAGGGGTCACTAGAAGGGGTCGCCAGTTGAAGTTAGAGAGGTAACTGCTCCAGGGAAACGTGAGGAAGTATTTGTTCACAAAGAGGGCTGTGGACACATGGAAGGGGGTCCGGAGGAGTTAGGACAGGAGGCAGTAGTCCACTGGTTAACTAGGATCTGCAGCTTAGCCATCTGATCAGGGAATGGACAGACATGGGGTGCCAAGCGGTCCTTACGTGCCATCAAACTCCATGCACACATGACTGAAAGGCTGGCATGATACCAGGTGAGGCTGCAAGGAAGAACAGGATTGAGCAGAATTCTTCCCTACATACAGACCTTGTTCTCCAGCTCTTTTATGTCCCAGCAGTAGTAGTATGCACTTGCCAGGTATAACTGGACCTGACACTTCATGGTGTCGGTCTGATGCATTCATTCATTTAGCACTGTGAGGTTTGAGCCCCCCACCAAAATCAATACTGCAATGGCTGTGAGGGTTTGGTTACTGGATGCACCTAACAGACAACAATGGAGTAGATGCACAGTCTTCAAAGCTGTCCAGATCAGATGAAGTACAGGGGGTTACTATGTCCAGTGAGGGAATGTTTGGGGGGCAGAAACTTATAATAATAATAATAATAAACTTTATTTATAAAAGCACAATTCACGTGTTTCAAAGTGCATGTACAGTACTAGCACATATGAAAATCCATAAATAGTTAAAATACACTAACTAGGCAACAACATTCAGTAGTGATACTCTGAAAAAGCAAGCTGAAATAAGTGAGTTTTCAGTGCCAACTTGAAGCTCTCCATAGTCAGGCACTCCCGTACCCGATGAGGTACAGAATTCCACAGTTTGGGGGCTGCAAATGCTTGAGCCCCCACAGTCTTCAAGCGGACCCTGGAAATCTCTAGCATTCCCTCGCTGGCAGAATGGCGTGGTCGAAGGGGGCAGTAGGGGTGTAGAAGCTCTTATAATTAACTCGGTCCCAGTCCGTGTAGGGCTTTATAGGTCAGCAAGCTGATCTTGAAGGTGATCCACCACTGAACTGGCAGACAGTGCAGACTGCGAAGCACAGGTGTGCCATGGCTAGATCGAGACAGCCCAGTCAACAGCCTGGCTGCAGCATTCTGCACCAGCTGCAGGCGGTGGATGTCAACCTCCGGTAGCCCTAGGTATAGGGCATTGCAGTAGTCAAGGTGGGAGGTCACAAAGGCACGGACCAGTGTCAAAAGATCTCCGGGTAAAACCAGGTGCTTAATCCGGGTGATATTCCTCAGTTGGTAAAAAGAGGTCTTGATGACAGATGACACCTCAGATTTCAGGGTCATTCCCTCATCAAAAATAATGTCCAGATTCTGCACCCATTAAGAGGTTATCAGCTGGCTACCTCTGAGCAAAAGCCTGAGGCCTGTCCAGCCAAGCACCCCTCTACCCGACAACCTGAGTCCACTACCAATACCTCAGTCTTGTCAGGATTCAGCTTCAACTAGTTAGCACTCATCCAGTCCTGGATCTCGGAGAGACAGTTGTTAAACAACAAGACCGCACCATCTTGATCAGGTACAGACATGTATAGCTGAGTATCATCTGCATAGCAGTGAAAACTCAGACCATACCACCTTATAATATCTCTCAACAGCAGCATATACACAGTGACCAACATGGGTGACAGCACAGAGCCCTACAGGACACCACAAGGCAGGGAGAAAGCATCAGAGGAATAACTCCCCGACACTACTTTCTGAGATCTACCAGTGAAGAATGATTGAAATCATCTGAGGACTGTCCCCAACAATCCACAGATCACCTGCTGGCACTCTAGCAACACCCCATGGCCCACGGTGTCAAATGCTGCAGAGAGATCAAGAAGAACCAAGATGGAACAGTTCCTCCAATCTCTCGCTATCAGGAGATCATTGCGCACCCGAACCAGGGCAGTCTCAGTACTGTGTCTCTTCCTAAATTCTGACTGGAGAGGATCATAGATGTCATGGATGGTAAGATGGTCATCCAGCTGCAGTGCAACCACCTTCTCAATAACCTTATCCACAAAGGGTAGGTTAGAGACAGGTCTGTAGTTGGCAAGGCAATCCGGGTTGAGAGAAGATTTCCTAAGGAGGGGAGTCACCACCACCTCCTTCAGGGAGTCAGGAAACTCACCAGTCTCAAGTGAACACCGGACTATCTCAGTCAGGATTGGGACGATGACCTCAACACACCCCACAAAGAGGCGAGTTGGGCCCGGGTCCAAACTACAGCAGGTCGGCTGTATACTCTGGATGATCCTCATGACATCTATGACCACCACCTGATCAAAAGCTGACCGACCAGACCAAGGCACTGCAACTCCCTCACTGATCACTGCCGTACCCATTGGAGCGAGATGTGCAGATCTCAGACCTGGTGTCGGCAACTTTATCTGCAAAGAAGTGAGCAAACGCATCACACGTCTCCTGTGACAAAACTCTCCAAAACTGCTGGATTGCACAGTCTGTCTACAGTTTAGAACAGCTAGGCTGGTTGAACTTAATGCCAGGAGTAAGATACTGGCCACAGCACCCTGTCTGGTGCTTGGTAACCACATAACCACATCCACACCCATTCACAGCCATAACTCAAAACCCAATGCCACCACCTTATCCTGTAATTACTGTAAATGTGTGAGTGTGTGGGGGGACATATTCCAGGAGTTAGATACTGGTCACAGCACCCCTGTCTGGGGCTTGTTAATCTATAGCCACATCAACAACCAACACCAAAACCTATCCTTATACTGGCAAGCCCACACATCCAGCCAAAAGCTGAGACAAGGGCAGAGTGTGAGCCATATTGTCTGCCCACCACTGAGCACTGTGATCAAAGACATGGGCAGAGTGAACCCAAAATAGCCATATGGGCTAGGGACACATGGTCACTGCAACACTGTCTGCTGCTGGGTAATGTACATCCTTGCAGAGATCCTATTTCATATTTTAAAAAGCATGAACACCTGGTAAAAAAATCAGTCCACATGCAGCACAAGAAGGAGCACCAACAGGAGAAATAACAACAATGACCTCAGTTTTAGATGGAAAAAGCTTTATTTGTGTTCAGATACTGTCCCCCCAGGCTGCCGAATGCGAGTGATAGTTATGCTCTGGTTCCAGCACCAGAGGATGATGAGAATGCTGGAGAACTGCATGGGCATGCTGGGAGGTAAGGGACGCGTAGTGGATGGAGCACAGCAGCTGTTTACACCACAGGGGAAGGCACTGAAGCTGGTACACGTCCCCAGAATTTCAGCGGTGCAGAAAAGGCATTGGAGCTGCACTGACATCGCAATGGTGAGTGTCCACAATGACGGCTTTGCAGTGCATCAACTGGAATGCATCAGTTGATGCGCTGTAAAGCTGGTAGTGTAAACTGGGCTTTTGCCATAGCAGTCTAAATGTATCCTAGCAGAAAATAACATGTTTTGGCCTTCTGGAGCAGATTCACGACAGTTCAAGCAAAACAGTCTACATCTGGAGTGCCCCACTAACTCTGATCTCACAAAATCAGATAAAAAGATGGGCCCCTCTTTGGCCTAGCTCACCTGCCAGTGTGTACAAGACTCCTGGCAGATAACTGGCCTGGAGTAGGATCCCTTGCTTCAGACCCTCTCTCCACACCCTCATAGCTTCTCAGCAAACAAGGTTAGAGCACTCATCATTTTTTTTTCGAACAATACAAGGCAGACTGTCAGAGGTCTGAAAAAGGGATATTTTGTGGCTACTGAGATCCACTAGGGCTGACAGGCCATACCAAAACTATTTGCATGTGAAACCCACTGAAGTGGAGCTGAGACTCTGATGGGTTCCAGACACCTTGCAGTTGAAACACTCACAGTGGGTTACTCAACAAGAAGGCCTCTGAAGAGAGAGAGTTGTCCGGGGATCCGACTGGGAGAAGGGAAACTGTGGAGATTGCTTTCCACTGACTGGCATGTGAGTGATCAAACCAGGGGCTTGATTTGCTGCTATAAGGCCCAGCATGGGTTGCATGGAGAAGGCTTAAAGAGAGCTGCTATCCACAGTGTAGCATGCTATCTGCAGGATTATCTGTATATTGCCCTAAAGAGAAGTCAGGCCCTGACTGCATCCGGCAGAGCTCCTAGGAACAGCAGTTATTGTATCAGAATTGAGACTTCTGGACTCAACAGAACTCAAAGAAGGGAGGGCTGGATGAAGAGGCTATCAGCAAACTGTCCAGGAAAGGGGAACTAGGGGCCCTAATATCTATAGCTGCACCTGTCTATAATTGAGGCATAGCTCTCTGTGCCCTGACAATGCCCGCTGGGTGGCATCCACACCACACCTTTTTTTAATCCTCACCCACTGCTGATTGAACTGCTATCATCCTGCTGCATGCTCTTACCATCATGCAAGAATGTGCCATTGTAACTAAACTGGCTTATCTGTTTAAATGTTGTAATCACATGTGCTTGCTAACTACTGTATGTAACCCATATGCTGTAACCAAAAGTCTGTTATGAATTTGTCCTCAATGTGACGAGGTACCTTTGGAAATGAGCCTCTGGCTCAAAGGTTGTAAACCGATGTACAAATAAATACATAAAATAAAAGAAGATCTAGGGTGCACTGAAAGAGTACAGTGGAAAGGACCTAGAAGCTTGTATATCCAGGGAGCTACTCAATCCTGGAGAAATAAAAGAACTGGTGACAGCTTGGATAAAATCCTGTATATGGCAATCAGCAGAATGTTCTCTTTCTATTTTTCTTTTTGATAAAACCTGTGGCGGAGTTGGGCAACCTGCAAAGTGATAGACACAAAAGGAAAAATACCCTTGGAGCTAGCAACCACAAGAGCATGCCCTGAGCAGTGGCGGAGCCAGGTTTGGGAGTGTTTGAGAGCCGGAGGGGCCATTCAGACAACCATGGGCTCCACAATGGGCACTAAACGGTGAATAAAGATGGTGGTGGAGCACCACTACTCACACAGGGGCAGCTAGGAGGGGCGATCACCCCCTCCAGCACTCCCTCTAGCTCTGCCACTGGCCCTGAGTCACAGTAGAAGTACCTGAGTCTGAAGATTCCAGGCTAAGAAGTGATATTGCCACCACCAGAAGAGATGATGTGGGGGTAAGATTCATCATTCTTGATATCCCCCCCCCCCCACCGGGAGGGTGAGTACAGAGGTTCCCCTAAGTGTGAACCTCTGGTGTCAGGACACCAGAATGGATGCCGGATGCAACACCAGGGACGCCGTCAACCAGGCACCAGACCCAGCCCAGATCCAGTGCCAGTCACAACACCAGACATGGCGCTGGGCCCGATGCCAGACTGGACCCAGTGCAGGACACAATGCCGACATAACCTCGGACATGATGTTGGACATGTCAGACATGGCACGGGACCCAGCACCGGACAAGGCGCCAGATCCTAGGCACCGAACACAGAGTCAGGCACACGACACATGGCACCGGGAACACAGCGCCAACAGAAAAAGAGACACGGCATCGGGGGCCAGCATCATAAGAGGCAGCACCAGTAGGACTAGATGTGGTGCCAGGAAATCCCTTGGCACTGATCAGACATCAAATGACACCAGAACCAGTTGAGTCAGGGTGGATGGCACTGGAAGGAGACAAACTGGTGCCTGGAGGTCCCCGACATCAGAAACCCCCAGAGCTGACCTGGCACTGACAAAAAATGACCCTGTGACTGGAGCACTGGAACCGGCATCCACCAAGGCTGCAAGGTCCATGGAGGGCAGAGAATGACACCAAGAGATCCTGTTGACCTGACGCCAGCGTGAGCCCACATGATGCTGAAGAATGGTTGACCCAGCACCAGGACCAGCGCTAGAAAGGGCACCAGGTCAGGTCTCGAAGGACCCAACCCGGCATCAACTCCAGAACCAGAGCCAGCACTGGTGACCTCACCAGCACTGAAGTGAATGGCAATGGTACCCAGCTGGTCCCACCAAGTGACACAAGGTGGGGGGGTGCAGCCAGCCGGGCAGGAGTCGGTGGCAAAGTCCCCAGCAAGGGCAGGAGGCTGTTGCCAGAGCCAAACACTCTACGTGGCTTGGGGGATCTCGTTTGTAGGTTCAATGCCACCAAACTACAAGGGCCATGGACCAGATCCACAAGCAGCGACACCTCAGCCTGATGCTAGACCCACTGCTCTGAAGAGCTCCCCTGGGAAGACTGCCCACTGAGGACCCCCATAAAGGACAGAGGGGAGACTCCAGGCTCGAGGATTCAGCATCCCAGCATCAAGGCCTACAGCAATGCAGACACCACCGAAAGGGCCATGGCCCAGGAATTGAGGGTCTCATGGAAGACTTTCCAGAGGACAACCTCAAAAGGTACCATTTCCTTCTCTCCCAAAGGCAAGAGAAAGAACTTGAGGCCAAGCATCACCAAGAACCCGACTGGAATCGGGAACTGGCCTCCTCCTTCATGCTCTGGAGAACTGCCCTTCCCCAGAGCACAGGATCACTTGTGATCAGAACCCTTCCCTTGCAGGAAAGTGGACCGGACACAGTCCCTGTTGCCAGAGCAGCCTGCCAACCACGGTGCCGAGCCAACACAGTGCTGGGTCAGACATGATGCAGGACGAAGCATGATGCCAGGCCAAAATGGAACCAGGTCAACATGGTACCAGACCAAACACAGCGGGCCAAACACAGAGCTAGGTCAACACAGCACCAAGCCAAACATGGCACCAGGAAGGCTCCCTACCATAATCCTGTAGAGATGTCCTGACAAAGCTCGGTAGGGCTGAGAGAAAACTGCTGGAAAATTTTTCATAAAAACACTAAACTGATAAAAAAAAAAATTCTAGCTTTAAACAACTAAAAACAGAAATGAATTGAAAACGGCTGTTGTATTAACATAAAGTTCTGATTCCCGAAAGGCTAGTGGTATCATCATTGAAGTACATTTGATGGCGGGAAAAATGGAACTGAAGCAGTTAGGTGCTGGTGCTGAGGTAAGCCAGGCACCATGAGCCACTCTTGTGGCGCCATACATGTGAATGACTTGCCTCGGCACCAGCCCTCCTGAAAGGTTCTGACTCTCACGGGGTCCTAGTGCCTCTAGGACAGACCCACTAGTGTGAATAAATGGTGAAGATACATTCCTGGAAGATCAACTAGATATGAATGTGTTCAAAAATTAGGCAGTGAGTTAAAATTTTCTTTAATCAAATGAAGTGCAAATAGGGTCCTGCTCTTCACTGACTTTAGTGTAGAACCTTGATTTCCTGACTGTCACCCTTTAAAACTCAAGCATGTCTAGTCCAGGGTTCAAACCAAGATGGAGTTTGCAAAATGCAGGATTAAACTATGGTAGTCAGTTCACACTTTATTATCCCAGCACAGGGTAAATGGTGCAACTAGACAGTACTGTAAAAGAATAAGAAGAGGCTACTTTCCTGTTACTGTAGTTTTACAGCTGGTATTCAGCTGACATCCACATTTGGACACCTTCGCTAAGCATGCTCAGAGCCTCAGGAAGGATTCTAAACTTACTCCTCCCTACACCCAACCACGTTCTTTGAGTTTCCACCCCCATGAACTCTAGATGCAGACGCAGAAACCAGAAGCAAGAGAAGAAGACTAGCCAAGGTGGCTGGGCAGGTCATGTGGATGTGTACCGAATACCAATAGTAGAACGATGGTTACAAGTAAGCCCAGATTTAGTTCACTATTAGTGCTGTGTGGAATTTTCACATTCCGAAGGAATGAAATTCCACATAATTTTCTAAATTCTGCCGAAATTCCACCAGAAATGGACTAGTGCAATTCCGCAGCAGAAAATGGTTGCAGAATGATTTTCCGTGGAAAAAATGCTGCTCCATGGAATACTATTCCACGGATCACAGTAGGCAGAATTCCGCAGAAGAACCAGTGAAATTCCAGCAGAACTTCCACCGGCGAAATGGTCATTCCACGCTAATTCCACTGGCGGAATTCCACATAGTACTATTCTCCATCCTGATTGACCAGCTCGGCTCTTCCAGACTGCTGACAGACTTTTACATTGGGTCTATGTGCAGCCCAGGTGAGTAGTTTCAGCAGAAAGCTGCTCCATTGCTGTGCTGATTTTCGGGGCTTGTCTTAAATGGTAAATTCTCAGAGGTAGAGAAGCCAACAATTTGGTTCCCTATGGATCGGTACTGAGCCCAGTACTTTTCAACATCTTTATTTGTGACATCGGGGAAGGGATTTATACTGTGGATTATACTGTGTTTGTAGGATAGCAGAAGGCATTTATTGCTCATTATTACTGTCCCCACCTCTCAGTGGTTGTACCTGTACAGGTTACTCTCATTTAAGAACACATCCAAATAAGATTTAAACCCAGAAAATGTGTTTTGACTGATTATGTCTGGCGGTAGTTGGTTCCACAGTTCACTGGTTCTTGGTAAAAAGGCATACTCTCTTAACTTAGTCCTAGACACATATCCCTTGATTTGCTTATTGTGTACTCTCAGGTTGTGTGCACTGTTAGTGAATGTGATTCCTAATTCTGATGTCAACTCTCTATCCTGAATTATTTTATATAATGTCAATAGGTCCCCTCTGTGTCTTCTTTTGCTTAGAGGCCATAGCTTCAATTTATTTAATCTTTCTTGGTACGATGTATTTTTTAGGTTTTTAATCTGTCGTGTATATCTTCGCACTAATTTTTCTAAGATATCAATACCCTTTTTTTTAATCCTGGGCACCATACTTGGGAACAGTAGCCCAGATGTAGCATGATATATAGTGCCTTCAGAAAGTATTCACCCCCCCTTGGATTTTGTCACATTTTGTGATGTTGCAAACTCAAATTAAAATACATTTATATGGGATTTTTTTTGTCACGTATCTACACAAATTACTCTATAATGTCAAAGTGGAATGAAACTTCTGGAATTTTTTGTACATGCAATTTAAAATAAAACCTGAAATGTCTTGATTTGATAAGTATTCATCCCCTTTGCTATGACACTCCAAATTGAGCTCAGGTGCATCCAATTTCCTTGTGAGATCACTCTAAAACTTGAATGGAGTCCACCTGTGGTCAGTTCAAATGGTTGACATGATTTCAGAGGAAATACACCTGTCTATATAAGGTCCCACTGTTGACAGTGCATGTCAGAGCAGAAACTCTACCATGAAGACCAAGCAGCTGACCGTAGAACTCCGTGATAGAATTAAGAGGAGGCATAGATCTGGGGAGGGGTATAAAAACATTTCTAGGGTGTTGAAAGTTCCCAGGAGCACAGTCAAGTCCATCATTAGGAAATGGAAAGATTACGGAACCACCCAGACTCTTCCTAGAGCAGGCCGTCCTCCCAAACTGAGCAACCAGGCAAGAAGGACCTTGGTCAGGGAAGTGGCCAAGAACCCAATGACCACCCTGAGAGAACTACAGAGTTCCATGGCTGAGATGGGAGAACCTGTCCCGAGGACAACAATCTCTGCAGCACTTCACAGATGTAGCCTCTATGGAAGAGTGGCTAGACGGAAGCCACTCCTGAGAAAAGGCCACATAACAGCATGCCTGGAGTTTGCAAGAAGGCACGTGGCAGACTCTGAGACCATGTGGCAAAAGATTCTCTGGTCTGATGAAACAAAAACTGAACTCTTTGGCCTGAATGCAAAGCGCTATGCCTGGCGCAAACCGAACACAGCTCATCACCTATGTAACACCATCCATACCATGAAGCATGGTGGTGGCAGCATCATGTTATGAGGATGCTTTTCAGTGGCAGGGACTGGGGCACTTGTCAGGATAGAGGGGAACAATGAATGGAGCCAAATACAGGCACATCCTTGAGGAGAACCTGCATCAATCTGCAATAGACCTTGGACTGGGGCGAAGATTTGCATTCCAACAGGACAACGACCCCAAGCATACAGCCAAAGCAACACTGGAGTGGCTTCAGAACAAGAAGGTGAATGTCCCTGAGTGGACCAGCCAAAGCCCAGACTTGAATCCCATTGAGAATCTGTGGAAAGACTTAAAGATTGCGGTTCACCGACGCTCCCCATCCAACTTGACAGAGCTTGAGCAAATCTGCAAATAAGAATGGGCAAAAATCCCCAAATCCAGATGTGCAAAGCTGATATAGACATACCCAAGAAGACTCAAAGCTGTAATTGCTGCCAAAGGCACTTCTACAAAGTATTGACTCAGGGAGGTGAATACTCAAGTAAACAAGATATTTCAGTTTTTAATGTTTCATAAATTTTTGTTACACAATAAAAATATTTTTGCCCCTTTAAATTGTTGAGTATGCTGTGTGAATCAATGGGGAAAAAATAATTTCAATGCATTAAAAATTCTGGTAGTAACACAACAAAATGTGACAAAATCCAAGGGGGGTGAATACTTTCTGAAGGCACTGTAAGCTTTACAGTATATAGTGGAAGCATAACTGATTCTAATTTGTTTGCGAAGGATGTATTTATGCAAGTAGTTAGATGGTTTACCTTCCTTGCTACCTGTTTACACTGCATACTGTTTTTCATGTCACTATATATTATTACTCCTAAGTCTCTAAATTCCTTTACTATCCTTAGATTTTCATTATGACTCATATAATTTTGCTTAGGGCTGTTTTTCCTGCAGTGCATAACCACACATTTTTCAATGCTGAACCTCATGACAGTTTTGTCTGCCCATCTGACTATATGCCCAAGGTCACTAATCATGTTCCTACACCGCTCTTCAGTATTAACTGTACCGCCTAATTTAAGGTCATCTGTGAATTAAACAAGAGTATTTTCTCCTTGAATTTGTAAGTCATAAACATAAAGGTTAAACAGCAGTGGTCCAAGGACCAAACTGTGGGGGACCCTGCTGGTCACTTCCCCATCTGGAGAGAAAAAAATATTTACTACTACTGATTGTGTTCTGTCCTTCATCCATGCTGATATCCACTTTGTCAGATAACTATTTATACCTTACTTAGTGTTTGTCTAATATTCCTCCATGTGGTAGGATGTCAAAGGCTTTTTGGAAATCAAAGAAGATTATATTGTCTGGGTCCTTCTGGTCAAGATTCTTGGTAACCATATTATAGAAACTTAGTAGACTGGTGTTACAGCTTCTGTTCTTACTAAAGCCATGTTGTGTTCTATCCCATTGTCCCTTTTCCTGTAGTCTGCATGTTATCTCTTATCCCCTCGATTATTTTGCTCACAATTGACGTTAAAATGACAGGACGATAATCTGATGGAATATTTTTATTCCCTTTTTTATAAATGGGGACCACAATTACCTTCTTCCAGTCGTTGGGAACCACTCCTTCTCTGGTGGATTTATTCCCTATTATGGATATTGGTGCTGCTAGTTCATCAGCCAATTCCCTAAGGATGCGTGGATGTAGTCCATCAGGTCCCTGTGCCTTATTATAATCCAGTTTGGCTAGTTTATTTTTAATATATTCTGGGTCGCATACATCATAATAGTTTTGTCCATCTATATATGGGGCTCCCCCAAGCATGTGCACAGTTGTGTCCTTTTTGTTGAAGACAGAGCAGAAATATCCATTGAATATATCTGCATCTCCTAGAGTTTACTATATTGCTTTCCAATTTTGATTAGTGGATCTATTATTCTAGAAGTTCCCCTTTTACTATTGATGTATAAGTAGAAACCTTTCATGTTATCCTTAGAATTTGCCAGTTTGAATTCAGTGTCCTTTCGGGCCTTTTTTATGGTTAATTTAAGTTGTTTCAGGGCCAGTTTATATTTTTATGTTTGCTTGCATGCATGTGCAAGAAACATAGTGCCATCATCCGAGTTTTTGTAGGTGTGGCACCCTGTCTTCCAATTCAGTCAGTGTGTTTGCAGGCACGGCCAAAGTTCACCAGTGAATGCTGCAGCTGTCTATGACAGCAGTTGAAAATGTAGTGCCGTAGAGTTGAAAGGGAGAGCTCCGCTTCAGTGAGCAGCAATAAAATAGTGCTGATTAGCATATTGCCGGCAATCCTGCTTGTATATGTCGCTGCTTTCTCTTCCTTTCTTTTCTTTCTTTTTCTTCACTGGTGCCCAATCCCCTGTCGGCTCAATTACCCCCCAAAAGAAACAGACTTTCAGTTGCCATGCTGGGAGCCCACCCCAGTGTGGCACATGTTCAGATCGGCCAACGGGTGCCCAATCCCCGCTGGCTCCACGCCCCCCCAAAGAAAATCTTCCAGCTGCCACACTGGGAGCCCACCCCAGCATGGCACAAGTCCCACGTCATCATCCTCGGCTCCACTGCCCCCCCCAAAAAAATTCTTCCAGCTGCCACACTGGGAGCCCACCCCAGCGTGGCACAAGTCCTGCGTCGTCCTCCCAAAAAGAAAAGAAACACCTGAAAAGAAAAAGGTCCTCTTTAATTGTCTTGCACCCCAACCCTGCCCACTTAAGCTGCGATCCACCTCCCACACCCCATCCTCATTCGATACTTTACCTCCGGAGGCCGGCAAGATGACCTTCGGTGGACCAGGAACACGTCTGCACTCTTCAAAGCCGACCACGAACTGAAGAAATGTCGGTAAGCTGCATAATGGAATAAATAATTTGAATCATACTTCAGGCATTTTTTTGAATTTTGGCACCAAATTTTCAACATGGGGTTTTTGGGAACCCTCTTCATGAAGTCTGGCACTGTCATGGTGTTAATCAGCCCCAAAACGTGATTTCGCAGACACTGCACAGAACCACCTTTCAGGACTGATTTACGAAATGACAGTGTCACAGTTTATGAGGTAGGCCCCCAAAAACCCTATTTTGAAAATCTGGTGGAAAAATTCCCAAAAATGACTGATTTACAAGTGTGCATTGCACAGTTCCTACGCACGCTCCTAAGTTCGCAAATTTTTAATATTTTCACTCCAGATTTTCAACATTGCCATTTTACCACACCTCCTTATGAGCAGTACGGCTATCATTTTTCACATCTCACCCAAAATATGTTTCCGCGCATGTGATGCACAATGGCGCAGATGGTGTACGAAATCAATGTTTGGGACAGATTAAGAAAATCACAGTGACACTGTTCATGAGCAGAGGTCTTAAAATGGCTACAGTATATTAAAAATTTGGTGACAAAAGTCCATAAAATGACTGTTATGAGCGAGCATTGCGCAATTTCCACGCACCCTCATAAGTTCATGAATTTGTAACATTTTCAGTCCAGATTTTCACCCCTGGCATTTTTTCACACTTCCTTATGAACAGTACAGCTGTCATTTTTCACACCATGGCCAAAATGTGTTTTCGCACTTCCAGTGCAGAAATGCGTGGTCGCTGTGGGAAATCACTGTTCAGGACAGACTAAGAAAATCACAGTGACACTGTTCATGAGCAGAGGTCTTAAAATGACTACAGTATGTTAAAAATTTGGGGACAAAAGTCCATAAAATGACTGTTATGAGCGAGCATTGCGCAGTTTCCACGCACCCTCATAAGTTCATGAATTTGTAACATTTTCAGTCCAGATTTTCACCCCTGGCATTCTTCCACACTTCCTTATGAAACAGTACAGCTGTCATTTTTCACACCATGGCCAAAATGTGTTTTTGCACTTCCAACGCAGAAATGCATGGTCGCTGTGGGAAATCACTGTTCGGGACAGATTAAGAAAATCACAGTGACACTGTTCATGAGCGGAGGTTCCAAAATGACTGTGTTGACAATCTGCTGTAAAAAATCCCCAAACTAATTACATTACAGGTGTGCGTTGCACAGTTTCTATGCACGCTCGTGACTTCACCAGTTTTTTTAATATTTTCACTGCAGATTTTCAACATTGCCATTTTTTACACCTCCCCATGAACAGTACAGCTGTCATTTTTCACATCATGTTCAAAATGTGTTTTCACATCTGTGGTGCCAAATGGCATAGTGGCTGTGAAAAAGCAGCTTTTGGCTAACAAACTGATATTGCCACTGTTCATGAGGTGGGGGTCACAAAAAAACCATGCTGAAAATTTGGAGTGAAAACACCAACGAATGCCTGTGGCATTAGGGTTTCCAACCACAACACCCCACCCTGTAGAGAATGACAGGCATTGGGTGTGACTTGGGATTGTCGCCTGTAATGCTCATACCATTCCACCCTCACCCACACTCTGCAGCCAGTGAGAGGCATCGAGGTGTGCCTTGGACTCTCTTCCCCAAAGTTCACCCCATTCTCCTATACAGCACCCATCACACCATATTTCCTGATGGAATGGGGTGAACATAAGGGCCAAAGACCCCAAGGCACACTGTGACACTTGGTATCTGCAGGATAGGGTGTGGTGAAATGGCATGGCTGTTATGCCTGTCAACCCAAAGGCACACCCCAATGCCTGTCAGTATCTGCAGGGTGGTGGTTGGGTTGGCTTCAGTTCAGTACTTCACTGACATTCCTATTATGCAGCTCTGTATCTCCTACACTACCAATGCCAATGCCAGCAAGCAAACATTCGGCACTGACAAATGCTTGTTTATACTTAATGTTGTTTGTGTTTCCTTTATAACTTTGAATAGCCTTCTTTTTTTATGTATTAATCTTTGTTCCTTTTTGTTAAACCACAAAGGTTTCTTTTCCCTACTTTTGTAGATTTACTTTTGTGGTACATACTTTCCTTCTAATGTTTTTAGTGTGTCTACAAAAAATGACCATGCAGCCTCACAGCTTAATTTTGATATTTGTTCGGGAAGATTCATTTCTCTAAGCTTTTGCTTAATGTTTTTCTAGTCAGCTTTATTATAACTTTTGAAGACTGTATTACCCTTAGTATATTTCTTTTCCCTATCTAGATTAAACTGAATAATGTTGTCATCACTATTTGCCAATGGGGCCTTAGTACTAATATTGCTAATTTCTGTTGAATATTGGTTAAAATAACATCAAGAATGTTATTAGTCCTAGTAGGCTGTGTCACTAATTGTTGTAGTTCTAATGCATCTATTCTAGGGCATCTACTATTTTTTGATCATTACCTTCAGATGCTCCTGTAGTTTTCCAATTAACATTAGGTAAATTCACATCACCTACTACAATAGTGTCTCCTCTATCAATAATATTAGTTATCAGTTTAACTATCACATCAGTGTATTCTGTGGTTCTGTTTGGAGGTCTATAGAAGGTTCCTAAGCAGACGTTCTTCCCTGCTAGGCCAGTCACATTTAACCAAATTGCTTCTACCTCTACCTCATCTGTGTTGTTTATTTCCACAACCTGGCAATCAATGCTTTCTTTAGCATATATGGCTACTCCTCCTCCTCTGCGTCCCCCTCTTGATTTATATAAGAGCTGGTATCCATCTATCTCTTGATTCCAATTACTATCTTTGTCCCACCATGTTTCTGTAATACATATAAAATCCATATTCTTGTTGCTGACTATGGCTGTCAGTTCTGTTAACTTCTCACCATTTAGGCTTCTGGCGTTTAGTGACATAAAAGTGGCATCCTTTTTACTCATTCCTACTGCCTGCCTCTCATATGTTGTTTGCCCATCGTCCCCAAGTCAGTCAGTTTAAACTAGCTGTTGCTGCTCTTGCTACACTTTTCCCTAATGTTCTAGTCCCTTTCTGGCTCAGATGTAAGCCATCTCTGCAGTACATGTCAGGCTTGTTCTAGAAAAGGTCCCAATGTCTGATAAATTTTACATTTCTTTCTTTGGCCCAATTTTGTAACCATTGATTGAAGAGTCTTATATCATGTTGCTTCTTTTGGCTAGCTCTTGGTACATGATGCACGTCAGAAAACATTATCTCATAACCTTTTCCTTCCAGTTTGTCAATCAGCTTAATGAAATCTCCAATAACCTCCCTTTCACTTTTTTCCCCAATATAATTTACTCCCACATGCATGATTGTTAGTGGTCTCTCTCCTGCCCCCTGGTAAATTTTATCTGACATTTTGGTTATATCACTTGCTCCAGCCCCTGAGTAGCTACAGACCATTATGTTTTCTTTGTCATATTTGCAGATATGACTGTCTGTATATTTCACAATGGAATCCCCTACTACTATCAACTGTATAGGGGGTTCTCTTCATGATACCTGATTTTGACTTTCCATAGAACTCCTGTTTTCTATGTCTACAATTATTTCAGTGTTAATGTTCATTAGCGGGGCATATCTGTTATCAGAGATCATAATTTCCTTACTGGTATAAGGAATCTCTGAGTCGAAGAATCCCTTTTTCCTAGGTATCATAGTTTGCGATGTATGGTCTCCCTGATGGTTGGTTTGCCCTCTGTCTGTGGCTGGGAAGTTAAACCTATTCCACATTCTTGATTTCCTTTTTATAGCTTGCACCTCATGCCGTTCGTTACCTACATCATTCAAATCTGGTGTGGCTTTTCTTTTATTTCCTGCCTCAGTTACTACATTTGTCTGGTTAGTTTTCATTAATGTTATGTATGTCTTTAGTTTGGTTGCTAACTCTTCCTGAGACTTTTCCAGTACCTCAGGCTGTTTACTGAATAGCAAAAGTTGCTCTTTTAATTCCCTGTTATTAATGCATTTTGTACATTTATATTCTTCGCATTGTATTTCATTTTTATGTATGGTATACATATAGAAGCTGCCACATTGGTATCCTATTTCCCTGTCCAGGGTCATCACCTTGTTTGCCATCTTAGTATGCAGGTAATATGCACTGTTGTTTACTATATTGTTTTGTGTCCTACCTTATAGATTTCTGCTGGTGAGATGGTTTTATGGCCTCCTGCCTCTCCTGCCCTCAGCGCGCATCTCCACGCATGGTGCCACGTGCACCCTGTTTGCCGAGTGGTGAGTTTTACTAATGCAAGTGATCCGGAACTACTCCCGTGGTCATACCCAACTCTGATTGTCAAAAAAGAGCAAAAACCAGAAAATCTGGAACCCTGACATGCAATTGTTGCCTTCCAGTAGTGTAAAATAGAAGAAATACTGCTCCTCAAGAGACTTGTAGTTCGCTCGGGAGAACCCCGAACTACAGTCTCTCTTCCTGCTTCCTGTGACTACGGGAAGCAGGGCTCCAAGAATTAAAACACTTGTTGCCTATAACAAAGTAGGGAACAGTTTCAAAAGGCGGCTGCCTGCCTGCTAGGGATTTCTGTACAACTCGTTCAGCCTTCCTACCGAATGGGCTGGATCCAAGGGAAGATGTGCCTATCTGCAGATGACCCAAAAATCTGCAGTAGAGTAGACAGTGATGAGGGGGGCATGCCACTTAGAGAAGTTCTGAAGAAATTGGAGAAATGTTCATCAGCCTGGCAACTAAAATTAATGCAAAAAAGTGCAAATTTATGCACACAGGGTCAGGAACCCAAAAGGCAGAATACTGACAGGGAGATGCAGTGTTAGAAGAAACAACAGAGGAGCGGGATCTTGTCTTAATCCTTGCTGTTCAGAGGATATGTACACACATCCTAAAAATCTATACATTCTAAATCTTCTGGCAGCCTAAGGGTTAATAGCAGACAACTTAAAGCAGTCAGCACAGTGTAAAAAAGCAGTGGAGAAGGCAAACATAGTGCTGGGTACACAAGCAGGGGGATAAGCAGCAGAAGGAAGATTATCCTTCCCCTGAACATATCCCTGGTGTGGCCAAATTTGGAGTACTGCATGTAGTACTGAAGTGTCCGCACACAAAAAAGACAGGCATAGGGTTGAGGGTGTGCACAGGAGGGCAACAATGACTCATGGGCAGCAAGAGAAGTCCAACGTGGAGAGGCTGGATGATCTCAATATATAAACACTGGAGACAAGGAGGGAGATGGTGGCATGATTGAAATATTCAAGTTTCTTTCAAAGATAAACAAGGTGGACATGGAGAACTGACCTTCTTAGAAAACCAGATTGGTCTCTTGTGCCAGTTATGCTTAGTAACCATTCTCAAGCACTGTTTGGTTGCTTCAAGAATGGCCCCTTTAATTTCTCCCCATTTTTCCTCCACCCCTCCCCCCCGATTTTGTCTACTCCAACCAACTAATCCTTGACTACTTCCCTCATCTGATCAGAGTTTGCTTGTCTGAAATCCAGAGCCACAGATTTTGATGAGGGTATACTGATACACTGGGGCTAGTTCAAACCATATGATACTATCATCACTGGATCCCAGTGGTTCCCCAACCCACACTCCACCTGCCATTTCCTAGTTGTTGAGTACCATGTTGAGCATGGTAGCATGTCTTGTAGGTTCTCTGACCAGCAATATCAGCAGACAATCATGTAACATATATAGCAGGACCTGATTTTTGGAGCTCTTAGCTGTTGGAATGTCTCAATAATTGTCCGGTAGACTGAGATGCCCCTAAACACTACCTTCCCTTTTCTGCTAAACAACTGCAAAAATGCACAGAGCAGAAAGGAATCCTTCAATCACAGCAGACAGAAAGATCTGGACAGCAAGGGGTGAAAACTTGAGGAGATGTGGCTCGATGAAAGCCAGAGTCAGCTAAAATCCTTCCTGAGGCCCTAAGCATGGTCAGAGTAATGTCCTAGTACGGACAGTGAACTAAATACAGGGACTTAAAGGGGGAACAGGCAGTACTAAGAGCCCTATATCCAAGTGTGGGTCTGGTCCCAATTTGCACATTGTGTTCAAAACATGTTTTTTACTTACTGTTTACTACAGTATAGTAGATTTTATCAAGCTGATTCTGTTGACTTCTAAGGTGACATCTGGACAGCAAGGCTGTAACAAGAAATTCCAGAACTCCTTGCAGTTGACACCAGAGCAGGGCTGCAGCAGTGGGAGATTCCATAGCCTGCAATGCATGTTATAGTTTCTATAAGCTCTGACTTTTTGCTTGCTGAGTCCGCTGTCCTTCCAGGGATAAGTAGAGTCACAGAGGACTGTAGTTAACCCCAGGAGAACAGCGGGCCTGTAAAACATCTGGTCTAAACTTGTAAGAACTCTAATATGCGCTGCAGACTTTGATTAAAAATTTGTAAACCACTAGATATTATCACATAAGTATTTTTTTAATGTTTTTTAATGAAAACAAATGTTACTGCCTTACAGCTGAAGTTGAAAGCTTGGTTCTTGAAGACCTACAGTATTCAACCATGAACCTTTCAAGCAGAGTATTAAATATTCCAAATGTTTCAAGAAAACGGTCCACAAGAAAATCCTGTTCCTCAGAATGGAAAAGATGTGGTGCTCAGGTAAGGGTATTTCTATCCTGGCAGGTCATTTAACTTTGGTTCTGGATTAATTAGAACATCTGCACCCAAGTAGGTTAAGGACTTCATCAGTGAAAGTCCACTTGCCAACATTTTCTGCTTTTCTATCTGCGGGGAAGCCAAAATCCCTAGCTTCATACTCTGTGTTCAAGAGATTCTTCCATGGTCTCCTTCACCTGCAGCTCCGAATTAGTGAACCTATTTCTGCTGGGTCTGATTACTGCTTGGCGCTGCATGCCCCTTTGAGTTAACAGCCTCAGTGGACCTGACGTTTGTTACATGAAAAACACTCTTCCTTATAGCTATAACCTCTGCTGGAAATCAGCAAGCTCCAAGCTCTGTACATAGAGCCTAACTATATTATAACAACTGGGTTCCCCTTTTTCCCACAGGGAAACTGTGGTGTAATTTGCTGTTATAAATGAGCGTTTATAACGACAAACATGCGCATGGTTTCCCTCACTTTGCGCATGCGCCCACTTCAGTTTGTCACTTTCCGACCGCTCACCGCTTGCCTTCTGCCACAAAGTCAAGCGCCAGTGGAACTTGTCAGTAAGTTATTTTTAAACAAATGAATTCTATTCCAGCACAAGGGGGTATAAAAAACATTTTGGGACATGACAAATGTGGGGACCAGCTGAAAACGAAACCGGAACATGGCCACACCGGAACCTCTGATATTTTACATAATTGCTGTGGCGAAAAGGGGAAACCCAGCAATTATGTAAAACAAAATATGGGGTGGTGTGTGTAAACTCGAAGTTTACACAAACAGCCTCAGTGTTAGATGCTTTTCACAAACCCTGAGAGCGTTTATGTAATATTTAACATCTCGGGTGTGTGTAAATTTCTCGTTACACACACCACCCCATACTTTATCCTATTATCTTATTTATTATGCACAGGGACAGAGTTGTCCTGAGGACCATCAAATTATTACTCCCAAAATGACTGTCTGATTGTCACTTTAATAAAACCATCACTCTTCCTGTAATTTTTCCATCTCATTCAAGTCCAGGTGATCAAAAATTGTACTGTCTGGATGGCAAGAGAGCCCTCAGCTACTATCTTGACAGAACAAAAGATATATGATCTGACAACAGCTAGCTGTTTGTCACCAATGGGGAAGCTGACAAAGGCAAACCTGATGCAAGAAAAACCGTTTCAAGGTGGTTGGTCTTGTACATACAATTCTGCTATGAAAAAAAAAAAGGTAAGAAGACCCCATTAGACTTTCAACACATTCCACAAGGGGCACTGCAGCCTCAGTGGCAGTGTCAAAAAGGCATTCCTTTGGCAGACAACTGCAAAGCAGCTACCTGGAAAACTGCACACACTTTCACAAAGCACTATTCTCTGGATATACTCTCCAGAAAAGATTCAAGGTTTGGGACAGCAGTCTTACAGAAGCTTCTTCTGACTTCCCAGCCTCCCAAGGTACTGCTTTATAGTCTGCAGTTTTTGTATGGTATCACTACTGAACTCATGTTGCTAGAGGAAAAAATTACTCACTGTACCAATTATGTTTCTTCTAATTGGCCCAAAAGTGAGCCAATACAATCCTACACCTACCTCCCTTCTAGAACCTAATCAGAAAAAGGTTAAATACTGTAGAACAGGTTATATTTGCTGTAAAATAATTATAACTACATTAACTCAAGTGGTAACTGCACAAAAATAAAATGGTGTTAATTGGCCAAAATTGCATATTTTCAATGGACATGAATTGGAATCTAACTGCAGAGCGTGAAATTTAATTTAGACAATTACGGCCACTTGGTGCCATGCACTAAATATCATTTGCACAAGAATAAACAGTTCTACAGTATGTTTTTTCTGCCAGAGCATTTAAAAATATTTCCACTGTTCATATTTTAATATATTTAACATTTAACATATTAAACATTTTAATATCACTCTTAGAACTATAGCTACAGATGAGTAACCTATTTTTCTAGGGGCGGGGATGTGGTTCACTATCCACACTCTGGCAGACTCCAAGCAGTTTCCAGGAGGAGGGGGCAAGGTGCACATCCCTATCTGGCAAACAAAGAATGCAGAACCGAGGTCCCAAAACCAACATAGTGGTGTAACTCAAGGTCGAGGCAGTAGTGGCAAATGAAGGTGTGTGCTGCTTCCAGGTAGCAGTGCTACAGATTCCCTGGATAGGGACATCCCTGGAAGTAGCTACTGAGGCAGCAGTATGTCTGGTAGAATGAGCCCTAAGCCCAGCAGGAGGTTCCCTACCAGACAACCTATAGCAGAGGTCAATGCAGAATGTGATCCACCTGGCAATCGTCCACTTTACTGCCAGTCTGCCAGATGCAGTTTCAGCGAAAGTGACAAACAGCTGGTGTACCTGTCCCTGAACACCAGCCGTGTGCACTACATAATAAGAGAGTGCCCTCCACAGGTCCAGGGTATGGAGCCTGCAGTCAGCCTCCAAAGATAGGCTGGTGAAATACATCAGAAAGGTAATCACCTGGTTAAGGTGAAACTCCAGTGCCAATTTCAGAAGGAACGTCAGGTTGGGGTGAAGGACGACTTTGTTCCAGTGAACACCAAGTAAGAACACTCCACCAAGAGTGCGTGGAGCTTGTCAATCCTGGTTGATGTAATGGCCACCAGGAAGGCTGTCTTCCGTGACAGATGTGACATTTCACACTTTCGCACTGGCTTGAAAGGCTTGCCCAAGAACACTGCCAATACCAACAGTAAGTCCCACGGTGGAGGTGGGTCATGCACCAGAGGGGACAGGTGACCCAGTCTCTTGGAAAAGTGGCCAACCACCTTTTCATGGCCTCTGTCTGTGTATCAGCCCATGCCCAGTAAGCAGAAAAGCCTACCAGGTGCACCTTAAGTGTAGTCACCCACAGTCCCAGCTGAGAAAGGGACCAAAGGTATTCTAGGATGCTAGTCACAGGGCAAACAAAAGGATCAAGCCCACTGCCCTGACACTAAAAGGAAAACCTCTTCCATTTAAAGGCATAGTATCTGCAAAGCGACTCTTTCATGGAGGCCTCCACACTGTGGAGTGCATTCTCCCAGAGGCCCAAGGCCTGGAACTCTAGCCACTCAAGAATTGGGCCCAGGCCATGAAGTGTAGGGACTGAAGGTCTGGGTGCAGGACCATCCCCTGTTGTCTGGCCAGCAGGTCCGGGTGGAGGAGCAATCTCCATGGAGGCCCGCTGCTGAGGCTGAGGAGGTCCAGGTAAAATAACTGCTGTGGCCAGTCTGGAGCTATGAGGATCATCCATGCCTTGTCCTTTCAGGCCTTGACCACGACCTTGTGGATCAAGGGGAAGGGAGGGAAGGCACGAATCCAAAACCTCGTAAAAGTATCCCACAGCAGTGTGCTAGACTGTGGAGGTGGGCACAAAACAACCTCAGTATGGAGTTCTCCCAGGAGGCAAACAGGTCCACCATGGGTGTGTACCAATGGGAGAAGAGGTGATTCACCACATCCTGATGCAAGGACTACTCATGAGATGTCTCTTCCACCTGGTTGAGAGCATCCACCAGCTAACTGTCCTCTCCTGTGACATGGATCACCTGGAGATTTGCACCAAGGCTGCACACGAGTGTCTAGGTGCAGAGTGTCTCCTGACACAAGGGAAGGGAGTTATTTCTGCTCTGTCTGTTCAGGAAGAACATGATCATGGTGTTGTCTATCTGGACCTGCATGGCCTGACCCCTGACTAGTGGAGCAAATTTTGTCAGAGCCAAATGCACTGTATGGAGCTCCAGCAGGTTTATATGGTGAGGGGACTCCCGGGATGACCAGAATCCATGGGCTCTGTAGTCTCCCATGTGTACTCCCCACCTCACCAAGGATGCGTACGTCTTGAGCTTTGATCTTGGCAGTCAGTTCTGGGTAGACAAACAGGATTCCTTCCTCCAAGTATTCTGGGATCAGCCATCATTGGATAGCATCCCACATCAGCGGGGAGACTGTGACTGGCTGATACAAATGGCTTAGGTGCTGGAGCCGCTGATGGCTCAACTTCCAGTGGAGGTGGAACATCTGCCAATGAGCCCAATGGACCTGGTGCAGGACTTCATGTACCCAGCAGCCACAGGAAATCCTGTGCAGGGTGTGAGAGCCCAACTTGAAATGAGCAAGCAAAGGAGGTACGATCCAGTGCCCAGTCTGCAAGAAGCGGGCCTTGGCCTACAGGGAGTCTAGTTCTACCCTGATTAACTTAATCACCTAATTTGGTACCAGTTTGGACTTGTCTGGGTTTACCAAAAGGTTGATATCTCAGCAAGCCTGGAAAGCTAGATCTCTGGACCTCTCCGTGGCCTCTCTGAATGCACCGGCTAACAGCCAGTCATCCAGATAAAGGTACACTCTGACCACAAGGCGCCGCAGGTGGGCCACCATTACTGCAATGCATTTGTTGAAGACCCTGAGAAGAGACTGAAGGGCATGACCTGGAACTGGTACAGGATCCCTTCTACTTGGAACCCAAGGTGGTGGTGAGATGGATGGAAGGACAGGAATGCGTAAAAAACACATCGTGGAGGTCTAGGGAGCAGAACCACATGTTCTGCTCCAGTGATGGAATAATGTGGTTCAGAGTGACCATCTGGAACTTGCGTTTCCACGTGAACTGGTTCAGGTTGTGCAGATCCAGTATGCAGTGCCAGGCACACACATGCACACACCCCCATGCGTTTTCCATTTCGGGACCACAAAGTACCTGGATATGTAATTCTGACTGGCCGGGGCATACAGGACACAGGCTATTGCCCCTTTTGCATGGAGTTGAGCAATGTCCACCCCAAAAGGCAGATAGCATGTCCTGTGACACCCTGGACTCTCGAGGTGCATGGTGACAGTAAGGTGGGAGAGCCTCGAAGTCCAGAGGTAATAGTCTGTCCACTACATCCAACATCCACTTGTCCATTGTTACAGTGGACTAATGTGGCAAGAAGTGATGTAGCTGGCATCTGACTAGGACAGCAGGCAGGGACTGGATGAGTGGAGGGACAATGCCACTGAGCTGTCACTAGGCAGCTTTTGCAAGGGCACTGGTGGCTGCTGCTGAAGAGGCACCACTACCTTGACCCCCTCCCTTTTTTGGCCCCTGGCCTGGACTTGGAGTGCCAGTCCTGGAATTGCCCCTGCTGGGGCTGCTGCCTGGAGGCTGTGACTGAAAGAACCGGTACTGAAAAGCCTGTTTCTTAGGCTTCTTTTTCTGGTCCTTCTGGGATGACGTCACAGAATGCAGAGTGGCACTGGACTTCACGATGCAGGTGAGATACCCTTCCACCCCTGGGCCTAATAGGTTGGTGCCCAAGAAAGGGACACTGGCCAGCTTGTGCTGGGTGTCTGCCATGAAGCTGGTCAAATTCAGCCCTGCCCTGCAAGGCATGAAGATGGCCACTGCCATGGCACGGGCACAGAAGTTGCCCATGTCCAAGGTCATCTGGCACTGGTGTTTAGCCAGTGACGGACCCTTGTCTCTGATGAGCTGCACCACCAACTGTTGTTCAACAGGGAGGTGATGGAGAACTACATCAAAAACTCCCATCAGGGAGTGACCAAAGTTGGCCAGCATCCCAGCATAACTAGCCTGATGGAGACCCAGATATGCCACAGCCTACACCTTTCTAGCGGTGTGGTAAGTCTTGCAGATCTCCTTGTTCAGAGGCTTGTCCACATCCCCTTGGTGTCTAGATTTGTGGAACACCGAACCTGTGACTGACCCCTCTGCGGAGGGGTGGTCCAAAAACCCAGAAAGCGAACACATGGGGACTGCATACTTGTGGACCATTCAGGCAGAGTATATTAGGCAGGATACTGGATGCTGACAAAGATCCAGGGCCAGTCCCAAAATGGCCTCAGCCACAGAGAAGGCAACCCCAGGGGACTTGTGCTGGTCCAAAATGTCCATGAGGGGATGCTTAGTCATCTCTTGGACTGGCTCAAGTGGGACTGACACAGACTTCGAGATAAATCAGAGAAGTGCTCCAAAGGATACTGGGCGATGCTCAGTGTTAATCTCCTTCACTGAGCTGTGACTGAAGAGGGGCGTCCCATAGAAGGCCATGGACTTATGATCTGAGTTGTCTGAGGACTCCTCAAAAATGACCCTCAGCTGTTTCTCACCACAGACTTTCTGGTTAGCCTCTCCTGAGGTGATCCTCACTGATAACCAGCCTGGCAAGCCAGCGGCCAAGTGGCCAGCCTCCTTAGAGTACCCACTTTCAGTTGCAATGGCGGCTCCACCCAAAGAGGTGGTTAAGCAGTTGTGGTGTGCACCGGTGGGGGTACCACTGGCAATGACCAGGGGACCAAAAGTCTTGGGGGTAGAGCTCTACCCTGCACTGCAATGTTCCACTGTTGCCAGAGGAGCTCCTCACAGCACTGGTGCATCTTACAACGGTGCCGTTACTCACCTTAGGATGAGGAGAATGAGGAATGATGACAGTGACACCACCCGGTCGAGCGGGATCAAAACCAGGAATGCCTCAACCGTGATCTCATCCACAACCTCAACCACTTACTGGCCAGCTGACTGCAAGAAGAGCCTACTGGTCAGTTGCTGTAGACCATATGCCTGCCCATGTTCAGCAATGAAGACATGGAAGACCCAATCTCTGGTTAAGACTGCTCCCATCGAGGATAGGATGTGGATACCGACTGGACCACCTCCTCCTGGGTGTGGACTGGGGGCACTGAGGTCTACGAGATCAATTTCTGAACCTCATTCAATAACTAGTTGACAGGTTCAAGAAATATCTCAGTGGCCTGCTCGACCAGAATTGAAGTCAACTGTCTCAATGACAGAATGAAAGAGCTCGCGACCTGTTCCTCAGCCAAGGGGCACTCAACAGTCGTGGTGCGGTCAAGAGAGTTGAAAAACCAAGAGGACCTTGCTGTTAGTGCCACGGAGAACAGGGCTGTCCTCCAAGGTCCAGATAGCCAGTCACATCTCTTGGAGCTCTCTGGTGAACAACCCTCCGATGCTGGCCCCAAGGAAGAATGCCAAGACCGAGGAGGTGCCCGCCACAGCAGTCGCCGCTTCCATGTCAAGGGGCACAAGGTGTTTAGCAGACCTGGCTGCAGCTGAGGCTTTCTTGAGACCCTTAGGGTGGTCCTTCAGATCCTGTGCTGAGGGCCAACCCAGTGAGAACTGGAGCTTCCTATCTTTAAGAGACTCAGAAAGCATGCTTAAGCGTAGAGTGCACTGAGCCAAGCTGTGTTGCCTGCCCAGGCAGTACACACACACACACACGTGTTGTGTGGGTTGGTGACTGACATCTTCTGCCAGTACCGCACAAAAAATTAAATCCTGCTCTCTGTTGCTCCATTATCGATTGTCGAAGGGAGTCAAAGGAACCTGAAGAATCAACTGAATTAATCTGAAAACTTGGAAGAAAGCTCAGAAGTGGCGCACTAGAAAACCTAAGTGGTAGTCACACAGGAGGTGACCTGTTCTTCCAGCAGAAAGAAAGATCTGACATCACTGGGCAGAGTTGGAGGAAACACCACCAGGGTGGTGACAGACAAACAGATTACTCACCTGTAACAGTAGTTCTAGGAGTGGTATATGATGTTCACCCACACTTTCTGGCAGTGCCTTTCCCTTTAAAACTTCGCTGGAATGTCTTCAAGATGGCTCCTCCCACCCACCCGGGTGGTAACTCCCTCGGCTCTGCCCCATGATGCCAGTCTTGCCCGCTGGAAGCAGTTGTGTGCATCAAAGCCAGAGGAGGTCAGGTGGGTCCGTGTGGATGAACATCATATGCCACTCCTAGAACTACTGTTACAGGTGAGTAACTTGATTTTCGATGGACGTGGATATGATGTTCTAGCCACACTTTCTGGCAGACTCCTAGCAGTTATCCGGAAGGAGGGAGGCAAGGCACACACAACCTACTTGGGAAATAAGGACTGGAGAACTGAGGTCCCAAAACCAGCAACCCGGCATCACTCAAAGTCAATGTGGTAGTGGAAAATGAAGGTGTGGGCTGACTTCCAGGTATCAACCCTGCAGATTTCCTGGATAGGGACATCCCTGGAAGCAGCAACCAAGGCAGTGGTATGGCGGATGGAATGAGCCCTAAGCCCTGGGAGACTCCCTACCCACCAACCTATAGCAGAGATCAATGCAGGATACAATCTACTTGCCAATCATCTGCTTGGCTGCTGGTCTTCCAGGTGCAGCTTCAGCGCAGGTGACAAATAGCTGACGAATGTCTCCCCGAACTCCAGCCGTGTGTTCTTTGTAATAAGTGAGTACTCGCCTCAGGTCCAGAGTACAGAGCCTGTGCTTGGCCTCTGAGGTGTGATTGATAAAATACACTGAAAGATTAATCACCTGATTAAGGTGAAAATTTGACATAACCTTCAGGAGGAACTTCGGGTTGGGGCGCAGGACAACCTTGTCCCTGTGGAAGACCACTAAGGAGACGCCACTGAAAGCACCTGGAGCTCACTGATCCTTCTGGTTGACATGATAGCCACCAGGAATGCAGTCTTTCATGACAGGTGAAACATGTCACACCTGTGCATCAGTTTGAATGGCATGCCCATGAGCTTTGCCAAAACCAGCAGCAGACTCAAGGTGGTGGTTTATGCACTGGAGGGGAAATGTGGTCAAGGACTTTAAAAAAGCACCAGGCCACCTTCTCTTGCACCACCAACTGCTGATCAGCCCACACTCGGTAAGCAGAGATGGCTGCTAGGTGCACCTTGAGGGTCGTTGACGGAAGGTCTGACTGAGAGAGGGACCACAGGTAGTCAAGAATGCTAGCCACTGGACAGGACAAAGGGTCCAACACCTTGCCCTGACACCAAATGGAGAACCTCTTCCTTTAGAAGGCATAGCACTTCCTGATCAGCTCCTTCCAAGATGCCTCCACAACAGTGAGGACATCTTCAGAGAGACCCAAAGCCTGAAACTCTAGCTGCTCAGGAACAAGGCTGTCAGATGCATGGACTGGAGTTCTGGATGGAATACTATCCCCTGACTGATGGAGCAGGTCCAGGCAGAGAGGAAGACACCTCGGGAGCCTACTGCTGAGGCTGAGGAGATCAGAGTACCAAAACTGGCAGGGCCAATCCAGATCCACCAGGATCACCTGTACCATGTCCCTCCTGGCCTTGAGCAACACTTTGTGAATCAAGGGAATTGAAGGGAAGGCACAGAATAGGCCTGTGATCCAGGTCCTTGAGAAGGCATCCCCCTGCAGCATTCCCTACTAAGGGGGAATGGGCACAAAACAGCCTCAGCCTTGCATTCTCCCTGGAGGTGAACAGGTCACCCTGAAGGGTGCCCCACTGGGAGACCACTCATGAAATGCCTCGCCCACATGGCTGAGAGCATCCGCCAGCTGGCTGGAGACCCCTGCCACATGGATGGCTCAGAGATCAGCCCCCAGGCTGTGTACGAGGGCCCACACATGGAGAGTCTCCTTGCACAATGGCAGAGAGTGCATCTCACCCTGTTTGTTGCGGAAGTACAGAGTTGTGGTGTTGTCCATCTGGACCTGGACCACCTGACCCAATATGTAAGGAGCCAATGCAGTCAGCACCAGCAGAACTGCTCGGACCTCCAGCAGACTGATGTGGCACCAGGACTCCTTGGGGGTCCATAGCTCATGGACTCTGTGTTCCCACAACCTCAGACCATGAGAGAGGCATCGGTCATCAGGATGATTGCAAGCTCTAGGTGGACAAATGGGATCCCTTCCTGCAGATGTTCTGGGACTATCTACCATTGGAGAGCGTCCCACATCCAATGGGTCACAGTGACCGTCTGGTCAAAGTGACCCTTGCGCTGAGACTACTGGTTGGCCAGCTCCCACTGCAGAGAGCGCATTTTCCAGCAGGCCCAATGGATCACACTCGTGCAGGCTGTCATGTAAACCAGCAGGCACAGGAAGTCCTGGGCAGGGCACAATTTCCCAACCTGAAATGATCGGGCTACAGAAGAAAGAGCCTCCGCCCTGTCCCCCAGGAGCTGGGCTCTAGCTCTGCAAGAGTCAAGCTCTGCCCTGATGAAGTTGATCACTTGAGAAGGCACATGTTCCAACTTGGCCTCATTGACTAGGAGGCCAAGAGAGACGCAGGTCTGGAGGGCCAGGTCCGTGGCCTGCTCCACCTCTTGCCTGGAGGGACCTGTGATCAGCCAGTTATCCAGGTAGGTGTAAACCTGGACCCCTCGGTGCCTCAGGTAGGCTGCCACCACTGCAATGCACTTGGTGAAGATCCTGGTGGCTGAAGACAGGCCAGACTGGCCTGGAACTCATAGAGGGCTCCCTCTATTGGGAAGTGGTGGAACCTTCTGTGAGACAGACAATCGGGACATGAAAGAACGCATCCTGAAGATCCAGGGAGCAAAACCACATGTTCTGCTCTAGAGATGGCATGATTGTGACAGAGTTACCATCTTGAAGATGCGTGACTTGAGAAACTTGCTCAGGTTGTGCAGATCTAGAATGGGGCACCAGCCCCCTTCCCTGTCCATTTTGACACCAGGAAGCACCTGGAGACAAACCCTGGGTGTTCTGCAGGATCTGCGACAGGAACCATGACCACCTTGTGGAGGAGCTTGGCAATGTCAGCCTGAAGAGCCAACAGAACGTCTGCAGACCCTAAGTCCTCCCATGGAGCACGGGCTCGGCAAGGAGGGTACTGCTCGAACTTCAGAGACAGACCCTGACCGACCACATCAAGAACCCACCTGTCCATGGTAACAGTGGACCAGGCAGAAAGGAACTGATGGCCCCACATTGGAGGACCAAGGGGAGGTGTGACAGGCATGAGGGAGGCACCCCTCATCCCATCACTGGGCAGGCTTGGAGGAGGGCCTGGCTGAGATGCCACCGGGGCCCCTCCCTCTAGGCTTGTGGATGACCGAGGCCACTGACTTGGGCCGAGGTCGCCAGGCCTGAGTCTGC
The DNA here is from genome assembly GCA_016271365.2 of Neoceratodus forsteri. Taxonomy (NCBI): domain Eukaryota; kingdom Metazoa; phylum Chordata; order Ceratodontiformes; family Ceratodontidae; genus Neoceratodus; species Neoceratodus forsteri. The sequence goes on along the minus strand of CM028135.1, from coordinate 704,084,588 downwards.
TTCCCAGCTTGGGGCTGGGCTGGTTTAGCCACAAGAGTGGAGGTGAACTGAAAGGGCTTCTTTTTCTGCTGCTTGGAGCCCTTGGGGTCCCTCTGAGCAGATGTCACCGAGTCCAAGGTGGCACTGGACTTCTCAATGCAGGTGATGTATCCCTCAACTCTGGGCTCGAACAAGTCAGTGCCCAGGAAAGGGACATCCACCAGCTTGTGCTGGGTATCTGCCATGAAGGTAGAGATATGCAGCCAAGCCCTGCAGTACATGGCCACTGAGGCCACCATGGAGTGGGCACAGGAGTCTCCAATGTGCATGGCTGTCTGGTGCTGTTGCTTTGCTACAGCCCAGCCCTGGTCCCGGACCTGTTTGACCGTGGTGTGGAGGCCCACAGGCAGATGAGGAAGCACCTCATCCAGGGTGCCCAGCAGGGCATAGAAGAAGTGGGCCATGAGAAGGGCCAAGCTTGCCTGGTGAAGGCCAAGCGAAGAGGCAGCACAGACTTTTTTAGCAGCATGTTCCAGTTTCTTGACCTCTTTATCAGGTGGCTTGTCAACATCCCCGGTGTTACCAGAGCACCTGAACACAGAATCGGCCACCAAGCCCTCAACCGAGGGGTGTTCTGTGAATCCCGACAGGCAGATGGCACAGGGTAGGAAGCAGGGCACTACCAAAGCTCCAAGGCAGGGCCAAGGATGGCCTCTGCCACTGGAAGGCCTCCCCAGGAGTATCTCCCCAGTCCAGGATATCAGTCAAGTGGTATCAAGACCGTTCTGGACAGGCTCCATTTTCATACCCATGGACTCCGAGATCAGGCAGGGAAGGCCCATAAAGGAAGTAGGGTCTTCATCTATCGAAAGCCCCCCCCAACCAACTCCACGTCGACCAGATGAGAGTGCAAAGAGGAATCTTCCGACTCCTAGGGGTCGACCACCAGAGTCTCCACTGACCCTCCACAGACGGTCAGGAGTGACGGTAACTGACAAATGATGGGGAAGCCCTTTGCCCGGCCAAGACTCCTTGGTCAGATCATCTATTTTCGGCTGTATAGTTGGCAGTTCCATGGGAATCAGTGGATAAGCTGGGGCCAGTTGAGCCAGGACCATCTTGGTCGGCTGCTGAGGCGGAAAAGGTGTCAGCTGTTGAGGTGAAAGCCAACTGATGGTCAGTGTAGGAGCCAGGACTGGCTTCATACTGAAGAACACCAGCTGGTGCCACATAAGATCCTCATAGCGCCAACGCAACTTGTGCCAAAGCCTCTCCCCACCAGAAGAGAACGAGGATGAAGAACAGTGGTGGCGCCGCTTCCCAGGGTGTCGAGAGTGGGAGCACCAACATCGGCGGGAACCACTCGACTCCTAGGAGTAGGACCAAGACCTCAACAGTGATCTCTGGTGGGTTTTAGAGGAAGCCAGTGAAAGCCAAGGCAACTCCAGGTCTTGGGAAGTGACCAGAGGTGGCAGCTCAGTAGACTGATCTATCCCTCCAACGGTCTGAGTCAGGACCGGAGTCCTGAAAAGTTAAGTGTCGGCCTCTTCAGTCGACAACTGATCGACTGGCTCAGGAAAAATCTCATCCGGAAGATCAACTATCGTGTCAGCCAACTGGCCCTATGGGGTTACCATGGAGTTGCTGGCCTGGGCCGAAGCTTCGACTGAAGTCAGATCAGGAGAAATGCGGGAATCCGAAGCCCTCGACTGAGAGTGTTCCCGATCCCATGATCAACAGTAAGACTGTTTTTTGGTCTCTTTTTTTGACTTGGATTTGTGCCCTGAAGACGGGCCCTGACCAAGAGTCAGTAGAGACTGGCATACCTTCTTAAATGATCCCGTAAAAGAAGCGCCCAGTGAAAGCAGAATGAAGGCCGAAGCTGCAGACATGTAAGCTGTGGCCTGAGCCGCAGCCTCTTCAAACACCACTAGCTGTTCTGTGGACCTCACAGCCATGGAGACCACCTGACGGGCATCTTTAGATTTGACCGGGGGCTACCATTTGTTCAGACAACCTATAGTGAGTCAGGGTTGACGGTCCTTGAGAATGGACCAGTGGAAAGACCAATGAATGCTGCAGGCCTGGGAATCGTGCTCGTGACCCAGGCAATAGATGCACACAATGTGCAGATCTGTTTGGGACATCTTCTGCCTGCAAAGGCACAGACAGAACTCCAGAGCAGACTTATCATCGTCCATTGTGGTCGCAATTAAAGATCGAACCGGAAGACAATGTTTTGTAAAAAGTTTTGAAAGTAAATCCAGAGATTTAATAGCAAAGGACCTACTCAGCATGAGAGCGGTAAGGAGGGAACCTGCTTCTTCCAGCGGAAAGGAAGCTCTGGTGTCATGGCACAGAGCCGAGGGAGTTACCACTCGGGTGGATGGGAGGAGCCAGCTTGAAGGTGTTTTGTCAAAGTCTTAAAGGGAAAAGCACTGCCAGAAAGTGTGGATAGAACATCATACCCACGTCCCTAGAAGCTTAGCTTAAAGTTGTCCAGTCAATGAGACCATTCCAGTAGAACTGCCAGAGTCAGGATAGTGAACCATATCCATGCCCCTAGAATACTTTTTTTCTGCCTGAGCATTTAAAAACGTTTCCAAACTTCATATTTTAAGAATATATTTCAAAATAATGGGTATGGTACTTAACAATTTTCTTACTGTTAAGTCTGCTTATCTTTTTGCTATTAAGCTTGTTATAATCATTGCAATTTAGTTTGTACAGCTCCCTTCTGCTTTTCAGCACAAATCTGATGCTAGAAAACTAGAGGAAGCATCAGCACACAGCAACATTTGAAATGAGTTCTGATTACACAGCACCATTCCGAATCTCTGAGGCTACATCTCAATATGGAGATGATGCCGTTTCTGTATTGGCTCACTACTGGACCCATTAGAAGAAACATCAATATTATGGTGAGAAAAGTTTTCTATTGTGCCAATATATAAAAAGGGTAATGAACAAGAATCAGGGAATTATAAACCAATAAGTTTAACATCTGTTGTGGGAAAGTGTTCGAGTGTATTATCAAATGCCTGTTTCTAAAAAATGTGGAGGAACTTGGGTTGAAAGATGAAACTTAGCACGATTCTGCTAAGGTTAAGTCTTGCAGAACCAATATGCTAAGTGTCTATGTGCCAATATGTAATGTATTAGAAAATGGAGATGCATTTGATACCATCTTACTAGATTTTAGCAAGGCCTTTGATCTGGTACCTCACGGCTTGTTAATAAATAAAATAAATCAGACAGAATCTGACCATCAGATTACCCAATGGTCTCTAACTGGCTAACTATACACTATCAGAGAGTAAGACTAAAGGATAAATGGTCCACTATCTAGCAAACGGATTTGTTACCAGTGGGGTGCCTCAACAGTCTGTTTTGGGCCCTGTAATTTTCAATTTTCAAGTACATATTGTTGTTAAGTTTGCAGATGACACAAAAATCTGCAGTACTGTTACTACACAGAAACATAGAAGCTCACGGCAGATAAGGACCGCAAAACCCATCCAGTCTAGCCATTTCTCTTTCTACCTTATGAATGTGCCATCGGCCTTTGCTCTGTCAATGGCTTATCTATTCATACTCATCTGTACTGTATTGCTCTCTTATGCCTATCCTATGCCTGTTTGAAGCCCTGTATTGTGTTCATATCCACCACTTCCTGAGGTTAGCCGTTCCATGCACCCACCACTCTTTCTGTGAAAAAGAACTTCCACACATTACCTCTTAATCGGCCTCCCTCTAATCTCATACTGTGTCCTCTTGTCCTGCTAATTTTATAATATTGAAACATGTTAGACTCTTTTGCCTTGTTAATGCCCTTAAGGTGCTTGAATGTTTCGATCATATCACCTCTCTCCCTCCTTTGCTCTAGGGTATACATATTGAGCTCCGTTAATCTTTCCTCTTATGTTTTCTGATGCAGTCCTCGCACCATTTTGGTTGCCCTTCTCTGGACTGCCTCCATTTTGTTAATGTCCTTGTGCAGGTGTGGCCTCTGGTACTGCACGCAGTACTCCAGTTGGTGCCTAACCAGTGTCTTGTAAAGAGGGATTATTACCTCCCTCTTATGACTTGTGATATCCCTACTAATACACCCCAACATCCCAATAGCATTACGAACTGCTTCAGTGGTCTGCTTAGATGATTTCAGGTCATCTGTGATGATGATGCCCAAGTCTCTTTCTTCCCTTGTGACTACCAGCAACTCCCCTCCCAGCCTATAGGTGGCTTCAGGGTTTCTCTTTCCTATGTGCATGATCTTGCACTTCTTTGCGTTAAGCCCCAGTTGCCACTCTTCCAACCATTTTGCCAGTTTATCCAGATCTCTTCTCATTCTGTCCACCCCATCTGGATCATCTACTCTGTTGCAGATCTTGGTGTCATCTGCAAACAAACCTTACCCTTCAGTCTATCTGCCATATCCCCCCTCCACCTCTGACCACTTATTTTGTAACACCCCGCTTCTGCCTCAATTACTCTTGCCAGAGTGTACTCACTGTACCTTCATTGCAACTTTGGCCTACATGGTTCTCGCCTTCTGTTTCCTGGTACCTTACTGTATATAGTTGTAAATCTATGTATCTTATTTTTATTATTACTAGTGCCAGGCATTCACCTATGTTCTAGTGCTAGGGTTTCACTTATGTGCTTACTTGCTCATTATCATTGTTTGTATGACATATACCTGCACTATTCCTGTACCGTAATGAATACAGTTGCTTAATCACTTTGTATTTATTGTATCTATGTTGTCTACTTACGTATTTCTCTCCACCTCTGGGTCACACCTGGAAAGGAGCTCTGGCTTAGTGTGCCTTTCCCGGTTACCAGATTTTAAATAAAATAAATAAATAACAGACTACTGCTCACAGTTTTGGGAAGGAATGGACATTACTGACTATCGAAATGGAAACAAATACAGAAAAAGGCCACAAAAATAGGGGAATGATGATAACAGACTATGATAACAAACTAACTAATCTGCGTTTACACAGTCTTTGACCCTGAATCTCAGGTGACTTGATCCTGTGATGTACAATACAAAATGACAAGAATCACCTGCAAAATTCTGGTTTGGAATTTAGAGGAGATGTCATTAGTAAAAGAAGTCGCAATAGACAGTTAAGGGCCAAATATTTCGAAATTAACAAAAGAAAAATGGTTTTACTCAACCAATAGTGAGAATCTGGAATGCCCGTCTATCTAATACAGTAAACAGTAATACAGTAACGGCTTTAAATAGAAAGTTGGACTTATTTATGGAGAAAGGTGGACTAAGTGATTATTACTGGTAAATTACAGGGACAGCTGCTTATGGACGTTTCGTCTTCTGCTTTTGGGACCAGCCCCACCCTTTGGTGGGGGGCTCTTAGTACTGGCTATTCCCCTTTAAATGTAATCTTTCTGGTGTTGTCTTTTCTGGCGTTGTCTTCTGCGTGCTCCTACAATCAATGGTTGTATCTTCAATCAGCTTGCTGTAAGTTCAAGTAGGAAAAAGAATGCTCCACCAGATCCTCACAATCAAAAATATTTTTATATAGCAAACGCCCAGAACCCGCAATATACAGCAAAAAGGGGAAAAGAACATTTTATCAACTACTACACACTGCATCCTCAGAATGCAGGGTCTACATATCAGATGATTCAGTTGACATACTCTGTGAACACCCTGCCCCCTCCCCCCTTCACTCCACTGAGAGGAATATGCTTGCAGTGTCCTGGTCCTGTTTGAAGTCCTCAGGGGACTGGGTATTTTTAGTAATGCCTGTTTTGTGGAACATGTTACCTAACCATATGTGCTGAAACACCTCAGTGGAGCATTGCAAAGCTGAATTAAAATGCTACCTCCTTCCTCTGGTCTTCCCCATTTTATCACTATAATGGAATTGCTTTTCTTTTCTAAATAATCAATTTGTTTTATTTTGTTTTAATAATATACAGCATAGGCATAGCCGGGGGGGGGGGGTCCTGGGTGCACGGAAACCCCCCTTCCCTGCTTGCTTAACTATTTGCATTCTCAGCACTGAACTGTGGCAGCCATGGGGTCGTGGAAAACAACGAGTTAGTGTGACAAGGAGGTGAGCATCGGCTCATCAATATGCAGCACAAGCCTGCCTCCGAACATCTCTGGACGTGTCAGATGATCTGGAGGAGCCGCATCACGTGGGTGGTCGGAGGAGCAGAGCACACAGAGTCACCGGAGACAGTCACTTTCCCGCCACAGTCAAGTTGGAGAAGTGTGTCTCTGAGAGTGCTCTGTTTGATATATTTTTAACTGTGTTTCTATTTCAGATGGTGGCATAGAAATGAACATAATCACTGACTCTACTTCCTCAGCTCAGTGTCGTCTATGTGGGTCAGACTGGAGAAGCTCAGACAGTATTCATGAGCTTGGGTTGAGAGTTGCTCCGCAGGTCAGTGTTTGTAGCCCCCTAACCGTGAAAGCTAACTGCAGCAGCATTAATTGCAAAATACTTATGCACCTTGCCCTAAAAGCAGTCTGTCACTATAGTGTCTGCATATCTTCTTAGCAGAAAATAAAAAAAGGAAAACTTAGATTTAAGTCACAAATCATGTGAGAATAGAGATGTGGAAAAAAAAAGAGGAAAAAAAGCATTGCGGTGTTTGGGGGAAGGGGCTGCTGTTGTACCTCCACTACTCCCAACACTTTATATCTTACAGCAAAACAGAACGTATAAAAATGTTATTATTCAAAGCTATCCTGTACTGGAAGCCATAAAATAGTAACTGTTTAGGTGCACAAAACATTGTAGACCAGTAGATCCTTTTTAGTGAGTGTGATAATTTTTTAAGTGTCCATTAGCTACTTGGCCACTGGATGTTTTATAGCAGTCACTGTGGTTTTGTTCCCATTTCTGCACACAGTTGTTCTGTATGTGCATCCACAATCGGAGCACTTGCCATAACATTCGTCATGACTATGAGGCTGAAGCAACAAAAAAACAGGTTACACACCTGTAACAGTAGTTCTAGGAGTGGTATATGTTGTTCATCCACACTAGTTGGCATGTCCTTTTCCCCTTTAAATCTTGCCGGATGGTCTAAAAGCTGGCTCCCCCAACCCACCGGGTGGTATAAGCCTTGGTTCTGCCCCTTGATACCAGATCTTGCACGCTGGAAGCAGAGGGTTGTGTGTCGAAGCCGGGGAGGTCACGAGTGTCTGTGTGGATGAGCAACATATGCCACTCTTAGATCGAGGATATGTTGTTCTATCCACACTAACTGGCAGACTTCTAGCAGTTCTCTGGGAGGCGGGAGGCAAGGCACACACCCCCTACTTAGGGAATAGGGATTGGAGATCTGAGACCCCAAAGCCAGCATCCCGGCGTGATGTGGTAGTGGGAAATTAAGGTGTTTGCTGACTTCCAGGTAGCAACCCTGCAGATATCCTGGATAGGGACATCCCTAGAAGCAGCCAGAGAAGCAACAGTATAGTGGGTAAAATGAGCTCTTATCCCTGTGGGAGGCTCCTTGCCCACCAACCGGTAGCAGAGATCAATGCGGAATGTAATCCATCTGCCAATTGTCCACTTTGCTGCAGGTCTGCCACGTGCGGCTTCAGCGTAGGCAAAAAACAGCTGGTGAACCTCTCCCCGAACTTCTGCCATATGCTCCTTGTAATAAGAGAGTGCTCATCTCAGGTCCAAAGTATGGAGCCTGTACTCGGCCTGCGAGGTGTAGTTGAGGTAGTACACCGGCAGAGTTATCACCTGATTCAGGTGAAACTCTGACACCACCTTTGGAAGGAACTTCAGGTTGGGGCGCAGGACAACCTTGTCCCTGTGGAAGACCAGACAGGGAGACTCGACAGAGAGCGCCTGTAGCTCCCCAGTCCTTCTGGCTGATGTGATAGCCACCAAGAAGGCAGTCTTCCACAACAGATGTGACACTTCACACCTATGCATCAGTTCGAATAGTTTGCCCATGAGCTCTGCCAGTACCAGCAGTAGATCCCATGGTGGTGGTGGTGGTTCACACACCTGAGAGGAAATGTGGTTGAGGCCTTTAAAGAAACGCCAGACCACCTTCTCCTGTGCCACTGTCTGCTGACTGGCCCACGCCTGGTAAGGCGAGATGGCTGCCAGGTGCACCTTAAGGGTCGTAGACTGAAGACCTCCTTTGGAGAGAGAGACCAAAGGTAGTCAAGGATGCTAGCCACCAGACAGGACGAAGTGTCCAGGCCCTTGCCCTGACACCAAATGGAGAATCTCTTCCATTTGAAGGCACAGTACCTCCTGGTCGACTCCTTCTTAAATGCCTCATCTACATTGAGGACATCATCAGAGAGACCCAAAGCCTGGAATGCTAGCCGCTCAGGAACCAGGCTGTCAGTTGCAGGGATTGAAGGTCCAGATGGAATACCTTCCCCTGACTGATCAAGAGCAGATCCGGGTGTGCTGGAAGACGCCTCGGGACCCTGGTGCTGAGGCTGAGGAGATCTAGATACCAGAACTGGTGGGGCCAGTCCGACCAGATTCACCTGTCCCTCCTGACCTTGAGGAGTACCTTGTGGACCAAAGGAAGTGAAGGGAAGGCACACAAGAGGCCTGGGGTCCACGGCCTCGAGCAGGCATCCCACTGCAGCGAGCCCTGCTGAGGGTGGTGGGCATGAAACAGCTTCAGCTTTGTGTTCTCCCTGGAGGTGAACAGTGTCACAAATTTGCTCAACCGGTCAGCCCTGTACTCCCAAAGTGCTAACCTCTGAGCGCATGATTTGTGGATAGTGAACAGTACAAGGTAACCCTCTTGTCTGTTTTGTGGGTTTGAGTCATCTTAGTCTCAAGTTCTGGAGGGATTCAAACTGATAACCTCTTGTTAGCATACCCAATTATCAGGCTCAGATAATTCTGTCTTCGGGGGCCAGATATCTTTGCCTACGGGAACCTAACCAAGTCTACAAAATGAACCCTTAGAACTCTATGCAAGACTTTAGAGAACTCTATCTGTTTCCCAGTTGTGTATAACAATAAGCTCCTACACAGTGTTAACTATTACTTTCAAAAGCTCCACTTAAATAAAAAGAAATGTCAATGCACTCCAGGCAGTTTCCGTTTTAAAATATATATCTTTGCTTTTGCTTTAAAATAGAAAAATAGGAAAACAGTAACATTACAGAACAAAATATCCCAACACATACAGCCTTAAAACAAACATGTTTGAAGTGCAGGTTCCTACAATACATACATTCAGACTGGTCTAATCTAATATACGCTTACTTTCTTTCAGTGCTGTGATGTTTCTTCCTCAGTCAGAAATATGAAAGTGTGTCTGTCAAGGTCTTCTCAGTATGTTAAAAAACAGTCCTGGGCTGGTCCCCTCGCTGAGGTCACAAAACTATGCCTTGGTGTAAAAAAAATCTATATTTTTTTATAACACCAAGATGCCTACAAAGGTATTTAAAAAATAAGAGATTACATAATAAATCTCTTCTCTATGTAACTAGTCAAAACTAGTCTGTGATCTGCTTTCCCCTAGACATCAAAAGTCTCTCTGATATAAGTCACTGTATATTCAAAGCAAAAGTGTATTTGATTCCTTAATTCTGTCTGGGCCTTGGCAGCTACTCATCAAAGGTCTCTTTGATGAAATGAGCTGGTTTCCTGGGAGGTTATTCATAACACTGGCCAGTGTCCCTTTTTCCAGGACATCTAGTGCAGATCAACGGATTTCCCTAAGGACGTCATAAATGACTAATTTCATTTCCTGGGATCAAAGCAAATTGACAAGATAACTGCACCCCAGATATCTGCAGTTTAACAATGTCCTGTCCTTTGAACGTATCCCTGGGGGGTTTGAAGTGTCAGCTTCAGCAGCCAGCACCTCCCTCTGCCACAGTCCATCATACATTAATTTCTTATATTTACAACAAAAAATTATACAGGGATCAGAACCAGCTGTCCAGGTGTGACAATTCCTCCCCACCTAAACTGAATTTGGGGGGTCTATCCCCTGCATGGGATGAGCTTCCCAAATCACTTCACTCCTCGTACACCCTGGACAATCCATCTGAGTTCTGACTGGTCTACCACACGCCCAAGGTATGCCACTCTCCCATGGCCACCTGGCACTTCTTTGCTTTGACAGTGAGCCCAGCCCTCTGTATCCTGTCCAGCACTTCCCTAAGGTGTGAAAGGTGTTCCTCCCAGCTGGTACTAAAGATGGCAATGTCATCCACGTATGCCACGGTGTACTCCTCTGCACCATTTAACACCTGGTTCACCAACCTCTGGAAAGTGGCCGGGGCGTTCTTCATTCCGAAAGGCATTACTTTGAACTCAGATAAGCCTATCAGAGTGATGAAGGCCGAACTCTCCATAGCTCTGTCCATCAACTCTACCTGCCAATACCCCTTTGTCAGGTCAATGGTCATAAGGTAGGTCACCCCTCCCAACTTGTCCATGAGTTCATCCATCCGGGCATCGGTGGGCGCCTGACCTGTGACTGCTTCAGTCCGTATAGTCTACACAAAACGAGTCGAGCCATCTGGCTTGGGTACAAGGACTATGGGTGAGGCCAGGACAGTGGTATCTCTGGATTACCCCTAAATCCAGCATCTCCTCCACTTCCCTCCTAATGTCCTTTTGGACAGCCTCTGACACCCGATGTACTGTCCACCGTATGGGCGTCTGTGTCCCTGTCTCCACATCGTGTATTGTTGGGGGGGGGTTAGTCCAGGCTTGGCACTAAACAAGGGGGCAAAGTCTGTTAAAACCTCCCTTACTTTCTTGATCTGGCATGGGGTCAGCTGGGGAGACAATTTTTCTGCCTCCACAGAGGACTCCCGCCTACTCTCTTCCAGCAAGTTCAGAAGGGGGTCTCCTTCGTCCGTCTCCTCCCCAAGACTACACACTTCGAACACCATGTCAGCCCTATTTGCATATGGCTTCATCATGTTGACATGGTACATCCTTTCGGTCTGTCTATGGTCAGGTAACTCCACAATGTAGTTCACGTCATTTACCTTCCTAACCACTTTGTATGGTCCTGCCCACTCAGCTTGCAGCTTGTCTTTCCAGACCGGAATAAGGACCATGACTTCCTGACCCACCATGTATAAGCGAGCTCTGGCTCTGCCGTCGTACCATACCTTTTGTTTCTGTTGATCAGCTGCCAGGTTGCTCTGGGCTGTCCCCATAAGCTCCTTCAGCCTTTCCCTAAACCTCTGGATGTAATCCAGAAGGGAGTTCCCTTGGTGGCATGCTTGCCTTCCCAGTCCTTCCAGATCAAGTCTAGGGGCCCACGTAGCCGGTGTCCATACAAGAGTTCGAATGGGGAAAATCCTGTCGACTCTTGTGGCACCTCCCTGTATGCAAACAACAGGTGGGGAAGGTATTTCTCCCAGTCCCTCCCATGCTGTTCAGCAAACACCCGGACCACTGACTTTAGGGTACCATCAAATCATTCCACAAGTCCATTGGCTTGTGGGTGATACGGTGTTGTGCATCTCTGCACCACCCCACACTTCTTCCATAAACATTTCATCAGGTCCGACATGAAGGAACCCCCTCGATCGGTGATTACCTCCTTCGGAAACCCAACATGGGAGAAAATCCCAAGTAAGGCATCTGACATTTTGTCTGTCCTCAGAGAGGATAGGGCGGCTGCCTCTGGGTACCGGGTAGCATAATCCACCACAGTCAGGATGAATCTCTTCCCTGAGGAGCTGGGGGAATTTAAAGGCCCCACAATATCCATTCCCACCCTCTGGAATGGCTCCTCCACTATCGGCAAGGGGATCAGGGCGGCTTGGGTTTTCTTGCCCGCCTTCCCTATTTCTTGGCACCGGTGACAAGACCTGCAATACTCCTTCACCTGCTGGGTGAAGTTAGGCCAGTAGAAATTCTGGGCCAACCGCTGCGTTGTGCGTGTGATTCCCAGATGACCTGCCAAGGGAATATCATGGGCAACCTTGAGCAACTGCTCACGATATCCCTGGGGAATGACAAGCTGCCTGCCTAGCATCTCTCCCTCTGTCTGTACTGCCTGTGTATACATATGTCCATTTTACCAATAAACCTTATGCCTGCTGTCACCTCCCTGTGTTCCGTCAGAGTCTGCCCAAGCCCTCAGCTTCTCTAAACTAGGGTCACTCCTCTGAGCAGCTGCAAACCCCTCACACAGTCCCAAGGCATGGGACAGGTCCCCTTCAGTCACTAAACTAGGGTCCCTAGCACTAACATCAGGGACCTCAGGATCACTGTCAATCCTAACCCTCTGACAAGGGGTCACCCCTCACTCTTCAGAGTAACCTTCTGTAGCTGTGTGGTTACTCACTACTGGGGAAATTTCTACCCCCTTTTTATCAGTCTCCCCATCTGGAGACACAGACTGGGGGAACCAGCCTCTCAGTGGTTTCCACGCTGGTTTCTGTGGGGTTCGGGAAACTACTATTTTCCCTTGCTGCTTGGCTATGGGTAATTGCACATACCACCCCCTGCTGAAGATTGTTACCCCGGATCACATCCACTGCTAATGTGTTGGCTACAGCCACCTGTTGCACAGTTCCCCCTGTTTCACCCCAGTCTAGGAGAACACTAGCGAGTGGCAATGTTTTCTCTTCACCAGTAAACCCTCGTACAGTTACGTACTTATTGGGTATAAGTTGACCAGGCTGTACCAGATCCCCCTTTACCAATGTCAGGTATGCCCCTGTGTCCCTTAACCCCTGCGTCTGTACACCATTTACTATGACTGGGTGCATGTGTTCCCTCATGTTCACTGGCATGCTCCCAGGGACACACAAACAATCCACTTCTTTTCTAGCACCCTGTTGTGTATTATGGCTCGCCTTTTGGGGGCACTGTCTGGCAATATGCCCAGTCTCCTTACACAACCAACATGCATTTCTTACTTCAGAAAAATCATTTAGTTGAAACCTGGGGCTAACTGGTTTCAATGGAGGCAGTGAGGGTTTTATCTGCCCTGAAGGCGCGCTTTTCTCTGTCTGCACTGCCACATCTGCCCCATTCATTCTCAGAGCAGGTCTGCTCTTGGCATAGCGGTCCAAGAGTTCAGCAGCCTCTTGCACTGTTTTTGGATCTCGATCCTCTAGCTAGGTTTTTAGCTCTACTGGGCATGCCCAATAAAACTGTTCTAATAAAATCACATTTTCAATTTTATCAACAGATGTTGCCTCAAGTCCTTCCCACCAACATTTTAAAAACTGACGTTGTTTCATGGCTAGCTCCTTATAGCTTATATCAGGGCTTCTCCTGAGCTTACGGAATTTAGCTCTGTATGGTTCAGCAGTTAATTCAAACTTTTTTTGCCAGTGCAACTTTTAACTTGCTGTAAGTGTCACTGTCCTCATTGTTCATTTGACCCAATGCATCCCGAGCTTTCCCAGTAAGTAGCAGGGATAGCTGGAAGCTCCAGGACTCTCTAGGAATTTTAGCCTGAATACAAACTTTTTCAAAAGAATTTAAAAAGGCATTCATATCCTCCTCTTCCTTAAACTTGGCTATTAATTTAGAGTTCAATTTGTAACCCAGTCCTGCAGTCCCAGTTAAACCCAAGCCACTTACCTGCTCTGGTGTCGCTGGTCGGAGTCCTAGCTTCTCCAGTTCGTGTTGCCACTGGTGCTCTTCTCTCTTCTTCTCTGCCTCTCTGCATTCTAGCTCTCTCTTCTCCTCTGCAGCTCACTGGCACTCACGCTCCTCATGGTCTGCCTCTCCCTGTTGTCGCTCTGCCTCACAATCTGCCTTCCTCTGTTCTCACTCTGCCTCCAGTTCCATCCTGCGCAACTCAATTTGCAGTCTGAATACCTCTGGAATCAGGATACTGGTGACCATCCCCAGCTGCTGCTGTGGCCCTTCATTGACAGTGGCCCTGCTGTCCTCTACATCGGCTCAGAACCCCTCACTGGACGCTAGTCCTGCCACACTCGAGGTCTGGTCTCTTTCAGTCACAGTCTGTGACTTGCTGCTCTGGGTATCTGCTACCATTAGGGCCTCTATGAGGTTCTGCCTTTTGGCTGTCACCTTGAACAGGACTCCTCTGTCCTCGCACAACTGTTTCAAGTGATCTACAGTGTGCCTGCTGTAGTTGGAAGCCATCTTCTTCCCTGACTAGGCTAATCTGACTGGCACTTTAGAAAAAAAATAAAATGGGTAGAAACTTGACTGTAAGCCAAGGGATATAGTTCTGTTTCCTCTTCAAATAAAACACTGACACACTGAACAATGAAGCTTATACCACCAAACTTTATATGCCACCGCTGCCAACCAATCTGTCACAAATTCATTCAGCCAGTCAGCCCTCTACTCCCAAACTGCCAACCTCTGAGCGTATGATTTGTGGACAGTAAACAGTACAAGGTAACCCTCTTGTCTGTTTTGTGGGTTTGAGTCACCTTAGTCTCAAGTTCTGGAGGAATTTAAACTGATAACCTCTTGTTAGCGTACCCAATTATGAGACTCAGATAATTCTGTCTTTGGGGGGCCAGATATCTTTGCCTATGGGCACCTAACCAGGTCTACAAAATGAACCCTTAGAACTCTATGCAAAACTTTAAAGAACTCTGTCCGTTTCCTAGTTTGGTATAACAATAAGCTCCTACACAATGTTAACTATAACCTTCAAAAGCTCCACTTAAATAAAAAGAAATGTCAATGCACTCCAGGCAGTTTCCGTTTTGAAATATATATCTTTACTTTAAAAAAGGAAAATAGGAAAACAGTAAAATTACAGAACAAAATATCCCAACACATACAGTCTTAAAACAAACAGGTTTGAAGTGCAATTTCCTACAATGCATACATTCAGACTGGTCTAATCTAAGATATGCTTACTTTCTTTCAGTGCTGTGATGTTTCTTCCTCAGTCAGAAATATGAAAGTATGTCTGTCAAGGTCTTCTCAGTATGTTAAAAAATAGTCCTGTGCCGGCCCTCTTGCTGAGGTCACCAAACTCCGCCTTGGTGTAACAAAATCTATATTTTTTTATAACACCAAGATGGCCTACTAAAGTATTTAAAAAAAATAAGAGATGACATAATAAATCTCTTCTCTGTGCAACTAGTTGAAAGCAGTCTGTGATCTGCTTTCCCCTAGACATCAAAAGTCTCATTGATATAAGTCACTGTACATTCAAAGCAAAAGTGTATTTGATTCCTTAATTCCATCTGGGCCTTGGCATCTACACATCAAAGGTCTCTTTGATGAAATGAGCCGGTTTCCTGGGAGGTTATTCATAACACTAGCCAGTGTCCCTTTTTCCAGGACATCTAGTGCAGATCAAAGGATTTCCCTAAGGACGTCATGAATGGCTAATTTCATTTCCTGGGATCAAAGCAAATTGACAAGATAATTGCACCCCAGATATCTGCAGTTTAACAACATCCTGTCCTTTGAACTTATCCCTGGGGGGTTTGAAGTGTCAGCTTCAGCAGCCAGCACCTCCCTCTGCCACAGTCCATCATACATTAATTTCTTATATTTACAACAAAAAATTATACAGGGATCAGAACCAGCTGTCCAGGTATGACAAACAGGTCCACCTGAGGGGTGCCCCACAGGGGGAACAGACTGTGAACTAACTCTGGATGGAGAGACCACTCATGGAACACCTCACCCACCTGGCTGAGGGTGTCTACCAACTGATTCTAGGCTCCTGCCACATGGATGGCTAGGAGATCTGCCTCCAGTCAGCTCATGAGGGTCAAGCTGCACAGTGCTTCCCGGCACAGAGGCCAATAGTGCATGCTGCTCTGTTTGTTGAGGTAGTGCATGGTCATGGTGTTGTCCGTCTGGACTTGAACCACCTGACATCAAAGGAATAGAGCGAATGCAGCCAGCGCCAGAGCCAGCCAAACTTCTCAGAGCTCCAACAGGTTGATATGGCATTGGGATTCCTCGGGGGCTCCAGAGCCCATGGACTCTGTGATTACCCATGTGGGCACCCCAGCCTGTGAGAGAGGTATCGGTCATCAGGACAACCGCCAGGTCAGGGCGGACAAACGGGATTCCTCCCTTGCAGATGTTCTCGGACAGTCCACTACTGGAGGGCGTCTGACATCTTCTGGATCAAAGTGACCAGCAGGTCAAAATGACCATGTTGTTAAGACCACTGGGTAGCCAGCTCCCATTGAAGGGACACATATGCCACCAGGCCCATTGGACCATGAAGGTGCAGGATGCCATGTAACCAAGAAGTCGTGGGAAGTCCCTGGCAGGAAGCAACTGCCCAACCAGAAATGATCGGGCAAAGAAGGAGAGAACCTCTGCCCTGTCTGCCCGGAGCCTGGCTCTGGCTCAGCAACAGCTGAGCTCTGCCCCAATGAAGCAAATTACCTGTGAGGGCACAAGTGCCAACTAGGCATCATTGATCAGGAGGCCAAGACTGAGGCAGGTTTGGAGGACCAGATCCCTGGACCTCTCTACCTCCAGTCTGGAAGGACCTGCTGTGAGCCAATCATCAGGATAGGGGTACACCCTGACCCCTCAACGCCAAAGATGGGCCGCCACCATTGCAATGCACTTGGTGAAGACCCTGGGGGCCGATGATGGGCCACATGGCTTGGAATTCATAGAGGGTTCCCTCCACCCTGAAATGGAGGAACCTTCGATGGGACGGATGGATTGGGACATGAAAGAATGTGTCCTGCAGATCCAGAGAGCAAAACTACATGTTCTGCTCCAGAAATGGCATGATCTGAGACAGAGTTACCATCTAAATAGTGCGAGATCTGAGAAACTGATTCAGGTTGTGCACATCTAGAATGAGGCACCAGCCCCTCCCATCCATTTTCGGGACCAGGAAATACCTGGAAATGAACCCTGGGTTAACAGGTGGATCCACGACTCTGACTACTACCTCCTTGTGAAGGAGTTGGGCAATGTCGTCTCTGAGAGCCGACCGAGTATGGGCGGATACCTTCTCCTCACATGGTGTGCAGGCTCGGCTTGGAGGCTACTGCTCAAATTCCAGAGGCAGAGCCTGGCTAACCACTTCCATTTGGTGAAGACCCAGGGGGCCAAGGACAGGCTGAAGGTCATGGCCTGGAGCTTGAAAAGGGTCCCTTCCACCCAAAAGCGGAGGAACCTTCGATGGGATGGACAGATTGGGACATGGAAGAATGTGTCCTGAAAATCCAGGGAGCAAAACCACATGCCTTGCTCCAGAGATGGTATTATCTGAGACAGAGTGACCATCCTGAAGGGGCGTGACTTGAGGAACTGGTTCAGGTCGTGCAGATCTAGAATGGGGCACCAGCCCCCCCATCCGCTTTGGTACCAGGAAATTCCTGGAGACAAACCCTGAGTGTTCCATAGGATCCATGACAGAAACCATGACCTCCTTGTGGAGGAGCTGGGCCATGTCATCTCGGAGGGATGATCGGGCATCTGCAGATACCAAGTCCTCCCGTGGGACATGGGCTCAGCTTGGAATGTACTGCTCAAATTCTAGAGGCAGACCCTGACCTACCACTTCAAAAACTCACCTGTCCGTGGTTACAGCGGACCAGGTGGAAGTGAATTGGTGGAGTCCGCCCCCCCCCACAGAAGGACCCAGGGGAGGTGTGGCAGGTATGGGGGAGGCACCCCCGATCCCATCACTGGACAGGCTTGGAGGAGGAGGAGGGCCCGGCTGAGGCTCCACTGGGTCCCTTCCCTCCGGGCGTATGGGCCACTGAGGCCACTGATTTGGACCGGGGTCACCAGGTCTGAGCTTGCTGGCCTGCCTGATGCTGGCCTGGTTTCACCGCAGGAGTGGAGGACCGAGAGGGCTTCTGCTTCTGTTGCTTGGAACCCTTGGAGTCCTCTTGAATGGATATTACAGAGTCCAAGGTGGCGCTGGACTTTTCAATGCACTAGAGGTGACTCTCAACACCGGTCCCAAACAGTTTGGTGCCCAAGAAAGGAACATCCACCAGCTTGTGCTAAGTGTCTGCTGTAAAGGTAGAGATCCTCAGCCAGGCCCTACGGTGCATGGCTACTGTGGCTGCCACCAAGCAGGCATAGGAATCTCCCAGATCCAGAACCATCTGAAGCTGCTGCTTAGCCAAAGGCCGTCCCTGATCACAGACCTGTTTGACCATGGTCTGAAGGTCCACAGGCAGCTGAAGAATCACCTCATCTAAGGAGCCCAAGAGGGCATGGGAGATGTGTGCCATCAGGACTCCTGAGCTCACCTGCTGGAGGCAGCATAGACTTTTTTAGTCACATGGTCCAATTTCTTGGACTCTTTGTCCAGTCGCTTGTTGACGTCCTCGGTATTGCCCGAGCACCTGAACACGAAGTTGGCCACCGACCCCTCAGCCGTGGGGTGCTCCGTGAAACCCAACAGAGTTCCGGTGGGCACCACGTACTTGCAGGCCATCCGGGCAGGGAGCATATGGCAGGACGCAGGGCACTGCCACAGCTACAGGGCTGGGCCGACGATGGCATCGGACACTGTAAAGGCCTCCATTGGAGAGCCCCCTTTGTCCAGAATCTCTGTAAGGGGATAGCAAGACCGCTTCTGAATGGGCTCCATGTTTATCCTCATGAACTCTGAGATGAAACGGAGGATGCCCATGAAGGAGGAGGGCAACTTCCTCTATTGATAGGCCCCCCACGGACTCCTCGTCGACTGGATGGGAGTGCAGGGAGGAAAGTTCAGACTTCGAGGAGTCCGCATAAAGTGGCCGACCATCCGAGTCACTTTCAACCCTCCGTGGATGGTCAGGTGTGATGGTGACCGACAGTCAATGGGGAAGTCACTTGCCTGGCCGAGGTTTCTTGGTTGGAGCACCGGTCAATCACTGCTTGGGCAGTGGCTCCACCAATACTGGAGGAGAGGCCGGCTTCTACCAAACCAGAACAGTTTTGACCAGCTCCACATGGGGAGAAACAATCTCGACCAACTCCACAGGGGGAGTCAGAGTCGACCTTTCAGGTACTAGCCAAGTAATGGCCAGTGTGGAAACCAGAGTCGGTTTAGTACTGTCCAAAACCAACTGTTGCCACATAAGATCTTCGTAGCATCGGCGCAACTTGCACCAGAGCCTCTCCTCACTCAAGGAGGATGAAGATGAGTAGCGGCTGCGCCACTTCCAGTGGCACAGAGAGCGGGGCCACCGATGATGGCAGGGACTGCTTGACCCACTGGATGATGACCGAGACCTTGACCTCAGCCACTGGGGGGACTAGCAGGGGATCTTGGAGGGGACCAGTGACTGCCAGGGCACCTCCTGGTCTGGGTCGGTGAACAAAGGGTTCTGGCCAGCGGGCTGATCAGCCCCTTCCACAGTCACAGACAGGACCGGAGTCCTGAAGAGAGAGTTGCCGGCCTCTTCCAAAAACAACTGATCGGTGAGTTTGAGAAAGATCTCTGCCGCATCACTGGCCGCCATCTCAGCCAGCTGATCTGGCGGGGTCATCATGAAGCCAGCAGCCAAGGCCGCGGTTTCGACCATAGTCAAAACTGGAGGGTCGTGAGAAATTGAAGCTCTCGATCAAGAGTGCTCCCAGTCCCATGAACAACGACAATGAGTCTTCTTCTTTTTCAACTCCTTCTTCTCCTTTCGAGAACTAGAGCTGTGTTTTTTAAAGTTCCCAGACCCTTCGTTGGCAGGGACTGGCACAGCTCCTGAAGGAGCCTGTAAAAGTGGAGCCCAACTGGAGCTGCATGAAGGCAGAAGCCAAAGAGGATTGATCAGTGGCCCAAGCCACCTGTTCCTTGAAGGCCACGAGCTGTTCTAGCTGTTCGGTGGACCCCGAAGCCGTGGAGACCACCCATCAGGCATCCTTAGATTTGACCGGTGGATAACATTTCTCCATGCAGCCCAACTGAAAGCAGGCAAGACGGTCCTGAAGGGTGGAATGACCGACAGAAATCACAGGCCTAGGTATCATGCTCGAGGCCCCGGGCAGTATACGCACATGGTGTGGGGGTCGGTACGCGACATCTTCTACCCGCACAGGCACCAGTGGAATACAGGCACAGACTTGTCATCCATCACAGTCGCTGAGAAAATCGAACTTGAAAACACAAAGCCAACGGGTTTTGAAAAGGTTTAGAAAGTGCTAGGGACTATAATGTGGGAATGTGAAGGAGGGAACCTGCTTCTTCCAGCAGAAAGGAAGATCTGGCATCATGGGGTGGAGCCCCAGTGATATACCACCCAGGTGTGTGGGAGGAGCCAGCTTGAAGACTTTCCGGCACTTCTTAAAGTGGAAAGGACTCTGCCAGATAGTGTAGATAGAACAAAATATCCATGTTCCTAGAATGTAATATTTCTGTTAGCAAATGAAATTCAAATACAGGATAGAATGAAGAACTTCCAATGCAGACCTGCATCAGGTCAGAAGAAAGAGAATATCTGGGTCAAATGACAGAAATGTTTGTGAATCGACACACTGGAACACACAGAAAGTGAAGGCAAAGATGAAAAGAACAAGGCAGGGGGGAACAAACTAATATTTCTGTGCTGGTGGGCTTGTGGCTGCATTATGCATGTAATGTAGGTAGAGGAGAAAGGGAGGGAGACTAATGTAAAGAGAAGACAGAAAGTTGGCAATTAAAGGGGGAGCTACATGTAATGGGAGAGGTGGAACACAAAAAGCAATGCGATCAGTGAAAACAGATATGAAAATGGCTGGGGAAGTGAAAATAAAAAAACTTAAAAGGAAGCGCTGGAAAAAAATAATGAAGGTGGTGTATGGATGCTAGCAGAATGGGACGAGATCTAGAGAAGAGAAAGACACACTGTAAATATAAAAAAGGGAAAAAAGAATCATAAGTTCAACTGAAAGACCTGGGACTGGGGAGGGATGAGACTGACAACTTGAATTTTGATGCATTTTGTAACTCAACAGTTACTGCCTAAAAATGCACTAAACAGCACCATTTAACTCCTAAATTTTCAAAATTGCCCAGGGGGGCATACCCCCAGACCCCCCTAGAAAACATTTTTGGAATCCCCCTCCTCCAAATCCTAGCTATTCCCCTGTACAGGCTGTAAGCCTCAAGGATAGCACACTATATAAAAGTGTCTTGCCTCAATATTTACAACTGTGACTCTGCTGTGCAGTTTCAGTAAAATGAGGGGCTATATTTTGTCTAGAAGATCCCCCAATTTACTAAAAAGTCTAGTTTGTGGCATTTAGGATTTTTCATCTACACACTGGTAGACTATGTAGTGAACACAAAGACTAAAATCTTCACTGTTTTGTCTGCTTCTGGAGAAGTTGTTCCTACAGGTGATGAGAAATCTTACCGCAAGTTTTAGCTCTGCACTAGCGCTGTCTGGCAACATAAACAATCACAGTCAACAGTGATGCATCAAGTCCCCAAAAGAGAGCACGTAATCATTTTTGCAGCTTGGTGGTTCCACAGAAAATATCATATCATCTATAGTGCCTATCCACATTTTGAGCAATGGTATGGTCCAATAAAATGGCTGTATTTCTGTACAGTAAACGAGCCCCCTGAGACAAAACAGGCTGTTTATTCACATTCAGGAAAACCAACAGTACTGAGACAAAAACCCATGACCTACCTAGGACACCATATTCTGAGAGGGAACTGTTACACACGGTATAGGGAGCTTGGTTTGGCCATAGATAGTTCATGGGAACACAGGTTCTTCTGTCTACTTCCTGATCATGAAGCACATGGTGACGATGGCTGTAAAAGTAAAAAAAAATGACTGGCATGGCTAGGGAACCCATATGTATTACAACATTTAAACACCTTTATATCAAATAGGTTTGCCTCAAAACATTTCCCATTCAATGCACTTTTCAGAGCGTGGAAAATATGGGATTACTTAAGTGATAAAGCCAGAGGACAAGGCCCTTTTCTAGAGAATAATGTTGTGAGGGAGAAGTGCAAGTCCAAGGCATAGCCAAGGACATTATTCTTCAGAAAAGGCTGTAGTCTGAAGCATTTATTACTTTGCTGAACTTCTTTTTCATTTTCAAAGTGTCTAAAACTTATTGGCCCAGATATTCAAACTGCGCCAGATGGTGGCGCAAGCCTGGGCGCCAACGCAACTTGGTTGTGCAGGGGCGTTGACTGGGTGATATTCAATGGAGCTGCACCATGGCACAGTATCACTGAATATCGCACCCTGGCCACCCGCAGTGTGCATGGCGCAGTGGCACTGTGCTAGCACAAGTTCTGTTGCGCTATGCGCAGCAACCGCGATATTCAAAAGTGCAAATGGGGCCATAATGTATGCAAGGCACAAATGGGGCCATCTTCATGTCATTATGGCCCCATTTGCATGCAGGTGCGCTGATCCCTGGTGACTTGCACCTGGCGCCCTGCCAGGCAGCAGCCGACAGGGACCGACGCCCCCTGCACAGTGTGGCAATGCGCCCCTCTGCCCGATCGCGGGCATTTGTAATAAAAATAATGAAGCCCAATAGCCCTGGTGGTCCAGTGGACCGCTGTCAGCCCAATCACGGGCATCTGTAATAAAAATAAGTGCTATATCCCTGGTGGTCCAGTGGACCGCTGTCAGCCCAGTCGTGGGCATTTGTAAGATAAAAATGAAATCCAATATCCCTGGTGGTCCAGTGGACCACTGTCAGCCCAATCATGGGCATTTGTGAGATAAAAATGAAATCCAATATCCCTGGTGGTCCAGTGGACCATTGTCAGCCCGATCGCGGGCATATATAAGATAAAAATGAAATCCAATATCCCTGGTGGTCCAGTGGACCACTCGCAGCCCAATCGCGGGCATATGTAAGATTAAATTAAATCCAATATCCATGGTGGTCCAGTGGACCACTCACAGCCCGATCACGGGCATATGTAAGATAAAATTAAATCCAATATCCCTGGTGGTCCAGTGGACCGTTCGCAGCCCGATCGCGAGCATATGTAAGATTAAATTAAATCCAATATCCCTGGTGGTCCAGTGGACCACTCACAGCCCGATCACGGGCATATGTAAGATTAAATTAAATCCAATATCCCTGGTGGTCCAGTGGACTGCTCGCAGCCTGATCGTGGGCATATGTAAGGTTAAATTAAATCCAATATCCCTGGTGGACCAGTGGTACCCTCCTCCCCACCCGCTCACTGAGCCCCACCACCCCACTCCCCCCGGTCAGCAGCGGGCGGCAGCACCCCACCCGCCTGCCACCCCACCCGCCGCGATGACACAGGTAGGGCTGTATGCCCATTGGTCCACAGCGTGAGTCAATGGGCGTAGCCTCGCACATACTGCACATTCCAGATATGATCCATTCACATATCTGGAATGTGTAGTATGGTACGGGCTGCACGCCTACTGGCTCATGCTATGGACCAATGGGCATACAGCCCTACCCACGGTGTCAGTCAGCAGGCGGCGGGTAAGCAGGCGGGTGGGGTGCTGCCGCCCGCCGCTGACTGGGGGGAGCAGGGTGGTGGGGCTCAGTGGGTAGGTGGGGAAGGGGGTATCACTGGTCCACCAGGGATATTGGACTTAATTTAAACTTACATATGCCCGTGATCGGGCTGCGAGTGGTCCACTGGACCACCAGGGATATTGGATTTAATTTAATTTTACATATACCCGCGATCGGGCTGACAGCGGTCCACTGGACCACCAGGGAGATAGGACTTTTGTATTTTAAACAGATGCCCGTGATCGGGCATGGGGGGGCAGCCACGGAGGTGCAGCCGGAGCTCAGGTGGCCACCCATAAGTGGCAGCTGCCGTGCTGCGCTATGCAATACAGCACTCACCTGTGGGTGGCCAGTCATTGTTCCTTTTTTTTTGGATCAACTTTGTGCAGCACAAGTAGGGGTTGTGCATGCATGGACTCAGCACATCCCGGGCTGAATATCGGGATGTGCAGAGTAGCATGGGCACACACCCCCCCCCAACCTGCGCCACATACATTACTGATGCGCTCCGGTGCATCAGGATTTGTACCAGGCACAATTCCTGTCTGAATATCGCGCGGGGGTGCATCAGTGGGTTGCGCATGGCGCAACACTGTTGCACTATGTGCAACCCTTTTGAATATCTGGGCCATTAAGTTCACTGTGTTTATTATGGAAACAAATGGAATGATATTTATTGGGGCATCTCCAGACATTTACTAGACAAAGTAAATGTGCAAGGTTCCCCAAATGCCTGTTACACATAGTATGCCACTGCCTGACATGCTTCAGATGTTGAAGCTGCAATTTGTTTAATAAAAAAAAATCTGTCATAGTAATTTTATATTATGTTTTTATCAGCATTTTGTCCTCCAGTTTCCTGTGTGTGGCCACACATACTCAAAATGATGTCATACCAGGGATCTGTCATTGCTTTACATACAGCAACAAGGATTTCTGGGTAATTTATAATGTTGCCTTAAATGTGCCTTACTCAGATATACAGTCCCTTATGTTGCTGGTGGTGAGCAGTAATATGTAAATAACTGTATCAAGGCATTGTGGGTAAAATATGAACCTGTTTTACAGTTTCCTTACTCTGAGATGCTGTCCTATATTTGTGTGGTGGTGTCAACAATATAAGCTTTTGTTTGTTTATTTTCACAACAATGCACTGCACATACTGTATCTAGCTACAAGACTTCTACACAGAGATGTTGGCTCCTATTTCTTCAGTGAGCACAGAAATATAATACCCTGTATACTAATTTACACAGTGAGGCATTGTGGGTACAGTAACTTTATTTCCCTGGTATGATGTTGTAGCACTGAGAACAAAAGGGGTGGGTTATGCAAATGAAGCAGAGTATCAAAATAAAAGGATATTTTTTATGGAAAACAGCACTGTTTGGCAGTTTGAATGGTAGGAGACTGATTCACAACACCTGCAGGTAACTACTCCCATTTGCTATAGGAACCTTCAACATTTACTTTAAACATGTTGGCCTGACCATTTTTACCATTTTTAGCAAAAACAGCATTTTTAAAAATGTGTTAGTTAAATCTGTTTATTCAGTTTCTGCAAGTAATATATAGTATAATTGCATGAGGTGAAGACCCCGTCCACCGTAAAAACTGCACATTTACCATTGAACAGCTGCTGCACCCTGACTGGTACAACTGTGGGGATAACAGTTTTTTTTTGTTTATTTTCTATTTTAGCCCCCCTGCTACTGGGGATAACAGTTTTAATAGTATCCACAAAAATTGTATAAACAATTGAGCCTATGCAACCATGAGGCTGTGACCTTGATAAATCAGTAGGAAATACAAGTCAGTGTCCAACCGACTGACTGGTCTTGAAGGTCTGTTAACTCCCTGTACATTAAGGAGCATATGTTCACTTATTATAAATAGACAACTGGCTATTCTATTTAGTATATGGTTAGCCTTTGTCCTGTATAAAAATTAACCTGTTTAAAATGCTTGTGCACATTCTAAATTATTTGTTCGCTTTTCAAAGTGGTGGTGTGCTGATTCATCTCAACCAGTCGATGGAAACACAACCTTATTATGTGTGGTAGCCCATACGCTATTCTCTTCATTGTGCTGTAATGTGTCAGTAATTTCTTTCTACTTTTATAATAAATTATTTGTTTATGCAATGAAGCTCATTGATTTTTACTGTTACTTTTTAAACTGCTAGTAAAAGAATTCAACAGATTATGATGTAAGAAAATCCCAACTACTGTACATACAGTAGCATCCCAGTGTATTCAAATAGGAAATGCTAGATTAATTCCTGTCTTTTTCAAAAGAAATAGACACTTCGGTCAGCAATAAACCGCCTTTTATATGTTTGTAATACTGTAGTCAATCTGCATGATTCTGCAATTTTTAAAGTAATTATGTCTAATTATTAATGAGCTGAACTAGCTAACTGATTGGCTGCCTTGCCAGTCTGAAATCTCTTAGAAATGACCAGCACAGTAGCGGCACTCTGCTTACGCGTTGTATGCCGACAGCAGCGGCGGGCCAACAAAACTGTTTTTGGTGCCCAAAACCTGAAAGAAAAAAATAATTATTGCGATTAGACTTATAATCACAATAATGACAGAGGAACTGGTAATTTCCTAGAGCTTAACAACCAGCTGGGTAGGGGTGGCCCTCGGCTGCACCTTGGGCCCCCCCCCCAAACAGCTGTTAATCTCTAGGAAATGATCGGCTCTTCAGTCATAATTGCTTAAATAGTTTCTGTCTCATCTTCCAAAGTAAAATTTGTTTAGGAAGAAACTAACCCCTGCTAAATCATGAAAATATCTCACAGATTATTAAAAAGCACAGTACTTGCATTAAATTTAAGAGGACAAAAGCTTCATTTCTTAAAAAAAAAATGCAAACAGATATGCAGTTCCCTACGGAAATGCAATGCCTGCTTTGCCAGTAGAGTTTCTGACTTCACAGGTTTGCAGTTTTTTGTTGAAACACAATGCCTGCTTTGGCCATAAAGATGTTATGGGTTCATAATACAAAGATTCTGTTGGATCCTTTTTATTAGTAGTTAGTAAAAGAAAAAGAAAATAATGAAAAAGGTAATAATAGTAAAACAAAATGCATACATTTATTACTGGCCTCCCTCAATCGTGACAATGGGGTTCAACATTACTCCCAGACCATTAGGGCATGAAGCAATCTACAGAATATACCTCTTAGGAAGGCCACAGAGGCTAAGGTCACTCAGCTAGGAGGCTCTCCTACATATTTCTCCACCTTGAAGTGTACAAAAGCATGGTTTAACACTTGGGAGGCAGTATAACGCAGTGGTTTAAGGCTCTGAACTGCAAATCTGGTGACATCCAGCAGACCAAACCTGGGTTTGAATCCCACAGCTTCCACTTGCAGACTGTGTGACCCTGAGCAAGTCACTTAACTTCCCTGAGCTCCCAGGTTGCACCTGTAAAAAAGCTTTCAGCTTAGTGCGCTAGTACTGGTTAAACAACTAACAAAGGATCCAGACTAGCTGGCTCATATGGTTAACGTATTGCGTCTGTTTTCAGTATTCATGTACCCCATTAGCCATGTTGCCTAACAGTTTTTCTCAATCCTCTCTGTTTATCCATGCAAGATTCATCCTTACCTCAGGAATATCTGCTAAGCCTTCTGTGTTGGTGTCAGAAAAGGGACTGTTGGACAGTCATTAAAGGGCCTCAAAAAGACCTAAGATGGGGCCTTCTCTGTGTCTTCACATTAGGTGGTAAAGCTGTTGTTGCCCCCTTCCTCTGTAATCTGATATGCCCAGTGTGTCCTCATAAAAAAAAAACTCAGTGTGAATCAGAAAGGTTGGGCTCCTTCCCATCCTTAGGGTATCTCTAAAGATTGTTACATACAATATAAAGGGCCACAATACCCCCATTAAGAGGGCCAAGACTTTGGCAGAGCTGAGGAAGCTGGAAGTGGACATCACCGTGCTCAAAGAATTGCACTTAACCCCCTGTGGAGCACCTTAAGCTGCATAAAGACTGGATGGGGCAAGTGTTTTACTCAGTAGCAGCTCTAGCCACAAATAGTTACCAGGGCACAGCTGGGGCACAACAGATGGCAGCCAGGGCACTGATATATTGTTACTATGGGGGAAGCTCTGCACCATATGGGGCACACCATTTTTTTAACGGGGCACGTGCCCTGGTGGGCCCTGGTGTAGAGCCGCCACTGGTTTTACTCCTCTCTTCCTTCACTCAAAAGAGCAGGAGTAGCCGTCCTGATTAAGCGAGGCCTCCCAGTGCAAGTCTTGAATATCTCCAACAACAGTGAGAGGTGGATAATATCAGTCACCCTGGTTCACCTGGGCACGAAGTTTCCTTTAATTAGTGCCTACATCTCCAATGATAACTGTTGCCTTTGCCAAAGAACTCTCCCAGCATATAGCACAGCTTCTCACTGGCACTATCATTATAGGGGTGAATTAAATTGTGTCCCCTCTCCTATCTGGGACTGTTCCTCCTGTTACACCTCTACCAGTAAATTAGCAGCCGGAGGCCCTACACTAGTCATACGTGAACAAGGATTAGTAGATATAGGGAGGCAACAGCACAAAGGAGAGAATGACTATACCTTCTATTCATATCCATCCCAACTGTACTCCAGGTTGGATTGTTTTTTGTATATCAGCATGCATAGGCTACAGGATTTTGAATAGTACAATTGGTACTATCTCCCTTTCAGACCATGTCCTGGCATCTACCTGTAACTCCTAGATGGCACTATCCCAAGGGCTACTACCCCTGCCTGCTTGGCTAGTAGCAGGTTAAGGGGCCTGAGTTCTGAAACGGGTGCCTCCACCCGGAGATCAGGGTTGGTAGTGGTCAAGCTAACCTGGGCACATCCCTCCGGGACACTGTAACCCCGCCTCTTTCCCCTCTAGTGGTCTGAACACTGTACAATAATCACTTTCACAATACCCCCTGGTACACCACACAAGTACCCACACTGTCTGCATTTACCATAAGGGCTGGTTCATCTGGCTTGACCCTGGGGAACCCTGTAAAACAAGGTTATGCACAGCAAATAGTTACAGTACAGTACTTTGACTACAAACTGGAACCACAGCCAGATTACATGCAGAAAAAGTCAGTTCTGATTTATTCAGGGGACTTGAACAAGGAAGGGGCCAAAACAGGTTAATTAGCTTAAAGGTTGTATCAATCAAGTAGTTATGCATGCGCTTTGAGTCCCCCCACACAGTCACACCTCTGGGTACCCAGGTGGAGAAGAGATGGGCTAGTCAGAAATGTTGCCCGGGGTTGCAGCTGGTTGGGGCCCTGTGATGGAAAACACAACATGCACTGTACACAATATTTGTAATCCGGAGCCAGAGGGCTCATTACGTAAAGGAAACGAAACAACAAGACAATCAGCTGACACACACAGATTAAGCTGTTGTTGCAGGGAGCTACCCTTGTATTTGCTCACGATACCCAAGACTGGATACAGGCTGGACGAAAATCGAGATTGCAGGTGTTTGATCTGGAATGCCAGGAGAAGCAGGGCCCACACGAGTCACAGAGGCGTTGTTCCTGTTCAAGCATGGAGCAGGGGGCTGATCCCCAGACAGGTCTCTCATCAATGACTTCTCTGTGCAGTGGGTAGTCTGGCTGGCCCAGTCTGGCAAGGCCCAGACTGCCAGGAGACAAATTTGGATGCAGTCCGTTTTGGGCTGGATACAGCTTCCAACAAGCAGAACTCAGTTCACACAGTGGGGAACTAACTCACAACCCACTAGCAGCTCATAGCACATTTACATGTACGGGAATTCTACTGTACCAGGCAAAGTGCTCCCCCTTCACAATCGCAAAGTCTTTGCACACACCGGGAGCTTAGTGGTAACTGGAACTCCTGACAGGCCGACTGCATTCACAAAATCTTCGGTTTTCTTCAGGTTGAGCCTGGCCCACTTCAGTGGCTTACTTTAGTCACACAAACTTGGATTTAGTCCAAAATAATTATCTTCTCTCCCTCTCAGGAGCAGCTGGCAGACATGTAAGCCAAAAATTCAACCTTTTCACAGTCCTCCCATGCAAATCCACTCAGGATCCTGTCCAAACATATGTGCATTAGTCCCAATTGGTAGAGGAACCCCATCATACAGTCCGGTAGGGGGACACACTAAGGCCAGGGTCTCTACTGACTTGGCCACTCCAGCCATGGAGGTGGGAAAAGACAGCCAAATTCAGATATATCCAGAGTAGGGGTAGGCCTTCTCACTTAACCCCCAGACATGCAGCCCCTCCAATGGTTGTAACAGTACATCAGACAAATGCTTCTGTCACCAGTCTTGAACATAATTGTCACTTGGGAGCCACTGTCTAATACAGCTCTTGTAGACACTCCATTCACCTTTACAGTGGTCTCCATGGAGGGACCCACTATTTTGGACCAGTCTGGAGAGGCGGTAGCGGGGGCTTGGGCAACTGACCTTGCCACAAAGGGACGTGAGTTAGCATTTTTGGGGCCCTCACTGGGATCATTTCGTGAACCTCTTAACCACTGATTTGTTCTCCGAAGCTCTCCTTGTAGCCTATATGCAACTTTGTCTGTGTCTTTTGGGGACCGGCATTCTCTCTTCATGTGCCCATCCTTCCCACAATTATAGCAAAACATACTTTCTGGAGTTTGAGCTGGCCGAGGCTTCACACTGGGAGCCAGGGCGGGGGTACTACTAACTGGAAACCTTGGTGCCATCTCTGTCTGCGGCGTGATAAGCATTTAGAGACATCTCTTCAATTTCCCCACTTCCATGGTCAAGATATCGAGTTTTGAGCTGTTGTCAGCAGGAGATGCATGGGTGGGTACCCCCATCCCCATAGCAGATGCAGTCAGATGAGGGTCGGGGCCTGTACTTGCAGGAGCGGCCTTCATAAAGAGACTGTTTTTTATTTCCCTGAACTCTCTCAGCAGTTCATCCCATGGTGGCACACCCTCATTGGTTCCCACTTCACAAGGACCTTCTGATGCTGTGATCACTTGGGCTGCGCTCACCCCAGAATTAAAATCCCCCTCCTCATCTTCAACCTCCCGAAGTTCTTTTTTTAAGTCACAATAGTCCAGTGGGTTACCCCTTCTGTCTGGGAGCCTTAATTGAAGGAGCTGCAATTTAGAATGCTTTGCATGTTGTAGTAGGTGCTCCAACCTTACACGGTTTAAGTCACTGGCGGCCACCTCACCTTTTCGGTAAGCCTTCTGCAGAGCTCTTTCCAGATGAGTAACATATGCAGAAAAACTTTCCCCTGGCCACTGTGCTGTACCTTGAAATTTCCACATCAAGCTCTCCCATGACTCAATGCTCTCAAAATTGCCTTCAAGTGCAGATAGGTACTTCTGGGCAGATGCATCAGGATTTGTGGACCTCAAAAATTTAATGGCCTCTAGGGCAGGACCCCGAAGACTTTCTATGATTCTTTTTCATTTCTCAGCCTCTGCACATAGCCATTCAGGTATCAGGGGGCAACACAATCTATCCAGGTCTCCCAGTCATCCTCCCCTTGGGGGACGGGGAGGGTCCCATTCCTTCAACAAAAACACTTGATCTCTCTGGGCAAGTTTCTGGCTAATTCTAGCCTTCCATTCAGCTGGCAACAGGGAGT
Organism: Neoceratodus forsteri; assembly: GCA_016271365.2. Classification (NCBI taxonomy): domain Eukaryota; kingdom Metazoa; phylum Chordata; order Ceratodontiformes; family Ceratodontidae; genus Neoceratodus; species Neoceratodus forsteri. The sequence continues at coordinate 704,053,627 of CM028135.1, read as the reverse complement.
CACCAAAATCAAACAAGTCGGGAGTCACTCTGTCTTGCCAGGGTGCTTGTTGCTGGGCAACACTGCAGTGTCTGCACAGTGTACCATAGCTAGGGTGCATCCTCTGTTCACCCGGATCTCCCAATCTGACACATTATGAATCTGGACCATCACTCGTCGTGCACAGGCATGAGCATGAGCTGGCAAGATGATGGGCTTAACCAATAATCCTTCCAGCAATTTTCCATTGCCCGGCGCGTCCAACATCAGTATTTTGTTCTTGACATCTCTGCGGAGGCAGACCTCCCCTTGAACAGTACACTGGGTGCTAGGGGCCAGTACTATTCAATCGGGATCCTTCTTCCACACGACCCCTACTGGTTCATCCTGGTCCAATACCTTGGGGTTCTGCTGCAAATCATAGGCTGTCTTGATCAGAGCAGGAATTCTTAGGGCCCTCCCAGTCTGTCAAACTTGTTTCTTGTGACAGAGTTGTGCCAGTCTCCCAAACATATGGGCGATGGTTCCAATTAACAGGGGAACCCCACCATACAGTCCAGTAGGGGGACACACTAAGGCCAGTACCTCGACTTGCTCCTCTACACCAGTTACAGCTGCAGGAAATGACAACCAGAGGTGGACATATCCTAGGTAGGGATAAGACTTGTCGCTCAGCCCCCACACATGTAAGCCTTCCAGGGATTGTAAGGGCACAGCAGATAAGTTTTTGTCATACCAGTCCTTAAATACAATGGTCACTTGCGACCCACTGTCCAACACAGCCTGAGTAGGAATACTATTCACAGCCACGATAGTCTCTACTGAAGGGCCAACTAATTTGGACCAGTCTGGAGGGACAGCTGCAGGGCCTGGACTGATGATTTAGCCACATAGGGATTTGAGTTACTATTTCTTGAACCCTCACTGCGGTCATTTTGGGCATTCCTCGACCGCTGATTCGTTCTCCAAAGCTCTCCTTGAAGCCTGTATGCAACTTTATCTAGGTCTTTTGTGGACTGGCATTCTCTCTTCATGTGCCCATACTTCACACAATTATGGCAAAATATGTTTTCTGTGATTTGGGGTGGCCGAGGCATCACACTGGGAGCTGGGGCGGCGGTACTATCAACTGGAAACCTTGGTGCCATCTCTGCTGTGTGGTGAGCATTTGGAGACATCTCGTCAATTCTCTTACTTTCATAGTCAAGACATCGAGTTTCGAGCTGCTGTCAGCAGGAGATGCCTGGGTGGACACCCCCACCCCCATAGCAGAGTGGCCTTCATAAAGAGACTGTTTTTTGTTTCCCTGAACTCCCTCAGCAGTTCATCTCATAGCGGCACACCCACATTGGTCCCCACTTCAGAAGGGCCTTCCGATGCTACGATCACTTGGGCTGCGCTCACCCTAGAATTACAATCCCCCTCTTCATCTTCAACCTCCCAGAGTTCTTTTATCAAGTCACAATAGTTTGGTGGATTACCCCTTCTATCTGGGAGCCTTAATTGAAGAAGCAGCAATTTAGAATGCTTTGCATGTTGCAGTATGTGCCCCAGCCTCACATGGTTTAAGCCACTTGCGGCTAGCCCACCTTTTCAGTAAGCCTTCTGCAGCGCTCTTTCCAGATGAGTAACAAATGCAGACAAACTTTCCCCGGGACATTGTTTTGTACCTTAAAATTTCCACATCAAGTTCTCTCCTGACTCAGTGCTCCCAAAATTGCCTTCGAGTGCAGATAGGTACTTCTGGGCAGATGCATCAGGGTTTGTGGACCTCAGAAATTTAATGGCCTCTAGGGCGGGACCCCTCAAATTTTCTATGATCCTTTTCCATTTCTCAGCGTCCGCATACTGCCATTCAGGTACCAAAGGGGCAACACAATCTATCCAGGTCTCCCAATCATCCTCTCCTTGGGGGGTGGGGAGGGTGCCGGAGAAAATTCTCAACCTTCGGTAAGAGTCGTGACTAATGGCAGCTACAGACATAGGAGCCAGCATTGGCATGGGCACAGGAGGGGTAATAATGAGTGCTGGAGCGGGAGTGGGTGTTGGGGGAGAAACACTCCCAGGTGGCAGGTATAGTTTCTTTAAGTCCTCCACAGTTTTCCCTTCCTCCAGCAACAACTTAGCAAATTTCTCCTCAAAAGTCTCAGAAAGTTGGGGGGGGGGTCATTCTCCCCGGAGTCTTTACTGTCTTTAATTATCACTCTCCAGGCAGTGAGGGCTCCTTCGGGGATGATAGTCCGTGGCACTTTGGAACTGTCTACTGGGTCCTTACACTCTACTAACGCCATAAAACTTTGGACGAGCAGATTAGCCTGTTGACCCACCACCACAGGGTTTTGTAAACATTCAACTTTGGAAAGTACTCCCTCTACATTGTTCTTATTGGTACCCATGGGAATATCCAGGATAAGTATAGCATTTTGGGGGTCAATCTCCTGCCCAGTACACCACCCCATCAACTGGTGTACATCCACTTCTGTTGGGGTAGCCATTTATTTTTAAGAGCAATTCGCAAATGTGTCCACTAGGGGACGCTAATCCCAGTGGTGAGCCTCCAAGATGTAACCCCTAGGTGGCACTATCCCAAGGACTACTACTCCTGCCTGCTTGGCTAGAAACAGGTTAAGGGGCATGAGTTCCGAAACGGGGGCCTCCACCCGGAGGTCAGGGTTGGTAGTGGTCAAGCTAACCTGGGCACTGCCCTCCAAGACACTGTAACCCCCCCCTTTCCCCTCTAGTGACCTGAACACTGTACAATAATCACTTTCACAATATCCCTGGTACACCACACAAGTACCCACGCTGTTTGCACTTACCATCAGGGCTGGTTCCTCTGGCTAGACCCTGGGGACCCCCTGTAAAACAAGGTTACACACAGCAAATAGCAACAGTACGGTACTCTGAGCACAAATGGGAACCACAGTCGGATTACATGCAGAAAAAAGTTAGATCTGATTTATTCAGGGGACTTGAACAAGGACAGGGCAAAATCAGGTTAATTAGCTTAAAGGTTATATCAATCAAGCAGTTAAGCATGCGCTTTGAGTCCCCCCACACAGTCACACCTCTGGGTACCCAGGTGGAGAAGAGATGGGCTAGCCAGGACTGTTGCCCGGGGTTGAAGCTGACTGGGGTCCTGTGATGGAAAACACAACATGCACAGTATGCAATATTCGTAATCCAAAGTCAGAGGGCTCAGTTCATACAGGAAACGAAACAACAAGACAATCAGATGACACACTCAGATTAAGCTGTTGTTGCAGGGAGCTACCCTGGTATTTACTCATGATACCCAAGACTGGACATACAGTAGGCTGGATGAAAATCGAGACTGCAGGTGGTTGATCTGGAATGCCAGGAGAAGAAGGGCCCACACGAGTCGCAGAGGCGTCGTTCCTGTTCAAGCATGGAGCAGGGGGCTGATCCCCAGGCAGGTCTCTCGTCGATGACTTCTCTGTGCAGTGGGTAGTCTGGCTGGGCCAGTCTGGCAAGGCCCAGACCGCATGAAGACAAATTTAGATGCAGTCCGTTTTGGGCTGGATACAGCTTCCAACAAGCAGAACACAGTTCACACAGTGGGGAAATAACTCACAACCCACTAGCAGCTCATTGCACATTTACATGTATGGGAATTCTAATGTACCAGGCAAAGTGCTCCCCTGGTCACAATCGCAAAGTCTTTGCACACGCTGGGAGCTTAGGGGTAACTGGAACTCCTGACAGGCCGATCGCATTCAGCAAAATCTTCGGTCTTCTTCAGGTTGAGCCTGGCCCACTTCAGTGGCTTACTTTAGTCACACAAACTTGGATTTAGTCCAAAATAATTCTCTTCTCTCCCTCTCAGGAGCAGCTGGCAGACATGTAAGCCAAAAATTCAGCCTTTTCACAGTCCTCCCATGCGAATCCACTCAGGATTGTTGCTCAGAATCAGTTCAGCTCCTCTCATTTCACTTTCCAGCTCAGAACTAACTGAAAACTGCAAGCAGCCTGGGACTTCCCCAAGATCCAAAAGATTTGGTTGGCTGATTTGGCTGTCAGTCAAAGCAAGAGCTTCCCCTTCAGTTGCAAAAAAGGTGCAAAAGCTCCAAACTAAAGTTCCTACAGATTTTGAATTCAGACAGCTCCTGTAGTCCGTCTACATTTTAGGTGGTCCCACCAGTACTGTTTGGTCCAATTTGCAGTCCAGGACCAAGATAGTGGAGACAAACAAAACAGTCCTTGCTACAAAGAAAGCAGGTTAGACAAACTACATTATCATTATTACTCTAAATGATTTTCAGTAAATAGTTACATCATTCAACAGAGCTCCCTCTCAGATTACTTAAGCTGCAATAGGCAGCTCTTAAAGAAACAGTACACAGAGGCTATACAGGCTCTGGTAATCACATTTAAACTGCTAAAACACAGGACACCAGCCTGACAGTGAGCATTTAGGCAAGCTCAAGGTAGACTTTTTGGGAATCCCTATTTGTAGGGGGGGGGTTACATATCATTTTTCAAACCCTACACAAGCATCAAAAAAGCACCTGGATGTTTAGCACCTCTGCTTAATGAAGAAATCTTCACATTGAAAATCAAACAAAAGATCCAAGACTACAAAGGTGACGGCCTTCACATGACACAAACATCTTCATTAGACAGTTAAACTGACTGCAGGGGACAATGAGGCTAGGGAAGCCATGGTAAAGGGAGTGAGGGAGGGGAACTTAACAAGTGCCCCCCACACTAGGAACTGGTAGTAGTAAAGTGGGTAAAAATGAGGTTGAAATTCAGAAAGGAAGAGTGGAAGAGGCAAAGCAGGAAAACTCTCAGGGTCTGCAAGCAACAGCAAAATAAGAAGGTAAGGAGAATGGGAAAGAATGCAGGTGTATGATCACAAAACAGCAAAAGAGGATACAGCAGTAGCTGTAAGTGGGTCTGCCTAAATGTCAGGAGTCTAGGTACTAGAGTGAGCTCCAGGCACTGGTGGCAGACAGTGAGATGGACCTTGTAGGCATCACGGAAACTTGTGCCACAGAAAATAATGACTGGGACTTGTCTGTCTCAGGTTACATAATGTTTAGACAGGATATTAGGAAAGGGAAAGGGGGGGTGTATCCCTAAATGTCAGGGCATACAGGCTGTAAGGGATGGACACATCAGGGGAAGCAAAGTGGAAACATAGTCACTGTGGGTTTACATCACTGTGCCCTTGGACAAAAAAATACATGTGGGTGATCTACAGACCTAGATCACCAGGACAAGGGAAAAAGAAAGAGCTATAGGGAGATTGTGGAAGAGCTGGCAAGGGGATTAAAGAAAGGGGAAGTGGTTTTGGTGGGTGAGCTGAACCTGCTGGATATCAACTGGGACATTCCAGCAGCCAGGTGCACCAGAATTCAGGCCTTCCTGGATACACTGTAGAACTGCCTGCTAGTGTAGCTGGTTAAAGAACACAGTAAACAGGAGGCCATTCTTGATTTGGTGCTCACCAACTCAGAGATGGTGAGTAGAGTGAAGCTAGGGGAGCCACTGGTGTCCAGTGACCCATTTGGTTCTGGCTGGACCTTAGGACCAGAATGCCTCAATCAAAAACTGAAGTACTAGGTTTCAGAAAAGCAGACTTCAGACAGATGAAGTAGCTGGTCTGAGATAATGGCCCTGTATACACTATACTTTTTAAAACATTTTAAGTGATTTAAAACATTTTAAAAAGAGGAAACACAGTTTTCGTCCACATCTAACACGACTTGATACTCGTGTTGCTCAGATAGTGCTTTTGTGGATCCTACCACTATCTGTCAGATAGTGCTGGTATCCTACCAGATATCCTGCCAAAGACAGATGCAGGATCCAGGGTTAGATAGTGATGGATCCTAGTCAGGATCCAGGTATCCTGGTTAGGATCCACGGATCTTAGGGCAGATAGGATCTGGGGCCACATAGTGATGGATCCTGGTTAGGATCCAGGTATCCTAGTTAGGATCCATTGATCCTAGGGCAGATAGTTAGGATCCAGGACCGGATATTGATGGATCCTGGTTAGGATCCAGGTATCTTAGCTGGTAGGATCCATGGTCAGATAGCACTACTATCCTACCACAGCAACTATCTGGCCAAATTGGACGTATCTGCTAGTATCCTGATTTCTAGAATACTATCTGAGCAACACCACTTGAAACCGTGTTTGAAAATCGTGTCAAACCCTGCAAAGGACCTAGTCTTAAAACCGTTTTTAAACACGGTTTCAAACCAAAAATATCTTACCTTGTGGTGCGGATGGGCAAACACATGCAATAGAATGAAAACCATGCTACAGTGCAAATCAAGGCAGTTTTATTGGGCGATCATTTCTGCGGGCTCTGGGTGCCTTAGCAGGGTTCAGTACAAAGAAAATATATTAAAATAGAATAAAAATCCATATAAATAAGCGATACAAAAATAAATTCAGCAACTTTAACTTTAAAAACTTCAGTTTGCCAATAAATAGACTGGACAAGACTGATAGAATTCAGCAGTCTACAAAAGCCAGACTGAAAAGGTGGCTCTTCAGCACACGCTTGAACACCTCAATTGAGGGGGCCTCCCGGAACAGCAGGTGGAAGCAAGTTCCACAGGGTCGGCCCTGAGACACCAAAAGTATGATCTCCCGAGGTCCTGATCCGAACCCTGGGAACGTCCAGGAGGCCCCTTGAGGAGGAGCGGAAGGAGCGAGCAGAGGTCGCCGGTGACAGGAGCTCTGACAGGTAACCAGGACCAAGTCTGCATAGGGTCTTAAAGGTGAGAAGACCCATATTGAATGGACCCTCTACCTGACCAGCAGCCAGTGCAGAGCATGCAGGACAGGGGTTACATGACAGGACCTTGAAAGGCCCATCAGCAACCTGGCTGCTGCATTCTGCACCAGATGCAGTCTGTGAAGGGTCCCTCCCATGACCCTGAACTACAGAGAGTTGCAGTAGTCGAGCCTAGAGGTAATAAAGACATGCACAAGTGTCAGCAGATCCTTGGGCAGAACGAGGGGTTTAATCCTGGCAATGTTCCGTTAAGTGGAAGAAACCACTTTTAACCACAGATGACACTTGATCTACAAAGGTCAATCTGCTATCCAGGATCACACCTAGATTTCACAGCCTTGAGGATGCCACCAATGGAGCAGCCCCCAGGACAAGCCTGTGTCTGCTCCCAGTGGCAATCCATCACATCCGTGACCAGGCTCGATCACCAGTACCTCCATCTTGGCTGGGTTTAGTTTCAACCAGCTGGAAGCTACCCAATCATTGATTTTAGCCAAACAGTTGTTAAGCATGTCAACAGCTCCGGATGTTCCGGGGCAAAAGACAAATACAGCTTCATAGCAGTGAAACTACACATTGTACTGTCTAATGATCTCACCCAGGGGCAGCAAATACACTGGGAACAGCATTGGTGACAAGATCAAGCCCTGTGGTACTCCACAGGACAGAGGCATTGGGGAGGAGGAGAAATTCTCCATCACCACCCGCTGCACCCTGTCCAAGAGTCAGGACTCAAATCACTTGATGACAGTACTGGCAAGTCCACAAAACTCACAGAGCCGATCAAGAAGCACAACGTGGTCCACAGTGTCAAAAGCTGAGGACAGATCGAGGAGCACAGGAACTGACCTGTCTCCTCTATCTCTAGCCCTCAGCAGATCATTATGCACCCTCATTAGAGCTGTTTTGTTTCTGTGCTGTGACTGGTCCGAAAACCTGCCTGAAATGACTCATAGATGTCAGAGGACACCAGGCAATCCTTGAGCTGCTGTGCTTCTAATTTCTCTACAATCATGCTCAAAAAAGGCAGGCTGGAGACTGGATGGTAATTCATCAGGGTCAAGGGAGGATTTTTTGAGGAGAGGCCTCACCAGTGCTTCTTTCAGAGCCACCGGGAAAACAACCTCCTCCATCGAGCACCTGGCAATCCCAGCGAACACCGGGCCTACAGCCTTGACACATCCCACTAAGTAATGCATCAGGACCGGGTCCAGTTCACAGAATGTATGCTTCAGCTCTAAGATCACCTTAGTCACTTCTGCCACCCCATTGGCCTAAACTCCTACCAGATAGAAGCAGTGCCTCTGAACCTCTCAGTCTGGCCACTGCGAGGCGGATGTCTCACTGGCAGAATTCCCAACTGGATAGCCGACACCCTGTCAGAGAAAAACAAAGCAAACTCTTCACATAAAGTGGATGAAAAAGCTTTCTTCAGCTGTAGATAGACAGGATGAAGAAGTCTGTCCACAGTCCAAAAAACCTGAGGTCTGTTTTTCCCCACAGCAATTTCCCTGGACAGGAATTCTGCTTTCTTACGGGAAATTGCCCCCTGGTACTCAACATAGTGGGCACACAGGGCCAGTCTGTCCACCTCCAGCCAGGTCTTTCGCCAACAATGCTCCGACCCCTGATCTTCATCACCTTGAGATCCCCATCAAACCAGAGGGATCGCAAGGGAGAGGACCTGGGTTGTATACGAACTGGTGTGAAGGCATCCAGAGCTTCAGAGACCACCCTGTTATAGGTGGCCACCACCTTTCCAATGCCAATCGCACATGCCACATCAACCCTAGATAGGTCAGTTAACGTCAACTCTCCCTCTGGGTGCAAGCCCCTTAAGGGGCGGTAGCTGACCATCTCCACAGATGAGGGACTTTCAGAGGGGCCCCAAATGTGAACTCCACGGTACAATGATCAGACCAAAAGACCCGATCAATCTTGAGGTTGTCAAGCTTAAGACCCAGCTGGAACACCAGATCTAGTGTGTGGCCATGCTGGTGGGTAGCACAGGCAACAGCCTGTGACAGTTCCAGTGATGATATCAACTGGAGGAGGTCGTAACTGAAACACGAGGATTCATCGTCGACCCAGGCATTGAAATCCCCCAAGATTAAACACCTGGGGGACTCCAATACCTGGTTGATGATGAAGTCTGCTACCTCCTGCAGAAATTCTCCCCCTGCCCCAGGAGGGCAGTAAATGAGGAGAATCCTGCAACCTGCATCTGCACCCCCCACGCACAGTGATGCACTCAAAAGATTGGGTATTACTAACTGGGTGCACCGTGAAGCCCAGGCTGGATCAAAATACAATGGCTGCTCCCCAACCCCTGCGGTCCTTCCTCAGGCAGTGCACAATGGTATACCTGACGGAGATTGTGGCCTCTAAAACTGGGTCCGCACTGTCACCCAGCCAGGTCTCCACTATGCAAGCCAGGTCAACAGAGGAACTCAAGTCCACAAAAGTAGCGGTCTTGTTCCTAATCGACCTGGCACTGCATAGCACTGCTAGAAGAGGATGCGGCCGGTCCTCTAGCTACCTGCCCACTCGGTCTGGTGGGAACCCTGGGTATGGAGACCAAACATGTCTGGCATCTCCCTAGGCTCCATTTAAACCCAGGGCATTTCCTGCACCAGACAACCTCAATGCTGCCCACCACCCCTTCCTCAGCTGCCCTCGGCCATCGACAAGCCACCTGCCTCCTTGTAATCCTGACCTCCTTGCAGTGCCTAGCTGCAGTGGCAGAAATAGGGAGGTTGGTGGAGGGGCGAAGGTCATGAAGCCGAGCGGCAGCGTAGGTAATCCGAGCTGTGCTGTGGCTCAAAAACATCTCAGCCTGGAGTCCAGATAACAGGGAACACCCTGTTTAGCACTAGATTTTAAGTGCAAGACAATCAAACGCCAATCCCAACTAACTTAATATTTAAAGTTGAAATAAAATCCTAAATAACCAACCAATGACAATTTAACAAAGCAAAACAAAATTATAACAAATAACAATCCTAACTACTCACTCACACATCAATCATTCGATAAATACAATAACTTCCCTACACAAATACTCATCAGACACACACTATCTAACCCAAAATTATACTCCACAAACCCCCCACCCAAAAGATACCAGCAATTTTTGTAGTCCAGGAGAGGAAATGAGTGCTAACTAAAGACAGAATACCCCTTCCAAGGGGAAAGTCCAAAAGATTTCATCAGTACAAAGAAAAGATGAAAGTTTAGTGGAAGTAAAGGCTTCGAAGGAAACCAGGTCTTTTTTCAGTTCCCAAAGACAGCTTGCTCTCACCAAGATGTTTGATAGTCCCAGAAATTTTAGGGAATATCCACTGAGGCTGAATTTGAAGGAGAAAACTCTCTCCCTGGAGGGACAGGCTTAAGATGATATAGGCGAACCCCAATAAAATTCTCACTTCTGCTGGGGTAAGAAAGTCAAAGCAGAAATGGAACAAACTCATCGACTTCTTCATCCGACTTCACCCCTCTGCACTACTTTCACCAGCGCAGAGGAAAGTCTGGACAGAGCTTCCTCGGACTTCGAACTTCACCTGCCAATAAAGGTCCACAGAGAATAGATCCACCACAAAAAACGGCATCTGGGTACAATAAGACGGGGCCCGCGTTGCCACATCACAGGCTCCCCTCTATACAGTAGTCCCCGAAACAAGTTCTAGGAATGCCAGTAGATCAGAAGCTGAAGACACTCCAGCACCCCAGACAAAACTGACCTCAGTAAATCTCCACCACTACGGCAACAGAAGATAAAGTTCAACTGGCAAGTTCAAAACAGTTCCATGGTCCTACGGCACACTAGTCCCTGCAGAAGCCTTCGTCTGCACACTGGTAGTTCCCTCCATGCTTTTCCAAATGTCTTCCCCTCCCAGGAGTTTCTCACTTCACACAGAGTTTGTTAGCACTCACACCTAACTAGAAAACAAAAAAGCTGGCTCCTAAAATAACTCACTTGCCCTGCCCTGACTATAACTAAACTTCCCTAACTCACATCTAATCTAAAAAAGATAGCAAAACTCAAACTTTCAGACACCGGGCAAGAATGCCGTGGATGTCAAACACTGCCAAATTAAAACTCTTCTGTGATACCCAAAAAAAAAGGTAAAAAGGGAAGAAGGAGGACGGAGGATTACAGCTCTATTCAGAGCTCTTGCAGACAGCAGCTCAACAATACTGCCATCTTGCTCCTTTAGGAGCTACAGTATCTCCCCCCTTCCCCACGGAACCATTCTCAACAACGTTACCGGACCTGACATGTGGATGCTTCCTCACCAGTTTACAACATGGTGACTACCAGTATGGGTAGGCGAATGTGGAGAGTTTGAAACCGCTTTTTAGAACAGTTTCAAAATCGTTACTACAGTGTATACGGGGCCAAACTGACCAGGGTGGACAGCATTGGAGGTGTAGAGGAAAGATTGGGGGCAAACAAGGGGACCATTTTCAAGGCAACAAAGTCATGCATGAGATGTGTTACAAAAAAGGTACAAGAGACCAATATGGTTCTTGGAGAGGGTCAGGAAAGCAGTGAGGGCCAGGAAAAAAGGCTTTTGCTAGGTACAAGGAAAAGCGGTGGGGGGACTAGGTAGAGTGCAGGGCCAGCATCAGGTTTCTGTAGGCCCCAGGCCATGCACCTCCAGTGGGCCCCCCTCAGAGTCAGACCCGTCCATCCATGTAAAAAAATAAACCAACGTCGAGCCAGACATCAGCAGTGGTGGCACTGTCTCATGCTTGGACCCCAACCCGCTACTTTTAGGCTCCTACATTCAGTCAGAGCAATTCAGCAGTGGCACACTGGCATGCACAGTTTTAATACTAGTAGTCTAGAATGGTCAATGTCCCACCATTTTACAGAATGTGCTGCACTGCTGCTCAATTGCTCATGCATGCTCGACAGCAAAGTAGCAATGACATTATTACTAGTAACCCCCCCCCAAACAGCCAGAGTCAGTTTTCCCGGCCAGCATCAGATCAGTTCCCAACTTACCACCCGAGTCAGTCTTGACCCAGGCCAGACCATTGAACTCCCGCCCCAATCCATGAACCCTTGCTTTCCATATGCCTTAAAAAAAAATAATTTTTAACATACAAAACAATGAAGTCAGGATTGGACAGAACCAATATCAATTTACTAAGTAAGTTCAGTTGGCTGACCTGCTTGCTGGTGCTGCCACAACTCCCTCCAGATATGCTCCGATTGCTTGCCGCAGTCTGATTCCGCTGCTCCAGGTGCTGTCCTGCCGGGTGCCACACTCCAGGTGCTCCAGTCCTCCTCTGACTGACCGTGACCATTGCGCAGCCTGCACGCGCACAGCACTCCAACTGGCCCACAAGATCTGCTGTTGTTGCTGCCAATCCCGATGACCTGCAACCCAACCTGTGTGCCATTTTCACAGGGTGCCAGCCCTGTCACTCCCCTCGCCATCCCCAGCCCCCGGTCCCCAACACACAATGGCGGGTTGTGATTTCTCTCTCTCTCTCTCTCTCCTCTCATCATGATGAGTTAAGGTCTCGCCTGCCAGCACCACCCAGCCCAGACCACCAGAATAGTGTGCACACATGCAGTGAGAAGCCGACTGACTCCCGCCAAAAGGCGCCAATAACTTATATGGCTAATGGCATGGCAGGGTGGCTCAGCCCCTCAGGCCAACCCCTCCACCACACTCTCCAGCCATTGGCTACTGCTGCACCCACACCCTGCCCCCAAGGCCACAACACTCAACAGTAGCTGAATTGGGGCCCCAGTCTGCCAATCAAGCTAAGCAGCTGGGCTAGTAGCGCATTCATTCAGGGCCCGCGGGGGGTGGGGCTAGGGGACGTATTTATATGTATTTTTTTCTACCGAGAGGTGACATCAGGCTCAGACAGAGTTCGGAACAGCAACAGCAACAATTTAAAATTGAGCCATGCTGCAGATGGAAGTGGAGGCACAGAGTAGTCGCCCCCCCCCAACTGGTGTTGGGGCCCCGGGCACTTGCCCGGGTGCCTCGGGTGCTGACGCCAGGCCTGGGAGAGTGCCAAAATAAGACTAGGACTCAAAGAGGACAGTCAGGGAGGCAAAGGTGGAAACAGATATGCGTACTGCAGAGGGGCTCAAGAGTGGGGGGAAAAATAGCTCTTCAGATATAATGAGGAAAAAAGGAAGCAGAGAGGATGTATTATTAAGATACATGAGGGGGAGAGTGTCTAGAGGAAGATGAACAGAAAATAGCCAGCCTTAACGATTATTTTATTTTTGTAATTTATTTTTATTTATAAGATATAACATTATCAACAGCCGACCAAGACACAACATAGGTGACAATAAAGTACTTAGCTTTGCATCCCAGGCTAGCATTTTTTTACTAGACTGTAAGATAACAAAGAAAGAAAACAGATCCTTAATCAAGTCTCTGGCTAGAGAGTCTGTATAGGCCACATCTGGAATTCATTTTAAGTCATACATTTTAGTGACCTTTGAAAGTGTCCTCTGCCAGATATGGATATCAATATAAGTTTTTGTTATTCTTCTGTTGGAAAGCTCAGCAAAGCAGGAAGGATAAGCGAGAAGTAACAGAAATGAAAAGAGGGAAGGGTGGACAAAGTGTGGAAAGGAGAAACCCATAAAGAAGAGGGAAGGGGCGGTGACTCGGCCTCATGGCACAAAATCGGTATAGTTGTCTAGCTGATACATGACCCATTTTCGCCACCTGGGCTCGTAAGAAGGGAGTTAATCCATTAGTTGATAGGTCATTTGTTCTAACGTGTATAGTTCCAGCATTATCTCCCTCCAGCAGGCACGGGAAGGGACCCATTCCGTGTGCCACAACTTGGTGATGGCCTTTTTGGCCACTAGAATCAGCAAAAGTATTAGCTTTATAAAAGCTTTGTTTAGTTGATTTCCACCTGATGGGATGGATGTTAAAACTAAAGAAGGTTGATTCCCCCAGGGCAGTCAAATACTGCCTCAAGTTCAGCTATTACAGACTGCCGAAAGGGTTGGAGGCACAGACAAGACAAGAAAACATGAGTTTGGTCTGCCTGGGTATGTCCACAATTCTGCCAGAACCTCACGTCTCTAGGGCTGGCATATTTAGCTATCACCACAGGGGTGCAAAAGTACCAGTATCGGCACTTCCAGGAGTATTCTCTCCAGTAAGTAGCTGTTGTTACTTTCAGGGCCAGGAGCGTGTTCTTAGTCCAGGTTGCTACAGTGCGGGTCAAGGACAACTCGGAAATCCATCCATGTAGTATAGTTTCCATGGACTCTTGGTTAGTTTCTTGCAGGGCTTTATACAGGTGACTAATCAGATGCATCCAGGACTCTCCCATGAGATGAGAATGGATCAACTGAACAAGATATGAGGGTTTACTTAGGATTTGTGATAGGGCTACCCCTTTATCTCCAAAATAGGAATGGAGTTGTGGATATATGTAGTGGTTTGTAGGTGGTATGCCACCTGTAGGGCCAAGAACAGCAGTATTCCCTGCAGGCCAGTAAGTTGGAAAACATCTAATATCAAGTTGGTGCCAGCGTAGTAATGCCCTGTCAATTCTATTACGATTACTTCTGTTCTGCCTTCACAAGGGAAAACAATAGGCCTCTGCATGAAACTGGCATCAAGACGACTGTCACAACATTCCTGAAATGAGGCAGCCAGTTTTTATTAGAGAAAGGGTCCAGAAGGGGCTTTAAGTACTAAATGCAGATAAAGCCCTAGGGCCATATGCACCCAAGGGTGCTCAAGGTATTGACTGCAGAACTGGCTGTAGGTTTATTCAATAGTTCAGTTCAGACAGATGTAGTTCTAAGAGACTGGAAGGTAATGGATGTAGTCCCACCACACATGGGGGGGCAAGCAGTAACCAGGGAATTACAAACCTGACAGTCTTATTTATGTGGTGGATAAACTGATCAAGTCGTTGATCAAAGAGGACCTTGTGGACTATCTAGACAGCAATAGTCTACAAAGTCTACAAAACAGTAAACAGCAAGGGTTAGTGGCAGAAAGGTCTTGTCAAACCAACCTGATAGTTTTCTTTGACTGGGTAACAAAGGCAGTAGAGAAGGCCACAATATGTGCCACACAGAAGATTGCTGAAGAAGCTGGAGGACCTGGGCACAGCTAGGGACATAGTTAGATGGGAAGAAAATGGCTGAAGGACAAACAGCAGAGGGTGGTGGTAAACGGGGTCAAATCGGAAGTGAGAGAGGTCACAATCTGGGTGCGGCACTGATCTGTCCTGGGTCCTGTCCTCTTCAATATGTTCATCAGCAATATTGGAGAGGGCATCCAGGGAAAGCTGTGTCTCTTCACAGATGACACGAAGCTCAATGATATGTTAGATAATGACACAGGGATCAGGGAGTTGCAGAAGGATTTGCCAAGGTTAAAGAGGTGGTCTAAGGTTTGGCAGCTGGAATTCAACACCAAACATCAAGGTTATGTATCCAGGGGGAAAGAAAACCCAGGACAGAGTACTGGATGGGATGGGTTAAACTTAGCACTATGGCAAAGAAAAGGGACCTGGGAATCATCATTAGTCACTCCCTCAAACAATCAAGCCAGTGTAACAAGGCCTACAGTAAGGCTAATAGGATCTGTGGTGTATTGCAAAGGGTACTGACAGCAGGAAAAAGGAGGTACTACTACCTCTGTATAATTCACTGGTGAGGCCACATCAGGAATACTGTACTCAGTTCTGTAGTCCTCACCTAAGGAAGGACAGGGCCAAACTGGTAACAGTGCAATGGAAAGTGACCAAGATGATTCAGGGCCAACAGGGCAAATCTTATGAAGATTGTCTGAAAGAAGTAAACATGTACTAACTGAAGACCAGGCGAGAGAGGGAGGATACGAAAGAGATTTTCAACTTCCTCAAGGGAATAACAAGGTGAACTGCAGGGAATTATTTAGCAGGAGTACAGAGTGAAGAACCCAAAGTCATGAAAGGAAACTGGAGGGGGGAGGTTTAAGAAGGATGTAAGTAAGTTCTAGTTTACTGAAGTGGGGGGCTGTGGAACAGTCTGCCAGCTGAGGAGGTGGGCTCTAAGACCATAACTGGTTTCAAGCATGGCTGGGACAGAGTGAATGGTTTGGTGGTTGTTCAGGTCAGTATCAGTAGGGAGGGGAGCAGGGAACTGGACCGGGAAGGATAAAACACCATACGGACAATAGGTGCTGGGCCAGACAAGGAACTCTGGGCAGACTAGTGTCCCTTTGCTCTTTTTCCACTTTCATTGTCTATGTTTGTATGTTTCTACCATGAATTAAGCACTGGCTTTAAGGTGGCCTCTAAGTATGTCTTCAATGGCCTTTAGGTTATCCAATGAGATTAACTAATTTATTATACCTCCTTTAAAAAGAAACAACGGACTTCCATCGTAGTCCAACTTTGGGATAAGACTGCCGAACTGGAGACCCTACACAAACAGAGAGGTGGGAGACACACTCTGTGGGACCTCAAGAAGGCAAGAGAGGAATATGCTAGTATCCTTTATCACCAGGTAGAGGGGCCATTACAATATCTGGAGCAAAGATAAAATGACCATGGGGATAGGGCTGAGAGGCGGGCTGAGAGGCTTTTGTCCCATCTGCTTTGAAAAGACCAGTTAGTAGACAATCCCACAGTCCCAGCCAAATAGCAGTCATTTTTATGCGAAGCTATATACCAACGAACCTCGGGTGGGGTTCCCAGAGAGAATCAGAAAATTCCACCACAAGTTCCACCTCCTAGAGTTATTGGATGAGAACAGTGTGGCCTTAGATGCACCAATCATAGGTACGGAGCTAATTGCTAATTATGAAGCCTCCATGTAGCTGAACGGAGGACTCTTCTCCCACCAACATCCTCATGGTGGGTGATCAGTAACTATTAAATGTCATTCTGAATCCTTTTCATCACCCCCCACCCAGTTAACCTAAGTTAGTTAATTAAGTACAGTTACGTAAGAACTTGCCATAAAAGTAGATCTTCGAGAAGAGTCTTGCAGCATGCTACACCATAAAGAATATGCCACAAGGCACTAGGACCCCACAGAAAAATTCTAGCTAGCAGTATACAGTGGGGACCACCCCCTTACGTCAGACCGCCTACGACGTTGGTTAATGGTATAAAGTGTACGGTCCCCAGCCCCACCTCAGTTATCCCACCGGAGACCTGGCCTAAAGTAAATGGAGAACTGAGGAGGTTCTAATATCCCCATGTACAGGAAGAAAAAAGACCAGGGGGGAGTGAAAGCAACGTCTGCTGCAAGAGCTCTTCTCGAAGACCTACTGTTATGGTAAGTTCTTACACAACTGTACTATCTTACTTCGGGTTGGAACTCTTGCAGAAGAATATACCGTAAGGACTGAGTACACCAAACAGTAAAGGAACGAACACAGGTCGGAAGGGAGGAGGAGAATTATTGGCAGCAGAGACATTCATGAAAGGAGTCCCTGAAGGACAGCTAGGCCAAAGCCCGCCCTCCGCCTAGAGGCAATGACCAGGTTGCAGTGCTTGACAAAGATATGCACTAAACTCCAGGTAGCAGCAGCACAAATGTCTGCTGCAGAAACATTTCTCAGGGAAGTGAATGAAGCAACGACCCCACTGGTAGAGTAACCCTTAACTGGACCCGGTAAAGGTTTGTCATACTTATTGTAACAGAAGGTGAGGCAATTCACCAGCCATTTTGATAGCATCTGTTTGGTCACTGGTGCCCCTCTGGATTTCAGAGCAAAGGAAACAACATCCTGGTAGACCAGGTGCGATCAACATAATAATGGAGCACCCTGTGGACATCTAGAATGTGTAAAAGGATCTCCCACGATTGGAATACTCTGGGTAATACACTAGCTAGTGGATGTCTTGATTGAGCATAAACTCCGGCACCACTTTCGGAAGAAACTTAGGACTGGACCTCAAAGACACCCTTGTCCTTGTGGAAAACTAAACAGGGCTCTTTACACATCACAGGCTGACACTCAGAAATTCACCAAGCAGAAGTAATGGCAACTAAAAATAACGCTTTCCAAGACAGAAAGTGAAGCTCACAATCCGCAGCTGGTTTGAAGGGATGCAAAGTAAGTTCCTCTAACACAAACAAAAGATCCCATGGAGGGATAAGGTCCCAAATAGGCAGTTTCAGATGCAACATGCTGTGCAAAAAGGTGAGGGGCAGGTCTAATTGAGCAAGTGTCTTGTCCTCCACAGATGCATGACAGGCTGAAATTGCTGAAAGATGCACCTTAATGGAAGACTAGCGGAGTCCAGAATTTGAAAGGGAGAGGAGATACTCCAGGACAGAGTTCACTGGGCAGGTGAACGAATCTAAACCACAGGTGAAGCCCATAAGCAGAACTGCTTCCACTTCATGGCCAAGTAGTCCTGGTAGAAGGTTTCCTTGCCTCAACTAGAACCTCTGCAACCCTGGGGGAACCCTGAAGTGGGACACGGCTATGTCTGCAGGATCCAAGCATGCAGGTGCAGAGACCTGAGGTCCAGGTGGACCAGGGTGCCTTGTTCCTGAGATAGCAAGTGTGAGGTCAGGGGCAGGAGGATTGGAGGTTCCACTGCCAACTGCTGAAGCAGGGGAAACCAGATCTGCCGAGGCCAGAGAGGAGTGATCAGGATCATGTCTACTCCTTCTGACTGGAGCATGAGTAGGACTCTTTGGAGGAGAGGAAAGGGAGGGAAGGCATAAAATCTCCCTGTCCAGCAGAGGGACAACACATCTCACCAGAAAACACCAGGCCCTGCATATAGCGAGCAGAAACTGGGCAGTTTGGCATTAGACAGGGACGCAAAGAGGTCCAGTTCTGGATGTCCCCACCTTTCGAAGAGATCCTCCACTGCGGGCTGAAGGAGCTCCCACTCATGGGGCTTGGATCGGGATCTGCTTAGGCAGTCAGCCAAGGCGTTTTGAATTCCTGGAACATGAACAGCGGTGAGGGATAGACCATGATCGAAGGCTCAGAACCACTCCCACATGGCCTCCCAGCAGAGAGGACATGAGTGAGTCCCCCCTTGCTTGTTGATGTAAAAGACCACAGGCATATTGTCTGTTTGGATCAACAGGAGGCCTAGAGGAAGGTCTGGCTGGAATGTCTGTACAGCAGCGAGAACTGCACACATCTCTAAGATGTTGATATGGAGACCACATGCCCTGAGTTTGACGATTCTGAAAGTGGGCTCCCCATCCTAGACCCGATGCATCCACTGTTAGGATCTGCTGAGGGGAATCCCTCCGGAAGGAAACTTCCAGCTCCAAGTTGGGAGGAGTCAGCTACCATGAAAGGGTCTGGGTTACTGCTCTGGAAATCTGGACAGGTTGTTTGAGATTGTCTGAGCGTTGGTCCCACTGTACTCTCAGAGTTCACTGGAGAACTCTCATGTAGATGTGTGCCAAAGGAACTGTCACTATGGCAGGTGCCATGTGGCCGAGGAGTTGGAGGAGTGTCCGGGCCTGAACCTGCTGGAAAGAGGAAATCCTATGAGCCAGTGCCCAAAGACAGACTGCCCTGTTGGAAGGGAGAAAGGCTTTCCCCAGGGTAGTGTCCAAAACGGCTCCAATATATTGCAGCCATTGGCTAGACCAAGGGAACAATTTGGGAATGTTTGTGTGATTTCCAGATCCCTGAACATCGTGAAGGTGTCTGACTGGGTGGATAACAGCCAATCCCTCATGGAGGCTACAAGAAGCCAATTGAGGTAGGGACAGCCACAATGGCCCTGTCTCCTGAGGACCGCAGCAACCACTGCAAGGCACTTTTTGAAAAGAGGCAGTGCCAAAGAAAGGCCAAAGGGCAAGGTCCAGAACTGGTAGTGTTTCCCCTAGAAGGTGAACTGCAGAAACCTCCTGTGGGCAGGAAGCACCAAGATGTGGATGTAGGCATCCTGCATGTCAAGAGAACAGAGTCAATCCCCCTGATGAAGCGTGGGGAGAAGGCCTGGCAGGGTCACCATCCTGAATCTTTTGTACTCGATGTAGGCATTCAGAACACTTAGGTCTAGGATTGGGCAAAGATCCCACATCTTCTTGGGGATGAAGAAGAAGTGGGAGTAGAAATCTTTCCCCTGTTGGGACAGTGGGACAGGTTCTATGGCCTGTTTGGACAGGAGGGCCTGAATTTCCATGTGAATGAGTGTGGTGTGGGATGGAGAGTAGGTGGAAGGGACAGGAGGATGCTCTGGGGGTATTTTTAGAAACTCCAGAGCATGTCCTTTCTTGATCAACTGAAGTACCCAGGCGTCTGAGGTGATTTTGGTCCATCCCTCTAGACAGAGGAAGAACCAACCCCCTACCACTTCCCCCAAGGACTCCACTGGAGAAGGGGGGTTGGGAAAGGAGTCTGGCAAAGGCTCCGGGAGTTGTCAAGGAGACCAGGGAAGATTTAGCATTCCTAGGTCCCGTGGCTCCAGAGGGCTGAGAGGGGGCTTTGCATTTAAAGGCTCCTCTTGCTTACTGCCCCTTAGATTGCTGTCTCACGGGGTGATGAAAAGGCTTCCGTCTGTCAGTGATTGGTTCCAATTTATGCATTTTGTGGACGGACTGGACTGCTTTGCCAGAGTCCTGAAGACCTGTGATGATCTTCTCAGTATCCTCTCCGAAAAGAACAGATCCTTAGAACAGGGTGTCCAGGATAACTTCCTGGCGATCCTGATGGAAACCAGAAACCCTGAGCCAGAAGTACCTCCTCAGACAGATGCCAGTAGTGGCAGCTCTAGCGGCGGTGTCCGCTGAGTCATAGGACAAGTGCAAAACGTGTTTTCTAATGTCCAGGCCAGACTGGAGAATGTCTAACAGCTCTGTTTTTTGAAAGGAGTCAGGCTGGGTCTGTCCCAACTCCAGGGCCTTCTGCCATAGCGACTTTTGGTACTTCACCATATGCGTTAAAAAGTTGAGCGACCATATGGTACAGGTGGCTGAGGATAAATCTTACGGCTGACTGATACAGCCTCTTGGATTCTTTGTCGAGGTTGCTTAGACCTGCCATGGGCTGCCATTAGGACAACAGAATTGGCCCACGATGCTCTCCTAAGAAGGCCTTATTCTTAGGGGTCCAGTAAAGTCTGTCCGCCTTTTCAGGGACAGCAGAAGCCGAAGAAGAGTGCCTCCAGGAAAGCCTAGTGACATCCCGAAAGGGAGCCACCAATGGGGGCATGACCAGCTGTTTAGGGTTCCTCATAACTAGAAATTGGGCAAACTGACGCCTTTCTGGGTCCATGTCGTCAGTGTCTCACTGGTTAAGAAATTGGATGTGATGCATCACATCCATGAAAGTGGGGTCGTCCAGAGGCGACCGAGGAGAATCCTTGTGAGTGTCAGGCTGAGGCGGAGGAGAAGTGAATCCCTACCCCCCCTGGTCCTGGAAGAGGTAGATGAGCTCCTCCCGGAAGATTCAGAAGAAGGGGGAGCCGGTGTAGGAGTGCCAGGACCAACGTCTGTGAGGGCAGAGTCAGTGTCTAGAGGAAGACTGGGATGAAGAATGATGCCTCTGTCATCAAGGGGACCCCTCGTCCAAAAGGTCTGGAGAAGGGGTGACCCTCTTGGGTGGAGGCAAAGGCTTCTTGGGTGGTGGAGGAGTTGGTGGTTTAGGAAGGCCCTGAGGGACTCCAGAGGGAGTCGGATCTGGTAAAGGGGTCGGGCGATCCCTGGGCAGGAGGTCCCCTTTAATAGTGTTCCACCACAAGCTGAATGGGGCACCCATGTCTGTCAGTGAGATAAGAGGTGCTCCTAGAGGGTCCAGCGCCGATGGTGGGATGTTAGGAGTATCCGGCATCGGCCCTGTCAATGCGGTCAACCCTGTCATCAGGTCTGAGGACATGGGCATATCAGGCTGCGGTCCTGCAGGTGGCAGGGCACCTGACACCAGGTCTTCTGGTACTTGTTTGTTGGGTGGCGTCAGGTTGTCGGTCAGCAGTTTATCCAGCATTGGATTAGAGGGTGCCGGGTTAGCCAACAACGGTGTCTCAGGCGGCTGCCTGGGAGAGGCCCATGGAGGGGGTGTCGCCTGGCTCAACCCCAGGGATGCAGACGTCAAGGATGTCAGGGTTTGAGGTCTGATGTCAGAGGTACTGGCCAGCATCCTGTACTTAGGGCAGCGGACTCCAGTCTGACGCTCCTGCTCCTGGCATCTCTTTTTGTCACCAGACCCTGACATCCGGTCTGACAATAAAGATGCTCCAGCTGGGTGGACAACAGGCGCCTGCCTGCCATTCGAAGAGGAGCCAGCTGGACCCCCCTGGCTTAGGCCTGGAAGGAGGCTGAAAGGGCCTAAGACTCAGGGGAAGGGCTAAAGGCTCTTGTCCCAAAGATCCCCCACTGGACGTCAGGACTAGGGCAAGGGATTCATCAATGAGAGCCCAGAAGGAGTTAGGGCTGCTCGAGGGGCACAGTCAGACTTACCACGGGAGTGGGCACTCAAAGAAGCCGCCTTTTTGTGTGGGGATCTGGAGCGGGGGTCTGACCTGGATCTCTCTTTGTCCTTGTGGTGGTGTTTCCTGCTGGTCTTATTGTCTTTGTGGGAAGAAGATGGGGAAGTCCCTGGGACTGAAGAAGAAGGAATCGTGGCTGGATGGGGTCCTCTGCATGGCAGCTAGTTATTGCTCCAACAGATAGCTCTTCAAGGTCTTCAGGCAATGGATCCGGGTCCTGCAGTTAAAATTACAGCAATGTGGGCAGGCCTCCAAGCCGTGGTTGGGGCCTAAGCAAATCAAACAGACCGAATGGCCTTCTTTAGCTGGTATCTGTTTACCGCAGGCGCACTTAGACTTCCGCTGCTCTGAGGAAGATGATGGAAAAGACAAGCAAGGAATTCAGTGATTTTGGTAAAAAAACAAGAAAATGCAAAAATGGTGGTCGACTGGTAGCAGAAGGCATCCGTGGAGTCAATGTGCACAGGTCGATGGCGGGAAAAGAACTGAGGTGGGGCTGGGGATCACCCCTTTATACCACTGGTCGACATTGGAGACGGCCTGACGTCAGGGGGTGGTCCCTGCTGTATACTGTTAGCTAGAATTTTTTCATGGGGTCCTAGTCCTTATGGTGTAGCCTGCTGCAAAAGCTCCAACTGAAAGTAAGATCTGTAGTTAGTTACTTTTGTTAATCAGGAAAGGAATGCCAGGAAATGTTTCTCATTTTCAATCTCATCCCAAGAGGAATGGGATACAGATACAAGCCAACTGATACTGAACTAGATTAATCTGTTGGTGGATTAGTGAATAGGGGGAAATTTGGCCAGAAGACCCAGGAAATGTCTCTACTCTTTTCAAGCAGAGCTACGTGATTTTTAATTTCCACCTGAACAACTACCAGAACTTGAAGACGCTGGTTTAATACCTTATCCAAAAGATAGGTTCTTTAATTTGTGAATGAACCTCTTATACTGTATACTAGACTGAGTGCCCTCAATGTCTTTCTCACCTATACATTTGTGTTAAAATAAAAGAAGCCAAGGCTTAAAAACAGTAACTCCCACTCTTCCATTACTGCCATTCATGGCACCATTAATCAACATTAGAACTGTGCACCAGGGCAAATTATCAAAGCAGGGATGGCTGAGCCCATTACTGTAATTCATTAAGACCGTAAGTAATGAGTAAAACTAACAGACTGAAGCACAGCAATATGTTCGACTCTATAACTGCTGTGACAAGATGGACTCTTACTCTAATTGCTGCTACTTTTATGTTGAGTTTAACTGGTTGAGCAGGAAGCACATTTCAGCCATTTCTCCTTTTGCCTATCTGTGGTAAATGCACACTGTTAAGAATAGTATGATAGGTAAATCTTAGGTTCCTCTCAAAAACAAAACTTTGGTGTAATCAATCTGAGTTTATTTAAAGAGCACAATTCTCAAAGATTCAAATTGCTTTACATACAATGACAAATATTAAAACCATAAAATACACATCAAACCCCATAAAATATACAATAAACCCAATTATACTAAATTGTAATCATTATTTAAATGATCTCAGGGAATGCCTAGCTAAATAAAAATGTTTTCAACTCTGTTTTGAACTGGTCAGTGGTCTGGCACTTTCTAATCTGATGAAGCAGAGAATTCCACAGGGTCGGGCCACAAAAGCAAATGTCTAGGCCCCAGATGTCTTTAATCTGACCCTGGGAATCTCTAGCAATCCCTCATCAGTGGAACAGAGTGGGCAGATGGGGCAGTAAGGGTGCAGAAGATCTTGCAGGTAGCCCAGTCCCTGGCCGTGTAGGGCTTTACAGGTCAGTAACCTGACCTTGAAGGTGATCAGCCACTTTACCGGCAGCCAGTGCAGATACCGGACCACAAGCATGATATGGCAGGATCTCGACAAGCCAGTCAACAACCTCACTGCCGCATTCTGCACTAACTGCAGTCGGCGAAGATCAACCCCCGATATTCCTAGGTATAAGACTTTGCAGTAATCAAGGCGTGAGGTTACAAAGGCATGAACCTATGTTGGTAGATCACCAGGGGAATCAGGCGTTTAATCCAGGCGATGTTTCTCAGATGATAAAGCGAGGTCTTGACCACGGCCGACACCTGAGATTTCAATGTCAGACTGCACTCACAAACAATGCCCAGATTTCTCGCCTGATCTGAGGTGAGTAGCTGGGAGCCTCTAAGCCGAAGTCCAAGGATCTGACCAGCTTTCCCCCTCACACCCTGGCAACCAGGTTCAAATAGCAACAATTCAGTTTTGTCTGGATTCAACTTCAATCAGTTAGCACTCATCCAGCCTCAGATCTTAGCCAGGCAGTTGTTAAATAACGAGACCGTATCCCCCTGCTCGGGCACAAAAGATATGTAGAGCCAAGTATAATCTGCATAACAGTGAAAACTCATCCCATACTGTCTAATGATATATCTTAACAGCAGCATATACACTGCAAACAACATGGGGGATAAAACCGAGTCCTGCGGGACTCCACAGGACAGGGGCAGAGGAGTCAAGGAATAAATTCCTGATACTACTCTCTGCGCCTTCCCACGAGAAAAGATTTGAACCAGCTGAGGACCATACCAGCTACTCCACAGCAAAACCGCAGGCACTCCATCAACACCCCATGGTCCATAGTGTCAAATGCTGTGGAGAGATCGAGAAGAACCAAGATGGAATGACTCCCTCGATCCCTCACCATCAGGAGATCATTCAGTACCTGAACAAGGGCAGTCTCGGTACTATGCCTCTTTCTGAATCCAGAATGGAGAGGATCATAGATGTTATGCGCTGTTAAACAGTCATCCAGTTGAGTAGCCACTACCTTCTCAATAACCTTGCCTACAAAGGGCAGGTTAGAGACTGGTCTGTAGTTTTCTAGGCAGTCCGGATCTAGCAAAGGTTTTTTCATGAGTGGTTTAACAACTGCCTCCTTCAGGGGCTATGGAAAGACCCCTGTCACTAGTGAATATCAGACTATCCTGACAAGGACTGGGCCGTTGATCTCAACACACCCTATTAATAGGTGCATTGGTCCCGGATCCAGACTACAGCAGGTGGGCCGCAACCCCTGGATGACCTGTACTGCATCCATGAACACCAACTGGCTAAAGTCGGACAAGACTGACTGAGTGCTTGCAACCACCTGCCCATCACTGCAAGGCCCGTTTGAGGGTGCTGATAGGATCTCCGATCTGATGGTGGCAATCTTATCGGCAAAGAACTGAGCAAACTCATCACACCTGGACTGTGAAAAGGCTCCCCGAGACTGAAGACAGGTTGGATTGCACAACCTATGGACAGTATGGAAGAGCTGAGCTGGTCTGTTAGTTGCTGCAGCGATCTCCTTGGACAGGAACTCTGCCTTCTTACAGGAGATGGCTGACTGATAATCTCTATAATGGACTGTCAATCTAAGTTTTGTCCTCAGCCAGACCAGACTTCCTCCAGCGTCATGCCAGCCTTCGACCCCTCCTCATCTCCTTCATTGTCCCATCATACCATGGGGACTTCTGGTGAAGGGTGAGGGGTGAACACAGATAGATGCTACTGAGTCGAGGGCCTCAGTAACAGCCCTATTATAGGCTAGCACCATCCCCCGGCCCCTCACATGCACTCATCATACCTGATAGGTCCAGTATCTCCATTAGACCATGCGGGGTCAAACCCCTTAAAGGACGATACTGCACCATCTCTGTTGGGGCAGGTCCATTAGGGGGTGCCTGGAACCTGAACCTTATAGTATGGTGGTCCAACCACCCAACTGGTTCCACCATCAGGTCAGAGACCTCCATCCCTAGCAGGAAGACCAGGTCCAGTGGATGATCATGAATATGAGTTGCAGAGGAAACAACCTGTGACAGGCCCAACAAACTCATCAAATGGACGAAGTCTTGACCAAATTGCTAGAGTTCATCATCAGCCCAGGCACTGAAATCCCCTGGAATAATCCATCTGGGAGACTCCAATACTAGGTCAACGATGAAGTCTGTGACTTCCTTCAGGAATTTTTTCCCATCACCAGGTGGTCAGCAGATGAAATGAATCCTGCAACCTGCACCTGCTGCTATGATACTTTCAAAGGATCTGGTCTCTCCTACTGGGATGGCTACAAGACCTAGGTCCGATTTAAAACAAATGGCTATTGCCCCACCCCTATGATCCTTTATTGGGTAGTGCATCACCGAGTAGCTGGTCGGAACTGCTGCTTCCAAAACCGGACCAGCATTTTCATCCAACCAGGTCTCAGTGATGCAAGCCAGATCAATTATTGCAACAAGATCGTCAATAATTGCTATCTTGTTCTTAAAGAGCAGGTGCATACTTCTGAATATCCACCCCCCCCCAAAAAAAAGATATGTGATACCTCACCTGCTCCAGAGTTGGTGGGTATCCATCATTCCATTTATTTCAGCCTTGTAAAATAGTTATTTCACTCGTAATTTTGTCCCTGTTAAAAATGGGGCAGCTTCCTGAAACTGTTACCACGCCCCCACACAGGCACACGCAGCCCTGTTTGGTGAAGTCAGAAATCAAAGGCTGTGTATGTGCGCTCCATTGACTTTAATGGGGGTGATATTTTTGTAGGTTTTATTACTATTTAAAGTTATGATTTTAAACAATCAAAGCAACCGCTCGACTAACAGGGGCCCTGTTAATCAAGTGGTCGATGAAGACCCTTGGCATGGACTCCATGCTGCTAGACATGACATTGAACTGGTACAATATCCCTTCGCCCTGAACCAGAGGAAAAGGCAGTAGGACAGATGGACTGGAATATGGAAAAATGCATCCTGAAGATCGAGGGAGCAGATCCACTCCCCTTGCACTAAGGATGGTATGATCTAGGTCAGAGTAACTGTACATAACTTGTTTTCACAAACATTTGTTCAGTTTCTGCAAATCCAGTCTGGGGCGCCAACCCCCCATCTGCTGTGGCACCAGGAAGTACCGGTAGACAGATCCCTGAATAGCCAAAGCATCTGGGACTCATTCTATGCCTTCATGCACCAGAACGCTGAGCAATCTCACTCCAAAGTGCAGGCAGCTTGCCCTTATGCACTCTGGACTCTGGAGGAGCCCAGGATTGGTACAGCAGAAGAGGCTCGAAGTCCAGAGGCAACCCTTCACCCACAACTTCTAGAACTCACTTGTCCATAGTAATGGAGGAGCTCTGTGGTAAGAAGTGAATCAGATGACCCCTGAAAGGGAGCTGGGAAAGGGACTTAACAGAACAAAGAAGAGCATCCTGTAACCCATGACTTAGTGGCCTTGGAGGGGGCTCCAGCCTTCTGGGCTCTGTATGCACCCTGCTCCTTTTTTCTTGCCCTGACCACCAAATTTTTGTTCTGGGTGCCAGTGCTGAGACTGTTCCTGATGGGGCTGCTGCTGACCCTGCTGTGGCTGGAACCCTTGTGGCCAAAAATACTTTTTCTTGGCCTTGCTCCATTAAGGGTCCCTCTGGGATGATATCGCAGAATCAAAGGTGGTGCAGGACTTTTCAATACAAGTCAGATGTCCCTCCACCCTGGGCCAAAGAGGTCTGTTATGCTGGGTATCTGCTGTCTTTTCTCTGCCAATATTATATGCTCTGTTATATTTTGTTTGCATTAATTTTCTTATCTTTTCTTGTTATTCCTAGGTTACCTTGCCAGGCTAGGCAATCCTGTTGTCTTCCGATCCCCTTTCCATGCAAGTTGTTGCTTTAGCAGGGAGACCGCACACATAGGATGACAGACACCATTCCAGGATCTGTGACCAGCACTCAGTAAATATTATTGCCATTTACTTTAATATGTATGCATCTATACATTTATTATTGTATTATCTGACCCTAGAGGCTATAAAGAAGTGCTTTTTGGCTTCCCTTTTTTGCAAGTCACCCCCCCACACACACTGAAAACTTGCTGTTTACTTTTTATACAATCATCAACTTCTGTACTTGCACATTGCACTTGTTAATACTGTGGTGCTCATGTTCTTTGTGATTACTGTTTTTTTTTTTTTTAGCTGTATCTTTTATTGTTGCCGGCTTCCTTCCGGAGGGAGCCCCCAGCCCCATCCCCTGATGTCTACCATCTGGCACTGACCCGGCCCCAGGGCTTACCCACCCCGGCAGGGCTGGCGAGGTTCCCCAACTCCCACTGGAGACCGGATTCAAGGGGCTAGTACCATGGCTGGCAGGGAGCAGAGCCTGTGAGGCGCCCTCCACCATTCTGCTGTGGCAACTTGGTTTTTCTGGCGTTTTTTTCTCCCCTGAAGTTGAGGCGTGCAATGACGTCTATGGAGAGGAACATGCACACGTCCGCACGTACTCCCTCCAAGTGTGTGCCCCAACTCCTCCCCTGTCTTCAGCGTGGCATCACGTTCCCCCAGCCTCCGCTAGTGAGCAGACTGGTGCCAACATCTGGGAACCCCCTTCCCAGAGGAGAGCAGTCCATCAGATGCTCAATCCTTCTCCACCCCTGCCAACCCCTGGCAGCCTGTGCTCGTTCCCGAACATGGGTCACCACCGTTGCACAAGGTAAAGCGTTCAGCGCCTCGGCCCTCAGCCCCACTGGGCTGGCTGATTATTGTTGGTTCAAGCATATTCCATCTGTACTTCAACATGTCTGCTTTGACACTCTTTTAAAAGGCACTATATACATTTTTTTATGCTGTTAAATATGTATTAAGTGTTTTGATGTCAGCACGTTAGTAAGTCCTCAAGGGTCTTTTCTACAGTATGAACCCTGCCCCCAGACAAAGCTCTAGTCAAGCAAAGCACTGGGGACTCCATTTGGTGTCTGGATTAGTTTCTTTCAGCATACTTTGCAGTCATGATTGTACTATGCTCAATAAACTCTGCATTTTCCCCAGTACTTGGGCTGTGTGGATCTGTGCTACATGTTTGAGTGCACTAGCGGGAAGCTGCAAGTTTAAGGAATATCTGGCACATTTACACTGCTGATTATTATCCTCGCTCCCTGTGAGTGCACTGTGCTTTGGACTGTGTGGCCTACGTCAAATGGACATGGTCGCAGCCACAGAACATGCCTGGGAGTCACCCAGGTACAAGGTTGTCTACAGCTGGTGTTTTGCCAGCATGTAGCTCTGGTACCAAAAAGCCTAAGCAGCAACTTGCTTGTTGGCTGGGAGCAAGGAAGGAAGTTCCCCCAATGAGGCCTCACAAGGAATGGCCAAAGCAAGCCATAATCACCACACAGGTGGCCTGCCAGAGATGCAGAGAGGATGCTGCGTAGACCTTCTAGGCCACATGATCCAAATTTCTTAGACTCTGTTGGGTGACTTATCTACATCCCCCTGGCTCTTTACTTCTGAAAATCTGATTTGGACCCAGACCCTCAGTGGAGGGGTGGTAAGAGAACCCTGAGATGCTCCCAATGGGAACTGCATACTTGTGGACCATACAGGTACGGTATGCTGGGCCTGATGCAGGGTGCTGCCACAGGTCCTGAGCCAACCCCATAACTGTCTCAGCCATGGGGTGTGACACCCCCAGGGAATCGTCACTGTCCAAGATGTCAGTGAACCAGTACAGTATTTAGCCTGCTTCTGAACCGGTTTCAAAGAGACCTTCAACAACTCTGACATAAGGTGTAGCAAGCCCCAAAGGAGGTTGTACCTGACTGGGAAGACTGACCATCTGAGCAGTTGAGGTTGAAATGGAAAGTTTGAGTCTAGCACATGTAGGACTTGTCTTCTGACTGGTCTTCCAAAACTGTCCTACTTTGGTTCTCGGGGTACTGACAACCCTAATGACCTGGCTAACCTCAACAGACAGTTTACCAAGGAGACTGGTGGCCTGGTGGGACTCCTTGGTAGAGGCCCCATACTGCAGGTGCAGACAAGGGGGCTCCACCACCAGTGGAGGGGGGAAAGATGCGGCATTCTGTGGAGCCATCGGCTGAGGAGCTGCCACCGGGGAAGCCCACAGCACTGTGGGTCTCAGTTGCAGGGCTCTGCCCAGACCAGCAATGAACCACTGTAGCCAGAGATGGTTCTTGTGGTGTTGATGAAATCACCATCGATGCAGATCCTCATCCCAGGGCAGTGAGTTTGACTGACACCGGTATCGAAATTAATCGGCTGAGTGATAGTGGAACCGTGAGCAGTGCCTCGACTGTTGACCCTTGTGTTGACTGTGGGTGTCCTCCGGCAGAGCAGAGTGGACCACCTTCTTTGGCAAAGAGACCCCTATGGGCCTGTGAATGGACACCAAGGCGGTGACCACCAGGTAGACATGACTCGGGTTATTATAAAAAAAAATATTATTTAATAAGAATTTGGAGTTTCAGTTTTTTCCTTGCCCCCACATAATCCAGGTCAGCTTAGCCAGGGTCACTAACTGAGCCAACTTTTCCTGAGTGAGGACCAGGACAAATGGGGTCTGTGAGATCAATGAATCCTCGCTGATCTCGTCCCACAACTGATCAACCAGTTCAAGAAAAATCTTGACTGGCTGCTCAACTAGTGTGGAGGTCATAGGTTTTTACAAATCTCAACTGGCTGCTTGACCAGAGAAAGCTTAGCCAAGGTCAACTGGTCATACAAATCGAGGAAGCAGGAAGAGTGAGACTGTTTGTAGTCCCACAATTTTCTTCTGCTTGCATCCATAGGGCATGCTCTCCCCAAAGGTCTGGTGGGTCAAACACATCTCATAGAACTCATCCGTGAATGGCCCTCCAATGGTGGGCCCAGCAGGGACCACTGCCAAAACTGAGCCCACCCTGGATGCCTCTACCTTCTCTTTCAAGGCTATAATTTAAGCTACCAACCCAGCAGCTGTTGAGAACAGTTTGTAGTCCTTGGGCCTACCGAAGTAGAAACAAGCCTTCCATTTTTCCAACGGTGTCGGATGCGTGTGTAACCCCTAGATGGCGCTATCCCAGGGGCTACTACCCCTGCCTGATTTGCCACTAACAGGTTGAGGGGCCTGGATCCAATGGCGGGTGCCTCCACCCAGAGGTCAGGGTTTGCAATAGTTAAACTTACTTGGTCACAGCCCTCTGGGACACTGCAACCCCCCTTTCTTCCCACTAGTGGCCCACACAATATATCAGAATTACCTTCACAGTATACACTTACCCCCAGGGCTGGTTCAGGCACTGGGACCTCCTGTAAAATAAGATACAGTGCAACAATCACAGTACAATATTTTAACATAGACAAATACCTCAGGCAGTATAACTTTGCTGAAACAAGCAGCTCTGATTTATTTAGGGGGAATATAACAAGGACAGGGGGAAATCAGGTTAATTAGCTTATACTTTACTCATCTACCTATGGCTCTGTGCACAGGCCTATCCCTACCAGTTACTGTCCCTGGGTACCCAAGCCGTAGTGGCTAGTCCAAACCGTGGCAGCTGGTAGGGGCCCTTTCACACAGAGAAAAGAAAAATTAGTTAAACAGTCAGCAGTACAGTAATTCTATTTGGATTCAATGTGGCAATTCAACAGGGAGCGACCCTGAATTAGTACTCACGACCTCCAAGCAAGATAGGGTCCTTCAATGTCAGCAGGGCTACTCTTGAGCTCCACGGACTCTCACACATTTATATGGCAAAAGAAAGTACTATACCAGGCAGGCTGCTTCTCATCCCGATTGCAATTACTGCACAATACCCGAGAACACACAGCAGATTCAGTTCCTGACAGACCGAGTGCAATTCAGCAATTTCTCCAGTCTTCTACAGGGTGAGCCTGGTTTCTACTCTTCAGATATCCTTTGATTCTCTTCACAGGATGGATTCAGTCCAACAAGCAGTTACACAAGCTGCAGACCGAACTCTGGGCCTTACACACGCTTTCCGACTAAAACTGCACACTGAAAAGCACAGGGCTCCTTCCTTCTTCACTGCCAGAGCTAAAACTGAAACTCCAAAAGACAAAACCGGCACTTCCTATGCTCCTCCCAGTTCTTGACTGGATTGGCTGTCACCACAATAGACTGCTCCTGTTGGTCCAAAAGGCGCCAAGTCTAAACTACATCTCCCAGAGTCACTGCCCATACAATCCTCTTGTGGCTGGCTCAGATTATGAGTCCAAGTTCTGATTCGTGCCAAGGCACCATTTTGGACCTAGCTTACCCCAACTGATTGGTCCAGTTCAGCAGTTCAAACCAGAATGGGGAACTAGGCAGACACAGTTCTGACTGCAAAGAAAGCAGGTTAGACAAACTGTAATTTCATTATTACTCTAAATGATTTCTGGCAAACAGTTACATCTTTCAGATAGGTTCCCTTTGTACTCTAGTGACTGCAAAATGGAGTGAATTGGCAGCAGCTCGAGTGGTACTCAAACAGAGAAGCACACAGTCCCCATACAACTAATTATGTCTGCAAGCAGACAGCTCTTAAAGAGATAGTACCAGAGGTTCTAAAAACACTCACTGATAAATGGCTTAAATGCCAAACACCATTCAGGCTTGGAGCATTCAAGCAAGCTCCTGGAAGTCTTTTGGGAACCCCCATTTGCAGGGGGGTTACACTTGGCCTGACATGAAGGATATCGTTTCATGCTGTGATGTTCCCCCAGGCAATAAAGGTACCTGTCATGTAGATCCATAGGTGATATCTGCTGGCCGCAGTGAATCCAGTGCTTAAAAATGGGTTTTGTTTTTTCCATCCTGAGAATCGCAACAGAGCATGAACCAGAAGATGAGATATGCTCAATTACCTGAAAATGTTTCAGAAAACTCGAAGTTTGTCAAAGAATGTAGTGCTTGAAGATTAGAATCCTCTAATGCTTACAGAGCTGTGAAGGAGGAGGCCGGTTCCTTCCAGGGGAAAAGATTTGACACCGACGGGGGAGGATGCCACCATGGGTGTGTGGAGAAGCTTAGCTTAGCTCTCTACAGTTGAACTTCCAGAGTGTGGATAGTGAACTGTACAGTCACTATGATATATAAATTTTACATTATACTCAAGATGAGGATTGACTAGTGAGCTGCAAAGGGGAATAACTATATCCCCTGATCTGCCTACAAAGTTTCTCTTGAGGCACCCCATGATTCTATTTGTCCTGCTAGCTGCTGTCTCAAGCTGCTGTCCCAACTTTAAGTTGTTGCTTATCATTACACCTCTGATTTAGAAAGATGCCCTTCAGCTATGAGGGATCAGTTTCCAAAGTAGGACATAAACTCAACTGTTTAGCCAAATCATTTTCTTAACAAAAAACAAGAAAAAAAAATGACTCGATTTCTTATGTTTCTTGTAACTTGCAACATCACAGCCAGTCATGTCACATATGCGAATAACTGCAGGCACAGAATAAAGCTGGCATGACAAAACGCTGGTTTTCCTGGGAATGAGCACATGCGATATATACAGCACAGTTGCTGGTTGTGAGTAAGCCTAATCATCTATTGTATATTACTAGCATGCACAATTTAATAAATCTGTTTCAGTTTATTTAGTACATGCCATTACAAGTACAGCTAATGTAAAGCAATCTTGTAATGAAGCTTGCATTTTGTTTTCATGTGTTCTCTTTTGCCATGGCAAGAATCTGCCCTTATAGTTAGCACCAGCATTTCATGTTTCATTATTTCGCTTTTACAATTCTTATTCAAGCTCTTATAGAGCGATGACGTGCTTGTGGCAGGCAAGTCAGCCCAAGATGCTGCCTGCCCCATAACCTACAAAACATTTTTTTCTGTCCATTTAATATTTATATACCTGTTGATAGTGTGCCCTTATCAAAAAGTGGCATTAAGGCTGGTGCATGGGGGATCTCAGAAATGCCCCACCAGCCTGCTGGGGCACAAACTCTACCATGCCAGGCGGGGAGGGGGAGGGGCCACAGTATATGGACTCAGGCAGAGAATATTTAATCATGGTAACTCACTGTGTCAAAGCTGTTTCATCTCCCAGCGAAATGAGGAACTCACACAGCAGTGCAGGTGATTCTCATCCTTCAGATGAAGAGTGCCCTGCATCCGCAGTGCACCTTGAACTTGGAGGCAGCTGTTATAGCCGTGGCTTGAGAACCAGAATGGCACTGGTTCAAACCCCACTAAAACCAAATGCTGACTATAAGACCTTGAGCAAGTCACATAATCTCCCAGTGCTACATATCCACCCAGCTGTGGAAATGGGTAAAAACGGGACACCACTAGAAATGAGATGCTGCATAGCTGGGCTCTACTGGATAAATAAAAAGTAAAATAACAAATAAAACAAAAATAATCTCCACTGGCCCAGTGTGGGATTAGGGCTCAGGACTTGAAACCAGATCATCCCGTGGTTCCTCAAGCATCACCAGGAGAGGCCTGTTTTAACTTAGGTAGCAGTTTTCGGCCTAAGGTTATATTTGGCAGGATTTTCTAAAGGAACTGCTCAAAAGGGAAATCTGTACAACCTGCCTCCAAATTCCACATCCATAAAGACAAAACTGTGGTAAAAAAATGACACAAATTGCATTTGTGTCGATTTTTGCAACAAATCATGAATGTTTACTGCAAACGAACACATCTTTTGCAAATAGCAGCAAGGCACCAAAAATTCAATTGGACTGATGCAAGCGCTGTCACAGCATGCATTTGCACCCATGTCTGAACCTTTTAAACATCCCATCTTGACTGGGCACAGGTGCCTACCGTGAACAACTGACAGCGGGTCGGATACTCGGGAGAACTGGGGTCTAGGAGATTAGCGGGGTGGGCGGGTTGATGGGTAAGCCTCTCAGTCTGTGTCTCTACATTCACAAATGTGCAAACTGGTGGCAGATAGCCAAAGTTTACTCAAGTCCGTGACCATTTGGAGAAATGTCCGCTCAACTAACAGCTATGGTACCCAGAGGTTCACAGGGTGGGTGGGTGGTGGAATTTCTGTGCGCCTCACCCGGGGACGAACGGAGCAGATGCAGGAGCACAGAGAGCCTTTACGGGCTCACTGTAAGGGACAGACAGACAGAGATAAGAGTGCACAAACTTTTAACACTGCTGCCACTGTACAAAAACTTTTAACACTGCAGGCACTATTGGTGCACTGTCTGTGCTACAGTACATGACAGGCTTGTGTTATAGGGGGATCAGTCACTTAGCAAGTAAAACAATTGCTGCCTGTGACACTGAATTTCTAGCACAGTAATGAGACCCTCTGGGAAACTTGTGAGTACTGATCTAAGTAAGAGACTGCTCACCCTCAGTGTGCATATAACATAGATTAATCAACTGTCAGGTGACAGTTCTTAACCAGTGAATTCACTTGGTGAAATCTCCCATGTTGTAAAGCACGATATTGCAGCATGAGTCCGGACGTCAGTACAAACTTACCCCCCACCCCCGCCCAAACCCCCAGTTTTCAATCTCTGATACAGGGCAACCATCTTCAAAAGGTAACCTTCATGCCTGGTCTGCTGAGACCCAGACACCAAATGTTTTTATTTATTTATTTAAAAGTTTCACCAGGAAAGGCATACTGAGCAGTGAATGCTTGTTTCCACATGCGTACTGGGGGACAGGGGATGGGATAACAGGATATAAGCAGCAAAAAGACAAATGCAGAACAAACAAGCATTTGTCAATGCCGAAAGTTCTCCATTGGTATTAGCATTGCTATTGCCACTGCCACCACATTGACTCTGTAAGCATGGCTGCCAGAGGCTGAAAGAAAACATTACTTACCATAGTAATCTTGTTTCTTCTAAGGGAATCTTACTGTATTCTGACAAGTGCAGTATGGTCTCACCGTAGGACTGCTCTGGAGCCGAAATGGTTAATAGATCCTATGCTAATAGTGGAATGTTAGGCTTGAGTTCAGTTTTCAAACCACTGTCCCTGGTTGCACTTCCTGCAACCGTCAGATTCTTACAAAGCATGCAGAAGCTAATACTAACTAACCAAACTAAGTTTACTACGCCTAAATACCCCTATTAGGGGAACAAAACTCAAACAACAGGAGGCATCTCTAAGACTTAAGTCAACAGAAACTAATAGGTACCCACAGGTTTCCAACCTCAGTAACACAAGAGTGATCAGAGACTTGAAGGTCCTAGCAGGGGAGGAAGGGTGGGAGCTCAGAATACAGTAAGATTCCCTTAGAAGAAACAAGATTACTATGGTAAGTAATGTTTTCTTCAAACCCAAGGAAATCTTACTGTATTCTGACAAGTGCAGACTACCCAAGCAGTGCCTCTGGAGGTGGGCAGAGGACCTATTTTGGAAACAGGCTATGCAGAACTGCTGTGCCAAACCTAGCATCACTTCTAGACTGGGTATCCACGCAATAATGCTTGGTAAATGTATGAACAATTTTCCAAGTGGCTGCCTTACAGATTTCCGGAAAAGGGATATCTCTGAAAGCTGCTATAGACGCAGCAGCCCCCCTAGTAGAATGGGCCCCAAGCCCTTGTGGGGGGCTGCTAAGTCACCTTGTCATAACAGAATTGTATACATGAGACGATCCATCTTGCTAAGGATCTCTTTGTGGCAGGTTTTCCCTTGCCGACCTCTCCATAGGTCAGAAAGAGTTGGGTTCTATCGCCTCTGTGACCTTTTGTGTGATCTAGACAGTAGCTAATAGCCCTCTTGACATCCAGGATATGTAACCTACGCTCATCTGAAGAGGAATGATCAGTAAAGAAAACTAGCAAGGTGATGGACTGGTTAATGTGAAAGTCAGACACCACCTTACGAAGAAATTTATTGTTTGTCCTAAGTACCACCGAATCCCTGTGAAAGGCCACGTAATTGAACTCCATGGACAAGGCCTGAATCTCACTAATCCTTCTAGCAGAGGTAATAGCCACTAAAACCACTGCTTTCCAAGTTACATACTTAAGATCAGCCGAAGACATGGGTTCGAAAGGAGGCTGCGTAAGCTGTGCTATGCAAATGTTTAGCTCTCACACAGGGGTAGAGGTCCTATGAGGAGGGTGCAAAAGCAGTAATCCTTTAAAGAACTTTCAAAACACTGCATTGGAGGCCAAAGAGGAAGATTTACCTGCTGACAGGTAAGCAGATACCGCAGCCAGATGAACCTTCAAAGTAGAGGTCCTGAGACCTAGGGAATGAAGATGGGTAAGATAGTCGAGAACTACTGATAAGCCAGCCTGGGTATGATCCAAATTTTTGTTTCTACACCAGAAAGAAAATCTTTTCCACTTAGAAGTATAAATCTTTCTAATAGCAGGTTTTCTAGATACCCTAACGACCTCCATTACCCCCTCTGAGAGATTCATATTTGCATGCTCTAGGTCCTCAAGAACCAGGTTTTGAGTCTGAGGGACCGAAGGTTGGGATAAGGATCCTGCTCTGGGAGGAGGTGAGCAGACTGTTCCTCCTGGGTAGGCTGATTGGCTTGGCTACCGATAGGGACAGGAGTAAGGAATACCATGGTTGCCTGGTCCGATCTGGGGCAATGAGGACCACTGTGGCTGGTTGTGTCCTGAGCTTGTTCAGGACTCTCAGTAATAATGGGAAGGGAAGGAAAGCATACAAGAACTTCCCTGTCCAATCCAGGATCAGTGCATCCAGAGGTACTGTGCCCCTCAGTGGAGGTCTACAGCAGTACAGGGGGAGCAGGCAGTTGTCTGGGGAAGCATAGTGGTCTACCTCTGGAGTGCACCACCTTCTGAACACCAACTGTAGTACTTGCTTGTTGATGGACCATTTGTGATGGTTCTGATTTATTCTGCTTAGTGCATCTGCCAGCACATTGTCCTTCCCTGGAAGGTGGATTGCTGACAGCACAATGTTTAGGGAATAGGCCAGGGTCCATATTTTCATAGCTTCTGTACACAAGGGTGTGGACCTTGTGCCTCCTTGTTTGTTGATATAATACATTGTGGTCATGTTGTCTGTTCTGACCTGAACCACTCTTCCCTGCAGCATATTGGTGAATGCCTGAAGTGCTAGGAACACTGCTCTGAGCTCCAACAGGTTGATGTGCAGCATTGACTCCTGCTTGAGCCATGTACCATGGACAGTATGCTCCTCTAGATGTGCTTCCCACCCTAGAAGGGATGCATCTGTGGTGAGCACCAGAGATGGTTGCTCTTGTAGGAATGGGACCCCTAGTCTGAGGTTTCCCCAAGTCCTGCCACCACTGGAGCGCCTGCACAAATGTTTGAGTGACTGGGACCAACTTTGACAATTTGTCCTTTTTTTGGTGCCAGTAATGTTTGAGATGATATTTAACATCCCTCATCTGAAATCTTGCTCCTGACACTGTGGCAGTTGAAGCTGCCATGTGGCCCAGCAACTGGAAAAAATGTCTGGCTGGCCTGAGGCTGTAAGGTTTGAAAGAACCTGCCAGCTGCCTGAGAGTGCCTGCCCTCAGCTGAAGAAGAAAAGCCCTTCCTCTGACTGAATCCAATTCTGCTCCTATAAATTCCAGGAGCTGTACTGGTTGCAGTACTGACTTCTGCTCGTTTATCAAGAAACCCAAGGACTGTAACAGTTCCTGTGCCAATGCCAGACACTGCCTGACCTGTTGGGGAGACTGTCCCACTAAGAGCCAGTCGTCCAGGTATGGGAAGACTGTCACTCCCTGCCTGCGTAGGTGTCCCACAGCTACTGCCAAGCATTTTGTGAACACCCTAGGGGCAAAGGTAAGGCCGAAAGGCATAGCTCTGAACTGGTAATGGCCTGATGGAAGTCTGAACCTCAGGAACTTTCTGTGAGAGTGCCTTATGAGGATATGGAAATAAGCATTCTTTAGGTCCATAGATGCCAGCCAATCCCCTTGCCTTAAAATTGGCAGAACCATTTTTAAGGTGACCATTTTGAATTTTGGTTTCACTAAATGCCTGTTCAGGTACCTGAGATCCAATATGGGTCGCTACTCCCCTGTTTTCTTGGTTGTAAGGAAGTATCTTGAGTAGAGGCCTTTTCCTTTCTGTAAGAGAGGAACTGACTCTACTGCTCCTAATGAGAGCAGATTTAGTACTTCCTTTTCCAGCAACAATGTCTCGGGGGGTTGGGGTTGAAAAACTCTTGCCCTCAGTCTTGGTCTGACTTTGAAACTGAGTGCAAGGCCCTTACCCACTACCTCCAGGACCCACCGATCTGTAGTGATGGATTGCCATTCCTGGAGATAGTGGGTCAGCCTGACCCTTACTGGTGCTAGGGAGGTGACCCGAGCAGATCTCTCAGGGTGTCTGCTTAGTCTGAGGTGCTGACTGGATGCAGGGGCTAGTACGGTTAGTGCCTCTCCTGCCCCTGCCTCTGAAATAACCTCTCTGTTGTTGGTTGGAAGAATGATCTGTAAGGTTTGCCCCTATGACCCCTAGCATGCTGCTTTTGTGGGGTAGGAGCCTTCTCCTTAGCAGCAGCACTTTGATATGCTGTTTTGCATTTGTCCATTTTCCTCATGTAAGCCTCAGTCTGCTGTCCAAACAGAGACGAAGGCTCACATGGGAAGTCCATGGCCTTGGACTGAGTGTCTTGGGTCAGACTGGTAGTCCTGAGGCAAGCAAATCTTCTCAATGACACTGAGGAAGCCATCTGCCTGGCTGCAGTATCATTGCTATCCACAGCCATTCTGAACTAGACTTTAGAAGCCTCTATCCCTCTCTTGGCAGCTTCCTCCAGATCTGTAGCCATTTGTGTTGGCACTAATTTAGTAATCTGTAGCACAGTGTCCCAGAGTGTCCTCTGAAATCTGGCAACACAGGCCATGTATGAAGCCTGCCTAATTGCCAGTGAGGAACCCAGATATATATTTTTTTGCAATAGAATCCAGCTTTCTGGAATCCTTGTCAGGAGGATGGGATGCCAGAGGAATACCTGCTTTATCATAGGCTGCTGCCTGTACCACACCCTCATGGCTAGGGTGGCCAAACAGAAACTCAGCCCCACCCTTAGTCACCCAATATTTCTTATCCACCTTTCTATCAACTGGTGGAATGGAAGTAGAGGTATGTAGGATCTTCATCACCTGCTTTTTTAAGGACTTATGGATGGGGAGCAAACCCCTTTTTGGAGCCTGAACATCCATCATGTTCCTGTAGTCCTGTTCCTCCTTCTCATCGGTTGATTCCTGTGTGGGGAGGTCCAGGGACAAAGCCAACTGTTTAACAAATTTGAAATGACAGGAAAAGTTCTCGGTCCCTTGTCAGAGGAGTCAGGATGATGAGGATCCGGTGAAATGTCTGGGTCAATGGGTTCACCATAGTCCTCATCCCCAAAATCATCAGCATCATCATAATAACCCTCATCAAAAGTGTCCATCTCTGGTTCCAATGAACCGGGAACCAGGGTGGAACCTGAGGCATCCAAACACGGTCGCTTTTGAACCTGAACCGGTGTTACCGGTTGAAGCGACTGAATTATTTTTATAGCATTTTCTATCTCCTCAGCGGTTGGAGCCGGAGTACATGGTTGTGGTTCAACCACTGAATGCTTTTCTTTTCTCTTTCTCTTCCCTGCAGCTGCCGGGTTAGCGGCAGGGTCAGCAGGTTTCTTTTTAGTGGAAGAACCATCACCCTTGCCAGAGGGCTGATCATCCGGTTCTTTTTGCACAGAAATCAGTTTGTCTACAGCCGGTTCAGCAGCCTTTTCAGACATCCTCTCCTGCAGTCGTTTCAAATGCCTATCAAGTGTCGACTGAGAACCATTTTTACAGATCTCGCTGTCCCCCTTGAGGTGGTCAAACCCCAAGCAAAACACACAAATAAGATGAGGATCTCCCTTTGCGAACGGTTCCCCACACTCTGTACACTGTTGGAAACCTGTGGGTCCCGTTCGCTTCTTGGTCTGTGACTTTGATCTGTTTTTTTAAACCGAAGTAAAACCGAGAATTACCCCGGTAGTTTTAACTTAAACAAAAGCTGCTTTACCGAATGGCAACAGTAATTTAAATTAAACAAATACAGAAACTGACCTCGGTTCCTTCTCGGTTGGGAAAAAACGAGGAGGAACTGAAAGACTTACCCAAAACTATACTAATCTAACTAATTCTACCTCTGAACCAAGGACAGTGCTTCAAAACTCGAAAACTAAAACGGACTTTCAAAATTAAACCGAGAAATTATTTCTTCAGTTAAAGTGAAGGAGAGCTCTCTGGAGACGTCTTACTGAGGCAAGCGGAGGCAAGCAGGATGTGCAACCAGGGACAGTGGTTTGAACACCGAGCTCGAGCCTAACATTCCACTATTAGCATATGTTCTATTAACCATTTCAGCTCCTGAGTAGTCCTATGGTGAGACCATACTGCACTTGTCAGACTACAGTAAGATTTCCTTGGGTTTGAACACAGAAATTGTTAGCACATAAAGACCACTGAGCCAATCCAGTCTGACCATAAGCCGTGTATTTGACTATGGCTTCTAACCCTCCCTCAGCTGTACCTCTATGGCTCTCCCATGCCCCTCCCATGCATGTTTAACTCCTGCCATAGTACTCACTCTCACCACCTCCTGTGGCAGACCATTCCATGTGTCCACCACCCTCTCTGTGAAGAAAAGCATCCTCATATTCCCTCTTAGTCTGCCACCTTCCAATTTCATATCCTGCCTCCTCATTCTTGTACTCCTCATGTATTGGAAGATGTCTTCTCCCTGCACCTTGTTTATACCCTTGAGGTACTTGAATGTCTCTATCATGTCTCCTGTCTACCTCCTCTCCTCCTGCGAGTACATATTGCAGTCCCTTAATCTCAGTTTGTTTGTTTTGTGGTGCAAGCCTTGTACCATCTTAGTCACCCTTCTCTGCACCATCTCCAGCCTGTTTATGCCCTTTTGAAGGTGTGGCCTCCAGAATTGCACACAGTACTCCATGTGAGACCTGACCAGGGTTTTATATAATGTCATCACTACCTCCTTCCTTCTGCTGGTGATACCACTGCTTATGCACACCAGCATGCCACTGGCCCTCCCTGCTGCCTCTGTGGTCAGCTTTGACATTTTCAAGTCATGTGAAATAAAACCCCCAGGACCCTTTGTTTCTTGGTGACTGTCAGCAACTGCCCCCCCCCCGTAGTTATCCCCAGGGTTTCTATGCCCCAGGTGCATAATTTTGCACTTCTTCGATTTAAACCTCAGTTGCCGCTCCTCAGACCATTTCTCAAGCCTGCCTAGGTCCTTTCTCATTTCCTCCACCCCTTACGGAGTATCCACCCTGTTGCACATCTTGGTGTCATCTGCAAACAGGCAGATCTTTCCTTTCAGCACTTCTGTAATGTCACTAATGAAGACACTGAACAGGACTGTCCCAAGGACTGATTCCTGCAGTACCCTGCTGGTCACCCCCTCACCAAATTGTACCCTATTTACCACCATCCTCTGTCTCCTGTGTGTTAGCCAGTTCCTAACCCAGTTCACCACCTTGTTAACAAGCCTCTTATGTGAGATGGTGTCAAAGACCTTGCTGAAATTGAGGTAGGCGACGTCCATGGTCCTCCCGATTAACTTCCTTCGTCACCCAGTCAAAGAAATCTATCAGATTAGTCTGACACGACCCTATCCGCTGTTAGGTCTGACCAGGGTTTTATATAACAGCATCCCTACCTCTGCCTATACACCCTTTGTAATTTTTTTACATTTTGACCCCAAATTTTCAACATAGTCTTATCACCGTACCTCATAAACCCCATAGGTGAACATTTCTTAATCCGTGGCAAAATGCCATTCCACGCCACAGGTGCGGAAACTCATTCTGGGCAGGATGTGTGAAATGACAGCTGTACTGTTTGTGAGGTTTTATGAAGAAATGACTAGGTTGAAAATTTGGAATCAAAATATAAAAAATTGGCAAAGTTATGCACATGCGTAGGAAAATTTCAATGAGTGTGCGTAACTCTGTCTTTTATTGGTATTTTTGCTCCAAATTTTCCACCTGGGCTTTTTCGGACCCTGCCTCATGAACAGTGGTGCTATGATTTTGTTACTCAATCCCAAATGGTGGTTTCATGCAGCAAATGCACCATTCCACACCACAGGTGTGAGAACATGTTTTGGGCAGGATGTGAAAATGCCAGTTGTACTGTTCATGAAGCGGTGTGGAAAAATGGCTATGTTGAAAATTTGGAGTGATAATATTAAAAAGTTACCAAGTTGTGCTCGTGTGTAGGAATATTTAAATGAGCGCATGTAAGTTGGGCATTTGTTGGTATTTTTGCTCCAAATTTTCAACATGGGCTTTTTGGAACCCCACCTCATGACCAGTGACACTATCATTTCAGTACTCAGTCACATAAGGTGATTTCACGCAGCAACTGCACTATTCTGTGCCACAGGTGCAAAAATACATTTCGGGCAGGATGTGAAAAATGATATCTTTACTGTTCATGAGGAGGTGTGAAACA
This sequence comes from Neoceratodus forsteri, assembly GCA_016271365.2. NCBI lineage: Eukaryota > Metazoa > Chordata > Ceratodontiformes > Ceratodontidae > Neoceratodus > Neoceratodus forsteri. Next base: position 704,010,195 of record CM028135.1, on the reverse strand, counting down.
ATGGCTATGTTGAAAATTTGGAATCAAAATATTAAAAATAACCAAAGTTACATGCGTGCGTATAAACATTTCAATGAGCGTATGTATCTTGGCCATTTTTCAGTATTTTAGGGCCTCTTCAACATGGGCTGTTTGGGACCCCACCTCATGAACAGTGGCACTGTCATTTTGTTAATTGGTCCCAAAAGGTGATTCTGTGCAGCGACTGAGAAATCACCTTTCAGGACTGAGTAACGAAATGACAGTGACAGTGCTCATGAGTTGGGGTCCCAAGAGCCTCATGTTGAAAATTTGGTGTAAACATCTCAAAAAATGGCTGAGATATCAACATAACCTGAAACCACCATTGACTGCCATTATACGGCGCTTACCTAGATTGTTCAGTTTGAGGTTGGACTTTGAAGAGCAGATGTGTCCCGGTCCACAGAAGATGACAGCGCTTGACCTCGGTGTAAGTATGGGATATAGGGGTGAGGGAGGTGGTGCATAGAGGAGGGTCAGGATGGGGTAGAGGATGGGGAGACGATTTAGGACTGTTTTCTTTTACAGGGTTAAAACAAAATAATTAAGATGTCGGGGGATGTTTTTTTTTTTTTTTAGAGACAGGATTGTTTTAGCTTTACTGTTATGCTCGCCAGACTCCCAAACAAGGCCAACAGATAACGGGGCTGGCAGGAGCACTCAGTAGCCACCTAGGACCAGGGAGTAAGGCAGCACACAAATTGCTGCATGTCTTGGTGCACCAGTGAGGGATGAGACAGACGGGATGGGGGGTGAGAGACGTCACGTCAGCCAGGCTGATCAGGACGCATAACTGCTGTTTGCTGGACAGTGTCCTGCAGATGACAAGAAAAAAGCCACATTATGATTGGTGCGGCTTTTTCTTTTCAAGTGCAGACCATTTCAGGTAAAATAGTGTCATGATCAGCCTAATGATTGGCATAGCACTGTCCTGCCCCTTGCAGACCATTTTGCAATGGACAGATAATGACACACCTCTCAAAAGTCACTCTACCGCAAGATGTTCGCTGCGTGTGCACGCATGGTGAACGTAAAAATGGATAAGAGATACAGAACAATCAGCAAACAGGATGACAGAATTTGATAACATTTGAATAATAGTCAATTCAACAATACAGACAAGTGCTAGGAAGCTATATTAAACACACAATTGCATAAGCAACATAGAATAAGTGCTAACCTGTGTAACGAGTGGACAGGCAAATATGGTAAGGGTAAAAAATTAAGCACATGTACAGGAAAGGGAGAGAAGGTCCTTTAGGAGGGAGATGAGGACCTGAGGGGAGGCAGCATGACAGATGGGTGGAGGGAGGGAGTTCCATATTTTTGGGAAGTGGTGGGAGAATGCAGCCTGGCCTGCTGAGGTGGACCTGGGTAGAGTGGTTAAGGTAAAGGAGTCAAAGTTTCTAAGGTAGTTAGAGGAAGGCAGTTTGAGGGAAATAGAGGAGGAGAGATAAGGGGGAGGGAGAGAGTGAAACCAGAATTTAGCTAGAAAGTTGCTGCAGTGGATATGGCGCCTGTCCACTAGGGAAGGAAGGGAGAGAGACTGGTATAGGGAGCAGTGATGAGTACAGGGAGGACAGTCAAGAGCAAAACGGCAGAAGGAGTGGAAAAGAGAGTCCAGCCTGGTTAGGGAAGATTTGGGAGCGGCACTGTAGACTACATCCCCAGAGTCAAAAATGGAGAGGATCACTTTCTGAACCAGTGAGTGGTGGGCTAGCAATGGAATACATCCACAATTTATGAATAGGGCACCCAATTTGGGGTACAGTTTTTTGTGGATGGCATCTATGTGTCCAGAAAAAGTGAGGTTCTGGTCAAGCCAGAACCCGAGGTATCTAAAGGAAGAATTGACCTCAAACAAAGTCCCATCTACGGTGTGGAAGGAGGTGAGGGATTGCAGCAGAAAGAGTTTCTGTCTTGTGCTGAAGGTCATGGAGACTGTTTTCTTGGCATTCAGGAATAACTGATTTGAGTAAAACCAGAGCTGAATCTTATCAAAGTCATGCTGAAGTCTGGATGCTACATCCCGGGGGAGGGACCAGATGTATACAGGACAGTATCATCCACATTCCACATACATGTGGATGGAGGTGAGAGGACAGGCAGTGGGAAGGTCATTAAGGAAGACAGAGAATAGCAGTGGACCCAACATGGAACCCTGAGGGACTCCAGTGTCGATGGAAAAGGGAGGGGAAATTGAATCACTAATCCAAATAGATTGTGTTCTTTTCACTAGGTATGAATGGAACCAGTTGGTAGCTGCATTTGAGAGCCCTCACAGCAGAGAGTTTAGCAAGCAGGAAGTGGTGAGAGACCATGTTGAATGCCATGGCAAGGTTGACAAAGATAGCAGAGGTGATGAGTCCCTGGTGGTGGAGTGGCATTTCCAGAAACCAGGCTGGTAAGGGGTGAAGAAAGAGGAGGAGTCAAGGTAGGAGGTGAGTTAGGATAGCACCAAGCACTCCTGTAGCATGGCAAGCATGTCATGCTAATTACCAAAACTACAGCTGTTGCATCAGAACCAGAAGGACAGCACTATCTCTTGATGCTTGCAACAGTTACTTAAGCAATAATGCCTGTACATGCGGACATTTCCAGGGGATTAATTCCTGGCTAGGGGTATTGATGGACAAGGTACAACCCCAGTCTGGGAGTTAATCCTTATAAACGTACACTTTTAAGGGCGTTACTCTGGTTACAAACCTAATCACATTATGAAATGCAAAAACTGCCTTTTTCAAAAAAATAAAAAATCAAAAGATATGGTTCATGCTGCTTAGAGTTGTACCAGGTGCTTCTGGAAAACTAATGCCTAGTACAGCAGCCAAAGAGAAAGCATGCAGGCCTCATCAATAATTAATTAGGTTTTTGGTTACCACAATGATGTAGATGAGGAAGGGCTACCTTGCATGATAGCAGAATAATCCTTAACAGGACTCGACTCATCACCTCCCTCAACTCCAACACTAGGTGACTCCTCAGTTTTTCAAATTATTCTGAAGATTTCATCGACCAATATGATTCAGATTAAATAGGATAGGAAGCATCTTCACTGACACTATTCTACTAATATCGTAATTAGTCTCAAGCTAATTTAATTAGACATCAGGGTTATTTAAGGAATCTGCGTAGCCAGTAGACTGCAGTAATCTGCCTGACTATTCAAAAACAGTTATGAAAAACATCAGTTTAATGTTCTCTGCCAGGAGTCTGCTCAATAGGGAAATGAACAATCCCTACCTACACTTAAAGGGAAATGGTCACCACCAAGGGTGCCACACTCAAGTGTGAGGTTGGTCTCAAAACGCACCTTGTATTTAAAAATATTTTTGTTTACCTACTATTTAGTGTAGTATAGTAGATTGTATCAGACTTACTTTGCTTAGTTAGTTCTAGGCTGACATCTTCTGTTACTACAAATCCCAGAATCCCTTGTAGCTGACAGAGCAGTAGGCAACAGTGAGAGATTCAACAGCCTGCTGTAGATGTTAGAGCTTATACAAGTTTATGTTTGCTGGTCTTGCTGTCCTCCCTGGTCTAGGTACAGTTACAGAGGGCTGTGCTTAGCCCCTGGAGAAATGTAGATCTGGAAATCTTCTGACTGGAGATAATAAAAGCTCTGACATGCACTGTAGGCTATTGAATCTCCCACTGCTGTCTACTGCTCTGATGTCAACTTCAAGGGATTCTGGGATTTGTAGTAAAAGAAGATGTCAGCTTAGAAATAAGCAAAAAAAGTCTGACACAATCTGGTATACTACAGTAAATAGTAAGTAAACCAAAATATTTTCACACACAAAGTGCTAATTGGGACCAGCCCCACACTCGAGTCTAGGGCTCTTTGTGCTGATTATTCCCCTTTAAACAAGTCTTCTTATAAAATACCTTCCAATTCTGATAGAAAAGTTTCCAGTTTTAAAAAACTTCCCCTGAATGTGCCCGACTCCAGGGCACCAGACCATTACACACTCTTTACTGAATAAGTGTTTCTCCTGTGGAGGAAGGAGCACTCTGAATGGTCAAAAGTGCTTCTTTGATCAACAATCAAAAAACATTTTTCCACTTCTTCACCTTGGTGTTTTGGATTTATTAAATTGAATAGGAAGACAGGTGTGAACAGAAGTAAGTCAGTGCTTCTTAAGTGGTACTGTATTCTTAATTTAAAAAGAAAAGCACAGATTCTGTGACTTAATTACTAAAAATTATTTTACTGCACCCTAGTCAGAAAACAGACCATGCTAAACGTTCTGACACAAAAACATACCTGTAGGTTATTTACTTGCAACTGTATTTGGATAAGTGGCATACAGTTCACTTCCACACAACTGAGTCATCAGAATGTTTTTAAGTTAAGCTCCTCCCACCATCCTGGTGGTCCATCCTCTGGCTCCACCTCATGGCATCAGATCTTTGCACACCGGAAGCAAGGATCTGGGATCCACACTGCTAAGGGAGGTTGGTTGGCTGGAGTGGATGTGAACTATATACCACTCTTTAGAAATACAGTTACGAGTAAATAACCAATATTTCTAATGGATTAGATACAGTTTACTATCCACACAATGGCAGACTCCTAACAGTAATCCGAGAGGAGGGAGCAAGGTGTGCACCCCTATTTGGCACACAGACTGCAGGACCGAAGACCCAAAACCAGCATCTCGATGACTCAGTACAGCGATGCTGTAATGGGAGATGAAGATGTGCACTTTAGACCAGGTAGCAGCCCTACATGTCTCTGTGTAAACCCCCTATAAATGGGGGTTCCCAAAAGGTTTTCCACGAGCTCGCTTAATTGCTCACTGCCTGGTTGGTGTTCAGCGTTAAAGCCGTTTAAATGCTGTTGCCAGTGAGCACCTTTAAAGCCTCCACATACTGTCTCTTTAAGTGCTGCCTGATTGCAGATATAATTATTCTAAATGGGGGGGTCTGAGTGTTTCCCTGCTCGAGTCCCGCCCGGTCTGCTGAACAATCGCTCCATTTCTGCCATCACTAACTGTGCAAAGGAAGCCTTGCTGAAAGATATAACTAATTGCTGGTAATCATTTAGAGTAGTGATGAAAATTGAGTTAGTTCTAACCTACCTTTCTTTGCAGCAAGGACTGTTTCTGTTTAACTCCACCATATTGGTCCTGAACTGCCGGATTGGACCAATCAGTACTTTAGGACTCCAAAGTGGAGCCTGTTAGAGTGGGATTGTGTGGTGCCAGACTCTGGGAATTGTAGTTTTAGACTGTTGGCGCCTTTTTGCACCAACAGGGGAGCATGCTGTGACTGACAGTTCACCTGACCAATCGAACCTTTTAGATCTAAAGGAAATCCCCTGAGCTGTCTGCTGGCAAGCAAGATCTGAGTTGGAAGCTGAGAGAGAAGGAGCTTGCATAGTTTGAGCGGTCGTGTTGTGCAGTAGTTCGCGAGGGAGAACAGTGGAAGGCCTGACTTCTGGCCTGCTTGCCTGTTTTCTGCACTGAGAAGAGAGAGAGAAAGAGAGAATTGTTTTGGAATAAATCCGAGCTGTGTGCTGTAAGCAAGCTGCTGAATTGGGACCAGGCTTAACCTGTAGAAGACCGAAGATTTTGCTAAAAGCGATCGGCCTATCAGGAACTTTAGCTACCGTTGTGCTCCTGGATTTTAGCAGTGATTTTGCGATCGGAATCGAGGAGCAGCCTGCCTGGTACAGTAAACTTTCTTAGCATATAAATGTGCTGTGAACTGGAGGGGGTTGCAACCTGGTTTTCCCCCGAGCTGAGTTGTGTGCTGAGGGCTGGAAGCTGTGTACAGCTCAAGTCGGACTGAATCCACCTGCTACTCAATGCAGTGGGCCCTGCACATGAGGGCCTTGTGTCCCTACCCTGCTTCTTCCAGCAATCCAGAACATCCATCTGTCGTCTGGACCATCGTCCATCCTGTGTCCAGCTTTGGGTATCGTGAGTAACAAACAGGGTAGCTGCCTGCAACATATCTTTTTAATCACAAGTGTGTCATCTAATTAATTTGTTGTGTTCCATGAACTGAGCCCTCTGGCTCCGGATTACAATCAGTGGGTGTGCATGTTATTTATTTTCCTCACAGGGCCCCTACCAGCCGCAACGCCGGCCTACCCCAGGCAAAGGTCCTGGCTAGCCCCCTTCTCCATCCTGCATACCCAGAGAGTGTGACTGATAGGGACACTGACTGCATGCACAACTGTGCTATTTATAGTGTGTTTAAGCCAATTAACCTGATTGCCCCCATCCTTGTTATAGCCCCCTGAATAAATCAGATCTAATGTTTTTCTGCAATTTACATTGACTATGGTGTCAGTTTATGCCTAAGGTATTGTATAGTTGCTTTTTGTTTTGCATCACCTTATTTTACAGGGGGTCCCCAGGGCCAAGCTGAAGGAACCAGTCCTGGGGGTAAGTGCCAAGCATAGGTGTATGTATAAAGTCTATCAGGGGTATTGGGAAGGTTAACACTGTGTACTGTGTGGGCCACTAGTAGGAGACAAGGGAGGGGTCACAGTGTCCCGGAGGGCTGTGGCCTGGTTAGTCAGACTAATACCAACCCTGACCTTTGGGTGGAGGCACCCGACACTGAACCTAGGCCCCTTAACCTGCTATCAGCCAAGCAGGCAGGGGTAGTAGCCCTTGGGATAGCACCACCTAGGGGTTACATCTTGGAGGCACCACTGGGATTAGCGTCCTCTAGTGGCCAAATTTATGAATTACTGTTAAAAATAAATGGCTACCCCAACAGAAGTGACTGTACACCAGTTGGTGGGGTGGTGTACTGGGCAGGGGATCTACCCTCAAAATGCTGTGCTTATACTGGATATTCCCCTGGGTACCAATAAGGACACTGTAGAGGGAGTACTCTCCAAAGCTGAATGTTTGCAAAACCCTGTGGTGGTGGGTCGACAGGCTAATCTGCTCGCCCAAACTTTCATGGCCTTAGTAGAGTGTAGTGACCTGGTGGACAGCTCTAAAGTGCCACAGACTATTGCCCCAGAAGGAGCCCTCACTGCCTGGAGAGTGATAACTAGAGACAGTAAAGATCCCGGGGAGGATGAGCCCCCCCCCACTATCTGAGACTTTAGAGGAGAAATTTGCTAAGTTGTTGCTGGAGGACTGGAAAACCATGGAGGACTTTAAGAAACTATTCCTGCCACCTGGGAGGTGTGCCTTCCCCAACACCCCCTCCCGCTCCAACCCCTTTCCTTTCTCCAACTTCTATACCTGCCTTTGAGCCAGCAAGTAGTCATGGACCTTACTCCAAGCTCAAGGTATTCTCTGGCATTCGCCCTACTCCAAATGGGGAAGTCGATCTGGAGACCTGGATAGATTCTGCTACTCTTGCGGTGCAAGACTGGCAATGCTCAGAGGCCGAAAAAATTGCCCGCCTGGGGGAACCCTCCAGGGATCCGCCCAATGTACTTTTCACTCCCTGAGGTCCTCTGATTCTGACCCCGAAGCCCAAGAGTACATAGCTGCCCCATAAAATGTGTTTGGGGACACCACTAGTGTTGAGGCATTGAAATGGAAACTTAAAGATGTCAGACAACAGCCGGGGGAATTATCTGCCTATATGGATCGATTAGAGGGAATCCTATAAACCACTTTTCGGAAGGGAGGCTGGACTTCTAGTGAAGTGGACCAGGTAAGACTGGATCACACAGTCTGCTCTGCCCGGCACTCCAGCTGGGTATTGCTCAAATTGCAACTGCATCAAAGGAAGTCTGGTCCCTTGCCCTTCCATGTGTAGATGAAGGAGGTATGGGAAGTTGAAGAGGAGGAAGTTTTTTCAGAGCTCTACGCAGTCGTAGCTGCTACAACCGCTGCTCTAGGTGCGGGGTCGGCCGCTGATGGCCTGGAATCACCGAAATCACATGATGGAATCTGAGAACTACATGCCAGCCAGAGAGGGACGGTTACAGATGCTCTGCCATGGGATGAACTGCTGAGGGAGTTCAGGGAAACAAAAAACAGTCTCTTTATGAAGGCCACTCCTGCGAGTACAGGCGCCGACCCTTATCCGACTGCATCTGCTATGGGGGTGGGGGTGCCCACCCAGGCATCTCCTACTGACAGCAGCTCAAAACTTGATGTCTTGACTATGGAAGTGAGAGAATTGACGCAATGTCTCCAAATGCTCACCACACCACAGACAGAGGTGGCACCAAGGTTTTCTGTTGGTAGTACCACCGCCCCAGCTCCAAGTGTGATGCTTTGGCCAACCCAAACCCCAGAAAGCATATTTTGCCATAATTGTGGGAAGGATGGGCACATGAAGAGAGAATGCCGGTCCACAAAAGACCTACATAAAGTTGTATAAAGGCTTCAAGGAGAGCTTTGGAAAATGAATCGTGTCGAGGAGTGTCTGAAATGACCGCATTGAGGATTCAAGAAGTAGAAACTCAAATCCCTATCTGGCTAAATCATCTGTTCAGGCCTCTGCTGCTGTCCCTCCTGAATAGTCTCAGGTGGTGGACCCTTCAATGGAAACCACAGTAAAAGTGAATGGTGTGTCCACCAGAGCCATGCTTGACAGTGGGTCTCAAGTGACTATTCTGTTTCAAGATTGGTACAGTAAGCACCTGCCTGATGTGCCCCTACAACCCTTGGAAGGTTTGCATGTCTGGCGATTGAGTGAAAAGTCATATCCATACTCTGGGTATATCCAGATCTGGCTGTCTTTCCCTACTTTGGTGGCGGGAGTGGCAGAACAAGTAGAGACCCTGGCCTTAGTGTGTCCCCCTACTGGACCGTATGATGGGGTTCCCCTGCTAATTGGGACCAATGCTCATATGTTTGGGAGACTGGCCCAACTCTGCTACGAGAAACAGGGGCACCAAACCGGTAGGGCTCTGAGGATGCCTGCATTGATTAAGAGGGCATATGAGTCACGGCAGAATGTCGAGGAGGTGGATCAAGATGAACCAGTCGAGGTTGTATGGAAGAAGGATCCTGAGTCAAAGATCCTGGCCTCCAACACTCAGTGCACCCTACAAGGGGAGGTCCGCTTACGGAAAGATGTAAAGAATAAAATACTCATGCTAGATGTGCCAGGCAATGGAAAATTGCCAGAAGGGTTGCTGGTTAAACTCAGTATCTTATCCGCTCATGCCCATGCCTATGTTTGATGGGTAATGGTCCAGGTCCACAGTGTGTCAGACCGAGAAATTCGGGTGAATAGAGGCTGCACCCTAGCTACCGTACACTGCGTAGACACTGCAGTGCTACCTAGTAGCAAGCCCTGTGGAGTGACTGACTGAGTGATACCCGACTTGTTTGACTTTGGTGACTCCCGGGTGCCAGCTGAATGAAAGACTAGAATCAGCCAGAGACTCGCCCAGAGAGATCAGGTGTTTTCGCTGAAGGAATGGGATGTGGGACGTATCCAAGGAGCGGAGCATCACATATGCCTGCATGATGAACGGCCATTCCGTGAGAGGTCTCGGCATCTAGCACCCGCAGATATAGATGATGTAAGAAGACACCTGCAGGAGATGCCTGCAGCTGGTGCGATACAAGAATCCAGATGCCCTTATGCTTCACGTATAGTGGTGGTGAGGAAGAAGAATGGGACAGTAAGAATGTGTGTGGAACTACCGGACCCTTAACAGGTGGACCATCCCTGATCAATACACCATGCCCCGTATTCAGGATAGTTTGGACTATCTGAATGGAAGCAAGTGGTTCTCGGTGCTGGATCTTCACAGTGGGTACTACCAGATCCCCATGGCCCCAGAAGACCGTGAGAAAACAGCCTTCATCTGTCCACTTGGGTTCTATGAGTTTATGAGGATGCCCCAGAGGATCTTGGGTGCCCCAGCCACTTTTCAGCGATTGATGGAATGTGTAGTGGGGGACATGAACTTGTTGGAGTGCCTGGTATATTTAGATGATGTTATTGTGTTTGGAAGTTTATTGGAGGAATATGACAGCCAACTTTTTAAAGTGTTGGACCGACTGGAAGATTTTTGCCTTAAGCTGTCCTTCAACAAATGCCAGTTCTTTCAGATGTAACCCCTAGATGGCGCTATCCCAGGGGCTACTAACCCTGCCTGATTTGCTACTAACAGGTTGAGGGGCCTGGATCCAATGGCGGATGCCTCCACCCAGAGGTCAGGGTTTGCAATAGTTAAACTAACTTGGTCACAGCCCTCTGGGACACTGCAACCCCTTTCTTCCCACTAGGCCCAACACAATATATCAGAATTACCTTCACAGTATACACTTACTCCCCAGGTCTGGTTCCGCACTGGGACCTCCTGTGAAATGAGATACAGTGCAACAATCACAGTACAGTACTTTAACATAGACAAATACCTCAGGCAGTATAACTTTGCTGAAACAAGCAGCTCTGATTTATTTAGGGATATAACAAGGACAGGGGAAATCAGGTTAATTAGCTTATCACTTAATCATCATCTATGGTCTCTGTGCACAGGCCTATCCTATCAGTTACTGTCCCTGGGTACCCAAGCCCTAGTGGCTAGTCCAAACCGGGTGGCAGCTGGTAGGGCCCTTTCACACAGAGAAAAGGAGAATTAAACAGTCAGCAGTACAGTAATTCCATTTGGATTTAATGTGGCATTCAACAGGAGCGACCCTGAATTAGTACTCACGACCTCCAAATAAGATAGGGTCCTTCAATGTCAGCAGGGCTCACTTGAGTAACACAAACCTTCACACATTTATATAAAAGAAAGCACTATACCAGGTCAGGCTGCATCTGTATCCCCGATCGCAATTACTGCACAATACCCGGGAGAACACAGCAGATTCAGTTCCTGACAGACCGAGTGCAATTTTCATGCAATTCTTCCAGTCTTCTACAGGGTGAGCCTGGTTTCTACCTTCAGAGATCCTTGATTCTTTTCACAGGACGGATCTCAGTCCCAATGCTGCAGACCGAACTCTGGGCCTTACACGTTTTTTGACTAAAACTGCACACTGAAAAACACAGGGCTCCTTCCTTCTTCACTGCCAAAGCTCAACTCAAACTCCAACCGACAAAACCGGCATTTCCTTTGAGTTCCTCCCAGTTCTTGACTGGATTGGCTGTCACTCACAATAGACTGCTGCTGTTGGTCCAAAAAGGCACTGAAGTCTAAACTACATCTCCCAGAGTCACTGCCCATACAATCCTCTTGTGGCTGGCTCAGATTATGAGTCCAAGTTCTGATTCGTCCAAGGCACCATTTTAGAGCTAGCTTACCCCACACTGATTGGTCCAGTTCAGCAGTTCAAAACTAGAATGGGGAACTAGCAGACACAGTTCTGACTGCAAAGAAAGCAGGTTAGACAAACTGTAATTTCATTATTACTCTAAATAATTTCTGGCAAACAGTTACATCTTTCAGATAGGTTCCTGTGCACTCTAGTGACTGCAAAATGAAGTGAATTGGCAGCAGCTCGAGTGGTACTCAGAGAAGCACACAGTCCCCCATACTAACTAATTATGTCTGCAAGCAGACAGCTCTTAAAGAGACAGTACCAGAGGCTCTAAAACACTCACTGATAAATGGCTTAAATGCCAAACACCATTCAGGCTTGGGCATTCAAGCAAGCTCCTGAAGTCTTTTGAACCCCCATTTGCAGGTTACACCCTTCCTGGTTTGGGAAAGCTTGACGTCCGCCAAAGCAAGCATCCCATAAGTTTCAACTGCAACCATATACATTTGCTATTAGGTTCTCTATATGTAATCATCAGTCAATATATCATTTTACCAAGAACACATTTCTGAAACATTGCAGTACGTCACTCTTACACAGTATTACATAACATTGTACCATAACTCAAGTTATTATCTCTTGTACATGAAACTGAAGAGAGGGGCCCTTCCTCATCAGTTACCTTGGGGCTGGATGGGGCAAGGCACCATACTTAGAGGGCAACACAAGTAACTTGGAGTTAGCACTGATGCTCAGTTTGGGCAATGAGCTCGGGACACATACACTTTATGGACAACATTGAGAGGCAAGTCCACAGGCCTCCCAAGTGAATCATAACTGAGGTGCACCACAGGCTTTATAGCTCGACCAGTCTTTCTAGGGGAACTGTTATAGTCTCTGCACTCTGAGCCTCATTTTCAGCATTGTCCTCACTTGTCAGGAGTCTCCATGGGGGTAGAGAGGCTAGAACTTGGGGCACTTTCAGCTCCAGGAGTTACAGTTTCTGAGTCCACAACATTTGGCTCGCATGGAGAGCTTTGACACTGGCAGTGGACTGTCAGGGCACTCAAAATACTCTTCTTGTTCGGTGTATCACCAGTCTGCCCCTAATCTATCATTTTCCTCCCTGAAAGCTCAAACAGTTCAACCATGCACAATGATTCCATTTCATCTGATCTGATGCTTTGCACTTCACTTTCTGGGAGCATTGGCTCCAGGGATGAAGCTGGGGCTTAGACAGTCCAGAAGGCCCAGCTTTGTTCCAGTATTGACTAGGGATTGCCCCAAACAATTGACTCAGTTCGTAAGAAGGATAGTATTCAAAGTCACTCTCACTTTTCTTCTGATATGGACTGACAGTCATGCTCAACTGGGACTTGTGGAGGGGAACACTTTAACTTTGCTTCTGTAGGTGCAGACTTTCTTGATCTTTTCTTAGCAGCAGCTCTAGTCACTGGTCCAGAGGGGGCATCTTCTGGGGCCAGACTCAATCAGGATTTGTCCAATGGGCAGTAAATGATTTCTATGCATTGTTTTTGTTATCTTTTGAATTATTCTCAGGCCTTACTTTGTACACTGGCAGATCATCTAGTTTGCCCACTACAATGTGAGGGAGATGAAAGCCATCTGTCAGCAATCTTGTGCTTGCCATGCAGTCCCAGATTTCTTAGCAATACCCGATCTCCCTCCTGGAGTTCCTGTGCTTTCACCTTTTATCATACCTTTCTTTTGTTGGCCAGATTTTTTTGGCAGCCATGGTTTGAGCCAGTTGGTACGTATGAGTTAGCTGGGCTTTAACTTTTGCACATACTGTAAATAGTTGTCAGCTTGAACCCCATCAGGAGAGACCCCAAAACACACATCTACTGGTAGTCGAGCTTCTCTTCCAAACATCAGGCGGTAGGGGAGAATCCAGTGGCATCACTTTGGTGCAGTTAATGGCATGTACCGGGTGCTAATTTGTTGGCTCCATCTAGGCTTGCTCTTTGGGTGCAGGGGTGCCCAGTATATCTAGGCAAAGTGCGGTTGAAACGCTCAGGCTGTGGGGTCCCCTGGGGCGGTGTAAGGGTGGTTCTGGACTGTAGACCCCACAGAGAAAGCATCTCTTTGATCGGGACGACTCTCAAAGTCTCTCCCTTGATCAGAATGGATCTTGTGGAGCCCCATAGTGAACAAAAGTTTTCTACAAGTACTTTGGCCACAGTGGATGCTTTCTGGTCTTTGGTGGGGAAAGCTTGGGTCATATCTCGTGAAATGGTCAGTGACCACCAGCACATTACTGATATTTCTTTGATCTGACTCAAACCTGTGAAAAATCACAGACCAGCTCCATGGTGCACTGGTGGTGATGTTAAAGGGGCAGCCTCTGGGGCAAAGCTTTCTCTGTAAGTAGCTACTATAAGTCTTCAATGTGTTGCTCCACATCAGCCCCCATCTTAGGCCAATAGAATCTGATCTCACCATGTCAAGTGTCCTGTCTATACCAAGGTGCCCTGTATGTGGTTGTGCAAGGACCTCAGTACTGATTCCCGAAAGGCAGTGGGCAGCACTGAGTTGTTGTTTGTCTACTTGTCCCCTCTGTCTACTGTTTCTCTGTATAACAGTTTATTGATCAGTTTCAACTTAGGACCTTCTTTGTATAACAGTGCAGTTCTCAAATCAGTGAGCTTGAATTCTGACACATCTTTTCCTGCATAGAGGGCTTCTAAAGCTGCTTTGATCATGGGATCGTGGGATTGAGCCCGCGAATACTGTCATTGTCCAGCTGAGGCAGTGCACCAATGTCTATTGCAGAAAAGGGCAAGCAGCAGGTATGCAATTCTCAGAGTTCCCAAGCAATCCACTATGCAGTCCATCACATCTCGCGGACATTTTGTTCCTCCCTGTCAAACTTCCGCAGAGTGCCCAATGTCAGGTTCTGCCAATCGACCCAATCATTCTGGGGAACAGGCCTCGGGAGAGAGCATCAGCATCTATGTGGTCTGTGACCTGCTCGTTTATTCTAGAGCATAGTCATATGTAGATAATGCAGAAAGCACCTATGGCCAGTGGCATCCAACTTAGCTGAGGTCTGCACATAGGTCGAAGGATTATTGTCAGTTTTACTAGTATTTTAGCCCTGCTACAAGTACTCATGGAATTGGTCAACAGCCTACTTCAAAGCTAGGAACTCAACTTATGTACTAGGATAGTTTTTTCGGATGGGTCAGGCTTACTGGCAAAGGCCACTGGTCTCAGGCCATTCTCGTGCTCTTGGTACAACACAGCCCCCCAACCTTGGTGTGGAAGTTAGCATCAGTAGCAGGACGAAGGTTTTGGATCGGCATAGGCCAGCACTGGAGCATGGGTGTTGATATATGATCTCATGAAAAGTAGTCTCACATCTAGAGTCCAGCGGGCCTCAACTATTTACTTGGATGAAAATACACTTTTCAGTCTTGAGGGACGCTGACTTTTGGTATTTTTTTGTGGGTTGGGGTATTCTTGAGTAAGGTTGTAAAGGGCGGATCACTCTTGAATAGTCCTTGATGAAGCGCCCGATAATAACTACAGAATCCGGAATCTTTGCAGTTCTTTAGATTTTGGCCAGGCTAGGTGGTCAAGGCCCCAACTTTTACTTGGGTCGGCCCTATTCCCTCGGTGGATACTTTGTGTCCTACATACTTTTCATTGATGTTTGGAGATAATTGACACTTATCAATGGACAGTTTAAGGCCAAAGTCCTCCAGTCGTATCCAATACCTTAAATAATCTGCTTTCATGTTCCTCCAGTGAGCTGCCAAACACAATAACATCATCTAGGTATACCAGGCACTTCAGTAAGTTCATGTCCCCACTGCACGCCTCCAGCCCAATCGCGTTGAAAGTGGTTGGGCACCTGAAATCCCTTTGAGGCATCCCTGTTTAACTACAGAAGCCAAGTCGATGTGATAAAGGTAGTCTTCTCACGGCCTCTGGGGCCATCGGGATCTGGTAGTACCGATCATGGAGATCCAGCACAGAGAACCACTTGCTCCTGCTTAGGCAGTCCAAAGCATCCTGAATGCGGGCATTGTGTACTGATCAGGATAGTCCGCCGGTTTAAAAGTATAATCATCCTCATTGTTCCATTCTTTTCCTCACTACTAACAATGGGGAAGCATATGTTTCTGATTCTTATTACAATTGTAGCAGCTAACATCTCTAGATGCCGCCTCACATCACCCATGTCAGCAGGTGCCAGGCCGAGACCTCTCAATGAAATGGTCTTTCGCCATGCAGCCGGATATGTGCTCAGCTCCTTGCACGCATCCTACATCCCATTCCTTTAAAGAAAACACCTGGTCTCTGGGCAAGCTTCTCACTGATCCTCACTTTCCATTCAGCTGGCAGCGGGAGTCGCCGAAATCAAAACAACAAGTCAGGCGCACTCTGTCATTCTTCCTTGAACTCTCTCTTGCTGCTGGGTAGCACTGCAGTGTCTGCACAATGCACATTAGCCAGGATGCAACTGTTTACTCGGTAACGTCTCTTTCAGACACACATTTTATGAACTTCTGACCATTACCCTCTGGCATAAGCATGGCTCTAGCGGCAAAATAGTAGCTTGACCAGCAGTCCCTTCTGGCAATTTTCCATCGCCTGGTATCCAACATTAATATTTTATTCTTGTACATCCTTTCTGATACGGATCTTCCTCCCCTGTGGGTACACTGCATTTGCCAGGATCAGAGACTCCAGATCCTTCTTCCATACAATTCACTGCTCCTCTGGTTCTGTTTTTTCAGCATCTCTCGTGCTCATAGGCCTTCTTAATTAAAGCCGAACTCTTAAAGCTCTACTAGCTTCTTGACCCCTGTTTTCATAACACAACTGTGCCAGCCTTCCTAACATATGAGCATTTGTTCCAATCAACAAAGGGACACCATCATACAGTCCAGTGGGGGACACACTCAAGGCTAGGGTCTCTACTTGTTCGGGCTACCCAGCCACGGAGGTGGGGGAAAGACAGCCAAATTCGGATATACCCGGAATAGGGGTAGGTTTTCTCACTTAATCCCCATACATGCAGTCCTTCTAATGGTTGTAAGGGCACGCTCTGACAAATTGCTTTGATACCAATCCTGAACATAATTGTCACTTGGGAGCCACTGTCTCATTACAGCCTTGTAGACACTCCATTCACCTTTACAGTGGTCTCATGGAGGGACCCACTATTCTGGACCAGTCTGAGAGGCGGTAGTGGGGGCCTGGGCAACTGACCTGCCACAAAAAGACGTGACTAGCATTTTTGGTGCCCTCACTGAGATCATGTCGTGCACCTCTTAACCACTGGATTTCTTCTCCAAGCTCTCTTGTAGCCTATATGCAACTTTGTTAGGTGTCTTTTGGGACTGGATTCCTTTCATGTGCCCATCTTTCCCACAATTATAGCAAAACATACTTTCTGGAGTTTGAGCTGGCCGAGGCGCCACACTGGGAGCCAGGGCGGGGTATTACTAACTGGAAACCTGGGTGCCATCTCTGGTTCGCGGCGTGATAAGCATTTGGAGACATCTCGCCAGCTTCTCACTTCCATGGTCAAGGAATTGAGTTTGGAGTTGTTATCAGTAGGAGATACATGGGTGGGTACCCCACCCCATAGCAGATGCAGTCGGATATAGGTCAGGGTCCTGCATTTTGCAGGCGTGGCCTTCATAAAGGGACTGTTTTTGAATTCCCGGATCCTCTCAACAGTTCGCCCCATTGTGGCATATCTTTTTCCTGTCAGAGCACTCATTGACTGTCAACCCTGCCCCTGAACTTCACTTGATGGGTCACCCTCAGTCACTCGGGTCTTAGCACAGCTGTTGGTGCAGGTACCTCCCGAGGTCGCCTTTTCTCAACTCCTCCGGAATTCTCTCTCATTAACTCATCATAGGAGAGGGGTGGGGATTCCAGTCTTATCACAGGCTTAACTGAAGCTAAACAGCAAAGTTCTGGAGAAGGGGTAGACTTATGATTCTGTCCAGCTCTGGTTCGAGTCCAGTTCAATCGCTGGCAAACCACCTTTCTGAGGCATTCCTGCAACAATTTTCCAGCCGAGAGACATACACAGACAACAACTCCTTGCTACTGTTGTGCATTTCTACTCTCCACCATAGGTCCTCATCAGAATCTGGGCTCCCATACACATTCTCCAAGGCTCAAGATAGGCCTGTGCAGTCGCTCAGGGTTACTGGCCCGCGTAGCACGGATGGTAGCCAGGGCAGGACCCTGGAGGCTCACTAACCCCTCTTCGCTGCCTCGAGCATTGCCATTCTAGCACTTGGGGGCAACATAGTCTATCCAGGTCTCCCAGTCATCCTCCCTTTGGGGTGGGGGGGTGCTGAGAAGATCCTCAACCTCTGTAAGAGTCGTGACTAATGGCAGGTGCAGAAATAGAGTCTGCATTGGTTCAGCCACCATTACGGGCACTGGAGCAGGAGAGGGTGTTGGGGAGGAATATTTCAGGTGGCAAGAATAGTTTTCAAGTCCTCCACAGTTTTCCCTCTCCCAGCAACCATTCAGCAAATTTCTCCTCAAAAGTTTCAGATAGTGGTGGGGCTGATTCTCCTCGGTCTTTACTGTCCTAGTTATCACCTAGCAGTGAGGGTTCCTCTGGGGTAATGGTCTGTGGCACTTGGAGCTATCTATGGATCCTTAAACTCTACTAGGCCAGGAAGTGTGGGTGAGCAGATTAGCATGCCACCCACCACCACAGGGTTTTGTAAACCTTCCACCTTGGAAAGTACTCCTGCACAGTGTCCGTATTGATACCCAGGGATGTCCAGGATAAGTATGCATTTTGGGGGTCGATCTCCTCCTCTAGTACACCACTCCACCAGCCGTGCACAGCCACTCTGTCGGGTACCCATTTTTTCTTAACAGTGTTCGTAATATGGCCACTAGAGGACACACAATCCCAGCGGTGAGCCTCCAAGATGTAACCCCTAGATGGCGCTTATCCCAGGGGCTACTACCCTGCCTGATTTGCCACTAACAGGTTGAGGGGCTCTGGATCCAATGGCGGATGCCTCCACCCAGAGGTCAGGGTTTGCAATAGTTAAACTAACTTGGTCACAGCCCCTCTGGGACACTGTAACCCCTTCTTCCCACTAGTGGCCCACACAATATATCAGAATTACCTCTCACAGTATACACTTACCCCCAGGTCTGGTTCCGCACTGGGACCCCTCCCCAGAAATGAGACAGTGCAACAATCACAGTATGTACTTTAACATAGACAAATACTTAGGCAGTATAACTTTGCTGAAACAAGCAGCTCTGATTTATTTAGGGATATAATAAGACAGGGGAAATCAGGTTAATTAGCTTATCACCTAATAATTCATTTTATGGCTCTGTGCACAGGCTATCCCTATCAGGGATTACTGTCCCTGGTACCCAAGCCCCAGTGGCTAGTCCAAACCGGGACAGCTGGTAGGCCTTTCACACAGAGAAAGGAGAATTAAACAGTCAGCAGTACAGTAATTCCATTTGGATTTAATGTGGCAATTCAACAGGAGCGACCCTGAATTAGTACTCACGACCTCCAATAAGATATAGGGTCTCAATGTCAGCAGGGCTCACTTGAGGTACACAAACCTCTTCACATTTATATATAAAAGAAAGCACTATACCAGGCAGGCTGCATCTGTATCCCGATCGCAATCACTGCACAATACCCGGAGAACACACAGCAGATTCAGTTCGTGACAGACCGAGTGCAATTTTCAGCAATTCTTCCAGTCTTCTACAGGGTGAGCCTGGTTTCACTCTTCAGAGATCCTTGATTCTTTTCACAGGACGGATTCAGTCCCAATGCTGCAGACCGGAATCTGGGCCTTACACACGTTTTTTTGACTAAACTGCACACTGAAAACACAGGGCTCTTCCTCTTCACGCGCTAAAGTTCAACTCAAACTCCAACCCGACAAAACCGGGCATTTCTTTGAGTTCCTCCCAGTTCTTGACTGGATTGGCTGTCACTCACAATAGACTGCTGCTGTTGGTCCCAAAAAGGCACTGAAGTCTAAACTACATCTCCCAGAGTCACTGCCCATACAATCCTCTTGTGGCTGGCTCAGATTATGAGTCCAAGTTCTGATTCGTCCAAGGCACCATTTTAGAGCTAGCTACCCCACACTGATTGGTCCAGTTCAGCAGTTCAAAACTAGAATTGGGAACTAGTAGACACAGTTCTGACTGCAAAGAAAGCAGGTTAGACAAACTGTAATTTCATTGTTACCTAAATAATTTCTGGCAAACAGTTACATCTTTCAGATAGGTTCCTGTGCACCCTAGTGACTGCAAAATGAAGTGAATTGGCAGCAGCTCGAGTGGTACTCAGAGAAGCACTACAGTCCCCCATACAAACTAATTATGTCTGCAAGCAGACAGCTCTTAAAGAGACAGTACCAGAGGCTCTAAAAACACCACACTGATAAATGGCTTAAATGCCAAACACCATTCAGGCTTGGAGCATTCAACAAGCTCCTGGAAGTCTTTTGGGAACCCCCATTTGCAGGGGGGTTACACAGACATCAGTAAAGTATGTGAGGTACATAGTGTCCATCAAGGGGATAGAGACCTATCCTAGCAAAGCTGAGGCCTTGAACACCTGGCCCCAGCCCCACAATCTAAAAGAATTACAGTGCTTCCTAGGATTTTGTGGTTATTACCAGCGGTTCATAAAGGACTACTCAAGAGTGATTTGCCCAGTTCTGAATCTTACCCAGGGTTACCCTCCCATGAACAAAAAATACAAGAGAATGGCCTCCACCAAAACAGAGAGAGAGTATACTTCCACCCGGGTGAACTTTTTGGGTCCCGATGGACACCCGACTGCAAAGCTGCTTTCCATGAAATCATATATCAGCTCACCCATGCTCCCATCCTCGCCTATGCTGATCCTGCTAAACCCTATGTGTTACACACCGATGCTAGCCTACAAGGTCTGGGAGCTGTGTTATATCAGGAGTATCAGAATGGCCTGAGACCAGTGGTCTTTGCCAGTAGAAGTCTGACCCCACCAGAAAAAAAATATCCTGCACATAACTTGGAGTTCTTGGCACTGAAGTGGGCCACTGTTAACCAGTTCCATGACTACTTGTCTGGAGCAAAGATACTGGTAAAGACAGATAATAATCCATTGACCTATGTGCAAACTTCAGCTAAACTGGATGCCACCAGGCACTGGTGGCTTTCTGCGTTGTCTACCTATGATTATGCTGTTGAATACAGACCAGGCCTGAATCACATAGATGCTGATGACTTATCACAGAGGCTCACTTCCAAAAGTGACTGGGTCAGGCTGTCTGAACCTGACATTCGAGCCTTGTGCCAAAAGTTTGACAGAGATGAACAGATGTCCCCAGACACAGTGGACTGTGTAGTAGATTGCTTGAGCTCCTCTGATACTTGTATACCAGCTGCGTAATGTCACTTCTCCACTCTAGATATTACTACACTGCCTCAACTTAATAATGACAGCATTCAGTGGGCTCAATCCCAAGATCCTATGATCCAGTCAGCACTTGAAGCCCTCTATGCAGGGAAAGATGTGTCCAAGTTGCGCTCTTCTGATTTGCGAACTGCGTTATTGTACAAAGAAGGCCCTAAATTGAAGCTGATTAATCAGTTACTATACAGAGAGACTGTAGATGGTGGCATCAAGTCGACAAGCAACAACTGGTCCTGCCCACAGATTTCAGAGACTTGGTGCTGAGGTCCCTGCACAACCACATGGGCCACCTTGGCATCGACAGAACCCTTGACTTGGTGCAGTCCCGATTCTACTGGCCTAAGATGGGGGCCGATGTTGAACATCATGTATGGATTTGCAGCCGCTGCCTACAAAGAAAGGCCCTGTCCCAGAGGGCTGCCCCCTTGTCGACATCACTACCAGCACACCCATGGAGCTAGTTTGTATCGACTTTCTAAGTCTGGAGCCTGATCAGCGGAATATCAGTAACGTGTTGGTGGTCACTGATCATTTAACCAGGTATGGCCAAGCATTCCCCACCAGAGACCAAAAGGCATCCACCGTGGCCAAGGTGCTGATAGAGAATTTCTTTATTCACTATGGGGCCCCCCAAATAATTCATTCTGATCAAGGCAGAGACTTTGAGAGTTGCTTAATCAAGGAAATGCTCTCTTTCTCTCTATGGGAGGTGTGGAAGTCAAGAACCACCCCTTATCACCCGCAGGGAGACCCACAGCCAGAATGCTTTAATCGCACCTTGCTTGACATGCTAGGCACTCTCCACCCGAAAGACAAGCCCAAATGCAGCCAGCAGATTAGCACCTTGGTACATGCCTATGATTGTACAAAAAATGATGCTACCGGGTTCTCTCCCTATTGCCTCATGTTTGGAAGAGAGGCTCGGCTACCAGTAGATGTTTGTTTTGGGGTTTTGCCTGATGGAGTCAGAGCTGAGAATTATCTACAGTACATGCAAAAGCTAAAAGCACAATCGAATCATGCATACCAACTAGCTCAGACCATGGCTGCAAAAAGAAACTTAGCTAACAAAGACATGCTAGAAAAGTAAAGGCCCAAGAGCTTCAAGCTGGAGACCGTGTATTGCTGCAAAATCTAGGATTGCATGGCAAACACAAAATTGCTGATTGGTGGCACCATTCCCCATATAGTAGTAGGCAAATTGAATGATTTACCTGTGTACAAAGTGTGGCCTGAAAACACCTCAAAAGATGTGAAGACCATGCACTGTAACCATTTGTTGCCCATTGGCCAAATCATGATTGAGGCTGAGCCACCAGCGGTTGTTCCCCCTGGACCAGTGACTCGGGCTGCTGCAAAACAAAGACAGAGTAATCCTGCTCCAGTGGTCACTGACTTAAGGTTCTCTCCACAGCAAATCTAAACTGATAATGATTCCCGGTCCACTTCTGATGAGAGTGAGTGCAACTACGCTTATTACCCCTCTTATGAACTGTGTCAACTGTTTCGGGGTAACCCCATGGTCAATTGTGGGGATGAAGCTGGGCCTTCTGGACTGCCTAACCCCCCAGCTTTATCCTTGGGAGCCAATGCTCCCTGAGAGTGAAGTGCAGAGCGTCAAGTGTTGAGGCACTGTGTATGGTGGAACTTTGTAATTTACCCGAGGAAGAGGCCAATGATCTGAGTCAGACTGGTGACATGCAAGAACATGAGGAATACTTTTGAGTGTGATGATAATTCCCTTCCCAGTGAACCAAGTGTTGTAGAACCTGAATTCAAAGAGCCAGGGGCTGACAGTGCCCCAAGTTTGAACTTTTCCACCCAGGCAGAGGTCCCCCTTGCAAATAACGAAAGTGAAGAGATTGAGGTGAGTGAGTGTTCCCCCTCAGGAAGACTGACCGAACTGTCAAACCAATAGTACACCTCAGCTATGATTCCCCTGGGAAGAAAGTGGATTTGCCACTCAACGTGGTCCACAAGGGAGTTTATGTGCCCCAGAGTTCACTGCCCAATGTGAGCTTAAATGCAAATTCCCAGTTGATTGTTTTGCCCTCCAGGTATGGTGCCCTTCCCCCATCTAGCCCCAAGGTAGCTGATAGGGAAAGGCCCCCTTTCACATTGTTCAATGTGCAGGAAGTAATAGCCTGACGTTGTATAATAGTATGTGTAAGTTACCTAAGTGAAATGTGCCTGATGTAATTCAGAATGGGTATAGTAACATGAAACGTAGATAATATGTACAGTAACAGTTAAGTATGTTGACTGATATATAAAATGTGATTGGCTTAACATGTTGAAGGTATAAATGCATAGTATAATTTGCATCTGAAATTATAATGATGGTACAGACTTGACACGGACGCCAAGTTTTTTCCAGGCAAGGAAAGGTGTAACCCCCCCTATAAACTGGAGTTCCCGAAAAGTCTTCCATGAGCTCGCCTAATTGCTCACTGCCTGGTTGGTGTTTGACGCTAAAGCCATTTAAATGTTGTTACCAGTGAGCGCCTTCAAAGCCTTCACGTACTGTCTCTTTAGGTACTGCCTGATTGCAGATGTAATTATTCTAAATGGGGAGTCTGAGTGTTTCCCTGCTCGAGTACCACTGGGTCTAATGAATAATCGCTCCGTTTCTGCCATCGCTAATTGTGCAGAGGGTACCCTGCTGAAAGATGTAACTAATTACTGGTAATCATTTACAACAGTGATGAAAACGGAGTTTGTTCTAACCTGCCTTTCTTTGCAGCAAAGACTGTTTCTGTTTCTCCACCATATTGGTCCTGAACTGCCAGATTGGACCAATCAGTACTTTAGGACTCCAAAGTAGAGCCTGTTAGAGTGGGACTGTGTGGTGTCAGACTCTGGGAATTGTAGTTTTAGACTGTTGGCGCCTTTTTGCACCAACAGGGGGAGCATGTTGTGACTGACAGTTCACCTGACCAATCAAACCTTTTAGATCTAAAGGAAATCCCCTGAGCTGTCTGCTGGCAAGCAAGATCTAAGTTGGAAGCTGAGAGAGAAGGAGCTTGCATAGTTTGAGTGATCGTGTTGCGCAGTAGTTCGCGTGGGACAACCGTGGAAGGCCTGACTTCTGGCCTGCTGGCCTGTTTTCTGCACTGAGAAGAGAGAGAGAGAATTGTTTCGGACTAAATCCGAGCTGAGTGCTGTAAGCAAGCTGCTGAACTGGGACCAGGCTTAACCTGCAGAAGACCGAAGATTTTGCTAAAAGCGATCAGCCTGTCAGGAACTTTAGCTACCGTTTTGCTCCTGGGTTTTAGCAGTGATTTTGCGATCGGGATCGAGGAGCAGTCTGCCTGGTACAGTAAACTTTCTTTGCATATAAATGTGCTGTGAACTGGAGGGGGGTTGCAACCTGGTTTTCCCCCGAGCTGAGTTGTGTGCTGAGGGCTGGAAGTTGTGTCCAGCTCGAGTCGGACAGAATCCGCCTACTACTCAATGCAGTGGGCCCTGCCACGAGGACCTTGTCTCCCTACCCTGCTTCTTTATAAATCCAGAACATCCATCTGTCGTCTCGACCATCATCCATCCTGTGTCCAGCTTTGGGCATCAAGAGTAACAAACAGGGTAGCTCCCTGCAACATATCTTTTGAATCACAAGTGTGTCATCTGATTAATTTGTTATGTTGTTTCCATGAACTGAGCCCTCAGGCTCCGGATTACAATCAGTGGGAGGGCATGTTATTTATTTTCCTCACAGGGCCCCTACCAGCTGCAACACCAGCCTACCGCGAGCAACGGTCCTGGCTAGCCCCCTTCTCCATCCTGTGTATCCAGACAGTGTGACTGATAGGGACACTGACTGCATGCACAACTGTGCTATTTATAATGTGTTTAAGCCAATTAACCTGATTGCCCCCATCCTTGTTACAGCCTCCTGAATAAATCAGATCTACTTTTTTTCCTGCAATTTACATTGACTATGGTGTCAGTTTATGCCTAAGGTATTGTATAGTTGCTTTTTGTCTTGCATCACCTTATTTTACAGGGGGACCCCAGAGTCAAGCTGAAGGAACCAGTCCTGGGGGTTAGTGCCAAGCATAGATGAATGTACAGAAACATAAAAACCTAGAACATAGAATTTGACAGCAGATAAGGACCACTTGGCCCTCCTAGTCTGCCATTTTCCTACCTAACAGATAAGCTGCAGATCCTAGTTAACCAACAGCTTACTTCCTCCTACCCCCCACTAGGACTGCCTTATGTCTGTCCCATGCATTCTTGAATTTCCCCACTGTTCTTGACTCCACAACTTCCTCAGGGAGGCTGTTCCATGCATCCACAACCCTCTCCGTGAAAAATATTTCTCACATTACCTCTGAGCCATCCCCTCTATCTTCAAATTGTGCCCTTAATTTGCACATCTCTTTTTCCGAAAGATGCTACCCTTGGACTTTGTTGATTCCTTGAGGCACTTGAAAGTTTCTATCATGTCCCTCTCTCCTTCTTTCCTCAAGGGTATACATATTAAGCTCATTTAGTCTTTCTTCGTATGTCTTCTGGTGTAGACCCTGCACCATTTTGGTTGCCTCCTGACAGCCTCCACTCTGTATATGTCTTTGCGGAGATGAGGTCTCCAGAACTGCACACAGTACTCCAGATGGGGTCTCACCAACTGTCTGTACAGAGGGATAACAACTTCCTGTTTTCTACTATTGATGCCTCTTCCCAAACATCCCAGTATCCCCCCAGCCTTCCTTACTGCCTTCTCACATTGCTTGCCCACCTTTAGGTCATCTGATACAATTACCCCCAGGTCCCTTTCCATTTTTACAGTTGTCAGTATCTCACCCCCCATTGTGTACTCTTCCCCTAGGTTTTAGTTTCCCATGTGCATTACCTTGCACTTCTTTGCATTGAATCTAAGCTGCCATACATTTGACCATTCCTCCAAACTTGCCAAGTCGCTTCTCATCCTTTCCACTCCATCTTGTGTATCAACCCTGTTGCAGATCTTTGTGTCGTCTACAAAGAGACATACTTTTCCTTCCAGTTCCTCTGTAATGTCACCTATAAAGACATTAAAAAGGACCGGCCCCAGTACTGAACACTGCGGTACCCCGCTAGTAACCCTCCTTTCTTCACTGTGCACCCATTTACTACTACCTTTGCGCCTGTTGTCTAGCCAATTTTATCCAGGCTACCACCTTGAGCCCACCCAAGGCTGGCTAACTTCTGTATTAATCTTTTGTGTGGGACTGTATCAAATGCCTTGCTAAAATCTAGGTAGGCCATGTCCACAGCCCCTCCCTGGTCTACTATTTTGGTCACCCAGTCAAAGAAATCTATTAGATTCTTCTGACACGACCTTCCCATCGTGAATCCATGCTCTCTTGGGTCCTGTGCCCCACTAGCCTCTAGGTACTCAACAATTCTTTCCTTCAGAAGTGATTCCATCATTTTCCCTACCACTGAGGTCAAACTAACTGGTCTGTAGTTTCCTGCCTCTGTCTTGCTCCCACTTTTGTGAAGAGGAATCACATCTGCCCTCCTCCAGTCCTCAGGTACCAACCCATCCTCTGATGATTTGTTAAAGAGAGTAGTCAGCGGTGTCACTAGTTCTACCCTTAGTTCTTTCAGAATTCTTGGGTGAATCCCATCAGGCCCCATTGCTTCGTCCACCTTCAATTTTATTAGTTCTTTCAGAACCCTTTCTTCTGTAAATTGACTGGTATCGACCCCCATCTTCAGTGTTTCTCTTGTTTGGTTTAGGTAACTCCCCCTCCTCTTCCTTTATGAATACTGAGCAGAAATATTTGTTCGGTATCCCTGCTTTTTCACTGTCCCCCTCTACCCATATTCCCTTCCCTTTATTAAGCCTCAGTATCCCTGCTTTGATCTTTCTTCGCTCCCTAATGTACCTATAAAAGGTCTTATCCCCCTTCTTAACAGAATTGGCTATCCTTTCCTCGATTTGGGCCCTTGCTATTCTGACTGCCTTCCCAGCCTCTTTCTGCTTTAACTGATAAAGTTCTCCGTCCTGCTCCCTCTGTGTTTCCTTATATTTCCTGAATGCTATCCTTTTCTCCTTAACCTTCCCTGCCACCTCTTTTGAGAACCATAGCGTTTTTTTCCTTCATTGTGTTTTACTGATTTACACAAAGGATTTTTGCCTCTGTGATGGCTGTTTTGATTACACCCCATTGTTCCTCCGCCCCTCCTTCTTGCCTGTTTGCTAGTGTTTTTCTAAGGCACACTCTCAATTTCCCAAAGTCAGCCCTCCTAAAGTCCAATACTCTTGCTTTTGTAGGCTTGATTGTATGGCTGTGTTTATCGTGAACCACACTGTTTGATGGTCGCTTGTTCCCGATGGCTACCTCTATTTCATATCTGAGATTCTTTCTGTCCCCATTTGAGAGTACAAGGTCTAAGATTGCTCCCCTCCTGAGTGGGTTCCAATACTAGCTGTCTGAGGCATGCCCCTGTAGGGCATCAAGAATGACCCTGCTCTTGGATGTGCCTGCATCAAAGGTGCTCCAGTTAACATCTGGCATATTCAGGTCCCCCATCAACAATATATCCCCTTTTTCTGCCATTCTAAGGAAGCCTTCTATCATTTCATTGTCCATTCCCTCTTCCTGAGATGGGGGACTGTATACAACTCCTGTGCAGACTGTGGTGCCATTTCCTGTCTCCACGGTGACCCAGAGTGCCTCATCTGCTCCCTGTTTACTCTTTAGTTCCTTTAGTTCTGTTGCTTTGATCCCTTCCTTTACATAGAGAGCTACTCCTCCTCCTCTTTTACCCTCTCTGTCCCTCCTGTAGATTGTGTATCCTGGTATGTTGACATCCCAGTCATGGTTCTCTGTGTACCATGTTTCTGTGACTGCCACAATATCCAGGCAACCCTCTTCCATCAAGGCCACTAGTTCAGGGAGCTTGTTACACAGACTATGGGCATTGGTACTCATCACCCTCCACTTTTTGATAGCCTTACCCCTTTTAGCCCCATTTCTGTCCTTACTGCCTTTCCCTCTTATTATATTTACCTCTGTCCTGCTCCCTAATAACTTCTCTACCTTGGTGTTTACCTCACTAATTACCATGTTTTGTGGAGGGAGGTTGGGATTTCCCTGCTCCTTTTCAGTGTCTCCCCCCTTGGCTAGTGTAAATGCTTGCCAATGAAGCATTTAAACCTCTCACCTAGGATCCTGGTTCCACCCTTGGACAGATGCAGACCATCGCACCAGTATAGGACTGCATCCCTCCAGGTGGCTCCCCAGTCCCCAATGAAGCCAAAACCCTGAGCTGCACACCAGTTTTTCAACCACTCATTGAATTCCCTGGTGAGGAGTGCCCTAGCATCACCCTTGCCATAGACAGGCAGCACCTCCGAGAAGGTTATCATATGCACTACACTACCGGACAAAGGTTTTAGAACACCCCCATTTTTCTAGTTTTTATTGAAATTTACGCAGTTTAATGTCTCAATGTACTCTGAAATTAAAGCACAGAACAAATAAACAATTGGAGATAAAAAAGAAATCATAGAATCATTTTGTTTAACAAAATTTAATCTAAATTTTTGACTCATCAAAGTAGCCACCTTTTGCAGATATAACCGCCGAACACACTCGTGGCATTCTTCCTACAATGGACATCAAATATTGTTCGGGAAGTTCTTCCCAACACTGTTGCAGAAGTTCCCACAAATGTGTTGCACTTGTAGGTTGCTTTGCTTTCACCCTTCTGTCCAGTTCATCCCAAACCAGCTCGATGGGGTTTAAG
This sequence comes from Neoceratodus forsteri, assembly GCA_016271365.2. Taxonomy (NCBI): domain Eukaryota; kingdom Metazoa; phylum Chordata; order Ceratodontiformes; family Ceratodontidae; genus Neoceratodus; species Neoceratodus forsteri. Next base: position 703,981,809 of record CM028135.1, on the reverse strand, counting down.
TCTGGAGACTGTGCTGGCCATTCCATGATTTGAAGCCTCACCGTTTCTTTTCCTCGAGGTAGTTCTGACATAGCCTGAGGTATGTTTTGGGTCATTATCTTGCTGTAGGATGAACCCTGACCAACTAGGCGTAGACCAGAGGGTATTGCATGGCGCTGCAAAATGCTGTGGTAGCCCTTTTGGTTCAGGTTGCCAGTCACCTGCATGCAAGTCGCTGACTCTGGATCCAGCAAAGAGCCCCAGACCATCACGCTTCCTCCTCCATGTTTGACAGTTGGTGTCACACACTGAGGAACCATCCTTTCGCCACTCGACGGCGCATAAAACCCTGCGTGATGAACCAAGATTTCAAATTTTGATTCATCGTCCAGTTCTTCAGTAGTCCACTGGCAGTGCTTCATGGCCCAGGCAAGCCTCTTTTCTTATTTTGCCATCTTAGCAATGGCTTTCTTACTGCCACTGACCTGTCAAACCTGCAGCTTGAAGTCTCTCTCACAGTTGAAACTGAGACTTGCTTACTTCGACCAGTGTTAAGCTGTGCTTGAAGCTGTTGTCCTGTGAGCCGCCTATCACGCAAGCTGTTGACTCTCAGAAACTTGTCTTCTGATTCTGTTGTGGCTTTGGGTCTGCTAGACCTCTTCCTGTCAGAATTTCCTCCAGTTTCCAAGTGCCTTTTAATGGTGTAGGAAACTGTACTCACTGACACCTTGGCTTTCTTTGCAATTTCTCTAAAGGAAAGACCTACACTTTTAAGGGTTATAATGGTCTGTCTGTCTTCCTTTGTTAATTGCCTTTTTCTCGCCATTATGATAGCAATATACTACTTCCTGCAGTGCAATATTGTCCAAATAATGCTTCAGAGGGTGTAATAACAGTCTGTTCCAACACTGCTTTTATACATACAGGGGGTTTGTAATCAAGTAATCAACAAAAGTTGGGGCACCTGTAGGAATTGTTTGCATCAACTTTCAAGGCTTAATTTACTTCATTGCTGCAGAACAGCTGTAATTTATTAACCCATTACTTGTTCCCTGAAGAAGGCCTTTTTTTATAACTCTGAAATTTACATTATTTTCAGTTTTGCTAACCTAAACTTTTTTTTTAACTTCTAGCAGTTTACTGCTTACCTCTGTACCATTTCAGGTTATTCACTGGACTTGAATTGCTTAAATTTCAATAAAAACTGGAAAAATGGGGGTGTTCTAAAACCTTTGTCTGGTAGTGTACTTGTCTAAGGCCCCTCCCCAGCTCTACAAACTCCTCTTGCACTGCTCTGATCCCATTCCTAGTCAGGTCATTTGTCCCTAGGTGGGCAATGACATCTAGCTCCCTCCCTCGTGCAGCTCCTCCCACAATCCTGAGGATTCGCTTCCTGTCCCTCCAAGCCGTGGCACCAGGAAGGCACCTTACCTCCCTTTCCCCTTCCTCACCCCATTTCTACCCCCTAATGATTGAGTCCCCCACCAGGAGTTGTTTCCTTCCCCTGTGGGGTCCCATGCCACCCTCCTGTGGGTCTCCTTTGTGAAGGTTCCCAGCATCCTCCTTGATCTCCACTACAGGTGCCTCCACAGAGGAACCACTATCCACCAGAAGAGCGAATGAATTGTGGAGAGGTACAGCTGGAGGGATGCAACTCTGTTCCTCTACCCTCTCCCTCCCTGAGCCCACCCTGGTCCAGCCTCTCATCTTTCTTGGCAACATCTGAGGTAGTGGCATTGGCATTGGCCCTGGTAGTCCCTGGGTGGGGGAGGTTTCACAAATCCTAGTCAGGTCAGCCTGGAGACGGGCAACTTCCTCTCAGACCAGAGAGGTGCCTGCTAATACGGCATGATCGCAGCCTCCAGAATGTCTCCCGGAACACTGCCGCCCCACAGCCATTGCGCTGCACCACTCTTATCATGTCTTATTTTGTGTCCCCTCTCCTGTTTCTCTGTATGCTTACTCTCTCCTCTCCTTACAACTCTCATCCTTCCTGTTCTGGGACAGCAACTTCCTATCTTTTTTAGTAGCCTCCTTCTTCCTTGCTCAATGTCAGACCACCAGCACCAAGGGGGAGAGTGAGCTACTTTTTTCCTTTAGGGTTGACAAAACCAATATTTCTGTATGATCCTTCCCTTCCTACTGCCAAACAGGAAGTTCCTGTTAACAGTCAGATCCAGTGGCTATAAAAGTAGAACTGGCTTAGGGTGGGATGGAGGGCAATTAATAATAAAAAAGGCTAGCAACAGGAAGTTGTAATTTGAGTCACCTGCTTTTATAGTGTCTACGCCACACCCCCAATTAAGCTCTCTTTCCTCCTACTGGTTTAGCAAAGTCAGCTGATACAATACACTTTCCAGCACAGAACACACACACTGACTTTCTTTCTTTTTTTAACCCTAAATAAGACCCCTTCTACTTCTAATAAAGTATCTGTCTACTTAATCTCAACAGACACTGACTCCTGCTGAGATATAAGTTTTAAATTAATAAGAAAATGTAGCTTTTTTAGTTAGCTGCTTTCTGCTCTACAAGCAAGGCTAGCAACAGGCTATAGTATAAAGTCTATTGAGGGTATTGGGAAGGTAAACACTGTGTGGGCCACTCATAGGAGGGGGGGGTCACAGTGTCCCAGAAAGCTGTGGCCTGGTTATTCAGGCTAATACCAACCCTGACCTTTGGGTGGAGGCACCTGTCACTGAACCTAGGCCCCTTAACCTGCTATTAGCCAAGCAGGCAGGGGTAGTAGCCCTTGGGATAGTGCCACCTAGGTGTTACATCTACAACTGGAATATCCCTGAAAGTGGCCACTGAAGCAGCAGCATGTCTGGTGGAATGAGCCCTAAGTCCCTTGGGTGACTTCCTACCTGCCAACCCATAGTAGATGCTGGTGCAGGATGTGATGTACTTGGCACTCATCTGCTTTGCTCCTGGTTTGCCAGGTGTGACTTCAGCATAGGTGACAAACACCTGGTGAGCCTCTTCCCAAATTCCAGCTACGTGCTCCTTATAATAAGAAAGTGCTCTCTGCAGGTCCAACAATTGGAGCTTGAGATCAGCATCTGAGTGTGAAATGTACCAGGAGGTTCAGTACAGTACCTGGTTTAGATGAAACTCAGCCATGACCTTTGCAAGGAACTTCAGTTTGGAGTGAAGGACCACCTTGTCCTCATGGAAGACAAGTAAGGAGACTCCACCGAGAGTACCTGGAGCTCACTGATCTTTTTGGCTGACATGATAGCTACAAGAAAGGTGGTAGTCTATGACAAGTGTGACATCTCACTGTTGTGTATAGGCTCAAATGGTTTGCGCATGAGCGTAGCTAGCATTAGCAGTAGGTATCACAAAGGCAGTGGTCCATGCAATGGAAGAGGCAAGTGATCCAGGCCTTTGAAAAAGCACCTGACCACTTTCTCCTGTGCCACTGTTGGCATACTAGCCCACATCTGGTACACAGATATGGCTGCCAGATCCACCTTCAGGATCGCAGCTCGCAGTCCAGATTAAGACAGGGACCTGAAGTAGTTGAGAATACTTGCAACTGAGCTGGCAAGGGGGATCAAGCTTTTTATCTTGGTACCAGATTGAGAATAAAATGCTGGCGCATCAGCAATTTCAAATGTTTGTGTCAGCAGTAAATGGCGCCCAAAGAGATGCTATTTACCACCTCCAGAAAACTAGTCTTCACTGGGTGCAAAGCCCATGCCCCTACCCCACTGATGACAGGATGGCTGTACCGTAGCTGCCTGCCCCAGTTTGCCCATCCCATGGCATGCAAAAAACTCCCTGGTGTCCAGTAGCATCTGTGATGAGATAAAGCCATGTTTTATTATTTTGGGACATGTTTTATATAACTTTATGTATATAATGCATAAGAGACGCCCATAGTGGCCAATGTAAGTGCAAGGCATCATGGGTACAGGTACGTGGGCCCTAAAATAATGTTGGGAACTCTTGTTACTGGGCAGGAAAACTGTTTTGTTGTTAGTAGAGGCTAGAGTTAATTAAATTATCTAAAAGGAGACAAAAGAATAATCAAGCCTAGCTGGGAGGTCAGGTAGGCCCATTTGCTTCTGAAAGAACAGGGCGTCATGAAGATTCAGGATGTCTAGGCATCCTTTATGTTGAGAGGTCTGCAGTGACTTAATTTTGTTACCAGATGAACAAGCTACCATTTAGTTAACTGAGTGTATTTAAGAGCAGTTTAACTAGAACTATCTCTCAGCTGGGAGGCCGGACTATCACCCAGAAATCTGGTTTGAGCTGGTTAACCTCATGTTTTTTTTCTATATTCAGAAAACTGCATATCTGTGTTACTGTAATAAAATACTGAACTTTGACTGGTTGGGTACCCATAGAAACTAAAATGCTAGTCAATCACATGGCAGTCACTGTCCACTGGACCTGCCCTTTTGAACCCCTTTAAAATCAGGATGCAATCTCAAAATTATTTTGTCTTTATGTTATTTACTGTTTTCTAATTAATTTAATTAGTCAAGCCTTTGGCTTATTTTAAAATAATCCTGCCTATGTCGTTTGTGTATACTGCCTGGGTAAGAGTTGTTCAGACTATACTACGCCTGTGTGATTGTTTCAAGGCCAAAACACTACCAAAAGTGATGTACCATTAGGGACTTTGTGACAAAGGGCTGTGAGGGTTTGAATTGAGCACTGCATTTCTGGGGAAAGACACAGTAGCAGGGTGTATAGGGCCCCCCGAAGTCTATACATGCCTGTGGCTTTCTGGTTCATGGTACAGTGGCGGAGGGAGTTCTACCCCAGGAACACAGACTCAAGACTGTATTTGTATCCCCTCACATGGAGAAAGGGCATCTCTGACTCTATTCTCCCCCTCCCTGTCACAAGAGGGATTTGCTGTGATGCACAGAATCCTGACCCACGGGAGTGGGCTTGTGACAGCATGCCCTGGTAATCCTAGTAATACAGTGTAGTCACTGGTATCTAGTGACACCCCCACCTTCCGATTACCCATCCCGGTACTTCTAAAGAATTCCCCTGTGTCCAACGGCACCTCCCCCCACATTCTTATCACGCATCCTAATACTTCTAAAGTATTCCCCGGTGTCTAGTGGCACTTCTCACCCTACGATCACCCATCCTGGTATGACCAAAGTATTCCCTGACATCTAATGGTACCCCCCCACCCACCAATCACCCATTCCAGCAATTTCAAAGATTCCCTGGTGGCTAGTGGCACCTCACCCTATCTCCCATCCCATATACTGCTCTGCATCCCTTATGTCTGATGGCACACCTCCTAGATTCCCCAGTCCATGTATCCTAGACAATCCTTGGTGTCCAGTAGTACCCCCCCCCATGACTGCCAGTCAGCAAGTGGCACCCCTCAAAGACAAATAAACCTAAAATAAATAATGATGTAATGACCATAATGTTGCTGTTCTTTTTAATACATTTTAATTTGCACTTTGCACTAGTGTCACTTTGTAATGTGGTTTGGTGGTATTTCTTGGTGCACTGCATTACATGTCATTTGTGACATCATTTATGGACTATAAATAACATGAACCTATGTGGGCCAGGTAACCTCTGATGAAGCTCTATGGGTGCAGCAGAATGTCAGGTCAGTGGCGGCATGGCCACCATTCTGGCATACCACCATGATGCACTGTCCGTAAGCTGTTAAACTGTACTTTTTTGCACCTTTGCAAAGCAAAAAAAAAAAAAAGGAGAGAAACTCAAATATGGACTAATGTTTCTTTAAAAATACACAGTTCTTCAATACAGGAGGTGAGTGTTGCCTCTTGTCCGCTGAAACTGTATTTGAACTATGAAGCAAGGAACCCCCATACCTGGTGCATACATGTCTCTCTGTAAACTGTGTTCCTAACCTCTTTGAACCCCTTATGGGGTTTGTCCATGTCCCCTTGGTCTTTGGATCTGCAGAAGGCTAAACCCAATACCAATCCCTCTGCAGAGGTATTACTGGAGAACCCAGAAAGGCTGCCCATAGGCACAGCATTCTTGCAGACCACTGAGTTAGAGAGTCCTGGGCAGGATGCTAGATACTGTCATAGCTCCAGGGCTGGTCCCAAAACAGCTTCAGCTAAGGGAAAGCAACCCCCCAGTGATTCATTCCTATTCTGAATATCAGTAAACTGGTATTTGGCCCATTTCTGAACTAGTTCCAAGGGCACTGCATGGACTCCGACATGCGTCGGAGCAAGGCCCCAAAGTACGTTGGCCAGGATATGGTACAGAGACCTATGACTGATTCCTAGTTGAACTGCTGAGTCCTGTTCAAGGCAATTGACAACTTGGCCTCTGAGTCCTGGGTGATCTACACTGACAACTAAGCTAGTAGCCTGGCGGGAGTCCTTGTTCACAGTCTTGAACAGTGGCAGTGATAGAAGGGCCTCCACCTGAAGCGGAGGTGAAGCAGACCCAGTGGTCTGCTGAGTCTGCTGGACTGGCGGAGGACTTGCTGGAGGAGGTCAAGGGATTGTTGGTCCAGGGGGCAGAGCGCTACCCCATCCCTGCAATGACTAATTGCTGCCAAATGAGCTCCTCGTAGCATCAATGCCTCTTTTCTCCTGAGGAAGAGGAGGTTGAGGAGCACTGATTGTGCTGCCTCCCAGTTATGCAAGATCAAGAGTAGGAGCAGTGCCTAGACCATGACCATCGACGAGAAGATGTCCCTACAAGGGTCCATGTAGACCATTTGCTTTGGTAGTGAGCCCAAAATAAATCTAGAAGGCACTGTGGGTAGAGATAGCTCCCAAGGTAACTCAGCTGGATGTTTCGACCGGTCCTCATCCTCCTGAATGAGAACAGGGAGCACCAGGGTCTGAGAGATTGATTTCTCATTGATCTCTTCTGACAACTGGATGACTGGACTCAGAAAAATTTCGAGTGCATGTTCAGCAGACATGACAGGGTTTGGTTGCAGCCCTTGACCAAACAATCAACTTGAGGAAGCTCAATCAAGACAGAGCGGTTGAAGGAATCGAAGGAGTAGGTAGAGCATGATCATTCCTTATCCGACGACCTGCAGTGATAATGCTTTGTAGGCTTCTTGCTGCAGAAGGAAGGGGTCTCACCAAAGTTCTGGAGGGCTATACATATTTCTCTGAAATCATCAGAGAATGACCCTCTGATGCTGGCCCCAGCCTGGAACAGTGTCAAGACCAATGAGATACCTACCACAGCCCCTGCCTTTTTTTCCATGACTGTAAGCCACCCAGCTTACCTGGCAGCTGCCGATGCTATTTTGCAGTCTCTGGGCCTACCTAAGACCAGCCTGCTGGCAGCATGGTTTGGCATTTGCTGTAGTTCTCGACACTGTGATGGTCACCTAAGCAGTGGACACGTGTCACGCGGATCCATGGCTAACATCTTCTGTCTATATCAAGTATAGAACTTAAGCCCAAGTTTCTGTTTTGCCATTGTAGATGCAGTTCAACATTCAACTGAGTGATGTCAAAAGATGCAGGAGCAATTAAATAGTCGATAGCGGAATGAAAAGTGTTAGAAATTTGCCAAGAAAAATGCTTGAAAACACCAAACCCTTCTACACAAAAAGAAGTGTAAAAGAGATTTGCCCTTTTGGTGGAAAGAAAGATCTGAAGTCAAGGAGTGGAGCCGGAGGACATTCCACCCAGGTTGTATGAAGAGTGTAGCTTGAAGACATTTTAATGACTTGGCTGTCCCTCTGGGGAAGACTGCCATTGTGTGGATAGTGAACTGTATCCATGCCCTTAAAAAACATATCACTTGTTTACTGATTCCTAATACAATTACTTTCGGGCGGGGTAGTTAGTGAGGATGAGTTAAAGTATGATTTCACTGTATCCCATTGTGCATAACTCTCTATTCTACAGGTATTCAATGGGTTGTTTAGTGCCTTTAATAATTAGCTTCCTGACAATGTGTACATATTAAGGTTAAGTCAAAGGGCTTCACAACAGCAGCCAATGCACTAAATTGCTTATGCAGTATTGAGGGGGTACTGCATGACACATAATATTTATTTATTTATTTTTTACTCAGGTAGGTGCACTAGACAGTACAATACCTATTTTCAGTCACAATCCAGCAGCTGTACAACATCAAACAACAGTGCTACAATGGTATAAAAGTACATAGTAAGATGGCAATACATGTCACAGACCAATAAGTGGTTTACATTGGTGGAACAGCAACACATGACCAACAGACAACCATGCATTAATTCCCTAATAATGCCCAATTGCCCCTTATTGCACAGTGATAGTTACTGCCATGTTACAAGACATGCCTGGGATTAAGCACATTTTTTACCACCATGTTACAAGATATGCTCAGGAGTGAGCTATACAAGCAGTCAGCTGGGTCCTTTCTCTAAATGTATCTCCGCACTGTTCTCTCCCATCCACCCACCCACCCTGCAGACCTCAGAGACTCCACCGGTGTCCAAAAATTAATGGAAACGATTGGAAAAGGAGACAGCATTCCTTCCCACCCATCCACCCACCCACTCCGCAGACCTCAAAGACTGCAGTGATTTAAAACACACACAGTAAATGAGGGAATAATGAGGCACACAGTTAGGTATAGTACAGTGAGTAATCGCAAAGCAAAACAGTTCACTGCTAAAGGAGCTTGCTGTGTTAATTGTTACCTAGGTTAAGAAAGTGTCTGGCTTCATTGTTTCTTTCCATTCAGCAATGCATTCTGGGTTCAGTAGAAATATTTGCATATCTGTATTAGCCCATGTTATGAAATACACAGATATGCAAAGCTTTGTATCTTTCCCATAATGTAGCACTGAGTGAGGATGAAAAACGAAGGGGACAAGTTCACAGGAGCCTTTTTTTTTTATCAGAGGAGATCGCAAAATATTACTTAAAATGCCACATTCAGCAATTTTATGTATGGAAAGCACATCATAGTTTACCTGCAGAATTCATAGACACTACATTAATGCACGTGACTGGGTGCAATGGGCATGCACACATTGCCTATACTACACACTGTCACAGAAACAGCAGAAATGGTATTTAAAAGTACAAATCATTGTTTCTCCTCATTGTCATTGCACCCTAACTTACTCATTAATCAAAATACTACTAATCTTGCACTTGCCATGTTACAAGTCCATTAAGGCACTCTAAAGGAGGCTTCTACTAGAGAATTAATGCATGGTTGGGTGGTTGGGGAACTCGGCCTGTGGCCTTGTGCTCCACCCACCCAACTATGCACTAATTCCCTAGCAGAAGCCCCCTTTGTCATGCCTTAATGCTTACGTAGTATACACAACACCAGCAGAAGTCAAACATTTCAGTAGTGCAAAATTACAATGGTACAAAAGTACAATAGTAGAGACACCACTGGCAGAAGTCAAGCATTTCAATAGTGCAAAATACTGTACATGACAGCAAACAATAATAATATGCTGCTGTAGTTCAGAAACTAAATCCCTAAACTGATCTTGTGCTGATAGATGATATTTAAAAAAAAAGATTAACAATTTAAACATGTGAGCATATGAGTTTTGTTCATTCTGGTTCATAATAATTCCAGCCTAGTCACTTACCTAAAGGTCCCCCTTTCCACATCCTGTCCACTAAGTCGGACATGTATACCTTCCTTCAGTAAGGATCCAAAAGCCATGTATTCTGCTAAAGCCCAGTCAACAACATGGTTCTTTGTCATGTTTGCTCGGCCTTTCAAAATACCAGAAAGCCCTGCAAAATAAAGAGCATCCAGTTAGATCATATACTAGCACTTCACTGCTGAAGAAGATGGTTTGGCTTTGAACTGAAGCCAAAAGTCACATGAGTATGACTAATTGCTTGTGATATACTCCCTGTCACAAAACAGGGACACGTAATTACGTATCACTTGACAGAAATGGCAATTTTCTGAGACCGTGATACTGAATGGGAATGGACCCTTATCAATGAAGCACTGGGCTTGGGTACTCTTACAGATATTTCTGTATTGCCACTGCTTCATTTGCATAGAACAGCATGCACTGTCCCTTTCTCAGAAATGCCTATCAAAGTCAACAACTGTCTTTGATAAATGGTATCTTACGGTAAACAATGAGTTGTGGGATAGGGAGTAAGTAGTGGGGACCCTGTTCCAGTTGTGCTGTGGCTAATCCCTTTTCACTCCTCCTCCTAATAGGACATATGATCTGCAGCAGTGCATAGATAGCACAAGATACAGTGATGTATACTTATGTCCCTGAGATTGTGAAGACTTTTGGTATACATGAACCTGAACCAACAGTAAAGTACACAGTTTACTCTAGTGGTCAGAGTGCAGAGCTGTAAACCTGGAGACGCAATTTTGAATTCCACAATCATCACTTACCTACTTTGTAAATCTCGGCATGTTACTGAACAACTCGGACTTTAAGGCCTTGTAATATCGCTAATCTATCTCTGGGCTGTTTGAATCTCAGTGTGCACCTAATGGCAGCAACACAGAGGACTGTGTATGAGCAAGCATACACAACGATGCTATTTTTCTCAGAGGTTTCCATGGCAACTGCAATCTCGTGGTCTCGTGACCAGGGAATCCTCGAGAGGAGAAAAAAAGTGTTGTTTGTGTATGGTTGCTCATACACAAACATTTATAGTGTATGGACAACCATTATTTCCATACAGTTTCTAAAAAAAAGGTGCCCCCCCCCCCCCAATACTCAAAGCACCTTACTGTACCCCGGGCTGTTCAATTTCTTTTTCCTCTGCTGCTCACTTCATGGAACGACTCTCACCAGCACAGCTGCTTCACTGTGGATGCGTGAAGACATTTCTTCTTCTTGTGCTGCAGTAGTGACGTCCCCAATGCATCACAACTGCATGATAACATAGCTACTGCAACACAAGGAAATTCCAGTAATGGATCTCCATCAGTAAACGCATTCCACCATACACTATATTTTTCTTCTGAATTGTAAAGTGCTTTGGGATACAGTTTGTATGAAAGGCATTAAAATCAATTTCCTTTCATTTTCCTAAGATTTCCTGAAGAGAGGGGTTTCCAGAGATTTATACTACCATTTACTGGTATATTTTCTTAGGCTCCAACCATTACTTTGTAAAGTTTTTCTAAATGCTGTAGAGTATGTCTTTGAATATAAATCATAGTATATTATGTAGCTAGTCAAGATAGCTTATCTGCAAATATTTCAGGATCTCTTACTTTGCTTAATCCTGGTCAAACAGATACTACCCTTCCTTTCTCTAGTAGCGAAGAGAGTAATAATAAGACACTGGATAGATTGATTCTGTATACTCCATCTTCTTAAGAATGTTATACCTACCATAGGAAATAAAGGGTAGACTGGCCAAGAGATTGTACAATATATGTGCACCAACAGCATGTAAATGCATTGCTGTTAAATGGCTTATGCCACAATCACCTTCAAAATCTAACTGGATGGTGAAATGCAAAGAAGTACAATGTATGGAGCTAATAACAATCTGGCTACATCTCCAAAGAGAGAAATACTTTATACAAGCCTTTGTGTGAAGCAAATAAACAAATCAAAACAAAAGAAAAAGCCACTATGGTTCTCAAAAGAGGTGGCAGTGAAGGTTGGGGGAAAAGATAGCATTTAGGAAGTATAAGGAAACACAGAAGGAGCAGGACAGAGAACTATACCAGTTAAGGCAGAAGGAAGCAGGGAGGGTAGTCAGAATAGCAAAGGCACAAACTGAGGAAAAGATGGCTAACTCAGTTAAGAAGGGTGATAAAACCTTTTATAGGTATATCAGGAGCATAGAAAGATAAAGGGAGGGATAGTGAGGCTGAACAGAATGTTCAGTATTCACAAAAGAGGAAGAGGAGGAGGTGCCTAATCCAATTAACAGAAGCACTCTGGAGAGGGGGGTTGATCCCAGTCCTTTCACAGAAGAAAGGGTTCTGAAAGAACTCCTAAAACTGAAGGTGGACAAAGCAATGGGGCCTGATGGAATTCACCCCAGAATTCTAAAAGAATTAAGCAGAGAACTAGTGACACCACTGGCTACGCTTTTTAACAAATCATGGGAGGATGGTGTGGTACCTGAGGACTGGAAGAAGGCGGATGTGATGCCCCCTCACAAAAGTGGGACCAAGACGGAGGAAGGAAACTACAGACCCTGTCAGTTTGACCTCTGTGGTAGGGAAAGTGATGGAATCACTTCTGAAGGAAAGAACTGCTGAGTACCTAGAGGCCAGTGGGGCACAGGACCCAAGGCAGCATGGGTTCACAGCGCGAAGGTCATGTCAGATGAATCTAATTGATTTCTTTGACTGGGTGACCAAAGTAGTGAACCAGGAAGGGGCTGTGGACATGGCCTACCTAGACTTTAGCAAGGCATTTGACACAGTCCTACACAAAGATTAGTAGTCAAATTAACCAACCTGGGAGTGGGTCCCAAGGTGGTAGCCTAGTAAAACATTGGCTGAACAACAGGACACAGAAGGTAATTGTGAATGGAGTCCACTCTGAAGAGAGGGGGGTTACTAGTGGGGTACCGCAGGGTTCGGTACTGGTCCAGTCCTTTTTAACGTCTTTATAAGTGACATTGCAGAGGGACTGGAAGGAAAAGTATGCCTCTTTGCAGATGACACAAAGCTCTGCAACATGGTTGATACACAAGAAGGCATGGAAAGGATGAGAAAGGACTTGGCAAGGTTGGAGGAATGGTCAGAAGTATGGCGGCTTGGATTCAATGCAAAGAAGTGCAAAGAAATGCACCTGGGAAACCAAAACCCAGGGGAAGATTACACAATGGGGGGGAGAACAACAACAAAAATGGAAAGAGACCTAGGGGTAATCATATCAGATGACCTTAAGGTTGGCAAGCAATGCGAGAAGACGGTAGGGAGGGCTGGGTGGATACTGGGATGTACAGGGAGAGGTATCACCAGCAGAAAACAGGAAGTTGTTATCCCCCTGTACAGACAGTTGGTGAGACCCCATCTGGTGTACTGCATCCAGTTCTGGAGGCCCCATCTCCGCAGGGACATAGACAGAATAGAGGCAGTTAGGAGGAGGGCAACTAAAATGGTGCAGGGTCTGCAAGAGAAGCCATACGAGGAGAGACTAAAGGAGCTTAATATGTATACCCTTGAGGAAAGGAGTGAGAGGGGGGGACATGACAGAAATGTTTAAGTACCTCAGTGGAATCAACAAAGTCCAAGAGGGTAGCATCTTTCAGAAAAAGAGATGTGCAAGAACAAGGGGACACAATCTGAAGAGGGGAGACGGCTCAAGGGCAATGTGAGGAAGTATTTTTTCACAGAGAGGGTGGTGGACACATGGAACAGCCTTCCTGAGGAGGTTGTGGGGTCTAAAACTGTGGGAGAATTCAAGAATGCATGGGACAGACATAAGGCAATTTTTGTGGGGGGTAGGAAGAAATAGGCTGTTGGTTAAATAGGATCTGCAGCTTATCCTCTAGGTAGGGAAATGGGCAGACTAGGTGGGCCAAGCGGTCCTTATCAGCCATCAAAGTCTATGCTTCTATGTTTCTATGAAGCAGGAGGAAGGTATTTCAGTCTTCAACCAGTTAGTGAGAACTGACACGTAGTAAATTACACTAATAATCGAGTCCTGTGCAATACTAACTGACCCTCTGGTGCCTTGTTGATCTAACCAATCCATGAATCTCCACCTCTGTGTATCAAGCTCCCTTCTATGTTTATGCAGGTTACTTCCCATGCCTCAGAAACTAAACCTTGATTATAGTGTTCATCTTGGAAGAAGGGTGAGTTCCCTTGATCTTAGCAGAAACAAACACCCACTAGAACACTTTTTTTCTCTGTGTGAAGGTTATGTTTTAACTTTGGTGCCCTTTCTTTGTTTTACTCACTTGTTCTTGGGAGGGAGTGGAGGGGGTCCCAGCACTTTATGACATTGAGATGAAACAATGTGCTATGAACTGTACAATAGTTGTTTGTTTATATAAAAAGCTCAAGCATTTTTGACCTAAAAGATATTTTTAACCATATGCTCTGTATTTTGGGCCACTGTTAGGGCCTTAACAGGAAGAATGTTTAAAATAAAAATGGTATACCAAGATTCAAGAAGCATTTACATTAGAACAAATGGCTCATAACTTTAAACATTAAAAGATTTATTTGATAAGAAATGGGGGAACATCTGTTCATTATGAAGTATTCTCTCCCAATTGAATTCTGGCTCCAATGAAAGTCTCCCCACTTACAGTACCTTCAGTTCTGCTTACTTGTTAATATATTTAGAATCCTAAATGGGAGTACTGAAGACAGAGCCCCCAACTCCTGAGGGCTACTCTAGTGCCAAAACTGTCCCAATGTCCCCAATATCCTGTGCAATGATGACATAATCATTTGGGGAATACCACATGGCTCTCCATACAATTCAATGGGGGACACTGTTTTAGCTCATTTTAGCATGATGAAAATGAAAATAAGTTGGATCACTGGAATAGTTTAAGTAAAAAGCTGTTTGCCTGGTAAAAAAAATCATGAAAATGGTGACATGATAACTGAATATGAACATATGGCAGACTGTTTGTGTAACCCCCCTATAAATGGGGGTTCCTAAAAGTCTTCCTTGGGTGTGACTAAATGCCCACTGTCAGGCTGGTGTCCTGTGTCTTAGCCATTTAAAAGCATTTGCATGAGAGTGCCTTTATAGCCTCTATGTTCTGTCTCTTTAAGAGCTGCCGATATCGCAGTTTATAATTAATCTGGGTGGGAGCTGAGTGTTTCTAAGCTCAGGTCCCGCCTGGGCTGCCAGATAATTGCTCCATTCTGCCATCGCTAGTTGCGCAGAGGGAGCTCTGTTAGAAGCTGTACTTATTTGCTGGTTATCTATTCTAGTAATAATGATATCGAAGTTTGTCTAACCTGCCTTCTTTGCTGCATGGACATTTCTGTAAATCACCACCATCTTGGTTCTGGACTGCCATTGTGGACCAGTCAGTACCTTTGAGGGCCCTAAAATGGAGTCTGCCCCCAGGGGTCTTGTGGGAGTGAACTTCTGTAGGAATTGTAGTTTTTTGACTTTGGCGCCTAAATAGAACTGGAGAGGGAGCCCATGCTGTGACAGACAGATGGATCAACAAATCAAACCTTTTGGATCAGAGGGAAAGTCCCAAGCTGCCTGCAGCAGAGTGTGAGTCTGAGTTTGGAGCTAAGAGAGCGAAAAGCTCGAGATATTCGAGCAGCTGCTCCTGCAAAGTCGCACGGGAAACTGGTGGGAAGGCTGTGTTGGGACTGCCTGCCTACTTGTCCCTGGTGAGGGAATCCTTTAGCCTGAATTTAAACTGGATTAAATCCGAACCAATTGTGACAAGAATTACTGAATTGTGACTGCCTTATAGCCTGATGAGGACCGAAGATTTGCTCCACACGATCGGCCTGTCAGGACATTTGAAACCACTGCAGAACATACGGTTTTGCACAGGGACACTGTAATTCCAACTGGACTGTCATCTGAGCTGTGATATTTACCTTATTTTACTATAAGTGTGCTGAATGGTGCTAGTGGGTCATGATTTGGTTCCCCACTGCCTAATTGTGTCACACTTGCTGGAAGCTGCATCCAGCACCTACTGGACTGAATCCACATTCATCTCCATCAGGTCTGGGCCCTGCCAACCTGGCCCAGCCAGCTACTCACGCCGCAGAGAAAGCCATCGACGAGAGACCAGCCTGGGGATCAGTCCCCTGCTCAACACCTTGTATAGGATCGACAGCTTGGTGATTTGTGTGGGCCCTGCTTCTCCTGGCGAACCAGCAAGTCATCCTGAGATCCCCATTTCATCACTCCTGTGTCCTGTATTGGGTAGCATGAGTAAACACCAGGGTAGCTCCCTGCAACAACAGCTCAATCAAAGTGTGCTATCTGATTTAATTGTTTTGCTTGATTATCATGAACTGAGCCATCTGGCTCTGGATTACAAATTGTGGGTTACTGTGCATGACTATTTCTTTCCACCTACAGGGCCCCGACCAGCTGCAGTGCCGGCCTACCCCAGGCAATCCTTCAGGCTAGTCTACCTCACCAACTGGGTACCCAGAGTGTGTGTGTGACTGCATTGAGGGACTCTAAAGTGCATGCCTTGTAGCCTGATTAAATCAGTATCTAAACCAATCAGCCTGATTACGCCCCTTCCTTGTTCACTTCCCCTGAATAAATCAGATCTGAATCTTTTTGCACTTAACCTGACTGTGGTGCCTTTCTGTTCAAACAGCACTGTGGTACTATTGTTTTCTGTGTTTAACCTTACTTTACAGGGGATCTCCTGGGCCAAACAGGTGGAGGCAGCCCTGGTGGTAAGTGCAATCTGAGTGGGGATATATCTGTTGTTTGGGGGTTATTGTACCTGTGTATTCTGTTCATTGTTTAGGCCACTGGAGAGGAAAGAAGGGGGGGCCACAGTGTCCTGGAGGGCTGTACCCAGGTCAGCTACGCCACCACCAACCCTGTCCTCCGGGTGGAGGCACTCGTTTTCAGTACCCAGGCCTCTTAACCTGCAACTAGTCAGGCAGGCAGGAGTAGTAGCCCTTGGGATAGCGCCAACTAGGGGTTACATTTGAATGAATATTCTGCTGCCATATTCACAAAGGCCAGGAATAGAGTTATACTGGTCAAGGATATGCTATTCAAGGGGAAGCAGAACAACAAACCTTGGGATACATACGCAACACCTGAAAGAGTTGAGAAAAATGCTTAAAATGGTAAATGTAAACAAGCTAGCGGGATGTGATGGAATGCACACAAAAAATCCCAAAGGAACAAGCTAATTAACTAGCCATAACCTTGACAATTATATTCAATCAGAACTGCATATGTGGGGCTGGCCCAATGCTGCTGTGTCAGTGGCCCAGGTTGGGGGCAGACTCAGAGGTTGGCAGTCGGGTGGGTAGCTGGGAAGAGCACTGTCACTGGCAGTGCATCCCAGTCGGGGGGGAGGGGAGGCAGCGCATCCATGGTGAGGATCTCCTGTGGGGATAGATGGATGGAGACATAATGACCCTTGAAGCAGATGGAGGTGGTCTTTTCATAAGCAAACAGCCCTGTGTAAGGGGCCTGCGATCAGAAAGAACAGTTATGTACTTACCGTAACAGTAGATCTTTAAGAAAATTTCTTCCCTTAGGCCACACCTTTGGAACATCAACCGTCAGGCACTAGACCCACATGGAAACTTTTGCTGGCTAGGGCCACTCACGTCAACATCTTGCATCAGCATGTATATAACTGTGAGTAACCCTTATCTCTCCTGTCAGAGATTTGACTCAGAGGGCTGTCACGTCTGGGAAACCAGGAGACCATATCAGCTCCAAGCATACAAGGTGAGGGAAGGTACTGAATGAACCACCATGTTGAAGACCAAGTGACAAACCTGTTATGTCAACCTGGGGGGGTAGTGGGAAGGTAGGCATGGCCCAAGGAAAGAGATTCCCTCGAAGATCTACTGTTACGGTGAGTATGTAATTGTTCTATCTTTCTCAAGGATATTTCTTCCTTTAGGTCACACCCTTGAAATGATTCCCAAGCAATACCGAAAGTAAACTGGGAGGCTGGTACAGTCTAAATCAAGAGATGAGCCCTTGCGGTATGGCAAGACTGAAGTCAGCACGTCTGTGAGAGGCTATGTCCATACTGTTATGTTTAGTGAAGGTGTGGACAGTGCTCCATGTGGCTGCAGCACAAATGTCGGCAGCAGAGACATTTTTGAAAAAGGCAACAGAAAAAGCCACACCCCTGGTGGAGTGACCATAAACAACACCATGAAGTTCCTTACTGTACTTCCTGTAATAGAATGTAATACACTGTGCCAACCATTTGGACAGATACTGTTTAGACATAGAAACACCCTCTTTCACAGAGGCAAATGAAACAAAAAGCTAAGATTTTTGCAGTCTTTAGTCCAATGTACATAACATCTCAGAATTCTGCATACGCCTTATGTATGGAGCAGTGCTTCACCGTGACTGACATGTTCAGGATTGTAAACAGGAAAGTGGATGGATTGGTTTAAAGTAAATTTAGAAACCACTTTTGGTAAAAACATACGATTTGTATGCAAAGAAACTCTGTCTTTGTGAAAAATCAAATAGGGAGGCTTACGGATTAGAGCTTGCAGCTCTGAAATCCTTTGAGCAGCAACCAAAACAATGCTTTCCACGACAGAATGCGTAAGCCACAACTTGCAGCTGGCTCAAGAGGTGCCAAAGTAAGTTTTTCTAGCATGAAATCTAGGTCCCAAGGTGGGACTGGATGTCGGATAGGAGGTTTTAGATGTGAAATACCTCTGAAGCTCATACGGGAGATCTCCAATTGCGCAACTGTACATCCATCAATGGGGGCATGGAAAGCTGATATACAGTAGCGGCCAAATGCACCTTGAGGGAGGAATACCATAGACCAGATTCTAACAGGGACAGCAAGTATTTCAGTACCTCATTTACTGGACAGGTGAAGGGGTCCAGATGCTTGAAGGTGGCCCATAAAGTGAACCACTTCCATTTTAATGAATGCCTAGCAGAAGGCTTTAGGCTGCTATTAACATGTCAACTTTAGGTGATACACCAAAACATGTAACAGCTATGTCTTTAGGAGCCATGCATGGAGATGTATGGACTTCAGGTCCAGATGAAGTAATGAGCCCTTGTTCTGTGATAGTATGTTTCAACAAAACGGCAAGCGTACTGGGGGTTCCACAGCAAGTTTTTGCAGAAGTAGAAACCAGATCTGACGTAGTTAGTCACAGAGGAGCAATGAGGATGAAGGTGGCACCTTTCATCTTCACCTTGAGCAGCACCCTCTGTATTAGTAGGACTGGAAGGAATGCATGCAGAAACCTCCATTTCCAAGAGAGAGACAATGTATCTTGCCAGAAAACTTCACGGCCTGGAATGCACAAGAAGAAACATGGCAGTTTTTCATTGTGTAGGGACCCAAAAAGGTCCAACTCTGGATGACCCCATCTTGTGAAGAGGTCATTGACCATGGAGTTCAATAGTTCCCATTCATGCATCTGGGATGGTGAGCTGTTTAGCTTGTCTGCTAAGACATTTTGGACACCTAGGAGATGCACGGCTCACAGTTCTAGGTCATGATCCAGCACCCAGCACCACACTCTCACTGTTTCCCTGCATAGGGGATACAAATGAGTGCTGCCTTGTTTGTTTATATAGTGGACCACAATGATGTTGTCCATCTGGAGAAACAGAGGTCCCCGAGTCAGATATTGGTGAATTGTTTGTAGACTGTATAAGATGGCATGCATTTCCAGGCTATTGATATGTAGACTGGCTTCCGCTTGGTTCCAGGAGCTCTGTGTTTGATAGGTCCCCAAGTGCACACCCAACCTGAACCTGACGCATCCTTCATAAGGATTTGTGTTGGAGTGGGAGTAAGAAATGGAATGCCCTACCCCAGGAACTGGCCTTTAGAAGCCAATCGACCAGCTACAGGAAGACATACGAGCCTTCCCTGCAAAGGGCTGCTGCCACCACTGCTAAGCATCTGGTAAAGACCTGTGATGCAGAGGATAACCCATAGGGCAATACTTTAAACTGATAACACTTATCTTGCAACATAAAGCAGTAATATTGTCTGTGTTCTTTCTTGATTCTGATATGAAGGTAAGTATCTTTCATATTCAGGGAGCATAACCAGTCCCCTGGTTGTGAGAGGAGAACAAGAGCTTGTGGAGAGACCATTTAAAATTTATTGAATTCTATGCAGAAGTTGAGGCCTCTCAGATTTAGTACAGGCCTCAGATCTCCTGTCCATTTTGGAACCAGGAAATATTTGGAATAAAATCCCTCGTTCATCTGATGAGCAGGAATGGGTTCTATGGCATGTTTTTGTATCAATGATTATGTTTCCTCTTTCGGCAGAGATAAGTGACCCAGTAGCTAGCTGGAAGGAGGCAGAGAATGCACTGGAGGGGTTTTTAAAAGCTCCAGATCCTACTCCCTTGCAGCTATTTCTAAGACCCATTCATCTGTAGTGATCTCCCTCCATTTTGAAAGATGAAGGGAGCTACAACCCCAACAGCCACCCTTGGAGGCAAAAGCAGCTGTAGTGGAAGAGGAGTGGAATCAGAATGAACCGGTGAGGGCAGAATCATTACTTTCAATGGCTTTTGGTGCTTCTGAT
Organism: Neoceratodus forsteri; assembly: GCA_016271365.2. Taxonomy (NCBI): domain Eukaryota; kingdom Metazoa; phylum Chordata; order Ceratodontiformes; family Ceratodontidae; genus Neoceratodus; species Neoceratodus forsteri. Next base: position 703,961,707 of record CM028135.1, on the reverse strand, counting down.
TGGGCACCTGGGGGGAAGAGGTTCAGGCAGGGCACCACCACCCTTTCCTCTAACTTACTGATGACAGGTGGGATGACTACCTCCTGCAGCTGTAGGATGAAAGGACCCTCTGTCATAACCTGTACCAGGTGTGGGATAGAGGGATTTGACTGACATAAGTGTTATTTTGGAGGACTGAAGACTTCATAAGGTCTCTTCAACATCATATCCAAATAGTTTCTTGCCTTTAAATGGGGCACTCAAAATGGCTTGCTGGACATCAGTGGCAAAGCCAGCAAATGTTATACAAGGATAACGCCTCATGCACATGCCAGAGGTAGCTGCCCTGGCAGAGGCATCGGACACACCATATGCTAAGTGCAATAAATGTTTGACAACCTCAGCACCAGTATTTAAAGTTTTACGAAATTCTGTTTTGGCAGAGCCTTGGAATTTTTCCACAGGCTGTTCTGATGTCTGATAAAATGTGCCTGATAGCTGACAAGCTTAAGGACCAGTGAAGCAGAAGCATATGTTCTTTTGCCTATAACATCCAGCTGCCTAGATTCTTTATTGGGGCAAGGAACTTAAAATGTTTTGGTGCCTTAGATCTATCGTGTGCAGCTATGACTAATACCAAGTCCGTCTCTAGTTGGATAGCAAAATAAGGTTGAACAGTAGGTGCCGGATACTGCTTATCAGCCTTGCATGGTACAGCAGGAATAGCTTTAGGCATGCGCTAGTTAGCAAAGGTAGCATCCTCCAAAGCAGGGTAACAGGAGGAATTATGAAGGATGGAATGCAAGTGACAGTCAAAGAATCCATCAGCTTTTTCTTGGTGGAATCCTCTTCCACAGCAAAACCCAGTTCAATCTGGTTTTGTTGAATGAGCTAAAGGTATAGTCTTCTGGTGGAGATCTGGGTGTGTACACTACATAATCTTTATTGCATGAAGACAGGGTAGAGCTGGAATGTGGGTTATACTGTTCTACATCATACTCCTGTTTCTTTCCATAATCCTCCTACATTATGAGATCTGCATTATATCCCAGATAATCATTGGCAGACCTGACAACGATGAGAGCAGAGGACTGTGCTGGTGATGTCAGTAGTGGTTGGGAAGGAGGAATTTACAGTGAGCTGGTAGTAGATGTGGACTGGACCAGTGTAGAAGTTACACCCATCGATGTTAAGACAGGCTGCATTGGCAGGCCTGGCAGAAGTCATCGTAACATGCCAGAAAACAATGCCAGCGTTGCTTGCGAGTCGATGACACCCTGGCCAAGGGTCATGATTGCTAGAGTTGATGAGTGACCAAGACCAGTCAACAATGGTGATGTAATATCCATAACAGGCACAGTAGTGCCAAAGCCAAACCTCAACCTTGGTGTCTGGTCAACGGTTGGGGGGGGGGACTATAGCCACCGTCACTGGAACAGGTGGAGGTGAAGTAAGGTTACCTGCAGGCCTCGGCAGTGACTGGAATCTCAAAGGGGAGGACTCCTTTTCTTTGTCCCTATGATTGTGCTTGTGAGATGACAAGGATCAGTCTTTATCTGGTCTTAGGCTTTGACGACTGAGAACAAGTCAATGGAGCAGATGACGCTGACTTCTCACTTTGATTTGCCTTCTTCACGGTGGTTGCTAGAGTTTTAATGTCTCAAGCTCCTTTCTGTGATGTTGCCTAGTAGCCTGATTAAAGCTCAGGCAAATCTCATAGGCTTGAACATTGTGAGAGAGGCCCAGGCAACAAATCCACACCTTGTGGGTGTCATTCTGAAAAATCTTCTCTCCGCTCTCACAGTACCAGAAGAGTGTGGAAGGCTTTGCTGGCATGCAGTAGTAGCAATGAACACTGAAAAATATGTAGAAAATAACAAAGCACAATGCTGTACGCAATATTCTTTTCTGTAGCAGGTCTGACGAGGCAAATCAACAGCAGAAAAAGAAGTACGAAGAGATATGGGCTCCCACAGTTATATACATGCTGACGCATGATATTGACATGGGTGGCCCTGACTAACAAAATATTTTATGTGGTCCTAGTGTCTGAAGGCTAGTGCGGTCTTAGGAAATCCTCTATGAAGACAGGACAGTTACCTACTGTAAAAGTAGATCTTCGAAGAGACTCTCATCCATTGAGCCACATCATGGAACTGTAAGCTGCTGGCATCAGAACCACCCAGAAATGTTTGCGGGCTGAGGCCGCCACGTCAACATGTCTCATCAGTGCCTATATAACATGGGCATCCCCAGCATGCTTCAGTTTCCTGTCAAAGACAAGCTCAGAGGATCATCGGACTGGCAGGGACGAAAGTGACCAGGACCAAACTAGGCACACAAGAGAGGAAACGGAAACCAGATCGATGCCATACGATGCAGCAAAGGAATATCAGGTTGTGACAACATAAGCATTGTCACCCATCACCCAAACTGGGGGAAAGGACAGAGGGAGAGTTGTGGCTCAGTGGAAGAAATTATCTTGAAGATCTGCTATTACAATACATAAAGAAGAGTTAGGTACTTACCATAACAGTAGACCTTCAAGAGACTCTCTTCCATTAGGACACACCTTTGGAACTATACCCAAGTCTGCGTTCGGACCCACACAGAAACTTGTGCTAGAAGGTGCCATCCACGAAGATGTCGTGTGTCAACACCTATATATACACGGGCATCCCTATCTCTTCTTAATTCCCTGCCAGAGATTAGACTCAGAGGACCTCCACTTCTGGGGAACCAGATCAAACTAGCACCAAGCATATTAGGCAAGAAATGATGTTGGACATAACAGCCAAGGATTAGGATAAAGCAGAAATATATGATGCCACCCTTACTAGATAACATAAGGATAATGGAGGAGATTCTCTCAAAGATCTACTGTTATGGTAAGTACATAACTGTTCTATTTTCTTTGAGGATATCTCTTTCATTAGGCCACACCTTTGAAACAAGTCCCAAAAGCAAGTGGGAGGATGGTACAGTCTGATTCAAGACTGCAGGCCTTGTTGTACAGCAAGTCCAAAACCTGTTCATCTATGAGAGACTATGCCCAAAATGTAATGCTTAGTGAAGATGGGGACAGTGCTCCATGTTGCTACTACACAAGTGTCAGCCACAGAGACATTTCTGAGACAAGCAACAGAAGTGCCATACCCCTTGTAGAGTGACCACGAACCGCATCAGGAAGTCTCTCACCGTAATTCCTGTAACAGAACATAATACAATGAGCCAGCCATTTGGACAGACACCCTCTTTCCCAGGGTGAACAGTACAAAAAGGTGAGAGGACTTTCTGTAGTCCTTGGTGTGATTCACAAAGTATTTTGGTATCCTGTGGGCATTCAATGTATGAAGCAATGCATCACCCTGACTGGCATGCTCAAGGTAGTAAACAGGAAGCTGTATTTAATTCAATGTAACCTCTAATACCACCTTTGGTAAAAACTTAGGATTAGTATGCAAAGAAACTCTGTTTTTGTAGAAAATCAAATAAGGAGGCTGTAGCTCTGAACTCCTTCAAGCAGAAGTGACTGCAGTAAAATAACACTTTCCATGACACGAAGCAGAAGACACAGCTCATGGCTGGCTCAAAAGGAGCCAATATCAGTTACTCTAGGACAACATTCAGGTCCCAGGGTAGGACCAGATTATGGATAGGAGGTTTTATATGCATAATACCTCACAGAAAAATATGGACGGCCACCAACTGGACAACCATATGCCCATCAATCCATCAATAGGGGAATGGAAAGCTGATATATTGGCCAAATGCACCTTTAGTGAGTAATACTGTAGACCAGAGTCTGACAGTGACAGTACATATTCCCATACCACATTTACAGGACATGTAAATAAGTCTCAATTCCTGGAAGCAGCCCACAAAGTGAATCGATTCCATTTTAGTGAACTTGTGTGTCTGGTGGAAAGCTTTCTGGCCATAACCAGCACATCAGAAACCTTAAGTGATACACCAAAATGTGCTATGGCTATGTTTCCAGGGGCCATGCATGCAGATGCAGGGATTTCAGGTCCAGAGGCACCAGAGATCCCCTGTCCTGTGACAACAGACCTGTGCACAGAAGAAAAGCAATTGGGGGCTCCATTGCCAGCTGTTGAATGCAGAAGTGGAAACCATACCTGATGAGGCCACAGTGGTACAATTAAGATGAAGGTGGCCCCTCCATAACCACTTTGAACAATACTCTCTGTTTCAGTGGAATTGGAAGAAATGCATACGGAAATTTCCTTTTCCAAGAGAGGGATAATGTATATTGCCAGAAAACTCAACCCATCTTGCAAAGAGGTTGTCTACAATTAAGGTCAGCAGATCCCATTCATGTATCCTGGAGTGTGACCTGCTTAGCTTGTCTGCTAAGACATTTTTTGACACCTGGAAGATGCACGGCTGACAGGACTACGACATGTGACAGCACCCAGTACCACAATTTCATTGCTTCCCTGCACAGGAGATTGGAATGAGTGCACCCTGTTTGCTGATATAATGCATCACACTGACATTGTCCACCTGTATTAACAGAGGACCTGGAGTCAGATGCTGCTGAAATGCTCAGAGACTGTAAAAGACTGCCCTCCTCTCCAGAGCACTGGTATGTAACTTGGCCTTCACCTGGGTCCAGGAGTCTTGTGCCATATAGGTCCCCAGGTGTGCACCCCAACTGAAGCTGGAGCATCAGTGGTCAGGATCTGCTTCAGAGTTGGAATAAGGAATGGAACACCCTTTAACAGGTCATCACCATCCATCCATCATGTAAGTGCTCTGTGCAACGGAATTGTGATGTGTATCACTGGATCCAGCTTGTCCGTCTGCTAATCCCACTGGACCTTTAATGTCCACTTAGGGATCCTCATGTGTAAGCAAGCCAGTGACACAGAGACAATGGCTGCTGCTATGAATCCCAGAATACATAACAAATTTCTGGCTGGGACATGATGACTGTGGTATACCAATCTTGCTTGAGTAATCAGGTTTTCTTCCCTGTCCAAGGGTAGGAATGCATAGCCCTTTTCTGTGTCCAGGACCGCTCCTTTGTACTGCAATCTCTAGCAAGGAGTCAGGATAGACTTTAACACATTCACTGTGACTCCTAAGTCGTTGAACAACTGCCATGCCCGAGACATGGTGTGTAGCAGATGTTCCCTGGAGCTGACTTTCAGTAGCCAGTCTTCTAGGTACAGGAACACATACATGCCTTCCCTGCGAAGGGCTGTTGCCACAACTGCCAAGCATTTGGTAAATACCTGTGACACAGAAGACAAGCCAAAGGGCAATACTCTGAACTGGTAATGCTGCCCTTTTAGCATAAAGTGAAGATAATGTCTGTGGTGTGGGGACAATCTGAACTGAATCAGGCTGAACCAATAGGGACAGATCCACCAGCTCCAATGGCCTTGGGTGCTTTTGAATGGGCACCTAGGGGAAGGAGGCCTGGCAAGGGCCCACTACCCTTACCTCGGCCTTGATGATGGTCATCTTGATGGCTACCTCTGGCAGCAGGCTGTCGAAAGGATCCCTTTCTGTGAACCCTAGCAAATGTGGAAAAAAGGGGATTTAACCGACCTTAGTGTAATTTTGGATGTTTGAAGGCCTCTAAATGCCTCTTCAACATCATACCCAAACTATATGCTCCCCCTAAAAGAGGCATTTAAAACTGCTTGCTGTACATCATTTGCAAAGCCAGTTGCTCTTAGCTAAGAATAATGCCTCATGCAAAAGCCAGAAGCAGCTGCCTTGGCAGACACATCAGACACATCATGTACTGAGCAGAGCAAGTGTTTGCAACCTCAGTACTAGAAATTGAGGTTTTAATAAATTAATTCTTGGCAGAGCCTTCTGTCAGAGCCGGGCTACAGCTTCAGCAGCCTTCCACAGGCTATCCTGATACTTAATCTTATGAGTCTGGTAATTTGCAATTCCAAGGCCTAGTGAGGCAGAGGTGTATGTGTGCTTACGCATCACATCCAGCCTCCTGGATTCTTTGTGAGGAGGCAGAGTACTCATGTGTTTCAGTGCCCTGGATCTATCATGGACAGCCATAATAACCAATTAGTCTGTCTCTGATTGATTGGCATAATAAGGCTTAACAGATGGAGCAGGGTACTACTTGTCAGCCTTTCATGGTATAGCAGGCAATTAATTAATTATTTATTTTTATTTATTTAGTTCGTTTTTTGTTGACCAGAAAAGGAGGACTAGACAATTCTGCCTATTTTTGGCCTTTTGGGGATACAGATGGATGCCAACTAACACTGAACCAGATTAAGCTGTTGGTGATATTTTCAGTGAACGGGGGAAATTTGGCCAGGACATCGGGGATATTACCCTACTTTTTGGCAGGGGGTGCTGTCACTCTGTGAGGGATCATGGAGGATCCCAGTCCAAAGGAGATGGAGCAAGGAGGAGGTTGTGATTCAGTGCAAGAACAAGCACAGGGGACAGAGGCTATGGAGGTACAAGAACAAGATATCGATGTCTCAGAAAATACGCAGGACATGGTAGAGGATGAATAACGTTTACAAAAGGAGTTGGAGGAAAAAGACTTTGAACTTAACAAAGGCAAACTAGAAGAAGAAAAGAAAAGGAAACAATCTATGAAAAGCCCTATTCTGTCATCAGTCAAAATGGGAAACTTTGTTCCTGAGGCTTCAGGTCAGACTCTGCCCCCAGGGCAGAGACAATCGCAATCTTCACAAGACTCACAAAACTTTCCATTTACGGCAAACCAGACTGGATGGATTCCTTTGACTGCTTTACAAGAAGCGAGTTGGCTTTCTGCTAAAGGTGAATGGATACTGGATCCTAAGATTCCCTTACCTGGAACAATTGAGCAGATTTGTGGGACCACATTTCCAACATCGGAGACGCTAAGTACACAATCAGATTCAGAAGGTCAGCAACCAGCTGTGGTGGCAGCTGTGGCAACATCTGATCTGGAGACCTGGGTTTGAATTCCACAGCCCCACTTGTACCCTGTGTGACCCTGAGCAAGTCACTTAACTTCCTTGTGCTCCAGGTCACACCTGTAAACAAGTTTTCAGCTTAGTGTGTCTCTTTCTCCTGGTAAAAAAACAAATATCAGTAGAGGGAACAGTGACCTCTTCTAAGGCTACTGCGTCAGATGCAGAGAAGGGACATACTTCTACAATGGTCAAGGAGCCAGACAGGGCCATGACCAACAAACCCATTCAGCCAGATACTGCAGACGTGGCTGATACAACTCCTTCCCAAGGTAAAGAATCTTCGCCTAGTGTGCCACCGAACAGCTCGACAGATACTGCTTTTACCTTACATTCTATGAATGTGGATGAAGTTCTAGACTTAACACCAGACACTCTAGAGCCCGCTGAGAACATGACAGAGACCCAGTAGCTATGCTAGCCACTTCCAGAAACCAGCAGAAGCTGCTAAAAGACAATTTGTAGTTGTCTCAGATACAGTGGAGGCTTAGAGTTGCCTCTGAATAGAGATAACGTTGGGAAAGATCTGACAATTGATTCTTTACATTTTTCTCCAGCAGAGGTTTATGTGTTTATCAGTGCCTCCGGCGATCCAAACTTATAAAGTTTCAGGTCTGCAAATGTACTGGATAAGTTCTGGGCAGCTTACCAATCAGTTAAGGACACTCCTCTGTGGAAACCATTTGTAGCAATATCTATTATTAAACCCACATTTCAAACAATAACAGTGTTATTCTCCAATGAGGGGGTCAGTGTGAAGGACATTCTCTACTGGTTAGAAAGGTCTACTGTGCATGGTATATCAGAGGCAATCATTGATAATGGATTCTGGACGGGGGGGGGTGGAAATTCAGAATCCATCTGAGACATACAGAACATGGGATACAGCACCTACCAAATTGTTTTTTTTCTTGGCAGGGATTGTGGAATATTATTTTATCCAGGACAGCCATGTTCATGTTATAGGTGTGACTCACCTACACATTTAAACACTAATTGTGACCAACTAAAATGCTTATCGTGTGGGGTGCTGGGCCATACTGCAAATCATTGTACTGTCCCCCCATATGTAATCTTTGTGGAACAGATGATAATTTCTTCCCATCTTGCCCATAGGCTGCTCACAACACTTCAGATTATTCAGAGCAGGACTTTTATGTCAACAAAGCTACAAGATCACACATGATAGGCTCTCAGAAGAAAGCACCACCCCCAACCCACCTTTTTCTAGACTCTTTACAAATACTCAGATTACTAAATGGATGCCATCATCATCCTTGGTAGAGGTGCCTGAAACACAGGAAAGGGTTGTAAACCTGACAAACTGTACTGGGAATACTGCCCACCAGCCAGGGAAAGTCACAAACCAACAGTCAATGAAAGAGATGCCCACGCCCTTTCAGGTCCTCTATCCCAAACTCTAGTTACTTCACCTATTGTTTTACTGAAGATTTAACTACTTTCCATACAGCACCAAAACAAAAGAGGGTGCCCTACAAAAATGACAAAACAGGCTGCAGTTGATCCACTGCCTACAGAAAACCGATATGAGGTTCTGCAAAGTTGGGGAGAAGTAATGGATGATGAGGATTCCAATGTTTCCTATCAGTCCACACAAAGTGAACCAATATCTGACTTAGGAATTCAAGAGGCAGTTGGGCCACTGCATACTCAAAAAAGGGTTACAAGATCAAGCAAGAAGAAACTGTAACTTTGATCACATCTGGCACTTCCAATATTTAGGCTAGCTAGCCTGAATACAAGCAGCATTAAATCGGACTTCAAAAGAAAATCTACCTTTGCAGTTCTACAGTCTCTACCGTATGATGTTTTTCTTTTACAGGACACTCGACTATACACATTGCAAGAAGTGCAAAAAGGTACAGAGGAATGGTTTAACGGCACATCTTATTGGTCCATATGATCAGATCAATGTTCTGGAGTTGGCATGTGTTTTACAACACCAGATTTTATAACACAAAAATTAATTGAGGTTGAGCCAGGTCGGGCATTAATACTGGATATACTGTTTCAAGGGATGGCTTGTAAGCATATAAATCTTTATGGGCCACAAACTAAAGCTCTCAGAATAGCGTTCCTGCAAAATATTCAGCCTTATCTCTTTACAAATAGACAAATCTTGTGGGGTGTGGACTTTAATATTGGTTGGTCTCTTGGCAAATCAGTTTGTTTTAAGAAGAAAACATATTGTGATAGATCCTTTTTATCAACTATGATAAAACAAGCAAATCTTAAGGATGCCCAAGCTTCTGTATCACAGCCCCTACAAAATAAATTTTTAAAGGGAAGTTAGCCATGAGAATCGATTACTGGTTCGTTACATCTGCTCTCCCCATTTTTCAGTCTGAGACAAAACCTTTAGAAACCTCTGATCACGCCTTAATAGGGATTCAAGTTTCTTCACACACCCCTAGAATGGCAGGAAGGGGTCACTGGAGACTGAATGCCAGTTTACTTTTGCAACCACAGATTCTAGAGGATATAAAAATAATATTACAGGACCGGAAATCAGTTTTATTTTCATATGATTCAGTTATAGCATGGTGGGAGGATACCAAGTTATGCTTAATTGATTTCTTTAAACAAACATCCAAAAAACTATCTACACAAAAACTCAGTCCTATATAGATCTACATCAGCAACTGTATGAACTAATGTCTTTACAGGCAGAATCTAGACATGATTATTCAGAAGCTATTTTGAAAATAAAAAAACACATGATGGTACTTCAATATAATAGACAAATAACACTAGAAAAAGAACAACAATTCGGAACTCAGGGTAGAAAGGAACAAACAAACCTCTTTGAGGACTGCAAATCTAGACTAAGTACAAGGCAGTTTATGGCATTACAATGCAAAACTGGGGAAATGCAAATGGATAATGGAGACATAATGACGGTATTAGAAAATCATATCCATGAGCAATTTGGTTCCTGAATTTTAGAAACTGAACACATGCCTACTATTTCACAAGCAGTGTCACCTCATAAATTAACAAAAAACAAGCTTTGAGCCTAATTACGGGGTTCACTGCAACAGAAGTGGCATCAGTTATTAAAACACTAAAAAATAATACAATCCCAGGACCTGATGGGCTCTCAGGAGAATTCTGTAAAATTTTGTGGGACCAGACACCAACAGAATTTTTAGGATTATTTAATGCCTTCTTACAAAAAGATAGAATAACGAACTGGGTGTATGAAGGGTTCATTATTTTTTGTTTAAAAAAGGTGACTGCAATCGGATAATAACTGGAGGCCAATTACCTTACTGAATATTGATTTTACATTTTTTTCTAAATTATTAGGGAATAGATTGTCAACAGTATTAGATGTATTAATACACCCCTCTCAATTTTGTTCAGTCCCAGGATGTAACATTTCAGATGCCCTCATTCTTTTAAGAGAGATTATGGATAGAGGTTCTTCTAAACAACTCTAAGGCTGTTATGAGTTTCGATCAAACCAAGGCTTTTGATCGCATTTCCCATGGTTAACTTTACAGACTTATGGTGTCCTTCTTTAATATATAAAATGGCTGCAAATTTGCTATGCCTTGGCTTATGTTCACCCATACAAAAATGGCATGGTGTGTAATAGATGTTCTCTAATGGTAGGAGTCTGACAGGGTTGTCCCCTTAGTCCTCTATCTGTTTACACTAGATCCATTATCAGAATAATAAATAAATCACCAAACATAAGGGGAATTAGTATGTCTGGTATTCCTGAGGTGAAATCTATTGCCTATGCTGACAATATGTGTTTTTTAGTACAGGATGCCCCTACGGGTACGCCTCCTTATGAGGTTTTACAAAGTTTGGTGCAGGTTACAGGGTCAGCTATTAATCCATCTAAGAGGTTGTGTCTAAATGTACAGAATATAGAACAGCTGGAGAATGATATTAGTAATATCAAGATAGTTACTACTCCAAGTAAAATTCTTGGGATTTATTTTGGCCCTGGAGATATGGCTCTATATAATTGGGAACAATGTTTGACAAGTGGTAGGTCCAAGGTAAGCAGATGGAATTCATGGTGTATGGGGAAATTAAAAATAATTGTTTTAATTAAAACCTTTTTAATACCCATCTTTTTGTTTGTAAGCCAAATTTTCCCAGTACCTAAACAACTAGACATGGCCTTATTAGCCTGTTTTTTTAAAACTGTTTTTGGGGCAGTAGGTTAAACTCTGTAAAACGCAACACTCTGTATATGGATCTAAGAAACAGAGGGGTGGGGATGCCTAACCTAGTCGTTTTTACCATTTTTCTTTTTATGAATGTGCTTTCGATAATAAAGAAAAACAAACATATTTAGATTCCATGGGTAACTCCCATGATAAAAGATGTCCTGCATGAATGGGAAGAGGGTGCTTTTGTACACAAAAATAAGAGGCATTCTTGTTTATCTTCATTTTGGACACACATTTTTGATTATGTAAAAAAATAGAATATTGCCTACCAAGAGGTTATATCACTTATCAGGAAACAGCTGTATATGGTTATTTTATCAAACTACTTTTCAGAACAGCAGTACTCAAATTTTTCGAATAGAAACCAAGAATTCATACAGAAATTTTATCAGATCCAAGAATCCCCTGGAAAATGTGGGATATTATTTGGCAAGGGGCCCATGGTAGGATCAATACAATGAGTAACCATATACATAAAGGGTTAGCGGATCGATATTGTCCAAGACACTACTGCATTACTTAAAATGAAACCATGGACCATCTCTATTTAACATGTCTCTTTATACTAGAATTTTGGGACATCCTGAAAGAAAAATGGAAACGATCTCCATTCCAAAACCTAACACCAGACTAATAGTTTTATGGGATTTACCCACAATCCTGGCAGAAATAAAACACTAGTACTATAAATCTTATTATGGCATGCTTTCTTTATTGGATTTGGCAAATTCATTTTTGATTAATCTTTCAACAGCAGAATATTACAGCTTTAGAGCTTTTTCATATTATCTTACAGGAACTACAAACTGTTCGAAACAAAGAGCATGTTTGCTTAGATATGGAACAATGGGAATTGTACTGGAAACATTTCTTCTGGATTCATTAGATATTTTGAATCTAAACTATAATTTTCACTCCTATTAAGGACATGGGGAGGAAAACTGAAAGGTCTGGGAAATAACACAATGTTATGAACAGTTTCCTTTTAGATCTAGCACACCACATGGAGTTTATCTGATTGATTTTTTTTTCGTTTTCTGCTTTTATTTCAATTTCATTAAAGAGTGATACCTTTGTTTTGTTCCTATATAATGAAAGTTCTCTCAAAGAATTTGAAATCTGTTTTTGAAGTATATTGGTTCTAAGAATTAAAAATGAACAAAGAAATTCCCCTACTTTTAAAGTAATGGGAGGGAAGTAGACTATATGCTGAAATACTTAATTTTCTTTACCTGTTTATGATTTGTATGTTTTTTTATATGTCCTTTTACTTGTATTGGGATATTGTTTTTGAACATTGAACTATTAAGGATGGGGGGGGAAGGTGTGGGTATAGAATATACGATTTGGATACAGAGAGTTTAGTATTTAATTTCAGATTTTTGTTCCTTTATTTCCCAATAGTATAGTTATAATGGACAAGTATGAATTAATACTGCACTTTGCTTTGAGTAGCTGTTAGTTTCTTTTTGGTTTTTTTTCTCTTTCCTTTTTTTGTTAACATAGCAAATAGTGTCCCTTCCAATTATGATTTTAACACAATGTGACTGAACTATCTTTTTGAATTTTCCTTTCATTTCTGTATTATATTAATGTGAATTAACATTTTTTGTTATTATTTGATGAAGCTATAATAAAAAATTTCCCTACTCTCCAGTAGGGGGAAAAACTGATGGATTCAAGATGGAGGATCAGTCTGTGGAGGACATGGACGTGGGAGCTGTGGTGCAGTCCTCTCACCTAACTCAGGAAACTGAGAAGGACAAAGATGTGCATGAAACATGGCAGCAGAAAAATTAAACGGAGTGAAAAACCAAGAAAGAATGGACATGAGCATGGTAAGCGAAGTCTTACCTGGCAGAGTAACACAGCAAGTGTCAGCAGAGAGCACAGGACATAGTAAAACATTGGAAGAATCAAGTGGAGAAATGGTAATCGAGACACCGGCTGATATCGGGATGGAACAGCTGCAGGAGACAGTTGCAATCATGGAGCAGCTGTCAAGAGAAAATGCAGAAGTACAACCGTGGTGCAGCAGATCAGGAAGCAGTTTAACTTAGAGAAACTACAAACAGAGAAGCTATGGAGCTCAAGGAAGGAGAGTGGTTATCTGAAACAGCTTTAAGAGGGGCTGCATGGATGCAGATGGTAACAGGTCAGTGGATTCCTGACCCAGAGTGGGATGAACAAAATCAAAAGAATTCACAGCAAGCAACAAACAGTCCTGCAACAAACAACTAAACCCAGGGTATAAAGAATACTGCTACAAAAACTGAACTTCAGGAGAAATGACAGGTACCGCAACAAAAGCAAATTATGGGGCCCCCACAAACTGTGACTAATTCTACCATGGTAGTTGATCTAGAAGTGCCAGGCACTTCAGGTACAGTTCATAGGAGGGAGACAACAGAGGGAAAGAATGTGAGGGGTAATTCAAGTGAAAATACTTATGAACAAAATCAGAGTGCAAAAGGGAATTCTAAAGGGAGAACCTTAGCAGGCCTATTTAAAAATAAATTAGAACAAGCACCAAGAAGGAATGCAGTAAGATTAAAGTACAGGGGAGGCCTCCCAGAACACCCACATATGGTTTATATAGCCAGACGACTGTTGAAAGAATCCTTACAGTTTGTACCTGCAGACATTTATGCATTAATTTGTGTGTCTGGTGAAGACACATTTGATACAAGTTTTAAAACAAATGCAGGTCTAAAGAGATTCTGGTGGAAATATAACACTTTGAAACAAATCCTGTTATGGATACCCTTTTATGCTATTCAACTTAATAAACCTCAGATAAAAATTGTAACCATTATGTTTAGAAACGGGGGGGGGGTCAATGTCGGTGACATTTATCACTGACTGCAAAACAGATGTGATATTTTGGGACTGCCTGATGCAATTATTGACACCAAGTGGTTGTGGATGGGAGGCTAGAGATTCAAGGTAAAACTGTTCCAGGTCAATGCAGAAGTCATTCACTTGCCTAACAGTTTTTTACTAGGGAAGGACCAAGATGTGTGTTTCTATAGGGGTCAGCCCAATGCATGCTACAAATGAGGTTCCAAGACTCACCTTAACAGTCCATACAACATGTTGAAATGCTCATTGTGTGGGGGGATATGGACATGCAAGTGAAATGTGCAAGAACATTTTTCAGTGTAACCTATGTAACGGCAAGGGACATGCCTTCCATCAATGTCCCTGGGCCAGACACAATAGGAATGAGGGATGGGACCAGGATAATTTGGTACAGAATGCGCAACATAAAAAAGGAGGCCCAGTGGATACTGCAGCTCTGGTAGCAACAGAGGAAATCTCAGAACAGATAGAACAGGTAACCGAGCAAACAGAAACCAGTCAGGGCAGGCCTGAAATAGAGACTGAAGAAGAAAGGGAACAACCCTTACAAGAAATGTGTACCCCTTTAGAAGGACAGAAGGAGGGGGAAGTGGGAAGTGAAGATACTCAAAATTTGAAACAAAACAAAATTTGTCAGAGGTAGGAGAAAGGCAAGCGGACATGCCCCCCCCCCCCCGAACAGGAGAGTGACCAAAGCAGCCTCAACAAATCCACCAACACCTTTTGTTTTAACAACACAAAACAGTTACTCTGTGTTACAGAAAGAAGGTGGAGATTCAGACCAGGAATCAGATAGGTCCATAAGGTCAGAAGTAATCTCAGAAATGGATGAGAAAGAAGGAAAAATCTTAGATACAGCCAGAAAAAAAAAGAAAAGGGATAAAGGGAAGAAAAGAAAAATGAAGGGGTCACAGACGAAGGAAGACTAAGGGCAGACTATATTACCTATCTTAAATGACCACTATACGCCTAGCTACCTTTAATGTGTGTAGTGTTAAAAACAACAAAAAGAAGATTTCAGTTTTATCCTTTTCAGAAAAATTGAATGTGGATCTAATTATTTTTTTTACAGGAAACAAGACTGAAACCCATTTTTGAAACAGAACAATTAAGGAGAAGCTAGGTGTGGGGGCCTTATTCTGGGACAGACACAGCAGACAGGATAGGGATCTTATTTAAAGGGACTCAGTTCTCTGTCAACAGAGTGGTAGATATACAACCAGGCAGAGCCCTGTTATTAGACTGCAAGTATAAAGATTATGTTTTCAGGATCATTAATACATATGCACCACAGACTAAAGCTACTAGAATATAATTGTTTGATCTTATCAAACCATATCTATATACTAGAAAACACTACTGGGTGGGGGGAATTTAGTTGTAGTTTAGACAGTAGGCGCTCGGGAGAAGAAGTAAAAAAACTATATATTGTGACACACAAATTTTAAATGGGACTAATTTGCAGGACACATATAGACAATTTCAGAAAGATCAGGGGTACATATATTATAGGCACAGATGTGCCACACACATAGACCATATGTTTACCTCTAAGTCCCTAACTTCCACAAAGTTAGAGATAAAACCTACAGAATGTTCAGATCACCATACACTGTTATGAACGTGTAGTCTGGCAACAGCGTGTCCTGGGGTAATTAATCAATCACAAAGATGGAAGCTGAATGCATCAGCATTGGAACAAATAGAAGTTAAGAAACAGGTGGAATTACTATTATAAGCAAGAGAATCAATAATGTGCAAGTACAAAAATGTATGGAAATGGTTGCAAGAAACTAAATATGAATTAAAACAATTATTCATGAATTTGGGGAGGCAAAAAGCTAACACAGATTATATAAAGTATTTAGAATACAGGAATCGGTTGTATAAATTAATGCTGTATCCACCTAGAGATCATAATAAATATAAGACACAGACAGCAGAAATAAAGAAACAGACGTTCAACTATCAGTATGATAGGGCAAAGATGCTCGAGGCAGAAATGAGATATGGGACAATGAAACAACCTGCATGTGACCCATATATGGCCTGTCAACAAAGGTTAGACGCAACTGCAATGATAGGGCTATATAATCAAGATAGTGTTCTTGTGACATCTGATCTGGGGATGCTGTCGATAGTACAAAATAATTTAGAAACAATATTTTCAGAAGCACACCATACACAGGATGATGTGCTTAATTTTTTAATGGCACCATTACCCTCAGTGGGGACAGAATGTCAAACTGCTTTGGAAGCACCAATAACCAGAAAGAAATATATGTTGCAATAAAAACTCTAAAGTTAGGAACATCACCAGGACTTGATGGGATAACAAAGTAATTTTTATGAAACTTTTGCAGAAAGATTAAGCAAAATACTGGAACCAGTTTTTAACTATATCCTAGACAATGAGAAAGACTACCCAGAATTTGGGGAAGCAATAATTAGTTGAATATCCAAGAAAGAAGACAAACGAACATAGCTAACTGGAGACCAATAAGTATATTAAACAGTGACTATAAATTATTGATAAAAATGTTATGCCAAAGGTTACAACAAGTAGCAAGCAATGTAATAGATACTGCACAAACATGTGCAATTAAACACAGGAATATCCAATACAACCTATATTTAATAAGAGAACTGATTGAGAGTACTAACCATAATGGGGTAAAAGGATATGTGTTAGCCCTAGATCAGTCTGAGGGGTTTGACCGGGGTAGGTCACCAGTACTTGTTTAAAGTGCTATCAACACATGGCATTCCAGTAAGACTAGTAGGGTGGAGCATGTATGGGACCTTATATGATGGAGCATGTGTGAGATCTTCTGTAAACAGGATTTTAGGAGAAATAATTGCACTGAACAAAGGAGTGTGACAGGGATGTCTGTTAAGCCCCCTACTATAAACATTTGCACTAGACCCAGTGGTTAGGCAAGTACAATGGGACACTCAGATTATAGGGGTGCCCCCCCCGATAAGCATGTCAACAGAAAAAATATCTGTATATGCAGATGATGTTTGCATTTTTGCAAACAATAGAGAATCAAGAATAAGAGCAATACAAACCTTTCAGACTTATACGGGAGTATCAGGAGCACATCTGAACTTGAAAAAAAAGTGTAGCCATTCCACTAGGAGATATGACTGATGAGGTAAATAATATAGCAGGTATAAAGATAAATAGTAGTCCACAGAAAATCTTAGGTGTTTGGTTCGGGAAAGATGATGTAGCAACCATGAACTGGGCAAAACAACTAGAGATAAGTGAATCAAATGCAAAAATTTGGAAAAGCTGGAGATTAGGTAAAAAGAAAAGAATCTTAATAATTAAGAAATTCTTATTACCTACAGTATGTTTACTTTTCATGTTATGTATATGCTCCACCTGTACAGCTGGAAACTAGGATTCTTAGTAATTATTTTCAAATGTTATGGGGAAGTCGACTAAACCCAGTCAAGAGAGATTTTACATACTGTAGTGTTTTGGCTTGGTCTGCTACTAAGAGACCCTTACCTTCTCTCCAGTCTGCCAGACCCTTCGGTTGTTGCAGGTGAGGACCCCTTGCTGGACCATGCAAATAAACTGGACGGATGCAGAAATAAATGCATAAATGGTTTATTCATAGACAGCAGTTCTCTTCATGAGGACAAGCCCCAGACTGACTAACAAACAGAAATTCAAAGGGTTTCTTAGGATCCCCTGCTAAGACAGCAATTAGCATAATATCTGCTACATAGTTCTTATAGCACTTGATTCCTAGAAAGGTGCATTACAAATAAAGAATTATTATCATTATTATTATTAAAAGGACGGCAGCTGGCATTAGCCCCATACATAAATACCAGTGTACTCCACATCACCTCTGGGACAATTAATGTGAGCACCACTTGAACAAAGCAATATCACACTATAAACTTGAAACACTTTTTTTTTAGTGCAAGGCATGGCACATTTAAAACAAAACAGTACTCCACTGTAGGTAGGGGCGAAGGAAAGAATCTGGACTACACTGGTGACCAGTCAGATTAGTGCCAGGAAACGGGAGAACACCATAGCACTTGAAGCTTGGTTATGTCACAAACGCTAAAGTGCAGGGGAAGGGAAAGGGAAGCGAGGGAAGGGTAGCAGCTGAGAGGGAAGGGTAGCAGCTGAAGAATACCCAGAATGCAAGATAACAGTTTAATAACAGTTGCATAACAATAATATTTACATGAAAACAGAAATACAGAGGGCATACCACCACTGAGTCTGGTTAACAAAAGTTCAAGACCTCCATCGACTTTTCCGGTAAGTGGGAATGGAGGCATATGTGGATTGCACCAGTTCCTGACAGGACGGGGTCAGTTTATTAAAAGCAACCCAGAAGTTCTGCCCACTGTCAAATATACACCACTTTACTCTGTAAGTCCAGGATCCATTTGTTTACTTCTTCCTTAAGATCTTCTCGATCTGGTACACCAGTGCACGCAGAAGAAAGTCCTGAGAAGAAGAAGAAGTAGAAGGCAGCTGAGAAGAAGTCCCAGGAAGGTCATCTGGCAAATCAGGCAAAACAGAATCTGGCTGGAGAGTGTCAGGAGTGGGAAGATCTGTAGGAACTGGTTGCAAGTTGTCTGCTGGGCTCTCAGCTTCAGACAGGATGACAGGCCCAAGTGCAGCTTCATTGTCAGGTGGACTGGGGTCACCTGGAAGGGTGTTACTCAGGTACCCATGTTTCAGTCAGTTGATGTGGACTTTGTTGTGTACCAGCTTTCCATCGGACTTGCGGTGTAGACGAACGTGCACAGGAGGAAGCTTTTCTACAATGTAGAAGGGACCAGTCCAGGGGCGAAGCAGTTTCTTGTTAGCGCCCAGAACAAGGACAGGTCGGTACAAGTACACAATGTCCCCAACGGAGAATGAAGGCTCATGCGACTTGGCTGCTGACATTTTCTGCAAGGCAGATTTTCTCTGGCCCAACATGGTGATTGCAACATGTCTGGCAAGTTCAAGCTGTTCCAGCACAGGAATAATGAAGGAAGATGCTGACTTAGGAACCTCTAACAGTGAGAGATCCCTGTCCAGTGGAGTTCTTGGGTGACATTCATGGACTAAGAAGAATGGTGTGTACTCTGTACTGTCACTACAAGGGCTGGTGTTGTAGGCAAATTGCACAAAGGGAACAAAACTATTCCAAGTGTCATGAGTCTCATCCAGGTACTTGGAGAGTGTGCTGAGAATGGTAGACATCATTATTGCACTCTGTCCATTGCATTGTGGATGGTAACTTGTTCTATGTGTCTTTTTTATATTGAGAAGTTTGAAAGTTTCTTGAACAATGGTTGAAAGGTAGTTAGTGCCTCTGTCTGAATGCATGTACAGTGTGGTACCATGACTACAAATGACTGTGTTGAGGAAGACACTTGGCACTGTGGTAGCTTTGATGTCTTTTAGGGGGATTAGTTCCAAATACTTAGTTAGGTACCCACAAAAACAAGGATGTATTTGTTGCTGGAGTCAGAGCATGTGGGTAAAGGCACAAGAATGTCTATGCTGATCCTTTGGAAGGGTTCAGTGGCTACAGGCATTGGAATAATGTGTGCCTTTGTCGGTTTGGCAGGAGGCTTTCTTTGGGAGCAGGGCTAGCAGGATTTTACAAATCTGACAATGTCCTTGTTCATGTGAGACCAGAGGAAGTAAAGCCTTGTCTTTTCGAGAGTTCTGTGTATTCCCATATGACCTCCCGAAAGTGGAGAGGCATGAGTGGCAAGAAGAACTTGATCGATTAGAGAGGCTGCCACAACTAGTGTACATGAGTTCCATCCGTGCGATGATCCTTGCCTTCCTTGGTCCAAATGTGGAGAAGCACACCATCACTGAAGAAGTATTGCGAAGCAAAGAAAAGTACATCTGGCGATGCTTCTTTTGTTGCGGTAAGGTTCCAGACTCTAAGTATGTGATTATGACAGTGAATTGAGGGTCAGTTCTTTGTTGCATTTTAACAGTAGCCAGGGAGAGGTCAGAAGTAGAGGAGGTGAGAAGCTCTTTGGCTGCTTGCAGTAAGTGAGGATTTGTGTGTCTTTCTGTAGAAGCAGTTGGTAGCAGCAAAGCAACTTTAGGTGCTGTAGGAGTGTCCACAGGAAGCACATCTGTGGCATGAAAAGGAAGTGCTTGTAAGCAGGATTCTTCGTCTGTTGAAGATAAAGCGGAGAGATATCATCTCCGTCTTACACCATCGGCATTTGAGTGAACTCGACCTGGTCTGTACTGAATTTCAGAGTTGTAGCTTTGCAGCCTGGCAAGCCATTAGGAGAACTTGTCTACTGGCTCCTTCATTTTGAATAACCATCTGAGGGCAGTGTGATCAATGATAGCTACAAAGGAAGAGTAGCGAAGGTAGCAGTCAAATTTCTTTACAGCAAATACCATGGCTAGCCATTCTTTTTCTGTGATACCATAGTTCTGCTCAGCTGAAGAAAGAGAGCACCCGGCATAGGAAGCAACTCATTCTGTTCCATCTTGAATTTGACAGAGCACAGCGCCCACTACAAAGGAACTAGTATCTGAGTAGAGCTTGAAGGGTTGGTCGAACCTTAGGTAGACCAATACTGGAGAAGATATTAGGTTTTCTTTCAAGGTTTCAAAGGCCTCTTTGCATTCAGAAGTCCATGTATAGTCACATCCCTATTTGGTGTGGGCAAACAGTGGAGCTGCAATCTTGGCAAAGTTGCAAATGAAGTTTCGGTAGTAGCCAGACAAGCCCAGGAAAGCTCTATGGTCCTTGAGAGTAATAGGTTCTGGATAGTCTGACTGCTGAGAGTTTGTCTGGGTCTGGATAGATGCTTTGAGAACTAAGCACATGTCCCAGGTAATGAATTTGATGCTGTGCAAAACAAACACTTCTCTGGGTGAAGCTTAAGATTGGCTTGTCTGAGACATTCAAATACTTCTTTGAGATGTTGGAGGTGCCCTGGCAAAGTTCTGCTGAAGACAATAACATCGTCCAGGTAGACTAGGCAAGATTTCCAAGACAACCAATGTAGTACAGCTTCCATAACAGGTTGGAATGTGACTGTACTATTCCGAAGTCCCATAGGCAGACGTTTGAACTGAAAAAGTCCCAAGTGGCAGCACCATGCTATGTATGGATGAGAAGCTGGATCAATGGAAACTTGGTAGAACCCACTCTGAAGGTCTAGAGTGGTGAAGTAAGCAGGGCTGGCCACACCAAGACTCTCTAAGGCATCTTTGGTTGTAGGTAAGGGGTAAACATCCTGAACTGTGTAGACATTGAGTTTTCTGTAGTCTACTACAAAGCAATACCCTTTGTCCTTCTTTACCACCAGCAAGCAGGGTGCACCCCAGGGACTTGTAGACTCTTCAACAATGTCTTGACCAAGCATGTCTTTGATCATGTCCTCAAGGACTTGTTTATGTTTGTGTCCCACTTTGTGGGCTCGCTGATGGATTGGTTTCTGGTTGGGCTGCACTTCAATGATGTGTTGCAGGATATCACAACATCCGAGCTTGCTATCTGGACCCATAAAGACATCCACGTAGTTCTCCAGGAATTTCAAAAGTTGTTGCTTCTCTGTTGGAGATGCTAGAAGTTTTGAAGAGGATAGTCGCTGACTGAGGGGTAACTCTGTTGAAGCTGGAGCGGTCATGGTAGTACAAACAGGACTAGAGTTGGTGGAACCAGGCTGAGGTTCTTGCATGAAATGGAGTTGGTCCACTGTAGACAAGCAGACAAACTTACTGATGTTGTCACCCTTTGAGATGACCACAGGCTCATCTGTGAAATTGCAGCATTTTTGGAAGACTGCACCACCATACACCACCGATAATGTGTTTCCTGGAAGGAGACCGGACAAATGTAGTGCAGGGGATTCTGTGATGATGCCAACAACCCCTTGTAGGAGTGGTTCACCTCAAATCTTGGCAATCAAAGCCTCTCTGACTGAGGAGGCACAATGACTGAGTCCATAGCTGCAAGTTGCCTCTGATGATCTAGTGACAGTTTGTCTGAGGCAAAGTCTAGGAAGACTTTGTGAGCTTTGAGGAAGTCCAGGCCAAGAATCACTACAGGTTGTAGATCAGGAACAAGGTAGAACCTGACAGTAGCTTGTTGTGAGCCAAAGTGTAGCTTGAGATGGACCACGCCTGTGATAGGTACTGTAGCTGTACTTGCTGTGATAATGTATTTTAGGTCAGCTGGAGAGATATTAGGTACATGACGGAAAGATTGGTTGTTCAGAATACTGTTGTTGATAACAGAGATTTCTGCTCCAGTGTCGACCAAGGCATGGGTGGACCAATCTTCAATGGTTACAGGTACATAGTTTGCTAGGAGAGGTGATCAGATGACAGGTACCTTTGCCCCTGGAAGTGAGAGTATGCCTGAGTTAGCAGTTAGAGGGTGTGAGTTGTTTGAATTGCGAGAGTCAGAGGGGCGGTCAGTTGCTGTGTTCCCCTGCCCAACAAAAGCTCCTAGTCTGCTGGGCAGCATTCATTTCCCTGATCCTGGGAGTAGCTGTGGGTATCATGTTGATTGCACTGCAGTGGGCACTCTTGCTTCTCTTGAGTCCTGTTGTAATACTTTAGCTTTCGGCAGACAACAGCAGTGTGTCCTCTGAATCCACACCACTGGCAGGTTACAGGCTCTTGGGAAGGCGGAGATGGATCAGGTCGCTGTCAAGGTGGTTGCAGAGTGTTGAAAGAAGTTGCAGAGGAAGCTGTTGAGCTGAGGTGTAAGGTATTGACAGTTGAGATAAGCCTGTCAATCACTGCTTGTTGCTGTTACATGTTGCGTGTGTAGCCGATTGTGAGGAGTGTGGTGTCTGTGCAATGATGGACTGGAATATTGAGATGGACTCTTGCTCAAGTCATGCAGCTTGGATTGTGTCCATCCAGGTGCTTGGCTTTTGCTGTATGACATAAGTACAAAATTGCGGAGGCAGTCCCCAGTCAAAGGCTGTGATTTGTTCTCTTTCTGGTTTCTGCAGACGTTTGCACCATGACTCAATGTTCACTATAAATGCTTCTAGAGACTCAGAGGGTTGCATGGTATGTTCCCACAGCTGCTGCTCCAATAACCAGTGTGTATGCGCTTGGAGGAAATGGTCTTTGAAGGTTGTGTACAGGGTGGCATTATCTCCTTTGACTTGTTGTAGAAGTGTGTTGAACCAGGATGTGGCAGTCCCTCTCAGAAGCAAGAACAAAACATTGGAAATACGCAAAGGATCAGTCCAATTATTGAAAGAAATCCATGCTTGGAATTGCTCAAGCCAGTCCACAGCATCTTCATGAGGCAAGGCCGAGAAGGGTACTGGCTGTAGGCTGGTATGGACTGTGGACTGTGGTGAAATAGCTTTAATGTAGGCCAGGTCATCCTGAATGGCTTGTATGGTTGGTGCTCCTTGAGCTGAGATGGATGACTGGATATTATGCAGGTCTGTTTCAATTTTGTAGCCCCATGCCCTTGAGGTGGGTGAAAGTAGAACTCCGGGAGCTCCGGCGCCCATATCTGCATTGTCATTCGATATTGTGGTTGGAGATGAGCTCCGTTTCACTGAGCGAAGGTCACACAGGTGAGAAGGAGTTGCTGTCATGCAGGAGATGGTACGTCGTGGAGTTGAAGTGCCAAGCAGAAAATATTTTTGTAGACAAAATTACAATTATTTGTAGCAAAGTTCATCAAATGACATCTTAATAAACAATTCTCACTCAATTCTGTGTTGTCTGTTATTTAAATAGAGGTTTTGTTGCAAAAATCAGCTATTTGTTGCAGTGTCCATTCAGTTCAATAGAATTGCCATTGATTTCAATGGAGTGAGGTCATTTTGTGCCCTTCACAAGATGGCCACCGAACTTTGACATACAGTTCCTGTGGGTTTGATTGGCCTGACTGTAGCAAGATGACCACCAGCAGAGGGTTTAAGAGTCACTTCCTGTCTTGCTGTTTTGATGAACACAAGATGGAGGATCCTTGCCATGAGGCTGATTGTGGAGCTTTACAATGTTTAAAATGGTGACTGCCACCCTGATGTGCTTCTTCCCCGACTCACACACAGAAAAATGGCGGACTTTTGGTGAGTGACAGAATGGAGGAATTTCTACATTTTATTTGCTTTGCCCGTTTGTTTATTTTGCTGTTGCTTTATTTTCTGTTGAGTTTCAGGGCTGTTGCTCACATTTATTTCATGTACTGCCCTGTTTATTTATTGCTCCCCGCTTATGCAGTTTATCACTTTGCTGTATTTTTTTTCCATCTGCTCCTTTTTTTTCCTTGCCATTTCCATGTACCTACCAGGGCTGTCCCTAGTGTTTGTATATTGCCCCAGTTTATTGCTTTGTTCTGAGAGGCTCCTGCAGTTTTTGTCTTTTCCTGCCCTTGATTATTTATTTATCGCCCTTTTTGTGTTGCGAGGCCAAAAAGGGAAAAGGATCACTCCATGCGGTAGTTGCAGCCCTGTATTTTAATTAATTTGTTTAATTTGTTGGGGCTGTAGTAGCGTGGCAGAGCAGAGAGAGCGGTGCTGAGGCATATATTGTACGCTGGGTGGGAGAAACACCACTGAGAAAGCTCCATGTGGCTGTCTGAAGCTGCAGTTGTTCAGGGGAACACTCCATGTGGCTGCAAGAGAAGTGGAGCCAAGGCTTTGTGTTGGCAGGCAGCAATGGCTGGTGTGCTGTGAGCTGGCTGTTCAAGAGGAACGGTGCTTTGTGCAGCTGAGGAACTTGGGGGAAGCCATGGTTGTGTGCAGAGCGCTCTTGGTTGCGGGCCCTGCTTGTAGAGGGACCGAGAGTGGAGCTGTGTTTGAGGAGTAAGTCGGAAGGCCAAGAGGCTGGGTTAGTTGCTCCATGGCAGCCGTGATGAGAGGAGAGCTCTTGCAGTGAGTCAGGGCTGAGCAACGGTGTTGGTAGACAGTCCTTTGGAGCAGCTTGTTGCACCATGGAGTTCAGCTGGATGGTTGGCACTAAAGTCAAGGTGCTGAGGACAGAGCAGCAATTTGCTTCAAAGCCACAGCTGGAGGCAGCATGCAGGGATAGCTAGTTTGTAAAATTATTGTCTTAGCTGTTGCTACCATCTGTGCTGGAAGAGGCTTTGGGTTCAACATTTGCAGCTGGGAGGCATAGAGGGAGCTTGCCTGGCAAAACTGACATTTGGGAGCCCTGCCACGAGGTGGGAGCGGGGGGAGGGGGTTGCAGTCTGTGGAGCTCCGTGGGGCAGAGGGCTAGTTGAAATAACTTGCTGACAGTTCTAAAACAGTTGGCTATCAATGCTGAATATTATTTTATTTTTGTTTCTTTTTGACCTCTCAGTACTGTACAAGGGCTGTAGGCTGCTTTACAAATGGGAGACAGTTAATTGTTTCTTCTCTGCAGCCAAGGCTCTGTTGTAAATAGCATTCAGATTGTTCAGGCATACAGGAGCGATGACTTGGGGTACCCAACGATACAGACAAGCAAGATGGAGTCTAGACAGAAGAAGGGCTGCATCCACCACCATGCATGGCGTTTTGGTTTTGTCTGCCACTAAGAGACCCTTACCTTCTCTCTGGTCTGCCAGACCCATCAGTTGTTGCAGGTGAGGATCCCTTTCTGGACTGTGCAAATAAACTGGACGGACGCAGAAATAAATGCATAAACGGTTTATTCACAGACAGCAGTTATTCTCTTCATGAGGACAAGCCCCAGACTGACTAACAGACAGAAATCCATGGGGTTTCTTAGGAGCCCCTGCTAAGACAGCAATTAGCATAATATTTGCTACATAGTTCTTACAGCACTTAAAGGGATGGCAGCTGGCATTAGCTCCATATATAAGTACAAGTGTACTTCACAATACCTAAATGTCAAAGAAGGGGGACTAAACATAATAAATCCTATTGCATTTTTTCATTCCTTTTTCCTCAAAAAATACTATAATATGGGGGTTGAGTACCCCATAGCATAACTGGCAGATATGGATTCAACAAGCCCTTAAGAACTACAGTATGTGCTAAAATGGAATCAAGAAGTACCATAGATACATAGACAGTGTTGGCAGATAAGGGCCTATGGCCCACCCAGTCTGCCCATTTGAGCTTGTAAGTTCAGTTTGTTTCCCTAGAAGTCTGTTGCCCCTTAACCCTGACCTCCAGAATTCCTTTATGTCTATCCCATGCATTCTTAAATCCCGTGATTGTTTCAGGCCCCCACCACTTCCTCTGGCAGGGTGTTCACTTGTCCACCACCCGTTCTGTGAAGAAATTCTTTCTCATGTTTCCTCTGAATCATCCTCCTCCAACTTCATCCCATGCCCTCTAGTCCTGGAACATCTTTTCGCTTAAAATAGTGTTTTCCTGCACCCTGTTCCTCCCTGTAAGATACTTGCATGTCTCTATCATATCCCCTCTCCCTCCTCTCCTCCAGGAGTACATGTTCAGTTCCTTCAACCTGTCTTCATAGGACTTGTGATGCAATCCATGCACCATCTTTGTTGCCCTCCTCTGAACCTTCTCTACCCTGTCTATGTCCTTACGTGAGGTATGGTCTCCAGAACTGTACAGTGTACTCCAGGTGGGGTCTCACTAGTGTCTTGTATAGTGGAATTATGACCTCCCTTTTCCTGCTGGGTGATGCCCCTGCCTATACATCCCAGCATCCTATTTGCTTTACCTGCTGCCTTGTCACACTGTTTCCTACCTTGAGGTCATCAGAGATGACAACCCCAAGATCCCTTTCCTGCTTGGTGCATGCTATATCCTCACCCCCAACTGATATACTGTGCCAGGGTTTTGTGCCCCATATACATTATCTTGCACTTCTTTGCATTGAATTTCAACTGCCAAACCCTGACCATTCTTCAAGCTTCTGCAGGTCGCTTCTCATTCTGTCTACACCCTCTGGTGTGTCTACTCTGTTACAGAGCTTTGTGTCATCAGCGAACAGTGAAATTCTGCCTTCTAGGTCCCTGCGCAATGTCACTGATGAAGATGTTGAATAGGACCGGTCCCAGCACTGATCCCTGTGGTACCTCACTGGTCACTCTTCCTCTGTGGAGTGACAGCCATTTACCACCACCCTCTGTGTCCTGCCACCCAGCCAGTTACCTACCCACCACACTACTGTCCTGCCACACCCATATTCCCCAGGTTGTGTAATAGTCTTCTATGTGGCACAGTGTCAAGGCCTTGCTGAAGTCCAGATAGGTCATGTCCACTGCCCTCCCTGATCCACCTCCCTAGTCACCCAGTCAAAAATTCAATGAGGTTGGTCTGACATGACCTCCCCTGGTGAAACCATGCTGCCTTGGGTCCTGTAGTCCATTGACAACCAGATGTTCCACCAATCTCTCCTTCAGTAGTGCTTCCATGATCTTCCCCACTACCGGGTGAGGCTGACTGGTCTGTAGTTCCCTGCTTCCTCTTTGTTCCCACTTTTGTATCAGGGGACTACATCTGCTGTCCTCGTCTTTGGGTACCTCCCCTGTTTCCAGTGATCGGCTAAACAGGATAGCCAGAGGTTCAGCCACCACCTCTCTTAGTTCTTTAAGGACCCTGGGGTGCACCCCATCTGGCCCCATTGCTTTATCAACTCTTATTACTTCCAGTTCCTTCAGGACCCTTTCTCGTGTAAAGGGACTTGTGTCCATTTCTGCACCATTCTCACCCGCTTGTACTTCCTTCAGACCCATTACCCTCCTCTTCCTCAGTAAAGACTGAGCAGAAATACCTGTTCAATATGTCAGCTTTACTGTTGTCATCCTCCACGCGGCCCCCATCCTCCCCCTTCAGTCTCACTATCCCTCCCTTTGTCTTTCTTTTTTCATTTATGTACCTGTAAAGGTTTTGTCCTCTACCCACTGATTTTGCAATGTGTTCTTCTGTCTGAGCTTTGGCTTCCCTTACTGACCTCCCTGCCTCCCTTTGCTTCTCCTGGTACTTCTCCCTATCCCCTTCTGCCTGTGTCTTTTTGTATTGCCTGAATGCAATCTTTTTGGCTTTCACTTTCTTTGCTACCTCTTTGGAAAACCATAATGGTCTCCTCTTCCTTTTCCTCTTGCTAACCTGCTTAATGCATAATTCTGTTGTTCTTGTAATCCCCATTTTAAATACTGCCCACTGTTCCTCAACCCCGATTCCTGTCCCATTCCCCTCAATGCCTCTTTCAAGTATCTCCCCATTTTCCCAAAGTCTGCCCCCCTAAAATCCAGGATACATGTTTTTGTGTGGTTTGGTTCTGCTCTTTCTGTGATTTCAAACCACAATGACTGGTGGTCACTGTTTCCCAGGTGCTCCCCACTGTTACCCCATCCACACTGTCCCTGTTTGTGAGCACAAGGTCCAGTATTGCCTTCTGCCGAGTTGGTTCCATGACCAGTTGCTTGAGGAAGGCACCCTGAAGGAGTCCAGGATAAATCTGCTCCCTAGCTGATGCTGCTGCTGGGATGCTCAGTCCACGTCTGAATATTGAAGTCTCCAACCAGTACTACCTCACTTTGTCTGCCATCCTTTGGATGGCTAGCATCAGCTCCTATCTGTTTCTTCCTCCTGGGCTGGTGGTCTATAGACCACACCTGTGCGGATGGCTGTCCCCATTTTCCTTTCCAGCTTAACCCACAGTATCTCTCCCCATTTTGTTCCTCCTGATCTCTGTGGCCTTATGTCATTTTTCACATACAGTGCCACTCCTCCTCCCTTCCTGCCTGCTCTGTCTCTTCTGAATATGTTGTAGCCAGGTATGGCCATCTCCCAGTCATGGTTATCATTACACCAGGTTTCAGTGATGGCCACAATGTCCAGGTCTGACTGTACCATGACAGCCTCCAGATCTTCCATCTTGTTGCTAAGGCTCCTGGCATTTGCACACATGGCTTGCCATGATTTGACCTCCTAGACTGTTTCACTGTTCTACTCCAGCCCCTTCCTTGGTTGTCATTTATCCTTGGTTCTCCTTGCTGTATGCCTTCTGCTGAATTTTGCCCCTTTTCTGCTTATCCACCTCTTGGGCACTAATCTCCATCTTTTGCACACTGCTTTGCGAGATAGCCACTCTCTGGTTCACTGGTTCCACTGCTAGCTGTGGAGGTGAGCAATGGGTACCCTCCTTGCTGGCCTGCCACCCCCCTTTGCTTGTTTAAATGTTTGTCAATGTAGCATTTAAACTTATCATTGATTACTTGGATTCCCTCCAGGATGGATGCAGGCCGTCAGGCTTGAACAAACCTCCATCCCTCAGGTGGGTCCCCAGTCACCAATGAATCCAAACCCTTCCTCACAGCACCAGTTCTTCAACCATGAGTTAAAGTTCCTGGTGCATGCACTCCTATGCTCTCCCTTTGCTCTCTCACAGGTAGTACTTCTGAGAAAGTGACAGAAGTAGCTACTTGCTTGAGACCCTCTCCAGTTTCCTAACCTTCCTGAACTTCCTTTGGCTCCCCATTTGCCAGGTCATTAGTACCTAGGTGGATAATGACATCCAGCTCACCCTCCCATCTTGCCTTCCCAGTGATCCCCAGGATCTTCCTACCATCCCTCCATGCCGTGGTACCTGGTAGGCACCTCACCTCCCTGTCCTGCCCCTCCTGTGTTCCTAGCTGGATCCCTCTTATGATGGAGTCCCCCACCAGGATTCACTTCCTCCTCCTCTGGGGTCCACTGCTTTCCCCGCTGAGGAACCAATGGTTCTAACAAATGATAAAATCCCGGAGTATTCGGTTGCATCTTTAAATAAAGTGAAACAATGGAAACATGAAAAAAGCAGTATACAGTCATTGGGAAGAATGCAAATATATAATCATATAGTATATGAAATAAATACGGTAATATTGGTATTACCAGGATGTGTACATTCTAAAATGCCACAAGTACTAGCAGTTTTGAAAGATAGTAGAATACCACAACAAACGTATTACCTGGTTGTGTAGTCAGGGGAAGTTAGGAGTTTGAGGAAATTTAAAACATAAAGCAATTCAAGAAAGGATGTGTTCCAGACAATCCTGTGTTAATACAGAAGAGACAATTCAACATTTTTTTTTTTAAACTGTCAAAATAATGTTCTATTTTGGAAAGACTTGGCAAAGAAATGGCAATGGCCTTTTGTGACCAGGATCACATATAATATCTTAGTTTTGGGAGACTATTCTGGGATTTGGAAATCATTTCATGTTAGTACATTAAATGTAATATTTGCCATAATAAAATATTATTTATGGCAATGTAGCTGCCAGTATTTGTTGCAACAAATACAATCAATAAATGGTATACTTATTAGTCAAACTGAGACTGCATTATGGAAAGTAAAGGAAAGAGACAAAAAGAAATATGCTACTGAAAAGTATAGACACTCATGGAGAAACTTAGAAAATATTATCTAATAAGCGTGGAAAAAAATGTGGAGGTTGAAGTATGGCATGAAGATAATAGGAAGAATTAAAAAAAAGGGGAGGTAAAATGGATACAAGTAAACAATAACCCACGACAGGGTGTGGGGTTTGAGGCATTTAATCCATGCCTGGGGTGCATTGTAAGGTACGAGGCTGCAGGCCGTGTGTCCTCACAGCGCCTCAGGCATAGATTAAATGACTATAACCCCACACCCTGGAGAGGGTTAGTGCACTTATAACATGGATTACCTTCCCTGTAAGACAGAACCCCCCTCAAAAAAATTACCTGTTCCCCCTCTTTTGCTGCCCGACAGGCATATTATCCTTCTGCTGTGCAAAGTAGTTCCTTAGAAAACATTTCTTGTATTTCTTCTTACGCATGCTCAAGTGTGACTATGTGTCTTTTAACTTGCTTAGACTGCTTTGTGATGGATTACAAAGTGATACAGGACAGCAGAGTGCTATGATATGCCTTTGTGAAAGACTATCACTGGCTACTTCTCTATGAACTGTTAGGTGTGGATTAAACTGCACGTTTAATCCATACTTGCTATCTGCTGTGTACTTCTATGTAACAGTTGATGACCCCTTGATGTGTAATCAATAGCACTGTAAGTAGAATGTAGCGGTGATTACCTGTGGAATGAACTTTAATCTTCTTCCTATTTCTGGAGATTTCTGATGCTTTTTGGATATTTCTTACAATTTACAGTATGTATCTGCATGTGTCGACAGTAATGACGGCTGAAGTTTACCAATTCGCACAGAGACAACTCCAAGTTTGGAGCTTAACGTCCCTAACTGTTGAGTCTGCTGTATACTATTGTGATGCCAAAGGCACAGTGCTGCAGTAGTAGGCACTCAAAGAGATGTTAAATGACAATGCAAGAACATTTCCATGACAGGGGACTTACGGTGGGGGAGGAGGGGGTACTCTCTCTGTCCGTGACTGCCATGCTGACACTACTGGACTTACTGCTGCTGCTGCTGTATGTATGTATATTATTGGTGTTCTTTGATTCAGCGGCTGCTAGACCACCGATCTGGTGTAGTATGACTGCTACACTTCTGAGAGACCACCACCACCACCATCAGATATTCGTACTGTGCACACCTGTTCGTGGTTCACAACCTTCTATGGCAACACGGTCTGACTTCAGTACTCTTCAGAGGCACTCTGTCTTTGGGATACTACAGGGACGTGGAGTACTGGTTTTATGAGATTTCCATGTTTACTGTGTCACCCAGAACTGCTCCCAAACATTACTGTGTGAGTGTGCATTACCACTACACAATTCACAGTGGCAGCAAATCTACCATTCCACATATTCCCACATTCTGCCCTTTGGTTCTGTCTCCTTACTGTGGGTTAATGCTATATGCTGCCACACATCAGTCACTTGCTTTAGCACTATGCTGACAATTAACTCCAACTTAAGGGTTGGAGGGGGGAATGGCCTGCACAGGGGCACAGAAGGTTATGACTGGCTGACTGTGCCGATGCACCACACATGCATGAGGTCAATTATTTCACACACTTCTACAACAATATGTTATGTGACTACATTCTCATACACAATGGTGTAGCAGCAGAAAGGAATTTGTTCTTTCAGTGTTGGTAATGCGATGTAGGTAGGACTATACTGCTGTTCCACAATGCTATGCAGTTGTTTACAGCACATTGTGGGCCCTCAGCACTGTGTGCTACTGTTTGCTTAGCAAGAGAGTGATTTCCAACCCATATAATGTTTACGATTTGCAACATGAGATACACAGCTATGCTTGACATTACAGAAGAGATTGGCAAGAAAAACAGATTGCAACCTTTTATTCAATAAGAAACTTTGCAATTGAAACAACAAAACTGATGATTGCTACACTGTTACTTGTTGGGATACAACTTGAGTAACAGCATACGAGTTACTGCATATATCCCACAAGCAGACAAGTACATTTCTCAGCACTGAAAACAGTTTTGTGTGGCTCTACTTATACATTCATAACATAAACAGAATTACTAGGTGCTAACTACCAATGAGAGCTGGACAGCATACAGGGAACCTATGGTATGCAAATAGTTGTCTGCATACCAAGATATCTGAAGCACGTGTATCTATATGAATGCCATTCAAAACACTGCCTACTCATAGTGGGGTGTAGTTATGAGATATTACTGGCATACACAATATACTGCAGTGTTTCAGCTTACTGAATGTATTGTCACTTTTAGAAGCATACTGTTCCCACATCGCCTATATGTGGCATGGCTGTTTTGCCTTATCCTGATAGAGCTGCCACTTGCTTCCAGGACAGTTTTACAATTTCAGTATTGAGATACACAGCTATGGTTGCCATTACAGAACAGATTGGAAAAAGAAAAAAAAAATTGCAACCTTTTATTCGATTAAGAAAATTGCCAATTCACATGTAACCCCCCCTGCAAATGGGAGTTCCCAAAAGACTTCCAGGAGCTTGCTTGAATGCTCCAAGCCTGAATGGTGTTTGGCGTTTAAGCCATTTATCAGTGAGTGTTTTTAGAACCTCTGGTACTGTCTCTTTAAGAGCTGTCTGCTTGCAGACATAATTAGTTTATATGGGGGGACTGTGTGTTTCTCTGTTTGAGTACCACTCAAGCTGCTGCCAATTCACTCCATTTTGCAGTCACTAGGAGTGCAAAGGAACCTATCTGAAAGATGTAACTGTTTGCCAGAAATCATTTACAGTAATAATGAAATTACAGTTTGTCTAACCTGCTTTCTTTTGCAGTCAGAACAGTGTCTGCCTAGTTCCCCATTCTGGTTTTGAACTGCTGAACTGGACCAATCAGTGTGGGGTAAGCTAGCTCTAAAATGGTGCCTTGACAGAATCAGAACTTGGACTCATAATCTGAGCCAGCCACAAGAGGATTGTATGGGCAGTGACTCTGGGAGATGTAGTTTAGACTTCAGTGCCTTTTGGACCAACAGCAGCAGTCTATTGTGAGTGACAGCCAATCCAGTCAAGAACTGGGAGGAACTCAAAGGAAGTGCCCAGTTTTGTCGGTTGGAGTTTCAGTTGAGCTTTGGCAGTGAAGAAGGAAGGAGCCCTGTGTTTTTCAGTGTGCAGTTTTAGTCAAAAACGTGTAAGGCCCAGAGTTCCGGTCTGCAGCTTGTTAGGACTGAATCCGTCCTGTGAAAAGAATCAAAGGATCTCTGAAGAGTAGAAACCAGGCTCACCCTGTAGAAGACTGGAGAAATTGTTGAATTGCACTCTGTCTGTCAGGAACTGAATCTGCTGGGTGTTCTCCCGGTATTGTGCAGTAATTCTGCATCGGGATAGAGAAGCAGCCTGCCTGGTATAGTACTTCCTTTTTTCACCATATAAATGTGTGAAGAGTCTCTTGGAGCTCAAGAGTAGCCCTGCTGATATTGAAGGACCCTATCTTATTTGGAGGTTCGTGAGTACTAATTCAGGGTCACTCCTGTTGAATTGCCACATTAAATCCAAATGGAATTACTGTACTGCTGACTGTTTAATTTTCCTTTTCTCTGTGTGAAAGGGCCCCTACCAGCTGCACGGTTTGGACTAGCCACTAGGGCTTGGGTACCCGGGACAGTAACTGATAGGGATAGGCCTGTGCACAGAGCCATAGGTAGATGATTAGAGTGATAAGCTAATTAACCTGATTTCCTGTCCTTGTTATATTCCCCTAAATAAATCAGAGCTGCTTGTTTCAGCAAAGTTATACTGCCTGAGGTATTTGTCTATGTTAAAATATTGTACTGTGATTGTTGCACTGTATCTTATTTTACAGGGGGTCCCAGTGCGGAAATAGTCCTGAGGGCAGTGTATACTGTGAAGGTAATTCTGATATATTGTGTGGGCCACTAGTGGGAAGAAAGGGGGGTTGCAGTGTCCCAGAGGGCTGTGACCAAGTAAGTTTAACTATTGCAAACCCTGACCTCTGGGTGGAGGCACCCGCCATTGGATCCAGGCCCCTCAACCTGTTAGTGGCAAATCAGGCAGGGGTAGTAGTCCCTGGGATAGCGCCATCTAGGGGTTACACACACAACAAACCTGATGACAGATATACAGTTATTTGTTACGTATAGAAATTGCTACAACTTGATTAACAGAATACACCAGTTACTGTATAGCCCAGAAGCAGATAAGTACATTCCTCAGCACTGAAACCAGTTGTGCATGCTTCCACTTGTACTCTCATAACATATGAATGCAAGTACTAGGTGCTAACTATCAAAGAGAGCTGCACAGCATACAGAGCATGTATGGTATGCACACGGTTGTCTACATACCAAAGCATCTGTAACATGTGTATCTATACGAGTGCTGCTAAACACACTGCCTACAGATACTAGGTTGTACTTATCAGATGTTACTGGCATATTACAATACTCTGTACTGTTTCAGCTTATTGTATGTACTGTAGCTTTTACACGCATACTGTTTGCACATCCCTTGTATGTGGCTAGGCTGATCTGCCTCAAGCTGACAGAGCTGCTACCTACTTACAGAACAATAATGTACACCTCCAACTCGATGAGAAGTACTTCTACTTTTCCTACCATAACAAGGCAACTATTACTGCTACATCACTGTACCTCTCATAAATTACAACACATCCACACTTGCAGCTATGCTACTACGAACTCAGCTCTTTTACAGTGTGCGAGTGCTATATAATCCCTCTGTGCACACTGCATTCACGGCACACTGTTATGACATGAATACCTAATAGATGCGAACTAAAGGTTGTATACTACCCATTCCCACAATAGCAAAAGTTTTGACACTGTAGCCCCTGACCTGCAGTGTTGTCTGCATGTGCAAAACTATAACTTCTGTGCAGGTATTACTTACTCAATACTGCTGCTCAGATTAGCAAATCAATCAATCAAATCAAAATTTTATTTATAAAGTGCTTTTCAATAAGTGAAAGCGCTGATACATAACAAGAAATAAAACATCAACAATAATAAATAATAACATAAACAATAAAATGACCATAAAATAATCTATCCGAATGCCAGTGTAAATAAGTGACTTTTCAGAGACCTCTTAAATGATTCCACGGACAGGCACTCTCTAATCTGACGAGGTAGAGAATTCCACATGGTCGGGGCCATAAAAGAAAAAGCCCTTGCCCCAGATGATTGAAGACGAACCCTGGGAATCTCTAGCAATCCCTCGCCAGTGGAGCGGAGTGGGCGGAAAGGGTGGTAGGGACAAAGGAGATCTTGCAGGTAGCCCGGTCCCTGACCAGTAGGGTCTTATAGGTCAGCAATGCGACCTTGAAGGTGATTCTCCACTGCACTGGCAGCCAGTGCAGTTCGCGCAGCACAGGTGTGATATGGCAAGTTCTTGATAACCCAGTCAACAACCTGGCTGCCGCTTTCTGCACCAGCTGCCGGCGATGGAGATCCACCCCTGGCAACCCTAGATATAAAGCATTACAGTAATCAAGGCGTGAAGAAACAAAAGCGTGGACCAACACAGGAAGGCCATCATGCGGAATAAGGTGTTTTATCCAGGTGATATTCCTCAGATGGTAAAAGGATGACTTGACAGTGGCCAATACCTGTGTCTACAGTGTCAGTGCACTGTCAAAAATTATGCCCAGATTTCGCACCTGTTCAGAAGGTCTCATCTGGGTATCCCCTAATAAGAGACCAGAGGGGACCCCAGGACTCAACTTCTCTACATAATGACCCGGGTCCACAACCAACACCTCAGTCTTATCCGGATTTAACTTCAACCAGTTCGCACTCATCTAGTCCTGAATCTCAGCAAGGCAGTTGTTAAAAACTGACACTGCGTCGTTTTGGTTGGGTACAAAGGATATATAGAGCTGAGTGTCATCTGCATAGCAGTGAAAACTCAGCCCATAATGCCTTATAATGTCTCCCAATGGCAGCATATACACCGTGAACAACATGGGGAAAGCACAAAGCCTTGCGGCACCCCACAGGACAGAGCAAAGGGAGCGGAAGAGAAAATCCCTGAAACTACCCTTTGACTTCTGCCTGTGAGGAAAGAGTGGAACCATATGAGGACTGTCCCTGACAGTCCGCAGAGTAGCCGAGGGCGATCCAGCAACATCCCATTGTCCACAGTGTCAAACGCTGCAGAGAGATCAAGGAGAACCAAGATCGAATGGCTCTTCCATTCTCTTGCTATTAGGAGATCATTAAGTACCCGAACTAATGCCGTCTCGGTACTGTGCCTCTTCCTGAAACCGGACTGGAGAGGATCATAGACTTCATGGGTGGTAAGAAAGTCATCGAGCTGCAACGCAACTATTTTCTCAATAACCTTGCCCAAAAAGGGCAGGTTAGAGATCGGTCTGTAGTTAGCGAGGCAGTCGGGGTCAAGGGAAGGTTTCTTCAAAAGGGGTGTCACGACAGCCTCCTTCAAAGACTCCGGGAACACCCTTGATCCAAAGAACTCCAGACTATCCTCGCAAGGACTGGTCTGATCACATCCATGCACCCCACAAGGAGGTGCATAGGACCAGGATCCAAACTACAGCAAGTCGGTCGTAAGGCCTGGACAATCTTCATGATATCCATGATCACTGGCTGGTCAAAATCCATCCAGGTAGACCGAGGGCATGTAACCCCGCATCAGTCACTGCAATGCTCGTTTGAACGTATGCTGCGGATCTCCGACCTGATTGATGACACCTTATCATCAAAGAACCGAGCAAACTCATCACACTGTATTTGTGAAAAGACTCTCCGACCCCGCAGACAGGCTGGATTGCATAGTCTGTCGATGGTTCGGAAGAGCTGAGCAGGTCGGTTTCTTGATGCGGATATCTCCCTGGACAGGAACTCTGCCTTCTTATGGGAGATTACTGATTGATAGTCCACATAATGGGCCATCAATCTAAGTCTGTCACCCTCCAGGCCAGATTTCCACCAACAATGCTCCAATCTTTGCCCCCGCTCTCCTCAGCTCCCTCAATGTCCCATCAAACCAATGGGACCGAGGGCCGAGGGAGAGGGGGCCAACACGGACAGGTGCAATGGAATCCAGTGCCCTCAGCACCATATTATTATAATGCACTACTAAGGCATCTGGTTCCATGCACTCCATAGGCCAGCTCGATAGGTCCAGTACTGCCATCAGACCCTCAGGGGTAACTCCCCTC
This sequence comes from Neoceratodus forsteri, assembly GCA_016271365.2. Lineage (NCBI taxonomy): Eukaryota > Metazoa > Chordata > Ceratodontiformes > Ceratodontidae > Neoceratodus > Neoceratodus forsteri. The sequence goes on along the minus strand of CM028135.1, from coordinate 703,924,167 downwards.
AAAGGGCGATACTGGACCATCTCCAAAGGGGTTGGTCTCATAAGGGGGGCCGCGAAATTGGACCTTATGGAGTGATGGTCAGACCACCCAACTGGTTCCACCACCAGTCCCATGATCTCCATCCCTAGGGTGAACACCAGATCCAAAGAGTGACCTTGAATATGGGTAGCAGCGGTAACCACCTGTGTGAAGCCCAACGAACTCATTAGTTGGAGAAAGTCTTGACCAAACTGCGAGAGTTCATCGTTGACCCAGGCATTGAAGTCCCCTAGGACCAACCACCTGGAGGGCTCCAGCACCAGGTCGACAATGAAGTCTGAGACTTTTTGCAGAAAAACTTTCTTGTTACTGGGTGGACGGTAAACGAGCAGGATTCTGCAGCCCACACCTGCTCCCATGATACACTCAAAGGATCTAGGGGATGCCACTGGAACCTCTACAAGGCCCAATTCCAATTTAAAACAAATAGCGACCCCCCCACCCCTACGATCCAACGTCGGGCGATGTATTACCGAGTACCTGATTGAAACAGCTGACTCCAAAATGGAACCAGCATTTTCGTACAGCCAGGTCTCAGTATTGCATGTCAGGTCAGATGATTCAACAAGATCAGCAATAATTGCTGTCTTGTTTTTTATAGACCTGGCATTGCATAACAATGCCCAGGTTGGATGAGAGGCCCTGGAGGAGCAGGCTACATGCCCACTCTCAGTGGAGCCCTTGGGTATGGGAACCAGGCAACGCACTCCCCTATCCTGGGCCCACTGCACCCCAGGGTGTCTCCCTGACCTCACTACCCTTATTCACCCATTCCGCTCCCCTCGTAGCCGGGGACCCCCTCCCTCCTCTCTCTCTTCCTCCTCCGTGCAATCCCCAGGGCACGGCACCCTATATACTTCGGCTGCAACGGGGCTGATTGTGCATGCAGGTCCCTCAGCCTAGAGGGGAATAGCGCCTGCCCATGGATATTCGGTCCCAACACATAATTATCTAAGTAGTGAAGAAACAGTTTTAAACAACCACTTTAGTATAAATATTGTCAACACCAGCACTAATTTAAAATAACTTAAAACAATAATCCAATTTCTCTTCAGGCCGACTCCTTAGAGAAAAGTCTTTAAGCAAGTCTGGGCAAGTTTCATAAATTCCTCAGAAAGAAAAAGTTTGTAATAATTAAAAGCAGAAGCCACAGTTTCTTCCAGTTTACACTTTTACTAGAGAAATGAAAATCCCTCAGAGCTCTCACCCCTGAGGAATCTGTCCCATGGCCTATCTCTCTCACACAGGCACTTAAACAGAGATCAAATGAGAAATTATTTATAGCTGTACCATATACTCCGAAAAACAGAATGAAACCAGTCTGCAGAAAATTATTCCAGCTGCTTAGGAGGGGGTATAATCAGTCAGCCAGCAAAAAAGAAAACTCTCCCTAAGATCGTCCCCCAAGGTATTATTTAGGGAGACCAGCCTATAACTGGATCTGTGTGAGCAGGCTCTCCAGCCTACCCCAACAAAAATCCATAAACCATGGGTGTCCTAGGCCCATCCTTCAATAGCACTCCCTGAACTCCCATGGCGGCTGTTTACCCCAGCAAACCACCCTGGGTTGAGGCCAACGTTTTTACAAATGGAGAGAATCCCCTTGATCGTCCCCCAAGGCGCCACTGGAGGGATCAATTAGCAACTAGGGTTCACACGAGCAGGCTCTCCAGCCTGCCCACTGTAAAGCCCAGGAACCACAGACACTCTGGGGCCCGTCCTCCGACAGCAAAGCTAGCACCTCTTTCACTGCTACATGACAGTGCATGCTCTGATTGTCCACTGTAGTACACTATGATTCTACTACTGGTTATGATAATGAAACTGAACAGTTCCATGATTAGTGAAGTCCTTGAGATCAAATACGGCAAGCATGCAATCCTTGCAATACTAGATATCTGTACCCTTGCCTCAGTAGATCTACTTTGTTCCATGTCTGTAACATGCTCTGATGTGTTACCATCTGCGGTAATAGCAACAGTTGATTCAGCTGACATGACTGCTATGCTATGTACAGATTGTGCTTCACTGTACTCAGCACTTGCTGGCAGTACTGTTTGATCTCTGGTGTGTTGCACCTGCTTCTGGAGTATCAGTTGTGGACTGTGTCGAGGTGTACTGATTCTCATAAGATGATAATAGCTTTCTCCACTTCTCTCAGTTATTTGCTGATGCTGACCAGTAATTTTTTTAACTGTTTTCACAGTGGTGTCCTGAGATGACCATTATCTCTGGTGATACAGTCAAGCCTCTGACAAAATGTGCACCACTGTACTGTCTATACAGTGGTTGGTGTACCACTGACTAAGATCAGCTTCTACAGAAATCTTTGACATTAATTCTCCTAGGCAGTTTACTCCCATTGGTTGCTGCATGTACCAGTGTTCATCAGACTGTGTTCAACACACTTCTGGTGAAGGTATAGGGCTTGGGCATTAGGGGGCCATCTACTGATGTAGTTTTTGAACAACTGCACCAGACATCTTGGATTGCAAGGATCTGCAAACAAAAATCCATACTTACTTTCCTTGTTCACTTCGTGCACATCACTGTGGTTTTTGGTGTGAGGATTATACGTGAGAGTAAGATACTCTTTTCCACTACTGTCTCTCTCTTGACAGTGAAAGAATCCTGTTTCAACTCTCTCACCCCTTCATGCCCGTGACGCGCAAGACCCAGCTGCAACTCAAACCACACATGCCTTACGACACCTGAGGGTGTGTGTGGTGACATTGCTTCAGAAGACTGCAACTTCTTGAGGTCTGCCTCAGTTACTGAAGGAGGATGCACTGAACAATCTTGACCCTCTTTTCCTGTTTGCTTCAAAACAGCTGTAAAGACATTATTAGCACTTCTAAATGTTGGGTCAGTGCATATATGTTGATACGACAATTGTTCTCACTGTTGTTTAACCAATGATTGATACCTGCTCTAAGACATAGGAGAGTACCGACGGTGTATGGCTTGCCCCAAATCCTCTTTTTTGATGCACAAAATCCTCTAAGAAGGGTACTCAATACTTCAGCTGTCGCTTCTTTATAATTCATTGTTATCTGCTTTGTACTGAGTCAATTCTGCAAAATGTTTACCGCCCATAGAGTGCTTTTTCGCATGTTGTGCTCATCTCTTGTTGTCTCCAGCACATCTAAGTCTAGTGATGATAACGCCAAGTGTTTGTTTTGAATGCCATCACCTGACACAGTGTTATGAGTCATAGGCGTGCCCTTCAATGCACTGTGAGACCACTTATTTTTACCTCTGCTACCAGATATCTACATGTCTCTGTAATGAGGTGTACTACGGATGTGGAGCTTTAGTACCAGACATGAAGCCTGTATAATACCAATTTATAATATTTACATTAGGCCATATTTAGATTACGTAAGTTCTTTTTGGGCACCATATCTGATAAAATATGTCAACTTGATAGACTGTGTACAGAGGAAAGTAACCAAAATTATTCCCAGATTGTGCAATCTTTCATACCAGGACAGACTTTGGGAATTAAAACTCTATGACTTGGGGACAAGACGAAAAAGGGGGAATCTTTTAATGTTATACAATATTTTACATGACCCTATCCTCATGTCAGATTATAAAATCCAGTACATAGACAAACCAGTCATGAGATTCCATAATAAACAATTGTTAGTCCCTAAGGCAAATATAAATAAAAGGAAATATTATTTCACTGTAAGGATTACAAAATTGTGGAATCAGCTACCACAATTAATAGTGGACTCAATAAATCCCACATCTTTCAAAATAACTTGGATAGACACTTCTTGGGTTAAAATTAATTAGCCCACATGGCATGGGGGGAGGGGTAGTTTCAATGGGCCTTGTGCCTTCTTCTACCTTAGTTTACCAAGTATTACTACTCATGGACATATCATTACACCTACTGATACTGCACTGTTTACTGATTTCCACACTGCTGTTTTGCTCACTTTCAGACTGTTCTGCTGCTGCTACTTTGTCAATTGACACAGTTGTCTGCCCACTAGCACATAACTTCAGCTGCTTGTACATCATTTGTTTCTTACATTTATTCTCAACTCTGGTACGTCTGTGTAACACCTTCTGACTGGTCATTATTACCAGATGTACGATTAATTGTTCTTCTCTGTATATCACTCGATGATGTCTTTCCAACCTCATCACTTCTATAACTGGTAGAAACCTGAGTAGCATATAGCAACTATGTACTGCTATTATCTACTTTTGTTCTGTGGGTTTCTGTTTGTTGCTGTACTTGTTCTGCATCTCTCTCACTCTGAGAAAAGACAATATTTTGACATCTACATTCCTTTCTCTGACTCTCTCTGATATATTTAGATGTTTAGGGACATGTTCAACTGCTATGCCACTTGTATTAGATACCATTGTTGTCATACCACTGGTACAGTGTCTCTCCACTTCAGACACCACTACTCTCCGTGCATTTTGATATTTTGTGATACTTTGCCCAATCCTAGTACATGAAGTGACTGCAGATTCCCCCTGGCTTTGCAAGCTATTACATTTTGTATTCTTTGCATACCGTGCTCGAAACTGTGCCTGCTATGTCTGTGCACGCAACAGATGTAAAGCTCTAGCAAATGCACTGTCTGACAATGCAGAACCTTGTACTACAGAGGTACAGGATACAGTATTGCCCTGCGTTACTGTGTTGGCAGATGACACTGCTATGCTGACCGCTTGTACTTCAGAGGACTGTCTGCTTCTTCCTTGATTTATGCTTCCTTTGGGTGCAGTTGTGCTGAACTCACACATATACTGTGCTACTTCCAGTTTGTGAGCAACATGTCTGCCTCTTCTATATTGCGTTAGTGGTGTACTATCACTTGCAATCACCTTAACATTTTTTTCTTCAACCATTGACTGTGTCTCACATGTTTTGTGTACTATCTGTTGTTTACCCCAGTGTGGCACACTGTCTTGTGCTGCACCCCTCCAAGACTGTATACAGTTTCTGCTGTATTGTATAGGTTCACTTTCTGTACTTCTTGCCACTGACAAATCAGTTGCTAATATCGTGTGCTCAGTGACTGAATCAATGGCATTATATCTGCCAGCATTCTGCTCTTGAGACCTGTGTTCTGTACTGCCACATGAATGTGCAGCCATGAATTCCGTAGTATGCCAGCTTTTCTGCACTGCACTACTGTCCAAACTTGGCATCTGTTGCACTGCCATTTTAATCATCTCTTTTGCTGTGGTGCTATTATTCCACTTTTCAGACACTGTGGTCTGTAACACATGTTGTCTAGCAGCTGTGTTCGACATTTTATCTTTGTTTGCATGATCAGTAGTTCTAGTTTGGTCTCCTCTGCTGACACTGACACCGCTGATCCTGCTACACTGTGATTTAGTTCTCTGTTGGGATGTGCGAAATATGCTCTGACTGTCATATATTATGTGTCCAGTCAGAGAATCAATTCTACTACTTCTGGCATTCCTGTGCTGTACAGTATGGCACGGTTCCATGTGATCTATGTCAGTAGGACTTCTGTCACATGTTGCCAGCTCTGCAGCCCTAACAGCAGTGTGCTGCTGACTCCTTCAGGAATGTCATCCACATTATCGTTTACCTGTTGTGAGAAATTAAGATCTGCAGACTTGGTACTGTGCTGCTTCAGATGTCTTGTAGGTTCTGCAACTGTTCTGAGCTGTGCCATTAGCTCTGTGTTACACAGAGTGTCACTGCCTACGTCAGACACATCTAGTTGTGTCAGCAGCACAAGACGATTTGGACTGGCACTTCTTGCAGAACTACCACTATCCAATATGCGGCTTATACCACTGTCGCCGCTATACCTTTGAAAGTGTCCGGTTTGACAGTATCACTGCTGCTGACATTATCTGTTTCCTTTCCCGGGTAAGAATGTTGGCACCGCTACCTGCTTGGTAGATTTTATGCTCAATGTGTGCCATAGACATGAACACTCCATCCTGCAGTCTGTCTGCTCACTTCTCAGGATTTGTGCCCAACACACACATTGAAGCGTTGTACCATATCGCCCACTCCACCAGCAACCAGTGAGACAAGAAGGAAGTCGGGAGCTTGGGACCAATGCCTTCTGCCACAACTTCACTGCCCACTACATTCATTTCTGGTAAGCCCCTTTCAGAAGTAGACAGAGCACTACAGACTGGAGCCATGTCCGACACTTTCATTTTCTTCACTTGACGGACAATGGCTTCCCCGTTAGGAAAACTTATCTTTGAGCCACTCATGTACATTTAGCTGACCAAATAAGGAGAACTCTGTCTCCATAACTTCTTCATTTACCACAGTCTGCTCGGCTCACTAACCAGGAAAAAAAATAGCTGCTTTTCAGAACAAACTGAGCAGACTGTACATATCACTCCACTCTGTTATGAGGTTTTCCCAAAACTGAGAAAAAGGATCAGGCAGCTAAACCATGGATTAAATAGAGCATGTAATCCATGGTCACCTGACACCTTCTACCCAATCCCTGCTGTTCACTAAGGTAACCCATGTTAAAAATGTACATAATATATGATACTGTAGTTGTAAAACGCTTTTTGGTTTTCTACTTTAATGTGTACTTCTTTTGTTTTTTGTTGTTGTGTTTTGTTTTTTTTGAGAATCTGATTAGTAAAACACTGTATGATTATGGCATGATGTAATGTTTATTTTATTTTTCAATAAAATTCCCCTGCTCTTTTCGAGAAGTGTCATAGGATCTTTAACAGCCACCTGAACTACCACCCGAACAGGCAGAATTAGGCCTGTTCCAAGTAGAAAAGGTAGCATCCTCCAAGGCAGGGTAAACCAGAGGAATAATAATAGAGAGAGTACAAGGTTCCTCCAAAAACTCCAACAGATTTTTTTCTTGGTGGAGTCTTCCTCCACAGCAAATTTCATGGCAGTTTGCAATTGCTGCAGCATGGATTGAAATATAGGATCCTCTGGAGGAAATCTGGGACTGAATACCACAGAATCCTTACTACAGGAGGACAAGGCAGAACTTGAGCATGGTCCATACTGTTCTCTCTTATAATCCTCCTCCATAATGAAGCCAGGATTGAATTCTATCTTGTCACTGTTCTCCAAGTTGGCAATGGAACCAAGGACCATGCTGGCAACACTGGCAGTGGTTGAGAAAGAGGTATTTGCAGTGTACTGGAATATGGCATCGACAGTGGCTGAGAACCAGTAACACATGTCAACGACAGTCTGCACAAGTAAGCCTAGTAAAATACATTGTATCGTTTCTGAAAACTACGCCAGTACTGCTTTTGTGTTGCCAATGCCCTGGCCAGGGCTCATGACAACTGGAGCTAACAATGAGCCGTGGCCCATCAACAACAGTGATGTACCATCCATAGTAGGTATGGCAGTGCCCGACTCAAGCCTTGACCTTGATGTCTCATGGATGGTCGAGGAGGAGCTTTCATCACTGCCACTGGAATGGTTGATGACAAAGAAGGATTACCTGAAGGCCGCAGCAGTGACCGGTACCTCGCCAGAGAACAGGACCTCTCTTTAACCCTGTGCTTGTGCTTATGGCCTGACAATGAAGGTGGGCAGGACGATGACCTATTCCTTTCCCAGTCCTTAGATTTCGTCAGCCATGATTTGGTCAACAGGGTAGGCAACACAGATTTCTGGCCTTGATCCTTTTCCATGGACTCTAAAAATTCTCAGTAAAAGAACATTTTCTGGTACTTTCTTTCAGTGTCACCTAGTAACTTGGTTAAAGCTTTGGCAGATCTCACAGGTTCGAACACTGTGAGAGAGAACTAGACAGCAGACATTCACTTTATGTGCGTCATCCTTATAAATTTTATCTCTGCACTTACAGTATCGAAATGAAGCATCAGAGGATGTTGGCAGCATGCAGAGACAACAAATAATACATACAAGAAATAAAGAAAATGGCAACGGCTAGTTGACGATCTTTCCAGTAGCACATTCAATGAGGATCAGCAATGGCAGGAAAAGAACTGAGGAGAGATTGAGCCACCCACCTTTATATAGACACTGCCACATAATGTCGTCATGGACAGCCCCTGGCTAGTAAAAGTTTTTGTGTGGTTCTAGCACTGCTGTGGGTATAGTTCCAAAAGTGTGACCTAACAGAAGTAAGGAAGTGATATCCTCGAAGAAGATCTGTTCTATTTCCTTTTCTCCATTGAGCCATATCGTGGAATGAATTCCAAGCACAGTCAGAAAATGGCAGAACCTGATGAGCTTGAGTAAAGGGCCTTACAGAACACTGAAGCCAAAGCTGGCATGTACACAAGAGACAATTAGACTGTAGTGTTTAGTAAATGTATGTGTAACCCCTAGATGGCGCTATCCCAGGGGCTACTACCCCTGCCTGATTTGCCACTAACAGGTTGAGGGGCCTGGATCCAATGGCGGGTGCCTCCACCCAGAGGTCAGGGTTTGCAATAGTTAAACTAACTTGGTCACAGCCCTCTGGGACACTGCAACCCCCCTTTCTTCCCACTAGTAGCCCACACAATATATCAGAATTACCTTCACAGTATACACTTACCCCCAGGTCTGGTTCCGCACTGGGACCTCCTGTGAAATGAGATACAGTGCAACAATCACAGTACAGTACTTTAACATAGACAAATACCTCAGGCAGTATAACTTTGCTGAAACAAGCAGCTCTGATTTATTTAGGGGATATAACAAGGACAGGGGAAATCAGGTTAATTAGCTTATCACTCTAATAATCTACCTATGGCTCTGTGCACAGGCCTATCCCTATCAGTTACTGTCCCTGGGTACCCAAGCCTCAGGTGGCTAGTCCAAACCGTGGCAGCTGGTAGGGGGCCCTTCACACAGAGAAAAGGAGAATTAAACAGTCAGCAGTACAGTAATTCCATTTGGATTTAATGTGGCAATTCAACAGGGAGCGACCCTGAATTAGTACTCACGACCTCCAAATAAGATAGGGTCCTTCAATGTCAGCAGGGCTCACTTGAGGTATACAAACCTTTTCACACATCCCATAAAAAAGCACTATACCAGGCAGGCTGCATCTGTATCCCGATCGCAATTACTGCACAATACCGGGAGAACACACAGCAGATTCAGTTCCTGACAGACCGAGTGCAATTTTCAGCAATTCCTCCAGTCTTCTACAGGGTGAGCCTGGTTTCTACTCTTCAGAGATCCTTTGATTCTTTCACAGGACGGATTCAGTCCTAACAAGCTGTTACACACGCTGCAGACCGGAACTCTGGGCCTCACACACGTTTTTGACTAAAACTGCACACTGAAAAGCACAGGGCTCCTTCCTTCTTCACTGCCAAAGCTCAACTGAAACTCCAACCGACAAAACTGGCACTTCCTTTGAGTTCCTCCCAGTTCTTGACTGGATTGGCTGTCACTCACAATAGACTGCTGCTGTTGGTCCAAAAGGCACTGAAGTCTAAACTACATCTCCCAGAGTCACTGCCCATACCATCCTCTTGTGGCTGGCTCAGATTATGAGTCCAAGTTCTGATTCGTTCAAGGCACCATTTTAGAGCTAGCTTACCCCACACTGATTGGTCCAGTTCAGCAGTTCAAAACTAGAATGGGGAACTAGCAGACACAGTTCTGACTGCAAAGAAAGCAGGTTAGACAAACTGTAATTTCATTATTACTCTAAATAATTTCTGGCAAACAGTTACATCTTTCAGATAGGTTCCCTTTGCACTCCTAGTGACTGCAAAAATGAAGTGAATTGGCAGCAGCTCGAGTGGTACTCAGAGAAGCACACAGTCCCCCATACAAACTAATTATGTCTGCAAGCAGACAGCTCTTAAAGAGACAGTACCAGAGGCTCTAAAACACTCACTGATAAATGGCTTAAATGCCAAACACCATTCAGGCTTGGAGCATTCAAGCAAGCTCCTGGAAGTCTTTTGAACCCCCCATTTCAGGGGAGTTACACCCTTCCTAGCCTGGGAAGCTTAGCGTCCGCGTCAGCAAGTACCCATAAGTTTCAACTGCAACCATATACATTTGCATTAGGTCTGACATGTAATCATCAGTCAATATATCATTTTACCAAGAACACATTTCTGAAACATTGGCAGTCACTCTTTACACAGTATTACATACACATTGTACCATAACTCAAGTTATTACCTCTTGTACATGAAACCTGAAGAGAGGGCCCTTCCCTATCAGTTACCTTGGGGCTGGATGGGGCAAGGGCACCATACTTAGAGGGCAACACAAGTAACTGGAGTTAGCACTGATGCTCAGTTTGGGCAATGAGCTGGGGACACATACACTCCTTTATGGACAACATTGAGAGGCAAGTCCACAGGCCTCCCAAGTGAATCATAACTGAGGTGCACACAGGCTTTACAGCTCGACCAGTCTTTCTAGGAGGAACTGTTATAGTCTCTGCACTCTGAGCCTCATTTTCAGCATTGTCCTCACTTGTCAGGGAGTCTCCATGGGGGTAGAGAGGCTAGAACTTGGGGCACTTTCAGCTCCAGGAGTTACAGTTTCTGAGTCCACAACATTTGGCTCGCATGGAGAGCTTTCGGACACTGGCAGTGGACTGTCAGGGCACTCAAAATACTCTTCTTGTTCGGTGTATCACCAGTCTGCCCCAATCTATCATTTTCCTCCCTGAAAGCTCAAACAGTTCAACCATGCACAATGATTCCATTTCATCTGATCTGATGCTTTGCACTTCACTTTCTGGGAGCATTGGCTCCAGGGATGAAGCTGGGGCTTAGACAGTCCAGAAGGCCCAGCTTTGTCTCCAGTATTGACTAGGGATTGCCCGAAACAATTGACTCAGTTAGTAAGAAGGATAGTATTCAAAGTCACTCTCACTTTCTTCTGATATGGACTGACAGTCATGCTCAACTGGGACTTGTGGAGGGAACACTTTAACTTTGCTTCTGTAGGTGCAGACTTTCTTGATCTTTTCTTAGCAGCAGCTCTAGTCACTGGTCCAGAGGGGGCATCTTCTAGGGGCTCAGACTCAATTAAGATTTGTCCAATGGGCAGTAAATGATTTCTATGCATTGTTTTTACATCTTTTGAATTATTCTCAGGCCTTACTTTGTACACTGGCAGATCATCTAGTTTGCCCACTACAATGTGAGGGAGATGGTGCCATCTGTCAGCAATCTTGTGCTTGCCATGCAGTCCCAGATTTCTTAGCAATACCCGATCTCCCTCCTGGAGTTCCTGTGCTTTCACCTTTTTATCATACCTTTCTTTGTTGGCCAGATTTCTTTTGGCAGCCATGGTTTGAGCCAGTTGGTACGCATGAGTTAGCTGGGCCTTTAACTTTTGCACATACTGTAAATAGTTGTCAGCTTGAACCCCATCAGGAGAGACCCAAAACACACATCTACTGGTAGTCGAGCTCTCTTCCAAACATCAGGCGGTAGGGGAGAATCCAGTGGCATCACTTTGGTGCAGTTATAAGCATGTACCAGGGTGCTAATTTGTTGGCTCCATCTAGGCTTGTCCTTTGGGTGCAGGGTGCCTAGCATATCTAGCAAAGTCGTGGTTGAAACGTTCAGGCTGTGGGTCCCCTGGGGTGGTAAGGAGTGGTTCTGGACTGCACTCCCCACAGAGAAAGCATCTCTTTGATCAGACGACTCTCAAAGTCTCTCCTTGATCAGAATGGATTCTTTGTGGAGCCCATAGTGAACAAAAAGTTTTCTACAAGTACTTTGGCCACAGTGGATGCTTTCTGGTCTTTGGTGGGGAAAGCTTGGGCATATCTCGTGAAATGGTCAGTGACCACCAGCACATTACTGATATTTCTTTGATCTGACTCCAAACTCAGAAAATCAATACAGACCAGCTCCATGGGTGCACTGGTGGTGATGTTAACAAGGGGCAGCCTCTGGAGCAAAGCTTTCCTCTGTAAGCAGCGACTACAAGTTCGAATGTGTTGCTCCACATCAGCCCCATCTTAGGCCAATAGAATCTGGATCTCACCAAGTCAAGTGTTCTGTCTATACCAAGGTGCCCCATGTGGTTGTGCAAGGAGCTCAGTACTGAGTCTAAAGGCAGTGGGCAGCACTAGTTGTTGTTTGTCTACTTGTCCCCTCTGTCTACTGTTTCTCTGTATAACAGTTTATTGATCAGTTTCAACTTAGGACCTTCTTTGTATAACAGTGCAGTTCTCAAATCAGTGGAGCATAATTTGGACACATCTTTTCCTGCATAGAGGGCTTCTAAAGCTGCTTTGATCATGGGATCGCAGGATTGAGCCCGCGAATACTGTCATTGTCCAGCTGAGGCAGTGCACCAATGTCTATTGCAGAAAAGTGGCAATAAGCAGCAGGTATGCAATTCTCAGAGGGTCCCACGAATCCACCATGCAGTCCACTGCGTCCATGGACATTTGTTCCTCCCTGTCAAACTTCGGCAGAGTGCCGAATGTCAGGTTCTGCCAATCGGACCCAATCATTCTGGGGAACAGGCCTCCGGGAGAGAGCATCAGCATCTATGTGGTTCAGACCTGCTCGGTATTCGAGAGCATAGTCATATGTAGATAATGCAGAAAGCCACCTATGGCCAGTGGCATCCAACTTAGCTGAGGTCTGCACATAGGTCAAAGGATTATTGTCAGTTTTTACTAGTATTTTAGCCCCATACAAGTACTCATGGAATTGGTCAACAATAGCCCACTTCAAAGCTAGAACTCTAACTTATGTACAGGATAGTTCTTTCGGATGGGGTCAGGCTTCTACTGGCAAAGGCCACTGGTCTCAGGCCATTCTCGTGCTCTTGGTACAACACAGCCCCCAACCCTTGCAAGCTAGCATCAGTGTGCAGGACGTAAGGTTTTCTTGGATCGGCATAGACCAGCACTGGAGCATGGGTAAGTTGATATATGATCTCATGAAAAGCAGTCTCACAATCAGGAGTCCAGCGGCCCCAAATACTTCTCGGATGAAAATACACTCTTTCAGTCTTGAGGGACGCTGACTTTTGGTATTTTTGTGGGTTGGGGATACCTTGAGTAAGTTAAGTAAAGGCGGATCACTCTTGAATAGTCCTTGATGAGGCGCCGATAATAACCACAGAATCCCAGGAATCTTTGCAGTTCTTTTAGATTTTGGGCTGTGGCCAGGTGGTCAAGGCCTCAACTTTACTTGGGTCGGTCTCTATTCCCTCGGTGGATACTATGTGTCCCACATACTTTACTGATGTTTGAAAGAATTGACCTTATCAATGGACACTTTAAGGCCAAAGTCCTCCAGTCGGTCCAATACCTTAAATAATCTGCTCTCATGTTCCTCCAGTGAGCTGCCAAACACAATAACATCATCTAGGTATACCAGGCACTCTGGTAAGTTCATATCCCCACTGCACGCTCCATCAATCGTTGAAAGTGGCTGGGGCACCTGAAATCCTTGAGGCATCCTCATGAATTCATAGAAAAGCGGACAGATAAAGGCCGCCTTCTCACGTGTCCTCTGGGGCCATCGGGATCTGGTAGTACCCATCATGGAGATCCAGCACAGAGAACCACTTGCTCCGCTTAGGCAGTCCAAAGCATCCTGAATGTGGGGCATTGTGTACTGATCAGGATAGTCCGCCCGGTTTAAGGTGCGATAATCCACACACATCCTTACTGTTCCATTCTTTTCCTCACTACCACAATGGGGGAAGCATAAGGGCTTCTGGATTCTTGTATTACACCAGCAGCTAACATCTCTTGCAGATGCCGTCTCACATCATCTATGTCAGCAGGTGCCAGGCGTCGAGACCTCTCCACGAAATGGTCTTTCGTCATGCAGCGGATATTGTGCTCCTCCTTGCCGCATCCTACATCCCATTCCTTTAAAGAAAACACCTGGTCTCTCTGGGCAAGCTTCTCACTGATCCTCACTTTCCATTCAGCTGGCAGCGGGAGTCGCGAAATCAAACAAGTCAGGCGTTACTCTGTCATTCTTCCTTGAACTCTTGCTGCTGGGTAGCACTGCAGTGTCTGCACAATGCACATTAGCCAGGATGCAACCTCTGTTTACTGAATGTCTCTTTCAGACACATTATGAACTTGGACCATTACCCTTCTGGCATAAGCATGGGCTCTAGCGGGCAAAATACTAGGCTTGACCAGCAGTCCCTCTGGCAATTTTCCATCGCCTGGTGCATCCAACATTAATATTTTATTCTTAACATCCTTTCTGATACGGACCTCTCCCTGTAAGGTACACTGGGCATTTGGCACCAGGATCAGAGACTCAGGATCCTTCTTCCATACAATTCCGACCGGTTCCTCTGGTTCTGTTTTTCAGCATCTCTCTGTGCCTCATAGGCCTTCTTAATTAAAGCGGAACTCTTAAAGCTCTACTAGTCTTTGATCCCTGTTTTCATAACACAACTGTGCCAGCCTTCCGAACATATGAGCATTTGTTCCAATCAACAAAGGGACACCATCATACAGTCCAGTGGGGGACACACTAATGCTAGGGTCTCTACTTGTTCGCCACTCCAGCCACGGAGGTGGGGAAAGACAGCCAAATCGGATATACCCGAATAGGGTAGGCCTTCTCACTTAACCCCATACATGCAGTCCTTCTAATGGTTGTAAGGGTACGTCTGACAAATGCTTCTGATACCAATCCTGGAACATAATTGTCACTTGGGAGCCACTGTCTAATACAGCTCTTGTAGACACTCCATTCACCTTTACAGTGGTCTCCATGGAGGGACCCACTATTCTGGACCAGTCTGGAGAGGCGGTAGTGGGGGCCTGGGCAACTGACCTTGCCACAAAAGGACGTGAATTAGCATTTTTGGTGCCCTCACTGGGATCATGTCATGCACCTCTTAACCACTGATTTCTTCTCCGAAGCTCTCCTTGTAGCCTATATGCAACTTTGTCAGTGTCTTTTGGGGACTGGCATTCCCTTTTCATGTGCCCATCTTTCCCACAATTATAGCAAAACATACTTTCTGGAGCTTGAGCTGGCGGGCGCCACACTGGGGAGCCAGGGCGGGGGTATTACTAACTGGAAACCTGGGTGCCATCTCTGTCTGCAGCGTGATAAGCATTTGGAGACATCTAATCAGTTCTCCACTTCCATGGTCAAGGAATTGAGTTTGGAGCTGTTATCAGCAGAGATACATGGGTGGGTACCCCACCCCCATAGCAGATGCAATCGGATATAGGTCAGGGCCTGTACTGGCAGGCGTGGCCTTCATAAAGGGACTGTTTTTGAATTCCGGATCTCTCTCAACAGTTCGCCCATTGTGGCATATCTTTTCCTTGTCAGAGCACTCATTGACTGTCAACCTCTGCCCTGAACTTCACTTGATGGGTCACCCTCAGTCACTCGGGTCTAGCCACAGCTGTTGGTGCAGGTACCTCCGAGGTCGCCTTTCTCAACTCCTCAGATTTCTCTCATTAACTCATCATAGGAGGGTGGGATTCCAGTCGATTTGCCAGGCGTAACTGAAGCAACAGCAGTTCTGAGAAGGGGCAGACTTAGGATTCTGTCCAGTCTGGTTGGTCCAGTTCAATCGCTGGCAAACTACCCTTTCTGAGGCATTCTTGCAACAATTTTTCCAGCCGAGAGACATACACAGACAACAACTCCCCTTGGTACTGTTGTGCATTTCTTACTCTCCACCATAGGTCCTCATCAGAATCTGGGCTCCATACACATTCTCCAAGGCCTCAAGATAGGCCTGTGCAGTCGCTTCAGGGTTACTGGCCCGTTTAGCACGGATGGTAGCCAGGGCAGGACCTCGGAGGCTCTCACTAACCCTCTTTCGCTTTTCGCCTTCCGAGCATTGCCATTCTAGCACTTGGGGGGCAACATAGTCTATCCAGGTCTCCCAGTCATCCTCCCCTTGGGGGGTTGGGAGGGTGCCAGAGAAGATCCTCAGCCTTCGGTAAGAGTCGTGACTAATGGCAGGTGCAGAAATAGGAGTCTGCATTGGTTCAGCCACCATTACGGGCACTGGAGCAGGAGAGGGTGTTGGGGGAGGAACACCCCCAGGTGGCAAGAATAGTTTCTTCAAGTCCTCCACAGTTTTCCCCTCTCCCAGCAACCATTCAGCAAATTTCTCCTCAAAAGTTTCAGATAATGGTGGGGGCTGATTCCCCCCCGGGTCTTTACTGTCCTTAGTTATCACTCTCCAAGCAGTGAGGGCTCCCTCTGGGGTAATGGTCTGTGGCACTTTGGAGCTATCTATGGGATCCTTAAACTCTACTAGGGCCAGGAAAGTGTGGGTGAGCAGATTAGCATGCCGACCCACCACCACAGGGTTTTGTAAACCTTCCACCTTGGAAAGTACTCCCTGCACAGTGTCCGTATTGATACCCAGGGGGATGTCCAGGATAAGCATAGCATTTTGGGGGTCGATCTCCTCCCCAGTACACCACTCCACCAGCCGGTGCACAGCCACTTCTGTCGGGGTACCCATTTTTCTTAACAGTGGTTCGTAATATGGCCACTAGAGGACACACAATCCCAGCGTGAGCCTCCAAGATGTAACCCCTAGATGGCGCTATCCAGGGCTACTACCCCCGCCTGATTTGCCACTAACAGGTTGAGGGGCCTGGATCCAATGGCGGGTGCCTCCACCCAGAGGTCAGGGTTTGCAATAGTTAAACTAACTTGGTCACAGCCTCTGGGACACTGCAACCCCTTTCTTCCCACTAGTGGCCCACACAATATATCAGAATTACCTTCACAGTATACACTTACCCCAGGTCTGGTTCCGCACTGGGACCTCCTGTGAAATGAGATACAGTGCAACAATCACAGTACAGTACTTTAACATAGACAAATACCTCAGGCAGTATAACTTTGCTGAAACAAGCAGCTCTGATTTATTTAGGGGATATAACAAGGACAGGGAAATCAGGTTAATTAGCTTATCACTCTAATAATCTACTATGGCTCTGTCACAGGCCTATCCCTATCAGTTACTGTCCCTGGGTACCCAAGCCCTAGTGGCTAGTCCAACCGTGGCAGCTGGTGGGGCCCTTTCACACAGAGAAAAGGAGAATTAAACAGTCAGCAGTACAGTAATTCCATTTGGATTTAATGTGGCAATTCAACAGGGAGCGACCCTGAATTAGTACTCACGACCTCCAAATAAGATAGGGTCCTTCAACGTCAGCAGGGCTCACTTGAGGTATACAAACCTCTTCACACATCCATATAAAAGAAAGCACTATACCAGGCAGGCTGCATCTGTATCCCGATCGCAATTACTGCACAATACCCGGGAGAACACACAGCAGATTCAGTTCCTGACAGACCGAGTGCAATTTTCAGCAATTCCTCCAATCTTCTACAGGGTGAGCCTGGTTTCTACTCTTCAGAGATCCTTTGATTCTTTTCACAGGACGGATTCAGTCCTAACAAGCTGTTACACACGCTGCAGACCAGAACTCTGGGCCTTACACTCGTTTTTTGACTAAAACTGCACACTGAAAAAGCACAGGGCTCCTTCCTTCTTCACTGCCAAAGCTCAACTGAAACTCCAACCGACAAAACCGGGCACTTCCTTTGAGTTCCTCCCAGTTCTTGACTGGATTGGCTGTCACTCACAATAGACTGCTGCTGTTGGTCCAAAAGGCACTGAAGTCTAAACTACATCTCCCAGAGTCACTGCCCATACCATCCTCTTGTGGCTGGCTCAGATTATGAGTCCAAGTTCTGATTCGTCCAAGGCACCATTTTAGAGCTAGCTTACCCCACACTGATTGGTCCAGTTCAGCAGTTCAAAACTAGAATGGGAACTAGCAGACACAGTTCTGACTGCAAAGAAAGCAGGTTAGACAAACTGTAATTTCATTATTACTCTAAATAATTTCTGGCAAACAGTTACATCTTTCAGATAGGTTCCTTTGCACTCCTAGTGACTGCAAAATGAAGTGAATTGGCAGCAGCTCGAGTGGTACTCAGAGAAGCACACAGTCCCCCCCATACAAACTAATTATGTCTGCAAGCAGACAGCTCTTAAAGAGACAGTACCAGAGGCTCTAAAAACACTCACTGATAAATGGCTTAAATGCCAAACACCATTCAGGCTTGGAGCATTCAAGCAAGCTCCTGGAAGTCTTTTGGGAACCCCCATTTGCAGGGGGGTTACATATGAACAGTAGTCCAAGTGGCAGCAGCACATTATCTGGCCAGTGGACACATTTTGGAACAAGCCACTGAAGTAGCCACTCCTCGGATAGAATGAGAACAAATAGAACCAAGAAGCTGCTTACTGTGCTTCTGGAATCAAAATGTAATACAACTATCCAGCCATTTTGACATGCCCTGTTTCAAAACTGGGAAGCCCACCATACAGTAGCCAAAAGCTACAAACAGCTGTGAGGATTTTCTACAATCCTTCGTATGATCCATACAAGTATTACCAATGCAGCATACGAAAATGATGTTCCAATCTGTCTGTGGGAGACAAAAAATAAATAGCATGGTCAACAGCCTGACTTAATTTTCTTTCAGCCTCTACCTTCACAAGGTAATGGGGACTACTGCATAATGTAATCCTACTGTAAGCCACCCCTCTCAGGGTGGGCTTGCTATCCTGTCCTTTTATTCCCCTTTTAGCTTAGTTCACCTTGGGCATTCCTTTTTCTGACCCTTGGGAGCAGGGTTCCCTGCCTGTATGTAAGAAAAGGGTTGCTGGGAAAAGGGAAAGAGATCCAGCAGTTGGAGAGGGCAAGTGTGGCCGGGGCTTTCAACCCCCTGGCTTGGTAGGTGCTGTCCTGGACAGCATCGGGGCTACGTGTTGGGCATCTCCATTGGGAAGGGTGGCAGGAGTTGGAGATCGCTGGGGTCAGGGTCCTAGTGGCTTAAAGTTTTGAAGGCATTCAGGAGGTGGAAGAAAACTTGGTGACATCTGGAGGCTGGGGAGTCTTGGCATCAAATTATTAGGAAAGTATGGCAATGGGGCTGTCATCGTGGTGGAAGGGCCTCTTGGAGGTAGCAGCTCTGAGGTCATTTTCCTGATGTGGTACACTATCAGGATAAGTCTGGGTGGTCTGCATTCTGGGATTCATTTTTATTGGGCCTGCCATGCCCATTTCTGGGGCAGATCCCATGTTAGACCCATAAGGAATGCACGGGAAAGATGTAACTGAAGGAGGGAGCTATTCACCTTTTCCATTCTGTAAATCGCAGCTCAGCCCCACTTTGGAGTAGGGAATCTGTGTTCACCTTTTGTTTTGGAAAGGTGTACAGGGTGGTCATGGTGAGGTATTTAAGCTGCAAAAAAATTCCCCAGTTATTAGTTTGGGTTCCGGGGTGGGGAGTAAGGCACTCCCCTGGTATGGTTGGATTCTAGTTATTACCCTTTTGGGTAGGGGTGAGCCCAGTTTCTGGATCATGAAACCACGCATGGAGCCTGTTCTGGTCTATAATGTCTAGGCCTGTTTGACATTCTGGCTGCCTGGTGTTTCAGTACCTTATGTATGCCCTCTAGCCCGTACCTCTCGGCCTAATGGAGCTGCTCCATTTATTTATTTACACATTTTTTATTCTATGAAATTAAATGTCCATATATTCTCTTTTACATCGAGTGTGCTGGATTATTTGAATGAACTAACTTGATTGCTCCCTTTGAAGAAGTCTTCCATCTCCTCCTTTCACTCGAGTCTGGACACAGACTGCAGTGGTGATCTGGCTGGCATCTGCCCAGTAAGAGAAGGCCTGTTTGTACTAGAGAGTCTACCCACCAGGTAAGGCCTTGCATTTTTCTTACACTGCCGTGCAATGTTCTGGAAGGTCTCGGTGTTGTGCCCCCCCCTTTGCATCTTATCATCAGGACCCCTAGACAATAAAAGGGGATTGGGGTTACACTATCCTTGTGAAAAATAATAAAAGGAGGGTCTGAAAACACAGCCTACAATTCAGAAATGCATCTAGCAGACATCATAGCCACCGAGAACAGTGTCTTTCAAGACAGCAAGTGCAGCTCATATGTAGCAGCAGACTTGAAGGGAATTGCAGTCATGGTCTCTAGGACCAAATTAAAATCCCACACCAGAACTGGACTGTGGACTGGGGTGTGTAACAGTAAAATGCCTCTTAGGAATGTATGGGAAAATGGGAAACCTCCATGTGGGTCACTGTCTTGCCTTCTGTGAGGGCATGAAAAGCCGACACTGTGGCCTGCTGTACCTTAACAGAGGAATACCCCAGGCCCACGTCCTTAAGGGACAAGAGGAAGTCCAACACTTTAGGAACTGGACACGTAAAGAGATCCAGGGCAAGTTGACTACAGCAAACTGTAAAACATTTCCATTTCTCAAAGTAGGTGTACCATGTAGATGGCTTTCTAGCTGCCAGTGGAACAGCAACAACCGCGTGGAGACCCCGAAGCAGGAGAGCTCTATCTCCTCAGGATCCAGGCATAGAGGTGCAGAGATCAGAGATCCATGTGCACCAGAGCACCCTGCTCCTATGTCAGAAGTCTCACTTGCAAGGGTAGGGGGATGGGTGGTTTCACTGCCAGTTGCTGGAGCAGAGGGAACCAGGTCTGTCTGGGCCAGTAAGAGGCCACCAGAATCAGGGTGAACAGCGCAGCCTTTGCCTTAACCAGACCCCTATGTATTAGAGGGAATGATACATAGATACATAGATAGTTATGTAGATACTGTTAGCAGATAAGGGCCACCAGGCCGATCCCGTTTGCCCATTTATGCTACCTGACAAAGTGGCCAGTGACCCTATCTGGTCACTGGCTTTAGCTTTTTCGTCCAATCTCTAATATTTCTTTATTCCTGTCCCATGCATGTTTGAAACCTGCCACCATACAGGAGGCCACCACTTCCTGGGACCGGCTAGTCCATGCATCTACTACCCTCTCTGTAAAAAAAAAAAAACTTCCTGACATTACCCCTTATGTGGCCACCCATCAGTCTCATATCATACCCTCTTGTTCTGGCACTACTTTTAAACTGGAATATGTTGTCCACCTTGTTCATGCCCTTGAGGTATTTGAACATTTCTATCATGTCACCTCTCTCACTCCTTTGCTCCAGTGTACACAAATTGAGGTCTCTGACTCTTTCCTTGTAAGGCTTGTGATGTAGACCCTTCACCATTTTGGTCACATTCCTCTGCACCATCACTATTTTGTCAATGTCCTTATGAAGGTGTGGGCTCCAGAACTGGACACAGTACTCAAGGTGAGGCCTCACCAGGGTCCTGTACAGTGGAACTATCACCTCCCTCCTTCGGCTTGCGACTCCCCTTCCAATGCACCCCAACATCCCAGTGGGAGGAAGCATATAGAAATCTCCCTCTCCAGGAGAGGGACAATGAGTCTTGCAAGAAAACTTCAGGCACTGGAGCGAGTAGAAATGCGTCACTTTTGCATGGACATGCAAATGAGCCTATGTCTCCTCAACCCCACTTTTTTGAAAAGGCCATGCACAAAGGATTCCAAGAGTACCCATTCATGGCAGAGTGCACAGGATCGACTGAGGTGGTACACCAGTGCATTCAACATACCAGGAAGGAACAATGCTGACAGAAATATGTCATGCTCCACCACCCAGTGCCAAACTCATCTTCTCTCTGCAGAGAGGATATAAATGCACTCTGCCCTGTCAGTTGATGCACTACATCACTGAAATAATGTCTGTATGGATCAGCAGCTGATTCACTGGAAGGAGGGTGGCAAAGGTCTGTAAGCCACGCAGTACAACTCTCTTCTCCAGGGTATTGCTGTGCAGAACCATATCCAGAGAAGTTCACTAGCCCCGAGTTCTGAAGAGGCCCAGGGAGCACCCCAACCTGAACCCAAGTCATCTGTGATCATCACCCTGAGGAGGGGATAACGGGGGATCCCATCTCTAGGTTGAAGTGGTCCAGTACCAGAGCAGGGAGCAATGGAGGGGAGGAGTCACTTGTGTGAGACACTCCAACTCCTCCGCACACTTTTCCCAGTGTGCCCTAAGGAACTACAGCGAGATCCTCATGTGAAAGCGCACCAGTTGGACTTTCAGTATGGCAGCTGCAATAAGGGTGATAAACCTTAAAAGGCATCTTGTTGAGACACAGTCGCTGGATGACGCCAGCTGTGCCTGGGCCACCAGTGCCATAGCATGGCTAGATGACAGAAATGCCTAGCCCAGTCCCATGTTCAGGACAGCTCCTATGTACTGGAGCCTCTGACAGAGGGTAAGGACCAACTTCAGTTCATTGATCAGCATGCCCAATTGGTCAAACAATGGGTAGATCTGAAACAGTGTGCATATTATGGCCTCCCGAGATGGGGGGGTGTTCAGCATCCAGTCTTCTATGTAAGGGAAGATATAGAGGCCCTCTCTGTGGTGGTGGGGGGCAGCTGCTAGCATGGTAAAAACTTTGGTACATGCACACGGTGAAGAACATAAACCTAAAGGCAAGACATGAAATTGGCAGTGCGAGCCCTGGAGCATGAAATGCAGGTACTGCCCAAGTGACTTGAGGAGTCTGACATGAAGGTATGCATCCTTCATGTCCAAAGCAATCATCCAGTCCCCTTTCTGGAAGAGTGGGCACACTGACTGCAAAGAGACTATTTGAAAAGAAAAGTTACGTAAGAACTTACCGTAACAGATCTTCGAGGGGATCTCAGTCATCAGGTCACACATATGGAACTTCACCGTTGGTGAAGCAGGATCCACATGGAAGATTTTCAGCAGTACCACTGGGGTTGCCCACACCAATGTCACATGCAGACATCACCAACCCCATAAAGGCATGAGCCACTCAAACCACTCCTCAGTTCTTTCCCCTGGAGATTAGGGAGCCAACCCATATCATATTGGACTGAGGGGAGAGAGAGAGAGAGAGAGAGAGAGAGAGAGAGGGGTGCCCAAGCCAAAATAAAAGACTGGATACACTCAAAAACCAGTTCTGAGCAAAGAACCCCAGAAGAGGGGATGGTGGGATGGAAGGCAGACCTAATGACTAAGATCCCCTCAAAGATAGTACAGTTACGTAAGAATTTACCATAACAGTAGATGATCATCAAGAGGAGCTCTTGCAGCAGGTTACACCATAAGGACTGAAGCCAGCAGGCACCAGGACCCCACGGAAAACTTCTAGCTAGCAGTCTACAGTGGAGAACCGCCCCCTATGTTAGTCCACCCCCGACGTTGCCTATGGTATAAAGGAGGCTGTCCCCCAGCACCACCTTAGTTCTCCAGCTGGAGACCCCCGGACAGTTAGAAATTGGAGAACCGAGAAAGCTCCTCTGGATGCGGAGATATGATGGAAGGCTGAAAATGTAGAAGCAGATACCAGGGGGGAAGGAGGGAGGGGAAGCAGCACCTGCTGCAAGAGCTCCTCTCAAAGATCTACTGTTACGGTAACTTCTTATGTAACTGTACTATCTCACTTCTAGGGGGAGCTCTTGCAGCAGGTTACACCATATGGACTGAGTCCCAAGCAGTACAAGGACAAACATTTGTCTGAAAGGGGAGGAAAAATGGTTGGAAAACTGAATTCCTCATGAAAGAAGACCCTGCAGGAAGGCAAAGCCAAAGCCTGTGCTGCATCTGGAGGCAATGTCCAAACTATAATGTTTAATGAATGTGTGGACGGAGCTCCAAGTGGCAGCTGTACAGATGTCCGCCGCTGACACACTTTTCAGAGATGCAAATAAAGCAGCAACTCCCCTGCTCCCTTGGTAGAGTGACCTTTTACCGAGCCCGGTAAAGGCTTGTCATACTTCTCATAACAGTAAACAATACAATGAACCAACCATTTGGATAAAGCTTTGGATAAAGCTTGTTTAGAAATGGGCACCCCTAAAGTCCTCGGGGTGAACGCAATGAACAACTGGTCAGATTTTCTGGAATCGCAGGTAAGAGTCAGATAACATCGAAGGACTTGGTGAACATCCAGAGTATGAAGAAGAGCCTCCCCTTGATTGGAATGCTCTGGATAGTAAACTGGAATATGGATGTCCTGGTTAAGAGTAAATTTGGACACCACCTTGGGTAGGAACTTAGGACTGGTTCTCAAGGACACCCGGTCCTTGTGGAAAACTAAATAACACTCTTTACACATCAGAGCCAGAAGCTCAGAAATTCGCTGAGCAGAAGTAACTGCAACTAAAAATAACACTTTCCACGACAGAAAGCATAGCTCATAATATGTGGCAGGTTCAAACGGAGGCAGAGTGAGTGTCTCCAAAAACAAACAAAAGGTCTCATGGAGGGGTGGGATTCCTAATGGTGGGGGTTAGATGCAAAATGCCTTGCAGGAAGGTGTGAGACAAATCAAGCTGAGCTAGGTTCTTGCCCTGTACTGATGCATGATAAGCAGACACAGCAGAAAGATGCACCTTAATGGATGCTCAGACCCAAATCCAAGAGCAAAAGGAGGTACTCGAGAACTGAGTTTTACCAAACAGATAAAGGGGTCAAGGTGGCGAGAGGTGGCCCAAATGCAGAACTGCTTCCACTTCACTACATAGGTGGCCCTTGTCAAAGGCTTCTGTGCGGTAACTAGGACTTCAGCCACTCTAGCAGATACTCCAAATCGAGATATGGCTAGGTTTGCAGGAGCCATGCATGCAGGTGCAAAGACCTCAGATTCTGACGAACCAGTATCTCTCTCTCTCCTGGGAGAGCAAGTGTGAGCTCAAGGGCAGCAGGAGTGGAGGCTCCACTGCCAACTGCTGAAGCAGAGAGAACCAGATCTGTTGAGGCCAGAATGGAGCTATCAAGACCATGTCCGCTCCCTCTGATTGCAGCTTGAGGAGGACTCTCTGAATTAGGGGGAAGTGAGGGAAGGCATAAAGAAACCTCCCTGTCCAGCAAAGGGACAATGCACCTTGCCAGAAAACACCAGGCCCTGGATCTAGTGAGCAGAAACTGAGCACTTTTGCGTTGAGTGGGGATGCAAAGATGTCTAACTTGGGGCAACACCATCTGTCGAAGAGATTGTCTGCAACTGACTGAAGGAGTTCTCACTCATGGGCTTTGGACTGAGGGCGACTGAGGTAATCGCACAATGTGTTTTGAACCCCTGGAACATGTACTGCAGACAGTCCAGCTGATGACTGATAACCCAGTACCATACTCTCATGGTTTCCCCTGCAGATAGGATACAAGTGAGTACCCCGCTGCTTGTTGATGTAAAATACCACTGACATACTGTCCGTCTGGATGAGTAGGTGGCCCTGGACTAGATTTGTCTGCAGAGCTTGCATGGCATACAGGATCACCCTCATCTCTTAACATGTTGATGTGGAGAGATTTTTCCACTGCAGACCATGTTCCTTGAGTCTGGCGGTCTGCTAGGTGGGTGCTCCCACCCGTGCCTGAGGCATCTGTGGTCAGAGACTGAAGGGGGGTGACCTCTGGAAGGGCATTCCCTTGGAGTGGTTGGATGGGAGTAGCCACCATTGAAGAGTCTAGCAGACTGTTCCCAAGATGGAGACCAACTCGTCTAGGTCATCCATGCGCTGGTCCCATTGGACCCTCAAGTTCCACTGAAGCACCCTCATATGAAGGTGTGCCGGTGGGATGGTAGTGATGGCTACTGCCATGTGACCCAGTAACCTGAGGATCATGCTGGCCAGGGCCAGCCGGGTGGAGCAGACCTCTCAAGCGTAAGCTTGAAGATGATCTGCTCTGTCTACTGGAAGGAAGGCTGTCCCTTGGACAGTGTCCAGAAGAGCTCCTATGAACTGAAGCCTCTGGCTTGGCCAGGGGTGAGGACTTCAGAAGGTTCAGTGTGATCCTAAATCTCTGAATAGGGTAACGGTGTCTTCCATAGTCTGGAGCAATCTTTCCCTGGAGTGGGCTGTGAGGAGCCAATCTTCCAGGTACGGGAAGACAGTGGCCTTTTCTCCTTAAGGCCACTGCCATTACCACAAAGCAATGAAGAGTAATCAACACAAACAACACTGCATGAGTGCGGTACAATACTTGGGAGAGTGCAGTCAAGGATGGAAGGTCCCAGGCTGTCAAGAGGTAGAAAGGTAGAAGCAGCCATACTGGCCTTGTCCGTTGGGGAGGAAGTATCAGAGAAAGGTACACTAAAACACTGGAAAAAGGAAAATAAAAAAGCATCCAAATGCATTCAGAATGGCAGTCGACTAAGGCAGAAGGCATCTGTGGAGCCAATGTGTGCCGGTCAGTGGCCGGAAAAGAGCTGGGGTGGTGCTGAGGGACCGCCCCCTTTATACCATAGGCAGCATCGGGGACAGGCTGACGTCAGGGCAGTGCCCCGCTGTAGATTGCTAGCTAGAAGTTTTCCATGGACCTGCTAGCTTCGGTCCTTATGGTGTAACCTCCTGCAAGAGCACCCCCTCAAAGTGAGATCTACTGTTATGGTAAGTTCTTGCATAACTATTCTATCTTCATCGGGGGTATCTCAGTCATCAGGCACACATATGGAATGAGTTCCAAGCAGTTACAGATACACTTTGACAGTCTGGGAGGAGGACCATTCCAAAGCTAAAGACAGGAGGCCCTGCAGATCAGCCATGCTAAAACCTGCATGGGCTCAAGAGGCAATGTCCTGACTGTAGTTCTTGGTGAAGGTGTGGATGGTACTCCAGGTGGCAGCAGCACAAATGTCAGCGGCTGAGATCCCTTTGAAACAGGCCACTGAGGTACCCATGCCCCCTGTGGAATGGACTTTCACCATCCCTGGCAACTCACTGCTATGCTTGTTATAGCAGAACACAATACAATGTGCCAGCCATTTGGACAAACACTGTTTAGAAACCTGAACCTCCTCTCTACCCGGGATGAAAGAAAGAAAAAGCTGTTTCGACTTTCTGCATTCCTTAGTTTGGAGCAGATAATACTTCAAAAATTATGTGGATGTATAACGTATGGAGCAGTGCTTCCCCTGGATTGGCATGCTCAGGAAAATAAACAATAGGTGGATAGACTGGTTCAGGGTAAACTCAGACACCAGTTTAGGGAAAAACTTTGGATTACTGTGCAAAGACACCCTGTCTTTGTGAAAAATCAAATAAGGCTTCTCACACCAGAGGGCCTGAAGCTCGGAAATCCTTCAAGCAGAAGTAATAGCAACTAAAAATAACACTTTCCAGGGCAAAAAGTGTAGCCCACAAGTCACAGCAGGCTCAAACAGAGACAGAGTCAACTTCTCCCAAACAAAATTCAAATCCCAAGCCAGGACAGGGGAACAGACTGGAGATTTCAGATGCAGGAAGCTCCTGAGAAAAGTATAGGACACATCCAACTGAGACATGGTGCAGCCGTCCACAGGCCCATGAAAGGCTGAAACAGTTGAAAGATGCACCTTGAGGGAGGAGTACTGGAGGCCTGAATCTGACAGAGAGATCACATAGTCCAGAATCTGGCCGACCAGACAAGTGAAAGAGTCCAGATATTTCATGGCATATGTGGCTCTATTCAAAGTCTTCTGAGCTGCCAGAAGGATGCCTGCCACCCTCTGGGACACTCCAAACTTGGCAATGGCAATGTCCTTAGTGGTTAGTCATGCAGATGAAGGGACTTGAGAGTGGGATGGACCAGGGTCCCTGAGCCTGCGTCAGCAGATCCCTGCAGAGAGGCAGAGGGACTGGAGGCTCCTCTGCTAACTGCCGCAGTAATGGAAACCATATCTGCCGTGGTCAAAAGGGTGCGACTACGGTCATGCTGGCCCCCCCCCCCCATCTGCAGTATGCTTAGCATCCTCTGAATCAGAAGAAATGGAGGGAAGGCATCAAGAAACCTCCTTCTCCAGGAGAGGAACAATGCGTCTCGCCAGAAAACTCCAGGTCCTGGATCAAGTGAGCAGAAACTGGGATGTTTTGCGTTGAGTGAGGATGCAAAAAAGTCCAGCTCTGGACAATCCCATCTGGTGAACAGATCTTCTGCGATGAATGAGAGAAGTTCCCATTTGCGCATGCTGGACTGTGTTCTGCTGAGACTGTTGGCCAGGGTGTTTAACACACAGGGACGTGGATCGTCAAGAGGATCAAACTGTGGTCTATTGCCCAGTACCATACTCTCATGGCCTCCCTTCACGGGGGTACAAGTGCATCCCCCTGCTTGTTGATATAATAGACAACACTAAGGTTGTCTGACTGGATCTAGAGCTGACCCAGGAGGAGATGGTTCTGAAAGGCCTGCATGGCATACAGGACAGCCTGCATCTCCAAGACGTTGATATGCAGGGAGATTTCTATCTGGGACCAAGACTCTTGAGTCTGAAAGCGACCCAGATGTGCTCCCCAACCAGAACCGGAGGCATCCATAGTGAGGATCTGCTGGGGGAAGGAACTATTGAATGGAACCCTTTTTAAGAGGTTCTGTGGGTCCATCTACCACTGCAGCACCTTGTGGACTGGGGAGGAGACCAGCACTAACTGATCGAATTCATCCTTGCATTGGTCCATTGCACCCTGAGTGTCCACTGGAGGACTCGCATGTGCAGTATGGCCAAGGGAACCATGGGAATGGCAGCGGCCATCAGACCCAATAGCTTCAGTTACACCCTTGCAGGGATATAATGGCTCTGGGCGACCTCCTGAGCCAGGACAATGAGGCACTCCACTCTGCCTTCAGGCACCAAGTCCAGAACCGCTCCTACATATTGCAGTCTCTGGGACAGGATCAGGACAGACTTGGGCAGGTTGACAGTGTGAAAGAGTTCCTTTCTAATAACCCCCCCCCACCTCCTTCCGTCTCTTTGTTTATTTCTTTTTTATTGTCTTGTGGAGTGAATGTTGTCCTCGTCTTTTTATGTGTGTTTGTTCTTGTTTAAAATATTAAGAATCATTTGGTGAATAGCTTATAATAGCCTGGCCATCTATTACAAGCTATTTTCAAACAACCCCCTTCTTATGGCGCTTAGGGTTTTCTAATTCAGTCTCTCTTTTGTTCAGAGTAGAGCCATTATAAAATAAGTAATAATATCAGTGCAGCTTGGCTGGTAGGTTATAATCCCCAGCCTAACGCTCCTTAGAAAATAATTAAAATCGTAGTGGCTGGGTTGTAGATAAAAGAAATGTTAAGGAACTAAACTGTTTTTGTTTTTCCAAAGTAGGAGTCTCATTTTGTTTATTTGTTGTATATTTAACTAGATATAAGTACTCACTCTGGAAATTTGAAGCGTAACTTCCGGTAGTAGATTTTCCTCCTGCATGTATGCTTTGTTAGTGCTCCGCTCATCCTTAGGTTTTTAGTAAAATAAAAATAAAGCTTAAAATGAAGTCGTGGGTTGTTTGGGAGTCTCTCCCTTTTCAGAATTTATGTTTGTAGACTCTGCTTGAGGCTTATAGCCTCTCAAATTAGAGGGGTCACGCCAGTGGTTTCCTCTCGCCTGCACTGTTCTTTAGGAGCTGGCCGGCCTTGTCTGCCTGCTTTTATTTCGCGGATCAGGGCGGAACTCCTGGCATTTTTGAAACCTTGTAGCAGCTCTAAAACTGATCAAATAAGAATTCATTAGTGAATTTTTATAAATATAAATTAATTAGAGGATAGGGGAAGATAAAATATTTAGGATATATCAAGTTTATTTCTGGAAGAAATGTTAAAGTTTGATTGACTGACTCAGGAACCAATCCCATTGTTTTCCACCCTTTATATTCCAAGCATTTGTTAACTGGGTCAGATGAGATTTTGGATGCTGTAGCGTAAGCATCGGGAAGAATGTGTTAACTTTGCCTGTGTTCCTGTTTTCTTTGGGAAAATCCCATCTGAACTGTCAAATGATTTATTTTTTTTTTGTTCGTGAAGTTCGTTTTATTTTGATATTTGGTCTGCTCTTGCTGGTGCCAGTGAATAAAAGACTCTAGAAGCAGAAATCCTCTCCTTGCAAGTATCCTTGGTTACCCTAGCCTCTCACAGACAGTGATGCCCAGGGACAGAAACAGCTGAAAGGTTCTTTCCAGAGTCTGAAGGAGCTGCTCTCTGGATGGGGCCTTTGGGAGCCAGTCATCCAGATAGGGGAAAACATACAGTCCCTACCTTCTGAGAGCTGTAACTACTGCTGCTAAGCTTTTTGTAAAGACCCACAGCACAGAGGATAAGCCAAAGGGCAACATTTGGATTGGTAGTGCTCACCCTGAAAAAAAAGAATTGGAGGAATCTCCTGTGCGGCGGAAACATCAAAATACGAGGCAAGCGTCCTGCATGTCTAGGGAGCACAGCCAGTAACCCTGCTTGAGTAGGGGCATCAGGCCGGGCAGGGTGACCATGTAGAACTTTTTGGACTGGATATACAGATTGAGGTCCTTGAGATCTAATATGGGCCTCAGATCTCTGTTTTTTTGAGGAACCAGGAAGAACCTGGAATAAAATTCCCTGTTCCTTTGGCGCCTGGGCACTGGCTCAATGACCTTTGTTTGCAGAAGAGACTGTACCCTGAGGATGGACAGGTGGGCTGGGGTATAGATGAAGGGTACTGGAGGAGTCTCTGGAGGCAGCTCTATGAGTTCCAGAGTGTGACTCCTCTCTATAATCTGAAGAATCAAGGCATCTGAAGTGATGGTTCTCCATTGATTGAGATGGAGGGAGACCCAACCTCCGACCACCACCTCTTGGTAAGGGATCAAAAGAGGGGGGGGTCCATCGAGAAATCAAGCAAAGGCAGATCCAGCCACTAGGGCTGATCCGTCACCCCTAGGGCACTTTGCTGCAGTGCCAGAGGAGGAGGGGGTAGGCAAGGTGGAGGTGACCTTTCTCTTGCCTTGGGGACAAGAGGCTGCTCCAGATTTGTGGGACACCTTTCGAAAGGAAGGGTGCTTTCTGCTCTTAGGCTGAGTACGGTAGACCGAGTGAACAGACGTAGTAGCCCTGCCAGATGCCTGTAGCTCATTTATGATGTCCTGAACCTCTGGCCTAAAAAGTTTAGAGCCATTGAAAGGGGTGTTAAACACCTTTTGCCAGACATCGGCCGGAAAGCCTGAGACCCTCAGCCAGGAGTGCCTATGAAGGCAAATGTTTGTGGCAGCAGCCCTGGCACTGGCATCCAAAACATCATAGAGGGCCCTAAGGAGGTGCCTGCTGATATCCTCTACACTCCGCAAGCATTTAAGAACCTCCTGTTTCTGGGAGCAATCAGGGAGGGCATGGGCAGCAGCCTTGCCCTTCTTCCAAATGGTATTCTGGTATTCAACCATGTGAGAGAGGGTAGATGGCAATCCTCAGCTCCAAGGTGGATGAGGCATATACCCTCTTATCCCAAAAGTCAATCCTATGGGATTCCCTGTCAGGGGGAAGGGAGCTTTGGTGCTTAGGCACCTTTGACCTGTCATGAGCTTCCTTTATAACCATATAATCGCTTCTGGTTGGGCAGCATAGTGTAGAAGGCCCTGGGGGGCATGATATAACTTATCTGCCCTGAGGGGCATGGCTGGGACCATGTCAGGTCTGTGACAGGCAGCAAGAGTAAAATTCCTCAGGGCTGGACGGATAGGAGGAATGATCTTGGCAGAAGATTCTGGGATCTCCAGAAAATCCACCAGCTCCCTTTTGGTGGCATCCTCTTCTTTAGTAAGGAACCCCATGGCTGTGCACAACTGCTTCATAACATTGAAGAAAGTAGGGTCCTCTGGAGTAGATCTGGGAGTATGCTTGACAAGAGTTCTCACTCAGGCAAGATGAGGTCAGGATGGTACTCCTCCTCAACGTCGACCAGCTCCAACTCAAGGTCCGACAAACAAGGGACCAACGACAGCCAACGGAGAACAACCTGCAGAGGCAGAAGCAGTGGCGACAACGGGGCCATCAATGGTGCAGGGGACCCAGGCCTATAAGCTCCCAACTGATGGACCAAGACCGTAGTAAACTTGATCAAAATATCGTTGAGGTCAACAACAGTAGAATGCTGTGTCAACAGAGGGATGTCAACATTACAAGGTGCGATGACTAATCCGTCAGGCTCTGGGAGCCCAAAGAGCCTGAAGCCAAAGGGCCTGGAGAAGCATCAGGCCTTGACCGGAGGGCCATTGTCGATGAGCCTGGCATCGATGAGCTGAGGGCCAATGACCCGAGGGTCAACAACTGACCACCCTACGAAGCGGATGACGCCGTTGTTGGTAGAAGTCTGGTAGGAACACAGACCTGAATAGTGACAGGTGTCAGCGCAACTGCAGCCAATGGAGTACCACCAAAGGAAGGAGAAGAAGAAGCTGTTGGAAGTGTAAATACTGCCAGGGAGCGGGGACTGATCCCAATGTCAGTCTTTTATGACTTCCCCAAGGTACTTGTTTCAGGCCTTAGATTCCTGGGAGTAGTAGTAGTAAACTTTATTTTTATACAGGTAGATTTAACAACTCTTCATTAGGTCAGAGACCCATTTTCAAGATGGACCTGTTTCAAATTACATTTTTTTAAAAGAATTACAGTAGTTAAGTAAATTACATACAACACATACCCCCAAAGACAGCGTTACATACGCCCTGGAATAAAAGATTTAAACATACAAGACTGACTACAGCACCTCAATCATTACCCATACATTTCATATTTAGATCGTATCTGATAGACTTCATAAACTGTTAGGTGTGTTGTATCTGTTTCAGCTTATTACTTATTGGGTCCCATAGTTGAATTACTTTAACCAGAAATGTCATGTCTTCAAATCTATTGTACACGTTTGGTTTCACATATTTATTATTATTTTGTCCCTAAGATTATGATTATGTCTTTGTTTGACTACTTTCAACTTGGCATTTAAGTACTTTGGTTTATTCTTGTGTACCACCCCATGAATCTGATTTATCCATTTCAGGTCCCTTTTTTGTTCCAGTGACAGCCATTGTAGAGCATTTAACATACCACAGCGATAGGTAACAACAACAGTAATCAGTGAGGTAAACATCAAGGTAGAGAAGTCATTAGGGAGCAGGACAGAAGTAAATGTAAAAAAAGGCAAAGGCAGTAAGGACAGGAATGGGGCTAAAAGGGGTAAGGCCATCAAAAAGTGGAGGGTGATGAGTACCCATGCCCGTAGTCTGTGTAACAAGCTCCCTGAACTAGTGGTCTTGATGGAAGAGTGTTGCCTGGATATTGTGGCAGTCACAGAAACATGGTACACAGAGAACCATGACTGGGATGTCAACATACCAGGACACACAATCTACAGGAGGGACAGGGAGGAGGAGGAGTAGCTCTTTATGTAAAGGAAGGGATCAAAACAACAGAACTAAAGAGTAAACAGGGAGCAGATGAGACACTCTGGGTCACCCAGGAGACAGAACATGGCACCACAATCCGCATGGGGGTTGTATACAGACCCCCATCTCAGGGAGGGAATGGACAAGGAAATGATAGAAGGCTTCCTTAGAATGGCAGAAAAAGGGGAGATATTGTTGATGGGGGACCTGAATATGCCAGATGTTAACTGGAGCACCTTTGCTGCAGGCACATCCAAGAGCAGGGTCATTCTTGATGCCCTACAGAGGGTATGCCTCAGACAGCTAGTATTGAACCCACTCGGGAGGGAGCAATCTTAGATCTGGTACTCTAAATGGGGACGGAGAAAGAATCTCATATTTAGAAGTGGTAGCCATCTGGGAACAAGCTATCACCAACAGTGTGGTTCACGATAAACACAGCCATATAATCAAGCCATACAAAAGCAAGAGTATTGGACTTTAGGAGGGCTGACTTGGGAAATGAGAGAGTGCCTCAGAAAGCACTAGCAAACAGGCAAGGAGGAGGGTGGAGGAACAATGGAGAGTAATCAAGGAAGGCAGTCAGAATAGCAAGGGGCCCACGGAGGAAAGGATAGCCAACTCTGTTAAGAAGGGGATAAGAGCTTAATAGGTACATTAGGGCAAGAAAGACCAAAGGAGGATACTGAGGCTTAATAAAGGGAGGGTAATGTGGGTAGAGGGTGACAATGAAAAGCAGGGATACTGAACGAATATTTCTGCTCAGTATTCACAAAAGGAAGAGGAGGAGGTACCTAAACCAAACAAGAGAAACACTCTGAAGATGAGGGTCGATACCAGTCCATTTACAGAAGAAAGGTTCTGAAAGAACTAATAAAATTGAAGGTGGACAAAGCAATGGGACCTGATGGAATTCACCAGAATTCTAAAGAACTAAGGGTAGAACTAATGACCGCTGACTACTCTCTTTAACAAATCATGGGAGGATGGGGTGGTACCAGAGGGACTGGAGGGGCGGATGTGATTCCTCTTCACAAGTGGGAGCAGGACAGAGGCAGGAAACTACAGACCAGTTAGTTTGACCTCAGTGGTAGGTAAAATGATGGAATCACTTCTGAAGGAAAGAATTGTTAAGTACCTAGAGGCCAGTGGGCACGGGCCCAAAGGCAGCATGGATTCACGATGGAAAGGTCGTGTTGGCCAGTTTAATAGATTTCTTTGACTGGGTGACCAAGTAGTAGACCAGGGAGGGGCTGTGGACATGGCTTACCTAGATTTTAGCAAGGCATTTGATACAGTCCTCACAAAGATTAATACACAAGTTAGCCAGCCTGGAGTGGGTCCAAGTAGTAGCCTGGATAAAAATTGGCTAGACAACAGGACGCAAAGGGTAGTAGTAATGGGTCACAGTGAAGAAAGGAGGTTACTGGCATGGTACCTAAGGTTCAGTACTAGGACGGTCCTTTTAATGTCTTTATAGTGACATTGCAGAGGAACTGGAAGGAAAAGTATGTCTCTTTACGATGACACAAAGATCTGCAACAGGGTTGATACACAGATTGAGTGGAAAGAATGAGAAGGACTTGCATGGTTGGAGGAATGGTCAAATGTACAGCAACTCAGATTCAATGCAAAGAAGTGCAAGGTAATGCACCTTGGAACAAAAACCCAGGGAAGAGTACACAATGGGGGTGAGATACTGACAACAGTAAAATGGAAAGGGACCTGGGGTATTATATCAGATGACCTAAAGGTGGGCAAGCAATGTGAGAAGACAGTGAGGAAGGCTGGGGGGGGGGATACTGGGATGCATAGGGAGAGGCATCAATAGTAGAAAACAGGAAGTTGTTATCTCTCTGTACAGAGGGTCAGCAACTTCCTGTTTTCTACTGAAGATGCCTCTCCCTATGCATCCCGATATCCCCCCAGCCCTCCTTACTGCCTTCTCACAGTGCTGGCCCATCTTTAGGTCACCTGATATGACTACCCCCAGGTCCCTTTCCATTTTTGTTGTTGCCGGTATCTCATCACCAATTGTGTACTCTTCCCCTGGGTTTTTGTTTCCAAGGTGCATTACTTTGTACTTCTTTGCGTTGAATCTAAGCTGCCATACATTTGACCATTCTTCCAACCTTGCCAAGTCCCTTTTCGCCCTTTCCACCCCACCCTGTGTATCAACCCTGTTGCAGATCTTTGTGTCATCTGCAAAGAGACATACTTTCCCTTCCAGTCCCTCTGCAATGTCACTTATAAAGACATTAAAAAGGACTGGCCCCAGTACTGAACCCTGTGGTACCCCACTAGTAACCCCCCTTTCTTCACTGTGGACTCCATTTACTATTACCCGCTGTGTCTTGTTGTCCCGCCAGTGTTTTACCCAGGCTACCACCCTGGGACCCACTCCCAAGCTGGCTGATTTGTTTATTAATCTTTTGTGCGGGACTGTGTCAAATGCCTTGCTAATGTCTAGGTAGACCATGTCCACAGCTCCTCCCTGGTCTACTACTTTGGTTACCCAGTCAAAGAAATCAATTAGATTTGTCTGACATGACCTTCCTGCTGTGAATCCATGCTGCCTTGGGTCCTGTGCCCCACTGGCTTCTAGGTACTCAACAATTCTTTCCTTCCGAAGTGATTCCATCACTTTCCCTACCACTGAGGTTAAACTGACAGGTCTGTAGTGTCCTGCCTCTGTCTTGCTCCCACGTTTGTGAAGGGGAATCACATCTACCCTCCTCCAGTCCTCAGGTACTACACCATCCTCCCAAGATTTATTAAAAAGGGTAGTCAGTGGTGTTACTAGTTCTTCCCTTAGTTCTTTTAGAATTCTGGGGTGAATCCCATCAGGTCCCATTGCTTTATCCACCTTCAGTTTTAAGAGTTCTTTCAGAACCCTTTCTTCTGTGAAAGGACCAATATCAACCTCCCTATCCAGAGTGCTTCTATTGACTGGATTAGGTATCCTCCCCTGCTTTTCCATTCTGAATACTGAGCAGAAGTATTTGTTCAGTATCCCTGCTTTTTCACTGTTGGTCTCTGCCCAACCACCTTCCTCTTTATTCAGCCTCAATATCCCTGCCTTAATCTTTCTTTGCTCCCTAATGTACCTATAAAAGGTTTTATCCCCTTCTTAAATGAGTTGGCTATCTTTTCCTCGGTTTGGGACTTTGCTATTCTGACTGCCCTCCCTGCTTCCTTCTGCTTTAACTGGTACAGTTCTCTGTCCTGCTCCTTCTGTGTTTCTTTATACTTCCTGAATGCTATCTTTTTCTCCCTAACCTTCCCCGCCACTTCTTTTGAGAACCATAGTATTTTTTTTCTTTTGTTTTGATTTGTTTATTTGCTTCACACAAAGGCTTGTTGCCTCTGTGATGGCGGTTTTGATGTTTCCCCATTGTTGCTCCACCCCACCTTCTTGCCTGTTTGTTAGTGAGCACTCTCCCATTTTGACAAAATCAGCCCTCCTGAAGTCCAGTACCTTCACTTTTGTATGGCTTGACTCTACAGCTACGTTTATCATGAACCACACAGTTTGGTGGTCGCTTGTTCCCAGATGGCCACCCACTTCATGATCAGAGATCCTCTCTCCATCCCCATTTGAGAGTACCAGGTCTAAGACTGCTCCCTCCCGAGTGGGTTCCAAAACTAGCTGTCTGAGGCATGCCCCCTGTAGGGCATCGAGAATGGTTCTGCTCCTGGATGTGGCTACAGCAAAGGTGCTCCAGTTAACATCTGTCATATTTAGGTGCCCCATCAGCAATATCTCCCCTTTCTCTGCCATTCTAAGGATGCCTTCTATCATTTCCTTGTCCATTTCTTCCCCTTCCGATGGGGGTCTCTATACAACCCATGTGCAGATTGTTTTGCCATTTCCAGTCTCTAGGGTGACCCACAGTGCTTACTCTCTTCCTGGTTTACCCTTTAGTTCTATTGCTTTGATCTCTCCTTTTATATGGAGAGCTACTCCTCCTCTTCTTCCCTCCCTGTCCCTCCTGTAGATTGTGTACCCTGTATGTTAACATCCCAGTCATGGTTCTCTATGTACCATGTTTCTGTGACTGCCACAATATCCAGACATCCCTCTTCCATCAAGGCCACCATTTCGGGGAGCTTTTTACCTAGACTATGGGCATTGGTACTCATTACCCTCCATTTTTTATGACTTTATTTCTTTTTGCCCCATCCCTGTCCTTAATGCCTTTGTCTTTTGCTCCATTTATCCCTGCCCTTCTCCCTATTGACTGCTCCTGTGGTGTTTTTCCACCAATTTAAATGATTTGTTCTTTTTCTTTGATGAATCGGTGACAGACACCATTGACTGTTGGGAACAGTGGGTCAACAGTGAACCATGAACAGATGTAGTTGACAACGATGAAGCCACCTTAGACTCAACCTGTTTCTCCATTTCTACATTGCCAAAAATACATAAACATCTCACTGACCCACCAGGCTGCCCTGTTATATCTGGCATTGGCTGGCTCACTGAACCACTCTCACAGTATGCCGATAGCTACACCTCCCTTATTGTCCCCAAGCTGAGGAGTTATATTAGGGATACACAACATTTATTATCCATTTTGAAAGATGTACAGATGGAAAAAGAGTGGTTCTTTGTCACACTAGATGTGGATGCTCTACATACAAACATTCCACATAAGGATGGCATAGAGGCCATAGAACAATACCTGTATACTTATACTGACGTCCCTCAGAACAAAATTTATTTTTTTGATGGACCTTACAGATATTGTCTTGAAAAACAACAGGTTTTGGCTTGAGAACAGACACTACAAACAGGTCAAGGGGATGGCAATGGGGCCCACCTTAGCTCCAAGTTTTGCTAACTTGTATCTGGGTGTATGGGAGGAAAAATATGTGTATGATGTACAGAATAACCCTTTCAGGGACAGTACAGACCTACATTGTAGGTTTATAGATTATATATTCCTTATATGGAAGAGCAGCAGAGAAGAACTATCTGGTTTTGTAAAATTTTTGGAAAGCACTAATCCTAATCTTCATTTCAAAATGGACTTGTCTGTTACAAAGATTGATTTTTTTAGACATCACTTTGATTAAAGAACAGGATGGAAGTACTCTCTCAGATCTGCTTAAAAAAACAGATAGAAACAGTTTACTGCATGCCATGAGTTGCCATCTGAGCCATGTTATTAGAAACCTATCAATAGGGCAGTTCATAAGAGTAAGATGCAATTGTGGCAACTATGAATTGTATGAAAAACGAGCTAAAGAACTTGCACACAGGTTGAGAACTCGGGGGTATAATGAGGGTGACATTAATTCTGCCAAAAGCAGATCACACCAGATGGAACAGGAGTCATTATTCCTCCCTAAAAATAAAAAGGAAAAAAAAGGAGGCTGCTATGACCTTGTTACCACATACGGTTGGGGTACTGACAAGATTGTGAATATTGTCCGCAATAACATTTAGATTTTGAGAGGCACAACACAGCTTGCCTTCATATTCTCGAAACCAATGAGGATCTCATATAGAAGGGGAGCTAATATAAGGGACCATTTGGTCCACAGTTACCGCCCCAAAATAGGGAGACCCTGGCAGAATGACAGAAGTCAATGGGGAACAAGAGCTTATGGGGACTGTAGTGTGTGCCCTGTACTGCAGAGATGCAGTGACTTCATAAACCCAAAAACAAGTATGAAAGAAAAAATAAGGGGGCACATTACCTGCAACACTGAAGCAGTAGTTTACCTTTTAATATGCACATGTGGTAAATTATATGTGGGCAGAATGAAACGGAAGATTAAACAAAGGAGAAATGAACATTGCATCCCATACACGGCTGAAATGAAAAATATGCTATGGTCATGCATATCAACTCATAGAAACATAGAATTTGATGGCAGATAAGGACCTCTTGGCCCACCTAGTCTGCCCATTTCCCTACCTAATGGATAAGCTGCAGATCCTAGTTAACCAACAGCCTACTTCCTCCTACCCCCCACTAGAATTGCCTTATGTCTGTCCCATGCATTCTTAAATTCCCCGAGTATTTTTGACTCCACAACCTCCTCAGGAAGGCTGTTCCATGCATCCACAACCCTCTCTATGAAAAAATACTTCCTCACATTACCTCTGCGCCACCCCCCCTCTATCTTCAAATTGTGCCCCCTTGTTCCTTTTTTTTTCTTTGTAGCTTCTATTTATGCACCCTTACCTTCAGGGCATCTCTCAGGGTCCCATCTGCAACCGCCGTACACTACCACCCGCCTAAACCAAACTACTCCAGGCTACATCAGGTACGCATGGTCTGGGCACTCCCCCCAGCCACAAGGAGCAGCCCCAGACCCCAAGGAGAACCAGAGAGTCAGATGACATTGGGAATGAGGTCGGATGGACTGCCTATGCTCGCAGTCACCTTACCCGAAGGAAGGTTTTTTTCCTTGGTTTCTATCCTGGAGCATGGACATGCAATGATGTCCCGCCCAGTGTGTGAGCGCCCCTGCACACACCTGGAAGATGTCCACCACTGCTCCAATCTTCAAGCTTCTGCTGCCATGTACTGCAGTAGCCCCAGCCTCCGCCAGGCATCGCCAGTGCAACGGGAGATCCCCAAACCCTCCTCCCCAGGACTAGCAGAGCTGTCTACAGACACTCAATCCTAGTCCTCTCCTGCTGACCCCCAACAACCCAGGCTCGTTCCCGAAATCCAGTCACCGGTGTGGTGCGAGGTGTGGCATCCAGCGCCTCAACCCACAGCACCAATCAATCAATCAAATCTTTATTTATCCAGGCGAACACCATTGAGCATAGCTCATTCACAAGATGGACCTGGTTAGCACAGGAAAACAGGATATACAATATATGAACAGTCACAGCATAACACCTTAATAATATTATTCAATACAGAGATACAATAGCTAAACGTAGTCATGAGT
Source organism: Neoceratodus forsteri (assembly GCA_016271365.2). NCBI lineage: Eukaryota > Metazoa > Chordata > Ceratodontiformes > Ceratodontidae > Neoceratodus > Neoceratodus forsteri. Next base: position 703,884,152 of record CM028135.1, on the reverse strand, counting down.
GGAGAACAGTTTGGAAACAGTGGTCCAATTCCTTCGTGGTGTATAATGAGTCTAGTAACAGTAGCTGGAAGTACTAATGAGGACAATTGTTAGGTAATGGTATATTACATATAATGCCATAAGAAACAAGACAGACAGTGAGTTAAAAATCACTGGGCCGGCAGTGCCCCTGTGTTCGTGTGCATCTCTTTTTCTGAAAGATACTACTCTCTTGGACTTTGTTGATTCCCTTGAGGTACTTGAAAGTTTCTATTATGTCCCCTCTCTCCCTTCTTTCCTCAAGGGTATACATATTAAGCTCCTTTAGTCTCTCTTCATATGTCTTCTGGTGCAGACCCTGCACCATTTTGGTTGCCCTCCTCTGGACAGCCTCCATCCTATGTCTTTGTGGCGATGGGTCCCCAGAACTGCACGCAGTACTCCAGATGGGGTCTCACCAATTGTTTGTACAGAGGGATAACAACTTCCTGTTTTCTATTGGTGATGCCTCTCCCTATGCATCCCAGTATCCCCCCAGCCCTCCTTACTGCTTTCTCACATTGCTTGCCCACCTTTAGGTAATCTGATATGACTACCCCCAGGTTCCTTTCCATTTCTGTTGTTGTCAGTATCTCACCCCCCATTGTGTACTCTTCCCTTGGGTTTTCATTTCCCATGTGCATTAGTTTGCACTTCTTTGCGTTGAATCTAAGCTGCCATACATTTGACCATTCTTCCAGCCTTGCCAAGTCCCTTCTCAGGCTTTCCACCCCACCTTGTGTATCGACTCTGTTGAAGATCTTTGTGTCATCTGCAAAGAGATGTACTTTTCCTTACAGTCCCTCTGCAATGTCACTTATAAAGACATTAAAAAGGACCAGACCCAGTACTGAACTCCCAACTTAACAAACAAACCCACAGAATAAAAGCAATTGGTACAGAAACAATACCTTTTAATGTAAGAGGTGGGGACTCAGAAGGTAGATTAAACAAAAAAAGAATAAGAATGGATTTTTTAACTGAGGGCTTTAAGGCCTGCAGGTCTTAATGGCAAATTCGAAATTATACCATTCCTTAAAAAACAAGAAATCAAAATAAAGAATACCCCCATTTACCTGCATGTGTTAATGGTAAGACTGCTGTGGAACTGCATGTTTTCAATTGCTGCTATCCCCTCCCCCCAGGAGTTCTGAGGGGACTAGTATTAATTGATGCAAGATACTAATGTTTTTATTTTTATGGTTCTTTTGTAGGTTCTCTTGGCCAGACTGTTTAGATAAATGGAGCTGATCACATTCCTTTAAAAAGTGGAATAAATAAGTGAAGTAAGAAAGTGGATTCAAAGCATAAAAAAGTGGAATCTGTCTTCAGAATAAGTAAAAGTGAAAGATGATGTGAAAAGGTTTTTTTGAAATACATGACTATCATATGTTATAGGGCTGTGAAAAAGTATATCTTGGTTTGTGTTATTATCACAGTGTATATTTGGCAATTGATCACGTTTTTTCAAACTTTAAGAGAAAACATTTTTGACTGGTTAATGGGTTTTGTGACACCTGCATAAATTAAGAGCCATTTGTTCAATTTCTTTATTCTCTGATGAAGCCTGGTTGAGTCCAGGCAAAATGTAAGATCCTTTCCTGTGCTGCAGTACTGCTCTACTGTTGGCAGTGACTGCTAAATAAATGATTTAACTGCAAGTCACAACGGAGTCGTGTTCTTTCCAGAGGAGTGAAGTGCAACACAAATTTGTGAAGTAAGCGGTTTCTCCATTTCTGTGAGCTTTAGATAAACCTCTAAAGCCTCATTGTTATGTCTCCTGGTTGAGTTATTGAAACCCTCGCAAACTAAGCATGTCTTAATATTGTGGTCTTTGCCGAGGCAATGAATCTATACAGAGTGATCATCGTTTTTATAAATCTTAACGTCGCCACAGCGGCAATAGAGGAACAACAGTTCCTTGTCTGTTGGCAGCATTCTTCAGCAGTGGTGGGCTGATGAGTAGTTGACAGCAGGAGAAAGAACTAAGGAATGCTGGGGAAGCCCATGTTATACAGGTACCAATGAGGCGCGTCAATGTGGATGGCCCCAGCCAACAAAAATTTCTGGGTAATCCTGACGCTGATGGTTTACAGTTCCATTACATTGCCCAATGAAGGGAGATATCTTCGAGGAAGATCAGAGTGATCCAGGGATATGGAAGAGACAAGGGTTGGGAGGATACATAGGAGGGAGTGCTGTTTGTTCCACTGCATCGTTCTCCTAAACAATATTGAGGATCAGCCTGTCTGATGTGATCTACTGCCATTTTGTCAGAAACAGGGAGATTACTCCCCATACTTGAATCCCCTGAAGAGAGGCAGGGAGCAGAAGGGAGGGTGAAGAGGGCTGTGGTGTCACCACCAGCACTCTGACCTTTAGGGGTTTTACATGGGCACCCCCTAGGACTCAGGGTCGGGGAGAAGGCCAAAGTTGTACACCTACATGGAGCCCCCATATAAGGAGTGGGAGCCTCTGTGAAAAGAACCACCACACCCACGTAAGGGCTAGGAAGCAAGGGACTTCAAAAAGCAGAGTTATTGTGAAGCATACAGCTCCTCTAATGTAAGCTTCACACTGTGGCTAAACAATTTCTGGGCATGAAAGGGTGAGTTTAGGACCAGTTGTTTAGCATGGGAAGCAAAGCCACACACAGCCATGAATGTCTGCAAAGGCAGTGGCCAGTTGCAGCTGTATGAATGGAAGCATCAAAGGCATCACATACAGAACAAATTAAACGCTTACCAGCTTCCAATCCAGGTGCAACACACTGCTGGACCTCAGTCATAGCAATGCCTTCACGCAATTTACTCACCATGATAGATAAAGACTTCCACAGGCTATTCTGATATTTAATCATGTAAACCTGGCAGTTGGCAGTATGCAGGCCCTGTGAGGCAGATCCATAAGTCTGTCTGCCCATAATGTGTAATTTTCTGGATTCTTTGTCTTGGGGGCAATGAGCTGATATAAGAGGGAGCCTGGGACACATGAGCAACCATTATGCCCAGCAAGTCAGTTTCAAGCTGGGTGGTATAAAACATCTTGTTAGAGGATACCGTTTATCTGCCTTGCAAATGACAGCTGGTAATGCACCTGATCTGTGCAAGGCAGCCATGGTAGCATCCTCCAAAGCAAGGTACAAGGGAGGAATGATCCAAGAAAGAGCTGTGGGGACATCCAATAATTCATACAGGCTCCTCTTAAAGGAGTCCTTTTCCTTAGAAGGAAAGCCTAGCTTGTCTTACATAAGGTGATGTAAAGCCTGAAATGAGGTATCCTCAGGGGAGATCTGAGTGTTTAGACCATGGTGTCTTCTCTACAAGAGGAAACAGTGGAACTAGAGTCAAAACAATAAATGTGTTGCTCGTCCTCAGCATCCATTTCCTTCACATCCAGAAGGTCAGGATTATGGTCACTCTATTCTTCCTCTCGCTGAGGAACAGTGGGTGGGACCACAGGGTCCGAATCTTTTAAAGCAGTGGCAGTAGTAGAAGCACTGGGTCAGAGACTACCATTCCAGAGTGCTTACAGCCAAAGTCAGTGTTAGTAATGTGAATGGATTAGCTGACAACAGAGTAAATGCTGATCGAAGGGATGGCAAAAGACACTGAAATAACTCAGAGACAGTAGGCAAAACAACAGTGCTAGCATCACTGGCGCCAACCAGCAGAATCAATGAATAAAGTGAAGATGGGACAGTGCCTGTCGACGATACACTGGTAACGTACTGCACCCTGCTGACAGTGGGAGAGCCAGAGCTTGTACTTGACATGGGTGTCTGAATGATGGTGGAGCTGGCGATGGAGAACAAGAAAGTGGTAGGAGACTTATCTTCACGTGGATTTAGCAGCAACCTGGACCAGGAAGGGCTACATGGAATGTTTGCGGTAATGGTCCATCGGAGATGAGTTTTATTTACTTCTCCTTCACAGATGTTTTTTTTCCCACAAAGCCAAAAGTAAGGCCAACTGATGATAAGACCTGCAGGTTCCCAAGCAGCAGACCCAGTGGACTGAGCTGGAGACACCAGGATGCATGCTGACGCTGGCAGCTTGGCTTTCTCCATTTTCTGCAGGAAAGTCTCCAAAGCCCTTTGGTGGTGTCTCTTCATGGCCTGGTTGAAGTCTTAACAAATGGTGGCATTTTTCATGTTGTGCAAAAGGTCCAGTCAGCAACAAAGTGTGAGATCATTGTCTATCTTCACGCCACACCAATGGAAGTGAAAATGAGGGGTCTTGTTTGGAAGAACTGATGATGACATGGAATAACTGAACTTCAATGGACTGAGACTGATGGAAGGTATTTCACTTGCTCTGTCAAGTAGTGGATGGCAGAAGAAACAAAATGAAAAAGTTATGGGGCTGCACATGTTACAAAAAAAATTCTGTCAGACCTACCATAACTTCTTTTTCTGTTACTGTAGTTCAAACATTGTCACTGGGCTATACATTTACTGCTGGTTAATGCATGCTCTCCTACTAGGGGCCAACACACTCAAAGCAATGACTTCGTCACAAATCCCTCAGCTCCACCCCATTCTGTGATAAGTTAGCTTGACTCATCAGTGATAAATCTTTCAGAGCTTTGCAGCAACATAACTGAGCCAGAGTTAACTTTTACACACCAGCAACTCACTCAAAATCCACCAATCTTATTTGGTGAGAACCATCACCTTGTGTCCTGTTATTTTACCACAATCTTTCAGCTCAGGTTCTGCAGCTGAATCTTTATTTGTTTGGATTGTTTAATGAGGGTAACACACCCTCTGATGCACTCTAACACACCCAAGACATCTACATATTTAAGAATTGACTGAACACCTTACTTGGCGCGCTGCTACTGTTTACATATTTGACTTTGAAAAGCTAGATATACAAGTGTGCAAATAAACTGGACAGCTTTCACTTCATGTAAGAGGATGTAATCCTGTGTGGAGTGATGTGAGGACTGTGGCACCACTGGAGCAGGCTCATACCCCACTGCTGGTAAAACCCACACAAGTTGAATGGTTCAAAGCACTAAATAAATTTAAAGAACAAATACAAACTTCCTGGCAGCCTGTGGTCAGCTGAACTGCCTAATAAAACCTGGCAGCAATCAGTCATAATGGCATTGCAAAAGCAAGGTTTACTTTCTGACAGAAGGTGATGGGCATGAGTAAGCCTTCATTTTGATCAGCAGGGGAAAATATTTTGCATTTCACATTAAGGTTAGAAAATCTCAGCGATATAGATTAGACCTCTAACGCCTAATTGAACTCTCTGCTGTGATCAAAGTGCTGCAGTAATTTAAAACAGCCTACAAAATGCAACCCAAGTGCTTTATAATTAATAATAGACTAAAGCTTTTCTTAAATAGTCTGCAATTATAATTACCTGCATTATTACTTGTTACACTAAATCTTCCAGATAAAAAAAAGGGTTTAAATAAAGCCACTGTACAAAATCTCTCCTCCCCCTCATTTCTTTTGCAATTTAGTCTCAATATCAAACATATACTGTGGTTCAAAAACAGCAGCAACCAAGGACAATACATAATGAATCTGTACATTTCTCATCATAACTTTGTAGACAAAAATGATCAGCACTAACTTATGGTTTAAACATTATTTTTAATTTACGCATGGATTTGAATACCTAAACAATTTGAACATTTGTCCTTGCCTTGGTATTCTTCATGGACCCACATCCTGTTCTATTTCCTATCTACTTCTCTGGTATGCTACCTCCAAGTGTATTAATGCCTCTCATGGAATGTATGGATTCTATGTATTTTTCCTGGTAAATGTTTTTGAAAAATTAAAACACAATGTAAACTCTGCATTAAGTATGGTCTAGCACACAATGGGCCAGATAGTCAAAAGGTTAGCCCAACGCTAACAGGAGTAACGATGCTCCAAGTGTTACTAGTGCAGTTGATAGCAGACACTTAGCAGAGCACGATATCTGTCAATGCTTCACTGGTAACATACATCACATGCCTAAGCAAATGAATGCATACAACGTGAAGTAATAAATTCAATGGTTCCTGGAATCATTAACAGGCTGCCAGTGCAGTGCAAGTTAACACTTCCAGGAGCTATGTTTTAACAATACACTAATGACAGTGTATTGTTAAAACATGGACCCTGACATCCATTCCCTCCGCAACAGCACCTGATCCCCGTTCTATAAGAAAACAATTAAGCAAGGTACTCCCTGATGCCAGTGGTCCCCCTCCCCCCCGCCTGATCCATATGCTGGCAGAGAAATCCTCCCAGGTAGTCTAATGCACCTCTTTGTGGTGCTGGTAGCTGTTCCCCACCCACCCTGGCCAGAGGTGGTGTCCAGCACTAACCCTACACTCGCCTCTACCTGATGGTGGCCATCTGATTCATGCAAGTACAGCCACTTGCATTAAACAAGTGATTTTATGGCCATTGCTCTCACAAGTACAGTACTGATAAAATGACTAGTTTAAGGTGAGTAAGTAGACTTGCGTGAAAGAGATGGCGGCCTTCAGCAGACATGAGCAGAGGGTGAGTAATGGTTGGTATTTGAAGGGCTGGGGAGGGATGGATACTGGCATGAGAGTGGGATGTGTGCATAGACTACCAGGAAGGGTTTCTATGCCAGCTTGGGGACTGGGTGAGGAAGGGATGGGGACCACTGGCACCAGGCAATGTCTTGTTTAATTGTGTTTTATTACAGAGCAGGGATCAGATGGGGTGATCACTGCACCAGGGATGTGCAAGGGTCCAAACCCCACCACAGCCAAATGCTTACTGTGTGCCCTTAAGCAAGTCTACTAACAGGTTTGGGATGCTCTGAGTTTGCTGTTTCATAGCCTGTACGTTTTTAATGACCACATATGTCTCTGTGGCTAGAAGTGGAATCTCAATTGTGTCACTCATACGAACATATGAATAAGCCAGCCAAAGAAGGCTGTTTGGTGCTCCACTGTGGAGCCCCTGACCTAGACATAAAGTGGGCCCCATCTCCTCCCTGCCAACCCAGAACCCCCCTTCACCATGTCCCACCTTCTCTTGACACCCCCATCATCTTCAGATTGACAGCCTCACATGGGAGTTCATTCTCCACCCTGACAAAGAAGCATCTCCGAACTCCTTCTTGAATCCCCCTTGCCAGTTTGCAGCAGTGGCCTCTTGTGGTCTTGTTTTCACTATGACAAAAACCTTCCCCAATATCTACATTGTTTATGCCTTTCATGTACTTTAAAGTTTCAATCATGTCCCCTGTCTTCCTCCCATCCTTGAGCAAGTGCATGTTGAGCTCTCTCGGTCTGTCCTCATACAACCTGTTCAGCTGCCCCTAACCCATCTTAGTTGCCCTCCTCTGTACTGTCTCAAGCTGGCTGAAGTCCTTCCTCAGAAAGGGACTCAAGTATTGAACACCGTACTCCAGGTGCTACCACGTCAAAGATCTGCACAATGACAGAATAGCCTCCTCCCTTCTGCTTGTGAACCCATTAGCAATACATTCCAGCATTCTGTTAGCCTTGGCTGATGCTTTTCTACACTGCGTAGCCTGCTTTGTATCACTGGTAATGGTTATCATCAAGTCCTTTTCTTACTCTGATATAATACTATCCATCTTAAGGAGCTTACTTGAGTCCTTTTAATACTTCACATGTATTTAAATGTTTAAATCATGCCCCCCCCCCTTTCTGGTCACCAGAGTACATACTGAAGTTCTTTAGTCTGTGCTCATATGTCTTTCACTGTAGGCTCTGTATCATCTTGGTCGCCTTCCCTCTGCACCAGTTCCAACCTATTAATATCCTCCTTTAGATGGAAGGTTCCAAAAATTGTACACAGTGTTCCAGAAGCAGTCTAACTAGGGCATTATGCAGGGGCAAGATGACCTCTTTCCTTCTACTACTGAACTCCCCCCACCCCTACTTATGCACCACAACACATTGTTCAACTTCCCCAGTGCTTTACTGTACTGTGACAATGCTTTTATCATCACTCCCAGGTCCTGAGGTATATGCATAAGTGTAGCTTGTGTTGTATAGGTAGCCACGCCCCCTGAGGAAGAGGTGGTTTTATCCCGAAATGTTGGGGCTCATCAGGTTACAGTCCATTTGGTCTCCATTTTAATACTATACATTTTGTAATTATAAGCAGAGTTTGCACAGTGTGCACATTAAAGTTATAACTATTTTCCTGATGCATTTGAGTGCTTTTTTCCTTTGGCTTGTTGCCATTGTTCATCTTCCCCAGTGCTTTATTGCACTGTGACAATGCTTTTAGGTTGGTTGGAATTATCACTCTCTGATGCCTTATCTACATGACCATCACTGTAACTGCCACCCCTCCCAGTTTGTACTCAACCCCTGGATGTTTTCCCTAACATGCATGACCTCGTCATTTTTGGTACTGAAGCCCAATTGTCAGATACTGGACCACCCTTCAAGCCTTTCCATGTCCTCTCTCATGTCCTAAATCTCTTCCTCGCAGTCAACTCTGCCACAATGGTAGGTGTAGTCCACAAAAAGGCAGATTTTACCCTTGATGTCTGCCCCAATATCATAAATGAAGATATTAAAAAGTACAGCACTAAGTACTGACTCTTGTGGGACCCCACCAGTGACCTCCTTCATATCTAAGGGTTCCAAGTTCATCACCACTCTCTGGGTCTTCCCTCCCAGCCAGCTGCCCACCTACTTTGTAATTCTGTCCCCTACTCCAAGGTTCCTCAGATTCTTGATTAATCTTTTATGAGGAAAAGAGATGAAGGATTTGCTGCAGTCCAGATACAGTATGGCTACTGCCTGACCTTTATCTAATACCTTCATCACCCAGTTGAGGAAATTGATCAGATTTGTTTGACACAACCTACCTCTCAGAAAGCCATGTTGTCATCCTGCAGCCCATTAGCTGCTAGGATCTGCACCAGCCAATCTTAAAGTAAGGTTCATTATAACATGGGTTGTTATAAGCACAGCACCTGATTGGTGCAGTTGTTCTGTGTGGCCATGGGTTAAGCAGCCTATTTATTCCATGGATCCGTGGAGTGACTCATGTGAAGTGCAATCGAGACTCCTTCTATGCTTCAGGCAAGAAAATGAGAAAGGCAGCCACTTAACATTGCTGCAGCGGGTCAAAGAAATGGATGTATTCCAGGGCAAAAATATAGAATCATGAATTAAAACAGTCCTTTCGCTGTGTGTAGCATCAGATTTGTAACCCCAGGCACATGCCACTAAGGTTTCCAATCCAAGTAGCAGTAAGGCTCTGGGTGTGCAAGCACTGTCAATGAGCAGTCCCTTGGCACAGTGAACCCCTGGCTGTCCCTTACACAGAAGGAGCAAGCAGTGCCGGAGCGCTGTGTACTCCCTGGCACATTCAGCACTGTGCACAGGTGGCAAGTGTGTAAGTCAGGTGCAGTGTGAATCCCCCCCGCCCGAAGAGTATTATAACTCCTCATAGTGCGGTGTTTGTGTGATCAGGGACAGAGCCACATACAAGAGTATGGGATCGGCTGGGATGGGATCTGAGGAGCATGTGTCCACTGTCCTGTATGTAGTGGAGGGCAGTTGAAGGGAGCGAGGCAGTATTTCATGGCTTTGTTAGAGAGGGAGAAGGCAGTGTAATAGAGACAGGCACAGCGAGCTGTGGGAAGGGAGAGAGGAACCGGCTGTCAGCAAGTGTATGGAGTGGTATGTAATTTGAGTGTCTAATAAATAGCCCTTGCTTGTTTGTATATTTGTACATTTCTTTAAAATTACTTGCAGAGTTCATCCACCCTCCCCACCCCAACAGAGCGAGCTGTGACAGGCACTGTCTGACCAGGGAACAATGGTGCTGACAGACAGAGAGAGAGAGAGAGAGAGAGAGACACACACACACAGATGGCGAGATTGGAAGAGTGACTGCAGAATTCCGACACTGTCTCTATGTGTTTCTATCTCTCTCTCTTTCTTCCCCCTCTCTCTCTCCCTCTCCCTCTCTGTCTGAGTGTAATATAGGCAGTGTAGTTTCAAAGTACTGTCCTGCAGTAGCGCTTGGACTGGGAGGGAGCAAATGCAGTAGCCAGTGTCTTGTTAAAGTGCAATTCTCCAGTACTAATCAAGACAGTGATGTTGGGATTACCTTTTTAATGCATGACTTCTAGGTTGAGCGGGTCAGACGGTTTTCTTTTTTCCAGGCAAGATGCAGTCACTAGTCATCCTATATAGTACAGCCTGTGTGGCTGTAACTCCCAAAGCTGCACATATTCACCATGCGGTCATTTCAAAGGAGTGTGTTGGGGGGTTAAAGTAAAGCATGTTATGGACTATCTGAAAGTATGTTGGACAAGAAATGCTAGAAATCACGCAAATACTATATTTTTAGCATTTCTGTGTTCATAACAGCAGTGAGATATGCATTAAGTAGTTGGGACTACTTGTCAAGGTGACAGGATACACTCAGACTTAGTGTTTTGAGTGCAGAAAAAGTCTTTCTTGTCATTTTTTTTAATTTTTCAAATAACCCATGTTATAAGTGCAATAACCCACTCTAGGGTATGGGGTTATTGGGGATTAATCAACACCCTGGGTGCTGTGAGGACACTCAAGTGCCTCACAATGCACCCGGTTGTTGATTGATCCCCAATAACCCCAAACCTTTTTGTGGGTTATTGCTTACTTAGTTTTCCACTTATTACTGCCACACTAACTGGCCTGTATTTCTGCAACTCAGCCATTGTGTAGGGGTACCACACCACTATTTTCCAGTCCTTACAGATGACTCCTTATACTAAGGAGCAGATGAAAAGGACTGTCAAGGGTTTTGCTAGTAGCTGTGCCATTTCCCTAGGACCCCTTGGGAGCAACCAGTCTGGGTCTGGAGATTTAACAGCATTTAGAGCTACATGTAAGAGTCCCCTGAGAACCCTGTGTAGAGAATTATTATTGATCGGGTATTGCACTTACTGTTATTAGTTGTGCATTGCCACTGAGTATAAGAAATGCATAGTGCTAATTTGTAATCATATTATAAATGAGCCAAAGGCCTTTCTGGATATACAGGTACAAGTGGATATAAAGGCTACTGAGCACACATCAGAAATGATTTACATTATAACATGAGTTGTGAGGAACGTGGAAGCTCATTGGTGCAGAGCCCCTGCATAGCCATGCATTAAGCAGCCCTGTTAATGCAAGATTTCGTGAAGCAGCTCAGTAAAGTGCCCTCTGGACTCATTTGTCCCGCCAGGCTGAAAGCAAAAGCAGAAAGGCAGCAATTTAAACAACATGAAGTGGCACATCCCAGTCAGTGCCGAGTTGCTTTGCCCTTGATGTCCTATAGTGTTCTTGGCTCCCTGAACCTTGGCACAGGCCCTGGCATTACAATCGTTACCTGCCTTCTGTGTCCCGATATGCTGTGCAGCAGCACAGTGTGCTGCTTATTCTCTTTCTCTCTTTGTGCAGCTGGTGTTCCTTGCAAAATCACTGCCACCCGTGTCCCACAACACAATCCCTGGAAGAGAGAGAGAAAGAGGCCAGTTTTCTGCAAGTAGGGGAAAAAATGTTTCAGGTCATTGGGCAGTGCAGGCATCTGGGTTCACTGCAGAAGCGGGCAACAGGCAGCTGAAGTAACGGAAGCTAAGTGGGGCAAACTGACCTCCACATCTGTGTGTTCCATAGGTAGATTCCTTGTTCCTCTCACCCCTGACAAAGCAGCAAGGCAGACATAGATTTGGAGTCACCAGAACCCCCAGACAGTGACAGTAGTGTGCAGAGTGGGTCTCCCCCACACCAGCACGGTGATGTTAGCAGCTGTCCTGCTGTCCCAAAGTGATAGCTGCAGAACTTTTGAAATGTTACCGAAAGACAGACAGCAAGAGTGGGACAAAAAGGCACAGCAACATGCTGCAACAGTGAGCAGTATTCCCTGGTGGAGGAGTCACACTGAGTGTGTGTGTGTGTGTATATATATATATATATATATATATATACACACACACACACACATAGAGAGAGAGGGAGAGTTCTGACACTATGCTGTTGTGTCCTCTGTCTCTCTCTGTTACATTCCCGGGTCGAGCCAGCTCAGTGGCACACAGGGTTGAAGCGCGGGACGCCACACCTCGTGCCATGCCAGCAACCTGGGTTCGAGAATGAGCTCGGGTCATCGGAGGTCAGCAGGGAGGAGGGAGAGGATGTGAGCGGCTGCCGGCTGGCAGCCCTCTGCCTCGGGAGGAAGAACTAGGTCTCCTCAGAGCCTGGCCACCCCCTGGTGGAGGCCGGAGTGACTGCATCGCTTCTGAGAAGTGCCAGGGTTAGGCTGAGGGAGGGTGGAAGGGACTGGTACTGGAGTTGCTGCTTCCAGAGCCTTGGACAGGACTGAACACAGGGGCAAAAACAGAGGAAAAATCGGGGGCCACCTAGGATGAAGCCTCTGGGCTGGCTGTGGGGTTCCGCCAGGATGCGCATGGCGCCATAAGACCCTGAAATACTCCGAGGCCGGTAAGTTGGCAGACCAGCTGGAGGCCTGTCGAGGAGGATAAATAGAATTGAAAAGAAAAAAGGAAAAAAAAAACATTCCCGGGTCGAGTGGGCGTGGTGAGAGGGTGGTGGTACGGAAGTGGCCAGCTAAGTGGTGAGTGCTTAGTGCAGTGAAAGTTAAGAAGACAGCGAGTGTTCCGAGAGCTGACCAGGCACAGCAAGACCTACACATAGGACAGAGAAACTGTGACCAAGCACCCATACATCATCGCTGAGAGAGAAACTGACAGGGAGAGAGAACAAGTGCCAGCAGTCCCTGTTGAGTGTCTCTGTCTCTCAGAGAACTGTGTCAGTTTGTCGATGTGTTTGATCTGTGCTCCTCCCCCCCAACAGACAGACCAGGGAAAAGCAGTGCTGACAGAGAGACAGATTGACACACACTGTGAATGAGATCGGGACAGGTAATGCTGAATTCCTGCAGTGTTGTGTCTCACTCTCTGTGCCCCATGAGAACAGTTATGTTCTGGTGAGTCACACACAGGGCCCCAACAAAGACGTATGCATTCTGCAATACTTGTTTTGTGAACTGGTGACTGTTCTGTAAGGAGGAATAATGTTAGGGAACTAAAAATCCCCATCTGCTTTTTTATTTTTTTATGTATTTATTTAAAAGCTTGTGACCAGAAAAGACACACTGAGCCAGAGCTCATTTCCAGGCGTGACACAGGGGAATCAATCAGGTAGGAGATACAAGATTAAAATACAATCAGAAATACAATCTGGACAATTACATTACATTACAACAGTGTGTGAGTACAGCACCTAGCTTGGTGTTGGATGCAGATGATCTTAAATTAATACAATTAATACAAGCTTAATTAATAGCAGGACAATTCTTCATATTAAGAGAACCACAGCTATGTCGACAATTAAGTGCTATAGCAGAGGGGATATGTACAAATGGAGGCAAAGCTGCAGCAGGAGGGAAGCGCTAGGAAGAGAGGGGAAAAGCAGGCCAAGTGGAGGCAGTGAGGATGAGGAGGGGCAGCAGCCATTGGAGCTAGGGAGGAGATGAAGATTGGACTTTAAGACGGCAAGCGTGGAGGAGTGGCGAGTAGCCAGGGGGAGTTGGTTCCAGAGAAGAGGGAGGCGATAGGAGAAAGCAGTCAGCCCCACCCTACAGTGAGGGTGGGGGAAGGAGAAATAACAAGAATCTCTAGAGTGGAGGGAGTAGGTAGCAGGGTGAGCAAGAGATAAGCAGGAGAGGAGAGAGAAGGAGAAGGGACCTGTGCCAGTATTTGGCAATGAGGGAGAGGCAGTGGATATTCCATCTGTGGAAAAGAGGGTGGATGGAGATGGAGAGGGAGGAGTAGAGGAGTAGAGGAGGCAGTGGTAAGTGAGAAGAGGACAGGAGGTAGCAAATCAACAGAATGAGTTTAGGAATGTATCAAGTCTAGAGAGGGAGGTTTTGGGAGCAGCGGCGTATACATCAGCGTAATTACTGCTTACTTGTCCTGCTGAGATATACACACACACACACACACACACACACACACACACACACACACACACTCTGGGAACTTAGTGCTAGAAGGTTAGCAGCTCCAGTAACAGGCTGTACTATCAGACTGATTCTAAGTTATTTTCTCAGCTTCTCCTAGGAACAGCCAGACAGTCTGAATTCCACTGATAAGAATAATGTTAGCTCTGTAACCCCAAGGTTGCAACATGAGATCATGCAGCTTTTAGGAGGGAAGAAACCTTGTGTAGGATGTACCAAGATAAGCAGGGAAGGCATGATACTGTATACTGTCCGTGGTTGTCTAACACTATGTGAGCTCAGCCACAAACTACTGCTTTTATACCTGTATAAATATGAGTCTGAGGGACACAGGCAAATGAGACAGGTAACCATCAGAAAGACCTCCACTTGCACCTCATCTTCCAGAGAAGGTAATTTTGGCCTATTATTCTCTGTAGCTGACTGCTTGATAGGAATCTGTCTAGAAACCTATGCCATATGCTTTGCACTGTTAGTTGTGTGCAAACTGCAGTATAAGGAAGTTTATTGTCATCATTTGTGTCCAGTGTCTTTATTTATGAGTGGTGTACCAAAGACACTCCTAAAATCTTCCTTACACCTGTCCTGCAATGGGTTCTGTACCCAGTTTTTGCCTCTGTTCTAGATACTCTGCAATTCTCCCCTGTGGCAATGGCCTCACCTGCTCCTTAGTAAATACTGAGCAGAAGTTGTCATTGAAGTATTTCTGCTTTACCCTTATTATGCTCAACCCACCTCTCACCTTGTTTCAGCTCGATGATGCCCTCCTTTGTCGGCTTCTCCCTGATACAGCAAAAGGTTTTGTCCCATTCTTCTAACAACTTCAGCTATTCTTTGTTCCTCGAATGATTTGGTCTTTTGCAGCACCCTACTGGCTTCCTTCAAATTTAACTAGGCAAACATCTCTGTCCCACTTAGTTGACATCTCCTTTTAATTTCTTAAAGACAGTCCTTCACTCCTTAACAGCACTGTCCACCTCTCCTGTGAACCATGTATGTTTCTTATACTCCTTCTTTTTCCCACCAGTCTCAGGTAAGAGCAGAAAACATTTTGAAGGTTGTTCCTTATTATATACCATTTTGCCTCCACTCCCCCCGCCCCCCAGTTCCCTCCAATTGTTCTTTAAGTTTCTCTCTCATGTCATTAAAACTGGCCCTGCCACTTCTGGTGACATCAGCACCAGAAATGGAGGGGTGGTCTTTAACTCTGCTCCTGCCTCCCAACTTCAGGACCCACATCACCGGCCAAAATGCAAAAAATCAACTGCACTCTGACCCTGAGTACTACTTGCTATATGGGCAACAGTTTGGTACTGACATCGGGAGATTTTCATGCAGATGCCAGTAAATGAGAAGCTGACAGCTCCATGAGCAAAGCCCCCACCTCCAAAGCAAGGTGACTCCTAAAAATCATCAGGCCCATGTATGGAGAACATGCCAAAAAAAGAAAAAGCTGGACCTTATTCTAAATGCACTTAGAAAATTTCAGACAGAAACTAAGACAGACTGCAAACATCCTCTCTGAAATGGCTGCTCTAAAGTGGCCCACTGCTGAGTAGTAAACCACAACCTTCAATTTGGGTGCCATAGCTGATCGGACAGACCAACTGCTACTAGAGACCCTTCAAAAAATCCGCACTCTGGAAAATGAATGTGATAGCTTGGAAGGTTGCTCATGCTGAAAATATATGAGGATTTATGGCACCATGGAGAAAGCAGAGGGTACAGACTTTTACCAATTTCTTGAAACCTTATTTTGAGCCTGCCTGGAACTGCCCCCTGACTTTCCTTCAGGTACAGAATGGGCTCACCAAGTTCTTGGCCACCACAGGATAACAATCACCACACCCCCATTCTATCATTCTCCAATTCTAGAGTTATGCAACAAAACAAAACAATCCTAACAGGACTGTGGCAACGGAAGAAACTTTTCTATGAAGGGGTACGAGTGTATGCAGACCACGACTACTCCTCCCACGTGATGGAATAAAGGAAGAAGTATGTTCCAATCCTTGCAGCTCTGAGAACTCAAGAGCTCCATTTTCAAAATCCTTTCCTAGTTAAGTTACATGTATTTTACCCCAGAGACCCTGTTCATTATAATTCTAAACCAGCCGCAATCGAGGATCTCAAAACCAAAGGGATCACAGTGTCTAAGACTCCACGTGCTACCACCTCTACCACTCATGTCTCCTGACTTCTGGGATCTGAAGAATTTACTCTGCAGAATCGTAAGGGGCAATTGGCTTTCACACTGGAAGATAACCAGGCCCTGCAGGTACAATGTTGTGGCTCCTAAAGTAACTTTCACTAACTTACTCTGTGTTTGTCGTGCAGCCTGTATGAGTGCGTACATCTTTCCACTTCCTACATGCATGGCTGAGTCAGCGATACTGCGGACACAGACAGTTACCTATATTTCTCTTCTCTTGTACCATACCAAGTGGTAGTTATGGTCAGATGGACTGTTCTACATTTGATGAATAGTTCCTAATGTTTCATGTTGTGGTTAGCTATTTTGGTTTTCTTCTGGGTTACAGCTCTGGGACATGATATGCTGCTGAGAACAGCAGGTCCTGCATTTTAAGCCCTCATACCTTCTTTCTCTTGGTGCACTGGGACTACTGCCTTGCCCCCCCCCCAACATGACTGAACATCATAGCATCCTCGTGGACTGTGTCACTAGGTTAGTACACATCTTAGGCGCTATATCACTCTCCACCTCCACACCACAAGCACACAGTCATGCTGTAGTTTGGCTGGTGGGAGGGGCCTCACAGTCCCAGACTTTCAGAGGTCTGGGGGACACTCCCTCTGCCCTCTGCATGCCCCCATTCCTCAGCTGGCTGATTATCTTGAAGAGACTTAAAGGCATGGTAGTGGTCCTTCATAACCTGACAATAACAGCTTTCTTAGAGATGACACATAGTGTCTCACCCTGCGCTGCAGCCACAGCCAGTTAACTACTGAGCACTACACCTCAACATGAATGAAGCCATGGTGGATGGGCAGGACCCTTCAGGTGGAGGTGAGTTCATAGCCGATATGAGGCCTGTTGTTTCCCTGCATATTTTCTTATGTAACCACCAAGCAACATGGAGTCGCAACCCGAACCATCGTCCCCTGGTTCTGCATCATTCCAACTCTCAGAGCAAGAACACCAGAAATTTCACAAACTGAGGTTCTCGCAGGTGGTTGCCTCCTCCTATAAAACAGGCAAATGTTGAGGTGCTGCAATTCTCATTCCTAGGCAGACACCATTTCAATGTACTGCTACTTATTCAGACCCCAGGGCAGACTAGCCATTGCATCAAGGTCCTATCTGGGAAATAAAATCACCCTTGCTAGTATCTACATTCCACAGGAAGTAGATAACCCAGTAGTTCAGGCCTTGCTTAACATGGTATTAAAATACCTAAAAAGGTGTGCTCCTTCTTGGTGGAGATTATAATCTAATCTTTGACAAAAAGGATACCACCAACCCATTCCCACCCCAAGACACTAAAGCACAAAAGGAGTATAGAGCAGTTATCAGGGAACGTGGGTGGACTGTTATCTTGAGATTCCTCAATCCCTCTCATAGACAATACAAGCACTATTTCCACCTTCACAAGCTCTATAGCCGCACTGATCTATTTCACATCTTGTCAGGACACGTAGACCTTGTGGAGAACTACAAGATTTTATCTATTTATCTTATTATGTTCCCTTTAGCCTTTACACTCACTCTGAAATGGGGCCAAACAAAAGGCACCAAGCTATGGCACTTTAAAAACTCTATCCTGAATTATCCAGAATGAAGGCCTTTAGCAATTATAAATTAAACAAACTTTTGAAAACTAATGACACTTCAGAGATGTCACCCAAAATATTTTGGGATACAGTAAAAAGAGTTCTCACGGGAGAGCTTATTAGTCATACCTCCAGTATATGTGGGGTAGGATGATATATATTTTAAGTGGCATTTTACTGTATTAAGGTGGGAGTGTTTAGTGTACTTATTATTTTGTTAGTGTGGTTTATAGTTTAAAGTTTGGGATAACTGTTTAGTTGGGGTGGGTTTTGGAGGGAATTTATTAGTTTTTTAGTTTGGTTGATTTATTTAGTTGCAAAATGTGCTGGATGCCAGCCCCCACAGTTGTGCGCTATTCATCCTCTGCTCTTTGTGCCCTCTGCCCTTTCTCTACTCCTCCTCTCCAATTTGTGACCTACCAGCACTGTAAAGCACTTGGTATTATGCGTAAGAGGAGAAGGGGGGCGGGGCGTCATGAACAGTGGAGGATGAATGAAGGGGGTCACCGAATTGGGGTGATAGGATCCAAAAGACACCCTGGGGCAAAATGGAATCCAGATCATGGTTCGCAATGTCTGGTGCCCATACCCAAGGGCGCTACGGACTGTGGTAGTCAGAGGGCCCGGGAGGTTCGTCCAACTCGAGCGGTGTTGAGCAATACCAGGTCCATTAAGAACAAGACTGCAATTATTGCAGATCTTGTTGAAACGGTGGACCTGGCATGCATTACCAAGACCTGGATGGATGAAAATTCTGGCCCCATTTTGGAGGCTATGACTCCAGCCGGGCACTCAGAGAAACATCGCCCAAGATTGGATCGCAGAGGGGTTGCGGTCTGTTTCAAGACCGAACTGAACCTCACGAGGGTACTAGTTGAGGTGGTTGAGTCCTTTGAGTGTTCAGTAGTAGCAGGTGTAGGCTATCGAATCACTCATCTACTGTCCACCCAGTGATGAGAAGCTATTTCTTCAGGAAGTGGCGGACTTCATTGTCAACATGGCGTTTGAGTCGCTCAGATTGATGGTTCTGGGTGACTTCAACGCCTAGGTCGATGACAAACTCTCGCAATTTGGTCAGCACTTCCTCCAGTTAATGACATCTCTGGGCCTTACACAGGTGATTTCCACTGCTACTCATAAACATGGACACTCTCTCAACTTAATCTTTCTCCTAGGGATTGAAACATTGGATTTGGGCATGGAACCAGTTGGGTGGTCTGATCAGTACACCGTGGGGTTTAGTTTTAGCACCCCCCCCCCGTAGGCCTACCCCTGTGGAGGTGGTTAGGTACCGCCCTTTACAGAACATAAGTTCCCATGGCCTTGCGGCGGCACTCGATCTCTCGTCCCTCTCGCTAGCGAGCAATAACCCAGAGACCCTCGAGTCAGCTTATAATTCAGCCATTTTGGCAGCTCTGGATTCAATTGCTCCAGTCCGTGTTCACCCTCTCTCCCTTCGCCCCAGGACCCCTTGGTTTGATGGGACTTTGAGGGAGATACGGGGACTAGGGCGAAGGTTAGAGGGTTGCTGGTGAAAGTCTACCCTTGATGCCGACCACCTTAGATTGATGGACCACTATTTAGTCTATCAATCTGCAATCACCCATAAGAAGGCAGAATTCCTGTCTGGGGAGATTGTGGCTGCTCAGAATCGACCAGCTCAGCTATTCTGAACTGTGGACAGACTGTGCAACCCAGCCTGTCTGCATGTTCGGAAAGCTTTTTCGCAATTAGAGTGCGATGAACTTGTTCAATTCTTTGCAAATAAGGTGTCCGACATCAGGGCAGCTCTTCAGCCAGCACGCTCTATAGGGCTATTTGTGATCAGTATGGGGTCACCGTACCTCAGTTTTCCTGGAGTACCTTCAGTCGACAGGAGTTCATGGATGTCATGAGGATCATCCAGGATGTGCGCCCTACGTGCTGTAGTTTGGATCCTGGACCGACCTCCCTGTTTTTGGGTTGCATTGACATCATCGGTCCAGTCCTTGTGCAGATAGTCTGGTGCTCTTTGGAATCTGGAGTTTCCTAGCTCCCTGAAAGAGGTGGTGGTGACACCACTCTTGAAGAAAGCTACCTTGGACCCTGACTGCCACACAAACTACAGACTTATCTCTAACCTTCCCTTTGTAGGGAAGGTGATTAAGAAAGTAGTAGCAGCACAACTGGAGGACCATTTGACCATCCGTGACATCTAAGAACCACTCCAGTCCAGTTTTCGTAAAAGACATAATACCGAGACAGTGCTGGTTCGGGTGCTCAATGATCTCCTGATGGCGAGAGATCGGAAGAACCGTTCCATCTTGGTTTTTCTGGATCTCTCTTCAGCTTTTGACACCGTTGACCACATGGTGCTGATAGGACGCCTGAGGCATATCTGTGGAATGTCGTGGACAGTCCTCAGATGGTTTACATCATTTCTCACAGGTAGAACATAAAGAGCTGTGTCTGGGGTCTTTTCTTCAGGCCCAACTGCTTTGTCTTGTTGGGTGCCTCAGGGTTAAGTGCTGTCACCCATGCTGTTCGCGGTGTATATGCTACCCCTCGGAGACATTGTAAGAAAGTATGGGCTGACGTTTCACTGTTACGCAGATGATACCCAGCTCTACCTTTCTTTTGCACCCGACCAGGATGGAGCTCTCTCGGTCTTTAACAACTGTCTGAAAGAAATCCAGGAGTGGATGGATTCTAGTTGGCAGAGGTTGAACTCGGAAAAGACTGAGGTACTGGTTGTGGACTCAGGTCATCAGATAAGGGGGTCGGGTGTTGCTGCGCCCTCTGGAATTTTTCTTGGCGGCATCCCACTCCCGACCTCTGAATGGGTGCGTAACCTGGGGGTAGTTTTTGATGATGGACTGATCCTACATTCTCAGGTGTCAGCTGTCATCAAAACTTCCTTTTACCATTTTAGGAATATTGCCAGGATTAAGCATCTGGTTCCATCTGACGACCTTCCTACCTTGGTCCACGCCTTTGTGTCCTCACGCTTGGATTACTGCAACTCCCTTTGTCTAGGGCTTTCTGGGGTTGAAATCCATCACTTGCAGCTGGTTCAGAATGCGGCAGCACAGTTTTTGACGGGATCTACTCAATCCTGCCATATTACCTCGGTGCTGCATGAACTGCACTGGTTGCCAGTATAGTGGCGGATCACCTTTAAAGCTGGTTTACTGACTTTTAAAGCCCTACATGGACAGGGCCTGGACTATCTGAAAGAGCTTCTGGTCCCCTACTGCCCTGGTCGATCGCACCACTTGGCCGACGAGGGGTTGTTAGAGATTCTGAGGGTGAATTTGAAGTGATCTGGTTCTAGAACTTTTGCTTATGCAGCCCCCACCCTTTGGAATTCCCTACCTCGCCGGTTACGGGAGTGTGCAACTGTGGAGGAATTTAAGCAGGACTTAAAAACCTACCTGTGGCAAAAAGCTTTTATAGTTAATTGAAATGAGCAACTGTTGTATTGGTATTTGATTTTAACTGTATTAATCTGTCATTTGATGTTGTGTGACTTGTTTTTGTATTGTTAGACACCATGGCAATGGAAAGGCACCATACAAATACATTTTTTATTATTATTATAAAAAAAAAAGGCAGGAAAAATTACAAGCATTGCAAGCTCCACTGACTGGATGCTACCAAATCCCTCCATGCACAGGGAAATTATTCTTTAGGACCACAAATTACAAAACTAAAAAGAGAACTACAAGATTTATTGAATCTCAACCCTTCGATATGTAAAACACTGTTTTTACAAGGGGGTCTCAAGGGCCGCCAAGGTCCTGGCATTTCTCCTCGGTATTAGAGACCCCAAAACAGAGTAACTACGGACCCTGCTCAGATCCTAGAGACCTTTTGACAATATTATTCATATCTGTATTCTATAGACAGTGATAACACCCTTGCTGATCTAACAATAAATATATCTTCATCCTTTAGACATCCCCAATTATCAGTAGAAACAGGACAAATTTTAATGTCCCCTATCACTTTGGAGGAACTGGATGCTGCTACTAGAAACCTTAAAATAGCAAAAGTCCAGGGCCAGATGGTTATATCAGTGGATTTCATAAAGCATTTAAAAACATCCTCTCTCCCCCCCGAAGGTATGCCACGAGGTCCACAATAGCCAACCAGTACCATTTTTTCCGAACCACGCCACAATTTCAGCCATTTTGAAACCAAACAAAGACAAAACAAATTGTGCTAATATTGAGTATAATATTTTTGCCACAATCATGGCCCATAATCTGGATAAGGTCCTTTCCACCCTGATAGATGGAGACCAGACAAGGTTTGTCAGGGCTAGACAGACCCACGACGGTTTTCATGTCTGAAGCTCGGTGGGGCTAAATGGATATTCATCATGGGGGACCTTATCCTAAATTGGCTGGGGTCAAGTTGCAGCCTATTTGAGAACATGCTATCTGAACATGGCCTCACTCAAATCATATGTAACCCAATCAGACTGTCCTTGGAGGAGGTCCCACACACCTATTGAATGGAACGTGACAAACAGGGTTGATAGAATCCTGCAAGCTGGTGTTTCCTGGCACTATCTCAGACCACTTCCTAATTTGCTGCACCTGGAAAATTAACCTTCCTAAAACGTCACACAAAATCATAAGCCTCTGTGGCTACTCGAGGTTTGATTCAGAGCACTTCCTCTCAGACTGTGTGAACACCGACTGGTCCTGTGTCTACGTCTCCACCTCTGTCCCCACTGCTCTGGCTGCTTTCACCCAAGCCTTTTGTTTACAGGAGGCCCACTCCTCCTGTGTCAGAAGGAGGTAAAAGGCGCAGCAACCGTCTTTCGGATGAGATGTTAAACCACTGTCCCATCTGCCTGTTCTGGTGGTTGCTCAGGTGGACATTAAAGATGCCATGGCACTTCTCAAAAAGAGTAAGGGAATTTCCTCGCTGTCCCGTCCAAATTTTCCCCCATTCACTAAAAATACCACCAACAGCTTAATCTGGTTCTGTATGTCAGTTTGCATCTGTATCCCCCATTGCCTAGTCCTCCTTTCCCGGTCAACTTAAATGAATAACTAACAAGCAACAAAATGGCTCCACAGCGAACTCCTTAAACTTCTCAGAGAGACAGGAAGTAGTAGTTATAAGGCACCCCAATCCCTATATGACCTATGCAAGTACAGAAGGCTGTGGAAAATTTGCAAGCACGAAATATGCACTGCCAAAAGTGTTTTTTTGCCATGAAACCCTGCTTGCCTCAGCAAAAGATTCAAGGTCTTTCTGGAGAAACATCAGAGACCAGGTAGGGAGCTCTTCTAAGCAGCATCCCAGTGACATTCTAGTAGAAGGAGTACACTGCAGCAACACAAAAATGACTACTGATGCTTTCAACTGGCAATTTACAGATCTTACAGCTTTCACCTCCCAGTTCCCATCCTTCAGTGCAGAGGACACCACTGGCAGCTCAGGCCCCCATGATTCCCTCCTCACACCATCCTCCATTTTAACTCAAGGTGGTGACAACCAATGTCGTTTTCAAGCTCCTAACTAACTCCTCTCCATATAAGAGTGCTGGATGTGATGGTCTTGAATCTAAACTACTGAGAATCAGTGCCCCCCTCTTCGCCCCGTGGTCAAGCATATTTTTAACCTTTCACTCATGTCTGGCACTGCCCCTGATGGCTGGAAGCCTGCCAGAGTTGTCCCTGTCCCTAAAGCTGGGGACATGAGCTGTCATGAAGATTATTAGCCCACTGCAATACTGCCTCTCCTTAACAAACTACTTGAGGGTGCTGTGCCCAACCAACTCACTGAACAAACTCTCCCAACGTCACTACCATAACACTCCTTTAGAAAATGGGAGAGACTAATCTCTCTGTATATTTGGGGTGGATCTCACCCGTGGATTAAGTTTACCACTATATAGTACCCAAACCCCAGGGGGGTCTAGCCCTGACAAATTTTATTCTGTATCACAGTGCAGCACAAGTTAGCACTGCCATATACTGGATAATAAAGGGGTATAATGACCAATGGAAGAGAATGGAAATGGTAGTAGAGGATTTACTCCTGCTGGCCTATCTTCAATTATCACCAGACCAGCCTACATCTAACCTCTTTACCATGACTAATCTGTCACAACGGCACACACTTTGTGCTCACAGAGAGCTTCAAGATACCAGATTCCTAATTACTCCTGTCTCGCTACTCTTCCCTTTTGCCAGCACAACTAGGCAATACATATTTTAAGTGGGAGAGAACAGGACTAGCATTTTCTTTCCAGATTCTCAGAGGCAGAGACCTCCTCTCCTTTCCTGAATTGGTGGCTACATTTTCACTACACCGCGCAGATCAGTACTGTTGCATGCAAACACAGAAACATAGAATTTGACAGCAGATAAGGACTGCTTGGCCCACCTAGTCTGCCCATTTCCCTACCTGATGGATAAGCTGCAGATTCTAGTTAGCCAACAGTTTACTTCCTCCTGCCCCCCACTAGAATTGCTTTATGTCTGTCCCATGCATTCTTGAATTCTCCCACTGTTCTTGACTCCACAACCTCCTCAGGGAGGCTGCTCTATGAATCCACAACCCTCTCCATGAAAAAATACTTTCTAACATTACCTCTGATCCGTCCCCCCTCTATCTTCAAATTGTGCCCCCTTGTTCCAGCACATCTCCTTTTCTGAAAGATGCCATCCTCTTCGACTTTGTTAATTCCCTTGAGGTACTTGAAGGTTTCTATCATGTCGCCCCCCCCCCCTTTCCTCAAGGGTATACTTATTAAGCTGCTTTAGTCTCTCTTCATATGTCTTCTGGTGCAGACCCTACACCATTTTGGCTGCACTCCTCTGAACAGCCTCCACTCTGTCTATGTCTTTGCGGAGATGGGGTCTCCAGACCTGCACGCAGTACTCCAGATGGGGTCTCACCAACTGTCTGTACAGAGGGATACAACTTCAAGTGTCCAACTGTCTGAAATCATAGCTTCAGAGATGGCCCCCAGAAAAGGACCTACCACGGTTTCACCAATTTTTTACTACAATACTGAAAGGGAACACTGCACCTTCTCTTATCTCTAAATTGTATCAGGCCTCACTTCAATTATAAAACCATAATGTGCATGCTGTAAGGCTACGCCAGGAGGCTGATTCACAAGTCCAGACAGAGCCACAGAAATGGGAAGAATACTTGTAATATATACACAGAATAACTTCCTCAGACTCTTGAAAGGAGTTTCCATGGAAGACTAGAAAAAAGTATTCACCATAGTAATGCTCTTTCTTCCAAGGTGTCCTTTAGTATACTTCAATATAGTAGTATGCCAGCTGGGTTCAGCTGCCCCGCAGAAGAGGAGTCAATGTAAATGAAGTTGGCATATTGGCCAATCAGAAGAGAGAGAGGGGGTGTGTGCTGCCTGCAGTCAGCCTAGAGGACTTCAGAACTTTTTGATGCTGAAAAATGGCAAAAACTGTGCCAATGAGGAAACAAAATGTTCCAACAGGAACCAGCAATAGAACTGAACAATACATGGCAATACAAATTCTAGAACAAACACTGTGAAACAACAAGTTAAGAAAAAGATCCTCAGAAAATTGGATACAGACAGAAATACAGAGACCATCCCAATCAGGTTATGTAGGGGAGGATGGTTGGGAGGTAAAGCATACTAAAGGACACCTTGGAAGAAACAACATTACTACGGTGAGTAATTTTTGCTTCTCAGCCCAGGGGTCCTTTAGTATGCTTCACTACAGCAGACTACAAAGCAGTGCAGTTGGGAGGCAGGTACAGAACCTATTTTGGAAAAAGGCTCTGCAGCACCGCTGTGCCAAACTTGGCATCTGATCTCGACTGTACATCAAGGCAGTAATGCTTTGTGAAAGTGTGTACAGTCTTCCATGTGGCTGCTTTGCAGACATCAGGCAAGGTGATATCCCTTGTAACTGCCACTGTGGCAGCAGTGTCCCTAGTGGAATGGGCCCTGAGGCCCTGGGAGGCCTGCTTCCCAGCCGTGCTGTAGCAAAACTGAATACAAGAGATGATCCAGTGGGATATAGTCCTCTTGGTGGCTGGTCTTCCTCTGCCCACCTCACTATAGGTGAGGAAAAGCTGGGTATGAGATTCTCTGAGCTGCTTAGTATGCTCTAAGTAATAGGTCAGAGCCCTTTTCAGATCCAAGTTATGCAGCTTGCTTTTACCTGTTGTGGATTTTTCTGTGAAGAAGACAGGAAGTATGATAGATTGATTAAGGTGGAACTCAGAGACATCTTAGGCAGAAACTTTCTGTTTGTTCTAAGGACTGCTTTGTACTTGTGGGCAATGATGTAAATAGGCTCAAATACACAAGGCCTGCAGCTCTGAAATCCTCCTGACAGAGGTGATGGCAATCCAAAAAAACGTCTTCCAAGTAACATACTTCAAATCAGCAGTAGTCATAGGATCAAAGGGCAGCTCCATGAGTTTGGCTATACAGAGGTTCCAATCCCAGGGAGGGAACAGGCTCCATTAATGTAGGTTGAAGGTGAAGTAGGCCTCTGAAAAACTTTTTGAATATAGGCTCAGAGATGACAGATTTGTCTTTGCCAGCAGAAAGGTAAGCCAAAACAGCTGCTAGGTGAACTTTAAGGGAGGAGGCCTTAAGTTCTGCTGACTGGAGATGAACCAAGTAATCCAGAAGGGTAGGAGGATCAGCCCTAAGAGGGTTTATCTCCTTATCCTTGCACGATAGGGAAACCTCTTCCACTTAGAAGCATAAGTCTTCTTAGTGTTCGCCTTTTTGGCCATTCGAAGGATTGTTAGGACTTGTTCAGAGTACTGGGAATCAGGGAATTCTAACTCTCCAAGTACCAAGCCTTGCGGTGAAGAGACTGTAGAGTGGGGTATGCTACCCCGTCTGTGGAAGAGTTAGGAGACTGTGGGTCACTGGCAGGTGAATGGGCTTCTTGACTGACAGGGCCAGAAGAAGTTAGTACCACGGTTGCCTTCCCAGTCTGGCACCACCAGAATCACAGTGGCTGACTGGATCCTGAGTTTGAGAAGAACTCTATATTAGAGGGAAGGGAGGAAAGGCCTACAGAAACCTCCCTATCCAATCTAAGATTAAAGCATCCCCCGGGATGGTTCCCAACGCAGAAGGCCTGATACAGTAACGTGGCAGCTGGTGGCTGAGGCGGGATGCAAAGAGATCCACCTCTGGAATGCCCCACCTTCTGAAAATTGTTGCCAGAACCAGCTTGTTCAGGGTCCATTTGTGGTGACCCCGACTGATGCAACTCAGGGCATCTGCCAAGCTATTGTCCTTGCCTGGAAGATGAATGGCTGAGAAGTTCATGTCCAGTGAGTAGGCAAGGGACCACATTCTCATTGTCTCTGCATAGAGTTTGGTAGACCTTGTGCCACCCTGTTTGTTGACGTAGAACATGGCAGTTGTGTTGTCTGTTCTCACTTGAACCAAGTAGCCCTTTTGCTGTGGTGCAAAAGCTTTGATTGCCAGGTAAACAGCCCTAAGCTTGAGGAGACTGATGTGGTAAGTGAACTCTTCAGGAGTCCATGGGCCGCTTATGGACTGATCCTGTAGGTGAGCTCCCCAGCCTAGGAGGGAGGCATCTGTCGTGAGCCCCCTGGAAAGCTGGCTTAGTGGAAAAGCCACTCCTTCCCTGAGATTCTCCCTGTCTTTCCACAGATGAGGAAGGAGTGGTCTGTTGACTGGAACTAGTTTTGAAAAAGAATCCTTTTTCTGGGACCAGTAAGTTCTGAAATGATACTGAATGTCCCTCATTTGAAATATGGCACTTGGAACCACTGCTGTCATGGATGCCATGTGGACCAGGAGTCTGAGGAAATGTCTGGTTAGCCTTGGCTGGCCTGTCACAGATGAATTTACCAAATCCAGAAAAGCTTGCACCCTGTACAGAGGAAGGAAGGCCTTCTCACGCAGAGTGTTGAGTTCTTCCCTAGTGAAGACTAATATTTGAATTGGCTTGAAGTGGGACTTCTCTTCATTGATGATGAAACCCAAAGACTCCAGAGTTTTTCTTGTTGGAGCCAAGGCTTCTGTAACTTCTTGCTGTGCCTTGCCCACTATCAGCTAGTCATCCAGATATGGGAAGACAGACACATTTTGTCTTCTCAAATGAGCTGCAACCACTGTTAGGCATTTTGTGAAGACTTTGGGAGCTGAAGTGAGTCTGACTGGTAGAGCTGAAAACTGGTAATGGCCTGATTGCAGTCTGAATCTGAGAAATTTTCTGTGGCCTTATGGGGATATGAAAGTAGGCATCCTTGATATCCAGGGAGACTAGCCAGTCTCCCGGTTTCAGAGAATATATCACCTGGTTCAGAGAGACCATTCTGAATTTTGGCTTTAGTAAATGCCTGTTCCAGTACCTTCAGTTGAGAATAGATCGCCACTCTCCCCATTTTTCTTTAGGGTGAGGAAGTATCTGGAATACAGGCCCTTTCCCCACTGGGGAAAGGGGACTCTTTCCATGGCTTGTATCTTGAGAAGGTTCTTCACTTCCAACTCCAACAGCAGCCTTTCTGTTGGGGTTAGGGGTTTTGATTGCCTGGGGCCGTGAAGAGAGGGACATTTTTTGAACTGAAGAGACAGACCCTGGCCCACTACCTCCAGCACCCACTCATCCATGGTGATGAGTTGCCATTGGTGGAGGTAATGAGATAGCCTGCCCCCTACTGGGGGGGAGGTGACCTGGAAGCAGTCAGGGGGACTGCTGTTTTGTTTAGATAGTAGAAGGAGAAGAGAAGTTGGCCCTTCTCGGGCCTCTTCTCCCCTTTCCTCTGGAAAAAACCCTCATTTGAGAGACGTCCATGGACACTGGCATAGAGTAAAAGGGCCTAGGAAAGTACCCCTGCCCCTACCTTCTCTGACTTGAGATTTCTGAGAAGTGGAGAGCGTTTCTTTAGCTGAATTGCTCTTAAAAGTGGCTTTATATTCTTCCACCTTTTTCATGTAAGCGTCAGTTCTGTCCCCAAAGAGAGAATTGTTCTCACAGGGGAAATCCATAGCCTTGGTCTGAGTATCCTGTAAGAAATTAGTGGTTCTCAGCCAAGCATAACGTCTGAGGGAAATGGCTTGGGCCATGACTCTTGAGGCCATATCATTATTGTCTACAGCCATGTGAAACTGATACTTGGTAGCCTTTATGGCTGTTTTTACTGTCTCAGTGATATCCTGAACCATAGTGTCCTTGTCTTACTGCACTATGGCCAAATCAGAATTCCAGAAAGCCCTCTGGTACCAAGCTGTATACGCCATGTAGGAAGAAGGCGAAGCAGCAGGGAAGCAGTGGTATGAGATTTCTTTCCCATAGTGTCTAGTTTTCTGGACTCCTTTTCAGGGGGTTGAGAGGTAAAAGGTACATTGGCCTTGTCATAGGCTGCCGTCTGTACCACTCCTTGATGGTCAGGGTGCACATAAAGGATATCAACATTTGCTCTGTCTAGCTGATATTTCTTTTCAATCTTTCTTTTTACTCCAGTTACAGAACTGGGGTTTTGGAGTATTTTCATAGTTGCCCTTTTAGGTGCATTATGTATGGGCAAAATTGACTTTCTAGTGGAGGGAAGACCCATGATTTCTATATAGTCTTCCTCCTCAACCTCATAAGTGTCCTCCTGGATGGCAAGGCCCAGGGTGCCCACCATATTCTTTACAAAAGTGAAATGAGATGAGATGAAAAATCCTCCCGACCATTTGATGAGTTACTAAATTCTTGGTCAGGGGTTCATCAGGCTGTAAAGGTTCATCCTCTGCTCTGTTCCTGTCATCTTCTACATAATAAAAAGTCTGGTCACAGCCAGGGTTTGTCTGAGGAATACCAAAATCTGAAGGGGCACTGAAAAAGTTGCCCCTAATTGCTAAGTCTGATATATGTGCCAAGCTTTCACCATTTCTGCAGCACAGGGCATAACTTTATGTGTCACTGGCGTCTCCCCTTGCTTTTCAGTTGGAGTGGCAGTGGTATGTTTTTCTTTTCTATTCTTTTTAGCAGGGACTGAATCAGAACCCTGCTCACTTTGTCTTTTTGAGGCTTGGACAACATTTTTGCTTTTATCAGACTTAATTTCATTAGAATCCTTAGAGGACCTATCTTTATTTTTATATTGAGATGAAGAACCCTCCTCAGCAATTTTAGAGGAGGGGAGGCCAACTGAGAGGCCACGGATTTCAAATCTTTGACCCTTTTAAGGTCTGCTTTCTTTAAAAATATTAAACAAGTTTCACAGGAATGATCTGGACCTAAACAATTCAAACATAGGTTGTGGTTGTCTGCCTTAGCCAGGCATTTAGAGCACTTTAAACAGGTTTTAACCCTTAGGTTGCAGACAGAATTAGAATGTATAGGAATTTTGGACTGATATATCACTCTGCGGCCCTGCAAGAGTTAATTTCTGTTGGTCCAGTTCTTTTTTATGCCTTCTCTGACATGCCAAAAGGTCAGAAACCCCCCAAAAAACAGTGTTTCCCAAGGTGGGGACAGAAGAGAAAAAATGTCCCCAAGCTCAGGTGTATGTGGGGAAAAAAGCCTGCAACTGCAGTAAAAAAATAAGGCAAAATGTAATAAAAAGCACTTTTTATGGAGAAAAAGAACTGCAAGTGTTTAAAAACAGCATTAAATTTTTTTACCTCAGAAAAAGCGTGAAAAATTACATTTACGGTTGCGTTAAAAAGATAGAAAAACGTTAAAAATATCACAAATGCGGTAAAATACTTGTAAATAACTGAAGGCAGCCCAAAATAGCACTTCTTAAAGAAAAATTAATTTCTTGAAGTGATGAGAAGAAAGAGTATTCCAGGGCAGTGTTGCTCAGTCAGCAGAGAAAAAGTTCTAAAGCCCGCTAGGCTGACTGCAGGCAGCACACCCTCTCTCACTCTCTTCTGATTGTCCAATGTGCCAACTTCATTTACATTGACTCCTCCTCTTCTCCAGGGCAGCAGAACCCAGCTGGCATACTGCTATAGTGAAGCATACTAAAGGACCCCTGGGGTGAGAATTGTGCATTTTTTTCCCCTTTCTCAAATTATGGCTAAATTCAACCCCATAGAAACAGCACAATGCTTGAGAAGTTGCAGTATACCCCCAGCAACTCACAATCACATATTCTGGCTCTGCCCTGCCATCTAGCCTTTCTGGGCACAACTACTGACTACGCTACAGTCTATTACTGGGGGTAATATTCCTCTCTTAGTGCAATCTTACTGTTCCTTGACCTCCCCCTTGGGTTTCCAGGGACACCTCCCCCACAAACACACACAGAAAGTCATACATGTCTGCATGGTTGCTGCAAAAAGGCACCCCAAACCAATGGCTTACCCCTACAGTTCTGACCTTATGCCACTGGCAAGATCTTATGGTCCAAATTTATGACATGGAAAAATTAACTACAAATGTCAATAATCTTGATTTCTCAATTTGAGATATTATAGCAGAGGTGGGTCTTGTATATGCTTGAACACAGGCCAGATTTTATACCATCAATTATGCTGTATTAGATAGTATACTCCGTGTACTAGACAGATAGCCACATGTGTGTCTGTATCCATAAGAAATTATGCCTTTGTGTTCTATGTTCATTGTTCTGTTTGTCAACAGAAAAAATAAATTCGATAAAAGTGAAATAAAAAAAAATGTTCCTTCTGAAATCGAGAATGTGCAATTTGGAGTCTATATGCTCTCTGCCTAGGAATGTAATGAACCACACCAAATAATGGTCACTGTTCCTAAAAGGCTCACCAATTCTGATGTCTGTAACATAATCCTTGTTTGTTAGCACTTGGTCTAGAGTCGCATATTCCCTTGTTGGCTCCCTGACCCCTCGAACCTAGAAGCCATTTTGGAATGTATCTAGGAGTGCGTGATCTGGTACTATGGATCCTCAGGGTGTTTCGATTTACATCTGACATACTCCCAGTAATCACAGCTTGTTTATAATAAAGAAGATACACAAGGGTCAACAACACATAAGAGAAGCAAGAGAAAAAAAGGTTAATAACCTATTCTCCAACCTACCACCATGGATTTGGAAGTCTTCAACAGGGACTGAACTAGCTACATTTCCAATATGTGTCAAAATATCTTCAGAGACACCAGTTGGAGGACAAGTCATACTTTTTGGCTCACCATCCAAAGTGAAGAAGCCTAGGAAACAGAACTCATTGTTAGATATCAAATCTCTAGAAATACCCTGTAGCCATGTCTCTTGTTGGCACAGCCTAATTCTTATGCAAATAGTTTCAGCAAATAAAAACAAGAGAAAATAAAAACATCTTCACATCTAGCTCTTTCACAGATCAGAACTTTAAACATTTTGTTTATTATCTCCATATGATCTCAGTCCATCCATCTCCTATAAATTTTTTTATGCAGCAGTAGTTTAAAATGTTACAGAAACCTCATTTGATGCTCCTTCCAGATACACTGAGAATAGTGCTAACGCATCATGCTAACATCTTTCAATAAATGTATGCTAGAAACAAAAAAATAGGTTACTCACCTGTTGCCGTAGTTCTAGGAGTGGTATATAGTTCACATCCACATAATTTAAAATTTTTTTTTTTTTTATTTGTGATTACAATTTCTGTCCTGGAAAGACACACCAAGTCAAGGCTTGTTTCCATGTGCAACTTGGGAGCACAGAAAAGTTAAGTGACTTGCTCATAGTCACACAGTATGCAAGTGGCGGTTGTGGGATTCAAACCCAACTCTCCACATCTGCAGTTCAGTGCTCTTAGCCACTATGCTAAACTAGTGTCACTGAAATAGTGTCAGTGGCTCAGCAGGTTGCACACTTGCCTCTGAGGCTGGAAGATCAGAAGGCTGTGGGTTCTATCCCCACATCAGGCACTTGGGTTAAATCCTAATACTGACACTGTAGTGCAGCATGGGGGGGGGGGTGCTGCACTCCTGAGGTGCAGTCTTTTGGATGAGATGGCAAACCAAGGTCCTGTCTGCTTGTTCTGGTGGTTGTTCAGGTGTGCGTTAAAGATCCCATGGCACTTCTTGAAAAAAGTAGGGGAAGTTTTTATTAAAGTATAACAAACAAAAGACAACCATTTAAGCAGCAAGGTAAAACAAGGGGCAAGAAACAGAAAGAAAAACAATAACCCTCAACCCATGCACTCATGAATGGCATGAGACCAAAATAGAACAATGAATGAGGAACCAGCAATATCAATATCCTGGAAAGAAATGTAAAATTTGGGATGACTCAACAACAAAAAAATCTGTATGGGAAACAAAAAATATAGCAAAAAGAAAAAGGGTTAAATCACTAGCTTATACAACAGCTAGGAAAAGAATAACCAAGGGGGCTCAACATCATCCAGGAATAAGAAAGGGCAAGAAGCCCTGCCATTTCACCACCAAGGCCCTAGGGGTTAGCGTCCTACTATCCTATTAGTACAAGCCAGCTAGTTCAGCAGTGAGCATCTGAAGAAGAACCTCTGGAGGAATACTTTGCTGCTGAAATAAAAGGGCACAACGGGAGTGCCATAAATAGCATTTTATTGTCGTAAAAACCAAATGAAGGGCAGGAATTGAATAGGAAAAATAGGGAGGGAAGGAGCACAAAATAACTTTTGGGTAAGTTAGGGTGGACCAGCTGGTATTCCCCCACTGGAATGCCAATGTGTCCCAAAAGGCTTGGGCATAAGGACAAAACAACAGAAAATGAGCCATGGTCTCCAACTGAAGAGCACAGCCAATCCTAGAGCAGTAGTGCTCCCCCAGGTGTTTGTGTTTGGCATTTGCCTTAACACTTAAGCGATGATGGCAACAAAGCCAAAGGATGTCCCGCATCTTAGCGAGAGTAGAAGCATTGGTCAGTATGGAACCAACAGATGAATAAGCTTAAGGGGGGATATCAGGGTAGATTGGAATGGCAGAAAAATGGACAGCCAAGAGACAAATCGCACCAGCGTAGCTCTATCAATCATCCAACATCGTAGCTTATCAACCAATGTATGACCATAAGGAGGGGCCTGACATGCTGTATAAGGGGTCAAAGAGCCAGCCTCCCAAGCAGGAAGAACAACTTCCAGCCAGGGGACCACCCATGGGTGCCAAAGCTTCAGGGTCACCACTAAGTAGGGTTTAATGGACCAGTCAAGAAAATAAAAAGAAATAACCAAAGGGTTAACCATCTACAAGCCACACTGGGCAATCGGGAGGAAGACCACCACTCTCTTCAGAGGGTTCAAATGACTCCCCAAAATACCATGAAAAAACAAACTGAGAAAACAGAACTCTAAAGATTTAGGAAGGGGGTACACCATACTTAAATAAGTGAACACAGAAAAAAGAAACGTTTCAGAACAGCCAGCTTTTTCTTTTTGGTCTGTTTCCATGACTTCCAAACCTGTATCCAGGGGGCATAAGAGGTCAGCTTGACCTCCTAGTTCAGGAAAGCCATGTCTCCAGCACCAAAGGTGACACCAAGAATCCAGAGTGGCTTCATTGTCACTAGGATACCCCCAATGTCAGGCACCGGGGTGTCCACTAACCCCAATTTCAGATATCGGCACTTGTGGACATTTAGCCGTGCACCAGAGATAGGGGTAAAAGACTGAAAAACATCAATAGCCATATTGTCAAACAGAGGTTCCCATACAAAAAGCGTGACAATGTCCACATAAGTGGTAACAGTCACCGAGTCCAAACCATTCAGGGTCTGAATCCCATTAATCAGCGGATGAGACTGAATTTTCTGAATGACAGACTCAATACAGTACACATAAAGAAGTGGGCTAAGGGGACCACCCTGATGGACACCCATCCATACAGGAAAGGCTGTACTCAGGTGCCCATTAATAAGCGGGATGACTGAGGTCATCCCATATAGCCATCCTAACCAGGAACAAAACAATGGAGGAATACCACAATGCTGCAGGACATCAAACAGGTATGGATGAGAAACCCGATCAAACACCATCTCCTGATCCAAAGTCAGCACCTCCCTGGCCAACATCCCCGATGCAACCACCTCACACAAGACCAGGAGGTTGTCAGTGATGTAGCGGCCAGGGACCGAGCAAGACTGGGCAGGAGATATAATAAGATGCAAAACAGCGGGCAACCGGCAAGTTAAAATCTTCATCAATACCTTCAAATCGGTATTCAACATGCAAAGGGGTCACAGTTATTTAGATCTGCAGTGTCACCCTTCTTAAAAAGCAGAATCTGTATGGCCTCCCCAAATGGGTGGGACACACTGTCCACAGTCAGGAGCCAATTAAAGACTACCTGCAAAATATCTATCAATGCAGAAGAAAAACTCTTATAAAAAACAGAAGTGAGGCCATCCGGTCCAGGGGCGACCAAACTTCCAAGACTGGAGACAGCTTGTCTGATATTTGTACTGGAAATGTGCAATGTCAAACCCGTGAGCTCCACAGGAGGGATAGGGGGTACAGTTACCGTGCTCAAAAACAGGCCAGCTGGTCCACAAGGGGGACGGACCCCAAACAAGGAAAACAAATGGGATTGTACTTTGGGCAAAATCTCGGGCCCTGTTGCAACCGGGGCACCGACAGGAATAATGAACTGTGGCAAGTGTCTATGATGCATTCTCTCTTTGCAAGCCTGAAAAGGGCAGCTATACCATGGGTGCCCTGAGTACCAGCCATACATTCCATCAATAAAGATTAACTTTTGTCGAATTGTAAAGAAAACATACGGGCCTTCAAGGTCGCAATCTGTGGGTCATATTCACCCGGTCCATGATGAGACAGGGTCAAGGCTCAAGCCAGCTGCATCCAAAGAGAAAGGCAGTCAATATAAGTCGTTCTATGGTGGGCACGGGACAGAGATCTAAACAAGTGCCTCACCGCTTGCTTAGTATCCAGCCACCAATCAAGTAAATTATCCGTCATGCATGCCAAGGTCTTACGATCCATGAGAAGGTCCAACACCTCAGCATGCACCCAGGGATCTCTCAAAAGGGTGCCATTCAACCTCCAGTAACTCCTACCTAGGGTAAGGGAAGGGGAGACTGAAAAGGTACCACAAAGCAATAGGTGATCGGAAAACTCTATCGGGGCCAAAATGAAATTAGTAGTATGTAGATGAGCTGAAATAAACAAAAAATCTATGTGAGTGGCCAAACCAGCATGGAAGTATGTAAAACCACTCTCTGGATGCATTGTCCTACAAGCATCCACCAAGTCAGCAGTGTACAGAAGGGTCTGTAAGCAGAGCGAATCAGCGAACAGTTTTTCTGTTCGGGCACCCCTATCACTGCGGTCTAGACAGCAATTCAAATCCCCACCAAAAATAATATGACAGGATGTATACAGAAAGGGTCAGATCTTATAAAAAAGATCAACACTGTCTTTCTTCATTTGAGGGGCATAAACTGAAATGAAATGAAAGGGAGAGCCCTGAAATAGTGCATCCAGTAACAGAGCCGTTCCGGGCTCGACATCCACCACCTGGACTTAGGAAACTGCAGATGTCAGAAATAGGATGACAACCCCATCACTGACATCAGGGCCAATAGACCAAAAGGACGGGCCCCAGCACCAATGATATTGGGCCTGAGACATATCCCCCACAGTGGTCAACTGTGTTTCTTGAAGGAACACGATATCACATGCAAGATCTTTAATCAGTGGAAAAAGCAGAGTGCATCTGGTCACATTCTTTATGCTGTTAGCATTTAGTGTAGCTAAGTACATAGGGGAGGCCATAAAAGATAATGGAAAGAAAATAATAACAAAACAATCAGTCCTTCAAGGATCACACTCCATCGATACTGTCAAGGTCTTCTTGGGAACCAGCTTTAGTTTCCTCCGGTGTTTAACTTCAGTAGTGATCAAAGGAGGGTCCTCCCCCATATCCAAAGAATTAGGCACCACTTTAGTTGCAGCAGAAGTCTCAGACTGGGAACCCAAATCGGAATCCGAGCCATCCTCAGCCACCACAGCAAATTTATTCTCCAATGATATAGAGGAGAATGGTGTAACAGTGAGCAAGGGCAGAAGGCTAGATTTATGAGATTGAAGAGAACGTTTATGATTAGCAGCAATCGTGTCAGGAGGGGGCATGAGTAGTGCATCTGGCATCTGAGAAGAACAAACAACCTGAGTAGGCAAGGCAGGCAGTGCACCAGAGGAAGACACTGAAGAGCCAATAGGGGCCACAGAAGCAGGTGCAGAAGGCTGAGGGGGCTGTGACAGTGAAAGGACCAAGTCCTGGGAAGGGGGAGCGCTGGGCAAAAGAACCGTGAGTGGAGGGTCTTCTTGATGGGCCAAAGCAGACGCCATTTCCTTATGGTGCCATTGTTGCCAAGCAAACCGAGCCGGAAGCAAAAGAGCATCCTGAGTATCCACATCAGTTTTATTATGCTAGGCCCAAGGGCAAGTCCTATAGGAGTGCCCTGATTCCTCACAAAGGTTGCAGCAGAGGGCATTGGAGCAGTGTGCCCCAGTGCCAAACAGAGATTGCATCGCATTGTGTCATGGGCATTACTCAGGTGGTTTTCAGAGCCACATCAAAAACACATCTTCGGTTGCCCAGGATAGAAACACTGTGCCCTATCCCTGCCCAAAAAGAAAACACTAGGTAGATGTTGCATGCCATAGTAAATGTGGCGGAGCTTGACTTTAAACCACCAGTGTCCAGTCCAAAAAAGTTCCGTATCCAAAATTGGCTCTGGAGTACGCAGCACCTCACATCTCTGGGACAACCAAAACAAACGTCCTGAACCTTCACCCCCTCATTCTTTAACATGGTGGCTGTACAGACTGCAGGTTTGGTAAGAGGCACAGTTTGGATAGGCAGCCACAAAGGAATATCTTTCACCCTTATCATAGGCAGTTCAAAACCTGTCTAGATAAACTGCAGTTTTGAAGCTCAAATCAAAATAACCATCAGTAGAAGAGTGTAACAGACCATAAAGTTAATTCGGGGTGACAAACAAAGAGTTCTTAAGTAAATGTTTTCCTACATAACCTCTGTCATGAAGAGGGTTGAGGCCACCCTTATACGGAAGTCGTACAGCGTTTTGTCGTTGAGCCAGGGCTGGAGACTGGGAGAAGACAGACTTCTGATGAAACTGAGCCCAAACCTGGACAGGAGGTGGAGGAGTCAGAGAAGGGGGAGCAGAGTTTTCCAGAGGCATAGCCCCCTCAGCAATTTCCACCTAGTCCACCCAGGAGGGGGAGACTTCCAAGTCAACAGCAGCTGTGGATGAGGGAAGACCCCTCAAGGAAGGCAGAGCATCCCAAGGCACTGGAACCCTGGTCAATAAGGCAGAAGGATCAGAAAGCAAAGCAACAGCAGATGATGAAGGTAGTCAGTAGAAAGACCCATCAATGGTGGAGCAATAAGCTCCGTGGAAACAAATTGTGGTAGAACCTGAGCAGAAGGGTCAAGAATGGTTGGGCCCAACCCAGGGCCAGTTATGGGCTCCATCGAAGAATTTGGCAAGGAAGCCACTGAGTGGGCATCCATTACCCCGCAATCAGGTGGCCTTGTAGCAAAATCCAGGGGTGTAATCTCTAACAAGCAAGAAGGAGACTCGGGGCCTTTCAGGAGAGTGGAATGCCATTGTCCTGTGGTATCCCGTGTCCATACTGTGTCCGACAGGGCCT
Source organism: Neoceratodus forsteri (assembly GCA_016271365.2). Classification (NCBI taxonomy): domain Eukaryota; kingdom Metazoa; phylum Chordata; order Ceratodontiformes; family Ceratodontidae; genus Neoceratodus; species Neoceratodus forsteri. The sequence goes on along the minus strand of CM028135.1, from coordinate 703,845,759 downwards.
TAACTGGTGACCAGTGCCCCAGAGGATAAGGGGCTGAGCCAAGTCAGAGAGGAGTCTTTTGTGCAGTAGTAAGTAGGGTGCAAAATCATGTCAGGACCAGCATGTACAGACTGGAGCCTAATCGTCTGTTAAGGTGCCAAGGGCTGAACAGCATGAAGAGGAAGCCCAGGAGGAGTTGTAAGAGTCCCCAGAACCAAAGGAAGAAGTAGCGGTTGCCACATCTGGCAGTCAGCATTTGCAGCTGGAGGGGGTTCAGGCGGAAGAGTTACAGCTGCCATGTCCCCCATCTGTAGACTGGCACCACCAAGGTTTGGCCGGAATTTCGGGGCCGCCAGAACAAGAGTCCGAGCTCCCAGCTCTGTCTGTCCAACTGGTTGTACTTGTAATGTTGCCCCGCTGAATCATCCAGGTCATCCTCAGAAGAAAGCAGAGGTGGACCCGGTGGTTGCACCAAAGAGCCATGTCAGAAAGGCAACTCCGGACCTTGCATAACCAAATTTTCCTGTGAGACCTAGGATTTGATCACCCCGACAGTCTCGCAATTTTCTGCCTCTCACTGTCTCTCACTCTTCACTTGCTGTTTCTGTCTTTTTCCTCCCTTGCATATCTGCTGGTATAAAAATATATGCAAGTCATTATGTGGAAATGTAACTGATATTGGGATCCCTTTGTTTAGAAATTATATAGTATTACTAATGAAATGTAAATAATTATAGTTTGAGATGACTGCAAAAAGATATTGGGAACTCAAGGGGTTAACCTGAGAGCAGTTTTTAAGCCCTTTTTCAGAAGCTGTGGAGAAGGGGCCTCAGTTCTGGGACATTGTGTTCTTGCTGCACCTGCCCGAAACATACAAGAACATTTTAGAAAAAAGCAGGATGCTTGTTAAGGAAGGGGGTTGCAAGGACTTATAAGAGAGAGTGCTGCAATGTTTTGAGAGACACAGAGATTGAAATAAAACTCAGATGGATCTTCTCTGTTTATTCTGCCTTTGTAAATAGTTATTCTGAACAATTTTATTTTATTTTATTGTTATTCTTAATAAATCTCTTGCTGTGAATTTTACAACTGCTCCTGGTTTTCCTATGCTTCCTGACCTGTGCCTCGATGACACTCCATTCTGACCATCAGAGAAGCAGCCATAATGCGTGACAGCAGCGCTTCCTACCACAAGAGTTGGGGTAGTTTTATTAAATTCATCACCATACATAACACATAATCATACATAAGAAATGGTAACATACAGTTAAAGTATACAGAGGATACATCTGGTACATAGGTAACAAATAAAAAACAACAAAAAAGAGACCATACTGACCCTCTTTCCCTCCTTACCCCACTTTTGTTTTCAGTTCCAAACCTTGGAATATATTATCTTTTGAAAATATTCACTTATATTTGATAAAAAATAGAACCCTTTCCACCAATTTTGAACCTGTTGAGGTGTTGAAATATATCTTTATCATATGCATTCTTCATTACTTGACCAACTAAAATCTGAACCGCATTATATGACATTCTACTCTGAGTCAGCACCCATCTACATCTAGCTTGTCATAAAAAAAACATCAGTGTGTCGTGGTGAAAACTGGGTCTTAATGAAGCATATTGTCCTAAAACAAATAACTCATAAATCATACTTCTAAGCCAAGGTAAATTCCATTTAGCTGCTAGAAACAACCATAACGCACTAGAATAGGAACAAGTTAATAAATAATGATCCACAGATTCTTCAATGTTTATACAATTAGGGTAAGGACAATTCCTTTCCTCTAATGCTTTATGTTTAGCATTGCCCCTAATCTGTATCTGCCATAAACAGACAGCCAGAGATATTCCCACATCTGGGGAGGAATACTAGGGTTAGTTAGTTGGATATTAACATACTTACTCTTATCTAGAGTACAATGTTTAAAACTGGGATCAAGAGGGTAACAATTTCTCACCACTAACTGATATAAATTTCACCCAGACAGGGACACAATTTGGAGCTTTGTCAAATTCCATCTATACATTTTAGAGGTTGCTGATTTAAAGTAATCTGGAACATGTAAATGGGTTCTAATCTTGCAGGTACTATTTCCCATGCCTTGAAATAACGACATATATTCAACCTACACCAAGCCATATGGGCAGCATTTCCCAGGTTTAATCCGCATCCAAAGGTTTATGAAAGAAATAGTGTATGAAAAAAATGATAGCATCTATCATGCCTAATCCCCCTTTCCTGACTGGGAGGCATATAAAACATCTACGGATGGGGTTAAGTCTACTTCCCCACAGCATTTGAAAAAACAAACTATTCGATTTAGTTTCCAGTGCCTGAGGTGGAGGAAACAACATTGCAATATATAACAATCCTGGAATAAAAAATTGTTTAATAATATGAATTTGTTTTAGTTTTGATAAATTCAATTTTTTCTATGAACTTCATATTCTAATTTCATTAAAGAATTTCTCCAATTTAAGGAGACCTAGTTTTGTGGCCCAAATATAATTCCTAAGATTTTAAGAGGTTTGGAAGAAATTGAAAGACCTGCTATTTCTATAGGATCCGGATAACCTACCCCAATATATAATCCTCTACTTTTATGTATATTTGTTTTAGAATTTGAGACTTTTGTGAATTCTGTCATTTTTTCTAAAAAGATGGAAAATTGCATAATATTTGTAAAAAAAAAAAAAAGGCATACATCATCCGCATAAGCTTGTAAACAGAGCTCCTTTCCAATTCCTGTACCTTTAATACCTTGCCATATTGGGACATCTGACAATATTCATAAAAGAGGGTCCAATGAAAAATTATACAATAATGGACTCAGTGGGCATCCCTGGCATACCACTATATGAGTCTGAAACCCTAAGGTTATGGACCTTCTTATTATAAGAAACACTGTTGTGTGAGAATATAATAATTTGATATAGGATATTAATGATTCTGGAATACCATAATGTTGTAATACCAAAAACAGATAAGACTGGGAGACACGATCAAATGCTTTTTTTTGATCGATTGATAATGGTACCATGTTTTCCTGATAAAGATAAAAAATCTATCACGTCTCTAATGACCATGAGAGCATGTTGTGTTTTCCGGGATGGTAGCCCAAAATACTGTACAGGAGAGATCACCTCCATAGCCATAGTCTTTAATCTATTATTTAAAATATGTGCCAAGATTTTATAATCAGTATTTAGGATAGTAATAGGCCTCCAATTTGAAATTAACTGTCTATCTCCAGATTTATAGAGATAGATTAAAATTCCATCTAAGAAAGGAGAAGGGATTACATTTAACTGGAAAAAATAGTTGAACACTAGTTCTAAACAGCCTGATATTTCCTTTGTACACTGGTTATAAAATTCTACAGGTAAGCCATCCAAACCAGGAGATTTACCTGGTGAAATACTAGAAATATCAGATTCTACTTCTTGTAAACCAATTTTAAAATTTCCACTGTCTGGTTGCAAGGAGGTCATAGGAACATGGAGTTGTGTCAAAAATAAAGTAATATCCTGATCTGTGGGAAATATATTCGGCTCTAATGAGACATAATAGGTTTTAATGATCCTATATAAATCCATCTCTGAATAACATAACTTCCCTTGGGAATCAAATAAAGAATCCATCTCAGTGTTATTCTTAAAAGGTTTACAAGCCTGATAGGGGTCTCCCGGGGATTTCTTAAAGGAGATGGGAAATGATTTTTACATAGTTAACTGCCCTTCCATCTTCCTTTCCTGCCAGTTACGTATTCTGATATGCTTTGATTACTTTTTGATAAATAAATAACTTAGGTTTGGGGTGCCCTCAGATCTCCACTGAGTTCCACTCTCCTCTCCAGATACTGCACTTGATTTTCATATTTCTAAGACATTCTATGACATTAGTAACTCCCATTCCAGGTTATTCATCTGAATGGCCTGGAACAGGAGTTTGTGATGACATAGAATGTTCAGGCACTATGAGAAGAGAAAGCAGCAACTGCTGAGGAGAGAGGGATTCAAGGTAATTATAAAGGAAATACAATTAGATTATTAATGTAACAAAAAAGGTCAAAAACATATCAGAATACTGGATAGCCAATAAAAGAACAACTGGAGGACATCTAGAGGTGTAAAAACTGTTTCCTATCACCTTTAATACCATTTTGAAATAAGACCAAAAGTTTTTGCTCAGTCATATTGATAAGTCAACATTTGGTATTTGATTTTTTTGATTTGTGTCAAATAGTCAAATTTTGAGGTATTAGAACAAGAAAATAATTTAAAAAGCTGTTGATATAGCAAAAGATATTTTAAAAATGTAGTATTTTCTTTGTGCTTCCCCTGGTATTTAAGCAAATTTTGAAGATCCTCTTTTGTGTCTAGCCACCATTGGCCTATATCAGAGTATATAAAACACACTGAACGTCTTGCTGTAATAATATCCCATATACCTTGTTGGACCCAAGTGTCCTCTAAAGTATTTATATTCAACTTTCATCTAGAAAGGGATGGTTTTGATGTCGATATTTTGGAGAAATCAACCAATAATGCTATATGATCTGAGAATTCCACAGGATATGCTGTCATTTTCACTGATGTAAAATTTTTGGACACAAAAACATGATCAATTTTTTTATACATATTTCCCTCTTTTATTTGTAAATTCAGGCCCTTTTCCTTGGAATATCCCTCAATCTATTAAGTCAGCTGAGGCTACCAATTCTGACAAGGCATTAGAATCACAGTAAATTTTTGAGTTTGGTTTAATCTTTCGTGTATGAGATGGTATTTCACAATTAAAATCTCGACAAAAAATCACGTGATTAGAGGTAACTAAATATGGTTTGATAGCATTGAATAATGCTACTCTCCCAGCTTTTAGTTGAGGTCCATAAACATTTATCAAATGATATTTTTTATTATTCCATTTGCCATCTAAGAGTAAAGCTCTGCCAGGCATAATGTCCACTAGTTTTAACAGGTGAAAAGAAAAAGCATTAAATAAAATACCTAGTCCATTGGCACTTTCCAGTCCGAAGGACCAATATGAGGGACCCCAAATCCAATCCCCTTGAAAACATCTAATATTATCCAAAAGAGAAGGCCCAAGTTTCTTGTAAAAAAACAAATTTCTAATTTAGATTGATAAATAAAATCAAAAACAACCTGACGTTTCCCTGAATTAAGTATACTGTGTACATTTAATGTACCAATTCTTAAAGCATCCAGAAGTAAGGAATGTTAGAGATCCTGTAAATCCATCAATTTTTTTTCTTTTTTTTTCTTTTTCCCTTTATATCCTGCTGAATCAGATTTCTGAACCTCCATTCCAGTTTCTTTAGAAAGACTATCACCTTCCTCTTGGTCCATGTCAGAATCGCCCCACTCAGGGGTTAAAACTACATAGGGGTTTTCACCCTCAAATGAGGAAGATGATGGGGGGGGCTAAGACCGATCTTAGGTTTCTAGAAGATCGTTGTCTCTGCTGAAGAGATATTGGTAATGGTGAAGGGGCTACCATTTGCCCAGAATCATCATAACAGACAGGTGTCATAATGTCTGGACCTGGACCCACCAAGGGATCCTGGGGTTCTGAGGGGAGACATACCTCTACATCCTTATTTTGTTCTGTTGTTTTACATAAGTCCACTATCTCTGTGACGGGATCAGACTCTACATCAGGAGTCTTGGGAAGTGATTTTTCCTGCAGATCAGCCATATCCTGTGCCTGTTGTATATATAACTCAGGGCTGACATTGCTAGCAGCATTTTTTGCAGACCAAGGACATTCACCAAAAGCATGTCCAAAATCTTCACATAGGTCGCATCTTGTGTGGGATGTGCATTGGAAAGATATAGAAAGATATAGAAACATAGACTTTGACAGCAGATAAGGACCACTTGGCCCACCCAGTCTGCCATTTCCCTACCTACTGGATAAGCTGCAGATTCTAGTTAACCAACAGCCTACTTCCTGCCACCCCCCACTACAATTGCCTTGTGTCTGTCCCATGCATGTTTGAATTCCCCCACTGTTTTAGCCCCAACAACCTCCCCAGGAAGGCAGTTCCATGCATCCACCACTCTCTCCGTGAAAAAAGATTTCCTCACATTACCCCTGAGCCGTCCCACCTCTGTCTTTAAATTGTGACCCCTTGTTCTTACACATCTCTTTTTCTGAAAGATGCTACCCTCCTGGACTTTGTTGATTCCCTTGAGGTACTTGAACATTTCTATCATGTCCCCCTGTCCTCCTTTCATCAAGGGTATACATATTAAGCCTCTCAGTCTCTCTTCATATGATTTCTGATGCAGACCCTGCACCATTTTAGTTGCCCTCCTCTGGACTGCATCCATCCTGTCTATGTCCTTGCATAGATGAGGTCTCCAAACTGCACACAGTACTCCAGATGGGGTCTCACCAACTGTCTGTACAGAGGATAACCACTTCTTTTTCTACTTGTGATGCCCCTTCCTATGCATCCCAGTATCCCCTGGCTCTCCTTACTGACTTCTCACATTGCTTACCAACCTTTAGATCATCTGATATGACTACCCCCAAGTCCCGTTCCATTTTTGTTGTTGTTAGTACCTCCCCTGCTATTGTGTACTCTTCTCCTGGGTTTTTGTTTCCCAGGTGCATTACTTTGCACTTCTTTGCATTGAATCTAAGTTGCTATATGTCTGACCATTCCTCCAACCTTGCCAAGTCCCTTCTCATCCTTTCTACCGTCCCCCCCGTGTATCAACTCTGTTACAGATCTCTGTATCATCTGCAAAGAGGCATACCTTTCCCTCCAGACCCTCTGCAACGTCACCTATAAAGATGTTAAAGAGGACTGGACTCAGTACTGAGCCCTGAGGTACTCCACTAGTGACCCCCCTTTCTTCGGAATGTGTTCCACTCACTATTACCTTCTGTATCCTGTTGTATAGCCAGTTTGCAACCTAGGCTACCACCCTGGGACCCACTTCCAGGCTGGCTAACTTGATTATTAATCTTTTGTGTGGGACTGTGTCAAATGCCTTGCTAAAGTCTAGGTAGGCCATATCCACAACCCCTCCCTGGTCTAATACTTTGGTCACCCAGTCAAAGAAATGTATTAGATTCATCTGACATGACCTTCCTGCTGTAAATCCATGCTGCTTTGGGTCCTGTGCCCTGCTGGCCTTTTAGGTACTCAACAATTCTTTCTTTCAGAAGTGATTCCATCATTTTCCCTACCACTGAGGTCAAACTTACAGGTCTGTAGTTTTCTGCTTCTGCTTTGCTCCACTTTGTGAAGGGGAATCACATCTGCCCTCCTCCAGTCCTCAGGTACCACCCTATCCTCCCTATGATTTGTTAAAAGTGTGGTCAGTGGTGTCACTAGTTCCTCCCTTAGTTCTTTTAGGATTCTGGGTGAATCCCATCAGGCCCATTGCTTTGTCCACCTTGAGTTTTAGGAGTTCTTCATGACTCTTTCTTCTGTAATGGACTGGTGTCGACCCCCTACCCAGAGTGCTTCTATTGTCTGGTTTAGGTAACCCTCCTCATCTTCTTTTGTGAATACTGAGCAAAAGTATTCATTCAAGTATCTCTGCCTTTTCACTGTCTCCTCTGCCCACCTCCCTCTCCCTTATTAATCTTCACTATTCCTCCCTTAACCTTTCTATGCTCCCTAATGTACCTATAAAAGGTTTTATCCCCCTTCTTAACTGACTTGGCTATTTTTTCCTCAGTTTGGCCTTTCACTATTCTGACTGCCTTCCCCACTTCTTTCTCCTTTAATTGATACAGTTCCCTGTCATGCTCCTTCTGTGATGCCTTATACTTTTTGAATGCAGCCTTTTCTCCTTAACCTCCCCTGCCACCTCTTTTAAGAACCATAGTGTTTTTTTATTCCGCTTTGTTTTCTTTATCTGTTTCACACAAAGGCTTGTTGCCTCTATGATGGCAGTTTTGATTTTTCTCCATTGTTCTTCCACCCCTCCTTTTTGGCCATTTGCTAGTGTATTCCTCAGGTATTCACCCATTTTGCCAAAGTCAGCCCTTCTAAAGTCCAGTATGCTTGTTTTTGTATGGCTTGTCTCCATGGTTGTGCTTATTGTGAAGCACACTGTGCAGTGGTCGCTTGTTCCCAGATGTCCTGACTTCTAAATTTGTGATCTCTCTCCATTTGAGTACCAGGTCTAGTATTGCTTCCTCCCGAGTGGGTTCCAATACTAGCTGTCTAAGGCCTGCCCCCTGCAGGCATCGAGAATGACCCTGCTCTTGGATGTGGCTGCAGTACATGTCATCCAGTTAACATCTGGCATATTCAGGTCCCCCATCAACAGTATCTCCCCTTTTTCAGCCATTTTGAGAATGTCCTCTATCATTTTCTTGCCCATTTCCTCCCCTTGAGATGGGGGTCTGTATACAACCCCTGCACGGATTGTGATGCCATTCCCTGTCTCCAAGGTGACCCAGAATGCCTCTTGTCCTCCCCCTTTACTTTTTAGTTCTGTAGCTTAGATCTCTTCCCTTATGTATAGAGCTACTCCACCTCCTCATTTCCCCTCCCTGTCCCTAGTGTAGACTGTGTACCCTGGTATGTTGACATCCCAGTCATGGTTCCCAGTGTACCATGTTTCTGTGACTGCCACAATATCCAATTTTTCATCTTCCATCAAGGCTACTAGCTCAGGAAGCTTGTTTCCCAGACTACGGGCATTAGTACTCATTGCCCTCCATTTAATGTTGGCTTTATCCTTTTCCCCCCATGCTTGCTCTTTTTGCCCTTGTCTATTTTTCCATTTACCCCTGTCCTGCCCACTGTTGAGCACTGTACCTCAGTGTTCACCTTACTACCTGTCATGTTTTGTGGGGGGAGGCTTGAAATTTCCAGCCTCTTATTAGCACCTCCCCCCATGGCTAGTTTAAAAGCTTGCCAAGGAAGCATTTAAACCTGTCACTTAAGATCTTGGTTCCCTTCATGGACAGATGCAGACCATCGTGGCAGTATAGACCTTCATCTCTCCAGGGGTACCCCCAGTCCCCAATGAAGTCAAAGCCCTGTGCTCTGCACCAGTTTTGCAACCATTCATTAAACTGCATGGTGTGTAGTACCCTAGCCTCGCCCCTGCCATGGACTGACAGCACCTCTGAGAAGGTAACCGTGCTTGCTACCTGTCTGAGGCCCCTCCCCAACTCCACAATTTCATCCTGCACTGCACTGATCCCATGCCTAGCTAGGTCATTTGTCCAAGGTGGACAATGATATCTAGTTCTCCTCTCCTGTGATGCTGCTTCTGCAATCCTGAGGATTTGCTTTTTGTCCCTCCAAGCCATGGCACCAGGCAGGCACCTTACTTCCCTCTCTTCTCCCTTCCCCAGTTCTACCCCTCTAACAATTGAGTCCCCTATCAGAAGCTGTTTCCTTCCCCTGTGTTGTCCCTTGCCACCCTTCTGTGGGTCTCCCTTGTGGGTGTCCTCACCATTCTTCTTGGTCTCCACTGAGGGTGCCATCATAGAGGAACCTTGCTCTGCCAGACTGGCATATGGTTTGTGTAGAGGTACAACTAGGGGGCTTCACCTCTGTTCCACCACCCGCACCCTCCCAGAACCCACTGTGGTCCAACTGCTCTTCATACTTGGCAGCCTCTGTGGCAGTGGTGCTCTTTGGGTGGGGGAGGCCTCCTTAGTCCTTGCCAGTTCAGTCTGGAGGTGGGCAACCTCCTCCCTCAGAGCTGACAGTTGCCTGCAGATAGGACAGCAACGCAGTTTCCAGAATGTCTCCTGGAAAACTGCTGCCCCACAGCCAGTGCATTGCACCACTCCCCACATGTCCCTCTCCCTTATAATATACAATATGTAATATATATTAATATATATATATTTTCTTCCTTTTTGTGGTGTGTACTTACCCTTTATGCACTGTGCTGGATTATTAAGAATATGACAGTTCTGCCCCAAGACCTGTTGAGGAAGTGATGTCACAACCTTGGCTACAAAGGAAACATCATGCCTGGGGGGGGTAGGGTGTGGGGAAGGGTGGGTAGTCCACAACCACTGGTGACTGTTAGAAACAATCAAATACACCACTGCTCCACCACCCTGGTGAGTACTGCCCGTTATAGTAATTCAGCTAACCTCCAGTAACTGATTTGTCAACTATTTAAAAGTAATTTGATGCAAACTGTTACAGAATACTAGTAGACAGTCCAGTTACCCACAAAGAAAAATCAAATATGCAGTTATTTCAACCCTTCTGAAGTTGCTCACAAGATAAGCAGTTTTGAAAACCCCTTTCCTGATTTAAAAATGAAAATAATTAAATACAAAGCAATACCAATGTAAGACTGTAAAGTAAGGAAAACTTCCCTCAGATGTAAGTAAGAGAGAGTTGCTGCAGATTTCTTGTCCAATATAATATATCTCATGCAGCTTCTCAGTTGTTTCAAAGCACACCTTGTTACACAACTTGACAAGATGGGCTTCTGTCTGAAACAGGATCACACCAGTAGTTTATAGTAATTGATCAATGCTGGAATGTTCCTCCACCCAAAACAATTGGCTATGATGCAAGGTCTCCCTGACTAGTGAAGACAATTTCCCCTACCTGAGGCTGTGTCTGGCATTAAATTACAAACTGCAGTCTTTGCTATTCGAAGTACACAGCCACTACCAATAATTTATTTCAAAATATATTAGTGCAAACTGTCACAGAATACTAGTAGACAGTCCAGTTACCCACAAAGGAGAATCAAATATGCAGTTATTTCAACCCTCCTGAAGTTGCTCACAAGATAAGTAGTTTTGAAAACCCCCTTCCTGATTTAAAAACGAAAATAAACACAAAGCAATACCAATGTAAGACTGTAAAGTAAGGAAAACTTCCCTCAGATGTAAGTAAGAGAGAGTTGTTGCAGATTTTTAGTCCAGTATAGTATACCCCATGCAGCTTCTCAGTTGTTTCAAAGCACACCTTGTTCACAAATGTGGCCCACCTCCCCACAATTACCACAGCTTGGCTTGTCACATGAACTAGAAATATGAGTCTTGGAACCACACTTATAACAAGCACGGGGCTGACTGGCATAGAAGCACACGCCTCTATCTTTTCCTAACATGAATGAGTTAGGGATATGTAAAACTCCAGTGTCTGTGGTCCGCAATTTGACTTTATATTTCCACCCCCTCTGTCCAAAAAAATCTGGTATCCAAAATTACCTCAGGATCACCCAATAGTTCACATTTTTGTGATAACCAATATGAAATATCTGCAACATGCACCCCCTCATTTCTGAACATCACAATGACAAATTTGACCAGTGGTTTAGACAGAGGGATAACCACAAAGGGGGACCAGATAAGAGAGTACTTGATCTGTGTATACCTTTCCCAAAATAAGTCTAAGAAATGGGCTGAGCAGAAGCTAACATCAAAGTTGTCCTCCTCCGAGATGTTAATGAATGCAAACACCTCGCGGGGAGAAAACTTCAATGAATCTTTTAATAATATTTTCTCCACAAAGTGCCTATCTGGTCTTTCCTCCATACCACCCTTATATCTGATTCTATCCGCATTCCTTCTAGGCGCTGCCTCTTTCCTAATATTAGCAAACAAGTCAGATAATAAGGGCTGCATATGTCCAGTTTGTTCTTTGGTAGTATCCTGTGACTTTTCCTGCTCAATTCTGGTGTTTTCAAGAATAGAATGTTCTAGACCAGTGGTCCCAGGTTCTACTCCCACCACTGAAGCTTGGGCCGGCCCATTTTCTGTCGTAATTTCGATGTCTTGTAATTTGGTTTGGACTGAAGCAGCAGCATTTCTACTGGTAATGGTGGATAAATTTGTTTTTACAATGGTTTCTCCAGGGACCCAAGTTGGGGAAGCTGGGGTAAATGGTGAGGGACCATCCCATGTTGGATCGGCTATCCAAGTCCCTTCCGGGTTTTGGTTTCTACCAGACTCTTGCAAAGCTTTGCTAGAAGACCAGACACAATTCTCGACAGGGGAAGGAACAACATCTAGACTTTGTTTATCTTGATCTCCTGCAGTAAGTTTTACAATTTGTCTATTTGCTAAAGTCATTGCCAACCTTTTATCTTTCTGAAAGTCTTTATGACCCGTTTTTCATATGGTTGAAGCAGTAAAAGAAAACTGAGTGGCCGTTGATTGAGACTCTGGGGCATTGGATTGATATTTTATTTCTTTATATGTATTACTGCAAACGTTTAAAGGAGTTGCCGCAAACTCAGATACTTTACAAAGTGTTCCAATTTTCAAATCTGTATTGTGAGTAGCAGTTGGGCCGAGCCCTTTCTGAGTGCTTCCAGATACTGAAGGTAAAAGAACATCTGCACCAACACTTTGTTTTTCCAAATACATTTTCACTGTATTTGTTTCATTACTGGGGTTTGGCTTTATGCATACACTTTCACTCATGTCTGAACTGCCAGCCCGCTTACTTTCCCCAGTCGCTACTGTCAGTCCTTTTAAATCAACAGATGACTCACCCGGTTTCGGCTGGGCCTTTGATCCTTCCATGTCATCGGGTTTCCTGACAGTTTTCTCCATTCCCATGACAGGTAGCCCAGAGACTCCTAGGCGCGCCAATTGAGTTTGCAACTTAATTTTTTCTTGTGCATGCCACAATTCTTCTGCTTGAATCAGAAGTCACAACGCTCACCCTGCATTCTCACTTTCTTTGTTTGCTCCATCCTTCCCCTTGGAATCATTAAATTTTGTAAGATCCTCCACCGAAAACAATTTCACAGGGGTATCTCCCCCATCTTCAGAATGAAGTATATTTTCCACGATATCTTCAAATTCTAATTCTCCTTCCATACTAAAGACCCCTGTCTCCTCCATTGCTTGCACATCCATCTGCTCCGTCTGCAGTCAGCACTTCCTCCTCCACTGCTGTCCGGCTCCAAACTGAGCTCCTCCACTCTCCAGGAAGTCAAGCCCTCTGCTGGCAGAGTAGGGGAATATCCCCAGTGTCCTGGACAAATTTCCCCCATTCACTAAAAATACCACCAACAGCTTAATCTGGTTCAATTTCAATTGGTTACCATCTGTATCCACCTCCCCTGGGTCACCCCTGAAAAAGGGATTTCTAGTCTCAGTGGGCCTACTTGGTCAACAAAATTCAATAAATAATAAATAAATAAACTGCTTCTGGCAGTTCCACTGGAAGTACAGAGTCCTTGAACTGTCTTTAAGCTAAGCTCCTCCCACCACCTGGAAGGTATATCATCTGTCTCCACCACGTCATATCAGATCCTGAATGCTGGAAGTGGGGATCCGTATGCCTCTTGTCAGGGGAGGCTGGGTGTAGATGTGTACTATATACCACTCCTAGAACTACGGTTATAGGTGAGTAACCTATTTTTCTAGGTGTGTGAATATAGTTCACTATCCACACACTGGCTGACTTCCAGCAGTTCCTTGGGAGGAGGGGGCAAGGTGTACACTCCTACTTAGCAAACAAAGATTAGAGAAGCAAGGTCCCAAATGCAGCATTCCAACAAGACTCTAGGTTGATGCTGTAATGGGAGATGAAAGTGTGTGCTTAGTTCCTGGTGGCAGCCTCGCAGATCTCCTGGATAGGAATGTCCCTGGAAGCAGACACTGAGGCAAGGGTATGTCTGGTGGAATGAGCCCTGAGCCCTACGTGTGGCTCCCTACCAGTCAACCTAGAGCAGAAGTAGATGCAGCATGTGACCTGACAATCGTCCGCTTTGCTTCCAATCTGCCAAGCACAGCTTCAGTGTATGTTACAAACAGCTGGCAAACCTCACCTCGAACTCCAGCTGTGAGCTCTACATAGCAAGAGTGCACCCTCTGCAAGTCCAGAGTATGGAGCCTCCGGTCAGCCTCTGAAGATGCATTGTCAAAATATACAGGAAGCGCAACCAACTGCCTACTGAGAACAAATCCTGTAGTCATGCATTGACAGCAAACTTCTGCCTGATCCATGGTTAACTACAAATGGTATTTGCCCACTGCCACACTCCAATAGACAGCGTGGGAGACCTGATGTTCTGAAGTAAGGGCATCCCTGAAATCAATAGCTGCTGACCACTGGGTATAGTTATACCAGGCAAATTAACCTCAGTAACTAGCCATGTGCACACACAAATAGCACCTGCTGCATACACACAACAGCTCCACAAGTCAGGACACTCAGACTACTTACTTGACAGATGTGAAGAAGAAGTGGCAATAGTCTAGCTTTTCTGCTACATAATGCTGACCAACAGGCCTAAATGACCTGGCAGATCTGTGAGAGTCCTAACACCTTCAGGGAAATGGCATAGCGGTTGCCCTCACATCGAGGGGCCAAGCCAGCACAGACAAAATGAGACAACACTGACTTAGGCAGGTTGAGTATGGCATTATTAAAAGGCAAGGAAGGAAGGGGCTTCCTTCACAAACTCTCCAAATACTTTTACTTCTCAGAACTCACCACATCCTTAAGGGAAACATCAAGGGAATTGGAGACATAATGCATGAAGTGGGAGAAAGACTCAGGTCTTCGACAGGATCTCTATTGTCACACCCATCCTCCTCAGAGTTCAAGTAATTGTTCTTTGGTCAAGACAGATGACTAGATTCTGATGGAGACTGACTAGCAGGTCAGTGAGTACTGGAGGAGTCGAGCCCTTTCCCAACGTGTAAGATTGAGAACAGATTATCTCAGCTGTCTGGTGCAGGATTGCTCTTAGGAACCATGAGGCTTAGCTCAACAGATGGCCCCCAGGGGCAGGAACAGGGGAGACAAAGCCAGCAACATAAAAAGCAGCAGGATCATGAAGCAGCCCCTCCTGGGACCATCAAGAGAATGAGTGTGGTCATAGGCTGCATCAGAACTGGGGTACAGGGTCCATCTTGTGGGTCTTACATCACTGGGGCATTGCATACTGCTTCAATAAAATCTTCTGGATGAGGGCAGTCATCCTCAGTGTCTTGAACCACTTCACAACAAAGAAGGGCTTACCAGCAATGTGCATGACACTCGACTGATTGAGCTCAGCGCTCGTACTTAGGCATGTGACCCCAATGGCGGTGTGTACACTTCTTGCCCTTAGGCATCCTCTTGGGACACTTACAAGAGAAGCCCAAAGAGTAATCAGAGGCTCAACAGCTTGACGAAGATCTACTCAGGAATTTACTGCTTGATCTGGTCCATTTAGGCTTCCTCAGCCAAGGGGAGAAAGGCAAGAAGACCTCCAAAGGAAAATACTGCATTACACCAACCAGCTGACTGACCCCTATAAATAATTTGTGGATGCTTTCTTACAGCCCAAACCGTACCCCTTCCAGGACTTAGCATCCAATGGAGACACCTCCTGGGATGTCTTCCTGTGGAACTACTCACTACCCAAAACCTCTTGTGCGGGGGGGGGTTGGAGTGATGACCACCCAGATTTTTAGGACCAATGATGGAACCACATTGTGGTCAACTGGTCAAGGCTTGTAGACTCACAGGGGGGCCCAGCTGGGGCAGGGATCCAGAAGACTGACAAACCATCTAACTCAAGGAGTCAAAGAGTCAGCAATTTTCTAACTCAGTCGCCATCATGACAATTCATGGGTTTGCATCCTTCTCAGCGGAACGAGGATGCAGCTTGATTATGACTGTCTGCTTGGAAACTGAAGCAGGTCCAGGGTACAGTTTCTTAGGGTAGAAAACAACACTAAAGAGGAGCTCTGTGGCAGCAGCCCCTTACCCTTGTCCTTAACTGACTTGCCATGCTTGTCCAAGGGCTTGCAGACCGAGCATTCATGCCACACCAAAGATTTGGGCAACATGGTAAAACAGACATATTTTCTAGCCGTACAACAGGACCAGGCAAGTGAATTAGGTGTTGTTCAGGTCCATCCTTGACATCTTCATACTGTAGTTGTTACACAACTTCAAGCCAGAAGTCTGGTCTGCCATTTCTTTGCAGTCTGGATCCAGACAGAACACTTCCAAGAAAATTTCAATGAGATTACTGGCATCATGGGCTAGAATATGAAGCTGTAATGGAGTGTGGTAGCTTGTGAAAAAATGAATGGAAAAGATCATTAAAACTCAAAAGAAATTCAAAGAAAAAATACAAAGGCATGAGTTACTAACAATGCGAGCACATGCCTTAGTGAAAAGAAAGACTTGGAGGCATGGAGGAGCACAGATGAAGTGGAGGAGCTGAAGTTCTAGCCAGTAGGCTTCCTGAAGACTTTGTAGATGCTCACTACAAGTGTGACTATGTAGAAAGAATCCCTGGTAGTTGCAAGTAAAAGGCCAAAGCCACTAGTCACAGAAAGGAAATGTGTGCTGATTTTCACTGTTAATAATGTTCTTATTTTCAGAAAGGATACTTGTATCTGCAAATTATCCACCTCTAACTTCACATCAATAAAAGTTGGTGTAACATACTGTGTTTGGTATTGTTTTTATTTTCATGGACAACATTCTGCAGTTCTTTTCACGGAATCAAGAATTTGGAGTTTTCATTCTGTCACTGTGAGCATGAGCTACTGACCATACAGCAGTGCTCAGAGTTCTATAAACCTGCAGTGGCACAGTCACAACTTCAGAATTGGGGTTCCAAAAAAGAATTGTACATGATATTGTCCATAAATACAAACAATACAAAATGCAGTTTTCACATCAACTTTTATTTAGGTTTATCAGCAAATATGGATTTTTGGAGGTATGAACATCATTTCTGAAAATGAAACATTATGCATACTGTAGCTGAAAATTGGCACATACTTCCTGTCTCCTTAAAGGTATGGCATGTACCCTAAAAGAAATCAGAGACCCTATTTTCAGTCTCAATGGGTGGTGGCAGAAAACAGTGAGTTTACTGTCACCTCATTACGTTGCACCCATTTATGTTAAAGACAACAGAGTTCACAAGTCACAGGGGAGGAGTGCCTACTACAACAGTGTTGGCATGCAAATAAGAGTTGCAGATTTTGTGGGCATGACAACATGCTTGTTAGTCACAGCACAGCACTGCACAGTCATGCAGAACTATGCCATGCTGCAACTCGCTGACAAACAGGCATCATGACCAGAAGTCTCCCCACTTGTCTAGCTGCCCTTGCCTTCATGGCCTCAGTGGTCCAGTTAGTTCCTCTGTGACCGGAGTACCTGCCAGTCCAGGGAATTCCCAACTGCTACCCAGCATCTCGATTAGCTCCCTGAAATCCCAGTGGTGCACCCCTTCTCAACCCATGAACAACAACAAAGCCATGCTTCTGCGGCATCCACCCCAAAGGCCTCCCCTAAATACCAGACTGTTTATAGTCACAGAAATGGGACTTCCACCACTGGCCTCACAGCCTCCCTGTAATAGTTCTAAGGGCGGGGAGGGGGTTGCAAGGTGCTTAGACTGGGATTGAAAGGGTATCCAGCATTTCTGAACTGCCCTGCAAGCCATATGTATGGTGGTTCCTACCCCCTTTCTGGCATGACTGCAAACCTTTTTGCAAACATTCAGAAAAGGGCTGCAACCCCAAATGAGGGTAGCACGATAGCAATT
Organism: Neoceratodus forsteri; assembly: GCA_016271365.2. NCBI lineage: Eukaryota > Metazoa > Chordata > Ceratodontiformes > Ceratodontidae > Neoceratodus > Neoceratodus forsteri. Next base: position 703,828,263 of record CM028135.1, on the reverse strand, counting down.
CCCAGTTGTCAGTGATGCACAGTGGTCACGGCAACCATTTAACACCACCCTTGCAACTGTGTACAGAGTCCCAGGTGCATAATGTTTAAAAGAATACAGTAGATACAGGCATGAACTTACATACATCTTTTTCACAGTGCCCAAGAAGATGATTTTGATGAGTTATTTATTTGTCATGGTATTATTTTTTTTTTTTTTCAGATGTCTCAACTCAATCCTAGTGGAAAGTGCACTACTAAAGTAAGTGTGAGTCATGGGCAGCTGTGGGTTACTTGACAAGACAGTTACTAATGCAATCCAATCGGCACCAAAATCTAATCATTTATTTATAGTGTATGGTTAGCTCCTATTGTGTATAGATTTCCATACACTCAATAATCCTGTTGTACAGTTCAAAGGTCATAAAAAGTTGTTGTATCATTCTGATGTTACTGTGATACCACAACAACTTTTGAGCCTTGACATGCTACCTGAATGGTTCAACATGTGGGTCTGAAGAAAGAAGTCTGGGAAAAATGGTGGTGCAGTTTAGCAAGCACCGAGCAGGTGACCGAGAGTCTGGACAAAGAATAGACACTACTACTTAAGCAGTTTTTTTTTTAATAAACACCATGCCGTGGATTATATCTTTAAACCAATGGACGGTTGGGGGCAGAAACGACAGATCATCAGGAGCAATGTGGTCGCAGAGTGAGGTGCTGGAGCGAGCGGAAGCACATACAGACAAACTGTATAATAGTAAGCTTTTCGGGGGAAGAAAACATACACTCTATAAAACAGCGTATGGGTATCCATACACAACTAAGGCTGTATTTCCATCTCGGGCATGTGATGACATCATGGAGACCTCCTGAGCTTCACTGTTGGGAACTCTATGATGTTATTACAAACCCTCAATGGAAACACAGCCATGTTATGTATGGTCACCTATAAACTATTCTATAAGAAAAGTAATTGCTCATTGCCATTTTAAGAAATGCGATTTAGCTATTTTGCTATTTTCATAACAGTTCTTTCAAATTGAAAAGCAAAAGGTAGCCTTCTTAGTGGTTCTGAGGCAGAGCAATGCACTACCACTTGAAAGACCCAGGTCCAGGAGTAAACTTGTGTACCTTATATGCTTGCTCTCCAAAGGGATGGGCTAGATAACTGTTGCTCTGCAGCGTACCACATGGTCAAGCAAGGAGTGGACCTGGGTGAGGTCTTTGAAGAGACTGCCACCAATCCTTCTCATTGCCAAGACTGAGTGGGTGACATGTTCTATGAGTACTGGACAGGGGGACTAAATAAGAAAAGAAATGAGGAGTCTGACCAAAGGCAAAATGAACTTGAAATAAAAACACTTACCAGGTGGGGATATGGAATAGAATGTAAAGATAAGGTTAACCAAAGAAATTGCCATGAGTGTGACTAGAGTTCTAAAGTCTGAACTCAATACAACAAACGGTCCCAATATATTAAGAAGTTACTTTGCAGAAATGGAAATAGAGTTCCTTTGTATGCATTAAAGCTGATACTTAGGAAAAGGATAGGTCACATATTGATCAACTCTCTAAATGAATAGCAGACAGACAAGATAATTCTGGGCAGCATCCCAAGTAACAAGCTAGCCGCTGATGAGAGCTGGCTCTTCCCATTCCAAGGAGCACGTGACTGAGTTACACTGAAGTCTCCTCAAACCTACTATTGGCCTTTTCAGTGCTGAATATATAGGAATACCACAATTAGTCTGACAAATGCTGCAACTGTATAGTCTACAATTGCTTCAATGCAGCTTTAATTATATTCTTTGCCTGTGCCACCAAGTTGGGTCTACCACTTATTCTTTAAACAGGTCAACCATATCATTATATAAAGCTGTCAGTGATGGTTAGAGCATACAAGCACCTCTTGAAAGTGTTCGAATTACAGCGTGGCACCCACCAAGCATGCCCACTTTTGCCGCTACATTTCACCTTACTGTATATCAGGAACTGCTGGCTCAAGTGGTGAGGCAAGACAAAGATATCTCAGGACCTGAAGTAGGTAGAGGGCATGTCCTTATATGAGGATGATGCTGTACTGTAGTCAAGTAAACCACATGTATCTTTCTCCTCGGCTATGAAACCGTTACATACATTTGTTCTCTGTCCAGCTATAAAGTCAACAATACCAGTATGGAAGTCCTTTCCTTTCACTGGCAGGCCCCTCTCACCATACAAGAGACATATCCTCTGAAGTAGGACCAAATGGAGCTCCAGTATTGGGCATAAAACTGTCTAACAGCATAACCTGAATACAACCATTGAACTACTCCCCCCTCCCCCAGCGTCCAGCTAAATTTTGATCTCTGTAGGTGGCAACACCTACCACTTTCCCCTGGACTGGCAGTTGGGGAAGTCTACATGATGGTCCTGCCAAAATTTGTTTCTTTTTTAATCCTTCCCTCTCACCCTAGAGAAGACTTACTGGGTCAGATGGGAAAGGATCATTTCTAGGTTCATTTGGAATGGAAACGCCCCTGCAGTCAGGGAGGCCCCCTTGATAGAAATGTTTAAGGGGAGGCTAAAGACCCACCTCTTTAATCTGGCTTTTGACTACTGTCATCCTTAGTTCTGGACAGTCCCTTGAAGTATGACTTCTGAGAACCTCTTTATTGTTGCAGAATATAAATTTTATTATGGTTTTAATGAGGTTTTATTATATGTTTTAATTTATTGTTGTATTTTTTATTCACGTTCGGTGCCCAGAGCCTCTGGGATTGGGCGCCTTATAAATAAAATTGCCTTGCCTTACCTTGTCTTGCCTAGAATAAAATACTCAACCCTTCAGCTTCCAGAAGACAAAGGAGGACTTGAGCTCTCTCACATAGGTAACTGTTACATAGCTACCCATCTGCAGGCAGTACTTCTATGGTTAAGGGGCTCCCCTGCATCCCCAGCGTAGCTATAGAACTCTTTACACTGGGAGAATATCCAATACAACACAGGAGCTTTTCCTCCTGGAACAGAGAGCCCTTCTTTTGGGAACAGCAAAATCCATTCATACAACTTAGGTGGTGGGGGAGTGTAGTAACACAGGTCTGCAGACTGTATCTAATACCTGATTTGCTGTGACAGAGAAAGCAGAGGATGGTGGTAAATGAGGTTAAATCAGAAGACAGGGAGGTCACAATGGACCCTGGACCCCTACTACATGCCAGGTAATTACTTGGTCTGCAAAGCGCTACTCCAGCTCAGCGATTCGACCGTTTCCTGCATTTGCCTGCTAAAACAATCACCAGGTGGTACCTTTCTGTCCGCCAGCACGCCTGTTCAGGCTGACTCCTGCTTCGCTGCACAAGTTGTTTCCGCCGCCGCTGCTGCTGTGGGAAGGACTATCTAGGGACAACGAGCCTGCTTAGATGCATATCTTTATCAAGAAGGACTTTAAGATGGCGCACGTATGCTGACTGTTTTATTTTCTACTTTTTGACCACCTGGTACCGTGGTGCAGGCCAGTCTACACTGTTGCCTTAATTTAAAGGGCCGTTATGGTCGATGCTTCATGGCAATGCTGGCAGCCACCTTAATTCGTGCAGTGTTTTTACTCAGTTACTGTGCTTTAAATGCTATACTGCGAATTCCTGCTCTCCTAGATTCGTTGGTGGCCTTTGAGGTTGCTGAGCACTTTAATCACTGACACTGTTTGCCTGTGATCAGTTTTAACTCAGTTAGCCCCTCGTGGCACCGCCATCTTGTGCAGCCCCCACAGTTGCCCTCTGTGCTGTTTTGGTTGCCATTTTGTCCCTGCCTGTACTTTGCCTTAAATTGTGCTGTGCATGTTCAAATCCGCCCCGCCCCGTTTTTAAGTCCCTGCTGGCCCTGATTATTACTGTGCTTGGCCTGAAACCAGCTTGAAACTGGGTGTGCGAATTATTACTGTACTTTGCTTGTAATCAGTTGCTTTATTTTGCTTGAAATGCTATACTGTGAATTTCCTGCTCTCTTAGATTCGTTGGTGGCCTTAGAGGTTGCTGAGCATTTTAGAACTGTGCTGTGAAACTATCTCATTTTATACTGCTCACTTGTTTTGGTTGCCTCTTCCCTCATCCCTACCACACTTGTGAGCCTACCCTAATCTATCTGCCTCACCTATCGCTAGCTGTTCTGCCCCCCATCATATCCTCTACTCACACCCTGCTCATTTCTCCCCCCATCCAAGCCAAAACCTTAAATACTCACCCCTGTTCTTTTCTCCTCAGGATTGCCTCTGGAGACGACTAGATCGTGGTCATGAGGGGCTGCCTGCGAGGCCTCCCTACCCCCACCCCTCAAAGCTGGACTCTGGACCCTGGACCCCTACTACACGCCAGGTAATTACTTGGCCTACAAAGCGCTACTCCAGCTCAGTGATTCGACCATTTCCTGCGTTTCCTGCATTTGTCTGCTAAAACAATCCCCTAGTGGTACCTTTTTGTCTGCCAGCATGCCTGTTCAGGCTGACTCCTGCTTCGCTGCAAGAGTTGTTTCCGCCGCCGCCGCCGCTGCTGCTGTGGGAAGGACTGACCCCGCGCTCGCGGCTGCCCCGCTGCCACCCCGCCACCACCCATAGTCGCCACTCGCCTTATAGTGGAGGTCATGTGCGCAAATTATCCTATCAGCCCTGTTTGCCATTAGCAGGCTATACCCTCCTGCCACTAGGGGCATTTTTCTTATTTTTCCTTTTCTCCCACACTCGTCACCGCAGCTAATCTCCTGAACTTTCTGCTAGCTCCTGTCACTGCAGCAAACTCCTGAACTCACTGCTAGCTCCTGCTCACTTCCATATTTCGCCAACCCTCCCCCCAGTTCTACCTACTCCCCTCTGCCTGCCACCGGCGGCCACCTTCTGCCTGGTCCTCTCCATCTGCTGAATCATCTCCCCTGCTGCTTACACCCCCTGACCTGTGCTCAACTCTGAGACATGGCCCCTCACGCTCAGACTGATCCAGCCACTAGCCACTCAGATCGCCCCACCACCTTGGTCTATGCCACTCTCCCCCCTGCCTAGTGTGTGGCCAAAGGGCTAAAGATGGCGCACCTTAACGTCAGCAGCATCCTCCAGAATATTTCAGAATTAACAGCTTGGGTAGCCCTCTATAAGCCAGATATCCTGAGCATCTCCAACTCCTAGCTCAAGCCAAGCACCCCTGACTCTGTCTGCTCCATCCCGGGCTACAGCCTTGCACGGTGTGATAGGGCAGGTAGCAAGCGCGGGGAGGGCGTACTCCTCTACTATAAGGAGCACCTAAATGTGTCCATAGTTGCTTTCCCATCCCTACCCCCACCCTGCGAGTTCCTCCACACCCTCCTCCTCCTCAGCAATACTAAAAAGGTGCACATCGTCTGCACCTATAACCCTCCGAAGGGTGGCATATTCGGGCTCTCCTCCATGCTCGAGCAGCTTAGGGAGAGGGTCGGCCCCAATGAGCTCCTCATCCTAGGGGACCTTAACTGGCTGGGGCCCAACCATAAGCAGTTCGAGCCGCTGCTCTCTGGCCTCGCACTCAGCCAGGTCATCACCGAACCCACTCAGCCCTCCCGTCGCGGAGACCCCGGGACGCTCATTGACTGGGTGATGAGCAACCGACTTGAAAACATCATCCACTCAGGGATACTTCCCAATTCCATCTCTGACCACTCCCCCACCTACTGCGTCTGGGGTTCTACCTCTCCCAAAGTCCCCAGTCGTGTGCTCCTGATGAGGGACTACTCCAGGTTCTTGACCAGCCTCTACCTCAATGACCTTCAGACGGCTGACTGGTCCGGGATCACCTCCACTAGTGACCCTGTTGCTGCCCTAGACCACTTCATTGCAGTATTTGTTCCGCTGTAAGACAGGCACGCTGCCTTCTCAAAGAGGAGAGTTCGAGGCACAGCCACAAAGTGGCTACACAGTGACTGTCTCTCACTCATGAAACTGCAAGGCAAAAGCTGGGTGAAACACAGGATCTCTCGCAATAACGCTGACCTCCTGGTCTACCGCCAGCTAAGAAACTCCTGCAAGCGTGCTATACATGCTGCAAAAAGCGAGTTCTGCGGAGCTGCCCTGCTCGCCTCGGCAAATAACCCCCGGCGTTTCTGGACTAACGTGAAAAACCTAGTCGGAGGGTCGGCCAAGGAACAGCCCACCGATATGCTTATGGGGGTACAAACTGCAATAACCCCCTAACCATCGCCACCTCTCTTAACCGACTGTTCACTGACCTGCCGGCCACCTCTCCTTCCCCATCCCCTGCCCCTCAACCGCCGAGGGTGCCTTCTCCCACCCGCTCCCCCTTCTACCTTAAACGAGTCACTATTGGTGAGACCCAGAAACTCCTTGCCGGCCTCTCCCATCACATGGGAGCTGGCCACGACGGCCTAGAGGCGAAGCTTCTTAGCTTGGGGGGTCCTCTCCTCACTCGTCCACTAGCCCACATTTTCAATGCCTCACTTATCTCAGGGGTCCTCCCTGACCTGTGGAAGGTTGCCAAGGTCGGCCCTGTACTCAAACATAGCGACCGAAGGACATAATAACTATTGGCCCATTAGCTGCTCTCACGGCGCTGCCAGTAAGCTCCCGAGCAGGTTGCATGCCCAACTCACTCACTACCTCCAGGGACATGATGTGCTGTCCCTGCCCAGCCGGATTTCGTGGCGGCAGCATATCGACCACCTTTGCAGTGGTCACCTCCCAGATCCGGTCCGCAACTGACCAAGGCAAACTGACTGGGGCCATCTTCGTTGATCTATCGAAGGCCTTCGACCGGGTGGACCACCCACTCCTCCTCTCTGCCTGCAGTCCTACGGATTTTCCCTCCATGCCCTTGACTGGTTCGCCAATTACCTTGAGGGCAGACAGCAATATACCTTCTTTAATCAAACCCTCTCACTCCTCTCCCCAGTGAACAGCGGGGTGCCCCAAGGATCCGTCCTCAGACCAATCCTGTTCTCCCTATTCATAAACGAGCTACCCTCTGTCACTTCAAATGGGCACCTAACACTCTACGCCGACGACCTTGTTATCCTAGCCAATTCTCAGAACATCACCTCCGTCAACTCTCAGCTCAATTCCGATTTTTGCCCATATGAAGAACTGGCTTGAAGGGCACAAACTCACAGTGAACCTTAAGAAAACGCAGACCTTGCTCTTCGGCTCCGTGGCCAAAACCTCCTCCTGCACGATCCCCTTAAAAATCCAAGGATCTAGTAACTCCATCCTTCCGAACGCTGACTCTGTAAAACACCTAGGCATCACTCTCGATCCCCAACTGGATCTCACCCGCACATTCGGACCATGCGTAAAGTGACTAATGCCAAGCTTGGCCTAGCCTATAGAGCTAAAGACTGCCTCACCCCCGCAGCTCGGCTTGCCATAGCTAAGAGGATTCTCCTCCCCACACTCTCTTACAGGCTCGTTGCCTTTGCCCCTGTCCCGTCCTCTAGCCTGGCCAAGTGGGACACCGATACAATAACGCATGCCGTCAGACTCTCGGCCCCCGCCTCACACACACCGCTAAGTAGCTTTACCTCGACTAGAGTGGCTACCTCTGAGAAGTTCTGGACCTACACCCTTGGCAACTTCATTGACAACATAGTTAAACGGCCACTCCTGCCTCGCTCGCCTTCCACTAAAACACGCTCCACTGTCTACAACCTTGGAGTCGTGCACAGCTAAGGCCGTCGGGTTCCCAAGACCCGCACCTCACAGGCGATCGGGCTTTCAACTCCATGCACCAAACTATGGAACTCCTCTCCTGCTCACGTCCATGCCTCCCCCTCCCACCCTGCTTCAAATCCTCCTTATGGAAATACCTAAAATGCATCCACCTGCCTGTGTTAAGCTCCCACCTGCCCCCCTCAGCGTGCAGTCTCTCCTATCATATATCTCTGCTGCTGACTACCCTCCTCAGGCACTTACTGCTCCAGGTGGAGCAGCATTATCGTTTGACTCCTGCCTTGTTGTTCTTGCTGTAAATTCCTAAACTGTTATTTGTTGTTACCTCTGTATCACCGTACGGTGGAGCTCACTGCTCCTGTATGTAAACTCTATTGTATTACCAACTGTTGCAGCATGTGGCTCCTGTATGTAATTGTTGTTTTATGGATACCATGTAACTCTCCCAGGTCGCTCATGAAAATAGGCACATTGCTGTCTAGTATGCTTACCTGGTTAACAAAAGCAAATAAATAAATAAATAAGTTGGGTGCCACAGACCTATGTCCTGAGTCCTGCCCTCTTTAATGTATTCATCAGGGGCATTGGAGAGAGCATCCTGGGCAAGTTGTGTCTCTTCACAGATGACATGAAGCTCTGTGCTATGGTAGATAATGATGAAGGGATCAGGGAAATGCAGAGGGACCTACAAAGGCTAAAGAGGTGTTCTAAGGTTTGGCAGCTGAAATTCAATGCCAGAAAGAAAAAAATCACTCACTGTAGTAATGCAGTTTCTTCTCAGGGATCCCTCACTATGTTTACATTTTAGCATCTCTTCCTAACAGAGAGTGATGCCCTGGAGATAGAACCTTCTGCAAATTATAGAATTTGGAATGTAGGTTCAAACTCTGCACTGTGGTCATGTTCCACTCTAGCCCCTAACGTCAGATTTGTTTTCATAGCTAGTAAGAGCTTTAACCACTAAAACTAGCTAAATGGCTAACAAAAAATTCTAATAATTTCTAAACAGAATTTTGAAAAACACCGAACAAATTTGAGACAAACATCATGTAGAAAAAATATTAAAAGGGAATCCGTACAATTCCCTATATAATTATTGTAAAGGTTACTATGAGGATCCAGTATATTAGTGGGCTGTATTTAGAAAATGTCTTCAATAAGACAGAAAAATACTTTTAAAATTGTGATATGGGGGAATCCATGTTGTGGAAGAAGGGTGCTGTGATGATGTCTCTGCCTCACCAGCTCTAACAGTGTGTAAGGAAACAAATTAAAAAAAAAACTTCTCCTACAGACAGGGATCCTGTTAAATCATGAAGAAAAGCACAGGATTCTTTTGTTACTCTATGCCAAACAAAAATCCAGGGTGTTCTTCAGGATATAATAGGATCCCTAACTGTGCAACCAAACATTTCTCATCTGCTGCATTGTACACTAACACTGATGAGTCAGTGACATCATCACAACACCATTCCTGCCCACAAAACAGATGCCTCCACATCCCTATCCAAAAGCATTTTTCAATGTTTTATTAAAGTCCTTTTAAAAACATATCCTTTTCAATCAATTTCTGTGCAACTATGGTAACTAGAAATAACCATATAGGGAATCGTAAGGATCCCCCCATGTTTTACAGTTGTCATGGAACTGCAACAGTAATGTTCAAGTAACCTCAATGAAAAGAACTGATTCTTGGGTGAACCTATTTATTTTTCTGGAAGGAGAGGCAGAGTGAGTGAGTGTGAAAACAGTGAGGGATCCCTGGGAAGAAATGAGGGTTACACACATATACCCATGGTGTATCGTACACATCCACACTTCTGGCAATCTTCCTTTCAAGGATTAAACTCGCCGGATGTCTTTAAGCTAAGCTCCTCCCACCAATCCAGGCGGTATACTCCTCTGCTCCACCCCGTGATGTCTGATCCTGCATGGTGGAAGCAGGGATCCTTGTGCCGCTTACCAGGGGAGATTGGGTGGGTTGTGTGGATGTGCACATGCAGTATACCACTCCTTGAACTACGGTTACAGGTGAGTAAATACAGGTTACTCACCTGTAACAGGAGTTCTAGGAATGGTATATGTTGTTCATCCACACTATCTGGCAGGTTCCTTGCCGCTTTAAATCTTGCCGGAAGGTCTTCAAGCTAGCTCCTCCCACCCACCGGGTGGTAAAACTCGGCTCGCCCCATGGCGCCTAGATCTGGCCCGCTGGAAGCTCAGGTTGTGCGTCGGGGTCGGGAGGTGGGTGTAAGTGTGTGGATGAACAACATATACCATTCCTAGAACTCCTGTTACAGGTGAGTAACCTGTATTTCTAGGGACATGGATATGTTGTTCATCCATATCTAACAGACTCCTAGCAGTTCTCCGGGAGGAGGGAGGCAAGCGCACACCGCCTATATACTTACTTGGGAACAGAGATTGGAGAACCGAGGGCCCCAAAACCAGCATCCCGGCGTGACTCAAGGTCGATGTAGTAATGGGTAATGAAGGGTGTGCTGACTTCAGGTAGCACCCTGCAGATTTCCTGGATAGGGGCGTCCCTGGAAGCAGCCACGATGCAGCAGTATGGCGGGTAGAATGAGCTCTTATCCTCTGGGAGCTCCATGCCCGCCAACTCATGCAGAGATTTATGCAGGGGGTGACCCATCTGCCTATAGGTCACTTGGCTGCAGGTCTGCCAGGTGCGGCTTCAAGCGTGAGTGACAAACAGCTGGCGAACCTCTCCCGAATTTCAGCCGTGCGCTCCTTATAATAGCGGCGCCCTTCTAGGAGTCAAAGTATGGAGCCTATATTCGACCTCAGGTGTGATTGAGGGTAGAACACTGGCAGAGTCAACACCTGATTAAGGTGAAACTCCGACACCACCTTGGAAGGAATTTCGGGTGGGGCGTGGGACAACCTTGTCCCTGTGGAAGACCAGGTAGGGGACTCGATGATAAGCCTTGAGTTCTCCCATCCTTCTGGCTGGCGTGATAGCCACCAAGAAGGCGTCTTCCATGACAGGTGGGGAGACCACACCTGTGCATTGGTCTCGAATGGCTTGCCCATGAGTTTTGCCAGTACCAGCAGTAAATCCCACGGAGGTGAGGGGTTCCCGCACTGGAGGAAATGTGATCAAGGCCTTAAAGCGCCCGACCACTTTTGTTCGCCACTGACTGCTGACCGGCCAGCGCCCGGTAAGCAGAGATGGCTGCCAGGTGCACCTTAAGGGTCGTCGACCTAAGCCCTTGACTAGATAGGGACCATAAATAGTCCAAAATGCTTGCCACAGGACACGAGAAAGGGTCCAACCCTTTATCCTGACACCAAATGGAGAACCTCTTCCATTTGAAGGCATAGCATTTTCTGGTCGACTCCTTACGGGACGCCTCAACGACGTTGAGGACCTCGTCGGAAAGACCCAAGGCCTGGAACTCTAGCCGCTCAGGAACCAGGCCGTCAGGTGCAGGGATTGAAGGTCCGGATGGAACACCTTCCCCTGATTGACTGAGAGCAGGTCCGGGCGAGCTGGAAGCTGCCTCGGAGTCCTGGAGCTGAGACTGAGGAGATCTGGGTACCAGAACTGGCGAGGCCAGTCTGGGGCTATCAGAATCACCTGCGCCTTGTCCCTCCTCGCTTTCAGCAGGACCCTGTGAATCAGGGGCGGGGAAAGGCGTAAAAGAGGCCCGGGGTCCACGGCCTCGGAAGGCATCCCCTGCAGCGAGCCCTGCTGGGGGCGGGCATGAAACAGCCTCAGCCCGGCGTTCTCCTGAGGCAAACAGATCCACCAGAGGGTGTGCCCCAGCAGAGAACAGGTCTTATACTATCTCTGGCAGGAGAGACCACTCGTGCGATCGGCCCTATCCGGCTCAGGGCATCGGCCAAGGGTGTTGGAGGCTCCTGCCCACATGAATGGCCAGGAGATCCGCCTCCAGGCTGCGCACTAGTGACCAGATCGGAGGCTTCCTTGCATAATAGCATGGGAGCGTCCCGCCCTGGCAGTTTAGACAGTACATTGTCGTGGTGTTGTCCGTCTGGACCCGGACCACTTGACCCGGAGAAATGGAGCAAAAGGCGGTGAGAGCTAGGCGGACCTTGCAGACTCCAGCGAGTTGATATAGCGCCGGGACTCCCGTGGGGACCAGAGGCCGTGCACTCGATGTTCCCCAGATGGGCACCCAACCCATCAAAGATGCGTCGGTCGTTAGAGAGACCGTCGGCTCGGGCGGACAAACGGGATACCCTCCTGCAGATGGGATGGAACGGTCCACCACTGGAGAGTGTTCCACATCTCCTGGGTTGTCCACAAACGCTGGTTCAAAGGATTGCAGCGCTGTGACCACTGGCTGGCCAGTCCCCACTGGAGGGGACGCAAGTGCCAGCGTGCCCAACAGACTACACTGGTACAGGCCGCCATGAGACTCAGCAGTCGCAGGAAGTCCCGGGCAGGGCGCGATTGCCCAACCAGAAATGATTGGGCAAAGGAGGTAAGAACCTCAGCCCTGTCCGCCGGGAGCCGTGCTCTGGCTCGAAGAGAGTCGAGCTCTGCCCCGATGAAAGTTATCACCTGCTTCGGCTCGAGTTCCGACTTGGCCTCGTTGACCAGGAGGCCGAGTTGAAAGCAAACCTGGAGGGCCAGATCCCTGGACCGCTCCACCTCCGACCTGGAGGGGGCTGCTATCAGCTAATCGTCCAGGTAAGGGTACACCCGGACCCCTCGGCACCGCAGAAATGCTGTCACCACTGCCATGCACTTGGTGAAGACCCTGGGAGCTGGAGAGAGGCCGAAGGGCATGGCCTGGAACTCGAAAAGGGATCCCTCCGCCTGAAGCGGAGGAATCTCTGATGAGACGGACGGATGGGGACGTGAAAGAACGCATCCTGAAAGTCCAGAGAACAAAACCACACGCCGTGTTCCAGAGATGGTATTATCTGAGCCAGAGACCATTCTGAAGGTTCGAGACCTTAGGAACTTGTTCAGGTCGTGTAGGTCGAGAATGGGGCGCCAGCCCCCCGTCTGTTCGGGACCAGGAAGTACCTGGACCACGAACCCTGGTTCTGATGGAGGGTCCTCTATCTCCTTTATCACTTTCTGAGAAGGAAGAGGCGTGCCGTCGGCGAGGCCTTCAGAGGAAGTCTGGGGACCACTGAGAGCCCCTTGGGGCGACTCGCCCCAAATGGTGGAACCCGCCGAATTCCAGAGGCAGGCCCTTCCCACCACCTCCAGAACCCACCTGTCCGTGGTAACAGCGGACCAGGCGGAAAGGAAGTGTCGGAGCCGTCCCCCCACGGGGGAAACCAGGGGAGAGGTGACGGGGATGGGGGTGACACCCCTCAGCCCGTCACTGTGCAGGCTTGGAGGAAGGACCGGCCGAGGGACCGCCAGGGCCTTTTCCTCCTTGCTTCCTATTCGAGGAAGCTGACAGCTTGGGCTTGGAATACCAAGGTCTAGCCGCTGGCCCTGACGCTGTTGTTGGGCCGGGCACGCAGGGAGCAGAGGGGCGAAAGGGCTTAGGCTGGGGCTTACGGCCCTTGTCCCTCTGCGCGGACGATACCGAGTCCAAGGTGGCGTTGGACTTTTCGATCCTCTGAGTGACCTTCCACTCCAGGGCTCAAGAGGTCAGTTCCCAGGAAAGGAACATCCGTGAGCTTGTGCTGGGTATCCGAGGTGAAAGTGGATATCCTCAGCCACGCCCGTGACAACATAGATACCGCGGCCGCCACTGACCGCCACAAGAATCTCCAATATCCAGCGCAGTCTGAGCTGCTGTTAGCTACTGCCCTGCCCTTGGTCCCGCACCTGCTTAACTGTGGTCTGCAGGTCCGCAGAGAAAATGAGGGATGACCTCATCCAGGGAGCCCAACAGGGCATGGGAAAATGTGCCATCAAGATGGCCGAACTGGCCTGGACGAAGGCCCGAGGAGGAAGCAGCATACACTTTCCCCAGCATAGTCCCAGTTTCTTGGACTCTTTGTCAGGCGGTTTGTCCACGTCCCTGGCATTTCCGCTCGCTGGAAAACACTGTCCGTGACCAACCCTCACCCGAAGGGGTTCGGAAAAGCCGGACAGAGAGCCTGTGGGGACCGCATACTTTCTGGCCATCCTGGACAGGAAGCCGGACGCTGCCACAATTCCAGGGCCGGGCCAACAATGGCTTCGGCCACTGGAAAGGCCTCCGTAGGAGAATCCCCTCGGTCCAGAATCTCAGTGAGGGGATATCTAGCCCGTTTGGACATGGGTTGAGCTTCATCCCAGTGGATTCTGAGATGAGCCTGAGTAGTCAAGGAAGGACGAAGGGCTATAGATCCATCGACTGCCCCACAGAGGATTCCAAGTCTAGGCGCTTGGAAAACAGGGAGGAGTCGTCAGCGACTCAGACGAGTCGCTGAATAGCTGCCTAGAGCCCGCGCCGCCTCCACGCGCCGAGGCTTATCAGGAGTGAGGGTGACCGACAGCCTATGGGAAGGCCAAGAGCGGTCAACTTTTGTCGGGCCCCGACTGCTGGTTGAGGCGGAGGCGGTTCCACCAGTATTGGTGGGGCAGCAGGAGCAGACCGAACAACCGCCTGAAACAGGCTCCTCACCACCGCGAGGGGTTGTTTCGTCGTTCGTGACAACCATTTTATGGTCGGAGAAGAGGCCTGAGCCGCTTGTTTCCAGCCAAAACTAGTTGTTGCCACATAAGTTCCTCATATTTTCGCTAACTTACGCGAAGCCTCTACATCCGAGGAGGAGGAAGATGAGGAAAGCGGTGACGCCGTCCACAGCGGTGCCAAGACCGCCTGTGTCGACGGGATCGGCTAGACCGCGAAGATGTCCGAGACCGAGACCGAGAATCTCGGCTAGGCCGAGGTCGGCGCGGCGGGGAGCCGGGGATCGGCAATCCCCTCGGTTCGGTCGACAAATCCACCGGCTCAGGAACCAGAGGAACAGATGAGCCGACGGTATCCCCAATCCGCCCGGGGAACCGAGGAGGAATTCGCTTCTCCAGCCGACAACCCGTCCTAACGGGTCGAGAAAATCTCGACCACGTCGGTGAGGTCTCGATCACCTGGCCTGACGGGGCACCGTGAGAGCCAGTGGGTCAAGCCGAAACTTCACCAAAGTCGACTGTCGACAAGGGAGGGAGATCTTTCCGCTCCCAAGAGCGCCGACGATGGGACTTCACCTTACTTTTCTTCGCACCGATGAAACGGTCCAGAAGAGTTGGACCCTCCCTTTGGTCGAGAGGGTCAAGCAAAGCTCCTAAAAGAAGCCAAATAGGAGGACCCAAGCGAGAGCAGGACGAATGCTGCAGCTGAAGATGTAACGGCATGAGCCGCCTCCTCCTCGAGGGCGATCATCTGCTCAAGTTGTTCTGCGGAGCCCGCAGCCGCGGACACCGCCAGTTGGGCCTCCTTGGATTTGACCGGAGGAAATCTCCTTTCGGGGCGCCCAAGTTGGAGACGGGCAGCGCGATCCTCAAGGACGTAGACCGAGAAAGACGAGCACAGTTCGCAGGCCTGCGGGTCGTGCACCTGGCCTAGGCAGTAAACGCACGTGGAGTGCGGATCCGTCCGAGACATCTTCTGCCCGCAAGGACATCTCCAAAACCGAGTCGATTTGTCCATCGCAGCCGCGAGGGAAGAAGACCGAAGTGGTAAAAGTTTTGAAATTTTAAAGTCGAAGAATTAGGCCCCAAAGCGTATCGCAGAGCGTTAAGGAGGGAACCTGAGCTTCCAAGCGGTAAGGAAGATCTGGCGTCATGGGGCGGAGCCGAGAGTTTTACCACCCGGGTGGGTGGGAGGAGCTAGCTTGAAGACCTTCCGGCAAGATTTAAAGCGGCAAGGAACCTGCCAGATAGTGTGGATGAACAACATATCCATGTCCCTAGAACCTTCATTTCTAGGAAAGTGGATATGGTGCACCATCCAAATGTCTGGCAAACTTCTAGCAGTTCTCCGAGAGGAGGGAGCAAGGCGCACACCCCTACCTAGCAAACGTGCATTGGAGAACTGAGGTCCTGAAAGCAGTATCCTGGTGTGACTCAAAGTTGATGCTGTAACGGGAGATGAAGGTGTATGCTGACTTCCAGGTAGCAGCACTACAAATTTCCTGCATAGGGAAATCCCTGGAAGCAGCCACCAAGGCAGCAGTACATCTGGTGGAATGAGCCCTAAGCCCTACAGGAGCTCCCTACCAGACAACCTACAGCAGAGATCGATGGAGGAGACTATCCACCTATCAATCATCCATTTAGCTGCCAGTCTGCCAGGTGCAGCTTCAGCATATGTTACAAAGAGCTGGTGAACCTCTCCCCAAACTCCAGCCATGCGCTCCTTATAGTAAGCAAGCGCTCACCTGAAGTCCAAATGGAGCCTGTGCTTGGCCTCCAAGGTTGGACTGGTGAAGTACACCAATAGATTCATCACCTGATCAAGATGGAACTCCAAAACAACCTTTGGGAGGAATTCCAGGTGGGGCGGAAGACTACCCTGTCCTTGTGGAACACCAAGTACGGAGACTCCACCAAGATCATCTGGAGCTCACTGATCCTTCTGGTGGAGGTGACAGTCACCAAGAAGGCAGTCTTCTACAACAGTGTGACATCTCACACCTGTGCATCGGCTCAAACAGCTTGCCCATGAGCACTGCCAACATCAGCAACCAGTCCCAAGGTGGTGGTGTTTCACACATCAGTGGGGGCAGGTGGTCAAAGCCTTTAAAGAAGCACCCAACCTTCTTCTCCTGTGCCACTGTTGGCATACCAGCCCACAGCCGGTATGCAGAGATAGCTGCCAAGGAAGAGAACGTGGGTGGTGCCCTTTGTATAAAGTAGACCAAATGTTCCTATTGGGGGCTGGTTGAACGGTTGACTTCAATGTAGTGAAAAAAAGTTTCTGGAGACCAGCCACTCAGTTCATCATAAGAAATATAGTTTTATTTTGATATTTTCTTAGAACACCATGACCCCCTAGGTACGCCCAACATTTCACCCAATACCGGGCTACCTCAGGGGCTTAGGATCTTGTGTTCCTAAATAAATTATTTCATTACTGGCTTTAAAACAACTAGGATTCAGTTTCCTGTTTGTTTCTAGCTTCAGATTATAACTTTTTATCTGAAACAAGTTACAACCACTTGGAGTCTGTCCTTATTTTCATTTCAGACCACCTAGAGGTACCATTCCAAACTAAAACTGCACCACATACTGTTTAGCTTAGGCAAGAAATGAGCATTGTAATGCTAGAAATCTGAATGAAGGGAAGTTTGGAATGGTACCCCTGGGTGGTCTAAAATGAAACTAAGCACAGACTCCATGCAGAGATAGCTGCCAGGTACACATTCCAAACTGAAACTGCACCGCATGCTATTTAGCGTAGGCAAGAAATGAGCATTTTAATGCTAGAAATCTGAATGAAGGGAAGTTTGGAATGGTACCCCTGGGTGGTCTGAAATGAAACTAAGCACAGACTCCATGCAGAGATAGCTGCCAGGTGCACCTTGAGGGTCACTGACCTCAGTTCTGACTGAGAAAAGGATCACAAGTAGTCCATAATGCTAGCCACAGGCCAGGCCAGGGGTCAAGCACCCTACTCTGACACCAAATGGAAAATCTTTTCCATTTAAGGCATATGACTGGTGGGTTGATCCTTTCTGGGAAGCCTCCAAAATGTGGAGCATATCTTCTGAAAAACCCAAAGCCAGGAACTCTAGCTGCTCAGGAACCAGGCCATGAGGTGCAGGGGTTGAAGATCCAGATGCAGGATCCTCTCCTTGCGACAAAAGAGCAGATCCAGGTACAGAAGCAAGCGCCACTGAGTCCTGCTGCTGAGGCAGAAGAGATCCGGGTACAAAAACTGGCAGGACCAGTCCAGGGTTACCAGGATCATCCATGCCTTGTCCCTCTGCACCAACACTTTGTGGATCAGGGGAAAGGGAGGAAAAGTATAGAGGAGGCCTGGGGTCTGGGGCCTCGAGAAGGCATCCCTCATCAGTGTCCCACACTGTGGGAGGTGGGCACAGAACAGCCTCAACTTTGCATTCTCCCAGGAGGCAAAGAGATCAACCAGAGGAGTGTCCCACAGGGAGAACAGGGGACTCACCACCTCCTGATGCAGAGACCAGCCATCTGACATCTCTTCCAGCCAGCTGAGGGTGTCTGCTAGCTGGCTGAAGGCTAATGCTACATGGATCACCAGGAGATCGGCATCCAAGCTGCACATGAGGGACCAGCTGCAGAGGGCCTCCTGACACAGAAGAAGGGTGTGCATGCTATCCTGCTTCTTCACGTAATACATGGTTTTGGTGTTGTCCATCCGGACCTGCACACCCTGACCCCAGACAAATGAAGCCTATTCCAAAGAGCGACTCGTACTGCATAGAGCTCCAGCAGGTTAATGTGATGACCATAGAAAGTCAAAAACATGAGTAGCACATTGTGTACTTTGCTGAAAAAATGGATTTACTGAACAAACGTGTCAAGTATTACAAATACAAGTGCAAATCACAAAAATACGCAGCAGCAACTGCCAGCCTAGCTAACATCCCAGCGCTTACTCTGACAGAAGTCTTCCTCAGGGGTCGGTCAGGTGAGCGTAAGGCTAGGAAGCTAACGCTGCTGCTGTGTGTGCGTTGCCTCATATTAACTACTGTTTATGTTCAATAAATCGACACACAACAAAAGTACACCATGCTACTGGATCCTGACTTGCTATGTGTTCTGAGCTGGCCACCTGCAATGAGTAAGCACCAACCCGTTTGAGCTGTGTCGCATAACGCACCCTGTACTAATGTGATGACCAGGCTCCTTGGGGGTCCAGAACCCATTGGTCTGACTTCGTGGGGGCTCTTGCAGTAGGCAACACCATTAGAACTAAGCCGCCAGGTGTCAGGATCACATGGAAAACTTCTAGCCAGCAGTCTAGAATGGTGGACCGACCCCTGACATTGGCACACCGACATCGGCCAATGGTATAAGAGGGGCAGTCCCACACACCCACCTCAGTTCTTTTCTTTTTTTTTATTTAAAGTTTATTAATACATTTTCCACCATAAAGGCAGCATTAAGTAAGATTGACAATGGCTCACTGATAGAATATAGAAGATAACTGCCTAACCACCCAACCCTCCCTTACTGCAGTAACCCAGCCTGATACCCGTCGATGCAGAGCTCCTAACTAAAAACCTTGCAAGAGGAAGAAACCCAAGCTGGGTTTAGCTTGGAACCAGAGAGATTAATGAGTGAAGGGGATCCCAAATTTTGGTATATACTGCCAATCTATTATGGAGGCTAGCAATCGCTCTTTCTGTACGCAGGTTGGTCAGAACTTCTCTTACCCATTCCTGAAGAGAGGGGGAGGACCTGTCTTTCCAGTGACGAAGAATAACCTTCTTAGCTGATAGGGCAATCATAGAGATGTGGAACTTTCGTATCTTAACTCTGATAAAGGACAGGTCCCCCAACAGACAAATCTTGGGGGTGAAGTATTCATAGAGGCCCAACAGGGGGTCTAGGGAAGTTTTGATTGAGTCCCAAAAGGGGGAGATTTTTGGGCAGGACCAAAACATGTGAAAAAATGTACCCTCCTCCTGAAAACATTTATTGCTCACGTTAGAGTTTAGGTAGCCCTACTTGTGTAATTTGGCCGGAGTATAGTATAGGTTATGTAATATATGGTATTGCATAAGGCGCAGTCTGTCTTGAGAAATAAATTTATGGCATGAGTTCCAAAGAATGCCAATCAGGCAGAGTTGAGGGAGAAAATTACTCCAAAATCTTGAAGGCCCAAATGGGCCCCAAACTTTGTGAAACAAAACCTGATACAGTTTAGAGATTACACCAGAGGAGCCAGAAAATGGGGAAACCTCAGGTATCAGAGAAGAAGTAGTCTGGGAGTGGGGGAGTGCTACCCAGGGTAATTACAAGTAAATGTTTTAATTGTAAGACTTTGAAATGGGAAGAAACCGGGATGAGAAATTTCTTAATCATCTCTTCCGCTGATAACCAATGCCCCTCACCATCAGTAAAAGCAAGGAGCTTCCCCTCTCCCAATTGAGGCAACCAGTGACGGGTAATCTGAATCTTATTAATAGTAAATGATGGAGAGTTCCAAATAGACTGGGCCAGGTCTAGATGCGGAGAATATTGTAAAAAGGAACACATTTGGAAATAGACCTTTAAAGAGGTCATTATTATGGGACACTCTTCGGTCATACTTACTTGGGAAAACTTGAGGAAAAATAATACAAGGGGTCAACATTTTGGCCTTAGTGCATCAGTTCTATTCGTAAACAACCGGTTCTTCTTCTTCTGGAGCCAGGAGATACCCATCTCAAACATTTCATAGGTGACTAGCCCAGTAATATAAGGCCAGTTGGGGAATTTGCAAACCCCCGTCCAGTTTTGGGGCGGCCAACTTATGACAAGCCAAACAAGGGTATCTGTCAGCCCAGATAAATCTAGTGAAGACACCATGTGCCCTTTTAAACCAGAGTAAAGGAATAAAGGTGTTGAGAAGGGATAATGGGTAGAAGATCCTAGGAAATATGTTCATCTTAATTATATTGATCCAGCCCCATAGTGAAATAGGGAGTTTAGACTACCTCTCAAGGTCATGAGTAATCACCTGCAGTAGGGAATCCAGATTCTCTTTAAACCATGTTAAAGGGTTACGGGAAAGTTTAATACCCAGGTATTTAAATGACCTAGAGGTCCAACATAAACCAAAAGGACTAATGTCGCTTTTAAAAACTTTATGGTTTAATGGAAAGAATAGGGACTTACTAGCATTCAATTTATAATTGGACAAGTCACTAAATCTTGTTATTTCCCTTAGCAAAGCCGGAACTGAAGACACCGGATGAGACAAATGTATTAACAAGTCATCCGCATATGCAGTGACTTCAATTTCGTGCTGCCCGATTCTCACACCTTGTATTGAAGCATTATTAAGAATATTTTGAATAAGAGGTTCCAAATATAAGTTAAATAACAGAGGAGAAAGGGGGCACCTTGCCTAGTACCTGAGTGAAGCGAAAAGGGTTTGGAAAACCCCATTCGGAGATTCTTGCAGTGGGGTTCTTATAGAGTGTGGCAATCCAGGAGATAAACAGAGGGGGAAAATGGAAAGCCTCCAGAACTCGGAACAAGAAGTTCCAGTTCACTCGATCGAATGCCTTCTCGGCGTCCAGGGAGACCAGGCCCTCAGGAAACTCCGCGTCCCTGGTAGCCGAGAAGACATGCGACAAGGTGCAAAAATGGTCAGAGGATGAACGGCCTTTCATAAAACCTACCTGATTTGTGCCTATTAACCCAGGAAGAACTACCGTTAGCCTATTAGCTAGTATTTTGGAGAGAATTTTAATATCCTGATTTAAACGTGAGATAGGCCTGTAACTTTGAACCAGTTCAAGGTCTTTGTCGGGTTTGGGGAGCAGGACAATCAGGGCTTCATAGAGGTGCGGATCTGTTTCCGCCCCAGATAAAATGTGCTGAAATAAACCGCCAAGTATTGGTAGTAGGAGGTCCCGGAAGACCTTATAGAATAGAGAAGAGAATCCATCTGGGCCTGGGACCTTATCTGCTGGTAGTTCACTAATAACATTGGCAATTTCCTCCTGGGAAATAGGGACAACCAGAGAATCTCTGTACCGATCAGAGAGTGGGTAAATGGGAGTCCTTTAAGTAACTCTCTATGTCCTCAGGACAGGGGGGATGCTCCATGTCACTGTACAAGTTTGTGTAGTAACTGGCAAATTCTTGAGCTATTTCATTGGGAGATACTTTAAAAGATCCATCTGCCATTGCCCGGATGGGGGGAATAAATCTCATTGATTCCTGTTGCTTGATATGCAGTGTCAGTAGGCGTCCCGCCTTTTCCCCCTGATCGGTATAGCTAGCCCTGGTACGAATAATAGCTAGCTCTGCTTTGTCTCTAAGTAACTCCAAATATTTATTTTTCAATGCTAGGAGTTTTCACGTATCCTCATCTAAGGGATTAGTCGGGAAATTAACTTCCAGAGATCTAATCTGGGTTAGTAAGGATTTTAATTCCTTCTCCTGTGCCCTTTTCCTATCAACCGCCATACTGATAAGTATCCCTCTCATGAAGGCTTTAAAAGCCCCCCACAAAATATCTGGCTTTGCACTATTTAACGGGTTTAGTGAGAAAAAGGATTCTATTTTCTCCCTTATAAGTTTACAGTATTTAACATCCTTAAGGAGTTGGTCATTAAGTTTCCATCTGGTTTCCCTATTAGGTAAGTTAAGCAGTACCAAACTGCATACTACTAAGGAATGGTCAGAGATTGGACCAGGTTGAATTGAGGAGGTCTTAACCCCGGGCAATAGGCACTGAGAAATGAGTATGTAGTCGATGTGGACTGCGAGCCGTGTGTCATAGACCTGAAAGTAAACTCCCTAGAATCAGGATGTAAAACACACCAGACATCACAGAGCCCACATTGATCTAATAAGTAATTAAACGCCTTCTGCCCGGGGGTGACCCCTCCCAGACGTCTACCCGATCTATCTAAATTGGGCTTGAGCACTTGGTTAAAGTCTCCCCCTAAAATAATCTTAATAGGAAGCATTGGAAGAATAATAGATATAAGCCTCATGAAGAATCCTGGATCATCCTGATTGGGGCCATAAATACTGCCCAGTAATATTGGGACAGACCAGAGAGTACCTTTAACAAGGGTGAACCTTCCCTCGGGATCTTTGATAACCTGTGTAGGAACGAAAGGAATACCCCTGTTAATCATGAGCATGACACTGCAGCTATTTGTAGAACCCTGGGCACTATAAATCAATCCCACCTGCTGCCTCCTTAACTGTAAGGCTTCCACTTCTAATAAATGAGTTTCTTGTAAGAATGTTATCTGTAAGCTGAGTAAACTTAAATGTTTAAGAGCCTGATATTGTTTATGCTTCTTTCTGATCCACTTAACATTCCAAGTCGCAAATGTTATCTCGTTAGCCATCCAGTAAAAGTAGCTGGGCTTAAACAATTGTGCTCAGCACATGGGGTATATATCCCTTGTGACCATACCCTCTGGGTTATTGCAGTAAAACCCGCCCTCCTCCCTAACCCCCAAGATTAAATCCCACTCATCCCCCTACCCCCCCACCCCAACCAGATCCCATAACCGCCCTCCTTCACTCTCTAAACTGTCACAAGCAGTGTTCAGCACAGTACTAGCGCTTTTCCTTCAACTCCAGCCCCGATAATGTCCCCCAATACTAGAAACTCTTACATTCAGATATTTACATATTGGGAACCAAACAGTACTAATTATGCCCCCCAAAAAAAGGGAGAACAATCCTGGGCTTTCACCTCGATCTCACTTAAGTATAAACTTATAGGGAGTTTATGTGAAAGGGGTCTCAGTGAGATCATGCACCGCCCAAGTGAACATGGTAACAAGAGCGGAACGAGAGAAAACAGGAACCGTATGCCGCCTAGCGACCCTGAAAAAACCCAATACCAGACTAGGAACCCAGTGAGGAGATAGCTGCAGCGCAGAATGAGAACGGGAATCAAGAAAAAGGAAAAACGTAATCCCACCACCGGAGGGGAAGGCATAACAAGTGCCTCTACCCGGGAAAAACCCGCCTCCCAATGCTCAAGCCCTCCCCGTGAAAATTGACAATACTGCACTCAAACCGAGTGGTAAGGTACTGTTAAATCCCCCTCGAGTTGAGACTTACTTCCTCGCAGGTCCCCTGAGATTGGAACGCCCTCTAGTGACCGGTTCCATGTCATAACTAGGTAAGAATCCAAAAATAGAGAAAGCACAGGACCATCTAAATACCAATTCAGACGAGAGAAATGTAAATCTGATTCACAACTAAGCTAACTCCCCTCTCTCCATGTCCATCACACAAAAACTGCCAAGACTTGGCGCATATTTCCCCACTTGAGCAGGCCCAAGACCCCAAGTGTCCCCTGCTTCAAACCAACATGGGCCCCCTGTGAATAGGGCCATGAAAAATGAAAACCAGGACGGCCCGCGATGATCCCCCCAGTCCAAATCAACAGAGGAAATTTCCCCAGGTCTTCACACTAGATGGATATCGCCAAAAGGAAAAACAAAAGTTCCAACTCTCATCTTCATGTATTTCTCCATGCTACATCGCAGCGACTCAAGAGTCCTTAAAAAGATCTGGCAACACAGACTTAAGGCACATCAGGGCCGCTTTGGGATCGTCGTAGCTTTTCCAGGATCCGTTTATTGAGCTCTGTAGTCTGGCCAGGTAGCCCATCCTGAACTTCAAGCCTGCCGCAATTATCTCGGAAACAATAGAGTGGAACACTTTGCATTTCATGCGAACCGAGGCAGGCAAATCTTGCGAAATTCTCAGCTTCATGTTTCCCCAGCGAACCTCTTGCAAAGCTTGTACTTTCTGCAGAAAGTGTTGTCTCTCCAAATAGTTCAAAAACCAGCAAATGATAGGTCGGGGGGTGGGTCCCCCGGGGAGGGTTTAGGCCTTAAGGACCTGTGAGCTCGCTCTATAACATAGCTAGGGCCAAAAGGAGATGGGCCAGCTACTCGCTCTACCAGCTTCTGAACGAATGCCCCAACATGTTGGCCTTCCTCTCCCTCCGGCAGCCCGAGAATCTCAACGTTGTTTCTACAGCTACGGCCCTCTAGATCTTCAAGTTTAGATTCAAAACGGAATCATTTCTGACGCATCGAGACCAGATCGGGATCGAGACTTCCAAGCTTTCTTTCTATGGAAAATATTCTTGCTGTATTATCAGAAACAGATAGCGAGACTTCATCCAACTTTCTGGAAAGGGATTTCAGATCCGTTGCCATTTCTTTCATTTCTTCACAAAAGGGCTTGAATTCCTCAAGGAACCTGGAAAGCGTTAAAGGTTCCTGTTCACCAAATTGACTTGGAGGATCAGGTCCAGGCCCACCCGAGGCCCTGGATTTTTTAGAGGCCTTCTCAGGAGTAGCTGGGGGGGGGTATGCTTCTTCGGGGCTTTCTTCATGTAAGCTTCCGTCCGCTCAAATTATGCTCAAACCAGAGTGCCACAGCGATTAGACAGCGCTGAATCTCGAAAATGAGAGAAAATTGAGAGTTGGGACGTCTAATAAAGATGATTTAATGATTGGGAGGCAGGAGCTTCTTGAAGGAGCTTCTACTCAGCACTCTGCATCACGTGATCTCCCCCACCTCAGTTCTTTTCACGCCATCGACCTGCACTTCCCAGACATAGCAGAATGTTGCTTCATGCGACCTCCATTTATAAGCATCTCCTTGCGATTTTTATTTTTCTATCAGTATTTCGAGCTTTGTTAGTCAGCTGCATGTCTTCACTGACCTCCTCTGCAGATACCCGCAAATCTAAATGTGCCCGCGGCAAGCAGATTCCAGAAAAGGACAGCAATTCTTCCTGCGTCATCTGCCTAGGCCTGGATCATGATACTGAAGCCTGCCAGAAGTTCAACCAGGTCATGCAGAAACAATGCCAGAAGGTTCTGGAGGCCCATCTTCTCCAGCAAAAATTGGCCACCATGGAGAAAGAGCTGCAGGCCCAAAGTGCTGCCTTGGGGACCTGTTCTGAGACCACTTCTTCTGCCAAGAAGAAGCACAAAGAACATCGGGACTGCAAGCGGTCCACTTCTAGGCCGCGATCACCTCTGGAAGCCACTGCTGGGTCTCCCCCCACGGGAAGGGGGGGCAACCCCGGCAGCCACACCAGCCCTCCCTCCCTCTTGGCTGCCTCTGGCCATGCCCCCCACCTTAATCACAGTGGCGGGCGGCACTTCTGCAAGTATGGGGGACTCTTCCTCCATTCCGCCACCCCTGTCACTCAGGCCCTTTCAACCTCAGGGTCCGCAGCCAGGTGCCCAGCTGAGTCTCTGGACACCAGAACTTCTAATGACACCTGCCTAGCCCATACATTTTGCCGGATCCCGACTTGGGTTCCGACGATGGTCCTCCAGACTGACACCAACTGTCGCCTGCTCCTGTAGAACCATAGCCCATGTTTGGGGGGTCCTCCCCCCCTGGGTGCCTCAGGCGCCACTAGTGGTCCCTGTCCTGAATTCTCCCCAACAGGCACCGGCAGGACCAGTCCTTCCAAGGATCAGGCTCTTCTGGCTTTGCCATCCCGGACCCTCCTTCAGATCCCCAGGTGCTGCCTCAGAACTTGATCTTCCTGGGCCATCGCCTGACCAGCAGCAGCTGTCAAGTCCTACTCCTGGTGGTCCTTCGGGCCCTTCTGTGGGCCCGACTCTGAGCCTCCTGTCCAGTCCATCTGGACTGTCGTTGGGCCCCTTATATGGTCTCCCAACGCATTAACCAGGATGTTCCTACCTCTCATCGCTCTAAGCGGCAATCCCATCGCCATCAACCCTCCAGGCCTCAGAGCACGCACCTGGCTCCAGCCTACAAGACCCACAGGGCAGAGGCAACTGTGCTTTCAGTGCCCACCACCTCCTCTTGATTCATTGGCTTAACTCCCCTCCTCCGGCAGGGAGACCATGGGAACAAGAGGGAGAGGGCCGATTTGCCCTTTCCCCCTAGTTCATGGTTTCAGCCCTTCCTTTTGAAAATATCAGGAACACCTCAGACGTCTTTTTAAGGGGCCTATGGCCCAAGTTCCCACTACTCTGGTGGAGAGCCTTATTTCCATCAGTTAGGGCAAGCTTTAGCCTCCTCCCTTCCCCTTCTGTCACCTGCAGATGATGGAGGTCACAGGGGGATTCACGGTGGGCCGGGATCCCCACTTCCTGCTCGGTGTTCGAAACTTAAGCATTTCTCTGGGGGACATCTGCTTCAGTCTCTTCCGGGGGTCAGGATATCCACCTTCCCTTTGCGGGATGCTTGTCTACACCCATAGGTCTTTTTGCTTGACCTTTGCGGCCAGCACCTCTCTGGAGTCTGGGGATTTTTTCCCCCTTCTCGCCGTCCTGGCTACTTTTCCCCAGGGTTCCTCTGGACCCCTACCAGATTACCAGGATGGTTACCCGCTTGCCAGAGCCCATACTGGTGTCTCCCTGGACCCATCTCCCTTACTGGTTCTCTTTTGAGGCCGACGATGGTTCTACAGCCCAGTATCTGCAGCCCCCTGCTTCCTTGGCTTCCAGGCAGCTATCGTGGGGCATGACAGGGCTCCTATGTGGCCCAGGTCTTGCCTTCCCTTCAGGGCAGTTCCTCAGGAAGTGAGATGGGGGTGTCTTCCCTCCCCCCTTTGCAGGGCTGCAGGCTGAGTCTTCTCCTGGCTGGTGAACCCCTGGTGTGGGGTGTTTCCTACAGTAATCATATAGGGAGAGGCATTAACAGTAGAAAACAGGAAGTTGTTATCCCTCTTTATAGCCAGTTGGTGAGACCCCATCTGGAGTACTGTGTGCAGTTCTGGAGAACCCATCTCCACAAAGACATAGACAGAGTGGAGGCTGTCCAGAGGAGGGCAACCAAAATGGTGCAGGGTCTGCACCAGAAGACATAAAAAGACAGACTAAAGGAGCTTAATATGTATATCCTTGTGGAAAGAAGGAAGAGGGGGAACATGATAGAAACTTTCAAGTACATCAAGGGAATCAACAAAGTCCAAGAGGGTAGTATCTTTCTGAAAAGAGATGTGCAAGAACAAGGGGGCACAATTTGAAGATAGAGGGGAGACGGCTCAGAGGTAATGTGAAGAAATATTTTTTTCACAGAGAGGGTTGTGGATACATGGAACAGCCTTTCTGAGGAGGTTGTGGAGTCAAGAACAGTAGGGGAATTCAAGAATGCATGGGGCAGACATAAGGCAGTCCTAGTGGGGGGGCAGGAGGAAAAAGGCTGTTGGTTAACTAGGATCTGCAGCTTATCCGTTAGGTAGCAAAATGGGCAGACTAGGTGGGCCAAGAGGTCCTTATCTGCCATCAAATTTTCTGTTTCTGTATTTCTAGGTAACCCTGTCTGGGCCCCTCTGTTCACCTCTCTCTGCGCAGTCCCTTGTGGTCCAACGGGCTCGGAGTGGTCCGATCTCAGCCTTCAGGTCCAGTACTCACTCCAGTGGAGATGACCCTCCCTCCAGCTACACTAATCCAGGATGGAGCTTCCCTATGGCTGCTTAGATGCCCTAGCTGCCAGCAGGGTTTATCTTCTCCCCACCTGGCTCTGCTACCTCCTATTAAGTATGCATGTGTTCCAGTACCTCTTCTTGTTGGGAGAGTCCCATTTCGTGTCTCCTTTCCCCAGAGACTAGAAGGGCTGGGTGTGGGCCCATATGTTATGGCCTATGTCGGTCAGTCCTTCTGGCGCACGGAGTCCTGTGTGTCCTGGTGGACATTCCCAGCCATATGCAGGCTTGGTTTCATTGGCAGGCTCGCCATGCATCAGCCTGGTTCCTGTGCTTAGTAGGAGGATGGCTCAACCTTTTTCAGGCTGATCTATGCCCCATTCCAAGCACCTCCATCCAGCCTCTACCTCTTCATCCAGAGTTTAGAAATGGAGAAGGGGGGGGAGACATATGTGTGCCCTTCAGAGGATCTTCCCCTTCTTACAGTCAGAGGAAGCAGGATGGCTCCTTAGTGAAGCGCTGGGGCATCGCACTGGTTCCACTACCCCCCCTGCTCTCCTTCAACTGAGAGGGCATAGTCCTTTGGACTTCAGCCCTCCCCACCATTTCTTTTTCCTACACCTCCGGGTAGCTTTCCCTCGTTTGGGAATCTACCTTTTCCTTACTGACTATGGTACTGTCAGAGGCCAAATACCATTTACCAGAGCCTCCCTATGCTTTTAGGGGGGGACCACTGGTCATTCAGGGGCACCTCTAAGGGAGGATGCCTCTTCCCATCTCCTGCTCCCAGGTTTGGGAGCATCTCTTGCTCCTGTCAAGTTCAGGAGATCCACTTTGCTGGAGGGTCAGCCCTATACCTTTCTGTTGTGGACCAGACTAGGGCCCTGTGAAGGGTCTCCCATGCCTTTTCAGGTGACATCCTTCGCCAGGGTACTCCTGCCTCCAGCTGCGGTCCCTACAGCTCGGAGCACTTTCTCATCTGTTAGGCTCCGGGGTTCTTGGAGTCCTACTGTTCTCTTGTACAAGGTCTTCTTGACTTTTTTGTTTTCTTCCTCAGCCCCTACCCAGGTTGGGACCTGTCCCTTTCCTTCTTGGCCTGTTCCTGGACTGGCACTCTACTGGGAATATTTTCCTTGGGGGGTGCTCTACTTTGCCCTCCAAGACAGGTGCACTCTTGAGCCTAGATGCCCACTGGACTATGCCGTTAGGTAGTCCTCTAGTCTCTCCTTTTGTTTTGCTCCATGAGGGGAGCCGCTATGGTTGCTATGCTAGGCTGGTGTGACAGGGTTGAATAGGACCCTGTCCCAGTTGTTATGGAGAGTTTGAATGCATGGATCTGTTCTGTTCTTTCCTATCCTGTCTTTTGTCTGTCTGGTTGAGCAACCAAATTTTCCTGTGAGACCTAGGATTTGATCACCCCGACAGTCTCGCACTTCTCTGCCTCTCACTGTCTCTCAGTCTTCCCTTGTTGTTTCTGTCTTTTCCTCCCTTGCATATCTGTTGGTATAAAAATATATGCAAATCATTATGTGGAAATGTAACTGATATTGGGATCCCTTTGTTTATAAATTATATAGTGTTACCGTTGAAATGTATATAATTATAGTTTGCGATGATTGCAAAAAACTATTGGGAACTCAAGGGCTTAACCTGACAGCAGTTTGTAAGCCCTTTTTCAGAAGCTGTGGAGAAGTGGCCTCAGTTCTGGGACGTTGTGTTCTTGCTACACCTGCCTAAAACATACAAGAACGTTTTAGAAAAAAACAGGATGCTCATTAAGGGGGCTGCAAGGACGTATAAGAGAGAGAGAGCTGCAATGTTTTAGGAGACATAGAGATTGAAGGAAAACTCAGATGGATCTTCTCTGTTTATTCTGCCTTTGTAAGTAGTTATTCTGAACACTTTTTTTATGTTACTGCTAGTACTAATAAATTTTGTTTGCGAATTCTACAACTGCTCCTGGTTTTTCCTATGCTTCCTGACCTGTGCCTCAATGACAGCTGGTCATGGAGTCATCTCTCTGCCCCTCGTTTAGCCCTCTTTCCATCATTCACCCCCTCCTTGGGGTTGTTTTGGGCCACTCCTTCGGGGGTTCAGCCATTTCCTTTGCAGACTTCTACGTCGCATCTGCAGTGGCAATTTGCTCGGCAGCCTCCTCTGTTTTTTTTTTCTTTTTTTACCCTCCCCTACTTTCAGCAGGATAGTTGGGGAGCTACTCTCCACACTTAGGGCTGACACTGGACCAGAGGCCCTCTTGAGCCTCCTGTCCTTTCCTGCCTTCTGCAATCCATTATCCTCCTCCAGAGGGTTCTCTCTCCTTCCTTTTGGCACTGCTTGGGACTCAGTCCTAACGGTGTTGCCTACTGCAAGAGCCCCCTCGAAGTAAGATAGTACAGTTACGTAACAACTTACCATAACAGTAGATCTTTGAGAGGAGCTCTTGCAGTAGGCAGAACTTTCCCTCCCTCCATTCCCCCCCTGCTCTCTATCTCCATTTCACCCTTCTGTAACCCCAGGAGTCCTCTCTCTCTCCTGTCAGACCTTTTCACAGGTCTCCAGCAGGAGAACTGAGGTGGGTGTGGGGGACCACCCCCTTATACCACTGGCAGACGTCAACATGCTGACATCGGGGGTTGGTTCCCCATTATAGACTGCTAGCAAGACATTTTCTGTATGGTCCTGGTGCCAGGCAGCTTAGTCCTAATGGTGCTGCCTACTGCAAGAGCTCCTCTTGAAGATCTACTGTTACAATAAATTCTTACGTAACTGTATTATCCTGTGGTTCCCCAGGTGCGCTCCCCATCCCACCAGAGACACATTGGTTATCACTGTGAATGTTGGCTCTGGGGTGGACAAATGGAACTCCTTTCTCCAGATGTGCCAGAATGAGCCGCCACTGGATGTCATCCCATATCGACTAAGTCACTGTGACTGGCTAGTCCAGGTGACCTATGTGCTGAGACCACTGGCAGCCATGCTCCCACTGCAGGTGACAAATTTGTCAGTGGGCCCATCAGACCGCACTGGTGCAAGATGCCATGTATCCTAGCAGCCACAGGAAGTTCCGGGCAGGGCACAAGCACCCAATCTGAAATGATCGGGTAAAAGGTCAATGTGAACCAGTAAGTGCAGAAGGGTCACTCTGAGCCAGATAACCCCATCTCTGAAGATCCAGTATGGGGCGCCAGACCCCTGTCTATTTCAGAACCAGAAAGTACATGGACACGAAACACCGACCAACTACGAAATGTACACAATGGTTACAATTTTAAAATCTCATTAAAAGGATTACTCAGGACTAAGACACAGTGCAATTGTAGATGAACTGCTTGTTATTAGGAGTTCTTGTATTCTTTTTTAGATAGATATATTCAAATTTTTATATATTTAATTTTTTAAGTTAGTTGATATTATGTATGAGTTATTGTGTGTGTGTGTGTGTGTATTGTACTATTTAATTTATTACCTCTTCCATTGTCAAGAAATGTATGTATCTTAATGCTATGTATGCCCTGTTTCCATAACCGGGTCAAGCCTGTAAAAGGGCCATGTGGCCCAGTGCTTTTAACCCGGTCAACAAAATTTTAAATAACAAAAAAAGAGGGGGGGCTAAAATCCAAAGCTCTGTCTACATGGAACAGGACTTAACACAAAGTGAGTCTAACTCTGCCCCAGTGAAGTGAATCACCTGTGAGGAGCTGAGTTCTGATTTGGGCCAAGTTGACCAGAAGGCCCACGTCTCTGCAGGTTTGGAGGGCCAGGTCCTGAACCACTCTACAGCCTCCTTGGGCAGCCCATCTATCAGCCAGTAGTCCAGGTAGGGATAGACTCTGACCCCTCAGTGCCTCAGGAATGCGGCCACCACTGCCATGAACTTGGTGAAGACCCTGGGAGCCAATGAGAGGCTGAAAGACATAACCTGTGTGGAACTGGAGGTACCGCCACTGGGACAGACACACTGGAATGTGGAAGAATGTGTCCTGGAGGTCCGTGGAGCAGAACCACATGCCTTGCTTCAGAGATGGGTTATCTGGTTTAGAGTGACCATCCTGAACTTTCACGTCATCAGAAACTGGTTCATATTGTGAAGATCCAGTATGGGGCACCAGCCCCCTGTCCATTTTGGAATCAAGAAGTACCTGGACATGAAACCCTGACCTGCTATGAAGTCTAGGACACAGGCTATGGCTCCTTTCTCGAGGAGCTGAGCAACATCTTACTGAGGGTGGACAGCATGTCCTGTGACACCACAGACTCCATTGGTGCATGGGGTTGGTACAGTGGGACAGCCTTGAAGTTGAGAGGCCAGCCTCTGCCCACCACTTCTAGCACTCACCTGTCTGAAGTAATGACAGACCTGTTGTGCCAGAAATGGGGAAGCCAACCCCCCATGGGGAGGCAGGGTGTCAGGTAGATGCCCCCACGAGCCATCACTGGGCAGCTTTGGAGGGGGCACTAGCACCTGCTGCTGGAGGGGCACCACCACCACCCCTACCCCTGATCTTTTTGGTGCCCAGAACAGTGAACTTGGTCTTGGGTCACCAAGCTTGAGACTGCCCTTTCTGGGGCTGCTGCTGTGACTGAAAGAGATGAAACTGCAAGGGCTTCTTTTTCTGTTTCTGCCCTCTCTGGTCCCTCTGTGAGGAAGTCACAGAATCTAAGGTGACGTATTTCTCTATCCTTGTGAGATGCCCCTCCACCCTGGGCCAAAGAGGTTGGTGCCAAGGAAGGGAACATCAGCAAGCTTGTGTTGCTATCCGCCACGAGGGTGGAGATCTGCAGGCAGGCCCTATGATGTACTGTGAAGGCTGCTGCCATGTAATGATCGTAAGACACACCGAAATCCAAGGCCATCTGAAGCTGGTGTTTAGCCAGTGCTTGATCCTGGTCTCTAACCATTTTCACTGCCGTCTGCAAGGCAGCAGGTAGGTGAGGGAGGACATGGTCTAGTACTCTCATCGGGGAGTGGCCAAAGTTGGCCATCATCAGGGCGTAACTCACCTGATGGAGCCCCAGGGACCACACAGCATATGCCTTTTTCGCTGCATGGTCAAGTTTTTTGGACTTCTCATCAGTGGGCTTGTCCACAACCACAACACTCCCGGTTTTCCTGAAGACAGAGACAGCTGCTAATCCCTCAGCTGAGGGGTGGTCCAGGAAACTGGACAAGGTGCCAGCAGGGACTGCATACATGCAGATCATATGGGTCAAGGGTGCCACACAGAATACTGGATACTGCCAAAGCTCCAGAGCTGGTCCTAAGATGGCCTCGGCTATCGGGAAGATGATCCCCAGGGATTTGTCCCTGTCCGGAATTTCAGTAAAGGGATATTTAGCCCTTTTTTGAACTGGTTCTAGAGGGACTTCCATGGATTCAAATATCAGTCTGTGAAGAGCCCCAAAAGATACCGACCCGTGGTCAGTAGTCGATTCCTCAGCTGATTCATACCTGAACCCATGAGCCCACAAGGGCTGAATGGAAGACCCATCGGAGTCATATGAGGGTTCTTCAAACACAGCCTTTGGCTGTTTCACACCATGCACCACTCAGGGTTCATCCAAGTGTATGTTCTCCACAGATAACTGGCCTAGCAGGCTGGCAGCTGGACGAGAGTCCTTGGTAGGAGCACCTTGCAATGGCTATCATGGCAGTGGTTCCACCCGGATCAGGAGAGAGATGGGTGTTGGTGACACTTGTCTTGGCAGGACTGGAATGGGCTGAACCAGAGGTGACCAGGGAATTGCCGGGGTTATGGGTAGAGCCCTACCCTGCCAGCCAAGGCCCACTACTGCCACATCATTTCCTCATAGTGCCACCTCATCCTGTGACGGAGCCTCTTTTCATCAGATGACAAAGAGGATGAGGAATGGCTGAAGTGGCATCTCTCAGATGATTGAAATCAGGAGTACGAGGAATCCCTTAACTGATGACATGGTCATCGATGGTGAGGTGAGACAGGTGGAGGGACCACGAAGACTACATGGACCAGATCCTGCTGCATGACCCCAGATAGAGGCTGTTCCTGGGAGGAGATAGCCAAGTACACTGACTGCTCCTGACTCTCCTGAGTGAGGACCAAAAGGAATGGGGTTCTAGAGATTGAGTCTTCCTAAATCCCTTCTGACAACAGGTCAAGAAAAATCTCTACCACATGGTCAGCCTGTGTCAAGGCCAGCAAGCCTGATGTGGTTGCAGGGCAGCTAGCAGCCTGATCCTTGGCCAAGGTGGGCTCAGCTGAAACTGCGCACTCGACAGCCATTGAGCAGTTGAGTGAGTAGTGGGAGCAGGAAGAGTGTGCTCTTTCCCAGTCCCATGACTGACAGTGGGATTTCTTCAACTTCTTCTGCTATGACAGGAGGGGCTCTCCTCAAAGGTCTGGAGGGAGCTGCACATGTCTTGAAAGGTTCCAGAGAATGATGCCCCAACACTGGTCCCTGCCGGGAGCAGTGCTGAGACCAAAAAGGCACTCGCTGCAGCTTTTGCTGCTGCTTCTTCCATTGCCGCGAGTTGGGACACAGATCCCACAGCTGTGGAGTTCACCTTGCAGGTGTCCTTAGACCTCACTGGAGGGTCCAGTTCAGCCAACCAGCTGAGGAGAACATGGGCGCAGCAGTCTTTGAGGGACAAAGGGAGTATGGTTTTACAGAGGCCACAGGCAGCGATGTCGTCCTCTGCCCCAAGGCAGTAGATGTACAAGGTGTGTTGATCTGTCCATGACATCTTCTGGTTGCACTTGATGCAACACTTCAAGCCTGGACCTGATTTGGATTCCTCATGTTTTATCATGGATGTCAAATGACTATAGCAGAACTGAGAACAGACTCACTAATTTTGAAAAAAAAAAAAATTTGCCAAAGGCATACTTAGTAAAGGCCTACATTACGCACGGAGCTGTGAAGGCGGAGACCTGACACTTTCAGTGGTAAGGAAGATCTGACGACATGGGGTGGAGCTGAGGCGTATACCACCTGGGTGTGTGGGAGGAGCTTAGCTTAAAGAAGTCTGGCAAGTTTAGCCCTTGAAAGAAAGACTGCCAGAAGTGTGGACAATGCACCATATCCACGTCCCTTACTATGGTGAGTAATTTTTTTCTTCTAACTCCAGGAATCCCTCACTTAATGTTTACACTTTAGCAGACTCTACAGCAGTACCTTGGGAGGCTGGGTCCAGAATCTACTTAGGAAATAGGTTCTGCAAGACAACAGTTTCAAATCTGACATTTCTTCTGGACTGTATGTCTAGACAATAGTGCTTTGTGAAGGTCTGCGCTGTTTTCCCCATAGCTGTTTTGCAAATTTCCAATAATGGGATGCTCCTTATGGAAGTCCCAGAGGCAGAGGTGGTTTCACTGGCTCACCCTGCTTAGGGAATCTGCCAGGACACTGTATTTGTCTGGCAAATGTACTGCAGAGATCTTTGCACCTATGGAGTAAGCCAGATCCCAGATCCTCACTGCCTCTGTGCATAGTCTTGAGGATCTTACATCTGCTTGCTTGTTTATGTAATGCATTGTTGTAGAAATACTGTCCTGAGTTCCAGGAGACAGATGTGTTCCTGGGTCTCCTCCGGGCTCCAGTTGCCACATACAGATGCTCCAGGTGGGCACCCTTCCCTGGGAGTAAAGTATCTGTTCTGAATGCGCTTTCTGGGGATTGCTGGAGGAACAGAATGCCCTCTCTGAGGTTGCTTTCTTCCTTCCGCCACTCCAGTGTCCTGACCAATTATTTTGTTACTGGCACTAGTTTTGAGAGGGAATTCCATCTTTGAGACCAGTAGTCTCTTAAGTGGTACTGAATGTCCCTAATTTGAAACCTGGCCCATGGGAGCACAGCTGTGGAAGCAGCCATGTGGCCCAGTAGTTGTAGAAAATCCCTTGCTGGCCATGGCTAGCCCACTGTGAAGGATTTTGTGTTACAATCAGAGTTCAAACCCTCCTCCGAGAAAGGAAGGCGCTCCTCTGCAGGGAAGGGAAGGGTCACACACTGATACTGGCAGTTCCAAAGCCTGAACCTGAGATATTTTCTGTGGCTAGGTCTGACTGGAATGTAAAATAGGCATCTTTCAGGTCCAGTTACCCCAGCCAGTGCCCTGACTGTAAGGATGGAATCACTGTGCCACATGTAACTATCTTGAACTTCTTTTTATATGTTTGTTCAGGTATCTGAGGTCTAAAATGAGTTGCCACTACCCATTTTTCTTGTGGATTAGGAAGTATATCGAGAACAACTTCTCAACTCACCATTTGAGCTGATGTACTGTACTTCCTATAACAAGAAGTTGTAGCCAGAGCCGATAGGGCTGTGAAGAGCTACCAAGTGACCAAAATTACATGTGCATAGAAATTACTCAACACCCCGGTTGTAACTTGGCCATTTTTTGGAGGTGTTGCACCAAATTTTCAACATGGCCTTTTTGGGACCCCTACTTATGAAGACTGCCAGTGTCATTTTGTTCACTTGTACTGAAAGGTGATTTCGCAGAGTAAACGTGCTATTCTGTGCCACAGGTATGAAAACACGTTTTGAGCAGGTTGTGGAAAATGACAGCTGTACTGTTTTGAAGGAGGTGTGCAACAGTGGCAATGTCAAAAATGTGGAGTGAAAATATTAAAAACTGAAGAAGTTAGGAGCGTGCATAGAAACTGTGCAACGCACGCTTGTAACGCAGTCATTTTTTGGAACTTTTAAACCAAATTTACAACATGGGCTTTTTGGGACCCCACCTCATGAACAGTGGCACTGTCATTCATGAATCTGTCCCGAAAGGTGATTCCGCGCAGTGACTGCGAAATCACCTTTTGCGACTGAGCAGCAAAATGACAGTGACAGTTTTCATGAGGTGGGGTCCCAAGAACCCCATGTTGAAAACTGGGGGCAAAAATTCCAAAAAAATGGTTGATTTACCAGCATAAGTTGAAACCCCATTGAATGGCATTATAGCACACTTACCTTAGATTCCTCAGTTCGCGGTTCAGCTTTGAAGAGTGCAGACATGTCCCGGTCCAGTGAAGAAGATGGTGCCTACCTCCGGAGGTAAGTACAGAGTAAGGGGGGTGGGGAGGTGGGAGCTCAGTGGGAGGGTGGGGATTGGGGAGGGGACTAGGCGACAAGGGACTGTTTTCTTTTTATAGGAAAAAAAACACGAGTGGAAGCGTGACGAGGGGACTGTTTTCTTTTACAAGAAACAGAAAATTAAAACATTTGGGCACACTGGGGTGGGCTCCCAGTGTGCCACATGATAGGGGGGATGTACAGTATGCCGACAAGGGGATTGGGCACCCTGATGTTGGCCGAGGGAAGGAAAAAAAGGTTAGGCACACTGGGGTGGGCTCCCAGTGTGCTGCCTGAGTCTGGGAGGGGTGCACATCTTTGGGCAAACTGGGGTGGGCTCCCAGTGTGCCACTTGAGTTGTTGGGGGGGCACAGAATGCCACGGAGCCGGTGTCGGCAATGCAACTGCGCATGTGCTGCACTCACGCATGCACAGTTGTGGTTATTGGCATTTTGCCATTCACAACATGACAGTGCCAACAGAACTGCGCACGCGCACAAGTCGCGCACATGCACAGTTCATGCCACAGAATGCGAAAGTAACAGCTGAAATAGTGTGGCTGTTATTCCGTAGCAGCCGATCATGGAGGAGGGTTTTAAGCTCCATTGGACTTTTGGAAGGATACTTCCAAAAGTCCAATGAAAGGGTCCACAATCGGCTGTTTTTAAAGCTACTAAGTGATCCCAATAGGCCTGCAGGCTCCGCCCACAACCCTAAAAAGTAATACAATTGGCCAACTATTTGGACAGGCACTGTTTAGAAACTGGTATGCCCTGTTTCCCAGGGTCAAAGGAAACAAGGAGCTGCAGGGACGTCCTGCAGTCCCTCATACAGTGAACAAATATTGGAGTATCCTATCTACGTCTAAGGTATGCAGCAATCCTTCCCCTGGATTGGCATGCTCAGAAAAATAAACAGGGAGGTGGATGGTTTGATTCAGGGTAAACTCAGACACTAAGTTCGGTAAAAACTTAGAACTGGTATGCAAAGACATCCTTCTCTTTGTGGAAAATCAAATAAGGGGCTCACACATTGAACCCGAAGCTAGGAAATTATTGAGCAGAAGTAATGGCAACTAAAAATAATGCTTTCTACGACAGATAGTGTAGCTCGCATGTCACAGCCAGCTCAAAAGGAGCCAAAGTAAGTTTCCGTAGAACAAACTTTAAGTCCCAAGGCGGAACTGGATTATGGATGGGAGGCTTCAAGTGAAGTATGCTTCTCAAGAACGTACGGGACACCTCCAGTTGTGCCACTGCACGGCCATCAGTGGGCACATAGAATGCTGAAATGGCAGCCAGATGCACCTTAATGGAAGAGCATTGCAGTCCAGTGTCTGAAAGGGACAGCAAGTACTCTAGAATCAGATTCACTGGACAAGTGAAAGGATCCAAGCAATGGGAAGCAACCCACAGAGCAAAGTGCTTCCACTTCATGGAATAAGTGGCCCTGGTGGAGGGCTTCCTAGAAGCCACCAAGACATCAGCTACCTTTTGGGATACCCAAAATCTAGCCATGGCAATGTCTTCAGGAGCCAAGCATGAAGATGAAGTGACTTGAGGTCTGGATGGACCAGGGTACCATGCTCCTGTGATAGCGAGCCTTTACATAGTGGCAGGGGTACTGGAGGTTCCACCACCAACTGCTGCAGTAAAAGGAACCAAATCAGATGAGGCCTGAAGGGAGTAAAGAGAATCAGAGTCACTCCTTCCATCTGAAGCTTGATCAGCACCTTCTGAATTAGAGGGAAGGCAGGAAAAGCGTAAAGAAACCTTACTTTCCAAGAGACGGACAACGCATCTTGCCAGAAAACTCCAGGCCCTGAAGCCAGCGAGCAGAAATGCAGCAATTTTGCAATGAGTGGGGACACAAAAAGGTCCAACTCTGGATGACACCACATGTAGAACAGGTTTTCTACTTCTAAGGTCAGCAGCTCCCACTCGTGCATTCTGGACTGCAACCTGCTTAGTCTATAGTCTATCTGCCAAGATGTTTTGGGCACCTGGAACATGGAATGCCGATGGTTCTAGATCACATTCTAGAGCCCAGTACTAAACCATCATCGATTCTCTGCACAGGGGGTATAACTGAGTGCCCCCTTGCTTGTTTATGTAATGCACTACATTGATGTTGTCCATCTGCACCAGCAGAGGTCCCGGGGACAGGTAATTCTGAAAGGCTTGCAGGCCATGCAGAACAGCCCTCATCTCTAGGAGGTTTATGTGGAGGGAACTCTCCACCGTGGTCCATGTACCTTGAGTCTGGTGAGGCTCCACATGGGCCCCCCAACCCATCCTCAAAGCATCCATGGTGAGGATCTGATGAGGGGAAGGGGTTAGAAAAGGAACCCTTTTCAGCAAATTGCTGGGTTGCATCCACCACTGGAGCACCTTCTTTACTGGCGATGTTACTAGAACCTTCTGCTCTAGATCATCAGCGCATTGATCCCACTGGACTCTTAATATCCATTGGAGGATCCACAAGTGCAGTCTTGCCAAGGGGACTGTGACAATGGCTGCTGCCATCAGGCCCAGCAGTCTTAAGAATATCCTGGCTGTGACATACCTGTTGCTGTAAAGAACCTGGGCCTGTGCTATCAGGTGCTCTGCCCTGTCCTAGGACAGGAAGGCTGATCCCTGAGCAGTGTCCAGTATAGCTCATATGTACTGAAGGTACTGACAAGGGGTCAAGACTGACCTGGGCAGACTGACCGTGATCCCTAGTGCATTAAACAGCTGTCTGGTACACACTAGGGTATGAGACAGTTGCTCCTTAGACTCAGTTTGAGCAAACGGTTGTCCAGATAGCAGAAGACATACAGTCCATCCCTCCTGAGGGCTGCTGCCACTACTGCCTAGCATTTGGTGAATACCCGTGACACAGATGACAAGCCAAAGGGCAATCCCCTGAACCAGTAGTGCTCCCCCTGAAACAGGAACCAGAGGTACTTCCTGTGTGGAGGGCAAACTCTGATGTGCAGGTAAGCAGCCTGCATGTCCAGGGAGCATATCCAGTCCCCCTTTTGCAGTAGGGGCAGTAGGTCTTTAAGGGTTACCATCATGAACTTCTTGTGTTGAACATAGATGTTCAGATTTCTCAAATCCAGGATGGGCTGCAAGTCTCCTGTGTATCTGGGGACTAGGAAGAAGGAGAATAGAACCTCCTGTTCTTCTGATCCCTGGGAACTGGTTCTATAGCCCTATTCTGCAGCAATGTGCATATTTCCTCCAGTAGCACTGGTATGTTGTCTGGAGGAAGGTCTGGAGGCAACTCCAGAAGCTCTAGAGCGTGGCCTTGCTCTATGAGCTGCAGGACCCAAGCATCTGTTGTAACTGCTCTCCACCGGTCCAGGTGGAGGGAGAAGCAACCTCCTCCCTCTACCTCCTGAAGTACTGGAGGGCAGGGGTTTAGTAAGAAGTCATGCTGAAGCAGAACCAGTGGCTGGGGCCGCACCTCCACTTTTAGAGGTTTTTCCTGTGGTGGAAGTAGGGGCAGGCAAAGCTGTACTTGTTTTCTGCTTACCCCACTGTCAGGATGCCAACCTGGGTCTGTAGGTGGCACGACAAAAAGGCACCCTCTGTCCACTTTTTGACTGCATGTGGTACAGTGAGTGGCCTAACCACAGAGTCCTCCCAGAGGTCTGCATGTCAGAAAGGTTATCCTGCACATCCGGCCCGAAAAGTCTGTAAACTCTGAAAGGGGCATTCAGGATGGATTGTTGGACATCACTAGCAAATCCTGACACCCTAAGCCAAGAATGCCATCTAAGTCACATGCCAGTGACAGCTCCTCTGGCTGAGGCATCTGAGACATCATACGTAGACCTCATGAGGTGCTTACCTACATCTGCCCAGTCTGGAGGGCCTTAAGCGTCTCCTGCTTCTGGGAACCCTCTGGAAGGGCCTGAGCTGCTGCTCTGGCCTTTTTCCAGACAGTATTTTGGAATTTAACCATATGGGCCTGGTAATTTGCTATTCTGAGGCCCAGTGCCACAGAGGCAAAGGGCCTTTTTGCCCATGAGGTCCAATTTTCTCAACTCCTTATCTGAGGGGAGAAAACTGAGATGCTGGGGTCTCTTAGACCTATCGGGACTGCATTCATCACTACTGAATGAACCTGAGGTTGCCCAGTGAAAAAAGGCTTCCCAGAGGGAGCCTGGTACAGTTTGTCTTCCTTTCTGGGCATGGCAGGGATCAGGCTTGGTCTGTACCAGGCTGGTAGTTCCAGGAACTCAACCAGGATTCTCCTGGCAATATCTTGCTCCTCAGCATCAAACCCCATTGCTGTTTAGAGCTGCTTCATCACCGAGATGAAGGAGGAATCTTGAGAAGGGGACCCTGGGGTATACCATGTGGAGTCCTCACTCCCAGAGGAAATGATGGGGTTAGACTTAGAGGGACTCCCATCCATATCTTCCTCCTCCTCCCCCAGTGGAATGAGGTCAGGAATGTATTCCTGATCCCTGTCGACAGGGTTCTAGTGGTGTAAAGAAGGCAACGAGGATGTTGACACCCTGGAGCAAGTAGGGTACATTGTTGTGGAAGGCGTTGACATGGTGGCTGGTTTGGCAGGCCCCGGCATCGTCGGGCCCAGAGGAGGAGCAAGGTGTTGAATGATCTCCATAAAGGAGGAAATCATCTGGATGTCGATGGTTGTCGGCGTTGCCAAGGCACCTTGCTGCATTGACCGGGGGAGAGATGGAGTCCTGGCATTGACGGAGCAGCCTGTGGCATCAACAGGGGAGGCAGGAGCCCCAACGTCGATGGGCCATCGCTGGCTAAAAAAGGTCCGGCAGAACCCACTGCCAGCAGACCCTGAGGAAGCTGGGGGTCTGAGTGGCAGGGTTGCAGTGTTGATGGGGGGCATCAAAAGGCCCAATGTCTATGAGCTGTCACCAGCTTTGGAAGATACAGTGGAGATCACTGCCAAAACCAACCCTGTGGTAGTGAGGGTCGGGGTAGCAGGAGGTGTCGCCGGCGAAGCAGACAACGCTGCAGCAGCCAGTGCCAAGCAGAGAAGCAACCAAGAGCATTCTGGGGAGAACTTATCCTTGCTCTGCTCCCTCTCCTAGTGCTTGTGCTTCCCAGATGATTTGTCCCAGGCCATAGAAAAGTGGGAGCCTGTGGACAGAGCCGGTGATTCGGAGGAGCTTCTCATCTGGAGCTCTCTCTCTCTCCATTCTGGCTAACTTCTTCTCCAGGAGGAAAGACTACAGGACTTTATGACAGTGCTACCAGGCATCCCAGTTGAAGCTGAGGCAGATCTCATAGGCCTTAACATTGTGTGCCTCACCGAAACAGAGGACACAATGGTCATGGTCATTGTAGATTTTTCCACCGCACTCACAATATCGGAAGAGTCTCGAAGAGTCAGTTGTTGACATACACAATGAGGTGAATCACTTTAAAAATAAAGTGATAAGTACTAGGGTGAGAAAAATAATAAAAGAAAAATTGAGAAATTCAAAGAATTGGCATTGACGGAAGCGGCAGTGTCTCCGTGGTGTCTGATGAGAATGGTTGACAGCAAGAAAAAAACTGAGGAAGATGCGGGGCCACCCACACTTATATGGTGAGGACATCATCTTATGACGTCATGGCAGCCCCAAGAAGATTGCTAGTGAAAATGTTTCTATGTGGTCCTAGTGTCTGGAGCCTATAGTTCCATAGGTGTGGCCTGATGAAAGAGATATCCTCGAAAAAGATCTTTTGTGTTTCCACAGATTGGGAACTTTTTTCAACTGGAAGGACAACCCCTGGCCCACTACCTCCAAGACCCACTTCTGAGTGGTAATTTTTACCCACTGCTGGAAGTAGTAGGCCAGCCTTCCTGCCATTAATAATGGGTGGGTAACCTGGGCAAAACTGTCAGGGATTTCATTTTGGCTGAGGCTTGAGGGCAGGTGCTGTAGCAGTATGCTTGGAACCCCTCCTGCCACTGCCCCTCTAGTAACCTCTTCAGGGATGATACTTGTAGGAAGCATAGGCTCTTGGAAAGTAGCCTCTGCCTCCCCTACAATAAGGCCTGTAGGAACTGGAGACCTTTTCTTTCTCAGTGCTGTTTTTGTGAGTGATTTTGTACTCATCTATTTTTTGTTTGTTTTACTTGTGCCTCTGTTATATCATTGAACGGTGAATTACTTTCAAATTGGAAATCAATGGCATTGGTCTGAGTGTCCTGGGACATGATGGTTGACCTTAGCCAAGAGAATTGCCTCAATGACACTGTATGGGCTAGGACTCTTGAGGCAGTGTTATTAGTGTCCACAGTAGCATGAAAGTGGTATTTGGTGGGATCCAGGGCTGACATTGCTGTGGCAGTCAGGTTCTGTGTGAATTCATCATCGGCACTATCAGCCAGTATCAGCACTGTATTCCACAGTGCCTTCTGGTACTGGGCTATATCAGCTAAGTAAGATGCCTGCCTGAACTAAGGGTAGAACTAATGACACTGCTGACTACTCTCTTTAACAAATCATGGGAGGATGGGGTGGTACCTGAGGACTGGAGGAGGGCGGATGTGATTCCTCTTCACAAAAGTGGGAGCAGGACAGAGGCAGGAAACTACAGACCAGTTAGTTTGACCTCAGTGGTAGGTAAAATGATGGACTCACTTCTGAAGGAAAGAATTGTTGAGTACCTAGAGGCCAGTGGGGCACAGGACCCAAGGCAGCATGGATTCACGATGGGAGGGTCGTGTCAGACGAATCTAATAGATTTCTTTGACTGGGTGACCAAAGTAGTAGACCAGGGAGGGGCTGTGGTCATGGCTTAACTAGATTTTAGCAAGGCATTTGATACAGTCCCCACACAAAAGATTAATACACAAGTTAGCAAGCCTTGGAGTGGGTCC
The DNA here is from genome assembly GCA_016271365.2 of Neoceratodus forsteri. NCBI lineage: Eukaryota > Metazoa > Chordata > Ceratodontiformes > Ceratodontidae > Neoceratodus > Neoceratodus forsteri. Next base: position 703,784,707 of record CM028135.1, on the reverse strand, counting down.
CAAGGTGGTAGCCTGGATAAAAAATTTACTAGATAACAAGACGCAAAGGGTAGTAGTAAATGGAGTCCACAGTGAAGAAAGGAGGGTTACTAACGGGGTACCGCAGGTTCAGTACTGGGACCGGTCCTTTTTAATGTCTTTATACGTGACATTGCAGAGGAACTGGAAGGAAAAGTATGTCTCTTTGCAGATGACACAAAGATCTGCAACAGGGTTGATACACCAGATGGAGTGGAAAGGATGAGAAGGGACTTGGCAAGGTTGGAGGAATGGTCAAATGTATGGCAGCTCAGATTCAATGCAACGAAGTGCAAGGTAATGCACCTGGGAAACAAAAACCCAGGGCAAGAATACACAATGGGGGATGAGATACTGACAACAGTAAAAATGGAAAGGGACCTGGGGGTAATTATATCAGATGACCTAAAAGTGGGCAAGCAATGTGAGAAGGCAGTAAGGAAGGCTGGGGGATACTGGGATGCATAGGGAGAGGCATCAATAGTAGAAAACAGGAAGTTGTTATCCCTCTGTACAGACAGTTGGTAAGACCTCATCTTGAGTACTGTGTGCAGTTCTGGAGACCCCATCTCCGCAAAGACATAGACAGAGTGGAGGCTGTCCAGAGGAGGGCAACCAAACTGGTGCAGGGTCTGCACCAGAAGACATACGAAGAAAGACTAAAGGAGCTTAATATGTATACCCTTGAGGAAGGAGGGAGAGGGACATGATAGAAACTTTCAAGTACCTCAAGGGAATCAACAAAGTCCAAGAGGGTGGCATCTTTCAGAAAAAGAGATGTGCAAGAACAAGGGGGCACAATTTGAAGATAGAGGAGACAGCTCAGAGGTAATGTGAAGAAGTATTTTTTCACAGAGAGGGTTGTGGATGCATGGAACAGCCTTCCTGAGGAGGTTGTGGAGTCAGGAACAGAGGGAGAATTCAAGAATGCATGGGACAGGCATAAGGCAAGTCTAGTGGGGGTAGGAGGAAGTAAGCTGTTGGTTAATTGGGATCTGCAGCTTATCTGTTAGGTAGGAAAATGGGCAGACTAGGTGGGCCAAGCGGTCCTTATCTGCCGTCAAATTCTATGTTTCTATGATGAGCAGGGAAGCTGATGTATAAACATTCCTGGCCATAGTATCCAATTTTCTGGAATCCTTCTCAGGGGCTATGCAGAGAAGGGGACTTTAGCCCTCTAACAAGCAACCGCTTGGACTACACCTTGATGATCAAGGTGGGCATAGACCTATTCTACGCCCTGCCTGTCCACCTGATACTCTTTCTCAATCTTTTTATCTATGGCTGCAGCTGAAGTAGGTGCAGACATGATTTTTGTAGTGGCTTTTTGTAGTGATTTGTGTATGGGGATAGCTTTCCATTGCTTAATCTTGATACAAAACGGCCACCCATGCATAACTGAGTTAAAGAAATACTGCTCTGTGGTTTAGAAGATGGTATTGTAAACTGAGTGAATGTTTCTTTAAATAAAATAGATCGGTTTCTAGGTAAAGTACGGTATATTGACTGGCAAAAATATTAATATTACATAAATAAAACAGCCCGATAGTATACCAATGTATAATCTCTTGTTTGAGAGGTATTTAATGTGAAAGACAGACAATAAATTATAACTGACTGGCATATCAAAATAATTTCACAGCAGTGATTAATAGCCATATTTTACAGGATCTACGATGCCAGTTCGACAACACTTTTGTTGATCGGCATCACAGCAACAGGATTTATGTTGACCGCAAGTTGCAGTTGACATAAATGCCGAATGTCTCCTGGTACTTTTTTTTTTTTATTAAATCGGGGGGCTTGTCCCTGAACTCCCTATGTGGGGGGTTCTGCCCCCCGCATCCCATGAACTAAGGATTCTCAACTCTGAGTCGAAATTGACTCGGGGAGAGGGTGCAGGACCGGGAGACAGTGTGCCCCTGTAGGTCGCTGAGTTGCTGTCGCTGTCGGAGGGGATACCTATTTTACAGATCACTCATATGACTTGGCTGCTTTATTTAACTTGTTTTAATATTGATAGTACTATCAATCACTATGCAGTCTAATTACCTGGAAAGGTGCCTTGCCTTTATTAAAAACATTCAACAGGGTTTTAAGTTTATGCACAGTCTCCAGGATTACAGATCATTGGTCCACAGTCTTTATAGCCTGATACCTGGCTCACTTCTGGGCGTAAGGTTAACCCCTCAGTGTCAAGCTACTTTAGAATCAAGGCACATATTTTTGGCACTGCTTTAGACAAGTTTGGGGCCAGGCTATCTTTAATAAAAGGCTATGGTACAGTACCACTGTTCACACTTATATTACAGCCAGTTATAATCGCTGCCACTACAACACACGACATGTCAGGCTCACAAAGAAGAAGCAAGTTTGCTAAGTTTGTAAGGTAATGGGACTGACTGGGCTCAAACTACAGATTCACCTGATATTTTTTTTTATTCATTTTTGTAATTGTTTTTGAACAAAAAAGCCACCTTTTCAGGTGATCCTGTGACCCTCCCCCAAAAAAAAAAAATAAGAATAAACATTAGATACTAAGCATAGTAACTGGTGCATTCTGGTCAGCAGTGTGACCATTATTTTGCTCTCAATGCTCGCCTGTTAAACAGACACTGCTGCAAACTGTCAGTCAGTAGGACTGTCATGTCAAATAGGTTCAAGGCTGCCATACATCTCATAGCAGCTTGCAAGTGCCTACATGATTTGATGTAAGGTTGAGTGTCTGTGAAAGGAAGGGGGAAGAAGCAGCCTGAAAGAAACGTATTTTTTTTTCAAGAGAATGTACTGTACCAGCACTAGCAGCATAGTTAGAGACTGAGTCCAGCTGTCACCTCAAGTACTGAAACCCCCCACCAGCTGATTTCACCAATGCCATCTGCTGCAGGGGGTTACCAAGATGGTGTAGTAGGGGGTTGGAGGATCAGCAAACAAGAACTCACTGTAGTAATGCTGTTTTTACTCAGGGATCCCTCACTATGATTTACACTAAGCATCATCTTCCTGGCAGTGAGTGATGCCCTGGAGATAGAACCTTATGTTAATTATGGAACATAGAATGAAGGGTCAAACTCTGCACTGGTGTCACGCTCCACTCTAGGCACTAAAGTAACATTTGTTTCCACAGCTAGAAGCAGTGATGACTACCAGAACCAGCTAAATGTCTACCAAACATTTCTAAACAGAATTTTGAAAAATGCCAAAAAAAGTTAAGACAGACATACTCCTGGTTAAACAACTAAATAAAAAAAAAAATTTAAATTAGTGACAAATATTTAACTGAACTTAATTTAGAACTGTCAAGAAAATGTAATAGTAATGCTCAAGCAACCTTATTGAAACAAAAAAAGGTTTCTGTGTGAACCTATTTTAATGTTCTGAACGGGGAGGCAGGGTTAGGGAGTGCAAAGCATACTGCAGGATCCCTAAGAAGAAACAACATTACTAAGGTGAGTCATTTTTTTCTTGTAACCCCAGGAATCTATCACTGATGCTTTACAGTAAGCAAACTCTACAGCAGTACCTTGGGGGGCTGGGTCCAGAACCTACTTAGGAAAAAGGTTCTTAAAGATAGCAGTTTCAAAGTTGGCATCCCTTCTGGACTGTATGTCCAGGCAATAGTGCTTTGTAAAGGTGTGCACTGTTTTCCAGGCAGCTGCTCTGCAAATATCTATTAGTGGGATGTCCTTTGTGGAAGCCACAGAAGCAAAGGTACCCCTTGTGGAATGTGTCCTTAGGCCTCTGGGGGTATTTGCCCAGATTCTTCATAACAGAACTATATGCAAGAGACTATACAGCAAGAGACAGTCCTCTTGATTGCTGGTTTACCTTTGCCCACCTCACCATAGGTAACAAAAAGCTGAGTGCCCTGGTACCTGACATCCCTTGTCCAGTCCAGGTAGGTGCCCAGTACTCGCTTCAGGTCCAGGCTGTGCAATTTCTGCTCACCTGGTCTGGAATGCTCAGGGTAGAGCACAGGAAGGGCAAGCACAGGTTGGGCAACTGACTGGTTCAGGTGGAATTCCGATAACACTTTAGGCAGTAACGTCCTATTGGTTCTAAGTAATACCTTGTCCATGTGGAAGATTATATAGTTTGGTTCTGTGCAGAGGGCTAGCAGCTTGCTTACCCTCCCAGCAGAAGTCATGGCAATCATGGAGATGGTTTTCCATATGAAATATTTTAAATAAGCAGTGGCCATAGGCTCAAAGGGGACCTCCATCAGCTGGGCAAGACAGATGTTCAAGTCCCATGGGAGGACTGGGTCCCTCACAGGTGGGTTTAAGTGGCTGAGTCCTTTAAAAAAACGTTTAAAAATAGGTTGAGAGGCCAGTGACTTGCCCTTGCCTGCTCGTGTGAAGGCTAACACTGCTGCTAGACGTACCTTTAGTGTTGATGGCCTCAGGCCTAAGGACTGCAAGTGCACCAGTTAGTCCAGGACTGTAGACAGCCTTGCCTGCATTGGGATTATCTTTCTGGGGATGCACTAGAATGAAAATCTCTTCCACTTGGAGGAACATGCTTTACGGGTTGCTAGTTTCCTGGAAACTTTGCACACTCTCAGGGCCTCCTCAGAGAGAATCAACTCAGAATACTCTAGCCCTTCAAGAACCGTGCCATCAAGTGCAATGTCCTGGGGTCTGGGAAAGTTATCCTGCCCTGAGATAGGGCTAGCAGGTTGTAACTCAGTGGCAGGCTGACTGAAGTATTGCTGGACAGGGCCAGAAGCACTAAGTACCAGGCCTGCCTGGCCCAGTCTGGGGCTATCAGGATCATGGTTGCTGGCTCTCTCCAGAGCTTTAGGAGTACTCTCAATATGAGTGAGAATGGTGGGAAAGCATACAAAAACCTCCTTGTCCTTTTCAAGGTCAGGGCATCCTCCGTACTGTGCCCCAGGCTGATGGCCTGCAGCAAAACATGGGGAGTTAACTGCTCTCCCAGGATTCAGTCTATTTCTGTAGTGCCCCATCTTCTGAAAACTAGCCAGAACTTGTTGGTTAAGGGACCATTCGTGGTTTCCCTGGCTGATTCTGTTTAGAGAGACTGCCAGAACATTATCTTTGCCTGGAAAGTGTACTGCAGAGATCCTTACATCTTGGCAGTAAGCCAGGTGCCATATTCTCTTTGCCTCTTTGCACATTCTTGAGGATCTTGTACCTCCCTGCTTGTTTACTGTATGTAGTACATTGCTGTGGTGTTGTCTATTCTGATCTAGACAGACTGATCTTGTAGCTGGGAGGGGAAGGCTTGTATTGCCAGAAATGCTGCCCTGAGTTCCAGAAGACTGATGTGTTCCTGGGTCTCCTGTGGGCTCCAAGTGCCATTTACTGCGAGGTCCTCCAGGTGGGTGCCCAAACCTAGGAATGAAGCATCTGTTGTGAGTGTAACCCCCCTACAAATGGAGGTTCCCGAAAAGAGTTCCTTGAGCTTGCCTAAATGCTCACTGCCAGGCTGGTGTTCTGCATTTTAGCAGTTTAAATGTATTGCCAGACAGTGCCTGTATAGCCTCTGTGTACTGTTTCTTTAAGAGCTGCCTGGATTGCAGTCGCAATTAATCTGAGAGGGAGCTCTGTTAGAAGATGTACTTGCTTGCTGATCATTTGTTAGAGTAGTAATAATATTGCAGTTTGTTCTAACCTGCCTTTTTTGCAGCATGGACAGTTCTGTTTGTTTCCACCATCTTGGTCCTGGACTGAAGAATGGGCCAATCAGTACATTTGGGGCTCTAAAATGGAGCCTGCCTAGAGGGGCTTGGTGGGGCCAAAACTTGTAGGAATTGTAGTTTTGGGCCTTAGGCGCCTAAAATAACCTGGAGGGGAGCCCTTGTTGTGACTGACAGACAGATCAGCCAACCAAACCTTTTGGATCTTGGGGAAAGTCCCACACTGCTTGCAGTTTCAGTTAGATCTGAGTTGGGAAGTGAAGAAGTAACAGCTCGAGATAGTTTGAGCAGCAATCCACAGTGGATTCGCGTGGCAGAACTGTGGAAAGGCCTGAGTTTGGCCTGCATGCCTGCCTGCTGTTCCTGAGAGGGAACTTGTGTTTTTTTTGGACTGAATCCAAATTTGGAGAGTGAATTAAGCCACTGAATTGTGACCTGGCTTTAACCTGAAGAAGACCGAAGATTTGCTGAATGTGATCGGCCTGTCAGGACTTCCAGCTACCGCTGAACTCCCGGATTGTGCAGAGACTCTGTAATTGTGACTGAAGAGCCATTTGCCTGGTACAGTGGAATTTCCTTACATGTGAATGTGCTGTGTGCTTATAGTGGGTTGTGATTTGGTTCCCCACTGTGTGTCTGAACTGTGTTTTGCTTGCTGGAGGCTGTATCCAACTCCACAGACTGAATCCGTATCCATTTCCGTTTGCCTGGGCCCTGCTACACTGGCCCAGCCAGAATACCTGTTACGCCGAGAAAGTCATCGACAAGAGACCGACCTGGGGATCAGCCCCCTGCTCAACATCTTGAACAGGAACAATGCCTTGGTGATTTGTGTGGGCCCTGCTTCTCCAGGCACTCCAGCTCCACAGCCTGCAGTCACAATTTCATCCTGCCTGTGTCCAGTATTGGGTATCGTGAGTAAACATCAGGGTAGCTGCAACAACAGCTAAATCTAAAAGTGTTGTCATCTGATTGTCTTGTTGCCTTTTCTTTCACGAACTGAGCCCTCTGGCTCTGGATTACAAATAGTGTGTGTTGTGCATGTTGCTTTCTTCCATCACAGGGCTCCAACCAGCTGCAACGTTCCTGGTTAGACTACCATTTTCCTACCTGGGTACCCAGAGTGTGTGACTGTGTAGGGACTCTGAACTGCATGCATAACTGTCTGATTAATATAGCTTTTAAGCAAATCATCCTGATTACACCCTTCCCTTGTTCAAGTCCCCTAAATAAATCAGATTTAAATTTGTTTGCATTTAACATGACTGTGGTTCTAGTTTGTGCCAAAAGGATTGTACTGTTGCTATTTGCTGTGCTTAACCTTGTTTTACATGGGGTCCCCAGGTTCAAGCTAGAGGAACCAGCCCTGGTGGTATGTGCAAACAGTGTGGGTAATTGCCTGGTGAATAAGGGTCACTGTGAAAGTAATGATTGTATATTGTTCAGGCCACTGGAAGGGAAAGAGCGGGGGTTACAGTATTCCGGAGGGCTGTGCCCAGGTTAGCTTGACCACTAACAACCATGAATTCCAGGTGGAGGCACCTGTTTCATTACCCAGGCCGCTTAACCTGCTACTAGCCAAGCAGGTAAGGGGCGTGTAGCTGTAAGGATAGCGTCACCTAGGGTTACATGAGGATACTTGATGGGGCTTGCTAGAGGAAAGGAATACCCTTTCTGAGGTTGCTTTCTTCCTTCCACCACTCTAGTGCCCTCACCAATGCTTTTATTACTGGCACTAGTTTTGAGAGGGAGTCCCATCTTTGAAACCAGTGACTTAATGTTTATCACCTGAAACCTGGCCCATGGTGCTACAGCTGTAGATGCAACCATGTGGCCCAGTAGCTGTAGAAAATCCCTTTCAGATCTTGGCTGGCCCACTGTATTATTATGATTGTGAAGGATTTTGTTGTGGCAATCAGATTTACCATACTCTCCTGAGGGAGAAAGGCCTTCCCCTGCAGGGTATCCAGTTCTGTACCTATGAAGTCCAGCACCTGAACAGGTTCTGTTTGGGACTTCTGCAGATTTATCAGGAATCTTAGTTTTTTCCAGGATGCTTTATACCTTCAGAATGAAGCACCTTGCTTCTCTCTTCTTGTGTCTTCCCCTGAGACCACCCAGTCATCAAGGTAGGGAAAAACCACCACACCTTGCCTTCTCAGGTGTGCTGCCACCACGATCAGCATTTTTTGAAATCCCTTGATGCTGAAGTGAGGCCTCCCCCATTGGCAATGGTTGGGCAACCTGAGCTAAACTGTCAGGGTTTTTTGGGGGGGGAGGAGATGAGGCTTGGGGGCTGGTGCTGCAGCAGCATGCCTGGAGCCCCTCCTGCCTCTGCCCCATGTAGCAACCTCTTTGGGGGTTAGTACTCATAATAAGCATAGAGGGGAACAGGCTCTTGGAAAGTAGCCACTACCCCACCTCCCCTACCATAAGGCTTGTAAGAAGTGGAAGTCTTTTCTTTCTCAATATTGTTTTTGTAACTTGTTTTATATTCATTCATCGGTTTCATGTATGCCTCTGTACTGTCATCAAAAATAAATTTTCCTTCAAACTGGTAATCCATGGCCTTGATCTGAATGTGCTGAGAAAGAAAGGCTGCCTTTAGCTAGAAGAACTGCCTCAACGACACTGCATGAGCTAGGACGCTTGAGGCAGTGTCACTATTGTCTGCAGCAGTGGGGAAGTTATACTTGGTGGTATCCAGGGCTGACACTGCTGTGACAGTCAGGTCTGGTGCCAATTCGCCATCAGCTTTATCAGCTAGTGCCAGCACTGTATTCCACAGTGCCTTCTGGTAGTGGGCTATATGAACATACGAACATATGAAATTTGCCAGCAGATAAAGGCCTAGAGGTCTATCAAGTCTGCTCGAATGTGCAGCTAGCACCCTTTATTCTGCAGCTGCCTCTCCCTTCCACCCTTCTCCTTCATTAACCTTCCCCCTTGTCCTGTCTCATCCCCTTTTGAAGCAGTCCACTGTTCTACTGGATACCACTTCTGCAGGTGACGCATTCCACCCAGCCACCACCCTCTCTGTAAAAAAGTGTCTCCTCATCTCCCTCCTGAACCTTCCTCCCTCCAGTCTCATATCATGGCCCCTGGTGCTCCTCCCCTCCCTTACTTTGAACAGCCCCTCTTTACCTGTCTCGTTTTATCCTTTCATGTATTTAAAGGTTTCAATCATGTCCCCCCCGTCCCTCCTGTCCTCCAGTGAGTACATGTTCAACTCCCTCAACCTCCTCTCATATGATAAGTCCCCCAGCCCCTTGATCATCTTTTTCGCCCTGCGCTGCACCCCCTCCAGTAACTTAATGTCCCTCTTCAGATACGGACGCCAGTACTGCATGCAGTACCCCAGGTGTGGTCTAACTAATGACCTGTACAGTGGCAGAATCACCTCCTCCCTCCTCGAGGACATACCCCTTGCAATACAACCCAGCATTTTGTTGGCCTTTGCAGCTACCTTCCTACACTGTGCCGAGTTGTTCATTGACCCTGTAATGAGCACACCCAGATCCTTCTCCTCCTCTGTCTGGGCTAGCTGCACTCCCCCCAGCTGGTAACTCCTCCTTGGGTTCTTCATCCCAAAATGCAGCACCTTGCACTTTTTGGCATTAAACCCCAGTTGCCAGGTGTCTGACCAGATTTCAAGCTTTGCCAGATCATCCTGCAACCCCTGCCATCCCCCTAGGTCATCCACCACCGCTCCTACCTTGGTATCATCAGCAAACAGACTGATCTTGCTCTTGATGTCCCATGATATGTCTGCAATGAATATTCCAAACAACACTGGTCCCAATACCGAGCCCTGTGGAACACTGCTCATCACTACCCGTGGGTGTGAGAGCTCCCCACCCACCACCACCACCCTCTGTTGCCTTCCCTGTAGCCAGTTTCCTACCCACCTCACCAGCTTTGCACCTGCCCCATGCCTACTAACTTACTTCCCAGCCTTCCATGCGGCACCAAGTCGAATGCCTTACTGAAGTCCAAATACAGGACATCCACTGCAAGGCCCCTGTCCAGTTGCCTAGTTACCCAGTCATAGAACTCCACCAGGTTGGTTTGGCAGGATCTGCCCCATATGAAGCCATGCTATCTGCTGTCCTGTAGTCCTCTGGCCTCTAGGAGGGCCACCAGCCTCTCCTTCAGGATAGTCTCCATTAGCTTACCCACGACGGATGTGAGGCTCACTGGTCTGTAGTTTCCCAGTTCATCCTTGAGGCCACTCTTGTGGAGGGGCACCACGTGGGCCATCCTCCAGTCCTGAGGTACACACCCCGAATGTAGCAAGGCATTAGTGCACTTACCCGGTCAACAAAAGCTAAATAAATAAATAAATAAAATTAAGTAGGTCTGCCAAAGGTCCTGCAAGGACCTGTGCCAGCTCCTTCAGTACCCTGGGGTGGATGCCATCTGGGCCTGGTGCCTTGTCCACCCTCAGTGCCTTCAAACCCTCCCAAACTCTGCCCTCCATGATTTCCCCATCTGTCACCCCTTCCCCCCTGTTTCTGCCATTTCTCCCCTTGGGTGTCACCCCCCTCTTCCCTTTAGTAAATACTGAGCGGAAGTACTCATTTAGTGCTTCTGCCTTATCGCACCTTGCTTCCACCCAACTCCCCTCCTTCCTAATCCTTACTATGTGGTCCTTATATCTCCTTTTCTCCCTGATGTACCTAAAGAAGTCCTTCTCCCCCTTCTTAATGCCTTGTGCCAGCCTGAATTCCGCAGATGCTTTGGCTCCCCTTAATGTCCTTGTCACCTCCTTCAATTCTGTCAAGTATTCCTCCCTGTCCTCCCCCCTCCCTGTTTTCTTGTACTTCCTAAAGGTAGGTTTTTTTTTCCTTACCTTTTCCATGACCTCCTTGCTCAACCAGCTCGGTTTCTTAGCCTTAGCCTTCTTGCTCTGGGCGTTGCAGCAGGTTCTGGTTGCCTCCACTATCCCCAGCTTTATGAGCTCCCACCTCTGGTTAGTGTTCATACTAGACTGAATTCTGGCCAGGTACCCTTTTACCACTTCCCCCATCCTCCCAAAGTCGGCCCTCCTGAAGTCCAGCACACTTGTGCCTGATTCCACTCCTTCCTTGCCCATATCCAATGTGAGCCATACTGAGTGGTGGTTCCTCCACTGTAAGTTCTCTCACAAAGTCCCCATTTGCCAGCACAAGGTCAAGGGTATTTCCTAACCTGGTTGGTTCACTGACAATTTGCAGCAGGAAGCTGTCCTGGAAGGTATCCAGCAGTACCTGCTCTCTTCTGTTCCTGATTGTTGGGGTACTCCAGACCACTCTGGCATGTTGAAGTCCCTCAAAATCACCACACTACCCTTCTCACAGGTCCTCCTGATCTGTTCTGCTAGTTCCCTGTCTAACTCCTCCGTCTGAGATGGTGGCCTGTACACCACTCCCATTCTAAGAATCCTATTCTTGGAATCCTGGATTTGCATCCAAAGTGACTCTGTACTACCCTCCTCCCCTTCCTCCCTTACACACTTCAGTCCTTCCTTCACATATAGTGCCACCCACCCTCCTTTCCCAATCACCCTGTCCCTATGAAATAACCTGTACCCTGGTACAGACAGGTCCCAGTCATTATATTGGGTGGCCCATGTTTCCGTGATGGCTGCAATGTCCACCTCTCCCTCTCCCATGAGCACCTGTAACTCTGCAGTTTTCCTCCCAAGGCTCCTAGCATTAAGGGTAACCACCTTCCACCCTTCCCCCCCATCCTGCCCTCCTTTCCTAGCATCACCAATAGTACTTGCCATTTGTCCTTTGTCACTGTTATGGGAGGTAAGCTCATATGGTTTCCCAACCTGTGGTCTCTGCATATCTCTTGCCCAAATACACCCCCCACTTCTAGTTTAAATTCCCAACTTCCTCTATTGCTCCTCCATCCTCTGCTTCAACACTTTCTTTCCTCCTACTCAAGTGTAGTCTGTCCTTGGCATAGAGACTACTGTCCTCCCAGGTCCCTCCCACCCCCCCAACAGCCCTTTAGCATCCTTTAGCACAACACCAGGTTCTTAGCCATCCATTAAATTCCTCTATTCTCATCTTTCTTGTTGTGCTTGCCTTGGGCACTGGAGGTATCTCTGAAAAAGTTACTGATCTTCCTGCCCCTCACATAAATGTGCTAGTTCCTCAAACCTCCTCTGGACTATATCTACTGCCTTGTGCCAGGTCGTTTGTCCCAAGATGTATAATTAAATGAGGCTTGTCCCTACCCCCTCTAGCATATTTCAGAACAGATTGTCCCACCCTTTCCGCTGTCATTCCTGGCATGGCCTTCACCCAAATGCGACTATGCCTCTCCCCCTTGCTACCGCACCTCACTCCTCTTAGTATTGAGTCCCCCAGCACTAAGATTCCACCACTCTTACTCCCTGCTTGCTTTCACTCCTCTCCCTCTCTCATTTCCAGCTCCTCTTCTTCCTCCTGCACATTATTTCCCCCTTTTACCCCTGTTGCAATTCTCCCAGCAGAACATCCCCCCGCTCCAGTTTGGTCCAGGCATTTATCAAATACTCCTTTAATTTCATAATTTCCCTCCTCCACCTTCTTCCTCTCTAGCAGTGCAAAACTATTTTCTGAAGACCCTTCACAAATGCCTGCTCCCTCTCTCTGCATAGTAACCTGTTCTCTCCTTTCCACTCCATGACTTTTGTCACTTCTTCGCCTCCCCTCACAAGTCCCTATCTCCTCCTTCCATTTGTCTTTTGTTTCCTGATCTGGTTTCCCCGGCAATCGTTCTTCCTGGCCTGGGCCCCTTTGTCTCTGCTTCCCTTCTTCTGACGCTCTCCTCACCACTGTTGGCTTAAATCACCCTCCCTCATCTCCCCTTCTTCCTCCCTCTAGTATTGGGCTAAACCCACCCCCAATCTGCCTTGCCTGTCTTAGTTCCTCCTGCAGACCCTCAATCTCCTTTCCAAGTTTCTCTATGTGGTTGCACACTAAACATCCTCCCATACTCCAGGCAATTTTTAGAAAGATTGATGCACCACAGTTGTTTCGGCCTACCACCCTACCCATTGCTGTCGATGCCCACCAGCGACCCCACCACCCTTCCAGATGCAGGATACCAAACACTCCCCCAAGTCTCCCCTCTCTCCCCTCTATCAGTGCAAAACATTTTTTTCTTTATTTCCCTTACCCCCTTTGTTGTACACATTTAGAAAGATTGAGCAACTGCTTTTTATATTCCTATCCTTCCTATCCACACTCAAAAAGAGACTTTAAGTAGTTATTGCACAACCTTCTACAAACTCCTACTCCTCCTTTCCCCAATGCAATAGCAATGCGAAGAAGTAACAATGAAAGCTCCTAGATTTGCATTTACTTCCCTTCCACTGAGATAGAACTCACCTCTTCACTTGCTGCTGTTCCTTTCCTGGATGTCTGCTTCTGCTATGACAGGTGCATATCATTTGCCCGTTTGAGGAACTGATGTCAGAACCCTGGTATAAAAGGAAATAATGGACCAGGGGTGGGTGGGGTGAGGAGGCTTGAGGGGTGGGACCAGCCCAAGTCTTCCAAAAACAATCAGGTAGCTGAGGCCCCTGGTCAGACCATTAGCACCCTTCCCCCACTCTGCACTAAGCATCGCAGCTAGTGAAGCCAGCAACAATGAATCATAATTCTACTCAAAGCCCCCAAAATAGGTTTGCTACCCAAAGAAACAGGACTCCAAACAGCTTCACCCACAACACATCAAAATAGACTTGAAATTAGAAGATACAGGTCTCCAATTCAAAGAAACAGACCCAGTTAAATCATGCCACTTATGTTTTTAAATCAGAAGAAATAGGCCTCTACAAATGCAGCCTGCCACACAGTGAAACATCAAACAAATGAGCCCACTTATCATACTTCTCAGCTGTCCCTGATTTTCAGGGACGTCCCTAATTTTACCTGAAACCTCTACTCTGTTCCTCCTACAAATTGTGTTTCCATGACCAAACAATGGGGGTTGTAAGCATAACATAATGTCAGACATTAATGTTACAGACATGCTCTTCCTTAGAAAATGCATTTTACACTACACCACTTATTCTACCAGCTTCCTGAGTGGATATCTCCATTTGTTAAGGTGTGTCCCTGATTTTAAACCTTTGTCCCTGATTATTGTAAGTCTTGTCCCCGATTTATGAGGCAGGAAGTTGAGAGGTATGCCACTTGTAGCTACCAAAACAGGTTTCAAAAATTCCAACAGTCCCAAACAATACCCTGCTAGCCCCTTAGAAATAGTAAGAAAGAAAAGAAATAACCTTCTACCAAGTAGAATCCACAAGAAACAATGTAAAAACAACAAGAAGAAGCTACTGTACTGTACAGATCTGATCCTGTCCCATTTCTAGTTCCTACTAAGTAAGCTGCCTGCCTGATAAGCAAGGAAGCTTATGTATAAACTTTTTTGGCCATAGTATCAGATTTTCTGGAATCCTTCTCAGGAGGCTGTGCAGAAAAGAGGACCTCAGCCCCTTACAGGCAGCTACTTTGACAACACCTTGATCATCAGGGTGGGCATATAGGTATTCCATCTCCAGTCTTTCCATCTAATACTTATTTTTTTAATCTTCTATCTACAGCTGTAGCTGAAGTAGGTGCAGACATGATTTTGAAGTGGCTTTTTGTAGTGATTTGTGTATGGGGACCAACAACTGCCTTGTAGGAGCTAACTCCATCATATCCACAAATTCTGCTTCCTCCTCATTCTCCTCTGTTTCCTGAGGGGGGATGTTTAGGGTGTTCACCATTTGCCTAATGAAAGAGGAAAAATATGAGTAATCTTCTGTAGGCCTTTGAGAGAAGCCATATTCCTGCTCAGCTTAACTGCCTGGTTCAATAAGCTGACTTTCCTCCTCCTCTTCTTCATAGTACATTTCTTCCTCCTCCTCCTCCTCCACAGGCAGGTAGGCTGGAGCCTGACTTGATGGGGGGAAAGGGGAAGGGGAGGCATATTCATAAAATTTCCCAGAACCTGGAAGGCTTGGAAAATCTGCCACATTTTGTTATGTCCTCTGCCGAGGGCATTTGCCTTTAGCCCAAAGCCTGCTCCTTTCCTTTATCTGGAGATGTGGTAAGGACATTCTTTTTTTGTGTGTTTTTTCTTGGTAGACACTGTTTCCAGTGCTTGCTCTGAGGCTCTATTATTTGTATATCTGCCATCACTGGACTCAGGGTTCTCAGGGTTTTGGACATCCAGGTATATTTACCATATCTAACATGCTTATCCGATGTTCGAGCAGCTTTATCCTTTTTCTCTGTCCCCTTTGACAGGGATTGCTACTGTATTTGAGAAGACAACCCCTCTGATGAGTGCTTTCCATCATCATTAGGAACTCCCTCGGAGCCTTTACTATTTTTTGGTGAAATGGAAGTAGACCGAGAAGCCCATAAACTCTTTTCTTAGCCCTTTTCTTTTGAGTTTTAGAGCAAAACATTATACTGAGCCAACAATTAGTAAAACTGTGACCAAGGCACATTAAACAAGCTCATGGCAGTCTGCCTTTGCTAAGATCCAAAAACAATGTTTACCATTTTTAAAGCCTGTTGGTCCTGTTTTCTTTTTCTTAGGTCTATCAGTCATGCCAAACACTGAAGATCTAAAGAAGCAATATTGGTTCCTAAAGAAAAACAGACTAAAAACTCCCCTCAGAACACCACAGGATCAAATTAGTTCTAACAGACAAAATATTAGCATTCAGTTCCCAGTACCAGACACCACTTAATTTACCAAAAGAAAACTGCCTAAAAAGACTTTAAGGTGTTTTTTCTGAGCCAAATATAAATGAGTGACAGAAGCAGTCTGGTTCCCTCTTTAGCTGGATCCACGGCAAACTGCAAACTGCTTGAAAAAAATGCAGTTCAAACACTTCTTCCCCTTTAGTTTTGGTAAAAATAGGGAATCCAATGTGGTTCCCTAAAGGTGGGAACTGCGTTATACTATGGCCTTCTCTGGTTCCTGGGAACTGGACAACCATTCAAAAATTAAGTAGTTAAAATCAAACCCTAAACTAACACAAAGTATCGCTATACTAACTAAAATTAGCTAAAACATTAAAAACTTAAAACAATTAAATGCTTCTGGAGACCAGAATATCGGAGCTGATTTTGGGGCGACTGCTCTCTTCAAGCAGAGAAACAAATCTGATGTTAGTGCCTGGAGTGGAATGTGACACCAATGCAGAGTTTAAACCTTCATTCTATGTTTCAGAATTAGCATAAGGTTCTGTCTCTGGAGCATCACTCTCTCCTGGGAAGATGATGCTTAGTGTAAAGCATCAGTGAGGGATTCCTAGAGTTAGAAAGTTAGATTTTTCTTCAAAAACAGTACATTAAAAACATAACAGCCAGGCCAGCCCGGTGGCACAGAGGGCTGAGGCACAATGCTTACCTCATGTCACTTGAGACCAAGGTTCAGAAATAACCTTGAGTTATCAGGGGTGCAGGACTGGAGCAGCCTAACGCAGCTCTGCTCTTCCGGGGAGGTTGTTGCACCCCCCAAAGTTCCACTTCCATTGGGTGGAGGTCTGATGGCAGTGTAAGTGGGAGGGCCAGCAAGTAGTGGGACGGTGCCCCAGAACACGGCGTGCGCATGCCTGCACACGTGCACGTGAGTGTCAGAGGAGGGCCGGGGAGAAAAGTGGGGAAAAATCAAGGCATAAAAAGATAATAGGAAAAAAAAAACATAAAAGCCAGGCAGAATTGCAATTCAAGTTTAGCGGATCACACAGCATTTGACTGTTTGGCAGACCTTACCTCACTTTTAAAAACAGTCCTATAGCAAGCATCCACAGTATTTGAGGGAAACAACTGATCGACACTGGTCATCTAGGTCGAAAAGTGCCTGAGTCCACCCCATGCCTGAGTCTTCAGGACCAGTCATGGGGAGGAGGGCTGAGCATCCCAGAGGACAGTCTCTTCCTCTGTGGCAAAAGTAACATGCTCGGCACTGCCCTACCACCACCTAGATGGCCACAGGTGGTGAGGGAAGGGGGTGCAGACACTGATGCCTGAAGCTCACAAGCATCCAGAAGGTGTCACGTGCATGTGCTTACATGGGGAGACAGAAGACCCCAAATGGGCGTCTTCAACAGGGAAGATGAAGCCACATCATCTCTCCCAAATCCAATGGACAAACCTCTGCATTAACTCTGCACTTCTGGCTCACCATGGCTGCTGGCTGGACTTGATGACAACGCCCGACACAGTGTTTTAAAGGCAGTGCCCTAGCACCAGAAGGATATTATCTGGAAGGGTTCCAGGGCTGGGGCAATGAACTTCAGCTAGTGCAAATGGAGCAGCTTTCACACAGGACTCCACAACTGGGAACAAAAGGTGTTCTGGCATCACTGGAAAGAGGGCTCTCTGAAGGTCACATGATAATAAGCATAAAATATATGCACACAAACTGGTCTGTGTGAATAAACCTTGTGTCTGTTACATTTCTTGAACCCTGGACTCCAGGTCTAGATACACAGATGGTCAAGGACAGCAAAAAGGCTATGAGTCTGAGTCCACTGAGGCTGCCCTGATGTTCCCATTTTGTTTTATTCTGCATTTTTGCAGCTTGCACGGCAACTGACTTCTTTTTGTTCCTAACACCCCCTTGAAAATGTCCCATTGGGTTCTGAACCCCAAGATAGTTCTGGCACTGATCACATTACTGTGTAGACAGGTCTACCTATTCTTCACCTGCTTCCTGTGGAACTATTTTTACCTTGGTCCAGAATGCCCCTATTCTTTTCCCCCTGGTGTTTATGCTATTCTTCAACTCTATGAACGTCACCTTATTACACTCCTGCAAGCGCTTGTATAGTTCTATCATATCACCTATTTCTGTCCTATCTTTGCTCATAAGTCTTATCCTACAGTCCCTGGATCATGTTTATAGCCCTCCCCAGACAGTCTCCACCCTCCAAAACTGCACATAATGTTTCAGATGAGGTTTAACTAATGACTTCTAGAGTGGCAATATCACCTATTTGCTGTGACTAGTGAAACCCGGCACCTGCTCCATCTCAGCATCCTGTTAAGTTTTCCCACATACGAACATATGAATATGCCAGCAGAAAAAGGCCCAGAGGGCTATAAAATCTGCCCGAGTGTGCAGCTCACTGTATACTTTTACAGCAGCTGCTCCCCCCCCTTCCCATCCATTCCCATCCTCTCTACCCCCCGTCTTTTCCCTCCCACGGTTCTTATCTGTACTTACCCTCCCTTGGACCCTGTCCCACCCCCTTTTAAAACTATCTACTGTCAGTCACCTACCTACGGGCAGACCCCGCTGTGCAGGCTCTCCTATGAGGGTTGAGAAAGGGAACAATGGAGAAGCCTGGCACTCTAGGGGCAGACTCCATGACGGTGGACTGAGGGGTTGACTGGTCCGAAAGAGTGGACAGAGAGGGTAGACAGGCGGGATAGAAACAGTTAAAAAATGGAAAAAAAAAACTATCCACTGTCCGCAATGGGATCAATTCTTCCAGCAGTTTGTTCCAGCCTTCCACCACCCTTTTTGTAAAGTAATGCCTCCTCATCTCCCTCCTAAATCTACCCCTTCCAACTTCAGACTGTGCCCCCTCGTGACCCCCCACTCTCTTTTTTTATTGCTTTTTAATTATATAAAGTTACCATTTCATTCAACAGTACAGTACATCATAGTTTCATACATTGCACTTTTGTACATTCTATAGAAAACCTTACATTACATCTTACTTTCCACCTTTCCATACTCCTGTCCATGTTTCTCTAACGCCATCTGAATTGTCATTACTATTAACCTTGTTTGTTTTTCCAGGTTTCCAACCCCACCCCTTTCCACCTACTCATATCCCCAGCTACTATGTCAAATGTTAGACTATCCCTGTCAAGGTAAAAACTCTGGGTCTTGTTGCATAATATACATTACCCACATTTGCCACTTCTGTCTGAATGTTTCCAATGTATCACTGTAATAAGCTGTAATTCTTTCGATATTATATATATCGTTAACAGTGTTATGCCATTCCTTTTTAGCAGGGGCCTGAGACTGTTTTCATTTTCTTGTTATTGCATTTTTTGCAGCTAGAAGTAGGATTGAGGCCAGAGACCCGGGTGTCAGTCTGGCAGATTCCTGGGGAATACCAAGGAGAATCATCACCGGAGTTAAATATGTTGGTCTCACCCCCATCTGTTAATTCTAGATCAGCCCAATATACCTGCAATCCCGGGCAGTAAAATAAAATATCTGCTTGGTCTGCTTGGGTTTCCCCACAGCCCCTCCAGCATGTTCCCATATTGTGTTGAAAAAGTCTGGCCAAATTTACTGGAGTATAGATAAATCTCATACGGCATTTCCAGGCAAATGCATGCCATAAATTAGAGGAAGTTATTCTTAAAGAACTATCCATGTATTTACTCCAGTCTTCTCCAGAGACGGTAACTGATAAGTCTGCATTCTATCTATCTAACAATGAATTTGTGTTGTCTGAGAGATATTCCATCAATCTGGCATAAAACTGTCCAGTAAGCTTTTCCCATATCTTCCCCAGTTGTGCATCAATCAATAGTTTTAGGACTAATGCAATGGGGTCCTGCATCTTTGTCCGGTCTCTGGACTTGTGTAACACGTAGGTTCTGACCTGCAAGTATCTAAAATGTTCTCTACCCACTAGTCCATATTTTGACTATAATGACTGAAAAAAGTCACTACCCCTTGTTTGTCTAAGAATTGGTCAACGTACGTTAGTCCCAACTGATGCCACCTGGCAAAGGTCATGTCAGTGCGGGGTGGTTAAAAGTCTGGAGTGGTAGACAAGACATTCAAAAAATAAAAATATGAATGCTAGGTTGTTATTCTGAAATATGGACTTCCAAATTTTGAGTGTTGCTGCCGTATACTGGCCAAAGTCCTCCTTAGACATTTTCTTATTAGAAATATTAAATAGGAAATATCCTGTGTCATGAAGATCGTATAACATAAAAGCATAGTTATGTAAGAACTTACCATAACAGTAGATCTTCGAGAGACGATCTTGCAGTAGGTAATCACCTTGAGGACTGCGGCCCCTGGCATCAGGACCACACAGAAACTTTAGCCAGCAGTGTCTGATGGGGGACCGCCCACCCAACGTTACATGACTGATTTCAGCGTGATACTATATAGTGGGCTGTCCCCACACCCACCTTCCAGTTCCCCCGCGAACACCTCTAAGGAGGTATGACAGGAGAAAGGACAAGAGGCTCCTGGAGCTCAGAATAAGCCCAGGAAGAAAGAGTAGAAAATAATAGGGGGATGGAGGGAGGCAAAAAGTTTACCTACTGCAAGAGCCTCTCTCGAACATCTACAGTTACGGTAAGTTGTTACGTAACTGTACTATCTTACTTCGAGAGGGCTCTTGTAGTAGGTAATCACCTGGAGGACTGAGTCCCAAGCAGTTGATCAGAAGATTCTGAAACCTAGGAGGCAGGAAGAACAATCTGCTACAAGCACAGAAAAAAATTAAAGGCAGGAGGCCTTGATGCACAGTGAGGCCAAATCCTGCCTGCACCTAAACGCAATGTCCAGACTGTAATGTCTTGTGAAAGTGTGGACTGCACTTCAGGTAGCCACTGCACAGATGTCAGCTGTGGACACATTTCTGAAAAAGACCACAGAGGTGGCTATACCCCTGCTGGAATGCCCCTTCACTCCCCCACAGGAGGGTCTTACCATACTTCTGGTAGCAGAAAGTAAAGCAGTTAACCAGCTATTTTTGGTAACTGCCACACCCTCTCTCTTGGGTGCAAAACAAACAAAAAGCTGATCTATTTTTTGGACAGACTTTGTTCTGTTAGTGTAATAACGGAAGATTTTATGAACATCTAAAGTATGTAGAATTGCCTCTCCCCGATTAGAATGCTAGGGGTAGCTCATTGATAACTGAATCCACTGGTTTAATGTAAACTCAGAAACCACTTTAGGCAAAAATGTAGGGTTGGTCCAAAGATCCACCTGGTCTCTGTGGAAAATTAAATAAGGCTCCTTAGAAATCAGGGCCTGAAGCTCTGAAATCCTTCAAGCTGAAGTAACTGCCACTAAGAAAAGCGCTTTCCAGGACAAATAGCACATATTGCAAGAACCAGCTGGTTCAAAAGGAGGCAAAGTCAACTTTTCTAAAATAAAATTAAGATTCCATGGTGGCACAGGACTGCGTACCAGGGGCTTGAGGTGCAGAATCCCCTTCAGGAAAGTCTTAGAGACTTTTAACTGTGCTACTGACCTGCCATCCACCAAGGCATGGTAGGCAAAGACAGCCAACAAATGGAACTTCAGCGAAGAACAGCCTAGGCCTGAATCATAGAGGTGCAGGAGATACTCCATGATGGAACAGGGCATGAGAACAGATCCCAACCCTTTGCAGTGGCCCAAATGGAAAAATGCTTCCACTTCATGGCATAAGTGATTCTTGTAGATGGCTTTCTTGCCTCTATGAGTACCTGAGCCACTCTAGAAGAGACTCCATACTGGGAAGCAGCTATGTCTTGAGGAGCCACGCATGAGGGACTTCAGTCCCAGATGGACCAGCATGCTCTCCTCCTGGGTCAGGAGGTCACTGCAGAGAGGCAGTGGAACCGGAGGCTCCACTGCTAGTTGCTGAAGGAGCGGAAACCAAACTTGGAGAGGCCAAAATGGGGCGATCAGAACCATGCGTGCCCCTTCTACTCTCAGCTTGAGCAGAACCCTCTGTAGAACCAGAAAGGGAGGGAAGGTGTACAAAAACCTCCCTGTCCAGCAAAGAGACAGCGCATCTCACCGGAAAACACCATGCCCTGGAGCAAGCGAACAAAACTTGGGTAGTTTTGCGTTGTATGGGGACGCAAACAGATCCAGTTCCAGCCAACCCCACAGGTCAAAGATGGAGTCGACCAGCTCCTGCTTGAGCTCCCACTCGTGGGCTCTTACTGCGGTGTAGCTGAGACTGTCTGCTAGAATGTTTTGCATGCCTGGCATGTGGACAACTGTGAGGTGAATTCAATGCAGAACAGCCCAATTCCACACTTGTGTCGGGGTACGAACGGGTGCCTCCCTGCTTGTTGAGGTATCACACCACACATGTTGTCTGACTGGACTAATAGAGTACCCTGGGGAAGCAGATGCTGGAAGGCTTGAAGAGCGTACAGCACTGCTCTCATTTCTAACATGCTGATGCGCAGAGAGGACTCCACTAGGGACCAAGAACCTTGTGTCCTGTGGTCTCCCAAATGAACACCCCACCCTGCTCCTGATGCATCCATTGTCTGGATCTGGGCAGGAGGAGGGGACTGAAAAGGGATCCCCCTGGTGAGACTGGAAAGATCCTGTAACCATAAAAGATCCCTCTGCATGGAATCTGAGACCACGACCATCCTGTCCAGGTCGTCCATCCTCAGGTCCCACTGAGTCCTGAGCGTCCACTGTGAAATATGCATATGAAGCTTGGCTAAAGGCACAGTGGGGATGGCTGCTGCCATCAGGCCCAAAAGTTGAAGAATCGACCAGGCCAAAACCTTCCTGTTGGAGGCCACCATATGGGCCTGCCTCTTGCAGGGTTTCTACCCTGTCCAAAGGGAAGAGTGCCATACCCTGAACCGTATCCAACACTGCCCCAATGAATTGCAGGTGTTGGGAAGGGGCAAGCTGGGACTTCGGGAAGTTTACAGTGATCCCGACTTGACTGAACAGTTCCAGGGTTGCAGACAGGGATAGTTCCAGCTGTTCCCTCGATGGTGCTGACAGGAGCCAGTCGTCGAGGTAAGGGAACACACTGTGGCCCTGGCGACTCAGGGCTACTGCCACTACTGCCAGGCACTTGGTGAACACCCGAGGTGCTGAGAAAAGATCAAAGGACAAGGCCCTGAACTGGTAATGGTCCCCTTAGAAGGAGAACTGCAGGTAGAGACGGTGAGCCTTGAAAACAGGGATATGCCGATATGCGTCCTGCATATCCAAAGCACAGAGCCACTGCCCCTGGTGCAGGAGGGCAGCAAACCCGGGAGAGTCAGCATTCAAAACCTCTTGTACTCTATGTACAGGTTTAGAGTGCTGAGGTCCAGAATGGGATGCAAATCCCCCATCCTTTTGGGGATTAGGAAGGAAGTGGGAGTAGAACCCCTTCCCTACCTGGTGCACGGGAACAGGTTCTATTGCTCTGTTTTGCAACAGAGCCTGAATTTCCTCTCTCAGAAGAGTGATGTGCACCTTCAGATAATGGGAATGGGCCGGGGGCCTTTCTAGAGGTTTTGAAAGAAACTCCAGGGTGTGGTCTGCCTCTATAAGTTGAAGAACCCAAGAGTTGATCATCACCACCAGCCACCCTGGCAGATGACAGACAAATCTTCCATCCACCGGCTCCCCTGAATGAACTGGAGGGGAGGGGTCACATAGCGAGTCATGCGAGGGAGGGAGAGTTGGGGAGAGCTGCACCTGATGCCCACTGGGATTTGGCCGGGGGTACGGCAGAGACTGGCTGTGCCTGACATTTGTTTTAAAGCCGGGCCGTCTGCTGTTGCTTTGGCTGCTGCTTTCCTTGCTGCCAAAAAAGATTTCTTGGCCCGAAACTTTGGCCAGTACAAGGTCTGCACCAACCTAAGGGCCTTGCCTTCATCCTGCAGGGCTGTTATGATGTCCTGGGCATCTCCTCCAAACAGGACTGACCCCCTAAACGGGGTGTCCTGGATGGCAGACTGCATGTCTTGTGCCAGGCCAGATACTCATAGCCAGGAAAAGCACCTTAGGCTAACGGCCATGGTGGCCGCTCTTGCAAAGGAGTCTACTGCGTCGTAGGTCATGTGAAGTGAATGCCTAAAAGCAACCTTTGCTGAACAGATAGAATCTGCTAGAAGAATCTTTGACTCTGAGTCTGGTAAAGCCTCAATGGCTGGTTACAGCTGGGCAAACAAAGATTTCAGGTAAACCAGCATATGCCTGACATAATTAAAGAGCCCTCATGGCCAGAGTGGAGGAAGAGCAGAACTTCAGGCCAAACTGGTCCAGTTGCCTAGATTCCTTGTCCTGGGGCAAGGTACTCATGTGTCTGGGTTTGGTCGAGCAGTCATGAGCAGCCGCTGTTATGACTGAATTGGCTTTAGGTTGCGTACTGAGATGGTCCTTCCCTGCTGGCATCCGATAAGTGTGGTCTGCCTTCTTGGCCACCACCAGGATGGATGAGGGCATCATCCATATAGTGTATGCTAGGTCCTCATGTGGTTTGAGTGGGAGGGGTAAGAACCGGTGTTGTCTCTTGCATGTCCAGATGCTCCACCAGGCATTGCCTCTTGGGATCCTGGGCAACCAACTTCCATTGGTACACCTCAGCAATTTTTCTAAGCAAATCCGCAAAGGAAGGATCTTCCGGAGGGTATTTGGGGGACTCCTAGGGCTGGGGTTCCCTTATAAGCGGAGTCTCAAACACAGATCTAATCGACTCGGAGGAATCTGATTCTGAATCCTGGTCTGAGTTGGAGGAATCCCAGGGTTCTGACGCAGGGTTAATAATTGGCCGAGCCGGCGTTGGAGCCTTCGAAGGGGGCCATCCTTGGCTGGGGTGAGGGAACCAGAAACTGCCTCGGTTACTGTACATCAGGGCTCCTAGGGAGTTCCTTGGAGGGCTGATGGCCACCTAACTCCAACACTAACCGGACCTTAGTCTCTGACCACCAGGACTGCAGGATGGATCTGAAGTCCACAGGCTGTGCTGAGGCTAGAGAGGGTAACCAGCGGCAAAGCCCAACTGCGAGTAACCCGGTGCATTGAAAAGAGGTGATGGATAACTCGGCAAAGGGTAGGCCGGATCACACCCTGGCATCTGAAACCTAGACAGGAGGAAACCCGGTGGGTTATACGCTGGAGCCTGTGGTGTCAGGTAACCTTACGGTGGGAACCCAGACTAAATGCCCTACGGAGGATACCCTGATGGAGAGTAACCAGACTGAAGGCCTGATGGAAGAAACCTTGACGGAGGATCCGATGGGGGGCTCTGAAGATGGAAGGCTCTGGAAAGGTGATGTCTGGCATTGGGCGTGCTGGAGGTACAGAAGCCCCTGATGACGGGGGAGTTAGCTGGGTAAAGTCTGGGATGTCATCCACTCCTGACACTGAATCCGTGGGTGTGTCCGGCAGGAGGCCACCTGACGGAAGACCCTCTTGACCTGTCCCCGTGTCCATGGGGAAGGAAGGAAGGAAGGGTGAACCACATCCCAAGGGGAGGGTGAGACCCGGTGTGGCGAATCCTCAGGGGAAGGCAGAGGCAAATCCAGCAGCTGTGAGTCATCGGGCCCTGCGCTGGACCACGACACAGGATCGGTGGTGTCTGACTTATCGGCCTATCTGACCTTGCGAACGTCAGACAGGCTGATGTTTGACTTACCAGTCGCTGCCAGGCAGGACTCAGAATCTTCCAGGCCCGACCCAACTGCCTGTGCCAGGAGCTTGTTGGAGGGCCCGACAAGTGACTTAGTGGCTCCACTCAACGCGGCAGACCCCCCCAGTGGAGATGGGTCTGAACGCAGCAGAGGCCGAGGTTCCTGCGGCCACCAGGACCAGTGGGCAGGGGGCCTGAGGACTGCTCCTTAGGTGGGGCAGGCTGAGCCGCAGCAGATGACTTTCCAGAAGAAGAAGAATGCTGCTCATCCAAAGGGCCTGAGGGTGGCTTCAGAAGCGGGGAGACCGGTTCTGGCATACCTCTCAAATTTTAGTCCCCCAAATGTGGAACATTGCCTCTCAAAATGTGGAACATATGAGCAAAACTTGGAACGCTAAATCAAATCTTTGCCTAGGAAGCTCAAAATACTGTTAAAATGGTTGCATTTATGTTCAGAAAGTCTGTTATTAATTGAATAATATATTTTTTTGCATCATTTACTATAGATTTTTGCTTTAAAATGTTAATACTGAATATGGGACAGGTCCTCACAATGTGAAACAGGGAGCTTTTGTGAAGTAAAATGAGGAACGTTCCTCGTAATGTGGTACAGTTGAGAGGTATGGGTCCTGGTCCCGATGCTTCTCCTTCTCTTTCTTCTTCTCATGCTTGGACTTGGTGGAAGAGGTAGAAGCACTGTGGAGCTTTTGCAGCTCTTTCTCCATGGTGGCTATTCGCTGCTTTAACAAGTAAGCCTCGAGGGCCTGTTGGCAGCGCTTCCGAGTGGTCGGACTGAAGCTGGCGCAGGCATCACAATCTTCGACCTTGTGCTATGGGCCTAAGCAGAAGAGGCAGAGGGAGTGCGAATCCCTGTACGATAGTTACACGCCGCATGAAGCACACTTATTCTTGTGCTTGAGGCTAGAAGATGACGACATGTACAAAATAAAATAAGATGCTAATTCTGAAATAAAGAAAACAGATAGTTATACCGTAAGCGGCTGAACTGCAGCGTACGATCTCCACAAGGTCTGACTGTTCAGGTTGATGGTGGAAAATAACTGGAAGGTGAGCTTGGGGACCAACCACTATATAGGGTCATGCTGATCTCAATCACGTGATGTCAGGTGGGCAGTCCCCCATCAGATACTGCTGGTTAAAGTTTCCGTGTGGTCCTGACGCCAGGGGGCGCAGTCCTCAAGGTGATTACCTACTGCAAGAACCCTCTCAAAGTAAGATCTATATGTTTCCAATGGGTATGAGTGGTCGGATTTAGCCAGCCAATGGAAGATCAATCTTAACTGGGCTGCCCTGGCATAGTTACGCAGATTTGGTAGGCCCACTCCTCCTTGCCACCTGGGCAGTTACAAAATGGTGTATCTAATTCTGGGTGTACGGTCAACCCATATAAAATGAGATATAATTTTATCCCAGTGCCTAAAGTATATGTCATTTGGGGAAAAAGGAACTGATTGAAATATATGTAACAGGCACGGCAGTATATTAAACCTCACTATTTCAATACATGAAAATAATGGGAGTGGTAACAGATTCCACGCCTCCAAGTCCCTTATTATAATTTGTGTCAATGGCTTATAGTTTAATAATTCTAAGTTGAGGAATTGTTTTGGTACTGTGACCCCTAAATATTTCACTTTCATCCTGTGCCATTAGAAGGAGACTCCACCTCGAGTGTTCCTGAGCAGTGTATAACTATGTGTTAATACTTCTGTTTTATGTAAGTTTAATGTGAATCCTGATACTAAGCCGTAATCTTGTATTAGTTCCCACAATTTTGGAATAGACTCCATTGGATCTATTTATTTATTTTCAGTTCTCTTTATCCTCCTTCTCTCCCACCTGGCCTGAAGCCCTCCTGGTCTGCCACCCCGCTGGAGCTCTCCTCCATTTCCACCGACCACTCTGAAACCCTTGAAGTGGGGCCACCATTACTCCTCCAGCGCTCTATCTGAAATCCAGATGGGAGTGGAGGAGAGAGACACAGACCAACCAGGTCAGACTTGGCAGTGGGCATGGGGGAGATCCTCTGATCCCTCCTTCATCTGTCTGGGTGCCAGGATTTTTCTTTTTTTTTCCGTTGCCAGAGGTGCGGTCATGCAATGATGGCCAGCACGTGACGGGCGCACTACCGCACCCAGCCACAAACCATCCGCCATCGCCTCCATACTCCAGTAGCGTGTCACCTGCTTGTTGCAATGCCCCCAGTCTCCACTAGGAACCACTGTAACAGCGGGATAAGCAACCCACCCACCCCCAGGAGAGGAGAGCAGTCCTCCGAATGCTCACTCTTCCTCCTGCCCCTGCCGCCCCCGACGACCTGAACTCGCCCCCAAACCTGGGTTGCTGGTGTGGCATCCAGCACCTCAACCCTCAGTGCCACTGGGCCTGCTGTTGGATTTATTAATGTAGGTAAAATGTCATCTGCAAATAGTGCAATTTTAAATTCAATGCCCTCAGCGGGTATTCCTTCTACTTCCTCACATTGTTGACTTGCTATGGCCAATGGCTCAATGTAATGGGTGAATAATAATGGGGAAAGGGGACATCCCTGTTTTGTCCCACGCTCCAGAGATATTAGTTGGGTAAGTGTGCCAGTGACGCAAACATAAGCCTGAGTGAAGTCAAAGGCCATTGTGTGCCATAAGAAGGACCGCAACACTTTGTTGAAGGTCTTCCCGGCATCACAACTTAGCGCTACCAGAGGGATTTTCCTTCATACTGCATGATCCATCAGTAATAGGGTTCTCCTAATGTTATCTGATGTTTGTCTTTTTTGTACAAAACCTGATTGGTCTTTATGTATTAGTGCAGGGAGTAAACTGGCCAATCTATGAGCCCAGATGACTGTATATAATTTATAAACTACGTTTAACATAGAAATGGGTCTATATGAGGACATCTCACAAGGTTTCTTCCCCGGTTTTAGTATGGCTGAAATAGTGGCATACTGCTATGTATCGGGGGGGGGGGCCCTCTCCAATGGCTGAAAAAGGCCTTATACCACCTAACAGAATATCCATCTTGGCCTGGACACTTCTGCATCTTCAAGTCTATGAAGTTTATGAATCTCCGCACTTCTTATGGGCCTTTCTAAGTATTCTACTTGTTGGGTCATTAGCGTAGGAATTTGCAATTTTGACAAAAATGTCTTCTGCATGTCTTCCTCGGGTGGTGTCCTGTCACTACATGGGTTTTGATAATATTTCTGGAAAATTTTTAATATCTCATCTATCTTGGTAGTGCGACTTCCCTTATCAGGGTCCTTCATTGTTACAACCCTAACTGTTTTTCCTATGCTGTCTGATCCTTCTGGCTAACATTCTTGTTCCCTGAGCTCCACCCATATAAAGATAATGATGTATAAAAGCATTTTGTTGGGCTGTTTTTTCATCCATCTGTTTTTGTATGTCCTGCTTCACTTCTCTTATCTGAGGGTTCACTTCTAAAACTCCTGCCCTTAGCAAAGTTTGTAATGAAAATGTCTAGAGAAGTTCTTTATATTTTATCTCTTGCTGTTTTTTTCTAGATGCAAATTCTAATATAGATTCCCTCATCACCATTTTTATAGTATCCCATAGCAGTGTGGGTGTCACTCCTATCCCTCACAGTCCAACCGTATTTGTTTGAGCTTTTCAGCATGAATTTTTTTTTTAATTCTGCATCCCTTAGAAAAGTTGCATTAAATCTCCAGAGTGTTTTCTTGGATTGTTTGCGCAATTGTAATTTTAAAAGCACTGAGGTATGATCCAATAAAATACAGGGCGCCTGTGACATACCCTGGATGTTACCAAAATGCTCCCAGGTGGTGAGAAAATAATCAAGTCGTGAATGTGTACCAAAGCATGGGGAGAAAAAGGTGTACTGGGAGCCTGTGGGAAATAATGTGTGCCACACATCCAGTGTTCCCATTTGAGCTATTTCTTTTTTAAAGAACTTCTGCGCTGGTGTGTTCCTACTTCGCCGGGGGTTAGTGGTATCCTTGTTTGAGTTCAAAAGCATATTTAGGTCCCCCCTTTTATCAACTGTCCTCGCATCTGGTTCATCAGACAATTCAAATACTTACTGGAGTGATTGTCTGTGGCGGTAGATACAAACTGACCAGAGTAACCTCCAGCTCATACAGTTTATCCTGTACTATTATGTAACGTCCCTGTGGGTCTACATAGCTATTCTTAAGCTGAAATTGGGTATTATCAGGAATCAATATAACTGTCCCCTTCCCCTTTCCCTCTGGGTATGCTGACTCATATACCCTGTATCTCCCAACGTTTGATAGTTTGGTATGTTCTGGACTGTTTAAATGGGTTTCTTCTAAGTATATAATATCTGCGGGGTGTTTACGCAGGTACTGAAAGAGTCGAGATCATTTAACAGGATTAATCAGTTTATATTCATGGATGATATGCTTATTGGTGTCGTATCCATTCCTTTGGTAATGATGTTTATGAAATATTGGACACAGGTCCATGACCCCTTTGTGGCTTACCCCCTTCTACCGGAATCCCCACAGACATTCCCTAACACAGCTGCTTAATATAAAGATTTGAGATCTGCTGCTGTATACTCTGTGACAATTTCTTATAGTAAGTTAAGCATGTGGAAGCTTGTGCAAAGTGTTCAATGTCCCTATACATGCAAGACCCTTTGATAAAGCTCACTTGATTGGTGAAACGCATTAGGGACATGAGTGTGGAGCTGTTGGTGGAGTTTTGTTTCATACTGAATCTGTAGATTTTGTATGCTTTTTAGAAAACAAACCTTTTTATATGGACCAATAAAAGCTATGTTTTATGGCAAGATTTGGTCTGGGCAGCATTCATTCAGCATTCTTCAGTTGATGTGCTATTGTGAGTACCAAGCTATATAATTTTATGCTGTGCTTTGGCAGGTGCCAGCATCCTTGCTACCTAAATTACTTTCAGCCTTGGTACTACCTTTCCCAGGTTGCGGCTCACACCTCCCTACCTTCCTTATAGATGTATCTTGCAATAATATTATTGTACTGTGCCTTTTGTCTCCTCGTATTATGGCTTATTTTTGGTTTTTGCAACCACAACCTAAAAAAGAAACTAATAAAATTAACGTCATATTTAGCATGATTAGTTACTCCTCCAACAGGCAGCTTCATATTTGAACCTAAAGAATCCTGGTCCAGCACCCTCTCTGGGGTCAAAAACCAAACTAGGGTACAAAATTCTGAAATGGATGGCGTATGCCCTACCGAAGCAGATGTACCAAAACAAACTATATACAAAAATCCTTCCAAGGTAGGAACGTAACCCTGTCTACACCCTTTATACTTGCACCTAAGGACTCCATTACTGGTGTTCTAGTGCAAGATTGAGGGAGATTCAGAAACTGTCTGAATTACATTCCCTGTTATCCGAGTATAACCCCCCTACAAATGGGGGTTCCTGAAAAGTCTTCCTCGAGCATGCCTAAATGCTCACTGCCAGGCTGGTGTCCTGTGTTTTAGCAGTTTAAATGTGATTGCCAGAGAGTGCCTGTATTAGCCTCCGTGTACTGTCTCTTTAACTCATTGAGTCCAGTAGATGCCATATGGTGTCGGAACCTCCATTACAGAACTTGGCCCAAAATGGCCACCAGGACTCAATGAGAGCTGCCTGGACTGCAGTCATAAGTAATCTAAGAGGGAGCTCTGTTGAAAGATGTAACTATTTGCTGAAAATCATTTAGAGTGATAATGACAATGTAGTTTGTCTAACCTGCCTTCTTTGCAGCAAGGACTGTTTTGTTTATCTCCACTATCTTGGTCCTGGAGTGTGAATTGGACCAATCAGTTCTGGTGGGACCTAAAATGGAGCCGGACTACAGGAGCTGTCTGGAGTCAAAATCTGTAGGAATCGTAGTTTTGGGCTTTTGGTACCTTTTTGCACCTGAAGGAGATGAAGATTTTGCTGCATGTGATCAGCCTGTCAGGATTTCCAGCTCCTTCTGAATCCCCAGTTTGTGCAGAGACTTTGTGATCATGACCGGAGAGCGGTTTGCATGGTACAGTAGAATTTCCTTATATGTAAATGTGCTGTGTATTGAAAGGGGGTCGTGATTTGGTTCCCCACTGTGTGAACTGTGTTCTGCTTGCTGGAAGCTTTATCCAGCCTAATCAGACTGAATCCGCGTTCATCTCCATTCGGCCTGGGCCATGCCATGCTGGCCCTGCCAGACTACCCCACTGCACAGAGAATGCCACTGACAAGAGATCTGCCTGGGGATCAGCCCCCTGCTCCACGCTTGCACAGGAACGACGCCATGGCGAAAGGTGTGAGCCCTGCTTCTCCTGGCACTCCAGATTAACCACCTGCTGTCTCAGTTTTTGTCCAGCCTGTGTCCAGTTTTGGATATCGTGAGTAATCATCAGGGGTACCGTGTGAAATCATCGCGGACACAATATCACTGCACATAACAAAGTAGGCTACACATCGCCGACTACAATGTCAGCATGTAACTTAATCGCCCACCCAAACCCCGTGGTCAGTGCACGGCACGGCCGTGTAATGAATTCATCCTCATCGCCTGTTGTCTCTACAGAGTCATTCAAACACCCTCAATCCAAGGTAAGAGTTCATCTGCCATTGCTCCATCATGGCCTTAATATTAACTCTGTGTTGTTCAGTTCGAATGGGGGTGCTGTATACACCATTGGAGAAAGCCTCATGTAACAACCAAAAGATTCCAACACAGCCCTCCTTAATGTGTTCTTGTTTAAGCTCAGTTTGACCGAGGCTGGAGGGAATGAATGTTAATGAGAAGGGAAAGAACGGAGGATGGAATGAAAGAACAGTTCACTCAACAGTTCCAGAAGGGCATATGACCCTCTCTTTTCTGTGGCTCTGATCGTGATGTTTAACCTGGGCACCAAAACTGTACACAGTACTCCAAGTGTGGTCTCACCAACGATCTGTACAGTGGCAGGATGACTTCTTCCCTTCTAGAGGTGATGCCCCTGACAATGCACACCAGCATTTGATTGACCCTTGCTGCCGCTGGCATGGGGTCATAATGTCGCAAGGCATTATGCCGCATGGCAGAATCGCGCTGCCAATACAGAGCGATTACTGCTATGCAGCGTAAGTCTTTTTTTCTATTAAGTGTATGACATTATGACCTGGTAGGGCTGCCGCCCTCCAGCACTGTGCCAATATTTTCAAGTCTCCCGTGCCTAGTACCCCTAGGTCCTTCTCCTCCTCAGAAATAGATACCTGCACTCCTCCAGCCAACAGGTGGTCTTAGGATTTCTGACTCAGAGGTGCATGACCTTACACTTCTTCACATTAAACCCCAGCTGCCATACACCGGACCAGTGCTCGAGTTCTGCCAAATCTTCCCTGAGTTCCTGCCTCCCTTCCTCACTGTCCACTGTCACACAGATCTTTGTGTCGTCGGTGAACAGGCTGATCTTACTCTTGATCCCATCTGCTATATCCCCAATAAAGATGTTAAATAAAACGGGGCCTAGTACCGAGCCCTGTGGTACTCCACTGGTCACAGGCCTTGGTTTGGAGCTTCCCCCTTTATAATTACCCTCCGCTGTCTGTTCCGCAGCCAGCTACTAACCCAACCCCCCAGCTTGTCCCCAGCCCTAAGGGTTCCTCAGCTTGCTCATATGCTGCACTGCATTGGGAAAAGGCTTTTAAACTGCTGATTATTATCACTGCTAGCTCCCATTCTTCCTTTGAGAGCTCTACCATGATCCCATTACTGCAACAGTCTGTTTGTGGATTTTTGTTCCCAGTGTGCATTACTTTACATTTTTTGGAATTGGACTTTAATTGCCAACCTCTGGACCACAAATCTCTTCTCCTTGGAAACTGATGCAGAGTGCTTAAATGTCTGCATTGCTTTTTACTTATAAGAAGAGAGAGAGAAAAGGGAAAGAAAAACATAACTTTTTTTTTAATTTGTTTATCTCCTGAGTTGCCCTGGCCTGCCCCCTTCCTACCAACACCCCCACACCCCGGTCCCACCACCCAGCTTCTCTGAGACATACCTTCCCACCACCATCCTCTACTACAGGACTGTAGGGAGTGCTCAGTCACCAGTGCGGGGCCTGCGAGGAGCCAGCTGTCATCCTGCAGCTGGGGTGTTTTTCCACCAATTTTTTACCCTGGGCCCATAGGACACACAAAGAGCACAATGTGCGAGCTCTGCCTTTGCAGAGATGCCCTGGCACCCTGAACATATGAAAATGCTAACAGAAGCAGGCCTTACAGTCTATCGAGTTTGCTTGATTGCGCAGCTAGCCCCTCAACTTGCAGATGCCCTTCCCTCTCCACCCCTCTTCATCATAATCCCCCCCCACCTTGTCCCAACCCCTATTAAAGCCATCCACCATTCTACAGGACACCACCCCCTCTGGCAGAGCATTCCACATGTTCACTGCCCTTTCCGTGAAAAAATGCCTCCTGATTTCCCACGTGAATCTTCCCTCCTCCCACCTCAACTGATGCCCTCTCATATCCCTCTCTCTTCTAAGCTGGAAAATCCCTTCCATATTAACCTTATTTATCCCCTTGAAGTATTTAAATGTTTCAATCATATCCCCCCATCCTTCCTCTGCTCCAGGGAATACATGTTCAGCTCTGTTAATCTCTCCTCATAGGACCTTCCCTCAAGTCCCTGGATCATCTTTGTTGCCCTACGCTGCACCCCCTTCAACTACCTTATGTCCTTCTTCAGGAACAGATTTTAATTGCTGCCTTATTACTCAAGGTGGGCCTTCACGAGAGACCTGTACAGGGAAGGATGCCTCCTATTCCTGGAGGAGATTCCTCTCACTATACACCCTAGCATCCTACTGGCCTTTGCCGCCGCCTTCCTGCATTGGGCCGAGTTGTTCACGCTGCCCGTTATAATAACCCCCAGATCCTTTTCTTCCTCATTACTTGCCAGTTGTACCTCAGCCAGCTGATAGCTCCTCCCCTGGTTTCTAGCTCCTAAGTGCAGTATCTTGCACTTCTTGGCATTGAACCCCAGCAGCCATGTAACTGACCACTCCTGTAGTTTGTTCAGGTCCTCCTGCAGCCCCTTCCAGCTTTCAATGTCATCTACCACAGCTCCTATCTTCGTATCGTCCACAAACAGACTGATCCTACTCCGGACCCCATGTGAGATATCAGCTATGAATATCCCAAACAACACTGGTCCCAGTACCAGTCCCTGTGGCGCCCTGCTCGTCACTGCCCTTGGTGATGACAGCTCCCCCACCACAACCAACACCACCCTTTGCTGCCTTCCATTCAGCCAGCTGATGATCCAACTGACCATCTTTGTTCCCACCCCTATGTATTCCAGCCCTTCCCCCAGTCTCCCATGTGGCACGGAATCAAAGGTCTTGCTGAAGTCCAAATACAGGATGTCCACAGCATGCCCCTGTCCAGTTCCCTGGTCACCCAGTCACAATACTCAACTAGATATGTCTGGCAGTATTTGCTGGAGACAAACCCATGTTGATGACTGTCCTGGAGACTATTGTCCTCCAAGAAGGTCACCAGCCGCTCCATTAGAATTGTCTCCATGAGCTTTCCCACAATCGATGTGAGGCTCACTGACCTGTAGTTGTCTGGCTCATCCCTGAGCCATTTTTGTGAATGGGCACCACATGGGCCATCCTCCAGTCCTGTGGTAATCCTGTGTCCAGGGAGGTACGGAACAGGTCAGTCAGCGGCCCCACCAAGCTCTCTGCCAGCTCTCTGAGTACCCTAGGGTGAATGCCATCTTGTCCCAGTGCTTTGTCCTCCCTTAATGCCCTCAATCCTTCCAGAACCCTGTCCTCCACAATCCCTACGTCAGCCACCCTCCCTCCGCTACCCTCCCTACCCCCTTGGGATACCTTCCCCTCTTTCTGCTTCACCACACAGAACAGTAGTATTCATTTAATGCCTCTGCCTGTCCCCCCCCCTCCACCCACCCTCTGTCCTACCTAATCCTCACAATCTGGGCTTTGTTCTTCCTTCTTTCTCTAATGTATCTGAAGAAGTCCTTTTCTCCTTCCCTAATACCCTGTTCCAGTCTCAGTTCTCTGGAGGCCTTGGCCACTCTGACTAGCCTGGTAACCTCCCTGGACTTCTTCGTATACTCTTCCTTCTCAACCCCCGATTTCTTGAGTTTCCGAAATACCTTTCTCTTGGCCCTTACCCCCTCCATGACTTCCTGAGTCAACCAACTGGGCTTCTTTGCCCTTCCCTTCTTACTCTGTGCCTTTGTACATGCCCCAGTGGTCTCTGTCAGACCTCTTTTAATAATATCCCACTTCTGACTGGCATCCATATCCAGATGAATGCCTGCCAGATACTTACGCAAAATTTCCCCCATCCTTCTAAAGTCTGCCCATTTAAAATCAGTCACCCTGGTTTCCATACCCCCCGTTTCCCTACTCATACTAAGAGTGAACCACACTGAGTGGTCGTCACTCCCAGCCAGAGGGTCCTCCATCCCCAGATCCCCATAGCCTCCCCATTTGAAAGTACCAGGTCCAGAGTCCTATCCAATCTAGTAGGCTCCTGTACCAACTGCTCCAGGAAGCGGTCCTGAAATGCCTCTAGTACGACCTGCTCCCTTACACTCATGGTGGCTGCTCCACTCCACTCCAGGTAGGTTGTAGTCCCCCACCATCACTGTGCTCCCCTTCCTACATACCCTTCTGATTTGCTCAGCTAGCTCTCTGTCCAGGTCCTCCCCTTGCGCTGAAGGTCTGTATACTATCCCCATCCTCATTGTCCTATCTCTCAAGTCCTGAAGCTGCATCCATAGGACCTCAGTTCTATCTTCTTCCCCTCCTCCCTTGTACACCTTATCCCTTCTCGTACGTAGACTGCCACGCCCCCCCCTTCCCTTTAGCCTTATCCTTCCTGAATATTTTGTACACTGGGATCATCATACCGCAGTTCTTGTTCTGAGTAGCCCACAATTCTGTGAAGGCCGCAATGTCCACCCTCCTCATTGCCAAGAGAGCCTGCAACCCAGCTAACTTATTGCCTAGGCTCCTCGCATTCAACGTGACCACCCTCCACCCCGTATTCTTCCATGCCTTACCCTGGATTTCCCCTTTCCCTCCCTCTGTGGCTCTATCCCAACTTCTCCCCTGTTGTCTTGGGGCTAAGCTCATCAGGCTCCCCTCTCTGAGTTCCCTGACTACCATCTGTCCACTCGCCACGTCCCCACATAGTTTAAACTCACCTTTGCTGCTATGTGCTCCTCTATCCCGTTTTAATAATCCCTTTTCCTCCCTGCTCAAGTGTAGCCTATCTCCTGCGCATGGATCATTGTTGTCCCAGGTTGGTCCCCAGCCCCCCCACTAACCCATACCTCTTTGGATTGATATCATTCCCCCAGCCATGTGTTGAACACCCTAATTCTCCCCTTTCTCCCCTTCCTCACACACAGAACTGGAAGCACCTCCGAGAAGGCCACCGATTCCCCTAGTTCCTCACACACCCTACCCAGTTTCTCAAACCTCTCCCTCACAACTTCCGCCATCTCCCCCACCAGGTCATTTGTACCCACATGTACCACAAGATGCAGCTTCCTCCTCCTACCCCTTCTTGCACACTTCAGATTTGACTGCCCCACCCTGCCTGCAGTTAACCCAGGTATAGACTCCACCCATATAAGATGGTGCCTTTCTCCCTTACTGACCCATCTTATCCCTTTTAGTACAGAATCCCCCAGCACTAGTATCCCCCCCCTCATCATTCCTCGTTCCCGCCCCCACCTTACTACCACTGTACCTATCTCTGGAGTCCGCCCCTTTTGTTTCTCTGCCCTTCCCCCAATGCTCCCTCCCCTGATCTGTCCCCCACCCCCATCCCTATCCTCCACTTCCTTCCCAACCTCCCTGAACCCTCCTCCCCGCCCCATCCCATCCTCCCTCCGTTCTTTGCTCCCTTCTCCTTCCTTTCTACTCCCTTCATCCATCCTTCCAGCTGTGCCCTCTCCCATTATACTTGGCTCCTTCCTCCATCCTACTTCTGTCCCTTGTTCATTCCCCTCCTGGAGATCCTTCCCCACCCCCAACACCAATGTGGCCAGGACTGTAAACCTATTACCTGCCCCCACTGCCTTGCTAACATGGGTTCCCTTCCCTCTTCTGGTGACACTGCATGCGCTGTAAACCCCCCTCCCCAAGGGAAAAGAGAAGTCCTACTGATGCTTAATCGCCCCTCTCCCCGCCAGCCCCCAAGTGACCCACGTCTGTTTCTGAACCCAGCTCGCCAGCATGGCAGGACTGCCTCAGCCCTACATGCCATTGGGCCAGCTAGAAAAACACACACTTGACGTAACATACTGTAAATAAAATACAGTAAAAGGATAAGGATGTCCAATAACTTCTGCAGAATCAGTGTTACTCAGTCCTGATAATGATGCAGATTCCAAGTCAATCCTAAATGGGACTGATGTGCATTACACACTGGGAGAAAAAAAAACTCAAGACCTTTGGTGATACCGGGTTCCTATACAGCAGGCTTGGGAGTGAGACGCAGTTCAGATGCTGACATTACTAAAGAGTGGGACTTCATGGTGCAAGATAAACTCAAAGAAGATATAGTTAGTAACTTATTGGATGGAGCCTACACTACATTACCAACTGGCCTGTAGCTGGCAGCCTCTTCCCTGCTGCCACTCTTATGCAGCAGGACTACATCTGTCCTCCTCCAGTCCTCTGGAACCACTCCTGTTTCCAGTGAGTTGTTGAATAGGACTATAAGAGGGACAGCCAGTACCTCCCCAAGGTCCTTCAGCACCCCTGAATGTATTCCATCTGGCCCCATAGCCTTGTCCAGCCCCATAGCCCTGTCCACTTTCAGATCTGCAAGTCCTCTCAGAACTCTTTCTGTGAATGGACATGGTACCCCCCCCCCCCAAGTGTTCCTGCTGCTTGTATTTGGCCTGTTCCACTCTCCCTCCACTGTGAAGACTGAGCAGAGGTACCTGTTCAGGGTATATGCTTTTTCCTTATCCTCCTCTGTGCAATCTCCCCCTGGCTTTTTATCCTTATAATCCCTCCCCATGTCAAGTATCTGAAGAATGTCTTGTCTCCATGAGCTACCCTTCTGGCTATCCTTTCCTCTGTTTGCACCTTTGTGCCCCTCCCAGCCTTCCCTACTTCCACATGCTTTACTTGTTATGCCTCCCAATCATCTTCCCTCTGCATCTCTTTATACCTCCTGAATGCCACGCATTAGCCTTTACCTTTACAGCCCTTTCCCTCAAGAACCATAGTGGTCTCTTTTTCCTCCTGTTTTTGCTTACTTCCTTTGCACAAAAGTTTGCTGCTTTCACTATGCCTCCCTTTAGTTTACCCCACTGTTCCTGCACCACACATAGAAACACAGAAGTTGTTGGCACAGAAGGACCACTTGGCCCATATAGTCTGCCCTAAATTCCCTACCTATAGTGCCACCAGAGACCCTACTTGGACTGTAGCTTACACCCCCCCCCTTGCTTCTAAGATTCCCTTGTGTCTATCCCATGCATTCTTAAATCCTGTGACCATTCTAGCCCCCACTACTTCCTCTGGGATGCTGTTCCAAGTGTCCACCACCCTCTCCATGAAGAAGTGCTTCCTCACATTTCATCCCTCCCCCAGCTTCATATTGTGACCCCTTGTCCTTGAACATCTTTTCATTTGGAAAATGCTCTCTCCCTGTACCTTGTTTATTCTTGTGAGGTACTTGAATGTTTCTATTATATCAAAGCTCCTGGGCTGCCCCTGAAAACAGGCAGTTATGCCTAGTGGGCCTTACCTGGCTAACAAAGAATAAATAAATAACCCCCCATTCCCACCTGTCTTCTAGGGAGTATATATTTAAATCCTTAATCTTTTCTTCACAGGGCTTCTGATGCAGGCCCTGCACCATTTTAGTTGCCCTCCTTTGCACCGCTTCCATCCTATCCGTCTTTTAAGAGATGCCAGAACTGTACATGGTACTCTAGGTGGGGTCTCACCAGCGATCTATACAGGGGTATTATTACCTCCCTCTTTCTGCTGATGATAACCCTCCCTATGCATCTGAGCATTCCGCTAGCCTTTCCCCCTACCCTGTCACACTGTTTAGCTACCTTCAGGTCATCAGAAATAAAATAACCCTCAGGTCTCTTTCCTGTTTTGTGACTGCTAATACTCCCCTCCCCCCGGAGTTGGTATGTTGCTCCCAGGTTTTTGTGCCCTAAGTGCATGGTTTTGAACTTTTTTGCATTGAATCTTAGCTGCCAAACTTGTGACCATGCTTCCAACGTCTTTAGATCCTCCCTCGTTCTTTCACCCCCCCCCCGCTGTATCTACTCTGTTGCAGATTTTTTTCTCATCCACAAATAGGCACACGTTGCCCTCCAGTCCATATGCAATGTCGCTAATAAAGACACTGAAGAGGACTGGGCCTAATACTGACCCCTGCAGCACCCTGTTAGTCACCGTGCCCTTCCCAGAGTGTACTCCATTTACCACCACTCTGTGGCTCCTATCACTAAGCCAGCTCTCCACTCATTTTACTATTTTAAAAACTATTCCTAGGCAACTCAGTTTGTTTACCAGCCTTCTACGTGGAATGATGTCGAAGGCCTTACTGAAATCCACACTACTGCTTCCCCCTGCTAGTTCGTTTCTGAGGCATTAACCCATTTAATTTTTTTAATCTGACCTCCTAAAGTCCAGGACCCTCATCCGTGTATGGTTTGTCACCACCGCAGTCTATATGTGAAACCACATTGTATGGTGATCACTGCTCCTCAAGTGACACCCCACCTTGATGTCTGCAACACTATCTTAGTTTGTAAGCACCAGGTCCAGCATTGCCTAGTCTTGATACAGTACACTAGCATACTAAATGTTGACATCAAACAGTGATTAGAAGATGAGCTTCAGTTTTCCTGGGCTCTGACTGGGTGGGCATCTATCAAACAACAAAACCTGGGTAAAACAAGATCCAGTGCCAACCAGCCGTATCAACCCCCTATCACCAAAAAAATCATGGTGCCCACATTTTTTTAAAAGTCTCCTGTCCATCATTTTTTCTCTCACTCAGCAAGTGAAAGACAGACTGCCTGCCCAAGTACCTGAGCAGAGGAAGTACATAACTTTTTTTTTAAATGCCTTCCGCTACTCGATTGCTGACATGTAACTAGCATCCCATGGTGCAGAATCATTCTGTTTTCTTCCCCGACCAAGGCCACTTTGCAAGATCTGTGCTCACACATCCCTGCTACTGCTGATGAAGGCAGCACTGCTTGCTCACACATCCCTTCTGCCACTGAACAAGGCAGCACTGCTCAGTCACACATCCCTGCTGCTGCTGACAAGGCAGCACT
Organism: Neoceratodus forsteri; assembly: GCA_016271365.2. NCBI lineage: Eukaryota > Metazoa > Chordata > Ceratodontiformes > Ceratodontidae > Neoceratodus > Neoceratodus forsteri. The sequence continues at coordinate 703,744,319 of CM028135.1, read as the reverse complement.
GCTCACTCACACATACCTGCTGCCGCTGACCAAGGCAGCACTGCCTGCCCACATATCCCTGTTGCTGCTGAACAAGGCAGCACTGCTCAGTTCACACATCCCTGCTGCTGCTGACCAAGGCAGCACTGCCTGCCCACATATCCCTGCTGCCACTGAACAAGGCAGCACTGTTCAGTCACACATCCCTGCTGCTGCTGACCAAGGCAGCACTGCTCACTCACACATCCCTGCTGCTGCTGAACAAGGCAGCAGTGCTCGCTCACACATCCCTGCTGCCGCTGAACAAGGCAGCACTGCTCAGTCACACATCCCTGCTGCCGCTGAACAAGGCAGCACTGCTCACTCACACATCCCTGCCGCCACTGAACAAGCCAGCACTGCTCACTCTCACATCCCTGCCGCCGCTGACCAAGGCAGCACTGCTCGCTCACACAGCCCTGCTGCCGCCGAACAAGCAACCCATAATCGTTATGCAGCTTAAATTATAAACCAACTATAAATGTCTTTAAAATTAAAATGAAAAAGTAAATTTCATACACTTCTCTGCGTTTCTCCACTACCGGGTTTCATGTGACTGCCGCATGCATGCATGTAAGGTTAATGGCCAGTCTGTCACATCTTCTGACTGCATAAAAAAAAGCAGCATTGTAACCAGCAAAGGGCACAGTCAGACATTTAGTAAGAATTTTGGGCTAAAAGCAACTGGCACTAATACTGAGGACAAGACCAAGGGATGCAGACTACTGTTGGGAGCGGGGACCGTCTTCAAACTGGCACAACACTACTAAACTGCAATTTTTATGCACCAATCAGTTTAATCACATATACCAAACAGTGTGGTCTCAGGTTCTTTTTTTAGTCCTCCCCATCAGCAGAATGTACTTCAGCATGGTTTAAATGCATTTTTTTATCTTCTTTTTAGGGACTATTTTTGTCCCACAGTTTAAAATGTTACATAAAGAATAATTAATTTGTTTGCAAAGTTCAAAATCTGTGTCACTGTGTTCTTTTTCACTTACTTTCCATTTTCTAAGCGCAATAATACCTTCCAGGGTAGGCTTTATGGGCAGTACTGGGCCTTCCAGAGACTATAAGGCCCTCCACCTGTGGCGTCGGGCCTCATTTCGCCTCTGGGTGGTCCAGCATTGCCCCATATCACCCACCCTGAAGGGTATTATTGCTTCCTTAAACAATGAAGCTAGACAGAGTGGATAATGGTTATATTAAAGTTACATGATAAGCAGTATTTACAGTACATACAAATCATGATCCTACAGCAATCTGCCCATGTAGGAGGGAGGTATATGTAGTACTGAAAAACAAACTGGATTCAGGCTCAAATCATGAGTTTAGTGAGTTTTGGAATGATTATAAAACAAAATTTGACTTGTGGTACCATTTTCTCTCCAGTTGTTACATGACACATGCTTGAGATGAAAGTCACAAACCAGTGGTCAAGTACAGTACTAGCGAGTAGAGATGTTGAGAGGTTTTACTTTGCCAGCAAAGTTCTGGCACAGTTGCAAAATTCACAAAGTTCCCATTTCACCACTTCTCAATGAGTCTTCCACGTAAAGAGGCACATTTTGAGGCAAAAGCATGGTGAAGTTGCAACTTCACCAGTGAATCTGCATGACACACATGCTTAAGATGAACGTCTCAGACCAGTGGTCATGTACAGTACTAGCAAGTATAGATGCTGAGAGGTTTTACTTTGCCGTTGAAGTTGCAACATTCGCAAAGGTCCCGTTTCACCACCTCTCAACAAGTTTTCCAGGTGAAGAGGTGCTTTTTCAGGCAAAGTCATGGTGAAGTTGCAACTTTCCGAGCGAATCTGCATGACTTCCTTTAGAAAAGTGCCACTTCACCTGTCAAAAACTTTGCGAAGTTGGCACTTCAGTTTGTGAAGCTGGCAAATTTTGTGCTTCATTTCACAAAACAAAGTTTGCCAACTTCACACATCTCTACTAGTGAGATAATGCCCACTGGGACCAAGCTGTGATTGGCTAAAATCTTGAAGGAGAATCCCTGCTATTTCTGGTAACAGCTACGTTTCTGAGACAAAAAACAATGAAAACTGCTGGCAATAAGTAATGCCTTTTAAGCAATCACTGGTCTACAATCACTGGTCTCCCAAGGAAAATTAGAATGAAGCACTACTGAATGGCACTGTTTAGGATACATTATCATCAGGAAATAACCTTTTTCAGCAGTTAACTACTGGTCACACTGAACTCTTTTATTACTATAAATCATCCACATAAGGGCTCTCTTTACCAGGCCATGGTGAATCCAGCCAATGCTTGATGTGAAGAATTTTCTTATCTTTTGATCTAGTGTAGGCTTCCTCACAGATCTTGTCATATGTAGCAATTTCTTCCTGTAAAATAACGTTGGCAGCTTAGATAGCTTCACCTTGTACAAGCACCTTACTGAGACTCACAAAAAGTTGCAATCAGTTTATGTTAAAAATTAAAAGCTACATACAGAGCGATTTTTCCTCTGATAAAACAATATAGTGATGATAGTATAATGGTGAGGGTTTACACAGTAATACTTGTATCTGGGATAACATAAACTCCAGGGCCGCAGACAGAGGTGTTTATAAAGTCCCATATATGGTAATTAGTGAGTTAAATCCCCACTACTATTGCTATTTTAGCTATTATACTGAAAAATAACTTTTAATTAGAAAAAAAATAAATAAGAAGAAATGCATAAAGATGTTAAAATAAGCTTCCTGCTGCCAATTTTATTGTTCAGCTTAGTGACAAAACACTGACAAAAAGGAGCAGTTTCCAGGTGTGAACATATCAGAATGTAAGGATTAGTATACAGTGCCATCATCGAGTCTAATGTCTGGTTATGGCACAATAAAGGGACAACAGCTCTGCATTCAGACTAACTGAAATCATTTGAATAACTGATCAAAGTCTTGCAAGCAAACACTGCAAACACACTATACTAACGTAAAAGGCTCTGTCTAGCATCAATTTATATGTTAGGTTTCCTCATTAAGCTCTATAGGAAATGGGATGCCTACTGGCCAGGCCCACACTGTTTGGTCCTGCCCCTCCTTAAAGACATTCTAGGAAGCTCTTCACCATCAGTTGTCCTTGCTTTCCATTGCGCCTGATTTGTTCCACCCTGACACAGTCCTACTTTCCGTTCCTCCCCCAGATGTCAGGTTGAGATCTCGCTCCCTGGCACCGATACTTCTCTTGGCAGCAAGAATGCTATAACAAGGTTATGGCTTAAACATACAGGGTGACTGACAGTACATAGTGACTAATATACTGTATATATGTGTGTGTGTGTGTGTGTATATATATATATATATATATATATATACACTCTATATATACTGTGTGTATGTGTATATATATATATGTGTAGATACATATATACCTATGAGAAACATACATTCCAATTGCGGCAAAGGCTTTCTCAATTTCAGGATAAATGGCAACTGTGGGTTATCTAGCATGTGGCTCAGAACCCCTCATTCATGCCGTGATGCCTGACACACATGGACTGGAAGCCTCATGATTATCTCTTTTTCTTGTATGCCAGCATGTTGGGCTCATATGCCTTCAAAATGTAACAGCTATGTGTCTGTTATATACTTTGCCTTTTTTATTTTTACCTTGTAACTGGGATATACCAATATTAGCTCCTAATCTCCTAGCTTCACATTTAAAATACCATGGGGAAAAGTATTGTTGAACCTTTATAGTTGAATATGCGACTCTGTTTCTGTCACGTTTGCTCTGTACACCTACTGCTACCAACCTGCAGAAATGTAAATAAATAAAAATTTTAAATGAAAAAAAGGAAATGGAACATCTAAAGTGCTGCTGGATATGGATACAAGCAGATTACAAGCAGTGTGGCCTAGCAGTGGTTAGAGTGCAGAGTTGGAAAAACAGAAATATCAAAATGCACTGGCAGAAAAGACTTGGGGTTCATATTGTCTGACACTTCTGCAACACGGCAATGACTGCAGCCCAGTTTGTGTACTGACACTCATATCAGCTTAACTGCTGGGATGTTACCTTTACTCATGCTACGTAACTATCAATGTTATTTACGCTTAGGAATCTGTAACAGTCTGCTTTAAAAACCTGTGTAACCCCCTTAAAAATGGGGGTTCCCAAAAAGTCTTCCTCAAGCTTGCCTAAATGCTCACTGCCAGACTGGTGTCCTGCGTTTTATCAGTTTAAATGTGACTGCCAGAGAGTGCATGTATAGCCTCTGTGCACTGTCTCTTTAACAGCTGCCTGGATTGCAGTCATAATTAATCTGAGAGGGAGCTCTGTTGAAAGATGTAACTATTTGCTGAAAATCATTTAGAGTGATAATGATAATGCAGTTTGTCAAACCTGCCTACTTTGCAGCAAGGACTGTTTTGTTTATCTCCATTATCTTGGTCCTGGACTGCGAATTGGACCAACCAGGACTGGTGGGACCTAAAATGGAGCCGGACTACAGGAGCTGTCTGGAGTAAAAATCTGTAGGAATTGTAGTTCTTGCGCTTTTTTGCACCTGAAGGGGAGCCTTTGTTGTGACTGACAGGAGGATCAGCCAACCGAACCTTTTGGATCTTGGGGAATTTCCCAGGCTGCTACAGCTAGTTTCAGTTTTGAGCTGAGAAGTGAAGAAGTAACAGCTCAAGTGATTTTGAGCAACAGTTCTGTGTAGTTTTCCATGGGAGAACTGTGAAAGGGCTGAGTTTTGGCCTGCCTGTCTGCCTGCTGTCCCTGAAAGGGAAAATAGAGTTTATTTGGACTGAATCCAAGTTGTGAGGACTATTTAAGCCACTGGACTGTGACCAGGCTTAAACTTGAAGAAGACCAAAGATTTGCTGAATGCGATCGGCCTGTCAGGATTTCCAGTTGCTTTTGAATCCCCAGTTTGTGCAGAGACTTTGCAATCGTGACCGGACAGCGGTTTGCCTGGTACAGTAGAATTTTCTTACATGTAAATGTGCTGTGTATTGGAAAGTGGGTCGCGGATTTGGTTCCCCACTGTGTGAACTGTGTTCTGCTTGCTGGAAGCTTTATTCAGCCTAATCGGACTGAATCCCGTTCATCTCCATTCGGCCTGGGCCATGCCACGCTGGTCCTGCCAGACTACTCCACTGCTCAGAGAAAGCCACTGACGAGAGACCTGCCTGGGGATCAGCCCCCTGCTCCACGCTTGAACAGGAACGATGCCTCGGCGAATCATGTGGGCCCTGCTTCTCCTGGCACTTCCAATTAACCACCTGCTGTCTCGATTTTTGTCCAGCCTGTGTCCAGTCTTGGGTATCATGAGTAATCATCAGGGTAGCTCCCTGCAACAACAGCCTAATCTAAAAGTGTGTCATCTGATTGTCTTGTTTTCTTTCCACGAACTGAGCTCTCCGGCTCCAGATTACAAATAGTGTGTGTTGTGCATGTTGTTTTCTTCCATCATAGGGCCCCAACTAGCTGCAACGTTCCTGGCTAGCCCTCCATTCTCCATCTGGGTACCCAGAGTGTGTGACTGTTTATGGACCCTGAAGTGCATGCATAACGGTTTGATTGATAGAGCCTTTAAGCAAATTAACCTGATTTCACCCCTCCCTTGTTCTCTTTGCAGACGACACAAAGATCTGCAACAGGGTTGATACACCAGATGGAGTGGAAAGGATGAGAAGGGACTTGGCAAAGTTGGAGGAATGGTCAAATGTATGGCAGCTCAGATTCAATGCAAAGAAGTGAAGGCAATGCACCAGGGAAACAAAAACCCAGGCGAAGAGTACACAATGGGGGGGTGAGATACTGACAACAGTAAAAATGGAAAGGGACCTGGGGGTAATTATATCAGATGAGCTAAAGGTGGGCAAGCAATGTGAGAAGGCAGTAAGGAAGGCTGGGGGGATACTGGGATGCATAGGGAGAGGCATCAATAGTAGAAAACAGGAAGTTGTTATCCCTCTGTACAGACAGTTGGCGAGACCCAATCTTGAGTACTGTGTGCAGTTCTGGAGACTCCCTCTCCATAAGACATAGACAGAGTGGGCTGTCAGAAGAGGGCAACCAAAGGCTGGTGGGGTCTGCACCAGAAGACATCTGAAGAAAGACTAAAGGAGCTTAATATATATACCTTGAGGAAAAGGAGGAGAGGGACATGATAGAAACTTTCAAGTACCTCAAGGAATCAACAAAGTCAAGAGGGTAGCATCTTTCAGAAAAGAGATGTGTAAGAACAAGGGGCATAATTTAAAGATGGGGGGGGGATGGCTCAGAGGTAATGTGAGGAAGTATTTTTTCACAGAGAGGGTTGTGGACGCATGGTACAGCCTCCCTGAGGAGGTTGTGGAGTCAAGAACAGTGGGGGAATTCAAGAATGCATGGGACAGACATAAGGCAGTCCTAGTGGGGGTTAGGAGGAAGTAAGCTGTTGGTTAACTAGGATCTGCAGCTTACTGTATCTGTTGGGTAGGAAAATGGGCAGACTAGGTGGGCCAAGAGGCCCTTATCTGCCGTCAAATTCAATGTTTCTATGTTTCTAAGCCCCTTAAATAAATCAGATCTAACTCTTTTTTGCATTTACCCTGACTGTGGTTCTAGTTTGTGCAAGAGTACTATACTGCTGTTATTTGCTGTGTATAACTTTGTTTTACAGGGGGTCTCCAGGGCCGGGCCAGAGGAAAGCCCTGGTGGTAAGTGCAAACAGTGTGGGTACTTGTGTGGTGTATCAGGGATTGTGAAGAGGTGACTGTTGTGTGTTGCTCTGGCCACTAGTAAGGAAAAAGGAAGTTGCAGTGTCCCAGAGGCTGCGCCCAGGTTAGCTTGACTCACTACTAATCCCACCTCCGGGTGGAGGCACCCGTTTCAGAACTCAGGCCCCTTAACCTGCCACTAGCCAAGCAGGCAGGGTTAGTAGCCCTTGGGATAGTGCCACCTTACTTCCCTCCTCCTACATCCAACACTGTGTTTGTTCTCTTAACTAAGGAAGCATACAGCTTGCTTGGTTTCAGCTCACTGTCCACAATTATCCCAAATCTTTTTCCTGTTTTATGCTGTCCATGTATGCACCATACAGGATGCATGTGCCATATAGATTTCTCATCCCTAGCTGAAGTAACCTGCACTTCTCCATATTAAACCTTACTCCCCATATTTTGGCCCCCTCCCTCAAAGTGTGCAGTATCTCCTGATGTACATCTCTTCTTCCACTGTGCTGGTTACTTTAGTGTCTGAACCCTTACCCCAGGTCATTGATATCTATTCTGAATGGTGACCATCTAACTCCACTCTCTGCACTCTAAAAGTAAGCTGATTTTCTGTCCTTCTTCTGCGTATTACTGAAGCCTACGTTGCATTAGTTTCAAAATGGGTTTTTCATCTGGTATGGTATGAATTCCTTGCTGAAGTCCAGAGAGACTACACCCACCCACAACCCCAATCCACCTCTCTTGTTACCTCTTAGAAGAAGGGCAATCAGGTTAGTTTGGCAGGTTCTACCTTTTGTGAACCCATGCTGTGTGCTTGAATTTAAACAGTCCATTCTCTTCCATGTGCTGACTCACCACATCTTTAATGATAGACTCAAACCAATTGCCAAGCAACAAGGCAGGGCATTACCTGTGTCTGACCTCATCCATTTCCTGAATAGGGGAGGTCAATGGCATTTTTTCCAGTACTCTGGAATAGGTTTGAATCCTATCACCACCACTTTCCCATTGCATGACCTTAAAGAGCTCCTTCTCTGGTGCTCAGAACAAAAACCTAGAAGGACCATCACCTGCCCCCAGTTCCAATGGTGCCAGCATCTTAATTTATGTATGGCCCAATTTTAAAAAGGAAGGGATAGTATTCTGGTTCCATGGAGCCAAGCTGCCAGTCCCTTCCATTTCTGATACTGACAGCCGCCCCCACGCTAGCATGTTTCATGATGCCATTATATGGAGGGTGCGGGAGTGCATCCCTAGACTATACAGGAGGGACAGGGTAGTCAAGACGGGGTGGCAGTTTATATCAGGGAGGGAATAACTTGCATGAGGGAGGAGTCGGGGGGGAAAGGGAGGTGGAGGCATTATGGGTTCAGTTAAGGTCCAATAGAGGGAGAAAGGGGAGTTGGGGGGTGGTTTACAGACTGCCCAATCAGGATGAGGAGAGGGACAAGGAACTGAGCTCACAAATATTGGAAGCTGTGGGGAAAGGAGAGGTGGTAAGTGTGGGGGACTTCAACCTGCCCTAGGTGGGGGGGGTCACGTGATGAGGACGTCTGAGTAGCAGCCTTCTAGCAGAGCTCCCGCTACTCTGAGTAACAAACTACTAAACTTTCTATTTACAACCTATTCTCACTGCAGCTAGAGTCATATACAACTTGCTTAAAGGGTGTAGTCAATTATTTATCATGAATTGGGAGTGTAGTGGAGGCTGAGATGAGACTAGCACTGCCCAAACATACACCCCCTCCAACACCAGAGAAACTCAGCAAGAAAGCTAGGGAACTAGCGCTGCCTCTGATCCTAATTTGCTCACGCTAGAGCGATTTCTGGAAGAATTCTGCCTGTTCAGAGAAGAAGTTAAAGCACTTACCTCCGAAGTTAAATCCATGGTGGCAACCATCGATGATATCTCTAAACGTACCAGAGACAATGAAGTGCACCTTATCTCATTACAGCGGAAGGTAGACTGAATCGATCCTGAAATAGCTATCGCCACACAATGGATCACAAAACTTGAGGAGAAAGTGGAGGACCCGGAGGGCAGGAGCCGTAGAAATAATGCTGTGATCATCGGGCTGCCCGAGAAAGAGGAAGGCCCAAATGCAGTGCAGTTTATGCAGAAGTTGATACAAAAGCTGGCAGGCCCCTCACCTTTCTTGTCCGTTTATTGCATTGAATGCACTCATAGAGCCTTACGGCCAATGCCTCCACCATATGCACCTCCTCGTCCCTTTATTTTTGAATTTCTAAATTTCCAAGAAAGGCAGCACTTTTTTATCAAGATAAAAGAGCTCCAAGAGGTAAAATGGGCAGATAAGAAAATTAGGGTGGCACAGGACTTGCCTGTTACAGTCCGGCAACGGTGCACATCGTTTCGCCCCATAGTGTCCAAGCTAATCCCAGCCGGTCTGAAGTTTCGAATGATGTACCCAGCACGGCTTCAGATACACCTATAAAACTAATGGAAAAGTTTTGAGGATTCTGCAATGGCAGAAGCGGAGTTGGTGGCTGCGCTCCCCGATCCGTTTAAACCATGCTGAAAGTCTCCTTTGAGATGCCAGCTTGTATCAGAACTTAAGTATACAGTCTGTTTTTGTGTTTGGATTTATTGGCAAACAACCCTATTTTGCTAAAGGTGCATAGGCTCAGAAATTGGCTCCTGGAAAACGCTTTGCCTAGACTTTAATTTTATTTTATTTGTCTATCTTTTTCTCTCCTTTGTTGGTCCCTGGGAACCATGACCGGCATTTGGGTTTGACTGGGGTTGCCATCCTTCCTTGGCGAGGCTCGAAAGTATTTCCCTTCCTTTTCTGGTGCCTTTTTGGTGCTATGTGGGACAGGGTCCATTAAGTTCAAACTGAGGCATTGCTCAGTTCTTACTGAAGTCCCTCAGAGCTATGTCCAGGGTTTTTTGGTTTTTTTGTATTTTTTTTTTAGCTCAAACCTAACAGCAAGGTGCTTATTGGTCCCTTCAATGGAGCGAGAGAAATTGCATGCTGTCCCTTTTTTTGTTTTTTTAGTGTGCATCCTTGCGTTGAGACAGAATGATGTCTCATCTTCAATTATATTTCAGGGTCTGACAAATATTATTTGTGCATGTGCCTTGCATGTGAGCAGTTTATTACTTCTCCCCTTCAATGCTGGGGGGAGAGGAGGTTCTTCCCCTCCTGTTATCTCCCTGTTGGTTTTGAGTTTTATTTTCCTTTAACTCTGACTGGCGGTAAGTACGTGAGCCCCAAGCACTGAACCAAGTTTCAGTTCAGCATTAGTCAGTGGCTTGGATCTCAGTCCTGTAATACCGCATAAGTTCAGCCGAGGGAAGCGGTGGCATTTCTCTGCATAGTATGCATGCCTTTTCATGCGGTTACTTGTTTTGGGAATCGAACTGAAGCGCAAATTACTAGTTTGTTTATAATGTTGTAATGTTAATGGCTATTATGGCGGGGGGAGGGAAGGTCAATAACTAGTTAAGTCTTATCGTCACGAACAAAGAATTTTTCTGTTGGGGACTAAAGAGGATACTGCATTGTGAAGTTTACTGGATCCTGCTTGCAATGGAGTTACCTCTTCGGGGGGTGGAGGGTGAAGAGTTAAACAAGTTGCATGTTGTTGTCGTGTGTTGGATTATTAGAGATGTAGGTTATAGGGTTGAGACCTTAATGTTGGAGACCAAGGGGAAGGGGGGAATGGTAAGGCATCACCGTGGCTTGGTTCAAAAGTGGATAATGGATCAGAAACAGGCACTTCACCCAGACAATATACGAATTATGATAAATGGCTAACCAGATTAAATTTCTATCTTGGAATGTGCGTGGGGCCAGAAATAAAACAAAACGTTATAAAATACTGTGGCACTTGAGTCATCTCAAGGCAGACGTGATCTGTCTACAGGATACCCATTTGCTGTCCTCTGAATCAGGACTCTTCCGCAAACAAAATGTTGGATATGTCTTCACAGAGGGATCCAGTACTCAAAACAGGGGCACAGCATTTCTTATCACTCGTCGGCTACCCTTCATTTGCCTACAGACCCTAAGTGACCCCAATGGTCAATACTTGATGATCCGGTGTATCCTGGACCAGCAGGAACTGATTACTGGGAGTTTTTACGGCCCCAACGCAGACTCCCCATCTTTTTTATGGATATCTTACAGATATTATCTCCCTTTTCTAGTCTCCCCATGTTTTTAGGGGGTGACTGGAACCTTCCGTTCACACCGGACTTGGATAAAACCTACCATAGATCCCAGGGATTATCACCGGCACAGAGGGCTAAATGGGATTTAGTAGATCACTTGGGGTTGTGCGTCCCCTGGAAAACCCTTAACCCATCTTCTAGGGCATACACCTTCCACTCTCCGGTGCATGGATCCTCCTCTAGAATAGACTACTTTTTAGTGACCAAGAGTTCTCTCCTTAATGTCCGTGACTGTGGTATTGAAGCAGGAGTCATTTCAGATCACTCCCCAGTTTGGTGTCTGGCTTCCTTGGGATCATCTCAACAAAAAGACACCCTTTAGAAGCTTAATAACTGGCTTCTGAAGAACCCTGATTTAGTCAAAAAGATAACACAATTCATTGACCAGTATACGGAGGAGAACTTGAATTCCACAGGGAAACCGGACATCGAATGGAGTGCACTGAAGTGCTCTCTTAGAGGGGAATTGACTAAATTAGCTTCTAACAAGAAAAACGAAAGAAAAGAGCAAGTCTCTAGCCTGTTAGTACAAATCAGGCATTTGGAAAGTTGTCTCCCCCTGTCTAGCGATGACACTTCCAAAGTATCCCTCTTAAAGCTCCAGGAATCCTACCATGAATTACTGAGGGAATGGGCAGAGTACACTATTCTTAAATTCCAGTCACTCTACATTGACCAGGGAGAGAAAGCTGGTCATTTATTAGCCCTTCAGATAAGCAGCAAGAATCTGCTAGACTGATAAAGGCTATAAAATCTAATACCGATGGGTCTATTAAAACTGCCCCGAGAGAAATAGCATCCGAATTCGAATCCTACTACAGAGAGTTATACAGTCCCAGGATAACTCCCCTTCCCCTCATGAAATTGAGGCGTATTTGGCTTCTCTTCCTTTGCCATCCCTGGGGTCAGAAGAGAGGAATCTTCTCATAGCCCCCATCACTGAGGCAGAAATCCAAACAATAATCCGAGAACTCCCCCTAGATAAGGCCCCTGGACCAGATGGACTTTCCACCAACTTCTACAAGAAGTTACAGGATCAACTAATCCCCTGGATGTATAGATTTTTTATCTTTATTATGATGGAGGCTCCATCCAATCCATACCTGCTAGAAGCCTTTACAGTGGTCCTTCACAAACCTGGTAAGCCTGAAGATAATGTCATGAGTTATAGACCCATCTCCCTTATTAACAATGACATTAAGATCCTAGCTAAATTGTTGGCCAATAGTTTGAGTAGGTTCCTTCAAACCCTAATAGGCCCAGAACAAGTAAGATTCATGGCAGGCAGATCGTCCCAAGATCATCTGAGAAAATTGGCCCACATTTTCTTCGCATCCAGGGACTTCATACACCCAGCAGTTTTGGTGTCCCTGGATGCAGAGAAAGCCTCTGATAGAGTGGATTGGGATTTTATGTTCAGGGCCCTAGCTAAGTTTGGCATTCCAAATCAATATGTTCATTGGGTTAGGTCCTTGTATGCTGCCCCTTGAGCTAGAATCTACTGCAATGGGGTGATTTCCCCTTCCTTCCCTTTAAAATCGGGTACCCGACAGGGATGCCCCTTTGTCACCGCTTTTATTTAACTTGTATCTAGAACCCCTGTTATGGAGACTACGATCCAACCCCGATATTCATGGTGTGCAGATTGGTTCCCACATGCTAACAGTGTCGGCCTATGCAGACAACATACTTTTGCACCTTACCCAACCTACTCATTCCATCCAAGCTGCTCTGGAAACTATTTTGGAGTGTAACCCCCAGGTGTCGCTATCCCAAGGGCTACTACCCCTGCCTGTGTAACTGCTAACAGATTAAGGGGCCTAGGTCCAATGGCGGGTGCCTCCACCGAGAGGTCGGGGTTAAGACAGTCTGGTATGACTTAGTCACAGCCCTCTGGGTCACTGCCACCTCCCTTTCTTCCCACTGGTGGCCCACACAATATATCAGAAGTACCTTCACAGTATATACTTACCCCCAGGACTGGTTCGATCAGCTTGACTCTGGGAACCTCCTGTAAAACAAGATGATACAATGCAAAAGCCACAGTACAACACTTTAACATAAATGAATACCTCAGACAGTGTAACTTTGCTGAAACAAACAGATCTGATTTATTTAGGGGAATATAACAAGGACAGGGGAAAATCAGGTTAATTAGTTTAGACACCTTAATAATCACAGTACTAGTGCATGTTCAGAGTCCCAAATTGTCACTTTCACTGGGTACCCAGGATGGGGGGGGGGGGGGCTAGCCAGGATCGGTGCAGCTGGATGGGGCCCTGTGATGGAAAAACACTTGTACAATACCCAATTGTAATCCGGAGCCGGATGGCCAAATGAAACAGCAACAAATAGATGACACACTTGCAATTTGATAAACAGATGGCAGGGAGCTATCCTGCTTTGTATTCACAGACTCAATGCTGGGAACTTGATGGAAAGCAGATTGTCCTGGATTGCCAGGAGGAGCAGAACATGTGGAAAAGGTCCTTGTGACTGGACCCCACTGCAGTTTAGAGCAAATAGATGTAGTCTGGATTACGCTGGGGTTTACTTCCAGCTTCATGCACTCAATTCACTGTACAGGGGATTTGAAACGTGATTCCCCACAAGCACTACACACATTTATATGTAAAAGGAAAGTACTATACCAGGTAGGCTGCTTCTCGAACCCAACTGCAATTACTGCACGATACCTGGGAGAACACACAGCAGCTTCAGTTCCTGACAGACCGAGCGCGATTCAGCAATTTCTCCAGTTTTCTACAGGGTGAGCCTGGTTTCTACTCTTCACATCTCCTTGATTCTCTTCACAGGTCGGATTCAGTCCTGAACAGGTGCTTGCACAAGTTGCAGACCGAAACTTAGGGCCTACACGTGATTCCCCGCTGCCAAGACACACCAAAGAAGCACACAGTTCCCTGTCTCTTCACTGCCCAAACTGATCTGATCTTTCCAGTAGACAGAGCCGGCATTTCCTTTGAGTTTCTCCCAGTTCAATTGGCTGGTTTGGCTGTCACCACAATTAGACTCCCTGTTGGTGCAAGGCTCAAGTCCAAACTACAATTCCCAGAAGCATTTACGATCACAGTACATAGGTGGCTGGCTCCACAATGAGAGTCCAAGTTCTGATCTGCCAGCAGCAGGCTCCATTTCAAAGGTCCCCCCACACTGATTGGTCCAGTTCAGCAGTTCAACCAGAATGGAGAGCTAGGCAAACACAGTTCTGACTGCAAAGAAAAGTAGGTTAGATAAACTGTATTTTCGTTATTACTCTAAATAATTTCTGGCAAACAGTTACATCTTTGAAAAGTACTCGCTCTGCCCACTTAGTGGCGGCAGAAACGGAGCAATTTGGCAGCAGCTTGAGTGGGACTCAAGCAGGGAAACACACACGTCTTCCCATAGAAACTAATTATGTCTGCAAGCAGACAGCTGTTAAAGAGACAGTACCAGAGGCTCTAAAAGCACTCACAGATAAACGGCTTAAACGCCAAACACCATTCAGGTTTGAAGCATTCATTCAAGCAAGCACCTGGAAGACTTTTTGGGAACCCCCATTTGCAGGGGGGTTACAGGAGTATAGTGCCCTTTCCAATTACAAAGTTAATACAGACAAGACTCAGGTTTTCCCACTGAATAACAGGACTCTTAAGGCCTCACTCGGTCTTGCTGGCTTACAGTGGTCCCAGGGCAAAATTAAATACTTAGGTATTTTTCTAGCCAGACACACCACTCACCTAAAAACATTAAACCTTTACTCCTTGCTACCTAAGACCCAACAAGACCTAGCCTGCTGGAAAGACCTCCCTCTCTTTCTTTGGGGGAGGATTAGTTTGATCAAAATGAATATCTGACCCCATATATTTTACCCCCTGAGTATGTTGAACATTTGGCTTCCTCTTACATGGTTCAGGAAACTGCATGGGATAGTTTTGGATTTCCTAAGGTGCAGTAAACCAGCAAGGTATGCTTATTACACGTTTGCCGCCCCCAAGGAGAAAGGTGGCGCTGTGGCTTCCTCATTTTGGTTTGTACTATTGGGCCAGTCATTTAAGTAAGTATCTTAGATGGCTGTGGCCAGTAGAGACTTCACACACATTTCCTTACATTCCATCCTGGCTCTCCATTGAACAAGAGCTAATCGATTCAAGTGGTCTCTCTCGGGAGGCTATCCTCCATGTATGGGTCAAGGACCTCCCCAAAACATGGGCTGGATCTCCAATTATCACCTCCATGCGGGTTTATTTCCAGTTGTGTAAGGTTTTGAAATATAATCCCATCAAAGACCCCAAACAGCCAATACTGCAGAATCCTAATTTCTGTATTGAGGGAGCCCTCTTGTCGGAGGCATGGCTCCCGTCTCTCAAAAGGAAGTGTCCCCAAGAGATGTCGATGGGTGACTCCTATCTTTCGGTCAAAGACATGATGACGAGATTCCCAACAGGTCTGGGTGGTTATTTTAAGTACTATCAGGCCCACCATCTACTGATGTCAAAACAACTTTCACTAGGTGCTGGGTATGGACTAGACAAGATTTTCCAACCTTTAATTGTTTTGTCCCATCAACCCCATTCTGCCTCCCTTAGATACACCTCTTTATATGACTTGGTCTTCGATTATCCTGATGGGGCCTCGTCATATTTTGTCTGGTAGGTTTCCTCAGAAGGCCCTCAATTGGAATAAAATATGGCGGTCTTGTCATTCTTACATTATGTAGGCTAGATTGCGGCTTATACAATATTCAATTCTCCAAAACATGTACTTGACCCTGGTGAAATTGCACAAAATGGGTAAACTTCCATCTCCTACCTGTAGCCGCTGTGGTCAAGCAGAAGGTACCCTATATCATATTTTCTGGGAATGTCCCTTGGTAGTAGAACTATGGGAGACCATTAAACAGCAGGTAGATCCCCTTCTGGGCTTAGAAAATGTATTTCCCCCAGAAGTCTGTCTACTGGGTGACTTCACCGGAGTTGAGATCAAACAACGTAGGTTCCACATGGCCATGATCGCCCTCTCTCTTAAGGCCCTGGTACTGCGGCATTGGAAAGAGGACACTGCCGTCTCATATCTGGAATGGCTTCAGGAATTGTTAGCCAATCTGCATGTGGAAAAAATGGCTGCTAGTCTCCATAATTGTATGCATCGATACAGAGAAAGATGGGAATCTTTGTATATTTTATATAGCCTGTAAAGATATATTGTTAAAATGAGCACAGCATAGGGTGATGCTTTGTGGGGGGAGGGTTTTTGTGAATGTTATTTTGAATGTCTTGTGATGTAGTAAGTTACAGTATTGTATTTATTATTGTCTTGTGTCTGTTTTTATTTTGCATGCCTGTTTTGACTGGAAAATCAATAAAGTTGAATTAAAAAAAAAACCTGCCCAAGGTGGACTGGAGTATACCCTCCACAACATGTTCTATGAGTCAGGTGATCCTGGAAGGACTGCAGAGTGTGTTCCTGACTCAGGGCATCACTGAACCAACAAGAGCTGAGGCAATTCTTGATCTGGTGGTCACAAATGGGGAGCATGTACAAGAAATAATGGTCAGGGAGCCACTGGATGGAAGTGACCATTGCACAGTGTGATTCCAGTTGGATATGGGCAGGGAATGCATCCCGACTAGGACCAAAATCTTGGATTTCAGGAGGGCGGACTTCAGGAAAGTGGACAAAGTGCTTAAGAGCCATCTGGTGGGCGCCAAAGCAGATATGGGAGTGGACCAAAGGTGGTCCATCATTAAGGAAGGAATACTGGTTGCCACAGATGAGTGCGTTAGGCTCAGGGGTAAGAACACAAGAACCAAAGTGTCCAACCAGTTCAGTTCTGGGATTGCCCAGGCAGTAAAGGAAAAGAGGTTAGCCTACAGAAAATTCAGGAAGACCAAAAGAGAGGTGGATAGGGAAAATTACCTAAGGTTGGCTAGTGAGACAAGTAAGGAAGTCCAGCGAGCACAGGCACAGAAGGAGCTGCAGATAGCTGAAGGAATTAACTCATTGCCTCCATAGGAGCTCCCTGAAGTTGTACCACTTGTCTCCTGTAAACTGTTAATAGTAAATTATGGGCCTTTCTAAGCAAAATCAAGCTATAGTCAGCATACCACAAACATATCTTAATAGCTCAAGAACCGTAAGAGCTAGACACAAAGTGTGAGTGGCAAATTTATTCAGCACAAAATTACCTTTCCAGTTGTGGTATGCAAAGAATAATATGTAATTTCATGTTTTTTCCATGTTGGTTGAAACAGCAAAAAAAAAATGTTTTTTCACTAAAACAGGCAACATAAGCCATACACACCATACCAAAAACAAATACAAATAACTCCTAAAGTATACATGATATACACAGAATATCAGTGGCAAAGTTGTTCAGCACAAAATTACCTTTCCAACGGTGCTATGCGGTCAAATATATGTTATATTCTGTTACATTATAAATTAAAATATATAAGTAACTTCTCCAGACATTACCAGAGCACACAGAAAGTCAGTAGCTGACTTCTGTAGGCATCCTCAGGACACACCAGTGTATTTTACTGACGCCTACAGGTGTCTGCTAGGAGACAATGCGTTAAGAAGGGGAAGAAGTCTTTCTTTCGCTATGTAAGTGAGAAAAGGGACAAGAAGGAAGAGATTGTTAGGCTTAAGAAAGGGGTGGAGTGGGTGGAGGATAATGGGGGAAAAGCAGAGATACTAAATGAATACTTCTGTTCTGTCTTCACCAGGGAGAAGGACAGACTAGTGCCTTCAGGAGGGAAAAGAGGAGCAGGGAGGGAGGAGGGAACACAGATGTTGTGATAGAGAAGGATAGAGTGAGGGAGGGGCTGCTGGCATGGAATGGTGACAAATCACCAGTCCTGGACAGAGTACATCTAAGGGTACTAAAGGAACTGGCTGATGAGCTGGCAGGGCCACTGGCAGACCTCTTTAACAGTTCATGAGAGTCAGGTGTGGTACAGCAGGACTTGAGAACAGCATATGTAGTGCCCCTCCACAAAAGTGATCCTAAGGATGACCCAGGGAAATACAGACCGGTCAATCTGACCTCCATTGTGGGCAAGCACATGGAGACCATACTAAAGGAAAGGTTGGTGGAATATCTAGAGGAGCATGGTCTCCAGGATGCGAGGCAGCATGGGTTCATGGGGGGAGGTTGTGTCAAACAAATCTGATTGACTTATTTGACTGTGTCATGAAGACAGTAGACAGGGGCCAAGTGACAGACATCCTGATTTCAGCAAGCCTTTGACTCTGTGCCCCACAAAAGGTTGATCAGAAAGTTGGTGGATCTTGGCGTTGGAGAAAACATGGCCAGATGGGTGGAAAACTGGCTGAGGGATGGAACCCAGAGGGTGGTTGTGGGGGGAGAGTTATCTGGTACCAGAGAGGTAACCAGTGGGGTCCTACATGGCTCAGTGCGGGGGTCGGTGTTGTTCAATATCTTCATCAATGACATTGGGGATGGTATTAAGGGCAAAATGTGCCTATTCACAGATGACCCCAAGCTCTGCGGGAGAGTGGGCACAGCTGAAGGGATACAGGACCTACAGGAAGATCTGGAAAAGCTGAGGAGGTAGTCCAGCATCTGGTAGCTTGGCTTCAATGCAAAGAAATGCAAAGTTATACATACTGGAGCCAAGAATCCCAGGACAGAGTACTATCTGGATGTAGCCCGGGTATCTGCATCAGAGGAGGAGGAGAAGGACCTGGGATTGATGATCACTAGTGACCTGAAGCACTCCAGGCAGTGCAAGAAATTAGCTGCAAAGGCAAACAAGATGCTGGGATATATATCTAGGGGAATTAGTAGTAAGAGAGAGGAGGTTATACTGCCCTTGTATAGGTCACTGGTAAGGCCGCATCTAGAGTATGGAGTTCAGTACTGGTGCCCACACTTCAAAAATGACATTAACCTGCTGCAAAAGGTCTAGAGGAGGGCTACAAAGATGACAGTGGGACAACAGGGTAAGGCATATGAGGAGAGGTTGAGGGCACTGAACATGTACTCCCTGGAAGACAGAAGAGAGAGAGGGAACATGATTGGGACCTTCAAGTACTTGAAAAGGATAAATAAGGTTGATAAGGAGAGTCTCTTTAAGCTGAGTGACAACCATAACACTAGGGGGCACAATCTAAAGCTGGAGGGTGGGAGGTTTAGGAGGAAGATCAGGAAGCACTTCATCACAGAGATGGTGGTGGACGCTTGGAATGCACTGCCGGAAGAGGACATCTGGTTGAAGACAGTGGGCAGCTTTAAGAGAGGCTGGGATGTGCATGGGGGAAAGTAAAGATCTTGGCTAGGGAGGCTGGGAGGAGTGGGAGGGAGGGAGGCAGGGACATTAGCTCAAGCTGTGGACCCTGCAATACGAGCAGACTTGCTAGACCAAATGGCCTTCTTCTGCTGGCTTCTTCGTATGTTCGTATGTATGTTCATAGACATTAATGGGGCAATTTTTTAAACTCCATTTTTCATATTTTAGATGGTCATTCAAACAAATTAAGGCCACTGCTCAACTAATAAGAACCTTGCTAGTTAAGTGGTGCCTTGATTTGTTCAGAATGTTCCCCAGTTTTGATTTTTTTTTTTGTGGGAGTGGAAACCCAGCAACCAAATCTTTTATTTATTTATTTTTGGAAAAACAACTACTCCATAGGGAGTGCAACTGCGGAGATGCCATGGCACTAGATGGTGTCAGCCAGCACTATCAGGGTGAGATGCCCAAAAGCCCTGGTTCTGCTAGAGTGATGGATAATGGGCTGATGTGGTAATCAATGGTGAACATATTCTGGAAGTTCAACAGCTACGGTAAATATGTTACTTTCATATCTTCCTAGAATCAGCATTCACCATTGACTCCAATTTATGGGTCAGAGTACCAAACTTTCTCTTCTTTCTGAAGGATCTCACTCACCCTGAGGGTAACACATACCCTCAGTCCCCTGTGTGGGGGAGAACACCTGAGGGCAAGGGCTCCTTACAGGTCTGACAATACCGGAGACTGGTCAGAACTAGGCTGGGACTCCAGTGACACAGGAGCAGGAGGGTTCCCCGATAGTTCTCGACTGACACTAGGGGAGAAGAAAATGAGCCCCCCCAGAAGTGTGAGTTAAGCACCTTATACCAGGCCAAAGGTGCCAGTTGGGAGAAGTGAAGCCATGCCATCTGCCTGGTGCAGACTGGAGTTCCTGCCAACCTGGAGACGATTTCATTGGCATTGTAAAATGCCCTTGACTGGTGCCGATCAACCTCAAGGCCCCGGGGAGAAGGGCAACTGCCTGCCTGACTGTCCCGCTCTACGTCACCGCAGCTAAGAGTGTGCTCAGCTGCAAACATAGGTGACAGTTATAGGTAGCGGTATGTGCCTGGTGTGTAGAAATGTACATTAGGACAGGTGCCAAGGAAAAAGCCATCCTACCAAGGGCATCTACTACAGCAGAATCTGCCTGTAGAGATCAGTCATGAATGAGGCATTATGGCCCCAATAGGGTCTGCAGCACTTCAAGTACTGAGGAACAATGAGGCACATTACCAGCAGACCCAAAGGGTGCATGATACCATGCGAGGAGGTCCCTGAGAATGCTTAGATTGGAGAAATGATGCCTCCGTAGTGCCCTGCATGCCTCCTCAAAGGCTTTAAGCTTTGAAGGAACAACAGAAGTATTGGTATTGTGAATTTCAAGGAATCCCAATGGCAGGGCTGCCAGATCGCAGCTTGTAAAAGCATGTATGTTGAGTGCCTGGAGCATCTCCCTAAAAATCGCTGGTACAAAGTGTACTCAGCAGCTGAAGAGAGAGGGACAGATGATTTATTGTCTTCGGAAAAGGACGTTGATGGATACAAGGTACCAATTCCAGGAACTACTGGTGCCAGGGAAAAGGGCCTGTACTGGGATCTGTCAGGCTCCTTATGCCAGCTCTTTAAGGTACAAATAAAACCCTGGTGTTGTAGCCATGTTAACGGCCCCTAAGGGCCTATGAACAAGGGTAACCTCTGCAGGAAATAGTAAGGTCCTGCTACAAAGGGATGCGACTCCCGGTCTTAAGGGCCTCGACCTGGCTGCACTGGGGACCTCGCCTAAGTGGAGAGCTTGGCAGAGTCACCCGAAAGGTGTCCTCCTACATCCAAGGAGTGACCAGATCAGTGCTCATGGGAGGAAACTACCAGGTGAGGACAGCAAAGCTGTGCAGATCTCACAGGGTGAACTAGGTCTTCATCTGTGGTGGTGACATCCGGCGGTTCCAGACAAAACTCCATCTCAGGCCTGTCA
Organism: Neoceratodus forsteri; assembly: GCA_016271365.2. Taxonomy (NCBI): domain Eukaryota; kingdom Metazoa; phylum Chordata; order Ceratodontiformes; family Ceratodontidae; genus Neoceratodus; species Neoceratodus forsteri. The sequence goes on along the minus strand of CM028135.1, from coordinate 703,723,143 downwards.
TTTGACCCAGATTTGGTGCTGGCTCAAGCATCAAGCTCAACAACAGCCTCAGAGACAGGGCCTCCCACATCACCATGGCCGGCATGGCCCACAACTCCATGCTCATGAACAACATCAGAGTAGTGGATAATCTCCAGGACAACATTTGTGTCAGCACCTCACCCACAGCGAGACCCAGGAATGACACTATGGCCGTCGCCACCTCCTTTACTGTGTCTGGACTCATCACCTTCCTGGGTGATGCTAGCGACACTATGTATGGTGACAACATCCAAACTAGCAACAGTGTGCACAACAACGTTGGTGTCAGTCCCTCTCCAGGCACCACAAACTGTGTCAAGACGAGGCCTGGTGTGTTTCTGGTGCCACCCACCGTGTCATCACCATGAAAGGTGACAACAGCAAGGGCAACACCAGAGGATGACTTTGAGGTGTCCACTGGTGTAGACCAAAATATAGCTGCAGCCTCGCCAACGGGGGCATCTGCTGCTCTGGGTGACTATCCACCAAACCCATTAACCAGAGTATATGACAACTTGCATAGGGTTGTCAAGGAGACCTCTGTACTTCCACTGAACCAGAGGTCCTGGGAAGAGGCCAATAAGAAAGGCCTAATGACCTGATCTTGGAAGCATGCGTCTGACACCCGCCCCCAAAGATGAAGACTGGTTGACCTTTCAATGCGTGGTTCTCGAAGGTATGGTGGTCGATGGAGAAGCATGCATGGCACACATCCATGTTGTCCTCCCATCCAAGACAAGCAGCACAGGTTTGATGCTGGTCTGGAACAGCCCCCAGTTTCCCAGAGGGGCAAGGATGCATAATGGGTCGCTGCTGGACTTTCTTCGATGATTTTGCCCCTTTCTTATCAAACTTCAGCATCGTGGCAAAATAACAAACATATGCAACACCACAAATAAGGTGCAATAGCAGTGATGCAGATAGAAATAGTAATGGTGAGGCAAACTGAGGCACTGAGCTCCCATGGCGTGCACTCAACAGTGGGAAGAATAGAACTGAGGCCAATGAGGGAGCTGGCAATGGTTACTGACTGGCACACGGCACTACACTGGGGGTGTGCAGGCACCATGACCAGTAGCTGTGACCAGCCTCCTGGCAAAAGCTTTGCTCCCGCATGGTCCTAGTGCATCTGGCCCAGACCCATAAGTGGGAATCAATGATGAAAACTGTGTCTTGGAAGATCTAGCAGTTGTGTTGATTTTAAGACTTTTTAAAATCTCACCCTTGATATTAGATCTGAGTTCAGGTACAAGTAATGGTCTGGCATGCATTATGTTCTCTTTTTTCTGTTTATGAACTATTTTGATATTATTTTACTGTTCATTGCTTGTTATGTACGCACATTAAAAAATGTTATAGTGAATGGTAGAACATTGTTCTAGGTAGAAATCCGTACCTAGAACAACGTTGTTGTGCTGCAGTAGCTATGTCATCTAGTTTGTTATGCTGCACTAGATACTGTACATAGCTACAGTAGCATAACAACTTCAAACGTGTTCACACATGCGCAGTATATAAAATTCTGCTCTTCCTGAAACGGACATGGTGGTGAGAGCTTGCCCTAGAGGACAGCGGTGCTAAAAAAACACAATATTAAGGACAAAATCAATAATTTATGATTGCCCATATACTACAAAAGACTGTGTATTTGCATTCAGACACAACACAGATGTTTTTAAATCTTGAGGTTTCCAAGGTAACGAGACCTCTCTAGATTCTCTCTTGAGGTCTCCTGTTACCATGGAAACCTCTCGACTGAAAAACTTCCTTGTTGTGTATGATTGCTCATACATAGTCTTCTGTGTATACTGAATATGAATAGGTTACTCACCTGTAACCGTAGTTCTAGCAGTGGTATATGGTACACAGCCACACGAAGACAGTTCCACCGGAAGGAGATGGTTGGCTGGACATCTTTTTTTTTTCATGAAGCTTTTTGCAAGACTGTCACCAGCTCCGCCTGTCTTTGGGCCCTGGCTCAGGTCTCCCAGTCTCATCTGCCACTATCCTGCCATCAGACCAGCAGGGATCTATGCAGAACGGGATCCAAGGGTCCTGACGGCTATCACATATGGATTCAGGGGGATATGCTATTTGTCCCTGGTTTTCTCCACTGAACATCCCGGGGCCTCGGCAACATGGTCTCGCATGCAGGTGGAGGCATGCCTGTGCAACGGAACCAACAACCCCACTCCACACACTTCTCTGAGCACCCCCCAGCCAACCCCTGGCAGCTACAGCTCATTCCTGAACCCAGATCACCAGCGTGGGAAAGGTAAGGCACTCTAGGTGCCTCAGCCCTCTATACCACTGGGCCAGGGTTGGACGTCTTTAGGTTAAGCTCCTCCCACCATCCGGGCAGATATATCCCCCGACTCCACCCCGAGATGTCAGATCCTGCACACTAGAAACAGAAACTTGTGCCATTTGCCAGGGGAGGCCAGATAGGTTGTGTAGATGTGTACCATATACCACTCTTATAACTACGGTTACAGGTCAGTAATCTTTTCTTCTAGTGGCGTGGATATGGCGTACTATCCACACTCTGGCAGACTCCAAGCAGTTCTCTGGGAGGAGGGGTAAGGTGCACACCCCCTACTTGACAAACACAGACTAGAGAACTGAGGTCCCAAAACCAGCATTCCAGCGTGACTCAAGGTCAGCGTGGTAGTGGGAAATGAAGGTGTGAGCTGACTTCCAGGTAGCAGCCCTACAGCTCTTCTGTATGGGCACATCATTGGAAGCAGCCACTGAAGCAGTGGTATGTCATGTGGAATGAGCCCTGATCCCTACAGGAGGCACCCAACCAGCCAACCTATAGCAGAGGTCAATGCAAGATGTGATCCACCTTATAATCATCTATTTCACTGCCAATCTGCTAGGTGCAGCCTCAGCGTAAGTGACAAACAGCTGGCGAGCCTGTTCCTTAACTCCAGCCATACCCTCAATCACCTGGTTAAGGTGAAACTCTGAAATCACCTATGGGAGGAACTTTGGGTTGGAGTGAAGAATGACCTGTGGAAGACTAGGTAGGGAGAATCCACTGAGAGCACCTGGAGCTCCCAAATCCTTTTGGTGGATGTAATGGCCACCCTGAAGGCGAAATTTCATGACAGGTGTGACACCTCACACCTGTGCATCGGCTCAAATGGCTTGCCCATGAGCACAACCAGGACCATCAGTAAGTCCCACGGTAAAGGAGGCTCCTGCTCTGGAGAGGACAAGTGGTCAAGACCCGTAAAAAAGCACCCAACAACCTTCTCCTGGGCCACCGTCGGTATACTGGCCCACACTCAGTAAGCAGAGATGGCTGCCAGGTGCAACTTAAGAGCAGTCACTCACAGTCCCAGCTGGGAAAGGGACCAGAGCTAGTCTATGATGCTAGCCACTGGGCAGGCAAGGGGATCAAACTCCTTGTCAAGGAAATTTTCCAGTGCTCACTGGGCATTGCAGCATGGTGCAGGTTGAGGGTTCTGCTAACCCAAATTGATTAACAATATTACAGACCAACTGCACTCAGGAGCTACAATGTGTAGTGAGATGTGATAATACACCAAATTGCAGTATAGGCAAATACTGTTCCAAGTTTTAACAGTAGAAAGTCACCAAGTTAAACACCACAGAAACAAAAGTCAACAAACAGTTAGACCACACCCAGATGCCCTGGCGCTTCGCTCGTTAGAGCTTCACCAGATCAAGCTCCTTGCCCTGGCACCAGATGGAAAATCTCTTCCATTTAAATGCATAGGATCTACAAGTCGACTCCTTTATGGAGGCCACCAGAACGTGGAGGACCCCTCAAATAGACTCAAGGTCCCGGTGCAGGACCATCCCCTTACGTCTGGTCAGCAGGTCAGGGCGGGGAGGTAACCACCACAGAGGCAAGCTGCTGAGGCTGAGGAGATCTGGGTACCAGAAATGTCTTGGCCAGTCTGGAGCTACCAGGATCATCCATGCCTTGTCCTTCCTGACCTTGACCAGAACCATGTGGATTAAGGGGAAGGGAAGAAAGGCATACACAAAACACAGGGTCCAGGGCCTTGCAAAGGCATCCTCCATCAGTGTCCAGGACTGTGCGGACAGGCACAAAACAGCTTCAGTTTGGTATTCTCCTGGGAGGCAAACAGATCCACTGAGGGTGAGCCCCACTGGTAAAAACAGGTTGGTTCACCACCTCCTGATGTACAGACCACTTATGGGACATCTCTCCTACCTGGCTGACAGCATCTGCCAGCCGATTGTTCTTCACCGTGACATGAATCACAAGGAGATCGGCACCCAGCTTGTGCACGAGGGTCCAGGTGTGAAGTGCCTAGCAACACAAGGGAAGGGAGTGTACACCACCTTGTCTGTTCAGGTAAAACATGGTCAAGATATTGGATGTCTGAACATGAACAACCTGACCCCTGATCAGTGGAGTAAATTCTGTGAGGGCTAACCACACTGCACAGAGCTCTGGCAGACTGATGTGGTGAAAGCACTCCCTGAAGGACCAGAATCTATGGGTCATGTGGTCTCCAGGTGTGCTCCCCACTTTACCACAATGGCATCCATTGTCAACATGATGGTTGGCTCTGGGCAGACAAAAGGAATTCCTTCCTCCAGATGATCCAGGACCAGCCACCACTGGATGGTGTCCCATATCAGCTGGGTCACTAAGACCAACTGGTCCAGGTGACCTAGGCGCTGGGACCATTGACAGCCCAGCTCCCACTGGAGGGTGCATATCTGCCAGCGGGTCCAACAGACCATGCTGGTGTAGGATGTCATATACCCCAGCAGCCACAGGAAATCCCAGGCAGGGTGCAATAGCCCAGCCTGAAATGATCGGGCAAAGGAGGTAAGATCCAGTGCCAGGTCTGCCAAGAGGTGGGCCTTGGCCCGCAGGGAGTCTATCACTACCACGATTAACTTAATTATCTACTTTGGTACCAATTTGAACTTGTTCAGGTTTACCAAGAGGCTCAAGTCTCTGCTGGTGTGTACAGCCAGGGCTGTGCACTTTGCCATGGCCTCTCTAGATAGTCCCGCAATCAGTCATCCAGGTAGGGGTAAACTCTTGACCCCAAGACACCTCATGTGGGCCATCACACAACTGCCATGCACTTGGAGAAGACAGTGGCAGATGATGAGAGGCCAAACGGCATGACCTGGAACTGGAACAGGACCCCCTTTGCTCGGAACCGAAGGCACAGATGCTGGGACCTGTGGAGGGGAATGTGGAAAAACATGTCCTGGAGGTCTAGGGAGCAGAACCACATGCCCTGTTCCAGAGATGGGATAATTCGGTGTAGAGTAACTATCCAGAACTTGCATTTCTGTACAAACTGGTGTAGATCATGAAGATCCAGTATGGGGCACCAGCCTCCCGTCTGTTTCAGGACCAAGAGGTACCTGGACACAAAACCTGGACCAGCCAGGGCACCTGGGACATAAGTTACAGCTCCTTTTGCCAGATGCTGAACAACATCCTCCTGAACGGTGGACAATGTGCCCCGAGATGCCCTGGACTCTCGAGGTGTATGGAGGCAGTAGGGCGGGAGAGTTTCAAAATTGAGAGACATTCCTCTTCCCACTATGTTCAGCACCCACTTGTCAATTTTAATAGTGGACCAACATAGAAAGAAGAGACGCAGCCTGCCTGCAACAGGAAGAGTGGTTTGGGACAGAACAGGTGGAGGAATGACACCCCCCCAACCCATCATTGCGATTCCCAGGATGAGGCTAAAACCAGCCGGCAACAGAGCCTTTAGTGTCGCTGGCCCCGTCCTGTGGAATTCACTTCCACCATCTGTAAGGGAGGCCCCTTCTGTAGAGGTATTTAAGGCCTGCTTCAAGGCCTTCCTGTTCACTCAGGCCTTCCTTGATTTTGCTGTATGACATCTTGTGCCTGACTGCCATGATATCTTACGTTATTTTATATGATATGATGCATACCACTGTTCAAGTCTGGAGACCAGAGCAATTTGAATAACTACCATCCTATTTCCCTGCTCCCTATTCAATCAAAGACGCTGGAGAAAGTTGTTAACACACAACTCAGGTGCTTCCTCAAGAGTAATAACCTTCTTAATCCAATACAGTCAGGGTTCAGGCCTTAGCACAGTACAATTTCAGCACCTGCCAAAGTAGCCAATGATTGGCTAACAGCCTTAGACGAGAAACAACATGTCTGCGCTTTGTTCTTAGACCTCAGCAAAGTGTTTGACACAGTCGACCATGCGTTGCTGCTCACTTCTCTCAGTAACTCTGGGTTAGACCGGTTGGCTGTGACTTGGTTCACAAGTTATCTAATGGATTGCCACCAGAGTGTCAAGGCTGGTGAGGATCTTTCCCCTCTAAAACCCCTTTTAAGGGGAGGTCCCGGTCAAGGGTCCATTTTAGGCCCACTATTGTTCGCAATTTATATAAACAATATTGATACCTGGGTCAGTTTGGCCAATATACATCTCTTCACCGATGACACGGTCCTGTACATAGCGAGGCCCCCCCCCCAAAGAGTCAGCATGTGCAGACCTGCAAGACGAATTCAGCACCTTGCAGAAAAATCTTCTGCACTTGAAGTTATTACTCAATGCCAAAAAACCCAAGGCAATGTTGTTTTCACCCTTTGTTTTTGCACAAAAGGCGCGTAACTGTTCCATGGCCCTGCAGGTCACCACCCTACTATGTGAGCCCCTTGAATTTGTGACTAAATTCAGGTACTTGGGCCTGTGGATTGACCACAAACTTTCATTTGTGGAACACGTGGAGGAGCTTGCACAGAAACTGAAACAGAGGCTTGGTCTTTTCTTCAGGATTAAGAACTTGCTTAGACAAGAAGCAAGGGCTAGGCTAGTCCAAACTAAGTTCCTGTCACTTGTAGATTATGCAGATTTTATCTATGGGCAAGGCCCAAGTTATGCCTTGTCTAAATTAGACACACTATATCATCGGGCAATCAGATTTATCATGGATGCACCATATCTTACCCATCACTGCACACTACGCCCCGGTTGGTTGGTCCTCACTTAATTTCAGGCGCCATAGGAATGCAGTCTTTTGGACCTATAGGGCTATAATTCACAATACATTTCCGACTGTCTGACCATCTCTCCTGCTGGCTGCTATGCACTGAGAAGCCTTTCCCTGATTTCCCTGGTTGTCCCTAAGATCAGGACATGCTTTGGAGCAGTAGCTATAAGCCATGCTCTTCCAGCAGTATGGAACAACATGCAAAAGGTTTTAAAGCTTGCAATACCAGTAAACTAGGCCTTCTTTAAGGCTCTGTTAATTCCAAAGTTCAGTGAATCCAGTGTCTGCGTTAACTATCCAAGCCCTGTATCTTGAACCCTGTATACTACTTGTACATTGTCTGCCCCTTGTACATCTTCAACATGTCGCATCCTGCTAGTCTCCTTTTGTTCACCTCGTTGCTAACCCAGTACCCTCCTGTTCTTAAACACCCTACTGTCCTGCCTTTACTACCGCCCCCCCTTGACTTCCCCTCATCTCTGACATCTTAGCCCTCACCTTGTCCTACCTTTCACACCTCCTCCTTGACTTCAACTTACCTGACACCCAGCCCCCGCCTCGGTCCATCCCAGTCTTGTTGCGACTGGGCAGGTATTGTTTACATTGTAAATACTGATTCGTATTATTCTGCAAATATTTTTTGCTCTTGCCTTATCAATGTTGTATTTGAGTTTTTTGAATCCTACTGTACTGCTAGCCACACTGATTCAATGCAAAGAAGTGCAAAATAATGCACCTGGGAAACAAAAACCCAGGAGAAGAGTACACAATAGCAGGGGAGGTACTAACAACAACAAAAATGGAATGGGACTTGGGGGTAGTCACATCAGATGATCTAAAGGTTGGTAAGCAATGTGAGAAGTCAGTAAGGAGAGCCAGGGGGATACTGGGATGCATAGGAAGGGGCATCACAAGTAGAAAAAGGGAAGTGGTTATCCCTCTGTACAGACAGTTGGTGAGACCCCATCTGGAGTACTGTGTGCAGTTTTGAAGACCTCATCTACGCAAGGACATAGGCAGGATGGAAGCAGTCCAGAGGAGGGCAACTAAAATGGTGCAGGGTCTGCATCAGAACCATATGAAGAGAGACTGAGAGAGCTTAATATGTATACCCTTGATGAAAGGAGGGACGGGGGGACATGATAGAAACGTTCAAGTACCTCAAGGGAATCAATAAAGTCCAGGAGGGTAGCATCTTTCAGAAAAAGAGATGTGTAAGAACAAGGGGACACAATTTAAAGATAGAGGGGGGACGGCTCAGGGGTAATGTGAGGAAATTTTTTTCACGGAGAGAGTGGTGGATGCGTGGAACTGCCTTCCTGGGGAGGTTGTTGGGGCTAAAACAGTGGGGGAATTCAAACACGCATGGGATAGACACAAGGCAATTGTAGTGGGAGGTGGCAGGAAGTAGGCTGTTGGTTAACTAGAATCTGCAGCTTATCCAGTAGGTAGGGAAATGGGCAGACTGGGTGGGCCAAGTGGTCCTTATCTGCCATCAAAGTCTATGTTTCTATGTATGCACTGTCATTTATACCTACAGTAGCTCATATTTGCTCTACACGGACTATTGTCTCATTGTATTATAGCAACATTTAGCTTACGTGTTTTTGTTATGATCTACCCAGGTCCACCTTGCAAATGAGTCTGTCTCAATGGTGTTTCGCCTGGTAAAATAAAGATGACTGATTGATTGATTGTTCCTGACTTTTGGTTTTTAGTTTGTCATATTTCTAATTTATTCATTATTTTTGATATCTATTATTTATTGCTGTATTATTGTTGATGCTGTGTTCTTTGTATGGCACCCAGAGCCTCTGGGATTGGGCGTCTTTTAAATAAAATTTGCCTTGCCATCGCTGGAAAGGCTTGAAGGGGGCAATGGTGGCTGCTGCATGAGGGGTGCCACTATCCCTGCCCCCCCTTTCGGACCCTGGCCCACAGACTTCTTGAGGCACAGTTTCTGGAACTGCCTCTGCTGGGGCTGTTACCAAGAAAAAGGTTACTGAAAGGACCGGTACTGGACGGCCAGTTTTTGGGCTTCCTTTTCAGGTCCTTCTGGGATAGTCACTTAGTCCTGGGTGGCACTGAACTTCCCAATCTGTGTGTGGTGGCCTTCCATCCCAGGGTCAAAGAGGTTGGTGCCCACGAAAGTGGCATCCACCAGCCTCTGCTGAGTGTTCACTGTGAAGTTGGACAGGCGCAATCAGGCCCAGTGCCTCATGGAGACTGCCTCTGCCACTACATGGGAACTTGAGTCACCCATGTCCAAGGTTGTCTGGAGCTGGTGTTTAGCCAGTGTTTGACCATGGTCTCGAAGCAGCTCCACCACCACCTGCTGCTCCAGACGGAGGTGAGGAAGGATAACATTAAACGCACCCATCATGTCATGGTCCTAGTTAGCCATCATAATGGCATAACTAGCCTGCCTGAGACCCAAAATAGCCACTATGTACACTTTTTATGTGGCATGGTCAACGTTACGGGACACTTTGTCTGGTGGTTTATCTACATTCCTCTGTGGCTTATCTATATTCCCCTGGTGTCCGGACTTGCAGAACACCAAGGCAGTAACCAGCCCCTCTGGGGAGGGGTGATCTGAAACCCCCCGAAAAGGCACCCATGGGGACTGCATACTTGTGGATCATATAGGCTGAGGGTGCCGGGCAGGATGCTGAATGCTGCTGGAGCTACAGGGCTGGTCCCAAGATGGCCTCAGCCAGAAGGCAACCCATGAGAGGGTAAGTGGCCCTCTTCTGGACAGGCTCTAAGGAGAAGCCCGTGGATTCTGAAACGAGACAAAGAGGTTCACCGAATGACACCTTCACTTGGTCAGTGGAAGGCTCTTCGACCAGTTTCTGGTTCAATAGTGGAGCCCCAGAGGAGGTCATCAACTCCTGGTCCAAGTCAAGGGAAGACTCCTCAAAGATGGCCTTTGGCCGAAGATTACTATGGACCTCCCAGGACTCCTGACCTAGAGTGATTCTCACCGACAACTGGCCTGCCAAGCCAGGGTCTGCAAGTCCAGCTTCCTTGGAAGGAGCACCGGTTGGCGGGTGTCAGGGTTGCTGTGATCAGTGTAGAGATGGGTGCTGGCTGAACCCATGGGGTCTGGACCAGCAGTGGAACCACTGGTGTTTTCCACAGTAGTATGGGATTTTGAGGTAGACCCTCACTCTGCCCCGCAATGGCCCATTGCTGCCAGAGGAACTCCTCGTAGCACTGATGCATTTTGCAATGGTGCCTCTGCTCACCGAGGAGGACAAGGAGCACTGCTGGTCATATCTCCTGGTTGAGCGGGATCAAGAGCATTAACGCCTCAACTGTGACCTTAACCTCAACCGTCACCCACCCAGTCAACAGCAGGTAAGGTTGTCCTGGGGCCAGCCGTAGATCATGTGCCGGCCCATATAAAACAACATGAGTGTGGAGGACCCAACCTCTGATGGAGGTTTGTCCCAAATGGGGTTGACTAGAGAGACCGGCTGTACTAGGCCCTGCTGAGTCAGGATCAGGAGCACCTAGGTCCGCGAGGCTAAATCCTCGACTTTGTCTGACAATGGGATCAACTGGGTCAAGGAAAATATCCGCCAGCTGGTCAACTGGAGTTGGGGTAGATTGACTTGTCTTCAATGCTGAGGAGCCTTTGACCTGCCTGACCTGTCCCACGACTGAGGGGTGCTCGACCTCCACTGAGTGGTTAGGCAGGTTGAAGGAACGGGAGGACAGTGATCTGTCCTGGTCTCATGACTGGCGGTGGTACGTAGACTTTTTCTTCGACATGGTCTTCAGTCGGGAGATGTGGAGGACATGGCTCTCTCCAAAGGACTAGAGGGTCCGGCACAAATCATGGACTTGACCTGTGAAGGTCCCTCCAATGCTGGACCCTGCCAGGAGTCTCAATGCAGGAGCAGTGCTAAGACCAGCGAAGTGCCCACTATGGCTGCCGCCACCTCTGCTTCCAAGGCAGCAAGCTGTGCTGCAGACCTGCCAGTCACCGAGGCCTTTTTGCCACCTTTTGAGTGATACTTTGAATCCTGTTACAAAGGCTGACCCAAAGAGAGCCAGAGCTTCCTATCCTCGAGAGATTCAAGGAGCATGGAAAGGCATAGGCCACACCATGACGTGTCATGTTGCCCGCCCAGGCAGTACACATATGTGTCATGTGGCTCGATGACCGACATTTTGGTAATGGATCCAGGCTGTCGGATAGAGGGGCCGCCTGTTGGTGCACCCTCAGGAATTTTTCTTGAGGGGTGTGTCACTTCCGACCTCCGAACGGGTGCGTAACCTAGGGTTTATCTTGGATGACAGGCTGACACTACAGTCACAGGTGTCAGCAGTCCGTCAAGACTTCCTTCTACCATCTTAGTGTAACCCCCATGCAAATGGGGGTTCCCAAAAGACTTCCAGGAGCTTGCTTGAATGCTCCAAGCCTGAATGGTGTTTGGCATTTAAGCCATTTATCAGTGAGTGTTTTTAGAGCCTCTGGTACTGTCTCTTTAAGAGCTGTCTGCTTGCAGACATAATTAGTTTGTATGGGGGGACTGTGTGCTTCTCTGAGTACCACTCGAGCTGCTGCCAATTCACTTCATTTTGCAGTCACTAGGGTGCAAAGGAACCTATCTGAAAGATGTAACTGTTTGCCAGAAATTATTTAGAGTAATAATGAAATTACAGTTTGTCTAACCTGCTTTCTTTGCAGTCAGAACTGTGTCGCTTAGTTCCCCATTCTAGTTTTGAACTGCTGAACTGGACCAATCAGTGTGGGTAAGCTAGCTCTAAAATGGTGCCTTGACGAACTAGAACTTGACTCATAATCTGAGCCAGCCACAAGAGGATTGTATGGGCAGTGACTCTGGGAGATGTAGTTTAGACTTCAGTGCCTTTTGGACCAACAGCAGCAGTCTATTGTGAGTGACAGCCAATCCAGTCAAGAACTGGGAGGAACTCAAAGGAAGTGCCCGGTTTTGTCGGTTGGAGTTTCAGTTGAGCTTTGGCAGTGAAGAAGGAAGGAGCCCTGTGCTTTTCAGTGTGCAGTTTTAGTCAAAAACATGTGTAAGGCCCAGAGTTCCGTCTGCAGCTTGTGTAACAGCTTGTTAGGACTGAATCCGTCCTGTGAAAAGAATCAAAGGATCTCTGAAGAGTAGAAACCAGGCTCACCCTGTAGAAGACTGGAGGAATTGCTGAAAATTGCACTCGGTCTGTCAGGAACTGAATCTGCTGTGTGTTCTCCGGTATTGTGCAGTAATTGCGATCGGGATACAGATGCAGCCTGCCTGGTATAGTGCTTTCTTTTATATGGATGTGTGAAGAGGTTTGTGTACCTCAAGTGAGCCCTGCTGACATTGAAGGACCCTATCTTATTTGGAGGTCGTGAGTACTAATTCAGGGTCGCTCCCTGTTGAATTGCCACATTAAATCCAAATGGAATTACTGTACTGCTGACTGTTTAATTCTCCTTTTCTCTGTGTGAAAGGGCCCCTACCAGCTGCCACGGTTTGGACTAGCCACTAGGGCTTGGGTACCCAGGGACAGTAACTGATAGGGATAGGCCTGCACAGAGCCATAGGTAGATTATTAGAGTGATAAGCTACTAACCTGATTTCCCTGTCCTGTTATATCCCCCAAATAAATCAGAGCTGCTTGTTTCAGCAAAGTTATACTGCCTGAGGTATTTGTCTATGTTAAAGTACTGTACTGTGATTGTTGCACTGTATCTCATTTCACAGGAGGTCCCAGTGCCGGAACCAGACCTGGGGGTAAGTGTATACTGTGAAGGTAATTCTGATATATTGTGTGGGCCACTAGTGGGAAGAAAGGGGGGTTGCAGTGTCCCAGAGGGCTGTGACCAAGTTAGTTTAACTATTGCAAACCCTGACCTCTGGGTGGAGGCACCCGCCATTGGATCCAGGCCCCTCAACCTGTTAGTGGCAAATCAGGCAGGGGTAGTAGCCCCTGGGATAGCGCCATCTAGGGGTTACATCTTGGAGGCTCACCGCTGGGATTGTGTGTCCTCTAGTGGCCATATTTACGAACCACTGTTAAGAAAAAAATGGGTACCCCGACAGAAGTGGCTGTGCACCGGCTGGTGGAGTGGTGTACTGGGGAGGAGATCGACCCCCAAAATGCTATGCTTATCCTGGACATCCCCTGGGTCATCAATGGACACTGTGCAGGAGTACTTTCCAAGGTGGAAGGTTTACAAACCCTGTGGTGGTGGGTCGGCATGCTAATCTGCTCACCCACACTTTCCTGGCCCTAGTAGAGTTTAAGGATCCCATAGATAGCTCCAAAGTGCCACAGACCATTACCCCAGAGGGAGCCCTCACTGCTTGGAGAGTGATAACTAAGGACAGTAAAGACCCGGGGAATCAGCCCCCACCACTATCTGAAACTTTTGAGGAGAAATTTGCTGAATGGTTGCTGAGAGGGAAAACTGTGGAGGACTTGAAGAAACTATTCTTGCCACCTGGGGTGTTCCTCCCCAACACCCTCTCCTGCTCCAGTGCCCGTAATGGTGGCTGAACCAATGCAGACTCCTATTTCTGCACCTGCCATTAGTCACGACTCTTACCGAAGGTTGAGGATCTCTCTGGCACCTCCCCACCCCAAGGGAGGATGACTGGGAGACCTGGATAGACTATGTTGCCCCCAAGTGCTAGAATGGCAATGCTCGGAAGGCGAAAGCGAAAGAGGGTTAGTGAGAGCTTCCGAGGTCCGCCCTGGCTACCATCCGCGCTAAACGGGCCAGTAACCCTGAAGCGACTGCACAGGCCTATCTTGAGGCCTTGGAGAATGTGTAGTGGAGCCCAGATTCTGATGAGGACCTATGGTGGAGAGTAAGAAATGCACAACAGTACCAAGGGAGTTGTTGTCTGTGTATGTCTCTGCTTGAAAATTGTTGCAAGAATGCCTCAGAAAGGGTAGTTTGCCAGCGATTGAACTGGACCGAACCAGACTGGACAGAATCCTTAAGTCTGCCCCCTCTCAGAACTGCTGTTGCTTCAGTTACGCCTGGCAATCGACTGGAACCCCACCCTCCTATGATGAGTTAATGAGAGAAATTCGAGGAGTTGAGAAAAGGCACTCGGGAGGTACCTGCACCAACAGCTGTGGCTACGACCGAGTGACTGAGGGTGACCCATCAAGTGAAGTTCAGGGGCAGAGGTTGACAGTCAATGAGTGCTCTGACAAGGAGAAAAGATATGCCACAATGGGGCGAACTGTTGAGAGAGATCCAGGGAATTCAAAAGCAGTCCTTTATGAGGCCCACGCCTGAAATGCAGGGCCTGACCTATATCCGACTGCATCTGCAATGGGGTGGGGGTACCCACCCACGTATCTCCTGCTGATAACAGCTCCGAACTCGATTCCTTGACCATGGAAGTGGAGAACTGACGAGATGTCTCCAAATGCTTATCACGCTGCAGACAGAGATGGCACCAAGGTTTCCAGTTAGTAATACCTCCGCTCTGGCTCCCAGTATGGCGCCGCCAGCTCAAACTCCAGAAAGTATGTTTTGCTATAATTGTGGGAAAGATGGGCACATGAAAAGGGAATGCGGTCCCAAAAGACACTGACAAAGTTGCATATAGGCTACAAGGAGAGCTCGAGAACAAATCAGTGGTTAAGAGGTGCACTAAATGATCCCAGTGAGGGCACCAAAAATGCTAACTCACGTCCCTTTGTGGCAAGGTCAGTTGCCCAGGCCCCACTATCGCCTCCAGACTGGTCCAGAATAGTGGGTCCCTCCATGGAGACCACTGTAAAGGTGAATGGAGTGTCTACAAGAGCTGTATTAGACAGTGGCTCCCAAGTGACAATTATGTTCCAGGATTGGTATCAGAAGCATTTGTCAGACGTGCCCTTACAACCATTAGAAGGACTGCATGTATGGGGTTAAGTGAGAAGGCCTACCCTATTCCGGTATATCCGATTTGGCTGTCTTTCCCACCTCCGTGGCTGGAGTGGCCGAACAAGTAGAGACCCTAGCCTTAGTGTGTCCCCCACTGGACTGTATGATGGTGTCCCTTTGTTGATTGGAACAAATGCTCATATGTTCGGAAGGCTGGACAGTTGTGTTATGAAAACAGGGTCAAAGACTAGTAGAGCTTTAAGAGTTCCGGCTTTAATTAAGAAGGCCTATGAGGCACAGAGAGATGCTGAAAACAGAACCAGAGAGAACCGGTCGAATTGTATGGAAGAAGGATCCTGAGTCTCTGATCCTGGCGCCAAATGCCCAGTGTACCTTACAGGGAGAGGTCCGTATCAGAAAGGATGTTAAGAATAAAATATTAATGTTGGATGCACCAGGCGATGGAAAATTGCCAGAGGGACTGCTGGTCAAGTTTAGTATTTTGCCCATTAGAGCCTATGCTTATGCCAGAAGGGTAATGGTCCAAGTTCATAATGTGTCTGAAAGAGACATTCTGAGTAAACAGAGGTTGCATCCTGGCTAATGTGCATTGTGCAGACACTGCAGTGCTACCCAGCAGCAAGAGTTCAAGGAAGAATGACAGAGTAACGCTGACTTGTTTGATTTCGCGACTCCCCGCTGCCAGCTGAATGGAAAGTGAGGATCAGTGAGAAGCTTGCCCAGAGAGACCAGGTGTTTTCTTTAAAGGAATGGGATGTAGGATGCGTGCAAGGAGCTGAGCACAATATCGCGCTGCATGACGAAGACCATTTCGTGAGAGGTCTCGACGCCTGGCACCTGCTGACATAGATGATGTGAGACGGCATCTGCAAGAGATGTTAGCTGCTGGTGTAATACAAGAATCCAGAAGCCCTTATGCTTCCCCATTGTGGTAGTGAGGAAAAAGAATGGAACAGTAAGGATGTGTGTGGATTATCGCATCTAAACCGGGCGGACTATCCCTGATCAGTACACAATGCCCCGCATTCAGGATGCTTTGGACTGCCTAACGGGAGCAAGTGGTTCTCTGTGCTGGATCTCCGCAGTGGGTACTACCAGATCCCGATGGCCCCAGAGGACCGTGAGAAGACGGCCTTTATCTGTCCGCTTAGCTTCTATGAATTCATGAGGATGCCTCAAGGGATTTCAGGTGCCCAGCCACTTTTCAACGATTGATGGAGCGTGCAGTGGGGACATGAACTACTAGAGTGCCTGGTATACCTAGATGATGTTATTGTGTTTGGCAGCTCACTGGAGGAACATGAGAGCAGATTATTTAAGGTATTGGACCGACTGGAGGACTTTGGCCTTAAACTGTCCATTGATAAATGTCAATTCTTTCAAACATCAGTAAAGTATGTGGGACACATAGTATCCACCGAGGAATAGAAGCCGACCCAAGTAAAGTTGAGGCCTTGACCACCTGGCCACAGCAAAAATCTAAAAGAACTGCAAAGATTCCTGGATTCTGTGGTTATTATCGGCGCTCATCAAGGACTATTCAAGAGTGATCCGCCTTTACTTAACCTTACTCAAGGGTATCCCCAACCCACAAAAATACCAAAAGTCAGCGCCCTCAAGACTGAAAGAGTGTATTTTCATCCGAGTGAAGTATTTGGGGCCCGCTGGACTCCTGATTGTGAGACTGCTTTTCATGAGATCATATCAACTTACCCATGCTCCAGTGCTGGCCTATGCCGATCCAAGAAAACCTTACGTCCTGCACACTGATGCTAGCTTGCAAGGGTTGGGGCTGTGTTGTACCAAGAGCACGAGAATGGCCTGAGACCAGTGGCCTTTGCCAGTAGAAGCCTGACCCCATCCGAAAAGAACTATCCTGTACATAAGTTAGAGTTCCTAGCTTTGAAGTGGGCTATTGTTGACCAATTCCATGAGTACTTGTATGGGGCTAAAATACTAGTAAAACTGACAATAATCCTTTGACCTATGTGCAGCCTCAGCTAAGTTGGATGCCACTGCATAGGTGGCTTTCTGCATTATCTACATATGACTATGCTCGAATACCGAGCAGGTCTGAACCACATAGATGCTGATGCTCTCTCCCGGAGGCCTGTTCCCCAGAATGATTGGGTCCGATTGGCAGAACCTGACATTCGGCACTCTGCCGAAGTTTGACAGGAGGAACAATGTCCACGGACGCAGTGGACTGCATGGTGGATTGCTTGGGACCCTCTGAGAATTGCATACCTGCTGCTTATTGCCACTTTTCTGCAATAGACATTGGTGCACTGCCTCAGCTGGACAATGACAGTATTCGTCGGGCTCAATCCCGCGATCCCATGATCAAAGCAGCTTTAGAAGCCCTCTATGCAGGAAAAGATGTGTCCAAATTACGCCCACTGATTTGAGAACTGCACTGTTATACAAAGAAGGTCCTAAGTTGAAACTGATCAATAAACTGTTATACAGAGAAACAGTAGACAGAGGGGACAAGTAGACAAACAACAACTAGTGCTGCCCACTGCCTTTCGAGACTCAGTACTGAGGTCCTTGCACAACCACATGGGGCACCTTGGTATAGACAGAACACTTGACTTGGTGAGATCCAGATTCTATTGGCCTAAGATGGGGCTGATGTGGAGCAACACATTCGAACTTGTAGTCGCTGCTTACAGAGGAAAGCTTTGCCCCAGAGGGCTGCCCCTGTTAACATCACCACCAGTGCACCCATGGAGCTGGTCTGTATTGATTTTCTGAGTTTGGAGTCTGATCAAAGAAATATCAGTAATGTGCTGGTGGTCACGGACCATTTCACGAGATATGCCCAAGCTTTCCCCACCAAAGACCAGAAAGCATCCACTGTGGCCAAAGTACTTGTAGAAAACTTTTTTGTTCACTATGGGGCTCCACAAAGAATCCATTCTGATCAAGGGAGAGACTTTGAGAGTCGTCTGATCAAAGAGATGCTTTCTCTGTGGGGAGTGCGAAAGTCCAGAACCACTCCTTACCACCCCAAGGGGGACCCACAGCCTGAACGTTTTAACCGCACTTTGCTAGATATGCTAGGCACCCTGCACCCAAAGGACAAGCCTAGATGGAGCCAACAAATTAGCACCCTGGTACATGCTTATAACTGCACCAAAAGTGATGCCACTGGATTCTCCCCCTACCGCCTGATGTTTGGAAGAGAAGCTCGACTACCAGTAGATGTGTGTTTTGGGGTCTCGCCTGATGGGGTTCAAGCTGACAACTATTTACAGTATGTGCAAAAGTTAAAGGCCCAGCTAACTCATGCGTACTAACTGGCTCAAACCATGGCTGCCAAAAAGAAATCGGCCAACAAAGAAAGGTATGATAAAAGGTGAAAGCACAGGAACTCCAGGAGGGAGATCGGGTATTGCTAAGAAATCTGGGACTGCATGGCAAGCACAAGATTGCTGATAGATGGCACCATCTCCCTCACATTGTAGTGGGCAAACTAGATGATCTGCCAGTGTACAAAGTAAGGCCTGAGAATAATTCAAAAGATGTAAAACAATGCATAGAAATCATTTACTGCCCATTGGACAAATCTTAATTGAGTCTGAGCCCTAGAAGATACCCCTCTGGACCAGTGACTAGAGCTGCTGCTAAGAAAAGATCAAGAAAGTCTGCACCTACAGAAGCAAAGTTAAAGTGTTCCTCCACAAGTCCCAGTTGAGCATGACTGTCAGTCCATATCGGAAGAAAGTGAGAGTGACTTTGAATACTATCCTTCTTACGAACTGAGTCAATTGTTTCGGGCAATCCCTAGTCAATACTGGAGATGAAGCTGGGCCTTCTGGACTGTCTAAGCCCCAGCTTCATCCCTGGAGCCAATGCTCCCAGAAAGTGAAGTGCAAAGCATCAGATCAGATGAAATGGAATCATTGTGCATGGTTGAACTGTTTGAGCTTTCAGGGAGAAAATGATAGATTGGGGCAGACTGGTGATACACCCGAACAAGAAGAGTATTTTGGTGCCCTGACGGTCCACTGCCAGTGTCCGAAAGCTCTCATGCGAGCCAAATGTTGTGGACTCAGAAACTGTAACTCCTGGAGCTGAAAGTGCCCCAAGTTCTAGCCTCTACCCCATGGAGACCCTGACAAGTGAGGACAATGCTGAAAATGAGGCTCAGAGTGCAGAGACTATAACAGTTCCCCTAGAAAGACTGGACGAGCTGTAAAGCCTGTGGTGCACCCTCAGTTATGATTCACTTGGGAGGCCTGTGGACTTGCCTCTCAATGTTGTCCATAAAGGAGTGTATGTGTCCCCGAGCTCATTGCCCAAACTGAGCATCAGTGCTAACTCCAAGTTACTTGTGTTGCCCTCTAAGTATGGTGCCCTTGCCCCATCCAGCCCCAAGGTAACTGATAGGGAAGGGCCCCCTCTCTTCAGGTTTCATGTACAAGAGGTAATAACTTGAGTTATGGTACAATGTGTATGTAATACTGTGTAAAGAGTGACGTACTGCAATGTTTCAGAAAAGTGTTCTTGGTAAAATGATATATTGACTGATGATTACATGTGCGAGCCTAATGCAAATGTATATGGTTGCAGTTGAAACTTATGGGGGTACTTGCTTGACGCGGACGTCAAGCTTTCCCAGGCCAGGAAGGGTGTAACCCCCCTGCAAATGGGGGTTCCCAAAAGACTTCCAGGAGCTTGCTTGAATGCTCCAAGCCTGAATGGTGTTTGGCATTTAAGCCATTTATCAGTGAGTGTTTTTAGAGCCTCTGGTACTGTCTCTTTAAGAGCTGTCTGCTTGCAGACATAATTAGTTTGTATGGGGGGACTGTGTGCTTCTCTGAGTACCACTCGAGCTGCTGCCAATTCACTTCATTTTTGCGGTCACTAGGAGTGCAAAGGGAACCTATCTGAAAGATGTAACTGTTTGCCAGAAATTATTTAGAGTAATAATGAAATTACAGTTTGTCTAACCTGCTTTCTTTGCAGTCAGAACTGTGTCTGCTAGTTCCCCATTCTAGTTTTGAACTGCTGAACTGGACCAATCAGTGTGGGGTAAGCTAGCTCTAAAATGGTGCCTTGGACGAATCAGAACTTGGACTCATAATCTGAGCCAGCCACAAGAGGACTGTATGGGCAGTGACTCTGGGAGATGTAGTTTAGACTTCAGTGCCTTTTTGGACCAACAGCAGCAGTCTATTGTGAGTGACAGCCAATCCAGTCAAGAACTGGGAGGAACTCAAAGGAAGTGCCCGGTTTTGTCGGTTGGAGTTTCAGTTGAGCTTTGGCAGTGAAGAAGGAAGGAGCCCTGTGCTTTTTCAGTGTGCAGTTTTAGTCAAAAAACATGTGTAAGGCCCAGAGTTCCGGTCTGCAGCTTGTGTAACAGCTTGTTAGGACTGAATCCGTCCTGTGAAAAGAATCAAAGGATCTCTGAAGAATAGAAACCAGGCTCACCCTGTAGAAGACTGGAGGAATTGCTGAAAATTGCACTCGGGTCTGTCAGGAACTGAATCTGCTGTGTGTTCTCCGGTATTGTGCAGTAATTGCGATCGGGATACAGATGCAGCCTGCCTGGTATAGTGCTTTCTTTATATGGATGTGTGAAGAGGTTTGTGTACCTCAAGTGAGCCCTGCTGACATTGAAGGACCCTATCTTATTTGGAGGTCGTGAGTACTAATTCAGGGTCGCTTCCTGTTGAATTGCCACATTAAATCCAAATGGAATTACTGTACTGCTGACTGTTTAATTCTCCTTTTCTCTGTGTGAAAGGGCCCTACCAGCTGCCACGGTTTGGACTAGCCACTAGGGCTTGGGTACCCAGGGACAGTAACTGATAGGATAGGCCTGTGCACAGAGCCATAGGTAGATTATTAGAGTGATAAGCTAATTAACCTGATTCCCCTGTCCTTGTTATATCCCCTAAATAAATCAGAGCTGCTTGTTTCAGCAAAGTTATACTGCCTGAGGTATTTGTCTATGTTAAAGCACTGTACTGTGATTGTTGCACTGTATCTCATTTCACAGGAGGTCCCAGTGCCGGAACCAGACCTGGGGGTAAGTGTATACTGTGAAGGTAATTCTGATATATTGTGTGGGCCACTAGTGGGAAGAAAGGGGGGTTGCAGTGTCCCAGAGGGCTGTGATCAAGTTAGTTTAACTATTGCAAACCCTGACCTCTGGGTGGAGGCACCCGCCATTGGATCCAGGCCCCTCAACCTGTTAGTGGCAAATCAGGCAGGGGTAGTAGTCCCTGGGATAGCGCCATCTAGGGGTTACATTAGGAATATCACTAGAGTGAAGCAGCTTGTTCCATCTGACACGTTACCAACGTTGGTCCACGAATTTGTGTCCTCATGTATGGACTACTGCAACTCCCTGTATTTTGGGCTTGGGTTGAAATCCGCCGGCTTCAGCTAGTGCGACGCCGCACCTGGGTTTTGACTGGGACAAGCAGGTCTTGTCACATTACCCCGTGTGCGCGATCTGCACTGGCTTCCTGTTCAGTGGCGATCACGCTTAAAATCTGTTTATTGACTTTCAAAGCCCTACATGATCAGGTCCAGCCTCTGAAAGATCTTCTGGCTCATTACTGCCTAGCCCGTTAGCTCCGCTTTCGGCGAAGAGGAGTTGCTAGGGATTCCAAGAGTGAGTCTAAATTCATCTGGTTGCAGAGCTTTTTCTTATGCTGCTCCCACTCTTTGGAATTCTCTACCCCGTCGGTTATGGCAGTGCACCTCCGTGGAGGGATTTAAGAGGGGTTTAAAAACTCATTTTTATCAAATTGCCTTCTTGGGAGTATTGACTGTGTTTAAGCTGTTGATGAGATTGTAGTTTTATCTGTAATTTATATCGAATTATAATGGTTGACTTGTATACTTGTTTTGTACAGCGCCTTGAAAATTTGAAAGGCGCTTTAGAAATAAAATTTATTATTATTATTATTACTATTTTCTGGCAGCACTGAACACAAAATTTAAATCCAGGCTCCTTGTGATCCATGTCCACGGACAAATGGGAGTCAAGGAACCAGCTAAAGGTAGAAGAAAGCTGTGAAAAGCATCGAATAGAGGTTTGCCAATGGTGCAGAGAAATTCCAAAGCAGAGCACGAAGGAGGTGACCTGTTCTTCCGGTGGAAAGAAAAATCTGATGTCATGGGGCAGAGTCAGGGACTGTATCTGCCCAGATAGTGGGAGAAGCTTAGTTTAAAGATGTCTGGCCAAACATCACCTTCTAGTGGAACTGCCACAATGTGGATACTGTACCATATCCACGCCCCTAGAAACAAACAAATCCATAAATTAATAATTTTAAAAAGCCGGTAAAAAATGTGTATATTTAGGACTGTTATACACTTTGTGGTGGGGCGAGGGATTTGATATACAGCAGCAACCCAATCACACTTTTTTCTGTTTCTCTTACAGAAGGGATTTCCCGCTTGCCCCTTTCCCCAGAATGATTTTCTGCCCCTCGCCAACTATCACACACAATTTCCATCATTGCTTTGTACACATAAATTTAATCTAACTTTAGGCTTTTTCTACTGTTGCTGTCACATACCTCAAATTCCTGCAGGGTAACGATCCCTTCCGCAATTATTTTATCTGCGTATTTCTTCAGCACTGGCACCTGTTTACGGATCTGCTTATACATGAGAGGTTGGGTGAACATGGGCTCATCCATTTCATTGTGGCCACTCCTGCGGTAACAAACCTACAAGCGACAGGCATGCAATATTATTTACTGCATCACAAGTTAGGCTACTTTTCAGCACCAAAAGAAGGTCTTTAACTATTCTCTTGTAAAGGCTATTATTGTACTTATTAAATCAAAGTTTTCTGGGATTGCTCTGTAAAGCAGCAGTCCCTGTTGCAGTCCACTCTACAGCAAGATAACAGCTGTGAAAGAGTAAGGCATCACAAGCCAGAGGCAATGGGCACCTAACAGCAATTAAAATTAATTACAGAAACATAGACTTTGACGGCAGATAAGGACCACTTGGCCCACCTAGTCTGCCCATTTCCCTACCTACTGGACAAGCTGCAGATCCTACAGTGGCGTGAAAAAGTATTTGCCCCCTTCTTGATTTTCTCTATTATTGCATATTTGTCACACTGGATGTTTTCAGGTCTTTAGACAAAATATAATATTAGATAAAGGGAACCTGAGTGAACAAACAACACTTTTTTTTTTTTTTACTTATTTCATTTATTTAATGAAAAAGTTAACCAACACCAACTGGCACTGTGTAAAAAGTAATTCCTCTAGTTAAATCAACCCAATTAAAGGGATAATTAGAGTCAGCTGATTGAACACAGCCAGGCTTGATTACAGCCAGCCCTGCTCAATATAAACCTCATATTTTGGCCCTTACCATCAGAGTCACGTTGCCAGCACAAAGATTCAACAAGCACATTATGCCATGATCAAAGAAGTTCCTGAAAAGATCAGAAAAATTTGTTGCCCTCTATCAGTCTGGAAAGGGTTACAAAGCTATTTCTAAGGCTCTGGGACTCCATCGAACCACAGTGAGAGCCATAATCTCAAATGGAGAACACTTGAACAGTACTGAACCTTCCCAGGAGGGGCGGCCTGCCAAAATTACTCCAACGAGTAAAATCATCCAAGAAGTCTCAAAGGATCCTAAAACAACATCCAAAGAACTGCAGGCTTCTCTTGCCTCAGCTAAGGTCAGTGTTCATGACTCCACAATCAGAGAGACTGGGCAAAATGGGCTTCATGTGAGAGTAGCAAGGGAAACCACTGCTAACTAAGAAGAACATAAATGCTTGTCTCTCATTTGCCAAGAAGCACCTGGATGATCCACAAGCCTTTTGGGAAAAATGTTCTATGGACAGATGAGTCCAAAGGGAACTTTTGGACAACATGGATCCCATAATGTCTCACAGAAGCAAACACAGCATTCCACAGTAAGAACACCATACCAACAGTTAAACATGGTGGTGGTAGTGTGATGGTGTGGGGATATCTGCCCTAAGGACCTGGATGACTTGCCATAATTAAAGGAACCATGAATTCTGCTCTGTACCAGAAAATTCTTAAGGAGAATGTCCAGTCATCCTTCCGTCAGCTGAAGCTGAAGCGAAGTTGGGTCATGCAGCAAGACAATGATCCAAAACACAAAAGCAAGTCCACATCAGAATGGCTAAAAGAAGTAAAATTAAAGTTTTGGGTGGCCTAGTCAAAGTCCAGACTTAAACCCAATAGAGATGCTGTGGTAGGACCTGAAACGAGCAGTTCATGCTCGAAAACCTACCAAATGTTACTGAATTAAAGCAGTTCTATGAGGAAGAGTGGGTTAAAATTCCTCCACAGCGATGTGAAAGACTGATATTGAATTATAGGAAGTGTTTGGTTGCAGTCATTGCAGCTAAATGTGGCATAACCAGTTATTAAGTGTAAGGGGGCAATTACTTTTTCACACAGTGCCAGTTGGTGTTGGTTAACTTTTTTCATTAAATAAGTGAAATTAAAAAAAAAAACAAGTGTTATTTGTTCCCTCAGGTTCCCTTTATCTAATATTACATTTTCTCTAAAGACCTGAAAACATCCAGTGTGACAAATATGCAATAATAGAGAAAATCAGGAAGGGGGCAAATACTTTTTTCACGCCACTGTAGTTAACTAGCAACCTATTTCTTCCTACCCCCACAAGAATTGCCTTATGTCTGTCCCATGCATTCTTGAATTCCCCCACAGTTTTAGACACCACAACCTCCTCAGGAAGGCTGTTCCATGCTTCCACCACCCTCTCTGTGAAAAAAATACTTCCTCACATTGCCTCTGAGCCGTCCCCCCTCTATCTTCAAATTGTGTCTCCTTGTTCTTGCACATCTCTTTTTCTGAAAGATGCTACTCTCTTGGACTTTGTTGATTCCACTGAGGTACTTAAAAGTTTCTATCATGTCCCCCCTCTCCTTCCTTTCCTCAAGGGTATACATATTAAGCTCCTTTAATCTCTCCTCGTATGGCTTCTCTTGCAGACCCTGCACCATTTTAGTTGCCCTCCTCTGGACTGCCTCCATCGCATCTCTGTCCTTGTAGAGATGGAGTCTCCAGAACTGGACACAGTACTCTAGATGGGGTCTCACCAACTGTCTTTACAGAGGGATAACAAATACAGGTTACTCACCTGTAACAGGAGTTCTAGGAGTGGTATATGTTGTTCATCCACACTTACTGGCAGGTTCCTTGCCGCATTAAATCTTGCAGAAAGGTCTTCAAGCTGGCTCCTCCCACCCACCCAGGTGGTAAAACTCTCGGCTCCTCCTCATGACGCCAGATCTAGCCCGCTGGAAGCTAGGTTGCGGTCAAAGCCGGGGAGGTCGGTTGGGTTATGTGGATGAACAACATATACTACTCCTAGAAATCCTGTTACAGGTGAGTAACCTGTATTTCTAGGGACATGGATATGTTGTTCAATCCACACTTACTGGCAGACTCCTAGCAGTTCTCCAGGAGGAGGGAGGCAAGGCGCGCACCCCTACTTAGGAAATAAGGACTGGAGAACCAAGGTCCCAAAACCAGCATCCCGGCGTGACTCAAGGTCAATGTGGTAGTGGGTAATGAAGGTGTGTGCTGACTTCCAGGTAGCAGCCCTGCAGATATCCTGGATAGGGACGTCCCTGGAAGCAGCAACCGAAGCAGCGGTATGGCGGGTAGAATGAGCTCTTATCCTTTGGGAGGCTCCATGCCTGCCAACCTATAGCAGAGATCTATGCAGGAGGTGACCCACCTGCCTATCATCCGCTTGGCTGCAGGTCTGCCAGGTGCGGCTTCAGCATAGGTGACAAACAGCTGGCGAACCTCTCCCCGAACTTCAGCCATCCGCTCCTTATAATAAGAGAGCACTCTTCTAGTGTCCAAAGTATGGAGCCTATATTCGGCCTCCAAGGTGTGATTGGGGTAGAACACCAGCAGAGTCAACACCTGGTTAAGGTGAAACTCTGACACCACCTTTGGAAGGAATTTCGGGTGGAGGCGCAGGACAACATTGTCCCTGTGGAAGACCAAATAAGGAGACTCAATGGAAAGCGCCTGGAGCTCCCCATCCTTCTGGCTGACATGACAGTCACCAAGAAGGCGGTCTTCCACAACAGGTGAGAGATGTCACACCTGTGCATCGGTTCGAATGGCTTGCCCATGAGCTTAGCCAATACCAGCAGTAGATCCCGCAGAGGTGGAGGTTCTCACACCGAAGGGGATATGTGATCAAGGCCTTTGAAAAAGCGCCCGACCATCTTCTCCTGTGCCACTGACTGCTTGCTGGCTCATGCCCGGTAAGCAGAAATGGCTGCCAGGTGCACTTTAAGGGTCGTCGACCGAAGCCCTAGCTGAGAAAGGGACCACAGGTAGTCCAGAATGCTAGCCAATGAACAGGAGGAAGGGTCCAACCCCTTGCCCTGACACCAAATGGAGAATCTCTTCCATTTAAAGGCATAGCATTTTCTGGTCGACTCCTTACGGGATGCCTCAACAACGTTGAGGACCTCGTCGGAAAGACCCAAGGCCTGGAACTCTAGCCGCTCAGGAACCAGGCCGTCAAGTGCAGGGATTGAAGGTTCAGATGGAGTACCTTCCCCTTGTTGACTGAGATCAGGTCCGGGCAGGCTGGAAGCCGCCTCAGAAGCCTGGAGCTGAGGCTGAGGAGATCTGGGTACCAGAACTGGCGGGGCCAGTCTGGGGCTTCCACAATCACCTGTGCCTTGTCCCTCTTCGCCTTGAGAAGCACCTTGTGGATCAAGGGAAATGGAGGGACGGTGCAGAAGAGGCCCGGGATCCACGGCTTCGAGAAGGCATCCCCCTGCAGCGAGCCCTGCTGAGGGGGGCAGGCATGGAACAGCCTCAGCTTTGCATTCTCCCTGGAAGCAAACAGGTCCACCTGAGGGATGCCCCAGTGGGAGAACAGATCTTGTACTACCTCCAGCAGGAGAGACCACTCGTGAGATGCAACGCCTATCCGGCTTAGGGCATCGGCCAGACTGTTGGAGGTTCCTGCCACATGGATGGCTAGGAGATCCGCCTCCAGGCTGATCATGAGAGACCAAGTGCGGAGAGCCTCCTTGCACAGAGGCAAGGAGTGCGTCCCGCCCTGCGGGTTGAGGTAGTACATGGTTGTGGTGTTGTCCGTCTGGACCTGGACCACTTGACCCCATACAAATGGAGCGAAGGTGGTGAAGGCTAGTCAGACCGCTTGAAGCTCCAGCAGGTTGATGTGGCATCGAGACTCCAGAGGGGACCAGAGGCCGTGGCTCTGAGCTCCCCCAGATGGGCACCCCAACCCATCAGAGAGGCGTCGGTCGTGAGAGTGACCATCGGCTCAGGGCGGACAAATGGGATACCCTCCTGCAGATGAGCTGGAACGAGCCACCACTGGAGACCGTTCCACATCTTCTGGGTCACGGTTACTGGCTGGTCCAGAGGACCGGAGCGCTGTGACCATTGGCGGGCAAGCCCCACTGCAGCGGATGCATGTGCCAGCAGGCCCAACGGACCACGCTGGTGCAGGCCACCATGAGGCCCAGGAGGTGCAGGAAGTCCCAGGCAGGGCGCAACTGTCCAACCAGAAATGATTGGGCAAAGGAGGAAAGGACCGCGGCCCTGTCCGCTGGGAGCCGCGCCCTGGCTCGAAGAGAGTCGAGCTCTGCCCCGATCAACTGAATCACCTGTGATGGCACAAGTTCCAACTTGTCCTCATTGATGAGGAAGCCAATCTGAGAGCAGACCTGGAGGGCCAGATCCCTGGACCACTCCACCTCCAACCTGGAGGGGGCTGCAATCAGCCAGTTGTCCAGGTAAGGGTACACCTGGACCCCTTGGCATCGCAGGAATGCTGTCACCACTGCCATGCATTTGGTGAAGACCCTGGGAGCTGGAGAGAGGCCGAAGGGCATGGCCCGAAACTCGTAAAGGGATCCCTCTGCCCTGAAGCAGAGGAATCGCTGGTGAGACGGACGGATTGGGACATGAAAGAATGCGTCCTGAAGGTCCAGAGAACAGAACCACATGCCTCGTTCCAAGGATGGAATGATCTGAGCCAGAGTGACCATCCTGAAGGTGCAAGACCTTAAGAACTTGTTCAGGTCATGTAGGTCGAGAATGGGGCGCCAGCCCCCCATCCGTTTTGGGACCAGGAAGTACCTGGACACAAAACCTGGGTCTGGAGGAGGGTCCGCCACCTCCTGATCACCTCATTCTGGAGAAGCAGGGCAATGTCGGCTCAATGAGATGACAGAGAGGCTGCAGAACCCGTAGCCCCCTCGTGGGGCGACGGCTCGATAGGATGGGGACTGCTCGAATTCCAGAGGCAGATCCCTGCCTACCACTTCCAACACCTAGCGGTCTGTGGTAATATCGGACCAGGCAGAAAGAAAGTGGCAGAGCCATCTCCCCTTTGGGGGAACCCGGGGAGGAGTGACGAGGTTGGGGCCGACACCCCTCAACCCGTCACTGGGCAGGCTTGGAGGAAGGACTGGCGGAAGAGCTGCCTGGGCCTTTCCTTCCCGGCTTCCTGCTGGAGGAAGCAGCAGGCTTGGCTTTGGGGTGCTAACTGCGAGCTTGCTGGCCCTGATGCTGGTGTTGCTGGGCAGGATGTGCCGCAGGTACTGAAGGACGACAGGGCTTACGCTGCTGCTGGCGGCCTTTGTCTTTCTGGGCAGACGTGACCGAGTCCAAGGTGGCATTGGACTTCTCGATCCATTGGAGATGACCCTCCAGCCCGGGTCTGAACAAGTCAGTACCCAAGAAGGGGATGTCTGCCAACTTGTGTTGGGTATCCGCCGTAAAGGTGGAGATCCGCAGCCAAGCTCTGCGGCGCATGGCCACTGTGGCTGCTACTGACCGGGCACATGAATCAGCGATGCCCAAGGAAGTTTGGAGCTGCTGTTTGGCCACCGCCCTTCCCTGATCCCGCACTTGCTTGACAGTCATTTGAAGGTCAGCCAGGAGATGAGGAATCACCTCATCCAGGGAGCCCAAAAGGGCATGTGAAAAGTGTGCCATCAGAATGGCCGAGCTAGCCTGACGAAGGCCTAGGAAGGAAGCAGCATATACTTTCCGCCCAGAGTAGTCCAATTTCTTGGACTCCTTATCGGGTGGGCTTGTCCACATCCCAAGCATTCCCAGAATGCCGGAAAATGCTGCTGGTCACTAACACCTCCGCAGAGGGGTGCTCCAAGAAACCGGAGAGTGAACCTGTAGGGACCGCATACTTCCAAGCCATCCTGGCCGACTGTGCTGGACAAGAAGCTGGCCACTGCCACAGCTCCAGGGCCGGGGCAACAATGGTGTCGGCAACCGGAAAAGCCTCCGTAGGGGAATCCCCTCAGTCCAGTATCTCCGTGAGGGGATACTTGGCCAGTTTTGAAACGGGTTCGAGCTTCATCCCAGTGGATTCTGAGATGAGTCGAAGCATTCCTAAGAATGAGGATGGGCTCTTGTCCACTGACTGACCCCCAGTGGACTCCAGGTCAAGCGGCCTGGAGAACAAAGAGGAGTCGTCGTCAGACTCCGAGGAGTCTGTGAACAGCTGCAGAGCACCTGAGCCACCCTCCACTTGCCAAGGTCAATCGGGAGTGAGGGTGACTGACAACCTATAGGGCAAACCCAGACCCGACTAAGAATCCTTGGTCGGGGCCCCATTCTTTGGTTGTGGAGGTGGAGGTGCCACCACAATGGGTGGAGCAGCTGGTTTCGGTCGAACTGGTGCCGGTTTTGGCTTCTCGACCACGAGGGGTTGTTTCGGCCGCTCCGGTGACAGCCACTTAATGGCTGGAGAAGGCGATGGAGTCAGCTTATTCCCAGACAATAAGAGCTGCTGCCACATTAAATCCTCATAGCGCTGACGCAACTTGCGCCGGAGCCTATCCTCTGAACAGGATGACGAGGATGAGCGGCGCCCCTGCTTTCCATGGTGCCGAGACCGAGACCGCCGATATCGACGGGACTGCCTGGACCTGGAAGAGGTCCAAGATTGAGACCGAGACCTTCGGGGATTCAGAAGGTGGGTCAGAGAGGGGGTGGGGGAAACCTGCTCCTCCCTTGGTTCAGGGACCTTAACCGGGGACTCTGGCACAGGAGGCACAGGCAAGTCCTCGGTTTCCACTGGGGGAACCGGTGAAGAAGGGTTGTCAGCTTCTCCACTCGACAAACCATCCGATGGGTCGAGAAAGATCTCAACTGTGTCGATGGGTGTCTCGGCCAGCTGACCTGATTGGGACACCGTGAAGCCAGCGGCCTTAGCCATAACCTCGACCGAAGTCAAAAGTCGACTATCCAGTGAAGGGGCTCTCTCCCGCTCCCATGAACATCGACGGTGGGACTTACCTTTGGAGTCCTTCTTTTTGGACCGACTGGAATGTCCCGATGGTCCTTCTCCTCTGGTGGAGAGGGATTGGCAAAGCTCCTTAAAAGAAACTGTACAAGAAGAGCCCAAGGACAGCGGGATAAATGCCGCGACCGAGGAAGATGAAGATGCGGCCTGGGCTGCCTCCTCCTCGAAGGCGATCATCTGCTCTAATTGTTATGCAGAGCCCGCTGCCGTGGACACCACCCAACAGGCCTCCTTCGACTTGACTGGAGGATATTGTTTTTCAGGTGCCCCAAAAGTAGCTGAGCAGCGCAGTCCTCCAAGACCGAAGCCGAAAAGGATTTGCATAATTCGCAAGCCTGCGAATCATGGGCAAGTCCTAGGCAGTAAATGCACGTGGAGTGCGGGTCGATCCAGGACATCTTCTGCCCACAGGGGTACCGACGAAATCCGGGAGTCGATTTGTCCATCGCAGCCGCGAGGGAAATTGAAGACCGAATTCTGATAAATTTTAGAATAAGTTTTGGATTAACCGAAGAGTGTGGATCCAGGCCTAAAATGCAGAGCGCTAAGGAGGGAACCTGAGTTTCCAAGCGGTAAGGAAGATCTGGTGTCATGGGGCGGAGCTGAGAGTTTTACCACCCGGGTGGGTGGGAGGAGCCAGCTTGAAGATCTTCCGGCAAGATGTAAAGCGGCAAGGAACCTGCCAGTAAGTGTGGATTGAACAACATATCCACGTCCCTAGAACTTTCTGTTTTCTGCTGGTGATGTCTCTCCCTATACATCCCAGTATCTCCCCAGCCCTCCCTACTGCCTTCTCACATTGCTTGCCAACCTTAAGGTCATCTGATATGATTACCCCCAGGTCCCTTTCCATTTTTTTTTGTTGTTACTACCTCCCCCCCCACCTCCCAATGTGTACTCTTGCCATGGGTTTTTGTTTCCCAGGTGCATTATTTTGCACTTCTTTGTACTGAATCCAAGCTGCCATACTTCTGACCATTCCTCTAACCTTGCTAAGTTTGTTCTCATCCTTTCCATGCCTCCTTGTGTATCAACCCTGTTGCGGATCTTAGTGTCATCTGCAAAGGGGCATATTGTTCCTCCCAGTCCCTCTGCAATGTCACTTAAAAAGACATTACAAAAGACTGGACCCAGTACTAACCCCTGCGGTACCCCACTAGTAACCCCCCTTTCTTCATAGTTTACTATTACCTTCTGTGTCCTATTGTCCAGCCAATGTTTTACCCAGACTACCACCCTGGGACCCACTCTCAGGCTGTCTAATTTGTTTATTAATCTTTTGTGTGGGACTGTGTCAAATACCTTGCTAAAGTCTAGGTAGGCCATGTCCACAGCCCCTCCTTGGTCTACTACTTTGGTCACCCAGTCAAATAAATCAATTAGACTCGTCTGACATGACTTTTCCCACTGTGAACCCATGCTGCCTTGGGTCCTATGCCCCATTGGCCTCTAGGTACTCAACAATTCTTTCCTTCATAAGTGATTCCATCACTTTCCCTACCACAGAGAGTCAAACTGACTGGTCTGTAGTTTCCTGCCTCTGTCTTGCTCCCACTTTTGTGAAGGGGAATCATATCCACCCTCCTCCACTCCTCAGGTACCACCTTATCCTCCCATGATTTGTTAAAAAGGGTAGTGAGTGGTGACATTAGTTCTCCCTCAATTCTGTTAGAATTCTGGGGTGAATGCCGTCAGGCTCCGTTGCTTTGTCCACCTTCAGTTTTACGAGTTCTTTCAGAACCCTTTCTTCTGTGAAAGGACTGGGATCGACCCCCTCTATCCAAGTGCTTCTGTTAACTGGATTAGGTACCTCCCCCTCCTCCTCTTTTGTGAATACTG
The DNA here is from genome assembly GCA_016271365.2 of Neoceratodus forsteri. Lineage (NCBI taxonomy): Eukaryota > Metazoa > Chordata > Ceratodontiformes > Ceratodontidae > Neoceratodus > Neoceratodus forsteri. Next base: position 703,691,057 of record CM028135.1, on the reverse strand, counting down.
AGCAGAAGTATTCATTCAGTATCACTGCTTTTTCACTGTCCCTCTTTGCCTACCCACCTTCCATTCTATTCAGCCTCACTATCCCTCCCTTTGTCTTTCTACGCTCCCTAATGTACCTATAAAAGGTTTTATCCCCCTTCTTAACCTAGTTGGCTGTCTTTTCCTCTGTTTGGGCCTTTGCTATTCTGAATGCCTTCCCCGCTTCCTTTTGTCTTAACTGGTACAGTTCTCTGTCCTGCTCCTTCTGTGTTTCCTTATACTTCCCAGATGCTAATATTTTCTCCCTAACCTTCCCCACCACCTCTTTGAAGAACCATAGTGGCTTTTTCTTTCATTTTGATTTGTTTATTTGCTTCACACAAAGGCTTGTTGCCTCTGTGATGGCAGTTTTGATGTTTCCCCATTGTTGCTCCACCCCTCCTTCTTACCTGTTTGCTAGTGCTTTTCTAAGGCACTCTCCCATCTTGCCAAAGTCAGCCCTCCTGAAGTCCAGTACCCTCACTTTTGTATGGCTTGACTCTGCAGCTGAGTTTATCATGAACCACACTGTTTGGTGGTCACTTGTTCCCAGATGGCTACCCACTTCTAGATCTGAGATCCTCTCACTGTCCCCATTTGAGAGTATGAGGTCTAAGATTTCTCCCTCCTGAGTGGGTTCCAACACTAGCTGTCTGAGGCATGCCCCATGTAGGGCATTGAGAATGGCCTTGCTCTTGGATGTGGCTGCAGCAAAGGTGCTCCAGGTAACATCTGGCATATTCAGGTCCCCCATGAACAGTATCTCCCCTTTCTCTGCCATCCTAAGGATGCCTTCTATCATATCCTTGTCCATTCCCTCCCCCTGACATAGGGGTCTGTATACAATCCCTGTGCAGATTGTGGTGCCATTTCCAGTCTCTAAGTTGACCCACAGTGTCTTCTCTCCTCCCTGTTTACTCTTTTGTTCTGTTGCTTTTATCCCTTCCCTTACATAGAGAGCTACTTCTTCCCCTCTTCTACCCTCCCTGTCTCTCCTGTAGGTTGTGTACCCTGGTATGTTAACATTATGTGGCATGATACAGTAGCTCAGCATATAAAATGACTACTGGTGTAACAAAATATATCCTTTGCAACATCAGCTGCTCAAGAATCACAAAAGTGAAAGTGTTCACTCCCAGTGAGCTTCCGCTGTGTGCTTGAAGCCTGCTGGAAAAGAATCCTGACAGGGCAGTTCTAAATATATGAGATATCTAATTTAATAAACATCTTTAACTAGCGTCCTAGCAAGCTTAGGACTACATAACAATGAATGAATTATGAATGGCAAGGGTATTATCTCAATTGAAAGTCCTCCACGGCTGTACACTTCTGCTAATCCCACCTTTAAAAATCAATGCAAAAAAAATCATCAAAACTGCAAACTCTATAGAACATTGCAGTCTTAATACTATTAAACACTATCTTAAATGAGTAAGACTGCAGTCCAATAGTCCATAAAAATCTTGAATAGTCTTTATTCTTCATATAAATTCACATCATGCATAATCAACTGGCTACAGTTTCGTAGTTTCACACCACTTCTTCAGGCCAGCTTTATAATACAGTGCTGATTCTAAACATAAACAAATAATTAAATCAAAATTTTGTATTGAAATTCTTTTTTTCTCTTAAGCTTAGTTAATACACAGTTTCAAAGATACCACACTATCACTGTATAAGAGAATCCTGCTCTTAATAATACTCTAGTTACTATCAAAAACTTTAATCTTTCCCAATTAAATAACTGTTTTTTTAATTTATTAATTATTGCTTATTTTTTACTTTAAACCATATTTCTCATTATTCTAACAACACTTCTATTCAGTGTATAATCTGCATACCTGTTTATGATAATTGGTTTTCACTAATAGATTCACACTGTGCATTCAAAGTTCAACCTCAATTTGCTGTGTTGATAATAAAAACAAACTATGTTATAATTCAATTCCTTATATAATATTTGTTTGTTATGCTAATGTGTAATTTGGTACTTACTGTCCCATCATTTAATTTTGATGTGTATTGAGTGGGTAATGATTTACCCGCTTTTCCCAAAATATTCACCTAGACCTTAATTATATTGAAAACCCCTGTAATCAAATACAAAAGGTTTTTTAAGGAACTAAATTCTGATTTTAATTCCAGTTTCTATTATAAAATAAAACTCATTTATGATATTTTTTACCTTTTTATATGCTTATATAGGCTGGTCTTCTATAATTCACTCATTAGTATTCCACCGAGTCATTATTACTCTCTCTGAGAATGAACAAAACAGTTTCTTATAATTATAAACAGAATATTGTATGTTATTATCTTGTGTATGTCAGTATAGGTTCCTTTGTTAATATTAACCATTGTTTTTTACTTGTTTTAGTTTGTTTTACAATTATGCTTCATATTCTAATTACCCAGTAGCGTTTTCAATAATGTAGTTAAAAGTTTTACCTGCTTATTTTATTGCTTCATTTCTCCCGTTCTGCAATGGTTATAAGCTACAATGAAATTAAATAAATGCACTATGAATCGGTATGTTAAAACAATCGTATCTTGTTTCTTTCTTTATGGGATATCTTGAAATAGTAGCAGTTTCAGTTAATCAAGTTTTACAAAATTCCTACCTGGCTAGAATGCCATTCTGTGACCGTCTTCTACAAAGAAAGGAGCGGTCTGAGCTTTTGATTATGCACAGTTTAAAAAGCCCGCAAAATTGGCAGGGGGAACAAACGTCACCTCTGACATCACACCTAGTGCTAGAAAAGGTGTTGCCTAGATGTTGTGGAAAGGTGAAACGGCCAGTATCCACCCTATAGCCAAGTGGCTAAAGATGTTAAAACCCACTTGTTGGTATGGTGGTTGGGGGTTCGCCCCCCCCATCATGGCTATTTGCCGAATGTGTATAGTGTTATTAGAATATATTAGTGTCAATCCATTTCTGAGTTGGTTTGTCTTGTGAATTATGCCTGTCTAAAGGAGGAGAACAGGGAATTCTATTCAAATTTAGTTTAAAATGGGGTGAAATGTGTACTACTTGCTATTTTTTTCAGCATCGAAAATTCTAAAAGGAAATAAATGAAGATTTGCAGGTTAAAGTTATAATTAGTACCCTCTAAGTAATGTGAATTGAATTTTCACTTCAGTGAGAATATAAATTAAATAAAATCTTTTTTATTTCATTGGCTATAGTTTTGTATCCCGATAATATGAAAGTATTATGAATGATTTTTACTAAGACTTAACTGACAAATTAATTTCCTTCTATTACAGTGTGGCTATATAATGTCTGATTGTTGCAGGCAGGGGAAATTGCCAGTATCCCTGCTATAGCCAAGTGGTTAAAAATGCCGAAAATGTCTTGCTGCCAGGGTAGTGGGCAGTTCGCCCCTGCCCACAGTTATTTGCCAAATGGTGAACAGCTTTAATGAAATACAGTAGTGTTAATATGTTTCAAAATCATTCCTATCTAAGTGAGGTAAAACTTTTAACTACATTATTGAAAACGCTACTGGGTAATTAGAATATGAAGCATAATCGTAAAACAAACTAAAACAAGTAAAAAACAATGGTTAATATTAACGAAGGAACCTATACCGACATACACAAGATAATAACATACAATATTCTGTTTATAATTATAAGAAACTGTTTTGTTCATTCTTAGAGAGAGTAATAATGACTCAGTGGAATACTAATGAGTGAATTATAAAAGACCAGCCTATATAAGCATATAAAAAGGTAAAAAATATAATAAATGAATTTCATTTTAAAATAGAAACCGGAATTAAAATCAGAATTTAATTCCATAAAAACCTTTTTGTATTTGATTACAGGGGCTTTCAGTATAATTAAGATCTAGATGAATATTTTGGGGAAAGCGGGTAAATCATTACCCAATCAATACACATCAAAATTAAATGATGGGACAGTAAGTACTAAATTAGACATTAGCATAACAAAGATTATATAAGGAATTGAATTATAACATAGTCTGTTTTTATTATCAACACAGCAAATTGAGGTTAAACTTTCAAAGCACAGTGTGAATCTAACAGCGAAAAAGAATTATCATAAACAGGTATGCAGATTATACACTGAACAGAAGTGTTGTTAGAACGATGAGAAATATAGTTTAAAGTAAAAATAAATGATAATTAAATTAAAAAACAATTATTTAATTGGGAAAGGTTACAGTTTTTGATAGTAATCGGAGTATTATTAAGAGCAGGATTCTCTTATACAGTGATAGTGTGGTATCTTTGAAACTGTGTATTAACTAAGTTTAAGAGAAAAAAAGAATATCAATACAAAATTTTGATTTAATTATTTGTTTATGTTTAGAATCAGCACTGTATTATAAATCTGGCCTGAAGAAGTGGTGTGAAACTACGAAACTATAGCCGGTTGATTATGCATGGTGCAAATTTATATGAAGAATAAAGACTATTCAAGATTTTTACGGACTATTGGACTGCAGTCTTACTCATTTAAGATAGTGTTTAACATTTTTGCCAAAGTAAGATGGTCCAGACATACAGACTGTATAACAGGGCAACCTGTACCAACAGATATCAGGATATAGTCTTAATACTATTCCAAAAGACAGTAGTGCAGCTTGAAAGGATTCAACGCATTTTGCCAAGAAAACACGTCTCTCTAGCAGTTTAGCAAGTCTTGCACATTTAAAAATTCTGAACTGGATTACATTTTGTCTGGTGATTGATCCCATTTAATGTGGTTCTGACTTAATGTGAAGTCAGTTTTACTGTGGCAGCGTTGTCTACTAACTATCACAGGCATGGGAACCAGGAAACCCCGATTCAACTCCTACCACAGTAATTTATTTATAGGGGATACGCAACAGGCTGACTCAGTATATGCAGTCTTTATCTGTGAGATGTCAGGACCATAAATCCCAATGTGGCAGAGCCACAAGCGAGATCCTGCCCCTTCACAAGTGAAGAAAAGCTGTGTATTTTGAGTCGAACAACTACATACTCAATTTATACAACATCAGTTTACTAGTTATATCTTTAAAATCTGTTGTTTGTATAAAAACGTAATTTTTTTTTATTTCAACTGCTGGCTTTAGTGTTGCATATGGCTATTTTGATGTCACCAGCATTGTGAAAGCTGCTCTCTGATTGGTTCAGAATGCACTGTGACATATCCAACTTTGCAGATAACGCTGGGTCAACATAACACTTTTTCTCCTGCTATTTAGCAGTACACCCCTGTTCTATAAATTTGTTTCTTTTACAATTTATTGACTCAGGAAAGTCCAGCTGAGATACAACATCTCATTTCTAGTAGCCTTACTGTGTGACCATAAAACAAGTCACTTAGAGCAGCAGTACTATGTAAAACAAATCTGCACTTTTTCGACAGTTTATTCCCTGTGTTCTATTGAGCATTTTCCTGGTAATCTTTCCCACCGGCACTGTACTTTCACCCCGTAATTTGCTCATTTTCCCTTTGTTTTTGTTTACATTTCTGCCACCTACCATGTTGACAGCAGCAGTAAAAGACAGGCAGCTGGGGCAGCCGCCATATTTTCTGTAGATCTACAACAACTGGAAACTGATCACTTCCTGATTAGGTAGTACTGCTGCTTTAAAAGAAACTGTAATGATTCAAGAGACACTTACAACACTCTTTTATACATAATTGGGCTTAAATTGTATATCATTGCTATGTTTGTGCTGTTTGTAGTTCTGCTCATAACCTGAAACAGGATCACTGTATGCTACGAGGTATCTGCTCTAGCTGCTTGTCTACACCTACAAGGCAAAGGTACTGGACTTTAGGAGGGCTGTCTTTGCCAAAATGGGTGCGTGCCTAAGGAATGCACTAGCAAATGGGCAGGAAGGAGGGGTGGAATAACAATGGGGAATAACCAAAACAGCCATCACAGAGGCAACAAGCCTTTGGGTGAAGCAAATAAACAAAACAAAACAATGTAAGAAACCACTATGGTTCCCAAAGAAGGTGGCAGGGAAGGTTTGAGAGAAAAAGAAAACATTCAGGAAGTACAAGGAATCACAGAAGGAGCAGGACAGAGAATTGTATCAGTTAAAGCAAAAGGAAGCTGGGAAGGCAGTCAGAACAGCAAAGGCCCAAACCAAGGAAAAGATAGCCAGCTCAGTTAAGAAGGGGGACAAAACCTTTTACGGGTACATCAGGGAGCAAAGGAAGACCAAGGGAGGGATAGTGAGGATTAATAAAGGGAGGGGGTGGGCAGAGGGTGACTGTGAAAAGGCAGAGATACTAAACAAATATTTTTGCTCAGTATTCACAAATGAAGAGGGGGAGGTACCTAAACCAAACAATAGAAACACTCTAGATACAGGAGTTGATACCAGCCCATTCACAGAAGAAAGGGTTCTGAAAGAACTCTTAAAACTGAAGGTGGACAAAGCAATGGGGCCTGATAGGATTCATCCCAGAATTCTAAACAAATTAAGGGTAGAACTAGTGACACCACTGACTACCCTCTTTAACAAATCATGGGAGGATGGGGTGGCACCTGAGGACTGGAGGAGGGCACATGTTATTCCGCTTCACAAAAGTGAGAGCAGGGCAGAAGCAGGAAACTACAGACCTGTTAGTTTAACCTCACTGATAGGGAAAATGATGGAATCGCTTCTGAAGGAAAGAACTGTTGAGTACCTAAAGGCCAGAGGGACACAGGACCCAAGGCAGCATGGATTCACACCAGGAAGGTCATGTCAGACGAATCTAATAGATTTCTTTGACTGGGTGACCAAAGTAGTAGATCAGGAAGGGGCTGTGGACATGGCCTACCTAGACTTTAGCAAGGTATTTGACACAGTCCCACACAAAAGATTAATATACAAGTTAGCCAGTCTGGGAGTGGGTCCCAAAATGGTAGCCTGGGTAAAGAATTGGCTGGAGAACAGGACACAGAGGGTAATAGTAAACGGAGTCTATGCCGAAGAAAGGGGGGTTACTAGTGGGGTACCACAGGGTTCAGTACTAGGACCGGTCCTCTTCAATGTCTTTATAAGCCTGACCCTGAAGTGGCACAAACTAACCTCCAAGCCGACTTCAACAAAGTACAGCAATGGTTCAGCTCTCACCAGCTCTCCCTAAATGTAAAAAAAAACTGTCATGATGACTTTTGGCACACGACAACACCTGTCCAGACTCCCATCCCTATTTCCACACCCTGGATGGTCAAAAACTCGAAGATGTCTCCTCATTCCGCTACTTGGGGGTATGGCTCGACTGCCATCTTTCCTTCTCAAACCACATCGATGCTATTTCAAAAAAACTACGCCCCATGCGCGGTACACTTTATAGGAACCGCAGTAGCTTCCTTCCCCCCATCCGACGTGAACTGATCCAGAAGATGGTACTTCCCTCCTTTGATTACTGTGACACTGTTTACGATGCAGCCCTTAAGTCCACCCTATCTAAGCTGGACACACTTTTTAACGCCTTCTGCCGCTTTGCTCTCGATGCCTCACCCCTTACCCACCATTGTGACCTTTACCGTTCCCTGGCACTACCGTCCCTTGGAAACCACTGCATTTGACACTGTGCTAAATATGTATCTAACCTATGGCTTGGTACCATCCCTTCCTACCTCTCCTCCGTGCTCTCAGCTGCCCCCTCCCCTGCCCATTATTTTAGATCCTGTGACTACCACCAACTATCAATCCCTAGGCGGAAGACTACTGCCGGGCAAGCTGCCTTCTCACACCAGTTACCTAAGCTATGGAATGATCTCCCACCTCAAATTCAGCATTCCTCCTCTGCCCACTCTCTTTCTACTGCCCTAGCTAACTTCCTCACCATTAATTGCTCTGCATTTGATTCGCCATGCGCCATCTGTCTCCACTGCCCGACCAGTGGCCTTAGCTTTGCTATAAATGCTGGCATATAGCCCCGACCTATGCACTTTTGTCCTGTGCCTTTTTGTCCTGCACCATCATGAGTTCTATGTCTGCTGTTGCTTATACCTGCATATTACTGTGTGCTAAATTTTCCCTTGTATTGCTGCTTTATGTCAGGTAATTGTTATATGCTCCATACAATATCCAACGTACTCCATGTGTTGTTGCTTGTAGTTTAATGCAATTGTATCCATATGCTGCTATTTGCCTCTGTTATTTGCTCAGTTGATAACCTGCGTGTTATCCAACCCCCTTGTACCCCTTCCCCTCAGGTCGCACAGGGAGATGAGCATCTTGTTGCTCAGTGTGCCTTTCCTGGTGAAACTATTTCAATAAATAAATTAAATAAATAAATAAGTGACATTGCAGAGGGACTGGAAGGAAAAGTATGTCTCTTTGCAGATGACACAAAGATCTGCAACAGAGTTGATACACAAGGTGGGGTGGAAAGGATGAGAAGGGATTTGGCAAGGTTGGAGGAATGGTCAAATGTATGTCAGCTTAGATTCAATGCTAAGAAGTGCAAGTTAATGCACCTGGGAAACAAAAACCCAGGTGAAGAGTACACAATGGGGGGTGAGATACTGACAACAACAAAAATGGAAAGAGACCTGGGGGTAGTCATATCAGATGACCTAAAGGTGGGCAAGCAATGTGACAGGGCAGTAAGGAGGGCTGGGGGATACTGGGATGCATAGGGAGAGGCACCACCAGTAGAAAACAGGAAGTTGTTATCCCTCTGTACAGACAGCTGGTGAGACCCCATCTGGAGTACTGCATGCAGTTCTGGAGACCCAATCTCTGCAAAGATATAAACAGGATGGAGACAGTCCAGAGGAGGGCAACTAAAATGGTGCAGGGTCTGCACCAGAAGACATATGAAGAGAGAGACTTAAGGAGCTTTTAATATGTATAGCCTCGAGGAAAGAAGGGAGAGGTGGGACATGATAGAAACATTCAAGTACCTCAAGGGAATCAACAAAGTCCAAGAGGGTAGCATCTTTCAGAAAAAGAGGTGTGCAAGAACAAGGAGGCACAATTTGAAGATAGAGGGGGGCGGCGCAGAGGTAATTTAAGGAAGTATTTTTTCGCAGAGAGGGTTGTGGATGCATGGAATGGCCTTCTGGAGGTGGTTGTGGAGTCAAAAACAGTGGTGGAATTCAAGAATGCATGGGACAGTCATAAGGCAATTCTAGGGGTTGGGGTAGGAAGATGTAGGCTGTAGGCTGTTGGTTAACTAGGATCTGCAGCTTATCCATTAGGTAGGGAAATGGGCAGACTGGGTGGGCCAAGCGGTTCTTATCTGCTGTCAAATTCTACGTTTACACCTAATACCATTTTCTTAATTGTGACATAATCATTTCCACATCAACAGATGGTGATGACAGGATTCTGATGTCAGGTATGAACAAGGAGCAACAACACAGGGGACAGTGCTCTGAAATTCATATTAAAAGGAAAATAAAGTTTGCAGGGCCACTAAAAGTCTGAAAGGCCGTGAACAACTCTTTCACACCAGGTATTGGGCTCACCGGTGGGTAGTATTTTTGTGGAGCTGCTGTTATCCAATTTTGGTTGTGGCACATGCACTTAAATAAAATGAAGCATCATTTTTATGAAATCTGACCGGTGAGTGCTTTTGCTCACTGTGGAAGCCTGTGCTATGAAAATTGTTTCCTCCTATAGGCGTCAGCAGTCCAGAGATTGTCATATCTAAAATGAGCCACAAATTAAAACAAGCATTTGTCACATTTATGAGTTGGTGTGGAAAAATGGCTATGTTGAAAGATCGGAGTCAAAATATTTATAATTAGCAAAAGTTATGAGTGAATGCTGAAGTAGTGTAATGTTCAGTCATAACCTGGACATTTTAATGCATTTGTACACCAAATTTTCAGTATAACCTTTTTATTACCCCACCTAATGCACCCATTAGGTGAGAATTTTCAAATTCCTGTCAAAACGTCATTCCACACCACTGAAATTCCACACCATTCCGTGCCATAGTTACGAAAACACATTTTGGCCAGGATCTGAAAAATGACAGCTATCACATATTCATGAGGTGCTGTGAAGAAATGGCTATGTTGAAAATCTGAGGTCAAAATATTGAAAATGACCAAAGTTACAAGCCTACATTTGCAAATTTCAGTGTAGGCTCATAACTTTGATGTGTTTTTAATATTTGTATACCAAATCTTCAACAAAGCCTTCTTTTTTTGGTCCACCTCTCGATCCCCCATTCGGAGGTCAGCCCTGCCCCGCCTGCCATCCCCCCATGCCCAGGCTTGCCTCCCCAAATGGACACTGTTGGTAAGCCCCAGCTCACCCCCTGGGTTGGGACCACAGGAGCGGGACCCCCCGGGCAGAAATTGGTGGCAATGGAGACAGCGGCAGAGCAGGTCGTCATACCCGGGGGCCGGCTTTTTTCATGAATGCTGGATCCCTGGTTGCGGGAACGTGCAATGACATACAGCATATACCCTGCCTCCCAGGTAAGTGCACCAGCTACAGCAGTACTCCCAGCCTCCGCTAGGGGTTCGTAAAAGGACCAGGCACTCTTCCCCCCTCCCCCTTGGAGATGGAGAGCAGTCCATAGGATGCTTGATCCTTCTCCCCCTGGCTGGCCCTCCAAATCCCGAGTCCATCATCAAACCTGGGATGTCGGCACTGCAAGTGGATACCTTGATGCTGCACCAGTGGGCCGGCCACCAACATAGCCTTCTTATGACCCCACCTCATGAACAAGGGCAGAGAAAATGTTTAACTCCTACCCGAAAGATGATTTCATGCAACGACCACAAAATCACCTTTTGGGACAGATTTGCCTAATTTCATTGCCATTGTTCATGAGGTGAGGTCCCCAAAAAGGGCGTTGAAAATCTGTGGCAAAAACATAAAAAAATGGCCAAGCTATGCCACTAAGTTCTGAACCCCACTGAAATACACTAAACCACATATCTGATTTCCGCAGTTCCTGATCCAGCTTTGAAGAATGAAGATGTCTGTGGTTCAGAGAGGCTTACGGCACTGGACCCTGGTGGGTAAGTAAGGGCTTAGGGGAAGGGGGTGCTGAGTGGGAGGGTCAGGTGGGGGGGGACTAAGTGCAACAGACATCGACAAACAGTCTTCTTTCTTACAGGGTTTTTAAAACAACAGCAACAACGACAAAAAAAAAATGACGAGGGACACTTTTCTTTATTTCAGATACATTCTGACACTGGGATTGGGCACCCCAGTTTCGAGGTTGTTGGGGAACGGGGAGAGGTGACCTGGAGGGGAGAGGGGGTCAAGAGAAGTGGACCCGGGGATGGGCACCTCAGACCACTTAAAGTTTAAGAAATATATATATTTATAAAGATGGGAAGGGCGGGCGAGCGACCTGGAGGGGATGGGGAGGAAGAAGCGGTAGTGGGGGTGGACTCCCCGCTCCACTTAAAAAAAAAAAATGATAAAGACGGGAAAGGCAGGCAGGCGGGTGAGCAATCTGGAGGGAAGGGGAGAAAGAAGTGGTAACAGGGGTGGCAATGTATTAAACTGCTTGATGTAGTTTCTATTCAGTGGTAACTACGCCAGCAAAACACTGAGTGTCAGTTGTACATAAAATCATTTAGTTGACTACCTTATTTTGGCTTCCATTCAAAATGGCTGCTGTATCCTGAACTGGTATTTCTGTCTGAACTAACTCCAGGCAGCACCACTACCGTATGACATCATAAGTGGTTTTTTGAATGAGTAGCGCGAGCGAGTATGCTTTTGTGCCATCTGCTAGGTGAAAGTTTTCTTGCATCACTGTTTACTATGGGAATGCGCTGTAACTATTCAGACTGCCATGCTCATGCGGAACTGAGCCCTTCTTGTGTGACTCTGCAGAAATAAATGTCTAACACTGTGACATACTGAGGCTCATGTGTTTGTGTTAGTGGTGTCTAAAGCTGGAGTTTTTTTTGTTTTTCTATCCTTTCAAACACTAATCTACTGCTGTTAGCATTTCACTATCATTATGAAAACAGATGTATTACCTGTCGCAGTCTAACAGCTGCTCTAGTTCACATGTCTATAGCAATAGTTTATGAGTGTTAGTCTATGCATTTCAGCATTTTGTCTGGATGACAGTTTGTTGTGTCATTCATAAAGTGTGTTCTCCAATGCACCCTTTCATTCAGACAGCAGACATTATCAAATGTCATGGAAATGACTGTGTCGGTGTCCTTAATATAATAAGAGCTTGTACAAATAAAATGTATAAAAGAACCATCATCCTATAGTAACAACACATAGTTTGAAAATAGCCAATAACAAAATAATACATAAATCATCTTTCCATTTACAGTACTAATTATAATGCTGCTGTCAGTCCCTTCCTCAGCTTCACTGTCAGTTGTTGAGTACCAGAATCAGAAACGCTTTGATAAGCAGGGGGTTCAAAATAGTATGGTTCAATTGTACTATTAGCATAAATATTCTGTGAACCTTTGCTTTCATCTGAGATTTCTATAAAATGAACATTGTAATCATGAAAAAGTCCCTTTTTTTACCAAGTACACACTTTGTTTACAAAAGACAGCTAAGCTTGTAAAAGGCTGTTTCGAGTTTGCGCCCAAACACAAACGGTCTCCATGGAGACAGTTACGCTAATTAGCACCTCCTATGACGTGCATAGTGAACTGCTTGACTAGGCTGCTTAGCCAGACTCAGAGCATGAGATGGACAGTGTTTTAGACATTCAGAACAGGTGCTGGTATAAATTGTAAAAATGAATGAAAATTCATGTGTAAATCTGCTGCAATTCTGCAAGTTAGCTTACAACACATTAAAATAAGGTACAACACACTAACAGAATGAAAACTATTTGCCTATGATCTTTAACAGAAGGCTGATAGTGACAGGCTCCTGACGGTGAAAGCCAATCAGTTGCTTGCAAACCAGCTTCAAGCAGATGAATAGATCGAATCCCTCTCCAATTGCAGCGTCTCGGTCTTCTCAAGTACAAGAAGTTTCTGCCCAGTAAGTAGCGAGTGGTGTCACGACCACAGTGGGTGGTCATTGGTCTAGACTGCCGAGCCCCTTCCAGTTTGAACTACAGTGGGCATGGCTGTGACCCCCCCCCCCCAAATTCCCTTTTAGTGCAAAACATTTCTTGTGCATGTCACAAGCATACACAACAAGGTAGCAACTAGGAGCTGCACGCCTCAAATATCATGTCACCAAATACCACAAATAACAGGGACCCAACTGCTTAGGACCAAGTAATTTTCCTTATTCAGGGAAAAATACTTCAGGCTCTGAAAAAAAAAAAAAAAAGGCCAGGTGGCTAGGACTAGGCCCATGCCCCTCTCACCAAACCCAGTCATCTCCCACATTCAATCCCCACCCCCGTCCTCCAGTGCTATGATTTCCATAAATAATTACAGACTCCTGCCACTTTGCCATAAACTGACTCTAACTTTAGTCACACACCTCCTCCCTAGCCATGCATTATATTACTTTTACCCCCAATCCATGACTTGTGAGGGATGCCAGTAGCAGCTATGCCTATCTAGCCCAGTGTACCCCCCCCCCCACAGCATACCATTACTGCGTTGTTCCTTTTGTTACAATGAATAACTGTGAGGAGTATGCAACCAAGAAGAGGACTGGAATAATGGACATCACTGAATATGCTAGGCAGACTGTCTGGTCAGTCTGTGCATAGTTTTATCAATACTGTGTATCGGTTCACCATGTACCCTGACTCCTCCCGTCACATGCTCCTCACACTGACATTCACTGTAGCAGAATGTTTATTGTGTCACAATAAGTACGTGACTGGGAGGAAGGAAGGGGAGGAGTAATGCATTTCATTGATGATGCTTGGCAAACCAGCATCTTCAGTGAGGTGCATTACATCAACCCCTCCCCCCCAACATTGCGCTAGCCTCACAAAATTATTTTTATTTATTTAAAAGTTTGTTAACCTGGAAAGGCACACTGAGCCAAGGCTCATTTTCAGGTGTGACTTACAACGTATAAGGAGAGTGGGGACAGACTTGAAGGATTCGAGTGCGTCAAGGCCCTTGGGGGGGTGAGTGTGTGAGAGGAAGGTGACAGAACATTAGGAGTGAGGTAGGATGGCAGGGGGAAAAAGGGTTGGGGAGACAAGGGGGGTGAGTAAGAGGGGAGAAACACAGGAACAAGTAGTGTGGAGGTTGGCTTTAGCAACCGCTTTAAGGACAGCAGGGATATGGCATGGTGGAGAAATGACAGAGTTTGTTCCATATGGAGGGAAGACGGTAGGAGAAGGCAGCCATGCCAGCACTAGAGTGAGGGTGTGGGAACTGAGAAGAGAAGGAACGGGAGTCTCTAAAACAAAGAGGACAGGAAGAGGAGGAAGCAGAGGGGAAGAGGAGAGAGGATAGACAGGAGAGAAGGGAGGTGAACCAGTATTTACCAATAAGGAAGGAGCAGTGGGAAAGGCGACGCAAGGGTAGTGGGGCAATAGAAAGAGTGGAGTAGAAGGAGCAGTGATGTGTCAATCAATCAATCAATCAATCAATCTTTATTTTCTGAAAAGCTATTTATTTATTTCATCATTTGGACATAATCGTAGATATCATGAGTGGTCAGATGCTCCTCGAGCTGCAATGTGACTGCCTTCTCAATAACCTTGCCCACAAAGGGCAGGTTAGAGATAGGCCTGTAATTTGCAAGACAGTCAGGGTCGAGAGATGTTTTTTTCAGAAGGGGGTGAACCACTGCTTCCTTCAGGGTGTCTGGAAACACTCCGGTTTCTCAGTGTGTGGGGGGGGAGCGTTAGTAGCAAAGCAACAGAAGGCACTGCAAAGGATATCCAGTCTAGAAAGGGTGGAAGAAGAGATTGCACTGTAAACCATATCTGCGTAGTCAAAAATAGGGAGGATCACTTTGACACGCAGGTCCATTAGAGGGGAGGCAGTCTTTGCTGTGGTAAAGGATGCCTAATTTGGGGTGAAGCTTTGAGTGAATAGCACTGATGTGTGCTGAGATGTTCAGGTCACTATCAAGCTACACACCAAGGTACTTATACATGTGGACTATCTCCAGGTGTGTGCCATCAAAGGTGGAGAAAACAAGGAGAGTCAAGAGCCTAGCTAGCGTTAGGCTAAAACCAAAGGTAATGCACACCATTTTCTTGGTATTTACTTTAAGCTGGTTGGCTTGAAACCAGACTAGTATGTTATTAAAGTTGCACTGGAGTGAGGATGCTACTACTGATGTGGATGGGGCAAATACCTAGATGACCATGTCATCAGCGTACATATGAAAATGGGAGGAGATGCAGACAGAAGGGTGGTCATTTAGAAAGATAGAGAAGAGAATGGGGCCCAGAACAGAGCCTTGGGGGAATCCTGCAAGAATGGTGAGGGTAGTGCACCACACACCTGCACAGACTGCTGGTGGTTGGATAGGTAAGAGTGGAACCACTTTACTGCAGCAGTGGAGAGGCCAGCTGCAGCCAGCTTGTTTAAAAGGAGAGAGAGTGTGATACCAAATCAAATGCCTTTGTGAGATCTATAAAAATAGCTGCTGTGATGAGACCCTGGTCCATCCCTGTAAGGACTGAGTTGGTGACACAGAGGAGGGAGGTGATAGTGAAGTGTCATTTCCTAAAACAGGACTATAAAGAGAATAGGAAGGAAGAGGAGTCAAGGAATTCAATTAATCTAGAGTGGACTTGTGATTCCTGTAGTTTGGCAAAGGAAGGAAGGAGGGATATGGGTATGTAATTCTCAGGAGATGAAGGATCGCCCTGGAGGGGGAGTACCTTGGTGGTTTTCCAGGCAAGGGGGACAGCACAGAGAAAAAAAAGGAGAGGTTCAAAAGGTGGTAGAGTGGGAGAAGAACAGCAGGGGATGGTGTGTGAAGAAGTCTGGAGTATAAGCCATCCAGGCTATATTTGGAGGGGTTGAAAGATTTGATGGTGTGTAAAACTTCCTGAGGGGTGATGAGAGGGAAGTGAAACCCAGCTAAGGAGATAGGTTGGGGGCTGGGGGGATTGCTCAGGGACAGAAAGGGAGCAAAGCAGGTTGTGAAGAAATTGTTGAACAGAGAGGTGACAGCAAGGTGGTCAGAGACCAATGAGCCATCTGCTTGGGGGTTGGGGGGAGGCTGGAGTGGTGGGTTGAATAGGGAGTGAATTACTTCCCAGAATCTGGAGGGGGAGTTTAGGTTGGACTGCAGATTTGAGTTGAAATAGTGGACCTAGGCAACACAGATAGACTTGGTGCAGGAGTTTTTAAGGGATTTGTCATGCAGGTGGTCAGAGTCACAGTGGGAGGCCTTGAACTTGACCCAAGCAAGGTCCCTTGATTTGCATAGCTCAAGGAGGTCTAATGTAATCCAAGGGTGGTGGGAACACTTTATCTGGACCTTTTGAGGAGGGCATGGGAGTTCCAGGAGTGAGTGAGGATGGCAGTGAAGTGAGATAGGA
Organism: Neoceratodus forsteri; assembly: GCA_016271365.2. Taxonomy (NCBI): domain Eukaryota; kingdom Metazoa; phylum Chordata; order Ceratodontiformes; family Ceratodontidae; genus Neoceratodus; species Neoceratodus forsteri. The sequence goes on along the minus strand of CM028135.1, from coordinate 703,674,674 downwards.
CTGTGTCTATATCTTGGGCAAAGCAGACCAGGGACCAGTCAGCGGACGCTAGGTCATGCAAGAAAGTGTCAGTGTTGAGTGACCTAAGGGATCTGTGACAGATGTATTTTGAGGTGGATTTCAGGAGGCAGGTTTTCCTAATGCAATAGGTGAGGCAGTGATTGCCAAAAACATTCGGAAGTACTCCAGCAGACGAGATTCGATGGGGGTGAGAGCACAGTACCCAGTCCAGGAGGGAGTGGTTTGAGGATCAGGGGTTAAGCCTGGTGGGTTCAGAGATTAGTTGGGAGAGGTTCAAGGATTCAATGGTGTGCTGGATGGGCTTAAAGTCTGGGGAGAGCCATTTTAGGCTAAAATCACCAAGTAGGATAAGTTTGACAGAGACGGAGACAAGTGAGGTGGGGGAGCAATGGAGGGAGGGATCTTTGGGGAGGCATAAAGGACACCAACAAAAATGGGGAGGGTGGAAGGGAGAAAGAGATTGAGCAGCAAGAGCTCATGGGAGGAGGGGGAAACCTCTTTGAGGGTGATAGAGCAGGAAATATTGTGGTGGGTATATATAGTGACACCGACATCTCATTTACCTCTGTAAGATATTGAAAAGCAGGGAAGAAAAAATTACTCACCACAGTAATGTTGCTTCTTCTAAAATGGACCCCTCTCTTTGCTTATCTACTGCAATCGTTCCTTGAATAAGCTGCCCCACAGCTTTATAATTTATGCTAATTAGGGAAATTAGAATGAAATTCAAACCCTGCCGTATGGTCATGCTCATCCCTGCATTCTAACATCATATTTACTTCTAAAGCAAATGTGAGTAGTGACCACTAAACTAGCTAAATGGGACTTCCGGTGACATCATGCTCCGAGATGGCTGCCTGAAGCAGAGCTCCACGCTCCCGTGTGCTAATTCTGAGCCATCGGTCACCAATGAAGCGCTAATACCGCGTATCTCTCTAATAAATCTTTAAAACTCATACCAGAGAGATGGAAACAATTAAAAAATCGAGTTTTACCAGCACTTGCAGAGGTCCAAGTGCCCCGATGGAACGTCGGTCTACCAGCCCTCCTCCATCAAGATCCTCGGCCTTCACAGCCTCAGCAGACGAGGATGATGATTGCAGATCTGACACCATAACCAATTTCACAAAAGCAGACGGGTATCGAATGCTGCGTATCCTCCATAGAACTGACACTAAAATTACTGGGCTACAAAATGACTTCAAGAAACTGGAAGCCCAAACCTCAATGGTAGAATCCTGCATAGATGTGCTACAAAATGAACATATGGCGTTTGGCAGATCACTGGCTTTTCTATATAAAAGAGAGAGGGACATAACACTGTGAGCTGAGGATGCAGAAGCTTGATCAAGGCGCAACAATATTAGGGTATTTGGAATACCGGAGGGCGCAAAGCAAGATAATATGGAGGAGTACCTGGATTGCTGGCTGCGAAAGGAGCTCTCGCTGGAGGAAGACTTTGCACTTGAAACTGAGAGGGCCCACAAGGCGGTCGCCCCTAAACATGAACAGAGGGCTCCCCCAAGTCCATCCTCATCAAATTTCTGTGTTACCCAATGAAAGAAAAGATCTTGCGACTGGCTTGGGGTAAGAAGCATCTTAACTTGGACGGGTAAAAGGTGTATGTAGATCATGACTACCCCCCAGTCATGCTGGCTAAATGAAAGAAAATGCTGGGGGTAGTAAAAGTACTTCGGGAGAAAGGTCTCAGAGCTTATCTAAGATATCCTGCTAAGTTGTGGGTACAAGACAAAGAGGGTGTTAAAACCTCTGAATCCCTTCTGGCTGCTATACTATATCTGGAATCCCTAGGGGTCCCCATCCCAGACAACAGAGAAGATCAAGCCAAAAAAGTAATTGAAAACCTGCTGTGGTCTATTGCTCCAGGCAACAAACGCACTCAACAATCACGTTCAGACTTTCTGTTGCCATTCATGCGGACATGGCCAGATGGATCCAGCCGAAATCAGGGATCTGACGGGACTAATGGTTCATCGCTCCACTGCAAGCTTGTTTTACCTGTGATTTGGGAAGAGATCACCAGACTGTCACTGGAATCCTGTGCCGCTGATCTCCCCTCAGGTTTTGTTTTGGAACACTAAAGAGATTGGAGCTTACCGGTAAGGGTTAAAGCTCACATGATTTATGGTATCCTGCTGGTTCTGCCATAATTTCTCGCAGGAGGGAGGCGGAACGTTTATATCTTGGCAGAGTTTCCGGAGCACTTACTGTGGGGAAGATATCCTGGGACCCACAGCTTCTGAAATGTCCCACTGATTGTTCATGTAATTTCTTGGAAGTTGAAGTTGTTATCTTTTAAAAGGACTTAGTCATGCTCTGCATTCCAGACAGCCCCATTAACTAATAGTGCAAGTACTTTTTGTTGATCTTATTCCCTATAGGTTTAAAGAAGTGTTACATTTCTCCCACGTCTATAACGGCTTTTAGATTCTGAGCTTAAACTGGGTACCAAACCAGTTCATTTTGAGATCTCTCGCATCATATAATTGCATCAGTTAAAGTGCTACTTGGTAGACAATTCATTTAAAAGTTTAGAGTTCAGGTAGGACGTGCAGATTTGTTAACTTGGTATTGAACAGCACAGTCCTGATTAAATATTGAAGGAGTTGAGAGCATTGTTCACTTATAGATTTGGGTACTTACGATGGGGGACAAATCAGAGCCTTTAGAAGAAAACATTTTGTTTCTCATCTGCTTAAGTGAGAATCCCTTATTTAGAAGGCTGTCCCTCAAATAGTTAAAGAGATTTCTAACATATTTTTCTTTTTTTGGGGGGTAAAGACAATTTCAAGAGGTAGCTGACATCAAACTATCAAGATGAGGTAGGGGAATCCCTTCCAACCTTCACTCAGTGGTGGCTATAAATATCTGATGGATGTATGGATGTTTTCTTTTATTAATTTCTTACTTACAGAAACATCACTTCGGATTTTCTGTTGTCTCATACATCCCCAAGTTTCTCCTTGCCTAATAGGAGATACTCACTGATATAATGCTGTGATTGGTTCATGCCTGATTATATTTTCTATGTTCTGTTGGGTTGGGATTTGCAGTGCAATAGGAATGGGGATAAGCAACACAATGTTTGGTGTTGGCACCCGGGGGTGGCGCTCTGTCAGTGCAGTGCAGATCTTGGGAAAATCTAGCCGAAGGGCAAGATTTGGCAGTTGTGACATATGCCAGGACCTTTCAACCTTCTCACACCAGTGGGTGTTATCCTTCGCTCACTTTCCCACTACTAGTTAGTGAGGTAACATTAATAGAAGCCTGCTTTGAGCTTGGGCTTCCACAGCAGAGGCAGGGTTACCTGACCTTTGCTGTTTTGAAGGTTTAGTGGTCCTCACTAAGTCCCTCAGACGTTAACTATGTTGGGTTGCTTTTTTCCATTCCATAACTTTTATTTCCAGTTAATGTTTGCTGTATGCAACCTGGGGCCAGGAACACTGAGGGGTGGGTACAAGGAAATTATTTCATACAATTTAGCAAGATTTGCTCCATAAATGTGAAATGCATTAATAATGTTATTAAAAGAGCACAGATTATGCAGGAACTTGCCAGCGTTCACTGTGACATAGCTTGTATCCAAGAAACTAGACTCTCTGAAGTGGAACACAAAAATCTGCGAAGGTCCTGGATGGGATCAATTTATTCAGAATCTCACCCAAGTGCTACAAAGTTGGGGGTGGTGATACTGATAAAAAAAGGACTCCCTCTGTCGGTTCCCAGAGTACAAGCAGAAGGTTCAGGCTGTATGGTTCTGCTGTCAGGGGAATTTAGGGGACGACCCATATACATAGCTTCAATTTATGCTCCCCCCCACAGCGGAATTCTTCAGATAACTATTTTGGGTTATCTTAACCCTCCCAGAAGGTCAAATAATCCTTTCTGGGGATTGGAACTGTGTGGAGAATAATACCCTGGACAAAAGTCCTCCATGACGCAGAGGGAATAAGTCATGCTCAAAGCTGCTCAGATCACTTATTTCAGAATCAGGGTTGGTTGATCCCTGGCATCTACATAATCCTGGGGACCAACATTTTACTTTTTTTTACTCCAGAATTGATAGATTCTACATGCAGATGACATGGGCCCACTCATTTCAAGAGGTACTTATCTAGCCAGTCACCTTCTCGGACCATGCAATGATCTGGGCAGAGATAAGCTGGGACTCTGAGGGTGGGAAGGGAAGCTGTAGATTTGATCTGGGCCTCCTAAAAGACAAGGCTTTTATGGACTCTCTTAAACAGGTGATTAAACATTACCTTGAGGAGAACTTGGAATCCGATTCCTCCCTCAAATATATTTGGGACGGCCTAAATGCAGTCCTCTGAGGACACATTATGTCCCATACATCCTTTAAAAATAAGCAGTATTGCCTTAAGGTTAAAAAAATTCTGAATGAGATAGGTGAGACTGAGCAGGAACATAAAAGGACCAGGGATGTGAGCTTAATCCCCAGGTTAAAGAAGGCCAAGGCAGCTGATAATAATTTAATGCAACATCGTACAGAGAATGCTCTAAGGTTCACCAGACAAAAATACTACGAATGAGAGGAGAGAGTGGGAAGATGTCTGGCCCTTCGCTTGAGGAAACAAGAGGTCGACAGATATATACCAAAAATTTGGAGTAGGACAGACCCTGAGGGAGTGGTCTCACTACAGTCCCAGATTGCAGAGGAATTGTTAGCCTTCTGTACTTGACTTTATAGTACAGAGAGGGGTCCAGATCATACCTCAAGGGTGGCTAACTTCTTAGATCGGATAGACCTGCCCTTACTTTCACAGGCACAAAAACATGCCCTAGAGGCCCCCTTCTCAGAGGAGGAGGTCAAATGGGTAATTAAATCACTCAGCACAGAGAAAGTCACAGGCCCAGACTGATTTACAGCAGAATTCCATAAACATTTTATTGCTGATCTAACCCCCTTGTTGACCAAAGTATGTAATGAAGCTCATAATGAAGGAGCTACCCCGGACACGTGGGGAGCAGCGATGATCACTGTATTATCCAAGCCGGGGAAAGACCCCTTTGAGTGCTCCAGTTATAGGCCAATTTCCCTATTAAATCAGGACGCAAAAATATTCTCCAAAATGTTAAGTTTGCTCCTCCAGTCAATTATCACATCCCTTGTATATTCTGACCAGACTGGTTTTATTCCTGGACGTCACATCCAGGACAACATTCGCTTGTTGTTGAACGCCTTGTCCGCCTCCAGATCTTTGCCCACTCAAATTTTACATGCAGTGATTTCTGTGGACGCAGAGAAGGCATTCGGTCGACTAGACTGGGAATTTCTGGACCAAACCCTGGGTAGGTTCGGTTTTGGAGAGAAGTTCAGAAAGTGGATCGGGAATCTATATCTAGAGCCTTGGACACAAATCAAGGTAGATGGGGTCTTGATGGATAGATTCAAAATTGAAAGGGGTACCAGACAGGGATGCCCGCTGTCTCCCCATCTCTTTGCCCTGACTATGGAACCACTAACAGCACTCATCAGACAATCAGAGACCTACTGTACAGGGGGGTGAGGGTAGGGGGTAGAGCTCCGTATCTCCATGTATGCGGATGATACATTACTTAACTTTATGTTAAGGACCCAGTACAAGCCGTCCCCCACATTACTTATCTTTTGACAGATTTTGGTCAGGTTGCGGGCTTTAAGATTAATAAGTCAAAAACAGAGATGCTACCTCTGAGCTCTGTTAAATCTCTGCCGGTGGCAGGCCAGTATAAATGGGCCAGGAAGGGGATTAAATATTTAGGTATCTGGATTCCCAGAGATCAGGGCATGCTGTATCGCATGAATCATGGCAAACTTCCGCAAACGATCCAGACAGACTGTACCCGCTGGAACGAATTACCTCTGTCCCTTTCGGGCAGAATAGAGTGTATAAGAATGAATGTGTTACCACGTTTTTTGTTTCTCTTCTCATCCCTCCCAATAAGACCCCCATGCTCTTTTTGGAAGACCCTTAAGACCACTATTACCAGATTTGTCTGGGCAGGTAAGACACCCAGGGTTCGATGGCAAACACTGCTATGGCCTAAATCCAGGGGAGGGCTGGGTCTTCCTGACCTACGTAAATATTTCTGGATGACCCGATTACAGACCCTGCTACCTTTTAAGATAACAGCTGAGACTCTGGTGTGGGTAGAGTTGGAGAAATCATCCTCTACCTCTCATAGGATTGTGGATATAATCTATATGGATGGCACTAGCCTTCAGAGGTTGGTCCTGGGTTTTCCCTGGACAGTGTTTCTCAAACAAGTGTGGTTGGAGATTTGCAGACATTATCACATTGAATTAAAAACTGGACCAGATATGCCTATTGAGGTCTGTTTAGATTTCATCCCCTATTTGATGGACATAGGTTACAGGACATGGGCGGAGAGGGGTCTGGTGAGGGTGGATCAATTTTATATGGGCAATACCTTTAAATCATTCCAACAACTGGCACATGAATTTCGATTGCCCGCTCAAGACAATTTCAGATTCCTCCAAATAAGACATTTTTTAACAAAGAAAGAAAAAAGATTCTCGCCTAGCAGAGGGGACTACCCCCGCCCCCCCCCGGGAGTTGCTAGGACCCTTGCTATCTCAATCAGACTGATGGGGCCTGATCTCCAAGATTACATCCTATTTATCGAATCTGGACCCTGACCCCCTGATCCATCTTGGGCAAACTTGGGATAATGAAACTGGAATCCAACTGACGGGTGGGGAATGGCTCCAGATTTGGAGGAGTATCCACGCCACTATAGCTTCCAGCTTTTGGAAGGAATTTAGGTGGAAAGTAGTGGTGTGGTATTTTCACAAACCAACGATCACCAAGCACTATGGGAAACACTCCTCTGACTTATGCTGGAGGGGATGTGGAGAGAAAGGCACTCACACACACATTTTATGGGCCTGTCCCAAATTGAGGGCCTATTGGGACCAGTTCAAGGCAACAGTAGCTGGCATATTAGAAATTCTAGATTTTGTTGAGCCATAAAACTGCCTTCTAGGGCTACCCCCTCCAGGTATTATATCTGGAGCCAAGAGATATCTCTTCAATATCTTGATTGCAGCTGCCATCAAAGCCATCACCTTAAAATGGTTAACCCCAGAGATACTCTCCCAGGATTCCTGGTACAACCTGTGCATTAAGATTCTAGAGATGGAGAACTTCACAACTAAATTAGGACTTCTTAAAGATAAATTCAAAACTCGTTGGCTGCCTTTCTTCCACTAGCAGGCAAGCAAAGAAAACAAAGATATTTTGGAAATACTGGCAGCCCAAGGATAACAGGGCCCTTCCCAACCTCCCTTTAATTAAATTTATGGCATACATTACTTCACCTCTGAGGAAACTGTTCTTACCCCCCTTAGCCCCTGTCCATGCTTTAGGATGCATTGTGTTACAATTTAATTTAGTCTAGTTCTTGTTTGATCTCTCTTTTCTTTTTTCTTTGATACTTTCTTTGTTGTATATGTTTCAATGATTATGGCTTTAAATGGATAAAATGCTATATGCCTTACAATTGTAAACTATATGATGTCTGTAACCTAATTTCTTAAAAGGCATTGGCGGACATACATATGGAAGGATGCTGTATGTCTTGTTGGACGTTTGTTATTAAAACAAATGAAAAATTTGATTTAAAAAAAAAACTAGCTAAATAGCTACCAAAAAAAAAGTATTGTAACCAGTTGGAAAAACTGTTTTAAATGGCAGAGCAATTAAAAAAAATGCTATGAATAATTAAAAAAAAGGCTGTGATCACAGAGTAGCATTTGTAAAGGCACTGTAACAAGTAATGCTCAAGCAAACAGAACAAAATGATTCTTGCAGAAACCTTTTTCCAGGTTCTGAAAGGGAAGAAAGGGATTAGGGATTGTAACGCATAGTGGAAGAAGCAATATTACTATGGTGAGTAATGTTTTCTTCAAACCCCAGGAACCTTCACTTATGCTTAACAGCTGCAGACTCTACAGCAGTTCCTTGGAAGGCTGGGTACAGAACCCATTTAGGGAAAAAGTTCTGCAAAACAGCAGTGCCAAAACTAGCATCCCTTCTGGACTATATGTCCAGGCAGTAGTGCTTTGCAGAAGTACGCACTGTTTTCCAGGTACCTGCTTTACAGATTTCCTGCAGACACACACCCGTTGATGTTGCTACAGAGGCAGTGGCACCACTTGCGCATGTGTAGTAAGCCCTAAGGCCTTCAGGTGGCAGCTTGCCAGCTTGGCCATAACAAAATTGTATGCAGGAAACTATCCAATGTGAAATGCTTCTCTTGGATGCTGGTTTCCCCTGCCCCACTTCACCATAAGTGACAAATAATTGAGTGCTAGTGAATCTTACATCCTCTGTGTGGTCCAAGTAATAGCTCTGAGCTCTCTCAACATCCAGACTGTGGAGTTTCTGTTCTCTTGAGCTGGATTTTGCTGTGAAGAATACTGGAAGTGTAACTGATTCAGAAGGAAATCAAATACAACTTTAGGAAGAAATTTTCTGTTAGTTCTTAGGACTACCTTGTCTCCGTAAATATGATACAGTTAGGATCTGTGCAGAGGGTTTGCAGCTTGCGCACCCTTGAGACATATGTGAGTGTCACCAGGAAAACTGCTTTCCAAGTGACATGCTTCAAAGCAACAACTGCCATAGGCTTAAAAGGAGCTTCCATCAGCTGGGCGATGCACAGATTCAGGTTCCATAGGGGGTAGGATCCCTTATTGGAGGGTACAGGTGATTAAGGCCTTGAAGGAAACTTTTGAAAATGGGTTGTGAGGCCACTGAACAGCCCTTGATAGCCAAAACGTAAGCTGATACTGCTACCAAATGAACCTTCAAGGTTAATGGTCTAAGGCCCAAGGACTGAAGAGGGACTAGGTAGTCCAGGACTGTAGCTAGACTTGTTCACAGTCAGTTGAGCCATCAAAGGGAACATCAAAAGGAAAATCTTTTCCATTTTTAGACATAAGTTTTTCTTGTTGCTGGTTTCCTTGAAACCTTAAGCACTTCAATAACCTTCTCCGAGAGTTTTAGTCCAGAGAACTCTGGCTCTTCAAGAACCATGTTCTGAGACACACAATTCTTGGATCTGGAAATGTTATCTTGCGCTGATACAATGTCAGTAGATTGTATCCCAGGGGCAGGTTGATAGATGCCTGTTGAAAAGGGACAGTAGCACGAAGTACCAAATCTACCTGGCCCAATCTGGAGCTATTAGAATCATTGTTGCTGACTCCCTTCCCAGTTTTACTAGTACTCTCAGCAAAAGTGGGAGAGGTGGGAAAGCATAAAGAAACTTCCCTGACTAGAGCATGCTCTGGGACTGTACCCACTGCTGGGGCTCTACATCAAAACAGTGGGAGCTGGCTGTTCTCCCAAGATGCAAACTGGTCTATTTCTGGTGTATCCCACCTTCTGAACACTTGTCATCAGCACTTGCTGGTGCAGGGTCCATTTGTGATTTCCCTAGCTGATTCTGCTAATACAATCTGACAGCACATTGTTCTTCCCTGGCAGGTGTTTTGCAGAGAGTTGAATATCCAGGGAGTATGCTATGTTCCAGACCTTCATTGCTTCTGTGCACAGCTTTGAAGATCTAGTTACTCCCTATCTGTTTATGTAATACATAGTTGTGGTGTCTGTCCTGATCTGGACAGACTGACCTCTGATGTGGGGAAAAAAAGCCTGAATTGCCAGGTACACTGCCCTGAGTTCCAGAGATTTATGTGCTCCTGTGTCTTCCAGATACCACTTACAGTGATGTCCTCTAGGTGGGCATCCCAGCCCAAGAGGCAGGCATCTGTCGTGAGTATGGCCATGGGTGAATGCTGAAGGAAGGAAACTCCTTCTCTGAGTTTGCACTCTTCTTTCCACCATTCTAGTGCCCTTAGCAGGAACTATGTTACAGGTACTAGTTTTGAAAACGGATCCCACCTCTGAGACCAGTGGCTCCCTAGGTGGTATTGGATATCGCACATTTGAAAGCTGGCACACGGTACCGCTGCACTGGATGATGCCATGTGTCCCAGCGAATACAGGAAATCCCTTGCAGGTCTAACCTGACTTGTCTCGAAGGACACTGCTTCTGCAATCAGATTTGCTACTCTTATCTGTGGAAGGAATGCCTTCCCTTGCAGGGTATCTAGCTCTGCACCAATAGTCCAAAACCTGAACAGGGTCTGTTTGTGACTTTTATACATTTATGAGGAAGCTCAGGACCTCCAGAATGCCACGCATCAATAGGAGGGAGGACGTGGAATCCTGGTGTGATTTTTCTGAGACTAAACCAGTCATCCATATAGGGAAAAAACACCACCCCCTGCTCCTCAAATATACTGCCGCCATGGCTAGGCTGTTTGTGAATACTCTTGGTGCTGAGGATGGGCTGAAGGGAAGGGCAGTGAATTGGTAATGGAAATTCACTACCTTGAATCTAGGTACTTTCTGTGGCTGGGTCTAACTGGTATGTGAAAGCAGGCATCTTTTTGATCCAGTGACTCTAGCAAGTCTCCTTTTTGCAGTGATGGAATCACTAAGCCCAATGTTACCATTTTAAATTTTTCCTTTTTTAAATGTTTGTTCAGATATCTCAAGTCTAAAATGGGATGCCACTCCCCATTCTTCTTTTGGGTCAGAAGGTATCTTGAGTAAAGTCCCTTTCCCCATTGGGAGGGAGGTATCTTTTCCAGTGCATTTGCTTGCCATAAATTTTTTACCTCCATCTCCAACAAGATTCTATCAGTTGGTGCGTGAGGGTGGAAGATTTTGTGACTCTGCAGTCTTGGGAGACTTTCTGAACTGCAGAGACTGACCCTGACTCACTATTTCCAGAACCCAGTTGTGGCTAATGTTCGTCCATTCCTGAAAATAGTCAGCCAGCCTTCAACCTACTGGCAGTGGATGGGCACCCTGTGCAGACGTGTCAGGGGTTTTGCTTTGCTTGGGTTTTGGAAGCTGGCATTGCAGCTGCACACCTGGTGCCCCTTCTACCCCTAACCCTGAAGAAATCCATCTGTGGAGGGTAGTTGTAGGTAATATAAGTACAGGGAAGTATCCCCTACCTCCACTTCCCCTTCCATAAGGCCTATAGGAGGTTGAGGCCTTTTCCCTTTTTAGTGTTGCTCTTGTAGGTGGTTTTGTATTTGCCCACCTTATTCACCAAACAGATAATTTCCCACGCAGGGAAAAGCCACTGCTTTTGTGTGTCCTGGGAAGGTCTCTGGTTCTAAGCCAGGCAAACCTTCTTAAGGATGCGGCATGTGCCATTACTATGAAGGCAGTGTCATTAGTGTCCACTGCCATGTGGAACTGGTACTTTGTGGTATCTATGGATGTCTTTGCTGTTTCAGCCAAATCCTGTACCAAGTCACCAGTAGCCTTGTCACTCATTGCCAATATACAGTTCCAAAGGGATTTTTGGTACTGAGCTGTATACGTAAAGTATGCAAACTGCCTAAACAGCAGAGAAGCGGAAGTATAAACATTTTTTTTCCCTGCTACCAAGCTTCCTGGAATCTTTCTCAGGAGGCTGGGATGAAAGGGGCATCTTGGCCTTGTGGCAGGTGGCAGTCTGGACCACTCCCTCGTGATCAGGGTGGGAATACAGGTATTCAGAACACTGTTTGCCCACCTGGTACTTTTTCTCAATTTTCTTATCTATGCCTGCAGCTGAGGTGGGTGCTGACATGATTTTACAGCAGCCTTCCTGAGGGATTTCTGGATGGGCAACAGCTACTTTTTTGTGGGAGTTAAGCCACCATATCCATAAATTCCACCTCATATTCATCTTCCTCAGTTTCCTGTGAGGTGATGTTGAGGGTGTTTACCATACACTTCTCAAAAGTATAGTGTGAGATGGAGACATCACGAGGGTCGAGGAGGGGAGCCAAACTCTTGCTCAAGAGAACTAACTGGTTCTATGGGCTCACCTTCATTCTCCCCCATAGTACAATGCAGCCTCCTCCTCCATAGGCATTGGGAATGGAACTGGAGCTGGGGGGGCAGACATATTCATGAAATTCTCCAGGACCTGGAATGCCTGGAGGACTTGCCAAGTCTTTGTCATGTTCTTTATTGAGGGCATTTTACTGCTGGTGGTTCCCTTTCTCCTTCAGAAGAAGGGACAGTGACATGTTTTTCTTTGTTTTTTTTCCTTAGCAGGCACTTTATCCAGTGTCTGCTCAGAGGCTATTTTATTTTTGCTACATTCTGGGCTCCCCCATTCAGACACCTGATTTCTGAACCATCTTTTGCACCCTTTTCTTTGGTATGCAGTTTACTTTGAGGGGCCGGACCCCCATCTGAGCCTTTTATTGATGGGGAGGCACACTGAGAAACCATAATGTCTTCTAACTTTTTAGCCCTTTTCTTTCGCATTTTAGGGCAAAATTTAAGACAGAGTTCACAATTGACAAAAGGCTTTTGAAAAGGAACTCAACTACCTTCTCATGCACCACCATTGGCATACCAGCCCATGCCTGGTATGCGGAGATGGCTGCTGGGTGCATCTTCATGGTTGTGGCTCGCAGGCCCTATTATGACAGGAACCAGAGATAGTTTAAAATGGTCATGACCGGGCAAGCAAGGAAATCAAGCTCCTTCACCTGACACTAGGGCAAGAATCTCTTCCACTTAAATGCATAAAATGCATAGAATTTACGAACGAACTCCATTCGGGACACCTCCGCTGCATGGAGAATGTCTTCTGAGAGGCCTAAAGCCTGGAATTTTTGCCACATAAGAAGCAGGCTGAGAGATGCAGGGGCTGAAGGTCCGGATGCATGATCTTCCCCTGTTCTCTGGTTAGCATGTCAGGGTGAAAATGGCAACTTCCACAGCAGTCTGCTACTGAGGCTGAGCAGATCCGAACACCAGAATTGCCTGAGCCAGTTTGATGCTATCTGGATCATCTGTGCCTTGTCCTTCTGGGCCTTGTTCACTGCCTTGTAAACCATGGGTAAGGGAGGGAAGGCGTACAGAAGGTTCCAGGGACTTGAGAAGGCATCTCATGCAATGTACTAGACTGAGAGGATGGTCGCAGAACAGACTCAGTTTTCTGATCTCACATGAGGCAAACAGATCCAACAGAGATGTACCCCACTAGGAGAAGAGGCAGTCCAACATCACCAGCTGCTTGTTCTCTCTAATGACATGGTTCAGCAGGAGATCTGCTTGACGGATGCACACAAGCAGTCCAGGAGCAGACAGTCTCCTTACACAAGGAGAAGGAATGCATCCCACCCTGCCTGTTCCGGTAGCACATATTGGCCGTGTTGTCCATCTGGACCTGGGCAACCTGACCCCAAAGCAACAGAGTGAATTCCATCAGAGCCAGGCACACTGCACGGAGCTCCAGCAGGCTGAAGTGGTATTGGGACTCCTGGGGTGACCAGAACCTGCTGGCCCTGTGATCTCCCCAGTGAGGGGAAGTCGTGTCCATGGTCTCACTTGACTGCACATTCTGCATTGAGCATTAAAGCTTTCAAAATTACATTATTTAGAGTGTGCATCCTTTTCTGGCTATGGTGTGCTGTTTTTCTTGGTTTTGGTGTCTGGAACATATGCTTTCATCTTACACTGTAGGAGCTGAGCTATGCTGGCCCTTATCATGGACAATGTGTCCTTTGGCACCCTGGACTCCCAAGGAGCTCAGAGTCAACATGGCAGAAGAGTCTCAAAGTCCAGAGGCAAACCTTTGGCTGCACTTCCAGAACCCACTTGTCCAACGTAATAGCCGACCATTGTGGAAACAAGTGGTGCAAATGATCCTTGACCAGGAGCTAGGACAGGGACTGGACAAGAAAGGGAATGACAACCTGTATCCCATCACTTAGCAGCCTTGGAGGGGGCTCTGGCAGATGGGTCCTTGGGGCACCTCCTTCCCCCCTCTTTTTTTGCCACTAACCACCAAACTTAGGATTCGGATGCCAGCAGTGGTATTGGCACTGCTGGTGCTGCTACTGAGGCTGCTGTGATTGAAAGGGCCAAAACTGGAAGGTCTTATTTTTAGGCTTGAAAAGTTTCTGAGCCTTCTGGAATGAAGCCACAGAAATCAATGGTGGCACTGGACTTCTCAATACAGCTGAGATGTTCTTCCACCCCAGGACCACACTGGTCAGTGCCCAGGAATGGCACATCGACCAACTTGTGCTGGATGTCAGCTGTGAAGGTAGACAGCCAAGCCCTATGATGTATAATGGTGGCTGAAGCCATGGCATGGGCACACAAGTCACACATATCTAAAGTTGTCTGGAGCTGGTGCTTAGCCAGCATTTTCTCCTGGTCTCTCAGCATATTGGCTGTCTGCTGCTTATCAGAAGGAAGCAGAGAGAGGAGAAACCCACTGATCCCAAAAAGGGGAACAACCAAAGGTCGGGCATCGTAATTGACTGCTGGCCTGCCTGTGACCTAGGGAGGTGGCCATGTACACTTTTTTGGCCATGCAGTTCAACTTCTCAGACTCCTTGTCAGGAGCTCTGTCCACATCCCCCTGGCCCCTTTTACCTGTGGAAGGCTGAATCAGAGACCAAACCCTTGACCAAGAGATGGTCCGTGAAACCCAAAAGGGTGCCTATGGGTACCGTGTACTTGTTGACCATCCAGGCAGGGGTGCTGGTCAGAAGGCTGGATGCTGCCAAAGTTCCAGGGCCAGTCCCAAACAGGCTAAAGTCAAAGGGAAGGCAACCCTTCCCCAGGGGACTCATTCCTATCCAGAATATCAGTGAATGTGTATTGGCCCGTTTCTGCACTGGTTCCAAGGGAACATGCATGGACACTGACAATGTTTCTGTAATGCTTCAAAGGAGGTTGGCCCCGACACAGCAGATTGACCATCTGAGGAGTCATTATCAAACTGCTGAGTCCTCGGCCTCCGAGACTGATGATTCCTTAAAGACCACCCCGGACCTCTTTCTGCCATGGAGCACCTGAGGGCCTTTTTCCTAGGTGATCTCCACTGACAAACAGCATGGCAAGCCAGAGACAAGGGAAACTCATTGGTGGACACCCCAAACTGCAGCTAAAATGGAGGAAGTTCCACCCAAAGTGGAGGAGTGAACACCTTGGTCTGCTGAGCCTGCCACTCCCTGCAAAGGTCCACTGCTGTCAAAGGAGCTCCTCGTAGTATCAACACCTATGCCATCGATGCCTCTTCTCACCTGAGGATGAGGGGCTCCAGCTGCATTGACAATGGCGCCTCACAGCAAAGCGAGATCTACAGCACGAACGGTGCCTCGACCTCAACCATCAGTTTGAGGATGGCATCGATATCTGTCTTCTGGGAGTTCTAAATAGACAACACTCTTGAGCAGCGAGACAAATAATGGTCAAGCAGGCATGACCACAAATGGAGGCAGCTCCAGAGGTAACCTGGCCAGAGGTACCAACTGGCCTTCTTCTTCCTGGGTGAGGACAGGGAGCACCAAGTTCTGGGAGATCGATGACTCCTCATCCATTCCCTCCAACAGTCGGTCGACTGGTTCAAGAAAAATCCCAACCAGCTGGTCGACTGGAGTAATGGTTGAAAGGTCTGCCAGGGCCACCAAGGGAAACTTGACCTGTCTCTCAGCTGAAGGGAGCTCGACCATGGTTGAAGAAGTCGAAGAAAAGGGACAAGTGAGATCATTCCCCATCCCATGCCCTGAGACAGCGATGCTTTTTTGCCTCTTACTGCAGTGGGAAGGGCTCTCCCCAATGGTCTTGGTGGCCACACATATTTTCCAGAATTCCTCTTAGAATAACCTTCCAACACTGCACCCAGCCAGGAGCAGGACCAAGAACAACATAGGTACCGAAACGGTGGGGCCACTAGGGCCATGGCCTTACCACTTTCATAAGTGGCCCTATCACTTTTTGCAATGATGTTAATGTATTTAATAGGGGAGAATTTATCCCTTACATCCTTGGTCCTACCACTTTTCAAACTGTTCCAGCACCAATGAAGACCAATGAGGTCCCTGCCACAGCTACCGCTGCCTTCTCTTTGAAGATCACTAGCTGAGTAGCTGACCTGGAAGCTGCTGAGGCTGTTTTGTGATCCTTTGGCCTACCTAAGAGGAACCTGACCTTCCTTTCCTTGATGGGCACTGGCAGCATAGTGCAGCATTGGGGGCAGTTGTCAACATAGTACTGTTCACCAAAGCAGTAGATGCACGTGTCATACGGATTCGTGGCTGATCCAAATCCATAAGACCACATCAGGGCTGGTTCACTTTCCCCTGGTGTGAGATACACACAAGGCACACTGATGAGTACTGTGTAGGAACAAATACATGTCTGTATGTTCTATTCACACCCTTTTCTGATTGAGAGGCCTTTTGATACCTTCCACTCCTGCTTAAAACAGAGCCACCTAAATTTTCATGGTATTTGCATATACATGTGAGTCTATTACTTTTGTAAGAATTGCTTTGTTTATGCAGTGAAAGTAGTGAGATTTCAAGTTGCTTGTAAAAACAATTCATTACAATTTTGGTAATGTGATGTCAGAAAATCCTATCTACTAAGGAGCTCAATGTATTTCAATGACACGGTGCTGATATATTTATTTTTCAAAATATAAGCAGAAGAAAGGCAGCACTCTCACCCATCGTAGTTTTCAGTGAAAAATTTGTTATAATAAATGAATGGCCCTCTTCCCTATTGAAAAAGCCATCATAATATCTCCCTATGCAGCATATTGATGGTACTTAAGTGCCATACCTACCCAATTAACCATTATCACTTAATTACCCTAGATACAGTATAATAAAACATTCAAGCCTAATGAAGACACCACTAAGTTTCTGACTAGCACATGAATCAACCACCTTAACACATGTAACAACCACTATAAACACTTCAACACCACTCACAAATATAGTCCCTAAAAAACAGCACAAATACAAAACAATCTACCAATAAAAAACACCCTAACCTAAAAAACTACCAGTAACCAAACACTTTCTACAAACTTCACTCACAAAGCAAACATGCCTCTCAGTGCTCCAGCTGTCTCTTCCACAGACAAGCCATCCATGCTGCTGACTTCAAACCACTCAACATCATGACACCATGCCACTCCCAACCACAGACACCACCACTTCACAATCCTGACCAAGCCACACTAATGGACGGACTTACATTTACGTGCCTTCTTTTTTGACACACCAGTGCACAAACACATGCACACCAATACACTACATTAAAACATTAGGGACAAAAAAAATCTAAGTATACAAAAAATGCCAAAACATGTAAATTACTGCAAATGCGATCTAAACCTTAAAAATCCACCATTCATTTGTATAATATCAAACAAACAATGGCCAAGTGTACTCTACTTGGACATATGACCATCTCAAGGCAACTAGACTATCAAGCAGGTCAACTTTCGGCCTTGCAAACATTGTTATCTCAATTATCCTCTCCATGGCATTACTTCCTTGTATACTGTGACCGGGAGCTCCTGCCACTCTTGAGGACTGACCTTTTCTTAAATGTGTTGCAACAGTTCTTGTATTTCTAAGCCTAATCTATCCTTTACTATTTCTAGTCCATAAGGTTGGCAACCTGTGGGCACCCCCTTCTCCCTCCCTCCCTTGACTATGCTACAGTGTCCTCTTTATTTTTCCTTTTCCCTCTCAGGTCCTCGTACAAGGAGGTTATTGTGGTGACTTCAGAGTATGTGTAAAACAGGTTGTGTTAATCGTTGTTGGATTTAGTAGGTAATAGCACTATGTTATTATATACCTTATGTTTATGAAACCTGTAAATGTTTAAAATACCATGGCACTTGATATTTTGATAATGGTAAAAAGTACTAGGTGACTATTATAGAAATTAAGCTAGCTGTGTTATTTAAAATGCATGTAAATTGTTGTAAACTTAACAAGCCAGAAATGTAATGGTGATTTGCATATATCCCATCATGCACTGCATTATGGAAGTATGTATGATGTTGTATTTCTTTGAAACTTGATTTGTTGCCTATGCCCTTTGGGGTAACCCTTCTTTCAGCGATTCTGCATTGAGGTTCTTTGTTTATATTTTTTTTTTTCTTTTTTTTCTTTTTGAGCCCCAATATGCAAGCAAATGGGGCTTGCATAGGGGTGGTCGATACATCTCAAGTAGTGAATTGGATCAGAGATCAGTGTCAGTAGGTGCTGGCTAAGTGCAGAGAAAGGACATTCATAGTCTGTTGCTGCAAACTGATGTACTGAAGAAGGAATATGGCATTGCGGAAGCTTATTTCTTGTATTTTGAATAAACATCACACAGAGATTGTGTGTTGAACCTGAAGTCTGGTGTCTGGTCCATCTGTTATCATATAACCCATCCACAGACTTGGTGTTAGCAGTGGGATAACTTACTGGAAGCATCTGGAATGGCCGAAGAGGGGCGTTTTCTGGTGGATATTGCCCAGATATCCCAGGTAGACCGATGCACCAGGAGTTGCCAGAGAAGAACCTGGAGAAGAAAGTCCATGGAGTTCTGA
Organism: Neoceratodus forsteri; assembly: GCA_016271365.2. Classification (NCBI taxonomy): domain Eukaryota; kingdom Metazoa; phylum Chordata; order Ceratodontiformes; family Ceratodontidae; genus Neoceratodus; species Neoceratodus forsteri. Next base: position 703,656,161 of record CM028135.1, on the reverse strand, counting down.
CCAGAACCATGGCTGACAGATGGAGAGAAGCTGCTGCCTGGACTGGACCTGAGAGCTCAGAGGAAGGCCAAGCCTGAGGAAGATGAAGAGGTGCAGGTCGAGGCAGACTGGAGGTGTGAGAGACAACACCACGGAGGTGGAGACCCTGATGAGGATGGTCCACTGGATGAGTGGGCAATGGCTGGAGGCAGACTACGCAGAGAGGTGAAACACTGGTGTCAGGTGCTTGAGAGGTTCCTGCTGGAGAGCTTGGACAAAGAGTCGGAGGAGGATTTTTCGTGGGGTCAGTTTAAGGAGGACCCCCTGACTGAGCAGGATATTCCTTTGTTTCCTGTGTTCCCAGGATGTTACCTGTTGGAGGTCGGAGATACAAGTACGGAACCTGAATGTGAGATCCCAGGTAAGATTGTGCATAGTGATATTGTGCTGGGGGTTGAAGACTCCAAGCAAGCAAGAAGAAGCCTATGAGGCTGAAGGGACTTTTCTTGTATTGATGCAGCTAAATCTAGTAATAGTAGTGACTGGGGTATACAGTACTGCATGCTAAAAATGCTTATGCTGCAAAACTGTTATAGAATATTCAGGTTAAGGAGGGTAGAGGTCATTTAAAAAAAAATGTCACCCTTGGAAAAAGGGAAACTCTCACATAGGTTACAAGGTATTAGACGGTAACAGATGACTGAAAATAGCACAGTGATTAAAAGGATGTTTACTAAGACACCACAGAGTTAAAAGGTTTAGGAACCTGCTGTTTAACATTGCAGTGTATTCAGCATGAGAGGTTCCTTGGTTTCCTGTAGGTTTCTGTAGAGACCTGCCTGGGGATAAGATGACCAAGGATTTGGGGTCATAGGTTATAAAAGGTTGAAACAGGAGAGTAGAAACTACTATTGCTCCTTCCATATTCCCGCAGACACTTTGTGTAAGACAGAGGGGTCAAGTTAGTTGCAGGCAAGGCCAGATGTGGCTCTGCAGTGGTCCCTTTCTGTAGGCAAAAGTGTAGCATGTTTGGTCAGGGGGGCGGGCCTGATGTCAAAGAAAGAGGTACCCAAGAGCAGACAAGGAGTCTGAGGTGGTACGTGTGTTTTATTCTTTTCTGAGTGAAAACCAACAAAGGAGAAGTTGGTGGAAAATGGATTGGAACCTGTGTTGGGGTAACACCTTGAGTGTATACCCTCAGGTGTCTATATCTGTAAAAAGTGAAAAGAATCAAGAGTCATAGTGGGTTTATGTAGAGGGGTTGAACCTAGGAATGGACCCCTGCTTAAAACTGACTTGTCTGGTGGGATTGGAGCAGGTAGTTACTCACCCCAGAGAAAGTCTTTCTATGGTACTGGACTTTACAGCCGTCCAGATTTTTGGTTAAGAAATATAACGGACTTTCCCTAAAAGGAAATAAGAAGGTACCATTAGTCTCTGTTGAGAAATGTGTTTATGCCTCAGGGTAAAGAATGATGATATCCACCATGTTTATGATAGAATGTTTATCATTAATAGGGACCCTGAGGCAGAGCTTCTCTGAAGATGGATGGGTAGAAACTCCATCCCTCCTGGGACAGGAAGGTGGTAAGCAGTCTGCAATAACTGCTTCCTTCTTAAGGTGGGGGATATGTGACCAGGAGCTCCTTCCACTCTTGAGGACTGACCTTTTCTTAAATCTGTTGCAACAGTTCTTGTATTTCTAAGCCTAAGCTATCCTTTACTATTTCTAGTCCATAAGGTCGGCAACCTGTGGGCACCCCCTTCTCCTTCCCTTGACTATGCTACAGTGTCCTCTTTATTTTTCCTTTTCCCTCTCAGGTCCTCGTACAGGGAGGTTATTGTGGTGACTTCAGAGTATGTGTAAAACAGGTTGTGTTAATCATTGTTGGATTTAGTATGTAATAGCACTAAGTTATTACATACCTTATGTTTATGAAACCTGTAAATGTTTAAAATACCATGGCACTTGGTATTTTAATAATGGTAAAAAGTACTAGGTGACTATTATAGAAATTAAGCTAATTGTGCTATTTAAAATGTATGTAAATTGTTGTAAACTTAACAAGACAGAAATGTAATGGTGATTTGCATATATCCCATGATGCACTGCATTATGGCAGTATGTATGATGTTGTAGTTCTTTGAAACTTGATTTGTTGCCAATCCCCTTCGGGGTAACCCTCCTTTCAGTGATTCTGCATTGAGGTTCTTTGTTTATAGCTTGTTTTTTTTTTTGTTTTGTTTTTTTTGAGCCTCCACTATGCAAGCAAATGGGGCTTGCATAGGGGTGGTCGCTACATCTCAAGTAGTGAATTGGATCAGAGATCAGTGTCAGCAGGTGCTGGCTAAGTGCAGAGAAAGGACATTCATAGTATGTTGCTGCAAACTGATGTAATGAAGAAGGAATATGGCATTGCAGAAGCTTATTTCTTGTATTTTGAATAACCATCACACAGAGATTGTGTGTTGAACCTGAAGTCTGGTGTCTGATCCATCTGTTATCCCACAACCCTTCCGCATATACCACACTTGGTCATCATTTGTTCTCTATATATAAATAACTGGTTACATGCGATTAGAGCCAAAAATTGGTACTGTACTTGAAATTCTCTGTTATACACACTCCGTTACACATGAATGTGTGTAATGGAGATTGATCTGCATTTGTGTTCAACTGTTTTCTATTACTAAGCCATGGGTACATTTCACACTGTACTACTGTATTTGCTTATATTAAATTGTGCTTTTTTCACGAGGAACTCTCACCACATGAAAAACAAATTCTGGTCAGAGCCAATATGGCTGTGGAGAGCTTTTGGGATACTTTTACCCATTATTTCTAATGAATTTGCACAATGCAGATCTGTGGAGAGGCAGTTTCAATGTGCTCTTCCTTTTACATATTTTTACAATGTGGTTTCCAACAGTATGCCTGCTGATTACTATATATTTAGCCTGAATAGTTCATAGAAGAAATGGCATATTATTTTCAGTGGGGCTCTACATCTTCACAATATTATGATGCATTGTGTAAAATCAGAACGCACTAAAAACAATATTTTACATATGGAGGATATATTAAGTGCCAGATTAATGCACAAGTAGAAAGATGCATTGCTCAAAAAGGGTGCGCCAGTTGGCACTGATAATATTCAAAGAGAATGTGCTACTGGTAAAGGGTGTGCATACAGTGAATCCCACCACGATGAAGCACAGCACTGCAGAATTCTACAGAAGCGTTACTGCAGCAAACAATGCAATTTCAAAGGGAGTTAATCCCTTTTGTCATGCAGTAAACCTGTGACACTGCGCTTCATCCTGGCGTGCTTCATAGATACATAGACAGTGTCGGCAGATAAGGGCCTATGGCCCACCCAGTCTGCCCATTTGAGCTCGTAAGTTCAGTTTATGTTTTCCTAGAAGTCTGTTGCCCCTTACCCCTGACCTCCAGAATTCCTTTATGTCTATCCCATGCATTCTTAAATCCCGTGATTGTTTCAGCCCCCACCACTTCCTCTGGCAGGGTGTTCCACTTGTCCACTACCCGTTCTGTGAAGAAATTCTTCCTTATGTTTCCTCTGAATCGTTCTCTCTCCAACTTCATCCCATGCCCTCTAGTCCTGGAACATCTTTTTCGCTTAAAAATAGTGTATTCCTGCACCCTGTTCCTCCCTTGTATGTCTCTATCATATCCCCTCTCTCCCGCCTCTCCTCCAGGGAGTACATGTTCAGTTCCTTCAACCTGTCTTCATAGGACTTGTGATGCAATCCATGCACCATCTTTGTTGCCCTCCTCTGAACCTTCTCTACCCTGTCTATGTCCTTACGTAGGTATGGTCTCCAGAACTGTACACTGTACTCCGGTGGGGCCTCACTAGTGTCTTGTATAGCGGAATTATGACCTCCTTTTCCTGCTGATGATGCCCTGCCTATACATCCCAGCATCCTATTTGCTTTACCTGCTGCCTTGTCACACTGTTTCCTACCTTGGGTCATCAGAGATGATAACCCCAAGATCCCTTTCCTGCTTGGTGCATGCTATATCCTCACCCCCCCCCCAACTGATACATTGTGCCAGGGTTTTTGTGCCCCATATGCATTATCTTGCACTTCCTTGCATTGAATTTCAACTGCCAAACCCCTGACCATTCTTCAAGTTTCTGCAGGTCCCTTCTCATTCTGTCTACACCCTCCGGTGTATCTACTTTGTTACAGAGCTTTGTGTCATCAGCGAACAGTGAAATTCTGCCTTCTAGGTCCTGCACAATGTCACTGATGAAGATGTTGAATAGGACTGGTCCCAGCACTGATCCCTGTGGTACCCCACTGGTCACTCTTCCCTCTGTGGAGTGACAGCCATTTACCACCACCCTCTGTGTCCTGCCGCCCAGCCAGTTACCTACCCACCACACTACTGTCCTGCCCACACCCATATTCCCCAGGTTGTATAATAGTCTTCTATGTGGCACAGTGTCAAAGGCCTTGCTGAGGTCCAGATAGGCCATGTCCACTGCCCTCCCCTGATCCACCTCCCTAGTCACCCAGTCAAAAAATTCAATGAGGTTGGTCTGACATGACCTCCCCCTGGTGAAACCATGCTGCCTTGGGTCCTGCAGTCCATTGACAACCAGATGTTCCACCAATCTCTCCTTCAGTAGAGCTTCCATGATCATCCCCACTACCGAGGTGAGGCTGACTGGTCTGTAGTTCCCTGCTTCCTCTTTGTTCCCACTTTTGTATAAGGGGACTACATCTGCTGTCCTCCAGTCTTTGGGTACCTCCCTGTTTCCAGTGATCGGCTAAACAGGATAGCCAGAGGTTCAGCCACCACCTCTCTTAGTTCTTTAAGGACCCTGGGGTGCACCCCATCTGGCCCCATTGCTTTATCAACTCTTAATACTTCCAGTTCCTTCAGGACCCTTTCTCATGTAAAGGGACTTGTGTCCATTTCTGCATCATTCTCACCCTTTGTACTTCCTTCAGACCCATTACCCTCCTCTTCCTCAGTAAAGACTGAGCAGAAATACCTGTTCAATATGTCAGCTTTACTGTTGTCATCCTCCACCGGGCCCCCATCCTCCCCTTCAGTCTCACTATCCCTCCCTTTGTCTTTCTTTTTCACTTATGTACCTGTAAAGGTTTTGTCCCTCTACCCACTGATTTTGCAATGTGTTCTTCTGTCTGAGCTTTGGCTTCCCTTACTGACCTCCCTGCCTCCCTTTGCTTCTCCTGGTACTTCTCTATCCCCTTCTGCCTGTGTCTTTTGTATTGCCTGAATGCAATCTTTTGGCTTTCACTTTCTTTGCTACCTCTTTGGAAAACCATAATGGTCTCCTCTTCCTTTTCCTCTTGCTAACCTGCTTAATGCATAATTCTGTTGTTCTTGTAATCCCATTTTAAATACTGCCCACTGTTCCTCAACCCTGATTCCTGTCCCATTCCCTTAATACCTCTTTCAAGTATCTCCCATTTTCCCAAAGTCTGCCCCCTAAAATCCAGGATCGTGTTTTGTGTGGTTTGGTTCTGCTCTTTCTGTGATTTCAAACCACAATGACTGGTGGTCACTGTTCTCAGGTGCTCCCCACTGTTACCCCATCACACTGTCCCTGTTTGTGAGCACAAGGTCCAGTATTGCCTTCTGCCGAGTTGGTTCCATGACCAGTTGCTTGAGGAAGGCATCCTGAAGGAGTCCAGGATAAATCTGCTCCTAGTTGATGCTGCTGCTGGGATGCTCCAGTCCATGTCTGGAATATTGAAGTCTCCAACCAGTACTACCTCACCTTGTCTGCCATCCTTTGGATGGCTAGCATCAACTCCCTATCTGTTTCTTCCTCCTGGGCTGGTGGTCTATAGACCACACCTGTGCGGATGGCTGTCCCCATTTTCCTTTCCAGCTTAACCCACAGTATCTCTCCCCCATTTTGTTCCTCCTGGATCTCTGTGGCCCTTATGTCATTTTTCACATACAGTGCCAATTCTCATCCCTTCCTGCCTGCTCTGTCTCTTCTGAATATGTTGTAGCCAGGTATGGCCATCTCCCAGTTGTAGTTATCATTACACCAGGTTTCAGTGATGGCCACAATGTCCAGGTCTGACTGCACCATGACAGCCTCCAGATCTTCCATCTTGTTGCTAAGGCTCCTGGCATTTGCACACATGGCTTTCCATGATTTGACCTCCCTAGACTGTTTCGCTGTTCTACTCCAGCCCCTTTCTTGGTTGTCCTTTATCCTTGGTTCTCCTTGCTGTCTGCCCTTCTGCTGAATTTTGCCCCTTTTCTGCCTATCCACCTCTTGGGTACTAATCTCCATCTTTTGCACACTGCTTTGCAGAGATTGCCACTCCTCTGGTTCACTGGTTTCACTGCTAGCTGTGGGGGGTGAACAAGTAGGTACCCTCCTTGCTGGCCTGCCACCCCCCTTTGCTAGTTTAAATGCTTGTCAATGTAGCATTTAAACTTATCATTGAGTGCTTGGATTCCCCTCCAGGATGGATGCAGGCCGTCAGGCTTGAACAAACATCCATCCCTCCAGGTGGGTCCCTCCAGGTGGGTCTCCAGTCACCAATGACTCCAAACCCTTCCTCACAGCACCAGTTCTTCAACCATGAGTTAAAGTTCCTGGTGCATGTACTCCTGTGCTCTCCCTTGCCTCTCACAGGAAGTACTTCTGAGAAAGTGACAGAAGTAGCTACTTGCTTGAGACCCCTCCCCAATTTCCTAAACTCTTCCTGAACTTCCTTTGGCTCCCCATTTGCCAGGTCATTAGTACCTAGGTGGATAATGACATCCAGCTCACCCTCCCATCTTGCCTTCCCAGTGATCCCCAGGATCTTCCTTCCATCCCTCCATGCCGTGGCACCTGGTAGGCACCTCACCTCCCTATCCTCCCCCTCCTGTGTTCCAAGCTGGATCCCTCTTATGATGGAGTCACCCACCAGGATTTGCTTCCTCCTCCTCTGGAGTCCACTGCTTTCCCGGCTGAGGTCACCTCCTTGGCTAACCTCCACATCCTTTCCTTCCACTTCTCTGCGTACCTCTATCTGGTTGTCCTCATTTGCCAGTTTGGCATATGAGTTCTTGAGTGGAATAGGATCTGGGATGTGCCTCTGCCTGACCGCTCTAACCCTCCCTGAGCCCACTGTCATCCAAGTGCTCCTCGTTCTCGGCATCCTTTGAGGCAGTTGCATTGGACTGGGTGGTCTCTGGATAGGGGTGATGGTACTCCTGACCCAGTTTACTCCCGCTCTGAGTCTGGCTACCTCATCCCGCGGTCAGAGAGATGCATGCAGATAGGGCACACCTCAGTGTCCAGAAGGTCTGCCTGAATATGGCTGCCCCACAGCCACTGCATTGCACCACTCCCACATTATACTGCAGTTATACTGCTATTCCACTACTTGTCTGCTACTGAAGCTCTCCTAGTTCCCTTTTATTAATTTACTGTCCTAAAAATCCTGCCACTGATCCTCAGATAATTTTCTTTAAAAAAAAGAAAAGAAACCAATAAATAAATAAATGAGTCAAAACACTTGTCGTGCTGAGGTGGGCTTCTTCCCTTTATGCCCTCTACTTCACACCTTACTGTACCCTGTGTTTAGCTCCTGTCTATCAGATTTAACAGGGCATATAATTAAGAGTTGGGGGAAGCGGGGTGGCGAAAATTTGCAGCAATTAAAGACAGCACAGAATTACACCACCACTACGTTTTAAATTTTCAACAGCCCAAAAACAATTCTAAGTAAAGATAACAAAGAAAGTGCAGTGTCACTAAAAGCCCACAATCTAAGTTTAAAAGAAAAATAGCAATTACCAGTTACTCTAAAGCACTGAACTGAATATGTTTCCTTCCTTCCCCTTCTGGCTTCTTCTGAGAAATAAAACTCACTTGCTACCTCAACTCTGACTAAGCCCCACCTCCAGTTATCACGTAGCTGAGGTCAGAGGCCAGACAATTAACACCCCTCACCCAACTACAGGGCAGTCAGACAAGCCAAGATAAAATTTGCAGCAATTAAAGACAGCACAGAATTACACCACCACTACGTTTTAAATTTTCAACAGCCCAAAAACAATTCTAAGTAAAGACAACAAAGAAAGTACAGTATCACTAAAAGCCCACAATCTAAGTTTAAAAGAAAAATAGCAATTACCAGTTACTCTAAAGCACTGAACTGAATATGTTTCCTTCCTTCCCCTTCTGGCTTCTTCTGAGAAATAAAACTCACTTGCTACCTCAATTCTGACTAAGCCCCACCTCCAGTTATCACGTAGCTGAGGTCAGAGGCAAGACAATTAACACCCCTCACCCAACTACAGGGCAGACAGACAAGCCAAGATAAAATTTGCATCAATTAAAGACAGCACAGAATTACACCACCACAACGTTTTAAATTTTCAACAACCCAAAAACAATTCTAAGTAAAGACAACAAAGAAAGTGCAGTGTCACTAAATCTAAGTTTAAAAGAAAAATAGCAATTACCAGTTACTCTAAAGCATTGAATTGAATATGTTTCCTTCCTTCCCCTTCTGGCTTCTTCTGAAAAATAAAACTCACTTGCTACCTCAACTCTGACTAAGCTTCATCATTCCTGTTGAAAATGTGACCCTGGACGGGAGTCACAGTGCAGGCGGCTGCCAAGTCAGGTGCATCCAGGGTGACCCCGACTGAATACCTTCCAGGAGACATGCATGGCACATACCAGTATGCGCCACAGCCCCCATGGGTGATATTCAGCCCAAGGATGCATACACGGCTGCATACACTAGTGGATCTGCAGCTGGCGTGGTGCCCCAATACATGGTACAGCCAGTTGGGTCATTCCAGAGTGCAGGACCCCAGCCCGGGTTCAGTGCATTCAATGGCTGGCCATGGCAGTGTGAGGAGGGCAGTGCCAGTCTTTGTAACAGGTTGGGTATGGGGGAAGTGAGGGTGTCTGTGTACAGGGGCAGTGGATGGGAGTTCTCTAGACTATATATATGGACCATGGTTTCTTCTGGTGCAATCAGGTCTGGGGTTGGGGGGAGCCCTACACTATGGAACTGTTCAGGGATGCAGTTGGACAGATTGAGGATGGAAAGGGGGCACCTCTAGTCTACCAGGGCTGCCAGGCTACTGTGCACCTGGGTGCACATCCACACCCTGCCTGTGGGTGGCTGGCTGGGCTAGGCCAGCTATTCATGGCCTAACTGTGGGCTGCGGTGCTCTGGACACATTCCCACTGAATATGCTGCAGCATGGCATATGCATGGGATTGCCCCCTTGACTTGAATGGCATACCATGTGTGTGTGCCCTGGCCCATTCCCTTGCGGCTGGTGCATCCTGCATGTTTGAATATCATGCTGCTGTGAGCTGTTGGAGTTGTGCGGCACATCTCCCTTTTCTACCAGGATGCGCTGCATATCACCTTTGAATACGGAGGCCCTGGACTAGGTACCCTACATCATAAAAATGGTAAAATCCTGACCCCACTGAAAACAAGATATTGCATCTAATCTGGGAGAACCTGAGTAAATACAATGCAAAAATGTATAAATGAACATCCCTGTGACAATGAGATGTAGCATCTCCCCTGCCCTATCCAGGATACCAAATATAGGATAAGAAATATTCAGTGCGCCCAGATCCAAATAACCATTACTCTGTAAGAAGCCCTCATTTTCCCTGTGTTTTCCCCCACAGTGGCAGAATCAAATCCCTGTATAAATCCTTGTAGATTTTTTCATAAGCCAATGGTTCCTTATTTATGACTTTGTTCTTTATTATATCAGCAGCCTTTTATTAGGAAAAGAGCTCTGATTTGCTGCTCAGTATTAATATTATATGTCAAGATGACCTTGGAATGATTGGGATTTATATGCTATGCATAAGGCATAATGGGGGGACTATATGAATTAACAAATATCAAGCTCATTATTTCATGAACTGTCTATACTCAAAATTAGTAATCACAAGTCAGATACTCTTTCAAAAGATACTAGTAATGCCTGTAAACAATTTTATCTCAAATAAATTAGACATTTATGTGTGTATATATATATATATATATATATATATATGTATATTATAGGAACGCGGTCACACCCCTATATTTTGGGTTATGAAGGCATTCTATGTTAACGTCAAAATTTTGCACGTTAATAACTTTAGACCTGTTCAATGAATTTGCATGAAATTTGGTATGCGTGGTGGGGCATGGTAGATCTCTTGATTTGCCAAATTTCGTTTTGGTCAGACTTACGGTCTTTGCGTACCAAAACGCTGAAAAATGTTGCCTCATTCTTCTTCACTGTTGCTTCTGAATATGATTACACAAGGAATGGGGCAACATTTAGGCCTCACAACCCCAATGACGCACCATGTCATCTGTCAATCTTGGGATGACTGGTGGGTCCACGAGGGGGAGGGGGGTGAGGGGTAACCCTAAAGATTTTTCATTTCCTGATTTTTGTGTTTTAACCCTAAATGATGCATTAACACCGTTATTTATATATATATATATATATATATATATATATATATATATGTGTGTGTGTGTGTGTGTGTGTATATATATATATATACACAGACACACACAGACACACAGACACACACACACACACACACACACACACATACATATGTACACAAATGCTATTTTTGCATCTTATAGTTGTTAGTTTTCAGACAAATTCTCATAGACTTTTTTCTGTCCACCTGATGGAATCTTGAATGAGTTAAGTAAATGTTATTATTTTCTTCAAGGTCCTGATCCAGCAACTCAGTAAATGCACACTTGGTATACCATATTATAAAATGACAAAAAAAACAGTCTTCTGTTAGCAGTTGTTTGATCAGGAATTTAATAAATGGTATAAGTTATTTTTGTTACATTTGTGTTGGTCCAACAAAAGGTAACAAATCATTTGCTTCTGAATTACTCAATGTTTTTTTTAGCAGTTAATTCATTAGATGAGGTCTCCCTTTCCAGGAGTTTGACCCTTCCCCCAAAAACACACACACACACACACTTACTATAAGAGATTTCAGTAGTTCTTGTCTGTTATGTTTGGGAAGCAGGCCACAGCCCTTTATGTCAAAAAGAAATTTACATATTTAGTCTGGATAGTTCACTGAAGACCTGGCAATTTATCAGACAGGTCTTGAGAGGTTAAAAAACTGTAAATCTTTACAAACTTTGCTGGGAAAGGGTAACATTTATAAGGTATGAATTTTTCTTGAAAGATATTCATCCCCAACAGAAGTTAGTAGCAAAAAATGTTTAAATGCTAGGCATTTAAATGTGCAAGCTGTTCCATTTTGAAGGGGCTAAACAAATCTCCAGTTTAATAGGTAACCAATATTTAATAGAAAATTCAGTTTCCTAATGGCCATCTGATAAGCAGCTTGGAGTTATGTTTCCAACATTCTAAACAGAAAGAAGGGATTACTTTACTTTAGTTGTCATAGTGATTTGTAGATGGGGAAGGATTGAAAAGTCTAAAAAATGTGTTCCACGAAACTCCATTTTCAAGCTACAGATAGCAAAATGGCTATAGGCTCCGCCAACAGCCATAAAAAGGCAACACAATTCTTCAGAAGTGTTTGACCAGAAAAGGTAAACCTTACCATTTGTAAAAGCTCCTGCATCTCATACAGCTCCTTGGCTGCCTCACTTCCATAGCTCTGGTTAGCATGAAGCCAGACCATACACTACCGACCTGCGCCTCTGTGCCGTACAAAGGTGGCGCGCAGATTTTGAAAATCAGCAGCTCCCACTGATTGGACACTGAGCCAGTGACTACGCTCTCCCAGCCTGGTCTTAAGGCTGAGACTGCAACCGCCGGCTCCACAGGACTTCAGGGGGAGGAGAGAGTGGCTGGGGCTGCCTGACTTCCCCCTTCACCAGCACAGACCGAAAGAACATTTTAAAACCAGGACCTACCTAAGCAGCTTTTCCTCAGAGTTGAGGCACCGGCAAGCGCACGGCTAACCGGTGGACCTCCTCCGACGTCCAGGACTCCCCTCGCATTATTTCCTCGCTCCACCAACTAAGAGAGGGCTCAGAAGTGACTTTTAATTTTCAGGAAGGACACTCGCCACCTCGGAGCTTTTCTTGCCCCCTGGACACTGACGACTACCGACCCGCGCCTCTGTGCCATACAAAGGTGGTGCGCAGATTTTGAAAATCAGCAACTCCCGCCGATTGGACACTGAGCCAGTGACGACGTTCTCTCAGCCTGGTCTTAAGGCTGAGAGCACGACCGCAGGCTCCACGGCACCACAGGACTTCAGGGGGAGGAGAGAGTGGCTGGGGCTGCCTGACTCCCCTCCTTCACCAGCACAGACTGAAAGAACATTTTAAAACCGGGACCTACCTAAGCAGCTTTTCCTCGGGGTTGAGGCACCGGCAAGTGCACCGCTAACCGGTGGACCTCCCCCGACGTCCAGGACTCCCCTTGCATTTTCCTCGCTCCACCAACTAAGAGAGGGCTCAGAAGTGACTTTTGATTTTCGGCCTCCCACCCACCCGCTCCCTCCTCCCATTAAATACACCGCCGCCACGCCCACCGCTGAACGGACCAATACAGGCTGAGACAGCTCAACCTCATAGGAACGCCTCCTATTCCTCTGACTAAATGGGTATAAGCTGATTAATTGAACATATCCTACAGATCACTGCCCACACAAAACTATCTTGTATTCGGTAATCACTCTGTTAACACTCTTGCTTACTATACCACCCTATTGAAGTGTTACTACTGAATCTGTACCTCCCAGTGACTTAATAACCTTACAGCTAACTTGCAAAGCCAGTTTATACTCAATACTCATACCTGTTTAAATGTGCCTTATGGGGCTTTGAATGCAATAGTTGAGCCTGATATACCTACTGTTAATAGACTGTATAACTTACTAGTCTGCTTCCCACTAGATAGCCTCCCATCATTTCGGTAACTCGCCCTAGCCTCGGTACCACCTCCACTAAGCCATTGGCTGACTCTGCCCGAACCCACTACTACATCAGTGGACAGTTCTGGTATCTAGGTTACCCCACTTCTCGCCTCCTCCCATCCCACCTGCCAGCCAGCATGAGTCCCCCAGGCTTGGCCCCCATCTTAGCTGCCCAAACAGAGGGCTCCTCCTGAACGTCCTGTACATACTTTCCTCCTATGGACTGATATGACCATTTCCATAGGTGAACAGGACACCAGACGTCACCTCCTCTGGTCCTCCCCCACTCACCTGGCACTGTCACCCCCCCAGCAACATAGAAGGACTCCTGACTGCACATGAATTCTGCAGAAGAGACATCCTATACTCCACACTACTCACCACCGAGCAGACTATCAGGGCCAAGTCCCTACCCCTTGGAAGGATCCCTACTCTCTGCCTCCCTGCAACCCTCCTGCTCATTTCTATGTTACTACCTGAGCACCTGTTAGGATGCCTCAACAGTATAGATTGGAGCCCCATCAAACTACTCCCCACACTGGATGAAGTTGCTGCCTTCCTCCAGGGAGCAATCACCATGGTGGCCAACCGGCTGACCCCCACAAAGAAATTCCGCACCCAGAGGAGCTGCTACAAGTGGATCACCCCCAACGTGAAATCACTCATGAAACACCAGGACTCAGCTTGGAAGAAATACAAGCTTTCCTCACTACCATCTGACCTTACTAACTATAAGGCACTCCGAAACAGATGCAAACTGGCCATAAAAGTGGCAAAACGAGAGTATTTCACTAACCTACAGAAAAAGAACCTAGGTAACCCTAGACTCTTTTGGGCCCAAATAAACGGGCTAATAAAGGGAAGCGGAAAGACTATACATGGACCCATAGAGGTGAACGGCCATCTAACTAGCGATGACACAATCATTGCTGTGGCACTCAACCGCCAGTTCACTAGCCTGGACCAGATCAAAGAGGGATTGCCTATCCACCCCCTTGGCCCTTACGACCCCCCCCATCAGACCATCCCTCCTTCCACCTTAGGCTAGTAAGACCTAAGGAAGTCCTCCCACTATTAAAATCCCTCAAAGCAATGGGATCCGTGGGACCTGATGGTATACCCCCGAATTCTAAAGGAAGGGGCCTCAGCACTCGCTAGGCCCCTAACCTGGCTCCTCAACCGTTCCATCACTGAAGGGGCCATCCCTGAAAAATGGAAACTGGCTCACATAGTCCCTGTCCATAAGGGAAGTAGGAGAGAATCTCCCAACAACTACAGGCCAGTCTCCATACTCTGTAACCTTGGTAAGATCCAAGAGAGATTGATATACGGACAACTCTGTGACTACCTAGAGATCCACCAACTACTATCCCCCTCCCAGCATGGTTTCAGAACCAATCACGGGACTGACACTGCGCTCATCAAGTTCTCTACAGATGTACTCAGAGAACTGGATAAGGGAACCCCCACTGGGGTTGTCTTTATAGACTTGTCCAAAGCATTTAACCTTGTCAACCACAACCTGCTGCTGTCCAAATTGAGCCATGTTGGGCTTGACAGCCACTCCCTGTTGTGGTTCTGCAGCTACCTCACTGGGAGATCACAGAGGGTAAAATGGAAAGACTCCCTGTCAGAGCCTCTTCCTTTAACAGAGGGGGTGCCCCAAGGGTCAATACTTGGCCCCCTTCTCTTCTCCCTCTTCACCAATGACCTCTGTAACCACTGTGATGTGAGCTCAGTGGTACAGTATGCGGATGACGCAGTCATCTACTGGCCCTCCACCAACCTGGGGGAACTCTGTTCTGGGCTCTAAGATGACTTGGAATCCCTAGAGGAATGGCTGGTCACCAACAGAATGGTCATCAATCCGAACAAAACTAAGGCCATGCTGTTCAGCCCCAGAAACCTCATTCGAGACAGAAGCCAACTCCTCCAACTGACGAACACATCAGGCAAGAGGCTCGAGGTGGTCACTTCTATAAAATACCTTGGCCTCACCTTGGACCAGGGCTTCACCCTCAAGGAACACGTAGACCAGGTAACCAAAAATATCCACTCCAAACTCGGAACCCTTTACAGGTTGAAAGACCAGCTGATACCAGCGGCCCGGGCCTCCATCGCCATTAGCGTTCTGCTCCCCACCATTACCTACACGGCCCCCATTGTCCTGGGAACAGCTAGACATGAGCTAAACAAGCTACAGGTTCTCTATCATAAGGTGGCGCAAACAGGCCCTAGGACCCACCATTGTGACGCTACTGTCCCATCAAATTGGTCTTCCCAGGGACGCCAGGCTCCAGTACCCCTCACTCTGCCTCACCTACAAACTACTCCACCCCTCACCCCCATCCAGCCTCGCTGGGCTCATCGCCAATAAGAGGAATCCTAGGCACCTCCATATGACCAACAGGACTGTCCTTGCGGGGCCCAGGGTTAGAACCAAGGCGGGTGGCTAGTTGTTCGCCTTTACTGCCCCCACCCTATGGAACTCCCTGCCCCATGGTGTTCAGGAAACTACCTCCACCAATACCTTCCGCACTAGGCTTAAGGCTCACATGATGGCCTCCACTAAGTGCAACTGTTAAGTTAATGTACTCCCAAATGTTAGCCCACACTCCGTGGTCCAAGTCCTACACCACTGGTATCTATTGAATTGCTACTATATTTACCCTGTTATGTGACTATGTGACACATGTAATGTATCTTGCTGTATACAATCCTTTGTAATAATGTATGTAACCCTCGGGTCGCCCCTGAAAAAGAGACTCTCGGGGCACAGTGGGCTCACCCGATTATCAAAATTTAATAAATAAATTGGTGATGGTGACAATACAACAGAGCTACAGTAGTCCTGACAGCACAACCATGTCAGTGGCTCAGCAGGTAGCACACTCGCCTCTGACACCGGGAGATCAGAAGGCTGTGGGTTCTAGCCCCACACCAGGCACTTGGGTTACTATCCCAATACTGACGCTGTAGTGCAGCATGAGGGGGGTGCTGCACTCCTGAGGTGCCGTCTTTTGGATGAGACGTTAAACCGAGGTCCCATCTGCCTGGATTGGTGGTAGTTCAGGTGGATGTTAAAGATCCCATGGCACTTATCGAAGAGTAGGGGGATTTCCCCGGTGCCTTGGCCAAATTTCCCCTCATTCACTAAAAATACCACCAACAGCTTAATCTGGTTCAAGGTCAAGGTCAGTTGGCATTCATCTGTATCCCCCTCCCTCCGGGTCGTGCCTGAAAATAGGCAAGAATCTGTCTAGTGCACTTACCCGGTCAACAAAACTAAATAAATACATAAATGACAGGCCAAAACTGTTTCACCACTGCTTCAGTTTGTGTTTTTCTTAATAGTTGCAGAACCAGTGGTATTTAAAAAATAAAGTATGGGCAACAGTGTTTTAAACTAGCTTTTTTGTTGTGATACTTAATTTTATATGGTATGACACATATTGGGTGTAAACATTCCCTATATACTAATATCAAAAGTGGGGGTCTGCTCTGGCACACTGGCTTATCCAACTCTCACATCACATCCTGTGTCAAGTTTACATGATATGGTGTCTGCCTTGTCTTAATACATGGCTAATTTAGATATGAATAGCTCCAGACTGTTGACACTGGTAGGTGAGCCTGATATTGTAACCTTGTTTGAAAGAGCTTTCCATAGTCTTTTACATGTTTAGGTCCTGTAAATTTTCCTTCCCCTTTATTGTGCATGGTTATACAGAAACAGGGAAGATAAAGATGGAAAATGCATGATCTATAAGACAAAATTTGGAAACAATTATTTTTTTTTTTTTTAGTTTATCCCAAGGGGCCAAGACCTCCTTTAACTCCCAGTGCTTCCTCCTTTCTGCCTGTGGGAGTGTGATTCTAAATTACCTGGCCATATTCCTCAGGATTCCTTTCAAAATGCCCTAATGGTGAAAAAATATTTCAGCAAATATTCATGGATAAATAGGGCATACATAATGTCCTAACTCAAAATATGCAATTTACCTCCAACCACGTATGAGGGGGCAAGTCCAGAACTCAAGACTGGTGAAGTCACGAGTGAGTACTAAGAGTCTTGTCCCCCTCACAAGTGAAGACAGATTGAGTATATTTATGTGTGTGTATCTTTATATATATATATATATATATATATATATATATATATATATATACACTATAGTGGCGTGGTAGTGCCACTACAGTTAGGGTTGAGCAGGCAGTTTAGTGTTAAACCTTAAATTTTGTACATTAATAACTTTGAAACTGTTCAACGGATTTGCACGAAATTTGGTATGCCCTGTCCCGTGGGGTAGGTCTCTTGGCATACCAAGTTTCACTTTAATCGGATATGTGGATTTTGTGCAGCGTGCAGGTTGCCAGGCCATGATTACAACTGTGGTGGAATTTTTTCCAAGGTTGCTTTGGTTACTGAGCTATTAAGCCATTTGCATCACAAGGGTTACTTGGAATATCTCTAGGTCTGTGTTGTCACTACACTTATAGGTAGGTGGGGGGCCTTGCACTCCCACATATGGATACCATTTTGCAGTAATAGCAGTGACGGGACCCTCCATTATGTAGTGCTGGAAGTGCAGGGCCCTCTAGATGACAGTTCATTACAATGTCTCTACAGCAATGGATAGATGGGAGTGCAGGGCCCATATGGCCCTGCGCTCCCACAAATGGATACCATTATGGAGTGATGGTGATGGGAGCATGATGGGAGCGCAGGGCCCTCCCAGAGGGAGATGCAACCACAACATTGTATAGGCTGATGGGAGTGCAGGGCACTCACAAACATATAAGTGTAAGATTACAGTTTCTCAAAAAGAAAGGAAATTCACTGCAAAAAACTTTGTTAATACATTGGTTAGGGTTGAAGCAACAAAAGTAGGGAAATGAGGCATTAGGGTTCGAACTCTTCCATGCCTACCATCCACCCCACCCCCACCCTCCACACATCAACAGGTGTTGAGGTGTGCCTTGGAGTCATCGGGCCCAACTCTCACTCCATTATCCTATACTGTACCATCTCAGCTTCCTTACAAATGGAATGGGGTGAAAATTAGGGCCGATGACCCCAAGGCGCATCCCGACGCATGTTGGTGTGTGGAGGGTGGGAGCAGGATGCTAGGCATGGGGTGGGTGTTAGGGTTCGAAACCCTAACATCTCATTTCTCTACTTTTGTTGCTTCAACCCTAACTGATGCATTAATGAAGTTTTTTGCAATTATATATATATATATCAGTGAAAAGCAACAAATCTCTCAGCTCCCTAGCTCAGAAGTGAACTCATTTGCGTTTGCAGAGTAAATCATACATCACAAAACCAACAGGCCTGAACTAAATCTAGGCTCTGCTGGTAAAACACCAGCACCTAAGACAAAATATTTTCCAGTCATTAATTTTACTTGAAGCATTCATTTATTAAAAAGTACCAGAAAAAAATATATACAGTATATATTTTTTGCAGCAGATAATACATACAGTCTTTCCAGACTCTTCTAGCTTATAAACACATTTCAGGTTTTCATTTTTTCCTAATGTTGGCCATTCACAGTGTAGCACATCCCAAAGTTTTTTCTTTTATTTAAAAATGTGTAAATACACATCACACAATTGTGAAGAAAGTGCGAAAAATAGGTGCAGGTAATAAATATTCAAAGTGAACTTATGCACTTAAGGTTGTAGGGTGTCCCTTTGTGGGAGAAGGGGTTAGATATTATTTATTTATTTATTAAATTTTGATAACTGGGTAGCCCGCTGAGCCCTGAAGGTCCCTTTTTGAGGGGTGACCCGGAGTTAGTTACACAGAAGAGCATTTCACATACAGAGAAAATACAGAGCAAATAGGTGCACTGACCATTTCAGGTTAGAATGTGGTCGGCACAGCGCAGGGTTCAAATATGAAAAGTTTTTCAGATTACTTACTCCAGTGGTAGAACCACACTAAAGAAGCACAGAAACAATCAAAGCCTAGGTAGTTAATCAATCAGGTCTGAAGAAGGGTTTCCCCGAAACGTCACCACCTGTTGTGTAGCAGCTTTCTGCTGTAGCTCTCGGTGGCTTTCTTTTTTGGCGTTCACAGTGTGTAGGACTTTTCTCCACTTCTATGGATTTTATGGATTTACTACCTATGCTTTGAACGTTTCTGTACTTCTTTTTTTTGTTGTTGTTGTTGCCGGAGCCCTGAGTTCCCGTACGAGCTCCGCCACCAACCCCCTCATGCTCAAGCTTACCCCCCTGAATGGGGCTGCTGAAGTGATTGCTGGTGGCCTAGTGGGAGCCGCAGCAGAGCCTGGATCATTGGTGGGAGACGGCATTTTTCTTGTTGCTGTGACCCCTGGGGGCAGGGGAATGCAATGACGACCAGCATCTGCCCTGCCCCCTGTACATTATGGTACCAGTTGCAGCGGATCCCTCGGCCTCCGCTTAGGGGTCCGTGGTGCACTAGACACTCCCTCCCCCTGGAGAATAACAGCAGTCCGCCTGATACTCAGTTCTTACTCCTCCTGGCTGGCCTTCCCGACTTCCTCGGTCCATTCCCAAACCTGGGTCATCGGCGTCGCAGACGGATGCAATCCCTCTGCACCAGCAGGCTGGCCCTTCTGTGCTACTTCAGTGTGGTTCTGTCACTGGAGTTACTCTACCCTTATTCCTTTATGGGATTACAAATGAAGGACATTTCTAAATCAGGAATCTGAAAGGGGATTCTGAACTGGTCACCAACCTGTGATAAGTATATTTGAACAAGTAATAATGATTTACTGACTAACTGCAGTACAATGGAACATAGTGAAGTGGAAAGGCAGAGAAGTGGTACTTTATTATGCTAGATATGCTGTACCGGGTCTAACCATATATATGCTTTAACAGAGGGGACCTAGGATAAGACCAGCTATTCAGCAATTTTATAAAAAATGTATTGCACTTATAATTATACTCAGACTGAGCGGTTCTTGCCATTGTATGCTGTACCAGGTTCAACCACATGTATGCTTGCAGCAGAGGGGACCTAGGACAAAATCAGTGGCTCCTATTTCAAAAAAAACACTCGAGTAACTTTAACAAATGAAATCTGTAACCACTTTTAAATTGAATACTTTCATCCACCATTATCACTCCATCAGTTTCATCTAAGCCTTTTCCCAGATTGTGGAGGCTAATTTCAGACATAATGATAGTTGCCCCTTTCTGCCTGGGCCACATATTCAATGAATATCTAACCCCTTCTCCCACAAAGGGACACCCTACAACCTTAAGTGCACAAGTTCACTTTGAATATTTATTACCTGCACCTATTTTTCGCACTTTCTTCACAATTGTGTGATGTGTATTTACACATTTTTAAACAAAAAAAAAACTTTTGGATGTGGTACACTGTGAATGACCAACATTATGAATAAATGAAAAACTAAAATGTGTTTATAAGCTGAAAGAGTCTGGAAAGACTGTATGCATTATCTGCTGCAAAAAAATATCTTTTTTTCTGGTACTTTTTAATAAGTGAATGCTTCAAGCAAAATTAATGACTGGAAAATATTCCATCTTAGGTGCTGGCGTTTAACCAACAGAGCCTAGATTTAGCTCAGGCCTGTTGGTTTTGTGATATATATATATATATATACACACACACACACACACACACACACACACACACACACAATTGCAAAAAAAACTCTGTTACTGTATCAGTTAGGGATAAAAGCATAGTGACAAAGAGTATTGAAATGTGATGTTAGGATTACACCTACCCTACCACCCACCTTCCTGCTCTTCCACTCACCAATAGTGTGCCATGCGAGGTCGCCAGGGCCCAACTCTCACCCCATTCCATGTGTAAACAAGCTGACATGCTACAGCATAGGAGAATGGGGTGAGAGTTAAGCCTGATGACCCCATGGCACACCCTATCTGTTGGTGAGTGGAGGGTGGGGGGTGGGATGGCAGGGGCATAACCCTAACATCATATTTCCATACTTTTGTCGCTGTGCTATCAACCCTAACTGATGCATTAACAGAGGTTTTTGCAATGAATTTCCCTTCTTTTTGAGAAAGTGTAATGTAACTGGTATGTGTTAGTGGGAGCGCAGGCCCTCCAGGCCCTGCGCTCCCTTCACATTGCCCATTTTTTGCGTAATGGTATGTGTATGTGGGAGTGCAGGGCCAACTTGCACATAAGTACGGAGCCATACAGCAGCGCCATAGTACTCCAAAGGAACCCTTGTAACACGTTTTTGGCAATATCTCCATAACTGTAGCAAGTTGGAAAAAATTTCACTGCAGGTGTCATCTATTACTTCAAAACTTCCTCGGTGGACTAAGCTGTGGGTAGCAAAAAATCCATACCTTGAATCGCCGCTGGCACCTCAATGCTAGCCTATGATAAATTTCTCAACTTCGGAGCACTGTAACTATGGGTCTGTTGACTGTTTTGGGACCGAACCACCAAAAGATACATATATGGGACCAGGGCTTGCCACTCTGCAAATTTCAGGCCAAAAGCCCCAATCATTTTGCTGCAGTGGGATGGCAAAGATTTGCTGTTTTGTGGCAAAGTACTGTCGCAAATTGCGACAGTTTTTCCAAAATAGGCACAATATTTTTATGATTTGCAAAAGTGTCGCAGCTGTTTCTGTCACAATTTGTGACACTACTGAGGCTCTGATTTTTAAAAAGGCATTTCTGGGGTCCCCCCCCAAAAAAAGGTAGGGATGTGATCCTCAGGACCTGACTGGGTAAACACAACAGTCCGTGTTTACCTAGGGGATCCCAAATTTAAACGCTAGGAATTTTCTCTCTCTCTAACTGAAAACAAGATGGCCGCTGCACGAAAGTAAAAGGGCCATTTGCGGCAGTAAAATGTAGTGGCGTCAACTTTTGTGAGACACATATATTTTTTTCCCATTGAGTATAATGGGAAACTTGTTTTTTGAATAACTTTTGAACGGTTTAATATTTGTTCACCAAATCTTCTAAAGGCACATCAGAGACCCAGACTGCATCTTCCCTGAAGATTTCAGACCAACCAGACAAATTGTGCGGGCCATAGTCACAAGTAAAGAGACGTGTCCCTAACCCCGTTTTTTGCGTTTTGGGCTACTCCGCAGTTCCACAACCACTTCTCCGACCATAACGCAACTTGCCAGATCCAGTGATCAATGGTACCAGACCGTGCATGCAAGATTTCAGGCAAATCCGTTGTAGAGTGGCAAAGTTATTAAAGTGCAAAATGTTGAGTTTAACATATAAATGGCTATGCAACCCTAACTATACTAGCACTACCATGCCAGTCTTTATATATATATATATATATATAGAAGAAAATACAAAATCACACATGCCCCACAATGCAAAGCATCATGGGCTGCATATGCAAATCACCACAGAATGCTTTGCATTGTGGGGGCATGTGTGATTTTGTATTTTCTGAAACTTGCTTCCCAGCCAAATGCCCTTTAGGGTAACCCTTGCCTCAGTGTTTGCGCACAGAGGTTCTTTGTCTTTATATATATATATATATATATATATATATATGATAGAATAGTGAGCTGTCACACAAATGATTTATCTACACAAGTGCTGTTTGACCTCGGGTAATGTCCAAGGTCAAACAGCACAAGTGTAGATAAATCATTTATCTGACAGCTCACCATTGTATATTTCATTTATGCAATAGAGGTGCTTTCTGTCAGTGCAGGGGCATTTGCTTTTAATTGTTTATCTTTTTTTGCATATGTTTGAAGAAAAGTGAACAAAACATTGCCATTTTCTGCTCTTTTTTGCTAATTATAAAAAAAATCTGAGTCCTCTCCACCACACGCCTCCTTCACAGCTCTCACTGGTCTCATTGAAGGGCCCCCCACCCAACCTCCTGAATCAGCCTTTTGTTTTGCTAAATTCCCACCTGGCACCTTTGACCAGACCTCTCTGCAGGAACCTTTCTCTCCCACTATTTGCACCTACTCCTGCCCTGAGCACTAAACTGCCCAGGGCCCTCCCACCAATTTACTTGACCTTTGTCTCTGGCTTTGAACTAACGTGCCCACCTTTTTTTCTGCTCTATTTTAGACACAAGCCCAAACCAGGGCTCTCCACTTAGCTGAGTGGCTCCTGGCGCTTGCTACCTGCTGGCGGCAGGACCTCTGCATCCAGCCCGCCACCCCCTGACCAAGGAAAGCAGGTACGTTTGGTCAGCTCCTAGCTCTGAGCTGTCAGGCTTTAATCCCCGTAATTGGACTGGCTCCTGGTGACTGTGGCTGCTTCCCGATTGGATGCTGCAGATCCCCAATGAGAAAGGAAGCACACAAGGTGCCTTTTTCAAAACACAGCTCGGCCACTGCCTTGCTGTACTGCTCTCTGGACAGTTTTTTTCAGCGACCCCCCCAGCCCCTCCTCCCTCCTTTACTAAGTATGCTTCCCTAGTGATCCACGCCCCTGAGGCCTCACACTAGTCAATTACAGCAACTGCTTAAAGGTGCTCTCCTTTCTGTAACTTCTTAAAGGGGTGATCCTCTCTTGAGCTCAAATAAATTATCGTCCTAAATGCATCCAGTATCAAGTGTATTGACACTGACAATGGTCCTCCTCCTACTTCCTACACCAGCCCCATCTCATTTAAGACCATCACCCTTCACGCATAGTACCCTCCCTCTTATCTGCAACACCTCTACCAGACCCCCCCCCCCGGATGCTCGATCACCTCACCCTCGGTCCCCCCACACACTTCCACCCTCCTACCTCTTACTTCCCACTCATACCATGGTCTCTTCTCCTCAATGCCCTTCCCACCCTTCATACTGTACCCTGCCCTTGCACCCCAACACCCGGCCCCATGTCCAGTCACAAGAGGAGATGCCACAATCACTACCAGGCTGTGATGCGCCTAATCACCCTCCTGTTGCTTCTATCAGGTGACATTCATCCAAACCTTGGCTCCGTGCCCTACCTTATGAACAAGCCTGCCCAGGCTCAAGAACTCTGCATAGCTTCTATGAATATTTGCAGCCTCCTTAAGAAAGCTGCTGTATTCCAGTGCTGGGTTACTCAGCACCAGCCATACATCGTCGCACTGGTTGAAACCTGGTTATACAAATCCACCCGACTCCTTCATCTCCTTCCCTGGTTACACCCTCTTCAGGGAAGATCGGGTGGGTAAGCGTGACTCCTTCCCTGGACATGCACTTCCAGCACCCAAACTTGATAATGGGGCACAAGCCCTCATGCTAAAAATCTCCCCCAACCCTGACAAGGGCCCACTCTTTCTCACCGTTGCCTATATTCCCCCACAGAAAGCAAGACCTCGCCATTCAGGCACTTGCTGACTACCTCTCTGGCCTACTGCCCAAAATGGCCCAGATTATTGTTGGTGACCTGAATATCAACTGGCTCTCTGCCACAGCCTCCCAAACCAGAGATATCTTCGCTGCCCTTAACATGTCTCAGCTTGTCACCACCCCAACTAGATTCAGCCCCTCTACTGGCTCTAGTACCCTCCTGGATATCACCATTACCAACCGCCCCCAGAGGGTGCTCAATATCAGTGTACTTCGCAACTCACTTAGTGACCACTCCCCGGTCATATTCTCTTGGTCCGCTCCCAACAGCAAACCTTCACCACAAACCACCCAGCGACGTCGCCTGCTCCCAGGCAGCCTGTGTCGCCTTAAACTGTACCTCTGACAACTGGATTGGTCCCCAATCAGGCTTGCACCGTCCATAGATGAGGCACTGGATTTTTTCACTCGCACTTTCAACACTGCCTGTGACCTCTATGTCCCCTTCACTAGAAATCACACCAAAAAGCAAAACATGCCCTGGGTTACCCCCTCCCTCCTTCACAGACTTAAAATGAGAGATAACCTATGGCACATTGCCGTGGAATCTGGTAAACTGGCTGATAGGTAAGCGTACAACGCTGAGCTCAATAAGTGTACTTGGGCCATTCAACAGGCCAAAGCCCAGTACTACCAATCCGCTCTTGTCTCCTCCTGGGGATCGGCTAGAAACTTTTGGGATAATGCAAAGGAGCTGAATGGGAAATCCTGCTCCCCACCCCCCTCTCAACTCTCCTTTAATGGCACTGCCTGCTCTGACCCCCTTGGTATTGCAGACTGCCTAAACCACACTTTCTCAGACCTGAGTTCAGTCCTGCCCAGTAACTTCTTTGACCCCATCCCAGTAGCACCCCTGCCCACTCTCCAGAGACCTCCTTTCTACCTATGTATCATCTCCCCATTGGAGGCTAGACCCCTTCTGCAAAAAGCCGTTAGTAGTAACAACCCCAGCACCAACCTACTGGACACTAGGCTACTTCGTCTGACATTGGATGCTATCCTGCTCCCACTTACCGAGCTGCTCAACCGCTCTCTGTGCCTGGAGCAGTTCCCCAGCACATGGAAAACCATCATCATCACTCCCATCCTAAAGAGCAGTGATTGAGTGTTCCCAGGTAACTATCGACCTATCTCCATCCTTCTCTCACTCTCTAAGACACTTGAAAAAGTAGTTACCAAGCAGCTTGCTGAATACCTGGCCATGCACAATATCCTATGCCCCGAACAGCATGGCTTTCATGCAGGTCACAGCACCACAACTGCACTACTTGAATTCTCCAACTTCCTGCACTCTTCTCTTGATGCCGGAAGCCCTGCTGGTGCCGTGTTCACTGACCTCTCCAAGGCCTTTGACACGGTTTGCCATCCTCTCCTGCTTGACTCCCTCAGATGCCTTGGTTTCTCCCCCAGCCCCCTTGCATGGTTCACCAGCTACCTCTCTGCCAGAACTCAGTGTGTAAAAATCAATAGCACCCTATCTGACACACGACCTGTCTGCTCTGGGGTTCCTCAGGGCTCCATTTAAGGCCCTCTCCTCTACAGTCTCTACCTCAACTCCCTTTCCTTGGCCTGCCCAAGTAAGATCCTCCTCTACGCGGATGATGCTGAGCTCTTCGCTGCTGACCCCAACCCCAACACACTCCAGGCCACCCTCCAACAAGCTTTTGATGGAGCTGAGCATTGGTTCACATCATGAAGGCTAGTTCTGAACCTAAAAAAGACCAAAGTTATGCTCTTCTCACATCACCAAAGCAAAGTCAGTGGTGCTCCTCTCGTGATACTGTCTAGCACACTAAACTCCACTGAGCAGGTTTCCACCTACAAGTACCTGGGCATTACCTTTGATTCGGCACTCTCCTTCCATTCCCATATCAATGCCCTTTCTGTTGCCACCAATGTCAGGACTGGACTACTATACCACCATAGGGCTGCCTACCACAAGAGGCCCTTAGATTGGCAATCACCTCCTCTATCCTGTTGCTAATCGACTATGGGCTGCCCATCTATGCTGCTGCCAACAACACTGCGCTTGCAAGAATCCAGCTATCTATAAACAAGGCCTGCAGGGTAATGCTGGGAGCCCCTAGGTGTACCCATATGTGCCTGCTGTACTCCACCACCAACTTGCTCAAACTTGAAGAAAGACTCTGCTTCCAAACCTGCCTTCTTGTAAAAAAGACCCTGCTAGGGCTCTCCCCCCTAGGGTCGCCACATCCCTGCAGCATGCCTCCCCCTCAGTCTCCATCTGCAGCACTGTCAAAACCTCTCTTATTATCCCCAGGGTAAGGACCTCTATGGCCCAGAGATCCTTTTGCTATCGGGCTCCCTCCTGGTTCAATTCCCTCCCAGCCAACATAGCTGACTCCACTAAGTTTGGTCCTTTCAAGGTCTCCCTCAGAAGCCATCTGACAAGCACTCGCTGCTGCAACTGCACATAATCCCCCACCTGCCCCTTACCTTCACCCCAAGGCTGGGTCTGCCCTGTCTACTTTTGCTGTATATACCTGGGGTCTCAGGCAACATCTGCTGACTATTGTAATAAAATATCGCTGGTTGCTACCTGACGTGGTATCATGTACCTACATTATGACTACTGTGATCTATCTATTACCAAGCGAGTACCACCAGTGAATGCCTGTAACACTGGTTGCTTTTTTAATCAAAGTGTTATGTACTGTACTGTTTTGTTTGCTGTGATGTATTGCTCTCTTGATGAGGTGCCTTTGTAAATTAGTCTATGGCCCGGATATTCAAACTGCGCCAGGCTGTGGCGCAAGCCTGGGTGCAGCTCAACTTGGTTGCACAGGGGTGTGGCCTGGGCAATATTCAACGGAGCTGCACTATGGCACAGCAGCTTTGAATATTGCACCCTGGCCACCCCCACTGTGCATGGCGCAGTGGCACTGCGCCAGCGCAAGTGGTCAGAGTGGAGCATGGAGATGCGCTAGTGCAAGTGCCATGCACAGCACCTGCAATATTCTAAAGGGGACATGCAAATGGGGCCATAATTTATGCAAGGCGCACATGGGGCCATTTGCATGTCATTATGGCCCCATTTGCATCCCATTAGCATGCAGGTGCGCTGATCCTCGACGACTTGCGCTATACCTCGGCTAGGTAGCAGGCGTTGGGACCGACGCCCCCTGCAGCCCGATCGCGGGCATTTGTCTAAAACATAATCCTCGTCTAATATCCCTGGTGGTCCAGTGGACCGCTATGTGCCCGATCGCGGGCATTGGTATAATACGGAATATGGTTAGTACTGCTACTGAGGCCAAACATTGTAAATGACTTCCGGAGCGACTGTGACATAGCTACTATATGGATAAAAATTATTTATTCAATAGCTGTGAAGATAAATAGATTTATTCAACGAAATTTGAGCCCACTCCTATTGCATATATTTTATACTGGCGTGGTAGTGCCAGTATATTAGGGTTGAGTGCAAACTTCTATGTTAAACCCGAATTTGTAAACGTTAATAACTTTGGAACCGTTCAATGGATTTGCACAAAATTCAGTATGCATAATCACTAGGGTAGGACTCTTGACATGCCAACTTCTGTGTGAATCTGTTTTGAGGTTTCTGAGATACAGAGAATCAAAAAATCCTCAATGTACCATTTTTTTTACATTTCTTTGTCCACCTGTATCTCGGAAACAGCTTTATATTCTGATCCACAATTTTCAGGGTACAAAGTCTTTGGGTCACAGATGTGCCTTTTGAAGGTTTGGTGAAAAAATATTAATCTGTCCAAAAGTTATTAACATTTTAAATTTCTCATTATTGCCTATGGGAACATCTACAAATCAGGCACACCATTTGTTTTGTGCAAATTTTTGTTTTTTATCGCACACTTTTTTGCATAGAGGGTTCACATTCAGCCATTTCTTTGCAAAAATTACTGTCTTTTCGCATCTGGGGTCACATTCAGCCTGCTTTACTTTCACAGAGCTCTGTTGTGTCTGCCATCTTGTTTTGCTGTTACTGAGAAAATGAAAGTAAGGAAAATATATGAAAAATCAATAAAACTGATAAAAGAAACATCAGAATCTAGCTAAAGGGGAGCCGTTTAGCTAGAGTCTGATTTTTTTTCTTTAAAGTGTTCTGAGAAACACCTTTTCTGGGCATCTGAAATTCCTGATGCCCTGCTTAGTGAGGGAAGCACTTCCATGTGTTCTATGTATGAAAACAGCTGGATTTTTATAATTTATGCAGCCGCAGCTTAAACTTGCACTGCCAGCTGTACTCTGACGTGTAATCCCCTGTTTTCCTGGTGTCCAGAGGCACCACCACCTGCCAATTACTGTCCGCTATCCCTGGTGTCTAGTGGCAGCCTCCCCCCTCCTTATGCTTCCCTGGTGTCTAATTCATTGATTTATATTATCTGGCACAGGAATGCCCACTCCCGGTGTCAGATGCACCCCCCCAGTCCATTCTTTTCTATTTGCCGACACTGGGGTGCCCAATCCCTGTGTCGGCACTAAAAGACCCCCCCTCAGCAGTGTGGGACACTGGGGAGCCCACTCCTAGTGACCCAATTCATGTGTCTCACCCCCAAGCAGTATGGGACACTGGGGAGTCCACTCCCAGTGCCCCGATAGATGTATGACCCCCCCCAGCAGTGTGAGACACTGGGGAGCCCACTCCCAGTGACCCAATTCATGTGTCTCACCCACAAGCAGTATGGGACACTGGGGAGCCCACTCCCAGTGCCCCGATAGATGTATGACCCCCCCCCAGCAGTGTGGGACACTGGGGAACCCACTCCCAGTGTCCTTGAAATCAGTCCCCCGATGTGTTTTAATTTTTAAATCTGAAAAAAAGAAAATGTTCCCTTGCCGTGAGACAATGGGGAGCCCACTCCCAGTGTCCCAAAATCAGTCCCCCAATGTCTTTTAATTTTTAAAACTGTAGTAAAAGAAAATGGTCACCCATCTTTTTATTTGTTAAACCTGAAAAAAAGAAAACAGTCCCTCATCGTCCCCACCACCCCCTCACTCATCCCCACCCTCCCAATGAGCAGCCACCACTCCCCAAACACCTTCCCCCTTGCACTATACTTAACTCCGGAGGTAGTCCACTGTCATCTTCTGTGGACCAGGATACGTCTGAACTCTTGAAAGCCGAACCACAATCTGAGGAAATTACAGAGAAAGCACATTTGCTGTTGTGCTTATTCTGTGGTGCAGAGAACAAGACACATGGACAAAACATCCAAGGGTCCCTGGGTTTGAGACCAGTTTCCTCATATCTTTTTCCCCACCTACAATGAAGGCAAACAAAACAGAGAGAATTGCCTGGTCTCAAACCTGGGACCCCTAGATGTCCCATACTGACGCCTTGTCCTCTGAGCCACAGAAGAAGCACAACAGCAAGTGTGCTTTTTCTATACTCATCAACATTGTTAATACTATGCATGTTTGTCCGCAAGTGGATGGGTAATGTTCGAAAATGTGGAATGTGTGAAAATATGCTATTCACTTTCGAATATTACCCATCCACTTGTGGCCAAACATGTATAGCACTGACAGCCACAAGCCCCCCCCCCCCCAGCAGTGTGGGACACTGGGGAGCCCACTCCTAGAGTCCTGGTGCATGTATTTATTTATTTCTCATGTAACCCTCCTACAAATGGGGGTTCCAAAAAAATCTTCCTTGAGCTTGCCTAAATGCTCACTGCCAGGCTGGTGTCCTGCATTTTAGCAGTTTAAATGTGATTACCAGAGTCTCTGTGTACTGTCTCTTTAAAAGCTGCTTTACTGCAGCATAAGTAATCTGAGATGGAGCTCTGTTGAAAGATGTAACTATTTACTGAAAATCATTTAGAGTGATAATGATAATGTAGTTTGTCTAACCTGCTTTCTTTGTAGCAAGGACTGTTTTGTTTGTCTCTACTATCATGGTCCTAGACTGCAAATTGGACCAAACAGTACTGATGGGACCTAAAATGTAGCCGGACTACAGGAGCTGTCTGAATTTAAAATTTGTAGGAACTTTAGTTTGGAGCTTTTTTGCGCCTTTTTTGCAACTGAAGGGGGAGCTCTTGCTTTGACTGACAGCCAAATCAGCCAACCAAATCTTCTGGATCTTGGGGAAGTCCCTGGCTGCTTGCAGTTTTCAGTTAGAACTAAGCTGGAAGCTGAGCAAGAAGGAGCTGAAGTGTTTCTGAGCAGCAATCCTGAGTGGATTCACATGGGAGAACTCTGAAAAGGCTAAGTTTTTGGCCTGCATGCCAGTGTGCTGCTCCTGAGAGGGAGAGAAGAAAATTATTTTGGACTAAATCCAAGTTTGTGTGACTAAAGTAAGCTACTGAAGTGGGCCAGGCTCAACCTGAAGACCACCAAATATTTTTGCTGAATGCGATCAGACTGTCAGGAGTTCCAGCTACCCCTAAGCTCCCGGTGTGTGCAGAGACTTTGTGATTGTGCCTGGGGAGTGCTTTGCCTGGTACAGTAGAATTCCCGTACATGTAAATGTGCTAAGAGCTGCTAGTGGCTTGTGAGTTAGTTCCCCACTGTGTGAACTGTGTTCTGCTTGCTGGAAGCTGTATGCAGCCCAAAACCGACTGCTTCCGAACTTGTCTCCATGCGGTCTGGGCTTTCCCAGACTGGCCAGCAAGACTACTCACTGCACAAAAAAGCCATCAATGAGAGATCTGCCTGGGGATCAGCCCCTTGCTCCACGCTTGAACAGGAACGACGCCTCTGTGACTTGTGTGGGCCCTGCTTCTCCTGGCATTCCAGATCAACCACCTGCAGTCTCGATTTTCGTCCAGCCTGTGTCCAGTCTTGGGTATCGTGAGTAAATACCAGGGTAGCTCCCTACAACAACAGCTTAATCTAAATGTGTCATCTGATTGTCTTGTTGTTTCGTTTCCTTTATGAACTGAGCCCTCTGGCTCCAGATTACAAATATTGTGTATTGTGCATGTTGTGTTTTCCATCACAGGGGCCCAAACCAGCTGCAAGCCCGGGCAACTGCCCTGGCTAGCCCATCTCTTCTCTACCTGGGTACCCAGAGGTGGACCGTGTGGGGGTACTCAAAACACATGCATAACTGCTTGACTGATATAATCTTTACGCTAATTAATCTGATTTTGCCCCCCCCCCTTGTTCAAGTCCCCTTAATAAATCAGATCTAACTTTTTCTGCACGTAATCTGACTGTGGTTCCAGTTTGTGCTCTAAGTACTGTACTGTTGCTATTTGTTGTGCTTAACCTTGTTTTACAGGGGGTCCCCAGGGTCGAGCCAGAGGAACCAGTCCTGGTGGTAAGTGCAAACAGTGTGGGTACTTGTGTGGTGTACCAGGAGTATTGTGAAAGTGATTATTGTACTGTGTTCAGGCCACTAGAGGGGAAAGAGTGGGGTTACAGTGCCCCCAGAGGGCTGTGCCCAGGTTAGCTTGACCACTACCAACCCTGACCTCTGGGTGGAGGCACCCATTTCAGAACTCAGGCCCCTTAACCTGCTACTAGCCAAGCAGGCAGGGGCAGTAGCCCTTGGGATAGTGCCACCTAGGGGTTACACTCGGATTATAATATCTTTGAGCCAGAGGTTCTTTTACAAAGGTTCTACATCAGGTAAAAGGCAAACACAGTTAAGTTACATAGTAAGTTACAAAAAACAGGTAAGGTAAACAGTGCATTATAGGCAAAATAAAGTGCAAACTTAAGGCGAATAAAGGAATAATGCATGACAGGGCGTGTGTCATGCTGGGATAATGTCACACCTGGTGTGATTAGGCACGAGGCTGCAGGCCGAGTGCGCCTAATCATCCCAGTAGTGACGTTATCCCAACAAGACGCACACTGTGGAGTGCATTATTCCTATTATACAATGGCTTGTGTGTCAAAGAGAAGGAAAAAATCAGAAAATTACTTTCAAAAGTACATTTTGTGGTGTTTTTTTCTAATGTGTAGGTTTACTTTTGGAAAAAATAGTGCCTAATTTTTGGCCAGTAGGGGGTGCTCCTGTGTTGTAATTGTGACTTCAGACACTCGAGTCCTCACAGATACCATTCTGTGGTGCTGTTTTTGTCTGCTCTGTTTCTTTGGTGTAAGCCATGTTTTTAGTTTTTTTGACTGTGTCCTGCCTATTTTGAATATTCCTGCTGGCGCATCCAGGAAATGTGGCTTGGCCTCGGCCCCATCCCTCCGGCAAATGTGAATTCACCCAGCTGCCCTTCCCCCTCGGAATCACGGCTGTTGGAGATTTCAGCAATAAGGCACGACAAGGGGTGTGTGTTATCGTGTAATAACGTCACTCCTGGGGTGGGTTGAAGCATGAGGCGAAGCCAAGTGCTTCCACCACCCCAGGAGTGACATTATTACACAATAACACATACCTTGGAGTGCCTTATTGCAATTATACAATGGCTTGATGTTATACAAAATAAAAAATTATTTTAAAAATGTTTTAGCAGATTTTTAGTGTGGCAATATATCTTTTGTTTCCGAAAAATAAGAGGTCGACATCTGCCAAATCCATACAGTGATGTTACTGTGTAATAACATCACTGTCTTAGGCACACACTGACCAATTAGAGTCCAGGACATTTTCTTGCTATTGTATAATACATAATAACAATGCAGCCAGGCAAAGGCTATGCCATGATAGAGGGGGAGGTAGAATAGGATTGGGGGTATGGGAAGGTGGGACAAGACAGAATAGGGAAGCTTCACTGGGTATGGGGGTGGGGGGAGGAGAAATAGAGGTCCAAGGGGGAAGCCAGTTTCATGATAAATGAGGGGGGATAGCTTAGGTTAGACAATCACACCTGCACTGTGTTGCGAGATGCTGGCAAAGTTTGTTCTTAAAGGGACCGATCTTAGACTGGTCGTGGAGTGATGGGGGAGGTCATTTAGCCAGCTTGGTGCCCTGGACCTGAAGGAGCGCTGTGCTATGGAGGTGTGACAGAATGGGACTTGGTAGGCCAGGTTAGACATTTCACACATGTACAGTTTGTATGACCCCGCTCCAGCAGTGTGGGACACTGAGGAGCCCGCTCCCAGTGTCTGGACTCTTGTATCCCCCACCCAAGCAGTGTGGGACACTGAGCGACTACTCCCAGTGTCCTGATAGATGTATGACCCCCATTCCCCCCAGTAGTGTGGGACACTGAGGAGCCCACTCCCAGTGTCCCGGAATCAGTCCCGTACATCTTTTAAATTTTTTAAACCTGAAAAAAAGAAAACTCTCATCGTGGGACACTGGGGAGCCCACTCCCGGTGTCCCCATACATGTATGCCCCCCCCAAGTAGTGTGGTATACTGGGGAGCCCACTCCCAATGTCCCCAAATATGTTTCTAAGTGAAACCTGTAGGAAAGAAAACGGTCCCCCAACGTCTTTTTAATTGTTAAAGCTGATTAAAAGAAAACGGTCCCTCATCGTCCACTCCATCCCCATCCTGACCCTCCCACTGAGCACCCAGCACCCCACCCATTGCCCTAAACATACTACTGGAAGTCGTCCACTGTCATCTTCCATGGACCAGGACACATCTGCACTCTTCAAAGCTGAACCACAAAATGAAAACTCAAGGTAAGTGCTGTATAATGTATTTCAATGGCGTTTTGAACTTATCTTGATATCTTTGCCATTTTTAGGTATTTATGCACCAAATTTTCCAGATGGGCTTTCAGGACCCCACCTCATGAACACTGTCACTGTTGTTTCGTTGTTCTCGAGCCTGAAGGTGATTTTATGTCGCCACAAGAAAATCACTTTTCAGGACCAATTCATGAAATGACAGTGTTAAATTTCACTATCAGACGAAGTTTGTACTATTGCTCAGCAGGCAGTTTATTGTTTGTTTTAGCTTAGCCTTTTTAGGCAGTTTGAAGTGCCTCCCAGCGGGATGAAGATAGGGAGGCATACCAAACTGCCCTAAGGGAAGC
This sequence comes from Neoceratodus forsteri, assembly GCA_016271365.2. Taxonomy (NCBI): domain Eukaryota; kingdom Metazoa; phylum Chordata; order Ceratodontiformes; family Ceratodontidae; genus Neoceratodus; species Neoceratodus forsteri. The sequence continues at coordinate 703,622,010 of CM028135.1, read as the reverse complement.
AGGTAAGGCAGTAAGGCAGGCAAATTCCCAAACTGAGGAAACACTAGCACCTAACAGTAAAAGAAGGTGACAAGACTTCTATAGATACATTAGTGAAAGGAGAAAGTCCAGAGGGGGTATTGCTGCTTAATGGAGAAAAGGGAGCATGTGAGGAGGAGGACCCTGTAAAGGCATCTATCCTAAATAGATACTTTTGCTCAGTATTTACTGAAGAGAAGGTAGCAAGGCCCACAGCTCAGCATCATGGACACAGGGGAGGGAGGTGAGCACTACTCCTTCACAAAAGAAAGGGTCCTACAAGAGCTTGCTAAGCTCAGAGTGGATAAGGCAATGGGACCTGATGGCATACATCCCAGGGTACTTAAGGAGCTAAAGGAGGAACTAGCAGAGCCATTAGCAGAATTGTTTAGTGAGTCTCTGAGTACAGGAGAGGTCCCAGAAGACTGGAGAAGGGTTCATGGATCCCGCCCACAAGAGTGGTAGCAGGGAGGAGGCGGGAACTACAGACCGGCCAGTCTTACCTCAGTAGTGGGCAAGATTATGGAGGCACCCTTAAGGAAAGGATAGTGCAACACCTGGAATCCATAGGGCACAGGATACAAGACAGCATGGGTTTAGTTAAGGAAGGTCCTGTCAAACTAATCTCATAGATTTCTTTGACTGGGTAACCAGAGTGGTGGACCAAGGGGAGCAGTTGATGTCGCCACCTTGACTTCAGCAAAGCTTTTGACACTGTTCCACATAGAAGATTGATAAATAAGCTGGGTAGGCCTGGTGGTCAGAAGTTGGTCAACTGGGTGGCAAACTGGTTGACTGGCAGAAACAGAGAGTGGTGGTAAATGGTATACAGTCAGAAGAGATGCAAGTCACAAGTGGGGTACCTCAGGGATCAGTCCTGGGGCCAGTCCTATTCAACATCTTCATTAGTGACCTTGCAGATGGACTAGAGGGTAAGGCTTGTCTGTTTGCAGATGACACCAAGATCTGCAACACAGTAGATGAGCCAGATGGGGTGGGCAGAATGAGAAGAGATCTGATAAACTAGCAGAATGGTCAGAAGAGTGGCAACTGGGATTTAATGCAAAGAAGTGCAAAATCATGCACATAGGGAAGAGAAACCCGAAGCCACTTATAGGCTGGGAGGAGTTGCTAGCAGTCACAAAGGAAGAAAGAGACTTGGGCATCATCATCACTGATGACCTAAAATCATCCAAGCAGACCTCTAAAGCAGTAGGTAAGGCTAGGGGGGTGTTAGGGTGTATTAGTAGGGGTATCACAAGTCGTAAGAGGGAGGTAATAATCCCTCTGCACAAGACATTGGTTAGGCCCCATCTGGAGTACTGCGTGCAGTATTGGAGGCCACACCTTCACAAGGACATTAACCAAATTGAGGCAGTCCAGAGAAGGGCAACCAAAATGGTGCAGGGACTGCATCAGAAGACATATGAGGACAGATTAACGGAGCTCAATATGTATACCCTTGAGCAAAGGAGGGAGAGAGGTGATATGATCGAGGCATTCAAACACCTTAAGGGCATAAACAAGGTGAAAGAGTCTAACATGTTTAAATATAAGAAAATAGCAGAACAAGAGGACACAGCATGAGATTAGAGGGAGGCCGTTAAGGGGAATGTGAGGAAATTCTTTTTCACAGAAAGGGTGGTGGATGCATGGAATGGCTTACCTCAAGAAGTGGTGGCTATGAATACAGTGCAGGGCTTCAAACAGGCATGGGATAGGCATAAGGGAGCAATACAAATGACTATGAATAGATAGGTCACTGACAGAGCAAAGGCGATGGCACATTTATAAGGTAGAAAAAGAAATGGGCAGACTGGATGGGCCTTACGGTCCTTATCTGCCGTCAGCTTCTATGTTTCTATGTTTCTATGTCTATGTTTCTATGTTTCTATGTTTCATGAGGTGGGGTACCAAAAAAGTCATGTTGAAAATCTGGGAGAAAAATTCTTAAAAATGGCCGAGTTACACAAGTTCATTGAAATTTTTCTATGCACTGGCGTAACTTTGGTAATTTTTTATATTTTCACTCAAAATTTTCAACATAGCCATTTTTTCACACCACCACATGAACAATACAGCAGTCATTGTTAACATTCTGCCTGAAACATGTTTTCGACACCTGCGGTGCAGAATGGCATTTTGCAGCAGATTTGAAAATTTTCACCTACGGGGTTTATGAGGTGGGGTCATAAGAAGACAACGTTCAAAATTTTGAGTCCAGATATGTAAAAATGCCAAACTTATGGCCATTCATTGCAATTTCGGTATGCCTGTTCGTACATTCGGAAATTTTAAATATTTTGACCCCAGATTTTCAACACAGCCTTCTTATTACCCGACCTCATGTATGTCACAGCTGTCATTTTTCAAATCCTGTCCGAAACTTTGTTTTCGCACCTGTGGCACGGAATGGCATTGCAGTTGCGCATAACTATGTTTTGGCGGGGATTTGAAAATTTTCTCTACCAGGTACATGTTTTGGTGTAATAAGATGGCTATGCTGATTATTTGGTCACACATCTATGGAGGGCACTCCCACAGTAAAATAAAGAAAATCATGGAGCATGGAAGCGCAGGGTCCAAACTCACAGTGACATCAGGACAGTTATGGAGGGTGGAAGCGCAGGGCCTAAAGAGTCCTGCATTCCCACAGGCAACTAAGGATACAAGTAAGCTAGCTGAATAAGTAAGGAAATTCACTGCAAAAAGCTTTTTTAATGCGCCATTAGGGTTGAAGCATCAAAGGTAGGGAAATACGACTTTAGGGTTCCCAAGTCTCAGACCTCACTCCTACTGTGCATGCAGGAACAAGGCATGAGGGGTGTGTTTTGGGGTTGTGAACCTAATGCTCATCCCATTTCTCCTATGTCGTACACATCTTACCTTACTTACTCATGGAATGGGGTGAGCATTAGGGTTCACAACCCCAAAACACACCCCTCGTGTCTGTTCCTGCATGTACAGTGGGGGTGTGGTCTTAGGCTTGGGAACCCTAAGGTCATATTTCCCTACTTTTGATGCTTCACCCCAATGGTGCATTGACCAAGGTTTTTGCAATGTGTATATATATATATGTTTTATCCCTTTGAGACAAAAAAGGCAGCTATCAGCCTCATCCGCAGGCATTGTCGACCATACTATGCCTCCAACCCTTGTGGGTTTTAATCTCTTCCAGACAGACCAGGAGGCTATCAGCCTCATCCCTAGGCAGCATCAACTGTCCCGTGCCTCAAACCTGGTTAGGGGCTAGGTTTCTTCACGGATTCCCCCCCCTCCCCATAGCAGAGCCAGGGAGGGGAGAGCTATCTCCTTCCCCCACCACGTGCACACATCCAGAATTCGCTGTCCAACCAGTGCAGCAGTGCGGGTCATGATGCCTCAGGCAAGGCTTCGTAATGCACTGGTCTTCCCATTTTCCACCAGATTTTCTCCTCTCTATGTCCCGGGGATGCAGCGCCATGTAAGATGCATGCACATGGAGGCACACATGTGTTCTGGAAAAACAGTTCCTTCATGCTTCTATTGACATACATTCTTCTCCTGAGTGTGGCGCTACTACCAAGGCTCTCCTGGTGGCAGCCAAGAGCTGGGAAAACCCACCACTTTTGTTTGGCAGTGGAGAGCTGCCAGATGGCCACTTGATCCTCTTCCAGCCCACCCCCACCCCCAGTGCCCTGAGCTCGTTCCTGAACTAGGGTCACCAGCATGGGAGAGGCAAGGCGCTTAACAGTGTCTCAGCCTGCTATGCCACTGAGTCAGCATAAGGTGTGTATTTTGAGTCAAGCCATCGTGTATTCCATTTATACATCAGTTTAACAGTGATAACTTTTAAAATCTATTTTTGTGTGATGATTTTACTGTTTTTCTGTTATCTGAACTACTGGCTTCAGTGCTGCATAGGCCTATTATGATTTAATCAGCATTGTGACAGCTGCTCTCTGATGGGTTCTTTTCTGCAAAAAGGTCAAGAAAAGTCACCATGACAGATCAATCCTCTTGGTAAATGTTTATATGGAGGTTAGACAGTTTGATAAACAAATGAATACAAAACTTAAATATGTTTATCAGGGAAAATATAACACCGTTGGTGTTGTATTAAACTATATACCATGTACAGCTCTCCTCTGCCCCACCTTCCAAAACACACACCTTGGAATTATCCAATTATTGTCAGGATAAAGGTTCCTTCCAGAAAGAAAGAATGTCAGCTAACTGGAATTGACATCAGACATGTTGACATTTTGAGGGATTTATGGGGCTTCAGAAACTCCTTCATTGGGTGAAAATGAAAACTCCCTGTTAAGCTATAAAGATGTACAATACAGAATGCTGCAGTGTTCTTCCAGTCTCACATTGGAGATGTGGCTCTATACTCAGTCATACAGTCATGTCATAGATCCATGTCCATGGGAAAATGGGGAAGCACAAGATGACACATTACACAAGACAACATTATGGTAAAGGTAATTTACTAGAGCTGTGCAGAATGTATAATTCCACTGGCAGAATGCGTGGGGAATTACCATTCCGATTTCGTGGACTTTGCATGAACATTCCACAGAATTTCACCAAATATAGAATTTCTGTTATTTTGGTATAGTTTTTAAAGTTTGTATCCAAATGATACCAAATCTGGCTGGTATACCGATACTGATGGGTTGCATAAGTGTACCAAATGTTGAAGTCCTAAACTGAAAGGGAACTGAGTTATGGGTAGCCAATGATTCAAACGGAATTTAATTTTCAGTTGTTCCCATCTAGTATTAACATTTCTCATTCAAATTACTCTGCAGTTTCAAGATTTAGAGAAACATGCAACATGGTTATGTGTACCACATTTTAAGTCTTAAGCTTCAAAGGGGGCTATGCTATAGGTACCCAAACAATTTGCCAACATTTAGATTTTAGTTTAGTTTTGAAAACATTCATTGAAATGTCATAAAGTTTTGCAGGTATATGGGTTATTACCACATTTACATGTATACCCAGTTTCAGATTTCTAGCTCCAAACGTGCCTGAGTTATGTGTAGATCAAAATGTTCATGAATTGTCCCACAAAAAAATAAAATGACAGACTTTGAGCCCCTATCACTTTGAGACGAAGCATCCTGATTTCAGGATTTCTGGCACACCATTAGAACTCCTGTCATCCAGTAATCTTGTCACGTTTTAGGTCTCTAGCTCAACAGAATGCTGAGTTATGATGAAATTAATAAATTTCAAAAAGTCCACTGAATTTCATCAAATTTTAAATTTCAGTTATTTTTGTCCTAGTTTTCAAAGTACATATCCGAATGATACCAAATTTGGCAGGTATATAGGTACTCATGGCTTTCATAAGACTATCACATTTCAGTGTCCTAGACTAAAAGGTGGTGAGTTGTGGGTGGCCAAACATTTAATCAGAATTTAAAGTTCATTTATTTCCATTGAATTCTAAAAATTATTATCCAAATTTCTCCACAGTGTCAGGATTTAGAGAAATGTGCAACATGGGTATGTACACCAAGTTTTAAGTGTCAAGCTTTAAAGGACACTGTGCTATAGGCAGCCAAACATTTTGCCAACATTTTGATTTTACAGTAGTTATTTTATTAGAATTTTGAAAGCATTCATTGAAATGTTTAAAAAATGTGTAGGGCCAGCCCGTCAGTGCAGCGGCTGGATTTCTGCTTGTAATGTCAGTGACCCGGGTTCGGGAATGGACCTGGGTGCTGGAGGGCCAGCTGGGGAGAGAGGGGTCAAGCGTTGGATGACTGCACGCCTTCACTCGGGGGTTGAGCAGGGAAGCGACCCAGCATTTACTGACCCCTGGTGGAGGCTGGGGGTATGGCAATGTGCTGGGTCCCAGGAACTAATGGGGCATGGTGAACATCAGGGTACGCCTTGACATTTGTGGCATGCCATGCCCCTGGGGAGCAAATGGGAAAAGATCCCCGTGGCCAACTGTATGACAGTCCCCAGCTCCTGCTGCCACAAGACCCCAAGCAGTCCACAGACCACCTCAGCAGCACTCAGGCCATGAATTGTGCTGGCTACCCCACTGGTGCCTTCCCCCTCAGAAGAGAGGGACCCACCTGGTGAAGGGTTACATCCGGGTTACCGGGGCTGCAATGTGGGGTGATGGGTGGCTGCATCGGGGCAGTGTGGCAGCGAGGGGCATAGGAAGGCCCAGAGGAGAGGCTGGCCCGGATCTGGGGGGAGCAAAATAAAAAAAATGTGCAGGTATAAGGGTTATTACTACATTTATATATGTACTTAGTTTCCCTTTCTAGCTCCAAAGGTGCCTGAGTTACCTGCAGAAAAAATGGTTCATGAAATTTCCCACAAAAAATAAAATTACGGATTTTGAGCACCTATAATTTTGAGACACTGCATCCTAATGTCAAGATATCTGGCATGCCATTAGAACATTCATCAGCAAGTAATCATGCCAAATGGCAAATTACTAGCTCAACTGACAGCTGAGCTATGACAATATTAATGTTTAAAAATTATGTGAAATTCCGATGACTTTCAGCAACATTTTGTGGAGTTTCATAGAATTATATCAAAATTCTGTGAACTCAGAAATTTCTCATTCAGCACAGCTCTATAATTTACTTTGTCAGTCCATGAAAGTGACCATAGCCTTTATTACTTAGTAACTGATAAACATATTGCATAAGAGCACAAACTCACCAGATCTACAACAACATCCTTGTTAAAGGTATTCCTCCATTCAGCAGCTACATTGCACACATACATCACTGCTTCTGGATCGTCAGCATTCACATGGAAAATAGGAGCATTCACCACACGGGCAACATCAGTAGGGTATGGAGAGGAGCGGGCCATGCGAGGGTCCGTTGTAAAGCCAATCTGGAAAATGAGACATTCAGTGAAATGCTATACAACAAAGGAAAGGTAAGTGCAGTAGGTAGATAAGACATGTAGATTGCTTTATGTCCTTGTGTGTATAGGCAATGTGCTAGGTGGATGTTAAGAAAATGACACTAGGATAAGAACAGCTGGCTACCACACAATGCAAAACATTCCTACAGAAAAGAGAAAATAAATGACCAGCTCTTTTGTTTTATGATGTGTTCTTATGGAGATGCAGGTTTAAATATTGTAATGAACATCAGCCTTTGGGATGCCAGGTATGTGTGAATAAAAAATAATAATAATTAAATAACAAAACACCAAATCCTACATATAAACACATGAAAGTAAAAAAGAAACGCAAGCCTTTGGTCCACTGAGATTTTTCCCCACCAGCTCAGTGAGCAGAATCGTTATTATTCCTTTTTCCTCAAGTTACTTCCTGTATCTAGCCTTAATTTGAAAATATGAGACATGCTGATTTGTTCATTCTGCCTGCATATGTCATTTTGTTAGGAAATGTCACTTAAGCCTGTATATCCCTACATATGTGCTCCTACCTCTGAAGTACTGTATAATGTTCCTGTGTCTGTTTGGCTTGGGTCAAACCTGAAAATGAGACTCTGGTCCAATGCACTCAAATAAATAAAAAGTAATTTGCCAAGTCCAGCAAATTTGCATTTTTGTTTCAAAAGAACTGCTGTCAAGAATTTTAGGGACATCTCAGAATGTATGACTTTTGTAAAATGTGTAAAATGTGGTAATGCTACTACAAACTCTTGCCAGGCAGTTATCTGCTGCAAAAGTAAAATTTGCTAAAGCAACCAAACTGCAGATACAAATGTTTTAATAAATTTGCTCTGGGAATGACCCGGTAGAGCAGCAGTGGTGCACTTTGCTGTGTTTGTCTCTACAGTGCATTATACACCCAGCAGAAGCTACTGGGAGGGCACAGAGCCTGTGCCTCAAGGATCACTGCCATACATGCTTTGTACCCCCAAGCAGAGTGGCCAGACATTGCTATGGTGAAAAATGGTTCCCCTCTACAATAGCCCCCCACTCTCAGATACTGCATGGAAGGCTGGAAGACTGTGTGTCAGCATCTCTTTTTTTTTAAATATACAAAACTGTTCTAAGGAGATACAGCCAACAAGGTGGACTTCTGCATCACACAGTCCCTTATCCTGCCTTGATCAGGGCAGCAGAGCCACTCCCTGGCCACCACCATCAAACAGGATGTCCAGTGTCTGGCCCAGCTTCATCCCCTGCTCCACTATGGACATTTGCACTTGCAGACTAGGGTGGGGGTGTTGAAGATTCCACCAGATGTGCAATTGGACTGGGGGTGCTGCTGCATGGGCTGCCAACATACAAGTCACACATATGCCAGCCTCTCTGTGGATCAGGCTCTCAGTTTACTGCTAACAGCGACCTCCAAGTTCATTAATCATTAGTTATTAGATTATTTAAATATTTACTTGACATTTTTTTATCAAGAAGCATAATTCTAAAATTCTCAACATTAAAATGCATTTGCCATTTTTTGCCTATCCCCCTCATTTACTTAGGTTTAAATAAGTGTCAGTGGCTCAGAAGGTTGCAAGCTTGCTTTCCATAAGGTCATAAGTACTTGCCACACACCAGGAACTTGGACAAATGCCCAATACTGATGAAGTGCAACATGAGGGGGCTGCTGCACTGTTGAGGTACCGTCCTTCAGATAAAATGTTAAACTGAGGTTCTTCTGACCATCTCTGCTTGCTATTCAGCTTAAGTAAGATCACATGGCACTTATTGTAAGAGCAGATTTCCTCTGGTGTCCTAACAGTCCTCCTTTCAATAAAATACATTCATTTAACCCACTCCCAGGATGTACCTGGTACCAAGCTGTCTCCACTCTGTTTGCCTTTCCTGGTAAAAAACATACAAATAAAACAAACTCTGGTCAAAGCTAATTAGGATGCCCAAAGCAACGGAGGTCATTTTGTGGGTTGAGAGCGAGTAAAAGCATACTTGGAGCTCTTGCCGCATCCGAGTCTGCCATGCACAAGATGGCGGCTCCGATATCTGCACATATGCAATACTCGTGCATACGCAGTTTGCATCGCAGTCGCCATGTTCCACAAGGCGGACGTCACTTCTGCAGCTGCAGAAAGTCGCGTGGCTGGGGGGGGGCACCATGGAGGGGAGCTCCATCCAGTGAGGGAAGGGGAAGAGGAAACACGAGAGACCACCAGCGACTTCAGCGCTGTGGACAGGAGACTGCATCACTGTAGGTGAACACGGAGATCAGTTCCGGTTTTCTCCTACAGTGATGTGCATGTGATCCCAAAACGACTGCAGGGTTCTGCCCATGCAGCTGTAAAAAGGCAAAATCCTGATATATTCATGTTTCCAACTTCATTAGACAAACCGTAGACAAAAATTCAAAGCAAAATGTACTGTTTACTGGCACAAAGCTCTGCTTCTCTGGTGCTTACATTTCCCAAATACCTAGTTTGAAGCTGATTGTTTACCTGGTTATTGACCACAACATGGATTGTACCATTCGTGGTGTATGATGGGAGGTCACTAAGGTGAAAGGTCTCGTATACGACCCCTTGTCCAGCAAAGGCAGCATCCCCATGTATCAGAATAGACATCACCTATAGCACAAAAAAATTATAAATGCATGGAAGTTTTAGTTATTCCAATACAAGCTGAAATAAGTATTGTTCTGTGATTCATACTACCACTTTATTTTTAAAGTTATAATTGCAATCATACTAGAACAAAACATTCTAGACTCCCAATAAATCAAACTATATAAGTGTTTGTTCGTTAGACTTACTGTAATTTATTTTCTGTTAGTTTCAACATTCCCACTGGGTATTCATTTACTGCTGGGTCACACGTGCTTACCTAAGGGCCAACACACTCCAAAGCAGCGACATCATCAAGGAAATTTAAATTATGTACTCACCATAACTGTTGATCTTCCAGAATATCTGCACCATTCATTCATGGGTCTAGGGACAGAGACACTAGGACCCTAGGCTGCGAGAGCAAACTCTTTTGCATCCTAGGGGACCGAGATCGGTGCTGGCACTGCTCACATGGCAGACACTGTGCCATTGCGCTCGTGAGTTGGCCAGTAATCAATGACAGCCTCCTACCTTCCTCAAGTCAGTTAGCCAAAAGAGAAACTAGGGGGAGAGAAAAAGGGGAGAGGGGGGCTATAAACTCCAAGCTCAAATGGATAGGAAAAGGATGTAGGATATAAAATCATAAAAATAATAAAACCTGACCACCAACTTAGAGACAGTAAGGATGGGCCTAGATGGCACAGGGGTAGCATGTACAAGAGTCAGAGCCTACTAGCCACCTGGTCAGGAAGGTGGAGAAGGGCAGCTGCCCTGGCAAAAAACTCTGGCTGTTGTTGGAGAGACATGGGGGAATTTCCTTAAGGTTAAGGGGTGGAAGCCAAAAGGAAGTGCCTTGTACTTAGGAGTACAAGGGCCAAGTAAAATAAAGGTAGAAAAGAAGAGATTAGAGCACCCTGAGAACAAGCAAATATCCTTTTGCCACTCCAAGAGAGTGAGGATAGAGAAAAGGACCCGGCACCAAGGTGTGGGACTGGATGTGGCTCGACAAGATGAGAAGGAACAAAAAGATGATCCCTTGGTATCCACCTCTCCAGGATGGGAAGTCAGGACTGTACCTTTATAGGAAGGTGTGCTGCTAGTTAACAGAGCTGACAGAATATAAGGTTAAATAGGGAAAAACAGCAGCCCTGGGTGTGAAATCCAGCAAGGTCCCAGAGGGAGGGGATGGAACGAATGGTGTAGAAGAATAGACAACTAAAGAGTTCCCTTTTTTAGATACAGATATATAAAAAAATATATATCTATTATACGTGCATGGCAGTGCCCCTACACAATCCTTAGTACTAATAGTTCTCCCCATGTGTCCACTCTTTTATACATTATACTTGTTATGTTGAACTTTTTTATATATACAGTAAGCTTTTTTTCTTCTCTTTCTATGCCTTAGAAATTAACAGGAATTTAATGTGTATAAAAATCTGTTTTCTTATAGAAAATTCTTAAAGGGACATATTATTTTATTTTTAATACTCAAGTCAAGAAAGAAAGAGAATATTTAAAGTAAGAATGGTGCAGGGCCATTGCCAGGATTTTTGCAAGGAGAGGGGTTCTTTTTTTTTTTTTTTTTTTGAGTCTATGACTTCTTCCAAAAAGCCGGGGGTCAGGTGGCCGTCAGGTCCCCAGAAGCTCTGGGGTCCAAGTTGCTCTGGGTGCATTTTGTGGCTTATTTTGAAGCTAAATTACTCATATCTGGGCTCATTCACACAACACTGTCAGAGATGAGGGAGGGTAGGGGAACTGCTGCGTAACACATGGGGAAATGTATTTGCTTCTATGGCCTTTTGTTGATAACGTATAACATCATTTTATAGAAACATACCAATGCAGTGGCATCATCTAAAAAATAACACTATATCTGCACACACAAAATGAACCTTTGTAAAAATTATCTACACACAAAACAGGTAACTGGCGCATTGGTAATTTTCACAGTTAATTTAGCACTAGAGATCGGTTCTGTCTAAAATTCATAAGCCAGGTCATACCTCTGAACCTTTTGTCACTGAAATGAGGAACACAGATGCTCAACATGAGGAACACTAAACTTAAAATCCTCAAACATTGAGAAGCAAGCTCAGAACAAATGTGAAAAATATGGTATTTACTTGTATTTCATTTTTAGCATCCTAGAATATTAGTATTGTGTACTTAGACTGTGTGTATTAGGTCACTTCATACACCGTATTCTTTTTGCTATATGAGCTTTGTACTGTATGCTTGTATTCGTATCATGTGTCCATGACAGAACCTCCCTGTAAGTGAGCGTGCCCAATGGAGTTTTCCTGAAAATAAACTTGAACTTCAACTGAATATTATGACTTTTTGCTTTGGTGTGACTTTACAGCACATTTTCTGTGTAGGTAGCACCTTTTCTATGAGGGACGGAGAAGGGATACAGCAATTTTAAGGGATAAAATGAGTAAAGTCCCTCTTCACCAGGGACAGACTGGAGAGCAGAAGGGCCACATGGCACAGTTGAGAACCTCTGTAATGCCACACAGCAATCATATTGACCGTGTCGGCTGTTTAATTTAGGTAAGCTACGTTCATAACACTCCTGCCTTTGGATACAGATCAGAAGGTTTAAGTACAAAAAGTACCTGATGACATCAGTCAATGTCAACGTCGACCCACCTAATACCGAGGACTATACAGCCATAATAACAACACAATGCATGTGTAAAACATGCTAGCCGTGCATATAAAGGTAAATACAACTTATCACATACAAAAATATAATAAAAACACACAGATTTCAGCACCATACACTCAGATTAAAAACTCATGTTTTACATCCAAAGGGGATTTAAACTGTAGCTGCCAGAATAGCAAGTCTAAACATTGATGCTCTTACGACTTAAAGAATAGTCACAATATAAAAAATGGGTGCGAATAGGTATCTAGCAGGTCAATCTTTGCAAATTATTTTATTGAATGTACAGTACCAACCTCATTCACAGCTCGTTGCTCAAACCTCCATGCTATACTACAAGCCCAATGATAGAGCATGACATTGAGTAAAAGCAGGGCACTGCTAGAAATGACATATTGCATGACAGCTTGATAATCGGTGAAACCTTTATAGTGTATGATGGATTGTTGTTATTGTCTAAAATCCATCATTTTCTAAAAGATGTTATGCTGTATTAGAGACGTCACTTCTATTGTTATGCTGCAGTAGCTACGTATGTACTGCAGCATAACAGAATAGAACTGTCCCTCGCGCTGTGTAGCAGCGCCTGTGTCTGTAAAATCCTCAGCATGTCAGTTGCCGCCATCAGTTCAATAAATACTTACTGAACAAGAGAAATTTCTGAATGCTTCCCAATGCCTGCCACTATTAAATTCTGCTCCGTGTGCTCCTATTTGGATGTTTGACTTAATGATCACCCCCCACACAGGGCACAGGTTGTCGTGAGAGGAGGTAGCAAAGGTCACGCTGGATTGACTGTTTACCTCACCGGAGATACCCGATGAAATGCGCAGATGATGTTTAAAAGGCAACAATTTGGACTGCTTTAAGTTTTTAGTTTTATTCTAAATGGTTGGATGTCTTGCTGTAGAAGATGGACTCGCTTACATGTGCGAGCACTGCCGGGCACATGTCTACCAAGTATGTAAGTCTGGGATGTAAGTAAAGGCTCCTTTTTCTCCGAGTCCTTTTTTTTAACTAATTTTCTATCAGTTCTTAACACACTGACATACACTATAAAAAACAATGAATGGCAACCCATCAGTAACCAAGCTGGTTAGTTACAGCTCGAGGTTGCCATTGGTGACTGAACCTCTCGAGCTGCGCTCTCAAGGTTCAAATGGTCGCCATGGCAACCTCTCAATGCACTAACCAGCTTATTACCGATGGGTTATCATTCATTATTCTCTATGTAAACAGGAGGCAAAAATTTGGTGGCAGTACAGTCTACACAATTAAGGCACTAAGTTATAAGCCTGGATAACCAGCAAACCTGGGTATGAAACCTGCAACCTCTGCTTGCATATTGTACGAACCTGAGCAAGTCACTTAACCTTCATGTGCTCCTGGGACACACACCAAAATGAGCTTTGGCTCAGTGTGCCTTCCCAAAACAAAAATGCTACAAAAATTAAAGCAAAAATAAGTGAAACTAGGACCCCACTTAAAATGGTATGCTAAATCAGAGCCTAGCTATCATACATGAATGCATTTTTTTATTTATTAAAGCAGGAACTTGCTGAAAACAAGACAGCGTGGTGGAGAGGATTTAGTCTGGTCTCTTGATTCAGAGTCACCACAGATATTTACTATAAGCCAGGGTTGCAGTCCGCATACACCAGCTGAAGGGTCTGTATCAAAAGAGAAAGTGTGGGGGGGGGGACCACGGCCACAACTGAGCTGTGTCTATATAATACTTTAATAGTTTAATTTAGGAACTGTGTCTCCCAATGGGAGGATGGTGAAAAAGAAACGTTAGTTCAGCCTCTGGGTCTCTTTCTGCCCCCCCTTCATTCCTCTTAGCTCCTAAGCCACATACTCATCCAATGAAACTGGACCACTGCCCACCGACAGTAACACTGATGGGAGTCCCCTGCCATGCAGAAAGTAGACAACTGAATAAAGTCATCTCTTGGCAAGCCTGGGTATGTTGCTTAAACACCAGCATGCATGAGTGTGGGGGAGAGAGAGAGAGAGAGAGAGAAGCCTGACACAGCTGAGCAGCAAAGAAGAGATGCTACTTCAGCCTGTGGGTTGCTGTTCTGTCCTCCTTTGTTCCTCTCAACTTCTCAGCAATATCCTCTTCCCTTGAAGCTGGACCCCCCGACAGCAACACCAATGGGAGTCCTCTGACATTCAGAAAATAGACAAATGAGAAAAGACATCTGTCTGCAAACCTGGGTATGCTGTTTACATATCACAATGCACAAGGGGGAGGGGAGACTTTAATATGTTTTAATGAAGACTGAGATCAGATGCATGTACTTTAAAAGAGCCAGAATGCATTTCTGATTTAAATATATATATATTTTAAGCAGGTTCAACAGCATCAGTTGCTCTCTATTTCACTGGACGTGGCTCCAACTATTTGTTTTTACTGGCCTCCCCTCCTCTACCCACCACTGCTCTTTATACGCTGCAGTGGGATGGACCTCTCTACAATACAGATGCAATAGAAATGCTGCCGTATGGACATTTAAAGCAGTTACCGGTAAATCACCTCAGTATATCTTTGATCTACTGCCTCTAAGAGGGCTCCGAAACTATGCCCTTAGGAGCTGCTCCCTATTTCTCTGAGGATTCCCAGGGTCCGCACGCATTTTGGGAGAGTGGCCATAGGCTTCTCACTGACAACTCTCTCGAACAAGCTACAGAAATCCTTGAAATTAAGATCCCCAGTTAGTCTCGCAGTGTTCAAGACTTTATATGCAAAAACAATCACAGAAGTATGACACAGTTTCCACCACCTATAAACTGCTCCCTCTCTGCGTAATATCATCCGCTGCTTTCTCTTGCACACTATAAAACACTACCTCTCAGAAACCCTATACCCTCCTCACCCTTGCCCTGCCATTCCTTCCATCTCCCAAGCCTCTCAACCCCTTGCTCTGACTACACTTCCTGAGAGCCTATGACACCACAGGGCTCTCAGCTCAATCGCCACAGGAAACCGTGGCCACCGAGCGGTCGGCACCCCCCGAAGCCTCCACCCGAGACCACTTGATCAGACTATGCTCCCTGAGAGCTGAGAACCCTCCAGGGCCCCCAGCTTGAACACAGCAGGCAACCACAGTCACCAGGCGGTCGGTGCTTCCGAAGCTGTCGCCCATGTCCCTTTGATCAGACTCCGCTCCCTGAGAGCTGAAAACCCTTCAGGGCTCCCAACTCAGATGTCGCAAGGAAACCAATGGCCACCGGGCAGTCGGTGACCCTGAAGCCTACAACCCTAACCTTTAAGCCCTAAGCCATAAGAGAGTATTCCTTGCAACACCACGACCCTTGCCCCTGTACCGCCTTACCCTTTGCTACCAACACTTCCATGAGGTTCCACTTAATTTCTGACCTTGCGTCCCCCTCTCCATATATAACCCCTTTCCTTTAATTCCTTTTCTCATTTCTTTAAATATGACATGTACATAGTTAGATATATTACAATGCATGCCTAAATGGACTGTTTGTTTGTTTTACTGTTATTAAGCTTGCTTTATTATATATTCCCATGTTTTGCCTTAATGCCTGTACATAAGTGTATTGTACCTGACCTTGTGTGATGCAGGTCCACCTTTTAAATGAGCTTGCTCAATGGTGTCCGCCTGGATAAATAAAGATTCGATTGATAGATTGATTGATTGTTTTGGATGCAATTCAGTGGGAGGTTGGGGGGGCCTTAAACATGGCTCTCTGGGTTTGCAAGATTTATGCCCAAACTCCAGAGAGTGGAGCCAGTTGGGAGACTAAGTTTATTTCAGTGCAGGGGTAATTTCTATCATAGAAATAGTTTTACCATGCATAAATAAATAAATAAAATGACGTTTTCTGATCTCCAGACCAGTTATGTGCAGGTAAAATACTGTAAAACTACTATTGATAGCGTACTTATTCTTGTCCCTCACCAATCACACTGACCCGAAGTTAAGGTAAGGATTGGAATATTTTTTTAAAAACGTCAGGTAGCTTTTGGGGTCACTTGACAATAATTAACGTGTGCATGATTTCTAGTCAAAAATCTAATGGCCCTACCCCAGCAGCCAGTAACGAATACTTTGAGGTGTATGTCACAGGATAATCCTCTGGTGGCCACCAATGGATGATCACAAAAAAAACCTACTTTCCTTCACTTGTGAGGAGTGCTCTGCCAAGGCCTGTGACATACACCTCAAAGCATTCGTTACTGGCTGCTGGGGCAGGCCCATTAGATTTTTGACTAGAAATCATGCACACGTTAATTATGTCAAGTGACCCCAATAGCTACCTAACGTTTTAAAAAAAATATTCCAGTCCTTACCTTAACTTTGGGTCAATGTGATTGGTGAGGGACAAGAATAAGTATGCTATCAATAGTAGTTTTACAGTATTTTACCTGCACATAACTGGTCTGGAGATCAGAGAACTTTATTTTATTTCTTTATTTAGCATGGTAAAACTATTGCTATGACAGAAATGACCTGTTTTTCTTTTTTTCTTTCTGCTGTGGCACACTCAAGAAAGGCTTACCAGTCGGTGTCAGTCCCTGTCTCAGTCTGCACCTCCTCTCACTGTCAGACAGTCTGTGCTTCACTATAAGGTTTCTTGCTCGATTTCATGATGGTGTGCTCCCGGGCTGCAGCTCAGTTGTGCTTTCATGCTGCAGCCTATCAGCATCATTCAAGGTTTTCACCAACATACTGACTGGATGGCCGTGACTGGGAGTGGGCGGGGTTGCGTGAGGAGAGAAGTCTGAAGCATGGCAACTCCTTGCGCCTACCACTGTGAGCCTGCTGACAGCTGAAGGGGGGAATTTAAAGGGACATGAGGTTCAAGAAAGGGGGGTTCATTCAAACTTGATGAACCCCTGCTGGCAACGGCCCTATGGTGAACTTATATTAATGAATTATAGGACAAAGTCACATTTCTTTTGCAGAATAAGTGTAAAGAAACACACATTTATGTATTTTTTGTTTAGATACTTAACAGAATTTCAGGATGAAATGAATAGTGCCATTGTGTGAGTATGTGACAAGCTCTAGTAATCTAATATAAAAAGTAAAAAAATAATTTTTTATAAAAAAAATGTTTAATTTTTGTATATGCTGATTATAGAGTGACAATTCAGTATATCACCGAGGAAGGATTTGATCCAAAACGTATGATATCTTGCTGATTTGATCTACACATATTTTTAAAAAATAAATAAGAATTTTTGAAACTTTATAATACAGTATTGGGTGGGCTCATGTTATTCCAATCTGTTTCTGGATGTTTGCTATTGCCATCATTGGATTTGGGCTACTCCTCTACTAATCGAAACATTTTTGTGTCTTGAACCGAGGTTGGCTGAGCTGGCACCACACTGAAAGTTTAATGTTAAAGCCCAGTTTTTGCACTTTAATAACTTCACAACCATTCAACAGATTTGCATGAGGTTTTACATGCCTGGTCTTGTGTGGGAGATCTGTGGATGTGTCAGGTTTTATTTTGGTTGCATGTGCAGAGTCCAAGTTCTGGATAGTATAAAAAATGACAGTTATGTAAGAACTTACCACAACAGTAGATCTTCGAGAGAGGTTCCTGCAGTAGGTCATTACTTAAAGGACTGTGCCCCCTGGTGTCAGGACCACACAGCAAGCTTCTAGCTAGCAATCCATATCAAGGAATCACCCCAGCATCACATGATGGGATGTCAGTGTGACACTATGAAGGGGCGGTCCAGATAACCCTGCGCCTAGAGATGATATGCAGACTGTAATGCTTGGTGAAAGTATGGACGGTACTCCAGATGGCCACAGCATAAATGTTGGAGGTGGACAAATTCCTGAAAAAGGCAGCAGAAGTGGCCATGCCGCGGGTCGAGTGCCCCTTTACTTCCCCCGGACGTGTTTACTCATAATTTTGGTAAATGAAAGTGACATAGTTAGTCAACCACTTAGAGAGGCATTGCTTGGAAACAGCTATGCCCTGACTTTTGGGTGCAAAAGAAACGAATAACTGATCAGACTTGTGCACCTCCTTAGGTAAATGGTAGGTAGGTAGGTAAAATTTATTTTTATACAGGTAATACATGTCATTTGGACATAATCCAGTTTACAAGACAGACCTGTGTAAATTCCTATCTAAATACATACAAATAGGTTTCATATTAATACATATAAGTACAAACAACACAATATACCAATATAAATACAAGACAACACAGTATACCTAGAAACTTACAATTACTGGACTATAAAAAATCTTAAATACATAAGTCCCAAAAATATCTCC
This sequence comes from Neoceratodus forsteri, assembly GCA_016271365.2. Classification (NCBI taxonomy): domain Eukaryota; kingdom Metazoa; phylum Chordata; order Ceratodontiformes; family Ceratodontidae; genus Neoceratodus; species Neoceratodus forsteri. Next base: position 703,603,548 of record CM028135.1, on the reverse strand, counting down.
AAAAACCATTTAACACTCATAAGTGTGAGCATATAACTCCTTAATAGTTTGAGTAAACAGAGAAAAATTTGGAATTTCTCTTACCTCATCAGGAAGAGAATTCCAAAAGCCAGCAGCCTGATATACTGTAGCAAAGACTTATCCCAATATTTATTTTGTAATTTTCCTACAGCTATTTTGTTTAAGTGAACTGGTCTTGTTAATAACCGTTTTTGACAATTTTCACTGTGAATAATATTAAAGAAATTGGATGATTTACAGATAAGTATTTCATTTTGTGTATTAAAGATAACCAATGACACTGATAATTTATGTCTAAAGGTGACTAGTTCACTTTTTTCAACAATAAGCAATGATGAATCCGATAATTTCCTTGTAATACATATCTTGCTACACAATATCTTGCTACTCCTTAATCCATGAAATATAATAAAGCAGAATCCTGTGCACATCCAGAGTGTGCAAAAGTTCCCCCCATTGGAGTATTCAGGGTAGTAAACCGGCAATTGAATATCCTGGTTTAACGTAAACTCAGATACCACTTTTGGCAGAAAAGAAGGGTTAGTTTGCAGAGCCACCCTGTCTCTGTGGAAAATTAAATAAGTCTCCTTACAAACGAGGGCCTAAAGCTTGGAAATCCTTTGAGCTGAGGTAATCACAACTAAAAATAGTGCTTTTGAAGACAAGTAGCGCATAACACAGCCTGCTGCTGGCTCAAAAGGGGCAAAGTAAGTTTCTCTAAAATGAAATTCAAATCCCAGGGGGGAGCTACACTACAGATCGGAGGTTTCAAGTGGAGGATCCCCTTAAGGAAGGTTTTGGAGACCTCCAATTGAGCAGGCTTTTTGCCGTCCACCAGAAGGTGATAGGCAGAGACTGCAGAAAGATGGGTCTTCAGGCAGGAATGGCTGAAGCCCAGATCGGATAAATGCAAGAGGTAATCTAAGGCCTGGGGTGCCGGGCAAGAAAAAGGGTCCAAACCCCTGGCAGTCGCACAAATAGTAAACCTCTTCCACTTCATCGCATATGTCATTCTGGTGGAAGGCTTTCTGGCTTTCAACAAAACTTGGGCTACTTGAGAGGAAATCCAGAAGCATGTTGCAGCTACGTCCAGAGGTGCCATACGTGCAAATGGAGAGATCTGAGGCCTGGGTGCACCAGGTTGCCCGGCTCCTGTGTGAGAAGGTCATGAAGGAGAGGTAGAGGTACTGGAGGTTCCAACGCTAGCTGCTGTGGCAGGGTGAACCAAATCTGCCTAGGCCAGAGAGGAGCAATGAGGATCACGTTTGCTCCCACTGCTTGAAGCTTCAGCAGGACCTTCTGCAGAATTGGAATAGGAGGGAAGGCATACAGAATCTTCCCTGTTCAACAAAGAGACAGCGCATTTCATCAGAAAACACCACACCTGGTAATGAGCAAGCAAAAACTGGGTAGTTTTACGTTGGATGGGGAGGCAAAGAGGTCCAGCTATGGTCAACCCCACTGGTCAAACAGGTCTTCTACTACCTCTTGCTTCAGTTCCCACTCATGAGCCCATGCGATGGTGCGGCTGAGACTGTCCGCAAGGACACTGTGAACACCCGGGACATAGACTGTTGTCAAGAACAGATCATGCCGGACTGCCCAGTACCACACCTGCACTGCCACCCTGCAAAGGGGGCAAGATCGGGTGTCTCCCCGTTTGTTTATGTACCAAACCATGGCCATACTGTCAGTCTGGACGAGGAGAGTTCCCGGCCATAAGAGGGTCTGAAATGCCTGGAGAGCATAGAGCACAGCTCTCATCTCCAAGATGTTGATGTGCAGATGCACCTCCTGTGGCAACCACTTCCCCTGGGTTCGGTGGTCTCCAAGGTGGGCTCCCCAACCCTGACCCAAGGCATCCATTGTGAGGGTCATGGATGGAAAAGGGGAGTGAAAAGGGGCCCTCCTGAAGAGAGGCTGGATGACTCCTGCCACCAAAGAAGATCCCTCTTCATGCCGTTGGAGACCATGACTCTGTGGTCCAGATCATCTAAGCACTGATCCCACTGGACCCTGAGTGTCCACTGGGTCACCCTTATATGCAGTCTGTCCAACAGTACAGTGGGAATGGCAGCTGCAATTAGATCCAACAGCCACAGAACAGAGCGAGCTGTGGTCCAACGAGAGTTGGCTACAGCGAAGGCTTGCTGCTTCAAGGTATCTGCTCTGTCTGGAGGAAGGAAGACCCTTCCCTGGACCGTATCCAGCACTGCTCCAATGAATTGGAGGCACTGGAAGGGCAAAAGAAGGGACTTGGGGTAATTTACCATGATGCCAAGGTGGGAAAAAGGTCCAGGGTGGTGCAGAGAGACTCCTGCAGACTGCCCTGAGATGGAGCTGACAAAAGTCAGTCGTCCAGGTACAGGAACACATAAATCCCCCTGTGGCGTAAGGCCACTGCCACCACCACTAGGCACTTGGTGAAAACCTGGGGTGCCGAGGAGAGGCCAAAGGGGAGAGCCTTGCATTGGAAATGGATCCCCTGGAAAGTGAACCTGAGATAGCAGCGGTGGGCCTGGAGGATAGGGATGTGTTGGCAGGCATCCTGCATGTCCAGCGAACAAAGCCACTGATCCTTTAGGAGCAGGGGTAAGAGTCTCTGGAGAGTCAACATGCGGAACCTCTTGTATTCGATAAAGAGGTTCAGCAGGCTGAGATCCAAGATAGGTCTCTGATCTCCCATCTTTTTGGGCATCAGGAAGAAATGGGAATAATACCCTCTTCCTTCCTGTGCAGAAGGAACTGTCTCTATGGCTGACTTCAACAGAACAGCCTGGATTTCCTCTTTTACTAGGGGAAGATGACTTGACAGGCAGTGGGACCGGCCCAGAGGACTGTCTGGAGGTCTATCCAGGAACTCTACTGAGTGACCTCTTGCAATTATCTGTAATACCCAAGCATCTGTGGTGATCTCCTCCCACTCTCTGAGGTGGAGGGTGAACCTTCCCCCCACCAGTTCCACCTGAAGATCTGGAGGAGGTGGAGGGGTCCCCCATGAGTCAGGAGGCGGAGGGGAGGGCTGCTTGATGACCTCTGGTGGCTCTAGCATTTGGCTGGGGGGGGTTGGGGCCCCAGACCCCATGGCATGACACTTACCCTGACATCTGGCAGGGGACTGCTTGTTCCGCTTCCTCTGTGGGTGACGAAAAGGTTGCTTGGGTTTAAAACCAAAGAGGTTCAGGGAGCGAATGTCCTGAAGGGATCTGCCGCTATCTTGTAGCTCGGTGATAATGTTCTTTACATTGCCCCAAACAGGACAGGACCACAGAAAGGCGCATCCAGGAGGGTGGATTGGACATCAGGCACTAGTCCCACTATATGGAGCCATGCAAGCTTTCTCAGGCAAATGCCTGAGGCAGTGCAGCATGCCACTGAGTCTAGCAAGTCATAGGTGGCTTGTAGGGCATGGTGACAGGAGGACTTGGTAAGCCTCACCTTGCGGAGAAGTCTGTCCCTGAAATCCTGGTCTGGAATCAACTGGAGCACTGAGTGAAGATCGGCCAGGGAGGATTTCTGGTAAGAAATCACGTGGGACACATAATTGAGTGACCTTAAGGCATAAGTAAAGGAAGTATAAACCTTGAGGCCATATTGTGTTCATCTGCTTGGACTCTTTGTCTGGAGGAGAGGCACTTAGGTGTTTTGGCTTGGCTGATCTATCATGGGCCGCTGTTATCACTATGGAGTCAGCCTTAGGCTGACAGTGAGATGAGTAACCCCTTCCCGGGGAGGATACATCCTATTGGCCTTCTTAGAGACCGCAGGGATGGAAGATGGTCGCTGCCAAATGGTGGATGTCAAGTTCTCATGCAGCCCCATTCACGGAGGGATGGGCAGTAGGTCCATATTTGATATGTACAAATGCTCCGCGAGACTCTTTCTTTCAGAGTCCAGCTCTTGGGAAGCCCAACCACATGCTGATTGAATAGACTGGAGGAGCTCAGCAAATGAAGGGTCCTCCAGAGGAGAGTTTGGTACCTCTTTTGGCTGGGGCTCGATAGGGGAACGGGAGCACCAGCTGGTAGATGAGTCAGAATCTGAATCTGAATCTGAGGATACAGGCCTGCTGGGGGAAGAGGCCATGCCAGAAATGTCCTCTGTGGTCCTGTTGCCAAGTAGGGCCCTGGGGAGGCACCTGGCAGAATCCCTGTCTGACAACCAGGGGTAAACGGGGACAGGCTCCTAGGGACCACCCTAGGGGCAGTGTGGGGACTGTGACTGGCTGCGGATGACTGAGTTCCTGGAGGAGCTGTGATCTGGCATTGTTCCACTATGAAGGAATGGTCCCTTGAGGGTCAGCCTGCGATCTGGCTGGAGCCTGAGGCTGCGGCGGTGGTGGAGGCTGGAAACCTGGGTACCCCGAGGGAGGGTAGGAGGGGTAGCCAGGGGGCTAGTAGCCAAAGGGGTAGCCTTGTGTGTTGTACCCTTGATACAAGTGACCCTGCGGAGGGTACCCGGGCCTATAAGCAGGCATTGGGTAACCTGTCGACGGATACCCTGGCACTGGGTAATAAGGGTACTGTGAAGGAGGGTAGCCGGGGACCATGTCCAGAAGACCAGCAGGTGGAGGGGCAGACAGCCCTGAGGTAGGCGGGGCTGAGGGACCACTAGGTGCAGATGGGTCTGTTTGCAGGCCATGACGATCATGGATCCCAGTTGGGACCTGAGATGGACCTGGCAGAGGCTTAGGTGTCAGAGCATGAGTAGTAGGCAGGGCGCCCAAAGATCTGTCAGATGGCGGTGGGGGGGGGGACCAGTACACCAGCCATCACCAGGTCGGGAAGGACGTCAACTGGTGAGGAGCTCCATGGAGTGGGGTCCCGAATGTTATCCAGTGCTAGGAGATCAGGCATCAGGGCCACCAAGGAACTTGATGCCTGGTCCAAAGTGTACGAGGGGGATCTAGGAGAGGCCTGCTGGAGCAGCGGGGGAATCAGCAGTAAACAGACCCGACGACGGATAAGATACCCCCAGTATAACAGCATTTGCCTCCTGGAGAGAATCAAGGGAGAGCAAGGGGTTGGCCTGGGTCAGAGGAAGAGATGAGTCCCGGAAGGGAGAACCCTCAAGGGAAGAATGTGGGTCTGGCAGCTGGCTCTGCCCACTGCCAGGAAGTTCAAAAGAGTCAGATGGGAGAGCCTCATCCAAGCGGTTGTCGGACGAGCCAGCGACCGACTGATCGGCCATGACCGAGCAGACGTCGGAAGGACTGACGTCCGACTTATCGATCAGGGTCGGGCGGATAGCAGATGAACTGGAGTTTGGCTTATCAACCGGGGCCAAGTGCTCTTCAGTGGAACCGGAGGGTGACTCACCAGCCAGAGAGCAGACCACAGGCCCAGAGGAAGAACCCTCCTGCGAGGATCGACCCTTTCACCCTCTGACCACGGCGGGAGGGGGAGCTGCTAACCAATCCACCGGGATGGACGGAGACCAGGCAGGAGGGGTACTTACTGAAGTAGAAGCCCCACCGGAGGCCACTTCATCAGTCTGGTGATGCTGGACAGAAGGGGACCGGTCCCGTTCCCTCTCCTTCTTCTTGCGCTCAGCGGTGGGGGAGGAGGAACATTCCTGCAGTTCCTGCAGAACTTTTTCCATCAAAGCCAGGTGCTTTTTAAGCAGGTGGGCTTCAAGGGCTTTCTGGCTCTGACTTGTGTGGCCCTGTTGAAGGATTGTCAGACCTCACAGTCTTGGACCTGATGCTTGGGGCCTAGGCAGAGGACGCAGTGGAAGTGTTCATCTCTGTGCGGGGTCTCAGCACTGCGCTTGTCGCACTTCTTTGGGTGACGTGACGGAAAAGACATGCAATAAACAAATACTAAGATAAAGAAAAAGGAAAGCTGAAAATACTCAGCGAAAATGGTGGTCGACTGGTAGCAGAGTTCACCGCAAGTTCTGACTTGCACAGGCAGGAAAGAACTGGAGGGCAGGCGTGGGGACCACCCCCTTGATAGTGTCACGCTGACGCCCCATCTTGTGACGCTGGGGATGGTCCACCGCTATGGATTGCTAGCTAGAAGTTTGTCGTGTGGTCCCGATGCCAGGGGACACAGTCCCATATGTAATAACCTACTGCATGAACCCTCTCGAAGTAAGATCTAAATTTTCGGCCCATTGGTTTTGCTGTTTTTTTTTCTTTGAACTTGGCTACAGCCAAAACAGCTTGGAACTGTGGTCTGAAATTATCAGGCTACAAAAGGGATGGCCCACAAATGTGCCTTTTGCTTGTCTGGTGAAAAAATATTACTGTGTTCCAAAATTATTTAGTTTTAAAAAATTTGGTTCTGAGCATGTTCGATAAGCACTTCAGGATAGCTGTATGAAACGAAAAAGGAATCCTTTTTTGTACTGATGTCAGCCTTTTTCATGAGGGAAAAAATCCTTTTTCATTTACCACCATCTTGTTTCCTTTTTTTACAATGAAAAAACTCAAAAATCACAAAAATGACATCCTGGAGGGAGACCAACATATCTATCTGGCTTATCGGGTTTCCATTAGGCGGATTCTACTCATAACAGTTGGAAAAATTACCCCGATGACCGCACCTGCATTGTTTGTTTTACAGTAATTCTTTGTGTCTAGTGGTGGCCCCCACCCCTCTGATCGCCATCCCAGTAATTATTCATTTTCTTCCTGGTATCTTATGGTGCCCCGGCCCTCCAGTCCCTGTCCCTGTATTGTTTTCTTTCTTTCACTGGTGTCTAGGTGGCATCCCCCCAACCTCCAGTTGTTGTCCTGCCTGTAATAAAGAAAACAGTGCATCAAGGTCTTTTTTAAACACTTGTAAAAAAGAAAATGGTCCCTCGCCGAACTGACCCCCACATCTATGACCTCCCACTCAGGACCCACCACCCCGCATCCCCCAGACAAATCCCTTATTCACCTGAACAGATCCCAGGGTGAAACTCCACTCTCATTAAAAACATGTCTTGCTGCTGGAAACTGCAACTGCTAAGTGAGAATGTAAGGTAAGTGCTGTTCAATGTCTTTCAATGGAATTTTCAACTTTGTTGCATAACTTCGCCATTTTTGCATATTTTGACACCAAATTTTCAATATGGCCTTTTTTGAAATCCCATCTCATAAACAATGTAAGTGTAATTATACTGACGTGCTTATCGAACATGCTCAGAACCAAATTTTTTAAAACCTAAATAATTTTGGAACATAGTAATATTTTTTCACCAAACAGGCACAATACTCTGGTTCAAGCACTATCTCACTGACTGGACACAAGAAGTCAAAATCAACATCGCCCTGTCCGACAAGAAACCAGTCCTTGCGGGTGTACCTCAAGGTTCAATTCTAGGCCCTCTACTTTTCACCCTCTTCTTGAACTCCCTCCCAAAAGCCTGCAGTGGTAAGCTTCTGCTCTATGCAGACAACGCAGTATTGTACTGGAAAGATAGCACTCCTAACTCCCTCCAACTTACTGTACAAAGCTACTTTCATGAACTAGAGGACTGGTTCACTGAGCATCGATTAATACTAAATTACACTAAAACCAAATCCATGATCTTTACGCACCGCCAAAATCCCTACAGTAGCACCCACCTAAGTATCTCTAACTATCAGGGCATCCAAATTGAACAGGTCCCGCACTTCAAATACCTAGGCATCACACTAGACACATCCCTTACCTACCACATACACATCAATCACCTCTCCTCCTCGGTAAACACCAGACTTGGGATTCTCTATAGGCACAGACACTGCCTCCCCCCCCACCCAAGCCCTATGGCTGGCAGTAACTAGCTCAGTCCTATCACTGGTTGACTATGGGATAATAATATACGGGGCGGCTGACCTCACTGCCCTTAATCACATCAATTTTGCCCTCAATAAACCTGCTGACTGGTCACAGAAAGTGATAGACTAACCCACACCTACGACCTCTGCAAACAAGCGGACTGGCTGACCTTCAAAGGGAGGCTAAAATACCACACTTGTCTTCAAGCCAAAAAGATACTCATGAAGCTTGCACCCACTGGTCTACACTCCCTCATCCAACCAAACCCTCACAGAAGCACCCCTAGGTACCAGGCAAGCACACCCCTCTTAGTCCCCCACTGCAGGACCGCACTAGGACAAAGGTCTTTTAGCTATCGGGCTCCCATCTGGCTTAATGAACTCCCCTCTCCCATCTCCCTGGCCCCTAATCTAGGCCAATTTAAAAATGGAATCAAGAGACATCTCACTGACTCCGAGACATGTGGCTGCTACTAACTCACTCCACCTCGACGACCCAGGGTCTGTAAACAACCCTAGAGAGACAAACCAAGCACAGTAAATGTTTGATGTAATCATGTAAAGTCCTAATCTATTATTCTACTAAATGATGTTTGTTCAATCTGTCTTAAAGAAATATGTCTGTTTGTACTGACGTGGAGCCTTTGCAAAAGAGTCTTTGACTCAAAGGATTGTAATTCCGAAACTTTAATAAATAAATAAATAATGAAAAACAGCCCGGAAAGGCAAATTCACAGTCGCCTGGTGAAATCACCTTTCAGGCGGGATTTAAAAAATTTCACCGCCCTTGTTCACGAAGTGTGGTCATAAGAAGGCTATATTGAAAATATGGGCACGTGTGAAAATGGCAAACTTATGCACATACATTGAAATTTTACTATACGCCCTCATTACTTTGTTAATTTTAAATATTTTGACCCCAAATTCTCAACATAGCCACCTCATGAGTGTGGCAGCTGTCATTTTTAAGATCCTGACAAAAATGTGTTTTCCCACCTGTGGCGTGAAATGACGTTTCCATGCTGCAGAATTACATTTTGGCAGGGATTCTTATATTCTCAGTACTGGTTTCATGAGGTGGGGTAATAAGAAGACTATGCTGAAAATGTGGTTGCTGTTATGCTACAAATATGGATACAATTACACTATCTCAAACACTTCTCAAAAAGTAAAGAAAATCTTTGCAAAAATCTCTGTTAATGCAGCATTTAGGGTTAAGACTAAAACCACAAAAGTAGGGAAATGTGGCTTTAGGGGTGCAGTCTTCGTTGGGGTTATTTAACCCTAAAGCTCACCACATTAGGTGTGTATGTTTCTCAAGTGTTCAGAATGGGCTGCGCTTTAGGGTTGACTACCCCAGTGAAGACTGCACCCCTAAAGCTACATTTCCCTACTTTTGTGGTTTTAGTCATAACCCTAAATGCTGCATTAATGGAGTTCTTTTTGCAACATATATATATATTGTAATCGATAGCCCACTGTAAGATGTGCGGTCACTCTCTGATATAAGCACACGGCCGCAGACTGAGTGCGTTCAACCACCCTAGGCGTGCGTATATCAGACCACAACTGCACATCCCTACAGTGGGTTATCTATCTTATAAAATGGCTAAAATGGTTTTGAAGGGGGGTGAAAGTGCAGGCATGTGGCCATGCTCTCATATACGCATGGTCACGTGGTGTGTTTCAGCCAACCAGTAGAGAGTATTTTCCCTACCCATTTTATTAAAAAAAAAAATTATGTATATATATATATATATATATATATATACACACATACACAAATACATACATACATTTATATTTGGGGGGGTAGGAACAAAGACTTCTATTCCTGGTGTCTGTTTTTTCCTTTAACAAAAAGCATCAGAAACAAGGAAAAAGGGGGAAGATCCATTCCCAAGGAAAGACTAGAGGTATCCCAAAGGCAAAAGCCCTGAGGGAGTGAAAACAAGATATGTGTTGTGGAAAAAACACAGGGTGAGTTGCCCAGAGGCCCTGGCTCTTACCTGAGCGGAGGATGGTGGGCGGGTGTGTGAATGAATGGTGAATATATTATGGAAGATCAACAACTATGGTGAGTACATAATTTTCTTATCTTCCAAGAATCAGCCTTCACCTTTAATTCCCCCTTATGGATCAGAGTCCCAAGCTTTCCCCAAAAATGGGAGGAGCAAGCTTGCCCTGAGGGAAATAGTTCTTCATTCAGCCTCCTTTTGGGGATAATCACAGGAGGGCAGGGACTCCTTACAGGTCTGGTGGGAAACAAGACTGGTCAGGGGCAGGCAGAGGCTCCTGTGGCCTGGGAACAGGAGGGTGCCTCAACAACTCACGCCTGACCCTGTGTGAGAAGAAATGAGCCCTTTGGAAGTGTGAGTTGAGCACCCTATGCCGGGCCAGGGGTGCCAACTGTGAAAGGTAAAGCCATACCATCCAACGAATGCAGACTGTGGTTCCCACCAGCATGAAAGCTACCTCTTTGACGTCATAAGACACTCTCACTTGGTGCTTCATCAGCTCCAGGGCCTGGGAGGAGAGGTGTATTGCCTATCTGGTTGCCTTTCAATCTGGCATGGATGCAAAGAGCTGATTCAGCATCACACAAAGGCCCTTGCTATAAGCCACCTGGTATGCCTGATGTGCAGAGAAGCACATCAGGGTGCATGCCACCACAAATACCCTTCTGCCCCAGACATCGAACTCTGCAGAGTTGGAGTCAGGTGTGTGGTCATGCACCAGGCACCTAGACCCAGAGGGGATCTGCAGTACCAAAATCACAGAGGAGGGATGAGGCATGGACCCTGGAGACTCTGCAGGAGCACAATATCTGCGTTAGACATCAACAGTGGCTGGACAGGGGGCAAATGGACAAAGACAGACATTCCTGCATGCCTCCAAGAATGTCTAGGGCCATGAAGGGATGATAGTAGTGTCTCTGCTGTATCCCCCAAGGAATGACAGTGTCAGGTAGCAGTACTGCAACCTGTGAAGTGTTGAAAACTCAGCTCCTGCATCATCTCCACTAGAAATTGGTGGTACCTAGAGTATTCATTTATTTAAAAGTTTTATCAGGAAGGCATGCTGAGCAGAGTACTGCTCAACTCCAGGTGCGTCCTGGGGAAGGGGGAGCAGTGGAGAATGCACATAGATAAATACAGAATGCAGATACACATAGATAAATACAGAATGCAGATTAGGACAATCAGTGAACGTAACTGTGATAGGTAGTAATACAAGGAAAGTACAGTTACATAAGAACTTACCGTAACAGCAGATCTTCGAGACAGGCTCTTGCAGTAGGTAATTACATATAGGACTGAAGCTGGCAGGCATCAGGACCCCATGGAAAAATTTTTAGCTAGCAGTGTCTGGCAGGGGACCGCCCCCACGTCAGGTGACCAATGTCAGTATAAGGAGGCAGTCCCCCACGCCCGCCTTCCAGTTCCTTCCCACCAAAGGCCAAAAAGGCAAGATGAGAGAGAAGCGAATATTTCCCTTCCTGGAAAAGGAGCTGAAAAGGCTAAGGGGGATGGAGGGCGGGAAGGCATTACCTACTGCAAGAACCTCTCTCGAAGATCTACTGTTATGGTAAGCATTTATGTAACTGTACTATCTTACTTTGAGAGGGCTCTTGCAGTAGGTAATTAAATATAGGACTTAATCCCAAGCAGTCTGGAACAAAGAAAAGCACTCGTGAGGAGGAGAACTAACACACCAATAGAACCTCCGGCTGTAAGGGTCTAAGAGATAAGACTTTGTAGAAAAGCCACCCCGAAGCCTGCTCTACGGCAAGAGGCAATGTCCAAACTGTAGTGTTTCGTAAAGGTATGGAAAGAAGTCCAGGTCGCAGCTGGGCAGATGTCTGCCGCTGACACATTCTTGAAACAAGCAGCAGAGGCAGCTACTCCTCTGGTGGAGTGGCCTCTGACTTGACCCGGCAGGATCTTGTGGTACTTGTCGTAACAGAAGGTGATACAATGAGCCAACCACTTCAATAGGCATTGCTTGGAAACTGCATTGCCCTCTCTTTTGTGAGCAAAAGAGCCAAAAAACTGATCTGATTTCCTGAGATCCTTAGTCCTAGTGGTATAGTATCTCAGTATCCTATGAACATCTAAAGTATGCAAGAGGTACTCCCCTTGATTGGAGTTTTGCATAAAGAAAGCGGGTAGCTCAATGGATTGATTCAGAGTAGATTCCGCTACCACCTTAGGGAGAAACTTAGGGTTGGTGCATAGAGCCACACGTTCCTTATGAAAAGTCTAATAAGGGATTTTGCACATCAGGGCCTGAAGCGCGGAGATTCGTCTAGCTGAAGTAATGGCCACCAGGAAGAGAGTCTTCCAAGAGAGGAACTTCAAGTCTGCTGAAGCTGCCGGTTCAAACGGAGGCAGAGTAAGCTTCTCAGGAACAAAGTTCAGATCCCAAGGAGGAGCAGGAACGTAGATGGGGGGTCTTAAATGGAGGACCTCTCTGAGGAAAGTCTTAGAGACTTCCAACTGCGTGAAAGACCTGTCTCCAAAGGGGACATAGTAGGCCGAGATAGCCACCATGTGGATCTTCAAAGAGGAATGGTTGAGACCTAGGTCAAAGAGATGACGCATGTAGTCCAGGACTCTCTCAGCAGGACAAGGAAAGGCTTGAAGTCCTTTGAAGAGGCCCAAATCAAAAAACATTACCACTTCATGGCGTAGGTTGACCTAATGGAAGGCTTTCTGGCCTCCACCAGAATGTTTGCGATGAGCGGGGAAACCCCGAACCAGGCTTGAGCTATGTCTGCAGGAGCCATGCATGCAACTGAAGGGATTTGAGACCTGGATGAACTAGGGTCCCCTGATCCTGGGTAGAGCAAGTGCTGTGACAGAGGAAGAGGAAGCAGAGGTTCCCCTGAAAACTGCTGAAGAAGACAGAACCAAACTTGCCTGGTCCAGAATGGAGCCATGAGGATCATCTGGGCTCCTTCTGAACTGAGTTTGTGTAAGGCCCTCGGAATTATGGGAATTGGAGGGAAGGCATAGACAAATCTGTCCCTCCAGTCGAGAGACAAAGCATCCTGCCAGAAAATGCCTCGCCCTGGAGCGAGCGAGCAGAAGGCGGGAAGTTTTGTGTTTTGAGGGGATGTGAACAGGTCTGCCTAAGTGGTTCCACAGCACAGGAAGATATCGTCTATTACCCCTTGATCCAGTTCCCATTCATGGGCTTTGGCTGATGACTGACTGAGGTGGTCTGCCAGCAAGTTTTCTACTCCTGGAACATGAACTGCCATCAGGTGAAGGTTGTACTGAACAGCCCAACTCCAAACTCTCATTGCTTCCCTGCACAGAGGGTAGGAACGAGTTCCTCCCTGCTTGTTGATGTACCAGATTACTCACATGTTGTCTGTCTGGATCGTCAGATCGCCGGGAAGAACGCAAGAGTTCAGAGCCTGTAGAACATACAAGACGGCTCTGAGCTCGAGCACATTTATATTAAGAGTCTGCTCGAGTCTGGACCATGACCCCTGAGTCCTGTGAGACCCTAGATGGGCTCCCTAGCCCTCTCCCACGGCATCTGTTGCCAATGTTTGGGGGGGGGGTTCAATGAAAAAGGGAACTCCCCGGCAAAGGATCTCTTGCACCATCCACCATTGCAAGTCCCGGATCATGTGATTGGAGACCAGAACTTCCTGGTCAAGGTTGTCCACTGTCTGGTCCCACTGAGACCAAAGCATCCATTGAGAGATCCTCATATGGAGCCGAGCACGAGGGACTGTCGGAATAGCAGCTACCATGAGCCCGAGAAGGTGAAGGACTGACCTGTCACTGACCCTTCTGCAACTGAACAACAGACTTGCTTGAGCCTGGAGGGTGTCCACCCTGTCCGGAGGTAGAAAAGCCTTACTGATGGTCGTGTCTAGGATCACCCAATGAACTGGAGTCTTTGGCAAGGGACCAGATGGGACTTGGTCTGGTTGACAGGTATACCCAAGCTGGTGAAAACCTGCAGGGTAAGAGAAAGAAGAGCATAGAAGTTCCTCCCTGGACGGGGACGCCAGGAGCCAGTCGTCCAGGTACGGGAATACCTGCACTCTCTGGGTATGCAGGTGAGCCACTACCACTGAAAGACATTTGGTGAACACTCGGGGAGCCGAGGAAAGACCAAATGGGAGGGCCTTGAACTGGTAGTGGCCCCCCTGGAATGAAAACTGAAGGAATCTGTGGCGGGAAGGGTGGATGGGGATATGCAGGTAGGCATCCTGCATATCCAAAGCGCACAGCCACTGTCCCTGCCGAAGAAGTGGCAGAAGGCTGTGCAGGGACAGCATTCTGAAATGTTTGTACTCCATGAACATGTTCAGGGAGCTGAGGTCTAAAATAGGCCTCATATCTCCAGTTTTCTTTGGAACGAGAAAGAAATGGGAATAGTAACCTGTCCCCCAAAGGTGGGTGGAGACAGGCTCTATCGCCGCCTTCGAGAGAAGGGAGGAAATTTCTTTTAGGACCAGAGGAAGATGTTCTGGGGAGAAAGACGACGTGAGGGTGGATTTCTGGGTGGTTTCTGGAGAAACTCGATTGAGTGTCCTGCTGCTATCAGTTGGAGCACCCAAGCATCTGATGTAATCCTCTCCCAACCCAGTAGATAGAAGGAGAACCTCCCTCCTACTGGTTCCTCTGGGGGATCCTGAGGCTGTGGGAGAGGAAAGGAGTCAGGAGGAGTGGGGCAACACAGCGGCCAAAGCTTCCGCTGCTTTTTTGGGTGGGGGGTCTTGGCTGCCAGAGGGGCCCAACGTTTTTTGGCCCGCTTGCCCTGAGGTTTCACTTTAGGCCGAGAATGTCTGCGAAAAGGTCAACGTTGTCCCTGAGGGGGCCTGTACAGACAGTGAACAGACTTGAGTGCAGTGCCCTTCTCTTGCAGGTCAGGTATGATGTGCTTGACATCCCCACCGAACAGCACAGAACCCCTGAAGGATGCATCCTGAATAGCGGATTGCACTTCAGGGACCAATCCTGACACCCAGAGTCAGGCGTGACGCCAAAGACCTACGGCGAAAGCCGAGCTCTGACCTGCTATGTCCACTGCATCGTATGTGGCATGGAGCATGTGCAGACTGGCCACACGAGCAGACCGCATGAGATCAGCCACTTCCTGTTTGGTCTGAGACTCAGGAAGGGAGTTCTATTTGGATTCCACCTGACTCAGGATAGTCTTCTGGTAGTCCCCCATATGTGCCACATAGTTCAGGGCCCTAATCCCAGTGTGGAAGAAGCGTAGACCTTCTTCCCATACTGGTCCAGAAGATGGAATTCCTTGTCGGGTGGAGACGAGTGGAGATGTTTTGGATTGGCCGACCGGCCATGAGCAGCACTAATCACGACCGAGTCGGCCTTGGGGGGTGTATTCAAAGAACCCACACCCTCAGGAGCCTGGTACAGCTGATCCGCCTTCCTCAGAAGGGGTGCTAACGCGGACGGTTGTTTCCAAATAGTGGAAACAAGGTCAGCGTGAGGCTCAATCCAGGGTGGAATCAATGTTGGAGCAGTTTCAGGCAGATCCAAGTGGGCAGCAAGCTTCTTCTGCCATGGATCTGGCTCCAGAGGTTGCCACTGGTGGACTTCCTGGATCTTTCTCAGTAACTCCAGAAAGGAAGGATCTTCCGGAGGAGAATTCGGAGGAGTCCTAGACCTGGGACGGTCTGGAGTATGTGGCTCGTCATCAGCATCGAAGCGTCCCCCTGAGTCTGAGTCAGAGGTCTCCAAAGAAGAGGAGGAAGACTCCTCCCAATGCAGGGGAGGAATGTTCCCCTTGAGCAAACCTCGGGGAAGGGTATCCTCCCCACCCCTGGCACCTGAGGGTTCACCTCTGGTGTCGGGTGGGGGGGGGAGAGTCTCTCACCTCCGGTGAAGGGGGTCCTGTGCAGGGTCCAGTGCCAGCAGATGGCTCTCCACCTCCCTGGTGAGCTGAGCCTTGGCCTCAGCCCACCAGGCAGCCAGAGTCTCCTTCAAATCCACCGGTGGCTGGGGGCAGCAGGAGGAGGAGGAGGATACGTATACTGAGGGTATCCATAGGGTGAGTATCTGTAACCCAACGGTGGGAAGCCCAGCATCGGGTACTGCAGCGTTGGATATACTGGAGCCGGGTACTGCGGCGTAGGATACTGTGGTCCCAGGTAGGACGGCACCGGATAAGGCATGGTCAGATACCCGGGAGCCAGGGGCTCTGCCAGAGCAGATGGCCCTGGGAGAGGCCCCACGGGCGGACCAGGTAAAGGAAGCCCCATGGGCATCGGGCCCAGCATTGGAACGGCATCCGCTAAAGGGATGTCATCCAATGTCGGGTAGGCCGGTGTCCGAGGGTCCGGCGTCAGGGTGTCCAGCCCTGCGGGAGGAAGCCCTGATGTCAGCATACCTAAATCCTCTGTGTCACCCAGGGATAGAGGACTGAAGTCCCCGGGGTCCAGCAGAGGAGATTCTGGTGCCTTGGCAGGCAGTGGCCAGCACTGTGGTGAGCCTGGGATGTCGGACTTGTCCAGGGGTTCTGATGTAGGCTCTTTCACTGCGTGTTCGTCAGAGGGGTAGACTTCTGACTTACCAGCAGGATCCGGTTGGGTGTCGGAGGAGTCGGCGTCTGACTTATCGGATCCTGCGCCTGGTGAGGGCCGCATAGGGGAAGTGACCTTGGTGGGCGTTCAATGGACCATGCGCCCGCGAAGGCGCTGGCATCTTATCGCCCTATCCGAGCAGACTTCGTATCACCGGGCGTCTGACTTACTGGACCCGCCGACCTGAGGGCCACATGGCAGCGGGCCTCCGGGAGCCGCTGCCTTTGTCCCGAGGCAGCCGAGGGGCCCGAGCACGAGCCCGACGGGAGGGACAACGCCATCTTGGACACCGCCAAGATGGCCGTCGAGGGTTGGTCCCCCGGAGGGGACATTACCTGAAGTACGGCAGCTCTGTCCGGAGTTGCGGTAGCCATGGAGGTGGAGTCCCGGTCCCAGTGCTTCTCTTTTTTTCGGTGTCCCTCAGGCGAAGTGGAGGCCTGCCTAAGCTTCTTCAGCTCCTTCTCCATGGAGGCCATTTTCTTTTTCAAAATGTGGGCCTCCAGAGACTGCTGCCTTCGTTTACAGGTGGCGGCGTTGAATTGCTGGCAGTGCAGGCACTTCTCCATGGGGTGTTCCAGGCCTAGGCAGAAGAGGCAGAGGGAGTGACCATCCTGATGCAGTAGCTGAGATCCGCATGAGTTGCACTTGTTTTTATGGGAATCGGAGGGAGTCGGGGACAACATACACAGCCTTTAAAGTAAGAATATTCAAAAAAATGACAAAAAAACTCGGTAAACAAAACTGACGTTAGACTGGCGCGCGAAGGAACTTAACCGTGAGGCACTTTCACAAGTTGATGGTGGGAAAGAACTGGAAGGCAGGCGTGGGGGACCGCCCCTTTATACTGACGTTGGTCACCTGACGTGGGGGCAGTCCCCCGCCAGAGACTGCTAGCTAGAAATTTTTCCGTGGGGTCCTGACGCCTGCCAGTTTCAGTCCTATATGTAATTACCTACTGCAAGAGCCCTCTCGAAGTAAGATCCAACAATCAGTTCATTACAACACATGTGGTACAGTAGCATAGTAGAACAAGAAGTAAGCAAAGCAACATCAAAGCGAGGTCACAAGAAGTGGACTAGGCCCTTGTGCATAGACAGAACCTGGGATAATCTTAGCATAAACTTAGCCGCAGACACAGGTGGAGGAGGAATGCACTTTGATAAGGCAGTTGAGGTGCTGAGTTGAGGGTGTGTGCCAGATGTCCATGGGGAGGGAGTTCCACAGTTTAGGCATGCGATGTCTGAAGGTTGCCTGGCCAGCAGCGGAGAACATGCACGGCACAGCCAGGAGCCGGGTGTTGAAGTTCCTGAGAGTGTATACAGGAGGGATATGGGCTGTGATGACAGAAGCGAGGTACAGCAGCAAGGACTGGCACCAGAACTTGGCTGTGAGTCTCACACAGTGGGACTGTCTACGATCCTGGAGTGAGGGGAGGTCGAGAGTCTGGTAGAGAATGCAGTGATGTGTGGAGGTGGGCAATCAAGAGCGAAACGGCAGAAAGAGTGGAAGAGGAGGTCCAGTCTGGCCAGAGTGGACTTAGGAGCGACTCTATAGACTACATCCCTGTAGTCAAAAATAGGGAGAATCATTTTCTGCACAACTGCACGATGGGCTGGCAGCGGGATGCAACCACGGATGCGATATAGGGCACCCAACTTGGGGTGGAGCTTTTTGTGGATGACATCGACATGTACAGAAAAGTCAAGGTGTTAGTCGAGCCAGACCCCAAAGTATCTAAAGGAGGTGCTAGCTTCCAGAACAGTTCCGTCCAGGGTGTTGAAAAAGGGGGTGGAGGGTAGCCGGGAGAGTCTCTGCCTAATGCCGAAGGTCACTGAGACCGTCTTCTTGGCATTAAGAAAAAGCTGATTTGCATGAAACCAGAGCTGAACATTACTGAAATACTGCTGTAGCCTGGTCGTCACCTCAGCGGTTGAAGGGCCTGATGTATACAGCACCGTGTCATCTGCATACATGTGGATGGATGTGTATGGGCAGGCAGTAGGCAGGTCATCTTCTTGGCATTAAGAAAAAGCTGATTTGCACAAAACCAGAGCTGAACATTATTGAAGTCCTGCTGTAGCCTGGTCGTCACCTCAGCGGTTGAAGGGCCTGATGTATACAGCACCGTGTCATCTGCATACATGTGGATGGATGTGTGCGAGCAGGCAGTGGGCAGGTCGTTGAGGAAAATGGAGAATAGGAGTGGTCCGAGGACCAAGCCTTGGAGGAGTCCAGTGGTCACTGGAAGAGAGGTAGAGGTGAAGCTTCCAATTCTAACAGATTGGGACCTGCCTACCAGGTAGGAGTGGAACCAGTTGGTGGCCTTGGAAGAGAGCCCTGCAAGAGTAAGCTTGTCCAGGAGGAGAGCATGGGAGACAGTGTCGAATGCCTTAGCCAGGTTGACAAAAATAGCTGAGGTGATGTGGCCTTTATCCACACTAGCCAGAATGGAATCTGTGCACCGAAAAAGGGAAGTGGTGGTGGAGTGGTACTTCCTGAAGCCAGACTGGTAGGGTGAGGGGAGGAGGAGCTGAGAAATGAAGAAAGCTGAGAGAGGACAAGGCGCTCCTGAGATTCAGCTGGTATGGGGAGGAGGGAAATTGGGTGGTAGTTTCCTTGGGGCGGAGGGTTCGCCGCCCTTCGGAAGTGGGATAATTGTTGCATGCTTCCATTCTGATGGGAGAGAAGCTAGGGAGAAAGAGAGGTTGAAAAGCGTGGCCAGGGCGATGGCGATGGCAGGAGCAGCCGGGTAGAGCACTTTGGAGTCCAGCCCAGAGGGGCATTTGCCCTTGGATAGATTTAGGGCCATCAAGGTGTTGTAAACTTCCGAAAGGGTGATCTGACAGAAGGAGAAATCAGGAGCTGGGGTGTGTGCAGGGGGGAAGCGGGGGTGGGTTTTTGCTGGTAAGGAGGGAGTGCAGACAAGTGACGAGATATAATTTGTGAAAAAGGAGTTAAATTCTGTGTGTCCACTGCAAGAGGATCCATTACAGTGGTACCACCTATATTTAAAACAGGGTTAGGAGGCTGGGAGGGTGGGGAGAAGAGTGATTTGACCGCCTACCAAAATTTAGCTGAGTGATTTAAATTTGAATGGAAAGTGGCTTTGAAGTAGTTTACTTTAGCCTGGTGGATTAGCCTAGTGCAGGCATTGCATAGGGAGTGATATTTAGCATGTTCTGTGGGGGAGCTGGAGGCTTTGGGCAACTTCCATGCCTGGTCTCTGGTTCTGATGTGGGTCATAATGTCGGCTGTGATCCAAGGCAGGTGGGCGCCCCTCATACGAGTCCGTCATAGTGGGGCATAGCTGTCCCAGACTGCGAGGAACTTGGACTTGAAATACTTCAGTGCAGAGTCAATAGAGGTAGCCCGGGGGATAAAAGACCAGTTTGTGCCAGCCAGGTCCCTTAGGAGTGAGGGAAGGTCCAGGGAATTGTATGACCGGGTGAGAATGGTTCTGGGAGGGGGAGCTTTGGGCCTGAATATTTTACGTACCGAGTATATCATGTGATGGTCACTTAGGTAGTCTGGTAAGAGGCCTGAGGCAATTATTCAGTGCTGGTGAGAGGTAAGGGACCAGTCCACGAGAGAGTGGTTCTGCAATTTGGAGTTCAGTCTTGTAGGTTTAGAGATCAGTTGGGTCAGGTTAAGAGTGGCCACCTGGTTGCAGAACTTGGAAGTAGTGCAGCAAAGCCAATTTAAAGTCCCCAAGGATATGGAGCTCACCCCCTGAGGTGCTAGACTTCAAAGTGCCCAGATGGTCCAGGATAGAGGGAGTAGGGGAGTCAGGGGAGCAGTAGAATCCAGCAATGAATATGGGGATAGTGTAGGGAAGGGAGAGTTTGATCAGCAGGGCGTTGATGGACTGAGTGGGCAAGGGTGGATTGACAGGGGTAAACTGCAGGTAGGTTGAGATATACATTGCTATGCCATGTCCTCTTCTGTTGCCCTGGCGGTCGTGGCGGATGACAATGTAACCTGGGATAGCGATTTCGGCATCCGTGTTGTATGGCTTTAGCCAGGTTTCAGAAATAATCAAGATGTCAAGCCTTAGGGATAAGACAGTTGGCTGCAGCACAGCTAGTTTAGGCAGTAGACTGCAGACATTAAGGTGTATTCGTTTTAGGCCCCATGGTAGTGGGGGGGCGGGAGTGGTTGACCCGGGGTTGGGCTCGCTGTCCCCTGATAGCAGGAGTAGTAGCGTTACCAAGAGCTTGGTGTATGGCATGGGCCACTGAAGCTTGCAGGTAGAGGAAGGTGGCTGAAAGGCCTCTGTAGGGGGCGCTGGATGGTGGTATTTAGGGCTAATAGTCCAGCATGAAAGTTGAGTGGAAGGACTGGGGGGCCAGCTCACCATTTGAGTAGTCAGGGTGCTGGGGGGCAGCACAGCAGAGGAGGTAACAAATGTTGTTGGCAGGGCTGACAGGGTGCTAAAAGCAAAAATACCAGCCAGTTCTTCGGGGTACATGGAGGGTGGGAGTGACACTAAGGGTAGGAAGGAAGCAGTTAGTGCCAGGTAGAGTGGCAGCATGGTGGAGCTGAACTGGATAGTATGCTAGTGCAGGATTAACTTAAATAGCAGTCACTAGTAGGGGATAAGATAAGCTGCAAAGGAGGAAGCCGGCACGTGACCCAAACTGTACTATAAAGTGAGTGGATCACCCAGGGTGGTGGTGGGGATGGTGGGGCAATCCTTAGCGCGAAAACCTTCACGGCTCTGAAGAACGCCGTACCTGATTCAGGGTTTTATTTAACTGTAAAAAATGATTAGTGTTTTGCTCATAAACGTTCTAAAACATTGTGAAAATGCATAGCATTTGCCTCACTGTGTTTAACAAACATAACGCTTCTAGAAAACCTATACAAATGCTTTCTGTACAGTTAGTATTGTCCCAATAAAAAAACTGCTAATCAACTATTTAAAACCCTATGATTCTGCCTTGGGGTGCTCAAGGAGTCAGGGAATGGCAACTTCGGAGGCCCTCACGACCTCCAGAGGGGAGCTGTGGAGAGAAGAATAGAAGGTGAGCAGAAGGAGCGCTTAAAAGCAGGTGAGGGGGCTGGGCTAGCGGGGGAGGGACAGAGAAACGCTGTGGGTCTGAGCAGAACAGAATGGCTACACTGCGACTAAACCCAGTGCTATACAGCAGGCACTAATTTACAGAAATAACTGACTGAAATACTCAACAGAAACCCTGACCTGGTACAATTAATTTAGCAGAAAAGCAGGGCAGTAGCTGGATTTCTTAGTTCAGTAGAATGTTTAAGGCAGCCCCGGGGCTGGCAGCAAAGGCCATTAACAGAATGAAAGTTCTTAAAGTAACCACGGAGAATAACAAGAGCAGTGGGAATTACAGTAAATGTTGAGTTAAAAAAATATCTTAATTCCTACGCCGACAATTTTAATAAGCAGCTGCAGTCCAGAGCTAGAATTTTGAAACTGGTGCCAAAATCCTTAGCGAGAAAACCTCCGTGGCTCTGAAGAACGCCGTATCTGCTTTTGCCTTGGGGTGCTCAAGAATTCGGGGGAGGGCAACTTCAGGGGCCCTCATGACCTCCAGAGGGAAGCTGCATGTGCCCTGGGGTGTTTGAGGATTCGGGGGGAGGGCAACTTCGGGGGTGCTCATGACCTCCAGAGGGGAACTGCACGTACCTTAGGGTGCTCGAGGATTCGGGGGATGGCAACTTCAGGGGCTGTCATGACCTCCAGAGGGGAGCTGTGGAGAGAGTACTCAGAATCAGAGGAGATATGGACAGAGGGATCCTCTTCTTTGGAGAAGGAAGTGGGACAGGAGGAGATGGATTCAGGAGGTGGAGGTGCTGGAACTTCAGGCCTAAAAATAGCCTGGTCAGCTCTAAGGTGGTATTGTTGGAACACACCAGCTTCTGTTCTGAACTGGTCCCATGTCATAGGCCTGAGAGGACTGCAAATACCCGGAAGAGACAGGGGGAGGGGTCAGAGGAGAGGGGACGGAGAAGGGTAATGAGAGATCAGGCCAGAGCTGCGAGAATGTTCAGTGGACCTCACCGAGGGGGAAAGCCTGGCAAACTCACCCATCTGCAAACGATCAACACCTGTGGACTGGTGGGGGAAGACACTCACGTGGGGTGAGTGGAGCCATATACATCTCACGGGGCGTCTGCGATTCCCCAAAACTGAAAAGGCTAGCCAGTTCTGGACAGAAACTGGGCCCTGAACTAGCACTGTGACTCCTGCCAGAGATTCCACCAGCCCCAGATAAGGGATGGGCTGGAAGTCCATAACAGAAAAAGTTGTTCTCCTCACCAATGCCAACCCTGCCCCCCCCCCGAGCAAAGCCAAAACTCTAGGCTGAAGCCCCCAAGAAAGTGTATCACAAAGCTGGCACCTCGAACAGCGCCAGCCCCATCTCCAGCACCACGGATGGTGCCACGAACAGGTTCGGCACCAGGAACGGTGCTGGGACCCGAAATCGGCATTGTGAATGGTGCCAGAAGGGGCCCTGGATCTGTCCCCAGCATCGACCACAGACACAACCCCCGAGGAAGCTCTGACCCAAGCCAGGCCTAGAAACAAACCCAGTAAGGCCTCCGTCATGATCAACCCCAACCACTGGTCCAAAGTCGACACCAAGATCCTCTACTGGGTCATCCAATCACTCAGTAGAAGAAATGACCACAACCTCAAGGGCAAGTGAAGGACTGGCTCCAGAGTCCTTCCCTCCTCCAGCACCACAAACGGTGTCAAAGGGGGACTTGGTCTCATGGTCATCACCACCTTGCTTACCAGTATCGACCCTAGTACCAGGAGCTGAGGTGGCACCAGGCCACAACACCGATGTGTCCACCAGTGTAGACCCAGTTTATAACTTCAGTCTTACCACAGGGGGTGTCCATTGCCCTAAAGGGCAAAAGTACTGGGAGGGGTGTTCAGCTGGCCCCCTGGAGGAGACAGACTATCCACCAGATCCCTTCCCCAGAGCTTCCAACATCTCGTCGAGGCCAGCACATGGAGGGCCCTGGTCCTCCTTGTGAAGGGTCTCAGAGAAAGAGCCCAGGGACCTTATGATGGCATCCCTGGTGTGATGCCTGCCTCTGAAGGTGGACGGATCATAGCCCCACTTTACAGCAGAGTATGATGGTGTGGTAGTCCATCAAGAAGCAGGCATCACACCTATCCCATAGTTACATAGTAGTTGTCAGCAGAAAAGGACCTCCAGGTCCATCCACTCTGCCCTGGTTTAGCTTTAAGAAAAGTCTAGCTTCCTTCCGTCAGATCCTGCCAGACCCGTTTCCATTTTTCCCTTCTGTCCTAGTCTCACTATTCCCCCCCTGTCTATCCCATGCATGCTTGAATGCCCCCATGGTTTTTGCCCCCACGATTTTCTGTAGTAGCCTGTTCCTGGGCTCAACTGCCCTCTCTGTGAAGAAGTACTTCCTCACATTGCCTCTGAGTCTCCCCTCTAGCTGCATATTGTGACCCCTAGTCATAGTGCTCATTCTTTTCTGCAGATAGCTGGTTTCCACTACCTTATTTATTCCTCTGGCATACTTGAATGTTTCTATCATGCCCCCCCCCCGTCCCGCCTTACCTCCAGTGAGCAAATGTTAATTACTGCAATATCTTACATTTAAAATGTAGTTGCTACTATTGCTATGTTCTTTCTTAGCAAAATGCCTTGTACTGATTGACTTTCAAAATTAATAAATATAAATAATAATAAAAAAAAACAGATACCACATCAGTAGGGTAGCCCACGTGCTGTTAAGAATGTCATACATCCTTGTCAGTAGCTACTGACAAATATATCCAGCACATTTGTTTGGGAAAGTGAAAGCAATTTACTTGATCTGCACTGTTCTATTATATGAATCTGTGTAACATTTATTTGCTATAATCAGATAACTGTCTATTGTTTTTTTTAAACATAACTTCAGTTAGCTGCTGGTCCTCACAGCTTTATACTGTTGGTAAACCCATATCCTGCCAACCTATACAATTCCGCTCAATCACCTCTCAGTACTGTACATCCAAACTGCATTCATAGAACACAAATTTGATTCTCCATTGGGTTATGATTTGTGTGTTCTGCCAAATGATGTACTGTAGAAAAAAAGTTTCAAATACAGGTTTATTCAAAAATCAGTTTTGTTGCGATACAATCAGTCATGATGACAGCAGGAAACACTGTAACGCATTCTTACTAAAGTTGCTACATCCTGTAGTTATCAATGCTTGAAATCTTTTAGTCTGGCTAATTGCCAAAAACATGATATAAATGTTGCTTAACTGTTAAATTATACACTGCCTCCTTGATCACTGATGCTGACAGCACTAATACCTGGATGTTTCTTTTTATTTTCCTAAAGCTGTCAAAAAATCAGGCATTCTCAAATGCATCTAAGCTGTCCCAATGCCTCAAGGCAGCATGGTATACATACTGTACGCTGGACAAAGGAAACCTAACAACAACAAAAATTTGTTTTTTCATGCCTGGGTAGATGTAGTTACATTCTGAAAAATAAAGATAACCTTTTAAAACCACAAACTGTCTTGGAAGTAATATCTAAGCTGGCTGACAGAATGCTGGTGCCGGCAAACACACATGAAAAAAAAAAGACAGCCAAGACTGGCATTCTCTCAGTCTCTTACACTGTCATCCTTTTATACTATCCACAACTACTGTTGCAAAGGACAGGAATTGCCCCCCACCGACAGTGTTGAAATGCAAATAAGACTGACATATGTTAGATGCAGCAACCTTTAGCATTAGTCATAGCGACCAAGCATGGAGTCTCTTCTATTTTTGTCCCGACTCATGCAACTAGAAAGTCATTTGCTTGACAAAGGCCACTCACAACCCACCAAGGGAACCAACAAATGTTGCAGAGACTCTCCATCAGTGAACACAAGAAAACAATCATAGTTTTTAGAGCTTTGCAAAGACCGAAGTCCATTATAGCGCTCGTGATCTCTAGGGGTACTCAGTAATATTGTTATTTATCAGATAGAAGTCTATGGAATGCTTAAAGGTTTCCATGGTTCTACTTACAACCACTTCTACAAGGAGTTTGTTCCAAATTTTAACAACCCTCACAGAGAACCAGAATTTCATTAACTGGGT
The DNA here is from genome assembly GCA_016271365.2 of Neoceratodus forsteri. NCBI lineage: Eukaryota > Metazoa > Chordata > Ceratodontiformes > Ceratodontidae > Neoceratodus > Neoceratodus forsteri. The sequence continues at coordinate 703,578,092 of CM028135.1, read as the reverse complement.
ATTATATCTCTCGCCTATTAACTGTAGGTGGTGGGCTCTAGTATTGTATTTCTGGTCTCTCAAGGTAAGTCCCAGCTGTTCCCATAGATGTAAATCAGACAGTGCTCTGAAGATCAGGCACATGTTCCCCCTTAATCTGTGGTATTCTAATGAATATTGCTACAGGTTTTGCAACCTTAGTGCATAGTTCTGACCCTGGACCTTTTTGATTCTCCTTGAAGTCATTCTTTGGACTTTTTCTTGGGCTTTTATATTTCCCTTATTCCCAGGAGCCCAAAACTGGGCACAGTACTCGATGTGTGGGTGCACCAGGGAGGTATACAGGGGAATCAAAACTGCCTTACTCCTACTCTTAATATGCCTGTGGATGCAGCTCTGAATACCGCTAGTTTTTTTATCACCTGATTATAATGTTGTTTGAATCTAAAGTCATTGCTGACCCTTATTCCAAAATCTCTCTCATCCTTAACAGTCCTTAATACCTTCCCAGCTAATGTATAATTATGCTGGGGGTTGTTTTTACCCAGGTGCATCACAGTGCACTTCTCAATATTGAACAAGGATCTTTTTTATGTGCCCAGGCTTCAAGTTCCCCCAGCGCTTCTTGTAGCACTACTGCATCCTCATGACTATTTACTGGGAGGCCCAGACGAGTATCATCCACAAATTTAGATAGCCATATGTCTGTTTGTGGCTTCATTGTTGAAATATATAAATTAAAAAGACAAGGACCCAGCAAGGATCCCTGGGGCACCCCACTAGTCACGTCTGCCCACCTGGAGAGTTCTCCCCTGATGCAGACCCTTTGTCTCCTTCCTATCAACCAGGCCCCAATCCATCTTGATATTCCAGACTGGACACCAAGTTCTTTAACGGCCTCAATCAACTCCTCATGAGGAACTTTATCAAAGGCCTTAGAGAAGTCCAAAAACACGACATCCACCGATTTCCCTTCAACTAACAAAGAATGACATTAAGTCCCCACTGTCCAGTTTATCTTGGCTGTGTAGTTCAAACCAGTGAAAGGGGTGATAGGCACCTGGACTCCATGCCTCTTAAGGGATAATTGCAGTAGGTGCACAGGGTAGGGGCTTAATCACGTTAGTTCATACTACACCGTACTTTTGCATTAAAACACTTCTTTGTACTTTACTTTACAAGTACACCTGTGTAAACTGATTACTTCACATTAGCCTGCATTCTCATGAAACAATTCCAAAGTCTCCACCACTGAATATACTCTGTATTCTGCCTTTTTTAAATGCCAAATAATTCTCACTCCCTGTCCTTCACTTACTCAAACCCTTTGTCACATACAAACGCAATCTTGCTATCATTTTTATCCAGTCTAACTTAATATCTTTGCTGGCCCAATTGTCTGAAAGTACTTTTTTTTGGGGGGGGGGGGGAGACTAAATGGTCCCAGGTACAAATCAGAATACTGTATGACAAAGATATTCAAACCAAAATATCATAATGCTATTATCAAAATCATCAATGTCATCACAAAGTTGTTGTTACTATAAAACACACATATAAGGAATGGCTATAAACATTTCTCTCTCTCTCTCTCTATGTTCCCCATGCTGACTTGGCTGCCCTTTCTCTCAGGTAACTGACTGAGACAAGGTTTTTAAAACACGCAGTGCTTTAACCCTGAACATTTATAAAATATCACTGTTATGCATAAAGAGAAACAAATGAAAAAATAACAGTTCAGATTCACCCACACACTGTGGTATAATGTTTGAACATGTGTAAAGCACTGAATGACAGGACATAAAATTCATTTAACCTCTATCACACAGCACTAAAAGCCAACACTTTTCCTAACAGCTACACAGCAGACTATATGACTCAACACTGAGAGGTGTGTGTGTGTGTGTGTGTGTGTGTGAACTTTAAAGAGAGAGAGAGAGGTTAGAAATAATGTTAAAAGCTTTCTATACTCAGGTTGATCAAGCCAGCATTTAGATGAGACAGAAGATAAGATAAGACAGGAAGGATAGTATCAGAGAAATGTGGACTTGAATGCAAAATAGAGAAAGTTAAAGATTATGGTTATGTGGTATGATGATGTGAGAGACAAAGAACCTCTGTGCGTAAACACTGAGGCAAGGGTTACCACAAAGGGCATTTGGCTGGGAAGCCAAGTTTCAAGAAAATACAAAGTCACACATGCCCCCACAATGCAAAGCATCATGGGCTGCATATGCAAATCACCACAGAATGTTATGCTGGTCCAACTTTAAGCAGAATTGCATGGTGCCGAAAGGCCTCTCACACAGTTTGCAAAGGGTGCTAACAGAAGACATAGACACGTGTTTAGTCCTACCAGGACTCATCAGTATGCCTCGTCTGTTTAACACCCTTTGCATTGTGAAAGCATGTGTGACTTGTATTTTCTTGAAACTTGGCTTCCCAGCAAATGCCCTTTGGGTAACCCTTGCCTCAGTGTTTACGCACAGAGGTTCTTTTGTCTTTAAATGTTTTTTTATTTTAATGGGTTCACCACAATATCCCAGGCACACTGCCTTAGGGGTAGCTGGTCCAGTCCACTGGGGTGTTAAACAGACGAGGCATACTGATGAGTCCTGGTAGGACGAAACACGTGTCTATGTCTTCTGTTAGCACCCTTTGCAAACTGTGTGAGAGGCCTTTCGGCACCATGCAATTCTGCTTAAAGTTGGACCAGCATAACATTCTGTGGTGATTTGCATATGCAGCCCATGATGCTTTGCATTGTGGGGGCATGTGTGACTTTGTATTTTATTATGATGATGTGTTCCAGCCTAGATGACTAACCTTTGTCATTTAAAATGTGCCCTTGCAATCTCCTATACTGTTGTGACATTTGGAAAGATCAGTCTCGGTTCCCTTAACTAGTGCTTTCAACTGCTTATGTTGCACATGCATGGCTCCTTTAAGGTCTGTGAACTGCTGCTCAAGATCAAACTTATCACAGGTTACACATTTCAAGCGCACTTGCAGTCTGCCTATCTCATTTTGATTCTTATCCAAATGTGCAGTCAAACTGCATTGAGTGACAGTTGCCTGTACTTCCTTCTATCGCCCATTTTCATTTTGCAGTTTATAGTTAAGATTTTTTCACCTCTACCATGTTTCCTCATACATTTGACTTTGTCAAGCAAAGTAAAAACAGTAACATATAAACCTTGCATACAATAACCTTGTTTCTGTTTGTCCTTATGTTTCTTATCTGATTCTAAATGAAACTGTTGCTTAACATATTCCCAGGGATCTCTAAGATGCCTAGCATCCTTACAAAAATTCTGAGCCCCATGGGGAGTCACAAAAGCAACAATAAATTCCTCCATGTTATGTAATCTGTCTTTCTTAGCCAGACTGGGTTTCAGAAAACAAAACTTTCCACTGACTGTCCCTTTTCAACTATCAACTCTCACCGGCAGAAGTATGTAGGCTGCAATCCTTGTACACCTCTATTCCTCAACTCTTTGGTGCAAATTAACCTTGTCCCATCTGGGGTGCCAAAATGTTGGGTATTCGAGCCAATGATCACACTGGAAATGAGGAACTGCACACCACAAAGCAATGTTTATTAAACTAACACACACATACTGCATTAGCACTGGCAGCCCAGCTTTCAGGTTTCGAGTAATGATCAGTTACCTTCCCCTGGGAGAATGAACCAAACAGGCATGGAGGCTTCAGTACTTCATTTCAGAGTTTGAAGTTCCTCACTTTCCGCCTCTCACAATCTATCATATAACACTTTCCACTAGCTGTTATCTTTACAGAACTCAGCAAAGGCCAAACGAGTAATCTTTTGTTGGGTACATTATTGTATTGTCTCGTCTTATACCATTCTTCCGGTCTGAAACTGCACATTTTTACACATAGCCCTTGCTGTCTCTAATTTTGTTAATATATTCAGCATTTTATCACAGTAACAAGCTGTACACAGTATACTAACTAGTAAGTACATTTTTTTCAGCAGCAAGGACATTAGCAAGAAAGCACTTAGTACAGAAAATATTCTCATTAACCCTTTGCCTTCTCCTGTCAGCACTTAGCAATGTACCAATTTGTCTTATTCCTACATAGAGACTCCCCATCACTGAACACAAGGAAAAAAAAATCAAAGAATGACATTATGTCCCCACTGTCCAGTTTATCTTGGTTGTGTAGTCCATTTGTCACAAAAGTAAAATCATTCAGGTCAGTAACTATGATTCGTTATGAACACATATTAAAAAACTGATGAAAATCTGAAAAGCATTTCATAATTAAACAAACTGTAAAACACATTTAGATGAATATACAGAGTCTTGCATGCTTGTGTATTTACAACCCTCATTCTTATGGTAACTGCAAGTTCAGAATGATTGGTACAACTATAGCTCCTTGACAGTTTTTGTTTGATTCACTCCCTATAACACGGTTATATTTACACTGTATTACTGTCAGTTATTTGAAAACTAAGCTCTCCAATTGCGACTCACAACACTGCATTATCATTATCAATACTTTGTGAGGATTTCACTTCAGTGGTCGCTCTGCCACTTTGGATCCCATCCCACTTCAGTCTGCTTAAGTATGGGAGACGATCACTTCTTCAAATATTGTGACCAGTAAGGATTCTTCAAATACTGTCACCAGTAAAAAAAAAGTCAAAACAGTGAGTAGAGAGATCAATCTTTATTTATAATGACCTGTATAATAGTCAACACTGACTAGTGGAATGTATGAAAATTTTACAGCTCTTTCAAGTTATTGCTGCAATCAACTCGCAAGCAATCTGTCTGCTTATTTAAGTTGGTGTGCATTATTCAAATTACTATCAATATAGCTTCTGGGTCAGTGGCCAGATTGACTTTTCATGATAGAGACACTGAATGTATTCAGTGGTGATGGGAAAAAAACTACACAATTATTAAAAACATTAATAGATTGAAAATGTATTCTCAGTTGCCAAACTCAGTTACATACTAAACAATTTTATTTAAAACTGGAACATAATACAAATCTGCTTTTTAATACAATGTTCACAATTGACAAAATCATGATCTGGACCGAGGCACCTCAAAACACAACTTGTGACAGTCTGCCTTAGCCAGGAGTTGGAAATTGATTTTACAATTTTGAAACCAGTGAGTCCCATCTTCTTTTTGGGCCTGTCAGTCATGGCAAAACACTGATGATCCAAAGAAGATGTTCGGTTCACAAACATTACAGTAGAAGTTAGAAAAAATAAGAAATGTGGATCAGCTCCTTTTTATACCAGAACCACAAAACCAAATGTAAAAACCCCAATCATCATCTCGGTTCTGTGCACAAAGCGGTACCTTTTTAAACACTTTACACTCTTTTTATAAATAAATTTAAGCAGTTCCTGAGAGTGGGAACCGCGCCGCTAAACAGCCTTCTCCAATTCCCAGGAACCGATGTGGAAATGGAGATGTTACAAATATTCACAAATAAAACACCCTAACTAATGCAGAGTTATAGGAATATAACTAAAAGTTAGACTTTTTCAAGACATAACCAAAATAGTAAACTGTAATCAGTCGAGGTGAAGAGAAGACTTTGCAGCGACTGCTTTCTTCAGGCAGAGAAATAAGTCTGCCATTAGAATGCAGAGGTGAGCGTGACCAAACAGTAGAGTTTTGAATTTCATTCTCGCACTCTCTAATTAACATAAAATTCTAATCTCCAGAGTAGCTCATTCCAGGTGAATGACTGCAGTCCTTAAGCATAGGGGAGGGATTCCAGGGATTTAAACAAAGTATTACCCAAGTAAACTATTTAATATAAGTTTATTTAATTGTGTGTGCATATGGATGAGCAATTAAAATATAAACATGGGTTTATTAAAGCACAGTAGGGGTGAAAATAATGCTTCATCAATGTGTGGGGTGTTTGTGATGAGTGGAGTACTGTCTGCACATCTGGCACATCTTTGGCTGGTTTCATCATTGGTGATGTTTGTTGTTGACTGCCATCATCTCTGTGAGCTTATTCTTTATCATGATGCTTTGTTGTGTGGTAGGTTATGATGTGGTTCTGGCTTGAATAACATGCTGCACATGCAATTATTCCCTCACTTCATGAAGCATCTTCCCTCTCTCACAGAATATTCTTAGTGTCAGCAATGACCTAATGCTTTTCCATAGTGTGTGTCTGGGGAGAGGGCAGCTTGAGTGGTTCCATAACATGCAGACTATTCTTTTGGTGTCAACACAGATATCTGAAGTGTGTTTTTGTGTTGGTGAGGTGATGACTGTAATCCTTCTCCCTCCTTGTTGGAACTATGATGATCTGTCCTTCCTTGTGTGTGTTGTTGAATGCAGTTGTGCCTGTGTCCTCCTACCATCATTAATGGCACTGTACCTCAACACCTTGGTCCTATGTCATGCATTTTGTCTGTTTACCATACAGATATCTGCACAGTGTCATCACTAATGCTTGCTCTGTGTTTCATGTTTGTTTGGGGGGTTCTGGTAATGTCAATCACATACTGTGTTTTCCCTGTGGCACATCTCACGTTTTGTCTCTGGTGGTCAATTACTGTGCATTTAATGACATCACGACTATGCCCTCCTACATTCCTAGGTAGCTGAGCTATGACTACACCGTTACAGGGGTGCCTTGTTACAGCTTTTCGCTCACTCCCATGCCCACTGGCAGGCACACTTCATGCTCTGAATGGTGTATTGCTGGGGCTTATGGTGGGTTAAGGTGGATGTCGAATGATGTCACACAGCTTATCAAATAATCACACTTGTAATGTGGTTGTTGTGTGTGGCGATGCCATACTGGAGGTGCTGGTGTTTTGGAAATGGGTGGTTGTACGGTTATACTGACTTTTGAAATGTCCAAATGCATATGCCCTTACTCCAAGTGAGCTCACTACTGCAACACTACAGTGATATGTCAGTGTGATGTTGGTGGCCTGTCACATTACCAGTCCAGCTTGATCTACTTTGTCACAAAGAGTTGCGCACCGTGTTCCCACTGACACTTTGTCCCTTGTTCCAGCCTTTCTCTGCCCTCATTTCCCTACATGTGATCAAAGCACATAACTATATGCAGTGTGGTGCCATATAATGAAAGGCTGAAGTGTTCTGTTTAATGAAAAAATTAGTCTGTCAGTATTTAAATACAGAGCAGTCATAACATGAAACTTTTTTTGGATGATGTGATCATTATGCAATAAGTATTCAAACTGAAATTCACACTTTTACATACATAGGTGTACATGTGGAAAGTGTGTGACAATGCCCAGTGATGTGGTGAATGGATGCTGCAGGTCATATGCACATGCTCATGCATACCTGGATGCTGGAAACAACTTGCAATGTGTCACTCAGCTTTCTGTCTTCCAGTCAAATTGCATGGATGAGAATGTACACGAGTCAACACTGATAGAGTGTGTCATGATGGCTAGACCCATGGATGAAGATCTGGATCCTGTTCAGTAAGTGAAAACATGTAGTCTTTTGAAATGTGTTTAGTAGGAGGCCGGCACAGTGGTGCACAGGGCTGAGGTGTTATGTGCCTTACCTGCTACTATGCTAGCGATGTGGGTTCGGGAATGAGCTTGGGTTGCTAGGGGTCTGGCAGGGGGTGAGAGGATTGAACATCCACTGGATAACTCTCCTCTCCAAGGGTGAAGAGCATGCCATCTATGTCCCTGGCTGACAGCTGGTGGAGGCCTGGTGACAGCATCAGATTTACAAGCATCACTGAATGGATATGCCATGTTTCCGTAGTGTGTGCACCCCCATGCACACATGCTTACATATCACAGTGGCTGGGGAACATGAGGAAAAAATGGAAAAGGTTTGGTGCCAGTTTAATGAAGCACTGCCCGCAGACCCTGTCACTGCAATGCCACCTGGACTACAGCCCCCACTTTTGGATGATAGGTACCAATCAATCAGGAAAATATGTGCAAGATGAGTCCAGGTGCGGTAGATACTGACAGGTGCAGGTAGGAACAGGGCTGAGCAGCCTGCCTGTATCATACATGGGAGAAAAGAAAAAATTACTCACCTTAGTAATTGTGTTTCTTCTAATGCAGTCTTGCTATATTCTGACAATTGCAGTTAGCTCCAGCACTTGAACTGCCCCGGAGAGTAAAGGGTTAAAATTCTTTTTTTTTTTTTTACTTTCTTTCTTTATCCTCCTTCCTACCTCCGGAGCCCCCTCCTTCCGTCCGCTCATGTCCCCCCTTGCCTACCTTAGGAATCTGCCCCTGGAGTGCCCATCCTCCTCTCCTCGCACAGTGGGGTCTGTCCTTGTAGGCGGTCTGGGTGGACTTAGGGCGGCCTTCATCTAGGGCTGCCGGAGGGGATTTTCCATTTTTCTCCCCTTACGTCCCCTACCCTCTGGGACGCCGAACGCTGGGACGTACGTCCCGAGTGATGGAGTGCTCATGCACGCCAGAGCACTCATGCGTCGGGCGACGCCCCTCCTCACCCATTGGATCGGAGCCTCCATCCTCTATTGTCGGTGCTTCCACCGCTATGAGGGTGATGGAACGCGAAGCGTCTAGGTTCCCACCCCTGAGGAAGGAGAGCATCCGCCAGGACGCCGATCCTCCCTCCCTCGCGAATTTCGCCACCCGAGTCCGTCTCGAACCCGGGTCGCGGCGAGGCGCGAGGTGGCGTCTAGCGCCTCAGCCCTCAGCGCCACCGGGCCGGCTAAGGGTTAAAATTCTATGCCAGGCACAGAACGTTGGGCTCAAGCTCGGTTGAAAACTCTGTCTGTGACACTTTGAAACCAAACCGTCAGATTCTTACGAGCTAAAACTCACTGACTATATAATGTGGAAATTGTAAAATTCCTACATAATGAAAATTCCTTCATACACTAGCCAACTGGCAACAAAGACTTTAGATTTCCAAAAGACTCAAGTCAGGAAACCCAAAGACCAAAAAGCAACCAATAAGAAATAAAAAACTCTTAACTAATCAAACACAAAGCACCCAACACAACAGAAGTGAGCTAAAGACACCCCTGGGGTGCAACACTGCACCTGCCCACCCACTTCCCAAAACAGGTTCTGAGAGGGGAGGCAGGGAGGGAGGTCACAATACAGCAAGACTCCATTAGAAGAAACACAATTACTAAGGTGAGTAATTTTTTCTTCAAACAACATGAAGTCTTGCTGTATTTTGACAACTGCAGACTACCAAGCAGTATCTCCAAGGAGGAGGGACAGAACCTACTTTGGGAATAGGCTCCGAAGTACTGCTGCGCCAAACCTAGCATCACTCCTAGTCTGGATATCCAGAGAGTAATGCTTGGTGAAGGTATGAACTGTTTTCCAGGTGGCTGCTTGGCAAATGTCTAACAAAGGAATATCCCTGGCTACAGCCAGAGATGCAGCTGTACCTCTAGTGGAATGAGCCCTCAGGCCTGAGGGTGAAGTTTTTCCCAGTTTTTCATAGCAGAATTGGATACACGACACAATCCACCTGGCAATGTTATCTTGGTGGCAGGTTTTCCCTTACCTACTTCCCCATAAATGAGGAACAACTGAAGGGAGTCAAACCTGTGACCCTTTGTACGTTCTATGTAGTAACTAAGGGCCCTTTTAACATCTAAACTGTATAACCTCTTCTCCCCTGAGGAGGTGTGATCAGTGAAGAACACAGGAGGAGACACAGATTGGTTTAAGTGAAAATCAGAAACCACTTTAGGTAAGAACCTTCTATTGGTTCTAAGGACCACCTTATCTCTAGGGAATGAAATGAAGTCGGGCTCCACTGACAGGGCTTGCAATTCACTGATACATCTAGCAGAAGTAACATCAACCAAAAACACAGTTTTCCAAGTCAAGTACTTGAGCTCTGCTGAGAACAGAGACTCAAAGAAGGGTTGCATAAGCTGAGCAATGCAAATATTCAAATCCCAGGCAGAAGCAGGATCCCTAAAAGGGGGATTGGTATGAAGCAATCCTTTGAAAAATTTACAGAATACAGGGTGAGATGACAGAGAGGAAGACTTCCCCACTGACAGGAAAGCAGAAACAGCTGACAAATGAACTTTGAGAATAGCTGGTTTGAGGCCTAGGCCATTAAGGTAAACCATATAATCCAGAACTGTAGACAACTCAGCAGTATCTGGGGATATATGCTTCTTGGAACACCAAATACTGAACCTTTTCCATTTGGAGTTGTAAGTTTTTCTGGTGGCAGGCTTTTGAGAAGCTTTGAGAATATCCAGAACCCCCTGGGACAGATGTAAGTCTGCATACTCTAACTCCTCAAGAACCATGCCTTGAGATTGAGTGACTGGAGACTGGGGTACCAAATCCTCCCCTGAGAAGAGATTAATAGGTTGTGATTCCTGGGAAGAGACAGGGGAAGATGGACTGCTAGGGACAGTAACAGGGGGTACCAAGGCTGCCTGGCCCAGTCTGGAGCAATCAGAGTCACTTTGCATGGTTGTGACCTTACCTTGACTAGAACCTTGAACAGTAGAGGAAAAGGAGGGAAGGCATAAAGAAATTTCCCTTCCCAGTTCAAACTGAGAGCATCCAGAGGGATTGAGCCCAAGACTAGGGGTCTGCAACAAAACAGAGGAAGTTGGTGATTGTCTGGGGCTGCAAAGAGATCTATCTCCAGAGTGCCCCACCTTGAGAAAAGCACTTTCAACACCAAGGGATCCAGGGACCATTCATGATGGCCCTGGAAAATCCTGCTCAATGCATCTGCTATCACATTGTCCTTTCCTAGGAGGTGGACTGCTACTAGAGAGGTCTGTAGGGAATAAGCCAGGGACCATATTTTCATAGCCTCCATGCACAAGGCCGTGGACCGAGTGCCTCCCTGCTTGTTGATGTACCACATGGTGGTAGTGTTGTTCGTCCTGACCTGAACCACCTTGTTTTGTACTGACTGAGAGAAAGCTTGGAGGGCAAGAAGTACTGCCCTGAGCTCCAGGAGGTTGATATGAAGAAGGGATTCCTGAGGGGACCAAAGTCCCTGGGCCGTGAGAGCCCCCAAATGGGCTCCCTACCCCAAAAGGGAAGCATCTGTGGTAAGAACCACAGAGTGAGTCTGAGTGATAAATGGAACACCTTGCCTCAGATTGTCCAGGTCCTGCCACCACTGAAGGGCCTGAATTAAGGTCTGAGTAACAGGGACTAGCTTGGTGAGAGGATATTTCCTTTGGGACCAAAAAGTCCTCAGATGGAACTGAATGTCCCTCATCTGAAACCTGGCCCCTTGGACCACTGCCGTGGAGGCTGCCATGTGGCCCAGAAGCTGAAGAAAATGCCTTGCTGGTCGAGAAACCAGAGGGAGGAAGGAAGAGGCCAGCTGAGAGATGACTTTTGCCCTTTCCAAAGGAAGGAAAGCTCTTGCCTTGAGTGTTTCCAGCTCTGGTCCTATAAAACTGAGGAGCTGTACTGGCTTGAGAACTGACTTGGGAAGATTGAGAAGGAACCCAAGGGAAATGAGAACTTGCTGGGTGACCTGCAGATCTGACTTGACTTGGTCTGGGGACTGGTCCACAAGGAACCAGTCATCCAGGTATGGAAAAATAGAAATCCTTTTTACTTCTTAAAAAGGCCACCACTACTGCTAGGCACTTTGTAAAAACCCTTGGAGCTGAAGTTAGGCCAAAGGGCATTGCTCTGAACTGATAATGGCCTGAGGGCAATTCGAACCTGAGGTACTTTCTGTGGGAGCACCTGATGGGAATGTGAAAACAGGCATCCTTGAGATCCAGGGAGGCTAGCCAGTCTCCTGGTCTCAGAGAGGGAAAAACTGTTCCCAGAGTCACCATTTTGAATTTTGGCTTTAGCAGGTGCTTGTTTAGGTATCTTAAATCTAGTATGGGTCGCCACTCCCCTGTCTTTTTTTGTGGTAAGGAAGTACCTGGAGTACAGACCTTTACCCCTGTATAGGGTAGGAACTCTCTCTATGGCTCTTAAGCCAGTAGAGAGGAAACCTCTGCCTCTAGAGCAAGGGTTTCTGATGTATTTGCAGGTGGAAAGGATCTGGGTCTCAGTTTCAGAATTTTTTTGAAACTGAGAACCAGCCCCTGGCTTACAACCTCCAGGACCCACTTGTCTGAGGTAACAGACGACCAGTCCTGGACAAAGTAAGCCAGCCTCCCTCCTACCGGAATGGGGGAGTCAACCTGGGCTGACACATCAGGGTGTCTGCTTGGCAGGAGCCTTAAGCTGAGGAATGGATGCAGCCCTGCTCATCCCCCTTCTGCCTCTCCCTCTGAAGAACCCCCTCTGAGAAAAGGAAGAAGAGGCCTGTGCTTGGTAGAAAGGCCTGTGAAAAGGCCTGCCCCTGCCCCAAGCTTGCTGCCTTTGAGGAGTTGCCTGCCTTTCCTTGGCCTGGGCACTCCTGTAAGTGGTCCTGTACTCGTCCATTTTCTTCATGTAATTCTCTGTCTGCTCCCCAAACAGAGAATTACCCACGACAGGGAAATCCATGGCCTTGGCCTGGGTATCCTGCGAAAGGCTAGTACATCTGAGCCAAGCCATTCTCCAAAGAGCCACAGATGTAGCCATGACTCTTGATGACACATCATTGGAGTCCACAGCAGCATGAAATTGCACCTTTGATGCCTCGATCCATCAGCAGCCACCTCCTCCAGCTCCTTGGCTAGCTGGGGGGAAACCTGTTTAGCCAGTGCCAGTACAGTGTCCCACCTGGACTTCTGGTACCTGGCTGCATAGGCCATATAGTTAGCCTGCCTGAGTTCCAAAGATGATGCCATGTACTGCTTCTTTGCCATGGCATCTATCTTCCTGGAGTTTTTGTCTGGGGGGGTATGAAGCCAAGGGGATGTTTGCCTTGTCATAGGCAGCAGCCTGCACTACCCCAAAATGGCTGCATTGCTGATAAAGAAGCTCCATATCTGAGCCTGACAAGGTATACCTCTTGTCCACTCTCTTGTCAACAGGAGGTACAGAGTTGGGAGGCCTAAGAATTTTTTGTGTCTGTTTCCCAAAGGACTTATGGAGGGGAACAGACAGTCTCTTAAGACTCTGGGATGTCCATCATCTCTACAAAGTCAGGCTCCTCTTGATCCTCCACAGCCTCCTCAATAGGAAGCTGGAGGGTCTGAGCCACTTTTCTGTAAAACAAAGTGGGGAGGAGACTCAGAAAGCCTAGGAGGGGAAACACCAGAAGGTCTGTCTGGGGAGATGTCCGGTTCCACAGGCACATCCAGACTTTCACCGTCGTAATCATCCTCTTCAAAATCCCCCTCCTCATCAAACTCCGGTTCGTAAAAATTTTCAGGGTAATAATCCTGAACCGGGGGAACCGACTGAACCGAACCCCTGCCAGAAGGCGCCGGATCGGTTGGAACCGGACGAAGCAATTCCACAATCCAAATAGTTCTGGCTATCTCTTCGGCGGTCGGAACATGAAGTTCTGGATCCGAACCGGCTGATTTATCCTTGCATTTTCTCTTTGTAGGAACTGATCCCTCAGGATTGGCTCTCCTCTTGTCCGAAGAAGTATCGCCCTGGTCAGAGGGCACTCCTTCTGGTTCGGTAGGAACCGAACCGGGCTGGCCTTCCGGGTCAGCGGATTTCTCAGCCTCCTTATCCCCAAGTCTATCCAACCTTTTATCCAACGTAGACTTAGGGAGATTCTTGCAAATTTGGCAGTCTGAATTGAGGTGGTCAAACCCCAGACAGTAAACACAAGCTGTGTGGGGATCGGCCTTAGCAAAGACCTCCCCACACACACTGCAGTGTTGAAACCCAGTGGGTCTGTTTTTTTTCTTGGGTTTGTCAGACATGGCCAACCTAACAAAACTTACCCTTTACAAGGCAACCGCCAGGCAAGACTCCCCTATCGATTTCTCACATGTTATGAGTGTTGCAAAAAAACATTCAATTCACGTTTTTTTTTAAACCAATATGGACCAGTAACCACACACTAAACTTTTTCAGAAAGATTTTCGTCTAAAGGATCGGTTCAGCCGAACCGATCGAAAAACTTTACAATGTCCACACAATAACTATCCACAATAACTATCCTATGTACTTACGGTACCACAGACAGAGTCTCTAACCGACAAACAGAACGTAATGCGGACTAAAACTGACACTTTAACCGCGGTTGAACCGAGCAGAAGGAGAAAATCTCTGGAGTGACTGTTCAGTGAGGCGGAGTAAAGAATCTGACGGTTTGGTTTCAAAGTGTCACAGACAGAGTTTTCAACCGAGCTCGAGCCCAACGTTCTATGCCTGGCATAGAATTTTAACCCTTCACTCTCCAGGGCAGTTCAAGTGCTGGAGCTAACTGCAATTATCAGAATACAGCAAGACTTCATGTTGTTTGAAACCTTAATGGCCAAAAAAAGTGTTATATGGTGCTGCATTTGTGCAACTGCAAGCAAGAATGCCAACCCCTGATTATTGAGGATCTCTGGTTGCTGGTGGCCATCAGTGGGTGAGAGGACAGCGTGGTTGCAGGACTACTTTACTGTCCCTTGGAGGAAGGTTTGCCTGTTCTGCCTTGCCACTGCCATCAGATGGAGGCCTGCTGGTAGGGCAGGTCTGAGGGCAGTAAAGGAATTTATTCAACTGTGTGACTTCTGCACAGCATACATGCACTGAATTTTGCCCCACATATATGGGACTACAATGGCCAGAAAACATGTAAATGATGGCTGACTGAAGTCCTACCCGTGATTACGTGTCATGTTCCACCACTCTCGTCAGCATGATTTTACATACGTTGACCAGTGTGTGGTGGGGACAGATGCACTCACAGCACACAGGTACCAAGGATTTGAGTCAATCAGCATGGACCCCTGACCAGAGGAGGTTAGAGACAGTCTCTGACCATTGCTGCAAGTGGTATCTGATGAGCTGCTTGTTCTGCTTACATGTGAGTCTACAAACCTTTGTGTCCCTAAAAATATGTTTGCAGTGCTCAGTTATCTATTATTCCTGTAATCAGATTTATACAATAAACTGTGTAGTAACTTCAAACCCAAGTAGAAAAACAATGTACTATAAGGTAAAACCATTAGACATGCATGTTATGCACTTTCTACAAATCATCAAAAAATTATGTATGCATTGCAATTAAAGTTAAAACTTTTATTTATGTATCATAAACAGCAAGGTTAATACAACCCTTGGTAGCACCATCCTAACAAGGCTTTATCAGGAATATCCATGATGAAAAGTTATTTGTAAGGCACACCACATGAGTGAACTGTTCATGTTTTTTTATGCAATGTAAACACTCGTACACACTGAAAGTATGAAGTTGCTAATGTTAATTCAATACACCGATAACTTACAATAGCAATTTCAGGTGCTGGTTTACTTCATATGACAGCAAGCATACTGAGGCTTTGAGCAATAATATGAACAAAACACAGACATTAGGTACTTTATAGCTTGGTTTTTACAGTGCAGTGATGATATATGCATCATTACATGGCACCATAAAGCATGGTTTTGTGTCACGGTACACACGACTCCATTTTTATAACGCATTCTTGAATACAGTTTCTGCTCTCAAATCATACAAGGCTATGTGACTCAACATGATAAGATGGTAATACAGTCTGTCATTGATGTGCTACTATTCACGCAGCTGTCATGACTCAAGTAGTCACTGTAAATTTTTGTGTTTTGTGACATGTTGGTAACTGACATTGTCATTGATTATGACTACATCAGCATTTATGGTTGCAAGAAATCCTTATAGAGTTCCTGTGCATTTTATTGAGCCAATTCTATGTTTTCAATGTATGGTTGCATCCATACTGACAATGCAAGTGTTCATTAATTTACTTTTCTTTTTTTCAGTGAACAGTGTTGGATGGCATATCAAAGATATACACTGTGGATTTGGAAACAACTGGGCAAGGGCAATCATAAAGTGATTCTAAGATCTGCAGTGCACAACATACATTCCCAGTTTCCATCGCAGTCATACACCAGTTTAAAGGAAGCACAATAACTATGTCAATGTAATTTCTGCACTGAGTAGTGTTTGTTAATATCGAAAACAAGTAACAGTTTACTTTTTATTAACAGGTTTGATTTGCATTTGAACCAAATGTTACTGAATTAAGTCAGCTGGGGCCAGATATTCAAAGGTTTGCCCAGGCACAAAGTCGGATTTCCAAGGGAGTCCCATATTCAAAAGCCTAGTTAGCACGGGCAAACAGGATTTGAGCTCAGGCAATATTCAGATGGGGGCACAATGCAGATGAAGGGGCGGGGACCAGAATATTGGCGCAGTCCAACAGTCAGAGTGTTTGCACTGTGCAAAGCTATTTTGCATGGTCCCTTTGGGTGGCGCAGACACCGCCGACCCAAATCACAACTTACTCCCGTGCAACCCTAGCGGTTGGCGGAGGAGGTGCATCGGCCCTCACAACCCCCAACACAGTAGTACCTGGTATCTAAAGGTGCCCCCTCCAACTGCCGGTCCGATGTTATGAATTAAACTTTCCCTGGTTTCAAGTGGTCCCCCTTCCCCACAGATCACCAGCCCGATGCAAAAAAATAAACTTTCCCTGGTGTCTAGTGGTCCACCCACACTGATCACTGGCCTGATGTTATGAATTAAACTTTACCTGGTGTCTAGTGGTCATGCCCCCCCCGGCCGATCGCCAGCCCAGTGTTATGAATTAAAATTTCCCTAGTGTCTAGTGGCCCCCCCTTCCCCGCCAATGGCCAGCCCGATGTGAAAAAAGAAACTTCCCCATATGTGCCGATCGCTGGCTGATGTGAAAAAACAAATTTTCCCTAGTTGTCCGGTGGCCCACCCCCCCCCACCGATCATCAGCCAGATGTTATGAATAAAACTTTCCCTGGTGTCTAGTGGTCCACCTCCCCTCCAATCGCTGGCCTGATGTTATGAATTAAACTTTCCCCGGTCTCTAGTGCCCCCCCCAGCTGGCCCAATGTGAAAAAGTAGACTTTCCCTGGTATCCAGTGGTCCCTCCCACCACCCGTTCACATGCCCAATGTTTCAAAACTGATTCCCTGGTGTCCAGTAGTCCCTCCATGCAAATCCCCTGTATACTAAAGTGAAACCATACCCTGGTGTCCAGTAGACCCCCATCCCTATCCCTGATCCCCTGTATACTAATGTAACGCCATTCCCTGTTGTCTAGCAGACCCCCTACACTGGCAGGTAGTGCACCATCCCTGCTCCCCCCATCCCAACCCAGAGCTGGCGACCAGCACAGCCCTCCCCTCTGCACCACGGTCGGCCACTGACAGAGCTGTCAATGAGCACATATTGTACATAGTATGTGCTCACTGACAGCTCAGTTGGTGGCCGGCTGTGTTGGAGAGCGGAGGGCTGTTCTGGTAGCCGGCTTGGGGTCGGGATGGGGGGACACGGGGTGGGCGCACTACCTACGTTAGTATACAGGGGATGGGGGATAGGGAGGGGGTCCACTAGAAACCGGGGAATGGTTTCACGTTAGTATGCAGGAGATAGTGATGAGGGGGGCCACTGGACACCAGGAAATTAGCTTTGAAACATTGGGCAGAGGTGCAGGTGGGAGGAGAGACCACTGGATACCAGAGAAAGTTTATTTTTCACATAGGACCCACGATCGGCAGGGGGAGACCACGAGACACCAGGGAAAGTTTGATTCATAACTTCGGCTCAGCGATTGGCAGTGGGGGGGGGGGACCCCTAGCACCAGGGATAGCTTTCCCAGACCGGGCAATTAGTGGGCGGTGCTGCATAATCCAGCCTAGCTCCACATGCAAATGAGCCCATAATGGGCATGCAAATGACCCCTTAGCACCTTGTATGCCCAATGAGCTCACTTGCATGGGTTTGTTTGAATAGCGGAAATTTAACACAGGCACAAGCCATTGTGGCACCCTACTGCGGAAGCCACATCTGCCCAACACTAAAAGGCTTAGTGCTGGGCTGACACGGCCCTATATTCAGTTGAATAGCGCCGGTGCACTATTCCATTGAATCTAGTATCTTTGGGCACCGGGCAAACACAAGGTGCTGGACAAACAGTTGCCCTCCACTTTGCGCATTTTTGACTATCAGGCCCCTGATGTGTTATTCATAGGTTTTGATTGTTATCCATAAGAAAAATGCTGAAAAAGCAAAATGTCCTTGGTAATGTAATAGTTGGTCATATTACTTTCATGCAGCAGTTTACTTCTTGTTAACCGGTTTTATGCAAATGAAAACTATATGTTTTTGAAATCAGTCAGCTGATGTGTTATTAATCATACTTTTGTTGTGAAATCTAATTTTAGCAAATTGATCCTGACACCTTGTTTGTGCAGGGGCTGGCAACTCATGTCCAGGAGCTCCCCCTTCCCCATGACCTAAAAAGCATATCTTAAGTTTTATGTGCAGTGGATGATCACTTATTTAAGTTAGAAATACCACAATCATACTTCATGCTTCACTTGAACATGCCAAGCACATACCGCAGCCTCACAACAGATACAGCATTCTTGTAACCCAAAGGTGTGAAGCTGCTGCTGGGATATACACTACATGGAAATGCTAACAGCAACAGCAGTGGCAGCATTTGCATAGTACAGAAAATTGTGACATGTGCAGGTCCATGCTGCAGTGGGTAGTATTATATGTTATATGAACACTTAACATGAACAACTGCAATTTATAAATTGTACTGCTATGCGCCCTATGTATAGACCTTTAGCACCTGCCCCACAGTACGTCATTGTAGCGGTGCAATCTGTTTGTTTCTGTATGGGGCGTTCAGCAGCTTTGGTCAAATCCTATTTATACTACCCTTCCATTCATCTACATATGATCCCTTGTGTGTCATCCATTTCTGGTTGACACAGTTTTTACTTGCTAACAGCATTATTCAAAACAAGTATTTTAGGAGTCTGTCCTTCACTTTCTTAGGGTAATGTTGTAATAAGTACATTGTCGTTGTCACAATAATCTTGATTCTGGAAGACTGACAATATTAATTTCTCTACTCCTCCAAAAAAGTATCATATATGAGGGCAGTCACACATTATGTGTGTGTGTGTTTGTTTAGTCAGTACTTCCACATAAATCATCCTACTGGCTCAGCTGCATCATGTCCAATATCCTGTGGTGGCTACTGTATTACAAATATAGTGCACCAAGTGTCTCCAAGCATACTCAAGCCAGACATGGGACAAAGATATTCTCCCAGCATCACACCACTCCCAGTAACATTCCTCCCCCATGTTATGGGGTCCCCACTTGTATCTGTCCACGTCTGGGCTATGTATATTTTCCTTATTCAGTTCCACAGTTCATTACTGGTGGTTGTGGCAATGCTGTGACACTAGGCAGGGGCTGTATAAATACATTTCAAGTGAACACACAATTTAAAGAGCTAGTGTGGCAAGTGTTTTTAAATTTGTTTGTTGATTTGATAGTTTTATCACAGCACTCAAAATATGATCTTTTGTTATATCTGTCATGGCTCTGGGAAGGACTGCTTATCGCGTGTACCCGGCAGCAGAGAATAAAGTGACGCTGTGGGAGGAAAGCTGCTTAGTACATTTGAATGACTCACTCCACTGACATAACACAAAATGTGAAACCAAGTTCACATTATACTGATTTAATATTACAGCTGTAATGTCCATTTCACTTACTTTTCGTTTATGAGTATGAATTGTTTTGTTAGGATTTATTTAGGATTTTCCTTTTTTGTTAGATTTGATGTGAGCAAGGTAAAACATATGAGAAAGGATGTCTGAAACAGGCACACTGAATCAGGCACACTGTTCAGCCTTTTTAAGAATTTAAAAGTGAGAGAATACTTGAAATCCATTAAAAAAGTTTGCAGATACTCTGACTACCATTTTAGTGATTATGTGTAAATGTTGCAGCTTGAAATGATCATGGTATTTATCTTCAAGTTGCTTATGATTTACTGTGACACATTTACAAATAATTATATATGGCTTATAATGAAATTATATTGAAATGATTTGTGCCTTCTTCTCTGTATTTTGTCCTAGGAAGGGTGCACATCAGTGAGGATTCTTGCTCATTTCAGATATGCACCCTGTGTTAGCCTAACTAGCAGCTGTGTACAGGTTGTGGGCAATCCTGCCCCCACCTCACATCAAATAAAGAAGACATCGGGAGGGTGTCTGCCTGCCTGACCATTCGGTGTCGTCTGATATTGGGGGTCTGCATGCAGTGCTTATCCATACCCTCCCCAATCCCTCAAACACCTACTATTGACCTGCAGATAGCAGAACTGATCTCTGTTTGTCCCCATGACACTGCTGCTGTCTAAGCCCAGTTCATTCTTGCATGGTTTCAGGCTGCCTTCTCTGTTTGAGCTGCTCCTGCTGTTTGACAGCACTGACAGGTGGTAGCCTAGATCACAGAGAAGTCTGTGAGCACTGAGTCACCAAGAGATGGGGACAGGTAGAGACGAAGGTAATTCAGCCAGAGGAAGCAGGGAGACTTGGATACCCTGAAATGGAGGCAGATGAGTGACTGGGGAGTCTAAAGTTGGGGCAACAGCAGAGAGAGACAGAGACGTGGTACCTGGGGCCATGACGTGGCCATCAGGGAACAGGGATAACATACAGCCAAAAGGGTAATAGTGTACAGGAGAGAGTGAGTGTGTGTGTGTTTATGGGGGGTACATCACTGGACAGGAAACCCTGCATATACTTTGGGATCAGCTATTTCAATTTCTCTAAACCTGCCAGTCAGATGGAAACCTTTCGGTAAAGACAACGGTAGATAAAAAAAAAACGAACCGGTAAGTTAGTAATTATCTTGTCAGGTTTCACAAATGAGAGACCTCACAGATAAGCATGGAATCTCCTGGTTTCTTTCCCCCTCACAATGTCACTTCCAGTTTCTTCCCCTCTGATGGTGATCTACACTGCTCAGCATTCTGAAAATTTGCAGAATGGTAAAAATATAAATTCAGATTCACATATGGGCAAGATGGAATAAAACCTGGGTCAGTTCTTCACTGTTCACATTATCTTACAGCCTTAAAAAGCAAATCTGATCCACAGGCTCTCTAAATTACCAAGCAGGATCCTGATCTTTGCCCATGGGAGAATCCATCATGATAAACTCTATCAATCTACCTCCTCCAGTCCCTATAAGCATTGGGAAGGAGTTGTGTAGTGAATGCCAGAAAACCCCCAATGTGACAGACCCAGACCATGTGGTGAGTTAAACACAGTTTGTGTCCAGATCGCAAGGATCCTGACTATAATAGTATAGTGTATGGTGGAATGTCGTTCTCCACTGAAATCCATCGCTGTCGAAATGTTGTTCTCCTACACTAGTGACGTTCGCAGTGCAGCAGAACGATTTTTTGTTCTACTGTACTGTGCACGTCACACACTGTGTCCTCGAGCAGCATTTGACAGTTAGGGCTCACGCCACAGACAGGACACATAGCGAAAGCAGCAATGTTGGCGGCAGTACTATCAAAGCCACTATCGGAACGGGATAGATTCATCCTCGATCAGGAAAACAAAAAAACGGCAAAGAAAACGAGAAATGACATGTGGCAATTACATAGCTTCCTGAGAGACAACGACGAGCACAGGGCAATACATGATATTCCCACTACAGAGTTAGACCCACTGTTAACCGATTTTATCTATAAAATAAGAAGATTAGATGGCAGTGAATAAACAGTTATAATGTCAAGCATGAAAACATTCAAAATGTAAAGTTCTTTTTTCCTTCAAGTAACCCAGTAAAAATGTTCTGAAGCAGAAACATGCTGTCGTGATTTTCTTTTTCCCCAAAAAATGACGATCCAGCATACACTATAAAGAAAAGTGCATGGGGAACAGTTGACAACAGGGCTAATCTTTCACCTCGTTGGCACTATGATGACGGATTACCTCTCGAGCTGCGCTCTCGAGGTAATCCGTCGTCATAGTGCCAACTCGGTGAAAGAATAGCCCTGTTGTCAACTGTTCCCCATGCACTATCCTATATGTTTCCATAATGTTTACTACACTTCCACTGGTGAGTTACAAAGAGTAACCGTGCCATGTCCCAAAATGGTATCAGGTCCTTTACATATCTGGCCACTATAAGAGGGGTCACTTAGTGTACAACGCACATAATAAAAAACGTCTATTCTGTAAAGCATCCTGGGTAGTTTGATAACAATATATTTACTTTCTTTCAGTTCACAGAGGTGGTGGAAGAGTGCTTTTTGTGGTTAATTCTAACAACACTAGATTAGTTTTATGCATTTTTGGTCCTACTACTGTGATGGAACAGTTTACAATTATTTTTAACTGATTTGATTGGCAAGTAAACCATATGCTTGTGCACTAATTAAGTCGATGTGATGTTCATTAATTT
The DNA here is from genome assembly GCA_016271365.2 of Neoceratodus forsteri. Taxonomy (NCBI): domain Eukaryota; kingdom Metazoa; phylum Chordata; order Ceratodontiformes; family Ceratodontidae; genus Neoceratodus; species Neoceratodus forsteri. The sequence continues at coordinate 703,555,776 of CM028135.1, read as the reverse complement.
TGAACATTACTCATAAGAATAACGGACTTGGTTCTGTCACTGAATGTTTTTCATACTATTTATTTATTGATTATTCGGACACACCTTTGAGCTGAACTAATTTACAAAGGTTCCACATCACATTTACAGAGCTACAACAGAAGTATTAGGACATAACACACAGTTCATTTAATAAAACAGCAACTTGAATATTCTTGTTTGTCAGAGCTGCCACTTCATAGAAGTGTTGTCAGAAAGGTAGGGTAGGAGGAGGGGAGAGGAAGGGAGGTAGTAAATAGGATAGTAAGTAGGAGGGGAGAGGAAGGGAGGTAGGGAATAAGATAGTAAGTAGTAGGTTCAGGGAGGAGTTATGTCTGACTGCACATGTCTCCGACTGTGCTGAAGCTTGCTGCGTGTTGGAGAACGTCGCCTCCATGGAGACACAGCTCGGGAATCTAGGATGAAGAAAGGAGGGCATTTCAGTTAAAGCATCGAGTCCTCAGGTCCTTTTTTCTCCTGCTCTCCGTCCCCCTCCTTTTTTTAATTTTTTCCTCTCTAGCAGTAATGTAATGTAGCAGCAGTGTTTGGGGCTTTTTCAATGGTTGCTTTATTGGGCACTGAACCGAGTGGTTAATAGCTCTTCTCTCACGCTGCGACTCTCCCCACAGCGGGGTATGTCAAAAAGTTATCGTCGGGCAACAGAAATTCCATGGGTATCGAAGAATTTGGACTGTTGATTCTCCTCGTCGAGTGCAGAGAGTTTCTGAGAAACATAACTGCAAGACGGCGAGACATTAAACAAAGAGTCACCAACTAGGAAGCTTCATTTCTTCATACCTCGTGGGGAGACAGGTAACCCTCTGGTTTGGGAATCCCAGGTAGAGGGCTTATTTACCTTTTTAAAAACCAAGGTAAAACTTACTGTCTCTAAAGAACCTGGTACACGAGGGAGAACGCAGAAATTTATGCCCTCTACAGGCTTAAGGAAGGGGGAAGGGGATAGAGAGAAGGAGGGAAAAACACTATAAAAAAGACATCTATCTGGGGGGTTCTAAAACATCGAATTCTGTTATATCTAATGGTGCAATACTAAACTCCCCAATTGTTTTTTTATGATCTGTGGCTATGGCTGCATCAGCTAAATCTAGGAGCACCAGAAACCAAGATAAAGAGAAGGATAGGGAGGGTTTGTCTAAGTCTGACAAGACTAAAACTCTGGCTGAAGAATCTCCAAATGAAAATAAAGAAAATACAAAAGAGATTCTTTCAAAGGAAATGAAACAAGGTTTTTCTTCAGTTATTCTGCTGTATCTCCTTTAACTATGAAACTTTCAGAAGCTGTTGAAAAATTTGAAGGCCTAGCTTTGTGCACTATGGAGTGTGAGGAACGAATTGGGAAGATTGAGGATGTTATTCCCACAATGGCCAAGAATGTTGAAAAAAAGCAGTAAAGAGTTGGAACTGCTTAAGTCTAAAATTGAAGACTTAGAATCTAGATCTTGTTGTGCTAATTTAAAGATTGGTGGTTTACCTGAGGGGGGCAGAAGGTTTAGACCCACTCACATATTGTGAGGAATTGTTAACATCAGCTATGGGCTTTGAATTTCCTCAACAAAAAATAGAGCTTGATAGGGCCCACAGAGCCTTTGGTCCTAGGCATGACCATTCTAGATCTAGATGTATGTATATTAAAACCCTTAGATACCAAGATAAAGAGAAGATTCTCACAAAAGCACAAACTGACAAAGGATTATATTACAAAGGTGTGAAATTACAGATTTTTCCAGACATCCCTCCCACTATCCTTTCAAACGAAAAAAGCTTTGATAATATCAGAGACAAATTAAGAAAAGCAGGCATTTCATTCATGCTGCTTTACCCTGCAAAGCTCGGGATGGACCTGGATGGGAAAATATTGTTTTTTCACTCCCCATTGGAGGTTGAAGAGGCTTTGGCCACCCACTCTAAATATTCAACAAATCCTCCAGATGCTGGCCCACAGACATCCACTTCATCACCCCCTGATGGATAGCTGGGATTATATATAAAGGGGGAAAAAGGGGGAGGAGGAAAAAAGGAGAATGAGGGGGGTTGGGAAAAGGAAAAATGAAGGAAGGGGAAAAGAGATAAAGGAAAGGGAAAAGAGAAGGGAAATGAAGGGGAAGAAAGAAAGAGAGGAAAAAAAGGAAAAGTTATGACAAGGTTGGTATAACGTTAAGAGAGGGAAGAGCTTAGTGAAGGGGGGGCAATAGCTTGTGATTTTTAAGCAATAAATATATTGGGAGGGGGCAGAGAGAGGGGGAAGGCACCAGAGGTTGAGGCAAAAAGAAAAGGAAGAAAAATGAAAATGCCTTCCTTGCTTATATTATTATTTTTTTTTTCCTCTGGGAGGTGTAATGCAGGCTTTATCCAGTTTTACAAGTTTTTGCATTCAGCAGAGGTTCAGTAACCACTTTGGGGGGTAGAGGCAGTCCATTTGATTTTAGGATGCCTGGTAAGAGAAAATCAGGATGGGAATACACAGTGTTCTAAATGTCAGAAGGGGGTGTTTAATTAGCTTTTACTTTTTTTTTTTGTCAATTAGTTTGCAAATGGGTATAAAAATAAACTTAATAAAAAAAGGTAACAACGAACAAAAGATTTAAGCGTGGGTGCATCACTCTATAGTTTCATTTTTTTATTCTGAGTGGAGGGTTATTTTTAAAAATGAGTTTGAAGCACAAATCGGTCCACAGCAGCTGTGGGGGGTTTCTACTGGCCTTGGCTTCTTTAAGAGATTTTTATTAGTCCTCAAAAGAGTGAGAGAGAGGGACAGGGAACCATTGTGGGGTTATTGAGCTGGATTCTGAGATTTATGCTCTATGTCTGAGTTTAAGATTTTATCCTGGAACCTGAATGGATCTAGAGATAGGGCCAAGATTAGAAAGTTGGAAAAAATAGCCAATAAAAGAAAAATGTATTTATTATTGCAAGAAACGCACTTTAATAATAATGATACTGTTTTTTGGGGGGAACTTACTCAGAGCTACAGGTTATGATACCACCTTTTCAACTCAAACTAGGGGAGTGGCTATTTTCATAAAAAAATATTTGAATCACAACCTTCTTGGGTTCTCAGTGGACAGACTGGGGAGGTTTGCAATAGCAGAGGTCTCTTTTAAGGACAATAGTTATACCTTATCTTTATTATATGGTCCTAACACTGAGGAGCCGGGGTTCTTCATGGAATTCATAACAGAAGTGGCTCAATTTAAATCTGCTCTTATTATTGGTGAGGATTTTAACCTAACACTTCTTCATTTAGACAGGGTCCCTCCAGTACCTGAAAGAAAAAAAATATAGTAGCACAACTTAAACAGCTAGTGAAAGATCAACGGCTTCAAGATCCTTTCAGAAGTCTATATGTCTCCTTGAAAAAATTCTCCCACTATTCTAAAGTCTATAAAACCTATTCTAGGATAGATTTTTGATTTCCCAATCTCTTATAAAAGCTATCGGTAACATAATTTACAAACCAATAAGAGTGCCAGATCATGCACCAGTATTAATAAAAATAAATTTATTTCAGCAAAAAACTGTAGGTGTAGTCAAATTGTCAATTGATAAGTATCTTTGGCGTTATCCAGGATTTATAAATAAAATACTACAGGAATTAAACTGGTTTTGGAAAAATAATGAAAACAAGGGACAAAGCTCTTTTGTTGTCTGTGATTCTATGAAGGCCTATTTTTGGGGCTGGATTTCTGCACAGTAGGGCATTAGACAGGGACGTTGGGGGTAAAGAGGTACAGAAATTAGAGGCTGAACTCTTGCAGGCTCAAGAGGAGCATGTAATAAACAGGACTGAAGAAGCGGAAATGAGAATTATTACAGCTAGAGATCAGCTGGAAAAAATGTTGCAGGATCAAGCTAATAATGAAATGTACAGGGCAAAAGCTAAATATTATTGCTTTAGTGATCTCCCTAGAAAAAACCTTGCTTACCAACTAAGCAAAGACACAAGGAAAAATCAAATTAACGCTATAAGAAGTGAAGGTAATTTGTTATTATCATCTGAAGAGGAAATGAATAATACATTTAAGATATATTATCAGAAGTTATATACTCCAGAGACTCAAATTGAAACTACTCAAATTACTGACTATTCGGCACAACTAGATCTCCCAAAACTTCCTATGATATTGACTGGCTAAATAAAGAAATAACTGAGGAAGAAATAATCTCTACTATAAAAACTCTGTGTCTGGGCCCTGATGGCTTATGCACTAAAGCTCTTTGTGTTTTAGCTTGTTTTTTGTTTTTATTGGGGTCACCACAAGCCAACCCAGATAGACCAACTTAGGGTAGCTGGTTCATTCCACTAGGGTGTCATACAGATGAGGCACACTGATGAGTCCTGGTAGGATGAAACACATGTCTGTGTCTTCTGTTGGCACCCTTTGCAGACTGTGTGAGAGGCCTTTTGGCACCATGCATTTATGCTTAAAGTTGAACCAGCATAATATTTTGTGGTGATTTTCATATAAAGCCTGTGATGCATTGCATTATGGGGGTATGTGTGGTTTTGTATTTCTTTGAAACTTGGCTTCTCGGCCAATGCCCTTTGGGGTAACCCTTGCCTCAGTGCTTACGCACTTAGGCTCTTTGAGTGAAAGCACATCAGAATGCATAACTGACATGGAAAAGCAGAAAATATTACTTACCATAGTAATCTTGCTTCTTCCAAGGGAATCTTACTGAATTCTGACGAATGCAGTATGGTCTCACCATAGGACTGCTCCGGAGCAGAAATGGTTAATAGAACCTATGCTAATAGTGGAATGTTAGGCTCAAGCTCGGTTTTCAAACCATTGTCCCTGGTTGCACTTCCTGCAACCATCAGATTCTTATGAAGCATTCAGAAGCTAAAACTAACATGCTAACTAATCTATTACAATATAACAAAATAAAGCTCATTTTTGGACAAACCCTTCTGAAACAACAAGAGCCTCCTCCAAGACTCAAGTCAACAGATGCCCAAGAAATAAAGCAGGTATGCCCACAGGTTTCCCACAAACATATACAGCTGGTATGCAGTGACCTGTAGGTCCTAGAAGGGGAAGAAGGGTGGGAGCTCAGAATACAGTAAGATTCCCTTGGAAGAAACAAGATTACTTTGGTAAGTAATGTTTTCTTCAAACCCCAGGAAATCTTACTGTATTCTGACAAATGCAGAGCTACCCAAGCAGTGCTTTGGAGGCAGACAGAGGACCTATTTAGGAAACAGGCTCTACAGGACTGCTGTGCCAAACCTGGCATCACTCCTAGTCTGGGTATCCAGGCAATAATGTTTGGTGAATGTGTGAACTGTTTTCTAAGTAACTGCTCTGCAGATTTCCAGTAGAGAAATATCTCTTGAAGCTGCAATCAATGCAGCTGTTCCTCTGGTGGAGTGGGCCCTGAGACCCTGTGGAAGCTGCTGCGCACATTGCCATAACAGAACTGGATACATGCTACTATCCATCTTGCAATGGACCTTTTCGTGGCTGGTTTACCTTTTCCTACTTCCCCAGAGGTCAAGAACAGCTGGGTATTGTCTCCTCTGTGGTCTTTTGTATGCTCCAGGTAGTAACTGATAGCTGTTTTTACATCAAGGTTATGCAGTCTATGCTCACCTTAGGTGGAATTGTCAGCGAAAAAGACTGGCAGTGTAATGGACTGATTAACATGTAAATCAAACACCACTTTGGGAAGAAACTTATTATTGGTGCTAAGGACCACCTTGTCCCTGTGGAATGCAATGCAGTCAGTCTCCATGGACAAAGCCTGGAGCTCACTAATACTTCTGGAGGAAGTAATTGCAACTAAGAACACAGCTTTCCAGGTTACATACTTGAGATCAGCAGATGACACAGGCTCAAAGGGTGACTGCATGAGCTGTGCAATACATATGTTCAGGTCCCACACTGGAGTGGGAGTCCTATGTAGGGGATGCAGATGTAACAGCCCCTTAAAGAAGTTCCTGAACACTGGATTCAAGGCCAGAGATGATGCCTTGCCTGCTGACAGATAAGCTGAGACAGCTGCCAAGTGCTCTTTCAGAGTGGATGGTCTCAGACCAAGGGAATGGAGATGGCTTAGGTAAATCAGGACAACTGGCAAACCTGCCTGAGTGCAGTCCAGATTCTTGCTCTGGCACCAAATGGAGAATCTTTTTCCACTTGGACGTGTAGGTCTTCCTAGTGGGGGGCTTTCTAGAAACCCTCAGGATTTCCATGACTCCTTCAGAGAGATTCAGCTTGGCATACTCTATGTCCTCAAGAGCCAGGACTTCAGCCTGAGAGACCAAAGGCTGAGGCATAGGATCCTGCCCTGGGAAGACGTCAGCAAGTTGTGCTTCTTGGCTAGGTTGATTGGTCTGGCCACTGACAGTGCCAGAACCAGGGAGTACCATGGCTGCATGGCCCAGTCTGGAGCAATGATGATCACTGTAGCCGGATGGGATCTGAGCTTGTTCAGGACTCTCAGCAACAATGAGAATGGAGGGAAGGCATACAGAAACTTACCTGTTCAATCCAGGATCAGTGCATCCAATGGGACTGAACCCCTCACTGGGGGCCTGCAGCAAAATTGAGGAAGCTGGTAGTTGTCTGGGGCTGCGAAGAGGTCTATCTCTGAAGTGCCCCACCTTCTGAACACAATCTGTAACACCTGCTTGTTCAGGGACCACTCGTGGTGGTTCTGATTGATCCTGCTCACAGCTCCTGCCAGTACATTGTCCTTCCCTGGCAGGTGGACTGCTGACAGGGAAATTCCCAGAGAGTACACCAGATTCCAAATTTTCATGGCTTCTGCGCACAGGGGGGTCGACCTTGTGCCTCCGTTTGCTGATGTAGTACACTGTGGCTGTGCTGTCTGTCCTGACCTGCACCACCTTTACTTGTTGCATGCTGGTGAATGCCTGGAGTCCCAGGAAGACTGCTCTGAGCTCCAGCAGGTTGATGTGCAGCAATGTCTCTTGTCTGAGCCATGTGCCATGAGCAGTGTGCTCCTCCACATGTGCTCCCCACCCCAGTAGGGAAGCATCTGTGATTAGCACTAAGGAAGAGTTTTTCTGCAAGAATGGCACAACTCATCTGAGGCTGTCCATGTCCAGCCACCACTGAAGTGCTTGCAGAAGTGTTCATGTAACTGGTACCAGTTTTGATAGTGAGTCTCTTTTCTGGTGCCAGTGTAGTTTGAGATGATACTGGATATCTCTCATTTGGAATCTTGCACCTGACACTGTTGCTGTGGAGACTGCCATATTGCCCAGCAACTGTAGGAAGTGTCTTGCAGGCCTTAGGCTTTGCAGCTTGAAGGTACTTGCCATCTGCATCAGGCTGTCTGCCCTTGTCTGTGGAAGAAAAGCCTTTCCCCTCACAGTATCTAGCTCTGCCCCTATGAATTCCAGGAGCTGTACTGGCTCCAGTATGGATTTTTTCAGGTTGACCAGGAACCCTAGTGACTGAAGTACCTCCCGTGTGAGTGCCAGGGATTCCCTTACTTGTTGAGGGGATTGCCCCATGACTAGACAGTCATCCAGGTAAGGGAATACTGCAACCTATTGCCTCCTCAGATGTGCCACAACCACAGCCAAGCATTTTGTGAACACTCTTGGAGCAGAAGTAAGTCCGAAAGGCATTGCCTTGAACTGGTAATGGCCTGAAGGCAGTCTGAATCTTACAAATTTTCTGTGGGACTGCCTGATTGGGATGTGGAAGTATGCATCCTTTAGGTCTAGAGATACCAGCCAATCCCCTTGCTTTAGGGTTGGAAGGATTATTGTCAAGGTCACCATTCTGAACTTTGGTTTTACCAAATGTCTGTTCAGGTGCCTGAGGTCCAACATGGGTCGCCACTCCCCTGTTTTCTTTATTGTGAGGAAGTACCTTGAATAAAGCCCTTTTCCTCTCTGTGCCTGAGGAAATGGCTCTATTGTCCTTTGGGACAGAAGGTTGGATACTTCCCCTTCCAGTAGTAATGTTTCTGATGGGGAACAGGGTCTGAACACTCCTGCCCTCAGCTTTGGCATGAGATTGAAGCTGAGAGTTAGGCCCTGGCCCACTACTTCCAAAACCCACTTGTCTGTGATGATGGTTTGCCATTCCTGGAGGCAATGGACCAGCCTGTCCCTTACTGGGGTTGGGGAGGCGACCCGGACAGACACCTCAGGGTGTCTGCTTGGCTTGGGATGCTGTATGAGTGCTGGGGCTGGTTCAGTTGCCACCTCTTCCTCTAAAATACCCTCTCTGAGCTTGGTACTCGGGAAAAGTTTGAAGCTGGAAGGAAGGCCTATAGTGTCCCCTGCCTCATCCTTCCCAGGCTTGTTGCTTCTGGGGGGCAGATGCTTTTTCTTTTGCAGAAGCACTTTTATATGCTGTCTTGTAGTCATCCATTTTCTTCATGTAGGCCTCTGTCTGTTTACTGAACAGGAAGGTAAGCTCACATGGGAAAGCCAAGGCTTTGGCTTGCATATCTTGGGTCAGATTAGTGGTTCTGAGCCAAGCAAACCTTCTGAGTGTCACCGAAGAAGTCATTTGTCTGGCAGCAGTGTCATTATTATCCACTGCCATCCAAAATTGGGCTTTTGATGCCTCTATGCCCCTTTCTGCAGCTTCCTCCTGGTCGACTGCCATACGGGCTGGGACAGACTTTGAAATGTCCATGGCAGTGTTCCATAAAGTCCTCTGGTATCTTGCAACACAGGCCATACATGATGCCTGCTTGATAATAAGAGAGCTGCCAGGTAAACCTTCTTGGCAATAGAATCCATTTTCCTGGAATCTTTGTCTGGAGGGTGAGATGCCAAGGGTATGCCAGCCTCATCACAGGCTGCAGCCTGCATTACTCCCTCATGGCTTGAGCATCCAAACAGAAATTCTGCTCCACCCCTAGCCACCCAGTACTTCTTGTTCACTTTTCTGTCTACTGGTGGCACAGAAGTAGGGGTCAGCAGGACCTTGCTGACCTCTTTTTTCAGGGATTTGTGGATGGGCAATAACAGTCTTTTGGAGACTGGAATGTCCACCATCTCGTTGTAATCCTGTTCCTCCTCCTCATCAGTGGATTCCTGAGTAGGGAGGTCCAGGGATTGGGCCACTTGCTTTATAAAAGCAAAGTGGGAAGTATAGTCCTCAGTCCCTTTGTCAGGGGAATCAGGACAGTGGGGATCAGGAGAAATATCCGGTTTGATCGGTTCTCCAAAGTCATCATCCTTATCCTCGTCTTCATCCTCATCCTCCCCAAAAAACTCTACCCCATGCTCCAAAGAACTGGGAACCGAGGTAGAACTGGAGGATTGTGCATGTGGCCACTTCTCAACTGGAATCGGTGTACTCGTTTGGAGTGCCTGGATGATCCTAATAGTGTTAGCTACTTCTTCAGCAGTCAGAACCAGTGTCTTTTTTGGTTGTGGTTCGACCACTGAATGTTTTTCTTTCTTGTTTCTTTTTCTTGCGGTTGCTGGATCTGCAGCAGTATCCACAGGCTGTTTTTTGGTTGAGGAACTATCGCCCTTGCGAGAAGGCTGTTCCTCCGGTTGTTTTTGGCAGGCAGCCTGTTTTACTGCAGCTGGGTCAGCAGCCTTTTCAGACATCTTCTCCTGCAGCCATTTAAGTCGCCTCTCAAGTGTCGACTGAGGGAAGTTTTTACAAATCTCACTGTCCTGTTTGAGGTGGTCAAACCCCAAGCAAAATACACAAATTAAATGAGGATCTCCTTTAGCAAACAGTTCCCCACACTCTGTACAATGTTGGAAACTGGTGGGACCAGTTCGCTTCTTGGTCTCTGACATTTATCAGTCAATTAAAACTGATCAAACCAAGAATTAACCCAGTGAAATTAAAAACAAACAAACAAAAAAAAAAACAACTTACTTAAACAGTCAGGCAAACTGAGAATGACCTCAGAAAGTAAAAGAAACTACCGGCTCCTTCCCGGTTGAGACTAACCAATAAGGAACTTGAAAAAACTTACCAAATTCACTCTATCTAGACTAAGTCTACTTGTGAACCAAGGACAGTGCTTCAAAAATCGAAGAAATTAAACAGACTTCGAGAAACTGAGAAAAAAATAAACTTCTTCCAGAACGTGTAGGAGAGCTCTCTGGAGATGTCTTACTGAGGCAAGTGGAGTAAAGAATCTGACAGTTGCAGGAAGTGCAACCAGGGACAGTGGTTTGAAAACCAAGCTCAAGCCTAACATTCCACCATTTGCATAGGTTCTATTAACCAGTTCAGCTCCGAGGAAGTCTTATGGTGAGACCATACTGCATTTGTCAGAATACAGTAAGATTTCCTGGGGTTTGAAGATGGAAGGGCATTTAACTATGTCAAAATAATTTCCTATCTCCTTTAAGTACATCAATGGAAACTGTTGGCTACTGCTGTAAGAGAGGGAAATTAATCTGATGTGTTTTACTATGCGTTTCAAGTTGTGTGACATGGTAGGTATTCTGTGTGCCATTAGTGACACTGCATTAAAGTATTCAAGATACTTTTATTGTGTTGTTTTATTATTTCTCATTTCATGACATCAGGGCTGGAAGTGTCGTCACTGAATATACACCATGTACATAATGTGAAAAGAATTTGAGCTTTCATGACAAACTCTGTTTTATCACAGTAGTTCATATTTTGCCATTACATGTACATAGTGGTATCATGGGACAAGGTGTACACCACAAGTGGGTCAGTGAACACATATCATATCTAACAAGTAAAACTACTTGATCCATTGTGGCAATACGTACATGTTCCCTCAGCCAGGCAACTACTGTAGTTCCACTTTTTGTGGGATTAACTGGTAACAGTGTTTCTTGAGTTATACCACAAGCACGTGGCTATAGATGGAATAGATTACCATCATTCTCACCTTTATGGAACAACACATTAGTGCTGGGAGGGTGGGCTACTGAATACACACTATGTACATAATGTGGCAAAAGTTAAACATTTGAGAAAAACTTTCTTAGTGCACACTAGTTCTTATTTTGTCACTATGTGTACAAAGTGACATCAGAGGTGCAAGGTGTACACCGCACGTGGCTCACAGAACCCACATTATGCCTACGTTTGTATGTTTTTTATGGCAAATCCTAGCTTGATGTTATTTTTTTTTTCTTCAAAATGAGTATGCTTTATTTTTCAGGAAGGTTTTCACAATCGTTACAGACATAAGAAAAAAAATTGTACTTTTCAACACATTTTCATTTACATCTGAGTCTTGTAATTAGCAGACAGTGTTAATATTATTGTATATAAATCTGTCTGTGACATGCAAAAAATAAAAGAACATGTTCAACTTCATTTTTCCTTCCATCCCCACCCCACGTCCCATACCCTCCCTCACCCCCCTAAGTACGCATTGGATGGAACTCTGGGACTTGCTATTCCTGACTGTGATCGCTGGGAAAAGTACAAAAAGTAGCTTTTATTTGTATTTTGTTGGGTTTGTGAGGTTTAGTGTGGTCAGAGTTCTATTTCTTAGATAGTTAGTAATGTGTATAAATGTGCCCATACTTTTTGATAATACTGTGTTGTTTTTTTTTTTGCTTTGTGGGCAATAGTATTTTTGTCCTGGAGAGCAAAGAGTATCTCTTTTAGCCATTCTGTGTAGGTGGGGATATTCTGGTCTATTCAATGTCGCATAATGACTTTCTTAGCACATAATAATATCAGTGCCATATACTGTATTTGCGTTGGTTACTGACCAAAAGTTCCCCATAGTCCCCTATTATACAGATTGTTGGATTAAAGGCTTCTGAGAGGCCTAACAGTGGATCGAGTTTAGATTTTACGGTGGTCCATAAGGGGGACGCTTTACTGCAGTCCCAAAGAACATGCAGTAAGGTGCCTGGATGCTCCTTGCACCTGGAGCAAAGATTAGAGGGAAGTCTCCCCATTTTGTGAAGCCTGGTATAGAACATATCATGGAGAACACAGAACTGCAGTATGCAAAATCTGACCCATTTCACATCTTGGTAGAGCCATGTCCAAATCTTGGACTAAGATGAGTTGTTGAGGGGACCGGGGGGCAGCACCTGGTCCCAAAGGTAGTATGGTGTTCCCGGCAATTCTTCCATGCCATCTCTCAGAAGGCAGTAGAGGGATGAGATGAGATGAGACAAGGGTGGATCAGAAACCGCAGGGAGAAATGGACCCGCTAAATTCTGTTCCCACAACCCTTGTCCAAAATGCTGTACTAACATATGTTGTAGTTGGAGGTATTTAAAGCAGGAAGTCGCAGGGAGGTTAAATTGTGTGCATGCTGTTTGGAATGGCATCAGTCTATGGCTTTGAAGCAGATCTATGACCGTAAGTTGGGTATTTACTGGCCAAAATTTGTATGAGAGAGGAGAGCCCCCAATCTTAAAATTAGGGTTACAAAGAGTGGGTTGAGATACATCTTTTGTTATAGATAGTTGGAAGGTGGCACAGAATTGAGCATTTATTCAGAGAGTTGTCCCAATAAATGAGTCACGGAGATTTTTAGGTAAATTCTTAAAAAGAGTGTAGATAAGAGTATTCAGGGATATATCATGTGGTACGCAGAGGGATCTTTCTATTTGAAGCCATAAGGGGTAATATTTCACCTGGTTGACACATGACCTAGCCGTCCACCAATGTGTGAGGATTGAACAGTTAGCAGAGAAATAGTAAAGAAGAAAGTCCGGTAGTTGTAGGCCTCTGTCACTTTACTCCGCTGTAGTTTAAAGAGAGCCCTCGGAGGTGTTTTATCAAGCCATATAAAGTTAGATATGAGTCTGTGGACCTGTGTAAACCAAGTTTTTGGGAGAAATAGATTTATCATTTATAAGGTATACAGAATCTGGGGGAGAACGTTCATTTTCACAACGTTTATGCGGCCCCTTAGGGAGAGTGGAAGTTAGGCCCGAGTGAGATATATTTTGAGTTGAGTAATAATTTTATCTAGATTGTATTGTTTCATCTTGATATTGGAGCAGGAGAGGAATATCCACAGATATTTTAGTTTGTCTTTGACCAAACGAAGTCCTAGAAAAGAAACGTCTGCAGAGAACGTATAGGAGTTCATGGGCATTAGCTCTGTCTTGGAAATATTGAGCTTATAATTAGAGAACTTAACGAACTCTGAAATGAGCTTAAGTGTGGCAATGATCAGTGCATAAGGGTGAGAAACATGCAACAGTATATCATTGGCGTACATCGAGAGTTTGTATTGATAGGGGCCAATAGATATACCTGAGATCACAGGTGAGATATTGATGCTTCTGATAAGTGATTCTAAATAGAGATCGAACAAGAAAGGGGAAAGTGGACACCGTTGTCTGGTGCCTTGCTGTAGAGTAAAGGGTTGTGAGAGCAGGCCATTACAGAGTACTCGTGCAGAGGGTTGAGTGTATAGAATCTTTATCCATTTGATATACTGTGTTGGTATGTTAAAGAAAGGAAGTAAGTGGAATAGATAGTCCCAGGAAACTCTGTCGAAAGCTTTCTCTGCGTCCAGGGATACCAACACGGATGGAATATGGGACTCCCTGGACGCAGAGATTAAATGGGCCAGTTTACACATGTGATCTGGGGACACCCTGCCTGCCACAAAACCAACTTCTTCCCTGCTTACAAGACTCTGCCAAACCTTAGTCAGCCTAGAGGCCATGATTTTGACAAGAATTTTCATGCCAACATTTATTAGAGAAATGGGGCGGTAATTAGTTACTAGAAGTTGGTCCTTGTCTGGTTTGGGGAGAACCACAATTGTGGCCTCCAATGGGGAATAGTCCAAAATACCATACCTATACATATAGTTATATGTATTTAGAAGAACTGGTACCAGTTGAGCCTTGAAAATTTTATAGAATGCTGTGGTGTACCCATCTGGCCCAGGGGCCTTATCTAGAGCAAGGGAGTCAATAGCTGATATGATTTCCCCCAACTGAGATAGGAGATTTAAGTGAAGCTGCTTGGCAGTGATCTAGTTGAGGGAGTTGGATCATCTGCAAAAAATCCTCAACTGCTGATGGGTTAAAAGGCGTAGGCAATCGAGAATATAGAGTGTTATAATACTCTTGAAAGCACTGGACTATTTCCCTAGGGGAGGAGACAATTTGTCCTCCAGAGATTTGGATACATGGGATTATTCTGTCAGAGACTTGCGCCTTGAGACGTAGGGCCAGAAGCTTCCATGCCTTGTCTCCCTGGTCAAAATACTAAATTTTAGAGTGTGTAAGGAGATGCTCAGCTTCTTCTGTTAAAACTGAGTTGTATCGAGCTCTAAGACTCTCTAAGGCATTAAGTTCTTCTTGAGTGGGGTTGGTGGAAAGTAGTAATTCTGATCTCCTAATATCTTGAAGAAGGGCAGAGGTTATCTGGGAGGTGATCTTTTTCTTGATCGTGGCCATGCGGATAATTTCCCCCCGCAGCAAACATTTGAGAGCCCCCCCATAGAATATATATTCTGGGCATGGTAGAGTATTAATATAAGGAAATCAGTGATATAATCAACAATTTGGGACACCAGGTGGTCTGATTTAAATAATTGGCTATTAAATCTCCATACTTTATCTTTGGAAAGAGGTGGTCCAGGACTCCAATATAATAAAATATGGCGATGGTCCGAAATCACCTTGGGAAGATAGTTACATGAAGACAGTGATGAGAGGTGTCCAGTATCTATAAGAAATTATACAATGGGATATGAAAATCCTGTAACCTCACTGGTCTAAACACATCACACGACCGTGATAAATCCTCCAGTATACCCACTGTAAAAGTTTTATATCACTATAAAAGCAAAAAACAAGTTGAACATTATATAATAGCAATATACCATGACAGAGAGTGGGTATATGGGTGGATTTACCAATTCTGGTGTGGTTAAGTCACTCGGCTGCGTCTCATGACCAAACCACACCAGGCGTGGTAACTCCACCAATATACCCACTCTCTCTCATGGTATATTGCTTAAATAATCGATTCGGGAAAATGAACTGCTGGGGATAGAGTGGAAAGAATATTCTCTCTGGAGGGGAAAAGGGCCCTCCAAGGATCTATTAATCCCAATGAATAGTACAGTTACGTAAGAACTTACCATAACAGTAGATCTTTGAGAACAGCTCTTGCAGCAGGTTACACCATTAGGACTGAAGCTGTCAGGAGTCAGGACCCCACGGAAATTTTCTAGCTAGCAGTCTTCAGCGGGGACCGCCTCCGACATCGGTCCCGCCCCCGACGTCAGGCGTAGTACATAAGGAGGTGGTCCCGCCATAATCCCCAGTTCTCCAGCCGGAGACTCCCGGCCGCTGGCTGACATCAGAAGAGAAGACCGAGGGTGCGCCATCAGATGGCCAAGACTAGAAGGAAATGGTTCCATCCTGAATGATGGAATTTAGGCTATAACCTATCTCCTCCAAAAGGGGGAATGGTGGGCGGGAAGGTGCCTGCTGCAAGAGCTGTTCTCGAACATCTACTGTTACGGTAAGTTCTTACGTAACTGTACTATCTTACTTCGAGATACAGCTCTTGCAGCAGGTTACACCATTAGGACTGATTCCCAGCAATGGTGACAATTTTTCCCATCGGGAGGAGGAAAGACGGAGATTATGACCCCTGTCTGAGCCTAGGACAGAAGTCCCTGGAGGACGGCTAGGGCCGAACCTGCCCTCTTGAAGCAATATCCAGGCTGTAATGCCTAATAAAGAGTATGCACCGAGCTCCAGGTAGCAGCAGCGCAAACAGCTGAAGTAGAAACATTCTTCAGTGCTGCAAAAGAGGTGGCCACTCCTCTGGTAGAATGACCCTTGACCATGCCTGGAAAGGGTTTGTTCCGCTTGTCATAACAGAAAGAGATACACTGAATGAGCCAACGTGAAAGGGACTGTTTAGAAACAGGGGCTCCCTTCATCCTCTCAGCAAAGGAGACAAACAGCTGATCCACTTTCCGGTACTGTTTGGTTCTGGTCAGATAATATCTGAGACACCTGTGAACATCTAGGGTGTGAAGCAGTGCTCCTCCTCGACTGGAGTACTTGGGAAAGTATACTGGTAAATCGATATCCTGATTAAGGGTAAGGGCTGAAACCACCTTAGGCAGAAACTTAGGATTTGTCCTCAGGGATACCCTATCCTGGTGAAAAATTAAATAGGGTTCTTTGCACATGAGTGCATGTAATTTGGAGATTCTTCTCGCCAAAGTAACTGCAACTAAAAACAACGTTTTCCACGACAGAAAACGTAGCTCACAATTCGCGGCTGGTTCAAAAGGTGGCAGCGTAAGCTGCTCCAGGACAAAAGGCAAGTCCCAAGGAGGAACAGGAGCCTTGACAGGTGGCCTAAGGTGGAGGACCCCCTTAAAAAGGCACGAGTAGTGTCCAATTGAGCCACCATACGATGGCCTATAGAACAGATAAGCAAAATTGCAAAAAGGCACTTTGATCGAGGAGTAAGCTAGCCCAGATTGGAAAGAGAAAGCAGGTACTCCAGAACCAGCTTCTCAGGACAGTCTAAGGGTGAAAAACCGTGCATTTGAGCCCACAAGCAAAACCTGCGCCACTTCATGGCGTATGTTGCGTGTGTTGCCGGTTTTCTAGCAGCAGAAAGCACGTCTGCCACCTCTTGCGAGACCGCGTGCCGCATCATGGCTATGTCTCTAGGAGTCAGGCATGTAGGTTCAATGAATGTAAGTCCGGGTGGACTAGTGAACCCTCCTTCTGAGACAACAGATGGAAGCTGATTGGCAAAGGAAGCGGAGGTTCCCGAGATAGCTGATGCAGTAGCGGGAACCAGATTTGCCTGGGCCAGAAAGGCGCTACCAAGATAAGCATCGCGTGCTCCCTGCAAAGTTTGAGAAGAATCTCTGGATCAATGGGAATGGAGGGAAGGCATAGAGGAATCTGCCCGCCGCAGGAGAGGGACAACGCTGCCCCGCCGAAAACACCAGGCCCTGATCTAGCAGCAAAATTGGGCAGTTTTTGCGCTGGATGGGGACGCCGAATAGATCTAATTCTGAGCGTCGCATCTGTGGAACAGATCCTCTGCTACCTCGTAGAAGTTCCCACTGCGGACTCTGGCCTGGGAACGACTCCAGCTGTGTTCAGCACGGTATTGTCCACCCCGGAATGTGAACTGCAACAAGGTTTGCTGCCGTGTCGACTACCCATTCCCACACTCTCATGGCCTCCCTGCAAAGGGGGTAGGAGTGTGTGCCTCCTTGTTTGTTGAGGTAATACATCACCGCCGTATTGTCTGTTTGCAACAGAAGAGTACTCGGTGGAATCTCCGACTGGAAGGCTTGCAGGGCATAAAAATATGTTGATGTGGAGATGAGATTCCTGGGTTGTCCATGTTCCCTAAGACCTCACCCCGTTCAAGTGTGCTCCCCACCCCAGCCCTGAGGCATCTGTGGAGAGAGTTACCATCGGGGACGGTGCTGTGAAGGGAACCCCCACGGAGAGGGTTCCCGGATCTATCCACCATTGCCAGTCCCGAACCACGGCCTTCGTGATTCGGACCGGTTGCTGCAGATGGTCTTGCCTTTTGTCCCACTGCACCCTTAACATCCACTGGGTTACCCGTATGTGGAGTCTTGCCATCAGGACTGTTGGAATGGCCGCAGCCATGTGCCCGAGCAGGCGAAGGACCAGTCTGGCCGGGATGGTCTTCTTCGCTGACAGATCCCTTATGAAGGACCGAATGCATTCCGCTCTGTCCTCGGGAAGGAAGGCTTTTCCCTTGACAATGTCCAGAACTGCCCCTATAAACTGCAGTTTCTGGGACAGCACCAGGAGAGACTTCTCGTAGTTGATGAGGATGCCCAGAGACTGAAAAAGGGTCTGGGTATGCTGAATGGCCATCAGTAATGCCTCCTTGGAAGGGGCCATGAGAAGCCAATCGCCCAGGTACTGGAACACGTAGTGGCCCTGTCTCCTCAGAGACGCTGCCACAACTGCCATGCACTTGGTAAATACCGAGGTGCTCATGACAGTTCAAGGGAAGCGCCTGAATCATAATGGCGTCCGAGAACCGCGTGGGCGCAGGGAACCTCCTGTGCGCTTGAGCAATAGGGATGTGTAGGTAAGCGTCCGGCATGTCCAGGAACACCAAGAAAGCGTCCTTCTTCAGCAGGGGGATTAGACCCGGAAGGGTCACCATGCAAAAGCGCTTGTAGACGACCGACAGATTGAGGTCGCTGAGGTCCAAAATTGGACGAAGGTCCCGTTTTCTTTGGAACCAGGAAGAAGTGCGAATAGTATCCTGCTCCTCTCTGGTTCCCTGGAACGTGCTCCAAAGCTTCCTTCTCTAGAAGTGTGAGCACTTCCTGCTGTATAAGCAGGGCATGCTGACCCAAGTAGCAGGAAAGCAGAGGAGGCCTTGTGGGCGGGTTGTCTACAAATTCTATATAATGGCCTTTTTCGACCAACTGTAGCACCCACCTGTCGGTGGTGATCGACTGCCACCCTGGGAGGTGGTCCGCGATACAACCCGACCTTCATTTCCCATTGATCATGAGGAGGGGCAGGGGCCGGGAAGGAGTCATGCTGTGGCAGCATTGGGTCCTGCAGGCTGGGCCGACTTAGTGGCTCGTTGGCCTCTGCCTGAGGATGTCTTAGCCTGGGCTTTTCAGGTGAAGGAGCCCCTTTGTTGCTGGCTGGAATGCGGTTGTTGCCTTTGGGTCCAGCTGCGAAAATGACTCTGGTTCCTGCGAAAGGAATTAAGTCGAGACCTGTACATAGCGTGGGCAGATCTAACCGGCTTCCTGCAGTTTGGTGATCACCTTCTCCGAGGCTTCACCAAATAGAATTTCGCCATGGTAAGGGGCGTCCATGATGTTCTTCTGGATATCCGGGGTAAACCCAGAGACATGGAGCCACGAGTGTCTCCGGAGACACATGCCTGAGGCTGCAGCTCTGGCCAAAGAGTCCGCAGAGTCGTATGTGGCTCTAAGCACCTGGGTCCCCACGTCCGAACCCATACGGAGGAGTTGCAACAGCTCCTCCTTTTGGCCACCATCTGGCAATTTTTCAACTAGGTCTTGTCCCTGTTCCCACAATGCATTCTGGAACTGGACCATGTGGGTGAGGTAATTTAACGACCTAATGGTGCAAGTCGCGGCCGCATATGTGCGCCTGCCCAGGACGTCCAACTGTTTGGACTCCGGGTCCGGTGGCTGTGTGCTCAAGTGCTGCAGTTTCTGAGACCGGTCATGAGAAGCCGTAATGACCAGGGAGTCGGCCAGAGGATAGTTCGCCAGATACTGGTCCTCCCTTGGGGCCTTGTACAGGCAGTCAGCCTTCTTTGGCACTGCCGGAGTCGAATGTGGATGCTTCCACGCAGCCTTGGTGACGTCCACGAAGGTGTCCACCAAGGGTGGCACTACCACAGGCTTGGGGTCTTTTTGCCGAAGGTAGTGGGCAAAGCGTAGTCTCTTGGGGTCAAGCTCTTCAGTGTCCCACCCCATGTTCTCCTGAATATGCCTCATTATCTCAGCGAACGAGGGGTCATCTGGAGGGGACCTGGGAAGGTCGCGTGGGTCCGGAGAAGGGACGCTGATTGGAGAAGGGGATCTGGAGCACGCAGAGATGTCAGATCTGGAGTCCTCCTCGGATGGGGTATACCGACGCCATCTGGGTCTCTTGGGGCTGGGTGACCCTGAAGTGGATCTTGAAGGAGGCCTTCTCCTCTCCGAAGATCTGCCCCTAGGAGGGGACGCTGGCTCCTTGGGGGTTGATGCCCGTCCTGCTGACCCCCTGGGTGGTGGAGGGGGTGCAGGTGTTGGAGGGGCAGCAGGTGCAGGAGGAGGTTGTGTGGTGACCACATCCTTCTTGATGGTGTCCCACCAGAAGGTGAAGAGCTCCTTCACCTCTGTCAAATTGAGGCCCGACAACAGACCGGGCACCAGTGGCCTGTCATCGGGACCGGGCATCGGGTCCCCGGGGGTCTCCCGTTCCAGGGAGGGTTCCCGTGGGAGCTCGACGGGACTGGGGTCGCCCACCTGGTCTTCGGGCTGGGTAGAGTCCTCCTCCTCTGACGCCTTCCGGCCGACGTTGGTAGACGGTGGTGTGGTCCTTCTTTCTGCAGTAGCCGACGCTGGTCCCCTGGCCAACGCCTTCGAGGGCAAACGCCTGACCGGCGATGGGTGATGTATGATAGCCGGTTCCCGGGAGAGCCTATGTAGCTTGGCCGACGTCCTCTTCAGGGAGGTCAGCTCCTTAGTCTTGCGCTGGGGTGGCGGCGGTTTGGAGACAGACCTGACGTCAGAGTCCGGACGACAGGTGGAAGACTTATGGTGCTCCCCAGACCTAGACGAGGCCTTAGACGGAGTGGATGAAGATACAGGCCAGGAGGTCTTGACAGGCTGCAGAGAGGAGGAACCACTAGCCGACCTGACGGGAACCGGGGGAGGCTGAGAGCGAGCCCTCAAGGGAGAGTGGTCAGACCTGGAGCCGGAGCTGCGTGAGTCCGAGGCCCTGGAAGGGGATCTGGGTCTCTCCTTCTCCCGGTGCTTTTCGCGGTGCTTATGGGACTTCCCTGACTACTCCCCCTTGGAGGAAGGGTCTCGATCCATAGCTTTAAGTTTTTCCTCAAGGAGGAAAGCTTGAAGGGCCTTCTGGCGGCAGATCCTTGTACAGCTGTTGAAGCCCTGGCAGAAGGAGCAGACCTGGGTGTCGTGGTCTGGGCCCAGGCAGCGTACACAGGCCGAGTGAGGATCCTTGAAGGGGATCTGCTTGCCGCGAGCCTCACTTGACGATGGCCCTCCAGAGAAGTTGGAGAGGACATCAGACGAAATCCAGTGAGAAAAGAACAGTTGAAGTTTCCTAGTCGTCGCGCACTAGAAGATGACCGAGAGGCCGATGCTGCAATGTCGACGGCAGGAAAAGAACTGGGGATTATGGCGGGACCGCCTCATGTGCTACGCCTGATGTCGGGGGTGGGACCGATGTCGGAGACGGTCCCCGCTGAAGACTGCTAGCTAGAAAATTTACGTGGGGTCCTGACGCCTGATGGCTTCAGTCCTAATGGTGTAACCTGCTGCAAGAGCTGTATCTTGAAGTAAGATCCATAATTTCTCTGATGGCCATTTGTGCGGGAGAGAGGGACGTGGAATAGCATCTTGAACGATCCAGTATGTTACAAAAAACCATATTCCAGTCACCCCCTAATACAATGGGAAGTGAAGACCATGGGGTTAGTTTGTTCATAAGAGAGATGAAAAATTGAGGCTCATTTGTATTTGGGCCATATATGGATCCGAGTACCACCTCAGAATGGCCTAATAAGGCCTTGATCAAAATATATCTGTTCTGAGAATCTACAATAGTATCCAAAAGACGAAAGGGCTCTCGTCTTGTTATGAGAAGTCTCCCATTATCAGAACCTCCCCTTTAGCCGTCATGTTTTGTATATCTTCTAACAGTAATGTGTCTATGTCCTCCCCCTGGTCTGGAGACCTGTAGACAACCCCAGTTCATATGGCTGTCCCATTTCCTATTTCCAGGGTGACCCATAGTTCTTCTGGATTCTTGTGTGTATTCTGAATTTCTGTAGCTTTGATATTTTCATTGACATAAAGGGCAATTCCCCTCCCCCCCTTTGGCACCTCGATCTCTTCTGAACAGTACATAGCCGGGTACTGAAGTCTCCCAAGTGTGGTTACTGGAGAACCATGTCTTGTTAATGGCCACTATGTCCAGTTTAGCCTCTGTCATTGTTGCCTGCAGGTCTGGGATCTTGTTTCCCAGACTGCTGGCATTTGTATACATGATTTTCCATTGGCCAGATTTCTGTGCGTTAGTTATTGGGTGAGGTCTGGCATTTCCCTTGCGTGTAGTATGGGGAGCCGGACCTTTTTCCTTACCTGGTGATGCAAATGAACTACAAACATGCTAAACTCCTGTTTGATTGCTAGCTGAGGGGGGGAGGGGTGTTCACATAATGTGATCAAAGCTAAACTTTTGTGACAAACTCTTAGTTATATCATACTAGTTCACACTCTGTCATTACACGTATAAAATGGAATAACAGGTGCAAGGTGTACAGCACAAGTGGGTCAAGGAACCCACATCATGCCTAACAAGTGGCAATACTTGATCCATTGTGGGAAAACATACGTTCCCTCAATCAGGTAACTATCTGCACTTTGCATGAAGGTAACCGATGACAGTGTTTCTTCATTTACACCACAGGTATGCTGTGGTATATGGTATAAGTTACCACCAAGTAATCTCCGCTTTACAAGACACCATGACGTCAGTGCTGGGAGGGTGGACAACTGAATACACACCACGTACATAATGTGATCAAAGTTGAACATTTGTGAAAATGTTGGTTTTATCACACTAGTTCACATTTTGTAACAAACTGCATGAATCAGCACCACAGGGGCAAGGCATGCACCACAAGTGGGTCAAGGAACAAACATCATGCCTAACAATTAATACAATATGTTCACATCAAAAACAAACAAAAACATTGTATAAGCACATTTTAATAATGCATATTAAGGAACATATACAACAATACTCAATTATCATAGGGCGGAAACACAGTCTTTGTTGATGGGGTGGTAGGAATTAAATGGGATGTGGTTAAAACACAGACGTTCTCAAGGGTGTAGAATTTGGGTTTCAAAGACAAAAAGTATGAAGTCAAGCACCTTGCACGGTGAAAACAGTGGCCTGTCCATAAGATGGGAGAGGTGAGAAACCATCACAAAACAATCAATACAGTGACCTTTGAGTAATCATGTCTAATGATGAAATGGTGGAATGTCAGTGCAACAAGGCAGTATGTAACGCTAGCTAGATGCTGGGATGCATAGAGAGCGTGATTCATAGTAGGAGAATGAGGGTGGTGTTGCCACTGTATCGGTCAATAGTGAGATCACTCCTGGAATACAAGGAGCAGAATTCGAGACTCTTTCAGAGATGGATGAGCACCAGAACAAGGTATCATGCTATGAAGATTAAGAATGGATGCTACCACACCGGTAACCCATGTTCTGGAACGAGCACAGGTTGCCAGGGGTCAGCAGGGAGGAACAGGATCGAGCATCCGACAGACTGCTCTCCTCTCCCGGGGTGGGAGAATCTGCTGTTTTGCTCCATGGCTGCCATCTGGTGGAGGCAGGGTAGCAGTGCCACAGTTGAGCATCGCAGCACAGGGGCCACAGTTATGTAGTGCGCAGGCACCTCCACGCACACACATGGACGTCATGACAGGGGAAAAAATACAGAGGAAAAATGGTGGTTGAGGGCTTCATGAAACCCTGCCTACCTGCCCTTGTCCTGCTGTGTCTCCAGTCTTCTAAACCCCCAAACTGGACACACGATCACCGGGTGGGGGGAGGATGGCCCTCCCCTTCCTGGCCTTGCCCATAAGCTCGGTGAGACCGGAGAACAGCAGACGGATGAGGGAGGTAGGAATGGGGTGGAGCCAGCCACTGCAGTACACAAGGAGGATAAAGATCTATATATAAAAAAAAAAAAGTTTAAGGATGGAAAGTTTCAGAGGCATGTGAGGAAATACTTCTTACAAGAAAGGGCGCTGTATGATTGGAACAGTCCACTAGAAGATGTGGTATAAGCCCATAATAGGTTGAGGAAAGTGAAGAAGGAGTGACACATCTCAACAGATATGGTCCAGGGTGTAGTACAACCAACTGAAAACAGTGCAGAGTACACGGCCTGCCGATCCATTTCTGACAACACATACTGTATTTTTATGTTATCAGAGATTACTGCTGTGTAATTTTCTGGACAATCTTAAGCCAGACAATTGCACTGATGTTGCATTAATGAACATGTGCTGTAATATGGGTATACACAGTTTCCAATTTCAACTGGACTCACAATTGAAATTATTTAAAACTTTAGCATGGAAATCATACATATAACATCATTAGTTATATAATTATAATCAATAAAAGCAGGATATACAATATCAAAATGTTTTCAGTCTGACTGAATTACATTGTACTTTACATGACGCCATTCTACCAAATGAAACACTAAAGGTTGAAGATGAAGAGTTGACCGCGAGACTGAACATCTGCAAATGATTTGTGGACAGAGTAGTTATGTTGGGCATACCATGACTGTCAGTATATGTTTCCTATTAAAAGTCCATACAAAACTGGATGATAATCATTCTCTTTTTCAGTACTGACATTGGCTGATGCGGAGCATGTGCTATATGAAGAAAAAGGTAACACAATATTATTATTGTAAAAGGGATATGGATACACTTGCCAATCACATCACCAATTACTAATAAAGTATGCCCACCATCCTGCCAGACACTACTGTTTCCCTCAGAGCAGAGTCCCTCATGTCCTAATGATAAGAGATGATATGAGAAAGCACTGGAAACACCAACTGTATGGTGACACAGCTTAACAAACTGCACAGAGATACACCTGTCTTCTCTGACTCACATCATGTGTGGCCTCTGAGTGGAAGACATCACCCACAAGCCATGCTATAGTCTCCCTTGCCTGTCCTCTGTATACCATGTCACTGTGGAGCTCCCACGAAATGGCATCTCACTCAATGCTTCCTTTCGCTACAATACGGATGCCTTTCCATAATCCACTGCCATGTTAACTATCCCACAGCAATGACTATAGGTCCCTGTAGGTAATGGACCCTGGCACCACATAGACAGATGAGAACTCTTCATTGCATGATCGACCATCCTCCACCCCTCTACAAATCTGAAAAATCAGATAAGTTCATTTATCTGTATTTGTCTGAGGAGTGTCTTTCTTGAATTCAGATTGGTTACCTTGTGTTATCGCCACTGATGTTAAAATGGTTAAGGTGACTGCTTACAAGCTCCTTATCTTTCCTCTCAAAGCAGCATGACAAGGGCTTTGGAAGTGTTCTTCTTTCTCCCAGGTTCCACACATTCTTGTAGTTGGGATACTTGTGTTGCAGGAGGGAGCAGCTCCCCATTCCACTCTCCCCCACCTGCTTTATCTCCTCGTCAGGCAGCTGGTGAGATCACCCAGAGCCAGTCGTTGCCATCCAGTGGTGCCAGGTCCTTTTGTCTGCTGCTCCTTGCAGGGTTTTTCCTTTTTTTTTTTTCCCCATGCCCCCCTCATGGAGCCAACCCGCACAGAGGACCAAGGAGCATGCATACACATACACGTCAACGTTCCTGAAGTTGGCCAGCTTCCTCCCCTCCCATTTGACTCCTCCCACTTGCACCTCCACCCGTGTGCACCCAGATGGCAGTGTTGCTGCAGGAATAGCGATACACTACCATAATTGTTCTGTTTTTATCCTTATGCAGTGGTTACACCTTTAATGGCAGTCAGTGTGTGCAGTTCATCTTTCATGTGAGAAAAGGGTAACATGGCACCAAATGATTACACATCCTTGGAAAAGTTAGCACTCTGTATTTTTAAAGGTATAACTGCAATCACATATGACAACATGATAATTGGATAAATTTGTACTGAAACATGCTCGATCTACAAAGACCAGAAAAAATGCATTACATTGACAAGAAAGATGTTAATGAGCAGTACCTGACCAAAATATTTAGATTACTTATTTCAACACTGGACTGACTAAGATACCGCCTAATTATTACTTCAGATTCTTATTACAGATGCTGTCATTTTATCACAAAACAATTTCAGGTTCATTACGCACACTTTTTAGGTTCATTAAACATGCTGGGGGATACTGGGATATATAGGGAGAGGCATCACCAGCAGAAAACAGGAAGTTGTTATCCCCCTGTACAGACAGTTGGTGAGACCCCATCTGGAGTACTGCGTCCAGTTCTGGAGACCCCATCTCCGCAAGGACATAGACAGGATGGAGGCAGTTCAGAGGAGGGCAACTAAAATGGTGCAGGGTCTGCAAGAGAAGCCATATGAGGAGAGACTAAAGGAGCTTAATATGTATACCCTTGATGAAAGGAGGGAGAGGGGGGACATGATAGAAACGTTTAAGTACCTCAGTGGAATCAACAAAGTCCAAGAGGGTAGCATCTTTCAGAAAAAGAGATGTGCAAGAACAAGGGGATACAATCTGAAGATAGAGGGGGGACGGCTCAGGGCAATGTGAGGAAGTATTTGTTTACAGAGAAGGCGGTGGACACATGGAACAGCCTTCCTGAGGGGGTTGTGGGGTCTAAAACTGTGGGAGAATTCAAGAATGCATGGGACAGACATAAGGCAATTTTTGTGGGGGGTAGGAAGAAATAGGCTGTTGGTTAAATAGGATCTGCAGCTTAACCTCTAGGTAGGGAAATGGGCAGACTAGGTGGGCCAAGCGGTCCTTATCTGCCGTCAAAGTCTATGTTTCTATGTTAACGCCTGTACTGAGACTGTATGGATGAATTAAACATTCATACTGATTAATTTTTCACTACTAATGATGTATAAAAGTAGCATACCACATGTTAGCACAACCTTGACCAATCTAACAATGGCTGCCCCCCCCCCCAAATTTTGAAAATGAAACAGCTCTCTATCCCTCTCCAGAACAAGTGATTCTCTGGGCTCTGCATGCTTTTTTTTAAATGTAGGGTTGCCACAAATTATCTAAAAGCAACACAAGATTTCACAGTTATTTTCAACATGACATGAAATTTTAATAGGTTATATGATGTATGCAACAACTGACAACATTTATTCATGTTACCAATCAACCTGATTACAGAAACAGTAGCACCATTTAATGCTTTTCTAATTTCTGTTATATAAACACAGATTAATATATAATATGTATACATTGACTATTATTACTACTGATACATATTTCTACAATATTTGTGTTTCTAGAATGTGATGCAACACAAATCAGACACAGTTTTTACCACCATGCCACTGAAAAGAAATACATGTTTCTGGGTGCAAAGAAACAGCTATGACCTAAACACATTTACATCGATGTAAATTGAACTGAAGCTTAATGACAGCTGAAGGTGTCATACCACAGCAGCATTTGATGCAGAACAGAAACACAACTAACTACTTTATTTTTAACGTGATATTCCTAGTCCGGTAACAGCAATATAAGCACTTTATGAAAGGTACATAAATACTGCTGTTCACATCCGTGACATTTTCTGGATATAGAAACATAGAAACACAGACTTTGATGGCAGATAAGGATTGCCTGGCCCACCCAATCTGACCATTTTCCTACCTATTGTAAAACATTATAATAGTATAATGTTTTCATGTTTTTCTGAAACTGTTTCTGTGCTTTAGATGTTATTCATCAATTAAAAAATAAACAGAATCTTTATATAGTCTATTGAATAAATATGTAGACTACATTAGATATGTTCAGGATGCTATACTGTACATGAAATGTTCGACAAAATATAATTTTTTAACCCAATTTGGCACCATTTGAACTTCCCACTACAGCAGTGTGTTTTGATGCAAGTAAATGTATACACTAGACATTTAAAGCCAATGTATGCAATTTATAAAATATTTATAAAATTAGGCATTCTTAATATGTAAACTTTATAGCAGGGTCTGTGCAACTTTCTGTTTTAGTTTCAATTTTTAGTTCCTACACTGTTACTGTTTTTGTATTTTGTGTTAGTATCATTTTAATGTCTAAAACTTAGTAAAGAACATTAATTGCTGATATCATTATGACATCATCAGTTGGAGCATTATAAAAGAACATTATAGTCTCCACTGTAGTTCACCCCCTCAGGAAGCCTTATTGACAAGGTGAAGCTCTGTGGATAGAGCCTGAATGAAGTGGCTGTAGACTTTACTTTAGAGCTGTTGTTCAATAAAATTTATTTTCATCTACTTTGAACTGTCTATGTAAGTTTGGTTGAAGGAGTGCAAATAAATTGTGAACTGCTATTGTATAACAGGGTTTTAAATAACTGATTAGCATTTTTTTTCTTGGGATGATACTAATTGTACAGAAAGTATTTATATAGATTTTCTAGAAGTGCTGTGTTTGTTAAACACAGTGAGGCAAGGGCTATTAATTTTCACAAAGTTTTAGCACTTTTACGAGGGAAACGCTAATCAATTTTTAGAGTTAAATAAAACCCTGTATAAGCTGCAGATCCTAGTTAAACAACAGCCTAGTTCCTCCTACCCCAATCCTACTTCTTCCTAACCCCTATATGTTAACTTTCACATCTATTTATACAAAATTGCATGTGATACATTCAAAAGAAATTAATTTTGCAACTGTTACTAATTGTCTTTACTTTTCTTGATCCAGTATCAATCCTAGAGTGGGCCGTGGTAGCAAGAATCATAAATATCACAATGTCCCTCATGAACGTTAGTGATATGGTTTGCCCACAGACATCCATTTTTCTAGGATCATTTCTCAGTTTCCAACACTGGAGAAGGCACACCGGTAGAGATGGTTGCTTATGGACGTAGCCCACTCTTTCAGTGCCAAACAATCCTTTTGTCTGCCTTTGGCCACCAATTGTTTCTTGATGCCTGTTGAAATAAACTGCATGTAGTTAATGACACAAAGAACTGATAGTACTGTCTGACAGCAGTTGAAAATAGAAAACCAGCTGGGTTGGTGGCACAGACAGCTCAGGTCCCTCATGTCTTACCTGTCTCATGCCGGCGACCGGAGTTACTGAATGAATTTGAGCTGCCAAGGACTTCCCAGCTGGGGGGGGGGAGGAAAATGAAGCATCCCAGAGGACACTTCCGGGGAAGGAGGACAGCCAGATCTGCTGCTACACTACAACCTGGGTGATCAGAGGTGCCAGTTCAGACTGAGTAGCTAGTGGGTAAAAGGATGTCGGCAGGTGCCATATGATGCATGCTTGCGAGGGTACATTCTTGCTGCACCCTTGATGCCACTGTCCTGAGGGACATGAGAGAAAAAGCAGAAAACAACATGAGTTGCAGAATGAAGCTGACCAGCTCACATACCCCGCACCTAACTACCTAGGCATGGTCTCCCACACAGGATCCTTTGGCGCTGGAGGAGAGGCCCTGCAGCCCACCCACCTGACTGGGAAAGATGTGGGAGAACATGAGGATAATCTGGTAACACCTACTAGTTGCCAGGGTGATGGGACTGGGGATGGGTCAATACACTTTGTAACATATCCTGCAATACACTATGATCAATAGTTAAATGGCCTTTTAAATAATGTACCCTGTGCAACATGCCACATATCGGAATGCTGACATCTGGCATCTTCTTTTATTGTGCATGTGTTTTTATCCAACATGTCTATCTGTTGTGAGACTTGTGATGTTAACGCCATTTTCCTTCAGATGCTGTAGACCTCACTTCAATCCCTCCTGCTCCATGACAACAGATATTTTCACATCATTGCTCTGTTTACAAATACAGATAGAAATTTAATTCAGTAATGGATTAGGTAATGTAAAACTCATTTAAACAAGATACTTACAATAACAGGATTGGATTCAAGGCATCATCTGACAGTTTGAATATGTTATATTTCTACACCAGTAATACAAAACAGTAACAGTCTTCCTGCTGAAGGATGCTCCGTCCACAACACAGACATGTTACTTAATAAAATCCTGCACTGTTAACTAAAATAAATCAAATACTGTTTCCCCAAGTTTAATCTCCATTTTTGGTCAAGCATTAAAATAGAATATGTTTTGTATAAATGTGACAAGAAAATGCCAACAGGAAAAATTTATCTTAGCTACTGACATCAGTAACAGAAACATATCAAAAAAATACTGTTGTTACTGACGTTCAAATGGATATTTTTAAGGTTACTGTCATCAGGGTGGAATACTGAACCAAACAGAGAATAGCTTTCACAGTGCTGATGACTTTACAATGCGCAGCGCAAAACTGAAGCCAGCAGTCACAATCAAAGAAAAACAGCAAAATCTGAAAACAAATTGCCAATTTAAAAGCTATAACTTGTCAGGTACTGCTATATATATCAAGTATACAATAGTGTGACTCAAAATAGGCAATTTTTCATCACTTGTGAGTGGTCAGGAATGTCATAACTCATTCATGACAATGCCACTCGTAAGTCATGGTCCTGCACCCTCACACTTGAAGCTAAATTACACATTCTGTGTCAGCCTGTTTATATATCCCGTAAAAAGATAAACATTACATATATTTATATTTTAATGTCAATAAAGAAATATCATTGCAAACCTGGACCAGCTAAAGATCAACTATCTTTGAATGCACACGGTCCATCAGGCAGTAGCCCATGATGATAGCGATTATAAATGAGCGACTGTAGAAACAGCGACTCATTTATAGCGCTATCATCATCAGCTACCCTGCAAGGGTAGCAATGGATCAGTGACCACAGCAACTGGAAGGGGAGGGATAGGGAGCTGCAGGGGATGGATAGGAGGGAGGGTTTAGGTAGGGGGAGAAGCCTGTTACAACTGAGCCAGCCCTGTGGTGTGGTGGTGAGGGTGGCTGGCTGCGGTGCAGTAGGCACTGGGTTTGGGACCTGCTGCAGGAATGTTTTGCCGCTGGTTGCGGCTGTTGGTGTTTTTTTTTTTTTATTATGTAGCGTTTTGCCCCTCCTCAGCATGCACCACCCTTGGAGTAAGAATCTTTGAGTTAGGCGGGGGCTGAACACTTTGATTTACCGGATGTTGGCTCGCTGATTGTCGCATATCGTCAAATGCTTTTCATATATTCGCGATGATAGCGATCATTGTTTTTGGATCGCTATCATCACATGGAACCCCATCAGGCTATAGGAACCAAACTTAGCATGTAGCCCGACGAGCAGCAACGTGCATCACAGCTTAAGACAGCAACATCATCCATAAATGTTTTCAACAGTTCTTCTTGCTGACATGTCCAAACATTATGCACTGCAGGAACTAGATAACTAGCCTGGATCTTATAATAAGTGTGTAATGACACCATGGGAATACTGTATTTAGAAGTTTAAATATATTGATAACTCTTATGATACTACAACCACTGAACATAATGGAACAAGCAGTGATCAGATTTCCAATTGGGAGTGATAAGTGATGTGGTTGATTCTTCAATATCCTTTGGTGACCATTTTCACAGAACTGCTGAATAACAATCAGTGTTCCAACAATGCACTTCAGAAACACCTTACACTGTGCAAGGCAAACAAGGCATGTTCTCAGCAGAAGTAATAGCACACTCTGGAAGGTGATGAACTTGTGCTGTAAGTGTGCGGGACAGCTTTCAGTGATCTCTGTGTACCTAGTATCAGATAGAAAAAAGCATTATTAAGCAGTGGCATACTAAATAAACATTGACATGGACTTTAAAAGCAAAACATGCTACCACTGCAACAGCAAGCATTGTGTTGCAGTCATGATACAGGCAAAAAAGTGTGGCTTATTAAGACAGTAGCTGTATCAAATCCCTTGCAGTCACTCAGTTGCACACTGTAAGGAGTTTTGCTATGGCAGTCAGATTCGCTACCATCCCCAAAAGGTGGAAGCCTTTCCCCAGAATGTTGTGATGTGCACCTGTGATGTAATTTACCTGAACAGTTTCTGTCACACACTTATGCAGATTCATTAGGAACCCAAGTTTTGCACTGTGCTTTTAACATTCTGAATAGAGCACTTTGTCTTATGCTCTGTTTTTCATAAGAATAGGCAGTCGTACAGGTACAGCTATGGCAAAAATGCACCGTTATGTAAGAACTTACCATAACAGTAGATCTTCGAGAGAGGTTCCTGCAGTAGGTCATAACATATAGGACTGTGCCCCCTGGCATCAGGACCACACAGAAAACTTTAGCTAGCAATGTCTGGCGGGGACCACCCACCCGACGTCATGTGATGACGACAGCGTGACTCTATATAGTGGGCGGTCCCCACACCGGCCCTCCCATTATCCCACTGGAGACCCAGAACTAGGTGCAACAAGAGAAAAGAGTAGGTTCCTGGAGCCAAGAAAGTATAAGGCTCAAGAGAAGTAGATGCAAAAGCTGGAGGAAGGTGGGAGGGGAAAAAGTGACCTACTGCAGGAACCTCGTTCGAAGATCTACTGTTACGGAAAGTTCTTACGTAACTGTACTATCTTACTTTGAGAGGGTTCCTGCAGTAGCTCATAACATATAGGACTGAATCCCAAACAGTCAAAAGTCAGTCAAAGACTGAAGCATGGGAGGCAGGAAAGGTCTGCAGAAATGCAGGAACAGTAAGACAGGAGGCCTTGAAGGCAGCTAGTCCAAAGCCAGTCCTGCGCCTAGAAGCAATGTCAGACCGAAATGCCCAGAGAAAATATGGACAGAACTCCAGGTGGCTGCTGCACAGATCTCTGTGGCTGACACATTCCTGGACAAGCAATAGAAGCAGCCATGCCTCTGGCTGAGTGTCCTCCAACTTCCCCCAGAAATGGCTTGTTGCACTGCTGGTAGCAGCACAAAATACAGTTTGCAAACCATATGGACAAACACTGTTTGGACATAGCCACTCCCAGTCACTTGGACGCAAATGAAATGAATAAGAGATCCAACTTACGAATAACCCTTGTCTGGTTATCGTAGTAACACAAAGTTCTGCGTACGTCCAGTGTACGCAGATGAGCCTCCCCCTGATAAGAATGCTCAGGGTAAAAACACCAGCAGTTGAGTGGTCTGCTTCAATGTAAACTCAAACCAGTCTGGGGAAACTTAGGATTTTACACAGAGCCTCTCTGTGGATATATGGCTCTTTACACACAAGGGCCTGAAGCTTGGAAATTCTTCAAGCAGAAGTAACTGTAACTAAAAATGGCACTTTTCAAGAAAGGTAGCAAATACAGCAACTTGCTGCCGGTTCAAGAGGAGGCAAGGAAAGGTTCTCCAAGTTAAAAATCCGGTCCGATGTGGGCGAACAGGGTTATGAAGTAAAGGTTTCAAGTGGAGGATCCCGTTCAGAAAGATCTTAGAGATCTCCACCGAGCCAGGGCTTTGCCCTCCACCAAAGCATGGCAGGCAGAAACTGCAGACAAATGGATCTTTAGGGAAGAATAACAAAGGCCAACATCTGAAAGGTGCAAGAGGTACTCCATCACCTGAGTCATTGGGCATGGAAAGAGATCCCAACCCTTGGAGGCCACCCACATGGAAAACCTTGCCATGGCATGGTACAGACTGAATTGGTGGAAGGTTTATAGGCCACCACCAGAATCAGAGCCATGGGGGCAGAAACTCCAAAACGTGAGGCAGCTATGTCCACAGGTGCCGTGCATGCAGGTAAAGGGATTTAAGGCCCGAATGAACCAGTCTGCTTTGCTCCTGGGTCAGAAAGTCATAGTGGAAAGGCAGGGGTACTAGTGGTTTCACCAACAGCTGCTGGAGCAGAGAGAGCCAAAGCTGCCAAGGCCAATTGGAGGCGATCAGAATCGTGTGAGCCCCTTCTGCCTGGAGCTTCAGAAGGACCCCCTGAAGCACTGGAAAAGGAGGGGAGGCATACAAGAACCTCCCTGTCCAGTAGAGGGATAGTGCATCTTGCCAGAATCACCACACCCAGGAATGAGCAAGCAAAAGTAGGGTAATTTTGAATTGAATGGGGAGGCAAACATATCTACCTCTGGGTGACCCCACAGGTCAAAGATATCTTTGACCTCTTCTTGTTTTAGTTCCCACTAGTGAGCCTGGGCTGTGGTACGACTGAGACTGTCCACCAAGACACAGAAGGCACTTGGAGCATGGACTGCTGTGAGGTGAAAATCGTGCAGGACTACCCAGTACCAAACTCACAGTATCTTCCTGTACAGGATGGCAATCGAGATCCTTCAGTCCTGTGGTCCCTCAAGAGAACTCCCCAACCCTGTCCCGAAGCCTGTGTGGTTAGGGTCAGGGAAGAAGGAGGAGAAAGAAAGGGAACTCCCTTAGAGAGGTTGGAGAGCTCTTGCCACCAAAGAAGACTCCTCTACAAGCAGCTGGACACAATGGCCTTGTGATCTAGATCGTCCAGATGCTGATCTCATTAGGTAATGGGAGAGGCCTGGTGGATTGTCTGGAGGCCTTCCCAGGGTTTCAATTGAGAGACCTCTTACAATTAACTGAGGGACCCCTGAGTCTGTGGTTATGTCCTGCCACCCTGGAAGGTGGAGGGCAAAACTTTCCCCCACTGGTTCCGCTGGAGTGTCAGACGGTGTCAGGGGTGGCTCTCGTGAGTCATGAGGCCAAAGTATGGGAGGCCAGCGCTCCCCCGGAAGCCCTCTGAGACTCGGCTGTGGGGTGGAGACTGCTGATGCCGGAGCCCTGCATTTGGTCTGGCATCTGGCTGGAGCCTGCTTTGCCTGATGTTGCTGCTGCTGCCAACAAAAAAACCATTTGGACCTAAAGCCCACATGATACTTAGAGCGGACAGAGCGCAAGGCCTTGCCACTGTCCTGAAGCTCTGTAATGATGTCCCTGACATCATCGCCAAACAGTACAGATCCCCTGAAAGGGGCATCCTGTATGGCAGACTAGACATTTTGTGCCAAACCAGAAATCTAGAGCCATGAATGTCTTCAAAGGCAGACAGCAGTGGCTGTAGACCAAGTCATGGAGTCCACAGAGTCATAAGTGGCCCAGAGAGCATGATGACAGGAGATTTTAGCTATACTCACAGTCTTAGTGATGTTGGCCTCACGCTCAGGATCCTGGATGGCCTCAAGCTTAGACTCCAGTTGACCCAGAGTGGAGTTCTGGAAAGAAACCATGTGTGCCACATAATTAAGGGATCGGAGGGTGCAAGTGGATGAAGAATAAATCTTGCACCCAAACTGATCCAGCTGCCTGGATTCTTTATCTGGAGGTGAGGTCATGTGTTTAGGCTGTGTTGAGTGGTCCTGGGCAGCCGATAAAACAATGGAGTCCACTTAGGGGTGAGAGACCAAATGAGGGACCCCATCTGGGGTGTGGTACACTCTTGTCAGCCTTTTTGGGGACCGGGGGACAGCAAAAGGCTGCTGCCAAATAGTGGACGTGAGGTCCTCATGAGGAGCGGTCCAGGGCGCAATAGGCATAGGTGCAGATTCCGCCTGTCCAAATGCTCTGTCAGCCTTTTCCTCTTGAGGTCCTACTCCTCGGTGGTCCAGCCATTGGCCACCTGGATCATTTTGAGGAGCTCTGAAAAAGAGGGATCCTCAGGAGGAGACCTAGGGGACTCCCTCGGCTGTGGCTCATCATCAGGGGTACGAGAGCTAGTGGATGAGGAAGAGTCAGACTCTGAGTCAAACGAGAGTGCCTTGTCTAGTGACTGAGTCCTGGTAAGGGGAATGTCCTGGACATTATCCCTCACATGGATGTGTACAGTGGAGGAGTGGTGAGACTGTCCTGCCAAGGAAAGGCAAGAGTCAGCAGGCGACATGGACCTACGAGTCAACCAAGAGAGGGATGGTATGGAGGCCGCCGCTGGCTGACAACGGTCCAAATCTGAGACAAGTTGAACCCTGGCCTCTTGCCACCAGGATCAGAAAGCCACTTGTAGGTCAGCCTGAGGTTGAGGTGGAGGCTGAGGTGGCGGTGGGGGCTGGTAGAGCGGCTATCCAGGTGTCTGGTAATGAGATTCCGGATATCCTGATGTCTGGTAAGTAAGGGGGTAACTCAGAAAAAATCCCGCACTGGGACGGTGGTGCTCTGGCAAGTAGACGAACATGTGAAAAAAAGAAAGCCGAGCACTCACCACCTCTAATATACAGACACCCGGGTCTGGAGTTAAAATCTCATTTTATTAGTTAAAGGACACACAGACATAACCTGCCTGATACATTTTGGATCATTTGACTCTTTATTATAGGCTGGTTAAAAACATTGAGACCACATACTTATATGTCCCAGAGCACTGGTACAATTATGACATGTCAGAATCTGATAGGCCACCATACATTCAAAATATCCAATCCACACAGACAATTCATT
This sequence comes from Neoceratodus forsteri, assembly GCA_016271365.2. NCBI lineage: Eukaryota > Metazoa > Chordata > Ceratodontiformes > Ceratodontidae > Neoceratodus > Neoceratodus forsteri. Next base: position 703,519,960 of record CM028135.1, on the reverse strand, counting down.
AAAAGCACTTCCTCATATAAAGACATGCCACTCAATGTTCTATATACAATTGTACTGTGTAAATCACCCATAATAATAAAGTGTGAAGGTGCATAATAGGCCCATATTCCATTTCGATATACGTAAATAATACAGATTGAAAATAGGCAAATGCATGTTAAAACATAGAAAAATGTGCAATGGGGATATGGGGGAAGGGGAGGAGAGAAGCAGAAATTATCAGGACTGATACAGAAATAAAAGGAATGGGGGGAAGGAAAGAGATAAAACAAAATGAAACCATTACTAGCATAATCTAGGACAGTATAACATTATCAGAAAAAATGTATAATCTTATCTGAAAGTTCAATTACTAATTCTTAAAAATCTTAACTGTAACATTAGAGATTGGGGTTAGCCCGTATACTTTTTATAACATTCATCTTATGACTGTCTTCTTGAGTGTCCCCCTATCTCTTTCTAATGTATGGTCTGATATCCATACCTGTGTTTAAACCTGGTTTTCTATTTGCTCCCAGAGTGGTAATCCAAAACTTTCTTTTTTTAGAACTTCATCACTGTAATTACCCCCTCTAGGTAATGCTTTTATTTTATCTATTGGCTGAAAAAGAAAGACATGTTCCTGAGGGTTCCTACTCTGCATAACATGGTTAGCTGTAGCATATGTCACGTCTCTTTTCTGGATAGTATGAATGTGTTCCCCAACTCGTAGCTTGAAAGCTCGCTTGTTTTTTCCCCACATAAAATGCAGAGCAGGAACATGTAGCCAAATAAACCACTCCACTAGAATCACAAGTTATAAACTGCCTAATCGCAAAACTTTTTTTAGAATTCACACTTGAAAATCTTTACTAGGCTTAATGCTCTTGATGTTAACACATCTTTTTATATTGTACACAACCTCTTGCATTTGAATTCAACTAAGTATTCAGACCTTGTGGTTCAGTGCAGTGACTATGAACTAGGATATCTTTGAGGCAAATAACCCTCCTGTAAACCATCCTAGGTGGATGTTCTGCCACCTGCTGAAAACCTGGGTCCATTCTCAAAACTGACCAATGCTTATTAACAATTTCTTCAAAGTTCCTTGCCTGAACTGAATAAGCCGTAACAAAATTAAACCTATCCACTGGATTACTTTCTGTGTTGTTGTTTGTTAACAGAGTGTCCCGGTTTTGGGAGCTGGCATATTGTCTGGCTCGCTGAATGGTGTGTTCACTATAGCTTCTCTCCTGAAACCTAGCTTCCATCACATCCATACTTTTTTTTTTTTTTTTGGTTCTCACTAGTACTGCAGTTTCTCAGAAATCTTAGAAATTGTCCTTTTGGGATATTTCTAATTGTGTGTTTCAAGTGGCAGCTAGAGTCTAACAGCAGGGATTGCCATCTGTAGGTTTCCTATAAATATCTGTACTCCGAGTTCTCTGCTCTGTCTTTTCTATGTAGAGATCAAAAAAAAATTGATCTCATTGTAACTAGCTGTATATTTAAATCTTACATTACTGTTAGTTCTATGCATATATTTAATAAAACATCCCAAGCTTGTTAGATCCTTTTTCCACAAAATTATGATATCTTCCATAAAACGCTTGTAAACCATAATTTTAGAAAAAAATTGATTATTCTCTTCAGCTGGTACAAATTGATGTTCCCATCTCCCAACGTAGAGGTTGGCTATGGTGGGTGTGCATGTCGCCCCCGTGGCCATACCCCCTGATCTGCATATACATATTCTTATCAAACAGGAACACATTACATTGTAAAACAAACTTTAAATGTTCTACCACAAAATCAGTGGATGATACAACATCAGATACTCTAAGGTTCAGATAATACATAGCCATTTCTAATGCTCCTTCGTGGGGAATATTTGTATAAAGAGCATCAATGTCCAAAGTTACTAACAAAATATCCTCAGGTACATGCAAATCTTTAATGATGTTTAACAAATCTTTAGTATTCGTCAAATAAGAGGGAAGAGTCTGTATGCAATCCTGTAAATGAAAGTCCATAAATTGAGAAAGCAGTTCTGTTAGGGAGCCCCGTCTGCTTACAACTGGACATCCTGGTGGTTTAAACAGAGTCTTGTATGTTTCTGGCAGGATATAGAACGTGGCTCGAACGGGATATGTAGTGGTTAAGAAATCTTTTGTTTTGTCATCAATGTCCCCATGTTCTACAGCTGCCACTAGTGTTTCGTCTATGTTAGCTTTAAATAATCCGGTTGGGTCACTATTTAATTTCATATAGAAATTTGAATCTTGTAACTGTCACAAAACTTCTTCAACATAATCAGTCCTGTTGAGTAAGACTACACAGCCCTCTTTATCCGCTTCCTTAATTATAAGTTCTTTGTCATTTTTCATAACTTCCAATGCTTTTCTTTCATCTGTTGTTGTTAAATGAAGGTTTTGTACTACTTTCTAATAAAGTGTCTAGATCGCGTTCTACCAAATCTTTAAGAAGAGTAACAGCCACTGAATATGGCGGAGAAAATTCTGATTTAGAGTGAAACTTGGGTCTATCGGTACTTGAAGTTATTTCTTGTGAAGCAACTCGTTTGTTGAAAAATGATTTTAAACTTAAATTGCGACATGCAATATTTAAATCAACCAAAGTCTCAAATTTGTTAATCAATGTGGTAGGTGCAAATCCTAAACTTTTGCTCAAAACTTTGTATTCACTGTCCGTCAAGCTATGAGTAGATAAATTAATTACCTTCAGTAAGTCGTTTACTGTGGTCTCCCCCATCGGTTGTTGAACTTCCTCCTGGCTCCATAGTTGTTCATTCAGAACCCTCTGTTGTAAAAATTGCTTCTGCCTCCTGCCTCTCCTGGTCTTCCTTCTCCATGTGTTCTTGCTCCGTATCCCTGAAATCTGGGGCTGCGCCATGGTTGGAAGGGCAGATCTGGGTTTGGACAGTAATGTGGAAAAGGGGGCTATGGTGTCTCATTGGAATATGTAGTATGTCCAACTGTCTCCATTTCGGAATCACTAGCTTCAGTGCTGTATTCAAAAGACACATGTCTCTCCCTTCATAAAATTCTCTGTGGGTTGATGTGTTGTTTTTTCCATGTGTAGACTGTTGTTTTCATAGTCCCCAAGGTCTCTGTAAAATTTTGTAAGTTTCTTCTCCTTGAGTTCATTATCTAATTTCTGCATTGTGTCTCTCAGTTTGGTATTCAAGGCATTAAATTCTGAGTGTCCTTTATATTTTAGAACTTCTACTTCAATTACTTTGAGGTCTTTTCTCAATTTAGCTTCACGTTCTTTACTGAAGCATATAATCAGCTGCATTAGTTTTGAGCTGGCTTCTGACAGGATCTCTCCCCAGAGCTTTATAAATTCTGCATTCTGTGCATTGTCTGTGTGGATTGGATATTTTGAATGTATGGTGGTCTACCAGATTCTGACATGTCATAATTGTACCAGTGCTCTGTGACATATAAGTATGTGGTCTCAATGTTTTTAACCAGCCTTTGATAAAGGGTCAAATGATCTGAAACACATCAGGCAGGTTATGTCTGTGTGTCCTTTTACTAATAAAATGAGATTTTAAATCGAGACCTGGGTGTCCATGTTTTAGATGCGGTGAGTTGTCAGCTTTCTTTTTTGCATAAGTAAGAGGGTACCCCAGAAAATCATAGCCCGATGTTGGGTATCCCAGTAGGTAAGGTGATGTCGGGTACCCTGACATCGAATATCTCAGCATCAGATAATCCCAGTAATGCGGCTCAGGATAGCTGGGATTAGGGCCCAATGGAGGGGCTGGAGGGCCAGTGGGGGGTCTGGGAGGAGGGACTGAAGGGCCTGGTGTCAGAACCCACCAAGACATTCAACGGACCTGGGGCAGAGCCAGTTGTTGAAATGTCTGGCATGGGCCTAGGCATCAGATCCATATGTGTCTGGGGAAAAATGGGACCAGACGTAGGATCCACTGGCGTCTGGGAGATGGCCGGTCCAGATGGAAGGTTAGCTGGCATCTGGGGATTCACCGGCCCAGAAGTAGGAACCACTGGCATCTGGGGTTTATGAGGCCCAGACAGAAGAACCTGACAGTCCGTGGGGTTCAGAGGGGTCTAAGGCCCTGACAGAGGGGCCCCCGGGAGGAGGCAACAAAGGCCCAGCGGGCATGTCTGGCAGTAAAGGCTCTGGTGTGGGATTAGAGTTACCCATGTCCAGGGGGTTAGCCTCATCCTTCTCCGGCTCCAGAGGAATAGGGGAGACTGGAGGATCCACATCAGGCAGTGGAGAGGAAGGTTCCTGAGAGGGGAAGCCCTCTGGGGAAGGCTGCAGCAGAGGTGGCAGTGGGCACTGCTTGACATTGGGTGTGATGTGGGACCCTGACAGAAGCGCTGTGACTGGGTGTTCATCAGCAGAGCTGGCGGGCGGCTTATCAGCTGGGGCTGAAGTATCAGCCATGGCCATGCAGATGGCGGTGACAGGGCAAACACCAACAGAGCTGGCGTCTGACTCACCGGCGGTGACTGACAGATCTGGCATCTGACTTACCAGCCATGACCGGGCATTAGCGGCCTTGCTACCCAACTTAGACTCAGAGGTTTTGAGGGACCTAAGTGCAGCAAGTGCTCTAACATCGCTGGAGGAGCCTGCCTGGACTGTAACCAGTTCAGATGGGGGGGGGGGCGAGACCTGATCCACCGTGGCAGGAGGAGGCTTGGCCAGAGGGGTACTTCCTGAGCTAGTGAAAGACTCCTCGCCATCCGCGGTCCCCGAAGATGGCAGCAGGTGGGAAGGGGACCAATCTCAGTCCCGGTGCTTCTCCTTGTCCTTTTTCTTCTTTTTATGCTCCAAAGTAGGGGAGGAAGAGGAATCCCGCAGCCTCTGCAACTCCTTCCCCGTGGTGGCCATCTTAATCTTCAAGAGATGGGCATCCAGGGCCTGTTGGTGCCATTTTGCATGGCCTGGTTGAAGTCCTTGTAGGCCACACAGCCCTCGGTGTTGTGCTCTGGGCCCCAGGCAAAGGGTATGGCTGTCCTTGTGTGGGATTTGCATGCCACAGGAGTCGAACTTCTTTTTATGTGGAGCAGACATCGGAGAAGACACACAGAAGATTAATCAAACTTCTCAACAAAAAGAAAGAAAAATAAAGAAAATCAGATAATACTCATCCGAAATGTCAGTCGACAGTAGCAGCGTTCTCCACGAGGTTCGACGTGCGCAAGTCGACAGCGGGAATGAACTGGAAGGTGGGCGTGGGGACCACTCACTATATAGGGTCATGCTGACGTCGTCACATGATGTTGGTTGGACAGTCCCCCGCCAGACACTGCTAGCTAAAATTTTCATTGTGGTCCTGACACCAGGGGGTGCAGTCCTATATGTTAAGACCCACTGCAGGAACCCTCTCGAAGTAAGTTCACCACATCTTTCTTTCACAGGTATTCGGCCACTAAGGTTCATCACTTTGTGAAGATTCTTAGTGCTGAACAGAGGCAGAAGGGAAGGGCTACCAAATGGTACTGTTATGTTACTATGCTGACCATGCAATATTTTCTTTCAGTAGGTCTAACTGGAAAGTAAAAATAGGCATCTTTCATATACATGTAACCCATCAAGTGCGCTAACTATAAGGGGAGGTGCCGTATGATGAGTGTTCCACGGATTGCTCTCATCCTCTGTGGAGGTGGGGGGTGGAAAGCGGAACACTGCATGTGACTCCCAACAGTGGCTGGGATCACAGCACAAGCACCAGATAACATTGGTGGGGCAGAGACATCAGATGTCTGTAGGGCATGTGTGGAAGCATGCATGCCCCGAGCAGACCTCACTGCACATCTGCATCTCCAGGGGCAACCAAAGGAGAAAACTACTGTGGCAGCATCCAGAATACATCAAGGTCCTTGCAAGCACAGCCACAACCCACTTAAGGTGATGCCAGTTGTCTGGATTTCCACCTCTTTACTACACCTTGGCTGTGAGGCTGCACCACTGTGGGGTGTAAGCCATGGGGCCCAATTTTAAAAAGACTTGTGGATGCCGCAAGTCCCTGGTGATCAAATATACTGTGTGGGAGGCTTGTGGCATTCCTGTGGCACCAATTGCGATTCGCTGTCAGGTGCGTGAAATGTCACAAGTTAGACCAGCTCTTCCCTGGTCTAACTTGTGCCCTTTGGGGGACCCTTTTTATAGGGTCTAACCAAAGCTTTGGTGTAAGCTGCCTTAAATTGTGGAAAATGTTGCAACTGTGCCAAATGTACTAAAAGTGGGCGTAATTGCATCAAAGGAGTTTGGCACAGTTCCTCAAACATCGGGGTTGGCACGTGGCTTGATGCAGGACCTACAGTACATCAACCTTTGAAAATCAGGCCCACGGTCTCCAGGATCCTCAAGTAGGACCCTCTAGCAGGCACAGCACACACTGAACATAAAAGCAGATCAACGGCTGATATGGGGAATGTGCACATCCTCCTTCAGGAGCTTAAAACTACACCCCCCCCAAAAAAAAATCACTTTTAGTTGATGTACGACATACAGTAGTACACTATGAACACTTCAAATGCTGTGACACAGGCCTTACTCACATCACAAGTGTCACAGCATACACTGGCACAGTTCAGTTCACACAGTAACTACTGTCAAACTATTGACACATCAACAGAGAGAACTAACCTATCACAGAACACTGTAAAAGCAGACGTGCATTTGATGGGTCAGTAGACACTGCATTAACAGAAGTCTGACAGCTTAAGCAGCACTTTGTGTTGTAAATGGGACTGTACCCACATGTGATGTGACTGTCTATTTTACAAAAAGTAATACAGAACATGTGTACACCACTCAAAGCAAACATTCATAACAGTATGCGAGCGCAAGTAATGAACAGTGCTTCACAATGAAACAGGAAACCTAGATGTGACATAGAGACAAATATAATATACAAGAAAATGTCAAAAAATACCTCAATTCCATGCTGCTTCTGTACTTCTGAGCTCACTCTTTTGGTTGTCTGCTTCGTGAACAAAAAATTGCTGGAACAGCATCACTTTTTATTCTGCGCTGGCCAGGCTTGAAACCAGTACTTTCGAGTATACTGGGATGATAAGCATATTGATCATAGGAAAAATATTCAGAGCATAAACAGCTATGCTCTGTGAGCTGCCACTCTTCTCGTTTGATGTCTGTCACCCACTGATGTCTTCTTGCTTTAGGAAATTTATGAAATCTCCTGCAAGAGGAACTTGTGTTGCCGCAGTTATAAGCAAAGCAGTACGGCATGTTTAACAGTTGTGGTTAACTAATATTTGAAGTAATTAGAAGTAAAAAAGGAAAGACAAAGAAAAAAAGATAAATACAACAGAACACACACAAACCACAAATGCACAGATGTGTAAAAAATGTGAATTTATTAGTATTCAGCATTGAACAAACTATGAATAAAACAAATTCTTGTCAAAGTCAATAAGGCTGCAGGCAAGGCATTTGTGGTAAAAATATTGAGAAGTGTTTTTTTCTAATATTTTTACACCTAATTTTCAACATAGCCTTGTTATGACCCTGCCTCATGAAGAATGACAGAGAAAATATTCAACTTGTGGCCTAAAGGGGAGGTCGCGCAGGGACTGCAAAATCAGCTTTTGGAATGCAAAAACACAATTTGACCAGGAGTTGAAAAATGCCAGCTGTCACATTCATGAGGTGCTGTAACAAAATGGCTATGTTGAAAATTGGGTTAAAAATATTGAATATTACCAACATTAGGAGTCTGCGTTTGAAAAATTCAACAGCCTCATAACTTGCACGGTTCCTGCTAACTACAACAACTAAAAAGTCTATTTTTGTTAAAGTATGGGAACAATGATAAAAGCAGACTTGACTAACAAACGGCCAGAATTCTGAATCCCTGACTTCATGCCGAAGTGAAGTTTTTAAGTAGTATTGGACTGAAAAGCTTCCAATGAAACCACAGTTCTCAGCTCAAGACATCATAATTATTTCCACTGCAACACGAAGGGATTGTTTGGAAGGAAGAAGAGAGCTGGCTCCCTATCCAAGCCCACAGAGACAAGTGGCAAAAGTTAAAGTCAGAATATGACCATATCACCACAAGCCATGCAAGCTGCTGCTAAAGCACCGGTGATCGTATTATATCTGACTTACAAAGAGCAGTTGAAGCTATCTGTTAGTGTATTTGCCAGGACCTTCCTCATCTCCTTTAACACCTTGGCATGCAATCCATCTGGGTCCACTGATTAACTAACATTCAGTGCCTGAATTCCTTTTTAGCAGTCTCTCCTCCATTATGGACTTCTTGTTGACACTTGCTAGTGATTCCCTGCTTGCTGCCATGTTTCAGTCTGGCATAGGTCCCCTGCACTCCCTCTAAATACTGAAGAGAAATAGTGGTTCAGTTGATCCACTCTACCTGTATCATTCTCAACCTGTTCCTGATCACTCCTCCCTGTACTTTGCTTTGCTCTCGTATATAGTGATGAAATGACTTAGTACCCTCCCTTACCACTTCTGCTAGCCTTAGTTCTGTTTCCACCTTTGACTGACTGACTGCTCTCTTTGCCACAGTCTTTTCTTTTCCTAGTATTCCACTCTGTCTTCTTCCATTTGACTCAGTTGATAACCAATAAATGCTTCCTTTTTTTGCCTTACTGCTTCTGTAATGCTGTTTCACAACCATACTGGTTTCTTTCTCCTCCTACCCTTCCTCACCATTTTTGCTACAAGATCTGTCACTTCCTAAACTATCATATTGATCAGACCTCTTTTTTCTGGCTATTCCTACTGCCTCCTCCACTTAACATAGAAACATAGACTTAGATGGCCGATAAAGGCCACTTGGCCCACCCAGTCTGCCCATTTCCCTACCTATTGGATAAGCCGCAGATCCTAGTTAACCAACAGCCTACTTCCTCCTACCCCCCCACTAGAATTGCCTTATGTCTGTCCCATGCATTCTTGAATTCCCACACTGTTTTTGATCCCACGACCTCCTCAAGAAGGCCGTTCCATGTGTCCACCACCTTATCCATGAAAAAATGCTTCCTCATGTTGCCACTGAGCCGTCCCCCCCACCTTCAAAAAACATCAAACTTTTCATAGTTTAGCCTCCAACATCTACTTTATCCTCCAGTTATCCATTTGACTATATATGATAAAATGTTGACTGTGCAATCAAATGCCATCTAGTAGTGTTAATTCTGAATAACAATTAGATGCACTGCTGAGTAATTGTAATGGTAAATTGTAAAAGTAAAGATCTCAAGTGGGGGCTCATAAGATACAAAGTACATAAAGTTAAAAGAGCAACCTATTGTAACTGTCTGGCTATGGGGAGTTTGTGGAGTTTCCCTGTTGCTAAATGGCTAGAGTTGCTGCCTTTGGTACTCATGGTCTCAGATTTAATTTTCAACAAAGGTTTAGGTGCATCTGCCTGCCTAGATGAGGACAGACAAAACAGTCACTATGAGGATGGAAATCTGCTCTCTGAAAAAGGGGGAAGTAACATAGTATAGGATAAAAATCAGGCACAGCAGAGCAGTTTCATCTGGAAATAAGTTATGTGAAAAACAATCAAAAGCAGTACTGGGTAGCTGCAACAACACACTGAAATCTCTCAGGGATATCCTTGAAATAGCAACTTCTACAAGTTGAGGAGTCTGGCAAGAGGGCCTCTTATAAATATAAGTGTCACCTTGCACATTCTTAGGGGAAAAGAATTGCAAAGCCAAAGGTGAGTAGTTCTGGTGTCCCAATGATGCAGGAGGTAGCAATCTTATATTCATAACAGGCCCTCCAACCAGACGCATAAAGTAATTTTTTCTTCCACATGTTGAGAGTATGGGCAGCTGGTGAGAAGCCTGTTTCTGCAGTACAGCGTGTGAGATGCTGTTAGGGAAATAAGAGTGTCTCAGATTAAACTGCATGAAGCACTATGGTTGCGACTGTCACATGACATTCGCACAGTCTACAAAGTATATAATGTCAATGGAGCAGTATGACCTCCCTGCTTGGGGGGGAGGGGAGGAGACTTTCCTTTAACTAAATAAAGTTGCTGATTTCAGGACAAATGCTACCAGGTTTGATTCAAGGCAAGGGTTAGAGATATATTTGTCCATATAAATGGGGCGGACATAAAATTGTCTCTATTGCTTTCCAGTAATCCTAACACTGGCTCCCGAGTCACAGCCTCTGCTTCATAGCTGCAAGCATGGTTTAGCGCTGGCTGGCAGCTGCCATGCAAAACTGTCAATTGCAAAAAAGAAAGAAAGACAGAGTGAGATGGAGGAAGGACAGAGAGAGAGGAAGGGAGGGAGAAGAAAGAAGAGAGGAGGGAGGGAGGGAAGGAAGGAAGGAAGGAAGGAAGGAAGGAAGGAAGGAAGAAAGAAAGAAAGAAAGAAAGAAAGAAAGAAAGAAAGAAAGAAAGAAATGTAAATACAGTTATGTCAGAACTTACCGTAACAGTAGATCTTCGAGAGAAGCTCTTGCAGCAGGTAACACGTGTAGAACTGACACCACCTGGCGGCAGATCTCAGCAATCCTTTTCTACAGAGTACCGACATGGGACCGCCCACCCGACATCGGCTCCACCTCCGAAGTCACCCAGTATAAAGGCAGGAGGCGGTCCCCACATGCTCCAGTTCTTGTACACCAATGACAGGCCAAAAGCAGACAGTTGTGGATCTAACAAACTCCACAGAAAAAACAAGGGCAAACAACTAAGCCCACAACTGAAAACATGAAAGTTGGATCAGAGGATAAAACCTTATATATGTACATCAGGGAGCAAGGAAGACCAAGGGAGGGATAGTGAGGCTTAATAAAGGGAGGGAGGGTGGGCAGAGGAGACTGTGAAAAGGCAGAGATACTAAACAAATATTTTTGCTCAGTATTTACAAATGAAGAGGGGGAGGTACATAAAACAAACAGTAGTAACACTCTGGATACAGAAGTTGATACCAGCCCATTTACAGAAGAAAGGGTTCTGAAAGAACTCTTAAAACTGAAGGTGGACAAAGCAATGGGGCCTGATGGGATTCATCCCAGAATTCTACAAGAACTAAGGGCAGAACTAGTGACACCACTGACTACCCTTTTTAACAAATCATGGAGGATGGGGTGGTACCTGAGGACTGGAGGAGGGCAGATGTGATTCCCTCTACAAAAGTGGGAGCAAGGCAGAAGCAGGAAACTACAGACCTGTTAGTTTAACCTCAGTGATAGGGAAATGATGGAATCACTTCTGAAGGAAAGAATTGTCGAGTATCTAGAGGCCAGAGGCACAGGACCCTAGGCAGCATGGATTCACAGCGGAAGGTCATGCCAGACAAATCTGATAGATTTCTTTGACTGGGTGACCAAAGTAGTAGATCAGGAGGGCTGTGGACATGGCCTACCTAGACTTTAGCAAGGCATTTGACACAGTCCCACACAAAGATTAATACAAGTTAGCCAGCCTGGGAGTGGGTCCCAAGATGACAGCCTGTAAAGAACTGGCTGGAGAATAGGACACAGAGAGTAATAGTAAATGGAGTCCACTCAGAAGAAAGGAGGGTTACTAGTGGGTACACATGAGGTTCAGTATTAGGACCGGTCCTCTTCAATGTCTTTATAAGCGACATTGCGGAAGGACTGGAAGGAAAAGTATGTCTCTTTGCAGATGACACTAAGATCTGCAACAGAGTTGATGCACAGGGTGGGGCAGAAAGGATGAGAAGGGACTTGGCAAGGTTAGAGGAATGGTCAAATGTATGGCAGCTTAGATTCAATGCTAAGAAGTGCAAGGTAATGCACCTGGGAAACAAAACCCCGGGAAGAGTACACAATGGGGGTGAGATACTAACAACAACAAAATGGAAAGGGACCTGGGGTAGTCATATCAGATGACCTAAAGGTGGGCAAGCAATGTGAGAGGGCAGCAAGGAGGCTGGGGGTTACTGGGATGCATAGGGAGGCATCACCAGTAGAAAACAGGAAGTTATTATCCCTCTGTACAGACAGCTGGTCAGACCCCATCTGGAGTACTGTGTGCAGTTCTGGAGACCCAGTCTCCGCAAAGACATAGACAGGATGGAAGCTGTCCAGAGGAGGGCAACTAAAATGGTGCAGGGTCTGCACCGGAAGACATATGAAGAGAGACTTAAGGAGCTTAATATGTATAGCCTCGAGGAAAGGAGGGAGAGGGGGGACATGATAGAAACTTTCAAGTACCTCAAGGGAATCAACAAAGTCCAAGAGGGTAGCATCTTTCAAAAAAAGAGGTGTGCAAGAACAAGAGGGCACAATTTGAAGATGGGGAGGGGCAGCTCAGAGGTAATTTAAGGAAGTATTTTTTCACAGAGAGGGTTGTGGATGCATGGAACGGCCTTCCGGAGGAGGTTGTGGAGTCAAAATCAGTGGTGGAATTCAAGCATGCATGGGACAGTCATAAGGCAATTCTAGGGTGTGGGGGTAAGAAGAAGTAGGCTGCTGGTTAACTAGGATCTGCAGCTTATCCAGTAGGTAGGGAAATGGGCAGACTGGGTGGGCCAAGCGGTCCTTATCTGCCGTCAAATTCTATGTTTCTATGTAGAGCAGAAAGGCTTACTCCCGGGGGAAGGAGGGAGGGAAAATCATACCTGCTGCAAGAGCTTCTCTCAAAGATCTACTGTTACGGTAATATCTTACGTAACTGTACTATCTTACTTCGAGAGGAAGCTCTTGCAGCAGGTAACACATGTAGGACTGATTCCCTAGCAGTATAAACCTAAAGACAACCCTTGGAAGAGGGAAAGAAAAAAGAGGCACACATGGGAAGAGAGACCTCTCATGAGATAAGGCCTTGGAGAACCACAAGGCCAAAACCTGCTCGACGCCTGGAAACAATATCCAGGCTGTAGTGCCTGATGAACGTGTGAACAGAGTGCCAAGCGGCAGCAGCAAAAATGTCAGCCGCCAACACTCTTTTGAGTGCTGCAAAAGAAGTAGCAACCGCTCTGGTGGAATGCACCCTGACCGCACCCGGAAGGGTTTTCTCACCCTTCCCATAAGAGAAGGATATGCAGTTGACCAACCAATGCGAAAGCGTTTGTTTGGTAACTGGGCGCCCCAAGGACCTGTCTGCAAAGGACACAAAAACTTGATCTGATTGCCTGGCCCCCTTGGTTCTAGACACGTAACAGCGCAAAGTTCTATGCACATCTAAGGTGTGCAGAAGCACCTCACCCTTGTTGGAGTGTTCTGGGTAATAAACCGGAAGCTGAACCGACTGATTGAGAGTAAGTTCCAAGACCACATTAGAAAGGAATTTTGGACTGGTGCAAAGATCCACCCTATCTTTATGAAAAATCAGATAGGGTTCTCTACACGTCAAAGCAAGAAGCTCAGAAATGCATCTAGCAGAGATGACTGCTACCAAAAGCAACGTCTTCCAGGAGAGGTAACAAAGTTCACAACTCATGGCCGGTTCAAACAGGGGAAGTTTAACTCATTCAGGCCTAGAGACATCTGTAGGCGGCGTCTGAAAGCATAGCCACTCAGGACAATAACGCCTGTAGACGTACTCAACTGACTTTCACTCAGGCCTAGAAATGTCTGAGGAAGTCAGCAGTTTTAACCTAACTATTAAACAAACCAAAGTGCTTAGAATTGAATGCATAGCACTGTCAGAAAGGTAATTTTGCTCTGAACAATTTTGCTGCAGATACTTTGTGTCTATCATGTATACTTTAGAATGTATTCATATTTGTTTAAGGTATGGTGTGCATGGCTAACATTTGTCTCTCAAGCCTCACTTAAGCACCTTGAATAAATCTGAAAAAAAAACAGTTGTTTAGTATTTCAGCTACTATAAAATAAAAACTAAATGGATTACAATTGATTGCATAGCACCATTAGAAAGGCTATTTTGTGCTGAACAATTTTGCCACTGATACTTTGTGTCTACCACATATACTTTAGGAGTTATTTGCATTTGTTTAAGGTATGGTGTGCATGGCTGACATTTGTCTCTCATGTGTCACCTAAGCACCTTGAAAAAATCAGTTGTTTGGTATTTCAGCTAGTATAAATTAAAACTAAATGATTACAACTGATTGCATAGCGCCATTGGAAAGGTAACGTTGTGCTGAACAACTTTGCCACTCATATTTTGTGTGTAGCACTTCCGGTTCAAGAGGTAGTCACATTTGTTTGTGGCATGCTGATTGTGGCTTGATTTTGCTTAGAAAGGCCCAGGATGCAGTGCTAAAAGTATACAGGGCACAAGTGGTGGAAGTCTCAAAGAGCTCTAGTGGTGTGAATGAGTTAAGCCTTTCCAGAATAAACAGTAAATCCCAAGGAGGAACAGGATCACGAACAGGGGGATAGAGATGCATGATCCCCCCAAGGAAGGTTTTAACCATCTCCAGTTGAGCCACTGTCCTGTCATGGATGCAGTGATGATAGGCAGAAACTGTGGCCAGGTATACATTTATGGAGGAGTACCTGAGACCTGACTCCGAAAGGGATAACAGGTATTGTAAGATAGAGTTGACCGGACAGACCAGAGGGTCCAATCTCCTGGCTGTGACCCATAGACAAAAGCGTTTACATTTCATGGCATAAGTGGCCCTGGTAGTGGGCTTCCGCGCCTCAACCATGATTTGAGCTACCTTGTCCGATAATCCAAATCTGAGCTTCGCTAGGTCCTGAGGAGCCAAGCATGCAGATGAAGTGAGCATGAATTGGGATGGACCAAAGCTCCCTGTTGCTGCAAAAGCAGCTGACCCGAAAATGGAAGGGGCCAGGGAGGCTCCACTGTCAGATGCCTGAGCAGCGGGAGCCAAATCTGCCTGGGCCACAGAGGGGCTATCAGGATCATGACTACCTTCTCTGATTGGGCTTTGAGAAGTACCTGTCGCAAGAGGGGGAAGGGGGGGAAATGCATAAAGGAACCTCCCTTTCAAGGATAGGGACAATGCGTCTTGCCAAAAAGCTCCAGGCTCGGGACCGAGCGAGCAACAATTGAGCAGTTTTGCATTGCACTGAGATGCAAAAAGGTCCAACTCTGGCATCCCCCATCTGGCAAACACTGTGTCTGCTACCAACTGCAGAAGGGACCACTCGTGAGTTAATGGTTTGACTCGGCTGAGAGTGTCTGCAACCACGTTCAGAGAACCTGGAACATGGACTGCCAATAGACTGAGCTGATGCTTCATCACCCAGTCCCACACTCTCATGGCTTCCCGACAAAGGGGGTAAGATTGTGTATGCCTCCCTGCTTGTTGACATAGAACACCACGGAAGTGTTGTCCATCTGAACTCCACGGTGACCAGGAAGTAGGAATGGACTCAGTTCCTGTAGAGAGTACAGGACGGTTCTTAGCTCGAGCACATTGATATGCAGGTTCTCCTCTAATGGGGACCACAGTCCCTGAGTCCTGTGGATCCCCAGATGAGTCCCCCATCATGTCCCAGACACATCTGTGGTGAGAGTCTGTGTAGGTGTGTCTGGCTGGAAGGGGAGGCCTCTGCAGAGAATCTGAGGGGACCCCCACCAGAGGAGTTCCGGACGAATTGGTTCTGTGATCCGGATAGGCAAATCCAAGTCATTCCTGGTTTGGTCTCACTGGACGCAAAGTGTCCAGTGAATGGTGCGCATGCACAGCCTGGAGAAGAGGACCAAAACTATGGCAGCCGCCATGTGTCCCAGAAGCCGAAGGATGGATCTGGCCGGGACGACAGATGCTGAACAAGTTTGGATTGCTAGTGCCCTGAGTCGCTCTGCTCTGTCAAAAGAAGGAAGGCCTTCCCCAAGGAGGTATCCAGTAGGGCTCCTATAAATTGAAGACGTTGGGAGGGAAGGAGCTGTGACTATTTTGGGTTCATTGTGATCCCCAGGCATCGACAGAGGGAGAGAGTGTCCAGGATGGCCTCCCAAAGACGAGACCTAGACGAGGCCAACAGAAGCCAATCGTCTAAGCAGGGAAACAGGAAATGTCCATTTCTGCGCAGTGCCACTGCAACAATGGCAAGATATTTTGTGAAGACCTTGGGGGCAAAGGAAAGGACGAAAGGGAGGACCTTGAATTGGTAGGACCGACCTTCGAACCTGAATCGCAGGAATCTCCAATGGTTTCTGCATATGGGTATGTGCAGACATGCATCCTGCATGTCCAGGGAAGCCCTCCAATCCCTGACCGAAAGGAAGGGAAGGAGATTTGGAAGCGAGACCATTCGGAATCTCCGAAAGGAGACCCACCGATTGAGGTCACTGAGATTCAGTATGGGCCTTAAGTACCCCGACTTCCTGGGAACCAGAAAGACGCAGGAGTAAAAACCAGAGCCTTTCTCTGCCTCTAGGACACGTTCTATAGTGTTCTTGGCCAGAAGAGACTGAATCTCCTGTCAGATGGGAGCTCTGTGGTCTCTGGTGAGTGGCGGGGGCAGAGGTCTGTCGGGGCAGTGACTCAAACTCTATGGATTGCCCGAACTCCACGAGATCAAGGACCCACTGGTCAGAGGTCACTTCTCTCCAAGCTTGGGCGTGAAGGGAAAAACAACCTCCCACCAGCTCTCCTGACGACAGGTCTGGGAGAGGGGGGTCACTTAGATAGTCAGGTTGAAAGAGGGGGAGGGAAGGCAGTGGCAGAAGGTCTAGCCTGTCTAGAGGAGGTCAAGACAGCACCTCTTGAGCCACCTCTTCGACCAAAGCCTCCCTGCTGAATGTGAGACTGAATGCGGGGCTGCTGAGGCTGATGTCCCCCTCTGCCATGAAAACGGAGTCTGTGAAAATTGTCCCGTTTCAGGCAGTACATGGACTGCATGGAATGGATGGCC
Source organism: Neoceratodus forsteri (assembly GCA_016271365.2). Taxonomy (NCBI): domain Eukaryota; kingdom Metazoa; phylum Chordata; order Ceratodontiformes; family Ceratodontidae; genus Neoceratodus; species Neoceratodus forsteri. The sequence continues at coordinate 703,503,190 of CM028135.1, read as the reverse complement.
TTTCCAGAGTCCTGTAGTTTAACAATGACCTTCTCTGTGTCTTCACCAAAGAGCACAGAGTCACTGAAAGGGGCATCCAGAAGTGTGGTCTAAACCTCTGGGTTGAACCATGAGACCCGGAGCCATGAATGGCACCGAAGACAAATTCCAGATGCAGCCACCCTCACCAAGGTGTCCGCAGAGTCGTACACTGCTCGAAGAACGTGGGTACCCACATCCGAACCTGTCTGCAAAAGCTTTGCAAGTTCTGCCTTTTGAGGGCAGTCAGGCATGCCTTGCAGGATATCCAGTCCTTGGTCCCAAATGGTATTCTGGAACTGGACCATGTGCGCCAAAAAATTGAGGCTCCGTATGCTGCAGGTGGCAGCAGAGTACACCCTACGCCCTAAGGAATCCAGCTGCTTAAACTCCCTGTCTGGCAGTTGGGTACTTAGGCACTTTCAGCCTCTGTGAACGATCATGTGCAGCCGATATGACGACGGAATCAGATGTGGGATGTTTGGCTAAGTAAGAGTGGTCCTTGGTGGCCCGGTACAAACAATTTGCCTTTTTGGGCACCGCAGAGGAAGACTGTGGATGCTTCCAAGTGGCAAGGGTGACATCTTGGAAACTGTCCACTAATGGAGGGGATAACCACCGGCTTGGGGTCATTCTGGCGCAAATATATTGCCAGGCGCAAGCATTCGGGGTCCAGGACCTCTGTATCCCATCTCATATTCTCCTGTATGTGCCTCATGACCTCCATAAAGCTGGGGTCATCAGGAGGAGATTTTGTCTGGCCCTCTGTATCTCCTGGAAGCAAATCAGGGTCAGAATCCAGCAAGGAAGGTTCTGATTTTTCATAGTCCTCTAAAGAAGAGCAGGAGGAACGGCGTCTCCTCTTCTTATGTCTATGTCTTCTGGGAGAAGGAGAGTGGGAGGAGGAAGGAAAGCTAGTCCTCCTGCACTTAGTCTTGTGCTTCCTGGGGCTGGCGGTGGTTTTATCCTCCTCATTTCCAGATGGAACAGGGGTGACCTGAACATCTGTTTCAGGGGGTGATGGGAGGAGGTTTAGGAGTGGGAGCAGAGAGAGAAATTAAATCCTGCTTCACTGTAGCCCACCAATAGACAAACAGTTCTTTAAACTGAGACATGCCCAGTTTTGGTGACTCAGGCTTTGGGGGAGACGTCGGTCGGCCTTCTCCCGAACCAGTGTCAGGTAGAACTGGCGTCGGTCTAATGGAAGACAACGGTGGTACCTCCACAGTACCATCGTCGGGGTCCGACGTTGGGTGGACCGGCATACGGTCTCGAGGAGAGATGTAGGGGCTGCTGACAAGGGTGTCGGGTGGAGCGACGACGGCAGAGGTGTGGTAGGCGGCTTATCTGGCACTGGAGGAGGAACCATAGGATGTTTCTCTGGAGTTGGGCCAGAGACCTTATCAGACAGACATCCCTTTACAGGAGAAGGGTGGGGGACGGTCGGAGTGAGAGGAGGCCGTGACTGGCCTATCAGCCATTTTGATGGTCTTGTCCGAGGGGCATCGGTTGGAATCCATGGGCTGATGCTGGTCAGACTTATGCTTAAGAGGCAGGGACAAAGCCCTGGAAGAAGAGTGCCCTGAGGCCTGTTTGGACTCCCTGGGATCAGCCGAGGCTGATTGGAAGGAGGACTTACCCTTTGCCACTGCAGAGCCGGCATCTGAGGGCCTCTTAGCCACCGAGGAGCTGCAGTCAGAGGTCCTTTTTGCCGCAGCAGAACCGGAGTCCGAGGGCTTTTCAGCTGATGTGGAACCAGAGTCGAGGGCCTGATTTTAATAGGCTGAAGAGAAGTCCCCTTGGCAAGAGAAGCTGAGGCAGGAGGCTGAAGGGAGGTAAGCCAGGCCTCATGACCAGAGGAGCTGGAGTGACCAGCGGACTGGGAGCTGGAAGATCTGGGTCTGGAGGGCGAGCGATCCCAGTCCCAGTGGTGGCGCTTCTCCTTTCTATGTTTCTTCTTGGATGGAGAGGGGGAAAGAGATTCCCTCTTGGAAGACGACTCCTGCTGCATCTGGGCCAAACGTTGTTGGGCTAGGTAAGCCTGGAGAGATTTCTGTCCCTGAATCCTGGTCCGGCTGTTGAAGGCCTGGCAATGGGTACAGGAGCTGGTGTTGTGGTCTGGGCCCAGGCAAAAAAGGCAGGCCGAATGTCCATCTTTGGAAGGGATCTGCTTCCCACAAGAGCACTTATTATGGTGCCCGATCGGTGGAGTTGACATAAGTCAAGGAATCACTGAGCGAGATTGAGAAATAAAAGTTCTAAAGCTGAGGAACTAGCTGGAGAGCTGAGCGCTGGCAAATGCGTGCCATGGTGGGAAAGAACTGGAGCACGTGGGGACCGCCTTCTGCCTTTATACTGGGTGATGTCAGGGGTGGAGCCAACGTCAGGTGGGCGGTCCCACATCGGTACTGCTGGAGAAAAGAATTGCCGAGATCTGCCGCCAGGTGGCGTCAGTTCCACATGTGTTACCTGCTGCAAGAGCTTCCTCTCAAAGTAAGATCTCCAGGTTCCCACCACAGGCAAAGACATTGTAAAACAGTTAAAAGGAATGAAAATCTCAGAATCAACATGGAACTTTTTTTTTTTTTTTTTGCAGTTGCTATTTCTGTGTAACCCCCCTGCAAATGGGGGTTCCCAAAAGACTTCCAGGAGCTTGCTTGAATGCTCCAAGCCTGAATGGTGTTTGGCATTTAAGCCATTTATCAGTGAGTGTTTTTAGAGCCTCTGGTACTGTCTCTTTAAGAGCTGTCTGCTTGCAGACATAATTAGTTGTATGGGGGACATATGTGCTTCTCTGAGTACCACTCGAGCTGCTGCCATTCACTTAATTTTGCAGTCACTAGGAGTGCAAAGGAACCTATCTGAAAGATGTAACTGTTTACCAGAAATTATTTAGAGTAATAATGAAATTACAGTTTGTCTAACCTGCTTTCTTTGCAGTCAGAACTGTGTCTGCTAGTTCCCCATTCTAGTTTTGAACTGCTGAACTGGACCAATCAGTGTGGGAGTAAGCTAGCTCTAAAATGGTGCCTTGGGCGAATCAGAACTTGGACTCATAATCTGGAGCCAGCCAAAGAGGATTGTATGGGCAGTGACTCTGGGAGATGTAGTTTAGACTTCAGTGCCTTTTGGACCAACAGCAGCAGTCTATTGTGAGTGACAGCCAATCCAGTCAAGAACTTGGAGGAACTCAAAGGAAGTGCCCGGTTTTTGTCGGTTGGAGTTCGGTTGAGCTTTGGCAGTGAAGAAGGAAGGAGCCCTGTGCTTTTTCAGTGTGCAGTTTTAGTCAAAAACGTGTGTAAGGCCCAGAGTTCCGGTCTGCAGCTTGTGTAACAGCTTGTTAGGACTGAATCCGTCCTGTGAAAGAATCAAAGGATCTCTGAAGAGTAGAAACCAGGCTCACCCTGTAGAAGACTGGAGAAATTGTTGAATTACACTCGGTCTGTCAGGAACTGAATCTGCTGTGTGTTCTCCGGGTATTGTGCAGTAATTGCGATCGGGATACAGATGCAGCCTGCCTGGTGTAGTGCTTTCTTGTATATGGATGTGTGAAGAGGTTTGTGTACCTCAAGTGAGCCCTGCTGACATTGAAGGGACCTATCTTATTTGGAGGTCGTGAGTACTAATTCAGGGTAGCTCCCTGTTGAATTGCCACATTAAATCCAAATGGAATTACTGTACTGCTGACTGTTTAATTCTCCTTTTCTCTGTGTGAAAGGGCCCCTACCAGCTGCCGGTTTGGCTAGCCACTAGGGCTTGGGTACCCAGGACAGTAACTGATAGGGATAGGCCTGTGCACAGAGCCATAGGGTAGATTATTAGAGTGATAAGCTAATTAACCTGATTTCCCTGTCCTTGTTATATCCCCTAAATAAATCAGAGCTGCTTGTTTCAGCAAACTTATACTGCCTGAGGTATTTGTCTATGTTAAAGTACTGTACTGTGATTGTTGCACTGTATCTCATTTCACAGGAGGTCCCAGTGCCGGAACCAGACCTGGGGTAAGTGTATACTGTGAAGGTAATTCTGATATATTGTGTGGGCCACTAGTGGGAAGAAAGGGGGGTTGCAGTGTCCCAGAGGGCTGTGACCAAGTTAGTTTAACTATTGCAAACCCTGACCTCTGGGTGGAGGCACCCGCCATTGGATCCAGGCCCCTCAACCTGTTAGTGGCAAATCAGGCAGGGGTAGTAGCCCCTGGGATAGCGCCATCTAGGGGTTACATCTGCATGACAGGTACTGGTCAGGAGCTGAACTGTGCTTGCAGGTTTTTTTGCTGCTTGCCAAACTTCTACTCAGTATTTGTACTTCCAGGTTGAATGGCGCTTATTACCTCTAACTACAGCTATCCCTGTCCCTTAGGTTACATAAAGGTGTACAGCTGTCAAAGTGACTAGTAAAGTGGTTTAGCAATATGTAATATATGCCAACAGAGGCATCTTTAACAATAACCATCTCACTACCACATTTTTCACAGTGCAGTTCATTGCAAACTGATTCATACTTCTGAAAAAAAAGTTTTGAGACTAGCTGCTGCAATCTCGTCAAGATCATTATATAAAACACAATCTCACACACTTTCTCCATTTTCATCTGCAAAATATACTGTGTGTATCTTACCCTTTTCTTTAAAATTTACAAACATAAATTGAGGAAGTTGCACGTCTTACCTGTGCCTCAACCCTCCAGTTGTATAGCCGAGTTGAAGCAGGACCCTATGAAAGTTATTTTTTTATTCTATATTTTATTCATACCTTTCTTGCTATTCTAGTTATAGGACACTGATAACACATAACAAAAGGTTTAGTTATGCTATCAAAACCCCATTGAAATAAATGAAACCGCACACCTGTTTCCTCAGTTCGCAGTCCGACTTTGAAGAGTTAAGACGTGTCTGTAGTCCAGAGAGGATTTCAGCATTGGACCCCCGGGATCAGTGAAGGGCTGTGGGGGCTGCTGAGTGGAGGGGTTGGGGGGCAGCTATGGCCGTAAAACACATTGATGGACGTTTTCTTTTACAGGGTTTAAAAAAAACAACAATAAACTCACCAGAGTCCTCATCACGACACTGAGGGATTTGGCACCTCCAGTATCACTGTTATGTTTCAGGTGGGGGGGGCTAAGAGAGAGGGTCAGGTGGGGTATCTTTAATTTACAAAGTGAAAAAAAACAAGAAGAAATAACCACGCACGCATGGTAGTAGGGGACAAAGTGGTAAAGTGGTTTAGCAGCATGTAATATAGATAACCCACTTCGGAAACTCTGTGGGTTTTATAAAGTAACTTCCAGTCAGCATTAATTTCTCTCTGCAACTTGCTGAGGTAAAAACCTTCCCACTGGTGGTAGATTATGCCGACAGAGGCATCTTTAACAATAACCATCTCACTACCACATTGTTCACAGTGCAGTTCATTGCAAACTAATTCATGCTTCTGAAAAAAAAATGTTTTGAGACTAGCTGCCTCAATCTCGTCAAGATCATTATACAAAACACGATCTCACACACTTTCTCCATTTTCATCTGCAAAATATACTGTGTGTATCTTACCCTTTTCTTTAAAATTTACAAACATAAATTGAGGAAGTTGCACGTCTTACCTGTGCCTCAACCCTCCAGTTGAATAGCCGAGTTGAAGCAGGACCCTATGAAAGTTATTTTTTTATTCTATATTTTATTCATACCTTTCTTGCTATTCTAGTTATAGGACACTGCTAACACATAACAAAAGGTTTAGTTATGCTGTCAAAACCCCATTGAAATAAATGAAACCGCACACCTGTTTCCTCAGTTCACAGTCCTACTTCGAAGAGTGAAGACATGTCTGCGGTCCAGAGAGGATTACAGCATTGGACTCCTGATCGGTAAGTAAGGGCTTGGGGGGCAGCTACAGTTGCAAAAGACATTGGTGGACAGTTTTCTTTTACAGGGTTTAAAAAACAATGGACTCCCAGATTCCTCACTGCGATACTGGGGATTTGGCACCCCAGTGTCACTTATGTTTCAGGTTGGCGGGGGCTGAGAGAGACAGGGTCAGGTGGGATCTTTCATTTACAAAGTAAAACAAAATGAGAAGAAATAACCATGCATGCATGGTAGCGGGGGACAAAGTGACTGGTTAAGTGGTTTAGCAGTATGTAATACAGAGAAATCACTTCAGAAACTCTGTAGGTTTTATAAAGTAACTTCCAATCAGCATTAATTTCTCTCTGTAACCTGCTGAGGTAAAACTTTCCCACTGGTAGTAAATCAGAGGCATCTTTAACAATAACCATCTCACTACCACATTTTTCACCGTGCAGCTCATTGCAAATTGATTCATGCTTCTGAAAAAAAAAAACAGTCTCGAGACTAGCTGCCACTATTGCAACAAGAACAAGATGTAAAACAGGATCTCAGACACTTTCTCCATTTTCATCTGCGATATAAACTGTACGTATCTTACCTTTTTCTTTAAAATTTACATACATAAACACTTTCCAGTATAACAATGCCATTTTAAACAAGAACCAGGTGGACAGTATATTTTTTCTCCAATTTGGGCATCGGGGTACTTTCAAAAGGGCACATGGGCCGATTGGGAATTTGCAATATAAGCAGACAGGGAAAACAAACAAGACAAAAGGAGCCGCCTCAGGCTGTGAAACATTTGCACCTGCTGTGTGCTCCCTTGACTGGTTGGCAGCACAAATTTAAAAGTCTCAGATATAAGACGCAGTCCAAATTCATGCCCAATTAGCACGGATAAGTTCACAACAAAATAAAATTAAGCGACCCCACGACTGAAATTAGGCAGAATGAGTACCTGATTTTTGATCAGTTCAGTCCATATGAAAACTTTATGAAATGTTGCCCAGAATAAAAGACAGTAAGACCTGAAAGGTGTAGCAGCAGCAGCAGAACTCCGATCTCCGACCCCTGTTCATTAGTAACCCACAAGACAAAAGGAGCTGCCTCGGGCTATGAGACATTTGAGCCTGCTGTGCGCTCAGGTGATTGGTTGGCAGCACAACGTTTTAAAACTCAGATATAAGATGCAGTCCAAATTCATGCCCAATTAGCAGGGATAAGTTCACAACAAAATAAAATTAAGCGACCCACGGCTGAAATTAGACAGAAATAGGCACTTTTACCAGGCAATTCATTGTAGGTTTTAAAAACAAAGAAAAATAGTGCAGTGCGAGCGGAGGGGACTGTGGAGTAAGTTTGGCATGTTGTTCATTTGAAAAGAATGCAAGGAATACATGGATCCTTTTTGAAAGCAACAGGACTGCAGGGATCTGCCCACTGCAGCCTTAAAAAGGAATATTAATAATTCACATTTAAAGAAAGAATAAATAAATAGTAAAATTAACATGATACACACTACAGCAAAGTCAGACATTGATTGAATGACAGTATACAAATGTCCCTGTCATTTGTTATGGCACATATATTGCAGATCAACAACAAAAAAAATCAAAAACTATACTTTTGATCACTTATATTTCTATATATGTGAGACAGACAATATGGTGATTGATGTAATACTAAATGATTAAAATAGTAAAGGAATGTGTAACATAAAACAGGAATGTAGAGTGGATGGTTGGAGAATAATGGCATAATGGAGAACTGTCACTGTGAAAAGAAAAGCGCTGTGAAGAATGAACACTTGTGGCACAGTTAAGCAATATACCATGACAGGGTGTGGGTTATGGTGAGATTTACCCATGCCTGGTGTGTTGTTTAGTCATGAGGCCACAGACCAAGTGAGCAAAGCACACCAGAAGTGGGTAAATCTCACCATAACCCACACCCTGGAGTGGGATATTGCGATTAAACAATAGCCCCTTTGAAAAAAAAAAAAAGAAAGAAAAAAAAAAGTTTTTGGGGACATTTAAATTTATTTTTATCGCATCTGTTACTGCGCCACATAAAATAGTGTTGGATTGCTAGGGTGTTGCTATGGTTGCCATATGCTGATCCCAATGCAGCCTCATAAGGAAAGCGTTTTGTGATGTGTCTTTTTTTTTGGTTAAACAGGGAGCCTGGCAGTGCTTGGCTGTTTGCTTTCATTACAGTGTGGTAGTAACGTGTAGAGGTGTTTGGTCTGAGCAGTAACACGTTGCAGGTGAAGACTGTTTTCTTCCGGGTTCACGTTTGTGGTCAGTACAGTCAGTACACAGTAATGTTCTGACTTGGGCAATTTGTTTTTCACTTTTTTTTTTAGTATGCGGTTTGTACATGTACAGGAGACAGAAAGGAGGAGAGCAGGACTGCATTCGAGAGAAATAGGAGAACGAACAAGCTACCGAGAGTGGAGCAGAGAAAGTGAAAGACATAGGTCTGAGTCCGTACAGTTTTTTTCTTGTTAAATATTTGTTTTGTGATTGGGAGGCTGTATGCTTAATGGAGGGTCTCGGGGCATTTACAATGATGTGAAGGATGCCACAGTGTGAGTGGGTGACACAGTCAATGATCTTGAGGGGATGGAGCCGAGGCAGCAGGGATTCAACATTGTGGTTTTACCTGTCGATATGAGGGGTTGGGATGGATTTTAGAGACGTGGCTGACTGGCACCTTTACCTATTGGTATATTGCATGATTTACAATAGGTAAATCATGCCAGTCAGCCAATCAGGTTGTAGGATTTTTAAGACCCATTGTATAATATGGCATTCCAACAAAAACAGCGCTCACAATATAACAACATTATGACTACTAGGTTTATACAGCTCTAAGGAATACAAAAAAAAAGGATAAAGCTCTCTGAACAGTGTCAACAGTGCGACCGGAGAAGCGCTACAGACAATTGGATACATGATCAGTAACAATGCTGTTTAGAAACACAGGAAGAAAAGAAATATTAGATTTTAAGAATGGAATATTACATTTTTAGGCAGAGCACAGCAAAGAAGAATACAGCACATAAAGCAAAGTTAGGAGAGCAACGTGGAATCACTGCCGATAATTACTAGTATAACAAGCTGTCACAAAGCTTTCAAACTGCCTTGCTGAAAACGAGTAGGATGTAATTATACAATTAAATAATAAAGCAGGACGAAAAAAACTAACTGATGAATGGAAAAATGAAGATGTACGACTGATGTAGGTAACTCAATAGAAAGAAAAGAATTTAGTATGACAACAAAGGAGAATAACATGATTTATTAAATGATCTGGCACGTCACTAACACTACCAGGTGGGAAAACTTGTCAATCTGTAGTTTCACGCAAGCATGCTCAAACGAAATGTACATCACATGTAGCCAATGTCTGTGCATTGGCATCCGAAAATCAGGGAACTGAAATGTAAACAATCCATGGCGCAGAACAGAAAACAGAAAACAGAAAAATGGAGCCCGAGTCAGTTAACCCCAGTAATGCTCAGAATATTCCTAACTTTGTGCAGTAAGCCTGAGGGGTTGGACTGCACGGAGAGATAGAACACATGCAAATGATAGAACACTTTGCATGTGAGCATCTTTCAAACACTGCTTCTACTAACTGCCTGTGTTCTAACCTCTTCAGATTTTTCTCTCTCCGCCTGAAAAGTCGGGTCGCTCGGAGTGCCGTTCGTCCACTTTCTCCTGCGTGAAGAAAACTTCAAATACCAAAATGTAAGTATATTTTGTTTTCATTTACTGCCTCTACTAGTTGTGTTGTATTATTAATCTAGTTACTGTTTAAATTTATTTTTCCCGGTTCCTCTCGGTTCGGTATAACTGCAGGGAACCGGGTTAGTTTTTGTTAAAATCGGGGTTCTCTGATTAAAAAAACACCTTAGTTTATCTCTTAAAACTCGATTTATTTAAAATTTTGTAACCAATAATTCTCAGTTATTAGAACCACTGACCCCGGTTCCATACCTTTATATTGGTTCGGTTCCATCGGTTCCTTTTCGGATCCGGAACCGACCATTTAAAAAAAAAAAAAAAAAGGTTTACCATTTAGCAGTTGTAGCTTTCTCTTTTTAGTGTAACCCCCCTACAAATGGGGGTTCCCGAAAAGTCTTCCTTGAGCTTGCCTAAATTCTCACTGCCAGGCTGGTGTTCTGTGTTTTAGCAGTTTAAATGTATTGCCAGAGAGTACCTATATAGCCTCTGTGTACTGTGTACTGTCTCTTTAAGAGCTGCCTGGACTGTAGTCATAATTAATCTGAGAGGGATCTCTGTTAGAAGATGTGCTTGTTTGCTGATCATTTGTTAGAATAGTAATAATATTGCAGTTTGTTCTAACCTGCCTTCTTTGCAGCACGGACAGTTCTGTGTGTTTCCATCATCTTGGTCCAGGACTGCAGAACGGGCCAATCAGTACATTTGGGACTCTAAAATGAAGCCTGCCTACAGGGGCTTGGTGAGGCCAAAACTTGTAGGAATTGTAGTTTTGGGCTTTTGGTGCCTAAAATAACCTGGAGGGGGAGCCCTTGTTGTGACTGACAGACAGATCAGCCAACCGAACCTTTCGGATCTTGGGGAAAGTCCCACACTGCTTGCAGTTTCAGGTAGATCTGAGTTGGGAAGTGAAGAAGTAACAGCTCAAGATATTTTGAGCAGCAATCCATAGCGGATTCACGTGGGAGAACTGTGGAAAGGCCTGAGTTTGGCCTGCATGTGTGCCTGCTGTTCCTGAGAGGGAGCTTGTGCTTTTTTTGGACTGAATCCAAATTTGGAGAGTCAATTAAGCCACTGAATTGTGATCAGGCTTTAACCTGAAGAAGACCGAAGATTTGCTGAATGCGATCGTCCTGTCAGGACTTCCAGCTACCTCTGAACTCCCGGATTGTGCAGAGACACTGTAATTGCGACCGGAAAGTCATTTGCCCGGTACAGTGGAATTCCCTTACATGTGAATGTGCTGCGTGCTTATAGGAGGTCGTGATTTGGAGACCGGCCTGGGGATCAGCCCAATGCCTTGAACAGGAACGATACCTCGGTGATTCGTGTGGGCCCTGCTTCTCTGGGCACTCCAGCTCAACAGCCTGCAGTCTCGATTTTATCCTGCCTGTGTCCAGTATTGGGTATCGTGAGCAAACATCAGGGTAGCTCCCTGTAACAACAGCTAAATCTAAAAGTGTTGTCATCTGATTGTCTTGTTGCCTTTTCTTTCACAAACTGAGCCCTCTGGCTCCGGATTACAAATAGTGTGTGTTGTGCATGTTGCTTTCTTCTATCACAGGGCCCCAACCAGCTTCAACGTTCCTGGCTAGCCCACCATTTTCCTACCTGGGTACCCAGAGTGCGTGACTGTGTAGAGACTCTGAACTGCATGCATAACTGTCTGATTAATATTGCTTTTAAGCAAATCAACCTGATTACGCCCCTCCCTTGTTTAAGCCCCCTGAATAAATCAGATTTAACTTTGTTTGCATTTAACCTGACTGTGGTTCCAGTTTGTGCCAAGAGTATTGTACTGCGGTTATTTGCTGTGCTTAACCTTGTTTTACAGGGGGTCCCCAGGGTCAAGCTAGAGGAGCCAGCCCTGGTGGTAAATACAAACCGTGTGGGTAACTGCCTGGTGAATAAGGGTCATTGTGAAAGTAACTATGGTATATTGTTCAGGCCACTAGAAGGGAAAGAGGGGGATTACAGTGTCCCGATGGGCTGTGCCCAGGTTAGCTTGACCACCAACAACCCTGACCTCCGGGTGGAGGCACCAGTTTCATTACCTAGGCCCCTTAACATGCTACTAGCCAAGCAGGCAGGGGTAGTAGCCCTTGGGATAGCGCCATCTAGGGGCTACATTAACAATATGTCTGAAAAACCCAAAAAGAGAACCAGTGAACCCAGATTCAAAAACTGTTCTCAGTGTGGAGCAGTATTTGCAAAAGCAGATAAACACACTTTATGTGTCGTTTGTTTGGGTTTTGACCATCTGAAAGAGGAATGTGAAGCGTGCAAAACATTCCCAGACAAGACACTAGAAAAACACCTTGAAAGGCTTAAGAAGAAATTTCCAAAGGGTCCCTCTGGCTCTGACCAGCCGATACCCCAAGATATTGTGGCTGAACCCACATCTGCTTCTGTGCCTGCCCCTGAGATGGGCGAAAAGGGCACGAAAAGAACCGGCTGACTCCCCAGTTCCTTCTAAGAAAAGTAAAAATTTAAAGCATACAGAACCCTCACCTGACAAACCAGGGACTTCTATACCTGCTATGCCTGTACCTATGGCCCAAGAAATTGCTCAGGCCTTCAAGATAATTCAAACCTTACAGGCCCCCAGGCTGGCAGCAATGTGCATCCACCCCCTCAAGACAGAGGGGATCAGTTTGATGATGATGATTATAGTGAAGAGGAGGGATCAATCGAACCAGAAGTGTCCCCATAACAGGACTTTGGTTCTCCTCCATGGGTGATTGTGGATTTTCTATCCCATTTTACTTTCATTAGAAAGATGGCAGATGCACTGGGCATCTCCACTACTGAGCAGATTGAGGATGAAGAGCAGGTGGAGTATTTGGAGATGATGGGGCTGACACCCACAAAAGCTCTCCCCCTTCCGGTGCACAAATTCTTTAAGAAGGATACCTTAAAGATTTTACAGACACCTAATTCCATTCCTCCCATAGATAGGACGATGGACAGAAAGTACCAACTGGAGAGGGAGGGAGCTGATTTTCTCTTCTCCCATCCAGACCACCAGGGGGTTATTCAGCAAGCTGCTTGCGACAAAGCTATGGTACCTATGTCCTCACATCCTCCGGACAAGGATTCCAGAAAAATTGACAGTATGGCCAAAAAAGGGTACCTGTCAGCTTCTTTGGCTATGTGTCAGGCTACCTTCCAGGCATATGCTGCCCAGTATCAGAACTCACTGTGGCAGTCAGTCCTGCCTATGACTATAAAAGCTCCCCCGCCTTTGTCAGATGACCTGGCTGAAACTGCCAGGTTTGGGTTAGAGGCAGCTAAGCACCAATTTCAAATGGCTGCTAACACAAATGATACTGCAGCCAGATGGATGGTGAATACGGTGGCACAGAGAAGGCCTGCATGGCTCAGGGCCACAAACCTTACTCAGGACACCCAGTCCAAGGCTTTGGATTTTCCTTTGGAGGGAACTCCCTTTTTGGGGAATCCACTGTGGCCTATATGACGAAGGTGGATGAGTATAAGGCCACTTACAGAAGCAACTCTGCCTAAGAGAGAGCTTCTCCATCCACCAGGCCTTTTTGGAAGGGGAGACCAGGGCAGGTCCTTTTATACCAGGCCCTTCTTCCGGCCAGTGGCCTTACCCCAGTACCAGCAGTATCCTCAGCAGGGATACTCCAGAGGCAGGGGCAGAAGGGGCTCGAGGCAAGGATCCCAAGCTCAGCCTCAGCTACAATCCAAACAGACTCCCTGAGCCACAGGCCACTTCCACCCTACCTGTGGGAGGCAGACTGTCTCACTTCCTCCATGCCTGGCTGAACATCACCACAGACAAGTGAGTTCTAGAGGTAGTGGTCAAGGTCTGTCTCTGGAATTCAAATCTCCTCCTCGTCAAAAGATCAGAGTTTTCAGTTCTCCCTCCCTAGAAGAAAAAACACTGCTAGAGGCAGAGGTTCGAAACCTGCTACAGCTAAGAGCAGTAGAACCAGTTACAAAATCTCTGAGAGGAAGGGGATTTTATTCCAGATACTTCCTAACAACAAAGAAAAGTGGGGAGTGGTGGCCTATATTGGATCTCAGAGCTTTAAACAAGCACCTGAAGAAACAAAAGTTCAAAATGGTAACCCTAGCTGTGATTTTGCCAATGCTCCCAAAGGGAGATTGGCTGGCATCACTGGACTTGAAGGATGCCTATTTCCACATCCCCATAAGGGATTCTTACTGGAGATATCTCAGATTCAGACTCCCTTCAGGTCACTACCAGTTTTCAACCCTGCCTTTTGGCCTTTCTTCAGCCCCAATGGTATTCAGAAAATGTCTTGCTGCTGTAGTAGCACATCTTCAGAGACAGGGAATCACTGTCTTCCCTTATCTGGACGATTGGTTAGTGGTGGGAAAATCCACACCGCAAGTACAGCAGGATTTGAAAGTCACCCAGGACCTTCTAGAGTCTCTGGGGTTTCTGATCAATCACAAAAAGTCTGCCTTTACTCCTGCACAGGTGTTCCAGTTCACTGGAGCAGAAATAAATATCTTACAAGCCATAGCCTATCTGCCTCTGGAAAGAATAAAACATCTTCAGTCAGTAGCAAATTCCTTCATGTTAAACAAACCATGAACTGCAAGACAGTTTCTTCAGCTACTGGGCCACATGGCTGCTTCCATAGGCACAATGCTGGGTACCAGGTTCCACATGAGAGACATCCAGTTCCACCTCAGGTCTCACAGGTGTCAGAAAAAAGACCCTTTTTCAAAACTCATTCCAGTAACAAGGGCACTGTTGCAGGCCCTCTTGTAGTGGAAAAAGGAATCCAACTTAACTCACTGCCTCCACAGGAATTCTCTGAAGTTGCACCACTTGTCTCTGGTATACTGTTAACAGCGAATCCTGGGCATTTCTAAGCAAAATCAAGCCATCAAGCAAAATCAATCAGCATGCCACAAACAAATCCTAATAACTCAAGAACCGAAAGTGCTAGACACAAAGTATAAGTGGCAAAGTTGTTCAGCACAACATTACCTTTCCAATAGTTCTCTGCAAGTAATAATAAGTAATTTCGTTTGTTTTTCTATGCTGGTCGAAAGAGCAAAAAAAACTATTTTTTTTTCTAAATAAGGCAACATAAACCATATACACCATACAATAAACAAATGCGAATAACTCTTAAAGTATACATGATATACACAAAATATCAGAGGCAAAGTTTTTCAGCACAATGTTACCTTTCCAACGGTGCTATGCAAATATATATTATATTTTATTATATTATATATTAAAATATATAAGTGACATCTCCAGACATTGCAAGGGCACACTGGAAGTCAGTAGCTGACTTCTGTAATCGTCCTCAGGACACACCAGTGTATTTTACAACCGACTACAGGCTTTTGCTAGGAGACAATGAGTTAAGACAGGGAATTCCTTTTCAGAAAGAGAACCCCTCAGTAGTTTTCACAACAGATGCATCCCTCTTGGGCTGGGGCACCCATCTAGGGCAGCACACCACCCAGGGTACCTGGTCAGTTGCAGAGTCCTTTCAGCACATAAACTTGCTGGAACTCAGAGCAGTTTTGCTAGCTCTAAGAGCTTTCTCTTTCCTAGTACAAGGCAAGGTGGTACAGATTAGAGCAGACAATACCACTACAATGTATTACATAAACAAGCAGGGAGGCACCAGGTCAGGCCTCCTTTGCACAGAAGCCATACGGATCTGGACTTTAGCTTACTCTTTGGGAATATCCCTGTGGGCAATCCACTTGCCAGGGAAAGACAACATCCTGGCAGATGCCTCGAGTTGAATCAACCAGGCCAATCACAAATGGACCCTAAACAGACAGGTGATACAGGTTATTTTCAGAAGGTGGGGTACTCCACAGATAAGACTTGTTCGCATCCCACCAGAACCACCACCTGCCTCAGTATTGTTGCAGACCACCAGACCAGGGCACACTCCCTCTGGATGCCCTGACCCTGGATTGGTCAGGGAGGTTCCTGTATGCCTTTCCTCCTTTTCCTCTGGTTCACAGAGTATTACTCAAGCTCAGGTCCCATGTAGCATCACTGATCTTGATAGCTCCAGATTGGCCAAGGCAGCCATGGTACTCTCTTCTGCTCTCCATGTCTGTCACCAAACCAATATACCTCCCTCGGAGGCACAACCTACTGACTTCCAGCCAGGGAACTCTGTTGTATCTGAATCTCAAGTCCCTCAACCTCACGGCTTGGCTCTTGAGGATATAGAATATGCTAAATTGAACCTCTCTAAATCTGTGTTCAGCATTTTAAGAGCTTACAGAAAACCTACTACGAAAACCTATTCTTCTAAATGGAAGAGATTTTCTATTTGGTGCTCAAGTAAATCTCTGATACCAGGCCAAGCTGGAATTCCAGTTGTCCTGGATTATCTCTCCCATTTACATTCCTCTGGTTTGCAACCCAGTTCCTTGAAGGTTCATCTGGCAGCTGTGTCAGCCTACCTTTCTGCTGGGGCAAGGGTAACCTTAGCTTCAGATCCTATTTTAAAAAGATTCTTGAAAGACTTGAATAATTTGCATCCCCCTCACAAGGCACCAGTGCCAGCTTGGGATTTGAATGTGTGTATAGCTAAATTCATGGGCTCTCCCTTTGAACCCATGGCTACAGCTCATCTAACATGTCACTTGGAAAACGTTTTTTATTGTGGCAATGACTTCTGCAAGAAGGATTAGTGAGCTTCGGGCTCTTTGTATAGATCAGGAATATATCTCCTTTCATAAGGATAAGGTAGTCCTTAGAAGAAACAGAAAATTTCTTTCCAAGGTGGTCTCAGACTTCCACTTAAACCAGTCCATCACTCTCCCTGTCTTTTTTCACTGATCATACTACCTCTGGTGAAAGAAGACTCCACAGTATGGATGTAAAAAGGGCTCTCTGTTACTATGTGACAGCCACAAAGGGCCATATACAGGACAGATAACAATTGTTCCTGACCTATGGAGATGTGGGAAAAGGTAATCCAGCCTCTACAAGGTGCATTTCTCAGTGGATAGTCCAGTGTATCCAGTTCTGTTACACTAAAGCTGGTGAGGAGCCCACATCAGGATTGAGGGCCCATTCCACAAGAGGAACAGCTGACACTTTAGCAGCTGCCAGGGATGTTCTGCTGGTGGATATCTGTAAAGCAGCTACCTGGAAAACAATACACACTTTTACAAAACACTACAACCTGGATATTCTGTCCAGTGGTGATGCTAGATTTGGCACAGCAGTCCTGCAAAGTCTGTTTCTAAAATAAGGTTCTGTGCCCACCTCCAGTGGTACTGCTTGGTAGTCTACATAAGGTTAGGAATATTCTGAGCATTACTGGGGTTAGAAGGAAAAAATACTTACCATAGTAATCTTCTTTCTTCCAAGTGATGCTCAGATATTCATAACTTCCCTCCCTACCTCCTCTTCCAGAACTTCAGCCTCTGCACTCCGCATGCTGATGCCACCATATCACTATACATCCTTGGAGTGTTTTTTACCCTGCACCTGTTAATAGTTAAGGTGAACAGGGTTCATTGTGTTTTAATTTTTTTGGTATTTCTCTGGCATTTTGTTCTAACTCTGTTAAGCTGCTGGTTCCTCCAGTTGGAGGTTTCTTTTACAAACTCATATTGTTGGGAAAACCCCAATTTTAATAATAAAATTATAGTACTATATTATTTTGCACCTACTTTTCCAGACTCCTTTTATAAAATCTGAAGAGGTTAGAACACAGGCAGTTAGTAGAGGCAGTGTTTGAAAGATGCTCACTTGCAAAGTGTTCCATCATTTGTGTGTGTTCTGTCTCTCCGGGCAGTCCAACCCCTCAGGCTTACTGCATAAAGTTATGAATATCTGAGCATCACTGGGAAGAAAGAAGATTACTATGGTGCAGTGCCTTCAGAAAGTATTCACCCCCCCTTGGATTTTGTCACATTTTGTTGTGTTACTACCAGAATTTTTAATGCACTGAAATGATTTGTTTCCCCCTTGATTCACACAGCATACTCAACAATTGAAAGGGGCAAAAATATTTGTATTGTGTAACAAAAATGTATGAAACATTAAAAACTGAAATATCTTGTTTACTTAAGTATTCACCCCCCTGAGTCAATACTTTGTAGAAGCGCCTTTGGCAGCAATTACAGCTTTGAGTCTTGTTGGGTATGTCTGTATTAGCTTTGCACATCTGGATTTGGGGATTTTCGCCCATTTTTCCTTGCAAATTTGCTCAAGCTCTGTCAAGTTGGATGGGGAGCGTCGGTGAACCGCAATCTTTAAGTCTTTCCACAGATTCTCAATGTGATTCAAGTCTGGGCTTTGGCTGGGCCACTCAAGGACATTCACCTTCTTGTTCTGAAGCCACTCCAGTGTTTCTTTGGCTGTATGCTTGGGGTTGTTGTCCTGTTGGAACGTAAATCTTCGCCCCAGTCCAAGGTCAATAGCAGACTGATGCAGGTTCTCCTCAAGGATGTGCCTGTATTTGGCTCCATTCATTGTTCCCTCTATCCTGACAAGTGCCCCAGTCCCTGCTGCAGAAAAGCATCCCCATAACATGATGCTGCCACCACCATGCTTCATGGTAGGGATGGTGTTACACGGGTGCTGAGCTGTGTTCGGTTTGCGCCAGGCATAGCGCTTTGCATTCAGGCCAAAGAGTTCAATTTTTGTTTCATCAGACTAGAGAATCTTTTGCCACATGGTCTCAGAGTCTGCCACGTGCCTTCTTGCAAACTCCAGGCATGCTATTATGTGGCCTGTTCTAAGGAGTGGCTTCCGCCTAGCCACTCTCCCATAGAGGCTACATCTGTGAAGTGCTGCAGAGATTGTTGTCCTCTGGACAGGTTCTCCCATATCAGCCATGGAACTCTGTAGTTCTGTCAGGGTGGTCATTGGGTTCTTGGTCACTTCCCTGACCAAGGTCCTTCTTGCCCGGTTGCTCAGTTTGGGAGGACGGCCTGTTCTAGAAAGAGTCTGGGTGGTTCCGTAATCTTTCCATTTCCTAATGATGGACTTGACTGTGCTCCTGAGAACTTTCAACACCCTAGAAATGTTTTTATACCCCTCCTCAGATCTATGTCTCCTCACAATTCTATCACGGAGTTCTACGGAGAGCTCCTTGGTCTTCATGGTAGAGTTTCTGCTCAGACATGCACT
This sequence comes from Neoceratodus forsteri, assembly GCA_016271365.2. Taxonomy (NCBI): domain Eukaryota; kingdom Metazoa; phylum Chordata; order Ceratodontiformes; family Ceratodontidae; genus Neoceratodus; species Neoceratodus forsteri. Next base: position 703,484,442 of record CM028135.1, on the reverse strand, counting down.
GTCAACAGTGGGACCTTATATAGACAGGTGTATTTCCTCTGAAATCATGTCAACCATTTGAACTGACCACAGATGGACTCCATTCAAGTTTTAGAGTGATCTCACAAGGAAATTGGATACACCTGAGCTCAATTTGGAGTGTCATAGCAAAGGGGGTGAATACTTATCAAATTAATACATTTCAGGCTTTTATTTTAAATTACATGTACAAAAAATTCCAGAAGTTTCACTCCACTTTGACATTATAGAGTAATTTGTGTAGATACATGACAAAAAAATCCCATATAAATGTATTTTAATTTTGAGTTTGCAACATCACAAAATGTGACAAAATCCAAGGGGGGTGAATACTTTCTGAAGGCACTGTAAGTAGTAATTTTTTTCTTTTTGAAACAAATCACTTGTAACACATTTACAGAGCGTACTGCAATACTGAGAATGAAAAAAGGAAATTTGGCCTTGTGCATTTGTTCTTTAAACCACAAAGTCATTTTTTTTTTGTCAGGCTAAAGATTAGAGAATGAAGTGCACTGCACAGGTTTGTCATGTTGCTATTACTCAGAGTTGCTGGAGCTCACCTAGATGGGGGAGGGGTGGCAGACTGTCAGTGGCTCTGACCCCAAGACACTGGTCTTTGCTAGTAGTTTCAGGCAGGAGATGTGCAGCAGCATGGACAGGACCATTTGAAAGTGCCCAGGGATGCCATTTTAGATTACAAAAAAAAAACTCTGTGGTATTATGTTGTTTATGATCAAGTGCTAAAATGCAATTTTATGCAGTGATATTTCTGAGGAGAAAATGGCAATTGACAACAGGGTGTGCTTGTGCCGCACTCCTCTGTTTGCTAGCTATCAGTTGTCTTGCACTCACCGTTACAGGTTATAATAAATAGAATAAAGTATGGGGTGGTGTGTGTAACAAGACGTTTACCCCAAGGTGTCAGATGCTACATAAAGCATCTAACACAGAGGAAACTTCTAGTTTACACACAACACCCCATATTTTATTTCATATAATTGCTGGGTCTCCCCTTTTTCGCCACAGCAATTATATAAAATAGTAGGTTTGCCAGTGCGGCTATGCTCCAGTTTTGTTTTCGTCTGTCTTTAAATTTTGCTTGTTGGAGGTTTAGAGATGTTTTAAAATAGTTTGTTATGCTCCTGTATGTAGAAAATGATTTTTTTTGTTTTTAAATTACTTACCACTGAGTTCTTCTAGTGGTTCAGTTACGGGCGAGAAGGCAGGACAGCGGTTGGGAAGCGAGGAACTGCAGGGAGCGCATGCGTAGAATGGGGGGAACCGTGCGTGTGTTTGCCATAATAAACACTCCTTTATTACAACAAATTACAGCATGATTTCCCTAAGGGGAAAACGGAGGGACCCATTACTTATAATGGATTACACCACTGTTATCCATTTGTAATCAAGCTTGGTCAGTAATTATATAGAGAATACTGGTTAGGCATGTGGTTGCCCAATCAGTATTTTTTATCGTGTAAAGTTTTTTTGTTTTTTTTTTATTTTCTTTTTTTTTTTAAACAAAAGTGTTCTCACATCACTTCACAGCAGCAGTGAATGTGCTAGCAGTTTCAGTTCAGAATTTGAACTGACTGCTGTGTGCTTGACAATACTGTGTAAAACACCAGCTGCCACGAGGACTGCCAATCAGCTGGAATGTTGCTGCACCACAGAAGGGTACAACAACATTCCATGACCTTACAACAACATTTCAGCAAGGATGGACATCCATGCTAAGCAAGGGCCCACTATACACTATATATCTATTTTATGCAGTGGTAACTGGTTCAGACCAGGACATGCTTGCAAACAAGGTATATATGGTTCAGTATATTTTACTAATAACAAAACTTTTTAAATAAAAAAAAATAAATTAAAACACAACCAATCACATCTACCTCATTTATCTGCTCTCAATACTGCAAGAAAAAAAAAAACACTACTCTGAATGGTGTCATTTAAATTACTGGCAAAAGTTCCAGCTTCTTAAACTTGTTACTCAACCAGCAAAAGCAGTCTTTTTGCAACTCATTTTCATTTTGTAAGCAGCCCATCAAAGATTTTGATCATCAGAAAAGCTGTTACAGTCCACAGCACTTCAACATAACGAATTCTACAAATAAACACTCCCTAAATGCACATATGAATTTCATCACTGTGGGATCATCTGCAGAACTGAGAATGCAAATTTGAGTTATTTTATTCCTTTGAAATTAATTCTACAATGTTACACAGACAGAAAAGTTATATTTTAGTATGATGATTGTGGAGGGGGATTACACTAAATAAAACATAAAATGGAAAGGAGTATCTTCTAACGAAGTGACCTTGCATGTTTCGAAGGACTTCCAATCATATTCACCTCTGCAAATTTAATTTATAAGTGTATCAGTTTTATAATTCATAACAGATGAATAAAATCAGAAGCCTACAATAAAATTCCAGGAGAATTAAAATCCATGCCTATGCAGAATGAGAGAAAGCAGCTCTGAAAAACTTTACTATATTAAACTTATAAAACAGGCACCCAATCCATATTCATGTCTTGGGCATATATTCACATACATTGCGCATTTGTAAACTCCAAGCCGTAAATATCAACGTAAATTACACAACAGTATCATTCCACGTGGTCCCCTGTCAACACACTCAGTGACTATTTACTTTATAATTGTTTTAATTATTTTACCAAGCAATACAAGGAACCATACAAGACTCAGTTCACTCTCAATGTATATCTGGTCTTGGTAGTGCACAGGGACTGGTAACTCACAAACGAGAGATATTAATAGCTCCATCTATAGAGACTTGCTATACAGTGCCACAGCTGCTTTCTGGCTCTGTTGTCAGCCTCGGGACAACCACTAGAGGTTGTGATATATGCCACTAGTGCACAAAAATGCCGTCGGGAGGGATGGAAAGATCAAGCAGACATTTTAACATACATAAAACCTTGTACGTAAAAAATGTAATGGCTTATCAGAGGGTAACCCACACTGAGGTGTGGGCCACTTAGAGGTGGATGTTTCCCTTTAAAAAGGGGCCTCAAATAATGAAAAGTATGACTGCTTCAAAACAAACACACAGAAAAGTGCATACGTTATATTAAACAGGCTTCACACATGCCAATATTTACAATATAATACAGTTTCTTTCATGCAAATATATTCCTACGCTCTTTATCTGGGAGAGCTACTGTACATCATAAATTATCACATTTGAAAAATATGGTGATAGTGGTAGCAAATTTACTGCTACAACTCCTGTATCAGTAATTCTCAAAAAATCACTATAAAACCTTTTTAAAAGTGAATTGACTTTTACCTTCTTTCCTGCTGTATCTCCCCGGTAGAACTGTTCTGCCTTGGTCTTTCCTTGCACTACAGGGTCCACTGCCTCCAAATGGGATGGGTTTGCAACAAGTGACAGTGTTATCTTCTTGTTTGTCACCCGATTGATTCTCTCGTGATACATGCCAAGGTGATACTTCACATCCCCCGAGCCCTATGGAGTTGAGCACACAACAGAGTACATCAGTATCTTCTGTAGACTCATACACAAGAATTTCTGCAGGAAAATACAATATTTAAACATGTGTCAGATTTCAGTAACAGTTTCATTTTAAAGCAATGTTGTCTTATAAATATCTTTTTCCGCCTTCCACACACAGCCACCACCTCATAATAAACAACTCCATCCAGATGGACAGTGAAAAAGGACACAGCAAATTTTTACAAAAGCCACAAGGCGCCTATGCAGATTCAACCCCCCCCCCCATATACACATGCCCCCTAGCCCCAATAAAAAGTTTTGATTCAGAATAGTCTTTCTAGACTTCAGAAAAGCCTTTGACACTGCACTCTACCTAACGGAAAACTCATAAAGAATGTACCACAATATAAAAATTCCCAAAGGGAGGCATCCTCAAAAATCATATGGATAACATAGACGCACACTGTGTATGCTGATGGCAGAAAAAAAGACCAACTGTCCATCCCATTTGCCCATATTATCCTATTAGACCACAGGACCTGTTGTCCCTGTGGGGTCTTTGCTTATGCTGTTCTCCCTATTGTTTTCCTTGTTTCCACCTCCCTCATCCCTCTGAGTAGCTCCTATACCCTTGGCTCTATCCTAGCCTTGTTTGAAGCTATTTACAGTTTCGGCACCCACTTCGTCTGCTGGTAGACCATTCCATAGCTCAACCACTCTTTCTGTAACATAATACTTCCACTCATTAATCTCTACTCATGACACCATGTCCTAGCTTTTCCTTCCTAGTAAATAGCTCTTCAGAGTTCATCTTGTTTATTTCTTTCAGCAAAATGAAGGTCTCTACTATCTCTTGTCTGGTTTCAAGAGAATACATGTTCCATGCCTTTAGCCAATCATCATAGCATCATCCCTCCTAGCCTTGTATAATCTTGGTCATACTACACTGTATGTCTTTAACCTGTCCCTGTCCTTTTCCGGGTGGGTACTCCAGAACTGGCCACAGTACTCCAAGAGTGGCCTCACCAGTGACCAGTCCAGAGGTAACAGTACCTCCCATTTCCTACTATTGAATCCCCTCCCAATGCACTCTAGTACCCTGTTAGCCTTGCGTAAGGCTTTGTTACATTGGTGGTTTGTTTAAGGGAGTCACTAATGATTACTCTTAAGTCCCTTTACTCTGATGCTGTGTGCAGCTAAACCCCTCCCATACAACACTCTATTCTGGAGTTTTGTTCCCTCAGTGCATCACTTTGCACTTCTTGGCACTGAATTTCAGTAGGCATACTTTGGATCAATATTCCAGCCTTTGCAGGTCTCTCTGTAATTCCCTTATCCCCTCCACAATGTCAACTCTATCACAGAGTTTAGCCTGTGAATAGACACAACCTGCCCTGGATTCCCCCTTCCATGTCGTTCATGAACATTTTGAAGAGAACTGGACCCAGGACAGATCCCTGTGGTACCTCTTTGATGAACTCTCCTTCCACTGATCTGACCCCATTCACCACAACTCTCTGCTGTCTCTCCTCCAACCAACTACCTATCCACCTTACTATTTCATTAGCTGTTCCCAGATCCCCCGTCTTCTTCCGCAGTCTTATGAGTAGCACTGAGTCAAATGCCTTGCTGAAATCAAATAGATTAAGTCTTCTGTGTGTCCTTTGTCAACTTCCCCCCTGCTTCCCCAGTCTACGAATATATCAAGTTGATCTGACAAGACCTCTTGCCATGAACCCATGCTGCTTACTATCCTGAAGGCCATTTTTTTCCAGGTGGTCCTTTATGTTTAGTGTTTCCATAAATTTTCCTACCACAGAGGTAAGGCTGCCAAGTCTATATTTCCTGGCTGTTCTCTGTCCCCTCCCTTGTGCAGTGGACCTAGGGCCACCATTCTTCAGTCCTTGGGAACCACCCCTTGATGCAAAGAGCTAATGAGTAGCCCCACTAGGGATTTGGTTAACACCAATGCCAGTTTCCTTAGTCCCCTCGAATGCATCCTATATGGCCCTAGGGCTTTGTTTTCCTTGTGGGCTACTATACCTTTTCTGACTTTTACTAGTAAATTTATGCAGCAGCATTTCTGGGACCCCCATATCAGCTGCCTTTATCCCACCTTCTAGTAAAGGCTCACTGTCCTCCCTACTGAATACTAAGCAGAAGTAGTCATTCAGCATGGCTACTTTCTGCCATCTTCCTCTATAACTTACAAGAATGCATTCCATAGGATGAAGTATATATTTAAAAATGACTCCATACAAGGGGCTTTTCTCACCCATCAGAAATGAGTGTTGAAGAAAACCCTGGAAATATCTGCCATATTTTGTGGACCTGCCCCAACATTACACAGTTTTGGAACTCAATTATAGCTTGGGCAGCAAAGAGCAAGGGGGAGATGCCCTGGGTTCCCCTGTCATACAGATTGTTCAGAATATGTCTTTTCTAGAGGGCCCTCTTGCCAAGCTAAGGTTGCTCATCCTTTCAACATCCATGGATGCAAAGAGACAACTACTTATGAGATGGCGAAAATCTGATCCTCCCACAATCAGAAAATGGATTACTAGAACTGCACCCTTCCTTAAGGTATATCATGGGGAAAGGGACCAGACGCACAGTCCACAGGTTCACCTCTACATGGCAACCCTGGCTAGAAGAAATGGGCATTACAGAGCATCCATCCAGCTGAGGATTAGAGACACCCACAGCAAAGCCCCCCCTCCCCCAAACAGAGTACTGCGGGCATTGTTGGAAACTGAGGAAAGGGCTAGGAATACATCCTATATCAGTACTTTAGGTAGGAGGGCATTATATGATGGGGAGATGGAGGGTATCGCCTTATAGACATTTATCAAAGGTAACAGGGAGAGAGAAAAGCCAGGGAGGGACACTGAGTATAGACACTCTGTAAGGACACTTGTAAGGTTTCACCACTTTCTAGATGAACTACAACCTGACTCAGAGGATAAGTACATACCTGCTCAGAGACAAATGTGCTAATAAGGAACTAGACCAATACCAGGTTCAGGAAGGTTTGAAAATAAAGCAAATATTTTCATTTTTGAGATGAATTAAAGGTAACAGGACAAGGAGCAGATAGAGATTTAAATGTATTCTTTGGTGGATTGAAGAATGCAGTTCTTAGTGTAGATGCACTATGTATTATCTTAAAGAGCTAGTGTACTACCTGGAAACTGCCTAGAATTAATTGTAACTTTCAGATGTAGTCAGCTATCACTTCTTGTGTCTCAAGTATTTTTTCTTTTCTGTTTGCAGTTTAGAAGATTTTCCAGCTGGCAGTACCAGGGTGATATGTGGAGCAGCACTTTGTCTGTAGGCAAAACAAAAAGTCAGTTCTGTTCCTCTCACTACATCAACACTGAGACCACACCCACTGTGACATTACTAGTAACCAATGAGAACCATTTCTCACTGCCAGGTTTCACTTTCACATGAAGCAGCAGGGACTGGCTCTTTTTGGTTACTAGTGATGTCACAATTTTGTGCATTTTGATTGGTTACTCAAAGTCACTGCTCAGACTGCAAGGACTGTGGTGCTTCAAGGTGTTTGGTCACATTTCTGATGATGTAGTGGGAGGAACATAACTGACTTTTTTTAGCCTGTAAACAGAGTGCTGCTCCATACATCAGTCCAGTACTGCCAGGTGGAAAATCTTCCAATTAGCAAACACAAAATAAAAATATATTTCAAATATAGGAAGTGATAACTGACTGCATCTGAACATTACTATTAATTCCAGGCAGTACACTAGCTCTTTAAGATTTTTAAGATGGTTCTGTATAATTTTTTGTTTATTTGTTTGTTTATTTGTTTATTTAGGGAATCAGAAATACCTTTGAGTCAAAGACTCCTTTACAAAGGTTCCACGTCACGTATAATGTTTACAGCGGTAAAACAAACAATTTGAGCAGAAATAAAGTAATATAGGGAAATGTTACAGACTTAATCACCTGGATCCATTTACTCCAGTTAAGTACAAAATGCATTGTTGTAGAGTTGTAACTCCAAGGGGTTTGCCACAGCTAGGTGTGAATACTGTGTTACTTATGCATGGATATATGTTTTGTATAACATTTTGATCAAAATTATGATAAAAAAGGGGCTTTTCTCAGGCAGCCAATCAAGGAACCCACTAGGGATGCAGCAGTGCTGAACGTGGTACTTACAAACTGGGATGGCACTGCAGACATCACAGTGGGCAGTCTCCTAGGTACCACTGATCACCGTAGAGTGTGGTTCAACATTAAGATGGGAACATAAGCAAACCACATGAGGATGAGGGGCCTGAACTGTAGGAAGGCAGATTTCAAAGAACTGGAAGACTGCCTCAGAAACTGCCTCATGGGGTGGGGGAGGATCGCCAGGGAGGGATAGAGGATCAGTGGGAAAAAATAAGGAAGAGCATAACTAAGGCAACCAACCTTTGAATGAAAAAGTGAGTAACAGCAGAGGGAAAAATAAACCGCTATGGTTCTCTAGAGACATGGTCAAGGTGGTAAGTGAAAAAAGTGGCATTCAGAGGGCATAGGGAAATTTAGATGGGAAGGACTTCTAGTGATGTATCAGCTTAGTATGGCAGGGTAGAAGTGGAGCTCCATCCTGACCCAGTATGAGGCTTCTCATTTTATATCTTACTCTACATCAATTTGGTGGATTTTGGTTTGAGAAGCCTAGCTGTTATACGGAAAGATGCAGGAAGTCAAAAAATAGCAGCACTGAAACAGTACTTTTGGCTTTACAGTCGTCTGTATCACCTCGAGTGCAAAACACCAGCAATATGCCAGCTAGCAGTTTAGTAGTCCTGATGCAGCCAACCAATGCCGCTATCTTGGAGGGGCTCCGGGGGTTCCGTACAAAAATCAGGGCTATGTACAGTGAACTTAAAACTTCTGTTTCAGCCCTGGAAATGAAGGTCAGTGATCTGGAGACCTAGGCTATAGCTACAAATACTAGGGTTGACCATATGGAGTGAGTGCTGATGAAACTACTACTACTGCAAGGTCACCAGTCCCCTGGTGGATCAATGTGATGATGTAGAAAATTGTTCCAGATGTAATAACATTCAGATTTATGGAGTGCCAGAGGGGGAAGAAGGAGGTGACATGATTGTTTTTTTGCAGGGATTTTTACCATCACTCCTGGATGTGGCTGATCTCTGCCCTCTCCCCACAGAATGGGTGCATTGGTCTCTTATACTTAAACCCCTCAGCTCTACCTCGCACCCCTGTTCCATGGTCTTATGCTTTTACAATTACACAGTTAAGGAAGTGCTGTTTTCTCAAGCTTGGTATCAGGGAGTTATTAATTACAAAGGACAGTGCCTTTATTTTGATACTAATTATTCTAGTACTTTATTAGCTGAACAACGGAGTATACTACCACTTTGTGCGTTTTAAAAACTAAAAACATTAAATTCTCTACCCCCTATCCAGCTTGTTTACAGATTCACTTTCCTGACTGCTCTAGAATCTTCGAAGACCCAGAGGCAGCCATACAAGAGCTTTGAGCAAGGAAGTTTCGGGTTTCAGAAGAACCAATGGACTCCAACAACTCTCGCAATAGAAGGGCTCTACAGAGGGACTCCTGGGCTAAGGCTTCACCTAATAGTAAAAAGCACTATACGGAGCAAGCTCTAAATGAAATCAAAGCTTTAATTCAGTCATTTCGAAACGAAGAACCCACATGATGGACTCTGTTCAGATTTTAATCTCTGGACTGTGTTTTTCATGGTTTCTGTTCACTCCATCTGCTGGCTGATTTCACTGTCAGTTTGTAGATCCTGTTTTCCTACGGAGACTTTTATTTAGGGAAGAAGAAGAATCAGCATTTATATAGCGCTTTTCATACACAGTATCCCAAAGCGCTTTACAAGCAATGCTAGACTGGTAATGAAGTGACTGAATGTGTGGTGGCGGTCATATCGCACATCATCACCCACACACAGCCTGGATAATTACATGAACCAGTTTATGGGAAAGGGAATGTTGGCCAGGACACCGGGAATGTTCCCTGCTCTTTACGAAGAGTACCCTGGGTTCTTTTGCTTCCACCTGGACACCCACGAGGACAACACCAGGATGGGCAGAAGGGACCTCGGTTTAACATCTCATCCAAAGGACGGCACACCCCAGCAGTACAGCACCCCCCAATACTGCACTCGGATGCCAGCGAATTTTAGGTGCAAGTCCGTCCCAGTGTGGGACGAGAACCCATGACCTTCTGGTCCAGAGGAGGATGTGCTACCAACTGAGCCATGCTGATGATGGTTGTTACATTTTTAAGTTTTGGTATGCCAGCTTCTTGGTTCTCTAGGGTGGTTTCTGGGGACAGCATTTGAGTGGGTTTTTCTCAGCTGCCATTCTCTCTGTCTGGGATGTTGATGGTTTGACTACGTGGTTTCGATATCATTTTTCTGGACTGCAATCTCTCTTTGCTTCTGTTCTTCTTTTTCCTGTGTGTTGTATTTGGTAATGTTTTTTCTCCATCAAGGAGCTCAGTGCCCTCTCATCGGATTGTAGTACCAATGGTCCGTGGCGGGTGGCAACCCCCTTATGTTTCCTTTACTTTTGCTTTGCCCTGTGCTTTTTTGTACTATGATTCTGCCTGTTTCTTCTCTGAAGCTCTACAGATTTATTTTTTGTATGGGTGGTGCTGTGCACATTTTGTTAACCAGATTCTCCACTCTGTCAAGTATTCTGGTTTCCCATTGTCAAGGGTCTTGGAAGTAGAGAATCCCGATGTTGTTTTGCCATGGGCAGCGATGCACTAGTCTGCAGACTGCTCTGATCGATTGCTGCTTTCTTTTTCTTTTTCCTTTATCATGCCTACCCGACAAATGATTTTATCTTTATTTCATTTTTCGGTGCTTTTCAGTGGACAGACTTTGCTGTGGGCTTTAGATATTCCCTCACTCTTCTTTATCTTTCTGCCATTTATATTGGCATTGCTACTACTTGCCTAGCCTGTTCCTCTCACATGGCTCTTGTTTCCTCACCCCTTTTTCTTTTTTTCTCCTTTTTTCCTTTTGTCCTTCCCTTTATTATTTCTTTTGAGTGGTTTATTTCTCTGCTGCTTACCAAGCTACCTTTATGGTTTTACCTGGAAAGGTCTTTCATTGATAGCCTCCCTTTTTTTTCTTTATGCCAGTTTTTTAGCTTCTTTTTCACTTCATGTATTACTTTATTCTGTCCTGGTTATTGTGGTATTAGAATGAGCTTCCAGATTATATTACAGTTCCCCTTTGTTTTTGATCCACGTTTATGCTATTATCATACTGGGACTGGGTTATTTTTTGTATCCTTGTTTGTTTTAGTATGGGGACCCTACAACCTTATTCAATTTTGTCTCTAGTTTGTAGAGGGCCCAGGTCATTTGGTATTTACTGGTTGTGGATAGACGCAAATATTTTGCCTGTCAGATAATTTTTTTTTCCTTTCTCTCTTTCTTTCACCAAACATTTTGACCACTTTCTCTCAGGTTTTTCTATGTAGCACCGGCCCCTCCCCCTCTGGGCCTGGATTTAGGCTATCTCATTGATCATACAGTATATTAGCAGCTTGGTAGCTTGCTGTGTTCAATGTTTGCCCTTGTTTGATCCATACTTTATTTAATTTACTGAAAAGGCCTTAGAGCTTCCAGGCACTGCAGTTCAATTGCTTGCTGATATGAACAGGCTATGGCCTTATAGTCTAGTCAATCTTCCTGCACCCTTAATACTTTTATTAGTTTTTGCAGAGGGGCTTCAGGGATGGATACCATGATGCTGTTTTCTATGCTTGATCCTTTTGATTCAGATCGGGTTCAGACTGAACATGGGGACTAAGGGCCAGTCCCAACTGTAGCCCCATTACGTTTTTCCATTTCTTGATGGTTGCTAAGGAGCTGCGCTGTTTATGCAGCTCCAAACCTTGGAAGCTCATTATGGTCTTTCCTGTATTTTTCTCTGTTTTTGGCTGTTTTGACGTTTAGATTCTGCCTGGTTGGCAGATTGTTTTGTGCTATATTACCTTTTCTCTTTTATTCTATAAGGCCTCTACAATTTTTATGGGTTTTGCTCAATTTATATACTGCCCTATATCTTAGAATTGTTTTATGGTTTTACCTGTATTTAAATATGTTTTGGGCTGTTGTGAACTTTAGATACGGTTCAGCTGTTGATATGGTTTTATATTATAATTATTATATGAATATATGTTTATCTGTATGGTTTTATTGTTGGCATTTGGATTTATTGTTGTTTTGTACAGCGGTCAGAGTCCCAGGAATTGGGCACTTTATAAATAAAATATCTATCTATCTAGCTAGCTGACAGACTGTTCCTGGTTAGGCTTTTTATTTACTGTATACATATTACCTGGGCTATCCATTTTTCATTGATTGGCAGTTTATTGTGGGTTATGCTATACATTATTTACGGTTGAGGTTACATTAGAGTCTGGTTTCTGCCCTGTTGGTAGCTTGAATTTTGGTTCTATAGTTATTATTGTACTTTCCTCTGTGCTGAACTAGTCCTAAAAATCTTATCTTGTTATTAGTCCATTAGCATTGAAGGTAAGGCATGGGTGTATTTTCTTTTATGGGGGCTGTCATGCACTTTTTTTTTATTTCTGGTTCATTTAGGTCCAACTTATTCTTCTAAAAGTGCATATAACTCCGTACTATGGACTCTCACACAAAAGTATTGTCTTACAATGTGAATGGGGTACACAACCCCATGAAGTGCTTCCGCCTCCTGCAGTTTTTCCGGCAACAACGTGCCAATATAATTTTTCTTCAAGAAATCCATCTGTCAGTAGAAGAACAAACATATTTTTCCAAATTTGGCTTTAGTCAGGTATTTTTTTTCTTCACATGAATCATGCTGATGTCGGGGAATTTTAACTCTCTCATGGTGTAGCCTCCAATTTGATTTTCAAACTTTAGTTGCTGATGAGCTAGGTTGATATGTCACTGGCACCTTATATGGGAGACATATTACTTTGACAAATATCTACTTTCTTCCTGATATGGATTGCCAAGATATGTCCTCTTTTTCTTTTGTTTTACTAGATAATCAATGAGGGCAACTAATTTGGGGTGGTGCTCTGCACCTTGCCTTGAATCCTGACCTAGATACCACTAATCCAAAGTCCTACTTACTGTTTTTTTGAACGCACAAAATTACTTGCATGGTACTGTACTCTGCACCAATTGGGAATTCCCGATGCGTGGTGCCATCGCCATCCATTACAAAGAAACTTCACACACTATTCTTTTTGCCATGGAGGTTTTGCTAGATTAGATTATCTTTTTACCACTATTGAACATGCCGATACCCTTCATAATATCCAGCACGACTTGTTACATTAATCGGATCATATCTAGGTATGTACTCCTTGGACCCCTGCCCCAAACAAACTCTTTGGCGATTACACTTAGGTCAACTCCGTGATCGGCAGTTGCTGGAGGAATTAGACAGCAAGTTTCCCAATATCTACAAGACCATGATGATGGGACAGTTACCCCAAGCATCTTATGGGACGCACTCTAATCAGTCTTATGGGAACCATTATCAAGCACGCCTCAGCACTACATAAAGAATGGGAATGTAAAATACAGGCCTTTTAACACACCATTCAAACACTACAGACGTTTCTCATGCAAGGGGATAACTCTATTCATCCGTGGTTACTTGAGACTAAAGCTCAACTACAGACTTTACTAGACCAAAAAGAAGAACATGCCCTGTTTACAACAGCAATATTATGAAGGCGATCCTCGGGGCACTCACTTATTGGCTAGGCAACTTCGAGTCTATAGGGTGGCAGCTACTATCCCCAAGCTTCATCACCCAGAGACAGGTATACTTACTCACAATGGCTCTGAGATTTTGCATATTTTCTGGACTTATTACTCCACCTTAAATACACCAGAAGCTTCTGCGCCCTGAACAATTAAATTTGTTCTTAAGTCAGGCCCTACTACCTTCCCTTTCTCCTAAACAAGCTGAGGTGCTCCTATCCTCAGTCACCATGGATGAAAATTTTCAGGGCATTAAATCGGCCAAAACAGGTAAGTGTCTGAGTGCTAATGGCTTTCTTTTGGAATTTTATAGAAAAACACTTCTTTAGGAACCTTTCTGATCCTGTTGCTCTTTCAGATCTATAGCTCCCTTCAGGACATCCCCCATACTCATGGCAGTACGCTGTTATAACTGCTCTCCTGAAGCCAGGTAAAGATCTTACTCTGCCAGCCTCATAGCACCCCATTTCAATTTTGAATTTCGATTATAAGTTATTTATGTCTACTTGGGCATGGTGATTTGAGGGCCTTCTTCCCTCCTTGCTGGACCAGGACCAGGCTGGATTTGTGCATAAGTGGTAAGCTCACGACAATGTTCACAGAAATTACTTCTTCTTAACTACGTGCATCATCATTCGATCCCCCTGGTCCTGGCCAGCTTGGATGCGGAGAAGGTCTCTGATCGGGTGTTCTGGCCTTATTTATGGGCTACATTACAGATATCTGGTTTTCTCTCAGATTTTTTAAATATGCTGCAATCTCTCTATCACTCTCCCTCAGCTTTCGTTAAAATCAATGGAACAGTCTCCCAACCTTTTATTTTAGGGAGGAGCACTCGACAGGGCTTCCCACTTTTGCTGGTATTATTTGCTCTGTACGTACAAACTTTAGTTTCCTCTATCTGATAATCTTCTAATACACAGAGCATCCCTTTGGGCAGGCAAGACTATGGAATAACATTGTTCACCAATTATATTTTGCTTATGATTGCAGACCAGAGTACTTCCCTCCTGACAGTTTCAGAACTTTTAGTCAGCTGTGAGCATATTGCTGGTTTTCATTTAAATAGGCATAAAATGGAGGTATTAGCTTTTAATTATATTCTACTTCAGCAGGTTAAAGATTTCTTCAATATCTGTGAGAATTGAAATTCCCTAAAATACCTTGATGTATATCTTTCTAAGTATCAAGATCATTCAGAGTTACTTAATTATACTAACATACTATTTGCCAGCAGATTAGGCCTTACGGTCTATCGAGTCTGCTCGAACCTTAGATCCTTAGTTGGGTGCCGAGACCCTCCCATCCCTTGTGCTCCAGAAACCCCTATCATCCATCCCCACCCCCCTGGGACAGGCCATCATCTGATACATCCACTTTCTGTGTCTGTCCCACCCTCTCTTGAAGCCCTCCACTGTGGATCTCTGAACCAGCTCACCAGGCAGTGCATTCAAGGGTCCACCACCCTCTCAGTGAAAACCTCCTCCTCTTTTCCCCTCACCCTTCCACCTTCCAACTTCAAACCATGCCCTCTGGTGATACCTCCTGCTTTAGTCTAAGATCCTCCATGTTTACCCTATTTATTCCCTTGAGGTACTTGAAGACCTCAATCATGTCCCCCTGTCTCTCCTCTCCTCCAGTGAAAACAGGGCAGAGCTTCTCAAGTCTGTCCTCATACGTCAAATCCCCAGCCTCGTATCATCTTTGTTGCCCTCCTCTGTACCTCTCCAGGAGCTGTATGTCCCTCTTCAAGTGTGGTCTCCAGTACTGTACACAGTACTCAAGGTGTGGTCTAACCAGTCCATTGTACAGCGGCAGAATCACTTCCTTGCTCCTAGAGGTGGATCCCCTAACGATGCATCCCAACATCCTGTTTGCCTTGCTAGCCGCTCTCCTGCACTGCTCAGAGTTATTCATACATGCATCCACCATGACCCTAGGTCTTTTCCCCTATTGAGGCCTCCAGCCTCCCTCCCAGGGTGTACCTGTGTTTAGGGTTCCCGACCAAGATGCAACACCTTGCACTTGGTGATATTGAAATTTAATTTCCATGTGTGAGCCCAGCTTTCAGGGTGTCCAGGTCCCTGCAGGGCCAACCTCCCTCTTCTCCTCAACTACTGCTCCCATCTTGGAGTCATCCGGAACAGACTCATTTCACACCCTATACCCTCCTGATGTCCGATGTATGCATTAAACAGAATCGACCCAGGACCGAGCCCTGCAGTACCCTACTACCAACCTCTCTAGGGTTTGAGAGCTCCCCACAGACCACTACTCTCTGGGTGCATCCAGCAAGCCAGTTTTCAATCCATCTGACCATCAAAGGGCCTACTCCTAACCCCATCAGTTTCTCCACCAGACCATTGTAGGGGACAGAGTCACTTGCTGAAGTCCAAGAATAATACATCCACAGGCTTACCCCTGTCCAGTTCTGATGTTACCCATTCATAGAACTCACAAGGTTGGTTTGACATGATCTACCTGGCACAAACCCATGTTGCCGACTCATCCAGACCTCCCACCTCTCCAAGTACACCCCAATCGTTCCTTTAGTATACTCTCCATTAATTTTCCCACCACCGAGGTCAAACTGTGGGTCTATAGTTACCTGGTACTTCCTTGACCCCCTTTATGGATTGGCACCACATGTGCCTCTGCCAATCCCCAGGTACCTCCCTGTCTCAAGTGACTGTTGAAAGCTCCGCCTGGTGCAGCCAGTATGTCCGCTAATTCCATAGTACTCTCGGATGAATGCCATCCGGCCCAGGAGATTTGTCTTTCTTTAGGGCCTTGAGGGCTAACCACACCCTTTTGGCGGAGATAGCATCATCTGTCCCCTCCACCTTACTGGCCTTTTTATCCTTACCCAGATGTGACACCCCTGGGGTACCTCTCCCTCCCTCTTGCTCCATTTCTGTTGCTCCCCTGATCCCACTTACTGCCGCTTCTATCCCCTTCGTGTCTTGCTTTGTAGATATCCCATCCCCCTCCCTAGTGAACACAGAGGCAAAGTACTCATTAAATACCTCTGCCTGGTCCCTCGCCTCTTCCACCCACCCTCCTTCTGATCTCAATCTGCTGAGATGGCCCTTAGTTTTTCTCCGCTCCCCAATGTACTGAAGAACCCCTTTTCCCCTCCATGTATCCCTGAAGGCCGCTTCTCTTTACTGACTTTGCTCCCTCACCATAAGGTGACTTTTCTAGATGCAAGCTGGTACATTTCCTTATCCTTATCCTCTTGTTGTTTTATATTTTGTAGGCGCCTTCTTTCTCTGACTGCTACCTGTACCTCACTGGACCACCAGCATGGTTTATGTGACCTTGCTCCCTTACGTTTCAACTTAGTGCAGATCCTGACTGCCTCATGAAGTCCCCGTTTTATGACCTCCCATCTCCTTTCCACACTTGTCATTGAGGTAATCCTCTTCAAGTGATCCTTGAGAATATTTCCCATGCCCATAAAGTCTGCCCCCCTGAAGTCCACTGCCAGTGTCCTAGATCTCACCCCCCCCCATGCTTATTTGAAACCAGACAGTATTGTGGTCGCTCCCAGTCAGGGGGTCCTGTACAACCATATCCCTTACCAGATCCCCATCTGCAGAACCACATCCAGGACATGCTCCTCCTTGTGGGCTCCATCACATGCTGTGTTAAGAACACATCCTGGAAGCCATCCAGCAGCCTCTGCTCCTTGGCCACCTTAGAGGACATGGTTCCCCAGTTTGTACCTGGCATATTAAGGTCCCCCATCAACACCACTCCTTCCCCTTTTGGTCCACACTGGGCAATGATGTTGTCCAGCAAACCATCCTCTAGAACTTCACTCATCCCGGGGGGCCTATATACTACACCCAGCTTGACCTTATCTCCTGTTGGGGATCGTAAGGTGACCCATAAGGCCTCCACATTTCCCTCTGCCTCTTCTACCCTAGCAATTTCTATGCCATCTCTAATGACCATAGCCCTCCACCCCTCTGCCTTCCTTTCTATCCTCCTAAGCATAGTGTACCCCGCACGCTTAGGTCCCAGTCATGGTTTTGTTGGCCTCACGCCCTCGTGACCGCCGCCTACATCCCCGAACAGCATGGCCTGGAACTCTGGCAACTTGTTTCCCAAGCTCCTGGCATTTACTAACACCAACCCCACCCCTTATCCCTGATCCTCTTTGCTGAACCCCACCCAGATTCCTTATACTTCCATCCTCCTCTGCTCCTCCTGAAACCTCCACCCCAGTCTGTTTCTCCCTCCCTCCCTCCTTGGGCTTTAGGCTACTCCCTCATCTGGAGGAGGGCTTCTGGTCAAGCCCCTCCTTATCCCTTCCCCCTCACAAGTTTAAACCCCACCTTTCTTGTATGTAGTCAGCCATCCTGCTTAAGGACTTCCTTCCCTAATGGGGCAAGATGAAACCTGTCTTTGGCATACAGTCCCTTATCCTCCCAAACTCCATTCCAGTTCCCTAACACCCCAACCCACCCCTTCACCCCACTTCCTGAGCCAGTCATTAACCTCTGTGAGCTTCATTTTTCTCCACTGAGGCCTTTGGTACTGGCAATATCTCCCGAAAAGGAAATGTTGCATCCATTATCCCGACAGACTCTGGCAAGTTCTTGGAACCTTGTTTGATTTCCAAACGCTATTTCTCTAGATCATTAGTTCCCAAATGCACCAGGAAATCGGTTTCCTCCACAATCCCTAACCATTTCATACACCATGAACTTTGCTCTGTGCACTGTCAGCCCAGAGATACTCACTACCTTCACCTGGCTATGGCATCCACCCCCCTGTCCCTCCCACTGGATACCCCTAATCATCGAGTCTCCCAATAACAGAATCTTAACACCACCATCATCCTTATGGTTACCTCCACTATGCCCTCTCAGCCCCCTTCCCCCTTTATTCATGATCTCAATTCCATGGGAGTCTTCCTGCCTTATTAGAGACCCCTTGTCACCCTCCCTTTCTCCTCCTTGCTATTTTGCCCACTTAACTCAAACCCCTCTGAATAGGTGTGCCCTTTAACCTCTCTTATCTGAACCATTTATCCTGGCCCTGATGGTTTCCCTTCCCACACCGCCATCCTCCCCTTGTAATAGTACCCCTGCCTCCAGAGACTCTCTGTGGGTCCCTTTAGCTAGGGCCCCATCCTTGGTACTGACCCCCCTGCTGAAGGGGGGCTCCTCTCCCACCTCCTTGTCTCCCAGTTTCTCTCCAATCATGCTCTCCTCCCTCATGTCTGGAATATGTTGCATCTCCCCCATTTGCTTAACATATAAGTTTCCCCTTCTACCTCTGGGACTATTTCTATCCTTTCCATAGCCGGTCTGTGATGCCCTATGGGTATCCGACTCCCTCCTCCCAGCCTCTGGATAAGTTTCCTCATTTCCACCAACCCCTTCCTCCCCCTCTAGGTTGCTTAGTAGCTCAAATTTATTGTGACACTCTATGTCAGCCTCCATCAAATAACCAGAGTTTCCCCTGACTGCACCTCTAAACTACCCCTCTTCTTCCCCTCTTGCTCTGTTCACCATAGGAGCTCCCTTCCCACAGTCTGCTGTTTTAGGCTTCCGCACAACAGCCCCTCCTGACTCTTCCCCCTCCACTCTCTTTGTATTCAGAATGTTCACCCTGTATGCTGCCCCTTAGCACCAACTTCCTATCTAAGGGTCCTCTGTCCCTATCCTCCTCCTGCTTGCTGTAACATAACGCCCTGTAATTTCAGAGCGCTGCCTCAGCCTCCCTCAGCTCCACCCTCTCTGCTGCCCATATCCACACCCTATCCTTGGACACCCCCAGCTCCCCAGCTTACCTCCTTAACCAATATACTCACTCCTGATACAAGATAGCTGTCTACAGAGTGGGCAGTCTCCTCTCCAGGCCCAGTTTAGAATTATTGACATCCCACAGCCTGTGCAGCCTACAACCCTTCCAAGATGCCTGCCATGGTGGAATATGGCCACCCTGCTTATCCCCTCTGTTTATAATGGCACACCCCTTTCTCAGTCCCTTTCCCTGAATACAGTTTCTCTCTATACTGACTGTAGTTATTTACAAACCCAATTTCAACCCCACCAATAAAGTTCCTAAGTCTCACAAACACATACAGTCCAGTGTGTGTCTCGTCCCACTAACAGTGTGTGTAAGCAGACATCAGGTACTGTATGATGTCA
This sequence comes from Neoceratodus forsteri, assembly GCA_016271365.2. Taxonomy (NCBI): domain Eukaryota; kingdom Metazoa; phylum Chordata; order Ceratodontiformes; family Ceratodontidae; genus Neoceratodus; species Neoceratodus forsteri. The sequence goes on along the minus strand of CM028135.1, from coordinate 703,464,966 downwards.
CAGGCCCACCAGCTCCTGTTGCTTCAATTTCAGTCCCAAACAGAAATACCCAGCCCTTCAATCCCAACCCCAGTGGCTTTTCAGTATTTAAGAAAGCCTACAAAACAGGGTGGGTGGGAGGGTTCTTACCAGGCAAACAACACATTTAAATTTCCTCTAATTAACTCCTGCCAAACAACTGTTCCCAAGCCTCCAATTTTACAATATCACAGCCCAAGTAACAGTTCTAATTCAAGGTAATAATTTTTAACACATAGAACTAATTTCACTTACAACACTATTCAAATATTTCAGTTAAAACAGAATATAACCCCAGACCTCTGTCCTACCAGCCTGCAGCTTAAGTTCCCAAGCGAACAATGAAGGCCAAGGTAATTCCTGTTTAAAGACAAGGTAATTGCAGCTAATGTCCCTTCCCCCTAACACCAGGCAAACAACACATTTAAATTTCCCTCTAATTAACCCTGTCAAACAACTGTTCCCAACCCTCCAATTTTACAATATCACAACCCAATTAACAGTTCTAATTCAAGGTAATAATTTTTAACACATAGAACTAATTTCACTTACAAAACTATTCAAATATTTCAGTTAAAACAGAATATAACCCCAGACCTCTGTCCTACCAGCCTGCAGCTTAAGTTCCCAAGTGAACAATGAATCCCTGATGTCAGCAGTAGCAGAGGACCCAAGTTGGCAGTCCTCGCTCAGTCTTTCTTTCTTACAGAGAGTAGAAGTCATCCGCTCCAATATCTCTATCCTCTGAGGATATTATTTTATTTACAGACCCTTCCGCTCTTTCCTGCTAATTACTATTTTTGGGACTGGCATAAATTGATTTCCCTTTTCATATGGAATGGGCACAGGCCCTGAATTAGATCTTCATTATTACAACTTTCACAAGCACAAGGTGGGATAAATTTGCCCAAACTCCGACTTTATGCCTTAGCCTGTCAGCTTTGTATACTTTGTCTTCGGACCTCAATGAATTATCAAGCTTACTGGAAAGATATTGAATTTACACTTAATGATCTTCATGATGTCAGCCATCTCCTGTTTTCATCTCTTCCAGGTTATCTCCCCTTCTCTCTTTTTTTCTGGTATACAGAGATGACACTTCGGGCATAACATTTGTTCTGTATGACGTTTTTGGGGGAGGAGGAGGCCCCCCTTTTGGAAATCCAGGTGTGGAAGTGTAACAACACCCTAAATACCTTTGATCCTTTTTTTGCAACAGTGGGCCGACCAAGGCCTTATTTATTTACATCAGTTTTGATTTACAGGGGGTTCACTCCTTTTCTGATCTCTCTTCCACATACTTTTTACCTACTTCTGATCTTTATCGGTACTTACAAACTCAAGCTTATATACAATCTTTACCTTCAACATAAAGGCATCTTTCAGATTTGCTCCCACTACTAGTTGTATTAATTTATCTTCACCAACAAGGTGGGTTACACGAGTAGTTTGTTGGAGGGTTATACAGAATTTTGCTGGATCAACTTAAAGACTATATGTTACCTGTCTTAAATCAAAGGAACAAAGGTCTACAGATCTCCTGTGACCCAGACTTGTGGGTGAAGTACTCTCTCCCAACTTACAAACTTTCAATGGCACCTTATTTAAAAGAGTTTGAATGGAAAAGCCATATGAGGTATTTCACATCTCCAGTCCTTGCTATTTATTACTCAGGAGTAAACCGGTGCTTGTTGGTGAGCATGTTGTCAACTCAGAGCTGACCATGCTCATGTTTTTTGGTCCTGCCTGCATGTACAGCCTTCTTAGGTGGCTATTTCATTAGTCCTAGCATCACTATTCGATATTCCCTTACCCCTTTCACCTATGTTAGTACTTCTACAGGATCTACTGTACTATGAAATCCCGATAGTCAGTCTCCCGAACTCCATAAGCCCAAGTTCGGAAGACCGACAAGGTCTTAATGCAATGTGGAGGGCAAGCCCCACACCCCCCCGTAACTAAAATAACCAACTACAAGGGGGAGCGGACCTCGGAGTAGGTTAAAAAAATTTACAGGGGCCAAAACAGCACCACTCAAAAGTTGCTCTCCTGGAAGAGAACCCACATCTGAGCGTGAGTCTGGCTGAGCTGCTATTGGCTTAGCCCTCCATGCCACAGAAGCAGCTCGGCCAACCTCAGGATTTTCCCCATTCTTGTGGTGCACAGCAAGGAATAGTGTAGCGGTTCATCACATCCACTACCTTACTCCTGTAGGCACCAGCTTCATATTATTTTTTTAACACCATGCCAGTGTTTTAAGAAATTTGGAGATGGTGGGTATTATACAAGGGGTCACCCACTTTAGGGCGCAAACAACCACAGCATGGAAAACCAGAGCACAGGCAAAAGGCCACAAGTAAAAACACAGCCAGCCAATACTGGTGGCAGACAGTTTCTGCACAACATGTTTCAACCTGTTTTTATGCGGGTTGCTCTGCCCCCAGCACCCTCCCTAAAATAAATATAATCATCTCCACCTACCTCATATCGAGCAGCAGAAGGCAAAGTGATGTGCTCAGTACACCACGCCTCCAACTCCCTGATGCTCACATCACTCACACACTGTTTCCTATGACAACATTACAGAGCCCTCTTTGCCATGCCCTATTGATGGTATATCTTATGTAAGCTGCTAACAGATTCAGCTTTTGTTCAATGAACCCCTGCAAACTTGTTTTCATTTATAATTCCTTCATTACTGTGTGGGTGGTTGCTGTGTTCTTATACGATAGGGTTCTCACTAGATTTAACCCATGCCTTACCTAAGAACTCATATTAATAATTTTTGTCTTTTTTGTGTCTTATGGTTCTGGTTCATAGGTGCGCCTTGCCATTACTTTAATGTCTGGTATTTTATTTGTCAGTACATCTACTGTATATTTGGTTTATCCTTTTGTTGTTTGTTGATTGTTATCTTAACATTTTCGTGTTATAGACTTTTTTCCTTTGCTCTATACATGTTGGAGGTTTCTGTATATAGTTATATGGATTGTCTCACATTATTTCTAAATAAAGACGTTAGTATTTAAAAAAGGAAATGCAAAGGGAAAAAGACAAGGAGGTATACCAAGTAAATCAGAAGGAAGCAGGAAAGGCAGTGCAGGGTGCAAAGGTGCAAACACAGGAAAGGGGTAGCCTAAAGAGATAAGACTCTTCAGGTACATACAGTAAGTGTGAAGAGGAAAGCAAGATAGGGCTAGTGAGGAAAAGGAGGGCAGCAAGGGAAGACTGCGAAGAAAAGGATCAAGAAAAAAGAGATATCCTGAACAGTTACTTCTGCACAGTCTTCACAGTGGCAGGAGGGGGAGATGGACCACCAGGGAGCAGCAGTAATAAAGGGTGGAGGAAGGTAGAGACAAGTCTATTTTCAGAGGAAAAAGTCCTGAAGAGACTTGCAGCTCTGAAAGTGAACAAGGTTATCGGACCAGGCAGGATACACCCAAAGGTACTGAAGGAACTCAGGAAGGTGTTAGCTGTCCTACTTACAGCCTTATTAAACAGCTAACTGGAAAAAGGCATGGTTCCAGAGGACTGGAGAAGAGCAGCCGTGGTCCCATTCCATAAGAGCAGCAGCAGGGAGGAGGCTAGCAACTACAGGCTGGTCACACTCACATCAGTGGTGGGGATATTAATGGAAACCCTTTTAAAGGAAAAGCTGGTAGAGTATCTTGAATCCTAAGGGCTACAAGACCAAAGGCAGCATGGATTCATGCGAGGAGGTAATGTCAGAATAATCTGATTGATTTCTTTAACTGGGTAACCAGGGAAATAGATTAGGGCAGGGCAGTGGATGTGGCCTAGCTAGACTTTAGCAAGGCCTTTAATACTGTGCCACACAGAAGACTGATAAGGAAACTGAGCAAGAGAGCAGTCTTATTGGAACAGACATCATGCGTCACGCATGACGTCATCACCCACCCACCCCCGCCCAATTCGGCATTTAAGTCGGGTCATAGCAGGCGTCTGCAGCTCCCACACCCAGGAAGAAAAAATTACTCACCTTAGTAATGTTGTTTCTTCTAATGGAGTCTTGCTATATTATGACAGTAGCAGTTTGTCCCACCACTAGAACTGCTCCGGAGGTGAAATGGTTAATACCATTCCAAAATAGAACTTTGAGCACGAGCTCTAAGAAGCAGCTCTATCTGTGTAATTTCAAATCTGAACTGTCAGATCTTTTATTAGCAAAAACTCACTAAGGTCTGTGTGGAAGCTGTAACTCACACTAGCCAAATGGCTACCTAAATATTAACAACCATTGCTGGTCCCAACACCCAAGACTCAAGTCAGGGGACCAGAACTACTAACACAATTCTAACAACATGAGAATAAAACAACAGTATAATAAAACACACACACCCCAAACTCCCAAAAGGGGAGAAACGCTAAAAGGGCATAAAATAGTGCCCACACTAAGTTGCCCGCACCCCACCCAAGTAGAAGTTTTGAGAGGGGCAGGCTGGGAGGTCATAATATAGCAAGACTCCATTAGAAGAAACAACATTACTAAGGTGAGTAATTTTTTCTTCAAACAACATGAAGTCTTGCTATATTATGACAGTAGCAGACTACACAGCAGTACCTCCATGGAGGAGGGGCAGAACCTACTTAGGGAATAGGCTCTGAAGAACAGCTGTGCCAAACCGAGCATCTCTCCTGGCCTGGACATCCAGGGAGTAATGCTTGGTAAAAGTGTGTACCATTTTCCAAGTAGCAGCCTGGCATATCTCTAATATAGGGATGTCTCTGGCAGCAGCTAGAGACGCAGCTGTACCCCTGGTAGAATGAGCCTTCAAGCCAGAGGGGGGATCTCTGCCCAGTTTCTGATAACAAAATTGGATACAAGAGACAATCCACCTGGCAATTGATCTCTTAGTGGCAGGTTTGCCTTTCCCAACTTCACCACAGGTGAGGAAAAGTTGAGGATTCGAACTCAGGACCTTTGGTACGCTCTATATAGTAACTAAGAGCCTCTTAACATCCAGGTTGTGCAACCTCCTCTCACCAGAAGAGGAGTGATCAGTGAAAAATACTGGAAGGGAGATAGATTGGTTAAGATGGAAATCTGAAACCACCTTAGGTAAAACTTCCTATTAGTCCTAAGGACTCACCTTATCCCTGTGGAAAGAAATAAAGTCAGTTTCACTGACAAGGCTTGCAACTCACTTATGCGCCTAGCAGAAGTGATAGCCACCAGAAAACAGTTTTCCAAGTTAGATACTTAAGCTTGCAGAAAACAGAGGTTCAACAGGGGTTGCATTAACTGGCAATACAAACATTAAGGTCCAGGCAGGGCCGGTTCTCAAAGGTGGATTAGTATGGAGTAATCCCTTAAAAAAACTTGGAAAACACAGGGTGAGTGGAAAGAGGGGATGACTTTCCTGCTGACACAAAAGCAGATACAGCTGCCAAATGGACTCTCAGGGTAGCTGGTCTGAGACCCAAGGAATTAAGATGGACCATGTAATCTAATACAATGGGCAAATCAGCAGATTCTGGGAAATATTTTTCCTAGCACACCAAATGGAAAACCTTTTCCATTTAGGAACTATAAGTAGCTCTAGTGGAAGGCTTTCTGAAGCCTTTAGGATTTCAAGAACACCTTGAGAGAGGTGTAAATCAGCAACTCTAACTCCTCAAGAGCCAGGCCTTGAGGTTGAGGGATTTGAGGTCCGATACTAAACCCTTCCCTGGGCACAAGTTAACAGGTTGTGAATCCTGGGAGGCAAAGGGAAGATGGATTGTCAGTGACAGAAGGAGTGGGTACCAGGGCTGCCTGGCCCAATCTGGGCAATCAGAATCACCCTGCAAGGCTGAGATCTGATTTTGACTAATACTTTGAATAGGAGAGGGAAGGGAGGGAAAGCATAAAGAAACTTCCCCTCCCAATCCAGGAGAAGGGCATCCAGGGGGACTGAGCCCAACACTGGAGGCCTGCAACAGAACAGAGGAAGTTTGTGATTGTCTGGGGCTGCAACAAAATCTATCTGAGGGGTGCCCCATCTGGCAAAGACTATCCCCAGCACTTGAAGATCCAGAGACCATTCGTGATGGCCCTGGGAAATCCTGCTGAGAGCATCCGCTAGGACATTGTCCTTCCCTGGAAGATGAACTGCTATGAGGGAAGTGTTCAGGGAATAGGCCAGAGACCACAACTTCATTGCCTCGGTGCATAAGGCCGAAGACCGAGTGCCCCCCTGCTTGTTGATGTACCACATTGTTGTGGTGTTGTCTGTTCTGACTTGTATCACCTTTGTTGTGACAGATGCAGAAAATGCTTGAAGAGCTAAAAAGACAGCTCCGAGTTCCAGAAAATTGATGTGAGCAGAGATTCCGGGGACCACACTTCTGAGTGGAAAGGTTGCCCATGTGGGCTCCCAACCCAGAAGGGAAGCATCTGTAGAGAGTCAAATTGTGAGCAGGGGAATGAAGGGGACCCCAATCTTAAATTGCTCTGATCCTGCCACCACTGGAGGGCCTGGATCAAGGTTTGAGTCACTGGGACCAACTTGGAAGGGGGTCTCTTCTCTGAGACCAATAGGTTATCAAGTGAAACTGAATGTCTGGCATCTGAAATCTTGCTCCCTGCACAACAGCTGTGGATGCAGCCATGTGTCCCAGGAGCTGCAGAAAGTGTCTTGCTGGTTGAGAGACCTGCAGGGTGAAGGAGGAGGCCAGAGTCACTAAATTCGTCACCCTTTCTAAGGGAAGAAAAGCTCTGGCTAGCTTTGTGTCCAACTCTGCCCCTATAAAGGTGAGTACCTGGAATGGTTCCAGAACCGACTTTGGTAGATTTAGCAGAAAGCCCAGGAGGTGAGAAGCTGCTGGGTAACTTGCAGGTGAGATTTTACCTGTTCTGGGGACTGGCCTACAATGAGCCAATTGTCTAGATAGGGAAAACAGCAATCCTTTGCCTCCTTAAGTGAGCCACTGCCACTGCTAGACACTTTGTGAATACCCTTGGAGCAGAGGTAAGGCCAAGGGCATTGCTTTGAACTGGTAATGACCTGAAGGTAGTTCGAATCTGGAAGTACTTTCGATGGGAGCTTCTGATTAGGACGTGGAAATAGGGATCCTTGAGGTCCAGGAGGCTAACCAGTCCCCTGGCCTTAGGGAGGGTAAAATCATTGCCAGAGTTACCATTTTGAACTTTGGTTTCAAAAGATGCTTGTTCAGATATCTGAGGTCTAATATGGGCCGCCATTCTCCTGTCTTTTTTTGAGGTAAGGAAGTATCTGGAATACAGACCCCTGCCCTGGTGCAGGGGAGGAACCCTTTCCACTGCTCTGAGAGCCAACAGGGTTGAGACCTCTGCTTCCAGAACAAAGGTCTCTGAAGCACTTGTAGAAAAGTCTGGTTCTCAACTTGGGAAACTTTTGAAGTTGAGAACAGACCCTGGCTTACTACTTCCAGAACCCACTTGTCTGAGGTTAAAGAAGCCCAGTTCTGACTGAAGTAAGCCAGCCTGCCCCCTACCGTAAAGGAGAATGCCCTGGGCACCCCATCAGGGTGCCTGCTTAGCAGGAGCTTTAGGCTGAGGGGTGGAGCAGGCCTGCCCACCCCTCGCCTGCCTCTGCCTCTGAAGAAGCCCTCTGAGCATAGGCAGAGGAGGCCTGAGTCTGGTAAAAGGCCTGTGAAAAGGCTCACCCCTACCCCCTGGGGTATGCCTCTGAGGAGTGGCTTGCAGCCCTTAGCTTGGGCACTTTTGTAAGTAGTCCTAATTCATCCATCTTTTCATGTAATTCTCGTTCCCAAACAGAGAATTTCCCACCAAAGGAAAATCCATAGCCTTAGTCTGGGTATCCTGTGACAGACTAGTACACCTGAGCCAGGCCAACTCCATTAAAAGCTACAGATGTGGCCATGACCCTAGAGGAAACATCATTAACATCCACAGCAGCATGAAACTGTACCTTAGAAGCCTCAATGCCATCAGCAGCCACTTGTTCTAGTTCGCAGCCAGCTGGCCATGGGCTTGCTTGGCTAACTCCATAACAGTATCCCATCTAGATTTCTGATACCAGCTACATAAGCCATAATTTGCTTGCCTGAGTCCCAGAGAGGCTGCCATATACTGTTTTTTCGCCATGGCATCAATCTTCCTGGAATCCTTGTCAGGAGGATGTGAAGCCAGGGGATATTAGCTTTATCACAGGCTGCAGCCTGAACTACGCCAACATGACTGCATTGCTGAGAAAGGAATTCTGTATCAGGACCTGACAATGTGTACCTTCTGTCCATCTTTTTATCTACAGGAGGCACAGAATTAGGAGCTTTTAAAATTTTTATTGTTTGCTTCCTAAAAGACTTATGCAAAGGAATAGACAATCTCCTAGACTCTGGAATATCCATCATTTCTACAAAATCAGGCTCCTTCTTGCTCATCCACAGCTTCTTCCAAGGGAAGCTGGAGGGTTTCAGCAACTTTTTTGTAAAACATAAAATGAGATGGGGACTCAGATAGCATAGGGGGAGATTCTAGAGGTCTGTCTGGGGAAATGTCCGGTTCAATGGGCACACCCAGACCTTCCCAGCCACATTCATACTGTTCATAATCATCCTCCCCCTCCTCTGGTTCATAAAATTCCTCAACAACATATTCCTGAACCACTGGAACCGGACAAACTGACCTTTGCCAGATAGTGGCGGGTCTGGACGAACCTGAGACAGTGACTGGACAATTTGTATGGCTTTTGCTATCTCTGCAGCAGTTGGAGAAGGGTTTTGACCCAAACCTGCTGACTTTCTTGTTTTCTTTACTGGAATTGGTTCCTCAGAACCAGCTTTTCTTTTGCCGAGGAAGTCTCGCCTTGGTCAGAGGGCACCTCCTCGTTCGGTGCCCATCCGGTCAGCGGACTTTTGTTCTCTCATCCTGAGCCTGCCCAATCTCTTTTCCAGGGTGGCTGCAGGGAAATTTCACATATCTGGCAGTCTGACTGGAGGTGGTCAAACCTCAGACAATAGACACATGGTGTGTGGGTCAGCCTTGCAAAGACTTCCCCACAGACATCACAGTGTTGAAACCCAGTGGCCCGGTTTTTCTTTTGGGCTTCTAGACATAATGCCAGCCTAACCAGAAAACTTGCCCTTTAAACGGCAGTGCCAGGCAAGACACCCTTTATCGGTTCCTAACCGTGTCACTGGGTATTGGAAAACCGTATAAAATCCATTTTTTAGAACCGATAAGAACCGGAACCGCACTCTAAAATGTTAAACTTTAAGTAAATAAGTTTTAAACCCAGCTGATCGGTTCAAACCGAACCGATAAACTTACAAGTTCCACACAGACAAAACCTTTAATTTACTTACGATTACACAGACAGAGCTTGAACCGAACGGTTTTGGGTTAAATAGAAACTATTCTCGGTTGAATCGAACCGAGAAAACACTGTTTAAACCGAGAAATGAACCGAGCAGTAGGAGAAATCTCCGGAGCGACTGTTCACTGAGGCGGAGTAAAGAATCTAACAGTTCAGGTTTGAAATTACACAGATAGAGCTGCTTCTTAGAGCTTGTGCTCAAAGTTCTATTTTGGAATGGTATTAACCATTTCACCTCCGGAGCAGTTCTAGTGGTGGGACAAACTGCTACTGTCATAATATAGCAAGACTTCATGTTGTTTGAAGACATGCTGCAACACCTGCACACTGGTCTAAGTGTCTTAGGTAAGGAGACAATTTTTTTCAATGACTGAAATGTTTGCGTTGATTTTACGATATAGTGAAGCTTACTGAGTGGCTTTCCAATTTCATTTCATTTGTAGAACTAACACGGAGAGTGTAAGGGACCAGTTAATGGTTTGAAAAAGTAGACAAATGTTTCAGGAGACCATTTAAGGTACTCAAAAAATTTCTCATAACATGTATAATTTTCTAAAGTGATTTATAAAACTGACAGAAGTTAGTGAAGCTAAGTTTGATATCTGTTTGTGCACAGTGTGAAAAGTATGTTAGACATGATGAGGCAATGAGTATTGCTGCAGCCAAATCCAAAAGCAGGGCCATTCTCGATGCCCTGCAGGTGGCATGCCTCAGACAGCTAGTTTTGGAACCCACTCGTGAAGGAGCAATCTTAGACCTCGTACTTTCAAACGGGGACAGTGAGAGGATCTCAGATCCAGAAGTGGGTAGCCATCTGGGAACACGTGACCACCAAACAGTGTGGTTTACAATAAACTCAGCTACAGAGTCAAGCCATACAAAAGTGAGGGTTCTGGACTTCAGGAGGGCTGACTTTGGCAAGATGGGAGAGTGCCTTAGAAAAGCACTAGCAAACAGGTTAGAAAGAGGGGTGGAGCAACAATGGGGAAACAACAAAACTGCAATCACAGAGGCAACAAGCCTTTGTGTGAAGCAAACAAATCAAAATGAAAGAAAAAGCCACTATGGTTCTCAAAAGAGGTGGCGGTGAAAGTTAGGGAGAAAAAGATAGCATTTAGGAAGTATAAGGAAACACAGAAGAAGCAGGACAGAGAACTGTACCAGTTAAGGCAGAAGGAAGCAGGGAAGGTAGTCAGAATAGCAAAGGCCCAAACTGAGGAAAAGACAGCCAACTTGGTTAAGAAGGGGGATAAAACCTTTTATAGGTATATCAGGAAGCCAAAGGGAGGGATAGTGAGGCTGAATAGAATGGACGGTGGGTGGGCAGAGAGGAACAGTGAAAAAGCAGTAATACTGAATGAATACTTCTGCTCAGTATTCACAAAACAGGAGGAGGGGGAGGTGCCTAATCCAATTAACAGAAGCACTCTGGATAGGGGGGTCGATCCCAGTCCATTCACAGAAGAAAGGGTTCTGAAATAATTCCTAAAACTGAATGTGGACAAAGCAATGGGGCCTGATGGAATTCACCCCAAAATTCTAAAAGAATTAAGGAGAGAACTAGTGACACCACTGACTACCCTTTTTAACAAATCATGGGAGGATGATGTGGTACCTGAGGACTGGAGGAAGGTGGATGTGATTCCCCTTCACAAAAGTGGGGGCAAGACAGAGGCAGGAAACTACAGACCTGTCAGTTTGACCTCTGTGGTAGGGAAAGTGATGGAATCACTTCTGAAGGAAAGAACTGTTGAGTACTTAGAGACCAGTGGGGCACAGGACCCAAGGCAGCATGGGTTCACAGCGGGAAGGTCATGTCAGATGAATCTAACTGATTCCTTTGACTGGGTGACCAAAGTAGTAGACCAGGGAGGGGCTATGAACATGGCCTACCTAGACTTTGGCAAGGTATTTGACACAGTCCCACACAAAAGATTAATAGTCAAATTAACCAGCCTGGGAGTGGGTCCCAGGGTGGTAGCCTGGGTAAAACATTGGCCGGACAACAGGACACAGAAGGTAATTGTAAATGGAGTCCACTCTGAAGAAAGAGGAGTTACTAGTGGGGTACCGCAGGGTTCAGTGCTGGGTCCAGTCCTTTTAATGTCTTTATAAGTGACATTGCAGAGGACTGAAGGAAAGGTATGCCTCTTTGCAGATGACAGAAAGATCTGCAACAGGGTTGATACACAAGGAGGGTGGAAAGAATGAGAAGGGACTTGGCAAGGTTGGAGGAATGGTCAGAAGTATGGCAGCTTGGATTCAATGCAAAGAAGTACAAATAATGCACCTGGGAAACAAAAGCCCAGGGAAGATTACACAGTGGGGAGGTAGTAACAAAATGGAAAGGGACCTGGGGGTAATCATATCAGATGACCATAAGGTTAGCAAGCAATGTGAGAAGACAGTAGGGAGAGCTGGGGGGATAATGGGATGTATAGGGAGAGGCATCACCAGCAGAAAACAGGAAGTTGTCATCCCTCTGTACAGACAGTTGGTGAGACTCCATCTGGAGTACTGCGTCCAGTTCTGGAGACCCCATCTCTGCAAGGACATAGACAGGATGGAGTCAGTCCAGAGGAGGGCAACTAAAATGGTGCAGGGTCTGCAAGAAAAGGCATATGAGGAGAGACTAAAGGAGCTTAATATGTATACCCTTGAGGAAAGGCGGGAGAGGGGGGACATGATATAAACTTTAAAGTACCTCAGTGGAATCAACAAAGTTCAAGAGGGTAGCATCTTTCAAAAAAAGAGATGTGCAAGAACAAGGGGACACAATTTGAAGATAGAGGAGGGACAGCTCAGGGGCAATGTGAGGAAGTATTTTTTCACAGAGAGGGTGGTGGACACATGGAACAGCCTTCCTGAGGAGGTTGTGGGGTCTAAAACTGTGGCAGAATTCAAGAATGCATGGGACAGACATAAGTCAATTTTTGTGGGTGGTAGGAAGAAATAGGCTGTTGGTTAAATAGGATCTGCAGCTTATCCTGTAGGTAGGGAAATGGGCAGACTAGGTGGGCCAAGCAGTCCTTATCTGCCGTCAAAGTCTATGTTTCTATGCTCTGACATAAAGGAAAAAAGACTGATTGAAGAGGTATTAAGCATTCACTACTAACTAGCTGAATCCTTGTCAGAAGAGACACTTGTTTTTTAAAGAATATGTGTATATCAGGATATTATAATTGTTTTGAGAGTGAAGGAATGTCTTTATATTTTAACACAGACTGAAAAATTGAAAGCAGCCACAGACTGCACTGCAACAAAGAAAGCAGGACACAGATTAAAGGTGCAGGACACCATTATTAGAGTGGCACTAACCTTGTAAATTGAAACAACTGTTTAAACATAAATGTCTGACTGATTAATGGCATTAATGACAGAAGAGAAAAAGTTGAAACCATACAGGACAGTAATTTTAGGAGATTACCAAGTAGTAAGGGAACCAATGTGTGTATGGTAGAAGACTTGGTTTGCTGGCCAAGGCACCTAGATTCACCTGAGCTCTTTCCTTCTAAGACTGCTTGAAAGGCAGAGTAGAGAAACTTACCAGAGCAAGGGAGAAGGATTAAGACTTAGTTTGGCTAAGCAGATTTACTGTGTGGTGGTGTTTTTATTTTTACTCACAGGGATTGCTACTGTTTGTTGCTAACATTTCATTGCTTAATTTTTTCTGATTCAAATTGTTGTTGCTGGTATACCTTCTTCTGCATTATTACAAGGTGTGCCTACAGGTGTGTGCTAACAGATTACTGCTGTAATCTTCTGATTCAAATTGTCTTTGCAAGGTATATCTTCTGTTACTGCTTTATTTTTCTCTGGAGCAAAGTGTTTCTTACAGGGTATATCTTCTCTGAAATTATTACAGGTGGTGCTTACAGGTTTTACAGTTTTATCTAACATTAGGATAAGCTTTCAGGGTTACTGCATTTGTTGTTGACTGATTGTTTCTGCTCTTACCTCCTTGTTCTTTCGTCCGTGGTTCTTCTTTTTAGGCAGGGAAGGGCCCAGCCACCCACCCCATCCCCAACCACCCCACGCACACCTTTTATAGGGTACCACAGCTGTGACATTTCCTGTGGCAGAGCAGGAAAGGGTGGATCAGTGCCTCCACAAGGTGATCTCATTTACAGGGCACTAGTAATTTAACTTGTTATAACAAGTTAAACAAAGCACAATTAAACCATTACTTGCATTTTTTCCTTTTTTTTCCTTCTAATTACTCTGACTAGGTTACAAACCCAGCAACTTATTTGGAATGGATTTCATTAACTGCAGGTACTGTGGAACAATTTTCAGAAGGACAGTCTTACAGGATTTAGGACACTGTCCCATGCTGGGCCTTTGGAGATCTTAGGTCTCGAGCCCGGGCAGCATGGGCAGAGATTGCACGCCTCAAATTTCATATTGAAGAGGAAATACATTATAAGAACCACCCATTTCCCCAGCATCCAACAGAAAAACCTCAACCAAGAGAGGGTAGTTGGTCCAGGAGGTTGGCAGGTGGTTAGAGGAGCAAATCAGGTGCCCCATCACTTCTGCCTCCAACACATTACCTCCAAAACCATATAAACACTACAACAGGTATCTGCCTCTATCTCTGAAATCAAATAAAGAGGCAGAAGACACTGCAGAGCAGGACACTGTGGCACAGGAGCTAGCACAACAATACTCACCCAAATCAGGAACCAAAACTAAACAAGCACAAAGGAAATCCAAAAAACTTCTGATCATAGGAGACTCCATGATTCGGGGAGTTGATACCCATCTCCAGCCAGGGGGTGATGGTCAGATGTCTCCCAGGTACATCAGCATGGAGAGACACTGACCGCATTGCTAAAATTGTTCACAAAGCAGGAGAAAACATTGATGTCCTAGTACACATAGGGACTAATGATCTCGCCAGCCGGTCAGTTGTGGAGACCAAGGAACACCTGACTAAGCTGGGTGAAAAACTATCATCTATTTCGTCCGGCATCTCCTTCTCTGAGATCCTGCCAGTCTGGGAGAAGGGAGCAGATGGACGGAAGGTCAAAGAAGCGGAGATAGATGAGCTAAACACGTGGATCAAGGACTGGTGCCAGGAAAAAGGACACAGATTTGTAGGGGAACTGGCAACAGTTCTGGGAGCGAAAGTTCTTTAAATTTGATGGACTGCATCTGACTAAAGAGGGAGTCAGTGCATTGGGGCAGAAGTTTGACATCTTTGCAGAATATTTAAACTAGCAATGGGGAGAGGGTGCAGCACCCCATACGCCGAATGGGAAGAACACCCTCCCCTCAGCTAGTGGTCAAACAGGAATTCAGCGTGTTTGTCGCTCATTTGCATCACCAGGTAAGAAAAAGGTTTGTCTCCCATACGATGCACAGGGTAATGCCAAACTTCACCCAACAACTAACACACCAAAATCTGGCCAATGGAAAATCATGTACACAATGCTCACAGCCTGGGAAATAAGATCCCAGACCTGCAGGCAACAATGTCAGAGGCTAAACTGACATAGTAGCACTAGTGAGACGTGGTTTACCAGTAACCACACTTGGGAGACTTCAGTACCTGGCTATGTATTGTTCAGAAGAGACCGAGGTGTGTGTGGGGAGGAGTGGCCTGTATGTTAAATGAAAATATCAAAGCTACAGAAATTAGAATACACATAAGGAGCCAGAAGAACTGTGGGTCACCCTGGAAACAGGAAATGGGACAGCCATAAGAACTGGGGTTGTCTACAGGCCCCCAGACCAGAGGGAGGACATAGACACATTACTGTTAGAAGATATACAAAACATGACAGCTAAAGGGGAGGTTCTGATAATGGGAGACTTCTACATGCCAGATACAGATTGGTCAATACCAGCAGGAACATCTGCCAGAACTAGACACATAGTGGATTCCCTGCAGGGGGAGGGCCTCAAACAACTGGTACAGCAACCCACAAGAGACAGGGCTATCCTAGATCTAGTACTGACTAACAAGGAAGGGATCACAGATCTCCAGGTAGAAGGTCACCTGGGGCCAGTGACCATCACATGGTATGGTTCAATTTGGCTACTACATCTAAATCATCCCATTCCAAGGCAAAATATGGGACTTCAGAGGAGCTGACTTTGATAAGATGGCCAACAGAGTTAAGCTAGCCCTGGCAAAAGAAACACAGGTGAGGAGGTACAGACAAAGTGGGCAAGCATTAAGGATACAATACTTGAAGCAACATCCCATTGTGTTAGACAGAAAAGGAAGTGCAAAAGAAGAAGGAAACCACTTTGGTTCTCAAATACAGTAGCAGAAAAGGTCAGAGCCAAAAGGCTGGCCTTCAGGAAATATAAGGGAACACAGCGGGATGAAGATAGGGAGGCATACCAAACTGCCCTAAGGGAAGCAGGTAAGGCAGTAAGGCAGGCAAAGTCCCAAACTGAGGAAACACTAGCACTAATAGTAAAAGAAGGTGACAAGACTTTCTATAGATACATTAGTGAAAGGAGAAAGTCCAGAGGGGGTATTGCTGTTTAATGGAGAAAAGGGAGCATGTGAGGAGGAGGACCCTGTAAAGGCATCTATCCTAAATAGATACTTTTGCTCAGTATTTACTGAAGAGAAGGTAGGGCAGGGCCCACAGCTCAGCATCATGGACACAGGGGGGAGGGAGGTGAGCACTACTCCCTTCACAAAAGAAAGGGTCCTACAAGAGCTTGCTAAGCTAAGGGTGGATAAGGCAATGGGACCTGATGGCATACATCCCAGGGTACTTAAGGAGCTAAAGGAGGAACTAGCAGAGCCATTAGCAGAATTGTTTAGTGAGTCTCTAGCACAGGAGAGGTCCCAGAAGACTGGAGAAGGGCTCATGTGATCCCTCCACAAGAGTGGTAGCAGGGAGGAGGCGGGAACTACAGACCAGTCAGTCTTACCTCAGTAGTGGGCAAGATTATGGAGGCACTCCTTAAGGAAAGGATAGTGCAACACCTGGAATCCATAGGGGCACAGGATCCAAGACAGCATGGGTTTACAAAAGGAAGGTCCTGTCAAACTAATCTCATAGATTTCTTTGACTGGGAACCAGAGTGGTGGACCAAGGGGAGCAGTTGATGTCGCCACCTTGACTTCAGCGAAAGCTTTTGACACTGTTCCATAGAAGATTGATAAATAAGCTAGGTAGGCTCGGGTGGGTCGAAGTTGGTCAACTGGGTGGCAAACTGGTTGACTGGCAGAAAACAGAGAGTGGTGGTAAATGGTATACAGTCAGAAGAGATGCAAGTCACAAGTGGGGTACCTTAGGATCAGTCCTGGGCCAGTCCTATTCAACATCTTCATTAGTGACCTCAGAGATGGACTAGAGGGTAAGGCTTGTCTGTTTGCAGATGACACCAAGATCTGCAACAGAGTAGATGATCCAGATGGGGTGGGCAGAATGAGAAGAGATCTGATAAACTAGCAAAATGGTCAGAAGAGTGGCAACTGGATTTAATGCAAAGAAGTGCAAAATCATGCAATATAGGGAAGAGAAACCCTGAAGCCACTTATAGGCTGGGAGGAGTTGCTAGCAGTCACAAAGGAAGAAAGAGACTTGGGCATCATCATCACTGATGACCTAAAATCATCCAAGCAGACCTCTAAAGCAGTAGGTAAGGCTAGGGGTGTTAGGGGTGTATTAGTAGGGGTATCACAAGTCGTAAGAGGGAGGTAATAATCCCTCTGTACAAGACATTGGTTAGGCCCCATCTGGAGTACTGCGTGCAGTATTGGAGGCCACACCTTCACAAGGACATTAACCAAATTGAGGCAGTCCAGAGAAGGGCAACCAAAATGGTGCAGGGACTGCATCAGAAGACATATGAGGACAGATTAACGGAGCTCAATATGTATACCCTTGAGCAAAGGAGGGAGAGAGGTGATATGATCGAGACATTTAAACACCTTAAGGGCATAAACAAGGTGAAAGAGTCTAACATGTTTAAATATAAGAAAATAGCAGGACAAGAGGACACAGCATGAGATTAGAGGAGGCCGATTAAGGGGAATGTGAGGAAATCTTTTTCACAGAAAGGGTGGTAGATGCATGGAATAGCTTACCACAAGAAGTGGTGGCTATGAATACAGTGCAGGGCTTCAAACAGGCATGGGATAGGCATAAGGGAGCAATACAAATGACTATGAATAGATAGGTCACTGACAGAGCAAAGGCCGATGGCACATTTATAAGGTAGAAAAAGAAATGGGCAGACTGGATGGGCCTTGCAGTCCTTATCTGCCGTCAACTTCTATGTTTCTATGTTCTATGTTTCTATGTATGAAGTACAAGGAAAATGCACTTGATAATGAAATATATTTTGTTAAAACCAAGGCATTAAGCGGGACACAGGCTATGGTTCTTCAGTTATATGTGATGGCTAGGCAGGAGGAAGACTGGGATAACCAAAGATCGATACTAAACTATTGTTTTATGTTAACAGACTACAGCACTGTGGGCCAGACGAAGTGGCAAGTCTGTGAAACGTAACCCATCACTTTGGTGTGAGGGAAACACTGAATACAATTTGTGAAAAATATGAAAACTTTTTTGTGTGGAGTTCGTCCCCTTCATTTTGTACAAGGAAACTGAGCAACCCAGATGTGGGATCCAAAGTGGTGAATTAGGTAAGGAAATGGATAGGCAACAGAGGGTGTGGTTAACAACACTCACTCTAATAAGTGGAGAGTGCCCAGCAGTGTGCTGCAGGGCTCTGTACTGGGACCAGTCCTTTTCAGTGTCTTCTTAAAGATCAATGGCAACCTTGTAATTTGTTTTCCTTTTTTACCGGTGTTTCCAGCAGCACAGCAAAAAATTGAATATTTTGACAATAATCATAATGTCTCCTGTCATCTTTTTTCTGAATCCAGTTAGTTTAAACCACTGTAAAAAATCCGTGTGCAGTCAGTCAGCTCCTAGATTTTTAGCCAAGACCAGCCTGCCTGCGACAGTTTCCAACGTCATTGCTGGAGTGACCCTCATACTGCACAGCGCATGTAAGTCCACTCTGTGTTTGCTGCAGAATTCATCCCCTCTGATAGCCAAGGACGTTAGCACGTTTTTACCTGTGTCATCTGAATGCGTGCATTTTTTTTTTGTTTTCAGTAACAAAGAAATGTAATCATTTGTAAGTGGCCTGGAATAGTGTTTTCTTTTCAAAGTCGATACTTGCTGGTTCGTTTCATATTCAAAAGTGTTCCAAGTATTTTTTGAATGGGGGTTCACATGAGCATCCTTTTTCAGTGTAAGTAGAAGCATACACTGACAAGATGCATCTCTTCATGATTACATGGTTGTGTATAATGTTGTGCATTTCTAAAGTTGGAGCCATCGGGGAAAAGAAAAAAACAAAAAATATTTCCAAGTCTGCACTAAATTGAACAGTATTGGCTAGTGTCTGAGTTGGACAGGCACACACAGCACTTGCCGCTACCGAGTATCGCGAGTGAAAGTTTAATTGAGCTGTATTATTTGATGACAATACCACTTGCGATCCTCTCACTTGTGTAGTATTTGCTTTGAAAATAAAATACCTCATTTATCCTGATGGTAGGAAGCAAGAATAATGCTCCACCACCATATATATTTCTCGATGACATGCTATGTGATGCTTCCTTTTAAATGGCCTGAATAGGACATGTGTCATTGTCTGGCATACAGTAGAGGGTCCAGTGAATAGGTGGCTAGTCCTGAGATTTCTCTGACCCCCCCCCCCACACCAACACCTCTCAAGTCCACAATTGTAGGAACTCATTGTTGTTAACGTTATTTAATGCTCGGTTGTGGTAGTGGTGGGGTCTGTATTTTGGTCTCAATACCCACATTGTATGCTCGGTCTTTACACTGATCTTTTTGCACATTACTGTCAAACTGCAACTTTGTTGTGCTAGTGAGTGCAGTGATGATAAAGCACCCTTTCTGCAGCCACTCCTCCCCGCTAATCATGGTGCCCTGATGCAGAGCTTACAGCACAATTCTAGCAAGGGGCAGATGATATCTGGCGCAAAAATTTTGTTACCTAGTTACACATGACTGTTAATGTTTTGAGACTTGTTTAGTTCCAAGCAGCATGTGACATAATTGTTCTGACCACTAACGCAGGTTCAATTATGTGACAGCCATTACTCATTCTACATATAGTCCTGCTGTAGTGATTGCTCAGTGGATAGAGCTGATATGCTGTCTCCCACTGCAATGTCCCTCATGCCATCAATCCATCTGGCTTGTTGGGCTGCCTATTCACAAATACTGGGCATCTGAACTACTCATCTCTGAATGAACATTGGCCTTTAATCACACTCAGTAGCAATGTTAAATATCATCTGTCACAGAGTTAATCTACAGAAGATAAATAAAATTCAGCTTGAGCCATAACACTCCACTCTTCACACCTCCGAAAATGTTAGTGGCGTGATAGTGGAAAAGGTGTGTGGTGTAGGAATTACATATTGGGCTCAAGACAGCATGAGCATGAAACATTATTTTGAGAACCAATCTATGTTTCTCAGTACTTACAACTTTTTGTGCATTTAAATGACCCTGCTCTTCGGCTAATGTAATTTAACTGATCAGGTTGCATGGTCTGGTGACTCAGGGTGAGGAAGATTATATGGGTGTAAAGGAAAAACCAGTGATAGAGCAAGTAGATTTTGTAACCATCTTGTTCTGTCCCCTTCAACATCCATTACTGGTTTGTCAGTGTCCACCTCCTTGTCATCTGTTGGTTCCCTCAAGTGACTTTGCTAATTAATTAGCTCCCATCAGCAACTACACCATTGTTAGTATGCAATATTAATTTATTGCTAGATTGGAGAAAAACTGAAAGTTGAACAATAACGCTGCCAGGCCATGTTCATTAAAAAAAAATGAAAGAGTGATAAATAAAAGACATAAATAATAGTAATAAATATGTATTCCCGGATCACTACCCTTCATTACCATGCTAATTTAAAACCTGAAATTATGAACTGGATAGGTCAAGGAGCTTAATTTGTTTCATTGATATGTATTATTGTGACAATTTCCATACGCTAGACCATTCAGGTCTGAACTGATTTACTCCTGTTATCTAAATTCCAGGTTTTTTAATGACCATATATTGAATGAAAAAAAAAATATTTATCCAAGCCACTGGTAGATTATTACTTGCCAGATTATAAATATAATTCCATTTGTCTCATACAATACTTCCCTGAAATATTGCAGAGTCTCTGGTAAAGACTGCTGTGCAGAATTTTACCCAGAAGGAAATTCTTATATTAGCTGCTAGCTACAGATTTTTTTCCAACTAAAATACTGAGTTGCTTATTTTTAAAAATGACCTTTCTTTCTTTTCTTTGTTTTTAACTGTGGAATAAAATGCATCAATAAAGTGGTTGAGTAGAATTTTATCGTAGACTTTTACAGGTTTTCTTTGTTTCTATATGTACCTGTTTGCAATCCTTAATTATTTTGCTTTTAGTTAATTGAAATCAAACATTACCTGTTTGTTATGATCTTTATCTTCCATTTCATATTATCTGCTATCTGAATATTAGAAATCACTATCTGGATTTTATGTTCATATCTTCACGGTCTCTTTTGAATTGGTCCATCCTGTTAACTGATAGTCCGGAAATGATCTTATTAGGCTGAAAGACGAGTTGATCGGTCCAGCGATTATTGCTAATACTGAATAATGCACAGCAAGTAAATATAAACAAAAAAAAAGGAAAACATAAAGTCTTGCAATATTCCCAGAACTTTACTAATGGCACACTGGTTTTATAGACTACAGAATAGGTTTGGGGGGTTCCGAGCGGTGTGCTGTCATTGAAACTCCCTCTGCTGGATTACTTCAGAACCGGTAATTGTAGGTACTGGACACGATCCATGAAGTGTTAAACTGTGGACAGCATTTTATGGATTATTAGAATCGTGTCTTGGTCAAACACTGTGTTTTACAAATTCCTGATTTTTTTACAACATTAAGTTAAGAGGTCAACATGAGGCTTTCCTCATTTTTGCACGTTTAGCATGGGGTATAATGGTGCTATTCATTTCACTTCTTAGAAAAAATTAAAAAAATATATTTTCTAAATACTAAGAGATCAATACTAAATTGAGGAGACCATACAAATTCAATAATTAAAGCTAGATTATGTGGTAATGGAATGTCATTATCAATCCCCATACTCCATCTCACAGTCCCTTTTTTAACATGTAATACTTTTTTTTGTTTTGCTTTAATGTATGTTGACTTATGGGTTAAACATTGAAACACATTAGTTGTCTGCAGAAAAGGGCCCCTTTACCCATGTAGGCTGCCTTTTAAATCACTTACCTAAAATGTCACTGCAGACTCTTCTTGACCTGCTGCCCCACTCCCCCCCCCCAATGCTGCTCCTGTGTCTCTCCCATGCATGACTGAATACATATAACATTATGGTATTTACCACCACTGGTGGTAGTCTGTTCCTGGTGCTTACCACCCTTTCCATGTAGAAGAACTTCCTCACATTCACTCTAACCTCCTCCCACTTTCTTGCTTCATATCATGCCTCCTTGACCATGTGCAACTTTTTCTATGCACACTGGCCGCCTCCAGTACTGTATTGATATCCTTGAGTTATCTGAGTGTTTATATCATGCCGCTTCTTTCTGTTCTAACCTCTAGAGAGTATAAATTTAATTCCTCACGGATTTCCTTCATAGGGCTTCTGATTCAGGTCTCAGACCTTTTTTGTTTGCCTTTTGCTGTACCACCTTTACCTAATCTATGACCTTCTTGAGATGTGTCTTCCATCACTGGACACAATACTCCAGGTGTGGCCTAATTGCTTATCTATGCAAAGGCAAAACCACCTTTCTCTTTCTGCTTGGTATACTCACTCCCTGTGAATCCCATCATTCTTCTAGCATTTACCTACTCAATTACACTTGACTAGGTTTGTGTTAGTATGGGTTATAAAAATTGTCAGAGAAACAGTGCCATCGGATTGGCTGTAAGCATTTTACCAGCCTTATGTTAATCTTTTTTTAACATACATGTATGCAGGGCCTAATCATATGTCGAAGGGCCTAATCATATGTCGAACAAGGTTTAACACTGTTTAAAAAAAACTCTTTCTTTTATTATAACAGTAATCAGGCAATGCCAGGGGTTGTTACTGTTCGGTTAATCATCCTACAATTTGACTTTGGCAAGTGCAAAATTAGACCCATAACAGGTGATTAATAGACCATTAACATACTCCCTTGTCATGTTATTTAAGCAATAAGGCATGACATGGTGTTGGTTATATTTGGTTTACCCCATGGTCAGGGGCATTGTAAGGCATGAAGTGAATCCAAGTGCCTTCAGCCTCTGACTGTAGGGTAAACCTAGTAAACAAAGGTATCTGAAGTGCCTTATTGCTTATAAAATGTGCACAGAGGCAACTTTAAAAAAATAAACGCTCAAAGTTTTCAAACCCACAAAAATTATAATAAAATGTTGTTATATAATGTAAAATAGTCCCTCCACAGATGTTTTTCACCTGTCAGTCATCTACCTTTCTTTATTTTCAGCACACTGTAAAATTGTTTACCATGGAATTGAAGAATCCAAAGCTCTGCATTATTCCAGTAGTAGAATGCCCCACACACACACACACAGAATGGTAACATGGAATACATTAATTCAAAATTCTTCAGAGTCCCACTGGCATACACACACACATAGCCCTCAACTGGAACTAGAACCTCCATTTTAACTGCTGCCAGGTAAGGAGCAGGGAGTTCTCTGGCAAAATGGTGGGGATAGAAGGGGAATTTTTCATGGCCATCAAAGAAACACAAGCAATGGGAACTTTGGATATTACTTGATTTTCACAATTTGTGTATGTGTGTAAGGAGGGGCTCTTGAGTGAAAATAACATTACATTATTTACTTACTTTGGTTAATTTCATGGAGTTGCACCCCCTGCCTCTTCACACCACTTCCAGGACTTACCCCATGTACTTTAGCACCGGTTGTGTGAGTTGATGCCATTGATGGTGGGCGTACTTTGCCCTCAGTGTCACAGCATCATCCTCAACAGAATTCAAACACGATTCTGATCTGACTTGTCTAATTGTGTGTATTAATATATTAATATTACATAATCATTAATTATGGCAGCCGATTAGACACAACATACTCCCAACATGTTGTCTTAATCACACCATATTGCATTATTTTGTGACTGCTAAAGGAATACATCTAAATGTGGCAGCATAGTCATTCACCTGGCAGCATAAAATGTGATACCACATATTAAAATATGCATTCAATGTCAGTTGAAAGCAGCCAGAGAAGCAGGTGAAATACTTGGATGATAAATATCACCAGAAGCAGTTATTGGTTGATGTTATTTAATTAAAAAATGATAAACCACCTTACTAGGATTGTGAAGCCAGGCTTCCTCTTAGAGGGAAACTCAGCTTGCTCCTGGTAGGTGTGTGCCTTTCTTATGTTTGTACCCAGGCATCATGACTTAGATATAACTAGTTGAGATACTTATCTCCTCAGCCTGTATGCAGTTTCACTCCACATGAACCAGCAAAATACTGTATGTTCAGAATGCTTTTCTGTTTGTAATCTTATGTTTTGGGAAAACAAAACGCATTAACTTAAAAAAAATATATAATCTGGTGTGGTACAGTAGAAATTCAAATCTTTATGTAAAAGGCACTAAGAGTTCAAGCTACAATGTTTTTTAGATCTTTGATTCACCACTTCAGTAAAAACGGTTTTGTTGGAAATTACTAATTACTTTAACTAATCTTTAAGTTGAAAAAAAAAATCAGTTGCTAGAAAGAGACCAAGCACCAGAATTATCTGTAGAACAAATTCTACAAGACAGTCATCGATGTGGGCTCAGTAGTATTTTGGATAAATAGTGTTTGAGTAATGTGCTCATACACTGATATTATTTATTTAGTTTTTGTTAACCAGGTAAGGTGTCATAGCCATAATTATGCCCATTTTCAGACACAACCCAGGAGGTTACAGACATTATAGGCAGTCAAACAATTTACAGACATTCATACAGAAGATGAGCAACAACATTCTGTGGTGATTTGCATATGCAGCCCGTGATGCTTTGCATTGTGGGGGCATGTGTGATTTTGTATTAACATGAAAGAGAGAATCTACAAGACAGTTTAGGTAGCAACAGTGATAATATGATGCTAGAAAACAGGAAAAAAATTTACATTAGGGATGACAATATTCAGCAGATGGCTTGAATAAATGATTGATATTATAATTATTATATTTTAGTTTTTCTTTAATACAAGCCTGACTGATGCACACTTAACGGTCTTATGAAAGGAAATAAGTCAGAATTGATTTGAGTTTGACAATTACAGCTACAGTGCATGCCATTAAATATAATTAACTATTAGGTCATTGCAAATTCAGGATTCATCATCTTATATTAGCAATGTAATAAAGTGTCCCTTTCCTGAAAGAGTCCGTCACTATTTTTTTGTTTTTCCCCCATCTCTTAGAACTGAAAATAGTTGTTGCACTCTCCACTGTTCACCATTCCATAGACAAGTATTGATCACATAAATTTAATGATGATGTTCTTCATGGGTACTGAATAAGCATTTTTTATTGTCAATAGAGGTAGATATATGCAAATGGCAACATGGACACTGCCAAAAACAACAATCACCCCCCACCCCCAACCTGGAAGATCAGAACAAGAAGGTAATGGCAGCTACTGCCGTGGATAACTGTTTTTGTATTTACTCTTAGATAGTCCTCAATGAACTATTACATCAGGCAATTATATCTGACAAGCCAAACTGTGCAAATGGTAGACCCCTGTCACTCAACTGACCCAGTGGCTACAGATCCTCAATTACAAACGGCAGTTCTTGCTGCTCTTTTTCATGTTCCCATATGGCTAATATGTGTACACAACCCAACTCTGAACAGACCTAACTGTAGAGCCACTAGCAATGTAGAGGAGTTAATGGTATGTTTGTGTGTATGGGGGGTGATAGTGGGGGGGATGGCATAGTGCTGTGCATTCCAGACTTAATAAACAGTAGCCTCTTGGCAAGCAAGACAGTAGGAAAAGGGTTGTCTGTAAAGGCACAATACTGACTGCACATTAAAAAACAGAGAGCACACTACTTTATGAGCCCTACAGTATCTGTTGGGGGCTGGTGGTAAAGAGTTCTGGAGCTAGAAGGCTGGCTAGTACATGACCTCACACAGCACACAGTAATTATCCCGTACATGTATTTTGATCCTGGTCAAACATTCCAAACCCAAATGTTGGGGGTGGTGGTGGTTGTCACGGTTATTCGTAGGACAAACTATTGTTTTCATTGGTATTTCTACGCTATACAGGACTGTGTATTAGTTTGCCTAATTGCATCATCATATGAAGAGGGGCACTTCTAATTCACTCATCAATAGACGGGTTGTGAAACTACAATCCTGATAATTTCCAAATGCTGAAACGTTTCTTAATGCATATAAGAACAGTTGGAAGGGTCAGCAGCTACTGAGAAGTGCCATCTACTGGTGTGGGAAATTAAGTATAGAACTGTTTTACTTGTATCGATGGAAGTCATTTACAGAACAGAAATAATCTGAATTCTGAAGTTAATACAGGGTGTGTTAAACACTAGCAATCAATTCACCCTGTTTAAAATTTGATACTGGGACAGATAGTTATATAGGCCAAATAAATTATAAAAAAATTGTTAGTAGGATGCATTTCATTTCTAAACAGTAACACATCATAAATATACAAACATAATAGTTAATCTTGATGGAATGGGAAATGAAAAAAAAAATTACCTTTACTACATAATATCTAAATGTACAAAGTTCAGGATGTTCTACCCCCCCAACAGCTCCATCAAAGCTGAGTAGTTCATTTGCCAAGCATTTATGAACACGCAGCCAAACGAGCCTGATGGATTGATGGCATGAGAGACTATGTAGTGGATGGCAGCATAACAGCTATATACTGCAGGCCAGTGCTGCAGCACCTCAGCGGGACTATATGAAGAATGACCAAATGAGGAAGCACTATCACATAACTGAGTCTACTCTAGTGATCAGAACAATGATGTCACATGCTGCTTGGAACAAAACAAGTCACAAAAGAAAGAAAAGACGCATAGGTAACAAAAGTGTCACACAAGTCATCATCAGTGCTTTGCTACACTTGTGCTGACTCTAAGCTATGTATCAAGGCACCAGGACTAGTGAGGCGTAGCCGATGGAGACAGTGTGCTTTATCCACACTACACTGGCTATCTCAACATAGTGCCAGATTAACAGTACTGTGTGGAATCAAACTGGTCAAGAGTGTGCGTGGGATAGGTGGGGTGGGTCGTAGAGGAAAAGGTCTGTGAGGCAATGTGAAGTTTGATCCAGTTTCTTTTTGTTTTATTATCGCATGCTGCCAGGCAATATTAAATGAAATTCTGCCCCCCCCCCAAAACCACACACACGCACACAGATAACTATCATCATTTACACTTTGAACTGAGTGAAGTACCTCTGGCTTTTGTTTCCTTGCAAGTGAAAAACAAAAGAGAAGAGACTGAATCATTCTGTGATTGATATGGGCTAGACTTGTGCTGACTGTAAGCAGTGCATCAGGGCACCATGATTAGCGAGGAGGAGTGGCTGCAGAAAGGGTGCTTTATCATCACTGCACTCACTATCACAACAAAGTTCCAGTTTGACAGTGCCGTGCAAAATGAACAATGTAAAGACTGAGCGTGGGATGTGGGTATGAAGCAATGTAAAATTATATCCTGTTACTATATGCACCCACAGGCAATATTACATTGAATTCTGCACCCCCCACCCCCACACACTCATATAGATAAATATCATATTAGATATATCATTGACTTGAAAATCTGTGTGAGGTACTTCTTGCTTTGTACTCTTATTTACTATATTAGAAGAGGCTAGTGCAGGTAAAAACCAAAAGGGAAGAGTGCAAGTCAATATTCCTTGCATACTGTGGCAACGATAGTATGGATTGTGCTGTTCACTTTCCCTCCTGCTCAGGTGCTGATCCAGGACTAATCTGCTTCAGCCCCCCACACACACACACACACACACATGCACACACATGAAAGGAACACACAGAAATTAATTTGGCTACCCGTGTGTAAACTGTGATCAGCTGCACCTAATGCTGATCATGTTAATATGACCCTGACATTTCATACTCTATTGAAACCCATATACAGTCACCACCACAACCACACCCCAGCATTAAATAATGTTACCATGACAAGCCCCTACAATTGTGGACGTGAGAGGTGTTCATGTGTGTGTGAGGGGGGGAGGGTGTCGGAGAAATCTCAGGGCCAGCCACCTATTCACTAGACCTATTGCTGTATGCCAGACAGTGACGCATGTCCTATTCAGGCCATTTAAAAGGAAGCATCACATAGCATGTCATCGAGAAATATATATGGTGCTGCAGCATTATTCTTGCTTCCTACCATCTGGACACATGAGGTATTTTATTTTCATAGCAAATACCACACAAATGAGAGGATCGTGAGTGATACTGTCATAAAATAATAAAGCTCGATTAAACTTTCACTCGCGATACTTGGTAGCGGCAAGTGCTGTGTGTGCTTGTCCAACTCAGAAGCTAGCCAGTACTGTTCAATTCAGTACACATTTGGAAATATTTTTGGTTTTTTTCTTTTCCCCGGTGGCTCCAACTTTAAAAATGCACATTATACACAACCATGTAATCATGAAGAGATGTATCTTGTCAGTGCGTGCTTCTACTTACACTGAAAAAGGATGCTTATGTGAACCCCCCTTTCAAGAAAAAAAAAAAAAATTTAAATATGAAATGAGCCAGCAAGTATTGGCTTTGAAAAGAAAACACTATTCCGGTCCACTTACAAATGACTAAATTTCTTTGTTACTGAAAACAAAAAAAAAGGCACATATTCAGATGACACAGGTAAAAATGTCTTAACATCCTCAGCTATCCGGCGAATGAATTCAGCAGCAAACACAGAGTGGACTTTCACACACTATACAGTATGAGATCACTCCAGCAATGACATCAGAAACTGTAGCAGGCAGGTTGGTCTTGGCTAAAAATCTCAGAGCTGGCTGATTGCATGCTACTACAGTGGTTTAAACTAACTGGATTCAGAAAAAAGATGATAGGAGACATTATGATTATTGTCAAAATATTCAATTTATTGCTCTACTACTGGAAACACCTGTAAAAAAGGAAAAAAAAATTATGTTTGCCATTGATCTTTAAGTGTATTGCAAAAGAACTAAAGGTATGCCTTTTGTAGATGATACCAAAGTCTATAATAGGATGGACACTCAGGAGAGCACGGAGAGAATGCGTAGGGACCTTCGGAGACTCAAAGAGGGGAAAAAACCATGTCAGCTGGAGTTCAATGCCAAAAAAATTTTAAATCATGCACCTAGGACATAGAAACTCAGCAGCTGACTACAGGATGAGGGGGCACTGACAGTCACTAAACAGGAAAGGGACCTTGGGGTAATAATGTCTATGGCTTCAAAGTGGCAGTGCAGTGTGACAAAGCAGTGGGTAAGGCCAGTGGGATGCTGGGATGCCTAGGGAGAGGTCTCTCCAGCAGGAGGAGGGAGGCAGTGTTGTCACTGTATCACTCACTTATGAGACGCATCCTGGAGTACTGTGTCCAGTTCTACAGGCCTCACACCAGAAGGACATAGACAGGATCGAGGCAGTCCAGAGAAGGGCAACTAAAATAGTGCAGGGTTTGCATCAAAAGACCTACAAGGAGACACTGAGGGATCTCAGCATGTACACCCTGGAAGAGGAGAGCAAGAAGGGACATGATAGAGAGCTACAGTTATCTCATAGGGGTTAATAGTGTGCAGGAGAGGAGTCTCTTTTAAATGAGAAATAGCACCAGGAACAGAGGGCATGCAGTGAAGCGGGGGGGGGGGTTAAGAGAGATGTGAGGAAGTACTATTTCACTGAAAGAACAGTAGAGGCCCAGAAGGGACTACCAGGGGAAGTGATGGAGGTGAAAACAATAGGGGGCTTCAAGCATGTGTGGTACAGACAAAGGGGAATATTAATGGTGGAGAGAAAGGAAAGTTGCTGGAGACCAGTTAGGGTCTGCAGAGACATACTTGGCAGGGACCATCTGGGCAGACGGAGTGGGGCAAGCAGTTTCTATATTTCTAAGATGGAGACCAAAGTGGATGACACCTGAGGTTCAAGACATAATTAAGGAGGGGGAAAAAGATTCCTACAGGAGGTGCAGAATGCATAACACAAGTGTAAGC
Source organism: Neoceratodus forsteri (assembly GCA_016271365.2). Lineage (NCBI taxonomy): Eukaryota > Metazoa > Chordata > Ceratodontiformes > Ceratodontidae > Neoceratodus > Neoceratodus forsteri. The sequence continues at coordinate 703,435,309 of CM028135.1, read as the reverse complement.
AGACAAAACTTATATGGAGAAATGCCGAGTGAACAACGGCAGAAGTAAGAGGAGCAAAATAACCCGCAGAAGAAATGATACATTGAAAGTTAAATTCAATAGTAAAACTTTTTTTTAGATATGCCAATGAGAAACAAAAACACTGAAAGACTGTTGTACCCCTAACGGATCATGAAAATGGTGACACAAAAATACTAAAAGCCAAAAGGAAAAAGACTTGGGTACAGTGACTGGCAGGACATTCAGATGGAACCAACAGTGTGAGGTGGCAACTAGCAAGGCAAACAAATCATGAGAAATGTCACAAACAGGTCAAGAGACATTATAATTGAGAATAAAGAGTAATGCCTCATATTCACACACCACACAGAATCCAGTGATCAGTTTATGCTTTTATTGTGGAGCACACAGAGAAAACACAGCAGCTGCAGCTCCACAAACTGCCCCCTACATTTCTCACAGCCATGCTTTGTCAAGGAGACAACAGTGCCCCCATCTAAACAATTCTGTAGTGTAAGTTTAAAGTGCCAGGTAGGATAACAATTACAAGTGCATATTTTGTCAGATTAAAAACATGACACTAAAATCCATACAGTCCTTCGATTTGGTTCCAACTCCACAAGTTAGTCTGAAAAAAAGAAAGAAAAAATACTCATTGTTTAGCATTTAGTTAGTTTCCTTTCAGGTATGACTGTTTTTCCTAGCTGGCTCTTAACACTATAAAACTGCTTAAGCAGGGGCCACTGTTGTCTCCTTGAAAAAGCACAGCTTCAAGTAACGTTGAGGATAGTCTGTGGAACTGCATCAGCTGTGTTTTCTCAGTGTGCTGCTCAACAAAAGCTTGAACTGATCACTGAATTGTGTGTGGTGTGCAAACCCAAGGCATTATTCTTTGTCCTGAATTACCATCCTGCTGTTACATGTGTCACTCAAGCTCCCTTTTCTTTATGAACTATGTAACTTTGCAGGGTCAGCCAGGGCCAATGCCGCCATTACCGTTTACATATGGGACGTTAGCAGCATGAGTACAGAAGCTGGAATATCCACAGCAGATGACTCCAGGTTGTCAGCCATGAACACTATCATACAGAAACTTGGTTTTGGCGACCTGCCTTCTACTATGGACAGAGAAGGGCTAGCACCTGCTTTCTACATCTGGCACTATGTGTAGACCAATTACTGTCACAGAGGCATGTGGGATTTATGAGACAGCTGCTCTTAAAATACACCGTTCGGTGTGGCAGCAGGTAACTTTGGTGCATTACTTTGAAGTGGGAAGGGTGCCATGAGGTCTTAGAATCCTTAAATTTGTTAGCTTTGGAAGGGAACATGAGGAATTCTTTTCACCCTGGAGGCAAGAGTTGCATGAGTCATCTCTCAGATTGATTAAATTAATTTTGCAAGACACAGCTCAAGTCCAAGAAAGACTGACAGCAGACGTGCAGAAAAAGGAGACCATCTTAAATCACTTTTCAGCATTGGCTGAGTTTGAAAGCCTAAAGTTAATATTGAATCAAATTATTGAGATGTATGATAAGAAGACCCAGGCCTGTAAGAAGTTTCTCAGAGGTGAACCTGATTATTTAAATGACTGTGTCTTTAATTGGAAGCAATATGAAAAACAGTAGCAACAGCAGAACCCAAAGTCCATGCTTAAAAAAACAGCAAGACACAGACAATAAGCAGCAGGTAGAAAGTGAGTCAAATGCAGCTTTGTCATTTTTTACAAAGGGCACGCTCTCCTCCAAGGAGAGACCCACACCGACTGCTCAGGAGTCTCCGAATAACCTTCACGAAAAATGAGGACCAGGTGGGGGGAAACACTGAAGAAATAAGACAGTGGGCAGGGGGTGGAGGTCTTACAATCAGAGGGGGTACTACCAGCCATGCAGATGAGGCCAGAGGCAGTAGCCACTGTCACTAACATTATCAACATATCCTACTGGCTGACTGATACTGAGCACACTGTTCCGTAAAGGAGTTAAGTTCATCCCAACTGCGAGGATTGACTGTTTTTGCTACCCTAACTGACCTCCATAAATCTGCCAGGACTTTAAACTTAAAGTGCATCCATTCAGAGGAAACGATATGTACAGTTTCACCTTTTTAGGTGAAAATGTCCTCCAAATTAGCAGAACGGTCATGGGAATGATGTTCACCCCAAAATTTGCTAATTGATATCTGGGGCATTGGGAAAAAAGGATTGCATACAATCTAGATTTATAGTTTGACACACTGGACTACCTCAGAGAAGTAGGGAAATACAAGTCTACTATCATATCTTACATATTCATATTATAATGACTATTACAAAATAGATAGACACCTATTTGACAAATCTCTTTGTTCTCGTCTCTGAGCTTGAAATGTAGTAATGTCCATATTTATTAAAAGCACACCTAACAACTGTCATTTTCATTGTCTCTAGGGTTCTCCATGTTAATGCTCAGTCAAGTTCTTGAGGTGTCTCTGGAAGAAAAAAAAAATTCTAAGAAATAAAACTTCTTACTTTTTCTGGAATGTGCGCATATGAGACCCAGGTCATCTGTCCCCTATATCGCCAAGAGGATTAGTCTATACCCCGGTCCAGATAAGAGTTACTGGATCATTTCAAGAGGAGGTAACCAAATACAACAGGAGATCCAGAAGAGCCCCTGTGAATCCCCATCCACATCAGCTTATAATGCAAGGAACCATCCCTGAGAAACGGCTACTTCAAGGGGCTCCCATATCCCTTTATATTTCTCCTCTCTCCCTGTTGCTCTGAGCTGGACATGCTCAAGATTCATACATTGAAGAAGGCTCTTTGCCCATTCCGTCACTGATTGAGCTGCCTCCTGACCCAGGTAATGGGCAGCCATCTGCTTTCCTACTGCTATACCCAATGCCCACAAAGGATGGTCAAGAGCTTTGCCCCTCGAAGATGTTCCTGGAAGGCCTAAAATAACCTCTCAAATCCCCACTGATTGTGAGTCCTGTAGTGTATTTTGCATAATGGATATAACTCCCCCCAAATACTGTTACATGGCAGGGCATTCCAATAACGTGAATAAAATTACCTTGTCCCACCTTACATTTTGGGCATCTGTCTGAGTGGTTTGGGTCAATTTTATTAGCAATATTTGGAGTGAAATATGCTCTTTAAGTATATTATAATGAATGGCTCTTAATTTATTATTTACAGAGCACTTCATACCCCTCCTCAGAACCAACTGCCAATCACCCAGGGTCATGAAATCAACACCCAAATCGTTGTCCCATCTTTGTTTTAGACTCTGACCCAAGTCCGGGAGGGCATTTAGAAGGGATTTATAAGCCACTGTCATGACCTTTAATTTAGTCATAGTTGTTACCTGCCATAAAAGTTCCTTGAGGGGGGAGCGAAGTAGAACTCTACTCGGATCCCAGGCCTGTAAACAGGAGCGAATCTGAAGATGTGTGAAAACACTCTGAGGGGGTAAATCATAGCTTTTCGCCAGCACTGAATAAGGGATTACCGAACCGCCCTCATATAACTGTGCTATATGCAATAGTCCTTTCTCTTTCCATCTATCCAATGACCACTTCTCTGGGGCCTTTACCTTCTCCTCCTCCAGGCAGCTCCCAATACTGGAATCCGGGGAAAGGGCAGGAGAGTACCTCATAATCTCATGGGCTTTTAACCAAATCCTAACAGAGGTTTTTAAGAATGGGTTTTTAATTTTTTGCGAGGACTTGCCACTCAATAAAGAAGCAAACGTGGAGGGAGTCAAATCTAGGGGACATTTCTCATTCTCCATTGTCACCCAGGACCTCACTTCTTTTTCTTGCCTATAAACATCCTGAAGGGCTGAGATTTGAGCAGTTAGGTAATATAATGTCAAATTTGGGAGCCCCAAACCTCCATCTGCCATCGGTCTCCATAAGAGATCCTGACGAATCAGTGGTCTCCTCGAGCCCCAGAGGAGAGTTACCAGAGCACCCCTCAAGGAGTTAAAGTAATAGTTAGGAATCCACACTGGAAGGGACTGAAAAAGGTAGAGGCACTGGGGTAAAATAAACATCTTAATAAGGTTTACTTTGCCAATTAGAGTCAGCGGGAATCCCTTCCATCTTTCACACTGTACTTTAATCTGTTAAGTAGGGGTATATAGTTCAAACAAAAAAGAGAAGTTAGCTTACTGGGAATATTTACCCCAAGATATTTTATATTAGAGGCAGGTTTGATCCTGTATTGCTGAATCTGTATACTATTTTTTGTTTCTCCCAGCGGGAGCCATTCGCATTTGGACCAATTTATTTTGTGCCCTGACATAGGACCATATTCTGCGAATAAATTGGTTAAAGCTGGGAGCACCTTATTTGGATCCTTAATAAATAACAAAACATCATCTGCAAAAAGGGAAATTTTTTGATCTCTTCCTCCAATCAGGCAGCCCTGAATTCTTAGGTCTTGCCTTATGGCAGTTGCCGGCACCTCCATGGTTAAAACATATAGTAAAGGGGATAAAGGGCATCCCTGCCTAGTGCCTCTAGTAAGTGAGAAAGGTGGGGATATAATATCGTTAGTAAATATTTGAGCTCTAGGGTTAGAGTAAAGCAATCTTATCCAATTCGTAATAGTTGGACCAAAGCAATATTTACTAAGCGTGGCAAATATAAAATCCCACTCCACCCTGTCAAAGGCCTTCTCGGCATCCAGTGCCAGAAGGCCTCTGTATGGGGCTCCCCCTCACCGACCAGCTATGAATTATATTGAAAGTCCGCCTCAAATTGTGCTTAGCTTGTCTCCCCCTCACAAATCCACATTGGTCTTGATTTATCAAAGAAGGCAGCACTTCCTCCAACCATTTAGCAATAATTTTTATTATTTTGTAGTCTGCATTTAGTAATGAAATAGGTCTATATGAACTACATTTTACAGGATCCTTGCCCGACTTTGGAAGTACAGTAATGGTGGCCAGTTGGAGGGAGGGAGGGAGGCAGAGCTCCCGTTATTATGGCCTTTATCATTTCACTAAGCAACCATCTAAGATCGTCCCAGAATATTTTATAAAATTCCACTGGCACCCCATCTGGTCCAGGAGCTTTCCATAAATTCGAGTCCCAGTCCCAGATGGCTTCCTTTATTTCATTGTCTGTGAGGGGTCTATTAATACGCTCCCGTTCTGCATCATCAACCGAGGTTAATTGAATATTTTTTAGAAATGCAGTTGGATCCACATTATCAGGTGCTTTGGATGTATATAGGTCCTGGTAAAAGGACCGAAATTCCTCATTGATCCGTTTAGAATCCGAGGTGAGTGTACCCTCACCGGTTTCGAGTGAGACAATCACTCTCTCTCTGCTTGCTTGGAACGTACCCTCCAAGCCAACCACTTTCCAGCCGAGTCCCCTTCAGAATAGGTTCTAGCCCCTGCCTTCAATATATCCCTTTCTATTCGTTTATTTGCTAGTGTCGCCCATTGTCCCTTTAGGGAATTAAGTTCTGCTACTCTATGCACAGCATTGTTTTGCATTGTCTCACGTTGCAGCTGCAAAACATGTTCCTTTAAATCTCTCTCCTGCTTCATAGCCTCTCTATTCAGATTTGCTGCAAATTATATTGTCTCCCCCCTAATTACTGCCTTAAAGGTTTCCCAGGTTGTAGCAGCTGACTTATCACTAATCTTGTTATGTGTTCTAAAATCCCCTATCACCTTCTGAATATGAACCTTATAGGTAGGTAAATTTAACAACAGAGGATCCAGCTTCCACTGCCTTCGTGGTAGGGAGCCCCCCACCCTGGTCAAATCAACACACAAAGGTGCATGATCAGAGACACAAATTGGGCCATAGTATGGAGATTTCGAACTTCTCAATACACTAGGTGAGACCAAGAAGTAATCTAATCGTGTAAAAATTCTGTGTGCAGCCGAGTAATAAGAATTTTCTCTCTTTCCCGGATGATAATGCCTCCAGATTTCAGTTAAAACCCTATCCTTTGCCATATCCCTCAACGCTAAGGAGCTTTTAGGCAGGTGTCTATACCGAGTATGTGAAGTGTCAAGGAATTGATCCCAGTATGTGTTAAAGTCCCCCCCTAAAATTAAACTGTCCGGGTAAGGAGCCAAAGTAATAGCTAAATGGACAAAGAAATACGGATCATCAATATTTGGCCCATATACTGACATCATGGTGTATCTATCTCCTTCTAAAATGACATCTGCTAGCATGTATCTTCCCTAAGGGTCTGATAATGACTTATGTAATTCTACCCTTAAGTGCAGACGAAACCATATCGCCACCCCACGTGCCTTGGAGGTAAAGGGTGCAACCAATAGCAATCCCCAACCCCCACCCTTTCCAGCGACTGAGCCTCAGCCTTATTTAGGTGTATTTCCTGCATAAGCAAGGCATCCCTGTGTTGTTTATTAAAGTATGACAGTATCCTCTTCCTCTCGACCACCGTCTTTATACCTCACACATTCCATGTCACATATTTCAAGGAGGACATTTTGTTTGAGTAAAATTTATGGTGCAAAAACATGCATCCCCGCTCTTATGAGCCAGTGCAGCAAACCAATTTTTCCTTTTTTGTTTTAAACAATAAAAACCAGAACAACCCCAACATCCCCCCTCCTCCCAATTCTACTTTACCCACCTAACAAGCAAAAACTACCCCCAATACCTATTCCCAACCCGGAGTAAACCACAACTTACACCTCCTAAACACTAAATCCCACTACTCTTCGTGGATGTACCGGGGTGGGACCACCCCACCAACTAACACAAGGTCAACAATGATATATCTTTTTTGACATTTGTCCTGGACGGGGGGGGCAGAGGAAAACTTCCTCCATAGAGACAGGGAAATTCCACCAACTAAGATACCCGTTTAAGCCTGATGACATCATTTTATACATAAAGTTAAACATTTGAATACCAGAACCCTTGGAGGAGGGGTCAAGAAGTGAACCCCCCAGATCGGGGGTCCAATTTTTCTCTCACCTTACCCTCTTATGCTGTCACAGATTAAAACCCATAGCACTTTCTTCCTCGCAAATTCAAGGGTCCCATCTTTTTAGTCAGTTGGTACCAACCATTACAATCATAGTACCCTTAGTTTTAATAATTAAATCCATTCCTTCATTCCCCGTCCCCCCCCCCATTCCCAAACATATAATTTACTCATTGCTCAGGTCAACCCTGTGTAACATAATATATAATTGCTGATTTACTCTTAACCAATAAATATTTAGTAAAACTAGATGGCACAGCATTAACTGTAATTATCTACTCACAAACTGTTCATGTAGGTCGGCACCTCGTCACCATCTGCTCATAGATGAAAAATCCACAATTGATGTAGCAGGATAAAAGCCTTTTAATACCAGATAGGCAAAACGGTCAGCAAACAAACAGGATACATGCTGTCCCTCCCCACAGGTTCTGGTATTCAAATGTTTTGCCTATCTGGTATTAAAAGGCTTTTATCCTGCTACATCAATTGTGGATTTTTCATCTATGAGCAGATGGTGACGCGGTGACGACCTACATGAACAGTTTGTGAGTACTATTTGGATCTGGTTTTGGCCCGTTTTCTGTGGCGTTTGCAGCCACCTATATGCTTTTGTGTAATTATCTACTGCCCTCTGCTGGACAAAACCTGCAGAATCGCAAAGGTGAAAAAAATTTTTACATTTTAAAATCAGGGCGAGAATTCCACAGACTATCAGATCGTTCCTCAAGCTATCAAGACCAACAGTTCAGAGGCCCAGCCCTTTTAAACTGGAAACAATTCCAAGGCGGACCTCTTTTGTCGCCCCTTCGTACCAACGAGGGACTCCCCACCCCTAACCGTTGAACACCTCGTATCCCTGAGTTACATCTCCATATCATACACAGTGTAATCGAATGAGAGTAAAATAATCATATAATAATAAAGAAATAATAGCATTTGAGTAATTACCCCCCTTGGAACCGTGTCAAAAAACAAATAATCCCAATAGTTGCTGGGGTAAAATATGATTTCAGGGCGAGGATTTCGAGAGGCGGCCTGATCGCTCCCCAAACTCTCAGAATCAAAACTTCAGAGGCCTAGCCTATATAGGCTGAAGATATTGCCATTATGGACCTCTACCGCCTCCTTCTCATCCCCAACCCTGTTTTACCTTCAAAACCACTGCATTATTCCCATAATAATCAAAACTATTCACTCTAAATAAAAATGCAATATCAGTAAATTAGTTATCCCTCATGTGACCACGTCTCAGAGCAATTTGCTACTCAGCACTTAAAATATTAGACCACGATAAGTTCACCACAGAGAGAGTACTTAGAATCCCGTGAAAACAGAGCTTTATCTTTCTTCAACTCGACCTCCGACCGTGTTTCCCTGCCGTGGCATCAGCTCCTGCTCCACATAACTCATTGCTGCCTCAGGATCGGTAAAGGATCTGCTTTCCCTGTTACGAGGACGAATCACCATACGAGCTGGATAAAGTAATGAGAATTGGCAGTTTATTTCATGTAGCTTTCTACGAACCGTGTGAATGCCTGTCGCTCTCCTTGCAGATGCCTTGAGAAGACCGGAAAGATGCTTACCCCCTGGCCCTGTTCCTGGATTCGACCCGCCTCCCTGGCCTTCTCCAGCACAAGCTGCCTATCCAGGAATCTGAGAAATTTAAATGATTAGATGATGAGGGCACTCGTTAGGACCTGGTCTATGGCCCGGGGATCTATGGGCACACTGGATTTCTAATGTTGTGTCGTCTGGTCAGTGTAGCTTGCTTTTCAGCCAGGTTTTAATATAAGCCACACAATCCTTCCCCTCAGACCCCTCTGGCATCCCCACGATGCGTACATTGCATCATCTCTCTCTATTTTCATGGTCATCTAAAATGGCCTTGAGAGATTCTATCTCCCTCAGTGCTTGATTCAGGCTGTGGTCCACTCGTTGATGGGCGTCCTCCCGGTCACTCACCTGTTGCTCCAACTCAGTCAACCGGGTCGCATGCATTTCGACAGTATCACTGAGGCCATTCACCATGTGTTGGAGGTGAGTTAATTGTGATCCTATATTTTCGAAACCTGCATGCATTTGACTAGTAATATTGAACTTCATACTGTTTAAGAGCACAGCCATAGTACTGGACGATTGTTGTTCTATCAATTCTGCATTTTCAGGGTTGGCCTATTCAGGGCCCGCTTTTTGAGGTAGACGCCATATTTTCTGTGGCACCCTGTGTCGGGTTGATTGTTTGCTTCATTTTAGTTGTCGGAAAGCATAGTTGAGCTTGCTTTTTAGCCAATTTTCTAACAGATGCCATAAGAATTAGCAGATTTCTGTCAGGTAAGAACCCTGCAGCGAGGTATAAGATATCAAATATGTTTGTTAAAGGCTGGGTGATCCCGGAGCCACTGGACTATGCAGCCATCTCTCACCTCGGTCAGGCCACGCCCCCCCATACAATCTAGATGTTAAAATTTTTTTTTTCTCCAGATATCTTTATGGCGACTGAGGAGGAGTTTGTTCTATATGTGCAGTTTTGAGAAAACAGCAATCTGAAACACAGATATGATATTATTTGTAGCAAAACAAGTATTCCATTTTTGGACGTTGTCATCTTCTGCAATAATTAAGGAGTGGACCCTACTCTTTTCAGAAAACAAACTGACTGTAATGCATTCCTTCTCACCAGCTCATGTCACCCTCGCCACACCATCAACAATATACAGTCCAGCCGGTATTTGAGGGTGAGGAGGAATTGTAGCTCAGATCAAGCTTTCAAAGAAAATGCTGCTGCCTCAAGGGTAGCCCCTGAGAAGGGCTTTAGCACAGGGGCTATCCGCTGTATGGCGATGGCATAACAGTAACTGTGCCATGGGCGAAAGGTGGATGCTGGTGATACGCCCGTTGTCGGTCACTCTTGTGCCCGAATGACAGAATGGCAACTCCCCTGTATGGCGACATCTGAATGGGCGACTGGCAAACCCGGCGCCTGCTTCAATGGTGAAGAAGGAAAAAAAAGCCAGACCACAACAGCAACAAAGGCAGGGACATGACGGCAGGTATGGACAGCCTCTGGATAGGTAAGGCACCCTGCCATCAGTCCCCCCTCGCCGGCCCCCAGCCAGCAGTACAGGGCGCAGCCCCCCAGTCCAGCCAGCAGTACAGGGTGCAGCCTCCCGCCCCTTGCCCGCCCCAGCCAGCAGTACAGGGCACAGACCCCTGCCCATCCCAGCCTGCAGTACGCTGGACACCCGCACACCAAGGTGTGCAGTGGAGGAGCATCTGCAACCGAACTACCATCACAGGACACGTCATCCGTCACCGCTTCCGCTGTAGTAGAGACCAAGCCCACTGGCGTCTCGAATCCCGGCATCAGAAAGTTCCAGCACAGTACTCACCACCTGGCTGCCAAGGGTAAACACTGCAGGCCATCCACCTCCACTGGTCTGCAGCAAAGGGTACACTCCGTAGGCAGCCCACCAATGCAACTGGCACACATGTTTGACACACAGTCACCGCATCTATGCTAAGGCACCCAGCACCTGCGGACAGATCCTTTTATGCGCCCCATGCACAGGGGGCGGGACGGCCCATGCACGCAGGTGGGCGGTCGCATGCACCACCCGTGCCTATGAAAGCACAGCATGGCTGGCAGAACGGCCTTCCAAACATTGGGCGAACTAGGAAATGGCTGAAACCAGGCTGATAGTTAGCCAGAAGGGGAAGCCCCTCCTGTCCCATGGGGGATATCTATACCGTCAGGACAAGGAGGTAAAGGAGAAAACCTACTGGCGTTGCATGCAGGGCCATCGTGGCAGCTGCCCTGCATGTGTACATACCATTGCCTCTGCAGTGGTATACACAGGTCGCCCACACAACCATGCCCCCGATGCCGGTGAGGAGGAAGCACGGGAGGTACTGACAAGGGTCAGGGACCAGACATGGACCAGCAGCGAGAGCACATCGCAGCTCATTGTGCAGTGCACTGCTGGTGTGCCCCCGGCTGTGGCAGGCAGGCTGCCAGTACTGCCGCACCTGCGGTGCATGGTACAGCGGAAACGGCAAGCCACTAGGAGTGGCCATGCCACTCCTGCCACACTGCGGGACCTCATCGTACCCCGAGTATATCATCACAGGGGCAGGGGACCTGTTTTTACAGCACAACAGTGGCTCCTCTGAGGACCACACATTAATCTTCCCCGCAGAGCGTGCCCTGCAGTTCCTGGTGGGCAGCGTTGACTGGTTCCTTGATGGAACATTTCACTGCTCACCACCACTTTTTGGGCAGCTGTATACAGTTCACAGCATGCGGGAAAGTGTCATGATGCCCATGATCTATGCCCTCATGCCTGGCCATATGGAGAGGGCATATGCACACGTCTTCAGTGTGGTCAGCAGGCTCGTGGGGGGTGTGTGCCCACAGATGGCGCTGATGGACTTTAAGCTGGCTGCCTGGTTTGCCTTTGGCACAGTATTCAAGAGGACAGTGCTCCGTGGATGTTTTTTCCACTTCTGCTAGTCTGCCTGGTGGAAGATCCAGCAGCACCCCAAGCAGCACGCCCAGTATGCCAGCGATGCGGAGTATGCGCTCAACATCCGCATGTTGCTCGCCCTCGCATACGTGCCTGAGGATGCAGTAGAGGGGGTGTATGGGGAACTGCTGGACCTGCCATTCTCCAGCATCCGGGAGGAGCAGCTGCGCTACCTCCTGGAGTATATGAAGGCGACCTGGATCGGGCGTCCAGTGGGCAGGACTGCACTCCGTCGCCCACTCTTTCCTGTGGCCACCTGGAATATGTTCCAAGTGACACTGGACGGCCGTGCCAGGACTAACAATGTGGTCGAGGGGTGGCACAGGGCCTTCTCGACACATGTGGGTGCTGCCCACCCAAATGTGTGGCACTTCCTGGACTGCCTGCTGTAGGAAGAATGCCTGACCGGTGTCAGGTTGGAGCAGCTGCTGTCCGGTGCCAGGCAGGTATGCACCAAACAGAGGTACAGAGACATTAGGCAGCGAATAGAGGCCATCATCGCTGCCTATGGGAGCCAGCCCACACCCGACTACATGCATGGGCTGGCCTATAATTTCCAAATGCAGGTGTAGTCGGGTGTGCCATTGTCTGCAGTGCCCTCTGCACACCACGGCATGTGCTGCACATCACTGTTTACCTCTGCTGTCCCTCCTGTGCCTCTGCTGCTCTGTTCCGTAACCCAGCTACACCCTCCTGTTGGCAGTCGTCACCACTGTGCACTCAACGCCCCCATCCGCCTGCCCACCCTGCAGAAACCACACTCTGCCCTGTGTCATCATGGCCATGCCCCGTCTGTGGCCGCCCGTGCCTCCATTGTGCCCTTGCTGCATTACCCACCTGTCCTGCTGCTGTCACCACCTCCTGGACACGTTCCACGGCCCGCCCACCCGTGTCTCCCATCTCTGCGGTTGGTGGTGGTGGCAGTGGAGTTTTTTTAGGTCTCCTTTTGCTGTTTTGCTGCTCGCCATAATGCCCCTGGGCTGCATGGGTTGTCCCCCTTGTCACTGCACTGTTCCCCCTGTGCTGTCGGTCGCCTTTCCCCCGGTTACACGCCTGCCTCTCCATCCATTGGGCTTTCTCCATCCCGCCGATTGCCGTACCACGGTCGTCCTTATGACATACAACCGCTTCAAGCAGCAGGTTCAGGGAGAGGAGGTATTCCAAAGGAGACACTGAGAGAGCATATCAGAAGACTAAGGGGACGCGCAGACAGGAAAGTACAGTTACTTAAGAACTTACCATAACAGTAGATCTTTGAGGGGATCTGTTGCAGCAGGCCATCACAGGTAGAACCGCAAGGAACCTTTCTAGCTAGCAGTCTACCAGTAGGGGCTGCCCACTTCTGACGTCAGCTACCCCCACGTCCTCCCCAGTTCTCCCACTGGAGACCACAGAATACCCGAATGAGGGAACTGAAGAGGCACCCGAGGTTCAAAGAAAAAAACAGGAAGGCTGAAGGTCTCCCCACAGAGAGGAAGCTGAACAGGACAACAGGCCAAGGGGGAAGGAGGGAGAGAAAACGAAGGCCTGCTGCAAGAGATCCCCTTGAAGATATACTGTTACAGTATGTTCTTACATATCTGTACTATCTTATGTCAGGGGAATCTCTTGCAGCAGGCCATCATAGGTAAGATGAGTAGCAAGTAGTTCCACGCCTAACAGAACTAGAAAAGGGGGCGGAGGTGAAATCACCTAAGAAAGAAGGCCTTGCAAGACAGCCAGGCCAAAACTGGCTCTACGCCTGGAGGCGATATCCAAACTGTAGTGCTTGGTGAAAGTGTGGAATGAACTCCAAGTGGCTGCTGTGCAGATCTCTACAGCCGAAACATTACAAAAACAGGCTACCGAGGCAGCCATCCCCCCTGCTTGATGGTCATGAACAATTTCTGGAATCTCCTTGCCATACTTCCGATAACAAAAAATAATGCAGTTGTCCAACCATTTTGACAAACACTGATTAGAAATGGATGCGCCATCTTTCCCTGGGGCAAACAAAACAAACAACTGAGAGGACTTCCTGACCTATTTGGTCCTGTGCATATAATAACGCAAAATTCTAGGCACATCCAAAGTGTGGAGCAATACTTCCACTGGATTGGCATGCTCCAGAAAATACACAGGGAGATGAACTGATTGGTGTGAAGTAAACTCAGATATCACTTTAGGGAGAAACTGAGGATTAGGACGTAAAGGTGCCCTGTCTTTGTGAAAAACTAAACACGGTTCCTTACACTTGAGAGCCTGAAGCTCAGAAATCCTCTGAGCAGAAGTAACAGCAATCAAAAATAACATTTTCCATGACAGATATTGTAGCTTGCAACTTGTGACCAATTCGAAAGGAGACAAGGTGAGCTTTTTCAACACAAAATTGATGTCCCAAGCCAGGACGGGGTTACAGATTGGGGGTTTCAGATGAAGAATACCTCTTAAGAATGTACGGGCCACATCAAGCTGGGCCACAGATTGCCCATTGACAGGCACATGATACGCACAGACGGCAGACAGATGTACCTTATGGGACGAATACTTCAGGCTTACATCCAAAAGGAACAACAAGTACTCCACAATCTGATTGAATGGGCATGTGAAGGGATCCAAGCGGTGTGAAGCAGCCCAAATGGAAAACCACTTCCACTTCATGGAGTAAGTGGCTCTGGTGGAGGGCTTTCAAGCCACCACCAAGACCTCTGCCACCTTGGGAGAAACCCCAAAGCGAGAAATGGCTTTGTCCTCAGAAGCCACACATGAAGATGGAGTGACCTGCAGTCCAGATGGACCAAGGTGCTCTGTTCCTGGGACAGCAAGCCTGTACAGAGTGGAAGAGGCACTGGGGGTTCCACTGCCAGTTGCTGAAGCAGAGGGAACCAGATCTGGTGAGGCCAAAATGGGGCAATGATGATCATGGTCACTCCCTCCATCTGCAGCTTGATGAGAACTCACTGAAGAAGACAGAAGGGTGGAAGGGCATATGGAAACCTCACTTTCCAGGAGAAGTACAACGCATCTTGCCACAAAACTCCAGACTGTGGAGTGAGCAAGCAGCAAAGTGGCAGTTTTGCATTGAGTGGGGACACAAAAAGGTCCAACTCAGATGACCCCAACGGTCAAAAAGATCTTCTGCTACAGAGGGCAGGAGCTCCCACTCATGTGTCCAAGACTGAGAGTGGCTTAAGCTGTCCACTAAGATGTTTTGCATGCCTGGGACATGCACGGCCGAAAGATAAAGGCCATGGTCCAGTGCCCAATATCATACTCTCATCGCCTCCTGACACAGGGGGTAGGAGTAGGCCCCTTCCTGCTTGTTGATGAAGTGGACCATGCTGGTGTTGTCTGTCTGGATCAGCAGCGGGCCCAGGGACAGCTGGGTCTGGAAGGCCTGAAGGGCATATAGAACAGCCCACATCTCCAGAACATTGATGTGCAGATGTCCTTCAACTGCTGACCACAGCCCTTGGGTCTGGTGAGCCCCCAAATGAGCCCCCATCCTGAATTGGATGCATTCATGGTTAGGATTTGCTGAGGAGGAGGAATAAAGAAGGGGACCCCCCTTCGGAGGTTGATGGGCTCCAGCCACCACAACAGAACCATCTTGACCCCCTAAGTGTCCACTGAGGGACTCTCATGTGCAGCCTAGCTAGAGAGACAGTTACTATGGTGGCCACCATATGACCCAGGAGGCATGAAAACCAATGGGCAGGGACCCGATGAGAGGAGTACAGAAGACTGGCTAGCTCCATCAAGCGGTCTGCTCTGTCCTGGAGGAGGAAAGTCACACCCTGGGCCATGTCCAGGACTGTTTCAATATACTTAAGGTGCTGGGAGGGACAAAGGAATGACTTGGCCAGATTGATGGTCACCCCGAGGTCCTGAAAAGGCTCCGGGTATGCTCCAGGGTGAGCAGGACTTGCTCCCTGGACAGGGCCGCTAAGATCCAATCGTCCAGGTAGGGAAAGACTTAGAATCCCTGGTGCTGGACGGCAGCTGCTACCACTGCCAGGCACTTTGTAAAAACCCTGGCGGCTGAGGACAAGCCAAAAGGGAGTGCCCGAAACTGGAATTAAGCTCGCTGGAAGTGGAGGCATAGGAAGCATCTGTGAGATGCACATATTTTGATGTGAAGGTATGCATCATCCATGTCCAGGGAACAGATCCAGTCCCCTAATGTAACAAGATGAAGAGATTTAGTTTGCTGAGGTCCAGGATTGGTCTGAGGTTCCCCCGTGCATTTGGGAACTAGGAAGAAATGAAAGTAGTACCCCTGTCCTTGCTGGGACATGGGGACTGGTTCTATAGCCCGCTTTCGCAGAAGGGCATGGATTTCCTCCCATATCAAGGGGACATGATAAGGCGGGTAGTGGGACAGAGAAAGGAGGTTGTCTAGAGGCCATTACAGGAACTCCAGAGAGCAGCCCTGTTCGGTTAACTGAAGTACTCAGCTGTCTGTTGTGCTCTCCCTCCATTTGGGCAGGTGGAGGGAGAGATGATCCCTACCACTACCATCTGCTCCGCACAAGGGAGGGGGACGGGAAGGGAGTCAAGTAGGGTGGATGCAGGGGAGGGCCACTGGTCCCCCTCTGGGGATTTTGCTAGTGGAGGTGGCTGGGGTAGGCAAGACAGGCGCTATGGTTTTGTGTGTGCCCTGGGTTCTGGCCAACTGCTGACTTGGCGGGGAGGCTGTTGACAAAAAGGATGCTTCTGGGCAGGCCTGAGCTGGGTATGATAAAGGGAGTGGAACAATCTGATTGCCCTCCCTGAGACTGAAGCTTTGCAAGGATGTCCTCCATATCGCCATTGAACCACAGGGAGCCCCTGAAATGCGCATTCAGTATAGACTGCTGCACATCCTGAGCAAACCCCAAGACTATGAGCCAAGAGTACCAGCAAAGGCAAATGCCAGTGGCCGCAGCCCTAGTCAATGCATCCACAGCATCATAGAAGGTTATGAGAAGGTGGTCACAGACATCTGAGACTGCCTTGAGGTGGTCCTGCAACACCGACTTAGGAGCCATGTCAGGTAGAGGACTACCTCCTGGACTGTGTCTCACAGGGAATTCTGATTTAGCATCATGTGGCCAAGGTAGTTAAGGGCCTGGATAGCAAGAGTGGAAGAAGTAAACATTTGTTTGCCAAAAAGAAAAGGTCCAAACAACAAGATTCCCGGTCTGGGGGCAGGGAAGAAAAAATTACTCACCATAGTAATCTCGTTTCTTCCAGGGGATCACTCAGTATGATTAAACCACAGAGAGAATGGAATTTATGCAAATGATGGAACTCTCATTGGCTCATGCCAGTTTCAAACTGTTGCCCCTAATTACTGCTGCACTCTGAAGTGCTCAGATTCATTACCTAGCCTAACAGGGTGAAGACTCTATAGCTAGCTAAACTATGTAGGTTAGGCCCATCTTAACCACATCCCCAAAAGTCCCTAAAAAAAGGACAAAAATAAGTACCAGCTGGGTTAAGAACTTAACCATTAACCAGGAACAATACATGTAGCATGTGACAGCAGGGATGCAGAATCAGAGTCTATCGCCTTTTCCCTTGGTTTAGGGAGGGGATGCAGGGTGGGAACTTTAATCATACTGCGTGATCCCCTGGAAGAAACAAGATTACTATGGTGAGTAATTTTTTATTCAAACCCCAGAAATCATTCAGTATGCTTAAACTACTGCAGACTACCAAGCAGTACCTTTGGAGGTTGGGCACAGAACCTACTTTGAGAAAAGGTTCCGCAGGACTGCTATGCCAAAACTGGCATCACTTCTGGACTGTATGCCCAAGCAGTAATGCTTGGTAGAAGTGTAAACAATTTTCCATGTGGCCAGTAGTGCCAGAATGGTTTGAAAAGTGGTAGGGCCAAGGATGTAAGGGGTAAATTCTCCCCTATTAAATACATTAACATAATTGCAAAAACAGATAGGGCCACTTATGAAAGTGGTAGTGCCACCCCCCCCCCGCCACGTTCCGGCACCTATGCATGTGGATGCTTTGCAGATTTCCAGTAAAGAAATATCCCTTGCAGCTGCCACTGAAGCAGCTGTGCCCCTGGTAGAGTGAGCCCTGAGGCCCAAGGGAGCCTGCTTGCTAACTTTACTGTAATAGAACTGCATGCAAGCTATTATCCAGTGTGCAATGGTTCGTTTGGATGCAGGTTTACCCTTACTCACTTCCCCATAAGTGAGGAACAGCTGGGTATGTTCTGGTCTATAAACCTTGGTCCTGTCAAGGTAGTAGCTTAGTACCCTCTTGACATCCAGGCTAGGTAGTTTCCGCTCAGATAAACTGGAATTGTCAGTGAAGAAGACAGGTAATGTGATGAACTGATTCAGATGAAAGTCTGAGACCACCTTAGGAAGAAATTTCCTATAGGTCCCAAGTACCACTTTATCCCTGTGGAAGGAGATGTAGTTCAGATCTGTGCACAGGGCTTGCAATTAACTTATTTTCCTGGCTGAAGTAATGGCTGTGACGCTTGGTCAGCTGGTTCTGATTTCTCTATGTTTTTGAAAAATAAAGACAGTGTGTGATTGTCTGTCATGAGAAATCCTGTGCTCCTGGGATGACCCCCGCAGGTTTCAGTTAAAATGACAGGATATGTTAAACAGAAGAGCTCTGTGATGTGATTAACTTCCAAGAAGTCACATTTTATAGCCTTGTTTATGATCTGTATTGCTTTGATGCCAGGAACTAAAATATCCATTTTATGACATCTTCAGAGGAAGTACAGTTAATTTCAACTGGTGCTAAAAGAAGCTATATAACATCTAGGTGAGAAAAGTGCAGAGTTGTAAAAGTCCTGTGATGTCTTTGAAAAACAGGAAACCATACTAGATCAAACGAAAGACTCAAGAGCAGAGAGTCATATTGGGAAATGAGTTTTTGCTGATGTGACCTTATTTAATATACCTCCAGAGTGATGGGACATCCTGTGTGTATTAATTGTTATATTTAACATGGAGAAGCTAGGTGCCTTATGTCTGTCCCATGCATGTTTGAATTCCCCCACTGTTTTAGAGCCCACAACCTCTCCAGGAAGGCGTGGGACATTTAAATACCCCCAGCTCCTCAGGGAAGAGATTCATCCTGACTGTGGTGGATTATGCCACCCGGTACCCAGAGGCAGTTGCCCTATCCTCACTGAGGACACACAAAGTGGCAGATGCCTTACTTGGGATTTTCTCCCACGCTGGGTTTCCACAGGAGGTTATCACTGATCGAGGGAGCTCCTTCATGTTGGACCTGATGAAATGTTTTTGGGAGAAGTGTGGGGTGGTGCAGAGAGGCACAACACCATATCACCCACAAGCCAATGGGGCTTGTGGAAAGATTTAATGGTATCCTGAAGTCAATGCTCTGGGCGTTTGCTGAACAACATGGGAGGGACTGGGAGAAATACCTTCCCCACCTGTTGTTTGCATACAGGGAGGTGCCCCAAGAGTCAACAGGATCTTCCCGCTTTGAGTTCTTATATGACGACGGGTACGTGGGCACCTAGACTTGATCTGGGAGGACTGGGAAGGCAAGCACGCCACCCAGCGAACTCCCATAGTGGATTACTTCCTTAGGTTTAGGGAAAGGCTGAAGGAGCTTATGGGGACAGCCCACAGCAACCTGGCAGCTGCCCAACAGAAACAAAAAGTGTGGTACGACCTCCGAGCCAGAGCTCACTTGTACATGGTGGGTCTGGAAGTCATGGTCCTTATTCCAGTCTGGAAAGACAAGCTGCAGGCTGAGTGGGCAGGACCACACAAAGTAGTTAGGAAAGTAAATGACGTGAACTATATTATAGAGTTACCTGAGAGAAGACAGACAGAAAGGATGTACCATGTCAACATGATGAAGCCATATGCTAATAGGGCTGACATGGTGTTTGCAGTGTGTAGTCCTGGGGAGGGGACGGACGAAGGAGACCCCCTTCTGGACCTGCTGGAAGAAAGCAAGCGGGAGTCCTCTGTGGATGTAGTTAAACTGTCTCCCCAGCTGGCACCGAAGAAGATCCAGGAAGTAAGGGAGGTTTTAGCAGACTTTGCCTCACTATTTAGCGCCAAGCCTGGATTAACCCCCTTAGCGACGCACAATGTGGAGACAGGGACACAGATGCCCATACGGTGAACAGCATATCGGGTGTCAGAGGCTGTCCAAAAGGACATTAGGAGGGAAGTGGAAGAGATGCTGGATTTAGGGGTAATTCAGAGATCCCACAGGTCCTGGGTCTCACCCATACTCCTTGTGCCCAAGCCAGATGGCTCTACTCATTTCTGTGTGGACTATCATGGACTGAATGCAGTCACGAAGTCAGATGCCCACCCGATGCCCCCGGACGGACGAACTCCTGGACTAGTTGGGAGAGGCGACCTACCTTACGACCACTGACTTGACCAAGGGGTATTGGCAGGTAGAGTTAACGGACAGAGCTAGGGAGATGTCAGCCTTCATCA
This sequence comes from Neoceratodus forsteri, assembly GCA_016271365.2. NCBI lineage: Eukaryota > Metazoa > Chordata > Ceratodontiformes > Ceratodontidae > Neoceratodus > Neoceratodus forsteri. The sequence continues at coordinate 703,415,366 of CM028135.1, read as the reverse complement.
CTCCGATAGGCTTATTTGAATTTAAAGTAATGCCTTTTGGAATGAAGAACGCCCCGGCCACTTTCCAAAGATTGGTGAACCAGGTGTTAAATGGTGCTGAGGAGTACACCGTGGCATACCTGGATGACACTGCCACCTTTAGTGCCAGCTGGGAGGAACACCTGTACCATCTTATGGAAGTGCTGGGCAGGATACAGAGGGTTGGGCTCACTGTCAAAGCTGAGAAGTGCCAGGTGGCCATGGGAAAAGTGGCATACCTCGGGCATGTGGTAGGCCAGGGACAGCTCTGTCCTAACCAAGCAAAAATAGAGGTGATCCAGGCATGGCCCAGACCAGAAACATAGAAGCAGGTCAGGAGTTTTTTAGGAACAGCAGGGTACTATAGGAAATTTGTACCAAATTACAGTACCCTGGCTGCTTCCCCCTATCTGACCTGGTAAAGAAAAGGATGCCAAAGAAAATTACCTGGGAACCAGCCTGTGAGGAAGCCTTTACCCGACTGAAGGAGGCACTGTGCAGTGTTCCTATATTCACAAGTCCTGACTATAGCAGACCCTTTACAGTTCAAACTGACACCTCAGACGTGGGTATTGGGGCAGTACTGAGTCAGACATCCAACCGAGGGAACGATCACCCGGTAGTGTACCTGAGTAAAAAGTTGCTTCCCAGGGAGCGGGCATACTCTATTATGGAAAAAGAGTGTCTTGCCATAGTGTGGGCCCTAAAGAAGCTAGAGCCATACTTATATGGGCAGCATTTTGTGGTACAAACTGAACACAACCCCCTGGTTTGGCTGACACAAATAGGAAAAACTAATGGTAGAATGTTAAGATTGAGTCTTGCCTTACAAGGTAATGACATTACAATCCTACATAGGGCTGGAGCGAAAAATCAGAACAGCTATGGCTTATCGTGCGTCTATTAGGAATGAACTGATTTGGGAAGCTCAACCCATGCAGGGGATAGAGCCCACAAATTCAGTCTAGGTAGGGAGTATTGTGACACTTGGCCAGCTGGTTCTGATTTCTCTATAATTTTTAAAAATAAAAAGATAGTGTGTGGTTGTCATGAGACATCCTGTGCTCCTGGGATGAACCCCCTTCCCCCCCCAGGTTTCAGTTAAAATGACAGGATATATTAAACAGCAGAGCTCTGTAATGTGATTAACTTCCAAGAATTCACATTTTATAGCCTTGTTTATGATCGGTGTTGCTTTGATGCCAGGAACTAAAATATCCATTTTATGACGTCTTCAGAAGAAGGACAGCTAATTTCAACTGGTGCTAAAAGAAGCTACACAACATCTAGGTGAGAAAAGTGCAGAGTTGTAAAAGTCATGTGATGTCTTTGAAAAACAGGAAACCACACTAGATCAAAGGAAAGACTCAAGCGCAAAGAGTCATATTGGGAAATGAGTTTTTGCTTATGTCACCTTATTTAATATACCTCCAGAATGATGGGACATCCTGTGTGTATTAATTTTTATATTTAACAGGGAGGAGCTAGGTGACATCATGGAAGAGGCAGGTTTAAAGACAGTTTTAAACTATTCTATGGCTGATCTTTAGACACATTCCTGTTGGACTCTGAAACCGTAACATCTAACTATAAGCACTGTAAGAAGTTAGACAAGTCTAATTGTATTGTGGTAGGAGTCTGTTTGCACTTTTTCCTTGTTTTCTTTTAAGTTATTGTATGCTTTGTGATATATGGTTCTGTGTTTACATTTTACAAATTTTTCTATCCATTTTTAAGTAAATCTATATTTAAAGAGACTGCCTGGTGTACCTTCGAATTCTTTCTTTTGCATGTGAAGTACAGATGGTTAAAGTTGACACTGTTCATAAGCTTAATGGTAATACCAAACTGGGAAAAGGTAAGAATTTTCCTAAGATCTTTCATAGAGTTTTTAGGGTTCATTACGGATGCCTGGTTAGGTGCCCTTAGGCGAAAGATATCTGGCATTTCCGAAGAGCAGAATTATCTAAGCCTGCACATTTGGGTACGCTAGCATAAGGTTCACAGTTTGAATCCCTCCAGAACTTGAGACCAAAGGTGATTCGGACCCACAAACAGACAGGAGGGTTAAACTGTTCTGTTAACTGTTCACAATACTGTGCTCAGAGGTTGGCACTGTGGGAGCAGGGGACCTGACCTGCTGAGTGGGTTTGTGACAATGACCACTAGGAAAACCATTTTCCATGTGACATACTTCAAGTCTGCAGTTGCCACTAGCTTAAAAGGGGGCTCCATGAGCCTGGCAATACAAATGTTAAGATTCCAGGCTGAAACCGGTTCCCCAAGGGGAGGGTGAAGTTGGTTGAGACCTTTGAAAAACTTTCTAAAGACAGGGTGACAGGCCATAGACTTGTCTTTATCAGCCATGATATAAGCTGAGGTTGCAGCCAGATGGACTTTCAGAGTAGAAGGTCTGAGTCCCAGGGTATGTAGATGAGTCAAATAGTCCACCAGGACAGGGAGACCAGCCCTGGAGGGAATAATATCGCTTTCTGAGCACCAGACAGAAAACCTCTTCCACTTGGAAGTATATGTTTTCATGGTTGATGGACCAACAGCCCCTGAGCAGAGTCAAAACCACTTCAGATAGGTTTAGGCTAGCAAATTCTAAGTCTTCAAGAGCCAAGCCTTCAGCCAAAGGGCCCTGAGTTTGGGGCACAGGATCCTGCGCTGAGAGGAGGTCAGAAGGTTGTGCCTCTTGAGCAGGTGGATTGGCTGTGAGACAGACAGGGTTAGCAGGAGTGAATACCATGGGTGCCTTGCCAGTCCAGTGACAAAAAGATCAGTGCTGCTGACTGTGACCTGAGCTTTTCTCAGAGTGCTGAACAACAGGGTAAAGGAGGGAAAGAATACAGGAATCTGCATGACCAATCCAGTGTTAAAGTATTTACTGGAGCAGTGCCCCTACTCAGAAGTCTGCAACAGAAGCGTGGCAGCTGGTGGTTGTTTGTGGAAGCAAACAGATCTATCTCTGGTGTGCCCCACCTTTTGAATACTGGCTGAAGTAACTGCGTATTCAGGGACCTCTCGTGATGTTTCTGGCTGATCCTGCTGAGGGAGTCTGCCAGAATGTTGTATTTTCCTGGTAGGTGGATGGCAGACAAAGAGATCTGTAGGGAGTAGGCCAGGTTCCACACCTTCATGGCCTCTGTGCATGGTGAGGTGGACCTGGTGCCCTCTTGTTTGTTGATGTAGTACATGGTGGTAGTGTTGTCTGTTCTGACCTGCACTACGTTTTCTCTTAGATACAGAGCAAGTGCCCGAACAGCCACGAACACTGCCCTGAGCTCTAACAAACTGATGTGTAGAAGTCACCCCTGAGAGGACCATGTGCCACTGGCAGTGCAGTTGAGCATGTGTGCCCCCCAGCCCAGAAGGGAAGCATCTGTGGTAAGCACCACTGACGGATCCTCCTTTTGTAAGGGAGTTCCCTCCCAAAGGTTATCACTGTCTAGCCACCACTGCAGGTCCTGTAACAGGGTATTTGTGACTGGCAGCAGCTTGGCCAGAGAATCCTTTCTTTGAGATCAGTGAGCTCCCATGTGGAACTGAATGTCTCTCATCTGGAACCTGGAAACTGGCACCACTGCTGTGGCAGCTGCCATGTGGCCCAGTAGCCGCAGGAACTGTCTTGCTGGCTTGGGTCTGTTTAGTTGGAATGACCCTGCCAGCTATAGGATACTGCTTACTCTGTCCTGGGGGGGAACCTCTTCCCTGGCTGGTATTCAGCTCTGCCCCTATGAAGTCCTGGACCTGAACTAGCTCAAGCTGAGACTACTGGGCATTTATCAGGAAGCCCAGAGACTCTAACGTGCTCCAGACAAGAGCTAGAGAGTCTCTGGTTTGTTGCAGGGACTGCTCTACGACTAGCCAGATATCTAGGTATGGGAACACAGTGACTCCCTGCCTTCTCATGTGTGCCACTACTACAGCCAGGCACTTTGTGAATGCCCTGGGGGATGAGGTTAGACCAAATGGCATGGCTGAAAACTGGTAGTGACCTAAGGGCAATCTGAACCTCAGGTACTTTCTGTGGCTGGGTCAGATTGGAATGTGGAATTAGATGTCCTTTAGTTCCAAGGATGCCAGTCAGTCTCCCTTTTGCAGGGTAGGGATAATCACAGCCAAAGTTACCATCCTGAATTTTGGTATTGACACATGCTTGTTCAGGAGTCTTAGGTCCAGAATGGGTGGCCTGTCCCGGTTTTTTTCTGGGTGAGGAAGTATCTGGAGTAGAAGCCTTGCCCCTCTGAAGTAGGGGACAGGCTCCACTGCTCTGATAGACAACAGGTTTGCCACTTCTGACTCCAGAAGAATTCTTCTCCTGGAGTAACTGGAGCAAAATTTCTGCTTCTCAGTTTGGGAAGTGATTTGAAGCTCAGGGACAGTCTCTGGCTCACTACCTCCAAGACCCACTTGTCGGTGGTGATGGTGTACTATGCTTGGAAGAAGTGAGCCAGCCTGCCTTCTACCAGTAAGGGGGAGGTGACCTGTACCAGCCCATCAGGGATTCTGCTTCGGCTGGGCCTAGGCTTGAGGTGCCTGGTTGGACCTTCTCGTAGTCCTTCTGCCTCTACCTCTAAAGTACCCCCTGGTCTGCTGGTAGTCTGGCATTGCTTGGGCCTGGAAAAAAGGCTTGGAGTAGGATCATCTACCTCTGCCTCTCCTGTACTGGGACCTGTAGGAGGTGGAAGACTTATTCTTTGCAGAGTTGCTCCAGTAAGTGGGTTTGTACTCTTCCACCTTTTTCATGTATGCTTCTGTTTTGTCCCTGAAAAGGGAGTCGCTCTCACAGGGGAAATCCATAACTTTAGTCTGAGTGTCCTGAGACAGGTTTGTGGCCCTGAGCCAAGCAAACCATCTCATTGAAAAACTAAGTGTCTCAATAAAACTATTAACTGAAAAAAAAAAAGTAAGTGCAATAAGCCTGGCTGCGGTATCCTTGGCATCCACAGCCATATGGAACTGGTATTTGGTGGCATCCAGTGCTGTCCAGGTAGTCTCTGCCAGGTCCACTTCTCCAGACATCTTGTCTGTCATTGACAATACTGAAGTCCATAAGGCTTTATTTATATTTATTTATTTATTTATTTAAGAGATTTACCAGGAAAGGCATACTGAGCAGAGTACCGCTCGATTCCAGATGTGCCCTGGGGTAGGGGGTTACAAGGGTGTAGTACATAAATACATAAAGCACAAAAGTACATACATAATTTGTAGATGTCCAGCAATGGCCCAGTGGGATGGGTGTAGTACCTGAGATGCATGTAGGTTAATACAAAGTGAGGAGTAATTACAGGCAGTATTTACAGGCAGGCTTTCTGATACTGGGCTGCATAAGCCATATAAGCTAGTTTGCCTTACTAAAAGTGAAGCTGCCAGGTACCCATTTTTTTCCCATTCCATCAATCTTCCTGAAATCTTTGTCAGGAGGATGGGATAACAAAGATATCCTGGCTTTGTCGCATGCTGCAGCCTGGACCACCCCTTCTAGGTTAGGGTGAGTAAACAGGAATGCAGAGTTAGCTCTGTCAAGCTGGTAATTTTTGTCTATTTTTAAGGCAGCCTTCCTTAGGGACTTCTGTATTGGGAGCAGGAGCCTTCTAGTGGGGGCTAGCCCTATCATATTGAGGAATTGGGTGTTAACTATTTGTTTAACAAATGAGTAGTGAGAGGTGTAGTCCTCGGGTGTCTGGGGCAGGGAACCGAAGTCCTGCTCTGGGGATACCTCTGGTTCTATGGATTCCCTCTCATCGTCTTTTTCTTCCTCTCCTTGGTCATCATAGACATATACCTGTTCCTGGGTCACTGGAACCGGGGCAGAAACCGGTGGAACTGGTGAAGTCACTGAAACCACAGCCTGTAACGCCTGTAGAATTTGCAAGGCTTCTGCAATGTCCTCAGCTGAGGGCATTGCTGGTCTGTCAACTGAAAGCTCCTTTGCTTTTTCAGCAGGAGGTACAGCAACGTGTTTCTCTTCGTGTTTTCTTTTTGCTGGAATCGGTTCACTAGCTGGTTCCTCAGGTCTTTTGGTTTTAGAAGAGTCAGCTTTCTCTGTGGATTTTGGATCCACTGATTCTTTAGGTCTTTCTTTTCTAGAAGAGGAAGGGGCCTCATCAGTAGGCTTCGATGGTGAGGAAGGAGTGGCCATTTCCTCAGGTTTTTTAGCCCTTTTCTTTAATGTTTTAGGGAAAAAGGTCCTATAAATCTCACAGTTTGCAAATATATGACTGGGTCCCAAACACAAAATGGTTGTGCCTATCTGCCATAGCTATTATCTGGCCACAGCTAATGCAGTTCTTGAACCCAGAAGGTCCTGTATTTTCCTTTTTTTTTTTATTAGATTTTTTCTTACTTTTACATCAGGAGACATTTTACAAACAGTAGATTTTCTATGATTACTTTAGATTTGTTGTAATACAAGTAAACAGTGCATAAATATATTTTACATTGGTTACAGATTTAGACCAAAACTAATCTACCCTTGTCTTATGATAAAGTCAGACCAATCCATGCCCCCACTCATTTCTATTTTCATCTCCTCTCCGAAACCGACCCATTATGAGCAAAAATCAGGATCAACCCTTGCCTGATAGACTGACCATCTCCTCCATACAGTGGTAAATCCCTCTGTTTGTTTAGTTTTGCTGTGATATTTTCCATCTGGTATACAGAGTACACAATTTGCCTCCAATCTTGTATACTTGGTACTGCTTTTGTCATCCATTTCCTTGTCAAGGATTTTTTTGCTGCCAACAGCAGAATGGGAAGCAGGGTTTTAGTCCAAGGGGGGGGGAGCGATCCGGGTAAACGGTCATGAGCACCACTTCAGCTGTGAGCTCGACATAGTCACCTAGGCCCTCACTGATTTCATTTTGTATACTTAGCCAAAAAGGCATTAAGCATGGGCATTGCCACATTATATGTGCTAAGTCGGCTAGTTCTGCTCCACACTCCCTCCAGCAAACCCCATATTCCATCAGAAGGTATTTAGTCAGACTAGCTGGTGACCTGAAAAATCTAGATCTACATTTCCAGGAGTATTCTGGTGATTTTGACCACTCGCAGAGACGAAAAGGACCATTCTTCTTTAGATACCACGAGGTCTAAGTCCTTATTACAACTGTCTAGTATTGAAATAGTTGATTCTTTTGATTGATCTCTCATCATTCTGTATAAGTTACCAATTAAATGGTTCCAATGTTGTCCCCTAGAGTAGTCAATGAATAATTTTAGAAGAGGAGGGAGAGGAGGCTTTAGTTTAACCTGGATAATCCTATTACATAGAAGATGGTTGCTAATTTGGAAATATCTGAATTGGTCAACATTTGGAAGATTAAATTTAGATTTTAATTCTTCGAATGATAGCATTCCGTTTGGGCCCAGAAACTGGAAAACCTGCTTCAGTCCCAATCTGCGCCAACGGGAGAAAGTTAAGTCATTATGGGACGGGATGAAGAGATCATCTTCTGAAATTAACTTACAATATTCATTAATTAATTGAAGTGGTGCTTTTCCACGCATTTTGGACCAGATTTGTAAGACCTGTGAGGTAATAACTGTGAAATCTTTTAAAGGAGGGGTTCTCCCTGGAGAGGAAAACATTATTTTTTTTAATATCATACATGTCATTCAAATGGAATTCCAGCTTCTTCCATTGGGAATCGAACTGGTCACAGAGCCATAGTAGAAGGATTTTTAAAAAAGCGGCCTCAGCATATTTTTTAAGGTCCGGAAGATTAGTTCAACCCTGAGCCAAAGATAGTTTTAACATAGAAAGGTGAATTTGTGGTTTCTGTTTGTTCCAAATGAATTTTGATATCATGTTGTCCCAAGACTTGAAATAATATTGAGATGAGAAGTATGGAATGTTTTGAAATAGGTACAATAAGCAGGGTAGGATGTTCATCCTAATGGTTTATATGTGTTGAAATAAGGATAGTGGAAGATGGGTCCATTTGTCCAAGTCTTTATTGATTTCTATAGAAATGGGTTCATAATTGATTAATTCAATTAATTGAAGATTATGAGGGATGTGTATGCCTAGATATTTTATTCTGGTTAAATGCCATTTAATTGTTAGACTTCATTTTAAGAGTATTTGGGGGAGTATAGTTATATAAGAGGGGCTTTTTTTGTAATGTTTAATTTAAAGCCAGCCAACTCTTCAAATCGTGTCAGCCCTCTCCATGTCTCTGTAATCGATTCCGCTGGGCATAAAAGGGAAAGAAGTATGTCGTCTGCAAAAAGACTGATCTTGTTTTCAGATTGCTGCATTGGTATGCCCTCTATGTTTCTCGATATTCTGTTTGCCCTAGCTAGTGGTTCTAGATATAGTACAAACAATAGAGGGGAGAGAGGACATCCTTGCCTTGTACCCTGGCCTATAGAGATCGGGGAAGATAGCCCCCCATTTATTCTAATATAAGCTTTTGGCAAGAGATATATTTGGGTCAGCCAACGCAGCAATGAATCGGGGAAACCAAATGTTTTTAATGTATCCCATAAGAAAGGCCAATATACCTTATCAAATGCCTTTCCAGCATCAAGGCTTAAAAAGGCAGTTGGAATCTTCTGTGTTTGGATGTATTCCATGAGTATTAGTGATTTTCTAATATTATCAGTTGTTGATCTGTTTTTTTTATAAAGCCCGCCTGGTCCGGATGTATTATCGTTGGGAGGATTATTTCTAATCTTTTGGCCCAAATGGCCATGAAAATCTTATAGTCCGAATTTAGTATTGAAATCGGTCGATAGGCAGAGGGGTCTAGTTTGTTTCCATTAGGTTTAGGAATAGCTGCAATTGTAACATAATCCCATGATGGGGGAGGTGTATGTCCCATAGCCATTTCTCTGAACAGCTTTAGGAGTCTTGGGGTTAATTCTTCGTTAAAAATTTTATACTATTTATTGACGTATCCGTCAGGACTGGGGCAACGACCCGAAGATTGTTTAGTGACTGCCATCTCTATTTCTTCGAATGATGTAGGGGCTTGTAATTTCTGGGCTTGTGCTGTTGTAATTTTTGTGAGCTGTATTTCAGCTAAAAAAGTTTGTCTATCCTCTTGAGAAGAAGTATTGTGTGTTGTGTAGAGATGCTGATAATAATCAGTGAAAGTTTGTCTTATATCTTCTTCTTTATGAGTTATCCTACCAGTTTGAGGGTGTTTTATTTTTAGTATTGTTACTGCATTTTTCCTTGCTCTCAGTTTCTACGCCAATTTGTGTGTACCCCTAGATTCACCCTCATAATTTGTTTGTTTTAAGTAAATAAGGGACATTTGAATTTTTTCATCCATTATTTTTGGAGTGCTGACTTACTTGCTCTAATTTTAACTTGTATTTCCTTATCCCCCTCTCTATAGAGTAGTCGAAGGGTCTGTAGAGTCTTGGTGAGATCCTGATATTTCCTTTCCCTTTCTTTTTTTTTCCTTTGAAGTGTAAGCAATGATCTCACCTCTGATGGTGGCCTTCACTGCATCCCACAATATGGCTTCGGAAACTGCTGAAGATCCATTTTTTCCAAAAAATTGTGGGACTCTTTTTTTGATTTGGTCACTAAATTCTTTATCCTTTAGGAGATAGGGGTTAAGTCTCCAAAGAGTTTGTTTCATTTTTTTACCCATATCCACTTTTAGCAATAGTGGTGGTCGGATATTATTTTTGGACAGATTGTTATGTCTCTCAATGAGGAGAAGTGTTCACATGAGGTAAAAAAATAGTCTAGTCTAGAATATGAGTTAAATCTTCATGAATAATATGCAAAACCTGGATCCAAGGGAAAGAATTTCCTCCAGATGTCCACTAGGCAGAGGTTGTCAAGTTGTGTTTTGAAAAACTTTACTGGAGAAGATAGGCAATAGACTTTGGCATTAGATGAATCTAGGTTTGGGGTAATTGTCATATTAAAGTCTCCTGCCATTATTATTTGCCCTTTATGAAAATCTATTTTATTTAGGATTTGCCGAATTAGCAGCAACTTGGTCTGCAGGGGTAGGTATATGTTAGCTAATGTAACTTCTTGATTGTATAGGCAGCCTTATATTATGATATAATGTCCTAATCTATCAGCTTGTATATTGTTTATTTTGAATTGAGTGGTTGATGGGATCAGTATTGCTACTCCCCTTTAGCGTCCGTTCGGGTGAGATGAAGAATAAATGGCATATTGGCCCCCCATTTTAATTTCTGATGTTTGGTGTCTGAAAGATGAGATTCTTGTATAAATATAACATCTGCCTTCTGTCTGTTTAAGTGTTGCATCGCTCTTGATCTTTTGATGGGGTTGTGAAGGCTGTTTACATTTATTGAGTAAATATTCACCGGATAGGAAGCCATTTGGATTTATTGTTCCTAGCTTTTCTTTCAACTGATTTAAGTTTGTTATTGATTTCTTTTATTTTTATTATAAGTTTCAGCCATTTCGTTTTTCTTTTTTGTTTATTTTTCAGGTAATCCCGGACCATCACCCGGATCGCTCCCCCCCTCAACTGTGTGAGAAGAGCTACTGATCATGATCAGTTTTACCTGTGGATATCCATTTGATCTCCCCAACATAGGATTCTGAAGTTTCTGTAATAAAGCAATACTTTGAAATATTGCATCCTGTCTCCTGCGTCTCCTTCCAGTTTCATTACGTGAACAAAAGTTAACTGTAACATTAACTGTAGCTATGTAGCCAACTGTAACTAAAAAACCTAACCAGTTTATATTTAAAATTCCGAAACATCCTAACAGAACAATGCTTGTCGATACTTCCACTGTTAGGATGGGAATAAAGTTCCACCCTTCCGTAATCTCAATCCAATTCCCAAAGGGAGTCAGAGTTGATCGAGGATCTCCTTAATAACAGATTCCTCCGGGGGTACCTATCTGCACCCTGAGGGTTCACGAAAATGGGCAGTGTGGACTCCCAAAATCCCCTATATAGTAGGGTCCCCTTTCTCTTCCAAGATTAGGGAGGAGTGGGGGCACCCAGAAACCGATCCCTCGTTCCCCCTGGGCCATTCCTCCCGACCACTTAAGACCCAACCCTCCATACTTTCCTCCTCCCCCCCCCGACACCTCCTCCCCCCATTCCCTTTGGGAAATTTTCATTTTGAAAAGCCCATTTATCACAGGTAATGTGACTCCAAGTAAAAGGGAGCCACCGTCCCGTGGGTCAGCCCCTTGTAGGGGAGAGACAGAAGAAAAAAAAAAAGGGGGTAGGAAGGGCATCTGTTTGTTTCTCCCATTAACCCCAAATGTCTCAAGCATTAGCCTGAGACTAGGCTATAGGATCTCACTCGACAATCACTCTGTTACAGCGTTCAAGTGATCCCAACTCTTTAATCTTGGGGGCCAACCCCCTGTGTTATTCCTTCCCATGGTGGTCACAAAAGTACTATAATTAACTTATCCTGAAAAGAAGAACAGGGAAGGGGTGTCTTTAACAAAAGAAAATAAAGAAAGAGAAGAAGAAGGAAGGGAAAAATAAAGGGGGGGTAAGAGGGAGAAACCCCCCGTCTCTTCCTGTCCAGGCGTACAATGACGCCCTCTGTTGCACAGAAATAATTGTAAAAGAGAACGAGAGCTGAACAATTAGAGTTTTGTTGATGTTTTTCAGTCCACAGTGTTTTTTATTGTCTCAGATCCCTTGGTTCTTCTGTTTTTCACCTGGGGGGGAGGACCTTGATAAGATGCCCTATCAAAAGGAGGGGAATCCTCAGGAAGCCCCCCCTCCAAAACTTGGGCACGTCAACTGACAAGAGCTCCCGAGGTCCAGGGAGGGAGGGAAAGAGCAAGGAGCCACCCCAGGGGGGGAGTGCCCCGGCAGCCCTACTAGGTCAGGACTTTCTTACCACCTCAGCCAGGCATGTCATCCGAAATCAAGGAGGACTTCGTTCCCACAATCACAGCAAGGTAGAGGGAAATAATTTTATTTGGTATCCCTTTGTTAGGATGCCGGACTGGTGGGACTAAGCCCTAAAGCAGGACCACCTCAGCCCCCCAGCCGAAGCCCCCACATCCCCCACCCACCCTCTCCAAGAAGAGCTTGAAAGGACTCACCCTCCACCAGGACTTGTTACTGGTCCGCCGTTATTGTAGGGTTTCTCAGAGACTGAATCTTCTGAAGCATCTCGTCCAGACACGTATTAGGTTGGTGTGATTCATCTGTTGAGGATTGTCCCTGGGGCAAGGTCCTGGAGGGTCCAGTTCAGATCAAAGGACGTTCCTTGAGCACCCCCTTTTTACACAAGTCTTCCTTGGCTTCCAAAGCAGAAGTGTATGAGGTGGGGCCTTCTGGTAAAAACACGATTAACTTGGCTGGGTAAAGGGTCCGAAATCTGATCTGTTGAGATCTTAAGATTGGAAACAGCAGAGCATAGGCCCTTCTCTGACTTTGGGTAAAGGGAGCATAGTCGTTGATGATGATACGGTGGTTTCCATACATAATTTTCCCTTTCTGCCATGATTTTTTAAGAAGCAGTTCCTTGGTCTGGAAACTTTGCATCCTTACCACAAACGATCTGGGTCTGGCGTCTTTAGCCTTTGGTTTAGGTACCAGAGCCGGGTGGGTGCACTCAAAATCAAGGGGATAATCAGGACCCAAGTCGAGAATGGCTCTGAAGAACTGGTCTGCGAAGGCCAAGGGGTCGGAGCCTTCATCGCTTTCTGGCAGGCTGAAAATTCGAAGATTTTTTCACCACCCTCTGTTCTCTGCATCCTCCTGTCTGAGAGAGCAATGCAGCTGGGATTCCGCTAAGGAGAGAACTGCTGACTCCAGGGTGTTAATTTTTATATTATTTTGAGAAATTTGCTGGTCTGCCTCGGCTGCCCGAGTCTGCAGTGATCTCAAATCAGCTTTAACTGGATTTAGAGAGTCCCTCATTTCTTCTCTAAATTCAGAAATGGCCCGAAGAATGTTCTGCTCTGGAGGAGGGGTTGATTGAGCAGGCATAGCTGAGTGGGTTTTGTTTCCCCTTCTTTTTCCTCCTTTGCTGACCACTGATGTAGGAGGAGGATGAACTGAACTAGTTTGAAAGGATGTAAGCAGATTTGTATTCTCTGTTGGCTCCACTATAGGCAGAATAACTTTTCCTCCTCTACTATTATATCTGAGAGTGCGGAAAATCTGTTATGTAGAAAAAGTTCCATAGAAATCAGCCTGAAAGTTGTCAAGTATCGTTTTTATCCTGGTCTCATTTGGATAGTGAAAAAAAAAGAAATCCTCTTTCTTTTTTGTGTGTGTGTGTGTGTGTGTGTGTGTGTGTGTGTGTGTGCGTGCTCCTCTTGGCTCTTTAATAATTCTGAACTGTGGGGAACTAAGGATAATTGAGCTGCAAAACATTCAGTTGCAGACAGGAGCTGGGCCGTTTACTCCAGTCTACTTCAGAGCATGCTGTTCAGTGGCTGCTTCCACGGGATCGGGGCTCCAGACGAGCGAGGTGCCTGCCCGAAGATCCCAGGACTGGCACCGGACTACGATCGCGAGGACCCGACTCCATTGATGACCTTCCCGAACTCCAAATGCCTCAGCGACTGGAGATGTGATCGGGAGACCGGGCACGCACCGCAGCCAAACCAGGAGGTAAGAGGAGAAGAGGAGGAGGAGGCCGCGCAGGGTGTTATGGTGTTGGGCCGCAGAGCGGAGCGAAATGATCACTCTGAGCTGGTAGGGCCTAACTGTTTGTGTCCCACTTCCATGCGGTCAGGCAAACGGCAAAGGAAGCTCTGTTTTTGTTTGTCTCGCGGCCAGGGTCAGTGAATGGAGCGGTCTCGGGAGTTGCAGGGGTGTCTCTCCTCATATCAATCCTCTGATCGTCAGTGAAATTGGCTTAGCTTTTGGAGGTAGGAGACCGATTTTAATGTTTAAGGTTTGGGAGCAATCATACTAAGCTGCTCACCATGCCATTCTGGAACCGGAAGCCGTGTATTTTTGTTTTGTTTTGGTGCTTCTGACATGGATGTCAGGCACAACAAAAAAACAACCCCACAATAAAATGGTCGGTTCCGGAACCGACTTCAAACACATATAGTAAAAAAAAAATAAACAAGCGATCGGTTCCCTAAATAGACTGGGAACCGAGGGCCGCTCGGTTCCTGACAGGAAAAGGAACTGCGGAAAAAGGAAAATAAAATTAAAACTAAATAACATTATGGAACCTACCAGAAACCATAACGTTAGCAAAGAATATAGTTGTTTTTTGTGGAAAATCCTTCACAAACAATGGTTCCCCATGGTTCCGCAGAACCGAAAAAACAAAATAAATAAACCTAAACAACTAACTAACTAACCTGAACAGGGCAGTAATGTAAACTAAAAAGAATATAAAAGTTCTTAACGACAAATAAAACCAATACAGGTAAGTTGAGGAGAGCTCTTTGAGGTGTCTGAACTGGCAGGTGAAGAAATGAATCTGAAGCAATTCAGAGTGCAGCAGTTACTAGGAGCAGTAGTTTGAAATTGGCATGAGCCAATGAGAGATCCATCATTTGCATAAATTCCATTCTCTCTGGGGAAGTTCAATACTGAAGGCTGACTGCCTTAGTTTAATCTTACAGAGTAATTCCAGGGGTTAGAACTAAGGTTTTTCGGCCATTTGGAATGGTCATGGGTGGCGTTAATGACCACTAAGTCCACCTGTGTTTGTTCTCAAAAAAAAAGGCCTGCCCTCTAGGGCGTGATAAAGCCTATCTGTCTTGAGAGACCTGACAGAGAGGCAATGGGGCCAACATGAAGCTGCCATCGCTACATCCTCGTGTTAACCAGTGGGGGAATCACCAACGGTGGAGCATCAGGCTTACGGAGTTATATGGCCAACCACCTGCATTCGGGGGTCTTGCTCCTCTGAGCCAAATCCCATTGACGCCTGGATGCAGCACATGAACACAGAGACTGTGGAATGTCCTTGGGAGCAGAAACCCAGTCAGAGGACCCGGAGGAGGGGGAGGGGGAGCCCAAACCCTAGTCCCCGTCATCTGGAGCACCCTCATCCCCAGAATCAGGGAAGGCCAGGTCAGGGTGGTACTCATCCCCTCATTGGGTGAGGGAGAAGTGGAGAATGCCTGCCGTGGTGTCTGAGGGTGAAGCTGGGGGGTGGGCAACATAAGACCCTGTGGCGGGTTCTGTGGTGGAGGTGGAGGGGCCGGCATCAGTACATGGGAATGCAAGACTCCCCAGAGGGAGGACATCAGTCCCTGAATATCCACCAGGACTGGTGTAGGGCCTGATGGAGGTGGATAATGGTAACCTGGAGGAGCCCCTGGCATTGGAAAGGGACAGCCCAGATAAGGATAAGACAGACCTCCCGGCATAGGCCCTTGAGAGTCCTGTGGTGGAGTAGGTGAGATAGGGACCTACAAAGGGTAAGCCCTGCATGGAGTAGAGTGAGGGCTGGAAGTTGACAAGAAGCCTAACTCAAGGGGCGCAGACTGACATGAGATGTCCAACACCAAAGAAGCAGGTGATTGGAGGAGTGAGGAAGGGGCCCCTGCATCCGTGAAGCCAACTTCAGTGGGGGGATCACCAACAGGGACACACTACTGTGTACCAGAGGATGAAATAGACCTAAGCAGCAGGGGCCAGATGAACTGGGAGGATCCATGGCCCGAAGCTCCTCCGCCAATAATGGGGATAGTGGCGGAAGGAGGAACCACTGTTTGCCCTGAGGTGGGGGGGCACTGGTGGGATGTGGGGCCGACCCCCCGGAGGAGGTGGACCCCGATGCAGCTGTGCGAGAGTGCAGTGACCACAAGCGAGAAGACGAAGACCAGGACTGGTGTTTCTCTTTGTCCCAGTGCTTGTGCTTCCCAGAAGATCTGTCCCGGTGTTTGGCCAGAGTCAAACCTGAGGACTAGGCTTGGGAGGCTGAAGATTGGACCTGAATGGCCAGAGGTTTGGCCTGGGATGCCAGAGAAGATAGTGCCTGCAGTTCCTGCTCCATTGAAGCAACCTTCAGCTTGAGCAAGTGCCCTTTGAGGGTCCGCAGGTGGCATCAGGTGGTGACACTGAATGTTTGGCAGAACTCACAGGACAAGACATCATGGTCCGGGCCTAGGCAGAAAAGGCAAGTCAAGTGGCCATCCTTTTTAGGAATTTGTTGGTTGCAGGCATACTTGTTCTGATGCTGCAATACTGATGAGGAAGGAGAAACCATAAACAAAAGAAAAGAAAATCATCGAAAGATACGGAAAAACTATGGTAAGAAAAATAAAAAGGTGCAAAAATGGCGACTGAAGCAGCGGCGGTTTCTTGCAGATTCAACGTGACTAGGTCGACAAAGGAAAAGAACTGGGGGGGACGTGTGGCCGCCCACCTATATAGGGTAGCTGACATCAGAGAGTGATGTCGAAGGTGGGCAACCCCTACTGGTAGACTGCTAGCCAGAAGGTTTCCATGCTGTCCTAGTGCCTGATGGTAAAGCCCTACCTGTGATAGCCTGCTGCAAGAGATTCCCCTGACGTAAGATCTTCTTCGCCGCCCCCCAAAATGGCACATAGGAGAGTAAGCGGTGTAGTTTAGTTTCCGCATTCAGTAACCAAGCTAGTGAACTTGAGGGTATTATTCAAAAAGCTGGAGAATTCTGCAGACAGAGCCTTGTTTAAAGGAACATGTGGGAAACTTTCTAAGCATGATCATTAAAAGACCACAGTATCTAGCAGACAGACTGACCCACAGTCTGCAACTGACCCCACGGCCAACTACTTGGTAACCTCTGCTACCGCTCAGCTGTTTCAAATGCAGGAGATGCAAGGTTATTTCAATTGCCAGGCAATCTCTGAACCCTAGCACTGGAGAGGTGCATAAAATATTAAAATTCATCAGCTGAGATACTACCAATGTTATTTGACTAACTGTTCTTGTTCCTCTTTTTATGTTGGGCAAATGAAGAGAAAAAATACAACAAATATGTTGCAGGTGATACCTTTTATTGGACTAACAAAATTATTTTTAAGACTAGCTTTCGAGAGGTGAAACTCTCTTCCTCAGGTCAAAAGTGAAAAAACAGCTGAGCAGTGTGACAGATATAAAGGTTGGATGTGGATTCGAAGCCTAGACTAGCAGGTTACAGATCAAAGCATTGTAGTCAATTTGCACCTCTTACAAACAGGAAGACTAATTTTCACTGGAGTGTGTCTGTTGGAGAGAACAACTTGTAAGATCAAAACGCTGCCTAATTTTACTCTGACTCTGGACCATTGATTAACATTTCTAAAAAGTCAAGGCATAAAGAAAATACATACCATTGTCTTAAGAAGGTACCTGTTAAAACAGCCAAAAAGTGCTGATGTGAGGGTTTAAAAAGAAACTCAGAAGCACTGCTTTAAGCACAATAACTGATCATGTATTAAAAAAACAACATCTTTATTAAGTTCTTTTTCTTTAGTGTCAAAATACTGTATCCTTTTTATTTCAAATGTTTTCCGATCTTGGCTGTTTTTGAAGTTCCCTTTTAACACTCTGACAGTAAAATCACTGGTGGAGTGATCTGGTCCAGAAAAATGTTGCCCTACTGGCATATTTTCATTTTTTTTGGGTAACTGTGAATCTGTGGTGATTCATTCTTGTTTTGAGTTCTTGTCCGGTTTCACCAATATAGCAGCCTTCCTCACATTTTCTGCACTGTATCATGTAACAACATTGCTAGAAGAACAGGTATACGAGTTTTGGATTGTAAATGTTTTTCCATTGTGACTGACACATGTCTCAGGAGAGATATATGTACATAGTTTGCAGCGAGGTGCTTTGCATGGTTTTGTACCTTTGTCACTAAGTTGGAGCTCAGCAGGAAGTTTGCTTCGCACCAGTTTCTGCTCCAGGTTTGGTGGCTGGCGGAAGGCAAGCACTGGTGGAGTGGGAAATATATTTTTTAGAATTTCATCTTCAGACAGTAGTGGCTGTAGATCTTTAATTATTTTATGTAGTTTTTCCAGTTCTGGGTTGTAGGTTACTACTAGAGGTGTGTGATCAGATGTTCTCTGTGGCTTGTACTGTAGTAGTTCATCCCTAGGCCTACGGAGTGCAGAATGGATATTCCTGTCAATGAAGCTGGTTTTACATCCCTTCTGTCTGAAAGCTTCTTTTAGTGTAATAAGGTGTCAGTCCCTGTCGTCTTGATTAGAGCACATGCGGTGGTACTGGATGGCCTGGCTGCGTATAATGGATGTTTTGGTATGAGAGGGATGGTAGCTTGAGCTGTTCAGGTAACTGCATCTGTCTGTAGGTTTTCTGTACACAGATGTTTGCAGTGTCCCATTTTTTAGTGTGACTCTGGTATCCAGGAAATGCACACACTTGGAGTAATTTATCTGGAATTTAATGGAAAGATGGAAGTTACTGAAGCTGTCAAAAAAATGTTTTAAATTTTCCTCTCCTGCTGTCCATGTGATAGAGATATCATCAACATATCTATAGTATTTTAATGGTTTATGATGTTGCATGCTGAGGAATTTTTCTTCTACATCTGCCATGAACAGATTGGCGTACTGTGGTGCCATCCTGGTGCCCATAGCTATTCCCATATTTTGAAGGTAAATGTCGGTGTTGAAGCTGAAATAATTGTGTGCAAGGATGTATTCCGTAAGTTTGGCTAGCACATCTGGTGGATATTTGCTCTCGGTGGTGGCTTTTTGCAGGTATCCATAAGATGCCATTATGCCATCTCTGTGAGGGATGTTGCTATATAAGGATTCAACATGCATTGTGACCAAAACAGTGTCAGGTGGTAACTGGTCTATACTGTGCAGTCTGTTTAGAAAGTCTGTAGTATCCTGTATGAAGCTGTTTGTGTTTTGCACCAGTGGTTTGAGTATATCTTCTCTGAGTCCAGAGATCCCCTCAGTTAATGTGTCAATTCCAGATATAATTGGTCTGCCAGGGTTTCCCGATTTGTGAACTTTTGGTAATGCGTAGAAGGTTCCTAGTGCTGGCCTTTTTGGTATCAGATTTTCCAGTTCCTTATGTGTATGTTCTGGTAATGTGCTGATTAGTTGTTTCAATTCTTTCATGAATTTCTTTGTGGGGTCTGCGGTTAGCTTCCTGTAGTAGGTGTTGTCGGAAAGTTGTCTGTAGCTTTCCTGTATGTACTTGGTTGTATCCATGATCACAACTGCACCCCCTTATCAGCAGGTTTAATAGTGATGCTTTTATTGTTTTGTAGGCTATCAATTGCTTTTCTTTCCAAAGGTGAAAGGTTGTATATCATTTTCCTGTTTGCTGGAGATTTGTGAATGTACCTTGTGTCTAAAGCTGTCTATACAGTTGTCCAGTTTAGGGTTACGTCCACTCAGTGGAGTAAAGTGGGAGTGCTTCTTTTTGTGGTTATAAATTCTATCAGATGAGCCCTCTTGATTGTGGAAGAATTCTCTCAGTCGTAGCCTTCTAAAGAATTCCTCTAGGTCTGAGTACAGTTGTATTTCATGATGTTTTGAAGAGGGACAGAATGTCAGACCTTTAAAGAGAACTGACATTTCTGGCTGTGATAGCCGATGGCTAGAGAGGTTAATTATTACATTGGACATGGTCATCCAATTGTCAGTCCTAGTGAGGTCTGATTCAGTGTTCGTTGTGGACCCATGTTGGGTGTGTATTCACTTCCATTTGACAACTGGTGTGTTGCAAGGTAGAGTCCTCTGTGTGCTGTATAGTTTTAATTCCAAGAGGCTGAATTTCTTAAGGTTGAGGCTGACTGTTGTGTGTACTCTGAGCTGGACTCCTCTCTAGTCTATGTTGTATTGGAAGAAGTCCACAGGAAGGTAAGGTCCTCAGTTTCTATGTCACTGTCACTGTGACTCATGAAACCATCATGCTCCTTCTGTAGGAGAATCTATAGTTTCCTTTGTTTCCTTTTAATTGCAGCTCATTCTTCTCTGATGTAGAGGCACTGGAGTTCCTTTTCTAATTCTTCTGTTCTTCTATTTTGCTGTTGTAGGTTTTGAAGTATTAGGCTAGTTTGTGATTTTATCAATTTCTTTTATTGGACTAACAAAATTATTTTTAAAACTAGCTTTCAAGAGGTGAAACTCTCTTCCTCGGGTCAAAAGTGAAAAAAAAGCTGAGCAGTGTGACAGGTATAAAGGTTGGATGTGGATTCAAAGCCTAGACTAGCAGGTTACAGATCAAAGCACCCTCTGGCTGTTTTAACAGGTACCTTCTTAAGACAATGGTATGTATTTTCTTTATGCCTTGACTTTTTAGAAATGTTAATTAATGGTCCAGAGTCAGAGTAAAATTAGGCAGCCTTTTGATCTTACAAGTTGTTCTCTCCAACAGACACACAAAAACATAGAATTTGATGGCAGATAAGGACAGCTTGGCCTACCTAGTCTGCCCATTTTCCTACCTAACAGATAAGCTGCAGATCCTAGTTAAGCAACAGTTTACTTCCTCCTACCCCCCACTAGGACTGTCTTATGTCTGTCCCATGCATTCTTGAATTCCCCCACTGTTCTTGACGCCACGACCTCCTCAGGGAGGCTGTTCCATGCATCCACAACCCTCTCTGTGAAAAAATACTTTCTCACATTACCTCTGAGCCATCCCCCCTCTAACTTCAAACTGTGTCCCCTTGTTCTTGCACATCTCTTTTTCTGAAAGATGCTACCCTCTTGGACTTTGTTGATTCCATTGAGGTACTTGAAAGTTTCTATCATGTCCCCTCTCTCCCGTCTTTCCTCAAGGGTATATGTATTAAGCTCCTTTAGTCTTTCTTCATATGTCTTCTGGTGCAGACCCTGCACCATTTGATTGCCCTCCTCTGGACAGCCTCCACTCTGTCTATGTCTTTGCGGAGATGGGGTCTCCAGAACTGCACACAGTACTCCAGATGGGGTCTCACCAACTGTCTGTACAGAGGGATAACAACTTCCTGTTTTCTACTACTGATGCCTCTCCCGATGCATCCCAGTATCCCCCCAACCTTCCTTACTGCCTTCTCACATTGCTTGCCCACCTTTAGGTCATCTGATATAATTACCCTCAGGTCCCTTTCCATTTTTACTGTTGTCAGTATCTCACTCCCCTTTGTGTACCCTTTCCCAGGGTTTTAGTTTCCCAGGTGCATTACCTTGCACTTCTTTGCATTGAATCCAAGCTGCCATACATTTGACCATTCCTCCAACCTTGCCAAGTCCCTTCTCATCCTTTCCACTCCATCTCGTGTATCAACCCTGTTGCAGATCTTTGTGTCATCTGCAAAGAGACATACTTTTCCTTCCAGTTCCTCTGCAATGTCATTTATAAAGACATTAAAAAGGAACGGTCCCAGTACTGAACCCTGCGGTACCCCGCTAGTAACCCTCCTTTTTTCACTGTGGACTCCATTTACTACTACCTTTTGTGTCCTGTTGTCTAGCCAATTTTTTATCCAGGCTATACACTCCAGTGAAAATTAGTCCTCCTGTTCGAAAGGGGTGCAAATCGACTGCAATGTTTTGATCTGTAACCTGCTAGTCTAGGCTTCGAATCCACATCCAACCTTTATATCTGTCACACTGCTCAGCTGTTTTTTCACTTTTGACCTGAGGAAGGGAATTTCACCTCTCGAAAGCTAGTCTTAAAAATAATTTTGTTAGTCCAATAAAAGGTATCACCTACAACATATTTGTTGTATTTTTTCTCTACATTGTTGACTGGACTAACATGGCTACCACATCTCTCTCTTTTTTTACAAATATGTTGGGCAAGCAAAGGCAAAACTGAAAGAAAGGGTTGGGGACCATGTTAGGGCAAATGCACAGGGCTATGTGTAGTACAAAAAAACTCAGAATTCAGCTGCCCATGTATGGTCTTTTATGGACACTGAAAAGGTGCCAGTTGGTCCCAAAGGTGGAGATGCAGTAAGGATGTTGTGCGGAAGAAAGGGGTTCTAAATTTTAAGTTAAAAGGCACAACTGACACGGGTTTAAAAGACAAAATTTAGCTGACCCCATTCCTGTGATTTTTGACAGTTAGTAGAGATGTTCTGAAACTTATGGTATCATACCTCTAGAACCATGTAAAACATGTATAGTGTTAATGTTCACTGTGATTACTTTCACCATCATACCTGAAAAGGAACTAATTAAATTCTAAACAATAAGTATTGTTCCTTTCTTTTTCAAGCTAACTTGTGGAGTGTGAACCAAACCGTAGGACTGCATGGATTTTATAGTATCATGTTTTTAATCTGATAGAATATGCATCTGTGATTGTTTTTCCTGCTTATCGCTTTAAACTTACAGTATAAAACTACTTAGAAAGGGGCACTGTTGTCTCCTTAAAGAGCAGCTGATACGATCAGGGCAGGCAA
Organism: Neoceratodus forsteri; assembly: GCA_016271365.2. Taxonomy (NCBI): domain Eukaryota; kingdom Metazoa; phylum Chordata; order Ceratodontiformes; family Ceratodontidae; genus Neoceratodus; species Neoceratodus forsteri. The sequence continues at coordinate 703,393,077 of CM028135.1, read as the reverse complement.
CTCATACCGTGCAGTTGCCTGCCCTAGCACCTTTTTCAACTATATAGAGAATACTGGACAGGCAACTATGCACAACCAGTGTGTTGTGCCACAGAGGGGTTCTGAGTCCTGGTGACCTCGACAGCAAAGCTTGAGAGGTCCCCTGGAATCAGAACCTCGAGGTGGCACAACACACATGTTGTGTATTCAGTTGCCCACCCAGTATTTTTTATAGTGTATAGTTACACTATTGAAAAAAAAAAAAGGTTTTCTTTGAAGGGCAAAAACACATGAAATACTGTTTGGGCAGCTCATTTTAATTGTGTGGTTGCCAGATCCTTAGTATGGTTGTTAGGGGAGGGAGCGTCTAATGACGGGCTGCTATTGGCTCCAACTGCCATATGGGCGGGGTTTCAAAAAAAAAATAAACATGGTGACTGGTGTCTCGCTAAGCGAGATGAGCGTTTCAGCAACTTATAGTTTTACATTAAGAAAACTTACCTACAAAGTGTGGAAATATATTTCAGAACAGAGACCTTTACTTTTGAAAAGACTGCTGCTGCCATACTGTTTACTACTGTGCAGTTTACTCTGACAGTTCTGCGTGGCAGCAGCAGTGCTCAGCTATTCAGTTGACTCACAGAGGACCCTCTAGAGCATTTCAAAATGTTGTTGTGTCACACTGTGGTAAAATCACATTCCATGAACTTTTGAACTGCGGCACAACAACATTTTTGAGCGCTCTGATTTCTGTGCACAATAGCCCCTTACTATACACTATAAATTAATATTTTCTGTGCTGTGGTTTTAAAGATATTTGCCTCATAAAGCCCAGATTATAAGTTCCGTGTACAAGCTGGGCGATCGCCAAGCACTGCAGCTCCGCACCTGAAAATAGCATAATTATGACGTGAGGTTGGGAATGGGGCTGCAGGCGCAAGGACCTAATACATGTATTATGTATTAGCCCCATACATGTATACGTGCCAGCAAAGATAATCTTAGTACATTTAGGCAGCTCCCTTCCCCCAATTCCATTACATTCTCCATAGAGCACCTGCAGCTCCATACCTGACCTCTCGTCATAATTATGCTGTTTTCAGGGGTGGGGCTGCAGTGCTAGGCAATTGCCCAGCTTGTACACAGAAGCTATGAGCTAGGCTTTACGAGGGAAATATCTTTAAAACCACGGTGCAGAAGAAAAAATTACTCACCTTAGTAATTGCTTTTCTTCTCATGGAGTCTTGCTATATTATGACCATATGCAGTCAGCCACTGCAGCTGAACTGCCCCGGAGAGGAAAGAGTTAACTCCAGAGAGTCTGGAGTTCCACAGCGCGAGGGCGCTATACCAAAGCTCTATCTGGCCAGTTTCAAATGAAACTGTCAGATCTTTACGAAGCTAACACTAAGCAACAAGTCTGTGTGGAAAGCTCTACGCTAGCCAAGTGGCTACCTACTAGTAGGAATAACAACAATATAAACAACAATATAAACAGCAATAATAATAATAACAATGAATAATAGTATTATTAGTTTCTCCCTAACAAGCACTATTAGACCCCCCTTCCCCCAAGACTCAAGTCCAGGAAGGGGGCCAACATATTACTTAAAACAGAAATACCTAATTCCCCAACCCTAAATAAAGGGGGTGAAGGGAAGAACTAAAATGGCATGACACAGTGCTTGCACTAATTTGCCACCCCTACCCAAGTAGAAGTTCTGAGAGGGGCAGGAGGGAGGGTGGTCATAATATAGCAAGACTCCATGAGAAGAAAAGCAATTACTAAGGTGAGTAATTTTTTCTTCAAACACCATGAAGTCTTGCTATATTATGACTATATGCAGATTACACAGCAGTACCTCCATGGAGGAGGGTCAGAACCTACTTAGGAAATAGGCTCTGAAGCACAGCTGTGCCAAAACGAGCATCTCTCCTGGACTGAATATCCAGGGAATAATGCTTGGTAAAAGTGTGAACTGTTTTCCAAGTAGCAGCTTGACAGATTTCCAGAATGGGAATATCTCTAGCAGCCGCTAGAGATGCAGCTGTACCCCTGGTGGAGTGAGCCCTCAGTCCTGAGGGGTTCTCTACCTAGTTTTTGATAACAAAATTGGATACAAGAGACAATCCACCTTGCAATTGTCCTCTTAGTGGCAGGTTTCCCTTTGCCAACCTCGCCATAGGTAAGGAAGAGTTGGAGGGATTCGAACCTGTGACCCTTGGTGCGTTCCAAATAGTAGCTTAAGGCTCTTTTGACGTCCAAGCTGTGCAGACTCCTCTCACCTGAGGAAGAATGCTCAGTGAAAAATACTGGAAGAGAGATGGATTGGTTCAGGTGGAAATCTGAAACCACTTTAGGCAAAAACTTTCTGTTAGTCCTGAGGACTACCTTATCTCTGTGGAAAGAGATAAAATCTTCTTCCACTGACAGGGCCTGTAGTTCACTTATGCGTCTGGCAGAAGTGATAGCCACTAGGAAAACAGTTTTCCAAGTCAGAAACTTGAGCTCTGCTGAGGACAGAGGCTCAAAGGGGGTTGCATTAACTGAGCAATGCAAACATTCAGGTCCCAAGCGGGAGCTGGTTCTCGAAAAGGAGGGTTGGTGTGAAGTAACCCTTTAAAAACTTGGAAAGCACAGGGTGAGAAGAAAGGAAGCAGGCTTCCTGCTGACAGAAAGCAGAGACAGCTGCCAGATGAACCTTTAAGGTAGCTGGCCTAAGGCCTAATGAATTTAAATGGACCAAATAGTCCAGTAAAATGGGCAGATCAGCAGATTCTGGGATAATCTGCTTCTCAGAGCACCAGATGGAAAACCTTTTCCACTTAGAATTGTAAGTGGCCCTAGTGGAAGGCTTCCTTGAAGCCTTTAAAATATCCAGAACACCTTGAGAAAGGTGTAAGTCAGCAAATTCTAACTCATCAAGAGCCATGCCTTGAGATGGAGGGATTTGAGGTCCGGATACCACACTCTCCCCTGTGCACAGGCCAGTAAGTCGTGGACTCTGGGCAAGCTCAGGGCAGGGTGGACTGTCAAGGACAGAAGCAGTGGGTACCAGGGCTGTCTGACCCAATCTGGAGCAATCAGAATCACCTTGCAGGGCTGAGATCTGATTTTTACTAGTACCCTGAAAAGAAGGGAAAGGGGAAAGGCATACAGAACTTCCCTTTCCAATCCAACTGAAAGGCGTCCAGGGGACTGATCCCAGCACTGGAGGCCTGCAACAAAACAGAGGAAGTTGGTGGTTGTCTGGGGCTGCGAAAAGATCTATCTGAGGGTGCCCCATCTGGCAAAGACTGACCCCAGCACCTGAGGATTCAGAGCCCATTCGTGATGGCCCTGAGAAATCCTGCTGAGGGCATCCGCCAGACATTGTCCTTCCCTGGAAGGTGAACTGCTATCAGGAGGTGTTCAGGAGTAAGCCAGAGACCACAACTTCATTGCTTCGGTGCACAAGGCTGATGACCGAGTGCCCCCTTGCTTGTTGATGTACCACATTGTTGTGGTGTTGTCTGTCCTGACTTGAACTACTTTGTTCTGGACAGAAGCTGAAAACGCCTGAAGAGCTAAAAAGACAGCTCTGAGTTCCAAAAGATTGATGTGGAGCAGAGATTCCTGGAAAGACCACACTCCCTGAGTGGACAGGTCGCCCAAGTGAGCTCCCCACCCTAACAGGGAAGCATCCATGGTGAGGGTGAGGGAGTGGGAAACGGGAATGAAAGGAACCCCTTGTTTTAGATTGCTTTGATCCTGCCACCAGTGTAAGGCCAGGATCAGGGTTTGGGTCACTGGAACCAATTTGGAAAGGGGGTCCCTCCTTTGAGACCAATAGGCCCTCAAATGGAACTGAATGTCCTCATCTGGAATCTTGCTCCTTGCACTACAGCTGTGGAAGCAGCCATGTGCCCTAGGAGTTGCAGAAAATGCCTTGCTGGTCGAGAGACCCACAGGGTAAAGGAGGATGCCAGGGCAATGAGTCTGTCTACCCTTTCCGAGGGGAGAAATGCCCTGGCTAACTCTGTGTTCAATTCTGCACCTATGAAAGCTAGTACCTGAACTGGTTCGAGAACTGACTTTGGTAAATTCAGCAGGAATCCCAGGGAAGTGAGAAGCTGCTGGGTGACTTGCAAGTGGGATTTTACCTGATCTGGGGACTGACCCACTCTGAGCCAGTCGTCCAGGTAGGGAAACACAGCAATCCCTTGCCTTCTTAAATGAGCCACTACCACAGCTAGACATTTCGTGAATACCCTTGGCGCAGAGGTAAGGCCGAAGGGCATTGCCCTGAACTGGTAGTGGCCTGAGGGTAGTTCGAACCTGAGGTACTTTCAGTGAGAAGGCCTGATCAGAACATGAAAATAGGCATCCTTGAGGTCCAGGGAAGCTAACCAGTCCCCTGGCCTCAGGGAGGGCAAAATCATTGTCAGAGTTAACATTTTGAACTTTGGTTTCAAAGATGCTTGTTCAGGTACCTTAAATCTAAAATGGCCGCCATTCTCCTGTCTTTTGGGGTAAGAAAGTATCTTGAGTACAGCCCCTTGCCCTGATGGCAAGGAGGGACCCTTTCTACTGCTTTGCAGTCCAAAAGAGAAGAAACCTCTGCTTCCAAAGCAAGGGCTTCTGAAGGATTTGCAGGTGGAAAATGTCTGGCTCTCATCTTCGGAAACTGTTTGAAGCTGAGAACCAGACCCTGGCCTATTACCTCCAGAACCCACCTGTCCGAAGTTAGGGACACCCAGTTCAGGCTGAAATAAACCAACCTGCCCCCCACTGGTACAGGAGAATTGGCCCTGGGCACCCCATCAGGGTGCCTGCTTGGCAGTAGCCTTAGGCTGAGGGGAGGGGGACGGTTTACTTGTGCCCCGTCTACCTCTGTCTCTAAAGAAACCCCTCTGTGCAAATGCAGAGGAGGCCTGAAATTGGTAAAAAGGCCTGTGGAAAGGCCTGCCCCTACCTCTGGGAGCGTGCCTCTGTGGAGTGGCATGCCTCTCCTTAGCCTGGGCACTTTGTAGGTAGTTCTTGTATTCATCCATCTTTTTCATATAGTTTTCTGTTTGTTCCCCAAACAGAGAATTACCCACAACAGGAAAATCCATAGCCTTTGACTGAGTATCTTGGGACAGATTAGTGCATCTGAGCCATGCCAACCTACGGAAAGCTACAGAAGTGGCCATGACCCTAGAGGAAACATCATTAACATCAACAGCAGTATGAAATTGAACTTTAGAGGCTTCAATGCCATCAGCAGCCACCTGTTCTAACTCACCAGCCAGCTGGCCATGGGCCTGCTTGGCTAACTGCAATACTGTGTCCCACCTAGATTTCTGATATCTAGCCACATAAGCCATATAATTTGCCTGCCTGAGTCCCAAAGAAGCTGCCATATACTGTTTTTTCGCCATGGCGCTAATCTTCCTGGAATCCTTATCAGGAGGATGTGAGGCCAGAGGAATATTAGCCTTGTCACAGGCTGCAGCTTGTACCACACCTACATGACTACACTGCTCAGTGAGGAAGTCTGTATCAGAGCCTGACAAGGTATATCTTCTGTCCATTTTTTATCTACAGGAGGGACAGAATGAAGATTTTTAAAATCTTTGTTGTTTGCTTCTAAATGACTTATGCAAAGGAATAGACAACCTCCTAGACTCTGGTATATCCATCATTTCTACATAATCAGGCTCCTCTTGCTCATCCACAGCTTCCTCTAAAGGAAGCTGGAGGGTTTCTGCAACCTTTTGTAAAACATAAAATGAGAAGGGACTCAGACAGAATAGGAGGAGATTCTAAAGGTCTGTCTGGAGAAATGTCCGGTTCAATGAGGCACGCCCAGACCCTCCCAGCCACACATGTAATGATCAAATTTGTCCTCCTCTCCTGTGGTTCATAAAATTCTCAACATCATACTGCTGAACCACTGGCACTGAACGAACCAGCCTTTTACCAACTGTAGGTGGTTGGCAGGACCCTGAGACAGTGACTGGACAATCTGTATGGCTTTAGCTATTTCTGCAGCAGTTGGAGAGACAATTTTGGACTCCAAACCTACTGATTTCTTTGTCTTTTTCACTGAGACTGGTTCCCTGAACCAGCCTTCCTTGCTTAAAGGAAGTCTCGCGCCTGGTCAGAGAGCACTCCCTCTGGTCCAGTGGGTACTGGACCAGCCTGGCCCTCTCGGGTCAGCGGACTCTTTGGCCTCTCGTTCCCTGAGCCAGCCCAATCTCTTTTCCAGGGTGGCTGCAGGGAAATTTTTACACACCTGGCAGTCTGACAGGAGGTGGTCAGCCCCCAGACAATAAACACAAGTGGTGTGTGGGTCAGCCTTGGCAAAGGCTTCCCACAGACATCACAGTGTTGAAACCCAGTGGGCCCGTTTTTCTTTTGGGTTTCTCAGACATAATGCCAGCCTAACCAAAACTTGCCCTTTGATGGCAGTGCCAGGCAAGACACCCTTATCGGTTCCTAACCGTGTCATAGGTATTTGAAAAACCTATTTTAAAAGCAAGGTTTTTAGAACCGATAAGAACGGGAACCGCCTCTAAAGCCCAACCAACACTTTAAACGTTAATTTAGCAAACCGATCGGTTCAAAACCGAACCGATAATTGAATTTCCACACAGACTTTAAATTTTCTAATTACGGTTTACCAGATAGAGCTTTTAACAAAATGCGGTAAAATAAATACTTTTGCGGTTCAAATGAACCAAAATACCGCTTGAACAGAAATGAACCGATGTGAAGGAGCTGATCTCCGGAGCGACTGTTCAGTGAAGCGGAGTAAAGAATCTGACAGTTTCATTTGAAACTGGCCAGATAGAGCTTTGGTATAGCGCCCTCACGCTGTGGAACTCCAGACTCTCTGGAGTTAACTCTCTCCTCTCCGGGGCAGTTCAGCTGCAGTGGCTGACTGCATATGGTCATAATATAGCAAGACTTCATGGTGTTTGAGAAGATTAATTTATAGCTGAAAACATCCTAGGGTAAGCCAACTACACATATGATCTGCCTGCCTGGAGCAAGAAAACATAGCAGTTGCTCTTTAACAAAGCGCAGCAGTGTGAAACATTGGGGGCAGTTTGTGGAGCCGCAGTTGCTGAACTTTCTCTATGTGCTGCACAATAAAAGCGTGAACCGATCATTGGATTCTGTGTGATGTGTGCATGCAAGGCATTACTCTTGGTTCTGAATTGCCATACTGCTGTCGCACCCAACATCCCTCAAGCTGCCTTTCCTTCATTAACTGAGAAATTATAATGCCTTTGTGCAGATACTTGGTCAGGCTCCATTCTCAGTATACTTCAGTGTTCAGTCCCAGTTCTCAAGTCTGACAAAAGATATTGACGTACTTGATAAAGTCCAGAGAACAGCAACCAAAGTGGTCAGAGGCTTGGAGAACATGAGCCACTGTAGGACAACTGATTGGCAGAACTAGAGCACTTCTCACTGGAAAAGTGAAGACTCAGGGGTAATATGATTATAGTATTCAAATACTGGAAAGGGATAACACCAGCAGAACGAATACAACTCTTCAGAATATACAAAGGTGAGAGTACATGAGGGCCCACAATATCACTGAAAGGAGGAAAATTCAAGGGTACTATTAGGAAAAAATACTTCAAAGAACATGTGGTAAATATGTGCAACAGACTCACAAACTAAGAAGTATCAGTTGACACTGCAGCTAGTCAAACTACCTAGAGACATTGGCGGTGGGTGGGTTCGCTGGTCTCAAACATTGTTTAGGTACATCACCTATTTTCTGGCATCTGTCGATATCATCACTGCATTTACTGATGCACCCATGTTACCCTACTATGTTATTATTTTATTGTTATTTACCGCTATATATATCTACCCCTGCTGTACTGATACTTGAGTGTTCTACAGTTGTGTATCATTGTATTCTTGTACTTTGTGCCTCTCAGCCCGGGTCATGCCTGAAAACAGACCTTTGGATCAGTGCACCTACCCAGTAATCAAAATCATAAACAACTGTAAACTGAGCTGGTCGGGGACAGAACTTGATGAACCAGTGATCATCTTTCTTCCCCAAAATTGTATGTTCGTATGAACAGAAGGAGGATAGAAAACTTGCTTGCAGGTAGAAAGCAGAGAGTGGTGTGGACTCCACCATTCTGAGTGAAGGAATGTGCTGAGTGAATACTGTAGGGGTTAGTGTTGGGTCCACTGTTCTTCAACATGTTTATTATTGGCCTACAGAGGGACCACTGTAACTGGCTGTTGAAGCTTGCTGATAGTACTAAATTGGTAAAAAGAGTGGACACAGTAGAGGAAAGGCACACAAAACAGTGACCTACACACTGTAGGAGCATGGAGTGAGGTGAAAAAAAATTACTTACCATAGTAATATTGCTTCTTCCAAGGGGTCTCTTAGCAGGAATAGACATATGCAGTCAGCTCAGAATCTCTGACTGCAATGGAGCAGGTGATATAATGTGGAACGTATGCAAATCATGGAACTAGAATGCTAGATTCAAAATGTTGCCTCTAGGTGGACTGTGTTCCATCTAACAGTCAGATTCATTCTTGTAGATGAAAAAATACTAGACTATCAAAATTAAGTAATTGTAACCTAAAATGACAAGAACCATAATACCTTCCCCCGGTACAGAGGACGGGTTCCAAACAGGATAATAAAAGAACACAAAAGGACAGCTAGGTCCCATAGTCATACCTGTGTGCATCAAAACATAAGTAGCCCAATGATTAATGGCAACATTAAGAACCCATGTGAAAGTATTGCTGAACCTGGTTCAGGTTATGTAAGGGGAGGTAGGGTGGGAGGTCTAATCCTACTGGGAGATCCCTTGGAAGAAATAATATTACTATGGTAAGTAATTTTTTCTTCAAACCCCAGGAATCTCTCAGTAGTATTAGACATATGCAGGCTGCCAAGCAGTGCCTTGGGAGGTAGGTACAGAACCTATTTAGGAAAAAGGTTCTGCAATACTACAGTGCCAAACCTTGCATCACTCCTGGACTGGACGTCCAGGCTATAGTGCTTTCTGAAGGTCTGGACTATACTCCAGGTAGCTGCTTTACAGATTTCCAGCAAAAGAATGTTCCTTGCAGCCGTCACAGAAGCAGCAGTTCCACATGTGGAATGTGACCTAAGGCCCTGTGGTGTCTGTTTCTGATCCTTACTGTAACATAATTGGATGCAGGATACTGTCTAGTGTGCAAATGGCCTATTTAAGGCAGGCTCGCCTTTTCCCATTTCATCGTAGGTAACAAACAGTTGTGAGTGAGCATCCCTGAGGTCCTTAGTGCGATTGATATAATAGCTGAGAGACCTCTTTACATCCAAACCATGAAGCTTCAACTGCCCTGAACTAGATTTGGCTGTGCAAGATGTAAGAAGTGTGATAGACTGGTTCAAATGAAACTCAGAAACCATCTTGGGAAGGAATTTCCTGTTAGTTCTAAGGACCACCTTGTCCTTATGGAAGATAATTTAATTAGGATTAGTGCAGAGAGCTTGGAGCTCCCACACTCTTCTTGCTGAAGTAACTGCCACCAGGAAAACAGTTTTCCAAGTGACATATTTCAAATAAGCCATAGTCATTGGCTCAAAAGGAGGTTTCACAAGTTTGGCTATGCACAAATTCAGATGCCGAGCAGGGACTGGTCCCCTCACGGGAGGAAACAGGTGTGCCAGGCCTTTGAAAAAGTTCCTAAAAATAGAGTGTGAAGCTATTGTTCTCTGCGCATGTACAGACAAATAAGCAGATACCGTGCTAAGTGAACGCTGAAGGTTCCTGACGGTTGCAGGCCTCGGGCCTAAAGCCTGCAGATGCACCAGATAGTCAAGCAGAGTAGGTAAGCTTGCCTGGAAACCTTCAGAGCCCTAAAGACCTCTTCTGATAATTTAAATTCAGAAAATTCTATCTTCTCAAGAACCAGGCCTTCAGGTGAAGGGTCTTGAGGTTTGAAAATACTATCTGACCCTGAACAGCTGTCAGGAGATTGTGTCTCTGGGGAAGACAAATGGGTAGCTTGGCAGACAGGGTGAGTGATAGAGGGTACTGTGGCTGCCTGGCCCAGTCTGGAGTAACCAGGATCATGGTTACAGACTGACTCCTGAGTTTGGGAAGGACTCTCAACAGCAGTGGAAATGGAGGAAACACATACAGGAATTTCCCTGTCCAGTTCAGTGCTAACACCTCCATGGGCACTGTACCTAGGGAGGAAAGCCTGCAACAATAAAAAGGAAGCTGATGGTTTTCTTTTGAGGCAAACAGATCTATTTCTGGAATGCCCCAATGTCTGAAAACTGTGTCCAACACTTGCTTGTTTAAAGCCCACTTGTGATGATCCTGACTGATTCTTCTGAGTGAATCTGCCAGTATATTGTCCTTCCCTGGGAAGTGAATGGCTGACAGATGCACTTCCAGGGAATATGTTAGGGAGCAAAGTTTCATGGCCTCTGTGCACAGTATTGAATATCCTGAACCCCCTTACTTGTTGACATACCACATGGTGATTTTGTTGTCTGTCCTGACCTGGACAGACTGAACCCTTAATTGGGGAGCGAAGGCCTTTAGGACAAGAAGGACCGCTCTTAATTCTAACAGATTAATATGCAACTTGGATTCCTGAGGGAGCCAAGTCCCACTGATTGTGAGATCGCCTGTGTGTGCCCCCCACCCTAGGAGGGAGGAATCTGTTGTTAGAACCACAGTGTGGTGTTTTTGCTGAAAAGGGATGCCCTGTCTGAGGTTGTCCCTTTCTTTCCACCACTGCCAAGCCAGAAGCAAAGTCCTTGTAACTGGCACAAGCTTTGAAATGAGATCTCTTCTTTGGGACCAATGGGATCTCAGGTGATAATGAATATCTCTCATCTGAAACCTGGAGCCTGATACTACTGCGGTAGTTGAGGCCATGTGTCTTGCAGTCCTGGGCTGCCCTAAGACAAAGGAGTGTGCTAGGGTTAGCAAATTTGTCATCCTCTCCCGGGGGAGTAATGCATTGCCCTGAACAGTATCCAGTTCTGCTCCAATGAATTCCAGTGACTAAACAGGTTCCATCTGAGATTTTTGAGCATCTTTCTGATCCAGAGATGCCAGCCACTTTCCTTTCTTTAGGGAAGGAATAACGATGGTAAGTGTTACCATTTTTAAACTTGGGCTTCATCAAGTGTTAATTCAGGAATCTGAGGTCCAGGATTGGCCGCCAATCCCCATTTTTCTTTCTGGTCAGAAAGAATCTGGAGTACATACCCTGTCCCCTTTCGGTAAGAGGGACTGACTCTATTGCTCTGGTTTGCAGAAGCTCTTTTTTACCTCAGATTCCAGCAGAATTGCCTGTGCAGGGGTTGAAGGCCGGAAAACTCTGCAGCCCATTTGAACTGTAGACAGTAACCCTGACTCACTACCTCCAGAACCCACTTGTCTGTGGTGATGTTTTCCCAGTCATGGAAGTAGTGAGCCAGCCTGCCCCCTACTGGAAGAGGGGTAGCTGCCTGTTTTGTGCAGTCAGGGATTCTGCCCAGGCTGAGGTCTAGGAACTGGAGTTGAACCAACCCGCCTAAAATGCCTCCTGCCCCTGCAGTAACCTCTGACCTGAGTATACTCTACAGGCATGGAAACTGGGGCATAAGCTCTAGGGTAATATCCCCTACCCCTGCCTCCCCTTCTTGTGGATCTAAAAGAAGTGAAGATTCTTTCTCTTGTGCAGTTACTCTTATAGGTGGTTTTGTACTCTTCCACCTTTTTCATGTGTGCCTCAGTTGTGTTACCAAAAAGGGGTATTGTTTTCGCAAGGATAGAAGTCTCGCCTTAACGAGCGGTCTTTGTGTGGGGATCAAGGATTTGAGCTCCTTGTGTGGTGAGATCGACTATTTTAACAAAACCTCACATAAAAGGTATTTTAACCCTGCTGCTGCTGTTTAATATTGCCTGAAACTCCTTCCTGCACCTTGACCTATCTGGGTGTGTGAGGCAAGGATGGCAAATACTGCAGCTCAGCTGCTTTTAAAACCATTCTGTAGTGAGCTACTAATACAATGATTTTGCCCTTCTAAGGGCGATACACTTCAGAAGGCTAAAAATTATTTTTTAAAAAGCAATTTTAAGCGCGTGATCTACTGAAAATACCGGCATGGCACTTCCGGTTCAACAACTTATGGGGAGCAAGGATTTGAGCTCCTTGTGTGGTGAGAGTGCCTATTTTGATAACAAAACCTTGCATGAGAGGTATTTTAACCCTGCTGCTGTTGTTCAATATTTCCTGAAACTCCTTCCTTTACCTTGACCTGCCTGGGTGTGTGGGGCAAGGAAGGCAAATATTGCAGCTCAGCTGCTTTTAAAACCATTCTATAGTGTGCCACTAATACAATGATTTTGCCCTTCTAAGGGTGATACACTTCAGAAGGCTAAAAATCATATTTTTTTTTATCACCTCTTTCTTTATACACCTCACCGGCGATACCGTTGGGGGCATCCACCCACCGGTCCCCACCAACCCAGAGAGCAGTAGGCTCACTCACATGTCAGGGTCTGGCATGGCCGCCTAGCTCACCAGAGGCCTCCCATGCAACCTGCCGGTGTGACCAGACCCCAGCGATTCTCAAGCGACAGTCCTCCAGGTCGGCGGAAGCGCAGCCATCAAGCTGTAGGGTCACACACTGCCATTTTCCTCTGATTGTCCCCAAATGATGTACAGCACATTAGCTGACGTCTTGCCATGCTGCTCCCTACGGTGCACCGCAACTGTGCCACCCCCCCTCCCGGTCATCACCAGGGGCTGCTACAGCGTGACATGCTTTCCCTTGCCCACCCCAGACAGAGGAAAGCAGTCCTGGGATGCTCAATCACCCCTTTCCCCTGCCGACCCCCAGCAGCCTGAGTCTGTTCCCGAACCCGGGTCACCGGTGTGGTGTGAGGTGTGGCATCCAGTGCCTCAACCCTCAGTGCCACCAGGCTGGCTCCTAAAAATCATTTTTTTAAAAGCAATTTTAAGTGCAGGATGTACAGAAAGTACCAGTGCGGCACATCTGGTCCAACAAGAATAAAAGTCTCGCCTTAGCAAGCGGAGGCGATGCTAGCAGAGGCAAGCTGCATCTGCTGAGGGAGGTGAGGGAAGTGACCAGGTCCCCAACTCTGTACAACCAGCAGTATAAATAATAAGAAATGAGAAGGCCCTGTGAAGGATTGTGGGGCCTAGAAGATAGCACACCAGGCATCAGTAGCAAACAATTATTGACATACTCCGATAAGAAGGGAGGATATTGGGTGCATCCCATTACCTGATTAAGCATCTACCATAACGGTAGTGAAAAAACAATTAAAAAAAAAAATAAGTTTACATTACCTCTAGAGACACCATGATAGATCCAACAGAGGATCTTCTGGATCTCTCATGCAGTATGGGTTCTGCAACGAAATGTATAGGTTGCCAGATGTACACCTCCACTCAGCACGAATATGTGGAAACTGATTATAAAGGTACTAAGTGTAAAAAAATTGAAACACTAAGATAAGAATTACACACAACCTGAAGTCTGAGGCAGCCAACACTGATTCTGTACCCACATGTAGTGTAAATGAATTAGGGCCTAAAAACAAGGCAGAAAACAAGAAGAGAGTTAGGAGTAATAGCACGAAGGATGTCTCAGCACCAGAAGGTGACCAGGATCAGATCGATATTCCAAAGAAAACCACTAAAAAAGGAGACAAACTATAGGCGGTGAAGGGATCTCATTAGTAAACAGGTACTCAATACTAACTAAAGAAAATTATTCAGGGAAGGTTGATGGTAGCCCACACCATACTAGAAGGGATGCAACTACCTCCAAGGAGACAGAGAAAATCCTGGTTATTTGCATCAGAGGTTGTGATACAGAAATTAGTGCTAAGGATAAGATAAACAGGGTAGTCACCTGTCTGCCGGAAGCAAGAATAAATGACATTAACAGATCTTTACCTAGGCTGCATAATGATAAAGGTAATCTAACAAAAGTGATGGTACATGTGGGAATTAATGATACTGTTAAAGAACACGAGAAATAAATTGCATCAGAAATAACCAATCTAGGTATATCGATCATGGGAAGTGGGGCTACATCTATTAAATCAGGAATTCTTCCTGTGAATAAAGGTAACCCAGAAAAAAATAGGACAATATAACGTATAAATGCATGCCTACACAACTGGTGTGAGAGACATAACATGACCTTTCTAGACTGCTGGGACAACTTCTATGGAAAAAAAAACATCATCTGTATGCAAAGGATAGGTTGCACCTAATCAGACTGGTAAAAACGTATTGAGAAGGCAATTTAATAATGTTCTACAAAATGGAAACCATTTAAACTGAGAAAAAAAGGGGGAGGGAATGAGGGTGCTATCCCCGACTTGAGATTTATGATGTTAAACGCAGAAAATTTAGACAACAAAAAACATAACCTAGAAATTATACATCAAACAGAAAATATTCAGGTGTGCGTCAAAACAGAGACATGATGGAAAGACGATACGTAGGGCAAAGAAATTCCGCGGTACAGCGTCTTCTATGTAAATAGAAAGAACAAAAAAAAGGGGGGTGACCTTATATGTAGCTAGCAATATCCAAGCAAATGAGATCAACATACAGGAAGACAGACTAGAGACCACTGAGCAACTATGAGTGAATATTAACCCTAATGATAGTGGCAAATTGTTAATTTGCGTAGGCTATAGAGCCCCAAACTTGTCCAGTGACTGTAATGAAATATTCTTGGAAAAATTAAGGCAACTAGATCTGGAGAGTAAGGTCATCATAATGGGGGACTTTAACTACCCTAGCATTATTAACTGAACAAATTACACTACCACAAACGTTACAGAAAATAGATTCTTGGGCTTCTTACTCACTAACAATTTAGAACAGTTGGTAAAGGAGAACACTAAGGGGGATAGTATACTAGATATAGTTATAACCAACATGGGGACCGGTCTTCTAAATCATTAATCCGTGTCTGAAGATCTTTAATTATTTTCTAATGTTGGTCAAAACTTACGTTCACAGGGTTAATTTTGTCTTCAATGTCACTAATTCTTTGTTCCACAGAATCTGTTCGAACTGACAACTGTTGAATTTTATTAATAATCTCTGAGATTGAAGACGGTATATGTGTAAGGGCTGCATTAACTGAAGCAAAGCCATCTTGTATGCCAGTATGAATTTGTTGTTTTAGCTGTTCAAACGTAGCCAAATTACACAGTTGAAGCTTCAACACTTGCTTGCATTCCATGCCCTGATTCAGTTATTTCAGCTACACTGGATGAAGTTCCCAGAGTGTCGGGCTTTGCTTTGGGGGATATTACTACAAGGCTTTTGTAATACGGGCAGTTCACATTCAAGCTCCTGCAGATGAACCCATACTCCATCAGCATGTTTTGCCCCTGTAATTTTTCATTGTTCTTTAACGATGTGTTGTCCAGTAAGTCAGAATTTAAAACACTTACTACTTGTGGTGTAGTATTGTTACCCGGTGGCAGTATTTGGTGGTCAGACATTACAGTTTTGTCCTCATCAGAAGTAACACACTGCAGTTCCTCTGCATTAACTTCAGAGCCCTCTCCTGTACAAACACAGTTTGGCATAGTATGTACCAGCAATTTAGTCAGGGTAGAACTGTTGACCGCCGTTGACTGAAGTGATGGGACCTCTGAGACAGGTGAGAGCAGGGGATGAAGCAATGGAGTCTGCAGTGTAGGGAAGTTTATTCTTTATTGCTGAAACCTTATCCGCGGTTGAGCTTCTTCCTTGTTACTATCGCCAGATGAAATGTTCACCGGGTTTTTGTTTTTTTTAAAACCATTTCTGAGCTTTGCTCCGTTTGGTAGATTGTGAGTCTATGTCTGTTTCAGGTCGGTCATTTAGGTCGGTATGGCAGTGAGTCAGTTTCAACATATTTGCAGGGCAAATGCCCTTATCAGTTGGCTAATGGGTGAGACCAGCGAGGATAAACTGATTAATGTCCGACATGGCTTAGACTGAGCCAAGAAAAAACAAAGAAGTGCGAACGGCTATAAACGGGTGCATTCCAGTCAGCATTTACATTCAACCTGATCGGCGTTCACATAACACAGTCTGCTCCTGCGAGCTTCTCGGCTGTGACTTCAGAGAACCATGCTGGTGTCCATGTCACTGGCTCCTTCTACTCCTCAACCTCTTGAGCACACTTATCTTTTTCTCCTTCTGTTAATAGCATGCATTAGGTCTGTTTTGTCATTCAAACCTGCAGGCCTCAAACCCCCCCCCGGGTATAAATCCAGTAGGCCCCCCTTTCAAGTAGCAAACTTTCTAGGACCCCCTCCCCCGGTTCCCAGTCTGACCCAGAGGTGAACTAATGAACACACAGATAAGGGCCTACTGGATTTATACCCTGGGGAGTTTGAGACACCCAGGTTTGAATAACAAAATAGACCTAATGCATGTTATTAACAGAAGGAGAAAAAGATAAGTGTGTTCAAGATGCATGTCAGGGAGAAATAAACAGTCTCTATACAAAATATGTACCGATGAATTCATGTTGTGTAGCTAAGTAAATTATTCTGTTTCTCCCTTTTTTAGATGTCAGAGGGAGACTGGAGGTCTTGGATTTGACTTTCTGGAAACTCTGTGTTGGATGCCTCTGAATTCTGGCAAACAAGTACTGGTAGTTCAGTGAAAGTCTTTTATTTTATAGAACTTGTTGCTGCTGCCTTATGCTAATGGTTTCTATTGTGAGTTTGAATGTAAAATGTAATGTGGATTGATAGTATTTGAATTAATAAATGTAGTATTCAACACTGACTTGTATTACATGCTAGGAAAGTACTAAACTATCATAGTTACACTGCTTTAAATTATTTGTCATCGTCACTTTAAGCGTCAGCTTTTTTTATACATTGCTAACACGGGGGCATCCTCCTGATGATGAACTAGTCAGTTTAAAACAGATAGAGGTTGTGGAGCCTGAGCTGTGGCAGTTTTGCACTTCATTAAAGCTATTTATTCACGCTTTATAGTATCTTGTGTGGTGCTGTTGCTTGCTTTTCGGTACTAGGAGGCTAAGTAACCCTTCTTCCCCATGATGCCAATATTCCTTGAATCTTATCAGGGGAATGAGATGTGAGAGGGACTTTAGCTTTATCACAGGCAGCAGCCTGTGTCACACCCTCATAGTCTGGGTGAGAATACACATACTCAGCAGCAGACCTATCAACTTGATTTTTTTAACCTTATCGTCCACCCCAGGGACAGAGGATGGTGTTTGTAGAATATTTAGGCAAGCTGTCTAAAGAGAATTGTGGATAAGGAGGAACAATCTCTTAGAGGGAACTAGACCCATTATATCCAGAATTTCTGCCTCCTCCTCCTCATCTTCCATAGACTCTTGAGAGGGGAGGTTTAAATTGCCAGCCATTTCTCTGACAAAAGAAAAATGTGATGAATAATCATCCTGTCCACTAAGAGGGGTACCAACATTTTGGTCAGGGGACACCTCAGTCCTTCTCAAAATAAATGTTATGACCTGGTCTGTGGGAACCGGTGGTGGGACTGGAACCGGTGAACCCAGGACAGAACCTGCAGTCTGGATGGCCTGAATGGTCTGCAGGACTGAGCAATGTCCACAGCAGAGGACATTTTGTTTTTGCCTGCTGGGAGCTCCTTTGCTTCTTCAGCAGGAGGTGCAGCAGCAGCATTTTTTTTTGTGGGAATCAGTGGTGGAATTAAAACCGGTGAACACAGGATAGAACCTGCAGTTTGGATAGTCTGAATAACCTGCAGGGCTTTAGCAATGTACACAGCAGAGGGCAGGTTTTTTTTTTTTTGTTAGCAGGTACATACTCTGAAGCCTGCTCAGTGGGTCTTTTGTATTTAGTGTGCTCAGATCCCTTAGTAGCTTTGGCATCTGAGAAATATTTTGCATATGTCTAATCTTTCCTCACAATCAGAAAAAATATGAATGGACACAGGCGCTCCAAACACAAATTGTGGCGATCACCCTTGGCAAAGATTTGGAAACACTGTACACAGTTTTTTAAAACCTGTAGGTTCCATCCTCTTTTTTTTTTTTTTTTTGGTCTTGCTGATATGCCATTTGTCAGCAGACTAAAAGAAAACCCTAAGAAAGGCAATAAAATAAAAATTGTGGTGAGTTCCCTGAGGAGAAAAGGAACCATGATTAAATAAATCTTATTTTATATTTGTAAAAATGCGGTCGGTTCCTGAGAGAAAAGGAACTGAGAGCAAAATGGGGAAATCGCTCCTAAAACAAATAAAAATAAGGAGCTTTAAGTTAAATTTATTGAGTTAAATAGCAGTTAGGACCTACAAAAACAGAAATAAAACTGATAAAACCTCGGTTCCTGGGAACCACAAAAGAATAGTCAGGAACTGAGAAAAATCCCCCCAAATACTAAATATCTAAAAACGCTAACTAGAGGCAGAGAAATGACAAAATAGTAAAATTATAACTTTTTTGAATGAAATAAATAAACTTAAATTGAAGTTGCTGAGGAAAGCTCTCCAGAGCTGGTCTAGTGGAGAAAATGAATCTGATTGTTAGATGGAACACAGTTCACCTAGAGACAGCAGTTTGAATGTAGCATTCTAGTTGCATTATTTGCATACATTCCACTGTTACATCACTAGCTCCAGGGCAGAAAGAGATTCTGCGCTGACTGCATATATCCAGGGACACTGGTTTACCGGGATTGAGAAAGGGCAAATTCCATTTTGCACATTGTAAAAAGCGGTATTGTCACCAGTGATTACTACGCCGTAATCCGGTTTTACCGGTGTTTGGTTTTGTGTACTTTATTTAACAATTTTTAACTCTGCTAACATGCATTTTAGCAGTTTTGACCTCCACTATTGCACATCCTTCCATCCTTGTACCAATTTAAAGTTATTTTACGTACAAAATATGATGGCAGCAACAGCACTACAGCCCCTATCCCTGAGCTGTGATGGAAGCAGCAGTAAGGCCCCCATCCCTCTGGTGCGATGGCAGCTCCAACAACACTACAGACCCATCCCTCTGGTGAGATGACTGCAGCAACAGCAGTGTGTCCCCCCTCCCTCAGGTGTGATGGAAGCAGCAGCACTGCGGTCCCTATCCCTCAGGTGGGACAGCAGCAGTACAACATTCCCCATCCACCAGTGGTTATGGCAGAAGCACTACGGCCCCCCCACCTCTCAAGTGTGATGACAGTAACAAAAATGCAGTCCACATCCCTCAGGGGTGATGGCAGTAGTGACAGCACTATGATCCCCTTTCTTCAACACCCACACCCCACATGCACAAGGTACAAATTACTTAGTCTCTTTGCTTGTTAGAACTCAGATTGAATTAATCTGAACCACCACCACTACTAAGGTGGACCACACATTTTTTCCTATCATTCAACTGCCTGAATTGGATTTCTGCCAGTGACACCACTGACCAGGGTTTGGGAACAGGTTTGGGTGCTGGAAGACCGGCGGGGTGAAGGCTTGAGTGTCCAACAACCACTCACCTTCTCCTTGGAGGAAGGGTATATTCACAGCTCAGCATTTGCTGGCCCCAGGTGGAGGCATGGCAACACATTGGCCTTCACGCGGAAGAGAGCGTGATGGATGTCAGCTTGTGTCTTGACATCATGTGGCCTGTCATGCTCCCACAAAATGGAAAACACCTACTGGCTACTTAGAGGATGGCTTCTGGTCCTCCATAAGCATGGCGTCCCAGACACATGTGTCTGTTCTGACCTCTGCCATGCCTGGGATATACAGGAAGCTCTTTAGGGTGATTGTCTTCCTTGTTAGCCTCCTGCAGCGATAGGGGCCCACTGATGAAGGTTAATTCGGTTACCTGGTAGCATGGCCATAAGGGGCAGTGGATGATGGGGGACTCAGCAGCAGTGGTAGGGGGACTTGGCAGGCCTGAAGGAGTGGATGTCCAGGGGGTTGGAGGAACAAAAAAAAACTGCCTGAATTTGCTTCTTTGAAATAGTGTCTTCACCTAAAAAAAAATTCACAAGTCATTAGTGGAGGACCTTCTAATGCATCTCACAAACATGTGGATGCCTTTTTTCCCTTGGTCTCCATGAAAAGAGTGTCTCTCAGTTTTCATGTCTGAGCTCAGTTGTGAATTGAGCACCACTCTACCCACTAACATCATACAGCCCTGGGTCTTACCTTCCATGTCACTGATTGTGCTTTCAAACCACTGGCCAAGCATAAGTAATAATTTAAACAAGTAACATTTGCTTTTATTAAAGCAGTCTGTCAGAAAACTTTTGTTGTCACAGAGACTGACACAACAGGTGGGAGAGAAGGTGCAAATGATGAAATGGGCAGACTAGGTGGTCCGCCAAAGTCTATGTTTCTATGTTTCTATCCCATTCACCTAAATAAGTAGTAGGCAGCTTGTGCCTTGAGAACATACTTTCAGTCAGACTCACTTTCAATCAAACAGCTGAGGATTTTGGTTGTCCCTGCTGATTATAAACTTGAATAAACTAGTTGGTAACAGTGATCCTATGCTTAGCAGTCTATATCCTAGATGTTCATATGCAAAAAATCAATAATAAAACATGACTAAAGTCTAAAACAAGCTTTATAAAACACAAACTGTATCTGAACATTTATATTTACCTATACAATATTATTGCAGAGAGTACAACTCAGATAAATTACATGGTACCCTGACTACTGTATGATGTAGTAAACATATACTGGTATTTTTTTTTTATATTTTTTTGTAAACTGGGTAAACCCACCAGGCAAAACTGCCTGTTTTCAGAGGTGACCCAGGAGCACTGTGGAGGTTAAGTGCCTTACTCAGAGTCACACAGTATGCAAGTGGAGGTTGTGGGAATCAAACCCAAGTCTTCTAAATGTACTCAGTTTGATCAGTGTTTGTTACTCTAACCACTAGGCTATACTGTCAGCCATAACACCCATATATAATGTTTTAATATATGATTTCAATAATAGTGCACAGTACCTACAGTGCAAATTATGAACATTGAACACTTTGCAACATTTTACTAAAACTGAATTATTTCCTCCATCTGCTTATGTTTTCTTACACCAAAGTGGGTGTATAGTTGACAGAGCACTGCAAATAGCCTGAGGTAGCACTACTGCTTGCAATGCCAGGGACTCTGGATCAGAAGTGAATTCAGGTTGCTAGAGGCCTGGCCAGGGGAGTAGGATTGAGCAGCTGGGGGCCACTCTCCTCCTCTAGGAACGGTGGCTTGCAGGTCTCGATGCTTTACTGCCACATGGGTGACCACAGGTGGTGAAGCAATAAGGCTGCAGAACATTTGGGAAGAGAGGAAGCTAGCCAGGATCTGGAGTAGCGGCATGTCTCTATGTGCCCTACTTCCTTGGATACCCTTGAGCATTGGTGCCCTCAGGGACAGAGACCAGAAAACAAGTAACAATCACCCCACATCAGCTGCTGGTAGAAGGGACCCAGCTGCCCCAGACTTCATAACCAGTTTCCATGAGGGACCCACTGGGCTGCCCGACACACATTAAAGGACTGTGGAGGGGTGACCTGGGGTCCCCTCCCTTCCCACCTGGGGGGTACAACCTAGGCAGGATGGATGCAGGCTCACAGGAGCTCCTGAGCATTACCTGGGGTGAAGCTAAGGGATAGCCAGCCTAGGGATCTCTGAAAAGTGGAGACTGATGCTGTGAGAAAGGGGCAGAGAAAGAGAAAATAAAAACATTTAAAAATATGCTGAAATATTAGGGATTCTGTGCAGTGAAATGCAATTTCCGTGAGGCACCGGTACAAGAATTCAAAATCCTCAAACCAAGCAGGATTCCATGATTTTTACTGGTGTTACCGGTAAAAACAGTAAACCATTGTCCCTGCATATATCTGATACTACAGGTAGACTCCTGGGGTTTGAAACAGAGACTGCATTTAAAGTGCGGAAGTACAAGGCTCTACACCTAGGGAATAGGAATTGAGGCCCCACATACACCCCATGCAATGCAACAGAGCCCAGCATAACCGAGAAAAAGTATTGAAATGTAACAGGCAGGTAGTGTGTGACTGCAGTCAACAAAGGAAATACAATTCTGGGATGATTTGGGGAGGGGTAAGGAGCAGGTTAATGGAGGTAATCCTTCCCTTGTACAACGCCATGGTTAGACCACACCTGAAGCATTGCATCAAGTTCTGATCACAACACTACAGAAAGGACACATCAGGAGACTGAGAGGGTTCAGCACAGGACTCCCAGCCTGATTAGTGGGCTAGCAGTAAGAGCTATAAAGTTAAACGTGCTCATTTTTTTCAGCCCAGGGAAGAAAAAGCTGAGAGGGACATGATTACAGTGCTCTGAATCCTAAACAGAAACCTTCTTTTGGCCATTTTTCTTGCTTCATATTCCAGAATTCCCTTTTCCTCTCAAAGATTCATTTGCTTCTCCTGTCTATTCAGATCTCTCAAGTTAGAGCTGAGCATCATGGTGGCACAACTTCACTACAGTAATACGCCCAACTGCAGTAAACTGATGCTGTCAGCTATAGCTCCAGTGACCTAGGACAACTTCAAGCAACAGGCACATATGTCTCCAGTATTTCTTCATATGAAAGATAGCCCATTCTTGGACAAAAATTGCCTGCCTGGTACCTTGAGATCAGAAAGCTAACTGATGTTCTGTAGATCACATGCAAACTTCATCCTTATATCTGCCAGCTCGTTGCCGCTGAGGGTTGAGGTGCTGGACACTTTACCTCACGTTGCACCTGTGACCTGGTGCTCGTGAATGACCTCGGGTCGTCGGGGTGTCGGCATGGGGGGTAGGTTGGGAGAAGCAGGACTGAGCGATCCATCAGGCTGCTCTCCTCTCCAAAGGGTGGTGGAGGTGGGTTGTCGCCCCTCCTGTGGTCCTATTTCTACCAAGTAGTGGTCCGGTGGGGTAATGTAGGCAGGTGGGGGTGGCAGCATTGGTGGGCGGAAAGGGTCTGAGCTAGCTTCCAGTGTGCGTGTGCGCCTCCACGTGCATGTACAGCCACGTGCCAGGACCCAGGGGGTGGTGGAACACAGGGAAAAAAAACAGAAATGCGTATAAAAAAAAAATTCATCCTTATAGGAAAGGGGTTCCATGCCTAGCATGAATAAAACAACACTAAATGCCCCTAATAAAACTCCTAAAACCGATACAAAAATTCACTGGTTCAAGTTCGGCTCAATCTATTGCATCAGACAGACACTGTACCTCGTCAGAAGCTTCAAGTTTGGGGTCAAACTGGCAGAAGATCTGCTCCAGCTCCTTTCTGATAACGTTTGCCAATACATTCAACCTCCCTCTGAAATGCATTCAAAAACAATTTGTAAGTTTTATTCAGTTTTCAAAAAAATAATTGGTGCATAATAAAACTCAATGGCATCTATTCAGGCTGATATTCAGAAGGCTTAGCATTGGGACTAAAAATGCAAAGTTCAAGCTAGCATGCCCAAATCCAAACTAGCATGCTACCTTATGCAATATCCCATAGTGTTTTTTCATTCCTGCTCCATGGGCTAGAACTTAAATTAATCAGTTCTGGAGCAGAAAACAAATGTGCACGAATTTCAGCAACGTTTTGATTTGTACAGGAATAATGGTGTATAGCGATTTTGTGTCACTTCTGATTTTGGCCAGAATCTAGACTTTTTACTATTCTGCGGCACTTACAGATGCTTTAAAGTCTGCCTTCCATACCACATTCCACCCATCTGCAGGGAAATTTTCCCGGCCTCTAACTGTAAAGTGTGTTAAATCATTGTAAATGTGGCAGGACTCCTATGTACAGCAAGTTGGCAACATGTGACAGACATACTGTTGTTCTAAAAGTCCTTCCAATATCAAACTTAGTCTTTTCAAGGGGAAAGGATCCATTTTAGTATACTGTATATTGGTAGTAGGCAAATTAACTTATTTATTATATTCTTTTATTTATATATTTTAAAGTAGGTGACCTGGACAGGCACACTTAGCCAAGACTTATTTCTAGGTGAAACCTAGGAGGAGAGGAACAAGAAGGTAAGGAGATACAAAATACATAAGACTGTTGAACTGAAGCTTACATGGCTACTAAAAAATCTTATGAAAACTAAACTGTTAGTCAAGGATATTTCCTCTAATTTGGACATGTAGGCAGAAACTGCTGGTACAGCACAGCACAAGACATGGTCACATATTTCCAGACCTTTCTGTGATATCTCTAGAGAAGTTTCCTACCTGCCTGCTATACCACTACAGGGCCACAAGAGAGAATCTCTTTATTAACATCACAAAATGTCTGGAAATACAGTATCTGACCATGTCTTTTGTTGCAGCTGTAAATGTATTTTAAATATAAGCTAGTCAAAGACCCTTCTCCTTCAAGTCCAGCAGGTATTCCAAGATGAAAGCAGAACGTTCTCCATTTACCTGCATACTTTTGTAATATATTGGTGTAATTGTTTTCCCCATAGGTGACATAAAAAAGTACATACAAAATCACATATGCCCACACAATGCAAAGCATCATGGGCTGCATATGCAAATCACCACAGAATGTTATGCTGGTTCAACTTTAAGCAGAATTGCATAGTGCCGAAAGGCCTCTCACACAGTTTGTAAAGAGTGCTAACAGATGACATAGACGTGTTTCGTCCTACCAGGACTCATCAGTATGCCTTGTCTGTTTGACACCCCAGTGGAATGGACCAGCTACCCTAAGACAGTGTGTCTTGGATATGTTGTGTTGAACCCATTAAAATAAAAAAATATTTAAAAGACAAAGAACCTCTGTGCACAAAGACTGAGGCAAGGGTTACCCTAAAGGGCATTTGGCTGGGAAGCCAAGTTTCAAGAAAATACAAAATCACACATGCCCACACAATGCAAAGCATCATGGGCTGCATAAAAAAGTACAGTTATGTAAAAACTTACCGTAACAGCAGATCTCTGATAGGATCTCTTGCAGCTGGCCACAGATACCCTCGATGAAGATCTCACAATACTATCAGTCTGACATCAGACAGTCATAATAGTGACATCAGATCAATAGTATTATGAGACAGAATGTTTGCAGTGTTCCATATATAACAAAAAATAACAGACAGGGGGCTGGATCTGGACACCATACACATTACCCATGGCAAAGATCTTGACCAACTCCTCTATGACCTGCCCCTACCTCTACACAGAGGGGCCCACTAAGGCTGCCCCCTCTCCCCACCTTTATTTGTTTTGGCCATTGAGCACCTGGCAGTCACTATACATCACTATCTGGACCTGGGAGGTATTGAGATGGGACAGCAGGAGTTCCATGCAATGCTATACAAAGATGATTGCTTAGTCCTGCTGAGAGACGCCTCCGGCAGTATCCAACTCCTGCTGGATCTTCTTTTGAAATTCCAAGCAATCTCAGGGCTCAAAACAAATCCCAGCAAAACAGAGATCTTGCCTTTAAATCCCTTGTGCTCTTCTGAAGCAGTAGCCAATTTGGGGCTGCAGTGGTCCCCGATAGGAATTAAGTACCTGAAGATATGGATTCATCCCCATTCTTCAGAGCTGGTTACAAGCAACCTCTCACCCTTGTTGAAAAAACTGAGGGAGGAGAGCGACAGGTGGAAGTCTATCCACTTCTTACTGGTCGGGAAATTCTCAGCGATTAAAATGGTCACAACTCCCAAGTAGCTGCACTATATAGACTATCTGGCTGTAGAGCTTTTAGCTATATGGTCTACCACAATGGACAAACTGATCGGAGACTTCCCTTGGGAGAGTAAGCCCCTAGGTATAGCAGGGTTAAGCTCAGACCTCACTGGCACTGAGAGGGATGGTCTCTGTCATAGTATTATGCTTACTATGTAGCTTTCAGGGGTGCGCAGACACCGCAATAGCTCTCTCCAACACCAGATAACCCTCGCCAATGGCTAGAAATACAGAAGGCTCTACCGCAAGGCATGCACCCCTCTTCTCTACCACACTTTGCACCTTGGAGACTACTAAAGAAGAGCCCCACCTTAGGTGTTAACTGGAATCACCCCTAACTCCTAACTAACATCTCCTTCTATGGCCCAGTTCGAAGATTTGGGGGGGCCCACTCTTCATTGGCAATCAAGGGAGGACAGAGGTGTCTCTAATGTTATAGACCTATTTCAACCCTCACACTCTCAACTGGACTCATCTGAGAACATCAGGCAAAAGATACAGGTTTTCCTCTGGGGATTTCTGGAAATATCTCCAGATACGCAGTGCCTTAGACATACTGATGAGAAAGCTGCCCTCTCAGATTCCCACCACCCCTCCTCAGGACCTGGGGTCATGGCATATGTCCTGAAAAAGGAAAGCAGGTAAACTATACAAATCTATTATTAGTACTATGCCAGACCTGTCTGACAGAGCTAGACAGAAATAGGAATGAGCCTTGGGTATGTCTATCACCAAGCAGATGTGGCAGCAACTATGGTCCCTTGCCCACAAAGCCTGTTCAAATACCAGGAGTTTGCTCATTCAAAACAAAATCACACGTTATTGGTAGCGCACTCCTGCTCAGCTTAGGAAGTTAGGACTGATGTCTCATGATGTATGCTGGAGATGTCTGCTCCTGGGGCACACTTAATTCATGTCCTCTGGTCCTGCAACAAATTGATTAAATTCTGGCAAAGTATTCATAAGTGTTTCTCTACCATTCTACACCTGACATTCCCATTAAGTCTCCACCCTGTATCTTCTAGGGATTTCACCTCTCTTTTGCTACGCTACAGAGGGTACAGCTCCACCTAATGGTTAGCATAGAAGCCAACTAACTGACACTGCAAAGGTGGAGGATGGACAAGGTCTCCTTTAGCACCCAACGGCTATCGGCTGTCTGTACACTGGTCAACATGGCCAGAATGTCATACTTTGCGAGAAACACAATGGATGCCTATCATGATCTGTGGGCTCATTTTCACAGGTTCCCATAAGTTACTCTAATGTTGTATCCTGTCGGGGAAGATGGTATGCAGTCATATATTATCCAGTGAACCATACCTTGTTTGGCGAGACTGTGCAGTATGTATCTTCTTATCTCCTGTATATGATTATGTGTATGCTTACTTTTCTATGTCATTGTATTGTGATGTTACCTACATGCCATTGCTTGCTAGACATCCCTTTTTACTTCTTATTATAAACTAATAAAAGGAATTAACTACAAAAGAAAATTATAAAATAAGATAGGAAACCAGCAGTAACTAGGCTTGCCATTCCATTTTGGGATTCTGATGACATCATAAACCACTTAAACTTTTTTCTTGTGGTTTATGATTTTCCCAGAATCCCTCGATGGAATTACAGCCTTGTTACTGATGATTTCCTAGCTATTATTCTGTCTGTTATTACATGAGATAGAAAACATTTTCCATTTGGAGGAATATGTTTTACTAGTGCTGGAGCTGGTTTTCTTGACCCCTTTAAAACATCTAGTACCAGAGACGAAAGGTTTAGCTCAGCTACTATGGTTTCAAATGGAGTGTTTTCAGGTCTGGGTGATACATTCAGCCCTCCTAGGGTGACAAGAGATCACATCTCAGATGCAGGCCAATTGAGGATTTCTGAGACAGGCTCAGCAACAGGGGTATCAGGCTTCTTACCCAGTCTAGAGCAACAACAACACTGTTCATTCCTCCATCCCTGCTATTACAGGAAATGGGGGAAGCATAAAGAAACTTCCTTATCCAACACATTGTTTGTGCTTCAGATAGAATGGTGCTATTGATGGGTGTCTACAACAGAACAGTTTCAGCTCTCTTTTCTCCCATGAAGCAGAAAGGTTTACCTCTGGTTTCTGGAATAAAAATGGCTGTGCTACTACACCCTATTACTCTTTAAAGGAAAAGGGAAGATGCTTTGGTGCTAAATGGCAGGGTAGTCCATGATGCAAACAGTATTCCTAAAATAAATGTTTCTATCAGCACTCTTAATACAAAGAATAGCCCCAAGCTAGTGTTACTTGGCTAATTCTTTGTTTTTATTCTTTCTTTTTCAAGGCAGCATGTGTGTTTTAACTAGGTTCTAAAAAGTCATGGCAAAAAAAAAAAATCACTATGCCAGTTAAATGCATTTGTCATGCGTGGTGTTTTTAGCTGTTCCTTTTTGTGGCTCAACTGCCTATTCCTTTAGAGTCAGTCCCACTGCATGTGCAGGCATCTTTTTCCATTGTCTCTCTCCTCAAAGCAGGTAAAAACACCACGCATGACAAATGCATATAACTGGTACAGTGACTTTTTTCTTTGCCATGACTTTTTAGAACCTAGTTGAAACACACATGCTGCCTTGAAAAAGAAAGAATAAAAGAACAAGAATTAGCCAAGTAACACCAGTTTACATTTTTCAAAAGCTATGAAACTGCATTTATGTTATTTACATAAATGCAGTTTTAGCATAAATGTAAACAGCAGCCTTTACTTTACCTCAGTATGATGCCATATTTTGGAGTTTGCAGTTTTAAAAAACTGCTTGTTTAGGTACCCTTTAAATAGAATCTCTCTTCCCATTGATACCAAGAATGCAACTTCCCAAGGACGTGGATCAATCCAGGTAAAGCCAGTGGGTAAGGGATCTCAATAGCCTAACAAGGCCCAAAGAGTATGAACAATACAAGCAATAGCTAAGCTGAAGCCAGCTTGCTGAAAATCATATAAATATCTCTGATAAATATTATAGCCTTTCAGCTTACCACACTTTTGCATGTGCATGTAATAACACATATAGGTAACACAGTTTGACCACCAAGCACAAGGCTTCACAGTATACAAGGGAGTCATAAATAGCACCTACAGTGAATAGATTCTGTTGTGAAACAGCATCCAGAGTGAATAAGACACTTTATAAAATAGCACCCACAATGATTAGTGAGATTCATGGTAAAATAGCAACACATTTTATTATTAGTATTTCAGCCATGATATGTAAGGCAACTATGAGATGTAACTGGTGTCTTTCTGAAAATCCCTCTCCAATTCGACTATAAAATCCCAAAGTTTTCATACTTCGAGAGGACACTTCAAACATGCTCCAAGGAAGAGGCTGTTGAGTATCTCAGCGGGCCTAGGCCAGACCCACTGACAAAGTCCACAGAATGGTAATACACTAGTCAAGCTCTCATGCCCTAGCATAAATAGCTTCAGATGTACGTTACTAGTAGTCATAGGATGTAAGGCCAAGAAAGACTACTTTGGGGGGAATGACTGTAACAAATATGTAAAAGCTCTGCAATAGGTTAGTTTGGATACAGTTTTGAATAATTGTTTTTCATAGGAATAATAACAAATATATGTACTGATTAGGGCAACTACTGTAGTTTCACACGTCAGACTAGAAGTGTTTTCTGTTACATACAAAGAAACTGCTCAGCTTAGAAAAAGCAAGTATACAAATAAACTACTAAGCTTAGAAAAAGGGAAGCAGCATATTGCTTAGCTGGGTAAACAAGAAAATGACTGTCATAACATTTCTAAGAAATATTTTTACTAAGAAATTCTTAGCAAGTTTGACATACAACTCATGCTAGTACTATGATAACATTTGTGTAATATATGGTTAGGGCTTATGTATAGAAATCAAACATCAGCAAAAAGTTGTTATGGATGGTTTGACGGTTGTTATGGATGATTCCAAATTTGTTATGCATGTTTTGTAATTGTGAATTCACCTGTGCCATGCTGTGTGCTACCTCCCGACACTATCCCACACTGTTTTCCCCTCTCAGCTCTGCACTTACCACAGAACCAATCTCTGTACCATATCCAACTCACATTTATTAAAATTTGAGAAACTAGCCAAATAAAGCCAGTGGCCGCATTCTCCAGAGAAATGTCTGATCAAGAAACATTTTACAGCATCGGACACAAGGTTTGTCAACTCATTTCTTCTCGACAAAGGTGAGACAAGAGACACATCCGTATCAGAACTAGACCTGTTATTTGCAGAATTTATCTATACAATAAAAAGAATCAATGACAGTGAATATGAGCTGACTACCATCCATGGAATGCTCAGCAGCATAGACTGTTACTTAATTAAAAAAAAACTACCCACACTCAATTTACCAAAAAAACACAATGTTCACTGAAAATGTCCATACCACATCAGCAGAACAGAAATTCCTAAAAAAGCTGGGGAAAGGAAATAAACCCAACAGAGCACAGGCTCTCACAGACATTGAAATATATATGCTATACAGTTCTGGCACCATGGGTTCTGCAAAACCCCACTTCCCCTATTAAACATGTTTTTCTTCAGTATAGGCCTCTACTAAGCACTTAGAACCTCTGAACAATATTCTCTGAAATGAGGTGACTCAACTCTCAGCAGTGGCTCTGAGGGGCAGGAATTTCTGCAATATAATGAGCGTCACACAAAGACACAGATGGGAGAGAACTCCCAGGACATCAGACCCATAAAGCCACAAATGTATTGGGGACTGTCAGAACCAGACAGAGATCCACTGGTAGCATACAAAACATATGTTGAAAACGGCCACAGCCATGTAACAAAATGCCTCTCCATTCTATCTTGAACCCAACTTAAATTATAAGCCTGGTGTATCATACTGGTAGAGGGCTATGTGCATAGGAGAAATAAGAAAAATTATGAAAAGGATAAAAATGGAAGCTGGCCTCCCAGACAGTAAAAGAATTACAAACCATTCCACACCCAAGACCTCCATCCAGAAGCTAGTAAATGCAGACATTTCCCCAACAATAGTACAACTGTCCAGAGATAACAGTCTCCAATTGATCAACTCTTACTCTATAATGTCAGAATCAAAACAAAAACAAAACTCCACAGTTTTTGCTTCAGCATCTTCCCCCATCCACCTTCAGTCTCGAACTGCAGCCCACTACAATATCTCACCAGTGAAAACAATGCAAGATCTGAAGCACCCATGACCTATGACAGCATTGTGATAGCACCTCAACCAACAACAGGAACTGAAGATAACAAGCATTTGTCAATGCTGAATGTTGTTTTGCTGGCATTGGCATTGGTAGTGCAGGAGTTAGAGTGATGCATAATAGGAATTGCAGTCAAGTATTGAACTGACGCCAACCCCACCCCCACCCTGCAGAGACTACAGGCATTGGGGTGTGCCTTTGGGTCATTGACCATAACACTCATGCCATTTCACCTCACTCTACCCTGCAGACACCAACAAGTGCTGCAGTGTGCCTTGGGGTCTTTGGGCCTTACGCTCACCCCATTCCATAAGGAAATATGCTGAGATGGGTGCTGTATAGGAGAATGGGGGTGAACTTTGGGGTCGAAGAGTCCACAAGGTACGCCTCAATGCCTGTCACTGGCTGTAGGGTGGGTTGGGGTGGAACAGCATGAGCATTACAGCTGACAATCCCAAGTCACACCCCTGACGCCTGTCAGTCTCTATAGGGTGGGGCGTTACAGTTGAAAACCCTAACAACCTGGGTATTTGCTGCCATTTTCACTCCAGATTTTCAACATGGACTTTCTGTGACCCCACATGAAAAGTGGAACTACCAGTTAGTTAGCCGAAAGATGATTTTGCACAACAACTGAGCCGTTTAGCGCCACAGGTGCAAAAACACATTTTGGGGAGGATGCGAAAAATGACAGCTGTACTGTTCATGAGGAGGTGTAAAAAAATGGCAGTGCTGAAAATCTGGAGAGAAAATATGAAAAACTGTTGAAGTCACGAGCGTGCACAGAAACTGCGCAACATACGCCCATAATGCAATTATTTTACGGATTTATTTGACCAAATTTTCAATATAGGCATTTTGGGACCTCTACTCATGAACAGTGGCACTGTGATTTTGTTAATCTGTCCCGAAAGTTGATTTCCCACACGACTGCGCCATTGTGCGCCAGATGTGCAAAAACACATTTCAGGCAGGATGTGAAAAATGACAGCTGTACTGTTCATAAGGAGGTGTAATAAAATGGCAATGTTGAAAATCTGGAATGAAAATATTAAAAATCGTCAGCGTTACAAGTGTGCATGGAAACTGTGCAATGCACACTCGTAACAAGTCATTTTTTGGAATTTTTTCACCAAATTTGCAACATAGGCTTTTTGGGACCCCATCTCATGAACAGTGGCACTGTAGTTTCATTAATTGGTCCCGAAAGGTGATTCTGCACAGTGACCGCGAAATCACCTTTCAGGACCAAATAACGAGATGACAGCGCATGTGTTGATGAGATGGCATCTCAAGAACCCCATGTTGAAAATTTGGAGCCAAAATTTAAAAAAAAATGGCTGAGATATCTACCTAAGTTAAACCTCCCCCACCACTGATGCCATTATACAGCTTACTGGCATTTCTTCATTTTACAGTTCAGTTTTGAAAAGTCCAAACGTGTTCCCGCTCCATCGAAGATCGCGGCGCAGGACCTCCAAAGGTAAGTATGGGGTGGAGTGGTGGGGAGATGTTATGCGAGAGGGTGGGTGTGGGTTGGGGGATGGGGGCACCATGCACGAGGGACCGTTTTCTTTTTTCAGGTAAAACAAAATGGACATTGTGAGGTTTGTTAGGCACACTGGGGTGGGCTCCCAGTGTGCCACACAATTTGGGGGGGACACGCCGACATAGTGATTGCATCCCCGATGTTGGCTTTCTTTAGGGATTGTGTGACGGTGGCTCATGTTTATTGAAATGTTTCATCAAGAAAGGCACGTATGGGAGGCATGTCATCTCTGCCGCTGCATGATGAGCTTGTCTCTGATTGCAGCGGCAGATTTCTTTCAAGTTGGTGGCACTTTACATAATTTTTGTGTCAGCGCTAGCATGCTGACTAATTGGGGAATGAGAGACGCACCTAATAAGGTTTGCCCTGCATTCGCCAAAACTGACACACCTCTCAATGTGCTACAACTACCAGAAGATGTTGCTTGCACACTCGCAAGACACCATAAAAATGAGAAAAATGCCATGCTACTGTTTGGACGCAGCTGCACTTTTACGTCCAGCGTTACTGTAAAAATAATGAACTATCAGCAGCCACAGCCCAAAAAACAGACACTGTCAACGTCACCATAGACACATCAGATGACTCAGATTCCGCTAAATGGCTACGAACACTACAGAAGCCTAAAAAAAGGGGGGAAAACCCAAAATAACTGAAAACCTCTCAGTTTCCTATTCCAGAATAGAAAACTGACCACAGACCAGCCAGAACTGCTGTATCATTCACCTGTCAAATAGGATCTTTCCATTATTCAGTTCTGAAAAGGACTAAATGAATTATTGATACACACTTTTTTTAAGTTAACGTTCAACATTTAAAAATCTGAACTGTTTAAAAATCTGACCTCTTTTAATGTACTTGTATTTACAACCACATTTAACAATATGACGTGTTAATGTATTTGCAGCACTTTTATCAAGTAAAACTATTACAAATACACTACTACTTCTATCTTTATCCCTTTTCCAGCCGGTCCTGCCCTCGAGCACCCAGAGACCGTAGGGGCTCCGAGCCGCCAGCGGGCGGGCGGCCACCGCATAGCCGAGAAGGGAACCAGGAGGCCGAGAGACGGCCAGAAAGCCGGCCCTGCCCTCGAGCATCCAGAGACCGAAGGGGCTCCGAGCCGCCAGCGGGCGGGCGGCCACCGCATAGCCGAGAAGGGAACCAGGAGGCCGGGAGAGACAGCCAGAAAGCCGGGCCCTGCCTCGAGCACCCAGAGACCGTGGGGTTCGAGCCGCCAGCGGGCGGGCGCCACCGTATAGCCGAAAGGGAACCAGGAGGCCGAGAGACAGCCAGAAAGGTACGGAAAGTCGCAGTTAATCGGAAGGCGACCACCAGCTATGCCTTGCCTCTGATTGCGCGCCTTCCCATTGACTTTGCTTTACTTGCGCCACCAAAACTGGTCGGGATTACTGCTCTTTAAATGTAAAATTTCTAAAGAGGTGCTGTTTTACTTTTATTATTGTACATTTTTGTGAAATGCCTTCTTGCTTGATGACTCTGTGATTACAGTCTTTGGTGAGACTTGTGTTGGCTAGACACTAGGCGTCTAACCTCCACCCAGTCTTTGTTGTGTAAATCTTCTTTTAGCTTCTCTTGCAGATTGCTGCAATTCAGTGCTTTTCTGACTCCCTCTCCTCTGTCCCCTCCTTTCAGCCGGCCCTGCCCTCGAGGCACCCAGAGACCGTTGGGACTCCGAGCACGCTAGCGGGCGGCCACCATAGCCGAAGGGAACCAGGAGGCGGGAGGACCAGCCAGAAGGTACGGGAGTTACAAGCCAATCGGAAGGCGACTGCCAGCTATGCCTTGCCTCTGATTGGTGCGCCTTCCCATTGACTTTTGCTTTACTTACACCACCAAAACTGGTGGATTACTGCTCTTTAAATATAAAATTCCTAAAGAGGAGCTGTTTTTACTTTTATTATTGTACATTTTGTGAAATGCCTTCTTGCTTGATGACTCTGTGATTACAGTCTTTTGAGTGAGACTTGTTTTGGGCTGGACTCAGGCGCTAACCCCCCCACCAGTCTTTGTTGTAAATCTTCTTTCTTAGCCTCTTGCAGATTGCTGCACTAGTGCTTTTCCTGACTGCCCTCTCCTCTGTCCCTCCTTTCCAGCCGGCCCTGCCTCGAGCACCCAGAGACCGTAGGGGCTCCAAGCCGCCGGCGGGCGGGCGGCCACCGCATAGCCGAGAAGGGAACCAGGAGGCCGGGAGAGACAGCCAGAAAGGTACGGGAAAGCCGCAAGCCAATCGGAAGGCGACCACCAGCTATGCCTTGCCTCTGATTGGTGCGCCTTCCCCACTGACTTTTACTTTACTTGCACCACCAAAACTGGTCGGGATTACTGCTCTTTAAATGTAAAATTCTCTAAAGAGGAGCTGTTTTTACTTTTATTATTGTACATTTTTGTGAAATGTATTCTTGCTTGATGACTCTGTGATTACAGTCTTTTGGTGAGACTTGTGTTGGGCTAGACGCTCAGGCACCTAACCCCCCCCCACCCAGTCTTTGTTGTGTAAATCTTCTTTTTAGCACCTCTTGCAGATTGCTGCAATTCAGTGCTTTTCCTGACTGCCCTCTCCTCTGTCCCCTCCTTTCCAGCCGGCCCTGCCCTCGAGCACCCAGAGACCGTAGGGGCTCCGAGCCCGCCCACCGCATAGCCGAGAAGGGAAACAGGAGGCCGGGAGAGACAGCCAGAAAGGTACGGGAAAGCCGCAAGCCAATCGGAAGGCGACCGCCAGCTATGCCTTGCCTCTGATTGGTGCGCCTTCCCCATTGACTTTTGCTTTACTTGCACCACCAAAACTGGTCGGGATTACTGCTCTTTAAATGTAAAATTCTCTAAAGAGGAGCTGTTTTTACTTTTATTATTGTACATTTTTGTGAAATGCCTTTGCTTGATGACTCTGTGATTACAGTCTTTTGTGAGACTTGTGTTGAAGGCTAGACGCCAGGCACAAACCCCCCACCCAGTCTTTGTTGTGTAAATCTTTCTTTAGCACCTCTTGCAGATTGCTGCAATTCAGTGCTTTCCTGACTGCCCTCTCCTCTGTCCCTCCTTTCCAGCTGGCCCTGCCCTCGAGCACCCAGAGACCGTAGGGGCTCCGAGCCGCCAGCGGGCGGGCGGCCACCGCATAGCCGAGAAGGGAACCAGGAGGCCGGGAGAGACAGCCAGAAAGGTACGGGAAAGCCGCAAAATTTTTGCCCCCCCCTTCCCCTCCTGGGTGTTTCTTTTATACACACTTTCCCGCCGAATCTCTTATCCCCGCCCATAGCTAATCTCCTAGCCAATTCCCGAGCTCATTTCTTCACATCACCTTTATTATCTTTAACCCCTACCTACCCTCCACCATGCTACTGTTCCTCCTATTGCTGTTTTGCCTCTCACCTTCCTCGGATCCAGAAGAGGAAACTGAAGCAGCCCATGCCATGGTGATTAGGGGCGAATCATCGGGTTTCCCTCTGCTGTCCCTGTGGATGCCCCTCAATTCCCCAAGTATATACTGCCGCTTCTGCACTGTAATCCTTGGGGTATCCCACAAAAGGCTCACAACCAGTTCAGTACTCCATAAGCCCCTGCTCCATTATTGGCACTATAATGACCCCTTATGCCTGTCCATTAAGCTGGTACTTTATGACAAAATCTATAACCACACAGCAGGATCATCGCCACTATACATTGGATCCCAAGCAAGAAGAGAAAGTCCTCTGACTACTCCTATTCCTATCACTTGGTGCCCTCATCAAACTAATCTTCTTTCTGCTGATCTGTGTTGGCACTGTTGAAATCAACCCTGGACCCACAGAAAGCTCTATCTCCCCAGCTGACTTAGCCTCCATAAATGGCCTGAGTTTTCTTCACATCAACGCCTGCAGCCTCCTAAAAAGTTCTCATTAATACAGGCCTGGGTTGTACACACCTTACCTGACTTTCTGGTTATCTCTGAAACATGGCTCAAATCTGCAACAAAAGACAGTGAAATAAATCTTCCCAACTACCAGCTCTTCAGATCTGACCGTCCATCCAGGGGCGTGGGTAGCCATCTATGTCAAAGCAAACATCTCTGCATCCTGCCTCAATATTACATCACAGCCAAAGGAATTCAATGCTTATCAATTAAAATAACCCTTCCCAACATATCATCTTTTCAAATGATTGGCTGCTACAGGCCCCCTCTGCAGGCCTCAAACTCCTATCCCACCTAGGATCTATACTTAATCTAGGCCCTGAAGACACCATCATTTAGGTGACCTGAATTTAAATTGCTAGCCAATGCATCTGCACCCTGGTAACCTTCTGTGACACTTATGGATACACTCAATTAATCAAAGAACCAACAAGGATTAATCCAAAGAATAATCTCAACAGCACACTCCTGGACATCATGTTGGTAAATAAGCCTCATCTGTATTCTCATGCTGGAGTGCTATTCAGTGACATAAGTGATCACTGTCCCATAGCTGGCATAAGATCAACAATCAAGCCACCCAACCCTGCAAAATTTCTCCCAAGAAGGTCAAAAAAGAACTTTAATATTTCAGGATATCTCCATGATTTGTGCCACACCACACGTTGGCAAGAATTCTATCTCACAGCTTCAATAGAGACAGCTCTTCAGGTTTTAGTGATATTATCATAAGTGCCTCAATATACATGCACCCTCACCAGTGTCAGAACCAAACTCAAATCTTGTCGCTGGTTCTCTGCTGACCTTAATCCAGATTGCTTGCCAGAGATAAACTCTGGAAAAGGGCAAGAAAGACCAAGGATCCAAATGACTGGCTTCAATTCAGAAAAGCCAGAAACTCCTGCACAAAACAAGTGAGAAATGCCAAGGCTGCCTTCTACACAGCTGAATTGGATGCCTCCATCACAACCCTTCCAGGTTCTGGGGTACCATAAAGGGATCCTAGGTCTGCTTCTACCCTGGCCTTACCACCCAAAGTGCACCTAAATAGTGTTGAAATCACTGACAAGCAAGAAATCTTAAATGCCTTCAACGATCATTTCACTACAGCTGCCTAGCTTTCGATTCCTCACCTGCAAACTTAATGAGGTCATCACTAAACTTACATTCTACTGAGGGACAAAAGGCTGCTTCCACATTCTCCTTCAAATCAATACTCTTAAAAGGAAGTAGAAGACCTACTATTCCAACTAGATACAACTAAAAGCGCAGGTGCAGACTCCTGGATCCCTACTTTCAAAAGTAGCATTGCATGCCTTAGCTGCCCCTCACTCACCTCTTCAATCTGTCCCTAGCCACTGGTTCTATCCTCAATATGGAAGACAACTCAAGTGTTTCCACTACTTAAGGCAGGTGATCACATGGACCTCAACAACTATAGGCCCATTTCCATCTTACCAGTGCTGTCCAAAATGCTTGAAAAGTTAGTGAACTTTCAGTTAAGTGCCTACCTTGATACCAATAATCTCCTTAACCCAGCTCAATCTGGTTTAGATCTATGCACAGCACCATCTCTGCCTTAGCAAAGTTACAAATGACTGGCAGACTGCCTTAGACAAAGAGAATAACACCTGTGCTGTGTTCTGGATCTAAGCAAAGCCTTTGACACTGTGGACCATGAACTACTAATCTCTCTGAACTCCATAGGCCTTGACTCACTCTCTCTTAAATGGTTCAGATGCTATCTCTCCGGAAGAATACAACTGGTAAAAAATGAAGGTGACCTATCTACCTCTAAACCACTCCTAAGAGGTGTACCGCAAGGTTCCATCCTGGGCCCCATCCTCTTTGCCATTTACATCAACAATATTGACTCCAATCTCTCACAATCTAATATTCACCTCTTTGCAGATGATACTGTACTATATGTCAGTAATTCCTCACCATCAAAAGCCTGTGAGCTTTTACCGTCTGAGTTCTCCCTCCTACAGCACACCTTACTAGAAAAGAAATTACTACTAAATGCCAAGAAAACGAAAGCTATGTTCTTTGCCACCAAGAGCTGCTCTTCCACTGTCCCATCATTCACCCTCCCACAATTGTCTACCATCCTTGGTGAAAATCTGGAATATGTGGACAAATTCAAATATCTTAGAGTCTGGGTTGACAATAAACTTGACTATACTAGCCACATTGAAGAGCTCCTGAAAAAGCTTAGACAAAGACTTGGCCTATTTTATAGGATCAAACACTACCTGACCAGAGATTCCAAACAAAGGCTAATCCTGGCATCATTCCTATCCCTCACTGACTACGCTGACTTCCTTTATGGTCACTGTTCCCTCTCCCATTTAAATAAATTAGACACCTTGTATCACAGAGCTATTAGATTCATTACAGATCTTCCCTCCAGCACCCATCATTGCTCCCTCTACAATGCAGTCAGTTGGACATCCCTACAACATAGAAGAAACAAAAATGCTGCTGTCTGGATCTACAAAGCTCTGACAAACAAACTCCCTTCCTACATCTCAGATTGTTTCAACTGATCACATCCAGGCCTTACACCCTAAGGATCAATAAACTCATCATGCTGAAGATTCCTATCACCTGCACCCGTATGGAAGGGCTGCAATCAGCTATTCCCTAGCACTTATCTGGAATTCCTTCAAAAGACCTTGAAATTGGATACCCTCATTCCTTTAACATCCTTCAAAAACTGTACACTACTCTTTCCCAGAATCATGCAACTGCTTCCATAAGGCCTAGTCCTCTCACACCCCTTCTTCCCTACCCCTTTTATACTACCCCTATTTCTTTATTGTTCTTCTAGCTTGTTCTCCAACCTACTTGTACAAAATGCCCCCCAAGTCCCATTACCTAGCTTTATCCCTACAATACTGTTTGTTTCTTTCCTTTTAATATGATCTAGGTCCAATGTCATTTTGCGTTGTATATATGTAAATATTTGTATATCTGTCTCATTCATAAATCTTTGTATTTGTGTTCATTCAGTACCATGTTTTTGTGTAAAATTTGTAACCTTATATTGTTATGACCACTCAGGTCCATCTTGTAAATGAGCTGTGCTCAATGATGTTCGCCTGAATAAATAAAGATTTTGATTGATTGATTGATTTATTCTCCAACATTTTAAAAACCATACAGTACACTATAAAAAAAAAAAATATGGATGACCATACACAACTCGCCTTGTGTTTCCATCTCAGGGTTGAAATAACAGCAACTACCTCTAGAACTTTGTTCTTGAGGTCCATACGCTGTTATCTCAACCCCTTGATGGAAACACAGGCTTGTTGTGTATGGTCATCCATACATTATTCCTCATATAATAAAGCTACTTGGGTTTTGCCAACATGTCCCAGATCTGGTTTATAATATACATGTAAACCGAGTACACATATTGTTGTATCATTTGAAACCTGGCACTGGCATTCTAGCACTGGTTCTGGTTCAGGTACTGGTTCTGGGTAACACCCCCTCCGAATCTCCAGTCTCCTCATTCTCGGTTCCCAGTTTCCAGCAGAACATTTGCAGTTGGCAGCAACAGTCCTCAGATGCACAAAATCCACCCAGATTTGAAGTTTGGAACCTACTATTTTTTATTGCTCACAAATCCAAAGAAATGCTGCACTTTGGACAAAAAGGCACTGTCCAAACATAGACAAATGCTGCTACAAACACATTTATTGAACAAATCAATTGAATCAAATGGACAGTGGCTACCACCCGTGTTGGGACCACTAACCCAAGCACTTCATCAATACGGCTTCAATAGTTTTTGTAGCAGTGTTTATCTACGTTTGGACGGTGCCTTTTTGCCTGGAGCACAGCATTTCTTTAGATCTGTGTATGTGCTTGGAGTTAGCCCCCCTTAATGCTTTTAGCCCCCCCCTTTCATGCTTGCACCCCTCCGGCCACAACTGAGGTGCAGCTGGTCTCTTGGAACTGATATTTTTTTTACCTCTGAGAACTGTTTCATTAGAAAATGATGTTTTTTTCCCTTAGACTTACTCTGTCCACATGTTTTATTACTGCTACAAAGTCATCATCATCCCCTGCATATAATTTCAGAACCTGTTGTTGATGATATGGGGAGATGATTTTGATTTTCAGGTGCAAAGGGTAATGGGAATGGATGGAGTCCAAGTGGCAGAAAGATTGATTTGAGACAGATGTCTTTAGCAATGAAGAATAGAACGTCCAGAAATTTACCATTTATGACCTGATGAAGCCTTAGCAGCGAAGCACTGGGGTTTACGTAGCTGGCTCGAGGACTGGGGTAGGTCTGTTTAAATATTTTTGCCACTCGCACTTTATGGACTGAGGTCTGAACCCTTTTTATTGGAATGTATGAGAGTTGTGTTTAAAATAAAAGTGATTTTTTTTGTAACCTGACAAACTGATATCTCTTTGTTATCCTTCAATTTTTTTATTATAGGACCTATCCCTGCTGCTCACCTTTTACCCATAGCAATACGCTGGCTAGTACATGGTAGTTCAAATAGGTGATATACCCACAATAGATTTAAGGAGAGGTAGGTCACATAGGACAAGCTATTTCATCTCTGAGAAACATTCCCCACTTCCCCTTCCCCCACTCCACTTCACCTTTTAGTATTGCTATTTACTGCACAACTAGTGTATGTTGCTGCATAGCATATATCAACCAAGTGTGCCATCTAGACGTAAATGACTCTATCTGTGGTTACGCCCGCAAGTGATGCGCTCCATCTTGCATAAATGACTGACTGTCTCTCTCTACTCTATAGCCCTGGTATGTGATCAGTGAGCCAATTTCTGGTAAGGCACTTCTTGGAAGCTACTAACAATATACCCAAAAGATATTTGGCCTGCCTACCTCTTGCGTGTTTGAGATACTGGTGAAGAAGATATATTTCAGCAGTCAAAGTAAAAGTAGGGGACAGTATGTCTTTAGTGGCCTATTCCAATTCCCAGTGGAAGGCTGTAAGACAGGAGCAGGATCATATAATATGTGTGTGCGCGTTGCCCTCCTCTCTCCACAGCTCCTCCAACAGGTAGCACTGTGCCACCCATCAAACCTAGCCGTGCAAAAATATCCCACCAAGTGCTTCCTAGCATGTTCTCTTCACTTATGGAAGGATGTGACTCACCCTACCTCTTGGCACCCCCAGGTCCCAATGTTGCTTATGTGATGATTTCCCCAGTTCCTCTGCCCACCTGGAAGCTATATAAAGAGTAGTATAAGACTGAGAGTCCTGTAGGGATCTATATATGTGGGTGATGAGGTTTGAAGTTTGGGGTTGCAATAATACTGATGTTATTATGGAGGGGGTATCTGATCTCTGGGGAATGAGTTTCTAAGAAAAGGCACACCTGAAGGTATCTAAAAAAGTCTTATGCACTGAGGTCATATTTGGTCTGCAAATCCACAAAGGAGAGCATCTCAGAGCCTTTGCAGAACTGTGCGAGGTAAGTCCTCAATGCATCCACCTACGGAATGCAGGGTCCAGGTGTGCCGGGTATAAATCGTGAAGCACTGCTAATAGGATTTCCATTCCTTACTGCCCAACTCAATTTTGTCAACAGCTTCCCCTTTCTACGTAGAATGGTTCCTTCTAACTCCTTATTCACCTTTCTAAATTTGATGTTTTTAAACATTCTACCCTCCTAGACCACCTCCAATACTATGCAGTTACCCTGGGTACCTTTTCTCCTGGTTCTGCTCACCTAACTAATCACACTATTTCTGCTGGTGGCTTTGCCTCTACAACTAGACCTCTACGAGGTTTCTTAGTCATCTGCTCTTTTCAATCTATATTATCCTGGAACTGGTGCTCTCAAACTAAGAACTAAGTGAAGATAAGTGAAAGCTCCCCTCACAGCAAGAGACCAAATTCTGTGTGGTTCAAAATCCCTCTTAGAGTCAGGTGCCAAAAATCTTAGATGTTGGTTCTCTACTTCAGA
Organism: Neoceratodus forsteri; assembly: GCA_016271365.2. Lineage (NCBI taxonomy): Eukaryota > Metazoa > Chordata > Ceratodontiformes > Ceratodontidae > Neoceratodus > Neoceratodus forsteri. Next base: position 703,350,749 of record CM028135.1, on the reverse strand, counting down.
AAGGCAGATTTTGGCATGATGGAGGAAACTGTGGAGACCAATCTCCAAGGGGTACGGCACATTAAGGGGGTGTAGGAAAAATGGCAAACCATCAAAAGGGAAGTACTGAAGCAGGTCGGACAGAAACAGAGTTGTTAGAGGCTGATATGGTTCTCCAAGTAGGTGAGGAAGGTAGCAAGAGTAAAACAAGTTGCGTTCAAGAGACACAAGAGTGATCAATCAGAAAGTAATAGGGAGGACTAACAGGATAAGCTTAATGAGGTAACGCAATTGTGAGAAAGGCTAAAGCAGAGGCAGACCTCTGGATTGAGGAGTGAGTGAAAGTCAATGACAAGGATTGCAAAGATGTGAAGGCCACAACAAGGCCTTCTTCAGGTATATAAGTGAAAACAGGAAAAAAAAAGTGGGTACAGAAAGGTTATCACAGTGGTCAGAGTGGGTAGTAAATGACCATGGTAAGGCAGATGTACTGAATGAATATTTCTATTCAGTTTTTACTAAGGAAAGGGATGGACTGCTGTCAGAATATGGAGTACATAAGACTCAGGGGCTTGGGCATAAATTGGAAGTGGGTCATATCACATCAGTCAGGATAATTAAGGGGCTTAGGGTGCTAAAAAGTTAGCAAGTCAAGCAGCCCATATGGGCTGCATCTCAGGGAACTTAAGGAAGTGGGGTGGGCACTGGCTGCACATCTGGCTGAGATTTTCAACTCCTCACTGGAGATGAGAACAGTCCCAGCAGATTAGAGGAACGTGGATGTAATACCCCTCCACAAGAGGGTGAAGAAAACGGTGACCCGGGAACTAGAACCGAGTGAGCCTGAACTTCACTTTGGGCAAGCTGCTCAAGCAGATGGTGGAGTTCCTAGAAGTGAATGACCTACAAGAGGCAGCATGGCTTAGTACAGGGGAGGTCATACCAGACTACACTCACTGACTTCTTCAATGTAATGACTCAGGCAATGGACAAAGGTCGGACGGTTGATATCCTCTATCTAAACATCAGCAAGGCTTTTTTACTTAGTGCCATATAGAATGCTGTTGAAGGATCCAAGCCCGGTGGTGTGAGGGGTTAAGGCACTGAATGCCTTACCTCCTGCCACATCGGCGACCCATGTTCAGAAACACGGGTTGCTGGGGATTGGTGGGGTAGGAGAGGACTGAGCATCCCAGAGACTACTCTCTTCTCTGGGGAAGGGGTGGCCAGCTGACTCAGCCTTTGACTGCCACTAGGTGGAGGCCTGGTAGTAATGCAGGCAATAAATGTCTTGAAGGGAGTGGCCGTGGTTCCGCAGGGTGTGCACGCCTCCATGTGCATGTCCTGATGTGCCGCCAAAGCAGAATTATCTGGGAGAAAATGGAAAAAGGGATCCAAAGGCTGACCACAGCTCCGTGCAACTCCCTGGGTCCACCATCCGAATACCTGAAGCAACTCAGGGCTATGGACCTGGGTGAGGATGAGGGCCCTCCATCTCCAACCTCACTATAGGGAGAAAGCTGTGGGAGTTCACTCCAGGTAGGTCCGGGGTGGGGGGTAGGTGCCAGCTTGGGGGGGGGGTTAGGAACAGATATGGGGTCTGTAGAGGGGTAAAAAGCTATATGGAGAAAAAAAATGTCAGTGAAGAAGTTAGGGGACCTAAGGATGGTGGTGGGTCTGACAAGGTGGACTGTGTGCTGGCTATGTGGAAGGACCCAGACATTAGTGGTAGATGGCCAACACTCAGGAGGGAGGGGAGTGACTAGTGAGGTACCTCCACAATCAGTCCTGAGACCTAGTCTCTTGACATAAAGCAAGTGATACAGAGCAAAATGAACCTGTTTGCCTATTATAATAGTGTATGCAAAACAGTGGACAGTGAGGAATAAATCAGGGATATGAAAACAGATTTCAAAAGGTTACAGCAATGCTCCAGGATCTGGCAACTTAGATTCAATGCAAAAAAAAGAATGCAGTTATGCACAGTGACAGAAACAATCTCAAAACTGTGTACTGGCTAGGGGAGTAAGAGTAGCCCAAACAAAAAAGGACAGGGACCTCAGGGTGTCATATGTCATAACTGAAGGACACAGCCCAGTGCAGCAAGGCACATGGGAAGTCCAACAGGATGTTAAACTGGGTAGACAGTCAACCAACATACAAGTGCTACGAGGGTCCACATTAGGAGGGTCATCGATATAAACTGATGGGAGCCGGACTTTAAGAAGGATGTGAGGAATTACTTCTTCATAGAAAGAGTGGTGAACCAATGGAATGTCGAAAGTGGTGGAAACAGAAACTGTAGCAGGCTTCAAGTGGGGTGTGGGACACACATAAGGGGATGGTGAAATGGACAGGAGGGTGGGAGGGGAGCTAAGCTACTACTAGGGAGCACAACCAAGCCCGCTCAGTATTAGGCTGATGTGGCATTAGGTAGGCACAGAACAGACTGGCTGAACCTTGGACTTTTTCTGCCTGTAACATTTGCTATTTCTATGATGGCACAAGGGTGGATTTCTTTAGCAGAAACCTGAGTGATTGCATCAGAGATAAAGTTATCTGAAGTGCAACCCTTATTTTCTCCTTTGTTTTCCCTTCAAAAAACATAACCGTATATACAGGTGAAAACCAGAACATTTTGCCTTTTGAGAGCGACTGTTACCACAAAAAGGGATTTTATAAAAACCTGTGGAGCTGATGTTATGTCAATTGGCATTACTCTGAACTGGTACTGACTTGCACCTATTGTAAACAAACTATATTCTATGACTTACTCTTTTAGGAATATGGAAGTAAGCATCTTTTAAGTCTTGGGAACATAAACGATCCCAAGCTTGGAGTGATGGAATTATGTTTTTAAGGTTACCATCTTGAATTTTTTCTTCCTCAAGTACTTGCTTTGAATTGTTAGATTCAGAATTGGCTGCCACTCTCTCTTTTCTGTACGGAGTACCCTGAAAATAACCCCGGGCTCGTAGTTCTTTGGTGCTGGTTTCACTGCATTCAATAATAACAATTGGCTCACTTCTAAGTTCTGACTATAGTAGTAGTAGTGGCGGTTTCAAGTCTGGAAAATTTGAGTATTTCGACTTGAGCAGCTATAGGACTGACCAAAAAGAGAGGATCAGTCCCTCGCTTTTTACCTCCAGTACACACTTGTCTGGATAATTTTTCTTCACTCTTGAAGATGATAAGTAAGGTGGTCCCCTACTGGTGGAAGTTAAAGAGAAGAAACAAGGGCACAACAGTCCAGGATTAACCTTTGGCAGGGCTGGAGGATTAGAAACAGTCTGTGATTTTCTTCCTCCCCTTCCACCATCTCTGGTACTGTGCTACAATAACCCATTTGAAAGTAGGACTATACTAATAACCCTTCCCTAAGCCTACCCTCCTTAAGGTTTGAAATACTTACAACCTCTGTTTTCCTGTTTAGTCAGAGTCAACTCCATAGACTTTTGTTTATTGACCTTTTCCATGTAAACCTGTTTTGTTTCCAAAAAGGCAATCACCTTCCAACCAGAAATCTGATGCTTTTTGTTGCAAATTGTCAGACATATTCATGGTTCTGAACTATGCAAACTTTCTCATGACCAATGCATTACTGACCACTCTGGAAACAGGGTAATTTAGATCCACAGTCGTGTGAAATTGCAGCTTCGAAACCTTCAAACCAGCTTTTAGTACATGCATCATGAGTCCACTATTCTTACAGTAAAGATTCACATAGAGGCAGAACTGATGACCATTAAGAAACTGATCATTAAATGTGTAACTCACACAGGATGTTTGCCTTAGGATCAAAGAGCCTACAAAGTAAGATTTCTTTCAATAAGAAATCAATTTTTCTCTGGAATCAGTTGGGGGGCAAAGACAAGGCAGGAATGCCTTTTTTCACAGACTGCAGTGTAAATCCCTCAGGAGATGAGTGCACAAATAAAAAAACTGTCTTGATGGGAACCACCCTAAGTGTTATGCCTCATTTAAATATCTCAGCATCACCTTGGACCCATGCCTTAATTTCTCCAATCATAACCTGGGTACTTGCCGTGCAGCAAATGTCAAACTGGGTATGCCATATCGAGCCAAACACTGCCTGACACCAGTTGCATGCCTAGCCTCTGCTGGAGGCGTCCTTTTCACTACCCTTAGCTATGGGTTAACTATTTTCTAACTGACCCCCAAATCCTTCTTATCAAAATGGGATGTCGATTACAACAATGTCTGCAGATTTGCCCTCTCCCTACACCAAAGAACACACACTGTGACCTCAATAGCTAACCCGGATGGTTAGCTCCATCAAAGAACTGTATGTTTACCCTGGGGTGTTTTACTGATAAGATAAGAAGAAATGGTTTCCCAGCTCCCCTTGCAGCCCTCTTAAATTTCTCACACCTTAGATCAGGGTTTCTCAAATGGTGAGACCAGCCTCCTGGGGAGGCCCCAACCTGTTCCAGTTGAGGCTCAAGCAAGCCTTAAAATATACTATATTGAAATGTCAAGTTTTGGATGCTTCGTGTGAAAGCATGCAGCAAAGTGAAAGCGAATAATGGCATGCAAATTTATGTACAAAATGGTTACCAGGAAAGACGCGCTCAACAAACACTTGTTTCCTGGTATGACATGGGAGAAATACAATTCTTAGAAACTGTGCAAAACAAAATTCAAAATAATGCAAATCAATAGGAACAAAATAACAACTGACCCATTATACTGGCTGCAGAAAAGCACAAATACAAAGGCTAAGTAGAGAGATACTAGGAGCAAGAGCAGGAGGGAGCAAAATGGTCCCATGGAAGGTGTTTAAGAGCAGGGTAAAACTGACAAAAGAAAGCTATCTGACTCATGGAGGTATTGCAATGAGGGGTAAATAAAGTCCCAAAGTCAGAAGTGTAGAGCAAGTAGGCTGACCTGGGGAGGGGGGATTAAAGAGAGGGAGAATAATATGTTCAATAAAATGAACTACTCAAATGCACTTCATTGTATTATTCCAGTAATGTGCACAGTATGATAGTTGTTCTCACTATGGGGAGGCCCAAAATTATTTCTATACTAGAGGGAAGCTCAAGATGTTTTCCAAGGCTTGGGGGAGGCTCACTATGACAAAGTGTGAGAACTCCTGCCTTAGATCAAATGACAAGTCCCTGATGATTGTCCCTAAAACCTCCACTAACGTGGGGGACCAAGCTGTCTCTGTTACCGCTCGGAGGCTGTGGAATTATTTTCTGTCTTCTATCCAAGGTTTCCCCTCACATCTACCATTCAAAAGATCCCCTGGGGCTACCTATAAGTTTGCTCAAGCTGTACCTGCACTTGATCTAAATCATGTCACTTGTTTTGCTCTGATCTTGTATATTTCAGCTCTGACACCTTGTTCTTGAAATTTTTTGCTCACTGATTATCAGAAGCTGCCTCTGTATCATTACTATTGACATAGCACTTCATTTTGTCCTATGCATTTGTGGTGTAACCTCCTGGGCTGTACCTGAAAATAGGCACAAAGGTGTTTAGTGTACTTACTTAATCAATAAAAGCCTAAGAATAAAACTCTGCACTCTCTCTAGGTGCAGCCTATCTTTTTTCAATTTTCTTATCAAGCACTGTAGCAGAAGCAGGTTTCTGGAAATGTTCTTAAGGTAATTCCTTAAGTTCTACACTTTTAAGAAGAGACACCTTTTTTGAAGGAGTTGATCTCAAATTTTTGAGAAAAAAAAAACAGTTATATAAATACTGTAACAGTAGATTTTTGAGAGACTCTCTTTCATCAGGCCACACCTACAGAACTTATAGCCACCAGGCACGAGAACCACATGGAAACTTTTGCAAGCAGTCAGTCAGAGGCCGCCCAAAACGATGACAGACGTCAGTGTGTACATAAATGTGGACAACCCATCCTTTCCTGAGTTCCCCACTAAAGATCATGTTCAGAGGACCTCTCTGTAGGTAACCAGGAGAGAACCCACCAGTCAGTGAACCAGGCAAAGCAGAAGGCTGGAAAATGCAATAATGGAGATAGGAGCACAAAGAAATCCAGTGCTGCAGTCCAAAAAAGGAAAAGGGGGGAAGTAAGGCGGGACGGCATGGCCTGATGAAAGAGATTCTCTCAAAGATCTACTGTTATAGTAAGTACGTAACAGTTCTATCTTCTTTGAGGATCTCTCTTTCATCAGGCCACACCTATGGAACGAGTACCAAGCAGTACCGAAAAGCTAGCAGTTTGGGTGACAGAAGTCTATAGGCTTATGAAAACAGGCCTAGAAGTACAGCAAGGCCAAACCCAGCTTGTCTGTGAGAGATAATGGCCACACTGTAGTGCTTAGTGAAGGTGCGGACAGTACTCCAGGCAGCAGCTGCACAGATCTCTGCAGCAGACACATTTCTAAAATAAGCAACAGAGGTGGCCATGGCTCTGTTGGAATGACCACGAACTACAAGTAAGCATTAATCCATGACAAAGGAGGGCTCTACTAGGGAATTAATGCCTGGTTGGGGAACAAGGCTGCAGGCTGAGTGCCTCCAACTAACAACCAGGCATTGATTCCCTAGTAGAGCCCAACTTTGGTGTGGATCAATGCGCTTGTAACATGGCAGGTGCAAGGTAACTGTTGTTCAAATAGTGTTTAAGGTACAATGAAAGAAAGATGAGGAAAATCAGTACTTTAACTTGAGAAATCATGCTTCTGCTCTGTCCGTTTGAAAGGTTGTCTAGATCTGGAACATGTGCATGCACGTTGGATAGTGGACATACATTAATGTAGTGCCTGACAATTTGTTACACCTACTAACTTTACATTAAGTTGAAAAACAGACATAAACGTCAATAATTGTTATTTGTAGTGCACGGTTCTAATATTTTGCCCTCCGTTGTTAGATTAGACTAATGCATCAGAGTACTGCACTGTGGGGGAAATGCACATTTCCATATTTAACTATGCACCACACAAGATGGCCACAGAAAATTACACTCTACATATTTAAGCACTGTGCTGATTTCCTTTGCAAAAGTAACTTTGCCATGCCTACTTGTGCTATTGTCTGGGCGATCTCTGCTCTTATCACGATGTGACTGCTTGAGTCACTGACGTCCATCAGGTAGGTGGGTGGGTGGGAGACAACAGCACAGAGATAATCCAACAGAGAGAGCAGTGACCGGAGAGTTCATGAGCTTGCTCCTGACAGCGATCCACAATGGGCTTGCTGAGGTCATCCGTGAGCGCGATCCTGTTCCCAAGTGTGATCTAATTATTTCTTTAACGCGGTCCCGACTTCACTAGCATTCAATAGCGAGCATTACTAAGGAATTAATACCGGCTTGAGTTTGTGTTACATGCTGGGTTTCGGCGAATGGAATTACGGTATTGTACTATTAGATTTCTTGCCATGTTACAAACAACAGGAAGTTCCATACTGTACTTCCTGTATAAAAATGTAATAAAGTTTCTTAGCCATTTGGACAAGCACTGTTTAGAAACTGGGGTGCCCTCATTCCCTAGGGTGAATAAAACAAAAAGCTGGGAGGACTTCCTACAGTTCTTTGTACAGTGTGTGTAGTACCTACAGTGGCGTGAAAAAGTATTTGCCCCCTTCCTGATTTTCTCTATTATTGCATATTTGTCACACTGGATGTTTTCAGGTCTTTAGACAAAATATAATATTAGATAAAGGGAACCTGAGTGGACAAATAACACTTTTTTTTTTTACTTATTTCATTTATTTAATGAAAAATGTTAACCAACACCAACTGGCACTGTGTGAAAAAGTAATTGCCCCCTAGTTAAATCAACCCAATTAAAGGGATAATTAGAGTCAGCTGATTGAACACAGCCAGGCTTGATTACAGCCAGCCCTGCTCAATATAAACCTCACTTATTTTGGCCCTTACCATCAGAGTCACATTGCCAGCACAAAGATTCAACAAGCACATTATGCCATGATCAAAGGAAGTTCCTGAAAAGATCAGAAAAACATTGTGTTGCCCTCTATCAGTCTGGAAAGGGTTACAAAGCTATTTCTAAGGCTCTGGGACTCCATCGAACCACAGTGAGAGCCATATTCTCCAAATGGAGAACACTTGGAACAGTAGTGACCCTTCCCAGGAGTGGGCGGCCTGCCAAAATTACTCCAAGGGCGCAGTGTAAAATCATCCAAGAAGTCTCAAAGGATCCTAAAACAACATCCAAAGAACTGCAGGCTTCTCTTGCCTCAGCTAAGGTCAGTGTTCATGACTCCACAATCAGAAAGAGACTGGGCAAAATGGGCTTCATGTGAGAGTAGCAAGGCTAAAACCACTGCTAACCAAGAAGAACATAAATGCTCATCTCTCATTTCCCAAGAAGCACCTGGATGATCCACAAGCCTTTGGGAAAATGTTCTATGGACAGATGAGTCCAAAGTGGAACTTTTGGACAACATGGAACCCATAATGTCTCGTGTAAAGCAAACACAGCATTCCACAGTAAGAACACCATACCAACAGTCAAACATGGTGGTGGTAGTGTGATGGTGGGGATGCTTTTGCCTAAGGACCTGGATGACTTGCCATAATTAAAGGAACCATGAATTCTGCTCTGTACCAGAAAATTCTTAAGGAGAATGTCCAGTCATCCTTCCGTCTAGCTGAAGCTGAAGCGTAGTTGGGTCATGCAGCAAGACAATGATCCAAAACACAAAAGCAAGTCCACATCAGAATGGCTAAAAAGAAGTAAAATTAATGTTTTAGATTGGCCTAGTCAAAGTCCAGACTTAAACCCAATAGAGATGCTGTGGCAGGACCTGAAACGAGCAGTTCATGCTCGAAAACCTACCAAATGTTACTGAATTAAAGCAGTTCTGCGAGGAAGAGTGGGTTAAAATTCCTCCACAGTGATGTGAAAGACTGATATTTAATTATAGGAAGTGTTTGGTTGTAGTCATTGCAGCTAAATGTGCGAACCAATATTAAGTGAGAGGCAATTACTTTTTCACAGTGCCAATTGGTGTTGGTTAACTTTTTTCATTAAATAAGTGAAATAAAAAAAAAAAACAAGTGTTATTTGTTCACTCAGGTTCCCTTTATCTAATATTACATTTTGTCTAAAGACCTGAAAACATCCAGTGTGACAAATATGCAATAATAGAGAAAATCAGGAAGGGGGCAAATACTTTTTCACGCCACTGTAGGTATTCTATGCACATCTAGAGTATTAATCAATGCTTTTCCTGGATTGGCATTCTCTGGATAATACACTGGTAGGTGGATGATTTGATCTAAAGTAAACTCAGAGAGAAATTTAGGATTAGTATGCAAAGACACCCTAGCTTTTTGGAAAATCAAAGAAGGAGGCTCACACATTGGGGCCTGAAGCTCAGAATTCCTTTTAGCAGAAGTGATGGCAACTAAAAATAATGCTTTCCAAGAGAGAAAGTGTAAGCCACAAGTCCTGGCTGTCTCAAAAGGAGCCCAAATAAGCTTTTCCAAAATATAATTCAGTCCCCGAGCTGGGATTGAAGATAGGAGGCTTTAGATGTAGAATGCCTCTCAAGAACATGTGAGCTAGCTCCAGCTGAGCAACCGTATGGCAATCTACAGTATAGGCACATGGAAGGCTGATATGGCAGCCAGGTGCACTTTGATAGAGGAATACTACAGGCCTGAATCCCATAAGGACATCAGGTATTCTAGAACCAGATTAACTTGACAGGTAAATGGATCCAGCGTATATAAAGCAGACTAAAATGCAAACCTCTTCCACTTCATGGAGTAAGTAGCTCTGGTGGATGGTTTTCTGGCAGCCACCAGTACATCTGAAACTTTTTATGACACCCCAAATTGAGCTATGGCTATGCCTTCAGGAGCCATGCATGCAGATGCAGAGACTTCAGGTCTGGATGGACTAGGGTTCCCTGTTCCTGTAACAATAGATCCTTGCACAGGGGCAGAGGTAATGAGGGTTCCACTACCAGCTGTTGCAGAAGAGGGAACCAGATCTCCAGAGGCCATAGGGAAGCAATGAGTATTAGAACTGTCCACTCCATTGTCAGTTTGAGTTGTACTCTCTGAATTAGAGAAATGGCATACAGAAAAGAACAGTTACGTACTCACCATAAAGTACAGTTATGTAAGAACTTACCATACTGTAACAGTAGATCTTTGAGAGGAGCTCTTGCAGCAAGCAATAACCATAAGAACTGAGCCGCAAGGTGCTAGAACCACATGGAAAACTTCTAGCTAGCAGTTTACAGTGGGAGACCACCCCTGATGTCAGCACACCGACGTCCGACCTATGGTATAAAAGGGCCGGTCCCCCAGCCCATCCCCAGTTCTCCCGCTGGAAACCCCAGCATGTACAGAAATTGGAGAACTGAGGAGGATCCTTTTTAAATAAGGAAAGCAGAAAAGCTGCGATGGAGAAACAGCAATCAGGGGGAAGTAGGGAGGTAATGCAGTGCCTGCTGCAAGAGTTCCTCTCGAAGATCTACTGCAACAGTAAGTTCTTACATAACTGTACTATCTTACTTCAAGGGGGCTCTTGCAGCAGGCAATAACTATAAAGACTGAATCCCAAGCAGTAGAGGAATAGACTCAGTGGACTGTGAGGAGGACAACAGCAATCATAGGGAACTTTATAACAAAAGGCCCTGAAGGACTGAAAGTCCAAAACTGGCTCTACGCCTGGAGACAATGTCCAAACTGTAACGCCTAATGAAAGTATGGACAGAACTCCAAGTGGCAACTTTGCAATTGTCTGCAGCAGACACAATTCTGAAGGAGGCAGTCGAGGTAGCCATACCACTGGTAGAATGACCTTTGACCTGGCCTGGCAAAGGCTTGTCGTACTTGCAGTAGCAATAAACAATGCAATTAGCTAACCACTTAGATAAACACTGTTTGGAAAAAGGAACCCTTCTTTCCTGGGAGCAAATGAAACAAACTGTATACATTGTCTGAAAGGGCGGGTGCAGTCCAGATAGAAATGGAGCACCCAATGAACATCTAGAGTATGGAGTAAAGCACCCCCTCCCCCGATTACAATATAGGAAAATAAACAGGAAGGTGGATAGACTAATTCAAAGTAAACTCAGACATCACCTTAGGCAAAAACTTAGGATTGGTCCACAAAGGTACCCCGTCTCTGTGGAAAATCAAGTAAGACTCTTTACACATCGGAGCCTGAAGCTCGGAAATCCTCTGAGCTGAAGCAATGGCAATTAAAAACAACACTTGCCATGACAGAAAGTGCAGCTCGTAGCTTGCACAGGTTCAAAGGGAGGAAGAGTGAGCCTCTCCAAAATAAACAACACATGCCATAGCGAGACTGGGTCTCTAATGGGAGGTTTCAAATGAAGAATGTCCCACAAGAAGGTGCGGGCCAGGTCCAATTGGGCAATATTTTTGCCGTCAATGAGTGCATGGTACTCAGAAATGGTGGAGAGGTGCACCTTGATAGAGAAGTAGCCCAGACCGGAGTCTGAAAGGGAAAGGAGGTACTCCAGGATGAGATTCACTGGACAGGTGAAGGGATCCAAATGCCAGGCCGTAGCCTAGATGGAGAACTGCTTCCACTTCATGGCGTAAGTGGCTCTGGTGGAAGGCTTCCTAGCAGCCACCAGAACATCTGCCACCCTAGAAGAAACCCCAAGTGTGTGATGGCTAAGTCTAAAGGAGCTATGCATGGAGAAGAAGAGACTTGAGGTCCAGGTGAATCACAGTGCCCTGCTCCTGGGAGAGCAGGTTGAAGCAAAGAGGCAGGGGAAGTGGAACAATGGGAACCATATCTGGCATGGCCAGTAGGGAGCTATCAAAATCATCTCAGCCCTCTCTGACTGCAGCTTGTGAAGAACCCTCTGCAAGAGCAGAAAGGAGGAAAGGCATACAGAAACCTCCTGTCCAAAAGAGGGTCAACGTGTCTCGCCAGAAAACACCAGGCCCTGGATCGAGCAAGCAGAAATTGGGCAGTTTTACTTTGAATGGGGATGCAGTGGTCCAACTTGGGATGACCCCACCTGCCGAAAAGATCCTCGGCCATGGAGGATAGGAGCTCCTACTCGTGTGTCTTCAACTTGGACCTGCTTAGGTTGTCAGCCATGACATTTTGGATGTCTGGAACATGAACCGCCACTGGAATCGGGTCGTGTTCTATGGCCCAGTGCCAAATTCTCATGGCCTCTCTGCACAGCAGGTACGAATGAGTCCCCCCCTCTGCTTGTTGAGGTAACAGACAACTGACATGTCTGTCTGAATCATGAGAGGGCCCAGGAGAAGATAAGTCTGAAAGGCCTGAAAAGCAAGAAGGAATGTGCGCATCTCTAGCATGTTGATGTGGAGATGCTGTTCTTGCTGAGACCGAGTTCCTTGGGTCTGACGGTCTGGCACTCTGCTAATTGGGCACCTCAGCCCAGACTGGATATGTCTGTCTTGAGAATCTGGTGTGGAGATTTCACCCAAAAGACAACAACTCTGAGGAGGTTGGAGGGGTTCAGCCACCAGGACGTCTGTCGCACAGGGTTGGATACAAGGATCCCTGTTCCAAACTTTCTGTGCGCTGGTCCCATTAAACCCAGATGGTCCACTGAGGCACCCTCATGTGCAGGCAGGCTAGAGGAACAGTAACTATGGCCACCGCCATGTGCCCCAAGAGCCTGAGGAATGATCTGGCTGGGACTTCATGTGACAAAGATACCAATTGAGCCAGTGATCTCAGATGGTCTGCTCTGTCTGGAGGCAGGAAGGCCTTGCTCTGAGCCAAATCCAAGATCACGCCGATGAACTGCAATCTTTGACTTGCCAGATGGAGGACTTGGGCTGGTTCAGGGTGATGCCCAGCATCTGAAACAAACTGAAGGTGATCTCCATTGTCCAGAGCTGCTGGTCTCTGGAGGGGGCTGTGAGAAACCAATCGTCCAGATAGGGGAAGATATAAAGACCTTGCCTCTGAGGGCCACAGCAATTACTGCTAGGCAGTTAGTAAAGACTGAATCAGGAGAGGGCCAAGGAGAAGATGAGTCTGAAAGGCCTGAAAAGCAAGAAGGAATGCTTGCATCTCTAGCACGTTAATGTGAAAATGCTGTTCTTGCTAAGACCAGGTCCCTTGGGTCTGATGGTCTGCTAAGTGGGCACCCCAGCCCAGACTGGATGCGTCTGTTATACAAATCTGACATGGAGGTTCCACACGGAAGGGAACCCCTCTGAAAAAATATGCCACGCATCACCAGCTTTCTGCTCCTGCTCCTCACTCACCCTCTCCCTTCATTACTCTCCTCAAGTCCCAAAGATTCTTTTCCACTAATCAACCCCCCCCCCCATACTTCACCCCCCTCCTTATCACTTAGTCTCAACCCTTTCAGCATTAGTCGCGCACCCTGGACTTCTCCCAGCTACTCTCTGGAAACATATCTCCCTCATCTTCATCATCCTCCCAAAGCCTCCTACCCACTCTCCCTTCCTTTCTCCTCCTGTAAATGCCTACTGCCTTCTCTTCTCCTGCTCTACCTTTTAATCTCTGGTGACCTAGAACTCAACATGGGCCATATCACCCCCTCACCAAGTTATCAGCCCAAAAAAGGCCTCCGCATCTATCATGTCAATGTGCATAGCCTCATTCCAAAAATTGATTCACTAAAAGTCTAGCTATCCCCAAACCCCCTAGATGTAGATGTCCTCTGTGTCTCTGAATCGTGGCTTTCCTTCTGCACCTCAAAGACTGCGATCTAGCCTTACCAGGTTTTACTATCTATTGTCAGAACTGTGGCAAGAGAGGAGGCAGAGTAGCCATGTATATCTGAAGTACAAGTCCTTGTTTTATTCATTACCAAAAAACTATCCCCAAATCCTACGAAGCCCTCCTTGCATGCATCTTCCTCCCATCCACGGCCTCCCATCTACATAAGCGTCTTATGCGCTGCCCCAAAAATTGCCCGAGACTCCCTCATCTCATGCATAAACACAATCACCTCCCTCTCCTCAAATGGTGAACTATATATATTGGGTGACTTCAACATTAACTGACTCTCCCCCCCGCCACTCACGCTAGACTCTCCTTGGAAACCCTCAACCTCACCCAAATAATGACAGATCCTACTCGTTACAACCTCCACTCCTCCAACCATACACTATTCGACTGGATCCTCTCCTCCCACCCTCATCGAGTCACAGCAGCAGAAGTCCTGCCAGATGCCATAAGTGACCACTGCTACATTTACTGTGTCAGAAAGACACACCTCCCCCACTCCCCACCCAAATACTTCACCTACCGCTCACTCAGGAACCTTTCCCCAGACTCCCTACTCTCAGACCTCCACTCAACTGATTGTCTCCTGTCCTGTCACTTACAGATGTAAATATGGCTCTCCAACACTTATACTCCATCCTGTTTCTGATCTGAGATTTTCATGCACCTCTACACACCTCCCAGGTAAGACGCCTCCACCTTCTGTGGATCTCACACGAAATCCTATCCCTATGCAAAGCTTACAGCCATGCCTGGTCCCTCTACAAATCCTCTAACTTCATCTCTAACCTTCTCCACTACCACTCCCTCAGGAACAGGTGCACCAAAGCTATTTGGCTAGCTAAGACAGAGTACTTTAAGTTGCACCTCTCTTCCTGCTCTAACTCGTCATCGTTCTGGACTATGATCAAAATCCTCCTCAGCTCCACCCCCTAGGCTACCACTGCTTCCCTCAAAATCAACGACTCACTCGCCTCCAACCCTATTGAGGTTGCCTCCATATTCAACAAGTTCTTTACATCTTGCACACTCCCTGATACACCCCTCCCTCCTTACTCCTCCTCTCCCTCCACAGGTTCTAACTTCCCTCTCATCTCCTCCTCAGAGGTCCTCCAAGCCCTAATCTCTTTAAAAACAAACAAGTCCAGCCCAGATGGGATTCACTCAAAGATGTTATGCCTCTCAGCCCCGGCAATAACTGACCCCCTTACCCATATCCTCAACCTTTCCTTTTCCACAAGCACTGTTACCACACAATGGAAACAAGACAAAATAATCCCCCTCCTCAAAGGCGGATTCTTCCTCCCCTAACAACTATTGTCCCATCTCTCCTCTTCCCTCACTTGCTAAACTCCAAGAGTCCCAAGTTCTGTCTAGACTGTCTGACTTCCTATCATCCTCAAACCTCTTCTCTGGTTATCAATATGGATTCCACAGAAACCACTCTATGATATCCTCCCTACTCTGCATCACAAACTCCACCCTGTCCACTATGGAGAGTGGCCACATCACTGCAGCGATATTCACTGACTTTGCCAAGGCCTTTGAGTCAGTCTCCACCCACTCCTCCTCCAAAAGCTACATTCAGCTGGTCTGGCTTCCCCCACAATTAATTTGTTCAGGTCATACATTTGTGGTAGACAGCAGTCTGTTTCTGTGGGAAACTTACTGTCACCTCCCTTCCCCATTCTTGCTGGAGTCCCCCAAGGATCTATTTTTGGTCCAGTTCTCATCTCGGTATTCATAAACGACCTCCCCAAAGCTTGGCTGCATACAAACTTTCACCTTTGTGCAGATGACGCCATATTCTATGCCTTAGGTCCTGCCCACGACACTGTGTACCCCACCCTCCAGTCTGATTTCAGCCAGATCCTCCAATGGTTCCAAGACAACAGTCTTAAAGTCAACACCAAGAAGACAGTCTCTATGTTTTTTGGGACTCCCCATAAACTGGCTAAACTCCCACTTAGACCCTCCTTCTTCTCCTTGGATGGGACCATTCTAGACTCTGTGACATCCTACAAATACCTTGGCCTATGGCTTGACCAACACCTCGATTTCTCCTCCAAGCACATCGACACTATGTGCACTATACTTCAACCCAAACACAGAATGCTTTATTGAAACAAAAACTCCATCTCTTTGCATTTGTGCCAAGTTCTTGTAGCTAAAACCATACTCCAATATTCGATTATGGTGATATTATCTATGCTTTGGCCTCCTCCACTTCCCTCTCCCATCTCAACACTACCCTTAATGCATTCTGCTGTTTCTCCACTAACTCTCCTCCTCATACCCATCACTGCACTCTACTCTCCTCACTTAAAGGGTACCTAAACAAGCAGTTTTTTAAAACTGCAAATTCCAAAATCTGGCTTCATAGCTAGGTAAAGTAAAGGCTGCTGTTTACATTTATGGTAAAACTGCATTTATGTAAATAACATAAATGCAGTTTCATAGCTTTTGAAAAATGTAAACATCAGCCTTTCACTTTCAAAAAACAGCATTGGTTTCTCCCTAAGATGTCTGCCAAGTGTGTTAAGTGATGAGTCATGATGACATCATCCGAGCCAGAGACAGGGATCCACATATATTTGTGTAGTGCTAACTAGTTCTTCTTTCCCTCTTTATTTTGAATTGTTGTACCAGAATGATCAACACCATGTATTAACTTGTGGATTATTTTGATCAGTACACATGTTAGGCTATGATTTTGTTCATTTTGTTTACTTTAACTTGCGGAAAATGTTTTGCAGTCCAGCTGACTTTTTCTTTGGCAAACTGCATTACAGTACAACACTTCAAATACCTGATGATCTAGTGGTTATATGATGCACTGAATTTTGCCTTTTTCTAACCAGGAGAGACACACTTAGCTGAAAGTTTGTTTACAGGTGTGGCCTGGGAGCACAAGGAAGTTTAGTGACTTGCTCAGGGTCACACAGCAAAGTACCAGTCTTGTTCGGTTCCAAAGCTCATGCTCTCTTGTTAATCCACAAATAAGGCTTTCTTTTTCCATGTAAACCCCCTGCACCTAGCCTGCCTTAAGCTGAACACTCCACCATCCACATACCCTGTCCTTAGTTCTGCCTGGGGCTGCATATGAGCCTGCGGTCTCATGAAGAGAATTATCATACCTCAGATTGTAATCTTGTACCTCAGAGAGTTGTGCACACCTATTCTAATACACATCATCAGCTGGCACTGTTAAACAATGTCTCCCAAATCACTCTCCAGTCCACATTCTCAATTTTTGACTTCTGCTCCCACCATAAACATTGAATGGATCACCACCCTTCTGCACAGTGAAGGTAGTATGTACAGTTCCCTGTTGTGTTTATTTCCCACCTAATTAACCAACAACTAGGTCTTCCTGGAGGGCCAAACAATAAGCATCATGACCCACCAGAAAAACTGCTGTTCATGCCCTCATAAGGGTTGCGTTTACAATGGATAACAATATTATTAGCAGGAGAGGCATACTAATACCTTGAGCGAATCCACCTGACTTCCAGTGTCAGTCTACTCCTTTACTTGCGATCTGTAGAACCCCGCAGGACAGTTCTGAGCAATTCTTCTCCAGTACTTTTCTGTGCTGTACTCCCTAATGTGAGTTGGCTGGCTACCACCCTTCCAAATCTTGAATGAGCTATACACAACTCCCTCAATACTGTCCTAACAAATGTCAACACCACACCCCCCAACCAAGGGTAATCTCCCTACACTGAATTCAAGTAACAGTTTAGGTGCAGCCCTGCCACTCTGAGTATTTGTCACTGCTGGCTACTCTCATCCACAGTCAGGTAGTGATCACAGTGCTGGCAGACCCACATTTCAGATCTCACAGTGATCTGCTTAGTGTCCTCCTTCATGTCTTCAGCTAACCTGAATATAGCTGTACCCTGCTGGAATGGCTTCTTCAGTCCCTCTCTGGCATTCATTCTTCTCACCTGCTCCCCACACCAAAAACTGGCAAGTTCACTACCCTTCCGCATCACGAATGTGTTTAGTACAGTCTCCTGTGTTATATTTACATATTAATAATAAACTTGATCTTCTGGTAAGCCAGGCCGATAGCAGCATGACACAAGTGGAAAAATAGGCTCTCCTACCCATAAAAGATCTAAGCCACTGATGATTAGGCACTATTATATGACGTGCATAAAGATGTGCACACCCATCATTTAACAGTGCCTAATCAAAGGTAGCCTAGATCTTTTAAGGTTAGGAAAGCCCATAATTTCCCTTGTTCCCTGCTGCTATGAGCCTGACTTACTGGAAAGATATGTTTATAATAGATATGTCAAAATAAACCGGGAACTGTACTACTTGCATTCATGATGCAGAAGGGTGATGAGCTCACCAGATTTTGGTGTGAGGAGGAATAGTGAAGAATGAATACCAGAGGGGGAACTGAGAAAGCCACTCTTGCAAGGTACTGCTATATTCAGGGAAGGGGAAGACAGAAGAAGAGAAATATGAGCAGATTACTGTGAGAAATAAGATGTGGGGCTGCCAGCACATTGATCCTGACCCCGTTGTCCTGGCCAACATTCCCCTTCCCATAAAACCAGTTTGTGCAATTGTCCAAGGCTGTGTGTGGATATTAATGTATGAAATGGCTGTCACTACAAATTCAGTCACTTCACTACCAGTCTAGTATTGCTTGTAAAGCACTTTGGGATACAATGTGTATGAAAACCACTATATAAATGCTAATATTTGAGTTTTGTGAAAGTATGAAATCTAACATTAGACTGCACAACTTTTCTACAAAAAAAAGTGGTGGCTCTAAGAGGTGGTGAAGGGTGTGGCTGCACCACCCCCCCCATATAGTAACATACTTGCTTGCTGTTGCATTTCACTTTGTTGAAGAAGTCTGATTTACTGATTGTACAAATATTTACATTCAAACTATGGATTACATTTGTAGGTTCTGCCAAAAACATACTAGAAAAGAACAATAGCAGAAAATATAAAGGTTTAATACAAATGTTAAAAAGTGCATATTAAGCATGCACACCATCCCAGCACCCCCACTGTAACATTATGAATCCACCATAACCACTAGACCACCAGGTTATTCAAGATTTGTACTGCACTATGGTTTGCCACAGAGAAAGTCGGTTGGATTAAAACACATTTTCAGCATGTTAATGTAACCCCTCACCCCTGCCTTTTTTCCAAAACGACAGGTGGCATGCTGTTGGCGCTGACAACAGTACCTGGTGGGGACCTGGGTTCGGGGAGGATGAGGTTACTCGGCACAAGGGGACCTAGGTTTGGCTACTCTGCACAGGGGCACCCAAGTAAATCCGAACACAGGAAGCAATAACTGTAATGTCCAGAACCAGGAATGGGATTTTACAGTGTGGCTTTTATTCACAACTAGCTGAACACAACAAAGCATAGATGGACCCCCATGGGGCTACATTTACTGGTAATGCAGATTAGAGACTACAAGGCAGTCCACTGGAAGAATGAACCAATTATACTGTTTTCAGGCTCTGGACCCACCAGGCACACAGCCCGGACTTGCATGCGCTTTGGGTACACAGCCCGACTGGCCTGGCTCCCCTGCCGGCCACTTGAATGGCGGTCCATTGGAAGAATGAACCCATTTTCTTGTTGTGGCTCCCCACACCACTTAGAGTCTGCAACTCCTAGAGAGATTTCCTTCTTACTTCTTCTGACTCCCATCTCACAAAGAGAATTTTCCTTACACTTGTTGTGGCTCCCCACACCACTTAGAGTCTGCAACTCCTAGAGAGATTTTCCCATTTGCAACCCACGTCTGGGTACTTCCCTCATCACTGGCCAAGCGCATGAGGCAAGTAGCAATCACAGCAGAAATCCAGAGAGGTGGACCTGGTTACTAAAGATGGGGGGTGTTCTCACCTCCAGCTCCCACAGCCATACTCGGCCATTTTTCTGGAAAAACTGAAACTTCTGAATTCACACAGCACTCTAGCTTTTGATACTACTCCATTTGTTGGACCTAGTCCTATAGGCTTCTCAAATAGTAGTTCAAATCCTAGATTTCTTCACATATCCCAGGCTGAAGAAACACATTTTGTTGCCCTCTCATATTAGAGCAAACACTCACCCTTTTGTTGCAGGTGCCCCACAGACGAATCACAACTCTTCCCACTTTCCAAACACAGACTGAACTGAAATAGGCAGCTTTCTTTCTTCTGGCAGAATTTAGGGGATTGCCCCTGGAATCTACATGGGGATCTTTACCCCCCCCGGAGGGAGGGGGGGCACTGAGACCTGAACAGCGGACTCCACCACTTGAAGGCAAACTGGAGACTCACCTTCTCTTACAGAAGGCAAACAGGAACAGACTACTTTGAAAACTCCCAACGTTCTATCTAACTCCCTCTGCTGCAGATTCCAATGTGGCTTATGCAGCTGTGACAGTTCTATTGGTGATGTCATCACTCAGTCTCAGCTGAGACTGAGAACAGAGTGAGACAGTGTGAAACCCATTTAACTGGAGTTTCACAAGCTGCCTTCCCTGCCTACCACTAGGTCTTACTGGGATTCTAGTAACCCCGGGTAACAAGGGGTTACATTAAAGTAAACAAAATGAACAGAACCATAACCTGACATGTGCATTATATAAAATAATGCACATGATTTTGACCATTTAGGTGAAACAATTCTATACAAAGGGAAAAAAGAACTAGTTTGCACTATAGAGAGCCATATATCTCACTGACTTTGGCTCAAATTGTGTCATCACATAACACATTTGGCGGCCATTTTAGGAAGCAGGTAAGACCGTTTTTTTGAAATTGAAGGCTGATTTTACAATTTTCAAATGCTCTAGAACATCATTTAGGTCAATTATGTAAATGTAGTTGTAGCATTAATGAATACAGCAGCCTTCCCTTTAGTCACCTACCGAGTCAAATTTTTGAATAGTTTGTTGTCAAAATGTTGTTTAGGTATCCTTTAACCCCCCACACACACACACACACACACACAGGAGATACTGTACATTCATTCCTTAACCTTCATTGGCAAGTACTGGATCAACCTCCTCCCACCATATCTCTCTTTTCTCCTTTCGCCAGCTCCAGCCCCTCCCTATTCGCTAAGGTCTAGCCACTCCCACACCTTTTCAATCCCCTACCAGTGATCCTCCACCAGAGTAGCTGCCTTCTCCTCCCATCTCCCTCATCTATGGAACCAGCAACTCACCCCCCTCCGTGACTCCCCCTCATTCCCGGCTATAAAGCGGCAAATAAATAGCATACCTCCCTACTCCCTGCGGTTGCCTCCCCTCATCCCTCTTCTCCCACTCCTCACACTCACCACTTGACTTCTCTGCCCAGTCAAGTCCATCTAATGGCAACTCCAACCCCTTCTTAAAAAAGTTAATCTGTATATACTGTAAAACAGACATTGTACAGTTGCCGCAGCTTGTTTGTTTTTTCTGCCAATTGCAATTTGCATGTATGAGTCCATGTCAATAAATTTGTGTACATTGTATAGTATTTATTGTACTATTTTACAACTCGTCTTCAATTGGTTGAATTGTATACTAAATGTTGCTAGTCCTCCTGTAACTTAATTCCCTGCGTCGCACCTGGAAATGAGCCTTGGCTCAGAGTGCATTTCCAGGTTATCAACTTTAAATAAATAATAAAAGATTTGAGGTGCCGAGCAAAGGCCGAAGGGCAGGGCCCTGAACTGGTAATGGTTCCCCTGGAACCAAAAGCGGAGGAATCTCCTGTGAGGATGGAAAACCTGGATGTGGAGGTAGGCATCTTGCATGTCCAGGGAGCAGGGCCAGTCTCCTTGATGAAGAAGGGGAAGGAGACCCTGAAGGGCAACCATCCCGAAGCATTTATACTCTATGAACAGATTCAGGTGGCTGAGATCCAGAACTGGTCTTGGATCACAGGTCTTCTTTGGGACCAGGAAGAAATGGCAATAGAAGCCCTTTCCCCTTTGATTTAATGGAACAGATTCTATGGCCTTTCTGAGCAGAAGTGCCTGGATCTCCTCCTGGATAAGGGCAATATGATTTGGAGGGTAATGGGAGTGCAAAGGAGGATTGTCTAGGGGTTTCTCCTGAAATTCGAGAGTATGCGCCCTTTCTTCTAGTTGAAGCACCCATTGATCTGAGATGATTCCCTGCCATCTGTCCAGATAAAGGGAGAAGCAACCCCCCACCGCCTCCCCCAAAGTGTCTGCTGGGGTTGGTGGGGTCAGGTAAGGAGTCATGCTGAAAAAAACTGGGATGGGCAGGGCAGCAGGAGAGGCCCTAGGTGCTCTAGAGGCTCAGGCTCCTGTTGCCTGGGAAGTGGCCTTATGTTTAAAGGCTCCTCTGGGCTGCTGTCCCAAGACTGCTGATGTTGGTTCTTCCAAAAAGGCTGATGCTGGTGGGGTTTTGGCTGGCAGTGGTATAAAGAGTGTACCGACTTTAGGGCCTGACTGGATTCCTGTAGGCGGGAGATAATGTTTTTAACATTCTCGCCAAAGAGAACTGACCCACTAAAGGGGGCATCAAGGATTTGGGCCTGCACATCAGGGGCAAAGCCTGAAACCCTAAGCCAGGAGTAGAAACACCAGTGACCACCACCCGTTCGACTATGTCTGTGGTATCGTAGGATGCCCTCAGGACATGACCTCCGACATCTGACCCAGACTTCAGGAGCTGGGTCAGTTGAGACTTAGTAGGGTCCTCTGGGAGGGTTTGCACCAAATCCAGAGATTTGTCCCATAGGGCATTCTGGTATTGAACCATGTGGGCTAGGAAGTTCAATGACCGAATGGCCAAAGTGGCTGAGACACAGACCTTCCTTCCTAAGAAGTCCACCTGCCGAGACTTCCTATCTGAAGGGTGCATACCGAGGTATGTGGGCTTCTTAGTACGGTCAAGAGCAGGGTTCATGACCACCGAGTCAGCAACTGGATGCTCCCCATAGAAAGGCTTGTCCCTGGGAGCATGATAAAGTCTGTCTGCCTTTTTAGGTAAGGCAATGGTGAAAGATGGGTGATTCCAGGAGGCCCTGTTGACATCTTTGAAAGAGTCAGTGTGTGGAGGGATAGCCATAGGCAGTGTCCTTCTTATGGAGGAAGGTTGTCAGGCATCAGCAATCTGGGTTTAACTCCTCCGGGTTCCAGCCCATGAGGGACTGAATGTGCCTCATGACGTCCAGGAAAACTGGATCGTCAGGAGGGGATCTGGGGGTATCCCTGGGTTCCTCAGGCTCCAAGGGTAACCTAGAATCCTTGGAGTCCTCCAAGGAAGAGAAGGAGGAGGAGGAATCCCCCTCGGATGGATCAGTGTTCAGGATCGGCATCTGTAGATGGTAAGCCTTCTTGCGACAGTCCTCCTTGTCACCATGAGACTGGGGACTGGGAGGTGAACCCAGTCCGGTGAGGGGGAAGGCTCCCTCGGAGGTGGGGTTGAAGGCCTCCTCTGGAGATCCTTGTTCTGCATGAACTCCCACCAAGCCGTGAATAAAGCAGTGTAATCCAAAAGAGGTGGGAGGGGAGGCGGCGATGGGCGGGTGGGTATTGGATCCCCCAGCATCAGTCCCTGAGGCTTTGTATGCTCTGGTGTCAGTCCCTGGGGAACTGGTGACCAGGCAACAGCTCTTATGGTGAAGGGCTGGCCGGTATTGGTCTCGAAGGGCCCAGCGTCAGCTTGGCAGGCATTGGTTGCGGCTGTCCCGAAAGAGCAGCCAGTGTTGGCTAGGGCTTAGTCGACGATGGTGAAGGCATCACTGGGGCTGACGCCAGGGTGTCTGGCGATGACTGAGGAGAAGGAGAAACAACCAGTGCAGGTGTAGCCTGTGTAGGTTAGGTAACTCCAGCCAGAGACAGAGGCATCCCCCATGAGGGAGAGCTGAGTGCACGCTCCGGACATCACTTAGAGACGTCGGCCTCTGAACTCAGGACCGATGTAAGCAATGCCAAGACCGGACAGGTGATGGACCGAGACCCACTACCCAAGAGCCAGTCGAGCTGCCTGGCTGTGAACCTGCTTAGAGAAGCAGCCTGAGCTTCAGGGGCTTTGGGGTTGGGGGCGATGTCTGAAGCCCAGAAGAGTCTTCACCTGAAATGGTGATGAGGGCAGAAGGCCAAGACACGGGCAGTCCCTGAAGGAGTGAGGGTTGCCAGTGAAGGAGGGACCGACCTCCCATGGAAGGAAGATCCAGAAGCAGCCGCCAACTTGTGCGGTGACCTGGAGCAGGAAGCCGATCGGGATAGATTCCTGTCCTTATCATGGTGCTTGTGCTTCCCACTCGACTTCATCTCTTTGTGGGAGAAGAAGCTGATGCCCCGGAGGCTGGGGAGGAAGAAGAGCATTTGCCCTGGAGCTCCTTTTCCATCATCGCTAGCTTCTGCTGCAGAAGGAAAGCCTGGAGGTTCTTCAAGCGGTGTCTCCGTGTGGCCTAGTTGAACTCCTGGCAGTGCTGGCAGCCCTCAGTGTCGTGGTTAGGGCCTAGGCAGAGCAGGCATGAGGAGCGGCCGTCCTTAGAGGGGATCTGCTTGCCACAGGTACACTTCATTCGCCGGTCAGAAGACATTACTGGGAAGAAAACATGTAGAAACTAGAAGAAAATGAATAAAAAAGGTTTTATTTATTTAGCATTTGTTAACCAGGTAGGGTACTCTAGGCATACATATCCCTATTTTCAGGAACGACCCAGAAGAGTACAGTACAATATATTGGATAAATTTACAAGGCAACAAAGCACCAATTACAATTCACAGAACAAAACAATACAAGAATAATACTGCAATTACATGTAACCTAGGGCAACCAAAGTGCAAGTAGTGGGTAGACATTATCAACAGAGAGTAGTATAACACGATACACTGTTACAAACAGAAACCATTGTCATTCTTAGTGCCGTATGGTGTTGAAACCATCCATTGCTTAACCCTATCCAAAATGGCCGCACAAGATAGAATGAGTTAAACTATGAAAATAACAAATCGCAGTCGAAACACAACAAAAATAACGGTCAACTAGAAGCAGGAGTCAGTGGAGGTTAGATCTGCAGGGGTCGATGGCAGGAAAAGAACTGCGATGGGCTGGGGGACCACCCCTTTTATACCATAAGTCGAACATTGGCATACTGACATTGGGGCGGTCCCCTGCTGTATACTGCTAGCTAGAAGTTTCCCGTGTGGTCCTAGCCCCCAGCGGCTCAGTCCTTATGGTTATTACCTGCTGCAAGAGCCCCCTTGAAGTAAGATCAGTAGATCTTTGAAAGAACCTCTTTTATCAGGCCACACCTATGGAACTTATAGCTGCCAGGCACTAGGACCACATGGAAACTTTTGCAAGCAGTCCACCAGGGGTAACTCACAATGACTTCAGATGTCGGCTGCTACATAAACACGGGGGGCCCCTTCCCTCCTCAGTTCCCCACCAGTGATCATACTCAGAGGACATCACTACAGGGAACCAGGATAGAACCTAGGACGATACCAACCAGGCGAGGAAGAGACCAGCAGGTAGACCCTCATGGAGAAGGAGACAACACTCACTAGAGTCAAAGGATCCTAAAGGGGGAAGGAGGGTGAGATGACATGACCTGATGAAAGAGATTCTTTCTAAGATCTACTGTTACAGTGAGTATGTAACTGTTCTGACTTCTCTGAGGATATCTCTTTTATTAGGCCACACCTATGGAATGAGTACCAAGCAGTACTGACCACAGAACAGTCGGGATGGCTGGAGCCTATAGGCCTATGAAAGCAAGCCTTGAAGCACAGCTAGGCCAAAGCCAGCCATTTTCTGAGAGACAGTATCCAGGCTGTTGTGTTTACTGAAGTTGTGGACAGTACTCCAGGTGGCAGCTGCACAGACTTCTGCAGCAGATAACATTTTTAAAACATGCAACAGAAGTGGCCATGCCTCTAGTGGGATGACCATGAACAACCCCAGGAAGTTCCTCACCATACTTCCTATAACAAAATGTAACAAACTTTGCTAACCATTTGGACAGACACTGTTTAGAAACTGGAGTACCCTCTTTCCCAGGGGAGAATTAAATAAAAAACTTTGAGGACTTTCTGCAGGCCTTCATGTGGTGTATATAGTACCCGAGTATTCTGTGTACATCTAAAGTATGAAGCAATGTTTCCCATGGATTGGAATGCTCAGAAAAATAAACTGGCAGGTGGATGGTTTGATTTAAAATAAACATCCACATAGGAACCCAGTGTGGCGCACCACCTGCAACGCAAAGAAAACCACAGACAGGCGTCTGCTCTAGACAAAACCTGCCTATGTCTCTACCGTTTCTGGAGACTCACTCAACACTTATATTCTTCAATTTTCACTATTTTTATTTAATAACCATTGGTCACAGTACTGTTAAAGTTGCCTGCCACTGAGGGAAAACTGATTTAAAGTAAACTCAGACACTACCTCTGGTACAAACATAGGATAAGTATGCAAAGACACACTGTCTTTGTGGAAAATAAAATAAGAAGGCTCACACGTTAGAGCC
Organism: Neoceratodus forsteri; assembly: GCA_016271365.2. Lineage (NCBI taxonomy): Eukaryota > Metazoa > Chordata > Ceratodontiformes > Ceratodontidae > Neoceratodus > Neoceratodus forsteri. The sequence continues at coordinate 703,324,576 of CM028135.1, read as the reverse complement.
TGTAGTGCTGAAATCCTTCGAGCAGAGGTAATGGCAACTAAAAACAACACTTTCCAAGAAAGAAAGGTAAGCCACAAGTCGTGGGAGCCAAAAGGAGCCAAAGAAAGCTTTTAATTCAGGTCCCAAGCTGGGACTGGATTGCGAATGGGTGGTTTCTAGTGCAGAATGCCTCTCAAGAATGTACCGACCACCTCCAGCTGGGCAACTGTGCAACTTTCAATAGGCACATGGGGAGCTGAGGTGGCAGCCAAGTGCACTTTGACAGAAGAATACTGTAGGCCTGCATCTTACAAGGACAGCAGATAGTTTCTAGAGTATCTGCATACTTTCTTCAGTGGCTACTGGACGTTGCAAGATGGCAGCTGAGCTGAGCCAGCCTGAATACTGATTCTCACAATTCGTTGTTTTGTTTTTTAGTTGATTGAGTTTTTTTGTATATTTTTGTATATTTTTAGTTTCGACTGCAGTAGCGTGAGTTTCGGGACGCTCTGTCGGTTTGGCGGTTGGCGGTTTTGCGGAGCGTTTCTCGGAGCCCCGTTTGGTCATTTTTTGGAGCCTCGCTTTTATTGTTTGGAGTCCTGGAGTCCTGCATTTGTCTTTTGGAGTCTTGCATTTGTTTTGCGCTTTGGCGTTCTGGGTGACTTTTCAACATTCCTTGGTGTTCTCGACCTCCCGACTACAGTGCGAGAGGCTGTGGAGTCGGGAGCTATTGGCAGGAGCACAAAAGTAAGAACAGTAAGACTCTGCTGAAAGTTTTTATATTGTTTGCTCCAGTAAGCTTGTTTGACTTTCTATGTTTGAATTCTGCCTGGATTTCCGACGTGGGAAGCTGTGGTACTGAGGAGGGGGAGCAACTGTGGAGAAGATTTTATTTGGACACTGATTTTGTACTGTCCTTAGTGACACTGTTCTGTTTTAGTGATTTGAGAGTCTCCTTGGTCACAAGTTGAAGGAGGCTTTATTAAATTGGGATTTGAAATGTTTGGACATTGAGTGGATTCAAGGTAAGGAGTGTGTTTTTTGCTGCTTTCTTTGTTTGCTCCCTGTTTTGAACTCAGTGGACTGCAGGACTTAAAGAGTTCTGACTGTGGAGTGTCGGGGAAGGAAGAGAGAGGAAGAAGGACCTGAGTGGTTGGCCCAGTTGTCCCGGAGGTGGGTGCAGGGTGTTGTTGTCTGTACCTGGGAGGGCCTGCCGGTGGGTTGGTGTTCTCGGGGGCCTCCAGGTGGTGCCGGAATAGCCTGGCAGAGGCCGGGCTGTTTCTGGCATCCTAAGTAGGGGGGACAGTTTGCATATCCGTGTCCTCCTGGGGTTCATTGGGTGAAGAGTGCTTCCTTCCAGATGGAATTTTTGAATGTTTGAATGCCTGGTGTATGAAGAAAATATACTGACTCTGAGACTTTATGAACTTTTGTTATGTGGGGCTTATGATTAATGTTATTAAGTTCAAGGACTTTTTTGTTGGGGTCTTTTAAATAATACGACAGCTTCAGTCCTATGTTTTTTGTTTTATTTGTTTGTATGTGATTTTATTTTATCTTGCAGTGAGAGTGCTAAGATTGCTTTTTCCCCTCACCTTTGCTGTGAGAGGGCTGAAGGAGGGGGAACTTTTTGTGTTAGGGTAGTGAGAGTTCCCCTTTATATTTATTTTTATTTTTATATTTATTATTAATTTATTTTATTGTTTTTAGTTTTATTTTTATTATTTATTTTATGTGTTTTTTGTATGGGTTTTGAGGATTAGTTTTTGTTTAATTTGATGTATTTTTTAGCAGTAATATGTGTTGGCCTGTAGGTTCCACGGGGGTGTGCTATTCATCCTCCTCTCTTAGTGCCCTCCATCCCTTTTTATGCCCTCCTTTGCAATTTGAGATCTACCAGCCGTAGAGCACTGGGGATTGTCTGGGAGGAGAGGAGGGATGGGGTATGTAACAGGTGAGGATGAATGAGCGTATGATCGTATAGGGGTTATTAAGTCCAGAAGGTGCCCTGGGTGAAATGGAACCAGAACAGGCTTTCCCCATCACTGGTGCCCATACCCAAGGGCACTGCCGAATTTGGTGGGTAGATAGGTCGGACAACCTCTGAGGTTTGTCCAACTCGGGCGGTGTTATGCAATGCCAGGTCTGTTAGGAATAAGACTGCTATTATTGCAAATCTTATTGCTCAGCTGACCTGGATTGCATCACCAAGACCTGGCTGGATGAAAACTCTGGCCCCACATTGGAGGCCATGGTTGCAGCCAGGTACTCTGTGATACACCGCCCAAGATTGGTCCGCAGGGAAGGGGGGATTGCAGTCTGTTTCAAGACTAAATTGGGCCTCACGAATGTGGTAGTAGGTGAGGCTGAATCTTTTGAGTGCGTAGTTGTAGCAGGTGTAGGCGATCGAATCGTTCTCATCTACCGTCCACCTGGAGATGGGAAACATTTCTTACAGGAAGTAGCAGACTTCCTCGTCGATATGTCGTTTGAGTCTCCCAGATTGATGGTTCTGGGTGACTTTAACGCCTGGATCGACGATGAACTCTCACAATTTGGAAACCACTTCCTCCAATTTATGTCTTCTTTGGGCCTTACACAGGTAGTTTCTACTGCTACACACAGATCTGGGCACTCTCTGGATTTAGTCTTCCTTTTAGGGATTGACTCATCCGACGTGAGGGTGGAACCAGTCATGTGGTCTGACCACCACACCATGAGGTTCAATTTTAGCACCCCCCCTTAGAAGACCTTCCCCTCTGGAGATGGTCAGGTACCGCCCATTGCGAAATGTTACTTCTCAAGGCCTTGCTGCGGTCCTTGATCTCTCATCCCCCGTGCTGGCTAGCAGTAATCCAGGGGAACTGGTGTCGGCTTATAATACGGCTGTTACGGGGGCCCTGGATTTTATTGCTCCTGTTCGTGAGTGCCCCCTATCCCTTTGCCCCAGGTCCCCCTGGTTTGACGGGACACTGAGGGAGTTGAGGAGACAGGGGTGAAGGTTAGAGCACTGCTGGCGCAAGTCCACCCTTGATGCTGACCGCCTTAGATTGATGGAACATTATTCTGTCTATCAATCTGCAATCACCCATAAGAAGGTAGAATTTCTGTCCAGGGAGATTGCAGCTGCACAGAATCGACCGGTTCAGCTGTTTCGGACAGTGGACAGACTGTGCAACCCAGCCTGTCTACAAGTCCGGAGAGCCTTTTTGCAAATGGAGTGCGAGGAGCTTGGTCGGTTCTTTGCAAATAAGGTGGACAACATCAGGGCGGGCTTGTGCCCAGCAATCTGTAAGGGTGATGCTGTGGAACAATGCAAGCTCACAATGCCTAGTTTTTCTTGGAGTTCCTTTTGCCAACCGGAGGTTGTGGATATTATGAGGATCATCCATAGTGTGTGGCCTACGAGCTGTAGTTTAGATCCTGGACCAACTCCCATAATTTTGGGTTGTCCTGAGATCATTGGCCCAGTTATGGTGCAGGTAGTCTGGTGTTCCTTAAAGTCAGGTGAGTTTCCTAACTCCCTGAAAGAAGCAGTGGTTACACTTTTACTGAAGAAAGTTACTTTGGACCCAGACTGTTTTTCAAACTACAGACCTATCTCTAACCTTCCCTTTTTGGGGAAGGTTATTGAGAAGGTAGTGGCAGCCCAATTGGAAGACCATTTAACCATCCATAATATCTACGAATCCTTCCAGTCTGGTTTTCGGAAAAGACACAGCACCGAGACTGCGCTGGTTCAGGTGCTTAATGATCTTCTGAGGGCGAGGGATCAGAAGAGATGTTCTATCCTAGTTCTTCTTGATCTCTCGTCAGCTTTTGACACTGTGGATCACCTGGTGTTGTTAGCATGCCTGAGGCAAATATGTGGAATGTCGGGAACTGTTTTAAAATGGTTCACTTCATTCCTTACCGGGAGATCACAGAGAGTTGTGTCGGGGGTTTATTCCTCCATCCCAACTTCTATGTTGCGTGGGGTGCCTCAGGGTTCAGTGCTGTCACCCATGTTATTCGCAGTGTATACGCTGCCCCTCGGAGACATTATAAGATGGCATGGGCTGAGGTTTCACTGCTATGCAGATGACACCCAGCTATACCTGTCTTTTGCGCCTGACCAGGATGGAGCTCTCTCAGTGTTTAACAACTGTCTGGAAGAAATCCGAGGATGGATGGATTCTAGTTGGTTGAAGTTGAACTCAGAGAAGACAGAGGTATCGGTGGTGGACCCTGGTGGTCGGATAATGAGGCCGAAAGATGGCTTGTCCTCTGGTATTTTTCTTGACGGTGTGTCACTTCTGACCTCCGAATGGGTGCGCAACCTGGGGATTGTCCTAGATGACAGGCTGACCTTTCAATCTCAAGTGTCGGCCATTGTCAGGACTTCCTTTTATCATCTTAGGAACATTGCCAGGGTGCGTCACCTTGTTCCATCTGACTCTTTGCCAACGTTGGTCCATGCCTTTGTGTCCTCGTGGTTGGACTACTGCAACGCCCTTTACTTTGGGCTTTCTGGGGTTGAAATCTGTCACCTTCAGCTGGTGCAGAACACCGCAGCCAGGGTGCTGACCGGGACAAGGAGATCCAGCCATATCACCCTGGTACTGCGCGAACTGCACTGGCTTCCTATATGGTGGCGGATCACCTTTAAAGTCATTTTATTGACTTTTAAAGCCCTTCATGATCAGGGTCCGATCTATCTGAAAGAACTTCAAGTGACTTACTGCCCCGGCCGATCGCTACGCTCGGCTGACGAGGGGTTGTTAGAGATTCCAAGAGTGAGTTTAAAAACTTCTGGTAGTAGAGCTTTTTCTTATGTAGCTCCAACTCTTTGGAATTCTCTACCTCGCCAGTTAAGGGAGTGCACCTCCTTGGAGGTATTTAAGAAAAATTTGAAAACCTACCTGTGGTGGAGCGCCTTCTTGGATGATTAGCTGATATTTGAGTGTTAATATTATTCTTTGGATAGTATGGATGGTTTTATTGTAGATTTTTAATATGTGATGTTGTTATGTATTTATTGTATTTATATGTTTTATGTGATATTTTATATTGTGTTTTTTTGACTTGTAAAGCACTTTGAAATCTTGGAAAGCGCTTTAAAAATAAAGTTATTATTTATTATTATTATTATACTCTAGAAACTGATTTACTGGACAGGTAAATGGATCTAAATGATGAGAAGCAGCCCACAAAGCAAACCGCTTCTGCTTCATAGAATAAGTGGCACTGGCGGAAGGTTTTCTGGTAGCCACCAGGACATCGGTCACCTTTTGAGAAACTTCCAACCTAGCAATGGCTATGTTCTCAGGAGCGATGCATGAAGATGAAGTGATCTGAGGTCCAGATGGATGAGGGTTCCCTGTTCCAATGACAGAAGGCCCTGGAATAAGGGCAGGGGTACTGGTGGTTCCACTGCCAGATGTTGCAGTAGAGGGAACTAGATCTGGTTAGGCCATAGGGGAGCAATATGGATCAGAGTTGCCCCCTCCATCTGGAGCTTGAGTAGCACCCGGAAGGAAGGGAAGGCATACAGAAACCTCCTCTTTCAAGAGATGGACAACGCGTCTTACCAGAAGACTCCAGACCCTGGAGTGAGCAAGCACAAAGGCAACAGTTTTGCATTGTGTGAGGACAAAAAAAGGTCAAACTCTGGACAACCCCATCTGTCAAACAGATCTTCTACCACTGAGGTCAGCAGATCCCACTCAAGCATTTTGGACTGTGACTTGCTTAGACAGTCTGCCAAGACATTTTGGGCACCTGGAACACGTACTGCTGACAGTTCTAGACCGTATTTCAGAGCCCAATACAAGACTCTCATTGCTTCCCTGCATAGGGGTAAGAGTGAGTTTCCCCTTGCTTGCTGATGTAATGCACTTCACTGATGTTTTCTGTCTGTACTAACAGAGGACCTAGGGACAGACAAGACTGGAAGGTTTGTAGGCCATACAGGACAGCTCGCATTTCTAGAACATTTAATGCGCATGGTGCTCTCCACTGTGGTCCATGTACCCTGTGTCTGATGGGGCCCTAAATGTGCCCCCCAGCAAATCCCCAAGGCATCTGTAGTTAAAATCTGGTGAGGGAAGGGGGATCAGGAAGGGAACCCCCTTTAACAGGTTGCTAGGTTCCATCCACCACTTAAGCACTTTGCGTACATGAGTGATTACTAGAACTCTCCGTTCTAGATTGTCTGTGAGCTGGTCGGTCCCACTGAACTCTTGAAGTCCACTGAGGGATTCTCATATGCAGTCTGGCCAGAGGTACTGTGAAAACGGCTACTGCCATCAGATCCAGGAGCTGAAGGAATGGCCTGGCTGTAAAATACCAGCAGTTGTGGACCATTTGGGCCTGTGCCATCAGATGTTCGGCCCTGTCCAGAGGCAGGAAGTCTGAGCCTTGGGTTGTATCCAAAACTGCTCCTATGTACTGCAGGCACTGACAAAGTGTCAAGACAGACTTTGGTACACTGACAGTAACCCCGAGGGCATCGAACATCTGCCTTGTTTGAGCTTGGGTGTGCAGGAGCTGCTCCTTGGAGTGGGCTTTCAACAGCCAGTCGTCCAGGTAAGGAAATACATAACAGCCTTCACTGCAAAGGACTTCTGCCACCACTGCCAAGCATTTGGTAAAGACCCATGCTGCAGAAGACAAGCCAAAGGACATTACCCTGAATTAGTAGTGTTCCCCCGAAATAGGAACCTCAAATATTTTCTGTGAGGTTTGTGAATTTTGACATACAGGTAGGCATCCTTCATGTCGAGGGAACTGATCCAATCCTCTGCTTGTAGTAGTAGGAGCAGGCCCTGCAGGATGACCATTCTGAACTTTTTGTACTCTGTGAAAAAGTTCAGATCCCTGAGATCTAGAATAGACGACAGATATCCTGTCCATTTTGGGACAAGGAAGTACTGAGAGTAGAACCCAGTGTTTCTCTGTTCCACAGGCACAGGTCCTATAGTCCTCTTCTGAAAAAAAGTGTGGACTTCCTCCAGAAGCAGAGGAATTGGCCTGCAGGACAGTGTGTTGACATCAGTGGGTGATCTGAAGGTATTTCTAGAAGTTCCAGAGCATGACCTTATGCTATGATTTCCAGAACCCGGGCATATGATGTCACATCATCCCACTGATTTAGATGAAGGGACAGATGGCCCCCAACAACCACCCCTGGAGGTACTGGTGGTTGGGGAATGTACAAAGAGTCAAGCAGAGCCAGTTGTGGCAGCTCCTGCAGGGCCACCACCTCTAAGTCATTCGTAAAACCTGCCACCCTAAGCCAGGAGTACCTCCTTAGGCATATTTCTAAAGCAGCAGCCCTGACTGCAGCATCGAATACATCATAGGCCATATGAAGTAGGTGTTTTCCTACATCAGCCCCATCATCGAGGTACAGGTCAGGAAGCATAGGAAAACCAGTAGCAGTTATAAAATTCACAAGTAGCATTTTATTATTATCAAAAACAATAGAATAAAAATTGAAAAAAAAAAATGATTCAGGATAGCTATATACAAATACAGTACAAACAGAGGAAACAAAAGTCCTTCATCCGAGGGTTTCTTTTTCCATTTTAAAACTCAGTCTCCTCCCCAAAAATAAAGACTGCTCACTTTTGTAATAAGTCTTCATATATGCCAGCCTGGAGGCGCTGAGGGCTGAGGCGCTGGACTCCTTACCTCGTGCTAAGCCGGCGACCCGTGTTTGGGAATGAGCATGGGCCACCGGGGATTGGTAGGGGAGGAGAAAGATCGCACATCCGAGGGACTGCTCTCCTTCTCTGGGGAGAGGGGGATGCCAGTGGTCGGGGTTCAACTGACCCCTAGCGGTGGCTGGGGGGCAGTGCACCGATACTGCAGAAGGGGGGCGGTGAGGTGACAGATGCTCGGAGGAGCACATGAGGACACGTGCATGCTCCCTCTGCTGGCATCATTACACGCCTCACCTCCGGGGAGAAAATGGGAATGAGCACGGGTCACCGAGGGTTGGCAGGGAAGGAGAAGGATCACGCATCTGAGGGACTGCTCTCCTTCTCCAGGGAGGGGGATGCCAGTGGTCAGCATTTGACTGGCCCCAGCGGAGGCTGGGGGTAGTGCACCAATGCTGCAGAAGGGGGGAGGCAGAGATGGGTCAGACGCCTGGAGGAGCACGTGTGGACCTGTGCATGCTCCCTCCATCGGGGTCATTATATGCCTCATCTCCGGGGGAGAAAATGGAGGAGAAAACATTGCCATGGCGCATGACAGAGGGCATCTTGTAGGCCCCGCTCCCGGCTAGCCACAGCACTGGCCACACTGGATCCGGCCTCCGGCAGGGGCTGGGGAACCCCACCGGCCCCGCTGGGGGGATAAGCCCTGGGAGTAAGGGTCAGCGCCGGCTGGTAGATGCCAGGGGATGGAAGTGGGGCTCCCTCCTGAGGTAAGGAGTGCAGCAACAGGAGCAGAAAGTAGTAGCAAAAAAAATAATAATAATAATAAGTCTTTGCATGGCAATTTATTTCTACATCCTGAGCTCATTAAGGACATATCCTGTTTCTCACAAAATGTATCAAAGTTCTTGTCAGTTTCTTTGCAGAGTAGGCTTTCAAATAGAATAGTGTCCCAAGCTTGCCTCCTGCTGACAGTTTTACAAGCAAGCCTGAGGAGCACAAACTGCACCTTAGAGTTAATATCCTGAATTCCAAATAGCCTTTTTTTGCAGTCATTTCAACAATACAATTATATACATTTTCAAATCAAGAGATCCAAGTTTCACATAAAGATTCACATATGTTTTATAACTGCAGATATGCAAGGGGAAGGAAAAGGCAGAAACAGCAAGTGAAGGCAGAGACATAGTGAGAGGTGGAGAATCACGAGACCATCAGTGTGATCAGTTCCTAGGTCTCACAAGAAGATTTGGTTGCGCAACCAGATAGACAAGAAGTAGAAAAGGATAGGATAAAACAGATCCTTGTGTTTAACTCTTTCTGCATAACAAATGAGACAGGGCCTTATTCAGCCCTGACACAAGCCCCAGCTATGGGAGTTCCGAGAAGCTCCTGTTTGGGTGTACCCTCTAGCAAGGCTTGAGCAGCTTCTTTGGCCTTTCTCCAGATAGTATTCTGGTACTTGACCATATGGGCCTGGTAGTTAGCAATTCTGAGGCCCAGGGAGGTTGAGGTGAAAGTTCTCTTACCTAACCCATCCAACGTCCAGAACTCTTTATCAGGAGGAAGGGAGCCGAGGTGTTTTGGTGCCCTTCATTTCTCTTGGGCAGCATTTATCACTACAGAGTCTGCCTCAGGTTTGCCAGCAAAGAAGAGTTTCCCTGAGAGATCCACATACATTTTGTCTGCCTTTCTTGGTATAGCAGGGATGCCATTCGGATTCAGCCTATGCCAGGCAGCAAAGGTGGCACTCCCCAGGGCAGGGAGGAGGGGTGTTATCACTATAGGAGAAGAATCGGGTAACTCCAAAAAAACTACTAGGTTTTTTTTGGTGGTATCCAGTTCCTCCAAATCAAAATCCATGGCAGCCTGTAACTGCTGCCTCATGATAATAAAATATGGGACTTCTGGAGGGGACCATGGGGTATACACTGCTGAGTCCTCACTGCAGGTAGAGACAGTGGCACTAGTTCTTTCATAAGGACTTTCCACAGAGTTTTCAGCTTCCTCCTTTTCATCCTGCATCATGAGATCAGGATTATACTCGCAATCATTGTCAGTCCAGGTGACGGGTCAAAGGGAGCGCACTGGCAAGGCTGTCAGCACTTGTGGAGGTGGCTGAGACACAGCCCTAGGATGTGTCACTGTGGGACATTTAATTACATGCCCCATTGATGGGCCACCTGCTACAGGAGGAGGAGAGGGCAACAGGTGCCGGATCATGTCTGTGAAGGACAACAGCACCACCTGGACGTCAGCACCCTTGTGGTCGATGGGTGCGCCAGTGGAAGTCAATGGAAGAGGCAAGACCCCAATGTTAATAGCAACACACCAGCCATACTAGGTCTGGTGGTGCCTGCGACCTGCCCTGACCTGCACATTAGGTCGACGATCGGGGTGGCAGGGGGTGGTCCCACCAGAGCGTCTGATGGCGCTGTAGAGGTTGTACCTGCTGTGGAAAGGGGCGACCTGAAGTGCACCAGGGAGGTTTTTTCCTTCTCTCTTTCCCTCTCCTGGTGTTTGTGCTAGTGAGTTCCAATGACTTGTCCCAGGATTAAGATGACCTGGACCCAGAGGAGTGGGCTGGCGATGCAGCAGAACTCTTTTGCTGGAGTTCCTTCTCCACGTGGGCTACCTTCTAGTTTACAAGGTGCTTCTCTAAAGCACCTTTTCAACATTGCTGGGTGACTGTGTTAAAAACTTTATAAATCAGGCAGGCTTGCACGTTGTGGTCTGGGCTGAGGCAACAGACGCAAATGTTGTGCTGGTTGCAAGTGTAAATTTTTTCACTGCTTTCACAATAACGGAACAGTTTTAACAATTCCTTCGACAACACGGACACCACTGAAAAACACTTAGTGAAAGTGACTACTATGGAGAGAAAAATAAAGAAAGCAGAGGCTACCCGCGGCAGCGTTTTTGTGTGCTGTCGACCGAGTATGGTGGAGCAATGGAAAAGAACGAGGAGGAAGAGGCTACCTATGTTTATGTAGTAACCAACGTTTGACGTCTCTGACGTCATCATGGGTGGTCCCTGGTGGACTGCTTACAAAAGTTTCCATGTGGTCCTAGTGCCTGGCTGCCATAAGTTCCATAGGCGTGACCTGATGAAAGAGATATTCTCGATTAAGATCTTTGGAAGTTGATTGTTCTCCCAAGAGGCAAACAGATCTATGTCAGGTGTTCCCCATATTCTTAAGTCTGATGCCAGCACCTGTTGTTTCATGGTCAACTTGAGATTTCCTTGGCTGATTCTGCTTAGGGAGTCTGTCAGCACACTGTCCTTGCCTTGCAGGTGTACTGCAGTAATCCTTCTATCCAGCGAGTAAGCTAGATTTCAGATCCTCAGAGCTTCTGTGCACAGTCTTGAGACTGTTTTTCCTTCATTTGTTTATGTAGTGCATTGCTATGCTATTTTCTGTCTGAATCTGGACAGACTTACCCTGTAACTGGGAGGAGAATGACTGCACTGCCAGTGGTACTGCCCTGAGCCTGAGGAGGTTTATGTGTTCCTGAGTATCCTGAGGACTCTAGATACCACTTATTGTGAGATGCTCTAGTGGAGGGAAATGTCTGTTGTAGAAATCTTGGTTGAGGATTGTTGCAGGAAGGGAAGGCCCTCTCGAAGCTGCTTTCCTCATCCCACCACTTCGGTGCCTGAAAAAAGGTTTTTGTGACTATCACCAGCCTGGACAGAGAGTCCAACTGTTGGGATCAATAAATCCTTTAATGGTACTGAATATTCTTCATCTGAAATCTGCCCCATGGCACCACTGCTATGGATGATGCCATGTGGTGCAGTAGCTGCAGAAAATCCCTTGCAGGCCTGGGATGGTCCACAGTTAATGAGTCTACACTGGTAATCAGCTATAATATAGTACTCTTTCCTGTGGAAGGAAGGTCTTTACCTGCAGGGTATCTAGCTCTGCTCCTGTGATGTCCAGGACCTGTACTGGTTCTGTCTGGGTCTTTTGCCGATTTATCAGAAATCCCAGCTTCTCCAAGGAGCTTCATACAGTAACTGGAGTATGGAGCACATTGCCTCCTGCTTTGTTTTTTTCTGAGACTAGCCAGTTGCCCAGGTAAAGAAAAAACAACTCACTTGGTCTTCATAGGTGAGCTACTACCATAGCTAGGCACTTTGTGAATACTCTTGGTGCTGAGGTGAAACCAAAGGGTAGGGCTGCAAATTGATACTGGCTGTTTCCCAGCTTGAACCTGAGACATTTTCTGTTACTGGGTCTGACTGAAATGTGGAAGGAGGCATCCTTCAGATCCAGTAACCCTAGTCAATATACAGACTGTAGGGATGGTATCACTGCGTCAGTGTGACCATCTTGAGCCTTTCCTTTTTGATAATGTTTGTTCAGATATTTTAAATCTGAAATGGGTCACCGTTCCACATTTTTCTTGTGGGCCAGGAAGTGTCTTTAAAAGAAACTCTTACTCTAGTGTGAGGCAGGCACCTTTTCTACTGTTTTTGCATAAAGCAGTTTCTTTACTTCAAGTTACAGGAGAATCCTTTCTGATGGTGAGTGAGCTGGGAATCTTTTTTGACCTATGCAGTAGTCATCCTCCCACTGGCAATGGCTGACTGCCAACCTGGCCAAAACAGTCAGGGGTACTCTTTTGCTTGTGACTTCAGGGCTGATGCTGTAGCATGCCTGGAGCCCCTCCTGCCTCTATCTCTACAGCACCCTCTCTGAGGCTGGTACTCGCAGGCAGCATTGGGTCTTGGATAGTAAGCCTGCCCCTGCCTCCCCTCCTATAAAGCCAAAAGGAAGTGGAGGCCTTTCCTTTCTCAGTGAAGTTCTTAAAAGTGGTTTTGTATTCATCCACTTTTTTCATGTACACCTCTGTCTTGTCACAAGTACGGAATTTCCCTCCAAGGGGGAAATCAATGGCTTTAGTCCAAGTGTCCTGAGTAAAGATGGTAGCCCTTAGCCATGCAGACCTCCTCAGTGCCACTGCATAAGCCAAGGCTCACAATGTGGAGCCTGTGTCTACTGCCATGTGAAACTGATGTTTCGTGGCAGCCAGGTTCTGTGCCACCTTATCACTCAGAGCCAGCACTGCATTCCATAGTGCTTTCTGGTAATGAGCAGCCTAAGCCAGATACAGTAAGCGGCCTGCCTCAGGAACAGGGAAGCTGTGTAGTGTGTACCTTCTTGGCCATAGTATCCAGTTTCCTGGAGTCTATTTCAGGAGGCTATATGGAGAGAGAGAGAGAGAGAGGGAGAGAGGCACCTTGGCCTTCTCACAAGCAGTTGCCTGTACCACTCCTTCATGATCAGGGTGGATATACAGGAATGGTACCCCATGTCTATTCACCTGACACTTATTTTCAGCCTTTTTATCAGTGCCTGCAGCTGAGTTAGATGCTGACATAATCTTTGCTGTGGACTTCTACAGGGGCCTTTGGGGATGGGAACCAGTAGCCTCCTTGCAGGGGATAGTCCCATCATGCCCATGAATTCCACTTACTCCTCATTCTCCTTGGATTGATAAGAGGGGATGTTGAGGGTGTTCAATATCTGTTTAATGAACATGGAATAGGAACCTTCTTACTCATCTTCATAATACATATCCCTCCTCCTCCTCCTCTACACGCATATGGTCAGAAACCAGAGCCTGGGGAAGGAAGGCAGGCATATTAAACACATTTCCAATAGCCTGAAAGGCCTGGAAAATCTGCCATACCTTAAGTCATGTCCTGTGTTGTAGGCACTCGATTCTGTTCCACTGCCTTCTCTTCCTTCACAGGTAGGCACTGGTTCCAGCACCTGTTCTGAGGCTCTTTTATTTGCATTTTTGCCATCAATGAGATCAGGGTTTTACTCATCAGACACCCTGGTGTCTTTTCCATCCATTCCGTGCCTTTCTGATGGCCAAGCAGCTTTGTGTTTTTTATCTGTCCCCCCTGACAAGGACTGTTGCTTATGAGAAGAAGAACCCTCTGATGCATCTTTCCACCATTATTGGGAAATCCCTCTGCGCCGTTATTGTGCTTTGGTAACATACAGGCAGACTGAGAAGCCATAACCCTTCTCATTTTAGAGCCCTTTTCTTTTGGGTTTAGGGTAAATCTTTTACAAAGTTCACAATTAATAAAATTGGGATCTGGAACCAGGCACTTTCCTAAACCTTGTGGCAGTCTACTTTTGCCAGGAGCTGAAAACAATACAATTTTTAAAACCTTTAAGTATGGACACAGGCAGAAGGGGATAGGGAGAAGTACCAGAAGAAACAAAGGGAGGCAGTGAAGTCAGTAAGGGAAGCCAAAGCTCAGACAGAAGAACACATTGCAAAATCAGTGGGTAAAGGGGACAAAACATTTTACAGGTACATAAGTGAAAAAAGAAAGACAAAGGGAGGGATAGTGAGACTGAAGGGGGAGGATGGGAGCCATGGAGGATGACAACAGTAAAGCTGACATATTGAACAGGTATTTCTGCTCAGTCTTTACTAAGGAAGAGGGGGTAATGGGTCTGAAGGAGTACAAGGGGTGAGAATGGTGCAGAAATGGACACAAGTCCCTTTACACGAGAAAGGGTCCTGAAGGAACTGGAAGTAATAAGAGCTGATAAAGCAATGGGGCCAGATGGGGTGCACCCCAGGGTCCTTAAAGAACTAAGAGAGGTGGTGGCTGAACCTCTGGCTATCCTGTTCGGCCAATCACTGGAAACAGGGGAGGTACCCAAAGACTGGAGGACAGCAGATGTAGTCCCCTTATACAAAAGTGGGAACAAAGAGGAAGCAGGGAACTACAGACCAGTCAGCCTCACCTCGGTAGTGGGAAAGATCATGGAAGCACTATTGAAGGAGAGATTGGTGAAACATCTGGTTGTCAATGGACTACAGGACCCAAGGCAGCATGGTTTCACCAGAGGGAGGTCATGTCAGACCAACCTCATTGAATTTTTTGACTGGGTGACTAGGGAGGTGGATCAGGGGAGGGTAGTGGACATGGCCTATCTGGACTTCAGCAAGGCCTTTGACACTGTGCCACATAGAAGACTATTACACAAACTGGGGAATATGGGTGTGGGCAGGACAGTAGTGTGGTGGGTAGGTAACTGGCTGGGTGGCAGGACACAGAGGTGGTGGTAAATGGCTGTCATTCCACAGAGGGAAGAGTGACCAGTGGGGTACCACAGGGATCAGTGCTGGGACCGGTCCTATTCAACATCTTCATCAGTGACATTGCACAGGATCTAGAAGGCAGAATTTCACTGTTCGCTGATGACACAAAGCTCTGTAACAGAGTAGACACACCAGAGGGTGTAGACAGAATGAGAAGGGACCTGCAGAAACTTGAAGAATGGTCAAGGGTTTGGCAGTTGAAATTCAATGCAAAGAAGTGCAAGATAATGCATATAGGACAAAAACCCAGGCACAATATATCAGTTGGGGGGTGAGGATATAGCATGCACCAAGCAGGAAAGGGATCTTGGGGTTGTCATCTCTGATGACCTCAAGGTAGGGAAACAGTGTGACAAGGCAGCAGGTAAAGCAAATAGGATGCTGGGATGTATAGGCAGGGGCATCACCAGCAGGAAAAGGGAGGTCATAATTCCACTATACAAGACACTAGTGAGGCCCCACCTGGAGTACAGTGTACAGTTCTGGAGACCATACCTACGTAAGGACATAGACAGGGTAGAGAAGGTTCAGAGGAGGCAACAAAGATGGTGCATGGATTGCATCACAAGTCCTATGAAGACAGGTTGAAGGAACTGAACATGTACTCCCTGGAGGAGAGGAGGGAGAGGGGATATGATAGAGACATACAAGTATTTTACAGGGAGGAACAGGGTGCAGGAAAACACTATTTTTAGCGAAAAAGATGTTTCAGGACTAGAGGGCATGGGATGAAGTTGGAGGAGGACGATTCAGAGGAAACATGAGAAAGAATTTCTTCACAGAACGGTGGTGGACAAGTGGAACACCCTGCCAGAGGAAGTGGTGGGGGCTGAAACAATCACGGGATTTAAGAATGCATGGGATAGACATAAAGGAATTCTAGAGGTCAGGGATAAGGGGAAATAGACTTCTAGGAAAACAAACTGAACTTACAAGCTCAAATGGGCAGACTAGGTGGGCCATAGGCCCTTATCTGCCGACACTGTCTATGTATCTATGTATCTTTTGGGGTCTATCGGGCATGCCAAACACCGATCAGACCTGTGAACAGAATATATCTAAAAGCACTTTAAATGTAAGTAAACATACCAGTGAGTTAAGAATTTTACACAAAATGCAGCTGGTTCCCTCAGGCGGGAACCGTGTTCTCAATCAGCCTTCTCTGGTTCCTGGGAATTGATCAGGAACCAAAGAAACTACAAGAAAGAAAGAAAATTACTCACCACAGTAGTGCTGTTTCTTCATAAGCAATCTGTCAGTAGTATTCACAAAAGTTAATCATTTCCCAGGAATGAGCAGCCCTGAAGAGTGGAACTTTATGCTAATTATGGAACATACAAATCAAGCTCAGATTCTGCTCTGTGGTCATGATCTACCTTGACTCCTAACATCAGATTTATTTATAAAGTTAGCTGAGCTGCGTCCACTAAAACTAGCTAAATGGTTAGCAAAACAATTTTTAAAAATGTTGGCACATTTTTTTTAAATGTTTAAAACAAGGCATAACAACATTTACATATACTGAACATATTCATGATCAAACCACTGAACCACAATTGTAAAGGCACTGGAACAAGTAATGCTCAAGCAAATAGAAAAAGGTTGATTCTTGCATGAGCCTATTTCCAGATTCTTGAAGGGGAGGCAAGGTAAGGTAACACTTTGTGAATACTACTATTACTACACATGAATCCATCAGTGTATCCAAATAAGTATATATTACACAACAGTACTCCTGGAGGCTGGGTCCAGAACCTATTTAGGGAAAAGGGTCTGCAAGTCAGCAGTGACAAAGTGGGCATCTCTTCTGGACTGCATGTCCAAGCAGTAATTTTTTGTGAAGGTATGTACCGTTTTTTCCAGGCAGCGGCTAAGCAACTTCTTGCAGGGGAATACCCCTTGATACTGCCGCAGAGGTGTTGTTGAGGCACAGGTCAGGAAGCATAGGATGACCAGGAGCAGTTGTAAAATTTGCAATGATTTTTTTTTATTATTAGTAACAGCAAAATAAAAAAATTACAACTGTTCAGTATAACAATTTACAATGGCAGTACAAACATAGAAAGCAGTCCTTATTCTGAGTTTTTCTTCTCAATTTCCAATCTCAGTCTCCTCAGTCTCTGTCACTCCCTCTTGCAAAACATTGCAGCTCTTTTTATAACAAGCCTTTGCAGGGAGCTCACTAAGAGAATATTCTGCTTCTCACACAGTGTTCTTTTCATTTTTCCAATGTTCTTGCTGGTGCAGCAAACAAAACATAATGGCCCAGAACTGACCTCTTGTAGCCAGCTCTGCAGAGATTTTGCATCCATCAATCTCAGGTTAACCCCTTGAGTTCCAAATAGCTTTGAATCAGTTCAACATTATAACTATATACCATTTTAAACAAAGGAATCCCAGTATCAGTGACATTTCTGCATAAAGATCCACATATATTTTTATACCTACAGATACGCAAGGGGGAGAAAAGACAGAAATAGCAAGGGAAGGCTAAGAGAAAGCGAGAGGTGGAGATCTGCGAAACTGTAGGAGTGATCAGTTCCTAGGTCTCACAAGAAACTTTGGAAGTGCAACCACACGGAGAAGAGACAGAAAAGGAGAGGATAGAACAGACCCTTGCGTTTGAACTCTTTCTGCATAACAAATGGGACAGGGCCTTTTTCAACACTATCACAAGAGCCACACTTATAGAGTGCACTCTAAGGCCTCTGGGTGGCAATTTACCAGCTTTGCCATAATAGAACTGTATGCAGGAGACTATCCAATGAGAAATGTTTCTCCCAGATGCTGGTTTGCCTTTACCTACCTCACCGTAAGTGACAAACAGCTGAGTGCTAGTGGCCCTTCTATCTTTTTTTGTGATCCGGGTAGTAACTCAGTGCCCTCTCGACAGACAGACAGTTGTGTTTTTGTTCCCCTGAGCTGGAGTTTTCAGTAAAGAAAACAGGAAGGGCAACTGACTGATTCAAAACAGAATTCAGATACCACTTTAGAGAGGAATTTCCAGTTTGTCCTCAGGGCAAAAAATTATGTAGTTTGGATCTGTGCAAAGGGCTTGTAGCCCACTCACCATTCTAGCAGATATCACTGCCACCAGAAAAAGTGTTTTCCAAGTGGCATACTTCAGTGGAACAGAGGCCACAGGCTTAAAAGAATCCTCCATCAGCTGGGCAATGCACACATTCAAGTCCCAGGAAGGGACAGGGTCTCTCAAAGGAGAGTACAAATGATTAAGGCCTTTGTTTTAAAAATGGCTTGAAGATAGGCTGCGAAGCCATTAACCTATCTACCAGCTGATACATAAGCTAACAGTGCTGCCACATGCATCTTCAGGGTTGATGGCCTCAAGTCAAGTGACTGGAGGTGAACCAGGTCATCCACAACTATAGACAGACCTGCCCAGATGGAGTCAATTTGTCTGGAAGCCACCTGAAGGAAAACCTCCTATATTTTGAAGCATATGTTTTCCTTGTTTCTGGTTTCTTAGATTCATTCAACACTTTAATTTCTTCTGAAATATTTAGCCCAGAAAACTCTATCTCTTCAAAAATCTTGCCCTGAGGCATAGAGTTCTCAGGTCTGGGAATGTTATCCTGTCCTGAGACAGTGTCAACAGATTGTATCTGTGGCAAACTGATAAGAGATTTGCTGGAGAGGGACAGGAACATGGAGTCTGGTGCTATGATACATCATTGCTGACTCCCTGTTTAGATTTATGAGCACTCTCAGTATGAATGGGAACAGGAGGCAGGTATGCAGAAACTTCTCTACCCCGTCCAGGACCAGTGCATCCTCTAGAACTGAACCCATTACTGTGGGCCTGCAACAAAAGAGTTGGAGTCGACTGTTCTCCCAGGAAGAAAATGGGTCTATTTCTGGAGTACCCCAATGTCTGAACACTGATGCCAGCACCTGCTGGTTCAGAATGCATTCGTAGTTTCCCTGGCTGATTCAGCTAAGGGAGTCTGTCAGTGCACTGCCCTTCCCTGGCAGGTGCACTGCAGATAGTTCTACCTCCAGGGAGAAGGCTAGACTCTAGATTTTCATGACTTCTGTGCACAGCTTTGAAGATCTTGTTCCTCCCTGTTTTTTTTTATGTAATACATTGTTGCGGTGTTGTCTATTTGGATCTGACAGACTGACCCTGAATCAGGAGGGCGAGATGCTTGCACTGCCAGGAACACTGCCCTGAGCATCTGGAAGCTGATATGTTCCTGAGTCTCCTTTGTGCTCCAGGTGCCACTTACAGTGAGATCCTCCAAATGGGTACCCAACCTAGAAGGGAGGTATCTGTTGTGAAGGTAGTAGTGGGAGACTGCTGGAGGAAGGGAACACCCTCTCTGAGGTTGTCTTCCTCTTTCCATCAATCCAATGCCCATAGCAAGGTTTTTGTGACAGGCACCAGCTTGGACAGAGGATCCCATCTCTGAGGCCAGTGATTCCATACATGATGCTGGATGTCTCTCATCTAGAGCCTGGCCCCTGCTACCACAGCAGTGGATGAGGCCATGTGTCCCAACAGCTGTAAAAAAATTCCCCCTGCAGGCCTTAGCTGACCACCCAACTTTCTCAGTTTTCTGGTGCAAAATCTCTTCTATCTCATTATCTGACTATCAGCCAGTTTACAGTCTTCTCTGCAACCATGTGGCTGTGATTAATTTGAGACTCATACACTACACTGACCTAGGCCTCCTCCTGAACTACCCTTGACTGCCTTGTAATGCAATGTAATGTAATCCTTCATTTTATACTGTACTGTACTGTCATCTCTGTTTGCAAATGTTTCCTCTGTACCTTAATGGTTGACGTGGAACCTTTGTAAATGAGTCTCTGACTCAAAGGTCTTTCCCGAATATTTACCAATAAACAAGCCCTGCAGGATTGTGCAGTTGAAATTAAATTTGCCACCCTTGCTCATGGAAGAAGGGCCTTCCCCTGCAGGGTATTTAGATCTGTGCCAATCAAGGCCAGAAGTTGCCCCCTCCAGCACAACGCCCCAACATCGAATCCTGAAAACAGACCATTACAGTGACTGTCGCTGTAATGGTCTGGTTTTGGGTAATGCCTTTCTTCTGGTGTTCTGCCCTCTCCCCAGAACAACTCCAATCTGGAGTTGATTATATAGAAATCCAGGGGGTGCGGTGGGCATAGCCCCCCCACAAAAAACGCTTCATTTCAGGATGGCACTCGCTGTGTGGGAGGTCGGCAAATTCACTGTTGACCTCCAGTGGTGCTTTCCAAGTCCAGAACCTAAGCTAGTTCTATTTGTGACTTCTGAAGATTTATTAGGAAGCCCAAGTCCTCTACTGTGTTTTTTAACAACTGCATCGAGGACTTTGCTTCTTTCTGTGATCTTCCTGAGACCAACCAGTTATCAGGTAGGGAAAAACACCACACCTTGCCTTCTCAAATGTGCTCCCACCACAGCCAGGCAATTTGTGAAAACCCTTGATGCTCAGTGAGGCGGAAGGAAAGGGATGTGAATTGGTGTTGGCAGTTCCATACCATGAACCTGAGATAATTTCTGTGAGTGGGTCTGAATGATACATGGAAGTAGGCATCTTTCAGATCCAATGGCCCCAGCCAATCTCCCACTTGCTAAGATAGTTATCTCTAGGCCCAGTGTGACCATTTTGAATCTTTCAATTTTCATGTGTTTGTTCGGATATCTCAGGTCTAAAATGGGTCACCATTTCCCATTTTTCTCATGGCTTAGGAAGTATCTGGAGAATAGACTCCTGCCCCATTGTGTGGCAGGTACCTTCTCCACTGCTTGTGACTGCAGCAATTTCTTCACTGCCAGCACCAACAGAATTTTTTCTGTTGGTATGTGAGACCGAAAACCTTTTGGGTTCTTTAAGCTTTGGGAACTTCTTGAACTGCAGGGACAACCTTGGCCCACTGCTTCCAAGACCCACTTATTTATTTATTTAATATTCTTTAGGAGCT
Organism: Neoceratodus forsteri; assembly: GCA_016271365.2. Classification (NCBI taxonomy): domain Eukaryota; kingdom Metazoa; phylum Chordata; order Ceratodontiformes; family Ceratodontidae; genus Neoceratodus; species Neoceratodus forsteri. The sequence continues at coordinate 703,303,862 of CM028135.1, read as the reverse complement.
ACAACCTTTGAGTCAAAGATTTACTTACAAAGGCTCCACATCAGAGGACAGACAGACATACAATATACATAGTCACAGCATGTAAAGAGTTACAAGGCAGCAACAGTTTACAGTTTTACAGGTTTACAATATTACAGCTATAGGTTGTTCAGTACATTCAGCAAAGAATCTACAGTTTACAGTTTTACTATAATGCACAGGTTCACTAAAGGAGGTTACAACTGCAACAAAACATAAGAATGGAGAAACTAGCATAGGTAACAAGTGTGCCAACAGAGGCATTGTCAAGAGGTTAAATTTAGTAGCCATGGAATACTAGACATGCAGAGTAGGTAACTATCTGCAGCAGGCAGCATCACTGGGGGGCCTAGAGTAGCATAAAAAAGTACAGAGGATATAATATGGCCTGAGACAACTGACTATGGGATTGACACGGCGAGGGTTGCCACAAGGGCAAGAGCAGCACCAGCCGGTGCGAGCTCTGCGGCGGGGTGAAACACTGTAGGATCCTAAACTAGGTTGTACATTGGTAGTGCCATGAGGCAAGTATATGTTCTTTGAGAGCTAGCTTAAAGGTACCTAAACTGGAGATAGAGAAGACATCAGAGGGGGATTTCATTGTACCAGACTGGAGCTCTGTAAAGGAAAGACCTTTGGGCTAATGAGGTTTTGACCCTCGGTATAGACCATACCTGTTTGCTGGCGGTGCGGGTGTTCACTGAGGTGTTAGGGGATTGGAGAGCGGCAGACACCCCCAGGGGGGTTAGCCCCAGGTGAATTATTTTGGTGAGGAGACATGTTTGATAACATAGTCTTTCGTCCAGGGTGAGGAGATTTGTCAAGGTATACAGGGTACAAGTATGGGTACGCTTATCCGCCCCAGAGAGGAGTCAACATGCTTTGTTGATGGGTAGATGGATTTTGTTCAGAGCCATATGATCAGTAGCAGAGTAGACAGTGAGCCCATAATCAACTAAAGAGAGGACAGAGGAGGTAATAGCCAGGATGAGGGCTTCAGGTGGTAGGCAATTCTTGTGCCTATACAGTAGTCCTATACGGGTGTTTATGGCTGTGGACAGAGTGTTAATGTGTGAATGGAAAGAGAGTCAGGAGTCAAAGATTAGGCCCAGGTATTTATACGTGGGGACCTGTTCTAGTGGAAATAGAGAGTGGGGAAGGATTGTTAGCTGCACATCCTTGGACTTGTTCTGACGATGGGCAAACAGCATGGTCTTTATCTTTTTTATTTTGACCATGAGTCTATGGTCCATGAACCAGTTTTCAATCTGGTTAAATGTGTGTTGGAGGGAGGCCTGCAGAAAACTGGGATCTGGGTACGAGGCAAAGAGAACTGCATCATCTGCATACAAGAGTAGATTGCCGGAGCAGAACTTGGCCAGGGCATTCAGGTAGATGCTGAATAACAAAGGGCCGAGAATGGAGCCCTGAGGGACCCCAGATCGGACTGGCAGGGAGGTTGAGAAGGTGTTGTTTATTTTGACACATTGTGATCTATCTGTAAGGTTGCTGGTAAACCAATAAATGGGTTCCTTGAACAGACCTATGTGGTGGAGTGTGCTTACGAGTACGGGGTGGGAGACTGTGTCAAAAACATTTGACAGGTCTATGAAGACAGGTCCAGCAAGGTGTTTTCTTTCTAGGGCCAAGTGAAGGAAATTACAGAACTCAGTAAGGGCCATGGTTGTACTGTGTCCGGATCTGAAGCCATGTTGCTGTCTGCATAGTAGGTTGTTAGTAAGCAGGTATTCAGTGAGAACTTATCTGTGGTGATGGTTGACCATTTCAAGAAGTAGTGGGGCAACTTTCCGCCCCATTGGCAATGGATAAGAGACCTGGGCAGAGTTGTCAGGGGGTTTGTTTTGGCAGGGGCTTAGGAGTTGGAGTTGCAGCTGGATGCTTAGTGCCCTTTTTGCCCTTGCCCCTATAGTAATCCCTCTGTGGTGGGTACTCACAGGGAGCATAAGACTGTGGGCAGTAGCCCCTACCCCTACCTCACCTTCCAGAATGCCTGTAGGAAGTGGAAGCATTTTCCTTTTCAGTATTGCTCTTGTAGGCAAGTCTGTACTCATCCACCTTTTTCATGTATGCCTCTGTTTTGCCACCAAATAGGGAGTTTTTCTCAAAGATGAAATCCATAAGCTTTGTTGGTGTGTCTCGGGGACAGGGTGGTGATCCTTTGCCAAGCAAATCTCCTCTGGGACACACCATGGGCCAAGACTCTTGAAACAGTGTTATTTATGTCCACTTCCATATGGAATTGGTATTTTGTAGCAGCCATGGCTGATCTTATTTTATTTACTTATTTTGTTAACCGAGTGAGTGCCATTAGCCAAGACAATGTCAGTGTCAGTCACACGTCCTGTGCTAAGTCATCAGTTGTCTCTTCACTTAGTGCCATTATGAAGTTCCACAGTGCCTTCTGGTACCGAGTTATGTATGACAAGTAAGCTATTTGCCTGAGAAGCAAGGAAGCTGAGGTACACACTTTTTAGACCATGCTATCCAGTTTCCTGGAAATTTTCTCAGGAGGCTGGAAGAAAAGAGAAGTATGTTGGCCTTGTCACAGGCTGCAGTCTGGACTACCCCCTCATGGTTAGGGTGGGAGTAAAGGTACTCAACCCCTATCTGCCCACTTGATACTTCCTTTTAGTTTTTTTGTCAAAACAAGCAGTTGAAGAAGGAACTGACATTAACTTGTCTGTGGCTTTCTTGAATGATTTGTGAATGGGAAGAAGCAACCTCCTTGTGAGATTAATCCATTCATGTCCATGAATTCCTCCTCCTATTTGTCCTTCTGAGTTTCAAGTGAGGAGTTGTTGAGTGTGTTTTCTATCTCCCTTACAAAGGAATAACTGGATGTATAATCATCTGAAGGCCTCAGAGGACAGCTTAAGTCCTACTCAGAAGAACCACGTGGTTCCAGAGGTTATCCTTCCTTATTATCTTCTTTATACATTTCCTCCTCCTCCAGGCACTGGGTGTGGAACAGGAAAGGGCAGCAGGCATATTAATCAGATTTCCCATAGCCTGGAAAGCCTGGAAGAATTGCCATGCCTTTGTCATGTCGTCTGCTGAGGGCATTTCTTTTAAGTCAACTGTCTGCTTCTTTCCCTTTTTCAGAAGGAGTGACAGAGACATGTTTTCTTTTTGTTTCTCTTTGCAGGCTCAATTTCCGGTGTCTGTTCAGAGGCTTTTTTGTTTTTACTGGACTCAGGGTTCCCCCTTTCAAACACCCTGATTTATGTGCCATCTTTAGCAGCTTTATCCTTTTCTACCCCCTTTGACAGGGACTGCTGCTTACTTTGAGGGGCTGGACCCTCCTCTCAGCCGTTTGCTGATGTGGAGGCAGACAGAGAAGCCATAAGATCTTCTTTTTTGCCCCTTTCTTGTGTTCTAGGGCAAAACTTTTTACAGAGATTACAATTCAAAAAAATCATGGTCTGGACCCAGGCACCTTAAACAAAGCTTGTGGCAGTCTCCCTTTACCAGGAGATGAAAGCAGATAGTACAATTTTTAAAGCCTGTAGGTCATGTTTTCTTTTTAGTTCTGCCAGTCATGCCAAACACTGAAGACCCCAAAAATGTTACTGGTTCCCAAATATAAAAAAGTAAATTTGACAGCAAGCCCAATATATGTTAAAAACTAAGGTTTATTAGAAGATGTGGTTTAGTTACTTAAACAAGAACCATTAACATAAATTTCACTGCAGAACTGATGAGGTAAGAACATTTTAGTAAATAATGTCTCAGTTCTCCAGAAATTGGAACAGAGCGGTAAATGGACAAACAACGCAAAAGTGGTTTCACAAAAAAGGATTAAAAGAAAAATATTTCAAAAATATAGTGGTTCTCTGAAGGCAGTAACCACACAGAATAGCATCCTTCTCCGGTTCCTGGGAACCGGAAGGAAAACCAGTACAGTAATTTAACAAATTATACAAATAATATCCTAAAAGGGAACTGTACAGAAAACCTGCACAGTAATTTAACAAATTATACAAATAATATCCTAAACTAACACAAAGTTAAAGAAATAACTAAAAGACTTTACTAGACTTTAAAATACAATAAATAAACAGTAAACTGTCTAGATGTGAGGAGATTACTTCAAAACAACTACTCTCTTCAGTGGAGAAATACTGTAAATCTGATGTTAGAAGTCAGGGTGCATCATGACCACAGAGCAGAGTTTGAGCTTAATTTGTATGTTCTGTAATTAGCATAAAGTTCCAATCTCCAGGGCTGCCCATTACTGGGGAATGAATGCACTTTTGTGAATACATAGATGGAGTCCTGAAGTTAGAAATAACACACCCTAAATCAGAGTAATCAAAGACTAACTAAACAGAAGCTGGAAATGACTTAAGGGCGACTGCACTCTTCAAGCTGAGAAACAAATCTGACATCTGAAGAAATCTGACATCTGAACAGCAGAAGGAGCATGGCCACAGTACAGAGTTTGAACCTGCATGCTACATTCTGTGATTTATCACAAACAGAAAAGTCAGCATGCCCAACAGCAACCTTCTCCCCAGCACTTCGACCCTAAAACAGGGTCTTCCTCAGGGAGCGGATTTGAGGAGTAACACAAAAAAAAAAAAAAAAAAAGAAAGAGGAAGGAGAAGAAAAAAGAAAGGAAAGGGAAAAGAAAAAGGAAAAAATAGTTTGCTATGTTTCTCAAATATTTATCAATTGATAAATGGCTTATTTATTATAACCTCTTACACCTTTTCAATATGATTTCAAAGTTCTCCTATCCAAATTAGAATGTATTACTTAATTAACTAACAACTTAACTTGTTTATATAAGAGAGACTTGTATAACAACAGAATGAGACAACTTGGATATACAGTATGTAATTCACTGTATTACTGTCTTAGCATATTACATTTTTAGTTCTTCACATTTTTAACACCATAGGGTGACTGTCACTTTAAATTAATTTGTATAAATGAGCACCTGCTGTGTTACTCCTCAGACCCGCCCCCTGAGGAAGACCCTGTGTTAGGGTCGAAGTGCTGGAGAGAAGGTTGCTGTTAAACAGCAAATAAAACTACACAGTTTGTAACTCTGAATTCTACAAGTGCTAATTTTTCTGTTTGTGATTAACCACAGGCTGGTAGCCTGATCTCAGCACCACTCGCATTTCCTGTGCAAACCTTGTTAAATCTGTGTGCATTCTGTGATTTCTATTAAGTTCTGTCTCTGGAGCAGCACACTCCTGCGGACTGATGCCATTTGTAAGGCATCTCATTTTGGGATTTTTGTTGTTTGAAAACGTCATTATAGCGGTTATAGCAATTATGCATTTCTGACAACCTCGGCTCCATCATCACTGTTTTTTATTCGCTCAGATGTTTTTGTGACTGCCACTAGCAATTTTTCAAATCTCTGCCATTTAGGTTACCTTTTGACTGCACAGACAAGGTTCATTCTGTATGTGCATTCATAATGGTGCTAGCATGTACTTCTGATGATAAACAGAACAGCACCACACTAAGATGTTTAATGGTTCATGGCAGGCGTGACAAAAGAACAGGAACTGTTAAAAATGTCAAAACCATACATCTCCAATCAGGAATGAAATAAAATGAAAAGTGAATGAGTATATTGATGTTTCTGCAAAAAAGACATTATTAAAAACAATATATGATGACATTTCTGGCCAACCGACAAATACTGCTGTTACCAAGCACATATACTGTGTGTCAAGCTTTGAAAACAATGGTTGAACATGATCAAGAAGGCATGGAGAAAACAGAAGTTGCTTCAGACACCTTCCACTTTACTGGCAATAGGCATACATTTGAAAAGATCTAAATGTACTATGTTTAAGAAATGCAGGAAATGTCTGTTTTACAGTCATTTAAATTGCTTTGCTATTCTATATACCAAATACTATTCATACAGGGAATGCTTACGCTGAATTTGAAAGGACCCAGTCAACAGTAGCCCAGATACAGCTGAGTGGCATTTTAAGACATTCTTGTTGCAATATACAAAATGGCCAAGACAAACAGAACAACTGGAGTTCCAAGATGTGTAATTATCTCACCATGACGTCACTGGGTGGGACTGGGAGGAACTTCTAAACACAGGAAAAATATCTTAACTAAAACCAAGAAAGATTTTAATGTATTTCTCTTCTTTTATTTTGAAATGCCATTTTACAAGTGTAATGAGACACTCAAGGGATTTATAATTCTGGCAACAATAATCTCACATTCAGTGCTCAATACACCTGAAGTGTACAATTACTGGCCAGTAATTACAAGCCCTGATGTGCCTTACTGCTGTCAAAACCACCACCATACCCACTTCTAAATACAGATACTTCATGATAAAACAAATACTGCAAGCAGTCCTGTCCTTCCACTTCTCTGTGATCTGAAAAGCAAAATCTAACATCAGATCTACAGTATGTAGTTTAACTAAACCCTTTTACAAAGAGGTGCATTTCTAACCTAGGGTCTGACTCGGAATAAGGAAAATCTAATACAAAGCCTCCTGGGGCTACTATATTTAACATTTTGATAGTACAAGCAGTATTTCATCAACCTCAAGCTGCTAAGCTACTACATTTTAATAGCAGTTTATGCAGTAATGTGTGCAGCCTGTAGAGTTCTGAAAGGTCTATGAAATATGGCTTTGCGAGTTCTACCCTTGTTCATATATGAAGTTGACATACAACTACCTGTGGAAAATAAGCATTATGAGTTCCACGCACCAGATAGTGTTCACAGGCTACAAAACAATAAATCATTAGGAAACTTTACTACCTAGGACTACTACAGTCAATGTAAGTGTCTGGTAGCCACTAGCTAGTAATCCTTTCTAGACACTGCAATTTATATGCTGGCAGTAACAGTAGAGCCCCAATCTGACAAGCCCCCAAAGAGCGAACATCCTTGTCTAATGAACTACTCCCTTGCTTCCCAGCCAATTTCTATTTAACTCTACTGTATTTTTCTATGTCTGCTGCAATCAATGATGTTTCTACTTACAGAGGACACAGGCAGGCCACTGACATAACACTGTAAGAACAGCAGAAGCTGCAGCAAGGATTGCTCTCAGCAACAAATAGGCCAATCAGTTCCACTGAACAAGGAGATGGCAGTTGTGGCAACCACCACATATGCTGGGAAATTTCTTATGTATCTGCTCTAGCTGCAAGCACTATAGAATTCAGGGACTGAGGGACACAATACTCTGTTCTCAGCAACATTTGGGCCAGTCAGTCCCAGACAACAGGGAGCAATAAGAGGGTTCAGCTGAAGTTCTATTTTAGTGCGTGTTACCAATTGGTCAGTGACCATCTGGAATGAACCATTTAGTGGCTCAGCTGACAGGAACTGGGAAGCAGAAGCAGTTTCTCTCACTCTCAAAAAACAGGATGCTGCTGCTGCTGGTTTTCTCTCAAGTGCCTGGCAGCATGCAGTTATGAAGGGGGTGACGGAGGACTATGGAGCAATATATATTGAATATCACTATACGCTATGTTGTTGTCAGTAGTTAGGGTCAGCTGGCATGGTTGCAATGTTTAATGTGTTTATATTAGAGGCTCCACTCACACCATGTATTTTTTATTTTAAACAGGGACTGTGGGGGGGGGACTCAACTGAAAAAAAAAAAAGAAACAAAGCAACCCACAGCAACTCTATCCCAGCCTGTCCTACACACAGTGAATTACATCGGTGTACCCCAATTACACCACTGCGTAACATAATCACGAGCATTAAAAATGTGTAAAAATGTAATTTGTGTAAGTCACTTTACTTAGTGCTATACAATCTACATTGGTCTGCAGTCCTCCACCAATGCCAAATGGGAGGCTGAGAGACACAGGGGGACTTGAAGCAAGCGTACAGGTGTAATGTCGATCTCCCAAGCTCACCAATTAAGCACAAGGATTAACTTTCACCAACGCTATTTGGATAATTGGGACTCTACTCTAATATTCATGTTAGCACTAGTTACAAAGAAAATAGAAACACAGGCTTTTCTGATAGTCCAGTAGGAAGAAAGTCCCTTCCTGAGGTTTACACCACCAACTATTCCAGATGATTCTATCATCTTACTAGTTACTTAAAGGTAAGCAGAAATAATTTCAAAGACCTGTCCATTCATATGATTCCATATTTGTGTCTTTTAATCCCAGAGGAGCCGTTAGCAAGTACAAGGGTAGAAAGGGGATGGCTGGAAGTGTGATCTCCAGTAGAATGAATGGGGCATGGATCAGAGTGGAGAAGGAAGGCAGCAAGTGTCATAAGACAGAACCATCACTAGTGGACACCAGAGAAGAACAGTAAGAAAGTGAGCGATGGCAGATGGGAACCAAAGGTCAATCTAGTCTGCCCAGATCCTACCCCCCACTCAGATACTTTTTGTAACTATCCAGTACTCACCATAACTTAGTAGATCTTTGAGAGAATCTCCTCCATTGGGCTGCACTTTTGGAACTGTAAGCTGTGGGCATCGGCACCACTTGACAACCTCTGCTAGCTGGGGGCTGCCCACGATGATGAGCAACATCAGGGTCAATATAATCATTGGTGGCCCCACTGCTCCATTTACTGTGAGGAACCAGGAGACCAGACCAGTACCTGACACACAAGGAGGAGACTGGAAATACGGTACATATAAGGCACTTATGGATACCTCAAAACAACGCAATGGACAAACCTGCCAGGTGATACCTCAGAAAGGGGGAAGGAAGGTGGGTGTCCTGTGGCCGATGGAGGAGAGTCTCTCAAAGATTTACTGTATGGTGAGTAACTGTTCTGTCTTTATTGAGGGTATCACCTCCACTGGATCACAACTTTAGAACAATGTCCAAGCAGTACACGAGGTTCCTAGGGAGGATGGCAAAAGGACAGCAAAGTCTGATATGCAATTAGGACACAAGGCCTTGCAACACCACAAGACCAAATCCGGCACATGTATGAGAGATGATATCTAGACTGTAGTGCTTAGTGAGAGTACACAGAGAGCTCCACGTGGTGGCAGTACATATGCCAGCTGCAGAATCATTCTGAAAACAAGCAACAGAAGTGGCCATACCATGTATAGAATGGCCACGTACAGCACCAGGAAGTTCCTTATTGTACATCCCATAATAAAATTCAGTACAGTTAACCAGCCATTTGGACAGGCACTGTTCAGACACCGGGGCACCCCCTTTCCCTGCACTGAATTAATTAAAAGCTAAGAGGGCTTTCTGTAGTCCATGGTATTATCAAGACAGAAATGTAATGTTCTATGCACATCAACTGTACGAAACAATGCCTCACCCTTGTTAGCATGCTCTAGATAATACATAGGAAGGTGTACAGTCTGATTCAATGTGAAATCAGAGACCACCTTAGGTAAAAAAGAAGGACTGGTCTGTAAAGACACCCTGTCCTTGTGGAAAATCAAATTAGGAGGCTCATGTATTAGAGTTTGAATCTCTGAAATCCTATGAGCAGAAGTCATGGCAACCAAAAACAATGCTTTCCATGAAAGGAAATGCATCTCACAAATAACAGCAGGCTCAAACAGGGCCAGATTTAATTTTTCAAGTATGAAATTCATTTCTCAAAAAGGAACCAGTTTAAGAATCAGGAGACACATGTGCAGAATACCCTTCAAAAACATGCGGGACACCTTTACTTATACCACCATGCACCCTGCAATAGAGGCATGAAAGGCTGAAATGGCAGCCAAGTGCACCCTAATGGATGAGTACTGGAGACCTGAGTCAAACATGGACAGAAGGTAGTCCAGTACCATATTCACAGCACATGTAAACAGATCCACAGAACAGGAAGCATACCATATGGAGAAGCACTTCAATTTCAAACAATAGGTGTGTCTTAGCCAGCCCATCGATGCAGTGGTGGAGCTAATGCTTGTGACACTGGTTACCCAAGTTCAGGAATGAGCTTGGGCCACTGGGGGACGGCCTGGCACAGGAGGACTGAGCATTCCAGAAGATGCTGTTCTCCTCCTCCTCTATGGAGGAAGGTCGCCAGTCCCACTGCTATACTGCCATCTGGGTGACCCTATAGTTGGAGCAGCTTGTGGACAGGAAGACTTTTGGCTGGTGCAGCACAACACAGTCACACATGCATGCTTGTGTGCCCTCACCATCGATGCCATGGGGGAGAATGGTAGAAAAACGGAAAAACTCCATACCGGCTTGATGATGCCTACCTGCTTGAAGGCCCTACACCTGGACACCTAGATGCCACCTCCTACAACCAGATCCTTCAGCTGCTGGGGCTTGGGGAGACCCTGCTGTCTCCCCTACCCCCAAGAGGGAAGCACTGGAGGCACATGGTGAGGTGAAGGTAAGTTCTAGGGGATGCCAGCATGATGGGGCTGGTGCAGGTCGAGCAGATGGGTTCTGTCTGAAGAACAAGGGACACAAACAAATTACAGTGAAAAAAGAATAGGTGTGTCATGTAGAAGGCTTTCTAGTCACAAGTAAGACATCATCCCCTGGAGGGAGCCCAAAAATGGGCAATAGGTATGTTCAGGAGCCAGGTATGCAAATGCAAGAGCAATGAGGCCACCCACAATTATACAGGTACTGACATGCATGTCATCATGGGCAGCCACCAGCCAGTGAAAGTTTCCAAGTGGTCATGATGCTAATGGCTTACAGTTCCAAGGGTGTGGCCCAATGGATGAGATATCCCCGATGAAGATCAGGTAACATCTGGCTGACCCAGTTGAGGGGGGCCAGTATGTGACTGGGACTGGTGGTAGCAGTACAGGAACAGGATACTGGATCTGCAAAGGAGGAGGAAGGAAAAGTTTGGGGAGGAGCAGGAAGGTAATAGTCACTGGGGACTGCACTGTCAGTTCGGTGGGTGAGGTAGAGGTAGCATTGCTGAACGCGAATAGTATGAGCAAGGGGATTTGCCTGCCTGGAGTGCTGCTCAAATGAGTGCTACCCACTACCAAACACAGCTGTGGGAGAAGTAAATGTGCACATGAATGACATAGTGAGCACAAGTTCCAAGGTCATGAGGAGGTCACTGATGGAACGGGACATGTTACTAAGGGGAATGGTATCCATGGTGGTCTTTCTTGAGAACCTTCCTGTCCTGGAGACTAGTGCGGAATGTCAGCAGACCATTAAGCAGGCTAACACTTGGCTAAGGGTCTAGCGCAAGCGGCAGAATTTTGCCTTCTGCCAACCCAGCTTAAGTTCACAATACACACTTAGGCAGTAAGCTGTGTGTAGCTCAGTCACTACATGTCTTAAAGCTTGGCTCCTCCCACCACCTGTGGCATCATCATCTGACTCTTTCCCATCTGACATCAGATCTTTTCTGTTGGAAGGGGCAGGTCTTCTCCTTTGCAATTCATGCAGAGCGAGAAGGATTCCACTTTTCAAGTCCTAATTCTTTGGTGATACCTTGAGTACTTCCAACTTATTGTGTGTTTCTCTTTTTCCAGTTACTGCTCTATCACTGAGTCAACAATGGAATGCAAAAAGCTAGAGAAAAATTGGTGCATTCAGTGCAGGCAGACAATGTCTGTGATATATATTCATGACGTATGACTCTGTTGCCTGGGGGACAATCACAGTGTTGGGCAATGACCATGTTGTCAGGCTATGTATTCTTTTTTGTTGGATGAATGCAAGGTGCACATCCTCCAAGGTAGGCCTTCGAAGCACCAACATATTTCCCATCCATGGAGTTAGCGGCACAGCTAGCAGCCATGGAGGAAGAGGCACTGGCGGGGTCTTCTTCAACAATGGCATATAGTGCTCCACTTATGGACTGTCCAGAGTTCAGGGACATGTACATGGCTCTTCAGACCTATGATGAGAGCTCCCTTTATCAAAGGAAACATAAGCACCACCACCATCGATCATGGGGGAGGGAGCGTTCCAACTCTTCCTGTTAAAACAATTCCCCCGACCAGCTGACCTTGATCAAACTTCCACCAGTGGAGGGTTCAGTCGATGCTTCCATGATGCCCGGATGGAGCTGTCAACAGTCTGGTTGATGAGCTGGCTGAGATTTTTTCCAGACAATCAACCAGAAGTCTGAGATGGATGACACTTCATTACTCTCCAAGATTCCAGTTCTAACCATACACTGGAAGGGAGGTCAACAAGTGACCCCAGTCATGTCAACCTCTGTGCAGCCTCCATCAGTGGTTCCTCTGCAGCCTTCAATGGTGTCTCCCCACTCCCATCTTGGTTAATCTGCCTCAGCAGGTGATCTATTCTGTGCCAATGGATCCTCACTGACCTTAGGGAGATGGATGGTCTCAATCCCAGTTCCACTCTGATTGATACTGACATCATCACCTGTCGAGTTTATCCTCCTCCTCAAAGGAGGACAATCGACAATGTTGACGCGGAGGAGGTATAAGGACCTCCTCTGATAAACTGTGCAGCATTATGCGACGGGGTATGGCCAACGTATTCTGCCAACCCCATCGGCACCATCTTGGGTGCCACTGCCCTCTAGGCCTCGCCAGAAGGTTCTGCTGTCTGTGGTTCCCCCACTCAACCAACTGTGGTGGAGCTTCTACCCCTGGAGCTGCAGGAAGGGGCTCCCACAATGAACTCTCGGTCAGGTATCGGATTACCCAGTATCCTGTCAGTGGCGGTCACCCCTGACAGGTGGCTAGCCTACACTCCCGGGAAGAGGCCTCAAACTTTATTCTGAGACTGAGATTCCAACTCACACTCATTAATCTCCCACTACAGTACTGATGTGCTCTGCTGTCATGATGCTGCTTTTGGGGCCTCAGTGTGTGCCTTGCCTTGTCCTCCCGGAGGGCTGATGGGAGTATGTCGAAGAGTGGGTAATGAACTGGGCTGGCAGAAACAGATGTTACTTATCCGTATCCATAGTTCTGCTACTAGCATTTGGTTCACATCCATACAACTCATATGACCTCCCCTGGCACATGGCAAACAGATTCCTGTTCCAGTATGCAAGACCTGATATCAGATGTGGCACAGTCAGAGTACGGCACCACGGGTGGTGGGTAATGCCACGTTTGAAGACATCCAGTGACTCAGCTAGCTACCCAAAAGTGGATGTAAACTGAATACTGGTATCAGAAAGAACAGTTACATAAGAACTTACCATAACAGTACATCTTCGAGGGGATTTCAGTCATCAGGTCACACCACGGGAACTTCACTGTCAGTGAAGCAAGATCCGCACAGAAGATTCTTCCAGCAGTACCACTGGGGCCACCCACACTGATGTCACCTGCCAATGTCACCAACCTATAAAGGCGTAAGCGGTCCCATCCCTCATCAGTTCTTTCCCCTGGAGAATGAGGGAGAGAACTTTTCCATGGGGAACCAAGGAGAGATAGAGGTGCCCAGGCTAGAATAAAATGCTGGATACACCAGTTACCCATTTCTGAGAAGAGAGACCCCTACGAGGGGGATGGCTGGAGGGAAGGCAGACCTGATGACTGATATCACCTCGAAGATCTACTGTTGCAGTAAGTTCTTACATAACTGTTCTATCTTCTTTGAGAGTATCTCAGTCATCAGGTCACACTGTAGGAATGAGTCCCAAGCAGTTACAAGTGCACCAAAATAGTCTGGAAGGAAGGTCAACCAAAGCCTAAGACAGGAGTCCCTGCAAAATAGCTCATCCGAAGCCTGCTCGGGCTCTAGCAGCAATATCCAGACTGTAGTGCTTGGTAAAAGTATGGACAGTACTCCTGGTCACAGCAGCGCAAATGTCAGTGACTGAGACCCCTTTAAAACAGGCCACAGAGATAGCCATGCCTCTTGTGGAGTCAACTATTTGGACAAACATTGTTTGGAAACCTTAGCACCCTCTCTTCCTGGGGCAAAAGAAACAAAATGCTGCTTTGTTCTTCTGCAGTCCTTAGTTCACAGCAGGTAGTATTTCAGAATTCTGCACACATCCAAAGTATGGAGCAGTGCTTCCCCTGGATTGGCACGCTCCGGTAAATAAACTGGTAGGTGGATAGATTGATTCAGGGTAAACTCAGACACTACTTTGGGAAGAAACTAGAATTCGTGCACAAAGACACCCTGTCTTTGTGAAAAATCAAATAAGGCTCTTCACACCAGAGAGCCTGAAGCTCAGAAATCCTTCAAACAGAAGTAAATGGAACCCAAAATAACACTTTCCAGGAAAGAAAGCGTAGCTCACAAGTCACAGCTGCCTCAAAAGGAGACAGGGTAAATTTCTCCAAAACAAAATTTAAGTCCCAAGCCGGGACAGGGGAATGGACTGGAGGTTTCAGATGCAGGATGCCCCTGAGAAAAGTACGGAACACATCTAACTGAGCCACGGTACAACCACCAACTGGCTTGTGAAAGGCAGAAAGAGCCGAAAGGTTTATCCTGAGGGAGGAGTACTGGAGGCCTGAGTCCAACAGGGAGATTAGGTAGTCCAGAATCTGGCTCACTGGACAGGTAAAATTGTCCAGATAATGTTTCGCAGCCCAGATGGCAAACCTCTTCCACTTCATGGCATATGTGGCTCTAGTGGAGAGGTTCGAGCTGCCATGAGGACACCCGCCACCCACTGAAATACTCCAAACTGGGCAATGGCTATGTCCTCGGAGGCCAGGCATGCAGACGAAGGGACTTGAGATTTGGATAGAGCAGGGTCCTCTGAACCTGCATCAGCAGATCCCTGCAGGAGAACCGGAGGCTCCTCTGCTAACTGTTGCAGTAATGGAAACAATATCTGTTGCGGCCAGAAGGGTGGGACCAGGATCATGCTGGCCCTATCCATCTGCAACTAAATTAGCACCCTTTGAATCAGAGGAAATGAAGAGAAGGCATAAAGGAAGCTCCTGCTCCAGGACAGGGACAACGCGTCTCACCAGAAAACTCCAGGCCCTGGATCTAGTGAGCAGAAACTGGGCAGTTTTACGTAGAGTGGGGACACAACAATATCCAACTCTGGACAACCTTATCTGGTAAACAGATCTTCTGTGAGGGATTAGAGAAGTTCCCATTCATGCATACTGGACTGAGCCCAGATGAGGCTATCTGCCAGAGTGTTCAGCATGCCTGGGACATGAACTGCCGAGAGAACCAGACCATGGTCCAGTGCCCAGTACCAGACTCTCATGGCCTCCCTGCACAGTGGGTACGAATGCATTCCCCTTTGCTCACTAATGTAGTAGACAACAATGAGATTGTCTGACTGGATCAACAGTTGACCCGGAAGGAGATGGTTATGAAAGGCCTGCATGGCATGCAGGACCGCGTGCATCTCCAGGTTGATGATATGCACAAACGTCTTGTTCTGGGACCAAGTCCCTGGAGTCTGAAAGGGGCCCAGATGCACACCCCAGCACTAACCAGAGGCATGCATGGTAAGAATCTGCTGGGGAGAGGGGATCTGGAATGGGGCCCCTTGCGACAGGTTCTGAAGGTCCATCCACCAATTCAGCACCTGAGGAGGAGACCAGCACTGGCTGCTCCAGGTCATCCATGCACTGGTACCACTACACCCAGAGAGTGCACTGGAGCACCCTTATGTGCAGTCTGGCCAGGGGGACCGTGGTGATGGCCATGGCCATAAGCCCTAACAGCTTCAAGTACACCCTCACAGGAACATAATGGCTCTGGGTGACTTCCTGAGCCAGGAAAATGATGCACTCTACCCTGTTTTGGGGCAGGAAGGCCCTGCCCTGCTCCGAGTCGAGGACCACTCCTGAATACTGCAGCCTTTGGAATGGAATCAAAACAGACTTGGGCTGGTTGACAGTGATGCCCAGGGAGAGAAACATCGGGAGGGTCCTCAGGAGCTGATCTCTTGATGGAGCTTTGAGAAGCCAGTCATCCAGGTAGGGGAAAACATATAGCCCTTCTCTCTGGAGGGCTGCAGCTACTACCACTAAGCATTTTGTGAAGACCTGTGGCACAAAGGATAAGCCAAAGAGCAATACTTTGAATTGGTAATGCTCAACCTGAAAAAGAAACTGGAAAAACCGCCTGTCCGGGGGACGCACTGCGATATGCAAGAAAACATCCTGCATATCCAGGGAGCACAGCCAATCATCCTGCTTGAGTAGAGGCAGCAGGCCTGGCAGGGTGACCATGTAAAATTTTCTGTACTGGATATAATGATTGAGGCCCTTGAGATCTAGAATGGGACTAAGTACTCTGGTTCTTTTGGAGACAAGGAAGAATCTGAAGTAGAATCACCTGTTTTTCTGGTGCCTGGGCACTGGCTCAATGGCCTCTTTTTGCACAAGGAACTGTACTTCCTTCCGGAGAACTGTTAGATGGGTGGGGGGATAGGTGGAGGGTACTGGAGGAGTCTATGGGGGCAGTTCTACAAGCTCCAGAGTGTGACCCCTCTCTATAAGCTAAAGAATCCAGGCATCTGAAGTGATGGTTCTCCATCGACTGAGATGGAGGGAGAACCGACCTCCAACCACCACCTCTTGGTCCGGGACCGGAAGAGGAGTGGGTCTGGCAAGGAGTCAGGCAGAGGTGGATCCAGCTGCTGGGGCAGATCCGTCAGCTCTGGGGTGCTTTGCATCAGGGCCTGAGGTGGACAGGATAGGTGTCTACCAGTCCGTATGCCAAAGATGAGGGATGTCTTGTTTATCCTCTTTTTCTTCTCTGTATATAAACCTGTTGCTCAACAGTGCTCATGAATAACTTTCATGTTCTTTTCTACAACTGACATAGATTGGCGTCCTACGACAGTTGTTATTTATTCTTTCTAGATCTTTTTCCATCTTACTGTATCTCTTTTTTCACCTTCTGTCCCTCACCTTGACCTCCCATAACCTTGTTTTAAGAGAAGAAAGCACAGAAATGGTTAACTTGCCAGACTTATTTGCTGGCTGATTAAATGAAGTACTGTACAGCATTTTGAAAGTGCTAGTAAATAAAGTGCTCATGTGTAGCATTGAAGTGTTAAGTGTTTATGTACAAATGTAAAATTCGTACAAATGTTATGCATAAAAAACATTATTAAAGTGGTATTGTCATAATTAATTAGAAATAGGAGATGTTGAGAAAGGGACTCCTGGCTGGCAAGTGGAGATTAAAAGAATTAATACAGTCGAGGCTTACCTTGTGTTTCCCTTTATTTCCCCTTATATGTCTGAAAATGAAGTATTATATAAAGCAACTAGGTAGACAGGAGCAGCAACCCCTTTTTTCTTTCTGTTCCCTTCCCAGCTGCTCTCTGTCCTATCTGTGAGCTCAAAAGTAAAGAGGAGCCACAAACAATAATAAAATATGAGGTATGTGGCTTTCTTGCCATTTGTTTTCAGAAGCCCCTAATCCAGAAGGGGAAAAAGTCAAGCAAATGAGCAGAGAAGGGAGGGTTCTGCTATTAAACAGCAGCATTGCTGTGTTTAAACCCTCTCTCTCTCTCTCTCATCTCTAACCCCACTCGCTCTAAGCACCATGTGCCCATTTCCAGGAGACACCAAAAGTCTCCAAACAGCCTGGCATCTGTTCAGAAGTGGAAAAGCCTCACCAGGCTTGCCAAGGAAGCAGTATTCATGCTTCCAGTTCCCTCCTCCATAAATGGAGGTTGTTTATTTTAATGCTGAAAACTGGCCCGTGTTTGAAAGAAGGGCCAAAATGGAATTTTGAGCCGTCGGCTTGCAATAGCAGCCATCAGAACACACAAATGCCTCATTTTGTTTGCCACTGTTTAGTATGTAGCAGCAAATAAAGCAGCTTGTGAATAAACAGTATTAGGTTTACCCCCGAGAGACCTATGCTCGTTTCAAGGAGCTCTGCTACAAATGGTTATAACCAGAGAACAAGAGCAAGGACCAGCTTCTGGAGGTGGTGATTACTGAACAGTATATTAATATTTTACCACAGGATGTACAACTTTGGGTTCGAGAGTATAAGCCAGATTCCACTGATAAAACCGTCATGTTGGTGGAAGACTTCCTGGCAGCCTGACCATCCAGACTCAGAGGGTTCCAAGGGACAGCAGCGACTGTGAACACCAGCAATCCAGAAAGGAACCCTTTTACTTACTAACTGTCAAATCCAGCCCCAGAGAAACAAGACTGGAGGGCAGAGATAGGGGGCGCATTACAGTAGCTGAGATTGTATGTCATGGGTGCCAAAATAAGGGACATTGTGTAAAGAAATTTTCCTAATATGAACAAAGAGACAGCTCACATAGCCTTAGCAAGCTTGGGTCACTTCATGGCTCCTGTGCAGATTGGATCACAGCAGATGATGGGACTGATTGATTCAGGGAGCCTCCAGACTCTTGTGCAAGCAGATCTGGTGACTGGGAATAATAAAGGACTGAATATAGCAGTCATCTGTGTGCACAGTGATACCCATCACTACCGTACAGCCACCACACAAATGACTGTTCAAGAAAAGACACATGAGGTAGAAGTGGGGTTGGTACCTCTCCTACCTGTGGCAGTTGTTATCGGGCATGACCACCCAGACTTTGCTTCATTTATACATTGTCATGCCACCCAGGATTCTGCTGTAGTTGCTGTAACCACCAGAGCTCAAGTAAAGAAGGGCCATTTGCCACCTGTGTTCCCATTTGATGATGACGTTTTTGAGGATCCTGGCAAGGGCCGTAAAACTAAGGCGGAGAAGAGGAAGCTAGAGAAGGGCTGGATTGATACTTGTGCTGGTGTACAGCCAGACTTGGGACATACTTTTAAATGTGATATGCAGCATGAGGAAAAAGCAGACGCTTCACTTAACCCTTTTTTTGACAGGTGGGGAAGGGAGTGGAAAAGGTGCCCCTCAGTTTGCTGTAAAGCAGGGAATACTGTATAGAGAATACACTAACCCCAGAACTGGAGAGGTAGTAGACCAACTAAGCAGTGTCAGTGGCTCAGCAGGTAGCACACTCACCTCTGAGGCCGGGAGATCAGTAGGCTGTGGGTTCTATCCCCACACCAAGCACTTGGGTTAATATCCCAATACTGACACTGTAGTGCAGCATGAGGGGGGTGCTGCACTCCTGAGGTGCCGTCTTTCGGATGAGATGTTAAACCGAGGTCCCATCTGCCTGTTCTGGTGGTAGTTCAGGTGGATGTTAAAGATCCCATGGCACTTCTTGAAAACAGCAGGGGAATTTTCCCCAGTGCAATGGCCAAATGTCCTCCATTCACGAAAAATACCACCAACAGCTTAATCTGGTTCAAAGTCAGTTGACATTCATCTGTATCCCCTTCCCCCGGGTCGTGCCTGAAAGTAGGCAGGATTTGTCTAGTGCACTTACTCGGTCAACAAAAACTAAATATATAAATAAAATAAAAAAATAAACTAATGGTTCCAGAAAAATTCCACTCCTAAATCATGTATCTGGCTCATTACATCCCTTTAGCAGGCCATGCAGGCAGAGGTAGCACCCTGAATATGATATTATCCAGGTTTTATTGGCCCACTATCCATGAGAACATAGCTGAGTATTGTAAAGCATGTGCTGAGTGTCTGAAGGTAGCTCAGGCAGGAAAAAGGGATAGAGTACCACTACTACCCATCCCCACTGTGACTAACCCCTTTGACAGGATAGCCATAGATGTAGTAACCCTGGATCAGGACTATCCAGGCAAGATCCAACAGGCCAGACAGCGCTGGGTACCCTACTTTAAAATATGCAGAGCCATCTGTGGTTTCAGACCCCTTACCCGGCGAGGTTCCGCATATTTTGGGCAGAAGGAGCAAAGTTGTATAATTCCATAAAGGAGCTGAATAAATCATTGGCTGAGAAGGGCATCACTCCTCCACAACTTGAGCAGGAACATCCTAAATGGAAGCAGATGGAGCATTCGGACTGGCACCTGGTCGGAGGGCAGAAGAAACTTGGATCAGCGCTGGACTCGGCTTGGGAGCTCCTCGAGAAAATGGCTATGATGAAGGCGAAAAACAGAATGGAAAGAGTCCTCCATTAGGCAGCTTCTACCTTGATTGGCTGAATTCCCCGGTGAAGTAAACCCGGTTGATAATTGCCTGGTTTCAGGCCTTCGGACTCACTGGAGTTGCCCCTTGCTGCGGTGATGGTGCTGGGGGGGGTCCCTGCTGTACATGCCACAATACAAGTTTGGTAATCCATGCATTAAAACGAACTAGAGACTGAACTTGAAAAGAAACATCAAAGTTGGGTGTTTCATTTAATTTTCACCTTTTCTGTGAGCTACATTTAAGGGCAGCTTGAATGTGATTTCTACAATTCTATGTCCGAGGTGTGGGTGGATAGTAACCCACAGACCGGAAAAGAGTGCTTTAATGGACATAGGATGACATCTATGAAGATACTGGAGAGGCTGCTATTGGGCTCTGTTACAAGCTGGTCTTCTTTGTTTAAAAATAAACACTATGGGGATGATATAAAAGCAATTCTGGGGAGGGAAGGGGAGGATCTTGATGTCTAGAGTTGTTTTAAGAATATGCAGGCTGCCGTGACACACACGTACACCGTATGTAGGGGCCATGATGAATATTCACGACCCCAGGGGATGGCCCCATCCACATGGGACATTTTGGTTCCTCCTCATCTCCAATGCCCATCTGATGGTAAGGGGAAAGGAGTCAAGAAGCCTGAAATTTCAGGTTTCCTACCTAAGAAGCCAAAATGTTGTTTCTGTTATGAAGTTTTATTTGCTGCCCTGTTGGCAGACTTTTATACTGTTTCTAAGGGTCTCAAAAAAAGGAAAGAGTTGTGCGCTGGTTGCTGGATGTTTTGGGGGAGATGGGTGGTTATATGGGAGGAGGGATTGATGGAAATGATCAGAAGGCAAAATAAAAAACACATAAATGGCGAGAGATAGGAAGTTTTGTTTGTTCAATGAACATGATTTATCTAGCCCAGTTAAATGTACTAAAATACTGAGCTATATGAGGAAGATGGCAGTGGACTTCATTTTTCTACAAGAGATGCATCTGTCTATACAGGAACACTCTAAGTTATGCTCCATGGGTTTCGGCAGTAGTGCCTCAGCCTCATATAAAAAGGGGCGGCAGAGGCGGGTTGCAATTCTAATTCACAAACTCCTTTTGTAAAAACGGATGAACTTGCAGATAAAGAGGGAAGGTATGTTCTGATAAGAGGGACCCTACATGGAAGGCTATTGACCCTGGCATCGGTGTACTTCCCCCCCAGGTTCGAATTATGCATTACACTTGAAGTTCTTAACTACACTGCAAGAATGGGCACAGGGGGAGGTGATCTGGGGTGGAGACCCAAACTTAATCTTTAACCCATCTTTAGATTCCACCTCCCATTCCCCAAAAAAGGATCATGGTACAGCTAAAAGGGTAAAGAGGATGCTGAAGGAATTAGGATATGTAGACATATGGCACCATCTTGAGGGTAGAAAGAGGGATTATACTTTTTATTCAGCAGTACACCAAGTTTACACTAGATTAGACTATTTTATGGTGCCCAAGGAACTGGTGGGTCAGGTCCAAAGGGTCTCAACTGGCGATTCCCTACTCTCTGACCATGCTCCGATTTTATTAACTATTTGATTGGGAGAGGTAAGAAGAAATACCTTCTGGACGCTGAAGTATCCTTGCTTCAGGATAAGGAAGTGGTCGATTCAATTACCCAGATGGCTGAACAAACCCTGAAGGAGAACGACCTACCTGAGACCTCACCCGCCATCTTATAGGATACCTTAAAGGCTGTCATTCGGGAGAAATTTATTGAATGGTCAATTAGGAGAAAAAGAAAAGAGAATCTAAGAAAACTGAATTAATAACCCAGATAAAGCAACAAGAAGCACAGCAAAACATTTAAATAGGTAGAGAAAGGACCAAGACTATAAAACAATTGAAAGCCAGACTTTTGAGCATCCTTGACTATGCTGTGGAACAAAAACTATTGTTCTTAAGGCAGACTTACTATGAGGGGGGACCTAGGGGTGCCATGTCTCGAGGGTTACTGGGCGGCTTCTCACATGAGGATTAGTATATTGTGGGACCATCTGACATATGAGGCCACATGGAAAGAGACTGAGATGGGGAGTTGCCCATCCCCTCCTTTGTCAGCAAATATATTTCAGATAAAAGATCACCCTAGAGCTGTGGGAGAACTACTCTCCGCCACTCGGGCTACACTAGAGGGCTGGAGAAATGGAACCCTGAGAGAGGGGAGACAGGGAGGGCACTGGAGATACAGATGGTGGTCTGTGGATCCTACCTTTGGTCCGGCTACTTGGGACCCTTGGTTCCATGTGAGAGCTAAGAAAGGGTTACAAGCACTTTGGCAGCTACTGAAGGAAGGAGGGCTGCCTACTTTCGAAGCAGCCCAAAGGCGTTTTGGTCTTACCCTGGTAGATAGAATGAGATATCTTAAAATCTACAGTTACATTAACAAGAAGATCAAACAGGAACAGCGCACAGGGTTACGGGGGGCTATGGAACAGGTCTTTGAGCAGCTTTGGAACTCAGGAAAAGGCCTTTGGTGCTATATCCCAACTATATAGGAGATATATACAGTGGATCACTGCAAATACAGAGTATATTAAACAGGCATGGGAACATGTGCTTAACGCCAACAACCCAGCTGGACAATGGGAAAAGGGTTGGAAGGGTATTTGGGGGGTGTCCTCTTCTCCCTCCTGGAGAGAATTCCTATGGAAAATGATTAGATATTTTAAAGTACCATTGCTGGTCTCTAAACAACATGTTGGTACGCCCTCAAGTTGTTGGAGAAACTGTGGTGAAAGCAGAGCCTCACACACCCATGTGTTCTGGACTTGCCCTATGCTTCTAGATTACTGGACAACAATCATTGCATCATTGAGGCAAATCTTTCAGATCCAAGACCAACTGGGGCCAGAGGTGCTGATTTTGGGTGGGATACCTGGGAGATTCGGGGACGGGAGGCTGTATATCTCTGCAAATTCTGCTTGCGGAAGCATTAAAAACAATAACCAGAAGATGGTTACAGGCAATTATCCCTACTAAACAAGATTGGATAGAAAAGGTGGCGCAGATCCAACAGTTAGAGGAACTAACATTCAGGTTGCAGCAGAGATCTTCGGCCTCCCTGAACTGCTGGTCTAGATGGTTGGTTTGGTTGGGAAAAGATGACTAATAACTGGCATTGAGGGGGGGACTGACCCTCTCACCCGTCCCCACTCCTGTCTCACTTATAGAGGGGAAGGGAGGCACCCTCCTCCCGGGTTTGGAAAAGCTGAGTGCTGGATCCCGGGAGGTTTTGGGTGGGTCCCATAACTTAAAAGAGTATGAGTAACACAAGGCAACCAGCGTCCATCCCACAAATACATAAAAAAGGGAATAAATATGTTAATAAACAAATAACTTTAAATATACTTTGATCTATAAGGTAGATAACAAGTGTTAAGGAAATGAGACCTTGATTTTTCCTTTTTTCTTTTTAGATTAGAGTTGGGCTCTTCCTTAGGGAAGAAAAGGTATTAAGGGTTTGTTAACGTTATGTATTACTATTATTTATATTACTATTGGGAGTATTTGAATTGGTTTAAGTGAAATGATTTGGTTACAGGCTCTTTCTTGATTAAATCCAAGTATATGAATTAGAGAACTGTGCTAGAATGAGTAAACTCTAAACTTAAATTGTCATTCTACATCTCTGATCTATCAGAAGTAATCCAGTTATCTCTGTATGATGAAGTTTGTATGTTATTGGTGAAGCTAATAAAGAAGTATAAACAAAAATATACCATGCTAACCTCTTCAAGAAATGGGTTGAAAAAACACCAAAAGCTGCTTTACTACTTTTACCAGAAACTGATAAAGAAGATATTGATGTAGCTTATGACAGACTGGAACAAACTAACTGCAGATGCTGTAAAGCTGAAGGTTTCCTTAACCTCAGAACAAACTGCTGACATTCGTAATGTGCTAAAGACATTTAACAGTACTTTTACCATAATACCAGGCTGAGCAAAAGGGGTCGAGCATGTGATAGTGCCAAGGAATATTCATCCTATTAGGCAAAAGACATACAGGTTACCAGAGCGATTAAGAGCTGACGTGGTTAAGGAAATACAAAAATTAAGTGTCAGGGACTTCCGGTGACGTCACCAGCATCATGGCTGCTTAATCGAGCAGCTCTCCCTATCATCGCTAACAAAAACACTTCCACACAGCATTGCTAGATCAAATAATGGAAATTATGCAAAGATCGCTAAGTGGAAACTCATCGTTGAAACGATCCTGGTCAAAAAATCGGAAAACAAAGGATGATCAACTAGGATTAAGCCCAGCAAGTTCAGCTACAAGCGGGAGAGAGTCACCATCGAGTATGGCGGAAGGGGGTACTGAAACAGAACTAGACACCCTATCTCGTTCCAGGTTTGAGATCTTACTCACAGAAATCAAGCACTTCAGATCAGAAATGAAACAAGAATTTAATAAGCTGCACTCAGATCTAAAAGGGCTGGAATCGAGGATAACTGCTACAGAGGAATGCATTTTGACCACTGAGGATGACTTAATTCAAATCTCACAAGCAATGGAATACTTAGTACAAGAACAAGAGTTTACCAGTGCAAAATGCCTAGATCTTGAAGCCCGCTCCCTCAGAGACAACTTGAGAATATATGGCCTACCCGAATCCGCAGAAGTCAGAGAGATGAGTGATTTTCTGGAGGATATGCTTTGACACATCCTCGATTTGCCAACAGCCTGCCAGTTTAAAATTGAAAGAGCGCATCGAGTGCTGGTCCCTAAGCCTACGTCTGCTAGGCCTCGGTCGATAGTAGCAAAATTCTCAAGTTTTAGACAGAAGGAGCAGATACTCCGAGCAGCATGAAAGCAAGGTCGGGTAGAATACAACGGCGCTCAACTATTTTTTTACCAAGATTACCCCCCGGTGATCCAGCAGCAAAGAATGGCCTATACTCCTATACTTTGAAAGCTACAGACTTTAAACATCAGATTTCAGACGCTTTTCCCCTCTCGTCTTCGAGTCTTTTGGGAAGCAGGCACAGAGCTGTATCACTCATATGAACAGGCACTCCAGGCAATGAAAAACAGGGGGCATGAAGTCGTAGAGGTCCCTCGTCGTAGTGATCAACCGACTGTCCTGCAACATCCCTGGCACTCAGCTAGATATCGGAACGTCTCCCAAACAGGAAGGAAAGTGGCTGATACTACACTTCAAGACATCAGGAGAATATTTCATAAGCTTACCCACCCTCAAGCCCGTAAGGAGCCATCAACTGAGAGGATGGAAGGCACATGAACGAGAAGTCTTGTGCATCGAGGTTGCGGTTATTTTCAGGAGAGTTTCTTTCCTGTATTTATCTCTCCAGGAGGAAGTGCTGGACTTCATCTCTGAATGACTGGGACTCATGAAATCTCATACTGAGGTCAAAGTGAGGCCTTACTGGTAAACAGGGGGGATCTTGGGGGGGAGACAGATCCTGGGGTGATGATGGGTAGCATGTTAGACCATTATAAGTTTATAGCAAAAAAGTTAATGTTGACTTTTATATGCGATGACATCGCGCCCTGATACAAAATATGTATTCCTGATACTGAAGCTTATCCCCACTTGCGCGGGAGAAGGACGGAGGTTAGAGAGCTGGGGTCTGATATTAGGGTGGGCTTCTGGGGGGGGGCGGTTGTCGTGAGGAGCGCTCCCTCCTGTGTAGATGCCCGATATTGAGGACAGCCGCGCATTGCTAACCTGAAATACCAGCATAAATATTAGAATAGATTAGGTAGTCTCCTTCATTATCATTCCAAGGGCTGTCTGAATCAGATTAAGACAGGAAGGGGGGAACCCTGCGGTCACGTCCCTCCCCTTCTTTGGTTTAGTTCCTCCCTGGTTTTGTTTTGGTTTTTTCCTGGGAAGATATCAGACAGATGGCAACTGATTAGTAGTACCCAGTCACAAGGGGGTCTTACTACCAATCGTAAACCTATAGAATTTTCATCTTTTATATAGTGGTAGTGTGTCAACCTGGTTGAGATATCAGGGATTGACGAACTATGGGATCACAGTATACTATGTTGGCAGAAGTGATGATGGAGAGGAGGAGGGAACTGAGAAATAACCAGATGGGTTTCCAGAATAATTATGCTGGGAGGTCTAGGGCTGTGGATACCCTGTATCATCTACAGTACACTGTTGGTGATGACATACCATGTCATCTGGCAGGGACCTGCCAACTTTAAGGTCCAGGAGGTCCGAGCCGTTTTATTGGCTTCCTCACCTATTTGAGTTGTGAGAACTCGAACAAATAGAGAACAGTATTTCCTGTTCTCCTACCTTGGGAGTCACGTTGTAAATATGTTTAATTCCCAGGGGAGGATTGCCCTGTTGGCTCCACCCTACAGGAGGTTGGTAAGTTTATATTATATTTGTGTGGATGTTGAAGTGAAAGTTATACCGTCAGACAAATTCTTTCAAGGGCAATGTACATCTGAATTACAAAAGGGACAACAAAGAATATTACAAGACTGGAAGGAATTGTGGTGTGGGGCAGAGGGGGAGGGGGAGCTCCAGAGTGAACACATGAAGAGGCGAGAGGGGAAGAGAGAGACAGATGGGTGTAGACCCATACACTTGTGGGATTATGGTTTTCTGTCACTAAATGGAGGATAACACCAGCATAAAAATTATCTCCTACAATGTTAATGGATTAAATAATCCGGTAAAAAGATACAAAGTCATGTCCACTATAAAAAGGCAGAGACCCTCCTTTGTATTAATGCAAGAAACGCATTTAAGTAAGTCTGAACACCAAAAGTTGGGGAAATTTGGGTATGACCAAGTGGTCGCAGCGTCATATGGGAAGGGAAAGAGAAGGGGTTCTGCAATTTTGGTCTCCAAGGGAACACAGTTTCAGAAGACAGTTAGTTATACAGACCCTGAGGGCCGTTTGGCCATTCTCTCGGGGAACTTGGAGGGTACTCCTATTACATTGGCCTCCCTCTATGCACCTCCAGGTTCTACAAAGGAAACACTTTGTTTCTTACTCCATAAGATCACGGAGCACCAAAACGGACTATTAATAGTAGGAGGAGACTTAAATCAGGTATGGGAGCAAAAAGACACATCGAGGACTAATTAATTCCAACCAAGTCCGGCTAGTAAATTAATTAAGAATTATTTAAAGGGGGCCTTTTGGGTAGATTCTTGGAGAAGACATAATAAGGACAAGCAAGAATATACACATTACTCATTCCCTCATGGGTCTTTTGCTCGAATTGATTACGTATTGATTTCTGGGAAGCACCAAGACCAGGTCTTGGAATGTAAGCATATTCCATATGTACTTTCCGATCATTCCCAACTAATGCTGGAGTTGAATTGGAAAGTCAAGAAAGGTCGGACCCTCTGGAAATTTAACAATTATTTTTTGAATCTAAAGGAATTTACGGACATGGCCACTAAGAGACTAGTACAAATTCAACAAGATAATAAGCAGCCTAAGATGCCGAATACTACTTTATGGGACATGGTGAAAACAGTTTTTAGAGAGGACTGTATCAAGTTCGCATCCAACTTTAAATGACAACAAAACCAGTTGATGGAAAACCTTCAGAGTCAATTGCATACCCTACAGGGGCGGTGTGCTGGGGGAGAGAGCTCCGTAATAACAGACATACAGAATATCAAACAACAGATTCAAAATTGATTGATGTAAAGACGGAACAAGCGTTGCAATGCTTACGGCAGAGATATCATGAAAATGGCCCTCGTGCTTCCCGCCTACTAGCACATCGCCTGAGACAACACATAGCCCGGTCTTCAATTACTCAGATCCGAGACCCAAAGACAGGTTTATTATAAAAATCCTCAGAAAAAATTCTGGAAAGCTTTCGGGACTTCTACTTAAATTTATTACACATCAGAACACACTCCAGATAAAAAAACAAATAGAATCATACTTAATTAAAATTACCTAAACTGACTGAGGAAATCAGGAATTCTCTTGACACCCCCATTATCCCTTCAGAGTTGACCTCGGCAATTAAAAAATTGAAAACAAAAAAATCCTCAGGCCCTGATGGGTACTCCCCTGAATTTTTCAAATTCTTCGTAAAGGAGATTAAGGACCCTTTGTTGGAGGCCTGCAGGGAGGCACAAGCCGGGGTGGCCCTCCCAGATACATGGAACTATGCAGTCATTTCAAGTGTCCCTAAACCTGGAAAGGATATCACACAGTGTAAATATTTCCACCCTATATCAGTCTTAAATATAGATTATAAACTATACGCCTCAATATTAGCGAGACGCCTAGAGGGGGCGCTGCCCAACTTGATCAATTATGATCAAACAGGTTTTATCCTTGGTAGACAGACTCAGGATAATATTAAAAGATCATTGCAAATTTTACATCATGGGGCCCGATCTGGGGCACCCTGTATGCTATTGAGCCTTGATGCAGAGAAGGCCTTTGACCGAGTGGCATGGAAATTTGTAGAGCTGTCTCTGGGCGTGTTTGGATTCTTGGAATCCTTTATTAAAATTATAAATAACATATACTCTAACCCCAAGGCATATATAAAAGTTAATGGCAGAGTCTCACCTCCAATAGCCTTGCACCGTGGCACCAGACAGGGATGCCCCCTCTCCCCCCCCTTCTTTTTGCCTTATACCTTGAACCCTTAGCTCAGGCATTAAGACAAGATGAGACAATACAGGGTGGGATTTGGGTGGGGAAACACACAAGTTAGCATTATATGCAGATGTCCTGTTAATCTATCTCAGAAATCCAGAACAGTCATTGGAACACCTATGGGCACAACTGGCGGAATTTAGCATTTTAGCCGGTTACAAAATAAACATGGGTAAAACGGAAGCCTTAAGAACACACTATGAACCATCGGAACAAACACGGAAAAAATTCCCGTTTAAATGGGACTTATCCCAGATTAGATACCTTGAGGTTCAACTGAGTTTCCAGGCAGATCGGTTATTTTCCCTCAACTTTGCTCCAGTACTGAAAAATATCAAGCTAGAGTTGGATCAATGGGCCCCTGTCCCTATTTCCTTGGTGCAGAAAGTAGAGACGATAAAAATGATAGTCTCCCTAAGTTTCTGTACCTGGTACAGATTATTCCTACTCTGATCCCTGACACATACTTCCACTCTTTAGATACAGTGATTTCAAGGTTCATCTGGGGTTCTCAAAAACCTAGAGTCCACTTTACGGTGCTCCAGATTCCGAAAGCAGAGGGGAGCCTGTCATTACCAAACTTTAAACTATACCACTGTGCAGCTCAGTTACGAACAGCCATGTATTGGCTAGATCAGACCTATCTGGCCAAGCGGAAAACTCTGGAGCTGTGGGAGGCTGCCCTGAGCAAAATTCTGAATAGCATGCTCCTTAGATAGAGGGAAAGGTCAGGATTGGGCCAGGAAGACAACCCCTACACTGCCTCTACTTTAAAAGTATGGTATGGAATCTTAGGAGACAAAAGTGCTAAGAGGTGGACGAGCCTTCTGTTGTCGATCCCATACCTAGAGTCCTTTTCCCCAGCCAAATGGGATGTGGGGTTTGGGAGATGGGAGAAGAGAAGTTTACATCTGGTTTGGCACTTTTTGGAGGGAAGTGAGATTCTGTCCTTTGAAGCACTAGTTAATAAGTATGGAATATCCTGGCAAGATAGATTTAGATACTTTGAAATTAGGAACTATGTTAATAGTCTTTTAAGGCAACACACGGAGGAGGGCCTTTCTCCGCCACAGATTGCAAACATACTCAAGAAAGCAATAAAAGGGACCCCGGTTAGATCTCACATTATCTCAAAATTATACCAGGTTCTTTTGTCTTGGAAAGGGGACTCTACTTTCTATATAAAAAAAGCTTGGGAGCAGGATTTGTTTGGGAGTTCGAATTTCTGAGGATTTTTGGACCTGGACGCAGACAAGGATTCACTGGGGCATATCGGCAGCTAGTTGGCAGGAGTTCTCCTGGAAGATCTTTGTTCGTTACTTCCGAACGCCAGCAATCCAGGTGAAATACCTGAAGGCCAACTCCTTAGTCTGCTGGAGAAATTGTGGGCACTCCCCTGCTTCATTGGCACACATAACATGGGACTGCCCTATTATAACCCCTTTTCTACAGGATCTTCAACAGGCCCTACAGGCAATAATAGATCCTAACTTAAAGATCACACCCCTCTCCTTTTTTTCCTGGAATTGCCCAGGGAACTCATAGATCCCCAGACGATTAAATTTTTGAAAATATCCTTTTTAATGGCCCAAAAGGCAATCACGAGTAACTGGTTATCCCCCAAAACTATCACTCTAAAGATGTGGCAAGAACGCATGATTAGTATATATAGAATGGAGACATTAACAGCTACCATTAATAAAAGAGTACCCAGTTTTGAGATTCTGTGGCAGAGATGGGTTCTATATATGGCAAGGGTGAGACCTGACTTCATTCCTTGATCAACACCTTGTTGAAAAAAACATGTTAAAGTGCCCAAGAGGTAAAATTTATAACTTTATACAGAGTCCTGTAAGGCAAAAATACAATGCCTATAGCACTTACTGTTTGATAAGATAGTAAAAACATCTCCTCACCCATACATAAAATGGCATAATATGAAAAGCAACTCTGATGAATCTTCACGATTATTTACATAAAGAAATTCTAGTGGATAACATGCGGTCTACCTCTGTATAAACTCTTGATTCGGTCTCCTAAATTTGTATTAAATTGGATGAATTGCCTTTGAAAACAAAGGTGAAAGAAGGAAAAGGAAAAAGATAACTGTATTTGTGAATGATATGTATGTACTCTTATCTGTTTTGTTTGTCTGAACAAAAAATTCTTAAAGAAAGTTTAAAAAAAAAAATTAAGTGTCAGAATTTAACTGTTATCCTATGCCTAGAATAGATGATTTGGTGGACAGACTGGGGAGTGCAAAGTATATCAGTGCCCTCGATCTCACCAAGGGCTACAGCCAAATAACCTTTAGCTAAAGAATCAAGGGATAAAACTGCATTTGCCATTCTTGTTGGATTCTATCAGTTTGGTTTACATGGTGCACCAGCTACATTCCAGCAGTACATGGATGTAATTTTATCCCCTCATACTGGTTATTGTGCTGCATACCTGGATGATGTCATGGTGTACAGTCCAGCCTGGAAAAGCCACCTGGCACACCTACGAGCAGTTATCCAAGATATCAAAAATGCAGGTCTGACTATTAATCCTACCAAATGTGCATTGGGCATGCAGGAAACCAGATATTTGGGCTATGTGTTGGGAAATGGAGAAGTTAAGCCAGAAATGTCTAAAACAGAAGCTGTTGCTAACAGCCCTGTCACTAAAACAAAGAAACATGTCAGCTCATTTTTAGGGCTAGCTGGTTATTACTGGAGATTTGTTCTCAACTTTGCTGAGTTAGCTACTCCCCTCACTGAACTCACAAATAAATGGTACCCAAATAATGTGAAATGGACCCCAGAGTGTGATGAAGCTTTTCAAGCCATTAAGGCTGCATTATGTTCAGCCCTTGTTTTAAGAAGCCCAGACTTTGAGAAATAATTTTTCTTACAAACAGATGCATCAGAGATAGGCCTAAGTGCAGTCCTGAGTCAAAATATAGATGGGATGGAACATCCTATTCTGTACATATGTAGGAAGTTGAATGACAGAGAGAAAAGGTGCTCCACCAGTGAAAGGGAATGTTTGGCAGCAAAGTGGGTGATGGAGTCCCTTAAGATTTATTTGAAAGGAACTGAACTTGTACTTATAACAGATCACAATCCTCTCGGTTGGCTTAATCAAATAAAAGATAAAAATTCCAAAATCACAAGGTGGTACCTGGCACTACAGCCATTTAAATTCAAGGTGATACACAAGTCTGGTAAAGAGAATAGCAATGTTGATTTTCTGTCAAGATATGGATCTGGAATTGAGGGTTCTGAAGGCTGAAAAAAACAAATGTATGAGTTTAAACTTTACTATTTAACTTTGCTGTACTGTTATAGAAAAAAGGATACTGCACATGTGCTTAATTTCTGAAAGTTAGAAGCTAATGTTAGAGAATTAATAGAACATTTTGGAAACCTGTTCGGTAAAACAGGTTCCCTCTTAAGGAGGGGGTGTATGTGACAGGGATGTGACAGGACCATGTCCCAGTTGTTATGGAGCATTTGAATGCAGGGATCTGTTCTGTTCTTCCTTTCCTGTCTCTTGTCTGTCTGGTTACGCAACCAAATTTTCTCGTGAGACCTAGGATTTGATCACACCAACAGTCTCGCAGTTCTTTGCCTCTCGCTATCTCTCTACCCTCCCTTGCTGTTTCTGTCGTTTCCTCCCTTGCATATCTGCTGGTATAAAAATATATGCAAATCATTAAGTGGAAACGTAGCTGATATTGGGAACCTTTGTTTAGAAATTAAATAGTGTTACTGTTGAAATGTATATAATTATAGTTTGAGATGATTGCAAAATACCATTGGAAACACAGGAGGTTACCTGAATGCAATTTTTAAGCCTTTTGCAGAAGAGCTGTGGAGAAGGGGCCTCAGTTCTGGGACACTGTGTTCCTGCAAACACCTGCCTGATACTTATAAAAACATTTTAGAAAAAAAAACAGGATGCTTGTTAAACATAGAAACATGACGGCAGAAAAGTACTGCCCAGCCCACCAAGTCTGCCCATGGCACCCAGTAGAAGGCAAGGACTTCCTCCCACACCTACCTGTCCCTGTGGCCTCCTCTTCCCCTCACCCCTCCCATTTCTAATACCAGACCCATGTTCCTGTCCCAAGCTCTCTTCAAGCCCCTTAAGGTGACCTCCCCCGTCACCTCCTCTGGGAGTTCATTCCATTTTTCCACCACTCCTTCAATGAAACGATTCTTCCTGGTGTTTCCCCTAAACCTTCCTCCCTCTATCTGTAGCATATGCCCCCTGGTCCTCTTGTGCCCCTTTAATTTAAAAAGTCCCTCTTATGGTTCTCTGTTTATCCTCTTCATAAACTTAAAGGTCTCAATCATATCCCCCTATCCCTTCTTTGCTCCAGGGAGTACATTCCCAGTTTGCTGAATCTATCGTTATATGTCAGGTGACTAAGCCCAGCCACCATCTTAGTCACTCTTCTATGCGTCCTCGCCAGCCTTTCCTCATCTTTTTTCAGGAACGGTCTCCAGCATTGCACCCCAAATTCCAACTGTGGTCTGACCAGCTGTTGATATAAGAGGATGATTAACCTCTCTCTTCTTGCTAGTGAATCCCCTCCCAATGCAGCCCAACATCCTGCTAGCCTTGGCTACTACCTGCACGCATTGTTTGGCAACCCTTAGGTCCCTGGAAACAATAATTACCAGGTCCCTCTCCTAAGAAGGGGGGTTGTTGCAAGGACTTATAAGACAGAGCTGCAATTGCTTGCAAAAGAAGAGACACAGAGATTGAAGGAAAACTCAGCTGAATCTTCTGTTCATTTTGCCTTTGTAAACAGTTATACTGAGCAAGTTTTTTTTATGTTACTGTTTGTACAAATAAATACTCTTGTTGTGAATTTTACAACTGCTCCTGTTTTTTTCTATGCTTCCAGACCTGTGCATCCACGACACTGATCCTAGGTTGTGTATGGTAAAGCAAATGGACAGACTTGACAGTCCCACCAAATACCTGTAAGCAGGGCTGTGCTCAGGACTTTAAGAGCCCTCCTGCAAACATACTGCAGGGCCCTACCGGACAACCCAAAAAATAACCAGTTACACAACTGATATTAAAAATCGCTTATATTGATATTAGCGATACTTAAAAAACAAACAGAAAAGCACCATCCACCAGCAACAGCATTAACTTTAAAACAAACCACCACTACCCTTTTCAAAGATGAAGTTCTATTTTGTTTTCTTGTAGAATACATTCTCGGTTGTAACACTGTAGATTGCAAGTCAGGCAGGGCAAAAAATAAATTAAAAAAATCACCTGAGAATTGTATTTTTACAAATTAATATGTCTTGCTTTCAAGGAGGCAAACTTTTTAATATTAGAAAAGTCCACCTGACGTACCAGATCATTTCCTATTGATAGTACTGCAGGGGCTGGGAGTCACTCCTGACCCATTGTTGACCTTAGATAGTTTTTCATAAATCTGAGTTTGCTAAAACACCTTTCTGCAGAAGCAACAGAGACAGGTAGTGTCAAGAGTAGCTTCAGTGCAAGGAAATGGTTGGGAAAGCTTGAGTCAGTGACTTTTGGCATAAGTATTGCACAGTTTCAAAAGGACTGCTCGCCACATCTGCTGGAAGTACTGTGGCAGAAGTCATAATGTCAGTTTTCAAGTCATATTGATCAACATCAACCTGGCAAAACATTGACAGTGAAGTGATAGGTTAGGTAGCAGACTTGCCTATCTGATGTCTAGCAAAAAGCCACAAAGTTCTCGCAGTTCCCTTAGTTTTGCAAAGCGTTCATTCATGCTGGTTGCCATTATGTCCAATACTGTATTAAGAAAATTCACTTCTATTTGTTCGACTGGATCAGTCACAGGCTCATCTCTTGCAAGTTCTCCAGATATTCTCTTTTTCCTGTGCACTCGTACTTCTGGAAGTCTTATTTTCACGTCCACTGACTGAGCCAAGTCTTTTGCTTCCTGCATCTTCTTTTCAAAACCAGTGATGTGCGTATTATTGACGTGAATGTTCAGTGCTCCCAGAATTACAACTGCATTTGACAGATCCATCTTGGGGCCTTGCAGTGACTTGCGCACTCTGTTTATTTCTGTCAGAATATCAAGTCAAACAGGAAGATGAAAAATAAACTGAAAGTGTATGTTCTCCAGCAATGACTTGCATTCACTGCTTGTGACAGAGTCCAAATCCGACCACTTGTACAGTTCTGTAAGTGCACACAATATATCACCTAGACCACAATATATAGCTTTGACAGCATTTATCTGAGCTTCCCATCTTGTATCACTCAAATGCTTTAAGGTGAGTCCTTTCACGTGTTGGCAGAGTAAATCCCATCATTTGGTGCTGGCAGCAAACACAGTATAGAGCCTCTGGACAAGTCCAAAGAAATTGATTGCTTCCTTGTCGCAGTTTGCAGCATCTGCAACAATCAAGTTTAAGTTATGGTTGCAGCAAGGTATATAGATGGCTTTTGGGTTTAGGAGTTTCATATGTACCTGCACCCCTTGATGCCATCCTGCCATGTTAGACCCACTGTCATATCCTTGGCCTCTACAATCTTCCAGTTTTAGTCCTTGAAATTGCAAGATTTCCAATAGTTGCTCTGTAAGGGCCTCCCCTGTTGTGCTGTGTACATGTGAATAGCCAATGAAATGTTCTTTAACAGAAATTCCAGTTTGCTCTGTCTTTACATACCTCAGAAGGAATGCTAACAGTTCAGTGTGAGAACTGTCAGGAGTACAGTCAAGAATTACACTACAGTATTTGGCAGACTTGCACCCATCAATGATTTCTTTTACCACTTCACCAGAAAGTAGATGAATTAATTCATTCAGAATTTTGTTGCTGAGGTAATGAACATTTGTCCCATTTTCCACTCTGGACAAGTGACCTGCTAGTAGTGGTTCAACTTTTGCAAGTAACTCCACAAGTCCCAAGGAACTGCCATTGTCCTGACAACCTAGAGAAGTAGTAGACCCCCGGAATGCCAGATTTCTTTCAGCAAGAAAAAGAACACAATCCAGGAACCATGTAAGGACATCTCGCCATCGTTTTGATTCTTTTGTCAGCTCTTGCTGGAGCTTGTGGTCTATGGTTTTTCCTTCCTTAAGTCTCCGTTCAAAGTCCAGCCATGTGAGAAGATTCTTTTCGTGATGTGGAGCGGCGTCATGGTTTTTTAACTTCTTAGAAAGACTTTGCCAGTCTGAAAACCCAGTTATGAATTTGGTTTCATGTCCAGTCCCAAAAAGTGTACAGCAAAAACAGTACACAGCATCTTTAGTGAGTGAGTAGACCAAATACCTCCTGTTATTACTCTCCCCATTTGGATAATATTTTAATTTGATAATAGCCCACAGTGAATTTTCTTCCATTTGTCTTGGGAACATCTCTTCCCATACACTCTGGGGTGATTTGGACAGGTCCATTTTCCACTATTATAGCACGCAGATTATCTCCAATGTTCTTAGGCCACTTCCCAGGGTCAGAACGTGGAACATTTTGCAGTCCCAATTCTAAACCATGATCAGGTATATCTAAAGAGTCGTCTAGTTCTAAGTCCTCTGATATTTGTGCGCTGTCCTTACCCATATACAGGATATCACATTACATTTTCTGTACTGACTGTATCAAGCAGGTTTGGACTATGATTCACGTCAATTGGGATGCTGACTGTTTCTGGATTCTCATTCTCAGCGAGTACACTTCTGCTGGAGCAAGGTGAGGATGGGGGCTGAAGTGGCATAAAGTACACATCCAGTTTTTGGGTCTTCTTAAGTAAACTTTCATGCCTCTGTTCCTCCAAGAGCTTGCGCTTCCTCTTCTGGGCACCACTCAAGTGCTGATAGGCCATCTTCACTGTTCTCTCTGAACAGTTCAAGACCAATATGCGAATGAGATTGTAAGGCTGGATTCCAGGAACAGCTAGTTTTAAAAATGAAAAAACAATTCTTAGTAAAAAAAGAACAATTTCTAGCAATTAAAAAAAGGCAACGAACCACATCCCCTTGCACTGACTAGTCCTTTTTCTTAGAAGGAAATTTTCTTAAATTCATATGCAAAAATATGCAACTGCATATTGGCAGCTGGAAGGATAAGATCTTGTTTTGCAGGCCTCTATCGGTGCAGTTTAGCTGGTCAGACAACTGTTTTAACCGTCCAGAAAAGCACTTGAAAGTGCAAATAGAGGCCTTGCTTCATCAATCAGTATTTAGAGCCAACCTTTAGTTTCATGTTTTCATTCTTCTGTGTACTAGGATAGTGCTACCACACATTGACATTGTGACTAACAGCTAAGACCCACTTCACACTCACCAGCATGATTAGTCTGTGGAAGCTGCAATACCGAGCAAGAGATAGCGTGGTCACTTGTGACCATAACAGTACAGAACCACTTCACACTCACCAGCATGATTAGTCTGTGGAAGCTGCAATACCGAGCAAGAGATAGCGTGGTCACTTGTGACCGTAACAGTACAGAACCACTTCACACTCACCAGCATGATTAGTCTGTGGAAGTTTCAATACCGAGCAAGAGATAATGTGGTCACTTGTGACCATGACAGTACAGAACCACTTCACACTCACCAGCTTGATTAGTCTGTGGAAGTTTCAATACCGAGCAAGAGATAATGTGGTCACTTGTGACCATGACAGTACAGAACCACTTCACACTCACCAGCATGATTAGTCTGTGGAAGTTTCGATACCGAGCAAGAGATAATGTGGTCACTTGTGACCATAACAGTACAGAACCACTTCACACTCACCAGCATGATTAGTCTGTGGAAGCTGCGATACCGAGCAAGAGATAGCATGGTCACTTGTGACCATAACAGTACAGAACCACTTCACACTCACCAGCTTGATTAGTCTGTGGAAGTTTCAATACCGAGCAAGAGATAATGTGGTCACTTGTGACCATAACAGTACAGAACCACTTCACACTCACCAGCATGATTAGTCTGTGGAAGTTTCAATACCGAGCAAGAGATAATGTGGTCACTTGTGACCATAACAGTACAGAACCACTTCACACTCACCAGCATGATTAGTCTGTGGAAGCTGCAATACCGAAGCAAGAGATAATGTGGTCACTTGTGACCATAACAGTACAGAACCACTTCACACTCACCAGCATGATTAGTCTGTGGAAGTTTCAATACCGAGCAAGAGATAATGTGGTCACTTGTGACCATATCAGTACAGAACCACTTCACACTCACCAGCATGATTAGTCTGTGGAAGCTGCAATACCGAGCAAGAGATAGCGTGGTCACTTGACCATAACAGTACAGAACCACTTCACACTCACCAGCATGATTAGTCTGTGGAAGTTTCAATACCGAGCAAGAGATAGCGTGGTCACTTGTGACCATATCAGTACAGAACCACTTCACACTCACCAGCATGATTAGTCTGTGGAAGTTTCAATACCGAGCAAGAGATAATGTGGTCACTTGTGACCATAACAGTACAGAACCACTTCACACTCACCAGCATGATTAGTCTGTGGAAGTTTCAATACCGAGCAAGAGATAATGTGGTCACTTGTGACCATATCAGTACAGAACCACTTCACACTCACCAGCATGATTAGTCTGTGGAAGCTGCAATACCGAGCAAGAGATAGCGTGGTCACTTGTGACCATAACAGTACAGAACCACTTCACACTCACCAGCATGATTAGTCTGTGGAAGTTTCAATACCGAGCAAGAGATAATGTGGTCACTTGTGACCATAACAGTACAGAACCACTTCACACTCACCAGCATGATTAGTCTGTGGAAGCTGCAATACCGAGCAAGAGATAATGTGGTCACTTGTGACCATAACAGTACAGAACCACTTCACACTCACCAGCATGATTAGTCTGTGGAAGCTGCAATACCGAGCAAGAGATAGCGTGGTCACTTGTGACCATAACAGTACAGAACCACTTCACACTCACCAGCATGATTAGTCTGTGGAAGATGCGATACTGAGCAAGAGATAGCGTGGTCACTTGTGACCGTAACAGTACAGAACCACTTCACACTCACCAGCATGATTAGTCTGTGGAAGATGCAATGCCAAGCAAGATTTCAGACATCGTCTTCTTTGCAGGACTCTTACATCTTCCATGTACTAGCATAGTGCTACCCCACATTGTGACTAACAGCTCAGAACCACTTCACACTCACCAGCTTGATTAGTCTGTGAAAGTTGCATGCCAACCAAGAGACAACGCTACCAATATTTTACAGGCTAGCTAACTAAAAGGAAACCCTATGAACATATACAACAAAACGAACTTGTATTAGTTTGGTTTAGTCTTATTTGTCTTTCACTGCAAAGTGTTCCCTGTTATAAAGCATGGTTGCTTTCCCTGCAGCCTCTTAAGACTTCCTTTGTATGAGTTACCTCATAGCAGTTTCTCTCGTCATTCATTTAAATGGCTAGTATGGAGTTTAAAGTCTTTAAATTCAGTAATTGTCAAAAAAAAAATTAACACTGACTCCAGGATGGGTCCATGGCATTTCTTTAACAGAGAGGCAAAGCAGCAAACCACTTCTAGATAGCTGGATAACACCTTCAATGTCCACCTGCTTTGTGATGCAATATCTCCCAAGTATACCTAAGCAGTTGTTAATGAGTCCAAGTCAAACTTAACCTGTCCCAATTTTTTCACATTTGTCCTACAAATTCTACCAGGCGCACATAATGAGTTGCTAATGCATCCACATCTATATGCATGTTTTCCATCTGGCCTAGAACAAATTCTGTCAGGCACACATAAAGACAGCTGCTAATGAGTCATCATGAGTTTACTGAATCAAACTTTTGTAAAAGTCCTCCTGCCAGCCAGATCAGAAACTGAATGATTTGACTGAATGCCACTTTCGTAAAAGTCCTCCTGCCAGGTCTGAAAACTCTAGTCCTTGTCAACCATAGCATGAGGCAGACAAAATGGACAAGATATATATATATTTGTATATTAAACGGTGTCCACAGGGGAGGACTTTGACATAGCAGCACTGCTTTTCACCAAAGCTCCCCTACCCCAACATTCACAGGGCCTGAGTGAGACTTTCCTTCTCTAAGCTAGGCTACCACATGCATGCACACACACACATACGCACATCTTTCTTTAAGCCCAATAACACTGCAATATAGCATCTCTTGCTAGATGTAATATGTTGCAATTGTTATTTATTTATTTATTTAGCTTTTGTTGACCAGGTAGGTACACTAGACAAATTACACGCCTATTTTCAGGAACGACCCGGGAGAGTACAACGAAGATACAGATACAAGCAGAGTACATAACAATGAGTAGCGCTAAGTACATTGAATCGCAAGAACAGGTTAACATAGATAGTCTACTGCAAGTAGTAATAGATAATACACATACATACAAAAAATAAATATACATATATACAAAGACTAAATAGTCTAGTTTAAATATGCACTGTAGAAATGCCACAAAAAGGAAGTGCGCCACACCAGCCCCACTGAAGAAAGCAATCATATACCACTAGCGCCAGCACACAAAGGGTACTGAAACAGCCATCAGCACCATGGAGTTATACATAGTTTTGAACACTATACTTTGTGGCCAGTCATAAATGTCTAGTTAAAGTGCACATTCCTAGTACAGCACTTGCTTCACTTATGAAAGCAGTGCTCTATACTAGGGATGTGCACTTTAATTAGAAAGCACAATGCTAAATCACATGGTTGCTGTAGTGCTAGCAGACTGGGTTGACCAGAGTTTGAAACTGGGTACAAAATACAGAACAGATATTAAACAAAGAAAATTATGTCACAGTATCAAAATGTCTAAGTTATTAGGTCTGTTTGCACAGAAAAATCAGCATGGCAGTTCCAAACCTGGGTATGCCACTCTCCGTTTACATTGAGCTGTTCCATACCACTAGAATGACAGTCTTGCCAGTACTAAAATATGGAATGAAATTATAATTACCAATGTGCCACAGCATTAATTAGCCCCTGCCCTCCAGGAACAATCAGCTCTTACCCACCACCCCGGTGAGTGTTTCCCTTCCTTCAGCAAGACAATCTGCACAAGTTAACACAACACTTTGAATCAGTGAAAAATAAAGCAGTAATCTGCAAGCACAAAACAGTAACAAACATGTAGGCACACCCTGTAACAATTTAGCAGAAATGATAATGGTCATCTTTCTGTGGGGTATAATCTTGCCTGCTGGCTAATGAGAATATATTCTCATTAAAAATATATTTGCTAACAATAACCTTTATTAGATATCAGATTTTTCAAGCCCAAATGGCGTTTCTATAGGTTTGGGAAATGTCATACCTCCCAGCCCAAAGCTTATAGAAAATAAGGGGATTTATTTTGGAGTGCCATCCAACACATCTGTTTAATATCTAAAGTCCAAATCCCATATGTCCAGGTTATTTATTGCAAGGACTTACATTTCAGAGTGAGGGCAGATACTTATGTGGGACAGTGGTCAATTATGTTTTCGTTGATCCTTTCTGCTAGGCTATGCATTAAAATAGAAGTTGATCATATAGTAGGCCAGAAAATGCCCACCCCACCACCCAGTCCAATATCAGATGTATTAAGCATTACATAAACATCTAGAAAATGTTGAAATGCTGTAATACAAAATGCATGTCATGAAATAAAAAAAAAAAAAAAGAAAAATCAGAAAAAGGAAAGCGCCTCTGTTTCAGTCTATTGCTACTAACTAGCTGGCTGATGGGAGTTGTTCAGTAAAAATAATATTGTCTTACAATTTATGTTTCAGACATAATAGGGTCCATAGTAATTTAGTCATATAAGCAAGTACAGATAACAAATACTGCATTTATAATAAACATGCCCAGTTTGTTCATGAGTGCGTAAATTAAAAAAGACAAGTTAGTAGTTTAGGGATGGATATAAATTTAAGCTATTCCTGTAAATAAAAAGAGGTAATGAGTTAGAAGGAAAGCACAGTGGGAACTGAGCTTTGCAGTAAGTGCCAAGAATAGTAAGACAAGTGTGTTATTGGTTGCCAGGGGAGGCATCAGGGAATTTAAATTTTTGGAGTTTGGCAATGGTTTGGTGTTTGCTAGCCCTCCCCCTGAAACAACTTTTAACCCAGCTCAAATTCAATACTAAGCAGAGAGCTTCAGAGCTCAGTCAGCACCAGCGTGTGCAATATAAATTTCAAAAGTAATTCTCATAGGAGGAGCTCTGCTGCACCAGTCCAGAGGCTTGACACTTACTCACAGGGAGCAGGCTGCAAAGGATTAGAATTAGAACTTGTTCTAAAGGCTGCAGAAGAAATGCAGCAGAAGAAAAGGAGGTCTCCGTCTGTCAGTCAGTCTGGCAAAAAAAAAAAAAGCACCACTTTAAAATACCTGGCAACTTAATTTAAAGTTTAAATTCTGGTCTCTGGCCACTGCAGTTTAAGTAAACTAATAGCTACTGCACTGAGAAGGGTGGGACTCAGGGAGGGCTTAAAAGTTGTGGAGTTTGGTTTCGTAGCCCTCCCCCAAAACAACATGAAATGGGATCCAGCTTAACAGAAATAATTTCAAAATCATAAAGGTTACATTTCTGCATACATACAATAAGGATATCAGTAGACCACTGGGGAAACTGATGAAAATAGCAGTTTGTCTGCAGGTCTCTGTGCAGAATTTTATTCCTAAACCAGCAAGTTGTGCACCCTACACATATAGGCCCCTGACATTTAGAGGCCTTGCTTTGTTTTTAAACAGTTCCTCTTCCATCATTATGTTGATAATTTCTGTGGCAACTTCTGGTAGACGACTGTTCTTAAAGGGACACTGTCAACCCCTCCTTTAGGCCTCAAAGTGTCCCTAGTTTAAAAAATATGTTTTATGATTGTTCACATTCTTTGGTGTTACCTCACAAAAACATTGTTTACATTCCTTGATCAACTCCCACTGCATCTTTGCTGGACTTGGAAACACCCCCATCACAGTCTAGCCACTTATTATGCAGTAGGAGGAGATGATACAATGCAACATGA
This sequence comes from Neoceratodus forsteri, assembly GCA_016271365.2. Lineage (NCBI taxonomy): Eukaryota > Metazoa > Chordata > Ceratodontiformes > Ceratodontidae > Neoceratodus > Neoceratodus forsteri. The sequence continues at coordinate 703,261,277 of CM028135.1, read as the reverse complement.
GTGGATGCACTGTTTGGAGTTGTTACTGATGTTCAGAAAGCATGCAGTAAAAGTAGAGCAATGATTTGAAACAAAACAAGGTTGGATACAACTGTAGCATTTGCATGCATTTCAGTTCTACTGATAAAGAAGGCAGATAAAACAACCAGCAACATCAATGGATTTCAGAGATGATAAGCAATCATAAAATACAGGTTTTAACTTTAAATAATGTTATGCAAAGAAAGTTGACAGTGTCCCTTTAATTCTGTTTCCTAACCAAGGCATGGATTTCAGAAATGCAACTATAGCGCAGTGGTCTAAGGCTCTGAGTTGCAAATTTGGTAACATCCAGCAGACCAGACCTGGGTTTGAATCCCACAGCTTCCACTTGAATACTGTGTGACCCTGAGCAAGTCACTTAACCTCCTTGTGCTCCCAGGTCGCTCCTGTAAAAAAGCTTTCAGCTTAGTGTGCTATACCTGGTTAAACAACAACTAAATAAAAAAAAAAAAAAATTTAAAACAGAAAATATGCCCAAACCAAATTGACATTACCTACTCTTTTGCAATCCAGTGGAAAAAAAAACCAAAAACATAGAAACAGAGAATTTGACAGCAGATAAGGACCATTTGGCCCACCTAGTCTGCCCATTTCCCTACCTAATGAATAAGCTGCCAATCCTCATTAACCAACAGCCTACTTTCTCATACCCCCGCATGAGAATTGCCTTACGTCTGTCTCATGCATTCTTGAATTACCCCACTGTTTCTGACTCCACAACCTCCTCAGGAAGGCCGTTCCATGCATCCACAACCTTCTCCAACAAAAAATACTTCCTCCCCCTCGGTCATCAAATTGTGGCCCTTTGTTCATGCACATCTATTTTTCTGAAAAATGCTGCCCTCTTGGACTTTGTTGATTCTCTTGAGGTACTTAAAAAGTTTCTACCATGTCCCCCCTTCTCCTTCCTTTCTTCGAGGGTATACATATTAAGCTCCTTTAGTCTCTGCACCATTTTAGTTGCCCTCCTCTGGACAGCCTCCATCCTGTCTATGCCCTTGTGGAGATGGGGTCTCCAGAACTGCACACAGTACTCCAGATGGGGTCTCACCAACTGTCTGTATACAGGGATAACAACTTCCTGTTTTCTACTGGTGATGCCTCTCCCTATGCATCCCAGTATCCCCCAGCCCTCCCTTACTGCCTTCTCACATTGCTTGCCCACCTTTAGGTCATCTGCTATGACTACCCTCAGGTCCCTTTCCATGTTTGTTGTTGGTATCTCTCCCCCCATTGTGTACTCTTCTCATGGGTTTTTGTTTCCCAGGTGCATTACTTTGCACTTCTTTGCATTGAATCTTAAGCTGCCATACATTTGACCATTCCTCCAACCTTGCCAAGTCCCTTCTCAGCCTTTCCACTCCACCTTGTGTATCAACCCTGTTGCAGATCTTTGTGTTGTCTGCAAAGAGACATACTTTTCCTTCCAGTTCCTCTGCAATGTCACTTATAAAGACATTAAAGAGGACCGGTCCCAGTACTGAACCCTGCGGCACTCCGATAGTAACCTTTTTTTCAGAGTGGACTCAGTTTACTATTACCCTCTGCATCCTGTTGTCCAGCCAATTTTTAACCCAGGCTACCACGTTGGGACCTACTCCAAGACTGGCTAACTTGTTTATTAATCTTTTGTATGGGACTGCATCAAATGCCTTGCTAAAGTCTAGGTAGGCCACGTCCACAGCCCTTCCCTGGTCTACTACTTTGGTCACACAATCAAAGAAATCTAATAGAGTCTCCTGACATGATATTAGAGCACTTTCAATATTAGATAAGCATTTAAAGTACTACTAAATGCCCACCAAGGCAAGCAACAGCCCAAGGATAAGATACTCTGTTAACACTGTTACTGTGATATGATAGCTAGTAATTTAGCTGCTGAGCTTCTGCTGCCATCTGCCCTTTCTAGTACACTGATGAATTAATTTTATGTTAAAACTGACAGGAGGCACTAAGAAGACCCTTGTTTATTTTATCCAGTAAATGATGTTTATTTCATTTAGACTAAATGACCTTACTGCCGCAAGCACTGTCATCTGAGGTTTGTGCAAGTCGCTTTCTCTCTACCCAGCCATGCTGCTTGTAATAGAGAAGCTTTCATCAGACTGTCATTCAGTTTCAACTAAAAAAAATAATAAGCACAATGAAGCATTGTCAAGCAGCAGCCTAATGCCTTATTGCCTTTAGAAATGACAGTCTGATTTCTACCCAACAAAAATGACTGCCAATGTGAGCAGTGACTTAAGTTTTACATTACCTAGCCTGATGCCTCTAGTCTGTTTAAAATTAAATAAATAAAATGGTTGACCAGTCTACCTCCAAATTGTTGTACCCAGTGTGGTCCGCTGTAGTCAGACTGGCTGTGCCCATTGTTGTGGATGAGATGAGAAGATACAAATCCGATCGATGGGGTGCAGCTGCCTGCAGTGCCAGTCATGATTCGCAAGCATCTAAAGTCAAAAAAATCACACCGAGGTCCTGGTTCTCTCTTCCGGGCTGCTGAGCAGCCATAGCATGGTCCCATCTGGAAGTTGGAATGAGCCATGCCCCACTGCCAGCAACGTCTGAAGTACTCTGCACTCGGTTCTGCTGGCTGGCTGCAGCTGGGTCTTCGGCTTCCACCACACGTTCTTCCCTGAATAGGGTGGATTAGTGAATTTAAATTACAGCTCTTTCTGGGATGGGAATACTGCTGGTGGCAGTAGCGGCTCCTTCTAATCTTCCTCCTGAAGTTCCTCCAGCTCTGGACAACTCTCACTGGTGGGTCTCGATCACCAGTCTATCTCTGATTCTCTCAGTCTCTCTCTGGATGGAATCCTTCAGTTCTCCTTCTCCTCCCGAAACAAGTGAATTTTAAACTTTAAAAACCAGCCCTTTATATAGGGCAGTGAGCAGGGCTGCATCCAAATTTGCCTAAATTTTCTCACCGCAGATGTTCGTGAATACGGGCTTGCGACTGGTCCTCCTACTGGACCAACCATAAGCCTGGTATGCCGCTGCACCCCAACTGGTGGCAAGAGAATTCTGTGTCTCTGATTGGGTGGCTTCCTAAGCCACCTCAGAATGTAAGCTGCTACTGCTCTCTATCATTCATTCATCATGTAAGCAGCAGCAGCAGTGACCAGGCGGACCAGTGTGTGACATGTACAGCCGGGGGCCCAGGGTGAGTATTCAGCATGCTTTCCTTGTGTGTGGACAGTCTGGGCAGCGTGCCACATGGTGTGGCGTGCAGGCGGGCTGAAAGCCACCGACTGAGACTTCTCACTCTGACTGGGGAAGAGCAGAAAAAACGGAGCTTCAGGTGGGGAAACAAACAAGAGAACCAGCGGTGGAAAAGCACCTTGATTACCAGACAATCTGAGAAAAAAACGGGTAGGTGGCAACATTAGTGTGAGGTATGTGGCTGTGCTATGCTAGGCCCCCTGCAGCTACGGGCCCCACTGCAGTTGCGGCCATTGTGGCCCCCGGTCATGGCCCTGCCTGTAAGTCATTAATAATGTCTGGACATCAGGCTCAAATAACTTACGAGTCATTGAAGGGGGCATTCCGCACCTTCTGTTAGACATCCACTATAAATCCCAAGACCCTCAGCCATGAGTGCCTTCAAAGGCAAATGCCTGTGGCAGCAGCCTTGCACCAGTATTGGAAATGTCACACAAGGCCATGAGGAGCTTCTCAGTGGCCTGCAAGGATTTGAGAACCTCCTGTTTCTGAGAACAATCTGCAAGGGCTTGCCCATCCTCTAGATGGTGTTTGTTACTTGACCATATATGATACATAATTAGTAATCCAAAGTCCCAAGGTGGAGGAGGCATAAACCCTCTTACCCCAAAGGTCTATCTGCCTGGATTCCCTGTCGGGGGGGGACTAAGGTGCTTAGGCATCTTGGATCTGTCATGTGCTGCTTTAATGACCACAGAATCGATCTCAGGTTAGGCAGCACAATTAGGCAGGCCCTAAGGGGCATGATAGAATTTGTCGGCCATGCAGGACCTGGTAAAGACCATGTTTGGGAGGTGCCAATCCGCAGTAGTGGCATTTCTCAGTGCTTGAAGAACAAAAGTAATGACCTTAGGCGGGAAGTCTGGAATTTCCAAGAAGTCCACCAGTTCTCTCCTGGTGGAATCTTCCTCCTCAGGGTGGAAGCCCATAGCTGAGGACAGCTGCTTCATCACATTAAAAAAGGCAGGGTCTTCAGGAGGGGACCTGAGAGTATGTTTAACACAGTCCTCGCTCACTGAAGAAGCAGTGGACCTCTCTGAGAAAAGAAGTTCCTCCTCCTCCTCAGGGAGGATAAGGTCGGGATGATACTCCTATTCGAAGTCGACCTGTTCTAACTCGAGGTCCAATGAGTGAGGTACCAATGGGGCCCTATGTGGCGTGGACTGAGGAGATCGAATAGGCATTGATGACAACGGAGCAGTCATTGGCGCCAGGGACTCAGGCCTGTATGAGCTCAACTGGTGCACCAGGGCCACAGTGATTTGGGTCAAAATTGTGTTAGGGCTGATGGCAGGAGAAGTATGCATCGAAGGTGGAGAGGCCATTGGCACAGGGCATGACAAACCATCCATCGGGACTTGGGAGCCCGAGGGTCCTGATGCTTAAGGGCCTGGAGAGGCATCAGGCCATGATGGTGGGGCAGGCATCAATGACCCAAGGATCGACGGATGGGGCCACTGACCCAAGGTCGATGGCTGGCCTACCTTGGAAACAGGAGGAGGTGCTGTCTGTATGGTGGCATGGGCCTGGAAGAAGCAGAGGCCTGGAAAGCAGAGGATGTCGGTGCAGTTGCAGCTGACAGAGTGCCCCAAGAGGAAGAAGAAAAGGTCATCAGGGAGCAGGAGTACCACCAGGGGAAGTGGTCCCATTCATGGTCTTTTTTTTTTTCTCTTTATGCCCCCTTCTCGCCACTGAACTCCATTTCTTCGGGAGTCTCCAATGGCCTTGTTCGTCCCCGCTCCTGCTAGATGGTGACCAGTGTAGTCCATCCCCGCCATGGAGCCTTGGATATTCCCCCCAGTCGGGTACGGGGCGGGGCCCTTACACCCCGACGTGTCTATGTTTCATCGGGAGATGCTGGTACTGGTGCCGATAGGGACAATGGGGATCGTGGCCAGGAGCTCCATCTACTGGTAGTCCCGTGGGGTATTTTCTGGTTTTCTGGTGTCCTCCCCCCAGAGGACGTAGACACACAAGGAGAGCCAATGGGTGAGGCACGTACTGACTTGCAATCTCCCCAACTCTGGCTCGTCCTCCTCCCCTCCTCATTTGGCTGTCCCAGCTACCCGACACCTGTGGTCACCCAGGTGGCAGTAGAGCAGCGGACAGGCAATCCTCCCACCCGGAGAGAAGAAGCGGCCGATGGGCACTCTATCCTTCTCCCCGCCGCCCTCCAGTTACCTGAGTTTGTTCCCGAACCCGGTCGCTACGCCAGCGAGTAAACCACCGCTGCTACCGACGGGTTGGCTCCCCCCATTCGTGGTCTTTTTGTGACTTTTCCCTGAGCACTTGTCTCTGACTTTCGAGGCCTGGGAGCTCAATGAACCCACCGGCGACTGAGAAAGAGGGATCCCTCAGGACCCCTGCCCAGAACTGGTTGCCTGCTGCTCCATGAGGCATTTCTTCAAAGCCTTTTTTCATTGCCTAAGGGTGGTTTGGTTAAATTTCTGGCAGAGCTGACAGCCAGAGACATCATGCTTTGTGTGAAGCAAATAAACAAAACAAGACGATGTAAGAAACCACTATGGTTCTCAAAGGAAGTGGCAGTGAAGGTTCAAGAGAAAAAGAAAGCATTCAGGAAGTACAAGGAATCGCAGAAGGAGCAGGGCAGAGAACTGTATCAGTTAAAGCAAAAGGAGGCTGGGAAGGCAGTCAGAACAGCAAAGGCCCAAACCAAGGAAAAGATAGCCAACTCAGTTAAGAATGGGGATAAAACCTTTTATAGGTACATCAGGGAGCGAAGGAAGACCAAGGGAGGGATAGTGAGGCTTAATAAAGGGGAGGGAGGGTGGGCAGAGGAGACTGAGAAAGGCAGAGATACTAAACAAATATTTTGCTCAGTATTTACAAAGAAAGAGGGAGGTACATAAAACAAACAGTAGTAACACTCTGGATACAGAAGTTGATACCGGCCCATTTACAGAACAAAGGGTTCTGAAAGAACTCTTAAAACTGAAGGTGGACAAAGCAATGGGGCCTGATGGGATTCATCCAGATTCTAAAGAACTAAGGGTAGAACTAGTGACACCACTGACTACCCTTTTAACAAATCATGGAAGGATGGGGTGGTACCCGAGGACTGGAGGAGGGCAGATGTGATTCCCTTCACAAAAGTGGAGCAAGGCAGAAGCAGGAAACTATAGACCTGTTAGTTTAACCTCAGTGATAGGGAAAATGATGGAATCACTTCTAAAGGAAAGAATTGTCGAGTATCTAGAGGCCAGAGGGCACAGGACCTAGGCAGCATGGATTCACAGCGGAAGGTCATGCCAGACAAATCTGATAGATTTCTTTGACTGGGTGACCAAAGTAGTAGATCAGGGAGGGGCTGTGGACATGGCCTACCTAGACTTTGTAGCAAGGCATTTGACACAGTCCCACACAAAGATTAATATGCAAGTTAGCCAGCCTGGGAGTGGGTCCCAAGATGACAGCCTGGGTAAAGAATTGGCTGGAGAATAGGACACAGAGAGTAATAGTAAATGGAGTCCACTCAGAAGAAAGGAGGGTTACTAGTGGGGTACCGCAGGGTTCAGTATTAGGACCGGTCCTCTTCGATGTCTTTATAAGCGACATTGCAGAAGGACTGGAAGGAAAAGTATGTCTCTTTGCAGATGACACTAAGATCTGCAACAGAGTTGATGCACAGGGTGGGGTGGAAAGGATGAGAAGGGACTTGGCAAGGTTAGAGGAATGGTCAAATGTATGGCAGCTTAGATTCAATGCTAAGAAGTGCAAGGTAATGCACCTGGGAAACAAAAACCCAGGGGAAGAGTACACAATGGGGGGTGAGATACTAACAACAACAAAACGGAAAGGGACCTGGGGGTAGTCATATCAGATGACCTAAAGACGAGCAAGCAATGTGAGAGGGCAGCAAGGAGGGCTGGGGGGATACTGGGATGCATAGGGAGAGGCATCACCAGTAGAAAACAGGAAGTTATTATCCCTCTGTACAGACAGCTGGTGAGACCCCATCTGGAGTACTGTGTGCAGTTCTGGAGACCAATCTCCATAAAGACATAGACAGGATGGAAGCTGTCCAGAGAGGAGCAACTAAAATGGTGCAGGGTCTGCACGGAAGACATATGAAGAGAGACTTAAGGAGCTTAATATGTATAGCCTCGAGGAAAGAAGGGAGAGGTGGGACATGATAGAAATGTTCAAGTACCTCAAGGGAATCAACAAAGCCCAAGAGGTTAGCATCTTTCAAAAAGGGTGTGCAAGAACAAGAGGGCACAATTTGAAAATAGAGGGGCTCAGAGGTAATTTAGGAAGTATTTTTTACAGAGAGGGTTGTGGATGCATGGAGCAGCCTTCGGAGGAAGGTTGTGGAGTCAAAATCAGTGGTGGAATTCAAGCATGCATGGGATAGTCATAAGGCAGTTCTGGGGGGTGGGGGTAGGAAGAAGTAGGCTGCTGGTTAACTAGGATCTGCAGCTTATCCAGTAGGTAGGGAAATGGGCAGACTGAGTGGGCCAAGCGGTCCTTATCTGCCGTCAAATTCTATGTTTCTATGTTTCTATGATCAGGCCCAAGACAGCAGGCACAGAGGTTGTGGTCATCTGAAGATGCAATCTTTTTTCTGCAGCAGCACCGATGGAAGACAGAAATGGAAAGCGTAACTCTCGACATACACAAGGTAACGGAAGCTCTTGTTTAAAAGAGATTCTGAAATCTAGGGTAGAAGAACAAATTGTAGGCAAAAATGGCATGAACTGTGTTGGAGCTTCCATCAAGACCCATGTGAACAGTCTCGATGGTGGAAAAGAACAAAGGAGGGAGCAAGGCCACTCATATCTTTAAAGGGGTGGTGATGTTGGCATGGATGACCCCAGAGGTACTGCTTGAAAAATCTTCCGTGTGGATCCTGCTTCACTAACGGTGAAGTTTATATGGTGTGACCTGATGACTGAGATACCCCCAAAGATGATCTGTGGTTACAGGTAAGCAAACACAGGTTACTCACCTGTAACAGTAGTTCTAGGAGTGGTATATAGTGTATATCCACATGTTCTGGCGGTGTCCTTTCCCCTTTAAGAGTTACCGGTATGTCTTCTAGCTGGCTCCTCCCTCCCACCCAGGTGGTACATCGCTCAGCTCTGCCCCATGATGCCAGATCTTGCCCGTTGGAACCAGAGGTTGTGCGCCTGAGCCTGGGGAGGTCAGGTGAATCCGTGTGAAGGTAAACCATATACCACTCGTAGTTTTAGGGACATGGATATGGTGTACTTATCCACATGTTCTTGCAGACTCCTAGCAGTTCTTTGGGAGGAGGGAGGCAAGGCACACACACACCCTACTTAGGGAACAGCAATTGGAGAACTGAGACCCCAAAACCAGCATCCCGGCATGACTCGAGGATAATGTGGTAATAGGAAATGAAGGTGTGTGCTGACTTCCAGGTAGCAGCCCTTGAGATTTCCTGGATAGGGACGTCCCTAGAAGCAGCCACCGACGCAGCAGTATGGTGGGTGGAATGAGCCCTTAGCCCTCCAGGGGGCTCCCTACCCACCAACCTATAGCAGAGATCAATGCAGGATGTGATCCACCTGCCAATCATCTGCTTGGCTGCAGGTCTGCCAGGTGCGGCTTCAACGTAGGTGACAAACAGCTGGCAAACCTCTCCCCAAACTCCAGCAGTGCGCTCTTTATAGTAAGTGAGTGGTCGCCTCAAGTCCAAAGTAATGAAGCCTGTGTTCGCCCTCCGAGGTGTGATACAGGAAAAACAATAAAGTGTCATCACCTGATTTAGGTGAATCTCCGACACAACTTTCAGGAGGAACTTCAGGTTGGGGTGCAGGATAACCTTGTCCCTGTGGAAGACCAGGTAAGGAGACTCCACCAAAAGCATCTGGAGCTCAGTGATCCTTCTGACTGACGTGATAGCCACCAGAAAGGTGGTCTTCCATGACAGGTGAGATATGTCACACCTGTGCATCAATTTGAATGGCTTGCCCATGAGCTTTGCCGAAACCAGCAACAAGTCCCATGGTGGTGGTGGTTCATGCATCAGATGGGAAATGTGATCTAAGCCTTTGAAAAAGTGCCAAACCACCTTCTCCTGTGCCACCAACTGTGGACCAGCCTGCACCCGATAAGCAGAGATGGCTACTAGGTGCACTTTAAGGGTCGTCGACTGAAGTCCCCCTTTAAAGAGAGACCACAGGTAGTCCATGCTGGCCATCAGACAGGACACGGAGTCCAGCCCCTTGCCCTGACACCAAATGGAGAATCTCTTCCAAATGAAGGCATTGCATTTTCTGGTCAATTCCTTTCTAGATGCCTCCACAACAGTGAGGACATCTTCAGAGACAAACCCAAAGCCTAGAACTCTAGCTGCTCAGGAACCAGGCTGTCAGGTGCAGGGATTGAAGGTCTGAGTGGAGCACCTTCCCCTGACTGATGGTGAGCAAGTCCAGGTGTAGTGGAAGATGCCTCAGGAAACTGTTGCTGAGGCTGAGGTGACTGGGGTACCAAAACTGGCATGGCCAGACTGGAGCCCCCAGGATCACCTGTGCCTTGTCCCTCCTGACCTTGAACAACATCTTGTGGAACAAGGGAACTGGAGGGAAGACACAGAAGAGGCATGGGGTTCAAGGCCTCAAGAAGGCAACCCCCTGCAATGAGCCCTGCTGAGGGGGATGAGCACAAAACAGCCTCAGCTTTGCATTCTCCCAGGAATCAAACAGATCCACCTGAGGAGTGCTGTACTGGGAGAACAGGCTGTGAAATACCTCTGAATGGAGAGACCTCTCGTGAGATGCCTCATCTATTAGGCCGAGTGTGTCTGCCAGCTGGTTGGAGGCTCTTGCCACATGGATGGCTAGGAGATTCGCCTTCAGACTGCGCACGCGAATCCATACATGGAGAGCTTCCTTGTACAGTGGCAAGGAATGTATCCCGCCCTGTTTGTTGAGGTAGTACATGGTCGTGGTGTTGACCATCTGGATTTGGACCACTTGACCCCAAACATATGGAGTGAATGCAGTCAGCGCCCGTTGAACTGCCCGGAGCTCCAGCAGGTTGATTTGCCATTGGGACTCCTCGGGGGTTCAGAGTCCATCGACTCTGTGTTCCCTCCCAGATGGGCACCCTAGCATGTGATTTATTTTATTTATTTAGATTTTGGTACCTGGGTGAGCCCACTGAGACCTGAAGTCCCTTTTTCAGGGGTGACCTGGAATTAGTTACAGAGAATACAAACTTAGGAACATTTACAGTTGTTATAACAGTTATAAAAAATACATCATACATCAATATTCATGTGAGAGAGGCGTCGGTCATCAGGATGACCATCTGCTCAGGGCAGACAAATGGGATCCCTTCCTGCAGATGTTCTGGGACTAGCCACCACTGGAGGGCATTCCACATCTTCTGGGTCACAGTGACCAGCTGGTCAAAATGATCCTTGCGCTGAGACCGCTGGCTGACCATCTCCCATTGCAGGGAATGCAAACAGGCCCAATGGACCATGCTGGTGCAAGTCGTCAAGTAACCCAGAACATGCAGGAAGTCCCGGGCAGGATGTAAATGCCCAGCCTGAAATGATTGGGCAAAGGAGGAGAGAACATCTGCCCTGTCCACTGGGAGCCAGGCTCTGACTTGGCAAGAGTCGAGCTCTGCCCCAATGAACCTGATCACCTGCAAGGGCACGAGTTCTGAACTGGCCTCACTGACCAGGAGGCCAAGTCTGACACAGCTCTGGAGGGCTAGGTCCCTGAACCACTCCACCTCATGCCAAGAGGGACCTGCAATCAGCCAGTCATCCAGGTAGGGGTACACCCACACCCCTCAGTGCCTCAGGTAAGTTGCCACCACTGCTATGCATTTGATGAAGACACTGAGGGCTGAGGACATGGCCTGGAACTTGTAGAGGGTTTCCTCAGCTCGAAAGCGGAGGAACTGTCATTGGGATGGACAGATCGGGATGTGAAAGAACGTGCCCCAAAGATCCAGGGAGGAAAGACAACATGTCTTGCTCTAGAGGTGGTATAATCTGGGACAGAGTTACCACCCTGAAGGTGCGCGACTGGAGGAACTTGTTCAGCTCGTGCAGATCTAGAATGGGGCACCATCCCCCCATCTGCTTTGACACCAGGAAGTATCTGTAGACAAACCCTGGGTATTCTGGATGATCCACTACTCTGACCACTACCTCCTTGTGGAGGAGCTAGGCTATGTCATCTTGAAGAGCTGACCAAGTGTCTGTGGATACCAAGTCCTCCCGTGGGGCATAGGCTCAGCTTGGAGGGTACTGCTCGAACTCCAGAGGCAGACCCTGACTGACCACTTCCAGAACCAACCTATCTGTGGTGACAGTGGACCAGGTGGAAAGAAAGTGGCATAGCCGGCTCCCCACAAGAGGACTCAGGGGAGGCATGACAGGCATGAGGGTGGTGCCCCTATCCCATCACTGAGCAGGTTTGGAGGAGGAGGAGGACCCCGATGAGGAGACACTGGGTCCCTTCCCTCTAGGCTTATGGGCCACCGAGGCCACTGACTTGGACCTGGGTCACCAGGAGTGAGCCTGCTGGCCTGGCTGGTGCTGGGCTGGTTTTCCCATAGGAGTGGAGGACCTAAAGGGCTTATGTTTCTGCTGCCTGGAGCCTTTGGGATCCTTCTGTGCGGATGTCATGGAGTTGAAGGTAGCACTGGACTTCTCGATATGTTGGAGGTGACCCTCCACACTGGGTCCAAACATGTCAGTGCCCAGGAATGGAACAGCCACCAGCTTGTACTGAGTTTCCCGCTGTGAAGGTCGAGATCCGGAGCCAAGCCCTACAATCCATGCCAACTGCAGCAACCACCGAGTGGCCATAGGAATCCCCAAGATGCAGAGCTGTCTGAAGTTGCTGCTTGGCCACAGTCCAGCCCTGATCCCAAACCTGCTTGACCGTGGTCTGAAGGTCTGCAGGTAGGTGAGGAATCGCCTCATCCAGAGAGCCCAGAAAGGCATGGGAGAAATGTGCCATCATGATGGCCGCGTTCGCCTGATGGAGGCCGAGCGAGGAGGCAGCATAGACTTTTTTAGCAGCATGTTCCCATTTCTTAGACTCCTTGTCTGGTGGCTTGCCAATGTCCCCCGTATTGCCCGATCACAGAAACATGGAGACGGCTACCAACCCCTCGGCCAAGGGGTGCTCCATAAACCCCAATAGGGTGCCGGTGGGCACTACATATTTGCGGGCCATCCGGGCAGAAGGCACAGGGCAGGACGCGGGGCACTGCTAAAGCTCCAGGACTGGTCCGACAATGGCCTCGGCCACTGAGAAAGCCTCCAACGGAGAGTCCCTTTTGTCCAGAATTTCTGTGAGGGGACAGACAGCCCGCTTCTGGACGGGCTAAAGCTTTATCCCCATGGACCTGGAGACAAGAAGGAGGATGCCCATGAAGGAAGTGGGCCCTTCCTCTATTGAAAGATCTCCCACAGACTCCATGTCAACTGGACAGGAGTGCAGTGAGGAATCCTTAGACTCAGAAGAGTCCACATAAAGTGGGCAACCGTCTGAATCACCCTCAACCCACCATGGACAGTCTGGCATGAGGGTGACCGACAGCCAATGGGGAAGCCCCTTAGCCAACCGAGACTCTTTAGTTGGACTGCTGGTCGGCGGTTGCTTGGGTGGCGGCTTCACCACGATCGGTGGAGAGGCCGGCATTGGCCGAGCTGGTCTTAACTGGTTCCGCTGGAGGAGGAACGGTCTCAACCGACCCCAAAGAGGGAGTCGGCATTTACCTGTGAGGGGACAGAGAAGTAATGGCTGGAGTAGGAGCTGAGGACAGCTCCGGACCACCCAGCACCAACTGTTGCCACATGAGGTCTTCGTAGAATTGACATAACTTGCACCAAAGCCTCTCCTCACCTGAGGAGGATAAAGACAATGAACAGCAGAGGTGCTGCTTCCCTTAGCTTTGAGAGCAGGAGTGCCGATGACGGTGTAAGCTGCCCTCTGGAGGAGGAAGACCATGACCACAACCACCGGTGGTGCCGACGGGGGATCTCGGAGGGAGCTGGGGAGTGCTGCGACTCCTCCTGGTCTTGGTTGGTGACCGAAGGGATCCGCTCAGCAGACTGAGCAGAACCTTCTGAAGTTACTGGAAGGACCAGAGTCCTGAAAAGAGAACTGTCCACCTCTTCAGACAACAACTGGAGGATAGGGTCAAGTAAGATCTTGGCCCCATCATCGGCTGGCGTCTTGACCAACTGGCCAGGCGGGGTCTCCATGAATATATTAATGCACCAACTCTGGTTGGAAAATCATACACAGACAAGATTCAGTTCATTTCTCATAATTTAATATTTATTTCCAGCTGTATCCCAACGTTTACCATCTGTTTAGGTTGTTCCTTAATTAATTCACCTCTAGATACCTTTAATATGTTTTTTGTTTTGCTTGTTTAATTACTTTACTTGAATACCTCCTAATCTTAAATCTATCTAATGTAATTTGTTTGTCCCTTTTGTAATCCTGATCTTTACTACAATTGCGTTTTGTTCTCAATGATTGAGAATATGGCATACTTTCCTTAAGGCTTATTGGATGGAAACTGTTACTATGGATGGTAGTGTTCCTGTCTGTAGTTTTTCTATGCATCTTTGTTTCAAGGCAGATTCCACTTTTAAAAATCGTGATATTCAGAAAGTTAACACTTTCAAAACTGTAGTCTGATGTAAACTTCAAGTTAGTATTCCAAGCATTCAGGTAGATGAAAAATTATTTCAATTCATTTTCCCCTCCCTTCCATAACAAAAATATGTAATCAATAAAATGTGTCCAAAAAATAATACATTCAAAAAATGTTTTTCTCTATTCAAAATAAGTTTTTTTTGAAACTATGCATATAAGCATTGGCATAGCTTGGGGCCATACTACTCGTCATGGCTGTGCCTTTTTTCTGACCAAAGTAATCTTTTTCAAATCGAAAATAATTGTTAACACCAAAAGCGCTAGTTCCTTGAGAAGCATAGACCTGGGCCTCGAGTCATTAGGTCTTTTCTCCAAAAGTTCATAAAGTGCTTGCGCTCCTTCTATATGCAGGAGTGAGGTATATAACTCTTTTACATCAACTGTCACTAAATGATGTGCTCATTTATAATCCCTTGTGAATTAATTCCCTGTAACAATTGTAATATGCGAGTAGTATCTTTCACATAGGCATCAGTGTTTTGAATAAGGCTCTGAAAATGGAAATCAGTATATTTTGATATAGGTTCTAAAATAGACCCAATTCCAGAGACAGCGGGTCTCACTGGAGGGTTTGTTGCATCACTGTGAACTTTTGGTAAAGCACAGAACACTGTAGTTTTTGGATTCTCACATATCAATAACTCAACCTCCCATGAAAAAAGCCAACCCAGTGCTTCAAATTCCTCTAATAACTCCTTAATTTTCTTCTTTATTTCAAACACTGGAGTCCCAGGTAATTTCTGATAAGTTTCCTGAACATTTAAGAACTAGTGGCACATATTTCTGTATTTATCAATATCAATCAGGACTATAGCCCCACCCTTGTCAGCTGGTTTAATAACCAATTTTGGGTCATTTTCTAACTCTCTCAGGATTTCCTTCTGTCTCTTAGTAAGATTATGTTTACTGATTATATTAGTGTTGTCTATATTACATAACTCCACTATTTCCTTAAATACTGTACTTGTATAGTTTCCATTGCATTACTCAATCCTGTTTGAGGCATATATTGAGACCTAGTGCCAATCACTGTCTTTAATTTCGTTTTCTCGGGGTTACTATCCTCAACATTATTAAACTGGACTCTAAGTCTAATATTTCTAAAAAAATCTGTTCTAATCTGCTAGCAGTTGAAAATTATTTAATATTTTAGTTATTGAATATGAAAGACCCAGACTTAGAGTTCTATATTCTTCGTCAGATAATATTCTTTTGCTTAAATTAAAAATCACTGACTCCCTCTGTTGCCTCTGTTGTATGTTCTCTGACCCCTTCCTGCATTCCCTCCATCTCCTCCTCCCTCTATTATATTATTTTCTCTGAGATTGTATTGTCTGTTTGGACCTTGAGGCACAGGTCTCTCTGGCTGCTGAGCATATGATGTATTTGGTTCCTCAAGTTCCTTCTCTTGCCTGTCTACTTGTATCCTCCTCCCCCAAAAAAGGACTTCTATTGCCTGTACCAAATGTATTTCTACTGTAGCTATCTGAACTATCAGAGCTATTGTCTTCCTCTCTATTGGTTGAAAATCAAATTTTTTTATATGTGTAAATCTTATTATCCCAGTATTCTACTGTATCCCTGTAGAACTTTTTAAGTTTAACTTCTTTTATCCCTTTTTCATATTCAAGAAGTTTATCTTTGGTGTCTTCAAGCCATTTATTAAATTCTTCAAGCATCAACTGTTGTCGCAAACTTTCTTCCTGAGTGTTAATTTCCTCATCTAATTTTCCTTGCACTTTAATTATGGCCTCAATTAATGCAGACATGAAATCTACACTACACCGAGTGTGGATTCCATCCCATTTTTTGTTAAGTTCTTCATCATATATGACTAAATTCGGCTCCACTGGTACTCATAAACCTCTTGGTATTCTTTTATATTCTAAATATTTTGCCAGAGTTAGACCGTGCCATTCTAATCTAATATCTTTTGATCTAGTAGTGTCCCATTTCCTTTTTATATTTTTCACTGAGTCCACTTCAGAGGAACTTAAATCTCTATCCTCTTTCATGGCTGTTAATAAAGTCTGTCTCTCTTCATCTGTAAAACTGCTAAATGAAAATGCGGACTCTACACTCCCTCCAACCTCTGCAAAATGTGCCATTATACATTGCAAATTTGAAACAAAAATAAATTAAATCCTCCTGACAAGGAGCACTGCAACTTCCAGGAAAGGCAACCTTGATGCTCTGGTTCAGTACATAAAACAGGATCTAGACAGATGGAATAAACTTCCACTATCTCTTTGGGGAAGAGCAAATCTGGTCAAGATAAATATCTTGCCCTGGCTATTCTACCCTATCAATATGCTGAATATGTGGCTTCCTCAAATATGGTTTACTAAATTACATTCTATTCTCACTGCATTTATATGGAAGCACAAGCAGGCATGTAGGTCCTATAACAAATTAACAGCACCTAAATCTAAAGGGGGATTGAAACTACCAAATTTCAAATTCTATTACTGGGCGAGCCATGCTGCCAAATACCTGAAATGGGACACCAGGGGTGGCACTGCCGACCCTTGGCAATACAGACCCACGTGGCTATCTTTGGAGATAGAATTACTTGACACCCAAGGTTTATCGCCATTGGCCCTCTTGCATGTCACACCTAAGCTAAGTCCTCCGGTGCTTCGGGGTACTCCAATAGGCACGTCGGTGAGGGTACACACCCAAATGTGCAAATTCCTATCCTAAAACCACACTAGGGACCCAAACTAGCCAGTAGTTGGGAATCAGAATTTGAGAACTGGAAACCGGTTGATCCCGACTAAGTGGCTTAATCAACTAAAGGGTGTCACAGTGACAGATCTATGGAAAGAGGGGAAGGTTTGCTCTAAGGAAGAGATCATGACAAGGTATGATTTAGAACCCAAATATAGTTTTAAGGTCTCCCAACTTCTTCATCTGATAGCCAGAGCCTCCTTAGAATGTGATTCAGTGAAACAAGGTGAATTTCTCAGAAGTATGATGGGGTTAGCCACTAAGCATCATGCTGTCTCCGGTATGTATTCCAACACAGTAGAGAAGGCTTTCTCAAATATCGAAACTTCTTCTAAATATTGGGAAAGGAAATTTCCAGATCATGTTTTTAAGTGGGATGCAATTTATGCTGACATGCATAGATATATGTCCCAAGACAGGCTGCACTTAATGCAATATCAGATTATACACAATCTATATTATACCCAGAGAAATTAGCCAAAGTGGGTACAGGAGTCGACTCAACTTGTAATTGATGCACATCAGGGGTAGGATCATTAGTTCACATCTTTTGGGAATGCCCCAAGATAGTGATGCTATGGTCATTAATAAAGCAACGGGTAGACCCCTTATTAGGTATAGCTCAGCATATAGACCCTATATCCTGCCTTATAGGAGACTACTCAAGCATAAGGTTTATGAAAAGAAAACTCCATTTAAGCATGATTGCAATGTCAGTCAAAAAGCTAGTACTCAGACACTGGTTGGATGGGGAAGAAGTATCTTATACGGAATGGATCAAAGAACTTTTATTTAACCTGTCTGTGGAAAGAACTATAGCTAGAGTAAATAACTGTATAGCTAAATTTGATAAACTTTGGGGTAAATTTCACACTCTGTATTCCTGTGGTACTTGATATTTCAAAGAAAGGTTGGACATGGAGATTGAATATCAAATCGATGATGTGGATAAGGGGGGGAGGGGGGAAGATTCCAGATAAATGTCAAACTGTGTATTGTCTTGTGAGATATTGTGTGTATTGTTTGTTGGTAGTTGTGTATGTATAGTTTAGTGGAAAACAATAAAGTTTAAATTTGAAAAAAAATTGAAATGAAAGCTAACAAGCGTTTGCTAATTTTACTAATACAAACAATCTGCTAAAAAGCATGTAAAAGCATGTAATCTCTTATTCAAAAAGATATATTGAAGGAAGTGTCCACAAGACCAAACAGTTCTAAGTAGATAGTTTTGTAGAACATCCATGGAAAAGCCAGTTCACACCTCTCGGCTAAATCAGTATACCAACAAGAACTTCAGAGGGAAATCGCAGCAAGGGGAAGGGAGAAAACAAAATCGGAGCTGGCAGGCTCCATGAAGGTCCCTGCGGCGACCCCGGTGAGGAGGATGCCAGTCGAGAATGGATGCAGGTCCTGGGGAAGGGGGGAGACAGAGCCCGCCTGCCAGCTCTGCCAAATACCGGGGGCATAAACTGTAGATTAAAAAAAACTACGGAGCATGCTCAGAACAGAAAATCACACAACTTTAAATCCTTATCACTCTGGAACCGTTTAATATTTTTTTCACAAAACCTTCCAAAGACACTACCGTGCCATAGCACGCTTCTACCTTAAACGTTTCAGGAAAAAATTCCATTCTGTGTAGGCTGTAGGTGAGAGCAAAATAAATCCTATGTTAAGTATAGGAACAAAATTAGACGTCTACAGGAAAATGACATACGCAGATCATAAGTTGCCATCACAAATTTTCAACAGATCTAGACCTTGCTCACTAGACAACACATGCAAAAGTTTAGCTAATATCATCAAAAGCTGCCAAAGCTATTAAGGTACAAAGTTAGGGGTTTAACATTTAACACCCTACTCAACCCTAACTATAGGAGTGCTACAGCACCCCTATAATATACTGTAACTATTTATCTACACACACACAGTATGAAAAGTTTACAAAATATTGAAAATTTTTCTGGCCAGTGCTGGTTACATGTTGTCTGCTTTTTTCAGCACAATCAGGGACCAACATGTCCAGTCATATTTCACAGATCACTGCACCTCATGAACACTCTTTCAGTAGAAGAATAGTTGGCCATTTTTATCTACTCACTAGCTGCTGAAGCTAAATTAAAGCCCTGTTTTAATTATTTTACTGATCAAGTGGTTATTATTTTATAATAACTGGGGAGCATTTTCTCCCATAGAGAATCCAGGTGGAGGAAGCGTGCTGTAATTAACGGGAGGAGGGAAAATTACCAAGGTTATGAGTGAAAGTTGTAATACTGCAACGTTCACGCCTAACTTGGTCATTTTACTACATTTGTACACCAAATTTTCAGCATAGCCTTTCTCTTATCCCACCTCATGAACCTGGTAAGTGAAAATGTTCAAATCTCCGTCAAAACATCATCCTGTGTCTCAGGTGCAAAAACACATTTTGGCCAGGATTTGAAAAATGACAGCTGTCACATTTATGAGATGGTTTAAAAAAAATGGCTACACTGAAAATTTTGGGTCAAAATACTGAAAACTACCAAAGCTATGAGAGAATGTAGAATAATTTCAATGTACACACATAGCTTTGCAAGTTTAACATATTTTGACTCCAAATTTTCAACCTAGCCTTCTTATGACCCCACATCTTGAGCAAGGTTGGTGAGATTGTTCATATCCCACCCAAAAGATGATTTTGCAAAGTGACAGCATGCAAAATCACCTTTCAGGCCAGATTTGCATAATTCCTCCACCACTGGTCATGAGGTGGGGGTCTCAAAAAGGTCATGTTGAAATTTGGGGTCAAAATATGCAAGAAAGGCAAAGTTATGCATCAAAGTTAAAAAATCCCATTGAAATACATTGAACTGAACCACAGTTACCTGATCTTCTCATATTGCAGTTGCCGGTTCCAGCAGCAAGACGTGTCTTTGATCAGGGACTGGATCTATGCCATGGTGATGGTGTGTGAGAGTGTGGAGAGGGTGTGGGGTGGCGGGTGCTCAGTGGGAGGTCGAGGTGGCATGGCTGAGGGGCATGAGTGGGGGTCAGATCGACAAGGGACTGTTTTCTTGTTTACAGGGTTTAAAAAAACATCAAGAGACAATTTTCTTTATTTCAGTGATATTTTGACATTGGGGACTGAACACCCCATTGTCGGGCTCACGTCTGGTGGCACCGGAGGTGGGCACCCCAGTGCCACAAAGGTGAATGGGGGCAGGCAACCTGGAAGGGGGGGTCAAGAGAAGCAATACAGGGGGTGGGCACCCTGGTCATCTTATAAAGTAAGAAAAAAATTAAAAAATAGGTAAAAGACTGGGAAGGCAAGGCGGGCAACCTAGAGCGGTGTGGAGAGAAAGAAGCAGTACAAGAGGTGGGCACCCTGATCCGCTTAAGAAAAAAATAAATTAGGTAAGTAGGTAGATAGACAGACAGACTGACAGAAACACAGATAGATAGATAGATTCATACATACATACATACATACAATATCAACTTATATCAGATACGATTTCAGACATCAGGAACAGTTTCCCTGAACTGTTCCAGATGTCTGAAGTCATATCTGATATCGTACCCAAGTCAGTTTGATTAAAAGAATAAAAAAAAAAATCTATTGGTCTTAAAGAGAACAGGAAATCATAACAGACAATTCTAGTATGTTTAAACTTATGAGTATGGCTAATAAATATATAATTACTGGCAGCTCCCCTTTCTCAAACCATTTACAGTGTCTACAAAATACTGTAATAACTCGAAAATGAGTTATTATGGCATTTACAAAACTTTAATTTGCCTCCCGTGTCACTCATTTGAAATGCACTACTTCATTGGCTCGTGCTCTTTGTGTGGGTGGGCTCAACCATGTTGCCAAAATGGCGGCTCAGTTTTCCACTTACCGAGACCTGCTGCTCATTACTACCCTCATGATATCTATTCTATTATTTTTTATTTTTTACCTGGTTGATCCTGCCTTTTTAATACACTAAGAAATATCTGGTTGATTCCTGCCATGTCTCCCGATCAGGATCACCGACTCCGATCCCATCACCAGCTGCAGCTGATGTTTAGAAAAGGTTAAAAATTAAAAAATAGACTGTCTGAGGGAGAAAGGGAGAGAGTGCGTGAGTGTAAGTGTGTGTGTGTGTTCATGGAGCAGACAGCATACTGTAAAACAAGCCATTTTGGTCCATACAAGGAGTCTTTGCACCAGTATTATAAAAAACAATGGATAGGCAAGAGTGTGTTTTTTTTTTAACACCCTCTGTGTGTGATGACCTCATAAACCTCGGGTATGAAAAAAAAAATCCATAACACACACTCTTGCCTATCCATTATTCTTTATTGTAATAATGAGGTAATGGATTCCTTGGCAAACTGTAATTTACTTGCTGGATTAATTAAAATCAATTTTGCCTGTAATACAGCACACTACCACCACTCTGACAGGCACTGAAAAAAATGGTGCTGCAAGCTGGCTTTGTTAGATAAGGCTTTTCATCCCAGTGGGGTTTATAAGAATGGGCCAGGGCTGTACTGTAAAAGAGAATACACCAGGAAATGAATATAAATTGACTCCTTTCTGAAGTGAAGAGTTATTTCACAGAGAAGATGGGTCACTCATGCACAGATGCAGAAGTTGCCATGATACAGACAGACAACTAATTACAGTCTTTTTTTTCCATGTTTATTAACTTCTCAAACCAAGAAACATTTCTACTGGCACGCATTCTCTCTATTTTATTTTTTTCCTGGGAAACTATAGATATTCAGCGTGTGCAGGTTAATAGAGCAGCAGAGCATGATAATGTTGAACACCTTCTCCATCCTCATCACTCTAGCTTTTGCCATCCCCAGAAGTCCTCTGTGCATGCAATACTTAAAGGGATACGTCCATGAAGAATCGGGCCATGCCTGACTGTAAGGCATGGCCCGATTAGCTGTTTCGCAAAAGTAATAATATACTGTAGTTTACCTTGTAAGTCATTTAATAGCTCCCTTGTATCTGGTTGATCCTGCCTCCCTCCCACCAGAATTTTGCGATGGCGCGTCGCGCCCACAATCACCCGTGGCTGTCTCAGTATGACGTTTCATACGGGGAGCAGCTGGGGGGCACGCCACACACTGTCAATGCAAGTGCTGTTATTCAAAGCTCCAGTTTTAAAACTACATGCCCTGGAGGTATATTGAGACGAGGAATAGATTGGCATAATCCCCATTCAACAGCATTGAAACTGTTCCGCCTATGCGGTATGTTATCTCCTGTTATATTCTGTGGTGATTTGCATATTCAGCCCATGATGCTTTGCATTGTGGGGGCACGTGTGATTTTGTATTTCTATGTTATCTCCAAGCTTGACTGCAGAGCAGATTCGGAAATGCTAAAAACCCAGTTTTTCAAATGGATATATCTTAAAAAATACAAAACTCCCAAGCATCAACCCTTCCCCCCAGGAAATCCTTCCCCACGAACCTACACATCCAAACAAAATTTCACAATTTAAAGATTTATAGTTTTTCATCTAGACGAGAGCAGAAATTCAGGGAAAAAAAACACCACTAAAATCAATGGAATTTTTTTTTTCCACACTTAAATATGTCTAAAAATACTGAACCAATTTACACGAGACTTTCAAGGATTGTGTATTCTGCCATGGGTAACAAATCCTGAACGTTTTATATAAATCTGTAAAACCATCTTTCTGCAAGCAGAAAACAAAAAATCGAGTTTAACGTAGAATTTACCAGCCACTCTACTGGGGCGATACCGCACCCCTATAATTAGTGCAATTTTTAAAACCTGTAGGTCCTGTTCATTTCTTTTTTGGTCTCTCAGTAATGCCAAATACTGGCAGACCATGAATACTGGAATACTGTTATCAATTTCCAGAACAGTCAAAACAAATTTTAACAGAGCCCAAGGGGTTTAAAAATAGACTTTTGAAAGAATCTGTCAGTCCGGTTCCCAGAAAAACTGGAACCACACCATTTTTTAACCTCAAAAGTAATAGTTTCGTAATAAACATAAGGTTTATATTTCAATTTAAAAAAAAGTTATTAGAGCGATTTCATTCCCTCTAGCAGGAACTGTGGCTAAAAAAAAAAAATTCGCTAGACAAAAGCAAAAAAATAGCAGTTTTGTAAAACAAAGTTACAGTATATTTTTAATACAAGGAAAAAAAACAGTTCCCTGTTATTGCAAAGCTCTACTGATAGATTCCTGTGGTTAGAAGGACCACTTATCTGTCATACCTGTAGACATGACTGAATGGAATATACACAATGTGGTTTAACAATATTTAAAATAGTTTTTCATAACCTTTGCTGAAAAAAAAAGCAACGTAATGTGCTTCCTAAGGAGCAGAGACGCACTTCCCCTGAAGAAGCTCACAATTCAGTAGTTGAGATGTCAGAAACAAAAAGTGCATCAAATGCAGGATGTTAAATCTCAGGAAAAGGCCACTTTGAAAGGCTCTGAGAAAAACCTTGGAAATGTTTGTTTTACTGATAGTCGCGATCATTTTATAATCTGACATTTTACACTCATCCAAATCCCAACTTACCTATGAGGCATGCCCAGAATTGCATATTCAATTCCCATTTCACTGGATTTATCAATGATGGTCTTCAGAGCAGGGATCAGCACCTCACACCCTTCCAAACCGAAGCGCTTTTCAGATGACCATTTTCGGGCAAGGAAGTCTTCAAACCTGTCAAAAAGGGACAAGAATCATAGATAAGACAACTGTTATGATGTCCATTAGAGAAGCAGCACACATACAAATTCTAATTCAAAAGATCTAGGCAGCAAACAAGTGAAAGAACAGTTACGTAAGAACTTATCGTAACAGTAGATCTTCAAGGGGATCTCAGTCATCAGGTCACACATATGGAACTTCACCACTGGTGAAGCAGGAGCCACATGGAAGATTTTCAGCAGTACCACTGGAGCTGCCCATGCCAATGTCATCTGCTGACATCACCAACCCTATAACGATGTCAGTGGCCCTTCTCCTTCCTCAGTTCTTTTCCCTGGAGGCTAAGGCAGCACACCAGTGCCATGGGGAACCAAGGAGAGAGAGGGGTACCCAGGCCAAAATAAAAGGCTGGATACACCAGTAAGCCACTTACGAGAAGAGAATCCCATAAGAGGGGGATTGTGGGAGGGAAGGCAGATCTGATTACTGAGATCCCCTCGAAGATCAACTGTTACAGTAAGTTCTTACGTAACTGTTCTATCTTCTTCAGTGGTATCTCAGTCAGCAGGTCACACATATGAAATGAGTCCCAAGCAGTTACAGACACAATTTAACAGTGTGGGAGGAAGGTCAGCCAAAGCTTAGGACAAGAGGCCCTACAGGACAGCCCTGCCAAAACCTTCATGGGCTCTGGAAGCAATGTCCAGACTGTAGTGCTTGGTGAAAGGATGGACGGTACTCCAGGTGGCAGCAGCCCAAATGTCAGTGGCTCAGACCACATTGAAACCGGCCACATAGGTAGCCATGCTCCTTGTGGAATGGGCTTTCACTACCCTTGGCAACTCTTTGCTATGGTTGTTGTAGCAGAACACAATACAATGGCCAACCATATGGACAAACATTGATTAGAAAATTGAATGCCCTCTCTACTTGAGGTGAAAGAAACAAAAAGTAGCTTCGACATTCTGCATTCCTTAGTTCAGAAAACACAATACTTCAAAATTCTGCGCATGTCTAACATATGGAACAGTGCTTCCCCTAGACTGGCATGCTCAGGAAAATAAACTGGTAGGTGGACAGACTGGTTATGGGTAAACTCAGACACCACTTTAGGGAGAAACCTAGGATCCGTGTGCAAAAACACACTGTCTTTGTGTCAAATCAAATAATTCTCCTCACAGCAGAAAGCCTGAAGCTCAGAAATCCTTCTAGCAGAGGTAATTGCAACCACAAATAACACTTTCCAAGACAGAAAGCGTAGCTCTCAAGTCACCGCTGGCTTAAACAGAGACAGGGTCAACTTCTCAAAAACGAAATTTAAATCCCAAGCTGAGACAGGGGAACAGATTGGAGGTTTCAGATGCAGGATACCCCTGAGAAAGGTGTGGGATACATCCAATTGAGCCACAGTGCGACCACCCACGGGCTCACGAAAGGCAAAGACAGCCGAAAGGTGCACCTTGAAGGAGACATACTAGAGACCTGAGTCCAACAAAAGTATCAGATAGTCCAGAATCTAGCTCCCCAGATAAGTGAAAGAGTCCAGATGATGTTTAGCAGCTCAGATGGCAAACCTCTTCCACTTAATGGAATATGTGGCTCTAGTGGAGGGCTTCTGAGCTGCCATAAGGACACCTGCCACTCTCTGGGACACCCAAAACCAGGCGATGGCTATGACCTCAGGAGCTAGGCATGCAGGTGAAGGGACTTGAGACTAGGATAGATCAGGGTCCCCTAGGCCTGCGTAGGCATATCCTTGCAGAGAGGCAGAGGGACCGGAGGTTCCTCCACTAACTGTTGCAGTAATGGAAACCAGACCTTCCATGATCAGAATGGTGCTATTAGGATCATGCTGGCCCCCCCAGCTGCAGTATGATTAGCACCCTCTGAATCAGAGGAAATGGAGGGAAGGCATAAAGGCACTTCCCACTCCAGGAGAGGGACAATGTGTCTTGCCAGAAAACTCCAGGCCCTGGATCTAGTGAGCAGAAATTGGGCAGTTTTGCTTTGAGTGGGGACACAAAAAGGTCCATCTCTGGATGACCACATCTAGCAAACAGATGAGAGAAGTTTCAACTCGTGCATGCTGGACTGTGTTCAACTGAGGCTGTTGGCCAGGGTGACATGCACTGCCAGGAGGAACAGACTATGGTCTAGTGCCCATTTCCATACTCTAATGGCCTCCCTGCACAGGGAGTACGAATGCATCCCCCCCTTGCTTGTTGCTAGAATAGGTAACACTGAGATTGTCGGATTGGATTAACAGCTGACCCGGGAGAAGATGGAAGGAGATGGTTCTGAAAGGCCTGCATGAACTGCCCGCATCTCCAGGATGCTGATATGCAGAGAAGTTTCGAGCTGGGACCAAGGCCCCTGAGTCTGAATGGGACCCATTATTGTTGGGACCTTTTGGACTTATTGCGATTACTTTGGTTGAATATAAGCATTGTTTTTTAGCAAATCGCTATTTGTAACAGGAATTTTATTACAGAACATATTTTTCTATTTTTTAAATGTTTTATTGCATTGTTCCTGTATGTGTTTTATATGTATGGACACGACTGTAAATAACAGTTACTCCCAAATTGCTTTTCCAATAAAGATGATGATGATGATGATGTAGATGCACTCCCCCCCTAGCCTGAACCAGAGGCACCGGTGGTGAGGATCTGTTGGGGGGAGGGAATCTGAAATGGGACACCCTTTGAGAGGTTCTTTATGTCCATCCACCACTGGAGCATTTTGCAGACTGGGGAGGAGATCAGCACTAACTGATCTAATTCATCCGTGTGTTGGCCCATTGGACCCTAAGTGTCCATTGCAGAACTCACATGTGCAGCCTAGCCAAGGAACAGTGGCTATGGTCATGAGACCCAATAGCCTCAGGCATACCCTCATAGGGATATAACAGCTCTGGGTGACCTACTGAGCCTGGTCAATAAGGCACTCCACCCTGTTGTGAGGCAGGAAGGCCCTGCCCTGTGCTGAGTCCTGAACCACTCCTATATATTGCAGCCTCTGGGACAGGATCAGGACTGACTTGGGCAGGCTGACAGTGATGCCCAGAGAGAGAAACAGCTGAAGGGTTCTCTCCAGAGTCTGGAGGAACTGTTCTGTGGACGGAGCCTTTAGGAACCAGTCATCCAGGTAGGGGACAACATACAGTCCCTCCCTTGGGAAAGCTGCAGCTACCACTGCTAAGCACTTTGTAAAGACCTGCGGCACAGAGGATAAGCCAAAGGGCAATACTTTAAATTGGTAGTGCTCGCCCTGAAAAAGAAACAGGAGGAATCCCCTCTGTGAAGGAAACATCGAGATGTGCAGATAAGCAACCTGCATGTCCAGGGAACACAGCCAGTTGCACCACTTGCGTAGGGGCAGCAGGCCTGACAGGGTAACCATGTGGGATTTTTTTGTACTGGACATAAAAGCTGAGGTCCTTGAGGTCAAGAATGGACTTCAGATCTCCTGTTCTTTTCGGGACAGGAAGAACCCGGAGTAAAATCCCCTGTTTCTTTGGCGTCTAGGCACTGGCACGACAGCCTGTTTCCACAGGAGAGACTGCACCTTCTCCCAGAGAATGGACAGGCAGGCTGGAGTATAGGAGGTGGGTGCTGGAGGAGTCTCAGGGAGCATCTTTATGAGTTCCAGAGTCTGACCACTCTCTATAATCTGAAGAATCCAGGCATCTGAAGTGAAGGTTCTCCACTGATTGAGATGGAGGGAGAACAAACCTCCAACCACCTCTTGGTCAGGGACTGGAAGAGGGGGGTCTAGCAAAGAATCAAGTGGAGGCGGATCCAGCCACTGGGGCAGATCCATCACTCCTAAGATGCTTTGTATTATTTAACTTTAGATGTTTTATGTTACAAAAATTCACTTCATGCATTAGAAGCCTACTGGGGGTGTAGCTAGCGGGGAGGGCTCAGTATTTTGTGCAGTTTGTCATAACAGTCTAGTTTTGCATTTTCCAAATGGCAGACATAACTACTTTTCATATATGTACAGCAGAAGTAATCTTGTACTACAATTCACTACAGTGCAAACCAGATCAGCAGCACAGCTTCTGCAAAACTAGTAAGCTTGTGGGTTAAATGCAGTTCTCCATTAATGTCATATACAACATTCCTTTTCCCTCTTGAGTATTCTTCCTTGTCTTAAATCTATCTCTCTCTTTGATTTGGGCAACATTTGTAGCAATTTGCTTACTTTATACCTGCACTTCAATATTTCTTGTATTTTAACAATATAGTCTTAAATAATTGCATGTTATACTTCACCGTGTTTTTTTCATGATCTTCAGTCTTTATTCTAATGTATTTATTTTGTTCATTTAAAATCTTGTAAAACATTTAGAAATACTTGGGCATGAAAAACATTATTTAAATTGAAACTGTGTATTATTGCATTGTGCACAAGTCTTTGTTTCAAATGTTCCAAAGATGGATGGACCCATTCTGCAGCAAATCATTAACAGCCCCAGAACTCCAGAAAGTTGCTTGCAAGCACCACCTTGCAGGAAACAGTTCAAAGCAGAAGAAACCTGGACCTTCAACAGGTGCCTCCACATACCCTTAGTGCAACCTTTAGGCTTTAAAAATGCCCCCCCCCCAACTTCAGGAAGTAATGCAGCAGAATAAATTGATTTTAGGTTTATTTTAGTTTTCCACATTATTTGAGAAAGACATTAGTAGAAGCGTGATAGTACTTGACAGTGCTTGAAATAAATCTTTTCTGCAAGTTGTTTAAGAGAGGCAGTCAAATGTTATAGCATTCCTGGGAGGGACTAAACAAACTTTGTGGGAGGCTGGCCTATCAGCACAGTGGTAGAGCCACTGCTTGTAATGCAGGTAACCCTGGTTCAGGAATTGGCATGGGTCACTGGGGGCCGGCTAGAGGGAGGAGAATCGAGCATACCAACAGATGCCCTCTCTCCTCTGTAGAAAGAGGGCATTGGTGCCTCACTGTGATACCATCAACTGGGTTCCACAGGGGGAGGTGTAGCACAGAACAGCAGGGTGGGAAGAAAACCGCTGATATCGGTGGGCACACACGCAGCATGCACATGTCATGAGGTCCTAGCAAGTGGCATCCTTGAGGGTGGGGAAAACAACGGAGCTAAATCCCTCAGTGATAGAGAACAATGACTCTTCAGCCCACAAATCCCAACAGCCGCTGACCTAGGCACTCTGTTTCAGAACACTGCCTAAAAATCTCCCGTGGAACTTGGCTCAACCCGAAGGCCCCACTGTGGGTGGAAGCCATGGGGGCACCATGCACCACAGAGGAGTTGAGGTATACCCTGGGAGAAGTTGGATGTTGGTGTGAGGGGACCGAGGGTAGGCTGGGTGCTTAGGAGCACAAAACAAAAAGCCCCAAAAAAGTCTCCAAGATGGAGTGTTACGTGGAAAATTAAAGAAACCTGAAATAAATCTTTTCTAATGCACCGCTTCCTGGTGTGTGTGTGTGTGTGTGTGTGTGTGTGTGTGTGTGTGGAGATGGATTTTAAAACCAGTGGGTTGCACTAAGGGTATCTTATTGCCATGAAGCTATTAATCAAGGGTCTGAATGCTACGGAGATGATGATTTTTTACCTCTCTGAACAGATGTAATCCTTTTGCTCTTTTACAGATTAAGAAGCTAATCAAGCTGTCGGAAGAAAGAAACATACACACATCTTCACATCTGTATACACAAATCCCCAGATATGCATACCACTCTCAGAGTTATTTGCAGTCCTCCTCCCATATAATGACACCCTTCTTCCAAGTAAGTATCTCTGCAGTCCCTCACCCCCCCTTTAACTGACATCTTCCAATGCCATTCAAAAGATTCTCTGTGTCCCTCCCACCTATGAACACCCACACCATTCCAGTAAGCGTGTTCCGAGTCCCTTCCAGTATTCACATACCTCCCAGCCCAGTAAGTACAGCCATAGTCCACCTACCTCCTATTAGCTGACACCCTCCCTGTCACCCTAACCACTTGTGCAATAAAAACAAATTATAGCACCCAGTCCCTGTTTGCATCTGCTGGCACCCACTTAACTCTAAGGAGTGCAATATACAGTATTACTATAAGCCTGCAAAGGCTGAAAACAGAAGAAATGGACATGTGATGTCCTTCTCAGGACTCATCAGTGTGCCTCATCTGTATCTCAACCCAGGGGATAACTCTGATTATTGTTGGGTCATGGTGAGCCCAAAACAGGAAGACAATCTAAAAGACAAAGAACCTCAGCAGCACTGAAGCAAGGGTTTCCTGGGAAGGGCACTGGCACTAAATCCATATCTAGTCTCACTTCTGTAATCAGCATTTCCAGCTAGGTGCCAACTGTCCTTGGCAGCATTAACATTTTAAGCTAAGTGCTCCCTTGAGTAGACAGGTTTGTAACAGATTATTCTACTCTGTGTGATGACAAGCAGTGTTTAATAGTATCAGCCACCTCCACTCCAGTATTAAATCTATAGTCTTTTACTCCAAGAAAATTGATCTTTTCCTGTGACAAGAGCTTAAAGTATTACTAAGTGGTACACAACAGTTTCATTCTCATTCTTTCTGACGGTCATAAAATAAAATGGTTTGCGTTGTACTACATTTTTACTTGCAGCCCTGCCCCAGGACACTCACTCCTTCAGGCCAGCCCAATTCTCCCTCACATAGGGACAGTCCTCAGGCCTGTGGTCCCTCTTCAGGTACTGCAGCACCCCCACTAACAGGTGCTCCCACATTGTCCCGTTAGAGGAGGCCCATTCCTGCCACAAGGAGAAAGCAGCATTAATGCTCGTAATGGAGGCTGGCAGAGGGACCCAGCGTGACAGAGGCAACATAAATGTGGTAAGATGAGTGACCATCACTTGACACACAAGGAGCTGTCTTTTTCTGCCTTGTACCTGCTCATCACCCGATGATTGACACCGTGCTACACTTTCCCTATGAGCATGCTTGGCTGGCGGTGCAGATCTCGTACAAGACCAAGGTGGCAACCACTGCAGGAGAAACTATAAAAGCAAGCATCCTCAATCCCTCTCTCTACAAACTGAAAGCACTGCTTCAACGGGGCTCCCAAGAGTTCAAAACTGAGCATAAGTCTGGATCCCTGAATGCTACCACTACAGCTGACATCACCAAGCCATCTGTACTGTACTCTATTTATTTGAAATAATGTATCAGCCTACCAGTGCCTGTGTGATCATTTTCTCTATACAGTGAAAACAGATAGCCTTTCCCACCACATTCTTCAAAAAGAAAATATATGCTGGTGTAGAACATCTCTCACCTTGTGGAGCGAACTAGTCTGGCCAGCAGGGTTCTTTTCTCCTCTTTTGTGAATTTCATGATCCCAGGAGTCTCGAATTTCTCCCGTATCCACTGGCACTGCTCAACATCATTGATGAACATAAACTCTACCCCAATGTGCTTGCAGTAAGCAGCCTGGAAAGCAACAGAAAACATACCAATTCAGTGCATTAAAGGCTGTACTACTGTACAATGCCTATGCGACATACCTGACTGGATGTTTAATAGCTACGTTTGCTGGCAAAGGCACCTAGCTTCACCTGAGCTCTTTTCTTCTAAGTTTGCTTGTAAGGATAAAGCAAAGAACATTATCAGAGCAAGGAAAAAGATTAAGGCTTCTTTTGGCTAGGTAGATTTACTGTGTGTTGCTATTTTCTTTTGTACTCACAGGGTTTGTTACTGTTCTTTGCTAACATTTTACAGCTTTATTGTTCTCTGACTCAAACTGCTGCTGCACAGTATACTTTCTGCTGCACTATTACAGGGTGTGCCTACAGGTTTGCTACTGTTTTGTGCTTACAGATTACTGCTGTAATCTTCTCTGATTCAGATTGTTTTTTGCAAGGTATATCTTCTGTTACTGCTTTATTTTTGTCTGCAGAAAAGTGTTTTTGCAGGGTATAGCTTCTGTGAAACTATTACAGATGGTGCTTTACATGTTCTACAGTTTTATCTATCATTAGACTAAGCTTTCAGGGCTACTGCATTTGTTGTTGGTTGATTGTTTCTGCTCTTACCCCCTTGTTTCTTTCATCTGTGGCTCTTCTTTTTCTGCAGGGGAAGGGCCCAGCCACCCACTCCCAACCCCAACCACCACATGCTACACTCCTTTTATAGGGTAGCACAGTCGTGACATTTCCTGTAGCAAAGCAGGAAAGGGATGACCAGAGGGGTATCCACACAGTGACCTCACTTACAGGGGCACAGGTAATTTAACTTGTCATAACAAGTTAAACAAAAACAAACAAAACAAAAAATAAAACTTTTGTATTTTCCTCCTAATTACTCAGACTAGGTTATAAACCCAGCAGCTCATCTGGAATGGATATTACTAACTGCAGGTACTGTGAGAGGATTTAGGATGCTGTCCTACATGCTGGACCACTGGAGATCTAAGGGCTCAGCTCCAGGCAGCATGGGCAGAGACTGCATGCCTCAAATCGCATATTCAGGAGGAAATATACTGTATTATAAGAACTGTCTACCATTTCCCCAATATCCAACTGACGCACCTCGACCACAGAGGGTAGTTGGTCCGTGAGGTTGGCAGGTGGTTAGGAGGGGAAAATCGGGTGCCCCATCACTCACTGCTCTCCAGCGTATCACCTCCACAAACCATATAAAATCTACAAACAGGTATCTGCCTCTATCTCCGAAATCAAACATGGGGCAGAGGACACTGAAGAGCAGGACATGGCAGCACAGGAGCTAGCACAACAAAACTCAGTCAAAACAGGGCCCAAAACAAAAAAAGCAAAAAGGAAATTTAAAACACTTCTGATCATAGGAGACTCCATGATTCGGGGAGTTGAAACCTACCTCCAGCAAGGGGTAATGGTCAGATGTCTCCCAGGTACATCAGCGTGGAGAGACACTGACAGCATTGCTAAAATTGTGCAGGAAGCAGGAGAAAACATCAATATCCTGGTACATATAGGGACTAACGATCTCATCAGCCGGTCAGTTGTGGAGACCAAGAAACACCTGACAAGGCTGGGAGACAAACTGTCATCCATTTCATCCGGCATCTCTTTCTCTGAGATCCTGATGGTCTGGAAGAGGGGGTAGATGGATAGAAGGTCAGAGAAGGGTAGATAGGAGAGCTAAACATGTGGCTCAATGGCTGGTGCCAGGAAAAAGGACACAGATTTGTAGGTAACTGGCAACAGTTTTGGGAGCAAAAGTACTTTAAATTCGATGGACTGCATCTGACTAAGGAGGGAGTCAGTGCATTGGGGCAAAACTTTGATGTCTTTGCAGAATATTTAAATTAGCAAATAGGGAGAGGGGTGCAGCACCCAATACACAGAATGGGAAGAACACCCTTCCCCCTTCAGCTAGTGATCAAACAGGAGTACAGCATGTTTGTAGTTCATTTGCATTACCAGGTAAGGAAAAAGGTCTGGCTCCCCATACGACACGCAGGGGAAACACTGGACCTCGCCCAACAACTAACACACTGAAATCTGGCCAATGGAAAATCATGTACACAAATGCCCGTAATCTGGGAAACAAGATCCCAGACCTGCAGGCAACAATGACAGAGGCTAAACTGGACATAGTAGCCATTAGCGAGACATGGTTCAGCAGTTGGGAGACTTCACACTTGGAAGACTTCAGTACCCGGCTATGTACTGTTCAGAAGAGACCGAGGTGCAAAAAAAAGGGGGGGGGGCCCTTTATGTCAATGAAAATATCAACGCTACACAAATTCAGAATACACAAAAGGAGCCAGAAGAACTATGGGTCACCCTGGAAATGGGACAGCCATACAAACTGGGGTTGTCTACAGGCCTCCAGACCAGGGGGAGGACATAGACACATTACTATTAGAAGATATACAAAACATAACAGCTAAAGGGGAGGTTCTGATAATAGGAGACTTCAACATGCCAGATACAGATTGGTCAATGTCAGCAGGAACATCCGCCAGAACTAGACACATAGTGGATTCCCTGCAGGGGAAGGGCCTCAAACAACTGGTACAACAACCCACAAGAGACAGGGCTATCCTAGATCTAGTACTGACTAATGGGGGGAAAGGATCGCAAATCTCCAGGTAGAAGGTCACCTGAGGGCCAGTGTCCATCGCATGGTATGGTTCAATTTGGCCACTAGAACTAAATCATCCCATTCCAAGACAAAAATATGGGACTTCAGAGGAGCTGACTTTGATAAGATGGCCAACAGAGTTAAGCTAGCCCTGGCAAGAAGAAATACAGCTGAGGGGGTACAGGCAAAGTGGGCAAAAATTAAGGATGCAATACTTGAGGCAACATCCCATTGTGTTAGAGAGAAACGCAAGAGCAAAAGAAGGGGGAAACCACTTTGGTTCTCAAAATCAGTAGCAGAAAAGGTCACAGCCAAAAGGTTGGCCCTCAGGAAATATCAGGGAACGCAGTTGGATGAAGATAAGGAGGCATACCAAACTTCCCTAAGGAAAGGCAGTAAGGTAGGTAAAGGTCCAAACCGAGGAAACACTAGCACGAACAGTAAAAGAAGGGGACAAGACTTTCTATAGATACATTAGTGAAAGGAGAAAGTCCAGAGGGGGTATTGCTAAGATCAAAGATGATAAGGGGGAGTGTGTAAAGGAGGACCAAGGAAAAGCATCTATCCTAAATAGATACATCTGCTCAGTATTTACTGAGGAGAAGGTAGGGCAGGGCCCACAGCTCAGCACCATGGACACGGGGGGGGGGATGCACTAGTCCCTTCACAAAAGAAAGGGTTCTACAAGAGCTCGATAAGCTCAGGGTGGACAAGGCAATGGGACCTGATGGCCTACATCCCAGGGTACTAAAGGAGCCAAGGGTGGAACTGGCAGAGCCATTATCAGAACTGTTTAGTGAGTCTCTGAGCACAGGAGAGGTCCCAGAAGACTGGAGAAGGGTTCATGTGATCCCTCTCCACAAGAGTGGTAGCAGAGAGGAGGCAGGGAACTGCAGACCAGTCAGTCTTACCTCAGTAGTGGGCAAGATTATGGAGGCACTCCTTAAGGAAAGGATAGTGCAACACCTGGAATCCATAGGAGCACAGGCTCCAAGACAGCATGGGTTTACAACAGGAAGATCCTGCCAAACTAATCTCATAGATTTCTTTGACTGGGTAACCAGAGTGGTGGACCAAGGGGGTGACTTCAGCAAAGCTTTTGATACTGTTTCACAAAGAAGACTGATTAATAAGCTGGGTTACTAGGCTCGGGGTGGGTCAGAAGTTGGTCAACTGGGTGGTAAACTGATTAGCGGGCAGAAAACAGGGAGTGGTGGTAAATGGTATACCGTCAGAAGAGATGCAAGTAACAAATGGGGTACCTCAGTGATCAGTCCTGGGGCCAGTCCTCTTCAATATCTTCATCAGTGACATTGCAGATGGACTGGAGGGTAAGGTTTGTCTGTTTGCAGATGACACCAAGATCTGCAACAGAGTAGATGATCCAGATGGGGTGGGCAGAATGAGAAGAGATTTGGATAAACTGGCAAAATGGTCAGACGAGTGACAACTGGGGTTTAACGCAAAAAAGTGCAAGATCATGCACATAGGGAAGAGAAACCCTGAAGCCACCTATAGATTGGGAGGGGAGTTGCTGGCAACCACAAGGGAAGAAAGAGACTTGGGCATCATCATTACAGATGACCTGAAATCATCCAAGCAGACCACTAAAGCAGTAGGTAAGGCTAGAGGGATGTTAGTGTGAATTAGCAGGGGTATCGCAAGTAATAAGAGGGAGGTAATAATCCCTCTTTACAAGACACTGGTTAGGCCCCATCTGGAGTACTGTGTGCAGTACTGGAGGCTGCACCTGCACAAGGACATTAACAAAATGGAGGCAGTCCAGAGAAGGGCAACCAAAATGGTGCAGGTACTGCATCAGAAAACATATGAGGACAGATTAATGGAGCTCAATATGTATAACTAGAGCAAAAGAGGGAGAGAGGTGATATGATCGAAACATTCAAACATATTAAGGGCATTAACAAGGTGAGTTTAACATGTTTCAATATAAGAAAAATAGCAGGACAAGAGGACACAGCATGAGATTAGAGGGAGGCCGATTAATGGGTAATGTGAGGAAGTTCTTTTTCACAGAAAGGGTAGTGGATGCATGGAACGGCCTACCTCAGGAAGTGGTGGATATGAATACAGTGCAGGGCCTCAAACAGGTATGGGATAGGCATAAGGGAGCAATACAGATAAGTATGAATAGATAGGCCATTGACAGAGTACAGGCCTATCGCACATTCATATGGTAGAAAAAAATGGGCAGACTGGATGGGCTTTGCAGTCCTTATTTGCCATCAACTTCTATGTTTCTATGTATTTTTAGCCAAAACTGCACTTGCTTTTTAAAGTTATTACACTGGGTTCACTGCATGTTCTGTTTAGCACTCTCTGGGATTATATCACTTTAAAAATCAGCACTTTAAGAGATACATTCTCTTACATCCAGGACTTCTAAATACAGTATTGGCAAAGCAGGTAGTGTCGGTTCTCTATGTAGGTTTGTTGTGTTCTAGTATCCTGCTAGTTTATATGTGCACAATGTGTAACTTAGCACTTTTTTGTAGCACGTTTGCACTTTATTTGCACAGCACTTAATAATTTTCTTCATGCCAAACCACTGCTGCCTTTTTTTTTTTTTTTTTAAGATTACAATTTATTTAGAGAAACAAAACTGCTAGATGACATCCAATACAACAGGGAGTGGGGAGCCCTGCCTCACTGAATCTACCATGTAAGACAAGGAACAGACTCAGTGTAAAGTTAGAAAATTATGCACCAGTTTCTGAGCAACCCCCCCCCCCAGCACTTTTGTAGGGTTACCAATTACTTTATATTGTCCGAGTCTCATTTCTGAGCATTAAGTATTTCAGCATACACCGTACTTTGCTTTTAAAAATGTGTTTAGCTCTTTGTGACATCAAAAGTTTTCTGTTTTCCTTAGCTCTAAAAATGAAAAATGGCTGGTGGCCCCAGGAAAGTTTTAATATTGGTGTAAAGAATTTTCCTAACCCGACCGAAACCTTTCTCTTCTCAGCCACTATCTTGGAGAAATCCACAAACACCAGAACACTGTTCCCTTTCCACTACAGCTCACAGTTCTGCTTTGCTTGATGAGAAACATTTTCTTTATCATTATAGTGAAGAGACTGTGCCAGGAGTGGTCTTGGGTCTGATTTATGCTCAAAGCAAGACAGTGATGCACCCTGTCATTTCCACTGGGACCTTTTCTGTTATCTCAAAGAACTTGTGTAGACATTTTTGAAGAAATTAATGTGGTTGACAGGCCTGTGACTTTTAGAGTTATCTAGGAACCAGAGACTGTACTGGTTCTCTACAACATGTTTCCACAAACCATCTGCCTTTCTGCTAAGTTTTTACAGCATGAGTGCTTGATGAGAAGCTGCATCTCTGATCAAAGAAGCCCATTCTTCACATTCTGTTATTCTCTCTATTGCTAAATCTACCTCGGAGTCCAGGCTTTCGAATTACATTTAACTGATAAAACGTAGGCCACTATGTTTTGCATCTGTGAGTTCAAGCCCTGGATAAGGACAAGGACATCAGTGATCATGGACTCCACAATAATAGATAACAGCTCGGGTTTTAAGCTGTTGCTATGGGGTTTTGGGCATCTGTTTTAGTCACTGTGCTGGTTGCTATGCAGACGGAGACCCAGGGCTCGATTTTCAAATGGTGATGCAGGGATTGTGTCAAGCCCTGCATCAGTCTCTTTCTTTGGTGCAGCTGCACCAAACTCCTTTGACGCAACTGTACTCGATTTTAGTACATCGGTCGCAGCTGCGACAGTTTTCACACTTTACGGCAGCTTGTGCCAAATATTTGTCACAAGCCCCATAAAAAGGGTCCCCTAAATGGCACAAGATAGACCAGGGAAAACCTGGTGTAACTTGGGGCATTTACCCTTAAGATTGATACTCCGAGTGGGCAGTTGTGAGAATGTTGCAAGCCCCATGCGCCTAATGATCAGTGCAGCAGGGGCCTGTGGCATTCTCAGGGCTTTGAAAACCAAGCCTCCAGTCTCAGAGTCTTGAAGATCTACGCTGTTTGTATGTACCACCATTTTGACCCTCTGCAGAAGCAAAATATGGGTTCTGCCTGAAAACAGGCAGTGCTGTTGTCTAATGCACCTATCCGGTCAACAAAAACGAATGAAATAAACAAACAGTCAAAGCCAAAGACAGGGCTAGCAGTACAGCCTACAGGTTAGCATAATGAGCTATTAATGAGCTTCATAGATCCAGCAGAAATGAATTTGATTCCCACTACCTCCACTTGCATACTGTGTGACCCTGAGCAGGTCACTTAACCTCCCCAGAGCTACAAGGTCGCCCATGAAAACACACCTTCTGCCTTACAGGCCTCACCAGGTTGCCAAAGAATAAAAAGAAAACTAAATTGGGGGCTACACAGGGAGCCATCTTGATGCACTTCTGCCATGTTCAGCGGCATGCTTTGGCCCCACAA
The DNA here is from genome assembly GCA_016271365.2 of Neoceratodus forsteri. Lineage (NCBI taxonomy): Eukaryota > Metazoa > Chordata > Ceratodontiformes > Ceratodontidae > Neoceratodus > Neoceratodus forsteri. The sequence continues at coordinate 703,223,401 of CM028135.1, read as the reverse complement.
AAGTTCTTCTTTATTGCAGGAGGAAGTCTCTCCTATGTGACTCTCACATTGCAAATCAGCTGTACAAACATTACGAGGTGCAAACACTATCACGCTATTTTATGACATTCATAGAGCAGTCATTTTTTTTTGTACACTATTTTTCTGCTCTGGTGTACCAGGGCATCTCTTGGGAGTACCCTCACAACTGATGCCTCTCCTCCCAGCCTGAAACCACTCTCCCCTGAGACCCCTGCTCTGAACCCATGGACTCGCCCAGCCTCCCCCCCCCCCGGATCAACCTGGCGGCCTGTCTGAGATTAGAGAAGTGGTCCTGGGTCGAGGCACGTGGAGGACTGGTCCAGCGGTGGGATGTGGGCACCACTTTCCAGGGTCTCCATCACCTTCTTGGCCCACCAGGGTTTTTGGCTTTGTGTTGCTGCCCCCTCAGAGCGCGGATGTGCAATGACATCAGTGCACCTTGCATGCAGACGTCCACCACTGCTTCGCCCCAACACTGTTGTGGCATCACTTCCTGCAAGGTCCCCTGATCTCCATCAGGGGCCATTGGGGAGCAAGGCATGCCCCGACACCCACCCTGGGTGGGGACAGCAGTCCTCCGGATGCTCGATCCCCTCCCTCCCCTTCCGGCTCCCAATGACCCAAGTCCGTTCCCGAAACCCAGATCGCCAGCGTGGCGTGAGGTATGGAGTCCAGTACCTCCACCCTCAGCGCCACTGGGCCGGCGACATTCACTGAGTCATAGCATGTCATAGTACCAGTGATATACTTATTTTAAGCTGCATTTTTGAGGTCAGGCAGTGCTGCCTGAAAGTCATCCCCTCATTGCCCAGCCCCCATGAAAACCCTCTTTAGACCAGTAACTTTAGAACTGTCAGGCCCTGCTGGCCCATTCCTACTTGTCTGGCAGACTTACACTTGGTCCCTAGCATTCAGTACACTCCCCAGTCCATTCCAAACAAATGCAGTCATGGCGTAGAACCTAAAAAAGTAATATGGCATTAGAAGCGGAATACCAGAAACCTAAATTTAATATTCCATCTCAAAGTCTGGTATGCAGCCTATTCGAAAGAGCATGCTACAGATTAATCTGCACACTGGAGGCACAGAGGAGTGGCATTCCAGTTGGAATACCAGTAAAATGAAAATGGTATTCTGACTTGAAAACTGGTATGCAAAACAGGGTAAAATACCACAAATTTTTCACCCTGAGTTAGACTGCATTCCACATAAAACCCTGTTCCCCACTGGCTCCACAGTTCCACTGTCACAGCACTGAAACTCCCCTACTGACTGCCATGTAGAAGTTGTACAGGCAGGGGGTACCCTAAAGGCTACAAAAGGGTTTGCATGGGCCACCCACCATGGACTTAGAATGGTCCAGCGGACCATTTGCATTGCAGCTCCTCCCCTTGCACGCTTTTAAACTCCTTAGCTACTATGCTTGGAAGGGATGTTAGGTGTGTGTGAATACTTTATTTTGAATATCTGGCCCGAATAATATATTCCAAGCCCCAAATATTTGGGTATTCGGGTACTGTACTTGAAAAAAGAAAAGAAAAAAGAACCCCCCCCCATCTTCCTCCCCAGTCCAAACCCTTCACTTTAAGCTCACCATCCCCCTAACCCTCTGTCAGAAACTGAATCCCCCAGCACCTATAATTTTCTAATTATGTACTTAAACTACCACGACAGGTGATCAGCACAACCTGCTTACCTCCACGGATGGCCACCATCTAAGCACTTGTTGCACTAAAACAATAAGTAATATCCCCCCACCGTTGCAGCATCCTCTAATCACCCTCCACCCATCAGCACTCAATTCCTGAATAAATTGGCCAGCTGGCAATTTCTGGATAACAAGACAACCAGCACAAACCCATCTTCCTCCACGGCAGTCCGCCTTCTGCAAAATGAAAGCTCTCCTGTTTTTGCTCACTCTGTATTAAGAAAGCAGCTGACTAGGTTTCTAACGGTGGGGGGGGGGGCATTGAAAATACAGGTTACTCACCTGTAACAGGAGTTCTAGGAATGGTATATGTTGTTCATCCACACTGTCTGGCAGGTTCCTTGCCGCTTTAAATCTTGCCGGAAGGTCTTCAAGCTGGCTCCTCCCACCCACCCGGGTGATAAAACTCTCGGCTCCACCCCATGACACCAGATCTAGCCCGCTGGAAGCCAGGTTGTGCGTCGAAGCCAGGGAGGTCGGGTGGTTGTGTGGATGAACAACATATACCATTCCTAGAACTCCTGTTACAGGTGAGTAACCTGTATTTCTAGGGACATGGATATGTTGTTCATCCACACTGTCTGGCAGACTCCTAGCAGTTCTCCAGGAGGAGGAAGGCAAGGCACACACAGCCTACTTAGGAAATAGAGACTGGAGAACCGAGGCCCCAAAACCAGCATCCCAGCGTGACCCAAGGTCAGTGTGGTAGTGGGTAAATAAGGTATGAGCCGACTTCCAGGTAGGAGCCCTGCAGATATCCTGGATAGGGACATCCCTGGAAGCAGCCACCGATGCAGCGGTATGGTGGGTAAAATGAGCACTTATCCCTCTGGAAGGCTCTATGTCCGCCCACCTATAGCGGAGATCTATGCAGGAGGTGACCCACCCGCTCATCATCTGCTTGGCTGCAGGTCTGCCAGGTGCGGCTTCAGCGTAGATGACAAACAGCTGGCGAACCTCTCCCCAAACTTCGCCATCCGCTCCTCATAAGAGAGCGTTCTTCTAGGGTCCAGAGTATGGAGCCTATATTCGGCCTCCGAGGTGTGATTGGGGGTAGAACACCAGCACAGTCAACTCCCAGTTAAGGTGAAGCTCCGACACCACCTTCAGAAGGAACTTCAGGTGGGGCGCAGGACAACCGTGTCCCTGTGGAAGACCAGATAGGGAGACTCGAAGGAAGCGCCTGGAGCTCTCCCATCCTTCTGGTTGATGTGGTAGCCACCAAGAAGGTGTTCTTCCACAACAGGTGGAAGAATCGCACCTGTGCATTGGTTCAAATGGCTTGCCCGTGAGCTTAGCCAAAACCAGCAGTAGATCCCACGGAGGTGGAGGTTCCCGGACCGGAGGAGGGATGTGATCAAGGCCTTGGTAAAGCACCAGACCACCTTTCCTGCGCCACCGACTGCCTTCCGGCCCGTGCCCGGAGGGCAGAGATGGCTGTCAGGAGCACCTTAAGGGTCGTCGTCCGAAGCCCTTGCTGAAGAAGAAAGGACCACAGGTAGTCCGGAGTGCTCGCCGAGGAACAGGAGAAGGGACCAGGCCCTTCCCTAACACAAAATGGAGAAACTCTTCCATTTGAAGGCATAGCATTATCCAGTCGACTCCTGACGGGATGCCTCAACAACGTTGAGGACCTCGCCGGAAGACCCAAGGCCTGGTGACTAGCCGCTCAGGAACCAGGCCGTCAGGTGCAGGGATTGAAGGTCCAGATGGAATACATTGCCCTGATAACAGAGATCAGGTCCGGGTGGGCTGGAAGCCGCCTCAGGAGCCTGGAGCTGAGACTGAGGAGAGCTGGATACCAGAGCTGGTGGAACCAGTCTGGGGCTACCAGAATCACCTGCGCCTTGTCCCCCCTCGCCTTGAGATGCACCTTGTGGATCAAGGGAATGGGGAGAAGGCGTAGAAGAGGTCCGAGGTACACGGCCTCAAAAAGGCATCCCCCTACAGCGAGCCCTGCTGAGGGGGGTGGGTATGAAACAGTCTCGGCTTCACATTCTCCCTGGAGGGAAAAAGGTCCGCCCGAGGTGTGACCCAGTGGGAGAACAGATCTTGTGCTACCTCCAGCAGGAGAGAACCCCTCGTGAGACGCAGCCCCTATCCAGCTTAGGGCATCGGCCAGGGTGTTGGAGGCTCCTGCCATCCAAATGGCTAGGAAAACCACCTCCAGGCTGCACACGAGACCAAATGCGGAGAGCCTCCTTACATAATGGCAAGGAGCGCGTCCGGTCCTGGTGGGCTAGGTAGCACATGGTCGTGGTATTGTCCGTCTGGACCTGAACCACTTGACCCCGTATAAATGGAGCGAAAGCGGTGTGAGCTAGGTGGACTGCATGAAGCTCCAGCAGGTTGAAATGGCATCGGGACTCCCGAGGGGACCAGAGGCCGTGCACTCTGTGCTCCCCCGATGGGTACCCCAACCCATCAGAGATGCATCGGTCGATAGAAGACCGTCGACTCAGGGCAGATGAACGGGATACCCTCCTGCGGATGTGCCGGAACAGTCCACCATTGGAGAGCGTTCCACATCTCCTGAGTCACTGTCACGGGCTGGTCCAAGGGATCGCAGCATCGTGACCACTGGTTGGCCAGCCCCCCATTGAAGGGGACGAATGTACCAACGGGCCCAACAGACCACACTGGTGCAGGCCGCCACGAGACTCAGGAGGTGCAGGAAGTCCCGGGCAGGGTGCGAATTCCCAACCAGACATGATTGGGCAAAAGAGGAAGAACCTCGGCCCTGTCCGCCGGGAGCCGAGCTCTGGCTCGAAGAGTCGAGCTCTGCCCCAATGAAATGAATCACCTACCTTGGCACGAGTTCTGACTTGGCCCCATTGAAGAGGAGGCCCAACTGAGAGCAACCTGGAGGGCCAGAACTCTGGACCGCTCCACCTCCTCTCTGGAGGGGGTTGCAATCAGCCAGCCATCCAGGTAGGGGTACACCCGGACCCTTCGGCGTTGCAGGAATGCTGTCACCACTGTTATGCATTGGAGAAGACCCTGGGAGCTGGGAAGAGGCTGAAGGGCAAGGCTCGGAACTCGTAAAGGGATCCCTCTGCTCTGAAGCGGAGGAACCTCTAAAGAGACGGATGGATCGGAATGTGAAGAATGCGTCCTGGAGGTCCAGGGTACAGAACCACACGCCTCGTTCCAAGGATGGGATATCTGAGTCAGAGTGACCATCCTGAAAGTCCGAGACCTTAGGAACTTGTTCAGGTCATGCAGGTTGAGAATGGGGAGCCAGCCCCCCGTCCGTTTGGGGACCAGGAAGAACCTGGACACAAGCCCCGGGTCTGAGAGGAGGATCCGCACCTTCCTGATCACCTCTATCCCGAGGCACAGGGCAACATTGGCTCGGCAGCCGACAGCAAGGCTTCAAACCCCGTGGTCCCCGGTGACAGCTCAAGGGAAGGGCCCGTCGAAGACCAGAGACAGGCCGTGCCTTCCCTCCCACACCCAACAGAAGGGAAGTGGCAGAGCCATACCCCGAGACCAGGAACAGGTGATGAGGTCGGGGTGATGCCCTCAACCCGTCACTGAGCAGGCTTGGAGGAGGGACTGGCTGAGGGAGCCCCTGGGCCTTTACCTCCTTGCTTCCATTAGGAAGCCGCTGGCTGCAGGTTGGGATGCCAAGCACAAGCCTGCTAGCCCTCTTGCTGGTGCCGATGGGCGGTTATTGCCACAGGGCTGAAGGACAAAGGGCTACGCAAAGGCTGCAGCGGCACTGTCCTTCTGGGCAGAGGTGACCGAGTCGAGTGGCATCGGACTTTCGATCCCTGGAGGTGTCCCTCCACTCCAGGGCTGAAGAGGTCGGTCCCCAAGAAGGGGATGTCTGCCAACTTGTGCTGGGTATCCGCTGTGAAGGTGGATATCCTCAGCCACACCCTGCGGCACATGGCCACCGCGGCCGCTACTGACCTGGCACAGGAATCATCTATGTCCAGAGCAGTCTGAAGCTGCTGCTTAGCCATCGCCCTACCCTGGTCCCACACCTGCCAGACCGTGGTCCGCAGGTCGACTGGGAGATGAGGGAGCACCTCATCCAGGGAGCCCAAGAGGGCGTGGGAGAAGTGTGCCATCAGCACGGCCGAGCTGGCCTGTCAGAGGCCTAGGGAGGACGCGGCGTAAACCTTGCGCCCGACATAGTCCATCCTTTTGGACTCTTTGTCGGGAGGCCTATCCACAACCCGAGTGTTTACGGAACTCTGGAAGACGTTATCGGTAACTAACCCCTCCGCAGAGGGGTGCTCCGAGAAACTGGGCAAAGATCCGATAGGGACTGCATACTTCCTGGCCATCCTGGCCGAGGGCGCAGGACAGGAAGCAGGCCGCTGCCAAAGCTCCAAGGCTGGGCCGACAATGGCCTTAGCCACAGGGAAGGCCTCCGAGGGTGAATCCCCTCGGTCTAGGATCTCCGTCAGGGGATAATAGGCCCGTTTGGACATCGGCTCGAGATGCATCCTGGTGAATTCCGAGAATAGCCTAAGCAGACCCAGGAAGGACGATGGGCTATTGTCCAAAGACTGGTCCGGGGGGGGGACTCCAGGCCCCCCCACCTGAGAAACATGGAGGAGTCGTCGTTGGACTCCGAAGGGTCTGCAAAGAGCTGCCTCAGGCCTGAGCCACCCTTCACTCGCCGAGGGTGGGTGGGAGTGAGGGGAACCGACAACCTGTGGGGCAGGTCGTGACCCGACCGAGGTTCCACCACAATCGGTGGGGCAGCTAGATTTGGTCGAACAACCGGCCTGGAAGTGGGCACCTCGACTACTGCGAGCGGTTGCGTCGGCCGTTCAGGCAGCAGTCGCTTGGTAGCCAGGGAATGAATCGGAATCGATTGATTCCTGGACAACAGCAGCTGTTGCCACATAAGCTCCTCGAAGCATCGACGCGATCTGCGTCGAAGCCTCTCCTCATCCAAGGAGGAAGACGAGGAGGAACGGTGTTGCCACTTAACTCGGTGGTCCGACAGAGACCGCCGAAGTCAGCGGGAGCGACCTGACCAAGAAGAAGACCGAGACCAAGATCCTCGGGAAGACCGAGGGCGGGTCAGGGCGGGGGACACCCTCTCTTCCTCAGCTCGACTGACCGAGTGACTGCCGCCCAAGGCACGGGCAGAACTCGCCTCCACTGGAGAAACCGCAAGGGTTGCGGCTCTCCCAGACGACCACCTGGGTGACGGGTCGAGAGAAAACTCGACTACGTCGATGGGAGTCTCGGCAGGCTGGCCTGACGGGGCACCGTGAAGCCAGCGGCCTGAGCCGCAACCGCGACCAAAGTCGACGGTCGGCTGTCCGGGGAAGGAGATCTCTCCTGCTCCCACGAACGCCGATGGTGGGACTTACCCTTCGACTCCTTCTTCTTGGGCCGAGTGGAATGACCTGATGGCCCCACTCCCTTCGTGGAAAGTGACTGGCGAGGCTCCTTGAAAGAAGCCAAATGAGAGGAACTCAGAGAGAGCGGGATAAATGCCGTGACCGAGGAGGAGGGAGATGCAACCTTGGCCGCCTCCTCCTCCAGGGCGACAGAGAGCTCGAGCTGCTCAGCCGAGTCAGCCGTCGCGGACACCGCCCAACGAGTCTCTTTGGATTTTTCCGGCGAGAAAAACTCCTCGGGGTGCCCGAACCTCAATCGGGCAGCACGATCCTCCAAGACGTTGGTAGAAAAAGCTCGGCACAACTCACAGACCTGCGGGTCGTGGTCCAAGTCGAGGCAGTATGCATGCGGGAGCGCGGATCAGTCCTGGAGATATTCCCCTGCCGGGCGCCCGAGCCGGAAACAAATTGTCCATTGCAGCCGCGAGGGGAGAAGAACGAAGTTTAGAAAACTTCAAACTAAATCGGACAAACTGAAAAATCAGGAACCAGTTGAAAAACGCAGAGCGCTAAGGAGGGAACCTGAGCTTCCAAGCGGTAAGGAAGATCTGGCATCATGGGGCAGAGTCGAGAGTTTTATCACCCGGGTGGGTGGGAGGAGCCAGCTTGAAGACCTTCTGGCAAGATTTAAAGCGGCAAGGAACCTGCCAGGCAGTGTGGATGAACAACATATCCACGTCCCTAGAATTAAGGATTTTGACTGGAGAGGAGGGTGGGGGCAGTTTCTTTCCTTTTTTTTTTTTTAAGTTAGTATTTCCCAAATACAAATAAGGCACAAATACTGCCACTACTCATTGTCACAACCCCACTCAGCAGGTCAGGCCCTCTGCTCCCACAGTGCCAACCTCCGAGCGTAGTATTGTGAACAGTTAACAAAACAGGGTAACCCTCCTGTCTGTTTTGTGGGTTTGAATCAAACTTTGTTTGCAAGTTCTGGAGGGATTCAAATTGTGAACCTCTTGTTAGCATACCCAATGTACAGGCTCAGATAATTCTGCTCTTCGGGGGATGCCTGATATCTTTGGCCTATGGGCACCTAACCAGGTGTACAAAATGAACCCTTAAAAACTCTATGAAAGACCGCAGGAAAAATTCTTACCTTTTCCCAGTTTGGTAAAACCAGTAAGCTTTGCACAGTGTCAGCTTTAACTATATATGCTTCACATGTCAAGAAAAAGAATTTCAAAGGAACACCAAGTAGTCTCTAAAGTAGAGGTTTACGTAAAAATAAATAAAAATGTAAATTGTAAACACAGAACCATATATCACAAAAACATACACTCACTTAAAATAATAACGTTTTAAATACAACAAAATCTTCAACCACAGTACTCTCGACTTGTCTAATCTAATGTATTCTTCTAACAGTGCCTGATGTTGCTTTTTCAGAGTCCAAACATGTGTGTCTCAGTGGAAAACAGAATACTGTTTTAAAACTGGCTTTGCCAACCTCTTTGCATTAGGTCACCTAGCTCCTCCCTGTCAGAATATAAAAAATTATACACCCAGGATGTCTTATCAATCAGAAGGTAAATTAAATAAAGTTAATTTCTAAGTCCTTCTTTCATCCACGAGCAACATCCTGCTTTTACAGACATCAAAGGAACACTTATGACTTTGCACCACTGTGACATAAACTGGTTTTCCTCCTCTAAACGTCATAAAATGGATATTTTCTATCCTGTCAGCTGGCAAGCTACAATTAAGCTAGATAAACAGGAGATGCTTAATTTAGGCCTCTTCTGGCCTGTAATTATCTCTTGGCCTTCCAGGTAACACCTTGTATCTAAAACCTGGGGGGGGGGGGCTGTCATTCCACAGGCTGTTTCAGCATGTCTCATGAGAGACACTCAATAACACATTTTTATATTACAAAAAAATCATAGATTAATCTGAACCAGCTGTGTGAGTGTCACAATTCCTCCCCACCTAGACTGAATTTGTGGGCTCTATCCCCTGCATGGGATGAGCTTCCAAAATCAGTTGACTCCTCATAGACACGAGACAAACCATCTGAGTTCTGATTTTTGGCTCCAGCCCTATGTAGAATGGTCATGTCATACTCTTGCAAAGCAAGACCCCACCTTAGCAATCTACCATTGTTATTTCCCATCTGCATCAGCCAAACCAGGGTGTTGTGGTCAGTCTGTACCACAAAATGCTGCCCATATAAGTATGGTTCTAACTTCTCTAGGGCCCACACTATGGCAAGATACTCTTTTTCCACAGTAGAGTATGCTGGCTCCCTGGGAAGCAACTTCTTACTCAGATATGCTGCAGGGTGATCGTTCCCTTGGCTGGATGTCTGACTCAGTACTGCCCAAATACCCACGTCTGAGGCGTCAGTCTGAACTATAAAGGGTCTGCTATAGTTAGGACTTGCCAAAACAGGAGCACTGCACAGTGCCTCCTTCGGTCTGGTAAAAGCTTCTTCACAGGCTGGTCCCAAAGTAATTTTCTTTGGCATCCTTTTCTTTACCAGGTCAGACAAGGGAGCAGCCAGGGTACTGTAATTGGGTACAAATTTTCTATAGTACCCTGCTGTCCCAAGAAAACTCCTGACCTGCTTCTGCGTTTCTGGTCTGGGCATCGCCTCGATTACCTCTATTTTTATCTGGTTAGGACGGAGCTGTCTCCAGCCCACCACATGTCTGAGATATGCCACTTCTCCCATGGTCACCTGGCACTTCCCAGCTTTGACAGTGAGCCCGGCCCTCTGTATCCTGCCCAGCACTTCCCTAAGGTGGGACAGGTGTTCCTCCCAGCTGGTACTAAAGATGGCAATGTCATCCAGGTACGCCATGGCGTACTCCTCAGCACTATTTAACACATGGTTCACCAACCTTTGGAAAGTGGACGGGGCGTTCTTCATTCTGAAAGGCATTACTTTAAATTCAAATAAGCCTATCGGACTGATGAAGGCAGACCTCTCCCTAGTTCCGTCTGTCAACTCTACCTGCCAATACCCCTTGGTCAGGTCAATGGTCATAAGGTAGGTCACCCCTCCCACCCTGTCCAAGAGTTTGTCCGTCCGGTGCATTGAGTGGGCGTCTGACTTGGTGACTGCATTCAATTCATGATAGTCCACACAGAAATGAGTTGAGCCATCTGGCTTGGGCACAAGGACTACGGGGGAGGCCCAGGGGCTGTGGGATCTCTGGATTACCCCTAAATCCAGCATCTCCTCCACTTCCCTCCTAATGCCCTTTTGGATAGCCTCTGACACCCGATATGCTGTCTGCCATATGGGCATCTGTGTCCCTGTCGCCGCATCATGAGTCACTAAGCGGGTTAGTCCAGGCTTGGCATTAAACAATGGGGCAAAGTCTGCTAAAACCTCCCTTACTTCCTGGATCTGGTAAGGGGCCAGCTGGGGAGACAATTTTACTGCCTCCACAGAGGACTCCCGCTTGCTTTCTTCCAGCAAGTCCAGAAGCAGGTCTCCTTCGTCCGTCCCCACCCCATGACTACACAATGCAAACACCATGTCAGCCCTATTTGCATATGGCTTCATCATGTTGATACGGTACATCTGTCTGTCTTCTATCAGGCAACTCTATAATGCAGTTCACATCATTTACCTTCCTAACTACTTTGTACAATCCTACCCACTTAGCCTGCAGCTTGTCTTTCTGGACCGGAATAAGGACCATGACTTTCTGACCCACCATGTACAAGCGAGCTCTGGCTCTGCGGTAGTAGAACACTTTTTGTTTTTATTGGGCAGCTGCCAGGTTGCTCTGGGCTGTCCCCATAAGCTCCCTTCAGCCTTTCCCTAAACCTAAGGACATAATCACAATGGGAGTTCCTGGGTGGGCGTGCTTGCCTTCCCAGTCCTCCCCAGATCAAGTTTAGGGCCCACATACCAGGCACATACAAGAGTTTGAAGGGGAAAATTCTGTCATCTCTTGGGGCACCTCCCTCTATGCAAACAACAGGTGGGGAAGGTATTTCTCCCAGTCCCTCCCATGCTGTTCAGCATACATCCGGAGCATTGACTTCAGGGTGCCACTGAATCTTTCCACAAGCCCACTGGCTTGTGGTTGATACGGTATCATGCATCTCTGCACCACCCCACACTTCTCCCATAAACATTTCATCAGATCAGACATGAAGGAACCTCCTCGATCAGTGGTAACCTCCTGTGGAAACCCAATATGGGAGAAAATCCCAAGTAAGGCATCTGCCACTTTGTCTGTCCTCAGTAAGGATAGGGCAACTGCCTCCGGGTACCGGGTGGCATAATCCACCACAGTCAGGATGAATCTCTTCCCTGAAGAACTGGGGGTATTTAAAGGCCCCAAAATATCCATTCCCACCCTCTGGAATGGCTCCTTCACTATGGGCAATAGAATCAGGGAGGCTTGGGTTGTCTTACCCACCTTCCCTGTTTCTTGGCACCGGTGACAACAAGACCTGCAATACTCCTTCACCTGCTGGGTGAAGTTAGGCCAATAAAAATTCTGGACCAACTGCTGTGTAGTGCGCGTGATTCCTAGGTGACCAGACAAGGGAATATCATTTGCAATCTTGAGCAACTGCTCACGATACCTCTGGGGAACGACAAGCTGCCTTCCTAGCACCCCTCCCTCTGTCTGCACAGCCTGAGTATACATAAGTCGATTTTCCCAATAAACCTTATGTCTGCCATCACCTTGCTGTGCTCCGTCACAGTCTGCCCAAGCCCTCAGCTTCTCTAGACTAGGGTCACTTCTCTGAGCAGCTGCAAACTCCTCACACATTCCTAAGGCATGGGACAGGTCCCCTTCAGTCACTAAACTAGGGTCCCTAGCACTAGCGTCAGGGCACTCAGGATCACTGTCAATCCCAACCCTCTGACAATGAGTCACCCCTCCCTCTTCGGAGTAACCCTTCGTAGCTGTGCAGTTAACTGCTTCTGGGGAAATTTCTACCCCCTTTTCATTAATCTCCCCATCTGGATATACAGGCTGGGGAACCAGCCTCTTAGTGGTTTCCACAATGGCTTCTGTGGGGTTCAGGGAACTACAATTTTCCCTTGCCACTTGGCTACGGGTAACTGCACATACCATCCCCTGTTTGAGATTGTTGCCCAGGATCACATCCACTGCTAAGCTTATGGCTATAGCCACATGTTGCACAGTTCCCCCTGTTTCACCCCAGTCTAGGAGAACACTAGCGAGGGGCAATGTTTTCTCCTCACCAGTAAAGTCCTGTACAGTGCCGTATTTATTGGGTATAAGCTGACCAGGCTCTACTAGATCCCCTTTTACCAATGTCAAGGATGCCCCTGTGTCCCTTTACCCTTGCGTCTATACACCATTCACCATGACTGGGTACATGTGTTCCCTCATGTTCACAGGCATGCTTCCAGGGACACACAAACAACTCACTTCTTTCCTAGTACCATTCTGCGTATTTCTCATTCTTTTGGGACACTGTCTGGCAATATGCCCAGTTTCTTTACACAGCCAACATTTATTTCTTTTCTCAGAGAAATCTTTTCTCTGAAACCTGGGGCTAACTGATTTCGGTGGAGGCAGTGAGGGTTTCAGCTGCCCTGAAGGCACGCTTTTCCCTTTCTGCGCTGCCACGCCCGCCCCATTTGCTCTCAGAGCAGGTCTGCTCTTGGCATAGTGGTCCGTGAGTTCAGCAGCCTCTTGCACTGTTTTGGGATCCCAGTCCTCCAGCCAGGTTTTTAGCTTGGCTGGGCATGCCCAATAAAACTGTTCTAACAGAATCACATTTTCAATTTTGTCCACAGAGTTTGCTTCAATTCCTTCCCACCAAAGTTTTAAAAACTGACATTGTTTCGTGGCTAGCTCCTTGTAGCTCATGTCAGGGTTTCTCCTGATCTTATGGAATTTTGCCCTGTATGATTCAGCAGTTAATTCAAATTTTTTTAAACAGTGCAGCTTTAAGTTTGCTGTAATCAGCACTGTCCTCATTGTCCATTTGACCCAATGCATCCAGAGCTTTCCCGGTAAGTAGCGGGGATAGCTGGAAGCTCCAGGACTCTCTAGGAATTTTAGCCTGAATACAAACTTTTTCAAAAGAATTTAAAAAGGCATCCATATCCTCTCCCTCTTTAAATTCGGTTATCAATTTTGAATTCATTTTGTAACCCAGTCCTGTAGTCCCAGTTAAACCCAAGCCACTTACCTGCTCTGGTGATGGTGACTGGAGTCGTAGCTTCTCCAGTTCATGCTGCCTCTGGCGCTCATGCTCCTCACAGTCCACCTCCCGCTGTTCACAGTCTGCCTCTCGCTGTTCTCACTCTGCCTCTCTGCGTTCTTGCTCCCTCTTCTCCTCTGCAGCTCGCTGTTCTCACTCTGCCTCGTGGCATTCTTGCTCCCTCTTCTCCTCTGCAGCGCTCTGTTCTCGCTCTGCCTCGTGGCATTCTTGCTCCCTCTTCTCCTCTGCAGCTCGCTGTTCATGCTCTGCCTCGGGCGTTCTCGGTTCCTCTCCCTCTGGATCTCCAGCTCCATTCTGTGCAACTCAATTTGCAGCCTGAGTACTTCTGGATCCAGGGTACTAGTGACCTTCCCCTGCTGCTGTGGCCCTTCGCTGACACTGGCCCTATTGCCCTCTTCATCGGATCTGGACACTGCATTGGCCGCTAGCCCTGCCACACTCAAGGTTTGGTTCTTTTCAGTCACTGTCTGTGACTCAATGCTCTGTGCATCTGCTACCATCAGGGCATCCACGAGGTTCTGTTTGGTGGCTTTTACCTCAAACAGGACTGATCTGTCCCCACACAACTGCTTTAAGTAGTCTACAGTGTGCCTGCTATAGTTGGAAGCCATCTTCTTCCCTAACTATGGCTACTCCGACTTGCACTTCAGAAAAAAAAATAAAATGGGTTGGAACCTGACTGTACGCCAAGTGATATAGTTCTGTCTCCTTTTTAAAAAATAAATCACTGCCTTTTTCCTTCTTTGCAAGTGAGCTGATGGTCTCAAGCGGACACACTGAACAATAAAAGCTTGTAGTACCAAACTTATGCACACCGCTGCCAACCAATCTGTCACAACCCCACTCAGCAGGTCAGACCCTCTGCTCCCACAGTGCCAACCTACGAGCATAGTATTGTGAACAGTTAACAGAACAGGGTAACCCTCCTGTCTGTTTTGTGGGTTTGAATCAAACTTTGGTCTCAAGTTCTGGAGGGATTCAAACTGTGAACCTCTTGTTAGCATACCCAATGTACAGGCTCAAATAATTCTGCTCTTTGGGGAATGCCAGATATCTTTGGCCTATGGGCACCTAACCAGGTGCACAAAATGAACCCTTAAAAACTCTATGAAAGATCGCAAGAAAAATTCTGACCTTTTCCCAGTTTGGTAAAACCAGTAAGCTTTGTACAGTGTCAGCTTAAACCATATATGCGTCACTTGTCAAGAAAAAGAATTTCAAAGGCACACCAAATAGTCTTTAAAGTAGAAGTTTACTTAAAAATAGATAAAAATGTAAAATGTAAATACAGAACCATATATCACAAAAACATACAATCACTTAAAATAATAAGGTTTTAAATACAACAAAATCTCCTACCACAGTACCCTAGACTTGTCTAATCTAATGTATTCTTCTAACAGTGCCTGATGTTGCTTTTTCAGAGTCCAAACATGTGTATCTCAGTGGAAAACATAATACTGTTTTAAAAGTGGCTTTGCCAACCTCTTTGCATTAGGTCACCTAGCTCCTCCCCGTCAGAATATAAAAAAATATACACCCAGGAGGTCTTATCAATCAGAAAGTAAATTAAATAAGGTTAATTTCTAAGTCCTTCTTTCATCCGTGAGCAACATCCTGCTTTTACAGACATCAGAGGAACATTTATGACTTTGCACCAGTGTAACATAACCTTGTTTTCCTCCTCTAAACGTCATAAAATGGATATGTTCTATCCTATCAGCTGGCAAGCTACAATTAAGCTAGATAAACAGGAGATGCTTAATTTAGGCCTCTTCTGGCCTGTAATTATCTCTTGGCCTTCCAGGTAACACCTTGTATCTAAAACCTGGGAGGGGTGGAGTGTCATTCCACAGGCTGTTTCAGCATGTCTCATGACAGACACTCAATAACGCATTTTTATATTACAAAAAAATCATAGATTAATCAGAACCAGCTGTCTGAGTGTCACACTCATTACTCTGATTCGAATACAAATAGTGCATTATTCATGATATTTGGGAAATATTATACATTATTCACATACCTTTGTGCACAACACAACAGGGTCACAAAGTGGTAAGGTTGCAGCAACCATTTACACTAGTTATTGTGACTGAGAATGGGCCCCAAGTTTTAACAGAGGCATGGTACAGAAGCCTGCACGTAATGGACAAAATTAATATTCTGCTGCTTCTGTCAAATGTCAAATCATGGTTTCCTGCAACAGGAACCTATTAACGTGAAAGGGCACTGGAAAAAATAGAAAGTGATAGCATTTAATTTCCTATAAGGCAAATAGTGAAAACACAAAACCACTTAAAAAAAAGAACGGTAAGTGGTTAATTTGAGTAAAAATGGGCAAAATTAAAGAGGCTGCCAGTCAGGATAGTCTCCGGTTCCCAGGAATCAAAAACAGGAACCAGAAAGGCCAATGTAAAAGCCTGAACTAATCAAGGAACTAAGTAAATAATAACACTTACATGACTATTTTAAAAGTAACTAAAATGTCTGGAGACCCAGGGATACCAGAGCTTGACTTGAGGCGACTGGGGGTGACTGCTCTCTCCAGGCAAAGAAACAAATCTGGGCATCTGCAACAGTGCAGCATGGCCACAGAGTCTGAACCAATATTCTAAATACCACCAAAAGCTTAATCTGGTTCAAGGTCAGTTGGCTTTCATCTGTATCCCCTTCCCCCGGGTCGTGCCTGAAAATAGGCAGGATTTGTCTAGTGCACTTACCCGGTTAACAAAAACTAAATAAATAAACCAGAACAGCTTCTGTCTCCAGGGCATCTGTCTCCTAGGAGAATGATCACAGGCCCACATATTCAAAGCAGTTGTGCTGCCCAAAATGGAGATGCAGTGGTGTAACTCAGAAAATGCACAGAAGCGTGATATTCAAAAGGGAGAGATGTATCATGCATTTACAAATATGCGATCATGCATAAATAATGTATATGGTGCAAAAAAAGGGTGAGGGTACATGAATATGCCACGTATATTCTGCCAAACTGTGCAGCGCATCTGCCACGTATTCCAGAAGTGTACTGCACAAAGTTAGGCAGACAAAAGGATGGCCTAAATTAGCCATCCACCCACAGGAAGACCACGGAACTGCAGACAGGCCATCCTGAGACACCCCTTGGAGGTACACCAGGACATGTTCCAGGCACCCATACACAGCAGTCATTCCAGGATGGAAGTACCCAAAGCCATAGGTGTCAGCACACCATGGGCACCACCCACAGAGCCATCCCCCACCCTGCACCCAGGACGTAGACACCCAGCCACCAAATGCCAGTGCTGTCGGATGCACCCCCAGCACACCAGTGGAGCAGATGGCCACACTGCAGCACAAGTACCACAGGCCATGGCCTGCACCCATGTGGCCTGCAGTGTGCCACCCGGTGGTGGTATGCACCCAGGGTGATGTCTGGAGCAATGGTGCCCAAGTAGCCTGGTGGTACGACTGGCAGCCTGGCATGTGCCAGGGACAGACATGTGGCACACACCCACAGTGGGACCCACCCACTCGGGTACCTGGTCACCCTCTGCACACTGCCATTTCTTGCAGTTATCACCACGTTTCTCTAATATGGGGGGCATTGCAGGTGACTGTATGCTGCATGCAGAGCTGGTGTATCACATGTATGTGGTATACTGATCAGACTGTGTCACCCTGTGCTCTCCCCTGTTGCTTATCCAGGTGGGCCACTTGTACCCCAGTCTGATCTTGTACATGGCTATGGGTAATAGCACTGTATCCAGGCCAATCAGTCCAGCCACCCACACACAAACATTCCATCACACCTTTCTGCTAGGCTGCAGTACCTCCTCTTCACCTTTATGTGGTGGTGGGGCAGCTGCAAAGCTGGAACTGCACATTCCTGAGGTATGCAAATAGCCTGAATACATTCCAGTAATGAGCTGTGCATGTGGGGAATGGGCTCGGAATGTGCAATGAGGCTATTTGCATATCCTGGCTGAATACTGCAATTTTGCACAACGCGCATGTGGCCACCTATTGCGCATTTCCTTATGCTCCACATAAGGCACAGGTCACCTGCTGCGCTGCGCATCTCCCACTGCCTGATCGTGCATGTTCAGGATATTCAGCCAGACATGCGTGATCACATCCCATAGTGCATCTTCTGAATATACTATTATTTTGTGCCAGCACATTTCAGTTGTGCGGTGCAGGTACTTGCGGGATGCAACCTGGGGCTTTTGAATATGGGTCCCTCAGAGTGTAAACATTAAGTTTGTGATTCCTGAAGTTAAAAAGACATAGAAACATAGAAACATAGACTTTGACAGCAGATGAGGACCACTTGGCCCACCCAGTCTGCCCATTTCCCTACCTATTGGATAAGCTGCAGATTCTAGCTAACCAACAGCCTACTTCCTGCAACCCCCCACTATAATTGCCTTGTCCCATGCATGTTTGAATTCTCCCACTGTTTTAGACCCCACAACCTCTCCAGAAAGGCAGTTCCATGCATCCACCACTCTCTCCATGAAAAAGAATTTCCTCATATTACTCCTGAGCCATCCCCCCCTCTAACTTTAAACTGTGCCCCCTTGTTCTTACACATCTCTTTTTCTGAAAGATGCTACCCTCCTGGACTTTGTTGATTCCCTTGAGGTACTTAAAAGTTTCTATCATGTCCCCCCTGTCCCTCCTTTCATCAAGGGTATACATATTACAAGGGTAGACCCAGTACAGGCAGTGACAACACTGATTTATAAGCAGCAGCATTCAGAGATTGGTGCGCTGGTGTCTTGAGTTTATCCTGCCCATTCAATGGATAATTTCAAGAAGAATCCTTTTCTTGAGAAAATGCAATCAAAAAAAGTTCTTAACTTCAAATTTTGCATTTGGGAGTGAAAGACCATATGATTCAGAAATCAGTGAGAAAATAAATCTCTTTAGTCCAATAGTACTACATACAGTATATACCAGTTTCTCCAGTTTGGGCAGTTGTAGAACTCTAGGTATTGGACTTTCAGCAAAGGTGCTAGTTTTAGTAAAATATGGATTATGGACTTTTGTTTCTGACATCAGCCGTTTGTTTTTTAATACACAAGAGTACGTGGACAAATATGTACACTTAAGATATGCCTGCCAGTACATATATCGTGGATATCTGTTTGTTTCTTTAAAATTGACCGGATATGGCATTGAAATGGAACTTAGGAACAAAATCATCTACAGCATGTATCAATGCATCTCTCCCCCACCCTCCCCAGACCTACTTCATCAAGATCTCCATCTCCCACTCCTTCTCTAGGTGTCCGGTTAATATAGCACTATTGGAACAGTGCGGTGAAAATGAGCGAGTTCAAAACAGCGAAAGTGATAACAGCTACAGGGTTATAGAAACATAAGACTCTGACGGCAGATAAGGACAGCTTGGCCCACCTAGTCTGCCCATTTTCCTACCTACAGGATAAGCTGCTGATCCTAGTTAACCAGCAGCCTATTTCTTCTTACTCCCCACAAGAACTGCCTTATGTCTGTCCCATGCATTCTTGAATGCTACCACAGTTTTAGACCCCACAACCTCCTCAGGAAGACTGTTCCATGCGTCCACCACCCTCTCTGTGAAAAAATACTTCCTCACATTGCCCTTGAGCCTTCCCCCGTCTATCGTCAAATTGTGCCCTCTTGTTCTTGCACACCTCTTTTTCTGAAAGATGCTACCCTCTTGGACTTTGCTGATTCCACTGAGGTACTTAAAAGTTTCTATCATGCCCCCCCCTCCTTTCCTCAAGGGTATACATATTAAGCTCTTTAGTCTCTCCTCGTATGGCTTCTCTTGCAGACCCTGCACCATTTTAGTTGCCCTCCTCTGGACTGCCTCCATCCTGTCTATGTCCTTGCGGAGATGGGGTCTCCAGAACTGGATGCAGTACTCCAGATTAAGGTAGCGCATATGAGTTACCACTAACCCTGTAGCTGTCATCACATCTTAGGAGGGGAGAAAGGAGTGAAGTGGGTGATGTCTCGCTGAGCTGTTCCCATGGTGTGGGGGGCTAAGAGCAGGAGCAGCTACAGCGGCAGAGCGTCTGGGAGACCAGGGTTCTGTTTCTGGTCTCCCAAAGGCAGTGTATTTCTCTGTTCACCCCCCACCTGTGTTTTCTTTTCTCCTCCCAATTTGTTTTGTTTACCCAAGTTTCACCCCCCCTCTCGCAGAGTTAGTTATAATTAAGTTGGGTGGTGTGGCAGACGTAGCCCCCCATGTCGGAAGGTGCAGGGGCCGTAGACCCCCATTAACATACATTTGCTGCTGTTTGCAGTTTTCAGCAAGGTAGCACTCGCTGGTATTTCCAAGCACTAGCCTTACTTTAGGTATTTTGCTTTTCATGGTTTTGGACCGCAGCATATTTGTTGCACTGTTATGACAGGGAACTCCTTCTCTACCGTGTTATTCAAATCCTTTGGTGGCCAGTACTTCTTCACATGCAGGCTCACCTTTCTCTGGAATAACCTCCCTCTTACACTCCACTCTACCCCATCGCTTTCCTCACTAAAACCCTGCTCTGTGAAATTACAGCTCACACCTGCTTTAGTGTGCAATCCCTCCCCACTCTCTCCCCTTGCCCTATTCAAGATACTCAATTGTACCCACTCCAACTCAGCAGCCACTGCCTTGGTGTTGGTGTGGCCAACCCCCACCCTGACCCAATCCTTTTGTTTTTGACTTTTAATTTATGCTCCATGTCCCCTAATATTGTTTCTGTTTTATACTTTTATATTTACCGTTTGATTTGTTCTATCTGTATAAGACTGCCAAACTGTTTCCATTACCTGTATTTTTGTACACTCCATAGTGACCCCCTCCACAAGTCACACCCGGAAACAAGCCTTGGTTCGCTGTGCCTTAAATGGACAAACAATTTTAAATAAAAAAATACATATAAATATGTTAAGTTAGCCTCCTTGTGTTTTCGATTGTCTTGACCAAGTTATTATTTGAAGAGTATTTTTTTTTTTTGCTGTGCTAGGTGTGGCCTTATCCTTACACTGAGAAACAACACATGCATCTCTTTATACCTAAAAATGTTTTATAGTACCTCAGCTAAGGTGTACTTTTGGTTAAACTATACCAGCAGTTGATGTGTTTTGTAATCAGAAACTGGGTTACAAAAGAAAAATGTCAGCCACCTGATGGTCTGAAGGGTGGTGTATCATGCTCTGAGGAGCCGGCCAGGTGACCCTGGGGAGGCTCTACTGCTCAAGCCAGATTCAGTTACTGCAATAACCCCTGCACTGTGCCACGGAGCTCTTTTCCTCCACAGAGGACACTGAATGCGTATACAGCCTGTCGCAGCACCACCATGGGTAAGTGGCAGGGAGAAAAAGCCAGAAAAACCAATGACAAATAAGCCTTCTATATGACAGTTACTGGTGCACTCTCGGGCACTGACCCATGTAGATGAACAATGGCCAAGACAGTGAGGGAGCAGTGATCATAGCTGCAGGACCTAAACTGAGGAGTAAGGTCAGCAGGTTGGGGCAAAAAGCTAGATAAAAATAAGTCCCATGAACTCTGGGCATAAATTAATGTTTGTGGGAGATCTTACAATATAAAGTATGAATAAATCATTTTTGTGCTTTAGGTTTTTATAATTTACAATATCCAATTCTTTTTGGTTTTTTGTGCTGCTAAAATATCATGTCAGAAAAACATGCTTTTTAGAGGTGACAAGGATATGAGACTCAATACAATTTGTTCCTCATTTTACAAATGCACCTCACGGGCAGACTTCCCTCTGTCCAGCAGTTTAAACTGGAACTTGGAACACACCTCATGTGCATCAAAGCAGTACGTTCCAGAGCTTTTAGAGTTTCTCTCCATATTAAAGTCTACTCTGTGTCCACACCTTTCTAGTCTGATCCAGCGCCTATTCCTCCCACCCCTCTTCCCCTTCTACCACCTCCTTTTCTGCCTCCTTTCCTATCACACACATTTTTCTTCTCTATATTCTTTTGCCCCTCGCCTGCCACACATTTTCCCTATCATTTCCAGTTTAGCACTGGCTACCCACATGCTCTACAAACTGTACATTTTTGTATTAGAGCTTTGAACAAGGCATATTTGTACCTGTTACAGGACATCTCATGTACCTTGATTTGCACTGTTACTGAGCCGCACACCTGCCGTGTTTTGTTTTACCTACTATTTGCACTTTAACCCACTGTACTGTTTTACTATATTTTCTCCTTTACCTGTTTCTCCAAGATTTCTCTAATAATGATATGTTCTCAGCTCAGTAGAACTATTCTGGTAAAACTTCTAATTAAATAAATAGATAAATAAAAAATAAACAAATAAAAATAAAGTAATGGTGTGGGTGATAAAAAGTTGCATGGTTCAGTGTAACCATAGGGCATCTAATAAAACTGCATGCTCTACAAAAGTGGACTGATCTGCATAGTCAGCCCTTGTAATCCAGATAGCCCATAAATGTTTTTGTCACAGTTCACAGGTGTGACATCAGAAATCCCATAATTCACAGTTGTCATGTCAGAACCGCAAATTATAGCTTTTGTGTTTAAAATGTCTGTGTCACTTAAACTGTCTGAAATGTTTCATTTACTCTAGAACATTCTAAGGTAAACAGTGCCTGTTTGATTCTCATTCCACAGATAAGGAAACAACTTCATTAATCTGTGACCATTTAAAACTCTAATAACAGTGCCTGACCTTGATTTATACAAAATAAAAATAGTCCAACTGTAAATTACTAGGCTTGTAGTTCTATCCTGGGGTTCTGGCAACATTCATAAACCACTTTGGCTTCTCTCTTGTAGTTAATGATGTCATTCGAATCCCCTGTTAGAATTACTGCACTGTAATTCACAGCTGCTTATCATTTATTTTATATACACACTGACTTCAG
The DNA here is from genome assembly GCA_016271365.2 of Neoceratodus forsteri. Classification (NCBI taxonomy): domain Eukaryota; kingdom Metazoa; phylum Chordata; order Ceratodontiformes; family Ceratodontidae; genus Neoceratodus; species Neoceratodus forsteri. Next base: position 703,201,235 of record CM028135.1, on the reverse strand, counting down.
TACAGAATGCTCTAGCGCATCCCTATGTATGTTACATGTTATGAACCGAATTTTAATTTATAGTACAGGGCTATGCAATGGGGTCCCATGTGATAACTTTTTAATCTACACAAGAGCAGTCTGACCTCGGATAACCTTACAAGAGGCTCAAGCCACGTGTGATGTGCCCAAAGTCAAACTTCTCGAGTGTAGATAAAGTTATCATACACAGATCCCCATTTTGTATTCATGTTATGCAACAGTTATTTATTTATTTAAGTTTTTATTTAGGTAAATCTTTCTCTTTGATTTGAAAAAGTAAAACTGTGAGGGATGTTTTGGTGTTTTGCTTAGTGTTGCTGTGCACTGCTGTGCTGGTCATTAGGGATGCTGTCCATGTTGCTAAGGACACGTCAGTATATTCACAGCTAGTGATGTGACTGTACATTTCATGTAGGACGGGCTGTGTAATCTGGAGATATTAACAAACATGGTGACTGTTTCTCACTTAGCAAGAGAAAGAGGGTACCACCGATGCTAAACTGTGGCAATTTCTTTATAGTGTATCGGAGAGGGCTATTGTTAACTGAATTCAATGAATTCCCAGTGTTGTTGTACCATCGTTGTGATGTCAAGAGGTTGTTTTACTCTCTTGAGTACCTCACAATGATGGTACAACAACATCGAACACTGGCATGCGCTACTGCTGCTATGTTCTCAGCACCACTGTTTAAACACTGCCGAACATGGCTTGTAGCACAGTTACGGGGAGAGAGGCGGAAAGGAGTTACTATAAGAGATACTGTTGATCACCACATACAAGAACGATCGCCATAAAGCAGGTTCATTCTAACTACTATATTTAAAACATATTTTGATTCTGTGTGAGCGGAGGGACAGAGTGGTGTTTGAGTGGGGGGGGGGTTGCAACCGTGCAATGATCCCGAATACATTTTCTCAAGAAATGCACCATTGTCATCTAACTGTTGCCCATACACTATAAAAGACAATGGATGGGTAACAGAAAATAACAACACTGTGTTCATTTCTTGAGGTTTCATGACAACCGTAAACCTCTCGAGCTTCACTCTCGCGATCTACTCGGTTGTCATGACAACCTCTCGAAGTGAACACATCATTGTTGTTCACTGTTGTCCATCTGTTATCCTCTATATTTAGTTTGTTAAGTTCATTTATCTTGTTGATCCTACCTTCGGTAATCCATCTGGTTGATCCTGCAATAGGAGTGCTCTGAAGGTTAATCAGAGTCGCGCTGTACTGAGCGAGTGTTGTGCCTTTGCACACGAAGTAGCACAGCTGTGCTGAAGGTAGCATGTTCATGTAACCGGTGAGAGGCAGCAAGATGTGTGAGAGATGCTGATAAGTGACCACCTGCTGTTGCAGCTTGGGGACTGGGGGAGCAAAAATTTGTAAAGCGTTCAAAACTCTGAACAGTATTTATAAAAGCTGGGAAATTAAGTGTGTGCACTCAACAGAATATAGGGAACAAGGGTATGTTCAGGGGATCACATTTAAAAAAAATATGACAGTGTTTGAGTGAAACTGCAGAGGTGGAATGAAGTATGCTGGATACTGACAGCTGCATTGGAACATGAAAGTAAATAAGTAGTGCGGCAGTGGGGTTGACAGGCAACATTTATCGCACATACATTTTTTATGACATGGATTTTGTGTCAATGCCTGTTGCATAAAATAAATTTGTATACAAGCAAAAAAAGAACCAAATGGGTACTTAACTCATGATTTACACTTATACACTTAAAATGTTATCAAGGTCACCATGTATTTTATTAGAGATAAAAACAACTGCTCCGCAACCATGGGTTTCAGAAATTTATGTGCGCATGAGAGTCAGTTTAAAACTGATTATTTTTGATCAGCTACGTAGATTGCATACTGACCTCTAGTTTTCTTATGATTTCCCTCAAAGATAGAGTGGTCTCTTTTCCTCCTATGAAAGTCGTGGTGGGCAACCGGAACTCTTTGTCCAGGTCAGATTCATGTAGACCGTAAAACCCTAAATAACCAGGAAGGGGAAGGGGTAAACACAAAAAAGATCCAGTCATAAATGCAAAATGCAGACGGGCAGATAATTAGTAGAACAGGTGATGAATGGCAAAAGAATATACAGAACAGGCCTAGCTGTTCGCATGTACAGTACTGTAAAACATGGGATAAATGTAAACAACCGAATAAAACAAGGATTTATTTTTGAGTATCAGGGTATAGCTAACAGAAGGCATTTCAGTGGACTCACACGTGCATGTATGGAAACATATCTGCAATAAGGATATATTAATTTGTTTCTGGTAGCCAGGTACTGCAAGTGCAATAGTCAGATGCCTGTTTTCAGGCACAACATGAACAGTATATGCAAAAACAGTAAGCTCAGTGCAAATAGTTTGGTCACATCATCCAAAACCAGGAGTGGCAACATCATGTACTTACACAAAATACTAGACAGACCTGACCGTGCAGTTACATTTGCATGGGTGTATCTACGCAGCTAGTGCTGTCACAATGAGCAGGGAGAAAAGTATTAGAAAACCACTGTAACCGAGTTCAGGGGACTCCAAAAGCAGAGAGCAGAAGAAAGAGAATTGGCTAATGCAAACCATGTTTGCGTGTGTTTTTCAACTTTACATTTGTTTCCTAGGTTACATAGTAACATAGTAATTTTAAAGTTGGATGGGATTCTAGGTCAAGCATGCCTGACCCCCTACTTCATAAGCAGTTATGAAGAATTACGCTGTTAAACACCTACTTAGAGGCGTTACCTACCCAGTCTACTACCCAGGGTATTCAGTAATACCCTTGGTAAGCAGAAATTTGTCTAGGCATACTTTGAAGGCCTGTCCTACCTTCATGTCCCTAGTCTCCACTGGTAGACTGTTCCAGGGGTTTATCACCCTCTGGGAGAAGATTTGCTTCCTAACATTACCCCTGAATTACCACCACTGGGCTTCAGGGCATACCCCTGTGTCCTGCTGGGGAATGTCAACACCCTTCAGTATGAGAAAAATCTAAGATCACGTCCTTTCTCAACCTCCTTGCCTTCAAGGTTACGTTGAGAAAGTTTAAAAACAAGACTAAGGCTTATATACAGAGTCAAGCCTCACACATAGGCTTGCACACACACATGCATACTCACAGACGCATGGTAGCCCACAGACACACATATGGTTACACACAAAGATGCACAGTTGCACAAACAGATGTAGTCACACACATATGCACGGTTGCTCACAGACGCATGGTAATATTACAAAGCATTTCTTTTTTTTCTTTTTTTCATAGGAATCAATGAAAGTGTCTGCAGCGTCTGAAGATCTCTTACACAGCCAGCGCATCTTCATGCGCTGAAGCGTCAGGATACAGTTGCATTCCATGGCCAATTTTTTTTTTCTTCTTTAAAAAACAATCTCAGTCAGGTGTTGAAAGTTGTGGCCATTTCTATCATTACTCCAAAAACAGGGACCACAGAACAATCAACATTTCACATAACATAAAAGAGTCTCCATATAAAAAAGTAAATGAGAAACAAACTGCACAACGCGTACCACTAGCCAAATGGGCCCCCCAACCACTAGCCAAATCCACTCCCCCCTCCTTGAAACTCTAAAGGCATCAAACATGATTACTAAAAGTGAGCAGCTTCAGGAACTTAAAACATAATGGAAACAAAAAAAAAATATTTGCATGATATTGTTTAAATTTTACCACCGCTGTCTAGGCCACATACACTGACAATCAACACTCATGGGAGATGACACTTTTTAACAATTGGGTAATGACCACAACCTACTCAAATTCCTATCAGTCCTTGCTACTGAAACAAAAGTGAACAAGATCAACAGAAAGGTACTCCCTCCAACCCACAAGTACTTTGAGCTTCTAGTTCCATGTTATGATGATGCGACTCTCTCCCCTTGCAGTCTCTCTCTTCCTCGAGTTTTGTTTACAAAGCAAGAGGCCTGCACAGCCCAAAATGTCAGAGGCAGCTAATCAGCCAGTGGGTGACTTTAAGTCCTGAAACATATAGACAGGTGGCCACCTAGGGGTTGGAACTGCTCGGCTCCATGTTTTCTATCAGGCCTCCAGTAATATGAGAGAAGTGAGCAGGAGACCACACAAGAAGCCTGCAAACAGTGACTAAGAAAGACAGAGAGGGGACAGGGCCATTACTGAGGTAACAAGCCATTATGCAGACACTCTTTCTTGGGACAAATATACTTGCTGGTCTCTCACACACACTCCTACCCCCCCAAAAAAAGTATTTAAAGTCATAGCTATCGATGAAAGCAGCTGAGGAGTTCTCCCTGTGCACATGTGCCACATTCATCTAGCCTGATGGTTAGCAGAGCCTTCCAACAGGCCACAAGCCCAAGACTTTAGGGTTACCTAAACAGTGTGCGGCAATCTCATGCACCAGTTGTCTACCCCAAAACTTGCTCTGTTGCTGACCCCAAGGAGCAGTGAGAGCTAACCCTGATGGGCCTCAGCCACCCCACAATGATGACCCAAAATTTAACATAAGACAGGACAGTATGTCTATTATGTCCTTCCCTATTTCGTAAGCAGGGTTATATAAAATATATATTCTGTACTAACACTCCGTGAATTTCTACTTATCAAGGGAGTCACAGCGCACATTAGGTAGAAAGGTGTGATGGAAATCCCTAAAAAATTGTACGTTTGCATACCATAGAGCACCTGCTGGTCCCTGTTTACCAAGCAAAGACCTGATGGACCTAAAGTCCTTCTAGCCTTAAATTACTATGTTTCAATATTGCTGCATTACTAACATTTTGTAGAGATCCAGAAGCAAATGATTTGATACCTTTTAATGGATCAACATAGATGTAACAAGAAGAACAAAGTGCTCTAGCTTTCGGACCAAGTCCTTCGTCAGAAGCGTAATGACAGTTATTTAGAAAAAAACAATACTTCTAACACCCAGATCAAGCAGAAAAAAAAACCAGAAAAATTCCCCACTGGCTTAAAATACACATTAAAAAAAAAAAACAGAAGATGATGTCAGAGAAGCTTAACAGTACCATGCCACCTTAAACTGGGAGAGTCTTAGGGTCAAAGATGCTTAGTGCAAAATACATAAAAATAACTCTACTGCATATAAATTAAATTGACATATGAGATACAGTCAATTCCACCTGTATGCCATTCGGATATATGCCTTTTTCGGTTGTATGCCTGTTTTTGCCAGGTCCCATTCCTTTCCTATATTTGCAATGATAATTGTTCCGTTTGTATGCCTGTGCAATTTCTCTTGTATATCTTTTATTTTGGCAAGAAGGTGACTGAATTGCTGCTCCTGATTACCTAACTAGGTGTTAATTGCCTAATTGTCCATTAATTGTTCTTCAGCTGTTGCGATTTGTGGTTAAATGGCAGTGCTTAACACCTTGCTAGTGTCTGTTGAGCACCTCAGTTCAGCTATTGCTATGGAAAAACATGACTGGCATTGACGATAAGGATGAGGTGAAGGAACTGGAACCTGCTGCTAGAATCGCAGAGGTATGAACAAAACAGCTGTCTATGGAGAACTGTAGAGAACTGGCTAATGCAGGCTAAGCAGGTGAACGAGGGACTTGCTGAAAGTAATGCTGCTACTGTTGCTACCTGCAGTGCTAACAATGAATGGTAACAGACACGCCGTACTGCACTTTAAACTATTATAGATTTTTATTATATGCTTTTCCTGAAACGCAGTCAATGAATGCTTTTTTGTATAAATAGTGTTTTTATGACATTCTTACACATAGAGAGTTTGTTGTGTGACTTTACCAATTGGTGTCAGCTATACGTGTATAGCAAAGTAGTGTTCCTGCTTGTATGCCATTCCGCTTGTACGCCCATTTTACCGTGGTCCGGAGCACAGGCATATAAGCGGAATTGACTGTAACAACTTCTTGAGCAGATGGCTCTTAAATCAAATTATGAGTGTCACAATGTGTATAAGAATGCAGTTACTGAAAAACAACCCCTACCTGGATTAAAGACATACTATGACAAATAAAAAAATGAGTTGCAACTACATACTACTAATCCTCCTCACTACTTTTGGCCTTGCTGGTACATTTTTGTACTTCGGACCTCTACCTCCCCACCCTGGATACCAAATGGATGCCTGCTGGAAGACTAGGATTCACATGGCCATTACCACATCCAGTCAAAATAGGCTCCTCACCCCCCCAACCCTCCCATTCATAGTCATCCCCAAACCAATCTCCCACACCATAACCCTAACAGCTACCCCTCCCAGTAATTTAACACTGGTGTCTGGACACCTCCCTCACATGAAGTGCAGGAAACTGAAGAAGCGCGGGAACATAGACATCAGCCTATCCACCAGAAAGGTTATCTTTATGCTACTACTCCTCCTCTCTAGAAATGTTCACCTAAACCCTGGGCCAACAACCCAGAGGACTAGGGGGGCCTATACTGTGCAGGGCCTTAAGATAGCATCACTTAACATTTGCAGCCTAACTGCCAAATTGGATCAGCTCCAGGCCTGGATGACCATACATACCCCTGACATAATCTGCCTTACCGAAACTTGGCTGTCAGGTAAGGTCAAAGATGATGAGGTCTCCATTGAAGAATTTCAAATGCTTCGTCTTGATAGAATAAGCAAGAAAGGTGTCAGCTACCTCCTATATGCCAGAAACTCACTTAACTGCTCCATCCTCCCTATCTATAAAGTCACGGAGGACTATGGGCTACTAGTGGTAAAAATACAATTGGGCCAAAAGGCAAGACCCGCACTATTGCCACAACCTACCCCCTCCCCCAAAAAAAGCCAAGGAAGGGCTTCCCCTTGTCATAGAAGAAATCAGCGCTCTCAAGAAGGGCTCTGAACTCATCTTAACCAGTGACTTTAACATTAAGTGGTTATGTAAGGAGGCGGCACCCTCCAGAGACATAGTCTCCTCACACAATCTCACACAACTTGTAACACACCCCACCAGGCAGAACTACAAAGCTGGCACCAGCACCCTCATTGACTGAGTCCTAGCTAGCTCACCTACATGTTTCTTTGATATTAGGGTTCTCCCAGATGTGCTGAGTGACCACTCCCCAATCTCCTGTATATGGACCACTAAACTTGCCAAATGCCCACCCCGCCTCATAGAGAGTAGGGTTCTGCGGAAAGGCAAACTTGGACCCCTCAAATCAGCCCGGTCTGCCTACAATTGGTCTCTTATAAGCACGGCACCTACACTGGACCAAGCCCTTAGCTTTCTCACTGAGGGTTTCAATTCCATCTGCAACATCTATGCACCACGCACAAAACGGAACATTTGGGGGGAGGTCAATGGCTGGACTGATGGCAAACTCCTCTCCCTCCTAAAGGAGAGGGATTGTCTTGGGAAACAGCCTCAAATTCAGGTAGCAAGCACGACCTACAGTGCTACAAAACTGACAGAAGCTGCTGCACCAAGCTTATCAGGCTCACAAAGGCTAACTTCCATAAGACCCAACTTAACAACGCATGGGGTGATGGAAAGTGGTTCTGGGACAACATTAAATACATCCTTGGAAAAGACCAGAAGCAACACCCTTAGATGGTAAATATAAATAACTCATCCTCCTCAGACCCGCTAGCCATAGCTGATGCCTTTAACCAAGCCTTTACTGACTTGTCCCGAGTGCTGCCGCCAGACTACCTTCTGCCTGCGGAGGACTTAGGCAGCACCGGCCTGCCTGCAACAAACCACTCTGCCTTCTACTTTAAGAAGGCAATGGCGCAGCAGGTCCAAAGGGTGGTCAGGGGAGTCCTAGGCAAAACCAGACTGGGGAGTGACGAACTAGACATGAAGATACTATCCCTCACTCTCGATGTTATGATCAGTCCCATAACAACGCTATTCAACAAACCCCTAGCTCTAGCTCAATTTCCTGAGGTATGGAAACAAGCCCTGGTGACGCCAGTGCACAAGAATAGTAACAAGGCACTGGTGGCCAACTACAGGCCAATACCTATCATCTTCCCTCTATCCAAAGCACTGGAAAAAATTTTGGCAAGTCAACTTGCTGAACACCTAAACAAGTACAATCTGCTCTGCCCAAACCAACGTGGTTTCAGGCAAAAACACAGCACCACCACAGCACTGTTGGAATACTCTGACTTTGCACACAAGGCACTGGATGAAGGAAAATTAGTGGGGTCCGTCTTCATTGACCTCACCAAAGCTTTTGATACCGTAAACCACCCATTACTGCTAAATCAGCTCCCAAGATTGAGTGTAGCACCAAACGCTCTAAATTGGTTCAATGACTACCTGACACACGGAGTCAGCGAGTCAAAATCGGGCAGACACTATCCATCTCCAAAGATGTACTCCTAAGGGTCCCTCAAGGATCAATCCTAGGCCCCCTACTTTTCAGCCTATTTGTAAATGAACTACCCTTGGCCTGCGACACTAAACTTATCTTGTATGCAGACGATGCCATGTTGCTAAGCAGTAGTACCTCCCATGCAGCCATACAATCTGAACTAGCGGACTCCTTCAATAAACTCGAGGACTGGTTCAGTAGACAAAAGCTGCTACTGAATTACAAAAAGGCAAAGGTCATGCTTCATCCTAGCCCTCACCACAAGCATAGACACACTTCGCCCGAAATCACTAATACGGCTGGTGAACAGATTACGCAGGTACATGTGTTCAAGTACAGTACCTAGGGGTCACCACTGATGACTCACTCACTTATACACACCACACTGACTCCCTTGTTAGAGCAGTTAACACAAAAATCGGAGTCCTCTATAGACATAAGAAATTCCTCACCCCAGAAGCAATCCGAACCTCTATCTCCAGCTCCATTCTCTCTACGATTGACTACGGGCTGGTGGTTTATGGTGCAGCCTCTGATGCTGCACTCAAAAGGGTCCAAATGGCACTGAATAAGGCATGCCACCTCACCCTGTCCGCAGATAAATACACTCATACTTGTGCCTTGTATGAGCGTACAAACTGGCTCAACCTAAAAGACAGGGTCAAATACCAAACCTGTCTCTTGGCAAAGAAGGCACTCTTCGGTAAAACCCCACCCTGCATAGGTAACCTGCTTTGGGCTTCTCCAATACCTTACCTCACCAGAGGAAAGAAGAATGGAGCACTGTTCATCCCATTCTGTCAAGACTCTCTCAGGGCAGCTACCGCTAATGAGCCCCTACTGGTTAAATGAACTTCCTAAGACTTTACAAACAAACAGAGTATCTCAATTCAAGGCGGGCCTCAAACAGCATCTCATGTCATGTGCAAAGTGCACCTGCAGCTCAGAAGTCACTTGATAATCTAGGCTTTCAAACTAGGTCCCATCCAAGTGGGGCTTCCTAAAGAACCCTGCCCCCTTCCCAGCCCAGCCTACTACATAAGTAACCTACTCGATTCAGTTCTTATCTGTATGCAGTTATGTCTCTCCACATTCCCCCTCTCCACCCCCAACTAGACATGGCCTTTTGTGCTGCTACACCCACCCCCCATTGTACTCCCTCCCACCGCCCCCCTCTTCCCGCCCTCCGGGAGTAATTTCAGACTCTTCCTTCTGGTTTATTTATAACTACCCACTACCATCAGAGTAATCTCCTAGCCCTTTTCAGTCTTATCAAGTTTAGTCTAATAATTGATCCTGGAGGTCGCTACGTGTAGGGGGGCAGGGGGTTTAAAACTGGTGCATATAATCCTGTTACTAAAAATCTTCTAGTTCTGCTATAATTCTTGTTCATAATTTGTCTAACTCTGATGTAATTGCTCTTGTATGCCAACTGAGCAAGCTTTCTGTAACCACTGTATATGTGTATTGTCCTATTCGTCCACCCTGACATGGAACCTTTGTAAAAGAGCTCACGCTCAAAGGTCTCATCGAAAGAATAAATAAATAAACGATTGTCTTAGGACTACAAGAAGCATCTATGTATGTATTACAGACAAACAGTAACCAGTAAAGCTTTCTTAAAAAGATTAGTAAGTACACACTGTATGACGTGTAAAACGTAGCTGGACCCATTACCCAGCTATACTCTCCAGCTAGATATTATGTCCCATAAACTTCAAAAGCCTATAGTGTAGTAACATGACTTTATAAATGATAACATAAATATAAATTGACAGTATTAGTGTCAAACAGAAAACTCCTGTCAAGGATCACCAAGGAATTAAGACCATGCAGCCTGATATGTACTGATGTCAATAAATTCTCCATGTATAAAAACTTGATGTACCAAAAATGTCTAAGGAATCTGAATAAGAAATAAAAATTAAATTCTCTCCTCCCCTCCAGACACACAACACACCCTACCCCTACCCCACATCCCCATAATGTGGGGGGCAACTAGTTTTAAGAAGATATACACACACACACTCCTAATGCACCATCATTCACATCAATCACTGGAATTGTTACCCAAAGGAATTCAACTTGTCATGAAATTCAAATAAAAGGGATCATGTATCCTAATATCTACACAGTAAAAATGTGACACTATTTAACCTTACTCCTATCTGCGCAGTAACATCTCCAAGGATTCTGGATAGAACCACAATGAAATAAAACTTCTACCCTCCCCAGGGTAGGGTAACTAGAAGTAAATATAAAGTATGTGTATAAGACAAGAGTCCTAACATACCTACATTTCCACAAATCACTACAGTATTAGCCTAATGTAAACAGATTTGTCAAGGACCCCATGCAAATGAGATCTCACACCCCAATATGTTCAGAGTTAAAAAAATGTGACAGTATATAATAACACTACTGTATGTACAGTAACAGGCTAGGGAATCTGAATATGGCGCAATGGAATCAACCCCACTCCCGGGTGAATGTAAATACTAAGAAGGAATTAATATTCATTATGTGTGTGAAGTAAGAGTAATAATACACTGTGACTCCATGTATCTAAACAGAAGCCTACCTCAATGTGACAGCAAGCCCCAAACCTACCATATTCACATACCCGGCAAACACACACACACACACATGCTGAAGCCCTATAATATGCCAGTCCGAAGAAGAAGAGGTCTGTGGATGTTAAATTCTGTAATGTCCCATGAAACCCAGATCTATGTTCATCCCATCTGCTACCATACTGAGATGTAAAATAAGTTTAATCTCAAAAGCTCATTTCTGTTGTGTGCTTCTGAGATTTCCTTTTAAGACCATTACTGACATTTCTGAAATTGAGTGGTCAGGCTGGGAGAAGTGTTGCCCAACTGGTTTTCCAGTTTTCTTTGTTTCAATAGTATGTCTGTGTGAGTTCATCCTAGTGCGGAGCTGTTGGCTTGTCTCTCCAACATAACCTATTTGTGGACATCTCTTGCACTGAATTAAATAAACAACATGTTGTGATTTACATGTATAACTCCCATGTACCTTGAATTGTCTGTTTTGTGATGTAACCACACAGTCCAAAATGGAAATGAGCTCACAAGTCTTACAGGTGCATTGATTACAGGGTCGTATGCCATTTAGTGCCAAGGTATTCCATTCTGGCGAAAGCTTGCTCCTAATAATCAGGCTGGCTAAATTTGATGGTTGTTTAAAAGACAGTAGTGATAGTTCCTTAAAAATACAATTAAGGGTATCATCCCCACTAAATATTTAAATAGGCAGTATAGCGCAGTGATCTAAGGCTCTGAGCTGCAAATCTGGTGACATCCAGCAGACCAGACCTGGGTTTGAATCCCATAGCTTCCACTTGCATACTGTGTGACCCTGAGCAAGTCACTTAACCTCCTTGTGCTCCCAGGTTGCTCCTGCAAAAAAGCTTTCAGCTTAGTGTGCTATACCTGGTTAAAAAAAAAAAATATTTGGTGGAGGTCTTTAATAATCTTACGCAGAAGTTCAAGGTATGGATGATCTGTGTCTACTAAGGGTATTCTGTCTGTAGCTGTCTTTTCTTTATACTGAAATAGTTGCTATTTTGGTACTTGTGTTGCACATTCTGTTGTCCTGTCAATTTCTCTGGAAGAGCGTCCCTGCTCAATAACGGTGTTTTTCAACATAGCCAAATGTGTATTTCTGTCTTCCTCATTTGAACAAATACGGTGACATTGGAGTGCTTGACTGTACGTGACAGATTTTGTTGTGTGGTTTGGGTGATTACTTTTCTTGTGTATGCATCTCTGTCTGTCTGTTGACTTCCTGTAAATACATGTATGTAAGGTTCTATCCATAATGGTGACAGTGGTGTCCAGAAAATTAACATTGGTGGTAGAATACTCCAGGGTAAGCTTTATGGTAGGGTGAAGGTTATTAAGTTCTTGATGAAAATCTTTAAGTGTATCTGTGCCCTCTGTCCAGATAATAAACAAATCATCAATGTAACAGAAATAATCTAGTGGTTTGTGGGGACAATGCCTTAAAAAGTCCTCCTCCAAGTCTGCCATAAATAGGTTAGCATACTGTGGAGCCATCTTGGTGCCCATTGCTGTTCCCATCGTTTGAACATAATGTTTACCATTGAAGTTGAAGTTGCTATGTGTCAAAATGAATTCCTAAGTTTTCACATCACTTCAGGGTTGATGTTTTGGTCCAGTCCTTTCTCCTGTATATATTTAAAGCAGGCTGAAATTTATGGGGCATAATATCTAGCTGGACAGTATAGCTGGGTAATGGGTCCAGCTAAGTGTTATGCATCATACAGTGTGTACTTACTGATCTTTTGAAGTAAGCTTTACTGGTTACTCTTTGTATGTACTACATACATAGATGCTTCTTGAAGTCCTAAGACAATCTTAGTATGTCTTTAATCCAGGTGGGGGTTGTTTTTCAGTAACTGGATTCTTATACACATTGTGACACTCATAATTTAAGAGCTATCTGCTCAAGAAGTTATCTCATATGTCAATTTAATTTATATGCAGTAGAGTTCTTTGTATGTCTTTTGCACTAAGCACCTTTGACCCTGAGACTCTCCCAGTTTAAGGTGACATGGTACTGTTAAGCTTCTCTGACATCATCTTCTTCTGTTTTTTTTTAAATGAGTATTTTAAACAAATGGGGATTTTCTTCTGTTTTTTTCTGCATGATCTGGGTGTTAAAAGTATTGTTTTTTTCTAAATAATTGTAATTACGTTTCTGATGAAGGACTTGTTGGTCTGAAAGCTAGAGCACTTTGTTCTTGTTATATGTTACATCTATGTTGGTCCATTAAAAGGTATCAAATCATTTGCTTCTGGATCTGTTCTTACAAGGACCAATACAGCAAATGCTAAATCTAGGTTTTAACATTTTGTAGAGAAGTCTTTTGTTTTGAAGTGCCGCTAACTGGTTTCTTCTCCATTTTCTTCAACAGTTATCTGCTTGACTGGTGAACACCAACAAATTACAGGTGGAAGCAAGAAGAGATACAGATTTTTCTTTTACCTTCCCTTCACTTACTTTTTGTGTCAAAAACTTTACAATGCTCACAAGCATCAGAATTATGACCAGGCCTAAGTAATTAAAATGCTGGGACTGCCCATCAGCTGTGGGCATCCAGCGACCTTGGTCTTCCACTCTGACGTAAGTTACAGACTGATTCAAAAGCAGAGGAGAAAGTAGATGTGTTCACCTGACTGAAAATAACCACACAGTTATACAGTAAAATAAATGTAAAGCATCACTGTACTGAAGGCTCCAAATAAAGTGTGTACAAAATACTTATGTGGCCAGAAAGAAGGGTGACAGGCTTCCCCTGGCAATGAAAAGGGAACTGGCTTGGGGAATGAGGACTGAGGCACAACATATTTCAACTGTAGCAAGAATGAAAAAAAAACTGCTACTCTGGGGATCGAATCCAGGTCCTCTAGCCTCTACTGCTTGGTAGTCTGTAGCTCTACCACAGTCCTAAGCTTCCAAAGCAACAAATGCATGATGTGGCAAAGGACATCCAGAACTGATTACAGACCCCCAACCACACACCATTGCAGTGAACTTTCATAATGAACAGTCTGTCTATTTGAAGTAATGTTTCCCAAGTTGCATTTAAACCTCAAAGTCTGAGCAGGAACTTTTCAAGTTATTAGCAATATAGAACTTCAAACCTTGCTAAAAAGTTTATCACTCAGCAATTTCATCTACCAATTTCCCTAATACTATATTAACTGTAGTGAGAAAAAAAAATCCACTGTGGGGATCAAATCCAGGTCCTCTAGCCTCAACTGCTTGATAGCCTGTAACTGTACTACTGTACTAAGCTTCCTAGGCAGGACACGTGTGCTCTGGCCATCCAGCAGTGATTACAGACCCCCCCAACATACACACACACAGCCTGTAGTGGATGTTAGTAATTAACAGCTTGTCTGTTTGAAGTAATGTTTCCAAGCTGCATTGAAACCTCCAAGTCTGAGCTGGAACTTTTCAAGTTATCAGCAATACAGAACTTCAAACTTTGCTGAAAGTTTATCACTAACATCAATAGTAGCATTTAATAATTTCTCTCATACTACATAAATTGTGGTCAGAAAAAATCTTCCACAATGGGAATCTAAACCAGGCCTGTGTATGTCTGAGATCCTATGCCAACACCTACAAGTCCCAACACTGACATCTTCAATGACATCTTGCAACCAAACCACTCACACTGAATGTACCTTTGAACTTAACTAAATTCAAAAAAGAATATGCATGACCACAATAAGTGCTTAAAGCTATGCTGTTGACACCTAAAAACTGTTTTCCCACTGCTTTTGCTTGCAGAAGTTTCTTTATCTGTAGTTCCAACAAGATTTTTTCAGTTGGAATATGAGGATGAAAAACATTTGGGTTCTGCAGTTTTGGGAATTTTCTGAACTGCAGAGACAAACCTTGGCCTACTACTTTCAGGATCTACTTGTCTTTGTTGATTTTTGATCATTCCCGGGAATAGTGCCCCCTCGGCAATGGATGGGCGACCTGGGCAGAGCTGTCAGGGGTTTTGTTTTGCTGAGGTTTAAGGTCTGGAGCTGCTACTGTTGCATAACTGGTACCTCTTCCCCATCTGCCCCTATAGTAACCTCTTTGTAGAATACCCTACCCCTACCTCCCCTTCCATAAGGCCTGTGGGAAGTAGAGGCCTTTTCTTTTTTGGTATTGCTATCACTTGGCTATTTAATAGATCCCTCCTTGAAGGAAAAGTTCAGCTACTATGGAAAGTGGCCTTGGTCACCCCCAACTACAAAGGTGGACCGCGTGAGCAAGTAGAATATTACAGGCCCATATTGATCCTCTGCATCCTAAGCAAAGTTTTAGAGAGGATCGTGTTTAACCAGGTAGTGGACTATGTCGAGATGCACAAATTACTAACAGCTTGACAGCATGGCTTCAGGGAAAACCATGGAACAAGCATGGCTCTAGTCAGCCTTACCATTGATATCTACTCATCCTTAGACAAGGGCCTGCTAACTGGTGCAGTCTTTATCGACCTCACCAAGGCCTTTGACTTGGTAAATCATCAACTGCTCATAGCAAAGCTGAAATCCCTAGGTCTAGATGGTCTGACCTTAAAATGGTTTTCAAATTACCTACAGGGCAGGTCACAACTCGTCAAATGGCAAGGCACCTTTTCTGACAGATGTCCGATCCTTGATGGTATCCTGCAGGAGTCTATACTGGTGCCATTATTATTTCCCTACTTATAAACAATATGCCAAAATAATGTGGAGGGGCAAACTTGACACTGTATACAGACGATGACGTATTATACAAGATCTCTAGTGACACAGACCAATTGAATGATGCACCTGAAAAAGACCTACTACTTTTTGAAGGCTGGCTGGAAACCAACAAACTAATTTAAAATGGCAAAAAAGCAAAGGCTGTATTATTTTGCCCACAAAGTCTAGGATCTGACAGGCCACATTACTTAACTCCAGCTCTCTCAAATGGCACCAAGGTGGAGGTTGTGGACTCCATTAAGTATTTAGGTGTTACTCTTGATCATAATTGCACCTTCAACGCACACACTGATCAGCTGATCAAATCTCTGAACCAAAAGCTAGGTTTATTATATCAGTTAAGACCTTTGCTTACAAAAGACTCCTGATTAAAGATAGCAACTGGTACCCTATTACCCACCTTGTTTTATGGATCCCCTGTTCTATACTCACTTAAAGGTACAGAATAACAGAGGCTTATAATCCTGTACCACAGGATAAGCCAATCAGTAGCAGGTGCCCCGCCCCTTGAACATCATTGTAAAGTGCTGAATTCCTTAAACTGGCCCTCCTTAGAAGGCAAACTTAAATATCCTTCTCTGTGCCTAGTCTATTAATGCAGGCTGGACAATGCCCCCCAAACCCCTGACTACTACGTTAACTAACCAACAAAATAGCAGGCCACTTAGATCCTCCAACCATCAGCTTCTTCAAGTCCATAAAATAAGGTCCTCACAGGCCTCAGATCCTTTGCTGCCTACAAAATACCCCAAGGAATGCATTCCCAAGTAAACTCCAGGAATGCAGCTGTCTTGGGGGATTAAAGAGGGGACTCAAGGTCACTTGTTGGAGATGAATCAATGCACTTGCTACCGCTGAAACTGGCCTAAACAGTTCAGAATATACTCTGTACAGCATGATAATTCAACTCATTTATACTGTGACAACTTGTCATTGATGGTTACCTATTCTCACTGTATACACTGCTGTAACCCACACGTCTTACATGGACTAACTAATGCCTATTGTAGTTGAATGTAGTAATGTGAAATTTGCCTTGGCTGATGTGTTAAACTGTGTAAAACTGTTTTCTTAATCATAACTAATGCTGGGTCACCCCTGAAAAAGGGACTGTAGTAGTCTCAGTGGGCCTACCCAGTTATCAAAATTAAATAAATAAATACATTGCTCTTATAGGTGGTTTTGTATTCATTCACCTTCTCATGTAAGCCTCCATGTTATCACCAAATAGGGAGTTTCTCTCAAACAGAAAGTCCACAGCTTTAGTCTTTCCTGAGAGAGGTTTGTGGTTCTAAGCCAGGCAAACCTCCTCAAGGACACTGTATGTGCCAGCACCCTAGAAGCAGTGTCATAGAGGATAATGTATGGGGAGCAGTTAACAACCATGTTGTATTCATATTGAGAGGTTACCATGGTCTGTAAACCTCGAGAGCACAGCTCAAGAGGTTTTCAGTAACCATGGTAACCTCGAGATGTGAATTCAACGTGGTTAACTGCTCCCCATACATTGTTTTTTATAGTGTAAGGGGAACAGTCCAGTAGTTAAACTACGAGACAATGGCAGAACAAATTATTTATTTTAACAACAAAAACTTGAAAATCTGTCTTGACACACTCGGAAGCGGTTGCTAAACACGGGGTCAAACAGGGTTGGGTCAGAACATGCTCTTTACATCTTCAGGAAGTGCCACAAAGCCAAGTGTTTACACACTGAGGGACACACAGTAAAATTAAAATACTGGTACATGGAGAGAGATTTCGTTATTTTTAACTTGCTACTGTGTGCACAACTGTCATTGGCATTTGAATAGTACTTTGTGGTACTGATTACCCCTGCTACTGTGGAATGTGACAGGCAGTGGTATTCTTTCTTGTTATGGTATCGTTCTACGGTGGTTAACAGCAAAAGCATGTCAGAACGATACCATAACAAGACTGTGTTTCAACTGAATTTTGGCAATAATAACATTCTACCATACATTATATCATTATAATTACTGGCCAGCAATTTTTTGTACTGAAAGAGACGGCTGATATTTGCTGTAATAACCCGCAGGTTATTACGGCATTCACGCGCTATGCCCATCAAAACGTCCGGCTCTCTCATTGGCTCGCGTTTTCTAGCTGCGCGGTCTGAGTACCTCCAAAAACATGGCGGATCTGTCTTTTTGTTATCGAGGAGCTGCCACAGACAGGGCCCCAACAAACACACTCATCTCTCATCTTCTGGTAAGTGTCTGTCACATATGACCCTATCTTGCTGATCCTATCTAACACTGTAAAGATTAAAGGAAATTATCTAGTTGATTCCGTAGTTCTTCTGCTTCTGACACAGGCTGGCGGGTGCGAGGAGTAGTAACAGTCCCCGAGATGACTGTCGCGATACCTAGTGGAGACTGAGTTTAAAAAAAAATAGCAGAAACATATTGCCCATTCTAGAAAAGGAGAGACAGACTCTGTGTGTGTATATGTGTGTGTGTATATGTGTGTGTGCGTGTGAAACACAGAAGTACAAGTTAGGCTGCAGAATGTGTGTGTAGTGTGTGTGTGTGTGTGTGTGTGTATGTGTGTGTGTGCATATGACAGAACTCAGGCTGTAAAAATTGCTAGCCAGCAATTATATAAAATAAAAGATGGGGAATTGAGTGAAAACTTGAATTTAATGTATACCCTCAGTGTGGGATGCTTTGATAAACCCCTCGGGCTTTGCACTCGGGGTTTATGTAGCATCCCACACCTCGGGTATACATTAAATTCTCGTATCACACACTTCCCCATCCATTATTCTCTATATCTACTGCCATATGGAACTGGTACTTAGTAGCATTCATTGCTGACCTGGCTGTATCAGCCTTATCTTGTGCTAGATCACCAGGTGTTTCTGACTTAGTGACAATATGGAGTTCCAGAGTGATTTCCAGAACTGAGCTGTATATGCCTGATAAGCTGCCTGTCTGAGGAGCAGAGAAGCTGATGTACACACTTTTTTGGCCAAACTATCCAGTTTCCTGGAAACTTTCTCAGGAGGCTGAGAGGATAAGGGGACTTTGGCCTTGTCACAGGCTACAGCTTTGCCCACCCACTCATGATCAGGATGAGAGGACAGGTACTCAAAGCCCCTGTCCATTCACCTGGTATTTTTTTTCAACTTTTTTGTGAATGCCTGCAGTTGAAGTAGGTGCTGATATGACTCTGTTAGTGGCTTTCTTGAGGGATTTGTGAATGGAAAGAGGCAGCCTCCTTGTGGGGCTAGTCCCATCATATCTATAAATTCCATTTCCTCTTCATCAGTTTCATTGGAGGAAATGTTCAGGGTGTTTACCATGTGCCTTATAAAGGTGTAGTGAGAGGTATAGTCCTCTGAAGGCCTAGGAGGAAAGCCAAATTCTTGCTCAAGCGAAGCACCTGGCTCCAAGGATTCTTCTTCCTCCTCACCTTTATAATACATTTTAGCTTCCTTCTCCACATGCATTAGGAATGGAAACGGAGCCTGGGAGGGGCAGGCATAGCTTGGAAAGCCTGGAAAAAATTGTCATGTCTTTGTCATGTACTCTGCTGAGGGCATTTATTTTAAGTCAACTGCTCGCCCCTTTCATTTGTCAGCAACAGGAATAGAGACATGTTTTTTTTTTAGTTTTGTCTTAGCAGAAACCATTTCCAGTGTCTGCTCAGAGGGTCTATTATTTTTACTGGTTCCCACTTTCAGATATTCTGGTTTCTGTACGATCTTTTGCAGCTTTATCTTTCTTTTCCGTCCTCTTTGACAGGGACTGCCACTTACTTTGAGGGGCAGGTCCCTCATGTGAGCCTTTTGGTGATACAGAGGCAGACAGAGAAGCCATAAAGTCTTCTAATTTTTTAGCCCTTTCGAGTTTTATGGCAAAAAAAAGTTCACAATTCATAAATATGTGGTCTGGACCTAGGCACATTAAACAAAGCTTGTGGCAGTCTTCCTTTGTCAGGAGATGAAAACAAATAGTACAGTTCCTAAACCCTATAGGTCCTGTTTTCTTTTTAGGACTGGAAAACAAAAGAGGGCTGGCTCAAAAAAAACCATGGTGCATCATTTCAAACTTGTTTCAATAAGAGAATAAAAAATGAAACCACACTCGAATCAGGCTCCGATTCCATTCACAATGCATAGAAATGCTCAATAAGTTTTTTTTTTTTTTTAATCATATATTTTCCTCCTTGCTGCGTCACACTACGGCTTGGGACATTCAGCTGCCGGTTCCGCTCGCCCAGAGAGCTGGGTAGCTCAAACTGCACCCAGGAGGATCCGGTATAGGCATCATGCCATCCTGCTGGAGGGCTCCCCCTCTGCCTCTACCAGCCAGGACAGCCCCGGACCCTCCCTGACAAGACTCCCCCAAAGTCCTCCAGATGGCTCGGAGCATGGCCATCAAGCTGCATGGTTATGCCCAGCCATTTTCCTCCGATTAGCCCCTGGAGCATGGACGTGCAATGACGCATGACGTGCCGACATTCACCGTGCTCCCACTATGTTGTCACCTGACACCAGTAGTGCCCTTGGGTGTACCCAGAGGCCGCTACATCATGGTGAGATTACCCAGCCCACCCCAGGACTAGGACAGCAGTCTGCGGATGCTTGATCCCTGTCCTCCCCTGCTGACCCCCGATGGACCGGGCTCGTTCCCGAACCCAGGTCATCGGCGTGGCGTGAGATGTGGCGTCCAGGGTCTCAACCCTCAGCACCACCAGACCGGCCCCAGAATTGCTCAATAAGTTTTATTTAGCAAACGAGGTGAACTAGCAGCCGACCCAGTCACAAATAAGCCCCACTGCTTTGCACAAACCTGCTTTGTCAAGAAGCTAACATGCTCATCATACCACTACCACTTTTAAGTGCGACTCAATTAAAGCAGCACAGGTGCAGCATGGGTGAAATATAGTTTAAAAAAGTATGAGCAAGCAAAAAACAATGATTCATCGGACATAAAGTTAATTGATGTCATATAGCTCACAAAATCAAAGCCATTTCTGTCTGACTCCAGCTGTTTACCGTTCCTGTATAGGGCAACATTATCTTTTTTTAACAATTATGTGCACTATATGTTTCTGGCAGCCTTTGCTCTGTATGACTATGATACACTAATCTGTCTACTGAAATTGTATTTATCCATATGATGTTGTTTTTAGTAATTTGTTTGCCTGTATTGTTACTTCATTGTATGACGTTGAACCTACACAAGAGTCTTCTGACTCATAGGTAATTGTAATCCAAGAATGAAATAAATACAAAATAAATAAAATAAAAATATGCTACTTCGCTCAATGTAATGCAAATCAATACAGCTTCTATTGCACCAAATTTATTTGCAAACCAATAATTATTTATATATATTGCAAAAAACTTTGTTAGTGCCTCAGTTAGGGTCAAAGTGACAAAAGTAGGGAAATGTGACATTAAGGTTTCCAACCCTAACACCCCATTGCCCACTCTGCACAGACCCAGAGGCAGGGGGAGGAGGTTATGGCTTGGAGTCGTGAACCCTAAATGCACAACCCATTCAGCTATGCTGTACCCATGTCACCTAATTTTGCACTGGAACGAGGTGCGCACCAGGGTTCACGGCCCCAAGACACACCCTCCTAAGTGTAATGTGTGATGTGCAAGTTACCACTGGCAGATGCAAACAGAGGAATGTCTTATTGTAAAATCTGTCACAAGGATTAAATTCCAGTCTCATAAAAAGCTACCTATTCTCACAAGGTCCCTTCCTCTGGGACCCCAAAAAACTTTTGTAATCTTTTATAGGAATTGAAAATTTTTGGGGGGGGCCAAAGGAGAGGACCTTGTGAGAATTCTTGTGAAAAGGGAGGGTTACTGGATAAGTACAAATTGGGGGTATGAAAAACAGAGGTCTGAACTACAAGAGTGAAATGGTCCCATATCTGTAATTATTAATGTCTAAGTCAAAAGTGCTCTGTTACAAATAAATGTGTCTTTATTTAATCACCATTTTGTACATACTCTTCCGTTTGCATCTGACTGTACATACTCTCCCATTTGCATCTGCCCCATATGTGTCTATGTGTTTGCTTCATTAAAGTGTAATAGTAGACTTTATGATTGTGATCAGTACAGTTTTATTTTTTTATTTATGTATTGAAATGTTTCAGCAGGAAGGCACACTGAGCAACAGGTTGCTCATCTCCCGGTGTGACCTGGGGGGAAGGGGTACAACAGGGATGAGACATTTTACATTCAAGTTACAAAGATCAACACAGCATACAATTAATTAAGACAGTTGTTACAAACAGTGTTGCATACGTATGTAATTTGTGAGAAAAATTAATAAGTGCAATGGTAATAAGTGAACAAGTGCTGTTGTGAAATAAGGGGTGGAGGAGAGAGAGGATGAGATGACAGACAGTGCAGAGTCGTGTCCCAGAGAGACCCCTTCAGGATGCGAGGAACCCTGCAAGGGGACAGGGGACTGAAGTAGGGATTACACAGGAAGTAAGTGTGATTAACACCTAGGAGGGGAAACAAGGCCTGACCCAAAAAAAGAACCCTTCAGGATGCAATGAATTCTGCAAGGGGACAGGGAAGTTCAGGCGATTATAAACCCTCCAAGGTTAGGCACTGTAATTATAGAGGGAGGGATAGTGAGAGGGAGGGAATGAGAAATAACACCTGGGAGGGAATGAGGCCTGATCCAAGGAACCACCAGGCTGCTGGGGACCTTGCAAGGGGACCTGAAAGGCCACAGATAGGTAGATGGGGAAGAAAAGGCGGCAAGCCTAGGCACTATAGGACCCCTTCAGGATGCTGAGAACTCTGCAAGGGGAGTGTGAAGGCTAGGGAAAAGGGGGAGAAAGTAGGGGATGGGAGAAAGGTATGAGAACCAGCACCTAGGAGGGGGCTACAGTTAGTAGAGTCGATAGAAGCATTGGGTAAATTCTGAAGGTGGACGAACTGTAAGGAGCAAGATGAAGGAAATTAGGGTGGGTCATAACAGGAACAGTTAAGTGCAAGATAGTTGGAGAGGGCAGTGTTGATGGAATAGAGGGAGGAGGAGTGTCAGATTTGAGGAGGTAGAGAGTTCCATATTTTAGGGAAAACGGTGAGAGTACCCAGACTGGTCGGAGAGGGTGGAGCGGCAGGGACAGTTAGTGTGTGAGTGTTGGTAGATCTGATGGAGTGGGAAGGAGGAGGGGTGTTATAAATGAGAGGGAGAGGTGGAAAAGGAGTTCATCCAGCCAGTGTTTAGCGGTGAATTTGCGCAGTGAGAGAGGTGTCTATTTGTAAGAGGGGGAAGGAAAGGGCTCGATAGAGGTCACAGTGGTGGGTGCGAGAGGGAGCATCAAGGGCAAAGCGGCAGGAGTTGAAAAGAGTGTCCAATATTGCCAGGGAGGACCTAGGAGCAGCAGCACAGACTACGTCACAGTAGTCAAAAATGAGGAGGATCATCTTCTAAACAAACTCATGCCTAGCCACAGGAGGGATGCAACTGTGGTTCCTGAACAAGGCACTGAGTTTGTGGCATAATTGTTTCTGGATGGCGTCAATGTGTCCAGAGAAGCTGAGGTGTTGGTCTACCCAAACGAGGTGTCCTCAAGTAAAGTCCCGTGAAGAGTGCGGAAAGTGGGCAGGGAGGGGAGCCTAGAGAGTCTCTGCCTTTTGCCAAAGGTCATGGAGACTGTCTTCTTGGCATTGAGGAATAATTGATGGATTGCAAACCAAAGCTGGATCTTGTTGAAGTCGTGCAGCAAGCTGAATGTAACTTCAGCTGGGCATGAACCATATGCATACAGGACAGTATCATCAGCGTATATGTGTATGGCGGAGGAGGGGGAGCAGACAGATGGCAGGTTGTTAAGGAAGATGGGAGACTAGAAGGAGACCAAGCATGGAGCCCTGAGGGATGCCAGTGCAGATCGGGAGGGGTGGCAAGATGGCATCTGCTATCTCAACAGATTGGGTTCTACCAGTAAGGTAGGCCTTAAACCAGTTAGTGGCAGAAGGGGTTAGACCAGATTAGAGGGAACCAAGGAGAACGGAGTGGGAGACGGTGTCAAAAGCCTTGGCAAGGTCAACAAATATGGCTGAGGTGATTTGGCCATTGTCCATCCCAGAGAGGATGAAGTCAGTGAGCCGAATTTAGCAGGTGGTAATAGAATGTTTTTTTCTGAAGCCAGAATGGAACAAGGTGAAGAAGGAGGTATCAGATAGAAAGGAGGTGAGTTGAGAGAGGACTAGACGTTCTTGTAGTTTGGCTAGGGTAGGGAATAGCGAGATGGGGTGATAGTTGCCAGGGGATGAGGGGTCTCCACCTTTAGGTAGGGGGAGGACCATTGCGTGCTTCCATATGAAAGGGACATCAAAGGCTGCGAAGGAGAGATTTAAGATTAAGGAGAGGGAGTAGGCAATGGCTGGGGCTGAGAGGAAGAGGAGTTTAGGGTCAAGGTCATCTGGGGAAGATCCTTTTGAGGGGTTGATGGCAAGGAGGCATTTAGAGTATCTGTGGCAGAGATAGAAGAGAAGGAGTGGTGTGGGGAAATAGGAAGTGGAGTGTTTTTTTTTTTTGGAGGGGACAGAGGGGCAGCCATGACATTTGAGGGGGGAGGGGTAATTAGGAAGGGACTTTAGCAGTTTAGTTGCACAGGAAGTATAACAGGAGTTAAATTACGGAGCTACAGCATGGGAGTCGGCTACAAGATTGCCACTTACCTTTAGCACTGGGGAAGGGGGGCCGGACTGAGGGGTAAAGAGGGCATGAACCACCTTCCAGAACTTGGAAGGGGAATTTATGTTAGTGAGGAAAGCATATTTGAAGTAATTAGACTTGGCTAGTCTAGTTGCCCTGGTACAGGCGTTTGAGAGCTTACAGTAGTCCGTGAGGTTGCTAGGAAGCTGGGTGGATTTGTGGCACTTCCAGACACGAACTCTGGCCCTAAAACAAGTTTAGAATTCTGGTGTAATCCATGGTAGGTGGTAACCCCTAACCCTGGTTTGTCTGAGAGGGCCAAAGGCATTCCAATTTGCAAGGAGTATTTCTTTGAAGTAGGGTAGAGCCTTATCAACTGAGAGGGAGGCAACTAAGGGAGACCAGTCAGAGAGAGACAGGTTGTGCAGGAGAGGTTCAAGGTCCAGGGATTTGAAGGAGCGAAGTTGCAAGGTTTTATGCGGAGATTTTGATCTATGGATTTTCCTGACAGTGAACACTGGGTTGTGATCACTAAGAGCATCTGGGAGGATGCAAGAGCTAATGACTCTGTAGGGTGGATGGTAAGAGCCCAGTCGATCAGGGAGTAATTTTGTGTCTTATGGTTAGGGCGGGGGGGTTCTGAGATCAACCGTGAGAGGTTCAGGACTCCAACATCATTACATATTTTGGATGTCTTGGGAGACAGACAGTTTAAGTTTAGGTCACCTAAGATGTATAGTTCATCAGGGCTGCGATGGAGGTTATGAGGTTGAGAGCAATAGAGGCCTGGACATTTGGGCGACAGTAAATGCTGGCTATAAAGATGGAGAGGGTGAAGGGCAGAGTTAAATGAACAACCAGTGCATTGTGGGATGCTGGGCTAGTGGATTAATAGAGTCCTGGAGGGAGGTAAGAACATACATGGCAACGCCACTACCTCTACTTGCTCGGTCTTGCTTCAGGAGGGAGTAGCCAGGAATGGAGACCAAGAGATCCGAAACTGTGCTCTTTAGCCAAGTTTCCATGATCAGTATGTTGGGCTTTAGAGTGGCCACCATGGTTTGTAGAAAGTTGATTTTTTGTAACAAACTATGTATATTTTGGATGAAGGATCCTGAAACACTTCGAGAGGCAGCGGGAACAACAGAAGGGGCCACGGTAGATAATGGAGCATTCAGGGCATGAGACTATGACAGATTAAGGTTAGGGTGGATATCTCCGCAGGAGAGCAAGAGGAGAGCTAAGATGAGGAAGTGAAGCTTGGGGCATTTAGAGTTAGATGTTGAGGAACCAGTGAAACTGGCAGGGTAGTGCACATGAGAGTAGGGGAGCAGGAGATGAAGAGCAGCAAAGAAGGGAGGGACAGTTAGTAATGAAGCATGAGGGATAGAGGGAGAATACGACCCTAGTTCAAAGGGTGGAGAGGGAATGATAGCAAGGATATAAGTAGGGGACTGGAGATAGGAAGTTGTAGAAGGCGAGTTATTCGGCATTTGCGAGTACAGACCAATCAGAGGGGTAAGACAAAATACTAGGAGTGGAGAAAGGGGGAGAGAGGAGAGAAGGAGTTTCATGTTGCATGGCATGACATGTGTAACAACAAAAAAAAAAGATGAGAGGAGCAAGGTGAGGGGTGCTAAGTCTAATTGTCTTTAATTAACAGATGCTTAACTAGAGCAAAGGAGAACAACAGGTAGGGATCACTTTAGATAAAGAGTTGTGTCCCTCCAGTGGCAGTACAGTACAACTTGCTAATCAGAAAATGGACACTGGACTGAGGATGCAAATTCAAAAAAAAAATACAAAATAGAGGTATTAGTTACAGCTGAAAGCAGAGCTAGACAAAAGGAGAGAAGTCAGTCTAATCAGTCAGCAAATACAAGGTTTTAGTGTCCAATGAAGGGCCGTCTTCAGCCAGAGCACACCAATCAATTGTGCAACTTAGGATCCGAGCACCTAGCTGAAGAAGTTACCTGGAAAGACTTTGGGGCAGGTGGGCAAAGAAGGTGACTGTGGCCAGCCAGTAGGAATGCTGGAGCCACAGTCATAGCAGTGATGCCCACTCAGGGCAGTCCTGGAAAGACCTTGGGGCAGGTGGGCAGAGATGGTGACTGTGGCCGGCTGATAGGAATGCTGAAGTCACAGTCGTAGCAGTGATGCCCGCTCAGGGAGGTCTAGGAAAGACTTTGGGGCAGGCGGGCAGAGACTGACTGTGGCCAGCTGGTGGGAATGCCAGAGCCACAGTCATAGCAGGGCAGTCCTGGAAAGACACTGGGGCAGGCAGGCAGAGATGGTGACTGTGGCCGGCCAGTAGGAACACCAGAGCCAGTCACTGCAGTGATGCCTGCTCAGGGCAGTCATGAAAAGACTTTGGGGCAGGCGGGCAGAGATGGTGACTATAGCCAGCCGCTAGGAACGTCAGAGTCACAGTCGTAGCAGTGATGCCTGCTCAGGGCAGTCCTGGAAAGACTTTGGGGCAGGCGGGCAGAGATGGTGACTGTGACCAGTGGGTAGGAACGCCAGAGCTACAGTCGTAGCAGTGATGCCTGCTCAGGGCCGTCTTGGAAAGACTTCAGAGCAGGTGGGCAGTGATGGTGACTGTGGCTGGCCCGTAGTAATGCCGGAGCCACAGCTGTAGCAGTGATGCCCACTCAGGGCAGTCCTGAAAAGACTTCAGGGCAGGTGGGCAGAGATGGTGACTGTAGCCAGCCGGTAGGAATGCTGGAGCCACAGTTGTAGCAGTGATGACAGCTCAGGGCAGTCCTGGAAAGACTTTGGGGCAGGCGGGCAGAGACTGTGACTGTGGCCAGCTGGTGGGAATGCCAGAGCCACAGTCATAGCAGGGCAGTCCTGGAAAGACACTGGGGCAGGCAGGCAGAGATGGT
The DNA here is from genome assembly GCA_016271365.2 of Neoceratodus forsteri. Taxonomy (NCBI): domain Eukaryota; kingdom Metazoa; phylum Chordata; order Ceratodontiformes; family Ceratodontidae; genus Neoceratodus; species Neoceratodus forsteri. Next base: position 703,174,013 of record CM028135.1, on the reverse strand, counting down.
GACTGTGGCCGGCCAGTAGGAACACCAGAGCCAGTCACTGCAGTGATGCCTGCTCAGGGCAGTCATGAAAAGACTTTGGGGCAGGCGGGCAGAGATGGTGACTATAGCCAGCCGCTAGGAACGTCAGAGTCACAGTCGTAGCAGTGATGCCTGCTCAGGGCAGTCCTGGAAAGACTTTGGGGCAGGCGGGCAAAGATGGTGACTGTGACCAGTGATAGCAGTGATGCCTGCTCAGGGCCGTCTTGGAAAGACTTCAGAGCAGGTGGGCAGTGATGGTGACTGTGGCTGGCCCGTAGTAATGCCGGAGCCACAGCTGTAGCAGTGATGCCCACTCAGGGCAGTCCTGAAAAGACTTCAGGGCAGGTGGGCAGAGATGGTGACTGTAGCCAGCCGGTAGGAATGCTGGAGCCACAGTTGTAGCAGTGATGACAGCTCAGGGCAGTCCTGGAAAGACTTTGGGGCAGGCGGGCAGAGATGATGACTGTGGCTGGCTGGTAGGAATGACGGAGTCACAGTTGTAGCAGTGATGCCCGCTCAGGGCAGTCCTGGAAAGACTTTGGGGCAGGCGGATAGAGATGCTGACTGTGGCCGGCTGGTAGGAACACCGGAGCCACAGTCCTAGTAGTGATGCCCGCTCAGGGCAGTCCTGGAAGAAAATAAGTCAATCAGCACTCTGTGGGTAACTTGCACACTAGGCATTATACATAGTAGCAGGTAGCTTTTCATGAAATTGGAACTCAATCCTTGTGTCAGATTTTACAATAAGACATTCCTCTGTTTGCATCTCCCGATGAAGGTGAATATGTGCGCTTTTCACTGTAGTGCAATAGCTTTTATGTTTGTGATCTCTATAGTTCTAACAATAAATCAATCAGCTCTTTATGGGTAACTTGCACCTTAAACATTATACTTTGTAACAGGTTGCCATTGATGCATTTGGAGTTCAATCACTGTCCGCACTAGGGATTGTGGAAGGGAGGGAATTGGGGGCGTGGGGAGTTGTGGACAGCGGAGTGAGCAGTGCTCTCCCATAGGGGTGGTTAGGCCTAGAAGACGCCCTGGGGCGAAATGGCCTCTGAAGCATGGTAGTCCCGTTCTCGTTCCCATACCCAAGGGCACCTCCTGTTCTGGAGGGCAAGTGGTTGGGACAACTTGTCATCCTCGTCCAATCCGGGCGCTGTTGTGCAATGCCAGATCTGTCTGCAATAAGACCGGTCTTATTGCGGACTTTGTTGCAAGGGCAGATCTGGCTTGCATTATCGAGACCTGGTTGGATGGGAATGCGGCCCCGTTTTTAGAGGCCGCTGTTCCTGCCAGGTTCTCGGTTATACACCGCCCGAGACTGGATCGCGGGGGAAGGGGGTGGCAGTCTGTTTTAAGACCGAATTGGGCCTAACTGGTGTTCCAGTTGAGGAGGCCAGATCATTTGAGTGCACTGTGGTAGCTGGTGTGGGGTGCAGGATTGCCCTCATTTACCGTCCACCAGGGGATGAGAAGCTTTTCCTGCAGGAAATAGCAGATTTTGCCGCTGACATGGCCTTGGAGTCGCCCAGATTGATGGTGCTGGGTGACTTCAATGCGTGGGTCGACGACGAATCTTCGCTTTTTGGTCAACACTTCCTCCAGGTGATGACATTTCTGGGCTTCACACAGGTTGTTTCCACAGCTACCCACAAAGAAGGTCACTCTCTTGATATGGTTTTCCTCCTGAGGATCGAGGCGTCCGACTTGGTGGTGGAACCAGTCGGTTGGTCTGATCATTACTCAGTTGGGTTCAATTTTGAGGCCCCCTTGGGTAGGTCGGCCCCTGTGGAGCTGGTCAAGTACCGCCCATTGTGGGACGTTGTCCCTGAAGACCTGATGGCGGTTATTGACCTCTCGTTGTTTGATGAGGTGTGCACTGATCCTGAGCAGCTGGTAGTGGCCTATAATGGGGCCATCTCGGCTGCTCTTGATCAGATTACACCAGCCCGTGTTCACCCCCTCCCGTGCCGTCCCGTTGCCCCTTGGTTTGATGGGGCGCTGAGAGGGTTGCAGAGGTTGGGGCATAGGTTGGAGCGTCGTTGGAGGAAGACTGCCTCTGATGCCAACCATCTTATTTTGCTAGAGCATTATAAGCTCTACCAAACAGCAATTTCCCATAAGAAGGCAGAAGTCCTGTCCAGGGAAATTTCTGTCACTCGGAATCGACCAGCTCAGCTCTTCAGAACTGTCGACAGACTGCGCAACCCAGTCTGTCGACAGATCCGTCAAGCTTTCACGCAAAATGATTGCGAGGAGATTGCTCGATTCTTTGTTAATAAGGTGGAAGACATTCAGAGGCAGTGTCCCCGACCTCACTCTAAGGTTGTTGCAGTTGATCAATGTTTTGTCGCAGAGCCCGGAGTTTCCTGCAGTTCCTTTAATCTACCGGATTTCGTAGACACTATGAGGATTGTCCGTGAGATGCACCCAACATGCTGTAGTTTGGATCCAGGCCCTACTTCCCTGATTATGGGTTGTAGTGAGACTATCGGCCTGGTCCTTGCTCGGATTATCCAGTGCTTTTTAGAGACGGGAGTTTTCCCTAGCTCTCTGAAGGAAGGGGTGGTGACTCCCCTTCTGAAGAAAGCATCTTTAGACCTGGATGACCTAGCAAACTACCACCCAATCTCTAACCTCCCTTTTGTGAGGGAGGTTATTGAGAAAGTTGTGTCGGCACAATTGGATAACCATTTGACCATCCATAGTTTATACGAACCTCTCCAGTCTGGTTTTCGTAAGAGGCATAGCACCGACTGCTCTGGTTCGGGTGCTCAATGATCTCCTGATGGCGAGAGATCGGAGACACCACTCTATTCTGGTTCTCCTTGATCTGTCATCAGCTTTTGATACTGTGGATCACGGGGTTTTGCTTGAACGCCTGAGGTCCATTTGTGGACTATCGGGCGTGGTCCTCAGATGGTTTTCATCTTACCTCGAGGGGAGAACGCAGAGAGTGGTCTTGGGTTTGCATTCATCCGGGCCTTCTTCTGTTTTGTGGGTACTTCAGGTTCAAAGCTTCCCCATGTTATTCGCAGTATATATGCTACCCCTCGGAGACACTGTAAGATGGTTTGAGCTGAGGTTTCACTGCTACGCTGATGATACCCAACTCTACCTGTCTTTTGCACCTGACCAGGCTAGTGCTATCTCGGTGCTGAATAACTGCCTCGCTGATATCCAAGACTGGATGAATACCAGAGGTTTGAAGTTGAATCCAGGAAAGTCTGAGGTTATGGTGGTGGACCCCGGTCGCAGGATTGAGGGTTTGGGCCGGGGTCCCCCTCTGGATTAATTCTGGGGGTAGACCAGATCCCTACCTCTGAACGGGTGCATAACCTGGGTGTGGCGCTTGACACTGGTCTGACCCTTCATTATCAGGTGTCTGCAGTTGTCAAGACTGCATTTTTTCATCTTAGAAACATCGCCAGGATTAGGCACCTGGTTCCACCTTGTGACTTGCCGGTTTTGGTCCACGCCTTTGTGACATCTCGTCTTGATTACTGTAACTCCCTTTACCTAGGGCTTGCTGGGGTTGATATCCACCGCTTGCAGCTAGTGCAGAATGCAGCAGCACGTTTGTTGACTGGGGCTTCAAGAAGGTCTCATATTATCCCAGTGCTGCGCACTCTGCACTGGCTGCCAATACAGTGACGGATCACCTTTAAAGTGGGTCTTTTGACCTACAAAGTCCTACACGGTCTTGGTCCTGACTACTTGAAAGAGCTTCTGGTGCCCTACACCCCTCTGAGACAGCTCCGCTCGGCTGACGAGGGGTTGCTGGAGATTCCGAGGGTAAATCTGAAGTCCTCTGGAACCCGTGCCTTTGGTTTTGTGGCTCCTACCCTCTGGAATTCTCTGCCCCGTCAGCTCCAAGAGAGTACGACGGTGGAAAGTTTTAAGAGGGCCCTAAAGTCCTTTTTATGGGATAAGGCATTTCCTGTTATACTGTAATTGGTTATTTTAATCTTGTAATATTTGCTGTGTTGTTTTATTGTATGCATTGATTATGCTGGTGTATTCATGTTTTATGTACAGCGCCTTGAAAATCTGAAAGGCGCTTAACTAAATAAATTTTATTATTATTATTAGACTGTATAATAAGACAGTGGATTAGTTGTATTTATATAAATATTTTATTCCTTGCATCTCCTGCATATATGTAGTACTAAGAAATATGCATTGCTCCTTCAATATCTTGCGTAATTTTTATGTTTGCTTGTCCATGCAGTACACAAGAAACTTATTGAGGTTAGTAGAGCATTGCAGAGGTGTGGCAGTGTTTAGCCAATCCAGTGAATGCTTTCAGGGGCGCGTCCCTCAGCCACCAATCAACAGGGAAGCAGACAATAACAGCAGTTTCAGAGCGAGCGCCAGACTTGAAAGAAATCTGGCACTCTAATCAGGACAGTTTTATCCCTGATTGTAGTGGCAGCACCCAATCAGGCACACAATGGCAGAGAAGACTCCAGCCATGCGCATTACAGTGCACGGTAATGCACATGGCTGGAGCTACAAGCAACCCGTTTGCTCAGTGTGCCTTTCATGATGAAGCATATCAATAAATAAAGTAAATTAAACAGATGGATTGAAAACTGACTAGTTGGATGCACCTAGAGAGTAGTGGTCGGTGGGGAGCTTTCGAACCCTAGAGAGGTCAGTAGTGGGGTACCGCAGGGCTCGGTCCTGGGTCCGATACTGTTTAATGCCTACATATCGGACATCAGGGAGGGTATAGGGTGTGAAACGAATCTATTTGCTGATGACTCCAAGATGGAAGCAGTAGCTGAGGGGGAAGAGGGTAGGTTGGCCCTGCAAGGGGACCTGGACACCCTGGAAAGCTGGGCTCACACATGGAAATTCAATTTCAATATCACCAAGTGCAAGGTGTTACATCTTGGGTGGGGAAACCCTAAACACAGGTACACCCTGGGAGGGGAGGCGTTGGAGACTTCAAAGGGGAAAAAGACCTAGGGGTCATGGTGGATGCATGTATGAATAATTCTGAGCAGTTCAGGACAGCGGCTAGCAAGGCAAACAGGATGTTGGGATGCATCGTAAGGGGGATCACCTCTAGGAGCAGGGAAGTGATTCTGCCACTGTACAATGGACTGGTTAGACCACACCTTGAGTACTGTGTACAGTACTGGAGACTACACTTGAAGAGGGACATACAGCACCTGGAGAGGGTACAGAGAGGGCTAGGGGATTTGATGTATGAGGACAGACTTGAGAAGCTCTGCCTGTTTTCACTGGAGGAGAGAAGAGACAGGGGGGACATGACTAAGGTCTTCAAGTACCTCAAGGGAATAAATAGGGTAAACATGGAGAGGATCTTTAGACTAAAGCAGGGAGGTATCACCAGAGGGCATGGTTTGAAGTTGGAAGGTGGAAGGGTGAGGGGGGGAAAGAGGAGGGGGTTTTTCACTGAGAGGGTGGTGGACCCTTGGAATGCACTGTCTGGCAAGCTGGTTCAGAGATCCACAGTGGAGGACTTCAAGAGAGGGTGGGACAGAAACAGAAAGTAGAAGTATCAGATGATGGCCTGGCCCAGGGGGGTGGGGATGGATGATAGGGATTTCTGGAACACAAGGTAGGGGAGCCCTCGGCACCCAACTAGGGATCTGAGGTTCGAGCAGACTCGATAGACCGTAAGACCTAATCTGCTGGCAATTAGTATGTTAGTATAATAAATGAGCCGCACCTCGGCTTTGAAGATTGGCAGCTCCTGCTGCCCACCACACAGTCTCCCGAAAGCTGACATCGGGGTGGCCAATCCCCATGTCAGCATGCCCCCCATTCCACTACTGAGGCACACTGGGAGCCCACCCTAGTGTGCCCAGATAAATGTTTTTTTTTTTTAGTTTCCAACACCAGGATCCTCACTCCTGGTGTTGGATGCCCCCCCCAATCTTTCATTGCTGATGGGGGTGCCATATCCCCCTGTAGGCATCATGTAAGCCCACCCCTCCCCAACTCATGTGACATACTGGAAGCCTACCCCAGTGTGCAGTAATAATTCTTAAATCTTTCTGACACCAGGATGCCATCCCTTCCAATGTCAGATGCCCTTCCCCCAAGCCTGTTCTTTCTAAGCCGACACTGGGGTGCCCAATCCCCAAGTCGGCTTGTGCCCCCACAGACACACACATTAGTTTGGCACACTGGGAGCCTACCCCAGTGTGCCTAAAAAATAAATATTTACCTGTAAATAAAGAAAACCATCCCCAGCATCTTTTTTTTGTTGTTTACCTGTAAAAAAGAAAGTCCCTCGTCGTCTCCCCAAGCCCCCCTCCCCATCTCCACCCCCCTCTGTGCATCCCACCTCCCATCACTCCATACTTACCTCCGGAGGTCCGGCACTGTGATCTTCTCTGGACCAGGGCATGCTGCACTCTTCCAAGCCAAACTCCAAACTGAGGAACCAAAGTAAACTGTATAATTGGAGTCAATGAGGATTTCAATTTAGGTTGATATCTTAGCCATTTTAAGGAATTTTGGCTCCAAAATTTCAACATGGGATTCTTGGGACCCACCTCATGAACACTATGATTGTCATCTCGTTTCTCGTCCTGAAAGGTGATCTCACAGTCGTTGCACGGAATCACCTTTTGGGACTGATTAACAAAACGACAGCGCCACCGTTCATGAGGTGGGGTCCCAAAAAGCCCATGTTGCACATTTGGTAAAAAAATTCCAAAACATTACTGCATTACGAGCGTGCGTTGCGCAGTTTCTATGCATGCTCGTAACTTCACCAATATTTAACATTTTCACTCCAGATTTTCAACATTGCCATTGTTTCAAATCTCCTTATGAACAGTATGGCTGTTGTTTTTCATATTATTCCCGAAACATGTTTTCACACCTGTGGCGCAAAATGGTGCAGTTACTGTGTGAAATCAACTTTCTGGCACAAGGGGGCTTTGTCGTAGCTGCGTCTGGATCTGACACAGGCTGCGACAGAAAACAGCAAATGACACAAGTTGTGGCACAAGTCACTCCTTGCATCAAAGTCTTTTGACGGAAGTCCCTTGCATCATCTACCTGTATTGAAAATCAGGCCCCACATCTCAGAAAAGAAATAGACAAGGTAGTGGCTGTCCAGAGGAGGACAACTAAAATGGTGTAGGGACTGCATCATAAGCCCTATGAGGAGAGAATGGGGATCTCAATATGTATACCCTGGAAGTGAGAAAAGGAAGAGAGGGGACATGATATAAAATGCATCAAGAAGGTGAATAATATGAAAGGAGAAAATTTTCCAGAAGAGAATGTGCATGAGAATAAGGGGGTATGATACATAGATACATAGATAAATAGATACATAGACAATGTCGGCAGATAAGGGCCTATGGCCCACCCAGTCTGCCCATTTGAGCTTGTAAGTTCAGTTTGTTTTCCTAGAAGTCTGTTGCCCCTTACCCCTGACCTCCAGAATTCCTTTATGTCTATCCCATGCATTCTTAAATCCCGTGATTGTTTCAGCCCCCACCACTTCCTCTGGCAGGGTGTTCCACTTGTCCACCACCCGTTCTGTGAAGAAATTCTTTCTCATGTTTCCTCTGAATGGTCCTCCCTCCAACTTCATCCCATGCCCTCTAGTCCTGGAACAGCTTTTTCGCTTAAAATAGTGTTTTCCTGCACCATGTTCCTCCTGTAAGATACTTGTATGTCTCTATCATATCCCCTCTCTCCTCCTCTCCTCCAGGAATTACATGTTCAGTTCCTTCAACCTGTCTTCATAGGACTTGTGATGCAATCCATGCACCATCTTTGTTGCCCTCCTCTGAACCTTCTCTACCTGTCTATGTCCTTACGTAGGTATGGTCTCAGAACTGTACACTGTACTCCAGGTGGGGCCTCACTAGTGTCTTATATGGCGGATTATGACCTCCCTTTTCCTGCTGGTGATGCCCCTGCCCTACATCCCAGCATCCTATTTGCTTTACCTGCTGCCTTGTCACACTGTTTCCCTACCTTGAGGTCATCAGAGATGACAACCCCAAGATCCCTTTCCTGCTTGGTATGCTATATCCTCACCCCCAACTGATATATTGTGCCAGGGTTTTGTGCCCCATATGCATTATCTTGCACTTCTTTGCATTGAATTTCAACTGCCAAACCCCTGACCATTCTTCAAGTTTCTGCAGGTCACTTCTCATTCTGTCTACACCCTCTGTGTGTCTACTCTGTTACAGAGCTTTGTGTCATCAGCAAACAGTGAAATTCTGCCTTCTAGGTCCTGCGTATGACACTGATGAAGATGTTGAATAGGACCGGTCCCAGCACTGATCCCTGTGGTACCCCACTGGTCACTCTTCCCCTATGGAGTGACAGCCATTTACCACCACCCTCTGTGTCCTACCACCCAGCCAGTTACCTACCCACCACACTACTGTCCTGCCCACACCCATATTCCCCAGTTTGTAATAGTCTTCTATGTGGCACAGTGTCAAAGGCCTTGCAGAAGTCCAGATAGGCCATGTCCACTGCCCTCCCTGATCCACCTCCCTAGTCACCCAGTCAAAAATTCAACGAGGTTGGTCTGACATGACCTCCCCTGGTGAAACCATGCTGCCTTGGGTCCTGTAGTCCATTGACAACCAGATGTTCCACCAATCTCTCCTTCAGTAGTGCTTCCATGATCTTCCCACTACCGAGGTGAGGCTGACTGGTCTGTAGTTCCCTGCTTCCTCTTCGCTTCCCACTTTTGTATAAGGGGACTACATCTGCTGTCCTCCAGTCTTTGGGTACCTCCCCTGTTTCCAGTGATCGGCTAAACAGGATAGCCAGAGGTTCAGCCACCACCTCTCTTAGTTCTTTAAGGACCCTGGGGTGCACCCCATCTGGCCCCATTGCTTTATCAACTCTTATTACTTCCAGTTCCTTCAGGACCCTTTCTCGTGTAAAGGGACTTGTGTCCATTTCTGCACCATTCTCACCCCTTGTACTCCTTCAGACCCATTACCCTCCTCCTCTTCAGTAAAGACTAAGCAAAAATACCTGTTCAATATGTCAGCTTTACTGTTGTCATCCTCCACGCAGCCCCCATCCTCCCCCTTCAGTCTCACTATCCCTCCCTTTGTCTTTCTTTTTTCACTTATGTACCTGTAAAAGGTTTTGTCCCCTCTACCCACTGATTTTGCAATGTGTTCTTCTGTCTGAGCTTTGGCTTCCTTACTGACCTCCTGCCTCCTTTGCTTCTCCTGGTACTTCTCCCTATCCCCTTCTGCTGTGTCTTTTGTATTGCCTGAATGCAATCTTTTTGGCTTTCACTTTCTTGCTACCTCTTTGGAAACCATAATGGTCTCCTCTTCCTTTTCTCTTGCTAACCTGCTTAATGCATAATTCTGTTGTTCTTGTAATCCCCATTTTAAATACTGCCCACTGTTCCTCAACCCCGATTCCTGTCCCATTCCCTTAATGCCTCTTTCAAGTATCTCCCATTTTCCCAATGTCTGCCCCCTAAAATCCAGGATCGTGTTTTTGTGTGGTTTGGTTCTGCTCTTTCTGTGATTTCAAACCACAATGACTGGTGGTCACTGTTTCCCAGGTGCTCCCCACTGTTACCCCATCACACTGTCCCTGTTTGTGAGCACAAGGTCCAGTATTGCCTTCTGCGAGTTGGTTCCATGACCAGTTGCTTGAGGAAGGCACCTGAAGGAGTCCAGGATAAATCTGCTCCTAGTTGATGCTGCTGCTGAGATGCTCCAGTCCACATCTGGAACATTGAAGTCTCCAACCAGTACTACCTCACCCTTGTCTGCCATCCTTTGGATGGCTAGCATCACCTCCCTAACTGTTTCTTCCTCCTGGGCTGATGGTCTATAGACCACACCTGTGCGGATGGTTGTCCCCATTTTCCTTTCCAGCTTAACCCACAGTATCTCTCCCCCATTTTGTTCCTCCTGGATCTCTGTGGCCCTTATGTCATTTTTCACATACAGTGCCACTCCTCCTCCCTTCCTGCCTACTCTGTCTCTTCTGAAGATGTTGTAGCCAGGTATGGCCATCTCCCAGTCGTGGTTATCATTACACCAGGTTTCAGTGATGGCCAATGTCCAGGTCTGACTGTACCATGACAGCCTCCAGATCTTCCATCTTGTTGCTAAGGCTCCTGGCATTTGCACACATGGCTTCCATGATTTGACCTCCCTAGACTGTTTCACTGTTTTACTCCAGCCCCTTCCTTGGTTGTCATTTATCCCTGCTTCTCCTTGCTGTCTGCCCTTCTGCTGAATTTTGCCCCTTTTCTGCTTATCCACCTCTTGGGCACTAATCTCCATCTTCTGCACACTGCTTTGCAGAGATAGCCACTCCTCTGGTTCGCTGGTTCCACTGCTAGCTGTGGGGGGTGAGCAAGTAGGTACCCTCCTTGCTGGCCTGCCACCCCCCTTTGCTAGTTTAAATGCTTGTCAATGTAGCATTTAAACTTATCATTGAGTGCTTGATTCCTCCAGGATGGATGCAGGCCGCCAGGCTTGAACAAACCTCCATCCTCCAGGTGGGTCCCCAGTCACCAATGAATCCAAACCCTTCCTCACAGCACCAGTTCTTCAACCATGAGTTAAAGTTCCTGGTGCATGCACTCTATGTCTCCTTGCCTCTCACAGGTAGTACTTCTGAGAAAGTGACAGAAGTAGCTACTTGCTTGAGACCCCACCCCAGTTTCCTAAACTCTTCCTGAACTTCCTTTGGCTCCCCATTTGCCAGGTCATTAGTACCTAGGTGGATAATGACATCCAGCTCACCCTCCCGTCTTGCCTTCCCAGTGAACCCCAGGATCTTCCTTCCATCTCTCCATGCCGTGGCACCTGGTAGGCACCTCACCTCCCTGTCCTCCCCCTCCTGTGTTCCTAGCTGGATCCCTCTATGATGGAGTCCCCACCAGGATTTCTTCCTCCTCCTCTGGGGTCCACTGCTTTCCCGCTGAGGTCACCTCCTTGGCTAACCTCCACATCCTTTCCTTCCACTTCTTTGGGTACCTCTATTTGGTTGTCCTCATCTGCCAGTGTGGCATATGAGTTCTTGAGTGGAATAGGATCTGGGATGTGCCTCTGCCTGACTGCTCTAACCCTCCCTGAGCCCACTGTCATCCAAGTGCTCCTTGTTCTCGGCATCCTTTGAGGCAGTTGCATTGGACTGGGTGGTCCCTGGATAGGGGTGATGGTACTCCTGACCCAGTTTACTTCCGCTCTGAGTCTGGCTACCTCATCCCGCAGTCCAGAGAGATGCATGCAGATAAGGCAGCACCTCAGTGTCCAGAAGGTCTGCCTGAATATGGCTGCCCCACAGCCACTGCATTGCACCACTCCCCACATTATACTGCAATTCCACTACTTGTCTGCTACTGAAGCTCTCCTAGTTCCCTTTTTATTAATTTACTGTACTAAAAATCCTGCCACTGATCCTCAGATAATTTTTTTTTTTTAAAGAAAAAGAAACCAATAAATAAATAAATGAGTCAAAACGCTTGTCGTGCTGAGGGTGGGCTTCTTCCTCCTTATGCCCCTCCTACTTCACACCCCTTACTATACCCTCTGTTTAGCTCCTGTCAATCAGATTTAACAGGGCATATAATTAAGAGTTGGGGGAAGGGGGGGCGAAAATTTGCAGCAATTAAAGACAGCACAGAATTACACCACCACTATGTTTTAAATTCTCAACAGCCCAAAAACAATTATAAGTAAAGACAACAAAGAAAGTATAGTGTCACTAAAAGCCCACAATCTAAGTTTAAAAGAAAAATAGCAATTACCAGTTACTCTAAAGCACTGAATTGAATACGTTTCCTTCCTTCCCCTTCTGGCTTCTTCTGAGAAAATAAAAATCTGCTTGCTACTTTAACTCTGACTAAGCCCCACCTCCAGTTATCACGTAGCTGAGGTCAGAGGCCAGACAATTAACACCCTTCACCCAACTACAGAGCAGTCAGACAAGCCAAGATAAAATTTGTAGCAATTAAAGACAGCACAGAATTACACCACCACTAAGTTTTAAATTCTCAACAGCCCAAAAACAATTATAAGTAAAGACAACAAAGAAAGTATAGTGTCACTAAAAGCCCACAATCTAAGTTTAAAAGAAAAATAGCAATTACCAGTTACTCTAAAGCACTGAATTGAATATGTTTCCTTCCTTCCCCTTCTGGCTTCTTCTGAGAAAATAAAAATCTGCTTGCTACTTTAACTCTGACTAAGCCCCAGCTCCAGTTATCATGTAGCTGAGGTCAGAGGCCAGACAATTAACACCCTTCACCCAACTACAGGGCAGTCAGACAGGCCAAGATAAAATTTGCAGCAATTAAAGACAGCACAGAATTACACCACCACTATGTTTTAAATTCTCAACAGCCCAAAAACAATTATCAGTAAAGACAACAGAGAAAGTATAGTGTCACTAAAAGCTCACAATCTAAGTTTAAAAGAAAAATAGCAATTACCAGTTACTCTAAAGCACTGAATTGAATATGTTTCCTTCCTTCCCCTTCTGGCTTCTTCTCTTCTATGCAATGAAGATGGAAGGGTGGAAATTTAAGAGCGATGTGAGGAAGTACTTCATCACAGAAAGAATAGTGGACCTTTGGAACCATCTTCTAGCAGAGGTGATAGCGGCAAAAACAGTGGCGGGCTTCAAGCATGCATGGGATAGGCATGAAAGAATCATGGTAGGAAAGTGGTGGGATAGCTGGAGATTAGGTAGGAACTGCGATGACAGTATAGGCAGATGCAAAATGGGCAGACTGGATGGGCCCACATGGTCCTTTTCTGATGACAAATTCTATGTTTCCACATTCCAAGCAATGGAAAATGTTAACACTGGTATTTTGATAACCTGAACACTGATAACAAACATCTGCATGATGGCTGCACTCTACAATTAGTGCTAGGTTAGACAGTCATGGCAACTACAGTACCAGCAGTCTCCATACAGTAAACAAATCCTGAGGTACACTAAAGTCAGGGACACAGCAGCTTCCCCTGACGAAGGAAGGGTTCATTTCACAAATGTTTAACTTATTTACCCTGAAAAGTCCATTTAGTCTGACATGCAACTGTGAGGTTCTATGTTTACCCAATTACACAACCAAAAAGACGAAAGCACAGGGTACTGATTTCAGATCTATACCATTTTCCAATTTTTCACTTTCAAAAAGCATCTTAACACTAATCATTTTTATGTTTTTATGCTCCACCGCCCCCCAAAAAATTAAAATAAATTTACCAAGCTGTACCATAGCCACAGACAGTATGCATGCCATTTTTCAGTTCCCTCGCTTAAAAGTTGACTGAGCTACATTTAAATGTCTAAAAATCACAATTTAATATTAAAATGTCTACTCAGTTCTAACTACAGTGGTGATACAGAACCACAATAATTTTATAATGGTAAACCATAAAACAATCTTGGTCAATTCCATGTTAAAACAATTTGTAACAGTAAATAAAAGTGAATTTAAAAATGAGTCCTACCGTAGAACAGCAGATGCCAAGATGTATTAATTGCTGAAATTATTAATTGCCTATTAAAGTCACTAAATGAATGCAGTCATCTACTACGGAATAACATTTTAAAATTTACTACCCTGCTACTATGCAGTAAAAGCAGTGCTTGATACCTCATAAAAAATACTTTAGCATGGTCAGATGAAACATAAACCAGGGCAATAAGTCTAGCATGCTACTGCCAATTTTAGATTAGCATAAAATATGACCACACACTGTCAGCATAGGCACTTAACACTGCAACTCTTGACTACTCCCCTTCCAGACTTACTGACTGCTCTTACTTTTAAGCAGTAGCCTAATCATGTGACCTTATTAAATAAACCGAATAGTACAACACAACTTGTTTATCACTCAGACCCCATCTACAGTGGATGTAGAAGAAATGTGATTAAATCCACATGGTTAAAAAAAGGTGTGAAATAGTTCAAAAGTAAATGTTTACATGCCTAAACTGCACTTGTTGGATAAAACCAGGAATAATTTGTCTTAATGTAATGTCTGCCTAGTAAGCAATGTACAATTTGTCTTTAACATGTCTTAATGTACAATAATGTTTGCCTAGTAAGCAATGTACAATTTGTCTATAACATGTCTTAATGTACAGTAATGTTTGCCTAGTAAGTAATGTACAAATTGTCTTTAAGCTATGTATGTACTGTATGTACTGATGTGGAGCCTTTGCAAAGGAGTCATTGACTCAAAGGATTGTAATTCCAAAATTTGAATAAATAAATAAAAAAATGTAACAGCAGACGGTTGCTGCAGGGAAGAACTGGCCAGCTGAACTCTTTATCACTGTGGATAGATTGTTAAACACAACCTGTCTTCAGTGTGGATAAGTACAGTATTTTCAACACAAGTGTCGGGAGTCCAATCGGTTCTTCCTTGACAAGCTATCCTCCATTAGTCCTGGGAATGAACAATTAAAAGAAATGTTATGTTCTGAATGAAGCAGACTAGCCTGCTACATTACATGCCATGTAGCTAATACTGAAGGGTCATTCCATGACTAATTGAACTGTGAAAATGGTTTCTGTTTGCCCACAACAATCAATACTTAGATATAACAGTAGTCCAAAAACAAGAAAGGTAACATGATCACTAGTGTCCTGATATTCCCCAGGAGAACAAAACGACAGGTAAATTCCTGTCTGCATATTGCATCACTTTTTCAATGCCTTTTCAAACTGAAACACTTCTGTACTATCGTATTTACAAAAAGTGAAGAAGACCGAATACTGCCCACTAATACTGTTAAGAGCATCTCCGTGCTTATCTCCCCAGGTTCGATCTGTAATTAGAGGCTGAGTGTCCATGATTGTAATCAGTGGTTGAGGTGGATACACACTAATTAAGAAATTACAAATCATGTCTCAATAACAAGCTATTCTTGCACTTGCACTGCAGATTGAAATTCAGCCATTTGCAGAAAAAAATGTAGCTAACACCCCCTCTTACACATAGTTTTGTATTTTAACTCACCCAGCATTTCTCGTCTCTTCTGTTCTTGCCTCATTTCCACCAGTGTGTGCACTGTCCATTTCAAAAGCAGCTTTCCAAGTGTACGCATACACACACATGCACATACAAACAGTATATCTGCACTATGCGAGAGGAAAGCTGATTGATAGATAGATAGACAGACAGACAGACAGACTGATTTTTATTTATTTGACTCCCAATCCTGGAGGCTCTGGGTGACGTATTACATCACAATTTACACAACTGTATATGCAGATACATAAGCAGGCAAAGTAAAACAGTTAAAATTCAATAAAGATTTAAAATTCAGTATGGGATTAAAAAATCTCTTCAGGAAAGGCCAAGCTAAACAAGTGGGTCTTTAGGCCCCTCCAAAACACCTCCACCATAGATGCCTCCCTCAAAGGTCTTGGTAGCGAGTTCCAGAGGACCAGGCCAGCCAATCTAAATGAATGGTCGCTCAAGGTTTTCGGCCTGGTCCTCGGAACCTCCAAGAGGCCCATGGTGCAGGAACAAAGGGAGCGGGCCACAATGGCAGGAGTAAGGAGGTCTGTCAGGTAGCCTTGGACTGATCTGTATAGGGCCTTATAGGTGAGCAAGCCCACCTTGAAGAGAATCCTAAACCTGACTGGCAGCGAATGCAGACCCTGCAAGACCAAGGTCACATGACAGGCTCTTGACAGCCCCATCAGCAGCCTGGCCACTGCATTCTGCACTAGCTGCAGCCGGTGAAGGTTCCCTCCAGTGACCCTGAGGTACAGAACATTACAGCAGTCGAGCATGGATGTTACAAGGGCATGCACCAGTGATGACAGGTCTTCAGGTGAAATTAGGGGTTTAATCCGGGCAATGTTCCTCTAATGGTAAAATTTACATTTGACAATAGCCGACAACTGAGCTTCAAATGTCAGCTCGTCTTCAAGGACAACGCCCAGATTTCTCATTCTAGAGGATGCCATCATCAGGGTCGAGACCAGGACCAAAGCTGTCGTCACCATGGAAGCAACCCCATCACATCCATGATCCAATTCAATCACCAGCACCTCCATCTTGTCCAGGTTAAGTCTTAGACAGTTAGTGTTCATCCAGTCCTAGACCTCAGTAAGGCATTTATTTAGCACTTTGACAGCATCGTTTGTCCCCGGTACAAAAAACATACAGAGCCGAGTATCATCTGCATAGCAGTGGAAACGTAGACTGTACTGTCTGATGAGCCTCCCAGGGGCAGCATGTATACCATGAACAGCATCAGTGACAGGATCAAGCCTTAAGGAACTACACAGGTTAGGGGAAGTGGGGAGAAGGAGAAATCCCTCATCACTACCCTCTACCTCCTGACCGAGAGAAAGGATTTGAACCAGTTGATGACAGTACAGGTAAGTTTACAATACTCTCTAAGGTGATCCAGCAACATGATGTGGTCCACAGTATCAAATGCTGATGACAGATCGAGGAGAATGAGAATTGACTGTTCCCTTCGATCTCTTGCCCTGAGAAGGTCATTATGTACCTGGACTAATGCCGTCTCTGTGCTGTGCCTTGACCTAAATCCAGACTGGAATGGCTCATAGAAGTCAAAGGCCTCCAGGTGTTCCTAGAGCTGCAGACCCCACTATCTTCTCAACAAACTTCCCTAAAAATGGGAAGTTGAAGATAGGTCTATAATTCGCCAGGAAGCCAGGGTCGAGAGATGTTTCTTTCAGAAGAGGCTTCACCAATACCTCCTTCAAGACATCAGGAAAGATCCCCTCCAAAAGTGAGCACCTAACAATCCTGGTGAACAATGGACCAATGACCTTGATGCAGCCCACTAGGAGACGAGTCGGGCCAGGTCAGGTTCAAGGTGGGCCAAGAACAACTGGTCTTGTAGACCTCGGCCACTCCACCAGCTAAACTTATACATTACATGGAGTAAATAAATCTGCTTTTACTAAATTAAAGCATAATGAGCAATTAAGCCAAAAAGCAGAAAAACTGAAACCATTTGTGATGTGATGTCCATACCTGTTAAACCCTCTCTTTAAGACATGATCATACATCACATATTTTTATAATGCATTCTTTGACTGTGCCTATATAACTCAGCCACATAAAACTTTAATTGCATCACCATGTGAGCAGCTCATTTTGCTGCTTAAATTGTGTACATAATCCCTGGTGGAATAACTCCCCCCACCAAACACACACACACACACAAATAAACCAACACTAACCACCATCTCTCTCTCTCTCTCTCTCTCTAGTGTGTGTATAGGCTTGATACTGGGCAATATTTTGTAACTATTAAAATATCACAACCCTAATTAATGAAAGACAGTGGCTTTGTCTGCAAATAAATTTCCTATAACAAATAAAATCATAATACAGAAAATGACATAAAACATAAAAGCTCTCATGCAGAACTTCTCCCAAGCCTTGGTTATTCCATGCTCGCACTGAATAAAAAACAACAGCTTAGCAAGACCTCCTCCCTCAAACACAACAGAATTAATGAGGAGTGATACATTCTTGAAAATGTTGCAGTCCCTTCAGGGCAAGCATTTAATTTAAACATGCTGTCTGCTGAGTCTATCCACGAATCTCAGACTAGAGCAGTGATCAGTCTTGTTCACTTTTTTTGAATAACGTAATACAGAAGTGCGTTCCAATCTAAACAGGCACTGAAATGGAATACAAAACGCAGACAGAAATATACCTGTCTTTTTTTTCTACTAGAAGTATCAGAGCACTAGCAATCATGCTACAGTACCTATCTTGTGAAAGTATGTTCCATTCTGAAAAGGTATTGAAAAGGGATGCAATATGCGCATAGAAATGTATCTTTTTTTTCTCCTGGGGAATATCAGGACACTAGCGATCATGTTACAGTGTATGCTGATACAACAGCGTCATTTTGACAGCGAAGTACATTACAGTGCCAATTCGATGTTGCCGCTGTAATGTACCACAGGACCTTGGCTCTCTGAGTCTTGCACCTACTCCCTGAATCAACTCCGACTCGGAGTTGATTATATTAAAATACGGTGGGTGCAGGGGGCAGAGCTCCCCGCATGACGGGGTTCAGGGGGCAAAGCCCCCTTAAAAAAACAAACATTTTACTTGACAGCTTTATGCCAACTGCAACTCAGCTGACATAAAGCTGTCGCTGTAACACCGGTCAACAAAATTTTTGTTGAACTGGCATCGTAGATCCATGTTACAGTACCTATCTTGTTTTCAGCTACTACTATCATGTCTAAGTACGGAGATGTGTGGGCAAATGTAAACCATTTTCATAGTTCAACTAGTTATGGAATGACGGAAGTATTTGCTACATGGCATGTAATAAATATAGTGGACTAGACTGCTTCATTTAGAACATGATGGTTTTTCTGTTTGTTTGTTTTTGATTAATTTAGTGGTCAGACTTCCAGCGGCTCTCCCTCCCCACTAATCTGACTGCAGGGGGAAAGAAAGTAATGCCGGTAAGAACATTTTGTGAAATGGGATACTGGTGACATGCAATGGTTTCTGATTACATTTACTGTTCCAAATAACTACGCAGAAATGTCCGTAAACATACTGTTTAGATGTATGTCGCAAGAATTTTAATCCTTGCATTGTGTGCATTTTCAGTTCCTTGCTAATGTAGCTTGTCAAGCCCTGCAGCATGTTTTGTTTTCTAACAGGTCTTTAGCACGATTACACTGGGTTATCCTAGACTAGGGACACTTGGTAAATTAAACTAGTGGACTTGGTTTGGAAGTAATACTGTACAGTATATTGCACTGGTTCCCTTTTCCTTGGTTGTTGCCTCTGAGTCCATCCTGTACATACATAGACTTAGGCATCTTATTTCTTGTGTAGTGTTGTGCAACTAAACAGAAACAGAAACAAACTGCAAGGTTCTGCTTCCATTCCACTAAACAGCTAAACTGCAATCCAGTGTGACTCGTGTAAGGATTCAAGCCCTGTTTCTTCTAAAAAGCATTTTTAGAGACATTTCTGCTCAGTTAATTGGAACAGTAAATGGGGCCAGTAACCACTGCAGGCTACCAGTATCCCATTTCAACTAAATGTTCTCACTGGCATTACTGTTGTCTTGCATGTTGCTTCACCACAGGACAGAGTGGCTCTCATACTCAGTCCGGGCTCTGCACCAATCCAGGGTGTACAGAATCCAAAGAACCACATACAGAAGCTGTCAGTGGTAGGGCAGCAGGGAGGGGAGGGTCTGATCCATCAGAATGACATTTTTTTTTTTTAGTATTGCACAAAGATTTTAATGTTTATGAGACACGAGTACAATTACAAGCCCATCTTACCTCAGGCACATTCAGTACAACAAGTCATTTTATACAGTAGGTTTTGCCATAAAATACAGGGTTGTGAAACAGCAAAACCGTGCTCAGTAGAAATACAAAGCTATTATGAGCATGTGCATCCAAATTACTTTAATATTATTGCAGTAGCAGCCTCTGTGGCACTAACCAGAATTTGTTTCATTAGGCTGCCAGTTGACTTAGAATGTAGTTATTCAGGACATGTATAGAAGTCTGCGGCACAGTAAAGGAAAACAAGTTTTGCTCTTTAACCTTTTTTCCCCTAAGTTTTAATCTTAATTTTTTTTTTTTAGTTTTGCTTTTATATTCACAATGCTTCTATTTTTTTCTGGGTACCTATTTCATCAGTGCAACAGGCAATTTTTTTTTCATAAACTGTGCTTTCAGATGGTTGAAGGCATTTGGCATAAACAACTCGTGCTTCACATCACACTGTAGCATGTGATTTATGAAACGAACCCCCCACCATTTACTAATAACAGAAACATACTGTAGCAAGAAAAGACAAAAGAAAA
Organism: Neoceratodus forsteri; assembly: GCA_016271365.2. Classification (NCBI taxonomy): domain Eukaryota; kingdom Metazoa; phylum Chordata; order Ceratodontiformes; family Ceratodontidae; genus Neoceratodus; species Neoceratodus forsteri. Next base: position 703,154,162 of record CM028135.1, on the reverse strand, counting down.
TGTGTCCTTGCCAAATCTGATTACTTGTTATTTTTGACCAAGAAAAGCACACTGAGCTGCAAGCTCATTTCTAGGTGAATCCTGTATGGTCGGCTGCACTGACCTGTTATATTTTATTACAAACATATCAATGGGAGAGTGCCTCTTCACAAGAGCACGGACGGGGTAACCCGGGAAATTACAGATTGGTCAGGCTAACCTCGATTGAAGGCAAGCTGTTGCAGGAACAGATGGCAGACTTTGTGGAAGCAAATGTGTCATAGGGCAAGAAGCAGCACAGGTCTGTAGCACAGAGATTTTGCCAAATTAACATCATCAAATCTGAATGTGTCATAAAGGCAGTGGACAGGGGCCAGGCACTGGATAACCTGCCCTTGCTTTAGCAAAGCCTTCCATTCCGTTCCACACAGAAGGCTAAAGAAAAAGCTGGGCGACCTGATGGTGGGGGACAAACAGACTCGGTGGATAGGGAACTGGCTGGGGGCAGGACAAAGAGGGTGGTCATCAATGGGGCACATTCAGAGCCAAGGGGAGTCACATGCGGGGTACTGCAGGGATTGATTCTAGGACAGTTACTCTTCAATATCTTCATTTGCAATATAGGAGGGGGAATCCAGATTAAGGTACGTCCCTGCCAATGACACTAAGCTCTAAGGCAGAGTGGACATTGAGGAGGGATTTAGAGAAATAAAAACAGACTGGGAGAAAGTGAAGAAGTGATCCAGATTATGGCAACTAAAGTGCAACACAAGAAAAGTGCAAAGGGATGCATAGTAAAAAGAACACTAGAATGTACCACTGGATGGGGGCATTAGGTTAGTGCAGACAAACAAAGAGACAGGTGGTCATTATTAGTGACAGACTCAAGTCCACTGCTCAGTGCAACAAAACATACAGGAAGGTAAACAGGATGGCAGTAAAACCACAAGCTGTGGGTCAATGGATCAGCAGGTGCTGGAAAAATATGAATAAGCAAAAAAATAAAGATATCCAGCACTCCAGACCCTAAAAAATATTCAGTGAGAGTATTTTTATTCAATTAAATGAATACTTACATACTGTAAGCAAGATGATAATACACACTAAGGTACTACATTACAGCTTCACACCCAACAAAAAAATAGCGTCAGCGCTTTGGGGCTCTAACACCCCTTCGTCACGAGGCGTGACCAAACCTGAGATGTGTCTATCTTAAATACATAGTAATGCAGGTGCAATTGATTAGGCTTTCCAACATTTACAGTGCCACACAGTGCAACTAGTGAAACCATTCTAAAAATAATAGGTGGCTTCCTATCAGCCCCACTCTCCTTAGTGGTGGCACATATCTACTAATGGAAATTTCCACTTTACACACTCACACCACTGCTGGGCTGGCAGGAGGCCAGCCAAAAAATTTAGAACAGTTAAAACCATAAATTACTATAACCCTATGTATTAAAACTATGGCGCCAGAGTATTTGAACATCTGAATATCACTTACATTATATTTCTTTCTCTAACCTCCTACGGAAACAATAATAAATTCCTTATTTATTTTCAAATAACAGAAATACAACAGTGTAATATTATTTTCATAAATACTGTGTATTAATGAGGCAGTGCATAGAAAGAAAAATAGAGTACATTCTATATACTGTACACCCGAAAATGTTCGCGCCCACTAATATTAGCGCTCCCAGATTCTGAAACTTATTAGCGCCCGACAATATTCGGGGACCAGCATTAGGTTGCATTTGTAACGTAGCATATCAAATGCTACTACAATCTTTTCCCATTCAAATGCTGAGTTTCAATGAGCTGAATGAATGGGGAATGTGGTGGAACTGAGGGTGAAGGAACGAGTATCAGAAAAGCCAAGGGAATCTTATAACAATGGCAGAGCATCTCAAAAGACAGAATTTTGCTCCTCCAGCTTCTGTTTGCCAGTTCCCATATTAATTTCAGTCTGGTCTCTATGAGCTGCTGACGTCACATGACACACACACACACACACACACACACGCACACCAGGACAGCTGTAAAGCAGAGGGAGAAGCTTCTGTGTGAAGCACCAGAGAAACTTTCCTTCACAAACTTTAGCTTTTTAGGAAAAAAAAATACTTCTATTCCATGACATAGAGAGAGAGAGAGAGAGAGAGAGAGAGAGAAAGAAAGGGGGAGAAAGAGAGAAGCCCGCTGCTGTTCCAGTCCCACAAGAACGAGAGAGGTATTCTCTGACTTCAGCGTAAGTGAATACATTTTCAGACTGGGGACAGAAGAGAGGGAACTGGAACAGGGAGCAAGGGACATCACTGGGTAAAGTGGGAGCAGGAGCAGGGAGAATCTGTATGGTTAAAGTGGGGGATTACCCTATACTTCTTCACTTCTTTATATTAGGTTTACTTGCTTCATGGGGATACAGTTACAAGGGAAAAATAACTCCTGATATGAACTTTTTTTATGTTTCTGCCTACCTGCTACCAGACTGCTCCCTGAGTACCAGGCTGCTCCCGAAGTGCTAGTGCTGTTGTGGATTACCGATTAAAACCAATACTGTACTTCGTCGGCATTTTTCAGCAACCGAAAATATTCACGATTCTCTTATATTAGCGCATATCGCAAAACCGCGAACAAAGCGAATATAAAAGGATCGCGAATATTTCCTGTTATACAGTATTATTTAAATTTGTTTAGTCTCAGAGACCCCTTTTATTTAATGAATATGGGGTTGCCAATTCATCTGGTCATTGAACCCATGTGGTTTCAGGATTTTAAGCCTGAAAATCCACATGACTTCCTTCCTCTCCTCTCCAAATTCCTGTCTCCCCCTCTATACTTGAAAGGAACATGATCAACCCCAGTATGAGATCCTGTGGTGTGCTACACTCTCTAATTCCATAAGGTACCTGCCTACTGGGTGATCAAAGTCATGCTTCTGTATTGCCCCATAGTGCTCATGTATTCTTTCTTTTGAACTTTTTGTGGTTTGACCAATACAGGTCTTTCCACAGGAGCACCACCGGACATACAGAACATACTTTGAGGAGCATGTGATAAACTCCTTAATTTTAACTTCTCTATCACCCAAACAGCCAGGATTAGTAAACACATTTCCTTGTACAGAAGATTTACATGTTTTGCAGCATTTACAAGGAAAGAAACCAGAAGGCTTGTTTCCTAACCAAGTATTAGGTGAGACTGTTTTTTCAAATTGGCTTTTCACCGAAAGATCCTTAAGACTGCTACCTTACTGAAAAGCTACTAAGGGGTCAATTTCTGAAATACTTTTTAAATCGTTATCCACACTTAATATGTGCCAGTGTTTCTTAGCAATTACACGCAGGTCCATGGATTCTGGTCCATATTCAGTTGTAAAACAATATGCTCAGTGTTTTTATTTTTTTGCTTTTATTGCAACAACTCTTGTCTGTGCACTGTCTCAGCTCTATCTGCAGCCCCTTCTAATGTTTCCCTGGAATAGCCCCTGGCTTTCAATCTGTCAAATAATGAATCTTTTGCTTTTAAGTAGTCTTCAGGTTCAGAACAGTTCCACTTAAGGTGGATTAGTTGTCCATAAGGTAAAGCCTCAATAGTTGATTTTGGATAAGAGCTGTGTCCATGTAGCACACTATTGCCCGCTGTTGCCTTCCTATGTGCTTTAGTTTTTACCACAAAATCAGGTACACTTCATAATATTAAGTTCAAAAAGCTAATTTAATTTTTGTCATAATGGGCTGTGAATTTCAAGCCCAGTTCATTATGTTTTAGATAATCCAAGAAATCCAAAATTTTAGTTGTAGGACCGTCCCACACCACTATCAGGTCATCTCTATGTCATTTATACTTGACGATGTAGGGATAGAATGGATTTACCAGGGGGTCCTCTATTGTGCCACTCTCCCACCAACCTAAAAAAAAGGTTAGTATAGGAGGGCGTGACTGAGGACCCCACGGCCACTCCTCTAATCTGGTGAAAAAAGCTTCTATCAAACATGAAAAAATGACTGTGCAAAATTAGCTCCAGTGCTAATAAGATAACGTCTATTGGATAACTGGAGGTGGATTTCTCTAACATGGATTTTATTGCAAAAATCCACTTGACCATGTTCTTTGCTGGTATAGAGGGAAGTTACATCTATGGAGAGCCACCAAAATGATTCCTTCAAGACCATACCTCTTATTTCTTGCAAAATGGAGGTAGTATCCTTAAGATAAGAGTTTAGTTTTATCACCTCTTGCTTAAGAAAACTATCAATATAGAGAGCCAGTGGTTCCATGAGGGAACTGTAGCCCAATACAACTGGGTGCCCTTGGGGTTCAAATATTAATCAATCAATTAATAAGCTTTATTTTTAAAAAAGTGCCTTTTTGTCTTTATGCATCTTTGGATCATGATAAAAACAGGCATAATGGGGAACTGACAGTCAAAAAATCTAAATCGCCACCTGTGATCCACCCCTGGTCAAGTGAGAATGATAAAAACTCAGTTAGCTGTTCCTTATACAATTTCGCCGGATTTTGTTTTAACTTCTGATTTGTGGAGCTATCAGCTAACTGCTTATGTGCCTCCCTCTCATAGTACTCATTCAGAATAACTAGGTTGACCCTCTTATCAGAGGGTTTTATTATTATATTTTCCATGTTTTAGATCTCAGAAATGGCTTTGTGTACCCTAGCAGTGAGATTATCCAATTATGGTTATTTTTGATGCTCGCCTCAATATCATGCAAGACTAGTTCCTGAAAAAAAAAAAACTGCATCACTACTGGGGGACGGGGCCAAAAATGTGGATTTTTTTAAGAGAGGGTTTTTCAGCTAACAGGCATGGATCTGGTATGTTGGGTTGTTCAAGTGTGTTGTTAAGGGGGGGAATATTTGCTACCTGGTGAAGAGCTAGCCCTTTCTAGATCTTCAGAGTCTCCTGCACCTACCAAAAGGGCCTGATTAAGTACCCATTCTGAAAACCAATCTAACAGAGGGGCATTATCCCCACTGGTGTCTGACATGGCTGATGAGTTTTCTTCTAAGAGATTATGCCCCCCCCCCACCCGCTCTAGTAGAATCACTTGACAAAGGTAAACAGAATGCCGTGATGTGTAGCAAGAGGTTTTGATAGAAGGAGAAAGGTGCAGGTCCCTGGAAAGGCAGTAACTTGAATAATGTGCACAGTTCTGGAGTCCACAACTCAAAAAAAGACAGGAACCTCATAGAGACCACACAAAGGAAGGCCACAAAGATTATCCAGGGGCAGTGCATGCGGTAGCAGTAGTAGTAGTAGTAGTAGCAGTCTTTATTTGTTTGTGGCACCCTTCCCCAGAGGTTCAAGGTGCCATTACAAAAAATGACACATAAAACATTAAAATACAAAAACACAATAAGCTCTACCCAATAAACAGACAAAATAAAACAATCACAAAGTGCATATACTGTATATGAATGGTGATGATCAATTAATTTTAAACGCCTCCACTGTGGCAGCCTACATCAAAGCCCTGGGAAAGGGACTGCAGACGACCAGGGCTGTTACTCCAAATGCCTGGTCCCAGGATGAATTTAATCTCATCCTAGGGACTGCCAGGAGGCCTTCCTTGGCAGACGGAGAGAACGCCCAGGTATATGAGGATGCAGGAACTCTAACAGGTAGCCCAGGCCCAGACCGTGTAAGGCCTTATAGGTCAACAGACCCACTTTAAAGGAGTGTTCGCTACTTCAGCCAGTGTAGATCACTCAGCATTGGCGACATGACAGGGCCTCAAAAAGCCCGTCAGTAGCCAGACATCGCAATGCACCTCCTCTGACCCCCAAGGTGTAGAGCGTCAGTAGTCGAGCTTCGAAGTCACAAATATATATACCGGCATGGCCAGGTCCTTAGGCAGGACAAGGGACTTAATCTGGCTCATATTCCATAGATGATAAAAGCCACTCCAGATCACCATTGACAGCTGAGCCTCCACTGTCAGCCCATTATCCAGAATGATTCTCAGATTTTTTACCTTGGTGGAAGCCAATAACCTAGAAGGGTTAAGTCAAAGCCCAATCTTCCTCTTGGTAGCCTCCACTCCCCCGCCTTGACCCAGTTCAACCACTAGCACTTCAGTTTTCTCAGGGTTCAGTCTTAACCAGCTCAATGACATCCAAGCCTGAATCTCGGACAAGCACTTATTAAGCACATTGACTGTGCTCGATGTCCTAGGTGCAAAGGACAAGTAGAGCTGAGTACCATCGGTGCAATAATGAAACCCAAGCACATACTGCCTAATGATCTCACCCAGGGCCAGCATATACACTGCAAACAGCATGTGCGACAAGACCGAGCCCTGGGGTAGTCCACAGGACAGAACAACCAGGCGCGCAAGGAGTATTCTCCCAGCACAACCCTCTGGGTCCTGCCCTTAAAGGCAGGACTCAAACTAGCTGATGACTTTTCCGGTGAATCCCACGTACCCCCTGAGCAGGTCCAGCAACAGCCCCTGGTCCACAGTGTCAAACGTTGATGTGTGATCATGGAGAACAAGAACTGACCACTCTCCCGTTTCTCACCCTAAGCAAGTCACTGTGCACCCAAACTAGCACAGTCTTTGTGCTATGCATTGACCTAAACCCAGGCTAGAGGGTCTCATAGATGTTAACGGTGGTTAGCTGTGCCTCGAGCAGTGGTGCAACCACCTTCTCAATAACCTTTCCCAGAAAGAGAAAGTTAGAGACAGATCAGCAATTTGCCAAGACATTTGGGTCCAAAGATGGCTTTTTCAGAAGAGGCTTCACCAAAGCGTTTTTCAGTTACCTTGCCCCCACCCCTCACCCCCAATAGGCAGCACTGGACAATCTCAGTGAACATCAGATCCAGATGCCCAATGCAACTCACCAATAGTCATGTTGGGCCTAGATCCAGATTACAAAATGCTGACCGCAGCTCAGAGATCACCTCACACACTTTATTCGTCATCACCGGTCGGCACTCCCCCCAGGACCACTGCACGTGCAAATAAGGAGCAATCCATTTGAAGCAGAATGAAAAAAATTGTAGTTTTATTTGAACAAACCTCAAGCCAGGAACACAAGGTCAAGGGTATTACCACGATGCACTGCCCTAGCGCTTCACTCAGTACAGCTTTCTTTCTCAGGAGGCCCCCGAGAAAGCGCTATCAAGCGAAGTGCTGGGGCAGTGCATCGTTGTGATACCCATGACCTTGTGGTCCTGACTTGAGGTTTGTTCAAATAAAACTACAATTTTTTCATTCTTCTTCGAATGGATTGCTCATCATTTCATTGAAATTCATACATCTGTAGCAAATCTACTGTGTAAGTTTTATTTTATTTATTTACTGAAGTCTCAGTTTACAACCTTTGAGCTAAAGCTCATTTACACAGGTTCCATGTCAAAGACAGTTCAAGTACAATAATAGGTGTGCCCGGCCCGGTGGTGCTGAGGGTTGAGGCGCTGGATGCCACACCTCGCGCCATGCTGGCGACCCAGGTTCAGAGACAGACTCAGGCAGCCGAGGGTCGGCAGGGGAGGGAGAGGACTGAGTTTCCGGTGGACTGCTCTCCTCTCCCTGGTGAGGGTTCGTGGGGCTGCTTGGTGTCCTTGTGACCCCCGATGGAGATTGGGGGTATTACAGGATCACCAGCTAGAACAGTGGGTTGGATAGGCAGGCGTCATCAGGGCAGCCAGCATCATTGCATGTCGATTCCCAGGGGAAACTTACAGTAGAAAATCCCTGACCTCGGGGACAGGCGACGGCACTTTCACCCACTCAGCCACACTCCTCTCCTGGGCCGAGCCCAACCCAGCCTGCCAAATTCTAGATAGAGCGCTCTGGGTGGATAGGGCAGTCCTACCTCAGGGGGCTCAGAGCTGGGGGGGATCACCGGGTTGGTGCCAGGAAGATGGAGGCCTCTCAGGCATGGAGCTAGAGATGGGGGCACTGGATGATGCCCAAGAGAGTTCCCCAAAGGTCGGTGCTAAAACAGAAGATACAAAAATAAAAAGTACACTAATAGATGTTACATACAAATAACATACGAAGTAAGTAGACAATTAAGTGAATACAAAGCTGGTACTGTTTATAATCATAAAAATAGGAGTGGGTTCAATATAGAGGAAAAGAAGCTCAATGGGAATGCAGATAATAGGTCGAAGTAGCAGGAAACCAGCAATGCTGGAAACCATTGTTGGGGGGTGGAGGAATGATGGGAGAGGAGACAGCATAGAGGGAAATGAGCTTGATAGAAGATTTGAGATCTATAGCAGGAAACCAGCACGTTGGAAGCCATTGTCAGGGGGGAGTGGAGGAAGGAAAGCTAGGTAGGTGGAGGGATAGGGAAGGAGGGAGGAGGAGGGGAGATTGGGAGGGGGAGGAAGAGGGGTAGGTGGAATGGGAGGGGGGAAGGAGGGGTAAGAATGGAGAAGAGTGAGGTAAGGAGAGAGGGAGGTGAAGGGGAAAGAGTAAGGAAACTTGACGGGGTGGAATTAGAGCTCAGAGCTTTGGCTCACGCTTAAGAGCCAGCGACAGATCATGGGAAACGGGAACAATTCATCCGACTGGAAAGGTTAAGTACGGAGTTTTGATTTAAACTGACCAATTTTGGGTTCAAGTGGCGCCTGGTAACAGAACGATCTCTGGCCTTAATTCTTGGTTACTGGTTCATCAACTGCAGGGCTGCATGCCCTTAACCTGCACCGATCCCAAGTCCTAGGCACAGCTCTTTCTGTTATGACCACTGCCCATGATCCTGACTCCTAGGTTCCACTCAACTGGACTGTAACAGCCCACTTGGAATAATCCTGGCCCTAATGGAGGTCACCCTATCTGAGAAGAAACTAGCAAACTTCTCACATTTTGTGAGTGAAAAAGCTCTAACAGGCTCCAGACAGGCTATCTGTAAAAGCCTAACTACTGTCTGAAAGAGCTGAGCTGGTCGGTTCCTCCCAGCATTAATCTCTCTAGACAGAAAACCTGCCTTCTTTTGGGCGATTGCTTTCTGATACTCATTGTAATGAGACATCAAAACCAATTTGTCCGCCTGGGCCCTGGACTTCTTCCAACAATGTCAGTGGTAGAGGAACAGAAAGATGGGCCCCGGTGCAGGTCTTCATTGCGGGATCCCTCCCTCAAATTTTAATGAATATATTGTGCAGTGCAGCCACCCACAGACCCCTCCAGGGAAAGTATCTGGAGGGATTATCTCAATGCCTCACAGCTGCTGCCATTGCGAATGGTGATGGAAAAAGACACTTGCACACTTCCCCAAGGGGCGGCCACCTCCCGCCGCAGCCTTTTGTCCGTCACCAATGAAGGCCACTTTGGCAGCCGATCAGGAAGGATATCCAGTTCGATCGGGGGGGCATGGTGGAGCTGGACTGGACGGGAACCGAGACCCCCCCCCCGGGAGACTGTAGCGATGTGGCAGTATTATGGGGCTCTGCCTCTGCCTCCCCCACCCTCAGCATGCTACTCCCCCAAAGGACAAAGCCGGGATGCCAGTCCAAGAAGGTCATGCTGTTGGATAGGATAAACTGCCTTCACACACTTCATGGCCAGAGGAACTCCGGTGGTGGCATCAAGGCATGGAGTGAGAATGAAGTGCCCCCATCCAGCTCTCCCTCTTCCGCTGGTCTGCCCTTTGAGTCTGGGTCCGAAAAGCATTTTCTCTGGTGGCAAGGAAGTTCAAAGCTGGCTGCAGACCCCTGCCATTTCAACAAGTTTTTCCTCTTCGATCTCACCATGGACTCAATCAAGGCCACCACTGCTACCCTCTCCTGGAGGGTGGGGCAGAGGGGCAAAAACACCAGAGCATGAAGACAGTTCACTTCAGGGTCCTCTTCAACCGGTTCTGTCAGATGGTTAAATTCACCAGTTCATAAATGTAGTGGGCAAGCTGGGGTTGATAACCCTGCAGAAGCTGAAGGAGGACACCCCTACCTGGCATGCATGGAGAGTGTGATCAGAGACAGGGTGTGCCAGATGGGTTCCACTGTGTGGGTTTGGTAACCTTCCCAGCAGGGAGCAAGCCACTCGACTCCCCACTCCTGACAGTCAGTCTGTTGGCAGTGAATTCCCTTCTAGTCCTGCTGGTCACCACAGCTTGGGCTTCCAGGGTGATCAGGATGAAGCTTAGTTGGAGGAAGTCCCTGGTGCATGTCAGGCAGGTGTACTCCACTCAGCACCCGCTGAGGTCAGTGAGCACCAGCGTGTCAGGCAGTTTCTCACTGTTTCAGTCAAGAGTAGGTGGAGAGACCTGCAAATGAACAAACACATTCATTACCTAATTGATATAAACTTTTGAGCCTGCATTGATTACATAATTGATATAAACTTTTGAGTCTGCAGGGGCCCCTCTAAGTGCATGGGCCCCTGTGCAACTGCACTAGCTGCACCGGCTATTCCTCCGCCACTGAACAGTGCTCCAGCTTTTGCCCCCTGGTTTTCACTGCCCTCAGCTCACCATCGAACCATGGCAAGTCAAGGCGTAACACCAACAGGTGTACACGGACAGGTGCTAAGTGGTCAAAAACCTCTGTGACAGCCATATTATAGGTCTTCACTGCTGCTGCTGCCTCTGACCCCCCCCCAGCACACATCTTTAACATTTTCAAGGTGTCCAGCACTGCCTATAGTCCCTCTGAGTAAAGCCTTCTCAAAAGGCGGAACTGGACAACTTCCACAGGGGATGGACTATAAGGGGGGGTCCCTGAAACTGAACCTAATAATGCAGTGATCCAACCAAATGAGCAGATCAATCTCAAGTCCCAGATAGAATACCAGGTCCAAGGCATGTCCATGTTGGTGGGTCGCACAAGTAATCACCTGTGCAAGGTCCAGAGATTTCATAGTCTGGAGGAAATCCTGACCAAAATGCGAACTTTCATCATCAACCCAGGGGTTAAAGTCGTCAAGAATAAGTCATCTTGGTGACTCCAGTACCCTATCAGTGACGAAAATCACTATCTCTTGCAGAAACTACCCATTGCACCCTGAAGGACGGTACATGAGGAGGATCCTACAGCCTGCATTTGGACCCCCACGCACAACCATGCATTCAGACGATGTGGTATTGCCGACTAGTGCACCACCAAGTTCAGTTCAGATCTAAAACAGATGGCCACCCCCCTAAACTGTGATCCCTCCTCGGACAGTGAACTACAAAGAGCCCCGTCAGGACAGATGACTCCAATACTGGACTAGAATCTTCTCCCAGCCACATCTCGGTTATGCAAACCAGATCGACCAAGGAAACAAGAGCCACTATAACAGCAGACTTTCTTCTCATTAACCTGGCACTGCATAGCACCGCTCGAAGTGGATGAAAGGAAAAAGCTGGCCCCTCAACTACCTGCCCACTTGGTCTGGTGGGTTCCCTGGGTAAAGGGACTATAAATGTCTGGCCTCTCTCCAGTCCCCTACTCATACCAAGGCATCTTCTGGTCCTCACAACCCTGATAAGAGCCTCCTCATCAGTCCTCAACCCACCCTGCCTTATCCTCCTAGTCCTCCATCCAATCCCCACTTCCCTGCGCTGCAGATACAAAGCAGCCGGTGGGGTGGTGTCACGGAAGGGGTGTAGGCCTCTAAGTAAGGACAGGGAATAGCAAAGACTCAGGGTTTGTGGCAGGCAACACATCCTGGAACTACTTAAATGAAACCATGCACTACTACCCCAAACCTTTCAGTAAATAACCCTTACACACACTGTTCAACAAACACCCCCAACAAAAAACAATATCTAACACTCTAACACACATGATCCTCCAGTTACACTCCCTAATGTTTCTAACCAATAAATGAATAGCTACTGTTCCAAAATCCTTACCACCATTCCCACGCACAACATAAAATACTAAAATAAATATAAAATGCTACAGTCCACTAGTAGTCCCCCAACACAGTGCCAAATGCAAGCCGTAGATCTTTAATTTCAGTCTCTCTTTTCTCACAAAAGAAAAGTCACTGTTAATTCCCCTTAAGCAGGCTGACAAAGAAATGTCCACTTTACAGGAACCAGTACTGCTTTTACCAGACCCGTTCAAGTAAAAGCCACAATTGTTCAGTTTCCATATATCCACTTTACATAAAATGGGTACCACTCTCATCAGACCCACTTTAGCAAAGACAGCTGAAAAAATGTAGTCAGCTCTATTCTCAGTCTAAAGAGTTCTTGCTAGTACGAGGAAAGGTTGGCATACCTTAACATGTATCCACTAGAGGCCAGGAGGGGAAAGGGTGGATATGATTGAGACATAAAAGAACTTGTGACAAATCAACAGTGTGGAACTGTAAAGCCTTGTTCACGAGGAGCACAGCGACTACAAGACATGGGTGGAGACTCGTAGGGGGAGATTCAGGAGGGTCGTGAGAAAATTCTCCATGGAATGGGTGGTTGACAAATGGAAACATAGAAACTGATGGCATATAAGGACCACTTGGCCCACCTAGTCTGCTCATTTTCCCTATCCACTATAATGTTGCAGACCCTACTTGATCTGTGGCATAGCTCTCCCTTCCCTAACCATTAAGGTTCCCTTTTGCCTATCCCATACTTTCTTGAATCCCATTACTGTTTTTGTCCCCACCTCCACCGGGAGTCTGTTCCAGGCATCCACTACTCCGTCTGTGAAGTAGTACTTCCTCATGTTTCCCCCGAGTTTCCCCCCTCCAGCTTCACAGTATGCCTCCTTGTACTTGAGCACCTTTTTTCTGAAAAATTTTCCCATCCTGTACCTTATTTATACCCATGAGGTATTCGAAAGTCTCTTATCTTATCCCCTCTTTCCCTCCTTTATTCCAGGGTGTCCATATTGAGGTCCTTCAGTCTCTCCTCAAAGGGTCTCTGGTGCAGACCCTGCACCATTTTAGTTGCCCTCTTCTGTACCACACCTATTTGTCAATGTCCTTCTGAAAATGGGGTCTCCAGAACTGGATACAGTATTCTAGAGGAGGTCACACCGATGATTTATACAGCAGGATTGCCACCTCCCTCTTTCTGCTGGTGATATCCCTCCCTATGCATCCTTGCATCCCACTGGCTCTTCCCACTGCCTTGTCACACTGTTTGGCCACCTTTAGGTCATCAGATATGATTACTCCCAAGTCTCTTTCTTCTTTGGTGGTCATCTAACCAATAGACTACCCAGAAGGCTGACTGAAGCCAAGACTGTGATGGGATTTAAACTTGGTTGGGGGCATGGCTGGGACGCCTGTAAAGAGGGACGCTTGAGATAACTGCTCTTCCCTCAGAACCTATATCCTTAAAATATCCATGGTCTCATCTATTTATTTGCCACAACTGACTATACCATTAGCTACCGCTTATCTGTTGCTTTTGATCGGAGTGCTTTTTATAAAGCTACATCCTGCAGTTCATCAAATGGTCATAGTGAAAGTTTCTCCTCAAGACTTGCCTATCAGAACTACCTCAGAAAATGCCAGCTTCCCACTCACCAGATTGCGTCGAAATGATGTTCAAGCAGCTGTTGCAGGGAATGAAGTGAAACACTCAATTTCCTCGAACACGCAAGCAATATCGGATTTAAATCACGACTTTCTTCTACAGACCAGAAAACAAAAGACAATGAAAAAAGTGCACTTTCTTACAAGCCCAGGTTAGAGACCAAGCAGCATCTATCTGCCAACTTAGCGACAAGGTGGAGGATTTGGAAAACCGTGGACAGCGGAATAACCTAAGGTTTGTAGGTTTCCCGCCAAGAAGGCTGAATTATCGTATGTGGTGGGGTTCCTACAACATATACTGCCAGTTATTCTGAAATTACCTGGAGAACTCTGATTTGAAATTGAGAGGGTGCACAGAAGCCTAGCCCCGGTACCAAAGAATGGGGAATGGCCCCAAACCATACTAGCATGGTTTCTGAGATACCCTGTAAAAGAAGATATCGTAAGAAGAGCCAGACCTGGGTAATCTTGAATGGCAAGATCATAAAATTATGATTTTTTAGGATTACTAAAAAGAACGGTCATACAAATGGCAAGCCTTCACCAATATCCGTCGTCAGCTTCATGAAAGGAGAGTGCCTCTTTCACTGTGTTATCCAGCTAATCTGAGGGTAATATTTAACAGGGTGCCTACTACCTTCAACACACCTGAAGCAGCCCGGGATTTTATAGACTCCCGGCTCCCCAATTCATCTCATCAGCAACCTACTCAGTCTTTCAGCAGTAGACCTACAAACTGTCCCCCTCCTATAGCTTCCGTCATCCCTATGGACACTTCTACATTAACACCCCAGATCCCTACTCCTACATTATATGATCTAGCAATAGTGGATGACGATTGGATCCCCTTTTCTAAGGCCAAACAAAGGAACTGACTTTCCACAAAGAACTGAAATGACAGAAATCCACAGCAAGCATGTTCTCAGAGTCGCAGTAAAAGTGATGCTTCAGATGAAGATAATCCTGACATGGCTAGCATCCTCTCCACTAACAGATATACTCCACTTGCTTCAGATACAGGAGATAACACCAAATTGTCCAGCTCGATTCAAGATTCACAGTCTGTCAACAAGAATCAGAGCATTCCTGGTGTATATGTATCCACAGATTCTTCGGCTGAATCCCTGAAGCAAAATGACTCCTGGGCAAAGGTTGTGGTGAACAACATTTCTCCCTCTTCCTCTAGTTTGCCTGGTCCCTAAGAATATTCTTCTGAGCAAGCTAATAAGCTAGAACTTAAACCTGATCCACCAATGACCTCACTGTCTACTTGTACAGGTATTCTAATCGCCCGTATTTAATCTTAATATAGGAAGGTTGCGTTCTTGAACTCTGGACCTGTCATTGCTAACTGCTGTTGACCCTCAGGTTAAGCACTGAGACTAGCTACCTTCCCTCTTTTGCTCTACTGGATCCATTTACCAATAGGCCCTTCAATTTGTTGGATTTTTCTATTTGGTTTGCCTCAAATAGTTGCTTTAAATTTATGATATGTATTAGTTGCTTTCCCACTCTGTAAATTACTTGTACTGCCTTTACCTAATGTTGTTTTAGTGCCTTGTATTACAGATTAAAAGTGTTACAACTGTAAGGTTTCCCCAGCGTTACCTGTTACCATACTGCTCCTCTGTGTTTCCCATTTTCCTTGACCCAAAGATATATACAGCACCCCTTAAATCCTAACAATGTCATTTTACGGCATTGGGGTTCTTAACATTTATGTAAGGGGCACCTTTCAAATTGTTACTCCTATGGTCTTATCTCTGTACATACTGTTCTCACTGTAATGGGGACACCTCACAACTTGCACACTACTAAGTACAAATACTTATGGAATTTTTCCCTGATTGCTCTCATTAACAACCCTCCTCCTGCCACACCGTTTTATGGCCGTTCCAGTATGCATTTCCCCCATATGACCATGTTTCATTGTCATGTATACCACGCATGATCATGTAAACTGACATGATTCTTGCGTTCAGTATACATTGGTCACCTCCTGATTTTATAGATATATTCTTATTAAGGATAGTTTAAATATCTTCAAGTTGTAATATGGGCAGGAGGGTACTTTCACAAAATTGATATGCCAGTGCTTACTTCTAACTGAGTTCAGCTTTTAGAGTTAAAAGCGGTCTAACTGGCTGATACCCTCCCCCAATCTTTTGTTATTTACTTACAAATATCAGCCTTCATCCACCCATAATCTCTTACACTCATACATGTTATAAATATGATATGCCACTGGGTATTATGAAGGAATAGCTCTATGCAGGGCAAACTTCTTCTCTATCGATAATCCCTTCAATGGGACCTGATCCCCCCCTTCTGCCCTTACATTATGTTCCTAAGAACAGGTCACTTTATAATGATACTCCCAGCTTCGTTTAAGGATGCAGCTCTGAGCTACGCAAGCCAGCGGATCCTGGCATGCTCCCAGCTCTTAATTATTAAAAATGGAAAGGGACCTGGGGGTAATCATATCAAATGATCTTAAGGTTAGCAAGCAATGTGAGAAGGCAGTAGAGAGGGCTGGGGGGTACTGGGATGTATAGGGAGAGGCATCACCAGTAGAAAATAGGAAGTTATTATCCCTCTGTAGTTTGTGAGACCCCATCTGGAGTACTGCGTCCAGTTCTGGAGACCCCATCTCCACAAGGACATAGGATAGAGGCAGTCCAGAGGACGGCAACTAAAAGGGTGCAGGGCCTGCAAGAGAAGTCATACGGAGCGAGACTAAAGGAGCTTAATATGTATACCCTTGAGGAAAGGAGGGAGAGGGGAGGACATGATAGAGACTTTTAAGTACCTCAGTGGAATCAACAAAGTCCAAGAGGGTAGCATCTTTCAGAAAAAGAGATGTGCAAGAACAAGGGGAAACAATTTGAAATGGGGGGGGGGCAGTTCAGGGGTAATGAGTGGAAGTATTTTTTCACAGAGAGGGTGGTAGACACATGGAACAGCCTTCCTGAGGAGGCTGTGAGGTCTAAAACTGTGGGCGAATTCAAAAATGCATGGGACACACATAAGGCAATTTTTGTGGGGGGGTAGGAAGAAATAGGCTGTTGGTTAACTAGGATCTGCAGCTTATCCTGTAGGTAGGGAAATGGGCAGACTATGTGGGCCAAGCGGTCCTTATCTGTCATCAAAGTCTATGATTCTATGATTACTGATGCTGGAGGGTAGCAGACTCGAACTTCAAACCTGTAGGCAATGAGTGTGCACCGACCATTGGTTCAGGTATTGAGGCTAGTGACCTCCTTTTTATTCTACTCTACTGAGCAAAGATACCTATAGGCATACCATTTGATTTCTGTAATCCCTAAATGGTTTGCCTTAGGTGCATTACTTCACTGTGCTGGGAGCAATATCTAATCATTTCTTCTATGGCTTGTTGGTGTTGCTGTTACCTAATGCTGTTCCAATAATATGTACTGCTGCTGATTACAACAGCTTGTGAGGTTTCCCCAGCAAAATCTAGCACTGCACTGCCCCTCGATGTTTCCCTTATTCCTCGTTGCTTCTCGCATGCACTATGCCCCTCAAAGCCTATCACCATTTAGTGAGTCCCCAAAGCTCCCACCATTTGGTATTAGGCGCCAGTCTCGATGTCACTACTACTGCCTTGTCACTATTGACCCATCCATGTGTAACTCTGTGAGCAAGAGGTTGTTTTTCCAACTCACTATGCACCCAGTCAGTGCCATCTTTTGTGGACATGCCAAAATATTTATGATACTATATGCCTCACTTAAGGTTTCAGTTCTGAGCAGAATAAGTTATTATTTCTCCAGATTATTTTATATAAATTTTAACTACCTTTCACACCTGTTGGCTTATGCTTACGCTCGGGTAGAAGGGCACTGGCATGTCTCCATTATAGTTTTGGGATGGGTTTGGCTCTAAAGTATAAACTATACAGCGTTAAATAGAAATTCTGACTACTGGACCTGGGGGCATGGTTTTCCTTTTTTCATTTATCACTATAAGGACTAGCTCCTCCCTTGGATCTAGTCTTGCCCCTTTATTTTATTTCAAAATTAGCACAGGGCTTAGCTGCAAATAATAACTGTGATGTCCTGTCCTACTTCCTGGTACTTGTGCTATGCCACAGAGATCTCTTGGTCTCTAACATCCCTCACCTGTACTGAAGTGTCCTTAGCCAGGTATAAGGTTCTACAGTAATCATGTCTCGACTTATCCCCCATCTCCCTTGGTAGCTGGTACCAGCTCTATGACCACATTCCTCTCAAAGTGCTTTATTTCTAAAGCAGGAGTTCTCACACTGTCATAGTCAGCCTCCCCCAGCCTTGGAAAAGATCTTGAGCCTCCCCCTAATATATAAATAATTTTGGGCCTCCTCATAGTTAGAACAACTATCATACTTCGCACATTACAGGAAGAATACAATGAAGTGCATTTGAGTAGTTGAGTTTATTCTCATTTTATTGATGCTGCTATTCTCCCTCTCTATAACCCCCCTCACCAGGTCAGCCAGCTCTCTCCACACTTCTGAGTTTTGGCCCTATTTACCCCTCGTTGCAATACCTCCATGAGTCAGACTGTTTTCTTTGTCAGTTTTAGCCTGCTCTTAAACACCTTCTCGGGGACCATTTCGCTCCCTGCTGGCCTTGCTTCTAATATCTCTCTGCTTAGCCTTTGTATTTGTGCTTTTCTGCAGCCACTATAATGGGTCAATTGTTATCTTGTTCCTATTCATTTGTATTATTTTGCATTTTGTTTTGCACAGTTTCAAAGAATTGTATTTCCTCCATTCAGCTTTCCCCCATGTCATACCAGGAAACAAGTGTTTGTTGAGCTTGTTTTCCTGGTAACCATTTTTTTACATAAATTCACATGCCATTATTAGCTTTCAGTTTGCTGCATCCTTTAACACAAAGCATCCAAAACTTGACATTAAAATACAGTACATTTTAAGGCTTGCTTGAGCCTCCCCTGGAACAGGTTGGGGCCTCCCCTGGGAGGCTGGCCTCACCATTTGAGAAACCCTGTTCTAAAGGTTTTGTTTTTGTTCTGAGATGTTTTCTATAGCCTTATTACATTTCTTAAGTATCCACTGCAATATGCCCACCCCCAGGAACACTGGTAGATGGACCTGGGTACATGACACTCTCTACCTTATCACTTTAGGGTCTCTAGGTCCCACAACTTATTCAAAAAAAAAAAAAAAAAAGTTATTTTCACATCTGAAAGCCTTAGACAACTGCTCTTGTTCATGACCTTTACCCATTCCTTAGCTTGCTCTGTACCCTCCTGCCAATTACACTGCTTCCCTACAACTTGTTCTGCACTAACCCAAAGTTGGATTCTGAAGCACTTACCACCTACCCTCCATCCTTATCTTTAGTATCTTTGTCTTGACTTGGCCTATTGTGTAATTACTTTCTAACTCCTTCGTAGGTTCCCTAGTCTTTCACTGTCCCTCTCTGTTAGTTCCAAGCCTTTCTTAAACAAATCCTGAACTCAACTAACTTGTACTTCTTTTCATAACTTTGTTTCTGTTAGCAGTTACAATCACATGCAATTATATACACTACTGTTCTGATCTTAGCCACCACTAATGTAACTACTGTAATGGCATGTAATGTACCATTGTCATTATTATAATTAATCCTGATACTCTGTAATGATTTTTCATGTACTATTGTTTTATCTCTAACTTAACTGAGTGTATAATACTGTAATGGTGCAGGGACTGCATCAGAAAACATATGAGGACAGATTAACGGAGCTCAATATGTATACCCTAGAGCAAAGGAGGGAGAGCGGTAATATGATCAAAACATTCAAACATCTTAAGGGCATTAACAAGGTGAAAGAGTCTAACATGTTTCAATATAAGAAAAATAGCAGGACAAGAGGACACAGCATGAGATTAGAGGGAGGCAGATTAAGGGGTAATGTGAGGAAGTTGTTTTTCACAGAAAGGGTGGTGGATGCAAGGAATGGCCTACCTCAGGAAATGGGGGATATGAATACAGTGCAGGGCTTCAACCAGGCATGGGATAGGCATAACGGAGCAATACAGATGAGAATGAATCGATAGACCATTGACAGAGTAAAGGCCTATGGCACATTCATAAGGTAGAAAAAATGGGCAGACTGGATGGGCCTTGTGATCCTTCTCTGCCGTCAACTTCTCTGTTTCTATGTAACTGACTGTAATGAAGCAAAGTCATACTTTTGTCATCTTGTTTACTGTAATATTGTTGCTGCACTACTGCTTTAATCCCTGCTATCACTGATCTTTACTTCTGTAATTTCCCTACAGTGTACCAAAATCATAGCATCTGTAATCCTAGTTACTATAATTTTCTTGTTGCCTGTAATGTACGCTTCTGGGTCGTGTGTGAAAATAGGCAGGTCTTTGTCTGGTGCACTTACCAAGTTATCAAAAGCAAAATAAATATGAAAATTACCTAGTTCTTACTACTGTACTCCCCACTGATGTATTCTCGTATATAATAGTTATTTATGTAAACCTTTTGTGTTGTACTTTATTTTGCATCATTTTACAAATTATTTTCTCCATGCATAGTCTGCATGAAAACAAGGGTCATGGCACATCACCTCTAGTGCGTATCTTTATTCCTACCATTAGGTTAACCTGGGTTTTCTATGGTTTCAGAGCACCTGTAATTCCTCTTCATGTTGGCTATGCCACCTTTTCTCAGAGTAGCTATCCATTTCTTAATTTTCTAAAATGGTTTGATTATGGCTGATTTATGGTTACACGGTTGGAATGTTAGAGGTATGAATTCTCCAGTGAAAAGGAAGCAGGTGCTAACTTACTTGAAGAAACTTCACTCTCAGGTGGTTCTCATAGAAACACAGAAAGGTTATGGCAGAAGGAGATCAAAGGTCCATCAATTCTGCCATTGAGATCCCAAGATTCTAGGTGATCCTGGGTCCTAGCTGGTAGATTCCCTTGCGGATTTGATTCTAGCGTACTCCTTATCTGAACTCCTTCTGAATGATGATATGGACCTAGCTCCTACCACCGCCGCAGGTAGTTTGTTCCATGGCTCCACAATCTTTTCTGAGAAATAGTGCTTCCTAAGATCCCTCCTGAAACTCCCACCCCTCAGTTTCCATCTATGCCCCCTCATGTTTGAGTTGGGAGCTTTGGTGAATAGCTCAGCATAGGGAACTGAATTTAAACCCCTCATGTACTTAAAGGTTTCTATCATATCCCCCTTTCTCTCCTAGATTCAAGTGAGTACACGTTTAACACCTCCAGCTGCCCCTCATATGGCAGCCCCTGAAGTCCCTGTATCATTCTGGCTGCCCTTCTCTGAATGATCTCTATCCTGTCCCTGTCCTTCTTAAGGTATGGTCTCATACAAGAAACCAAACTTGTATCGCTCGATGCCACTAAGCTTCAACAAGATTGGGTAGGACTTCATGCTTCAGCCGCATCTAAAAAACAGGAGGTATTGATACTGATTCACAAAGCATTACACTGGACTGTGGTTTCACAAGTGGCAGATCCAGATGGGAGATGGGTTATGGGGATCTACAACACTACATCCAGACCCCTACTCATAGAGAACATTTATGCACCCAACGAGGACTCCCCATCATTCTTTCACAATGTTGCATAAAAAATATTACATTTTAATACTTTACAAGCTCCAATTCTCATTAATATTTTTATTTATATAGCGCAATTCCAATATCAAAGCACTTTACATACAAACATCAACAGACAATTCCTTAAAATCACATAAAATAACAGACTCAATTAAAATCCACAGAGTACCTAAAAGTTAAAATGTTAAATGCCTGTTTGAATAAATAGGTCTTTAAACTGGTCTTAAAGCCCTCCATGGTCCTGCACTCTCTAATCTAACGAGGTACAGAGTTCCACAGGGATGGCACCATGAACATAAAAGCCCTGGCACCAGCTGTCTTTAACCACACCCTGGGAACCTCTAACAGCCCCTCATCAGTTGAGCAGAGACGTCGGCCCGGGCTGTAAGGAACCAGGAGCTCTTGCAGGTAATTCAGTCCCAATTCATGTAGGGCCTTACAGGTCAGAAGACTGATCTTGAAGGTGGTCTGCCACTGTATAGGCAGCCACTGCAGATCATGTAACACGGGAGTAGTATGACTGGTGCATGAAGCTCCAGTCAATAATCATGCTGCAGTGTTCTGCATCAGCTGCAAGTGGCGGACATCAACCCCCGGAAGCCCTAGATATAGGGAGTTGCAGCAGTCAAGTCTGGGGATCTACCCCTTTTTTATTAATAAGTAAACTTTATTGGTTTATTGTACAGTACAACACAACAAATAGTTCTACAGGGGACATAACAACACTACTATTCTAACATCAGATACTGTCCTATGTAAGCATGTGTATAGTACTGTCAGATGATACCTTGTTCTAATACCAGCCCTGCTGGGAGGGTGGTAGTAAGTTTGGGGGGGTGAAGATGCATGCCATGGTGCACTGGTGTCCTTGCTGGGGGTAAGATAAGGGGGTGGTTTGGGTAAGTGTGGACGTGGATGTTGGTGCGGGCCTACTACCACTACCACAACCTGGCGTCGCGGGGGTGCAGGGAGGCCTATGCGTTTAGTAGTAGGGCTTCCAGGGGTGCCCATCTGTGCTGATAGAGTGCAGGGGTCTGTCTCATATGGCTGATGGATTTTTCCATGCACAGGGCATCTAGAATATATTTGTGCCATTCTGCATAGGCTGGGATCTGCTCGCCTATCTAGCGTTTAAGGATAATTTTTTTTTGACCATGGCCGAGATGAGCGAGATAAGAAATCGCCTAGATCCGAGTAACGCCTTGCTGTCTGCTTGGGGTGAAGGCATTATCCAGCCCCAGGAATGGGTCCATGCATACCTCCACCTCCTGCCAGAGTGGGCTGGCCTTGGGACAATCCCACAGTATGTGCTTGAGGGTGTCCCCTGTGGCGTTTGCACCTGGTGCAAAGATCGCTGTCGAGCCTCCCCATTCTGTGCAGTTTGACCGGGGTGTAGTACAGGTTATAGTTGATTTTGAATTGCATGAGTTTTAAGCCATCAAACTTCAGATATTTGTGGACACTCTGCCACATGTTTGAGGTCGCCACACATGGATCCAGCTCTGGGAACTCCATGAGCCAGTAGGGGCAGAACATGTTCGATGCAGGTGTGTGTATGGTGATTAGGACTTTATACAGGTTTGAGATGGCACACATTTGGGATGCCAGCACCTGGAGCTCATCCCAATGGTCAAGGTCAGTTGTTTACCAGGGTCTCGGGCCCAGAGTGGTTGACACCAGGTGTTGCAGTTGGTAGAGGGAGAAGGCTGGTATGCAGGCCGGAGCCACCCTCTGTGTCAGGAGTTGGAGGGATGCCAGATTACCACCCTCCAGTAAGGAGACCAGTGTGTCCAGGCCCATGTTTGTCAGCCACTGGCGGGGTATCGTGTCATGCTGTATCTTGAAGTTGGGGTTGTTAGCCAGTGGTTGGGCCGGGTCATGTGTCGGTTGTGTGCCTAGGAGGTTGTACAGTTGTTTATCCCTTAGGGCTGTGTCTATGAGGGTGTTCCTTAAGGGGGGGGGGAGTGGTCTGGTAGGGACATTAGTGCCTGTATGCTGAGTCCAGCTCTGGCGCGTAAGTCCACTTCTATTCGTTTCCACTGTGGGAAGTATCTTGGAGGGGGGGGGCTGGTGCACCCTGTCACCGCCACAGGAAGTGGGTGGCATGCATCACCAGATAGTACATTTTGAAGTCCGGCAACTGCAAGCCACCCTGGTCCTTGCACGCAGTGAGCTTGTGGTATGCCTGCTGTGGATGTTTGCCCTCCCATAGAAAGGCCTACAGGATGGCTTGCAACTTCATGAACCAGGAGGAGGGTAGCAGGTTTTCGGTCATGCTAATAGCATATAGCAATCTGGGGAGTATGTTCATTTTAATGGCATTAATGCGAGCCCACAGGGATAGAGGCAATATGTTCCAACGGGTGAGGTCCTGCTGGATCTGCGCTTGGGTGGCATGCAAGTTTTTGGCTAGTAGTGTAATCTTGGACTGGGATATGTGAATACCCAGGTATTTGATGGATGATGGGCATCAGGGGCCTCCCCACTGGGTTGTTTGAGATTTGTATATGTGTTAGTTTAGAGGCAAAAGGTTTGTTTTGTCCATGTTCAGTTTGTAGCCTGCAATGTGTTTGAAGTTTTTTATGATGTCCAGGGTGGGTGGCACCAATTGGTTTGGGTTCTCGAGGTGTAAGAGTATGTCATCCGCGCAGGTGGACAGCTTGCATCTGGCCTCACCCACCTTGATCCCTTGTATGCGGGGTTCCTCCAGGATCCTACTGATCAGTGGTTCCACATACTGGTTGAAGAGTAGGGGGGATAGGGGTCAGCCTTGTCTCGTTCCTTTGCGTGGTTAGAGGGAGGGGGACAGGATGCCATTGCAGAGTATCCTGGCCATAGGGTGGGAGTACAGCAGTTTGACCCATCTAATGAATGGGGATGGGAGGCAGAAGTGCTAGAGGATATGGAACAGGTATGGCCAGGCCACTCTACCGAATGCCTTCTCCATGTCTGGCGAGAGAAGGGCCGTCGGTGTGGTGGATTCCCTGGATGCCGCTAGGATGTGCCCGAGCTTGCGTAGCTGGTCAGTGGCTAGCCTCCCCTGCATAAAGCTCACTTGCTGAGGCCTTATAAGGGTGTTGCACGCTAAGCTAAGTCTGGAGGCTAGGGTTTTAGTAAGGATTTTAACATCCATGTTTAGGGTGGAGATTGGCCTGTAGCTCTCCACTTGGGTTCTGTCTTTTTGCGGCTTTGGGATCAGGGTCATCAGCACTTCCTGCATGGTGGGATCAAGGTCTGCATTCTCGTAGGCTTCGTTGAAGAGTTGGGTCAGTGGGCTGGTAAGCTGAGTTGTGAGACATTTGCAGAAGTTGGTAGAGAAACCGTCAGGCCTGGGACCTTGTCACTTGCCATCGAGGAGATCGCCTGTTCTGCCTCCACCTCCGTGATAGGCGCTGCAAGGCTGTTGCACACTGTCCGGTCCAATTTGGGCAGGCCAGACATATGCAGGAATTGTGTGATCTTTCTGGGGGGCACCTGGGGTTCCCCGGAGTACAGGTCAGAAAAGAATTCCTGAAAGGCAGACGCTGTGTTTCTGGGGTTTGAGGTGAGCTGCCCCATTTTTGTGCGGATCAGTGGGATCGCCCTGCGGGATTCCTAATGTTTTAAGTGGAGGGCAAGGAGTCTCTCCACCTTCTCCCCCTGGTCCACATACCTAGTACGAGCCCTAAATATAGCAAACCCGGCATGCTACCTGAGCAGCTCTCCATACTTCACCAGGGCCAAGTTGAGCTGTAGTTGGACGGGGAGGTGGGGGGACCCGGTGTGTGCCTCTCCAAGGTTTTGATGGTGCGCAGGATGTCTGAACATTCAGCCTCCCACTTTCTTTTCCTGGTGGTGGCGAGTCTGATCAGATCCCCCCCCAAGGGTGCACTTGAAGGCTCCCCATAGGGTTTTGTGTAAAGCCACCATGCCGGAGTTCTGCTCAAAGAAGATCTGAACACAAGTCCATATCTTTGGTAGGCATTCGGTATCGGTTATTGTTGATATGCCATATCCTATCCTGTATCTGGGCGCCCGGCAGGAGGAACTGCACTGACACCGGAGAGTGGTCAGAGATCACCCTGGGTTCTTAGGTAGCCTGTATTGTGGAGCTGAGTAGGGCGTGGCTGACCAGAAGATAGTACAGCCTGGAGTGGACATTATGTGGGGCTGACCAGAATGTGTAATCGTGGACATAGAGGTGCAGCATCCTCCAGATGTCCAGTAGCCCCAGGGAGTCTTGCATTTCTTTTTGCATGCACAAATAAATTTCCCGAAGGGCTCTTTGGACAGGAGTTAGTCCGAACCCCCTGGGTCTGGATTTGTCCAGCATGTTGTCAGACACCAGGTTCCAGTCCCCAGCCAACAGCAAGGGGAGGTGGGAGTTGGGCGTCAGTAGAAAGAGGAGTGATACATAGATACATAGATACATAGATAGTGTCGGCAGATAAGGGCCTATGGCCCACCCAGTCTGCCCATTTGAGCTTGTAAGATCAGTTTGTTTTCCTAGAAGTCTGTTGCCCCTTACCCCTGACCTCTAGAATTCCTTTATGTCTATCCCATGCATTCTTAAATCCTGTGATTGTTTCAGCCCCCACCACTTCCTCTGGCAGGGTGTTCCACTTGTCCACCACCCGTTCTGTGAAGAAATTCTTTCTCATGTTTCCTCTGAATCGTCCTCCCTCCAACTTCATCCCATGCCCTCTAGTCCTGAAACATCTTTTTGCTTAAAAATAGTGTCTTCCTGCACCCTATTCCTCCCTGTAAGATACTTGTATGTCTCTATCATATCCCCTCTCTCCCTCCTCTCCTCCAGGGAGTACATGTTCAGTTCCTTCAACCTGTCTTCATAGGACTTGTGATGCAATCCATGCACCATCTTTGTTGCCCTCCTCTGAACCTTCTCTACCCAGTCTATGTCCTTACGTAGGTATGGTAGTGTAGAAGTGTGGGGAGTCCACATTCAGGCCATATATGGAAGCCATAACGCCTTCTGTTTGATTCAGCAGACCTCTGATTATGATGTGTCTGCCCCTGGGTTCTGCGATCTCCACCAACACCCGGAAGGGGAGATCTCTGTGTATGAGTATGGCCACCCCAGTCCATTTGTTGCTCTCCCCGGCCACAAAGACCTGTCCCGCCCATTCCCTCCTCCACAGGAGGACCTGGACGGGAGTTGTATGTGTCTCCTGGAGGAAGGCAATCCGCACTCCCAAAGATCTGAGGTGTTTTAAGACCTGGTATCTCTTTTGCCTGGTCTGAGCTCCTTTGATGTTCCAGGTAATGCATTTATGGGTTCCTGCCATGTGGGTTGTTGTGTTTTGTGGGGGGCGTGTGAGGGGGGTGAGTAACCCGGCTCTGCACCTTCACTTCTGTGGGTAACCAGTCTGGTGGTGGAGTGTCTGCCATGTTGATTGGTTGGGTAATAGCCGGGGGAGTGCTTCCCCCTACCATGTGTATCTGGCTCAGGTTACCCAGGCGTGGTATTGTGCCCCGCTGGAAGGGTGTACTTAGGAATCTGGCAATTCCAGTACTTTCAGTATCAACAAAAACTATCTCTACTACTACTATCCTACATACAAATACAATCATAAACAATATACAGTATGGCTTCATTAAGGTATGAAGGGTCTGAAGGGAATGCCTCCTAGCCCCCGTGTCCTGAGATTGTAGGTCTCGGGCTACATGTAGTGCCAGGTAGGCCTCCATGAAAACTGGTCCACAAGGGGCTGGCATAAACTGTGCTCCTCTGTCCGTGGCACCATGTAGTGAAATCTTCTTTCAACCTGGCATGTTTAGCTGTTGCGTTCATGTAGGGGTGTAAAGGAAGGTGGGTAGGGGGTGGAGGAAGTCATGGGGAGCTGAATGTAGGGGCCACAGGGAGGGGGTGGGTTGTGGGTTTCAGCACATGCTCCCCAGAAGAGTGTGTCCATGGCGGGTGGTGGAGTGGATCTCTCCTCTCCGTGCTATGCACAGCTGGTGGTAATGTGTGTTGGCGTCCTGTTCTAACCCTTCCCATTGGTGGTATTCCTAAGGGTAGGTTCCCCCTGACTCCATCCAGGAGGAGAGTGTGCATGACAGCAGCTCTCCTAGAGTCTGCAGGCAGACCACACAGCTGCGGCTGTTTAAGTGACTACATGGCTGGGGTTATAGACAGGGGAAGAAAAAGCAGGCAAAACACCAGTAATGATTACAGTATTCGAGCAAGCCAGTATCGATGCACCCACGGGTCCAAATGCCTCCAGGCGGGGGCAGGTGCAGGAGGCACCCCACCAGACCACCGACAGGGTGTAGTCATGGTTTTCTGTGGGGTCCTGGTCATCACTGTTGGTAGTCCGTCGCCCCCTCCCCCCGCACGACCACCCAGTCACTGAGCATGCTATTTTACTCCTGTCAACACCAGCAATGATGCTTTTGCAGAATCCTGAAAAAGTAATTTAAATGACTAAAAGAAAGACATGAAAAGATACATGTTCATGCAATATCCATGCAGTAGCAAACTGTATTGCAAGAGGACAAGACAAAGTTTTGACCCTCTCTGGTGACAGAATGATGTACAAGTCACAAGGTAGCCATTTATTATGGTAAAGGCTAGCATGGGTTTTTTCCCTGTTAGAGGAGGCAGCCTATTACGGCGGCAGTTCTGTCTATGCTGAGATGCTCCCCCGCCTCTGGGGGTTGCCGTTGCAATGGTAAGTGGTGCATTGCTGCGTGGACATAAGCAGAGCGCCGTATCTCCCAGCTGTGGCATTCCATGAATGTCAATGTCCACCACTCAATCTGGCCCTCCCTGCCCATGGCCCCGGTGCTCCCGCTTGGCAACTGTTTTACTCTGGATAGGTGGCAGGGTGGAGGAGATAAGTCACTGACCTGGATGGCTTCTGCCGGTAGTGCCTGATCTGTTCCTGGAGGATTGTGGGGTGGTACTACCCATCCTCGGGATGGTGGGGTCTTGTATCTTGCTTGGGGTACGATTGAATGAGGCAGAAGGGAGATGAGTCCAAACCTCCCATGGGCCATCATTTCGATCTAGTATGTGCACCTTCTGTCAGTTGGTATCCGCTGTGGAGATCCATCTGCAGGGCCAGCAAGCTTAGGCAGGAAGGTAGGACAGGAAGTGCGAGTCTTCACGCATGCAATTAAGCGCAGCTGTGTGGAATGTTCCTTTGTTTCAGTTGACAGCTCTGGGTAATGTTTATTGCCCTTTTCACAAAGACATTCCTCAGGGTTGGCAGGAGCAGGATGGACTGTCCTGGGAAGAAGAGCCATAAAAGAAGGCGCTGGTGCCTGCCCGCTGCCATTGCTCCTGGTGCTGCACACTGGGGGGGGTGCCACTTTCTGATCTGCTCGCACCCCATCCATGTTCGTGATGAGTGTTGCCCCTCGTGAGCGATAGCCATCCTGAATTGTACAGTGTATCTAGGGGCCCACCAGGTTATTGATTATTAGCGGAGGGTTTCAGAGCATTGCGCTTGCCTCTAGGAGAGGATGCTAGTAGAACACCGTGGGAGTGGGAAGGGGGTTGCTACACCCTTTGGTACAAGGAGGGGGGGGTGTCTTACAGTTTTAGGGAAGAAAAGATAACACTGGTACTCACCCCTGCTGCAGAGCTCGCCTGTTCCTTATGACTCAGTCCACACTCCCCCGGGAGGCCTCTTGTTTGAGGAAAGGATTTAGGGAGCAGTTTTGCCAGTTCTTGTCTTGCTATGCTCGCATTAGGGAATTCCTTTGCTCTGGTCACTAGAGTGACAATTAGCCGGGCTGGGTACATCATTCTGTAGGGTATCTGGGCTTGGGATAGAGTTCTCTTAATGTCCTTGTACTCCTTTTGTCCGTCCTGTACTGCGGGGGTCACATCACTGTAGATGTGGATCCTGGTGCCCTTCCAGTACAGTGCATCCTTCTGTCTTGCTTATGTTTGGATCACCATTTTATAATGCAGGCTCTGGCATCTGGCTATGATAACCCTGGGTCTGTCTCCTTTTAGTGTAGGTGAACGGAGCAATCTGTGGGCAAAACTGAGCAGGAATTGGGGTCCTGAGTCTGGTGGCCCCACCAGCTCTTCAAGCAGCTTCTGTGTGAAATGGGTGATGTTTGCTCCCTCTGCCTTTCAGGGACCCCCATGATCACTATGTTGTTGTGCCTCAGTCTACTTTCCTGATCCTCCAGTTGGTTTTCTAGTTTTGTGAGCTTTCTCCTCACCTCTACTAGTTCCTTGTTGTCCCTCTGTTGGTGGTCTTCTACCGAGCTTATGCGAATCTCCACATCTGAGATTTGTTTGTTTAGCTCTTCCATGGCCGGTTTGAATGTACGAAATTCAGAGGCTATGTTGGTCATGGAAAGTTTCATTGCGGCCAGCTCTGCAAAAAAGAGATCCAGTTTTTCATTCAGCAGGTCTGATACCGCTGCGGCTGGCAGGGATTCTGTGAGTGAGTCCTGTTTAGGTCTTTTAGTGGGCAGCCCACTGGACTGTGAGGTGTGCGCTGTAGTTGTATCCAGGAAATGCTGGTCAGGGCTGTCCATTATTCTGTTACTAAGTCGAGATTTCATTGCTGTGCTGCTACCCCGAATGCATTCTGGCTTTAGAGATGTAGATTGCAGTTGAAGAAGTTATAAAAAGCCGTGTTTAAAAGTTGGTGCTAGGGAGCTCTGAGGAATTCTGCTTCTCAGGCTGAGCACATCACGTGACTCCCATCTGGGGATCTAAAATCTCCCTGCTGGCACATGGACCCCCTGCTACTCCACGACCCACAATTTGTCTCATGGATAAAGGAAGAGGTTGATGCCTTTTTCAAAATCAATGGTAACAATGAAACCTCAGTAAGCACCCTGTGGGAAGCCTTTAAGGCCACCACTAGAGGGCTCATAATAGAGTATGCCGCCAGTCGCTGCAGAGAAAGAGAACAGGAACTACATTCTCTAGGAAGTCAGCTTCAACTGAAGGAGAAGCAATTTAAATCACGACCTAAAATTGATACATCTTCATCCCTTCACAAGGAAATCATTCAAATCAGACATGAAATTGATGTACTGCCTTCTAGAAAGGCTGTTAGCTTTTTTGCATCTGCGTCGTAAGTACTGGGAAAATGGAAGAAACGTAGTAAGCTTTTATCATATAGACTTAAAAAACAACAAGCCGAGAGATACATTCTTGCCCTACAAGACATCAGTGGTCGACTGCACACTGACTAGATACAGATTAATAATGTAATGAAAGACTTTTTATAGTCATTTGTATAGTCCCCCTCACCCCGCCACTCAGGCTGTTGACTCTTTCTTGAGCACTGTGCATCTGCCCAAGCTCACTGGAGAACAAATGCATTTCTCAGAGGTTCTTTCAACCTCTCTTGAGATACAGCAGGCATCAAAGCTTTTGGCCCCCATAAATTTTTTCAAATACTAGTGCCTACCATATGTCCAGTCCTGACTCGACTCTATCAAGAATCAGTTATTGAGGGTTCTTTTCCCCAATCTTTACAAACAACCACCAGAACTGTACTACCAAAAAATGGTAAGTACCCAACCAACCCAGCAAACTACAGACTGATCTCACTTATACTGGTGGACAGTAAGATCTATGCCACGGTCTTGGGCACTAGGTTGGAAGATCTCATCCCATGTCTTGTATATCCATCCCAGGTTGGCTTTGTACAGGGTAGATACAGTGTGGATCAAGAGAACTCTCCCTGACATATTGCAGATAGCAAAAAAGTTCCCCACCCCTACGGCAGCGGTTGCCACCAGCATTCAATAAAGCCTTTGACTCCGTGGAGTTGGATTACTTCTACAAGGTCCTGGAACATCTGGGCTTTGGACCACACTTTCTGCTCTATATCCAGACTCTATATGCCTGTCTTGAGGCCAAAGTGCTCACTAACTCCTCCCTTTCAGACCCTTTTCCACTGGAAAAAGGGATTTGACAAGGTTGCCCCTTATCTCCCCTCCTTTTCGTCCTGGCCACAGAGCCACCTTCAGCTGCCATTCACCAAGATTCACTAGTAGAGGGTATCACTGCCCGGTTTAGAGCCTTTTAAAATGTTGCTCTATGCAGATGATCTAGATGATGCGCCAAATTCTACATCACATCTGCTTAAACTCCTGACATCTTTTACCCTTATCTTTGGACTAAAAGTTAATAATCTGAAAACAGAAATCCTTCCATTGAACAACTTATGCACCCCTCAATTAATCCAACCAATGGCTCTACAATAGGCCCAACAGAACTGTATAACCTATCTGGGGGTCAGGATCTCCCCAACCTTAAAAGAATTGTAGATCTTAATGTTTACTCCCCTTCTTACAGACATTAAGACCGAATCTGACCACTGGAAATCGCTCCATCTCTCTACTGTAGGTAAAATTTGAGGCCATTAATAAGGTCACTGCTCCAATATTATTTCATGCTCTTTCACACCTACCTCTTCATATTCCAAACTTGTGGTTCAAACAATTTGATTGTTTAGCAGGTGGCTTTTTGTGGATGGCAAACCTCCTCGATATATCAGTGTTAAGCTCTGAGCCCACTGGTCCAAAGGAGCCTGGGGACTGCCATGGTTTAAAGCATATCACTGAGCTTTCTGTGTGGCCCGAGTGGTTAGGATATTAGAGACCTTGGTCCTCAGTCACCAGTCTGGTCCATTTTGGAGACGTCCATGTCATAAGGCTTTTCTCTAGCAGACATGATTTATTCAACTGTACCCAAAATTACCCAATTACCTCTGATCATCAGCCATTCCCTGACAACTTGGAAAGAGGTGCAAAACCATTTGCACAACCACCTTGCTCAACCTTACTTTGCACCCCTTTGGAATAATCCAGCAATAATGGTAGATGGTCAAGTGATCAACTGGGAGAACTGGATTGATAAAGGTATCCTCTGCCTCCAAGATATTCTGATGCAAAACTTATTAGAGTTAGAATACTTTCATGGCCTACAAAGTAAATACTGACTGAATAATCAGGAATTTTGATGGTTTCCACAACTTAGAAATGTTCCTCTGTCGGCCAGCCAGCGGCAATTGGATTTCTGCTTGGGCGCCGGGTTCAGGAGTGGACTCGGGTCACTGGAGGGCCGGCTGGGGGAGAAGGCTTGAGAATCCCAGGGACGGCTTGCCTGCTCCGGGGGCACCAAGGCCCAAAGCCTGCCTGACCCTGGGTGGAGGCCCGAGGTATAGCAAGTCCTGCTGGTAGCAGGGTGGGCCAGGGGAGTTGCATGGTGGATGTCGGCACCTAGCACCTTGACGTTAGGGCGTAACACCACGCAGAAGGAACAGGGGAAAACAACACTGGAGTGATGGGAAGACAGAGCACCAGTACTGGCCCTGACAGCTCCTGCCTCCCTGACCACTGGGGAACCTGATGAAAAATCAAGAATATTGGGGTGTACCATGCCCACCTGGGAGACATAACCATGGCTCCATGGGGGAACCTCCAGGGATATCAGGTAAGGCAGAGAAGAGGGGCAGTAGCAGGTGTCTCCCAATGATGTGGAGCTCTGGCGCGGTGAGGCAGACAAACAGAAAGTAAAAAAAAAAAAGGAAATGTTCTTGTAACCTTTGCCCAACAGGACAAAAATCTAGTTACTACTCCCTGTTGTTCCCAGCCATTATATCACTGGCTTAATCACGCTAAAGGAAGAGCAGGTAATATTTACAGAATCATGCGCAATGAACTCCTGGATCCTACTTTTAAAGCCCAGCATAAATGGTCCATCCTAGTAAGTCGTTCAGTTGAAAATGAAGAATAGGTGACCTGCTCAAGACTAGCTCATTCCTCTCTTTGGGGTCCCAAATCCCGATTTGTGCAAAATAATATTTTACATTTATAGTACGACACCGTGGCAGCCTTTTATGCAGCCAAACGCATGCCAAGTCCAAGTTGCTGGAGATGCAGGATATCAGAGGGTGACCGCCTTCATATTCTATAGCATTATCCTGGACTTGAAGACTTCTGGAAACAAACACAAACCTTAATGGAACAAATTTTACATAACAAGATTCTACTGGCACCAGACTGGTTTATCGTATAAAGTTCCTCACCTATTACATTCAGAAACATGGTGGCTTCTTATGGCCACTGCAGAAGCAAAATATCTCCTGTCAACACACTGGTACACTACTGAGCTTCCAGACACACCCACTTTTATATCTAAATTAGTTCAACCAGCTAAATTTGAACAATTATCTCACATCGCCAATGGTTCAATTGCTCAGTATTATAATGTTTGGGACCCATTCCTTTCGTTTTTAGGAATAAGGTCTAATGCATGCACCTATGGCACATGATTTCCAAAGTCAGGCATAGGCTAAAATCATACCCCCCCCCCCCCACACACACACACACTTATCAGATACATAGGGGCTTTTACAAGGTGAACATAATCTAATTATGACGCTCAGTGGTGCAAACTGAGTGCCTCTCCCTCTCAGGATATTATGAATTTATTCTCTAGTAAGATGTACTATGCATTATCTCCTCTGCTATTGATAAACTCCTTTTATATAGCAATGTTTTAGAATGACTTTAGTATTTTCTCTGCATGGGTAACTGATTTGGCAAAAGTTCTAGTTTAATATGTTTATATTCTTCATCTGTTACATGGTTCATCTTCTGAATCTGACCTATGTATTGCACTGGGATGAGTGTTCATATTATTTCTGTTATTTGTTTTCTTGAAAACTATTCAATAAAAAGTTCAACTGCAAAAAAACACTTGGGTGGGGGAGAGATATAAGTGAACAGTGAAGCCCACAGGTAGACAAGGGGAAAGGATAGCAAGGGAAGGCAGTGGCAATCAGTCACTTGGGCTATCAAATCTCTAAATCCAGCCTAGTGCAAGCATGAAGCTAGGCAGAGAAATGGGGAGACTGGATGGACCTCTGGGTCTTTTTCTGCCAACAAAACTTATTTCTATGTTTCAAACAACAGAGAACACCTTATCCTTTTATTATATGCTTCTCTGCTAATATCTGTGATTTCCCAATGCTACGTAGACAGACATTAAAGTAGTTCTGTTCATACAGGACTTTTTTTTGACAAACTAGTTATATGAAAACAAATAGTCATAAAAGCTGAAAACATGGTACAAATATCATGATACTACCTTTAAAAGCAGAGAACAGCCATGCAGAGGTGTGTCATTCATTACACTAATCCACACATTAGCAGATATATAGCCTCTTAGGGTAGGAAACATTTTTAATGTTGTGGTTTGCATCACTTGTAAAATAGGACATGACAGTGAAAAGGAATAATGTTCTATCAGTAACTTGTGGTATAATTTATTGAAGAGACTGAAACCACCAAAAAGAGGAAATAGGCTGTTAATAAGTGTTACGTCAAGCTAGCCCGGTGCTTCAGTGGTTTTGTAGTACTATCGCCTGCCACACCGACGATCAGGGTTTGGAAATGGATTTCAGTAATTCGGGGGTTGTCTTGTGAAGAGAACTGAGCATCCGAGGAACTGCTCCCCTCCCTCTCAAAGGACAACTCTTTATTCTGCAGACATGTTGCAGGTTCAGTTACCACAAACTATCCATATTCAATTGCTCCTTGCAGGCAGCATGGAGGCCCAGTGCCTGCTTCTCATATGCTGGCGATCCCAAGTGGTTTCAGCACAAGCAGAATGGAAGACTGCCTTGAGCATACTAGATAAACACGTATGACAAAGCCATTTTACTATCCAAAGCTAAGGAATTATTATAAAATTTGAGGATCATATTTGACATCACTCTATGTGCAGTTCCATGATCATCAAATTGGCCCCATAAGCTTTTTTTTCTTTTTCTTATGATCACTATTGTACATTACCACCTGGTATCAGCTTATCATTATTATACCATACTACCAGATATCTAATACCTGGTTGTGTGCTGGTCCTGTCAGTGCATCTGAAAGGATATGCACCTTGTGATACAATAACTTAATAGATATGCTTACAGCTTACCTACAAAGAAAAAACTATCTCTTTCTGTATTTAAGTTTTTATTAAAAGATTTTTATAAGTAAACCAGTACATGATAGAGAAAGCCATGAAGGACAATATAAGAATTAATACAATCAATACATATAGGATAAAGTATGGGGTGCAGTGTGTTATGAGAATTTACACACTCCCGAGTTGCTGGATAGCACATAAACCCCGAGGGCGAAGCCCGGGGTTTATTAGCTATCCAACAACGAGGGTGTGTGTGAAATTCAAGTAAAATACACTACACCTCATATTTTGTTATTTATAATTGAAGGGTGACATTTTTTTACTTGTAGACATTTGGTTTAAAAGTTTA
Source organism: Neoceratodus forsteri (assembly GCA_016271365.2). Taxonomy (NCBI): domain Eukaryota; kingdom Metazoa; phylum Chordata; order Ceratodontiformes; family Ceratodontidae; genus Neoceratodus; species Neoceratodus forsteri. The sequence goes on along the minus strand of CM028135.1, from coordinate 703,118,851 downwards.
ATCTCGGTCCCCTATCGGCAGCACTGAAGAGCCGCATTGCGCCGGTATGACTGTCGTCCATGTAAGGCCCCCAGGCTGTCCCTCGTATTGCCAAATTCTCTTTTACTCCCTCCCACTGCGAGAATACCTTCCGCCTGCTGACCCGCTGAAAAAGCAGCCTGAGTTTTTCAGGTTAGTAGTGTGTGAAGAGAAACAAACTGACAGTTTTAAACTCGAGTTGTGTTTCTGTAGTGTCTCAAGCGCATTCGTAGGGGAAGAGAGAGCGTGAATGCCATAACACCTACTCGGGTGTTACGGTATTTAATACACATTTTTTTCAATGTGAAAAAACAGAACCCATTAATTATACTACAATAATTTTAACTGTATCCTGGGGCAAAGAACTCAAAATAGACATGCCAGGAACAGTTACAAAAATATAGACAGAATTATTAAAAACAATACATTGGACAGACAGAAAATTGAATGAGTTACACAGAATGTAGTATCAACCTGAGCTATAAATATTACTGGTACAGAGCTCAAGAACAAAGAGGATCAATGTGTATGTAGTATATTTGCCAAGGTCTCCAAATACCTTAGGAAAGGTCTCCTTTCCCCTTTGAGGGGATAGGTAAGTCTCTCTACCCTATACATGGAGTGCACTATTCAGTGCAAGTGTGTGATCATGGGTGGGATAATCTGTAGTCACAGTCTAGTGACTGTCTTTTTGGTCACTAGAAGTAAAATAAGAGTGAGGGAACAGAACTGAAGTCTGACTCCGACGGGGGGGGGGAGGGGGATGGACAGTAAGACCACTGAGGAGGTGAGCAGACTAGTATCCAGAAAAAGCTCTGAAAACTGGTACTCTAGGTCTCACCAGAAATCCCGAAGCAGTAGACAATGCCAAAAAATTTGTGCATGATCAGCCACCTTGGTACCACATTTCCACCAGCAATGTCCATAGTGGCTGCCCATGTACTTAATTTGTGCTCTAGGAATGTGGAAATAAAGGGATCTACAATTCTATGCAAACTCCCACCAGAAGGGTGAGGAGGTTACCTGTATTACCAGAGAGTATTCCAGTTCCAGCTATCAGATGTAAACACAGCCTGTAGGTCTTGGTTCCAGCTATACAAAAAACATGGTAAGAAAAACAATCTCTAAACCATTCTGGGGGACATGATACCTTATTGTACTGTATGTGGTACAAGTAGTGACCTAGTGCTCTTTTTACATCCAGACAATGCAGTTTTTGTTTATTTGCACTGTAAGGTTCAGGATAGAGCACATGAAGGGTAACTGACTGATTCGGGTGATATTCTGACACTAGTTTTGGTAGGAACATTCTACTGGTTCTGAGGACTACCTAATTCATGTGAACAATCATTTAGCTTTGATCTGTACAGAGGGCATGCAGCTTACCTACCCTCCTGGCAGATGTCAAGACAATCAGGAAAACTGTTTTCCATGCAACATATTCAAGTCAGCAGCAGTAGTCATAGGCTCAAAGGGAGCCTCCATCAGCAGGATATCCCTGCTTCTACTTGAAGCTGCAGCTGGGAGGCTCCAACCTACATCTGGAAGACCAAAATGCTCTACTAGCTGCATCTCCCTCTTTTCTGCCATCTTACCAGTGGCTTCTACCAGTACCTTATATAACTCTTACTCCTGTGCTGGAGGTCTGTAGATCACACCAGTGTGACTAGTGACTCAATTCCCCACAATACCTCAGCCTTTGTATTACCTACATCTCTGTCATTTTTATGCTGTCCTTTACATTAAGCACTACACCTCCTCCTTTCCTTCCCGCCCTGTCCTTCCTGAACAGAAAGTAGCCTGGTATGGCCATGTCCCAATTACGGTTTTCGGTACACCATGACTTGATAATGGCCACTACATCCAGATCAGCCTCTGCCATTATGGCCTCTAGGTCCTGAATCTTATTTCCTAGACTTCTAGCATTAGCACACATGGCCTTCTAGATACTGTTAGCACTCATCGTGTTACCTCCTCCTCTTTTTAAGGCTGCCTGATGTAATCAGGACAGACTTCTCCGGATTACTATTAACACATCCGTGGAATCTGGAAGAGGCACTTTACCCATGTTACTGTTACTATGCAGTTACTGTGTAAGGACTACTTTCATGCCTTACACAGTAACCAGTAGTAACCAGCAACAACTGTCACCTCTAACCACCTATGGACTACAAACACAACCCATCCCCTACCAAAAATCAAAACAATTTCATTTTTGTAGCTACAAGTAGTTGTAAATTAAGTCTTGTGGACTGCCTCCTAGGCGGTCTCCAGAAATTGCCTCAGCTCATCACAATGAGCCGCAGCACATTCAATCACTGCCTGAACTGTATCAGAGTCGATGAGTCTCTGAATACTGTGTCTGATTCCTAAGAAAAATAACACATATTTCTCTGCCTTTCTCTAGATCATAATGGGGAACATATGAAAAGACACCACCATTGGCAGGTGCTCCTCAATTCCCCATGATCTGCAGCTGCTACTTGGTTCCCCTCACAAGTACAGTAACACACTCAAACGGGCCGTGATCAGTGGCTACCTCGCATCCTCATCAAAAACAGGCTGTGATCAGTGGCTACCTCACATCCTCATCAAAAACAGGCTGTGATCCGTGGCTACCTCGCATCCTCATCAAAAACAGGCCGTGATCAGTGGCTACCTCACATCCTCATCAAAAACAGGCTGTGATCAGTGGCTACCTCGCATCCTCATCATAAACAGGCTGTGATCAGCCGCTGCTTCTCATCCCCTTCAAAACAAGCCATGAACAGTGACTGTTCCCCATCTGCCTCAGAAAAAGGCCATAGTCAGTGGCTGCTCTTCGGTTCCTCCCTCTCTGTTTAGCTGGACATGCTGTGAGGGCTCACACTAGCAAAACAAAATGGTGCCAGGCTTTTTACTGCATAGAATTTTAATCAGGTAAAAGTCCTGCGAGGGCTTATTTTCTTGATGCATTTTTGTAACTCTATTACAAGTGTTGCATCAGAAAAGTGATTTTATTTTGTAACTAAGAAGCGGTTCGTAGAACATCAAACTCACAGTCTACAGTTATGTATAAGAAGGAAACTGAGTAAGAAAATAACTGACAAGGGGCATCTTTTTTGAATAATAATGACAGATTTGGGGCTGTGAATAATCTAGTGCTTGTAGATTGCTCAGGTGGGTTCAGAAAGGTTGGTTATAGATTGAAATCACACTGTGCCTGCAGCCCTGCAACGTGCTTTGAACTTTGTTTGGCTGCCAATTTTCAGAAGCCAGTTTTTATTGATAGCGGTGCTCCCTTATGTTTTCACAGTTCTGCAATAGCATGGAGCTTGGGCCAGGAAGCAGCTCGTAATCCTGTTTCTACATCTTTTCATTTTACCAGCTTCCTTTGGGAAAAAAGCTCAAATCTCCAGAGTGTTCTCATACTTTGAGGACATCTGCAGGGGTACCGTTTTTAGGATGGCTTTAGAATATAAAGATAATAATTCCAGCTGCAGCACAGTTAACATCACAAGTAGCAGGTTTACTCTGCAGGCTTATTGTTACGAATACTGATGTTGGATTTAGCCAAATCCTTATTCAGACCAAACCACCACTGCCAAAAATAATGACCCGAGGTGTAGAATGCTGAAATCTTGCTTTTGCTCATAAAAATACAGCAGTAGCTGCTGCATGTAAAAGATGTATCAAGGGAAGGTTTTCAGGTTTGATAGAGTGGTATAGATAAGGAGTTTAGAGATTCAGATGCTCTCAGTCTTGAGCTCTCTCTCTCCTTTCACAGTGCTAAGCTGGCTGAGAGCACCTACTCCAGTCCATACACTCACATATTTGTCTTTTATTTTTTAGTAGTGTGACGCTGCTTTTATGTTTGTCTGTATGCATGTGCAAAGCAAACATTTTGGGATTGCTCATTCAGAGTAGGGCCCAGAAAGGTGTGTACTGTACCTAGCCAATGCAGTAGAGCCTGCAGGAGATGTTCCTGTGCACACCCAATCCTGACAAGGCTGCTGCTGATGCTGGTGGATGGGTGTAAACTTCTCACATATGAAAAGATGCAGCCACATCAATCACAGTGTGGCTGCATCCTTTCATATGGCCTCATCAGCCAGCATTCCCCTTCCCGCCTGACTCAGCTTGGCAATCATAAAGAAACCTCCCACTCCCTCCCTCTGCATGCATTACAACCCCAACCCTCCATTCTTGGCCAAGTTCACTCAAAAAAAGAAGCCTCTCACTCCCTCCCTCTGAGTGCATTCCAACACCCAATCACCATTTCCAGCTCGGTCACTCCACACAAGGAAATCTTCAACTCTCTCCTTCTACATGCACTCCAAGCCCTACCCTCTGGTTTACCACCCAAACAAGATGTGACACTAGGGTGCCCACCCCTGATGCCACAAACAACAAATGGACAATGGGGTGTCCATTCTCCAGTGTTGGTACTGTACCTGCAAACATGAAGACAATCCCTCATTATCATTTTTTGTTTTATAAACTTGTAAAAAAAAAAAAAAACAGTCCCTCAACAAGTTCTGTTCACACCACCCTCTGGTACCCATCAACAACCCACTTTAACCCTTTTCAGCACCTACCTCCTCACCTCCCCCTCACTTACCAATCAGGTCCTCCTCCAGTAACAGACATGTCCTGCTGCTTCCAGTGCTGATCGGGATTTGACTGAAACAAGGAAAGTTTGACTTTTAATGTGTTTTGAACTTTTATTCATAACTTTGTCATTCTAAAATATTTTTGCCCCAGATATTGACCCCAAGTTTTCAACACAGCCTTTTTAAAGCCAACCTCACAAGCAAGGCAGGTGTAATTTTCCAAATCCTGTCTGAAACATGTTTTCACATTCCCCCCACACCCCCATAAAATCACCTTTTGGATGGGATTTAAAAAAAATTCCACCTGTCTTGATCATAAGATGGGATCAAAAAAAGACTATGTTGAAAATGTGGGGTTAAAATGTCAAAATAAAAACAACAAAGTTGTGAAGAAACATTAAATGTTTCCAGTGTTTATTCATGGCTTTCTTATTTTTGCAGATTTTGGCCCCAAATTTTCAACATAGCCCTTCTGTTACCCCACCTCATGAACATGATGGGTGCCTCTTTTCAATTCCCCTCCTAAACATGTTTTTGTAGTTGCTCCATGAAATCACCTTTTGGATGAGATTTAAAAAATCCCACCCTCCTTGCTCATTAAGTGTACTGGTGCTCTGCTTTGATAAAACAACAGATGTAAGTAAGTAAGGCTTTATTTATAAAGTGCCCTTTCCCTGCAGCTCAGTGTGCAGTACAGGACACAGGCAGAATAAAAATAAAATTATATATAAATTAAAGCAGCAGTACTATGTAAAAAAAATCTGCACTTTTTCGACAGTTTATTCCCTGTGCTCTGCTGAGCATGTACCTGGTAATCTTTCCCACTGACACTGTACTATCACCCCGTTATTTGCTCAGTTATCCTTTGTTTTTGTTTACATTTCTGCCGTCCGCCACAAAGAAAGAAGCAGTACTATATGAAGCTGCCATAGTTACTGTAGCGTTACAAGACTGAAAATGGAGCACTTCCTGATTAGGTAGTACTGCTGCTTTAAAAGCATATAACATACAACATCAACAGACATAACTGCTGAAATGAGTAAGAGATGGAAGATCATAAAATCCCAAATGCTTCTCCGAAAAGAAGCACCTCCAGACCCCATTTGAAAACTCCCACCAAGGGGGCCTCCCTCAAGGACCTTGGGGAGCAAGTTCCACGGACCGGCACCACAACCTGAAAGGAATGATCACCCAAGGTTTTGAGCCCTGGGAACATCTAGGGGGCCCTCCTTGGCAGAGCAAAGAGAGTGCTGGGAGCAGCCAGGAGTCAGGAGGTCATGCAGGTAGCCGAGACCAGTTCTGTACAGGGTCTTATAGGTGAGTAGACTCACAATGAAGGAGATCCTCCACCTCTCCATCAGCTAGTGCAGATAACGCAGGACCGGGGTCACATGACAGGACACTGGATGGCCTGTCTGCGACCTAGCCACCGTGTTCTGTACCAGCTGCAGGTGGCGCAGGACCCCTCCAATGACTCTAAGATACAGAGCATTGCAGTAGTCGAGTTTGGATGTCACAAAAGCATGAGCTACTGAAGGCAAATCATCTGGGGTAGATTAAGGCTTTATTCTGGGCGATGTTCCTAAAATGGCAAAAAACAGTCTGGACAACAGACAACACCTGAGCCTCAAATGTCAATCTGCAATCTAGGATCACACCAACATTTTTCACCTTTGAGGATGCTGAAAGAGGGACTGAACCAAGCATCAAGCCTGTTCCAGCCCTCGTAGCAACCACCTAATTTCAGTGACCAGGCTCGATCACCAGCATCTCCATCTTATTAGGACTGAGCCTCAACCAGTTAGAAGACATCTTGTCCTGGATCTCAGCCAGACATTTATTTAGCACTGCCACTGCATTATGTGTCCCAGGGGCAAAGGACATATACAGTTGGGTATCATCTGCATAACAGTGAAACGACACAATGTAACGTTTGATGATCTCACCCAGGAACAGCATGTACACTGCAAATAACATGGGTGAGAGAACTGAGCCTTAGGGAATGCCACAGAGGAGGAGCTTCAGGTGGTAGGAGAAACTCCCCATCAGCATCCTCTGTGTCCTGCCTGTAAGAAAGGACTCAAACTAACTGGTGACGGTGCCAGTGAGTCCACAGAGCCCCTTTAGGCAATCCAACAACACAGCATGGCCACAGTATCAAATGCTGATGAGAGACTGAGGAAGACAAGTTTTGACCGATCCCCTCGGTCTCTGGCCCTGAGGAGATAATTTTGCACCATGACCAATGCAGTTTCTGTACTATGTCCAGATCTAGATCCTGACTGGAGGGGTTCATGGATGTCAAAGGCTGTGACGTGTGCCTCGAGCTGCAGAGCCATTATTTTCTTAATAAGCTTACCCAAAGAGGGAAGGGAGCTCTCTCTCCTTTCACAGTGCTAAGCTGGCTGAGCGCACCTACTCCAGTTCACCGGTCTATAATTCGCCAAAACGTCAGGGTCAAGAGATGTTTTTCAGAAGGGGCTTCACCAGCACCTCTTTCAAGGTGCTAGTAAGAAAATGAACATCAGACTATCTTGGCGAACACTGGCCCAATGGACTCGATGCATCCCACCAGAAGACATGCACATATGTTTCTCTACAATTACGTAACTCTGTTTTTAAATGGTTAAAAGTATATTAGCACTCTACTCTGATAAAATAACATATGTTTTGGCATATAAATTTCCTTACAAGTGCTATTCTTTCAGTATAGGAGTATTCTTAATAGATCTGGAGACACAGTAATGAACATCAAGCTTAAACTAGTAGCTGACATTCTGTATATGAGATTGTATGTTTGTATAACATGAAGAAAAGCTAAAGTTTAAATACAAGAGATACACTGTGCATGTTATTTTTAGATGTATATGCATTTATATTTAAAATTTTATAGACTAAACCTACAGTTCCATGTGAAAATTGTGAGTGTTTAATAGCGCAGTCGAAATCAGTGAGTATTTTATAGCGAGTGTCAATAACGCTACCGCACATTGGAGTTCCGTAAATTATAGCGCCTCAGTATTAATAGTGAGCGTAATTTTTATAGCATACCTGGTCAATTCATTCATTTATTCATTCATGAGATGTTCTACATAAAGGTTAATAAAGCAACAATAAAACTGAAAAACTACTTATTATTTTTTTTATAATTTACACTTTTTCTCTCTACCTTTGGTTGCTGTCGGCTCTTGCATCCTCTGTCTGACTGCTCCAGCCTTACTTACTTTTCCTGTTGGAGCATGGGCCTTGTGCCTGCCAACAGCCATCCCAACCAGCTTCCCGACTGATGTCACCCTCTGGGAAACGCCTGGGCCAGAAGAGCCATTCTAGCCTAGGAGAACTCCATATTCATCACTGGGGCACAAGGGAGTTGGGGGAGTTGGCAGATCCCCTTATAAGGGAGACGGAACTGACCATCATTCATCTGGGAGTTCCTAGACAGAACTTGATAATATTATACAGTGCTCAGTATAGGAAGCATCTACCTAGAAAAGCAGATTTAGGTGCTCCATATGTACGTTGAACTACATATATAGTTGAAAATTAACTTTTTTTGAATGTTTGTCAGTATGCTGCTACTATAACCAAGACCAGTTTGTGTTTTGTTGGGCTTTGTACCAGAGGGGGGTGCTAAAACAATGCTTAGTATGTAGAATAGACAAAAAACACAGCACACATTACACCTATACAGAGCCTTCCAAGACAGATAGACTTCGACTTGGTTTCTCTGAGGAAGAGGGTGTTTAAAAATAAAGCTGAGGCTGCAGCTATCCAGCAGGACAGCAGAGCAGCCAGCATTTCTGACTGGGACTGCAGGTCTTTTGTTTTGTTCCATTTTGCCAGTGTCCAAAGCACTATTATTGCTTGTGGTTTGGCAAATAAAGTCGCATTTTTTAGCAAAGTCGCTATTTTTTTTTTTTTTTTTTTTTATTTATTGAGATCTTGGATAACACCTTTGAGTACAAGCTCATTAAATAGGTTCTGCATCAAGCAAGGCTATAAGTAACATAAAACATAAGTTAACAACAACACAATTGTGCTTAAGTGACAGAGTAGAGCTAGGACAACATGTACAAGGTTGCAGGCTGAGCACAGTAGCCAGAGTCTGTTAAGTTACAGTAGTCAGGCATTTTTACAGAGGCTGTGTTGGTGATCAGAGTCAAGTACAGTAAGTTAGGTATTAATAGGTTATAGGAAGAGGAGAGGAGAGGGGGAGAGGAGAGAGGAGGGGTGAGGAGAAGAAGAAAGAGGCAGTACCTTGGGAGGAGATGACAGCTGAGTGTACAGGGAAGGAGTGCAAGAGAGAAGGAAGCAGACTGGGGAGTTGGGAGGAGAATAGGTATTGAACAATTGGAGGGAGGGTGTGGGAGGCAGGGAAATGGATGTGGGTAGGAGGGAGTAAGAAGGTGGGAGGGAGGTGGTGGGGAGGATGGGGTGAGCAGGGAACTGAGAGCACAGGTGAGATAAGAGGCTGGGGGGACATGAATAGAAGGCACTACAGGAGTGGGTAAGCGAGGGTCAACAGACATCTGGAGAACATGCGTAAGACAATTATGCGTAAAAGCAGAGGTGAGATAATAAGAGGCTAGGGGGACAGGAATAGAAGGCACTGCAGGAGTGGGTTAGCGAAGGTCAGCAAAGTCCGGAGAACATGCATAAGACATTATTGGAAACAGGTACAGCTGGCATTCTCTAGCTATTCTTCATTGACTGCTTATATCACTATCGCGACTTTATAGTAGCAATTGTTTATTCACCATTTCTGCATCGCTAAAATCACAGGATACCAAACCTACAGCAGAAGTATGTTATAAAATGTGAATTTTGGTAAAATTGTATCATATTCCACATGGGTGATAATGGATACGTGGATACATCTATACATACAGAATGAGCTTAAGGGATTGCACAGCCTCTTTTATTAGTTGTTTAAGAAACAGATGACAATAAGAGTAGATAGATTAAAATTTCAATTCAATTTGAGTTATCTTACACAATATTGTTGATATAGATATAGATATATATAAAAGACAAAGAACCTCTGTGTGCAAACACTGAGGCAAGGGTTACCCCAAAGGGCATTTGGCTGGGAAGCCAAGTTTCAAGAAAATACAAAATCACACATGCCCACACAATGCAAAGTATCATGGGCTGCATATGCAAATCACCACAGAATGTTATGCTGGTTCAACTTTAAGCAGAATTGCATGGTGCCGAAAGGCCTCTCACACAGTTTGCAAAGGGTGCTAACAGATGACATAGACACGTGTTTCGTCCTAACAGGACTCATTAGTATGCCTCGTCTGTTTGACACCCCAGTGGAATGAACCAGCTACCCTAAGACGGTCTGTCTGAGTTATGTTGTGGTATATTCTTTGCAAAAAACTTTGTTAATGCACATGTTAGGGTAACATAACGCCACAAAAGTAGGGAAATGTGGTGTCAGGGTTTCCAATCTTAACTCCCAATCTCCACCCCCAAGAAGCAAAAGGAAAACATATTAGGGTTTTGGACAGCCAGAGTCTTGGCATATAACTGGTGGGGTCTTTCTTGAGGTTGTCAATCCTAATGCTCAGCACATTCCGTGAGCAAACAACATCGCACATGATCTCCTTTCTTCATGCACAACACACTGTGTTGGCAACACGTGACAACACATACTTTTCTACCTTTGAAGAGTGTATCACTATGAGGTACTGGCTGGGAGCTGAGCCTTGGGCTTTGGACTGAAGGCTACAGGCTGAGGGGGAGCATTACAGTTGACAACCCCAAGAACGACCCCACCACTGATTTGTCAAGACGCCAGAGACCCCAAACCCTAATATTTTTTTTCCTTTTGCTGCTTCGGGTTGGGTGCTGGGAGTTAGGGTTGGAAACCCCAGTGCCACATACCTCTACTTTTGTCATGTTAAGTTACCCTAACTGGTGCATTAATGAAGTTTTTTGCAAAGAATTTCCTTTCTTTTTGAGATAGTGGAATAGCCATGCCCTGTGGGAAGACTCCGTCTGCCTACAGATGGGCAGGATGTGGCACATTCACTATTTACACATTCAGTACACATTCAATCTTCACACATTTACTCTTTACACATTCGTTTTTTTTTTATTTTCACCCCACATTTTCAAGATAGTCATCTTATGACTATCCTTATAAACATGACATGTATCATTGATAGCATATTAGCCGAAATGTCATTTCACACCACAAGTGCAAAAACACATTTTGTCTAAGGATTTAAGAAAAGACACCTGTCATGTTTATGAGGTGGTGTGGCAAAATGGGTATATTGAAAGTTTACAGTCACAATATTGAAAATTAGCGAACTTATGAGTGAATGTTGAAATACTGCAATGATCAGTAATAACCTGGGCATTTTACCATATTTGTACACCAAACTTCCAGCACAGCCTTCTTATTACCCCACCTCATGAACCCAGTAAGTGAACATTTTCAGACCCCTGCCAAAACATCATTCCATGCCACTGAAACATCATTCCCTGCCACGAGTGCAAAAACACATTTTGGCCAGGATTTGAAAAATTACAGATGTCACGTTCATGAGGTGGTGTGAAAAAAATGGCTATGTTGAAAATTTGGGGTCAAAATGTTTAAAACTACCAAAGTTATGAGCGAGCGTAGAAAATTTTCAATGTATGCGTATCATTTTGCCATTTTATACGTAGTGTGACCCAAATATTCAAGATAACCTTCTTATGGCCCCACCTCATGAACAAGGACAGTGAAAATGTTCAAATCCCACCTGAAAGGTGATTTTCCCAAGCAACCATGAAATTGCCTGGGCCTGATTTGCATACTTCCACTGCCATTGGTCATAAGGTGGGGTCCCAAACAGGCCATGTTGAAAATTTTGGGTCAAAATATGCAAAAATGACAAAGTTGTGCATCAAAGTTCTAAACCCCATTGAAATACATTGAACCACACTTAACTTAGTTTATCATACTGCAGTCAGTGGTTCCAGCAACAAGACATGTCTTGGAGCAGAGAGTGGATCTTTGACATGGGGCATGTTCAGGTGAGTGAGAGTATGTGTGGGGGGAGGGTGGTGGTAGATGCTCAGTGGGAGGTCAAGTGGAGGGTCACACTGGCGAGGGACCGTTTTCTTTGTTTATAGGGTATTAAAAAAAACATTGTGGGACAGTGTTCTTTATTTCAGCTTATTCTGACTCTAGGGACTGGGCAGCCTAGTATCAGGCTACAGTTTGGGGACCAGGTGCTGATGACCTGGAGAGGAAGGGAGTCCTGGGAAGCCATACCAGGGGTGGACACCCTGGTTAGCTTATAATTTTAAAAAATTGGGAATGGGGGAGGGCAACCTGGAGGGGAGGGAAGAGAAAGAAGCGGTACCAGGGATAGGCTTCCAAGTCCAATAAATAAGGAAATAGATAGGAAGTAGTAGACAGATACATAGATAGACAAACATACAGACAGACACACACACACACACACTGAAAGACAGACAGACACAGAGGCAGACAGAAGAGGGGATCAGCAGCTCACTCCTGTCTCTGCAGCCTGCAGTACAAGTTCTAGCTGCAGCTGTAAATGCCAAGAAAGTCCCGCTGCTCTAATACAGAAAACACAGGCGAACGGCTTGTCTCACTAATCTGGGCACCCTAAATTGTGGGGTACCCAGAAAAGGTACTCCTGACTACTTTTTAAAAAAACAAACAGCAGAATCTAGGGAAATGGGTCCTGTTCAGCTAGGTTCAAGTGTTTTGTTTTGTTTTTTAAAAAGAGATCATTTTGTTATGTATTTTAAATGTTTGGAACATTAAAAATTAAAAAGAAAAATGACTGCCATCATGATTGGTATTTTTTCCTCCATGACAAGTAAATCATGCAAATAACCACTCATGATGTGTTATTTTACCTTTTGTGATAGTTTTCTTTACCTTTCGCAATAGTTCTTTTTACCAGTCAAACTTGAACGTTAACTCAAAAATCATTACAACTTTAAAACGGTATAATATTTTTTCATCAAACCTTCCAAAGGCACGCCCCTTGGCATGGGACCCTTCAACTCTGAAAATTTCATGAAAAAATGCCACACAGTCTAAGCTATAGGTGAGAGCAAAAAATACCCAATGTTAAATACAGGGATAAAAAAAACATGTTTTTTTTGTTTGCTTTTTGGTGCTCCATATCTCAAAAACTGAAAAAGTTGCTGTCATGAAACTTTTCACATCTTGAGACTCTGGTAGCCTGACCCAGGATGCCAAATGTTGGCCTATTTTGTCAAATGACGTCTAAGTTAATAAGGTGCAAAATTCGGGATTTAACATTCAACAGTTACTCAACCTTAACTATGAGAGCAGTATTGTGCAGCTATAATATATATAAATTGCAAAAAACTTCATTAATGCTCTTGTTAGGGATAAAGCCACAAAAGTAGGCAAATGCGGTGTTTGGGTTTTCAAAGTTAACACCCCACACCCACCAACAGGCGTCGCGGGTGCCTTGGGGTCACGGGCCCTAACGCTCACCCTATTTCATAAGTAAATATACTGATATGGGTACAGTATAGGATAATGGGGTGAGCATTAGGGCTGACTACCCAAGGCACACACCCCCGATGCCTGTTGTGTTTTTTGCAATTGATTTCCTTACTTTTTGAGACAGTATAATCATTTCTTTGCCTGTGGGAGTGCAGGGTCTTTCATCCCTCCATAGATACATATATATATATGTAGCTATGGAAGCACAGGGCCCTCCAGGACCTGCACTTCCATTTATAAGACAACAGTGACATCCATGAGGTGGGGTAATAAGAAGGCTATGTTGAAAATCAGGGGTTAAAATATTTAAAATTTCCAAAGTTACGAGTGAGCATAGTGAAATTGCAATGAATGGTCATAACTTTTGCATTCTGTCATATTTTGACCCCAACTTTTCAACACAGTCTTCTTATAAACCCCATAGCTGAAAATTTTCAAATCTGTGCCAAAATGCCATTCTGCGCCACAGGTACAAAAACACGTTTTGGACAGGATGTGAAAAATAATAATTGTACTGTTCATGAGGTGATGTGAAAAACTGTCTGTGTCGAAAATTTGGAGTCAAAATATTGAAAATTATCGAAGTTATGTGTGTGCGTAGAAAAATGTCAATGAATGCGCATACTGTAACTCAGTCATTTTTAGGTCATTTTTCACAAATTTTCAATATATTTCTTTTGACCCCTCTATAAACACTGGCACTGTCATTTCATTACTTGGACACAAAAGATGATTTCTTGCAGCAACTGCGAAATCCCCTTCCAGGCTCGAATAATGAAACGACAGTTGCAGTGTTCATGAGGTGGGGACTCAAAAAGGCCATGCTGAAAATCTGGTGAAAAAAATCCCCAAAATGGTAAAGTTATGAACATAAGTTCTAAGTCCTCCACAGCTGAAGCCCCGAATCTGCAGGAGGTCATGAGGGCTTAAGGAGCAGCCCTCCCCAAATCGGAGCCGTTTTGCAGCAGCTGAAGCCCTGAATCTGCAGGAGGTCGTGAGGGCTTAAGGAGCAGCCCTCCCCCAAATTCGGAGCCATTTTGCAGTAGCTGAAGCCCCGAATCTGCAGGAGGTCATGAGGGCTTAAGGAGTAGCCCTCCCCCAAAATCGGAGCTGTTTTGCAGCGGCTGAAGCCCCGAATCTGCAGGAGGTTGTGAGGGCTTAAGGAGTAGCCCTCCCCCAAAATCGGAGCCATTTTGCAGCAGCTGAAGCCCCAAATCTGCAGGAGGTTGTGAGGGCTTCAGGAGCAGCCTTCCCCCAAAATCGAAGCCATTTTGCAGCAGGTACGAAATGCTGAATCCCCGAGGTGCCTGAAATTGCGACTGAGCTATCTGTGCTACTGAGTGCTTGCTTCCTTAACAAATAGACTGCTGTTTTGGTGCCTTTTTTCCACACTCATTTAATTTAAATGTCGGCGCAGCAGTGGAGATAGTTTTTGCCTACTTCAAGTTTGCTTATAGTTGCCTTAATCTGGAGTGGACTGTGGAGTTGCCTTAATTAAATTTAAACCCAGGCTGCATTTTAAAGTGACAAAATTGTTACCTTAAATGTACTAATCCATGTAGAGCATTTGTGGATTGCACAAGGCTACTGAAGCTGCTACTGTGATAAAGAACCATAGGATTTAACTTTTTAAAATAATGTGCCTTAAGAACTAATTAATCCTAGCACCTAGACCTTTATTGCACTATCTGCAATTCATATTCCTATGTCAGCAGCAGGCTTAAAGTTCTATAAGTAAAGCAGCAAATCCAAAGCTCAGCAGCCCTTTTACGTTTAAATTCCCTGTTGTTTCAGCAGTCTGATTATTTAAAATAAATGGGTCCCTCCCCCCCTCCCCTCCTGTACCTTATTTAATGCCCCAACTCTCCATTCTCATTCCTCCACAGCTGAAGCCCCAAATCTGCAGGAAGTTGTGAGGGCATAAGGAGCAGTCCTCCCCCAAAATCGGAGCCATTTTGCAGCAGGTATGAAGTGCTGAATCCCCGGGGCACCTGAAATCGCGACCGAGTTATCTGTGCTACTGAGTGCTTGCTTCCTTAACAAATGGACTGCTGTTTTGGTGCCTTTTTTCCACACTCATTTAATTTAAATGTCGGCACAGCAGTGGAGATAGTTTTTGCCTACTTCAAGTTTGCTTATAGTTGCCTTAATCTGGAGTGGACTGTGGAGTTGCCTTAATTAAATTTAAACCCAGGCTGCATTTTAAAGTGACAAAATTGTTACCTTAAATGTACTAATCCATGTAGAGCATTTGTGGATTGCACCAGGCTACTGAAGCTGCTACTGTGATAAAGAACCATAGGATTTAACTTTTTTAAATAATGTGCATTAAGAACTAATTAATCCTAGCATCTAGACCTTAGGTGCACTATCTGCAATTCATATTCCTAGGTCAGCAGCAGGTTTAAAGTTCTAAGTAAAACAGCAAATCCAAAGCTCAGCAGCCCTTTTATGTTTAAATTCCCTGTTGTTTCAGCAGTCTGATTATTTAAAATAAATAAAAAAAAAAAAAGGTGAACCCGCCAGCAGGATCCCTCTCCTCCTGTACCTTATTTAATGCCCCTACTCTTCATTCTCCTTCCTCCACAGCTGAAGCCCTGATTCTGCAGGTCGTGAGGGCTTAAGGAGCAGCCCTCCCCTCAAATCGGAGCCATTTTGCAGTAGCTGAAGCCCCGAATCTGCAGGAGGTCATGAGGGCTTAAGGAGTAGCCTTCCCCCAAAATCGGAGCCGTTTTGCAGCAGCTGAAGCCCCAAATCTGCAGGAGGTTGTGAGGGCTTAAGGAGTAGCCCTCCCCCAAAATCGGAGCCGTTTTGCAGCAGCTGAAGCCCCGAATCTGCAGGAGGTTGTGAGGGCTTAAGGAGCAGCCCTCCCCCAAAATCGAAGCCGTTTTGTTGCAGGTACGAAATGCTGAATCCCCGAGGTGCCTGAAATTGCGACCGAGCTATCTGTGCTACTGAGTGCTTGCTTCCTTAACAAATAGACTGCTGTTTTGGTGCCTTTTTTCCACACTCATTTCATTTAAATGTCGGCGCAGCAGTGGAGATAGTTTTTGCTCCACTAGCAGCTTATATTACTCCACCACTACTGGCCACCAAATGCAGCCAGCTCACACAGCACAAAGAGAGTTATCATGGACCCACTCCTAGTAAAACTGGTCTTTCTCACCACCCTGACCTCACCAGCAGCCCTACCTATCTCCAACTGCACTGCAGAATTGCTACTAAACAGGTCTACCAGTGGAAACATTCCTCCCTGCCCCCCAATTCACTGTTGGATTCCCCCAACCCGGTGAACCAAAATGCCCACACTCATTTCTGCGCTGAGTTACTAATTAAACTATATACGTTCACATCCATCACTGCACTGCCACCTAACACACCAAGGGTCGCACTCCCTAACTCCCATCCACAACAACCTACCCGGACACCAACCACCTGTGTCTCCGACAATGTTAGCCCACCTTGTACGCACCCTCCCAATACAAGTCATACCTACAAAAAATACTATCTCTAAAACTGTCTGTGCCTCACCAAAACTGCTCAGGCTAGCGCTACTCCGGCATACCCTCCTCCTCCTCCTATCGGGGAATGTGCACCCAAACCCAAGACCACCAATCTCTGGTGTCACATAGAAGGGCAAACAAGGAAACCTGCTACTGGCATCCCTAAATATCTGCAGCCTTCAGAAAAAGTTCACCTCCCTCCAGGGCTGGATTGCGTTGCACTCCCCAGATGTCCTTGCCTTATCAGAGACCCGGATCTCAGAAAAAGTCCCTAATGGATCTGCCAGTGACTACACCTTATACCGAGCTGACAGAATAAGCAAGAGGGGAGGTGGATGCACCATCTTCGTTAAATCCTCCCTGCATGCATTCCTAGTCTCCATCCCACCTCCCACCCATGGAGCCCAAACCCTCGCTGTTAAGCTAAGCTTTGGCAACTCAGGTAAAATAATACATATCTTTGCTGTCTACATTTCCCCCAGAAACCAAAAGCCTGCCTCTGACTCTGTACTGGCTAGTATTTCCCACCTCCCTCCCAAGAGCGAAATCATTTTACTGGGAGAGTTCAACGTTAACTGGATGTCCACTGCATCATCCCACTACAAAGACACCATCCTTGCTTATGACCTCACCCAACCTGTCCAGTCCCCTACTAGGCTGGACCCAAAAACTGGGACATCCACACTTAACAACCTTATCCTCACCAACCGCCCCAAAAACCTCTCCCATATCAAAGTGCTCCTCGACTCCATAAGTGACCACTCCCCAGTAACCTGCTGGTGGTCTAATAAAATCCCCCCTACTCCCCCTAAGATCACCGTAAAAAGACACCTTAAGAAAGGTGCCCTCCCTCACCTCAAATCCTACCTGGCCGCCTGCGATTGGTCTCCTGTTCACTCTGCCCAGTCCATAGATACCGCCCTTACCTACTTTATTGCCACTTTTAACCATGCCTGTGACATCTTTGCCCCTTTCTCCAAGCATGCAGTAAAGCAGCAGGACACCCCTTGGATTTCCCCAGCTATACTTGACCAAATGTGCCAAACAGATACCCTCTGGCAAAAGGCCCTTGACTCGCAACTCCCCCAAGACAGATAGCAGTAAAGGGAGGCTCAAAATAGCTGCACATGGGCCATCAGACAAGCCAAAGTGGCTTACTACAAACAAGCTCTCACCTCTTCCTGGGGATCTGGCAGAAATTTCTGGAGCAACATTAAGGAACTATCAGAGAGAAATGTATCCCCTACCCAACTACAGCTTCTAGAAGATGGGGTTCTCTCACAAGACCCTAAATCTATCTCCAATGCCCTTAATACATCTTTCACCATATCCTCCCCCCTAACTACTTTGACCCAATCAGTACCAACCCCATTCACAATTTTGCCACCCATGACCAAACCCCTTTTCGGCTATGAATCATCTCCTGCAATGAGGCAAAATGCTATCTCAATAAAGCCCTGGTGAACTCACGCTATAGTAGTGACTCCCTGGACCTCAAACTCATCTGGCTCACACTGGATGTGACTGTCCCACATCTCACCAAAATCCTTAACTTATCCTTCTGCCTCAGCCAATTCCCCACAACTTGGAAAAGAGCAGTTATCACTCCCATGCTGAAGGGTGGTGACCCCATGTCCACTAGCAACTACAGGCCAATATCTATTCTGCTCCCTCTCAAAGGCCCTTGAAAAAATTGTGGCTGACCAGCTCACAGACTACCTGACCAAATACAGTCTGCTCTGTCAGGAACAACATGGTTTCCGGAAGGGTCACAGCACCTCCACCGCACTCATCAAATTTAGGTCTTACATACATGAGGCCTTTGAACAAGGCTCAGTAGTAGGGGCTGTCTATGTGGATCTGACCAAAGTCTTTGATACAGTTAGTCATGCGCTTCTTCTCCACACCCTACCATCCCTGAACATCTCCCCAGAGGCTACCTCCTGGCTCAAAGACCACCTCTCTGGCCGGACCCAGCAGGTAAGAATTAATACAACACTGTCCTTCAGTAGGCCAGTCCTAACAGGTGTCCCACAAGGGTCCATTCTAGGTCCATTACTTTTCACCCTCTTCCTGAACTCCCTCCCTCAATCCTGCAGTGGGAAGCTAATGCTTTATGCAGACGATGCTGTAGTCCTTTGGAAACATCCCCATCCCAATGTGCTACAATCCGCCCTGCAGGGTTTCTTTAGAGAAATTGAAACCTGGTTCTTTGAACACTGCCTTATACTAAACTATAAGAAGATCAAATCTATGATTTTTGCTCACCGACAAAACCCAATCAGTAAGATACCACTAATGGTGACAAACTCCCTGGGCACTGCGCTAGAGCAGGTGCACTGCTTCAAATACCTGGGAGTCATGTTGGACACCTCCCTCACCTACCACATGCAGATACAACAAGTCTCCTCCACTGTTAACTCCAGGCTCGGGATCCTGTATAGACATAGACACTGCATTCCCCCACAGGCAATGCACCTAGCAGTGTCTTCCTCCATACTACACTTGGTGAACTACGGCATAGTAATTTATGGGTCTGCTGACCATACTGCCCTACGCAGCATCAACCTTGCCCTAAATAAAGCCTGCCGTCTGGGTATCAAATTGTGACAGGCTAACCCACACCTGTGAGCTTTACAAATCTGCTGGTTGGCTTAACTTCCAAGATATCTTAAATATCACACATGACTGCTTTCAAAAAAGATACAACACAAACAGGCACCAATTGGTCTCAACCCCCTCATCCAAACAGTTACACATAGGAGGGCACCAAGGCACTCTGCAAACACCCCCTTACAAGTACCTCACTGTAGAACCTCCCTTGGCCAATGGTCTTTCCGATATCGTGCCCCCTCGTGGCTAAACAACCTGGCACTCAGTATGTCCCTTGCAGCCAGTCTGGGCCAATTTAAAGCAGATCTCAAATCCTTTCTCCTTAACTCTGCAATCTGTGAATGTACATAATGTACAAATGTACTTAACTCCCCCTTCCCCTCCAGGTTCCTCCTCCAGTGTATGAGATAGCCCTCAGTATAGGGATTTCTTCTTTCTTCTCCCATGCTAAGGCTCATCAAACTCATTGTAAATATTTTATGACTCTGGGCCTATTATTACGACCCTCCGAAACTTATACTGTCATAATAACATACTATTAACCTAGACTTTCTTTTAAGATCCCTGCTGATGTAACTGTGCAATGTTAACTGTGCTGAATGTTTCTGATTTGTATATTTAAGTGATGCTTGTGTATTTTCTTTTTTTCTCTCCTACTGACATGGAGCCTTTGCAAAGGAGTCTATGACTCAAAGGTTGCAATTCTGATTCTTTCAATAAATAAATAAACGCCATTGAAATACATTATACAGCACTTAACTTGATTCTTCAGTTCACGGTTAGGCTTTGAAGAGTGCAGATGTGTCTTGGTCCGTAGAAGATGACAGCCTTTGACCTCTAGTGGTAAGTACAGGGTAAAGGGGGTGTGTGGGGTGGTGGGTGCTCAGTGGGGGGGTCGTGATGGGGTAGGGAGATGGTGGGGATGACAAGGGACTGTTTTCTATTTTATAGTCCTGTGTTTATTCTCCAGGTGGGCGGCGGCTTGTGTGAGCCATCCAACATTGGGCTTCTGCGGTCGTTTGGGGTACCACCTCCTCTACCCTGGTGGAGCCACTGGAGCCAATGCGAGGGCTTTATCCAGCCACAGCCCCTGTTGTTTCCACTTTTTCTCCCCTTGTTCCCCAGAGCCCCCAGACAAGGTCGGCGTGCGCATGGAGGCATACATGCACACCTTGGCCCGGGCCAGCACTGCCCACCCCTGACCTAATGCTCAGCTCAATGCCCTGCCTGCACCACCACCACGCCTCCATGTGCTGGCAGTCAAAGGCCAGAAGAACCAACCTCCCCTATCCGAGACAAGAGAAACTGCCAGCAGCTGCTTAATACTCATCTGCCCACCCCCAGCCGACCCCTGGCATCCCATGCTCATTCTTGACCATGGGTCATCGGTGTGGCGAGAGGTAAGGCGTTCTTTTTTACAGATTTTAACAAAAAGATGTTTGGGGACTGTTTTCTTTTTTATAGGCTTACGATATTTCAGGACACTGGGGGTGTGCCACTCAGTTTGCTCTGTATTTCACATCCACATATATTTGCTGGTTGAATCACACAGTTTACAGAATCAGTTTGCTATGCAGTCTTAAAATAAGTAAGTGGGGATTTAGGATTTTACCATTTTAGCCCAAAACCTCTGAGACTCTGAATAGAAACATTTTATGGAGCTAACAGGAATTTTCAAAAATTGTTTGGAAACACTGTCAATGCACTTGCAACCTAATAAAATTAGTAGGCTGACTGCTCCAGTACCAAGCACCCTGGAAAAATGTGTGTCGGATGCTCTAGATCTGATTATTCAAGGTTTTTTTTAAGTGGAGCCGCACAAGGTCTGTTAGGAATGTTTACAAGTATAATTAAAATATAACTGAAAATCACATTTTTTGTCTGAGGGAACAGAGCTATTATATAGAGGGCAGCACTATTTGTGACTGAAGACAGCATTTTTCAATTAATCAATTAGTCAATCAGTCAGTCAGGAAAACTACCAAGCTCAGTTTAATTTGGGTAGCTACAAGGTTGCTTTTTGTAGTTCTGCTAAAACTACCAGAATATACTTTACAGTTATGTACTGAAAAAGAAACACCCCCCACATGAACACAAATAGGTCCAAGAAGGAACCATAAATTCAATATAGAGCTTACAAAAAATAAAAAATAACAAAACTTCAGTGACTATTTCTTTGGCTTTAGTTTCTCAGCTATGTTTGGCGTTGAATTTTTGGAATCCTATCAGCCATATTTTTTTAATATAAGAATAAGGGGGATGGTGAGTAGAGGGTGGTGGTGCCACTAGACACCATGGAGTGTTAAAGAAAATTAGGGGGTGGCGACTGGAGGGTGAGGAGTGCCACTAGACACCAGGGAGTGTTATTAAAATTAGGGGATGGTGATCAAAGGGTGGGGGTGCCACTAGACACCAGGGAAAAGTGCAGCTTACAGTTAGCACTGCAGCCAGCAGCACAACTCCAGCTGTGGCTGCAGAAGTCAAGAAATTACAAGTGTTCTCATAAAGAGAATGCCTGGGAAACATTCCTCTCACTAAGCTGGTCACCCGGGATTTGGGGTGCCTAAAAAAGGTATTTGCTGGCAGCATATTCAAAAACAAACATCAGAATCTAGCTAAACGGGTCCTGTTTGGCTAGGTTCTGATGTTTGTTTTTTAAAATCAGGGCAGTTTTATGTATTTTGCATGTTGGTCAGTTTGTGGAAATAATCAACAAGAAGGCAGTTGGCACAGCACAAAACTTGTTTGGTAAACTGACAATTCAGTGCACGAAAGCAAAAATGAGCATTTACGGCAACAACTTTTTAGTTTTGCCGCAAAACGTTATCTCAAAACCCCTTCTGTGCATGCGAAAGTCGGAAAACACTAAAATTTAAAGCTTTATAACTCTGGAACCCTTTTATATTTTTTTCACCACACCTGTCAAAGGCACTATCCTTGGACATGACACATGTTCCCTGCAAGTCTGGGGCAACAATTCCTTTCCATGTAAAGCAGGTTAAAGGCGAGAGCAAAAAAAAAACAATGTTAAGTATAGGAAAAAATTAAGTTTTTTTTCTCAAAATGACACATGTGTGTCTCAGAAACTGCACTGGTCGCCATCACAAAAATGTTCACACATCAAGACCTTGCCTCCTAGACAACACATATAAATTTTCAGCTCATTTCATCAAAGGGAGTCAAAGATATTAATGTTCAAAATTTTAGGTTTAACATTAAACAGGCTATTCAACCCTAATTATAGGGGCGCAAATTGAAAAAAAAATGTGTTAATGCACTAATTAGGGTTACAGCCACAAAAGTAGGAAATGTGGCATTAGGGTTTCCAAACCTAAAATCCACCCACATGCTGCACACATCAACAGGAGTCGAAGGTGTGCCTTGGGGTCGTCAGTCCTAACATTCACCCCATTCCATAAGTAAATAAGCTGAGACGGGTACAGTATAGGAGAACTGGATGAGCATTAGGGCTAACAACCCCAAGGCACACCGCCGACGCCTGCTGCTGTGTGCAGCGTGGGGGTGAGGTGTTAGCTTTGGAAACCCTCATGTAACATTTCCCTACTTTTATGACTGTAACCCTAAGTACAGCATTAACGCAGTTTTTTTGGAATTTATTTCCTTACTTTTTGAGATAGTAAAATCGTATCATTATTTGCCTGTAGGAGCGCATGGCCCTCCAGGCCCTGCTCTCCCATCCCTTTGTAGATGCGTATATGTATGTAGATGTGGAGGGCCCTGTGCTTCCATTTATATGACAACAGTGTCCAAATTGCCAGCATAGCCATCTTATTACCCCCACCTCATGTACCCAGTGCAGAAAATGTTCGAATCCCCACCAAAACGTAATTCTGTGTAACTGCAACGCCACTGAATGTCACAAGTGTGAAAACACATTTTGGGCAGGATTTGAAAAATGATATCTGTGACATAAATGACATGGGGTAATATGAAAGCAATGTTGAAACTCTGGGGTCAAAATATTTAAAATGTCAAAAGTTACGAGCGGTCATACCAAAATTACAACAAATGGTCGTAACTTTGGCATTTTTATATATTCTGACCCCCAATTTTCAACACAGCCTTCTTGTATAACCGCACCTCATGTATCCAGTACAGAAAATTTTCAAATCCCCACAAAAACGTAATTCTGCACAACTGCAATGCCATTCCATGCCACAGGTACGAAAACACATTTTGGCAAGGATTTGAAAAATGACAGCTGTGACATACATGAGGTGGTGTAATATGAAGGCTATGTGTAAAATCTGGGGTCAAAATATTGAACATTTCCAAAGTTAAAAGCATGCATAACAAAACTGCAATGAATGGGCATACAGTGAAGTCCTCCAGGATGAAGCGCAGCACTGCAGAATTCTGCAGTAGAGTTACTGCAGTAATCAATGAAGTTTCAATGGGAGTTAATCCCTTCTGTCATGCAATAACACTGTGCTTCATCCTGCAGTGTATATCTGTAACTCTGGCATTTTTACATATTTTTGATTGCAAATTTTCAACATAGCCCTTTTATGACCCCACCTTATGAACTGTCATTATGCAAATCACGCCTGAAAGGTGAATTCGCCAAGCAACCACGAAATCACCTTTCAGGTGAGAGTAACGTAACGACAGTCATATTGTTCATGAGGTGGGGTTCCCAAATGCCTATATGGAAAATTTGGTGCCAAAATGTCAAAAAATGTCTGAGTTAGGAATAAAAGTCGAAACCTTCACTTAAATACACTGAATCACATTTACCTTAGTTTCCTATATTGCAGTCGTCAGTTCCAGGAAGCAAGACATGTCTTCGATTGGAGAGTGGATGTCGAACCTGGGACCTGTTCATGTGAGAAATGGTATGTGGGGTGTACTGGGGGTGTGGGGTGGTGGGTGCTGAATGGGAGGTGGGGGTGATGGGGGTCAGATTGGCGATGGACCGTTTCATGGATGAAAAGAAAAACAAAACACATCAAGGATGTTTTTACTTTTTTCAGGTATACTTGGGCTTCATTGGTGGGTCGTGGATACCACCAGACACCAGGGAAATGAAATAAGAATGGGGATAGGGATTGGAGGGAGGGGGAGCCACTAGACACCAGTGAAACGACATAAGAATGGGGATAGGGATTGGAGGGTGGGGGTGCCAGCAGGCACCAGGGAAATTATATAAGAACAGGGACAGGGATTGAAGGGTGGCGGGTGCCACTAGACACCAGGTAAATAATATTAGAATAGAGACAGGGATCGGAGGTTGGGGGGTGCCACTAGGCACCAGACAAACAAAATAAGAACAGGGATAGGGATCGGAGGGTGAGGAAGTGCTTCCAGACACCAAGGAAACAAAAGAAGAATGGGGATAGGGATCGGAGGGTGGGGGGGGGGCTGCCAGTAGACACCAGGGAAACAAAAGAAGACCAGGGATGCGATTGGAGGGTGGGGAGTACCACCAGACACCAGGGGAAAAAGCCCATCTCACAGCTCACTCTACAGCCAACAGATGACTTCAAATGCAGTTGAAGAAGTGAAGAGATTCCCATTGTTCTCATACAGAGAACATGGGGGAAGCACTCCTCTCACTAAGCTGGGTAACCAGGATTTTGGGTGTCCAGTAAATGTATTTCTGGCAAGTATACTTAAAAACAAACATCAGAATCCAGCTAAACGGGTCCCATTTAGCTAGGTTCTGATGTTTGTTTATCAAAATCACAGCACTTTTGTGTATTTTTCACATTTGTTGGTTCGTGGAAAAGGTCAATAAGATGGCGGTTGGCACAGCACAAAAAAAATGTCTGGTGCCATGCCAAACAAGTGGCGTGAAAGCAAAATGTGCATCTGCTGCATCAAAATTTTACTTTCGCCACAAAACGTTATCTCAAAACCCCTACTGCGCAGGTGCAAGTCAGAAAACAATAAAATTTAAAGCCATCTAACTCTGGAACTCTTTGATATTTTTTCACCAGACCTGTCAAAGGCACCACCTTGAGACATGACACATGTCCCCTGCAAGTTTGGGGCAACAATTCCTTTCTATGTAGGCGAGAGCAAATAAAACAATGTTAAGTATAGGAAAAAGTAGTTTTTTTTTCTTCTAAAAATGACACATGCAGATTTCAGAACCCACACAAGCTGCCATCACAAATATTTCCACTCAAGACTTTGTCTCCTGGACAACACATACAAAATTTCAGCACATTCCATCAAAGACAGCCAAAAATACTACTGCACAAAATTTGAGGTTTAACATTAAACAGGCTTCACAACCCTAACTACAGGGGTGCTACTGCGCCCCTATAATATGTTTAGTAACCAGGTCACTGTTCTGATGAAGTGGTGGCTTAGCCTCTAAATGTCAACTCCTTATGTGATGGTGTACAGTAACTAAAACATACCACAACTGGACTAAACAAGAGTTTATCTTTATCTGCTTCGTTAATAACCTCCCATTTAAGCTCACCATAAAATACATATTTTTTGTACTTCCTGTGATACTTCACTTTTTTCCATGCTCTGGAAATATAAACAGTCCCTAATCGCTGCACCCAGAATACCTGCTGCTGTGCCCAACTGTGTATGTGCATACAGTATGTGTGTGTGTGTGTGTGTGTGTGTGTGTCTCTGTCTGTTTGTGTTTTGGGAAGGGAAGGATAATCTGTATCTATCTATGGTGGTTAGAGACTGTGTACACTGGGTGGTGGGGGCATGTAGTGTGTGGTGGAGTACCTGAATCATCTGGAAATGAGTTATCAGCTCAGCATGTCTTTCCAAGTAAAACTTTTGAAACAGATCAATGAATGTACACTGTGCTGTTATCAAAGTTTGCAGAAGCATTTGAGTGTGTGCGATGGGGGGATGCAGCCGAATTGTTTCATAGTTTATTTACAAGTTCAGCACACTTTCACCTTTTAAGAACTTGCCACCTTTCGATCCTCAAAGGTGGTACTGAACTTTGTTGGCACCCATATAACTATCTAATTTACTTTTAAAAGTTGTAATATTGCTGCTGTCTATTATCTGTTAAGCTAAAGTATTCCACGGTGTTACCATTCTATGTGTATATAATTTTCCCCTTCTTGTTGTTCTACTATTTTCTCCCAATAATTTACTATCATTTGTTCTTTTTTTCCTTCCCACATGAAGGTTTACTAATCCAGCTGTTTCCCTAAGAGTTGGATCCCTATTGGCTTTATATGCTAAACACAGGTCGCTCCTTTTTCTTCTGTATTCCACTGAGTATGCACCCAGTTTTTTCAATCTTTCTGGGTAACTAAGGTTATGCATATGCTTCATTTTTTTGGTTGCCTTTCTCTGTACCTTCTCAATAATTGTCTTGCCTCTTGTAGTTTGTGGCGAACAAAACTGCACACAATACTCCAAGTGCGGGCCTCACTTATGAACAGTACAGAGGGACAATGACCTCCAGCTCCCTGTTTTTCTAAGTTACTCAAAATACACCTAATATATTTTGACTTTTTTTTAACTTTGCATATCGTGTGCGTTTCAAATGATAAATCATCTGTTACTTGCACTCCTAGATCCTTTTCATTAGTACTAGTCTGTAATTGGTTACCAATTAGGGTATATGTGTACTTAGGGTTACTATGTCCCAAGTGCATGATCTTACACTTGGCTATATTAAATTTCATATTGTTTTGTTTTGCCCCGTTATCAAGCGAGTTAATATTTTCTTGAAATTCATCCTTGTGTAACCCCCCTACAAATGGGGGTACCCTAAAAGTCTCCCCTTGAGCTTGCTTAAATGCTCACTGCCAGGCTGGTGTCCTGTGTTTTAGCAGTTTAAATGTATTGCCAGAGAGTACCTGTATAGCCTCTGTGTACTGTCTCTTTAAGAGCTGCCTGGATTGCAGTCATAATTAATCTGAGAGGGAGCTCTGTTAGAAGATGTACTTGTTTGCTAATCATTTGTTAGAGTAGTAATAATATTGCAGTTTATTCTAACCTGCCTTCTTTGCAGCATGGACAGTTCTGTTTGTTTCCATCATCTTGGTCCTGGACTGTCAGAATGGGCCAATCAGTACATTTGGAACTCTAAAATGGAGCCTGCATACAGGAGCTTGGTGGGGCCAAAACTTGTAGGAACTGTAGTTTGGGGCTTTTGGTGCCTTAAATAACCTGGAGGGGGAGCCCTTGTTGTGACTGACAGACAGATCAGCCAACCAAACCTTTAGGATCTTGGGGAAAGTCCCACACTGCTTGCAGTTTCAGTTAGATCTGAGTTGGGAAGTGAAGAAGTAACAGCTCGAGATAGTTCGAGCAGCAAACCATAGTGGATTTGCGCGGGAGAACTGTGGAAAGGCCTGAGTTTGGCCTGCATGCCTGCCTGCTGTTCCTGAGAGAGAACTTGTGCTTTTTTCAGACTGAATCCAAATTTGGAGAGCGAATTAAGCCACTGAATTGTGATCAGGCTTTAACCTGAAGAAGACCAAAGATTTTCTGAATGCGATTGTCCTGTCAGGACTTCCAGCTACCTCTGAACTCCCGGATTGTGCAGAGACTCTGTAATTGTGAACGGAGAGCCATTTGCCTGGTATAGTGGAATTCTCTTACATGTGAATGTGCTCTGTGCTTATAGTGGGTCGTGATTTGGTTCCCCACTGTGTGTCTGAACTGTGTTTTGCTTGCTGGAGGCTGTATCCAGCTCCACGGACTGAATCCATATCCATTTCCCTGGGCCCTGCTACACTGGCCCAGCCTGACTATCTGCTACGCAGATAAAGTCATCAACAAGAGACAGCTTGGGGATCAGCCCCCTGCTCAACGCCTTGAACAGGAACGATGCCTCAGTGATTTGTGTGGACCCTGCTTCTCCGGGCACACCAGCTCAACAGCCTGCAGTCTCGATTTCGTCCTGCCTGTGTCCAGTATTGGGTATCGTGAGTAAACATCAGGGTAGCTTCTTGCAACAACAGCTAAATCTAAAAGTGTTGTCATCTGATTGTCTGGTTGCCTTTTCTTTCACGAACTGAGCCCTCCGGCTCTGGATTACAAATAGTGTGTGTTGTGCATGTTGCTTTCTTCCATCACAGGGCCCCAACCAACTGCAATGTTCCTGGCTAGCCCACCGTTTTCCTACCTGGGTACCCAGAGTGTGCGACTGTGTAGGGACTGTGAACTGCATGCATAACTGTCTGATTAATACAGCTTTTAAGCAAATCAACCTGATTACACTCCTCCCTTGTTCAAGTCCCTTAAATAAATCAGATTTAACTTTGCTTGCATTTAACCTGACTGTGTTTCAGTTTGTGCCAAAAGTATTGTACTGTTGCTATTTGCTGTGCTTAACCTTGTTTTACAGGGGGTCCCCAGGGTCAAGCTAGAGGAACCAACCCTGGTGGTAAGTGCAAATAGTGTGGGTAATTGCCTGGTGAATAAGGGTCATTGTGAAAGCAATTATTGTATAGTGTTCAGGCCACTAGAAAGGAAAGGGGGGGGGTTACAGTTTCCCGGAGGGCTGTGCCCAGGTTAGCTTGACCACTAACAACCCTGACCTCTGGGTGGAGGCACCCATTTCATTACCCAGGCCCCTTAACCTGCTACTATCCAAGCAGGCAGGGGTAGTAGCCCTTGGGATAGCGCCACCTAGAGGTAACATCTTGGAGGCTCACCGCTGGGATTTTGTGCATTCTAGTGGCCAAAAATTATGAATTATTGTTAAAGATTAAT
The DNA here is from genome assembly GCA_016271365.2 of Neoceratodus forsteri. NCBI lineage: Eukaryota > Metazoa > Chordata > Ceratodontiformes > Ceratodontidae > Neoceratodus > Neoceratodus forsteri. The sequence goes on along the minus strand of CM028135.1, from coordinate 703,089,926 downwards.
GGCTACCCCAGTAGAAATGGCTCTACACCAGTTGGTGTGGAGGTGTACTGGGCAGGAGATCGACCCCCAAAATGCTCTGCTTATACTGGATATTCCCCAGGGTACCAGTAAGGACACTGTAGAGGGAGCACTCTCCAAAGTTTAATGTTTAAAAAACCCTGGGGTGGGGGGTCGACAGGCTGATTTGATCATATAAACTTTCATAGCCTTGGTAGAGTGTAGTGATCTCGTGGACAGCTCTAATGTGCCACAGACTATTGCCTCAGAAGGGGTCCTAGCTGCCTGGAGAGTGATAACAAAAAACAGTAAAGACCCTGGGGAGGATGAGCTCCCACCATTATCTGAGACTTTTGAGGAGAAATTTGTTAAGTTGTTGCTGGAGGAAGGGAAAACCATAGAGCACTTTAAGAAACTATTCCTGCCACCTGGGGGTGTTCCTTCCCCAACACCCCCTCGCACTCCAGCACCTGTTACTGCCCCACCTTCTGTGCCCGTGCCAATGCTGGCCCCTACATCTGTAACTGCCATTAGTCACAACTCCTACCGAAGGCTGAGAATCTTCTCGGGCACCATCCCCATGCCCCAGGGGGAGGATTACTGGGAGACCTGGATCAACTATGTTGCCCCCTTGGTACCCGAGTGGCAGTGTGCAGAGGCTGAGAAGTGGAAAAGAATCATAGAAAGTTTGAGGGGTCCCGACCTTGAAGCCATTACATTTTTGAGGTCCACAAACCCTGATGCATCTGCTCAGAAGTACCTATCTGTACTTGAAGGCAATTTTGGGAGCATTGAATCAGGGGAGACTTTGATGTGGGAATTCCAAGGTACCAAATAATGCAAGGGGGAAAGTTTGTCTGTGTATGTTACTCGCCTTTAAAGAGCTCTGCAGAAAGCTTACTGGAAAGGTGAGGTAGCCACCAGTGATTTAAACTGTGTAAGACTGGGGCACATACTGCAACATGCCAAGCATTCTAAACTGCAGATTATCCAGTTAAGGCTCCAGGATAGGAGAGGTAACCCACCTGACTACTGTGACTTGATAAAAGAAGTCAGGGAGGTAGAAGGTGAAGAGGGAGATTGTAATTATGGGGTGAGTTCAGCCCAAGTGATCATGGCACCGGAAGGCCCTTCCGAAATGTAGACCACTACGAGTGTCCTGCAGTGTGCTAAACGGTGGAAAGAGGAGTTGCTGAAGGAAGTCAGAAATGTACAACCGGGTGCATTCGCTGAGATATCCCCTGCTGACAGAGACCCTGGCCCCTGTCAGGACGTGACTGTTATGGGGGTGGGGGCGCACCCTCAGGCATCCTCTACTAAGGGTGGCTTCTCAGCTGAGCTCAAGGAATTGACTGCCACCCTAAAGGAATTTTGAGACATGGTACACTACCAGCAAAAGTCAGATCACAATCTCCCATCAATGCTCCAGCATCCCCTGCTATGTTTTCCCCAAGGATGCCCCGAGAGCCCATCGTTTGTCACAATTGTGGCAAGGATGGTCATATGAAGAGGGAATGCCGGTCTCAGAAGGACTTAGAGAGAGTGGTGAACCGGCTTCAAGGAGAGCTTCGGAAAATGAGTCAGTGGTCAAGGGGTGCACAAAATGACTGCAGTGAAGGCTTCGGCCATCCTAACTCAAACCCCTCTGTGGCTAAATCATCTGTCCAGGCCCCTGTTATTGTCCCTCCAGAATGGTCCTAAATAGTGGGCCCTTCAATGAAGACTACTGGGGCTGTGAATGGTATTCTTACTTGGGTTGTGCTTGACAGTGGGTCGCAAGTGACCATTGTATTTCAGGACTGGTATGACAAACACTTATCTGATGTGCCATTACAATCCCTGGAAGGCCTACATGTGTGGGGGCTGAGCGACAAGTCTTAACCCTACCTAGTATATGTCCATCTCTGGTTGTCTTTTTCCTGCAACTATAACTGGTGTAGAGCAGCAAGTAGAGACACTGACCCTAGTGTGTCCCACCACCAGTCTGTATGATGGGGTTCCCCTGTTAACTGGAACAAACACCCACATGTTTGGGAGACTAGCACAACTCTGCCATGAGAAACAAGGGCAACTGACTGGATGGGCCATAAGAATTCCAGCCTTAGTAAAAAGGGCAAATGGCTTGCAGCAGAAACCACATGAAGAGGACCCAGATGAGCCAGTGGGGATAGTGCGGAAAAAGGCCTGACTCCTTGGTATTGGCCCCCAACGCCCAGTGCACAATCCATGGAGAAGTCCGCCTAAAGAGAAACATAAAGAACAAAATATTAATGTTAGATTCATCAGGTGATGGAAAGTTGCCAGAAGGATTATTGGTTAAACCCAGCATCTTGCCTACTCGTGCCTATGCCTATGAACGATGAGTGATGGTCCAGATTCGAAATGTGTCAGATTGGGAGGGCCGCATGAATAGAGGGTGCACTCTAGCTACAGTACACCGCACAGTCACAAGTACTCTGGCTAAAAGGAGAGAGTGACCCCAGACTTATTTGACTTTGGTGATTCCTCACTGCCAGTTGAATGGAAGGCAGTGGTTAAACCCAGCATCTTGCCTACTCGTGCCCATGCCTATGCACGATGAGTGATGGTCCAGATTCGAAATGTGTCAGAGTGGGAGGGCCGGATGAATAGAGGGTGCTCTCTAGCTACAGTACACCGCACAGTCACAAGTACTCTGGCTAAAAGGAGAGAGTGACCCCAGACTTATTTGACTTTGGTGATTCCTCACTGCCAGTTGAATGGAAGGCTAGGATTAGCAAGAAACTTGCCCAAAGAGACCAAGTGTTTTTGGTAAAAGAATGGGACGTGGGTTGTGTCCAGGGTGAAGAACATCATATACGCCTGCATGATGACCGGCCATTTCGATAGAGATCCCGATGCTTTGCCCAGTGGACATAGATGATGTGAGGAGACACCTGCAGGAAATGCTCACTGCTGGCATGATACAGGAATCAAGGAGCCCATATGCCTCTCCCATTGTAGTTGTGCGTAAGAAGAATGGGTCGGTGAGGATGTGTGCTGACTATCGAAGTCTGAACCGGCGGACCGTCCCAGATCAATACACCATGCCCATATACAAGATGCCCTGGAGTGCTTGAATGGGAGTAAATGGTTCTCAGTACTGGATCTTCGTAGGGGATATTACCAGATTCCGATGGCCACGGAGGACTTTGAGAAAACCGCTTTTATCTGTCCTTTGGGGGTCTACGAATTCCTGAGAATGCCACAAGGGATTTCGGGTGCCCCGTCCACCTTTCACTGACTGATGGAATGTGCAGTGGGCGATATGAACTTGCTGGAATGTCTAGTGTACCTAGAAGATCTCATTGTGTTCGGACGCACATCAGAGAAGCATGAGACCTGACTGTTTAAAGTCCTAGACCGATTGGAAGACTTCAGCCTCAAGCTGTCCATTGACAAGTGCCAGTTTTTTCAAACCTCCGTGAAGTATGTAGGGCACACAGTATCTGCAGAAGGGATAGAGACCGATCCCAGTAAGGTCGAGTCACTGACTACTTGGCCCCAGCCCCATAACTTAAAAGAACTACAATGTCTCCTGGGGTTCTGTAGCTACTACTGCAGGTTCATAAAATACAAGGTGATTCACCCACTTTTGAATCTAACCCAGGGTTGCCTCCCTACCAACCATAAATACAAGAGAGGGGCTATCAAAGAACCCGAGAAAGTATATTTCCGAACAGGTAAACCTTTTGGACTCTGTTGGACACCTGAATGTGAAGCAGCCTTCCGCAAAGTCATATACCAGCTCACCCATACCCCCATCCTCACCTATGCTGACCCTACCAAGCCCTACATGCTGCGTATGGATACTAGTCTGCAGGGCCTAGCAGCTGTGCTGTATCAAGACCATGAGGATGGTTTGAGACCAGTGGCTTTTGCCAGCAGGAGCTTGACCCGGTCAGAACGAAACTATCCTGTACATAAGCAGGAGTTCCTTGCCCTAAAATGGGCCATTGTTGACCAGTTTCATGAGTACCTCTATGAGGTAAAGATATTGGCGAAGATCGATCATAACCCGTTAACTTATGTGCAGACTTCAGCTAAGTTGGACACCACTGGGCACCGGTGGCTCTCTGCTTTATCAACCTATGATTATGCTGTCGAATACAGGCCAGGACTGAACCATACTGATGCTGACACCCTGTCACGAAGGCCCGCTTCCAAGAGTGATTGGGTCAAGCTGTCTGAACCTGACATCCGAGCATTGTGCCAAAAGTTTGACAGAGATGAACAGATGTCTGCGGACACAGTGGACTGTCTAGTAGATTGTTTGGGCCCTCCTGATACCTGCATACCGGCTGCCTATTGCCAGTTCTCTGCTCTAGATATTAGTGCACTACCTCAACTTGACAATGACAGTATTCAGTGGGCTCAGTCCCAAAATCCTATGATTCAACCCGCACTTGATGCCCTACATGTGGGGAAAGAGGTGTCTAAGTTGCGTTCCCCTGACTTGCGAACTGCCCTATTGTTTAAGGAAGGCCCCAGGTTGAAGTTACTCAATCAGTTGTTGTATAGAGAGACAGTGGATCACAGTGGGCAAGTAGACAAGCAACAACTGGTCCTGCCCACAGCATTTAAATACTTGGTTCTGAGGTCCCTCCACAATCACATGGGGCACTTCAGTATTAACAGGACTCTCGACCTGGTACAATCGCGATTCTACTGGCCCAAGATGGGGGCCAATGTTGAGCACCATGTAAAGACCTGCAGTCGTTGCTTCCAAAGAAAAGCCCTGCCTCAGAGGGCTGCCCCCCCCCCTTATCAATATCACTACCGGCGTCCCCATGGAACTGGTCTGCACAGATTTTTTGTATTTAGAACCTGATCAACGGAATATTGGCAATGTGTTAGTGGTTATGGATCATTTCACAAGGTATGCACAAGCGTTTCCAACTAAAGATCAAAAAGCCTCTACCGTGGCCAAGGTGTTCGCGGAAAATTCTTCATCCACTATGGTGCCCCTCAGCAGAGCCACTTTGACCAAGGCAGAGACTTTGAAAGTAGGCTAATCAATGAAATGCTCTCTCTGGGAAGGGGGGTGCGGAGGTCAAGCACCACCCCTTATCACCCACAGGTGGACTCTCAACCTGAATGTTTTAACCGTATCCTTCTAGACATGCTGGGCACCCTCCCTCCAAAAGACAAGCATAAGTGGAGCCAGCAGATTAGAACCTTGGTACACGCATACAGTTGCACCAAAAATGATGCTACAGGGTTCTCCCCCTACCACCTCATGTTCAGGAGGAAGGCCCGACTGCCAGCTGATGTCTGCTTTGGGCTCTCTCCAGATGGGGTCCGAGCCGAAAACTACCAGCAGTATGTACAGAAACTGAAAGCTCAATTGAACCATGCACATCAACCGGCCCAGACAATGGCCGCCAAGAGAAATCTCACCAACAAAGAGAGGCACAATAAGAAAGTAAAGGCTCAAGAGCTACGGCCTGGAGACCGTGTGTTGTTACGCAATTTGGGACTGCATGGCAAGCACAAAATTGATGATAGGTGGCACCACCTTCCTCATGTAGTAGTTGGAAAGTTGGATGATCTACCAGGGTACAAGGTATGCCCTGAGAATAACTCCAAAGCTATCAAGACCATGCATCATAACCACTTGCTGCCTGCGGCCAAGTTACTGAAGCTGAACCAGCAGACATTGCCTCCCCTGGGCTGGTGACGCATGCTGCTGCAAAAAAGAGACAGAGTCAACCTACCCCAGTAGTTAGATTTAAGAATTCCCCGGCAGCAGGCCCAGAACGATAGTGACTGTCAGTCCACCTCTGATGAAAGTGACTATGGTAATGCCTATTATCCCTCCTATGAACTGAGTTGTTTTGTAGAAATCCTATGCAGAATCATGGGGATGAAGCTGGGCCTTCTGGACTGCCTAACCCCCAGCTTCGTCCTTGGAGCCAATGCTCCCTGAAAGTGAAGTGCAATATACTGCATCTGAGGCTGCAGACTTCCTGTGTTTCATGGAACTGTGTGACTTGCCCGAAGAAGGGGCTGATGGTCTGAATCTCTCTGGTGACACACCAGAACTTGAACAATAACATGAGAGTGCCGACAGCTCCGTTCAGTGCCACAAAGCCTAATTGTGCCAGAACCTTCTCTAAATGAGCCAAGTGTTCTGGAGACAGAGCCTACAGAGCAAGGAGCTGACAGTGCTCCCAGTTTGGAAATTCCCATCCATGCAGAGGCACCCCTCACGACTGACGAAAGCTCCAAAGTTAGTGCTGAAAGTACAAAGACTGTGGCTGTTCCTCCCCAGAAAGACTGGCCAAGCTGTCAAGCCAGTATTGTGCTTCAGTTATGATTCTCCTGGGAGGCCAGTGGATTTGCCTCTCAATGTGGTTCACAAAGGTGTTTATATTTCTCAGAGCTCACTACCCAAACTGAGCTTAATGGCTAATTCCAGGTTGATTGTTCTTCCTTCTCAATATGGTGCCCCTGCCCCATCCAGCCCCAAGTTAGCTGATAGGGAAGGGCCCCCTCCTACATTGTTTAATGTACAGGAAGTTATAACATGAATCAGTATTGTGATGTTACAAGTATGTTAATCATAGTGGAATCAGTATCACATGTATGACTAGTGCATAAGCATTGTCATTATGTATATAGTACTGTGAAGTGTACTGAATATGTATAGTAAAGTAATAAGTTTACATTAACTGATGCATGATGGTACAGACTTGATGCAGACGCCAAGTTTTCTCCAGGCAGGGAAGGGTGTAACCCCCCTACAAATGGGGGTTCCCGAAAAGTCTTCCTTGAGCTTGCTTAAATGCTCATTGCCAGGCTGGTGTTCTGCATTTTAGCAGTTTAAATGTACTGTCAGAGAGTGCCTGTATAGCCTCTGTGTACTGTCTCTTTAAGAGCTGCCTGGATTGCAGTCATAATTAATCTGAGAGGGAACTCTGTTAGGAGATGTACTTGTTTGCTGATCATTTGCTAGAGTAGTAATAATATTGCAGTTTGTTCTAACCTGCCTTCTTTGCAGCATGGACAGTTCTGTTTGTTTCCATCATCTTGGTCCTGGACTGTCAGAATGGGCCAGTCAGTACATTTGGGACTCTAAAATGGAGCCTGCCTACAGGGGCTTGGTGGAGCCAAAACTTGTAGGAATTGTAGTTTGGGGCTTTTGGTGCCTAAAATAACCTGGTGGGGGGAGCCCTTGTTGTGACTGACAGACAGATCAGCCAACCGAACCTTTAGGATCTTGGGGAAAGTCCTACACTGCTTGCAGTTTCAGTTAGATCTGAGTTGGGAAGTGAAGAAGTAACAGCTCGAGATAGTTCGAGCAGCAATCCATAGTGGACAACTGTGGAAAGACCTGACTTTGGTCTGCATGTCTGCCTACTGTTCCTGAGAGGGAACTTGTGCTTTTTTCAGACTAAATCCAAATTTGGAGAGCGAATTAAGCTACTGAATTGTGACCAGGCTTTAACCTGAAGAAGACCAAAGATTTGCTGAATGTGATCGGCCTGTCAGGACTTCCAGCTACCTCTGAACTCCCGGGATTGTGCAGAGACTCTGTAATTATGACCGGAGAGTCATTTGCCTGGTACAGTGGAATTCTCTTACATGTGAATGTGCTGTGTGCTTATAGTGGGTCGTGATTCGGTTCCCCACTGTGTGTCTGAACTGTGTTTTGCTTGCTGGAGGCTGTATCCAGCTCCATGGCCTGAATCCGTATCCATTTCCGTTTGCCTGGACCCTGCTACGCAGAGAAAGTCATCGATGAGAGACCGGCCTGGGGATCAGCCCCCTGCTCAACGTCTTGAACAGGAATGATGCCTTAGTGATTTGTACGGGCCCTGCGTCTCCGGGCACTCCAGCTCAACAGCCTCCAGTCTCAATTTCATCCTGCCTGTGTCCAGTATTGGGTATCATGAGTAAACATCAGGGTAACTCCCTACAACAGCAGCTAAATCTGAAAGTGTTGTCATCTGATTGTCTTGTTGCCTCTTCTTTCACGAACTGAGCCCTCTGGCTCCAGATTACAAATAGTGTGTGTTGTGCATGCTGCTTTCTTCCATTACAGGGCCCCAACCAGCTGCAACTTTCCTGGCTAGCCCACCGTTTTCCTACCTAGGTACCCAGAGTGTGAGACTGTGTAGGGACTCTGAACTACATGCATAACTGTCTGATTAATATAGCTTTTAAGCAAATCAACCTGATTGTGCCCCTCCCTTGTTCAAGTCCCCTGAATAAATCAGATTTAACTTTGTTTGCATTTAACCTAACTGTGGTTCCAGTTTGAGCCAAAAGTATTGTACTGTTGCTATTTGCTATGCTTAATCTTGTTTTACAGGGGGTCCCCAGGGTCAAGCTAGAGGAACCAACCCTGGTGGTAAGTGCAAAAAGTGTGGATAATTGCCTGGTGAATAAGGGTCATTGTGAAAGTAATTATTGTATATTGTTCAGGCCACTAGAAGGGAAAGAGGGGAATTACAGTGTCCCGGAGAGCTGTGCCCAGGTTAGCTTGACCACTAACAACCCTGACCTCCGGGTGGAGGCACCCATTTCATTACCCAGACCCCTTAACCTACTACTAGCCAAGCAGGCAGGGGTAGTAGCCCTTGGGATAGTGCCACCTAGGGGTTACACTTGGATTTCTGATCAAATACAATTGCTCCTACTTTGCAATCGTCCACGTATTTACACATCCATGCAGTGTTGGCTGTTTACATGGATGCTACTAGGACGTTAAGAAGTGTTGGTCCCAGGACTGATCCCTGCAAGACCCCACTGGTCACTTCACCCCATGCTGATAAGTATACCCTTATGGCAACCATTTGTGACCTATTCTCTAGCCATGAACTTATCCAGTTCACTATATTAGGATGCAAATCAATTTCAATAAGGTGTTCCACAAGTAACCTATGTGACACTGCATCGAATGCCTTGGAGTAGTCCAAGTAGAGCACGTCCACTGGCATTTCCTTATCCAGAGCTGCGCTCACCAGTTCAAAAAACTGAAGCAGATTTGTAAGACAAGATCTTCCTTTTGTAAAACCATGCTGTAAAATATCAGCTAACCCTTTATGTGCAATGTGTACATTTATGCGTTGCTGAATTAGCCTTTCTAATAATTTTCCAATGACTGAGGTAAGGCTAATAGGCCTGCAATTGTTAACATCTGTTTTCTTACCATTTTTACATATTGGGACAATAACAGCCTCTCTCCATTGCTTCAAGGTTTTACCCTTTTTAAGGGATGCATTCAATAACTGTATAAGAGGACCAACCAAGACAATTGATAGTTCTTTCAGCAGTTTGGGTGGGATTCCATCAGGCCGTGTATGTATGTGTGTGTCTGCTGTCTGTAAAGAAGACAGCAAAAGGCTGACATGTGGAAAGGGGAGATGGGGTTGTACATTCATCTGACGGGACAGAAGGATTTGGTCATGGCACTGTGTATGAGCAAAGAGTTCAAAACGTATCGTGTAGGGGTAGAGTGAGTATGCACGTGTCGCTATGGGGATTTGTGTGTGTACATGTCTCCTTGGCTTCTGTTTGTTAGTCTAGTGAGTCCATGTGTGTCTGACGGAGAAGGGTGGGGCTGTATTTATGTAATTCTTATATTCATGCACATCACTCCAAAAGTCCGTGTGTGTGTTCCTCTGGGAGTCTGAGCATGTCCATTTGTGTGTTACTCTGGGGATTTGTGTGTGCCACTCTAGGGGTCCATGTGTGAAGTGTCCCTGATCAACTAGCACATTTCACAGTGTGTGTGTGTGTCTTTTACTGAAGTGTAGGTGAAAAATACATACTGCTTTACTGTTATGTTATGTATTTACCAACATTAATTTTTATCACAATTACATCACAGTATACAAATAAAATGGTTTACCTATAGCGCTTCGACAGCGCTAGTGCCGATATTCCCTACAGCGACTGCTGCAATGCAGATTGTCAGCACTGTAGCCACGGGGATGTCAGCGCACACAAGTGGGGGGCTGCACCCCTGAACCCCTCCTTGTGGGGGTCTTTGCCACCCACACCCCCTGGTCTCTAGGATTCTAACTCCGAGTCGGAGTTGGACCGGGGAAGGGGGGCAAACACCCAGCGAGGCAGTCCCAATCGCCGCACAGACCCTCACAGTGATGGGCGGGTTTTGCCCGATTCCTGTCACTGTGATGGTCTTCGTGGTGCAGGATTGCTGCGGTGATGGCATATCAAATAAAATACACAGGATAAAGTATGGTGTGGTGTGTGTATCGAGAATTTTACACCCCCGAGGTGCTGGATGCCATCTCAGCATCCAACACCGAGGGTGTGTGTGTAAAATTCGAGTTTACACACCACCCCATATTTTATTTTATATAATTTCTGGGTTTCCCTTTTTCACCACAGCAAATATGTAAAATGCTAGCTGTTCCGATATGGGCATGAGGCCATGCTCCATTTCCATTTTCCACCACTCCAAATGCTCTCCAATGTTCACTTTTCCCCCTTGAGTTGAAAAATGATGTCATTTAAAAAGAAAATAAACTTACCGCAGCATTCTGGGGGGTTTCATTTCCAGGCTGAGTGTGAGCAGGCCAGCCAAGGCGAACAGTCGGGAAGCGAGGCACTGCAGTGTGAGCATCAGCAGAATGAGGGAAACCATGTGCGTGTTTGCTGTAATAAACACTCCTTTATTACGGCAAATTATGCCATGGTTTCTCTATGAGAAAAAGGGAGACCCAGTTATTATAAAGGAATAATGCATGACAGGGTGTGTCATGCTGAGATAAAGTTACGCTTCGGGTGGTTGGGCATGACCTGAGAAGTGACGTTATCCCAGCATATGACACACCCTGTAGTGCAGTATTCCTATTATGCAATGGCTCATAGAACAGCAAGGAGAGAGACAGGTTTTAAGTGTTTAAAAATACTTTAAATGAGTAAAAATAGTAAGCAGCATTCCGCCAGACAAAGTTGTCCATATTGTCCAATGCAATCTGAACTGTTTTTTAGGTTATCACACATCTCTTTTATAATATTTTTAAAACAGTTTTTTTAAATGCATAAATAATTTAACTTAACTGAATAATTGCTGTTAAAATTACTGAATACTGTTAAAATGCCAACAATTTATTGTGAACAATTTCTAATAGTTTTTTTTTTAATCTCTAAGTTATGAAACTACATTAACTTTTATAAAAGTGACTCGGAAACTACATTAAATTTTGTAAATGTGAAAAACACACACTAAGTTGCCTTGTATTGTGATTTGGGTGTTCTACTTGCTGCTCGGTGCTGTTACATTTCTTTTTGATCTCCGGTGCTGCCTTCAGCTTCTTGTTCTGTGCCTGTGCTGCCTTTGTTGTTAGTTGCCAAGTTACAGGGTCAATCTGGAGGTATGCAGCATCGTATGACGTACTGGGGAGAGCTGTTCGATCCAGCTCTGTGGTGTGGCTTGGAGGAAGTGAGGTGGTCTGAATCCTCACGTCGATGCTTTCGCTGCCGCTGAACAAGATGGAGCTCCATTTGCTGCGATCTGACAGAGATGGTTCCCAGTAACTATATTAGGATGATTCCTGCTTGTGTCCAGATAAAGTCTTTACCTGTCTGGATGCCAGCCCTGCATTACTTAGTAGCTGGATTGTCATCACTCTTAAACTGCGGTCTGTGTATGTTTTTTGTAGGAAGGCAGCTTTGCAGATGTGTGGTAGCATGGTGGCCAGGTAGTGGACTCCGACTGGTTCTAGACTGAACCGTATGTGTTCTGGCCCACAGCTTTGCAGGTTTTCAGCGATGGTGCATGTAAAGGATTGGGCAATTCGGTGGGAGTCTGCTGAGATACTTTTTTAGGGCCACTACTTGGCATAGTGGGTGTCCTGCAGCTTCGAACATACGCACTCTGTATTGGTCCTGGTGTTTGTCATTGGCTTATATATTTTTTCTGTTTTCTCATAGAATGTTAGTGTTACATATTCCTAGCTATTTTCAGCTTCTTTTTTTTTTTTAATAATTCAATGGACTGGGGTTTTTGCTGTCATTGGGTTTCACATCAGCGTCTGGTGGAGTTGTATTTCTAGACAGACAGCGGACAGCAGCCCTTTGGCTGTGTTGGAGCTTAGGGCCTCAGATTCTCTCTAGTACTGCAGTTCGGAGAATGAAAGGTCGGGGTGCTGCTGTGTCTTGTTGCAGCCTTCTTGTCAGAGGTTTTTTTATATGGACTGTGAACACACTGCTCTGTAAAAGTCTAGGATGCTTAAAATGTTGATGTTTCTGTTTAGGGGTGGTTCACTCAAATATCTGTCAATGCCAGCCCTGAGTCCAATGTAGCTTCTGATTCAATAGGGTTCTCCTGATGTGTTCCTCATAGAAGCATAAAAATGTCTGAGTACAGTATTCCATTTCCGTGGACTTACATTTTTATGTTTACTTACACGCATGTGCAAGAAACATAGTGCCACCATACAAGTTTTCGTAGGTGTGCCTCCCCCACTTCCAATGCCCTGGTCCCTTTTGTAGGCATGACTGCACTATGCCAATGAATGTCCGAGCTGTCTATGGCAGCCGTTCAGATGCAGTGGCGTACAGTTTTGAGGAAAACACCGCCACAATCAGCGATGGCAACGTATAGGCAATTTGCATACTGCCGTTGGCAGTATGCAGATTGCCTACATGTATGTCTTCACTGCATCTGAACTGTCATAGACAGTTCGTCGTTGCCCCCCCATGAACACTTACACAGCAAGCTGTGAGCCCACCCCAGCGTGCTCATGTGCTCCCCTCCACCCGCGTACACTGCATGACGACAGGGGTGCCCAATCCCCCGTCCGCTCCACTGCCCCCCCAAACAGACTTCTAGGTGCCATGTTGGGAGTCCACCCCAGCGTGCAAAGGGAGCCCAATCCCCCGTTGGCTCCACTGCCGCACCCCCCAAAAAATAACCTTTCAGCTGCTACACTGGGAGCCCACCCCCGAGTGGCAAAAGTCCTGTATCATCTTCCTGAAGAAGATGCCTCACTGGGGGCCCACCCCAGCTTGGCAAAAATCAGTTTGGCCGACGGGGGTGTCCAATCCCCTGTCTGTTCCACTGCCACCCCCCCAAAAAAAAAACTTCCAGCTGCCATGCTGGGAGCCCACCCTAGCATGGCAAAAATCCCGCATCATCTTCCTGAAGAAAAAAAAAACTGTAAAAAAAAGGTCTCTCGTTGACTGTCTTGCCCCTCCCTCAACCCACACCCACCCTCTGCGCACCCACCTCCCCACACACCCCTGACCCCATACTTACCTCCAGCGCCCAGCACGACGATCGTCGGTGGACTGGGAACATGTCTGCACTCTTCAAAGTCGACCGTGAAATGAAGAAATGTCGGTAAGCTGTATAAAGGAATAAATGTTTTTTTTTTCAACTTTGGTGCATATCGCGGACATTTTGGGGAATTGTTTTACCAAATTTTCAACACGGGGTTCTTGGGGCCCCACCTCATGAACTTAGTCACTGTCATTTTGTTATTCAGTCCCGAAAGGTGATTTTGCGGTCACTGCGCAGAACCACCTTTCGGGAGTGAGTAACGAAACGAGAGTGGAACAGTTCATGAGGTAGGCCCCCCAAAACCCTATGTTGAAAATTTGGTGAAAAAATTCCCCAAAATGACTGTGTTACAAGTGGTGAAGTGACTTCTATGATGCTTGTAACTCCAGTGAATTTTAATATTTTCACCGATTTTCAACATTGCCATTTTACCACACCTCCTTATGAGCAGTATAGCTGTCAATTTCACATCTCACCCAAAATGTGTTTTGCACATACAGCGACAATGGCGCAGTCGTGTTAAATCAATGTTCGGGACAGATTAAGAAAATCACAGTGACACTGTTCATGAGCAGGTCTTAAAATGGCTATGTTAAAAATATGGTGACAAAAGTCCATAAAATGACTGTTACAAACGTGCATTGCGCAGTTTCCACGTACTCTCGTAAGTTCACGAATTTGTAATATTTTCAGTCCAGATTTTCAACACTGGCATTTTTCCACACCTCCTTGTGAACAGTACAGCTGTCATTTTTATATCCTGGCTGAAATCTGTTTTTGCACTTCTGGCACAGAAATGCGTGGTCGCTGTGGGAAATCAGTGTTCAGAACAGATTAAGAAAATCACAGAGACACTGTTCATGATCAGAGGTCCCAAAATGCCTGTGTTGACAATCTGTTGTAAAAAAATCCCCAAACTAATTACATTACTGGTGTGCGTTGTGCAGTTTCTATGCACGCTCGTGACTGCACCAGTTTTTTTTATATTTTCACTACAGATTTTCAACATTGCCATTTTTTACACCTCCCCATAAACAGTACAGCTGTCATTTTTCACATCCTGTTCGAAATGTGTTTTCGCACCTGTGGTGCCAAATGGCGTAGTCGCTGTGCAAAATCAGCTTTCAGCTAATGAACTGATATTGCCACTGTTTATAAGGCGGGGGTCACAAAAAAACCATGTTGAAAATTTGGAGCAAAAATACCAACAAACGCCTGAGGCGTTGGGGTTTCCAACCATAACGCCCCACCCTGTAGAGACTGACAGGCATCAACTTGGGATTTGTCACCTGTAATGCTCATGCCATTCCAACCCCACTCACACCCTGCAGCCAGTGACAGGCATCGAGGTGTGCCTTGGACTCTTCGGCCCCAAAGTTCACCCCATTCTCCTATACTGCACCCATCTCACCGTATTTCCTGATAGAATGGGGTGAGCATAAGGTCCAAAGACCCCAAGGCACACCGTGACACTTGGTGTCTGCAAGGTAGGGTGTGGTGAAATGGCGTGGCCGTTATGCCCGACGACTCAAAGGCACAACCCACGGCCTGTCAGTCTCTGCAGGATGGTGGTGGGGTTGGCTTCAGTTAAATACTTCACTGCCATTCCTATTGTGCATCTCTCTAACTCTTACACTACCAATGCCAATGCCAGCAAGCAAACATTCGGCATTGACAAATGCTTGTTTAAATCTATTTCTGTGTTCATTTCACTCACCCAGTCCTGAAAGACCTTCACTGCCACTGCAGCTGGTCTGTCATTTTGTTGATGCGTCATTTTTGTCACATTACACTGTGCCCAGTTCTTCTGACTAGATTTCTAAGTGTCATTTTAGCTGCCCCCCACTTGCTGGTGCTGTTTGTCCTGGATTTGCTGAATCTCTGCCAAACCAGGCTTCCACAGACACATTTTGAACAAAGAGAAATTTATTTGTGGAAACTGTTGGTGATGAGGTTTGCATGTTGCCAGTGCCAGAACCGTGAAGTCATCACGGATCTAGGACTGGACTGACCAGTCAAAGCCCATGGATTTTTCTTGCCACAGTAAAAAAAATTCCCGGTCAGTGTTTCAGCTGGAAGCCTAAAACCAAACAGTATGTTGGTGGTTATCTAACCTGCTCAGCCAAACAACAAAACTTTAGTCAAACCCTGCAATTTGATCTGCAGCCTCTATTCCATAGCCTGCAGTTTGTGCATTATCAGTTTGGCTTTTCTATTCATAGCTAAATACTTCTGAGGACTGAGGCCAGCACCTGCTGGTTCAAAGCCCACTCGTGGTTTCACCGAATGATTCGGCTTAATGCATCTGCTAGTACGCTGTCCTTGACTGGCAGATGTACAGCATGAATCTTTACTTCTAGGTAGTAAGCTACAGTATACCCCAAATCCTCAAAGTGTCTGTGCAGTTTTGAGGATCTTGTAATACACTGTTCCGGTGCTGTCTGTCTGAATCTGAACACACTGGCCTTGTAGCTGGGAGGAGAAAGACTGCATTGCCAGCAATACTGCCCTGAGCTCTAGGAGGCTGACAGGTTTCTGAGCCTCCTTTGGCCTCTAGATTCTTAGGTGCATAAAAAACGCCCGAAAGCATTTATCATTTTATTTTCTGATTCCAAAATAAAATAAGAAAATGTACAGAAAACAAAAGAAAATGAGGTTAGCAATCCTCAATACAGCACGGCTTAGCTTCAGCCTCTCTTCAGGTACTAAGAAAGTGTTTGCTCAAGGACACCCAGAAGGTCTTATACCTTCCACAGCCAGGAAGCAACTGGCCTCCCTATCTAACATACACCTGGTGGTTGGCTTTTTATGTTAACTTAGGCAGTTTTCACATCTTTCACATCCATTTTTATTTCAGCATGCTGCGCCTTAACCAATATACAAGCTCTGCAGGCTTTGTAGGACATAGAAACATAGAATTTGACAGCAGATAAGGACCGCTTGGCCCATCCAGTCTGCCCATTTCCCTACCTAATGGATAAGCTGCAGATCCTAGTTAACCAGCAGCCTACTTCTTTCTACCCCCCTACTAGAATTGCCTTATGACTTTCCCATGCATGCTTGAATTCAACTACTGTTTTTGACTCCACAACCTCCTCCGAAGGCCGTTCCATGCATCCACAACCCTCTCTGTGAAAAATACTTCCTTACATTACCTCTGAGCTGCCCCCTTCTTCAAATTGTGCCCCGGTTGTTCTTGCACGCCTCTTTTTTTGAAAGATGCTACCCTCTTGGACTTTGTTGATTCCCTTGAGGTACCTGAAAGTTTCTATCATGTCCCCCCTCTCCCTCCTTTCCTCGAGGGTATACATATTAAGCTCCTTTAGTCTCTCTTCATATGTCTTCTGGTGCAGACCCTGCACCATTTTAGTTGCCCTCCTCTGGACAGCTTCCATCTTGTCTATGTCCTTGAGGAGACTGGGTCTCCAGAACTGCACACAGTACTCCAGATGGGGTACTGTGCAGACATGCTTTAAATATCAATTTATTTTTCTTTTAAGCACTTATTCTTTATTTATTTTAGCATAGTTATTCATGTTTCAGTATAATCTGCCTGCCAATATACAGTATTCATTATCTACAGTATCTTTTTCACAACTGCAGGCACTTTTTCTTTCATTTTAACTGGTACTGTCTGCCTCTTAATTCTGGCAGTGCTTTCTAGCAATATCTAAAGCACTTTATTCCTTTAAAACCTGCCTGCATTTTATTTCTTAAGCACCAGACTCGCACTTTCAGTCCGCCAAGGCGGTACCCTTATCTCTTCCTTTGGACACTCTGGCTGTTTCACATTACAGCCAATTATGTGCTATAAATATGCAGCTCATAAACGGGGACAAGAAAATTAAAAAGGATAGCACAGGATAAGACGGTGCTGCCAGTCCAACAGTGAAATTTAGGAAAGAGAGAGAGAAGAATTAATAGGGAGGGATAGCAAACGGTGAAAGGAATGGTGAGGAGGGGGAATTCAAACTACTTACAAGGGTACTTTTTCTAAGATGGGGTCACCCTGTCACATGCTGTTTGAACATAACCAGTCACAAAAAAATATACGCACGCACACACACAAAACACCTCCACACAAACATGCCCAAAGAATAAGTACAGTCATTCCTTACATGCCTACTCCAGCTGGTTGTATTCAGATTACATTACTGTAGCTCGATTCTCTTGACAGTTTGCTTCCAGTCCCAGTACGGCCCCAAGTTTCTCAGCAGCATCCCCAGGCATCTGCACAGACAGTCCTCAATCCCCAGCCTGCAGTTTATCTCAAAATTGGTGTAAATGACTGGCCAATCTAACTTGTATAGGGAGCAGACATCCTCAGACTTTAACTCCCTTAACAGGTTTCAGGAATGTTTAACCCACTAGTCCACACTGGTCCTTCCAAAGGCAAGGCTTGCAATCTGCAAAGTTAGTGACATATTTATGTTTAACCATTATAAGGACACAAACTGCATAATTTCCAAAACTGCTTAGGCCACCTACATGAACAAAATGGACCATTTGCATGCATACTCTGGCCAAACACAGCAGACTGAAATCTAGAATAATGGATGTAGCTTTCTACTTATGGCATGGCGGACTGAAAATCAATTTTAAATTAAAGCTTCATTTTCTGGAACAAGTCATTTGCGCTCCTGTAATGTTTCTATGAATGCAGGGGCACATCTAACTATTCTTCTACTAAACAAAAAAGCTGACATTTACACAGTGAACCCTCAGCTCTTTATTAGAATGTAGCCTGTGTTTAAAACCAGATCAGACCCTGTGCTGCCTGCATTACGCAAAGTGGTGGGGAACCAGCTTGGCATACTAGCAACCTGGTTTTGTGACCCCTTGCCCAGTATGGCAGAAGCAGAGGGCAAATGGGAGGCTGAAGAAGTATCTGCGTGGGCGCTCTCTTCCATGGGGAAAGTCTGTCACGTATGCTTATTAAAGCAGCTCTTCTGTGCTCCTCTTACACCACCAAACGACTCAGTGCACTGGCTCCACCCTGGGCAATCCCACCAGACATAGGAAGCACCTTTTCCTTCTGCTGGTAGAAGAAAAGTCCCCTCCCAGCAGGGATATGCTGCAGCAGTAGGAGGGGAAGACTGCCCAAGAAACCTGGTGGTGTCCAGCAGTGAGAGGTGAGTCTGGTGGGCAGAATGGGATCCTATAGGACCAAAAAGAGAGGGGTGCTAAGTGGCATGGGGGAGCATAAAAAACATCCTGTGCCCACACAGTAGAATGTATGAGCATTAATTCATCTAGACAGATGAGGCTATCTAGAAGCCTCTCTCTTAGCTGGTGAGCAATAAGGTTTGAAATGATTATGTTTTTATATGTACACATTGTGGGCATCAGTCCCTGGTATGAAATTTGCACCAAAGACCTTCTGGCCCAGAGGTGACAGCGGTGAAGCCACAACCTTCTGATCCAGAGGTGAGAGAGATTTATCACTGAGTCACACAAACTAAAATGTCATTAAACTATTCGTTTAATTTCAAGGATGCATCAAAACAGCTAGAAGCTACAGTACACAAAATCACTCCCATCTTTGCTGGAAAGAACTGGATGCAAGTCATACAGTATGCCGTGGCCCCAATATTCAAAGGTAAGCACTAGCACAAACGTGGTTCCCGTGGGCACTAACCCAGGCTTACGCTAGTGCTCCATGGGCCCCATATTCAGAGGTCTCCTGAGTGCCCCCCAAATGTGGCAGTGCCAAGGGTCTAAAATATCACTGCACCTATGCAAATGAGGGTGTCCCTTAATCATTTCATGCATACTGGCAAATTGGCATTTTCAAAGGTTTACGACAGCAGTAAACAGCCCCATTAGTGGTGCTGTTTACCACTGCCGAAAACCACTTCCTATCTGGCAAAAAGCCCATGCCCCAACCCCCGAAGGCAGGAAGACAGTACTGCAGCTGCCCACCTGTGCCAAGCAGCCCCCCAACTCCAATCGCCCAGTACATTCATCAATGTTAAATTCCCTGGTGGTCCAGTGGTTCCCCTCACCCCTGATCGTCCACTACATTCATCTGTATTACTTCCCTGGTGGTTCAGTGGTGGTTTCCCCCAACCCCTGATCACCAAGTACATTCAACTGTTTAACTTCCCTGGCAGTCCACTGGTTCTCCCCACCCCTCATAACCCAGTATATTTATCTATTTAACTCCCCTGGTGGTCAAGTGGTTCCCCCCACCCCGATCTGTCTCTCCAGTCCTGCAAAAGATTGCCCTGCTGTCCAGTGGTTCCCCTCCCACAGTCCCACACCCCCACCCGACCTGCCCACTCACATTCCAGCTCCTAGCGCCCCCCCACCATGGTGTCCAGTGCTTACTAACACCAGAGTACGGTGACCAGCATAGTCCTTCGCTCACCTCCGCCCCTGGCCACCACATGAGCTGTCAGTGAGCATGCATACTGTAGAAACAGCTGTTTATATAGTATGTGGGCTTACTGATAGTTCGTATGGCGGTCAGCCATGGAGGTGAGAGGAGGACTGTGCTGGTCACCATACTCTGGTGTCAGTGAATGCTGGACACCAGGATGAGGGAGCGAGGTGGGATGTGAGTGGATGGGTTGGGTGAGGGTATGGGATTGTTGGGGGAGGTCACTGGACACCAGGGACATATTTTGCAGGACTGGAGAGACAGATCAGGGATGGGGGATACCAATGGACCATTGCTTCTACGAATATCTGCAGTCTCCTGAAGAAATCTGACTCGCTCCAATGTTGGGTCACTGTCCACAAACCTGACATCATCTCCCTAGTCGAAACCTGGCAATCTGACTCTACCCCTGACTCCCTTGTCTCACTCTCTGGCTACTCCCTCTTTTGAGAAGACCATGTAGGGAGACGAGGTGGAGGCTGTGCTATTTATATCAAAGACTCCCTGCCTGGTGTAGCCCTCCCAGCCCCTGTCCTTAACCTTAGGCCCAGGCCTTACCCTAAAGCTTACCCCCGACCCTTCTAAAGGCCCCCTCTTTCCAACCTCCGCCTATATTCCCCCAAAAAATCAAACTCAGGCCCTGGTCCCTCTAATAGAGTATCTCACCTCTCTACCACATTCCCCTGAGCATATTCTCATGGGTGATCTAAACATCAACTGGTTTAACCCCGCATCCTCCTCCACCTGTGACTCCTTTACTGCTATTGGCCTAACGCAACTTGTTACCCAACCAACAAGAGTGAACCCCACAACAGGGTCGAGCACTCTTCTGGATGTAGTCCTCACCAACCGACCTAACCAAGTTTGCAATCTACAAGTCCTTCAGGATGGAATCAGTGACCACTCCCCTATTCTTTTCCATTGGATTACGTCCCTAACCAAACCCACTTCACAGGCCACCCTACGGCGGCGGTTGCGACCAGGTGGGCTGAGAGGCCTGAAGCAACTTCTAGCCAAGTTGACTGGTTCCCATTGAGACCGCCTCTAACCTTGATTTGGCCCTGGCTCTTCACCTTAATGTTTAACAAAGTTCTGATATCTTCGCACCCTAACCAAACTCCTGCTCCAAGGCACACCATACCCCCTGGGTCACTCCTTCCCTACTCAACTCCTTAGGCACAGGGATAACCTGTGGCACCTAGCCATGGAAACTGGCCGCCCTGCTGACAGACAGGCATATGCTGCTGCCCGAAATAAATGCACCTGGGCCATACGCAAAGCAAAGGCCGATCATTATCGGGCCTCACTCACCTCATCCTGGGGGAATGCTAGAACCTTCTGGGATAACATCAAACAACTCAATGGTGGTACACGCTCTCCTCCGCCTTCCCAAATCAATATTGAGGGTATTATCTCGACTGATCCTACCCTCATTGCTAACCATCTCAATAAATCCTTTACCGACCTTAGCTCTGTATTCCCTAGCAACTTTTTTGACCCCCCCTCCTCACTCTCCTGACCCTGCTCTCTCACACGCATCTTTCCACTTCCACGGGGTTACTGTCAATGAAGTCAGACCGTGTCTGACCAAGGCCCTAAGAAGCAACACCACTGGCAGTGACTCCTTGGACCCCAGACTCCTCAGCCTGGCATTGGACCAGGTCATCGCCCCAATCACTTGCCTCTTCAACAAATCACTTGTCTAGGCAATTTCCACCAGCCTGAAAATTGCCACTTCTCCCATAACATAAGGGTGGAGATAGGCCCTTTCTGGTAATTATCGTCCCATCTCAATCCTCTCACCACTCTCAAAAGCCTTAGAGAAAGTAGTATCCTCCCAAATATTCGAGTTTCTCACCAACTACAGTATCCTCTGCCCTGAACAACACGGCATCCGTGCTGGGCACAGCACCAATACCGCCCTCATTGAGTTTTCTAACTTCCTCCATTCCTCCCTGGACTCGGGCTCTCTTGCTGGTGCAGTGTTCATCGATCTGTCAAAAGCCTTTGACACCGTATCCCATCCTCTCCTGCTGGATGCACTCAGCCACGCTGGCTTTGCTGCAGGACCTGTCTCATGGTGCTCCAGCTATCTGTCTGCCCGGTTCCAGCATGTAAAAATCAATGGCACCCTCTCTGACCTCTGCCCTATCCGATCTGGGGTTCCCCAGGGCTCTATTCTTGGGCCCCTGCTCTTTTCCCTTTATCTCAACACCTTGCCAGGTGCCTGCACTGGTAACCTCCTTTATGCAGATGACGCTGTTATCTTCGCTTCTGACCGTAACCCCACCACCTCCAAGATTCCCTACAATTATCCTATAAAGACGGAAGCCTGGTTTAAAGAACATAGACTGGTTATCAATCTTAAAAGACCAAATATATGATCTTCTCCACCCCAAAACAAAGATAGTAATTTCCAACTTCAAGTCTTCGCCAGCTCTATGTTCCCCTCGAACAAGTTTACACATACAAATACCTTGGGATAACTTTGACACTGCCCTCACGTTCCATTCCCATATCTCCACCTTAGCCTCCACGACCAATATTAGGTTGGGAATCCTTTACCGTCACAAACACTGTCTCCCCCACGATGCCCTCCGACTCACAGTTATGTCCTCCATTCCGTCACTTGTTGACTATGGCTTACCAGTCTATGGGGCTGCTGACCAGATCTCGCTAAACAAAATCCACCTCACCTTAAATAAGGCCTGTCGACTAATCTTAGGTGCTCCTAGACTTACACATACCTGCCATCTTTACTCCCAGGCTAATCTGCTCAATCTTGACGAACATCATAGGTATCAAACCTGCATCCTTACAAAAAAAACTCTCCTTGGGCTCTCTCCTCCTGGTTTGACTGCTGTTATCCACCATGTTAACTCCATAGCTTCAACATGGTCCTCCTGTAAAACCAAGTTGAAGGTACCTAGGGCAAGGACCTCTCATGGACAACGGGCTTTCCACTACCGTGCCCCGTCTTGGTACAATTCCCTCCCTGCCAGTATCTCAGACACCCCCACAATCTCTTACTTTAAAACTACCCTCCGGAACCACCTTTTCGCCACTTGCAGCTGTTGCTGTTTCTAAGCTATCTTGCTCACTCTCTGACAAAGCCCCGTTGGCTGCTCAAATCCTCTCCCTTGGTTCCTGTTACCTCCCTGTTGACTCCGCTAAAACACACTGTATTGATATCCTATGTTTTTCTGATGTTCTAGTTATTTCCCTGAACAATGTTAACTTCACCAACCCTGTGTGTGGTAAACTGTTGATCTCATTTGTCCTCCTGTATCCTCAAAGAAAAAAAAAAAAAAAAAACTGTACACTGTTTCTCTGTACTAAGTTGTTATCACTGTATTGTCTTCTCTGTGTCGCGGTACCTTTGTAAACGGGCCTCTGGCTCAAAGGTTGTAAACTGATGCTTAATAAATAAATGAATAAACAAACAGATGAATGTACTCGGTGACCACAGATGGGGAGAACCACTTGACCACCAGGAAAGTTAAAAAGATGAATGTTCCGGGAATCGGGGTGGGGGAAACCAATGGACCACCAAGGAATGTATCACAGCTGAATATGCTGGGTGATCGAAGGTGAGGTGGACTACAAGGAAGTGAGTGTAACAGCGTTAACAGCGACGAGCACAAAGGGGCTGCTGCACCCCATGCAAATGAGATCATAATGGGCATGTAAATGAGGGCCTTGCATGCCAAATGGGCTCATCTGCATGCTTAGGCTGTATATGGCTCAAGGGAGACCCGGCATTATCCTGTTACCGGCAGCGCTATTCCTGTGGGCCATGTACCGCCCTCTGTTCCATGTTGGGACAGTGCAAATCCACTTAGCGTTGCACCAACAAAGACAAATATTTAGTCAGGTAGTGCCGCTGTTTTAGTGAATACTATCCATCTGAATACTGATGGTACCGGTTGGGGGAGCAAAAGCAAGTGTCGCGCAAACAGCTGCACTGAATTTGCCCCATTTTTTTCAATACTGGGGCCTTAACCTCTTAACACCTTTCAAAAAAAGAAAGAAAAAAGAAGTGTTGTGTGGCCAGAGTGCTTAAAGCACTAGTCTTCAACTACTGGAGGCCTGGGTCCAAATCTGAACTTGGATCACAAATGACATTAGTCTGGTGGTGACTTCCATTCAGCTCCCAGTGGAGGTTAGTTAATAAAACAAAAGCATTAGACCAAGCTATTCATGACTGGATATAAAGGGTAGTCTGGACTGAAAACATTTTGAGACTCCAAGAAGTCAGCACTTACACACACTGACAGCAGCAGTGGGAGAAGGGCATCAGTGCAGCCACACTGTCGCACGTGACACCAGGGACCAAGGTTTATGAATGAGCTCAGGGCACTGAAGGGTCATCAATGTAAGAAGTCTGAGCATCCCATAGGATGGTTGGCTTCTCAGGACCATTTCCCACTGCAGGAGCACCAGCTGGGGCCCACAAACAGAGTCGGTCAGTTGACAACAGCATGGGGTGTGGTGATGCAGAGGCTTAAGCATGCTGCACATGCCCAGCACACCTGAGGTGTATGCATTCACAGCCAGCATCTCTGGGTAGGAGAACAGGAAGAAACAATCCCAGCAACAGGGTGAGGTATTGCTACATTCAGGCCCCATACTCTAGCCTTCAAAACTTCTTGGGGCTACCCATGCTATCAACTTGCTGTTTCTGAAGCAAATGCAGCAGACGTAATTTTTCTTAACGTCGCTCTTACAGGAGTATCCCGACTGTCTTTATACAGTATATTCCATTCACTGACTAAGTTGGTCCTTCTGAGTACGTTTGGAGGATGTGCATTTAAAAAAAAATGATACTCAATGTAGTATCTGCCTTTCTTCTAAAGAATTAGAACAGCTAGTGCAACTCTTGTATCATTTCCACCTGTGGAATGGTTCCCTGGAACTTAAAATGTTTTTTAATTAAAAACTCTCTTTCTGGGGGCGCTCATGAGCACTTGAAGAGAATAGATGTGTCTGCGCCTCGCTCCACCTCGCCAAGGTAAAATAAAAGTAAAAAAAGTATAAAATTGCCCTTGATGACGGTTTATTTTATAACAAGACTGTGCACCACCTCGATATGGAAGAATATCTAATGTCGGGAGCTGGCAAGAGTCAGAGGGTGGCTGGCAAATCCTCTAAGAAAAGTGCGGGCCTGTTCGCAGACTGAAAGCCACCAGGTCGTCTCCTTATCAGCTGCGGAGGTAAACACACTGGGCTGAGAGCTGGCGGGCCAGGAACTGGTGGCCCTGGAGCTGCGACTCTGCAAATTAGAAACTAGAATCGATGATAGGCTCCAGGAGGTACTGACCCAGCAAGCAGCCCAAGGCACATGAATAACGGAGGTGGAGGAACGTATTTCAAGAATGGAGGATGAATTACAAGGGGTGCCAAGCCAGGTAAGCCCTGCAAAAAGAGTTAGAGGAAATGAGGGAAGCGGCTGACTATCAGGAAAACTACCATAGATGGCTGAATCTCTGGCTTTGTGGTCTACCAGAGAGAATGGAAGGAGGGGACGTGCTGAGCTTCGGTTCGGAAACCCTGCCAAAATTGCTGGGCCTTACACCAAAAAATGGAAGGCTGAAGTTGAGCGGGCCCATCAGGCAGTCCTGCCCAGGCCTCTGGAGGAACAGCCTCCTCGCCAAATCATCATGCGGTTTCACCACTTTCAAGACCATGAAACGGTGCTACAAGCTTACAGAGAAAAAGGTCAGCTTTCAGCGGAGGGCCATCGCATTTTCTCTCCCAGGATTACTCAGCATGGCTTTTGAATTGGCAAAAGAAATTTAATTAGTCAATGGCTGTACTTCACTCGCTCAAAGTAGAGAACTTTTTAATATATCCAGCCACGTTGAAGGTGAAGCATGAAGGTGCAACATACTCATTTCTGGAGGCAGAGAAGGTGATGAAATTTGTGGAGGAGCTGCGCAAAAAGGCTGGGTGAAGTATAAAACCTGAGCAGCGATGTTAGTTCGTGGAGGACTGGGCGACTGGATTACCACTGGGATCATTATTTGGTCAGGGGAGAGGTACTGAACTGGTATGTTTAAGGCTTAGAACGCCGCTTTTCTTGAGAGTTCTTTCCTGGTGGGATGGACTTATCTTATTAGTCATCAAGTTAGCAATTTATCATCTTAGGAACATTGCCAGGATCAAGCACCTTGTTCCATCCAGCAATTTGCCTGTTCTGGTCCACGCCTTTGTGACCTCGCGCCTTGACTATTGTAACTCCCTGTACCTAGGGCTTTCTGGGGTTGATACCCGCCACTTGCAGCTAGTGCAGAATGCTGCTGCACGTTTATTGACTGGGGTATCAAGGAGATCGCACATTACCCCAGTGCTGCGCGATCTGCACTGGCTGCCGGTTCAGTGGCAGATCATCTTTAAGGTAGGTTTGTTAACCTACAAAGCCCTACACAGACTGGGTCCTGACTATTTGAAAGAACTTCTGACCCCTTACACCCCTGTACAACAGCTCCGCTCGGCTGATGAGGGGTTGCTAGAGATTCCGAGGGTTAGTTTGAAGTCATCTGGGGCTCTGGCTTTTATGTTTGCTGCCCCATCCCTCTGGAATTCTCTACCACATCAGCTACAGGACTGCGGGACTGTGGGGAGTTTTAAGCAGGCAATGAAGACCTTTCTATGGGAAAAAGCATTTCCTGATTTTCTATGATTTTCTTCTTATTTATTGTTTAACTGAATTTGTTTGTATTTGTGAAGCGCCTTGAAATTTTGAATAGCGCTATATTAAATAAAATTATTATTATTATTATTCCTCTCCCGCTCTCTGGTGCACGAAGGTGCAGGGTACATGTGACTGGGATGTGGACAAAAAGACAAGCCTGGCAAAATTACAGGATGACCCACTCTGAGGACAATCTTGTTTACTTTTTCTCTCTTTGGATATTATACAACTTGGGGCAACTAATGTGATATCTGGAGAGTGATGCGGGAGGGAGGGGGTTAATGTCTGGGGACAGGGAAAAGGGGAAGAGCATGGACATGATCTGGGGGGCTAATGGGGAAAAGGGAATGTGAAGAATCGAGACCTCTCTTTCATCCTCCGAAAGTACATCGTGGGGGTTGTTGCAGGGAGTGTTATTAGAGGAAGGGAGTAATGCCCCTCTTGAGCTGAACTACCAACATACGGGGGAGGCCTTCATAGGCGATCGTGGGGCTGGTTGTGGGGCAGCCTGCATGGGATGGCTCAACTCCCTGTATATACCTGTATATGGTGAATCTCAGCAGAGGCCGGGGAATTTCTCCACGGGAGGGCTGCAGGGCTATCTGAAGGGGAGCTCAAATTATGAAATTCCATGCTTTGAGGAAAGTAAGATGGGAATGGATTTTGGAAGGGTAGTTAAAATATAAACCTCGGGGGGTAGAGGGCAGGACACAACTGTGTAGAGGGATATTATATTACTGGCACTTAAGCAGTGTTGGCAGTTAGTGTCAGAGATGGGTTTTTGGGATTACACTTGAAAAAAGGGAATTGGGGAAAAGGTATGCAAATTATGGGTACAAAGTACAAGGGGGGAGGGGCCTGAGTAACTCGGTTGTTAAGAAGGTTGGGGAGGGCATGTTTGCCTGTATTTTTTATAGTTGGATTTTTGTTAATGTTACTGTCTTTTTGTTTACATGTTGTTGCACACAGAATTACGTTTACCACATTAAGGTGCTTCAGGTGCCTCTGAAGGACAAGAGTGGCTGCAAGAAATTCGGTGCTCAATGCGACAGAATAGAGAGAGAGAGAGAGAACTTGATGAATGATGGGGGAAATAACTTGAAATCAATGTTTTCTTCCTAATGGCTAATAAACAAAATTTAAGTATATGTTTCTGGAATGTCAGAGGGATAGTGACCCCGGTTAAAAGAACCAGCCTCCTTACAGCCCTGCGGAGACAGGGAACTCAAGTAGCTGTATTGCAAGAAACACACCTTACTGCGGTGGAACATGGGAAACTGGCACGGGGATGGGTGGGAAAATGTTTTGCGGCTTCATTTAAAGCACATAAGAGAGGGTTGTTGGTCCTTCTACATAAGCACCTCCTTTTTAGGTACAGTGCGTGTGGTTAAAGATCAGATGGGAGGCGATATATCTTCATGGTGGGGGAATTATAGGGGGGGACACATAACCTTTGGGTCAGTATATGCCCTGGCGGTGTTTGAGGCCTCTTTCTACCAAACCATCTTATCGCTCCTGGTTAAGGAACAGTTCCTGAGCCTGATTTTGGGTGGTGACCTAAATTGCACCCTGGATCATTTGTTGGACCAGTCCCAGAGCAAAGGCCAACAGCATGAAGCGATTCACCAGTGGTGTAGGGGGATGGTAGACTCGGAAATGGTAGATGGGTGGCGGGAGGTGAACCCTGGTGCAAGGGAGTACACTTTTTACTCGAACCCTCATGGCACATGTTCATGGATTGACTATATATTCCTTCCACAGATGTGTTATGGACGGATAAGGGAGGTTAGACATGGGCCAATCCATATCTCAGATCATGCTATGGTGATTCTCTCACTGGAAATGAATAAGCTGAGGGACAGCCCACCCCCTTGGAAGTTCCCGACTTACTTGTTGGGTGACAAGAATTTTAAAGAATACTTACGGGAGCAATGGGAACATTATATAACAACTAACACAAATTCCCCTACTAGTAAGGCCATTATGTGGGAGGCCAGAAAGGCCTATATGAGGGGAATGACCATAAAGTACGTAGCTAAAGTAAAGAATCAGAAGCAACAGAAGAGACTGGAACTGGAAGCTAGAGTGAGGGAGTTGGAGAGGCAGGCTGCAAATGGGGAAGAGGATGCAGTGCGGGGTGAGCTGAAAGTAGTTAGAGAAGCACTGAATACACTGCTTACTGGGGAAGCCAGAGATGCCTGGACATTTGGTAAGAGGAAGTTGTATGAGTGGGGTAATAGGCCTGGACCTTTGTTGGTTCGACTGATGAAGGGTGGAAAGAGTGCAGCCCGTATTGCAGCAATCAGGAATAGTACAGGGGTGCTGTATAAGTCTCCTCAGCAGATATGAGAATGTTTTAAAGCTTTCTATGCAACACTGTACACGGTGAAGGGAGGGAAGGGAAATGGGGAAGCCTTCCTGAGGGCCTACAAATACCTGAGTTGACGAGGAAGCAGAGAGACTCTTTAAATGGTCCCATCACCAAGCTAGAGATATTGGGGGATATACAGAAGCTTCAGAGTGGTAAGGCTAGTGGATCAGATGGCTACCCAGTGGAACAGTGTAAGTGCCTGGTGGGGCCGTTAGCTGGGCCACTTTGTGACACCCTTCAGCAGAGAGAGGGGGAGACTCTGAGACTATCGAATTCTTTTTCTGATGCAGTTTTCTGTCTGACTCCTAAGGAGGGAAAGGATGTATTGGAGTGTGCATCTTTCTGCCCCATTTCGCTTTTAAATTGTGACGCTAAGATATTCGCAAAGGTGTTTGTGAGTCAGCTAGAGGGGGTATTGCCTGATATAGTTCACCCAGACCAGACTGGGTTCAATAAGGGGCGTCTCTCATGTCATAATGTGCGGAGACTTCTAAATGTGAAATGGGGGGCAGAAAAACGGAAAGAGGATACCTGTGTCATCTCAATGGATGCTAAAAAGGCCTTTGACAGGGTGGAATGGGAATACCTATTTGAGACGTTGGCCCGGTTTGGTCTGGGTGATACTTTTGTGGGATGGGTGCATGCATTGTACAGATACCCCCCGTGCAAAAGTGTTGGTAAATGGGACCCTTTCTGGTGGATTTGAGTTGGGCAGGGGTACAAGGCAGGGATGCCCACTGTCTCTGCTGCTACTTGCGTAGGCAGTAGAGCCCTTGGTAATCGCCATCAGGAGGAATGAGAACATTCAAGGGGTGAGGGGGTTCTAAGGAGAACAGCATAAGCTCGCAATGTATGCGGATGATATGTTACTATTTATTACAGACCCCGAGAGATCTATGCCCAGCCTTCTGCAGTTAGTGGAGACATCTGCACAGTTTTCAGGCTACAAACTGAATTTAGATAAATCCGAAGTCGTGAGATTGCCCAAAAGTTCAAGGTGGAATCAGGGTTGGGGATTTAAAAGAGTGGGAGGGTATTTTACATACCTGGGTATCAGGGTTGGGTGGTCCCTGGGCTCCCTTTACAGTTTAAATTACGGCCTAGTTTTGAAGACGATAAAGACTGACTTGAGGAGGTGGATGTCTCTCCCAATTTCATGGCTAGGGAGGATAAATTTAATTAAAATGAATATTCTCCCCCTGCTGGTGTATCTTCTACAGATGCTACATCTGGGATTGACTAGGAAGGACACCAAAAGACTGGAGGGTCTCTTCTCTTCATTTATTTGGAGAGGAAAACGCCCCAGGATCAGTTTGCAACGACTTAAGATGGATACAGGGAGAGAAGGTCTTAACTTTCCGGATTTTGAATCTTGCTATTTTGCAGCTCAATTAAAGTATGTCAGTGACTGGATACATCTGCCCCCAGCAGCACGGTGGCTTGATCTTGAGCAAAGGGGATGTGCAGCCAGATTCTCAGCATATTTAGAGAGAAGGGGAAGAAGTGTATATAATAGGAAGGAGGTTCTGAACCCATTGGTGGAAATGACGCTGGATAGTTGGAATAGGCTACTGAAGCGGAGAGGGGTGAAGGAGGTGGACACATACTTAGTTCTGATTACTAGGAACCTATATTTTTTTACCGGGGAGGGAAGACCCTGGTTTCAGGGGGTGAGAAAAAGGAGGGGTAAAGAGCATGGAGAATATGCATAGTGGAACAGGGATTTGCTCTTTTTTGGACATACGACAGAAACTGAATCTGGGAAGAGGACAGATGTTTAGATACTTCCAAGTGAAAGCCTATTCTGCAGGGTTAAATAGAGAAGGACCGGGGATAGAGGAAATGAGGAGAACTGAAACAATAATTCAGCCATGCAGGTGGGACTCTAAAGGTTTCATAGGAAAAGTGGTGAGAGATAACAGGCAGGGACTGCCAGACCTGACGATGAAAACCCGAAGACTATGGGAAAGGGATTTGGGCATCCAGATAGAGGACCGGAACTGGCTGGAATTGTTGCCTATGCACATGGGCCTCCTGCTCTGTAATAGATTTAAGAAAGCCTTTTTTAAGTTCCTCCATAGGGTATATAGTCCTCTACCTATGGTACATAGGCTTCAACCGGCAGTATCACCTTGTTGTGGATGATGTGTGCAAGAGATAGGTACCTACATACATTGTTTTTGGGCCTGCAATGTATTACAGCAGTTATGGAAGTCAGTGGTCTTGGAGATAGGGAGAATGTGGGATATGGTGGTTCCACTAATGCCACTGATATGTCTATTTGGGATAGAGGTAGATGAAGACGGAGAATGGGACCCACTTCCGAGATGGGTAAGAGTATTGCTGATTCTAGCTAGACACTGTATACAAAACACTTGTGTGTCCTGTATAGCTCCCACAGTGCAGGGCTGGCAGATGTTCATATTACATACCCTGGGGGCTGGAAAACTTTCTCTACTTGTAAAGGATAAATTGGCGCTGTTTACCAGAAAATGGGCCCTTCTCCTGACAGACTTGTCCCAGCAAGAGAATATGGTTCTTTGGGGTGGATTAGATATATAGATTACAAGGATATTGTCCTGAAGGGCACCTGAGCACCGCATCTTATTTCTGTATCAAATAAGTGATATGTTTAAGAAGTTTAAATACTTACAGGACACTACATGGGGGTATACAAATTTGTGTATACGGGACCGGATATAAATCATGAGAATGTATATATTTTAATGGATAATATCAGACTGTAACCCATGTACCTTGTAATAGGTGAACTTTTATGTGGTATTGATTATATGTGTGCACAAAAGTTTGAATAAACTCTTTTATGAAAAAAAAAAAACCTCTCTTTCTCTGCTGGTCTCATGCTGACAGCCTTTCCCTAACTGATCTTTTGTTGAACAGTCCAGCTGTAGCCGAGACCTAATTTAAAAAATTTACTAATCAGAATAAAATAACATTCTGAGATATTAAAATGTTTAAATAAGTTCTAAAGTGCAGTTACGTAACAACTTACTGTAACAGTAGATCTTCGAGAGGTGCTCTTGCAGTAGGCAACACCGTTACCACTTGACAGGACCACATGGAAACCTTCTAGCTAATAGTCTACAATGGGGGACCACCCCCTGACGTCAGCACATCGGTGTCCACACTGATATAATGGGGGTGGTACCCCATGCCCAACTTAGTTCCCCCCGCTGGAGACCCTGAGATAAGTTCCAACAGGAAAAAAGGAGGACTCCTGGAGCCAAGAGAGGCTGAGATGGAAAGTATGCAGGGGTTGGAGGAAGGGAAAAGCCTGCCTACTGCAAGAGCTCCTCTCCAAGATCTACTATTACAGTAAGTTCTTATGTAACTGTACTATCTTACTTCAGGGGCTGCGGGCAGGGCAACAATCAAGAACTGAGTCTCGAGGTCACAAGGACGTGAAACCTCGGAGGAGGAAAGATCACTGCAATATGCAGAGAGGGAAAAAGAGGCCCAAGAAGGCCCTTAACCCAAAGCTAGTTCTCTGAAGAAGAGGGTGGCATAGGAATACTCTGCCTGAGATAGAACATGGCAAAGCCTAAAAAGGCTAAAGGTCAGGATAACCAGGAGTATCCTAAACCAGACAGCCACCAAACAGGCAGCCTAGTCTCCCCAAGGAGATAACTTTACCCCATCCCTCCGACAAGAAAAACAACCAGAGGACTGAACTGGGACAAGGAAATGTAGCCCAACGTCAGTCATACACTAGAGCCAAACTGGCTGTTCCCATGGTCAACAACCAACCAAAGTCAAAGTCAACAGAACAACCCAAGAAACCCAGGATGTCATAGGGTTGGGTCCCGAGGGCGGAGAAGCCCCAGGAGGAGTCCATCCTGCAAGAGGGAAGAGATTGGACCCCTGACAGGAGGCAACAGAAAGATCACCTGGAAAGGTACCTCTTGCTTCTGAAAAGAAGGGATGTTTGACCCTAAGCAAGGTGGAAACCAGAAAAAGGGTAGCACAAAGCTGAAAGGGCTTTGTGGAGTAAGAAAAGGTAAACCTCCCCTCCCCCGGGTCCCAAGGGCAGAGGGGTCTTTCCAGCTGGAAAGTCTGTCCCAGAGATAAAGGGACCATCAAAAAGGAACCTTTCCACAGAAGATGCTGGGAGACCTCAGTAGTACCAGGCCCTCGGCCGCCTAGGGAAGGCTAGGCACTGTGACCACCCAGGAAGGTACTTCATGATGACTGATCAAGGCAAGAAGTGCCCCTCTCATCTTCCCCCTCAAACAGGGGTTCTCTGAAAAGACCCACAATCCCACCCCCCCACAGGGGAAGAAGGGGGGTCCTGGGGAATGGTGTGAGCCAAAAGATCGGACCGCTTCCCTAAAAGGTTTGATGGGTAAGGACCCAGGTGAGCGTAACATAGACCGACGCCAAGCCCAAAGGAGAAGGGTCACGCTGTCGTCCACCTAACGTTAGACAACATAGGGACACTCCCACTCAGCGAGAGCCGGAGCCCAAATACTGGGCTATTCCACGGCTCTGGGTTGGGGCAGGCCAGAGAAGCTGTCAAAAAAAGATGCGGGGGGACAGCCTGGTGGTGCTGAGGGTTGAGGTGCTGGATACCACACCTCGCACCACATCGGCGACCCGGGTTTGAGAATCAGCCCGGGCCGCCAGGGGTCGGCAGGGGCAAGAGAGGATTGAGCATCCAGTGGTCTCCTCTCCTCGCTCAGGAAGGAAGGGATAGCTGTCCTGCCTGCTGATTGCCCTCTATTGAAGACTGGAGGGGGATATGGATTGGGAAGCTCGAGCCGATGTATGAGTTGTCGGGAAGGGGTGTAAGGAGTAAAACCAGGAAATCGAGCCTGGTAGGCTTGATGATGGCCTGTCGCCCCTGGCAGCAGTCCCAGAGTCTGGATTGGGTCTCCAGGGGTAGGGAGAAGTCAGCAACCTCCCTCCAGCCCCGCAGTGGGGGGCAATCTGTGGGGGAATTTCCGGGGCCGCCTAGTACAGGAGCAGCAGAGATGGAGAGAGACAGTCCCTCTATTCAGAGGGCCAAAGCCACCTGCCAGGGCTCAGAAGAGCAAAAATTGTGCGAAGAAAAGAAAAAAAAAAAAGACACAGGCAGGGGCTGTGTAGACAGTACCCCAACAAGGATCAGGGAAGGCTGGACAGGCCACCCTGGGTACCCCGCGACAGGAAGGCTTTTGTCCACCAGCCTTCAACCTGGAGGATGGTGTCTTTGAGGGTCCTGCTCCTCAGCACACCATCCCTGGGAAGCCTGGATCATCTTCATCATGGCCAGGAAAGAAGGGTCTTCTGGAGGGGACTTAGGAGTG
This sequence comes from Neoceratodus forsteri, assembly GCA_016271365.2. Classification (NCBI taxonomy): domain Eukaryota; kingdom Metazoa; phylum Chordata; order Ceratodontiformes; family Ceratodontidae; genus Neoceratodus; species Neoceratodus forsteri. The sequence continues at coordinate 703,055,897 of CM028135.1, read as the reverse complement.
TCCCTGATCCACACTTCCCGGGGGGACGAATGACGGAGGGAAATCGGGGATTAGAGGGAATCTGAGACCACATGCAACAATCCCTCACAGTCCGTGGCAGAATGCAGAAGTGGTGACAGACTAGATGTCGTAACCCTAAATGGTGCTCCACTGCAGCGGGGGGAGCTTCCATGTCAGACAAAGAGGAGTCCCTTGCTGGTGCAGAGGCTGGCACAAGCATCTGTTGGGTAGGGCCAGGCATGCGGCAGATGCCCACCACACAGTAAGCAGAGAGTTGTAGTCCGCTGACATCCAGCAGAGGAGTGTCGGGTGGAAAGAACAAACCAGCACTGGATAATGCATTAGGAGGCCATAAACAGGGCCTGATGCCTGTCCCAACTGACCCGTTGTATGCCCCAGAGATGCGGACTGAAGATCCAAGCCCAGGACAGGAGGGTCCGAAGTGCAGCCCAAGACCAGAACTGGTGGTTGCTGATCAGGCAAAGTCTTTGAGAGATCCAAGGTTGGAACCGGCTCCTTAAGAACCAAGGAGGTGTCTGAAGGGGAGGTGGTCAGGGGTACCAGACCCAGAGAAGAAGGACCCGCAGACTGCGACAAAGGCCCTCTCAACGCTGGGTCCATAGATGGGGAACCGGCGGTGGAAGGCCCTGCCGGTGCCTGGCGGGATGGACCCTGATAGGAGACCACTGGCAGCAGCTGAGGAGCCGAAGGTACCATGGAGGACCCCGTGGATGTAGGCTATGGACCAGAGTGAGCAGGTGACAGCAGGCATTGGTCCGAAAGACTGTCACCAGACCCCAAGCCAGGGTCCAGCATAGACACAAGAGGCCAGATGGGTGGTGTCAGCCAAAGCATCACCCAAGGAACTGGCCTGGCCACCTGACTCAGGACCCTGGTGGAGAATAGGCCTGAGAAACAGGGGCAGTGGGACAAGAAGGACTCTGAACCTGCAGAAGCACTGCCCACCACAGAACTAATGGTGGAAGGCTTGTCCACAGGCTGCCCAGAAGGAAGGAGGGCTGATGTGGTCGCTAAGGTCAACCCCCTCTGGGGGGAAGACCAGAAGTCTGCCATGGCCCATACCGCGACTCAGGAGCGGACCGTTTCTGGTCCCGGTGCTTTTTATGTTTCTTCTTTGAAGACAAAGTCTCCGCAGGAGACCCCACTGTGGCCTGAGTCTGCAGCTCCTTTCCCAAGGTGGCCAATCTCTGCTGGAGGAGCTGGGTCTCCAGAACCTTCTGGCGTCTTTTGCATGTGACCTGGTTGAATTTCTGGCACACCTGGCAGGCTTCAGTGTCATGGTCCAAGCCTAAACAAATGATGCACGTGATGTGGCCGTCTTTCATAGGGAGCTGCTTGTGCAGGCACACTTCAACTTGTGGGAATCCATAGAAGAAGTAGGTGACTACATGGAGCCAAAGAGCAAACTATGAACAGTTGAAAAATAATAAAGAAGATGGCGGTCGACCTGAAGCAATGATCCACAGGTCCGATGAGCACATGTCAATGGTGGGAAAAAAACTGAGGTGGGCCTGGGGATTGTCCCCCTTATACCAGTGCAAACATTAATTTGCTGATGTCAGGGGCAGTCTCCAGATGTAGACTGCTAGCCAGAAGTTTTCCATGTGGTCCTGGCGGCTCAGTCCTAATGGTGCTGCCTACTGCAAGAGCCCCCTTGAAGTAAGATCTAAATATTTTTTAAAGTGATTTTGTGCACTTCAAAATGAAGTGCATTACTTACATGAAAGTGAAGCTTGTGCTGGCAATAGTCCCTCTCCATAAATGTTAATAATTTTTTCTGTAGCCATTAGTGAATGGGAAGGGATCATAGTTTGGCCCCAACAGGATGGCCAGCCGATCCCTTCCACTTCCTGATTGATTTCCATGCCCCCATGCTATGACATTAAGCAAGGGACAGCAGGGGGGCATGCCCCAATGAAATCCTTGCAAGCATTTTGTACATTATGATGGAGAGTTAGAGATTAATGAAAGCCACCGCTTGACTAACAAGGGCCTTGTTAGTCAAGCGGTGGCCTCTCCTTTGCTGGACATTATAATGTGCTTGAGCGCAGGGGCATGGAAATCAATCCGGAAGTGGAAGGGATCGGCTGCCCACCTTGTTGAGACCAAACTACGATCCCTTCCCATTCAGTAACGGCTGCAGAAAAATTATTAACATTTATATAGAGGGAATATTGCCAGCGCAAGCTTCACTTTCATGTTAAGTTACCCCTCCTAAACTCCAAAAATCACTTTAAATACCTAAGAAGAACTAGACAAAACCGTTCACTGTAAATCTCAAGCTAGAATGACCATGTAACACTTACAAAAACCTATCTATAATAATCCTTAAAAGGAAAGGTAGGAAAGGGTGAGTTGCAATAGCTGTTCTAATTCTTTAGAAGAAACGCAGATACTGCATTGAGTATCCTTTCCTTCTACAATAGCTTAGAACAGCTACTCAAACGCTTGCAGACTCCAAGCAGTATGCTGGGTTGGAGGATTTTAGGATTACTTAGGAAATATATTCTGCAATACTGAGCTGCCAAACCTGGCATCTCTCAGACCTAGATTTCTAGTCTGTAGTGTATGATCAATTTGTGGGAGAAACCCAGGTCACAGCCCTACACATTTCATCTAGGGGTACTTTTCTTTTGGCAGCAGCAGAGGCTGCTGTCACCCTTGTGTAATGTGCCCCAATTCCCTCATGTGGCACTTTTCCTGCAGCAGTCACGTAACAGTATTGGATAGTGGATACCATCCATCTTGACAATGTCTGTTTGCTAGCAGGATGATCATGTGACACTTCTCACTTTCATATTTCTAAGATATTCTATGACATCAATAACACTGTTCTATGCCATTCATGTGAATGGCCTGGAATGGTGTTATTGGTGGCATAGAATGTTCAGGCAGTATGAAAATAGAGAACAGCAACTGCTGAGGAGCGAGGAATACAGGGTAGATACAAAGGAAAAACAGATTATTAATTTAACAGAACAGGGCAACAACATATCAGAATATCAGACAGACACTAAAAGGACAACAGGAGGGCATCCAGAGATGTAAAAAACTGTTTCCTGTCACCTTTAAAGAACCTTTTGAACACTGCGTGTGACATAGAGGGTTTTTGTTTCTATGTTTTTGACTTGTATGCTGCAACTGCAGATACATGCACTCCTAGGGATACCGCCTTTCTGCCAGGGACTTTAAGTGCATTAAATAGTTCAATATTACTGGGATGTCTACCTGTAAGGTGTTTTTCTGCTTACCGGTGCAACGAAATGAAAATCGTTTCCACTTTCTGTGTATGCCGTTCTTGTGGAAGTCTTTCTGGCTACCTTAAGGACTTCTAGTACCTGTTTTTACAGGGTTAGCTTTGAGAATCCTATGGTTTTAGGTACCAGGCTCTCAAGTGAAGAGATGCCAGATTCAGATGTGTCACTTGACTCTTGGATTATGCTGACATGTCCTTGCACCATGGCAAAGGGTAGTTTTTCCTGGACATTTGCAGGAGGAGGGAGTACCAGGGTTATTTTGGCCAGTAGGCTGCTATCAGGATCACTGTTATTCTGTCTGACCTTTCTATTAGGCGTATTCTCCACAACAAAGGGAAAGGGTGAAAAGCATAAAGAAATTTGCTTCCTCAGTGGAAGCTCATGGCATGCTAAGGGTATGTATCTCCTGATGGGGCTCTACAGCAAAACAGTGGCAGCTTTTGGTTCTGCCATGAGCCAAACAGGTCCACTACCAGGAGCCACCAGTATCTGAATACTGTCTGGGCCACTGATTGCTTCTGTGACTATTCGTGGGACACAGTCCACATTCTGCTGCGTGAATCTGCTTGGACATTGTCCTTCCCTCCAACATGGACTGCAGATAATTGTGTTTGCAGACTGTAAGCCAGATCCCAAATCTGTAGTGCTTCCTTGCAATACTGATGATATGGCTCTTCACTGTTATGTTTATATAGTACACTGTTGTGTTGTCTTTCCTGATCTGTAGGGCCTGAACTCTTAGGATTTCCTGAAAATTTTCTACAGAAAAGAATACTGCTCCGATTTCTATCAAGTTTATCTGTTCTTGTAATTCTGATCTGTTCCAGGTATAATGCACTGTTAGATCTGATATGTGATCTCCCCATCCTTGGAGGGAGTCATCAGTTGCCAGCACTAATTTGCTGAAAGGACATTCCCTTTCTCAGGTAGTTCACATTTTTCCACCACTGTAGTGATAGTACTAAGTTCTCTTTTTCTGGGATCATGATGGTTACAGGCTGTCTCAGCTGAGACCACCATTTTATTTTTATTTATTTTTTTTTAGAAACAAGTGAGTGTCCCTCACGTGCTGTCTTCCCCATGGGACTACTGATGTGGATGCTGACATGTAACCTAGGAGTCTTAGGTATCCCTGTGCAGACCTTTTTGCTCCTATTTGGAAACTGTCTGCAAAGGTCACCAGTGTATGCACCCTTTTCCAGGGCAGAAACGCTTTGGCATGTACTGTGCCTAGTTCTGCACCCACAAATTTTAAAGTATGTACTGATTCTAGTGAGGACTTTTCCAGGTTCAGTAGGAACCCTAGATTTAGCATCATGTCCATTACTTTTTGGAGTGATGCTTCAGCTACCCTTTTTGTTTCCACATACTAACCAGTCATCTAAGTGTGGATAGACTGTGATGCCAGTTTTCCTTAACGCTGCCGCAACCACATTACAGCCATGCACACTGTGAACATTCTTGCGGCAGATGTGAGACCGAAAGGCATCACCCTGTACTGGTCTCACACAGAATCTCAGGGATTTTCTCACAGGAATGTGAAAAAAGGTATCTTTCAGCCCTAGTGATGTGAGCCTGCCTCCCTGTTGTAGTGACTGGATCACTGTTCGCAAGGTTACATTCTAAACCTTTCCTTCTTTATGTACCTGTTGAAACACAACAGGTTGAGTATAAGCTGCCACTCCACTGATTTTTTCTTTGTCAGAAAGTACCTGGAGAAGAATTTCTTCCCCTTTTCTTTTACTGCTACTTCCTCTGGTATTTTGAGACAGTAGTTTTAGAATGCTCAATTGTAATTGCTGCTGTTCTGATTTTGGTTTGACATTTTTCAGCTTCTTTTGTTTTGGATGTTTTAGGAAGGCCGAAGAGAGACCCTTCTCCATCACCTCTAGCACCAACTGGTCTGTTGTTATGGATTGCCAGCACTGGAGGTGGTAGGAAAGACATCCTCCCACAGGTTCCTGGGAACTGTCAACCTTTAAGGGAAAGGGGAAACTGTTAACCAGGAAAGGCACACTAAGCCAACGCTTGTTTCCAGGTGCGACCTGGGAGCACAAGAAAGTTAAGTGACTTGCTAAGAATCACATAGTATGCAGGTGGGGACTGTGGGATTCAAACCTAGGTCTCTAGGCTTGCAGCTCAGAGCCTTAAACCACTGTGCTACAGGGATTCATTTTTGGCTGAGGAGAGCTAGTTGCAGTGGTTCATCTCTTACTTCTGTAGTCTCTTGCTCTGCTTGAACCTCTTTGAGCCTGCTATGGATGAGGGGTGTACTGTCTCTGGTAAAAACACCTTCCCATATCTCCCATTCCATAAGGCCTGTTGTAACCCCTGTTTTTCTCTTCTTCTTCCAGTAGATTTTTGATGGTTTTTACTTCTGTCATCTTGTCCAAGTGACACTCGGTCTGATCTCCAAACAGTGATTTTCCTGCAAACGGGAAATCAGCTGCTTTGTTTTTTAGGTCAAGGGATAGGTCCAGTGATTCTAAGCCATGCATACCTCCTAATGGCCACTGCATTAGCTAAACTCCTTGTGCCAGTGTCATCAATGCCCAGTAACATTTGCAGTTATTTATTTATTTTTATTTATTTATTTATTGAAAAGTTTAACCAGGAAATACACACTGAGCTGATAACAGCTTGTTTCCAGATGTGTCCTGGGGACAAGGGAGAAGGGGATAGCTAAACAATATAATTATTAAAAAAAACACTACGTCAAATACAGTGATTTAGAAATACAAATAGAATTATAAATATTAAAGGCAATTAAGTGATGAATGCAATTAGAAAAAAGACAATCTTAGAAAAAAGACAATCACCTATATGTAAAGAAGAGAAAAAGTAGTGAAACAGCATGAACAGGAAATAGCTAGAGAAGGAGGGTAAGACTCCCAGTAACAAGTAATGAGGGATTAAAAGAGGAAGGGGTCATAGTTGAAGGAAGGATAACAAAAGTCATAAAGAAGTGACTTTAGGGAGGGAGTAGAGGAGATCAAACAAACAGAAAAGGGAAGAGAAGACCAAAGTTTAGGAAAGCAGTGAGAAAAGGCAGATTAACCAACAGCAGATTTTCTAGACGGAAGAGAGAGAGAGAGGAATGAGAAGTAGTGTTACATTGACGGTAGGAGGAAAAAGGAGGAGGGGACAGGAGAGATCTGAGATAAGAGGGAAGGGCGCCAAACCAGAATTTGGATAAAAAAAGAGACACAATGGGTAAGGTGCCTAGCATCAAGAGAGGGGAGGGAAAGGGCTGAGTAAAGTGAGCAGTGGTGAGTATGAGGAGAGCAATCTAAAGCAAAATGACAGAAAGAATGAAAAATGGGGTCCAGTCTGGCAAGGGAGGCTTTACGGGCACTACTTAGACTAAATTACCGTAGTCAAAGACTGGAAAGATCATTTTTAATATGATTTCTCGGGCAGGGAGTGGAATACTCGCTTTATTCCTGTGAAAAAGCACCTAGCTTAGGGTCAAGATACGGCGAACTGCATCAGTTGGTGCTTAGCAGCATCCATTTCACTTTTTTTGTACCTGCAGTGCCTGTGACCTGTCATCAGAACGCAGGTTATCACAGAGTGTCATTATTTCCTACCATAAGTCTTCCTGAAATGTGCAGTGTAGCTCAGAAATGCAACCTGTCTCATAATCAGGGATGATGAGGAACAGGAACATTTTCCAAATTAATACATTTTTCTGGAATCTTTATCAGGGGGTGATGTTGAAAACATAGTTTTTTGCTTTTCCACATGCAGCAGCTAGGATAAGTCCCTCAGGACCTGCGAGTTTATAAAGATAATAAAAGCCAGATTTGGTGACCTGATATCTTTTTTCCAACTTTTCGTCAACAGCCATGCCATAGGATGGCATTTCCAAAATTGTTTTACTAATTTTCTTGTATGTTGTATGTATGAGTATACTAATCCAAACAGCAAAAGGTGGACCACAGCTAGGGAAATGCAATGCCTAGGTCATAGAACAGTAAGCAAGCAAAGCAAAAGAGATCGGCACTTGCTGTCTGTGTGGTTTATATAAACCAGAAAGTACTTCCAAATGGATACATCACTGTGGACCCAGCAGCACTTTTAGCAATTAAAAGACAATGTTTATTTCATCCATTAAAAGTTTCATGTCCATACATTCTCTCAAAGTGCATACAGTGAAAAGACAGTCCTCATAGTGTTCCAAAACTGTGTCCAGCAGCTCATAACGACTCACAAGGGACACCAACCTGTCGCTAACCAGTTTCACTCGATAAAGCTTTGTCAAACTAATCCTCTTTGTAGAGATCAGATACTGTACAATGTTCCCTCACCAACATCCTCCTGAGTTTCTCCAGTGGAGATGTTTATGGTTTCATCCATGTCCCTGAGAAAAGCAGAGTAGAATGTGAAATATCCCAGAGCTCTGGGTGGAAAGCTAATGTTTTCATCCCCAGTTACATCAGGGGATATGGGCTCATCATCTTCCTTCTCTGGGGTATACTGTACCAGGTTTAGAGGAACAGAGGGAGGCAGTCTATCAAACAAGGGGGACAGCCATGGGATCATCGATTGCCCCTCTTACACTAAACAATTTGTGGTATGGTGGGATAAGGGGGCCATCTATAACCCCCTAGGGAACCCATTCCATGAGAAAATCACAGTGTAACCCCCCTATGAATGGGGGTTCCCAAAAAGTCTTCCTTGGGCTTGCATAAATGCCCACTGCCAGGCTGGCATTATGTGTCCTCACAAGTTAAAAGTGTTTGCATGAGAGTGCCCTGTTAGCCTCCGTGCCTGTCTCTTTAAGAACTGCCCATTTTGTGGTGTATAATTGATCTGGGTAGGGGCCGAGTAGTTTCAGGCTCGAGTCCCACCCAGGCTGCAGTGTTACTGCTCCATTCTGCCATCGCTAATTGCGTAGAGGGAGCCCTACATGGATCTGTGACTGTTAGCGGATTATCTGCCTTAATAGTAAAGATATTGTAGTTTGTCTAACCTGTCTTCTTTTGCAGCATGGACATTTCTGTTAATCACCACCACCATCTTGGTTCTGGACTGCCTAATGGGACCAATCAGTACTTCTGTGGAGCCTAAAATGGAGTTTGTCCTCAGGGGTCTTGTGAGAGTGAATTTCTGTAGGAATTGTAATTTTTACACTTTGGCGCCAAAATGGACCAAGCGGGGGAGCCCTTGCTTTGACAGACAGAGGGATCAATCAACTGAAACCTTTTGAATCAGAAGGAAGTCCCGGTGCTGCCTGCAGCAGAGTGTCAGTCTGGAGTTAGAGCTGAAGGAGTGAACAGCTTGAGAGATTCGAGCAGCTGCTCCTGCGTGATGCGCAGGGGAAATCGGCGGGAAGGCTGTGTTTAGCCTCCCTGCTACCATCTTTCTACGGGCTTCTTCCGAAACTGCAGCTTTTGCGATCGGAACCTGATTTGTGATGAATCAAATTGCCCTGAAGTGGACCGAAGATTTGCCTCGGTGCGATCGGCCTGCCAGGACTTGAGACTGCCGCAGAGTGTACGGTTTGCGCAGAGCAACTGTGAACTGCAACCGGACTGTCATCCAAACTATGGTATTTACCTTGCTGTTACTATAAGTGTGCTGAATGCTGATAGTGGGTCACGATTTGGTTCCCCTCTGCTTGAATGTGTCACGCTTGTTGAAAGCTGTATCCAGTACTTACCGGACTGTCTTCCGAATTGTTCACCCCGTCTAGGCCTTGCCACCTCAGCCCAGACAGCTGCTCACGCTGCAGAGAAACAACCAACGAGAGACCCACCTGGGGATTCGGCTCCCTGCTCAACACCAACGAACAGGATCAGCACCACGGTGCTTCATGTGGGCCCTGCTTCTCCTGGCCATCCAGCTCTTCATCCAGAGGTCTCCATTTCGTCCATCCTGCATCCTATACTGTGTAGCGTGAGTAAACACCAGGGTAGCTCCCAGCAACAAAGCTCAAATCAAAGTGTATCAACTGATTTAATTGTTGTTGCTAATCATTTTGGGACTGAGCCTTCCGGCTACGGATTACAAATTGTGGGTTAAAGTGCATGCATGTTTTCTTTCCATCCCAAGGCCACAACCAGCTGCAATGCCAGCCTACCCCAGGCAATGCTTCAGGCTAGTCGTAGTTCCAACTGGGTACCCAGAGTGTGTGTGTGTGTGACTATGTTACAGGGACCTTTGAGTGCATGCCTTATAACCTGAATTATTCAGATCTTGAATCAACCACTAGATTTTGCCCCCTTCCTTGTTACTGCCCCTTAAATAAATCAGATCTAAATCTTTCTGCACTAAAACTGGTTGTGGTGCGCCTATGTACAAACATCACTGAAATACTGTTGGTTGTTTTGCTAAATCTTATTTTAGAGGGGGTCTCCAGGGTCAAGCTGGATGACTCAGCCCTGGTGGTAAGTGCAACAAGTGTGGGGTTAAAACTGCTGTCAGGTGCTAATTGCAGTTGTGTATTCTGTGAACCAGTTGGGCCACTAGAGGGAGAAAAGGTGAGTAACAGTGTCCCGGAGGGCTGTACCCAGGTTAGCTACACTACCACTAACCCTGTCCTCCGGGTGGAAGCACCCGTTTTCAGTACCCAGGCCCCTCAACCTGTACTTGGTCATGCAGGCAGGGGTAGTATCCCTTGGGATAGGGCCACCTAGGGGTTACAATAGCATGGATGCATTTTACTGATGATGTGTTATGCATCTGAGATAGCATGGATGAGCAACAGCAACAGTGTTTGAATATATTAACCAAAATGATTTGGAATTAAAATTTACAGTGGCATCAGAAAAAAAGGGAATTAGGATTCTGGAACTGGATTTGTTTGGACTTGGAATGAGTGGCAGATTAGTGTATACTGCAAATCATAGCAAGTCAACTGCAGGCAACATTCTCTTACATGCACACAGTTCATATCTCAGCCCTCTCATCCAAAGTATCCCCTATGGCTAGTTGGTAAGATTACATCATAATTGTACCAAAGATTGTGATTTTTACAAAGCAACAGAGTATCTACTAATCAGATTTAGGGTCAGGGAATAAGAGGAGGAGGAGGAGGTGTTGCAAACATCTCTACGAAGGGTGAGATTATTGGACAGAGGGGAACTGATTCAGGAAAGACCTAAGTCAAAAGAAAACAGTAGTAAAGACAAATTGGGATTAAACCATTTATAACATTTTCAACCTGCCTCTTCTTCGTTTATGCCCCATGATGTATGAAACTAGGTATCTAAAAGTGTTTAAATTTACTCCAAACAATAGAAGAGGATGCTAAAACAAATCTTTGCACAAGCACTGCACAGAATTTAAGTGATGTATATATAAGCACTACACAAACCCTTTGCATGATACCGAAACTGACGGTTGGGGGGGTTAATGGTAAAAAAAAGTCCAAGGAAGGCTGAAAATGAATCTGATGAGCACTAGACACTGGTAAACTATAACCATAGGACTAAGAAGGGAAGAACAGCATGTCTTTTAATACTGCAATAAGTAATATATTTCAGCCATTGACACAGGCTGATATGATATTTTCATCTGACTCTGAGAGGGAAAATATATCATAGATAAACTCCAGTGAATGCTCTGATAAAACTACTTATGAACACCAACTTTGTATCCTAGGCAACTCTATAGTTAAATATACAGATAAGTATATCTGCGAGCAGATAAGATGAATCAGACTACTGTACGTTTCCTGGGGCTAGGATTATTGATATTGACAGAATGTCTGACAGAATACTAAGGAATGCAGGGGCAATCCACTAGTCGTGGTCCATGTGGGCACCAATAACATGGGGAGACAAAATAAAAAAAAAAAAGTGAATATATAAGGCTTTGTGAGACAATGGAAAAGAGGGGATGTGAAATAGTACTGTCTGAAATACTTTCTGTCCCAAGTCCCAAAAAATGAAGGTATAGAAAAGCAAATGAAGTAAATGAGTGACTTAGAAAATGGACCATCAGTAAGGGATAGGAATGTGTAAACTACTGAGAGAGATTTGAAAATAACTATTACCATAGTTGGGATGGAATACATCTGAAAGTGACAGTCCCCTCAGCCTATTTTCTGTATACCTGTGTAGTTTGTAGGCATGAATAATGATTTCTTCTCTTGCATCCCCCTAATGTCATCCTAATTTAAATATACATGTGGTTGTTTCACTCTGTTTTGTCCTGGTGTGAACATCTGTTTGTCTCCATTCCAAAGGTCATGACCCCACTAATGCAAGGCATCATGGGAGTTGATGAGGTGTACATGCATAAGCCAGCAGCAGTTATACTCTCATTCAGTCTTGTTATATGTCTGGTGAAGTCCCTGTATTCTCAAAAGGCATTTTTTTTCTAACTCAGACACACTGTAAACTGCAGAAGGCAGTAGGGGACTTAATATGCCTTGAAAGGTTTCATGGCCAGCATAAAACAAGAGCACAGGGACTGCAGAGGACAGCAGTAGCACTAATACAGTGTAACTACTGAAGTCTTTAGCACCAAAACATTATAAAATTCCAGGATACTTTACATGAGTCAGGTTATGACTGTTGTAGTGGAGTCAGGCAGCTTTTCACACCAGAGTTAAGTACGCTTATTTAGATTTAAATCCTGATGAAATTAGAAGGGTGCAATAGAAGCAATCATTGTACATGCCTACAAACTACACAGGGAAACAGAATGAAAAGCTGAGGGAATTTTCCCTTTAATAAGCATGGCAGTGTGGCACTGGGGAAGAAAACTGAAACTAAGATTGCAAATATTCTGAACTTGAAGTAAGGGGGGCTTGGGCTCAAAGAAAGAATTACTCACCTTAGTAATCATGTTTCTTCCAAGGTATTGTTCTATATTCATAACTCTCTGCAGTCAGCCTCCTAAGCAGAGCTGCCCAGAGAAAATGGAACGATATGCAAATGATAGAACTATCATTGGCTCGTGACACATATTCAAACTGCTGCTCTTATCTGCTGCAATGTTCCATCAACATAGCAGATTCTAAAGAGCCTACAAGGCAAAATATACTAAGACTTATCTAAATATACTAACTAATATAACACAACTTAAACTGTCCATGACAGCATGAAACATCCTTAACATAATATAATCCTACTCCCCCCCGAATGCCAGAATCACCTGGAAAAAGAAGGCAATTAAATAATTCCCACTAGGGTTAGAAAACATATATGCCAGTGTTTGGGGCTTTTAATTACAAAACTCGATCAGGCGTGCAGAGGCTCTGGTTCTGGAAGGGGAGGAAGGGAGGGAGAGTTATGAATATAGAAGAATACCTTGGAAGAAACAAGATTACTAAGATGAGTAATTTTTTCTTCCAACCCAGGTATTCTTCTATATCCCTAACTCTCTGCAGACTTCAAAGCAGTACCTTTGGAGGTGGGCAGAGAACCTACTTAGGAAAGAGGCTCTGCAGGACTGCGGTGCCAAACTTAGCATCATTTTTGGACTGTGTGTCCAAACAGTAGTGTTTAGTAAATGTGTGTACTGTCCTCCAGGTAGCTGCTTTACAGATTTCCACTAAAGAAATATCTCTGGATGCTGCTATGGTAGCAGCTGTGCTCCTTGTTGAATGAGCCCTCAGGCCTGCTGGGGGTTCCTTGCCCACTTTTGAGTAGCAAAACTGAACGCACTGGACTATCCAGCAGGAGACTGACCTCTTAGGAGCTGTGGTGTCTTTCCCTACATCCCCATAAATAAGAAACAGCTGTTGCTTGTCATGTCTATGATCCCTGGTATGGGTTATATAGTAACATAATGCTCTTTTGACATTTATACTATGGAGTATATGTTCACCTGAACTAGCATGTTCAGTGAAGAAAACTGGAAGTGTAATGTATTGGTTTAAGTGGAAATCAGAAACCACCTTGGGAAGAAATCTATTTGTTCTCAGCACCACTTTGTCATTATACAAGGAAAGATAGTCCTTCTCAACACATAAGGCTTGTAGTTCACTGATTCTTCTAGCTGAAGTAACTGCAACTAGAACCACAGTTTTCCATGTAACATACTTAAAATGTGCAGATGACATAGACTCAAAAGGTGGTTTCACGAGCTGAGTAATGCATATGTTCAGGTCCCACACTGGAACTGGTTCCCTAATAGGCGGGTGCAGGTGGCACAAACCTTTACAGAACTTTTTGAACATGGGATTGGCTGCTATGGAAATACCTTTCCCAACAAAAATGTGGGCAGAGACTGATGCCATATGAACTTTCAGGGATGTATATTTCAACCCCTAAAGTGGAAGTATGTGAGGTATTCCAGGACAACTGGGATTCCCACTAAAGTAGGGGAAATCTCCTTGGAATTACACCAAATAGAGAACCTTTTCCATTTTGATGAATAGGTTTTCTTAGTAGGTTTTCTATATCCTTTCAGACTATCCAGAACAGCTTGAGAAAGATTTAAGTTTGTATATTCCAAGTCCTCAAGAGCCATGCTTTGAGTCTGAGAGACCTGAGATATGGATACAAGATTTTCCCCTGGCGGGAGGTCAACAGGTTGTGCCTCCTGGGTAAATGTACTGGTTTGGATACCAACATGAAAAGTAGTACAGAGTACCAAGGTTGCCTCACCCAGTCTGGTGCTATTAGAATCATTGATGCAGGTTGTGACCCGAGTTTGATCAGGACTCTGAAGATGAGAGGGAAGGGAGGAAAAGCATAGACTTTTCCTTGACCAGTACAGAGCCACAGCATCCAGTGGGATTGTGCCTTTGGCTGGTGGTCTGCAACAAAAGAGGGGCAGGAGGAGTTTTTTTGGGGATGTAAAGAGATCCACCTCTGGTGTGCCCCATCTCCTGAACACTGAGTCCAGCACCTGCTTGTTGATGGAGCATTCATGATGTGCCTGGTTGATTCTGCTCAGGGCATCTGCCAGGGTATTGTTATTTCCTGGTATGTAAATGGCCTGTAATGAGGCCTTTACTGAGTAAATCAGACTCTGGACTTTCATAGCCTCTGTGCATAGAGGGTCTGACCTTGTTCCCCTTGCTTGTTTATACAGTACATTGTTGTGGTGTTGTCTGTCCTGACTTTTACCACTTTCCCTTGTACTAGATGGGTGAATGCTTTCAGGGCCCTTAGCTCCAGCAAATTTTTATGCAGAAGTGACTCTGTGATGGACCAGGTTCCATGAGTGGTGTGATCCCCTAAGTGAGCACCCCATCCGAACAGAAAGGCGTCAGTTGTGAGGATAACTGATGGGGTTTCCCTTTGGAAGGGTACCCCTTCCTTGAGGTGGTCTGCTTCCTTCCACCACTGGAGTGGCCAAAGCAGGGTTTCTGTTACTGGAACCAGCTTTGTCAGTTTGTCTTTTCTCTGGCACCAATGTGCTCTGAGATGAAACTGTATATCTCTCATTTGGAACCTGGCTCCCAGGACTGTGCCTATTGCTGCAGCCATAAGTCCCAGGATTTGCAGAAACTGTCTCGCTGGTCATAGCTCATTCAGCTTGAATGAGGCAGCTAACTGCAGAATGCTTTGTACCCTGTCTTGAGGGAGGAAAGCTCTTCCCTTTATTGTATTCAGTTCTGCTCCTATGAAATGCACGATATGTACTGGAGAGAAAATGGATTTCTCCTGATTTACCAGGAATCCTAGAGATTGTAACAGGTTTAGTGTTATCTTTAGATGATCTTGTACCTGCTGGGGTGAATTTTCCACCACTAGCCAGTCTCATCGAGATAAAGGAAGACTTGATATACCTAACCTTCTTAGGTATGCCACTACCACTGCCAAACACTCTGTAAACAGCCTGGTTGCTGAAGTGAGACCGAAAGGTAGAGCTGAGAATTGGTAGTGTCCTGGTGGAAGTCTGAACCTGAGGTACCTCCTGTGAGATTCTCTTATTGGGATGTGAAAGTAAGCATCTTTTAAATCTAGAGATGCCAGCCAATCTCACTGCTGGATTACTGGCAAAATCATTACCAATGTGACCATTTTGAACTTTGATTTTATTAGATACCTGTTCAAAAGTCTGAGGTCTAGAATAGGCCACCACTCCCCATTTTTCTTTTCGGTGAGGAAGTATCTTGACTAGAAGCCTCTTTCTTTCTGATGACTTGGGACACACTCCACTGCTTTTATCTAGGTAAGCTTTGAACCTTCTTCTCCAAGAGTTTTTTCTCTATGAGGGAAATTGGTTTGAATACCCTTGTTCTCAAGGGAGGAAAAGACTTGAAACTCCGGGACAAACCCTGACTTACTACTTCCAGGACCCACTTGTCTGTGGTGATGGAATGCCAAGCCTGGTAATAGTAAACCAGTCTGCCCCCTACTGATAGAGGGAAGGCGGCCTTGATCATTAAGTCAGAGGTTATGTTTTGCCTGGGGCTGAGCTTGAGTAGTTTGGGAGCCTCCCCTAGAACCCCTTCTACCTCTGGCCCTGAAATTCCAGTCTGCTGTGGGCATTGTTGATACTGTGGGACAGCGTATGCCTGATAAAAAGGCCTACTATAAGCTGTCCTTCCTCTGCCTCCCCTTCCGTATGGCCTACAGGTGGAAGAAGGCCTTTCTTCTGAGGAATTACTCTTACAGCTGGCCTTATATTCATTCACCTTCTTCATGTGTGCTCCAGTCTGTTGACCAAATAAAGAGTGATTCTCTACAGGAAAATTCATGGCTTTAGCCAAGGCATCCTGTGTTACGTTAGCAACCCTGAACCATGCCAGCCTTCTAAGGGTTATGGCAAGAGCCATCTATCTGGCAGCATTGTCGCTGGCATCTGCTGCTATTTGAAACTGGTACTTGGCTGCTTCAGGTTCGAACCTGGCTGATTCAGCCAAATCATCAGACAGAGGTGAAGTAGCCTTCTCTGCCATGGTCAACACGGACTGCAACAGTGAGTTTTGGTACTGTGCTGAGTAAGCTTGGTAGTTATCCTGTCTTACCCCCAGTGAAGCAGCCAAATAACCTTTCTTTGACATGCTGTCTATTTTTCGAGAGGCCTTCTCAGGTGAGTGAAAAGATAAAGGAACCCTCGCCTTCTCACAGGCTGCTTGCTGGACTATCCCTTGATGACCAGGGTGAGAGAAAAGGAATTCAGCCCCTTGTCTGTCCAGTTGGTACTTTTTATCCGCCTTCTTATCCAGACGTGGAACAAAATTTGGAGTCTGCGGGATTTTAAACACGTCGTTTTTAACAAACTTGTTTACTGGGAGAAGATTTTTCTTTGTAGGTGTTAACCCCATCATCTCCATATATTTGGCCTCCTCTTCATCTTCTATGACCTCTGTGGTAGCCAGGTCAAGGGCATCCACTATTTTCCTTACAAAGGAAAAATAAGATGAAAAATCCTCTGGTATGGGGGGAGAGCCAATCTCCTCCTCTAGTGAGATCTCTGGTTCAATGGACTCACTTTCATCAATTTCAGGCAAATCATATTCTTCAAACTCCATCTCTTGAGGTGGGTATGGTTCAGAGGAGTGAGCAACCAGGATTTGAACTGGTGGAGGGAGGGTTGGAGTAGATATAAAACCCTGCAGAGCCTGTATGACCTTCATGGCCTGGGCAATCTGCTCTGATGATGGCAGGCAGTGAGGCACAGACAAAACCCCGTTTGGTTTATCAGCCAGAGGTTCAATGTGCTTTGTTTTCTTAGTTTTTTTGGAGGGAACCAAAGAGTCAGCTGGATTACCCATCCTTCTTCCAGTAGATATTTCACCCTTGTCAGGGATGTTTAAAAAAGAGACAGCGGTTTCATCCGCAGACTTGGAGGGTGTGGGCTGGTCAGAATCCGTAATACCCTTCTCTGATCTTTTTTGTAGTCTTTCCAGTCTCTTTTCTACTGTCTTCTGTGGGAATGATTTGCAGATATCACAATCTGCTGAAAAATGATAATTCCCCAGGCAGACTACACATAAATCATGCTTGTCTGCTTTTGCAAAAACGTCCCCACACGTCAAGCAGTTTTTAAACCCTGGGGATCCAGTCTTTTTCTTAGGTTTTTCTGCCATCATCAACCAATGAAGAAAAACAAAAACCGCAATAAAGATTTCACTCTTTTTTCTTTTTTTTTTTGTGGTCGGTTCAGGAGCCGATGAAAGTTCCGATAATGAACCGAGAACTTAAGAATCCGAACCAGGTTAGCAGTTCACAGAAACCGGGTTAGCAGTTTCAAATACAAAATTTATTTCAAATTAAATAAGTAAAACAGTTAAACTAAATAGCAGAATTTAGCAAATAAAGCTTCTGCAATGGTTACTAAACCCCAGTTCCTCAACGGTTATACAGAACCATGAGGAACTGAGAAATTAAACTAAAACAACACTAAATATTAGTAATAAAACTAACGTTTAAGGTAAAATTAGAAAATAAAGGCAGCAGTAAGAATAATAATATAAGAACTACTTATATTCAGTGAAGACTCACAAGGAATGACTGATATGGGAAGTCTCCTGGGCATCTTGACTTGTCAGGCAGAGAAAGAAATCTGATACGTTGATGGAACGTTACAGCAGATAAGGGCAGCAGTTTGAATGCGTGTCATGAGCCAGTGATAGTTCTAGTATTTGCATACAGTTCCATTTCCTCCGGGCAGCTCTGCTTCAGAAGCTGACTACAGAGAGTTAAGAATAGAGAAGAATACCTGGGATTAGAAACAACACTACTGAAAAGAAAAGGGCAGGGAATAATATGATAAGCGAGGATATCTGTTTTTACTTAACCAATGCACACAATCTCAATATTATTAAAAAATCTAAACTGGAAATAAAAAATGGCACAAACATAGCCACAAGCACTGAAACAAGGAGGAACAGTGAAATGACTGGAATAAACATATAGCTGGTTTTACACTGTTGAACAAAAAGAGAGGAGGCAGGAAGGGGGCCTGTGTGTGTCTACGTGAAGGAGGGTGTGATGTGCTCAGCACTGAGCAGTATCAAGAAAGAGGATTCAGCAGTGTAAAGTATTGTATCTGGATGCAGTTGAGAATAGTTAGAAGCAAAAAGATAACAGTGGAAATATAGTATCTTACAGGCCATCTAGCTGTGATCACGGATATAACCAGGACTTACTGGAACAAATTACTAAGGCATTGGATATAGAAAATCAAATTCTGGGAGATCTTAATCTACCTGGCATTAACTGGAATGATATAAGTGGTGAGACACATTACAACAGGGATTTTGTAGAAACACTATTATGTGGTAGACTGGAACAGAAATTAACTAAACCAACAACGGAATGTAGTATTCTCAATCTTATAGTCACAAACCTGGGGAGAATCTTAACACTAGTGATCATAAGAACATAAGCTTCTATCTAAACACAAAACTTTTCAGAATAGAAGGGACAACTGCAACCAGAGATTACTTCAGGGGCATATATTCAGCAAATTAAAGATACTATGCTAAATTGAGATTGAAAACAAGACCTAGAAGGAAAAAAAAACATCGATGAATGTTGGTTAACTATAAAGAATAAATTATTAGAGGTGGAGAATTGGTATGTGCTGATTAAAAAGATGTGTAACAATAAAGGCAAATTTCCTCTATGGTTAACAAATAGGGTGCAAAAGCAAATCAGGAAAAAAGAAAAGAGTGTATGATAAATCTAAGGAATTGCCCAGTGAAGAAAACAGAATCAAATATAAGTTACAATTAAAAAAAGCCAAACACTTTAAGAGGGAAAGAAAGAAATTGGAATACATAATAGTGCATACAAAGAACAACAACAAAACCTTTTTTGCATATGTGAATAATAATAATAAAGGATCACAAAGGTCAGCAGGACCAGTAATATGTAAGGGAGAGATATTAACAGATCCACTAATGATTGCTACCAACATTAATGATTATTTGTGTTCAATAAAAAACATAACACTGCAACATAATCTGGTAATGAGGTCAATATGTCTAAAATGGACACCTTTGCAGAAAACGAGATTACGTTAGCTCAGTCAAAAATAATAAAAAAAAAAAAATCATCCAGTCTGGATAGGTTACACCTCAGATTACTGAAGGAAATACTAGACTGCATAACAGGTCCAGTACAGTTACATAAGAACTTACTGTAAGAACTTACTGTAACAGTAGATCTTCGCGTGGATCTCTTGCAGCAGGCCATCACCAGTAGGACTATAGCCGCAAGGCACTAGGACCACACGGAAGCTTTCTAGCTAGCAGTCTAACAGAGGGGGGCCGTCCACCTCCAACGTCAGCCCCTGACATCAGCCAATCCTATAAAGGCAGGCGGCCCCCATACCCTCCTCAGTTGTCCAGCCAGAGACCAAAAGCTGGATGCCATCTGGGGGAAACAAGGAAGATTCTGAGGTATCCCAATAGCACAGACAATGAGAAGCAGAAGACGCACCCCTATGGAAGGAGAGAGAGAGAGAGAGAGAGAGAGAGAGAGAGACAGACAGGAAAGGGGGAAGGAAGGAGGGAGGGAAAGCAGGGCCTATTGCAAGAGATCCTCTCAAAGATCTACTGTTATGGTAAGTTCTTACATAACTGTACCATCTTACTTCAAGGGTATCTCATGCAGCAGGCCATCACTGGTAGGACCGAGTCACAAGCAGTTCTGACAACTACAGACAGACTGATCGGGTGGAGGCAAAACCGATGGCCTAAGAAAGGAGGCCTTGAAGAACAGCTAGGCTGAAGTTGGCCCTACATCTAGAGGCAATGTCGAGACTGTAATGCTTGCTGAAGGTGAGGACAGTGCTCCAGGTAGCGGCAGCGCAGATATCAGCAGCTGATACATTTCTGAAACAGGCAACCAATGTGGCCATACCCCTGGTGGAATGGCCTTAATCGTGCCCGGACGTTCCTTACAGTACTTCCAGTAGCAAGACAATGCAATCGGCTCACCACTTAGACAGACACTGTTTGGACACCGAGGTGCCCTCTTTCCCAGGGTGAATGAAACAAACAACTGAGTAGACCTTCCTGGAGTCTTTGGTCCAGTGTGTATAGTACCGCAAAATTTTATGCACATCGAAGGTATGGAGCAATGCCTCCCCTTGATTGGAATGCTCCAGATAATAAACAGGCAGCTGGATGGACTGATTCAAAGTAAGCTCTGACACCACCTTAGGAAGAAACTTAGGATTGTTTCACAATGACATATCAAATAGTGGATGGGTGACCATCCACAACAAGGCTGTGTTTCCATCAAGGGAGTTGATGACATCACAGAGGCCTCAGGATCAAAGCTCTAGAGGTCTTGCTGATGTCATCAACTGCCCAAGATGGAAATGCAGCCTTAGTTGTGGATGGTACCCATCCACTGTTTTATGTAGTATATGGCTTCCAGCTTGTTTCTTTTTTTTTTTAAGTTGCTTGTTACCTTCATTATTTTGGTGCTGTTTCCGCTGGCTCCTGCCACTACCCGCTCCCATGGCATGGATTATTTTTAAAATGAAATTTAAAAAAAAACAATAATTCGCTTTTGTGACACAGAGCTGTGTGAGCCTCTTCATGTTAAAACGTGGAGGGTCCACTGACTCACTAAATCATGTCGCCATGTTTATGGTATTTTCATCATTAGAGCCATGTCAAGTGAACCTATCAGGTGGAAGGACAAGGCTAAAAAGCTGTATAATCAATGTGATGTAAGAACGATAGTACAACAACCTTTATAACCTTTGAACTCCTTACAACAAGAATTTAAAACCCACTGTTTTCCATGCAGAATAAGCCCTAACCATATACTATACCCTGTCAAATCGAATCAAATACTTTATTTGTTCGGCATAAAGCCATTACAATAAATACATACAAACGCCAACATTAAAATACAGATTCCATAGTATGAAGTGTTTACATCTCATTGTACATGCTAAAAGACACTTGTTATTGCAAGGTTAATACATCTAGTACAATTGTATTTCCATGTTCATCAAATACACATTGCAATATTGCACATTTCCCCCTAGAGTTTAATAGATTTCAGGAAGCGTGCAAGTCTTGTCAGCACCCGTTTGTCACTAGAATTATACAGTTCCAGCATAATCTGATCCCTGTCTTTGTGAAAAATAAAATGAGGCTCCTTGCACATCAAAGCCTAAAACTCAGAAGTCCTTCGAGCAGAAGTAATGGCAACTAAAAATAATGTTTTCCAAGACAGAAAGTGCAGCTCACAAGACACTGCTGGTTCAAATGAAGGCAGCATAATATTTTCCAACACAAAATTGAGGTCCCAGGCCAGGACAGAATCATGGATGGAAGGTTTCAATTGCAGAATGCCCCTCAAGAAGGCGCGAGACACATCAGGTTGAGCCACAGAATGACCCTCTACAGGTACATGGTATGCAGAGAAGGCAGAAAGATGTACCTTAATTGAGGAGTACTGCAGACCCGAGTCTGAAAGGGACAGAAGGTACTCCAGCACCTGATCCACTGGACAGGTGATGGGATACAAATGGTACAATGCAGCCCAAACAGCAAAGCATTTCCATTTCATAGAGTAAGTGGGCCCTGGTGGAGGGCTTCCTGGTCACCACCAGGACATTCACCACTCTAGGAGACACCCCTAACCATGATGGCTACATCCTCTAGAGCCATGCACAGAGATGGAGAGATTTTAAGTCTTGATGGACAAAGGTGCTCTGTGTGCCGAAGATAGCCATCTACTTATTACTGGTATTATATCTGTGATATAAATATATGTTTCTTGAAATTTCTGCTTGGAAAACTATTGCAGTCAACACAAGAGCATTTTGGGACCTGGGATTTTATAAAAGTGTGGTAAGGACAGACTGCACTCTCAGTTACCCAGTGGAAATTCTAATTAAGAGCTTCCTTTAGAAACCAGTCATATAGGTTGTAAATCAGCCACTTGTATAAAGTATTGTATTTTATGACCGATTAGGAGGAAAGCAACTTCTGACAGATACCTGTTACATTTCTCACCACTAGGAGAAATAGCTGTCAGGAAGTTCTCCTGAAGATCAAAGGGGTAATTCTGACCTGCCATAAAGCAGGCTCACTAATTAAAAAAAAATAATATATATATATTTTTTTTTTTTGTGTGTGTGTGATGCTTAGCAATATGCAGATGCCTGAGACTAATTTGGTATGCAGGAAGAGAGTGACCTCATAGCCAGCATCACCACTGAGCTGTGACCTCACAAGCTGGGTGGGACCCTTGTTCCCTTTAGATGGTCAAAGCTAAGAGAAGACAGTGTTTTTTGATTCTGGACTCCTGAAAGACACACTCTCAAGAGCACTTCTACATTAGGTAAATCAACCTTCACTGTTTGCCAGTTGAAACTAGGGTAGGATTAGCTACTCAATAATAAGGTGGTTTTATTTAAATTGTCCATTTAATTTGTATGACTGTATCCTAAATGTTAAATGTTCTGTGTTTTGTATTTCATCTACTATTTTTAATTTTAGTAAACCTTGTTTTTCTTGAAATCTTGCCTGAGCCTTTTCCTCATTTTGAGTGTGAATGCTGGGACAGTGTTGATACTTCTGATAGAACTGTTAAGCACTTACAGTGTGTTACCATATGCACCAAAGTAAGAAAAGTGCCTAGGTCTCAACTGAGTCAAAAGGGGGACTGTATACCATAGATTTTCTTCACTATAACTGCTCTCCCGAGTTGCTTTCTGCTCATGAACTCCCTCACATATCTGTTATTTAAAAAGGACTAAAAGAACTACGGCTCCAATGACTGTTATTTTTGGGACTATGTCCACTCACTGATGGGGGGCCCAAGTAGATGATTGCATACTGATGGGGGGGGGGAAGAAATATAGGGAACTGTTGAAATATATTCTGATGGAGCTTACAATAAGAACTACAATGATTCTGGATGTGCTGAATATGGGGGAGAGAGAGCGAGAGAAGTAGGCTGTGAAACAGAAGGAAGTGAGAACGTACTTAATTAACAGGCTTTAAAGAAAACAAATGGCATCGTAAAGAGCAAAGCAGATTGAGCAACACGTGGGTCAATTAAACTTGCATGGCTGGTATGGGGTTCTTGCCTCCCCTACTCTCTCACAGTGTGGAGGGGACAGAACCCCAGGAGCCTGGGAATTTTTTTACAGGGGGTCATGTGGCGGGCTGGGTTGGGGGTGGAGTAAGGGAGGATCCCTATCCTCCCCCCACCTCACGTGGCATGGCTGCTCCAAATATAACTGAAGTGGGTCAGGCAGGGAGAAAAGTGGGTTGTGAATACTTAGTTCACCTTTGACTGCTCACTGGTCCGTTGGCGGATATATTACATTCTGAGCCCCACTTTCATAATGTGGGCTCGGAAAGAGAGTCTCACTAGTTGAGACGCTTCACCCCTTCTTCCCTGACCTTAACTACTACCGTCCCCTAACTGAAGGGAAAACACGGGAAGGTATAAAAGGCCTTACAGTATTTGGCCTTCCACCTTGGGAGCATTTTGTTATTTTATTAGAGGTTAAAAGAATATTCTTGCAAGTTCTATGCATAATTTGTTTTGTAAAGTTAATGTTTATCTACAATTGTTAGCTGTGTGTCCTAAAGTAAATCCCCTTCTGCCAGAGCCACCCTCCCTGGATCAAGGCCAAGAACAAGGCGGGAGAAATGTCTGGGCTACTTTAATCTTAGAACAAAAATGACATCAATAGCTAAGGTATACACCTCCCTACTCTCATTCAATGTCAATGGCCTTTCAAACCCGGTCAAACGAAGTAAGGTCATCTCCTATATAAAGAAAACCAGAGTGGACTTCTGCATGCTCCAGGAAATACACCTCTCAAGTGCTCAGCATGAGAAATTGAGCAAATTTGGATTATTCCATGTTATAGCATCAACATATAAAGGAGGCTGACACAGGGGCACAGTGATTTTGGTGCCAAGTCATGTAGTCTTTGAGCTCAAAGACTCGTGGGTGGACACGGAGGATTGCTTAACAATTTTAAAGGGGAATTATAGGGGTCAGATGGTCACGGTAGCCTCTATGCTCCTCCAGGCTCAGATTATAGAATCGATAGGAAAATGTTCATGAAAATTACTGAGTGGGCAGGGGGTATCTTGATCATGGGAGGGGATCTGAATCTAGCCTTAAATGATCACTTGAATTCCTCATCCGCGGCCCCCAGATCAGATCGGAGGGTGGCTCAGAAGGTTTGCAAGCTACTGGCAGAAATAGGGTATGTTGATGCCTGGAGATCTAGCCACAGCCAAAAGAAGAGAGATTGCATTTTCTTCTCTGTGGTTCACAAAGTCCACTCGAGGATAGATAATTTTTTGCGCAGAAGGAATATAATGCACAACTGGGGGCAGTCAATGTAGGAGAATTCTATTTGTCGGACCACGCACCTCTCTTGTTGAAAGTACAGATGGGCCAAGTCTGAAAGTACACCCTCTGGTGACTCAACATATCCCTCCTGTAGGGGAAGAAGGTACAGAAGCAAGTACAGGAGATGATTAAGGAAGCTGTAGAATTGAATGACACTGAGGAGGTCTCACCCACAATCCTGTGGGATACAATAAAAGCAGTGGTAAGGGGGGAAACTTATAGCGCTAGCTGCCCATCATAAAAGAGAAAGGGAGGCCAAGTGAACTGCATTACAGGTGCACATAAGAGAGCTTGAAACCTTATTAAAAGTCAAATATGAGGTTACCAAGGAGAGGGATATATGGGCACTTAGAAAGGAGCAAAATGGTATTTTGGACTATACAGTAGAGCAGAATATGTTGTATTTGAAACAAAGGTACTTTGAAGGGGGACCCCGAGCCTCTAAATTAATAGCCAGTAGACTCAGGCAGAGAAAGGCTAACACTACAACTGGTAGACTCCTACATCCCCACACAAAACAGCAACTAGTTAACACAACAGACATAGCTTAGGCCTTTGCAGATTATTATAGAGAATTGTACAGTGCTGGAGTGCTGCCTGATATGGCTAAGATTAACCACTTTCTGGAAGCCATGCAGCTGCCAAAGGTCCAGAGGGAGGATACGAATAAACTAGTCTCCCCGATCAAGAAATCTGAAATAATAAGTGAAATATCAAAACTGGCAAGTGCCAGGGAATGGACAGATACCAGCAGAGTTTTATAAGCTCTTTTGGGGCCAGGTTGTACCTATACTGAGCAGAGTCTAAAATTTCCTATTAGGTGGGGGGGGGACAGCTGCCCCCTCATGGATGTAGGCTGTGACTGCGGTATTGCCCAAGCCCGCCAGAGACCCCTTTCTTTGTGCCTCCTATAGGTTGTTCTCCATCCTAAATGTAGATTATAAAATCTTGGCTGCAATCATCACTAGACACCTCTAAAAATATAATTCCCAACATATACACATGGATCAGATGGGCTTTGTCCCGGGCCATCAGGCGCAGGACAACATCCACCGGGCCGTGCATATCATAGAGCATTTGGAGGGGAACGGACGGCCTGCTCTGGTGATGAGTTTGGATGCGGAAAAGGCTTTTGATAAAGTCCTGTGGCCTTTTCTTCAGGTGTCCCTGGTGGGCTCTGGATTCCCTGAGATCTTTTGTCGGTTGGTGGCCTGACTGTATGCTGCTCCTAGCAGTTGTGTGAGGGTAAAGGGAGATGTGGGGAGGTTTTTTCAGTTGCAACAGGGAACAAGGCAGGGCTGCCCCCTGTTGCCCATGCTGTTTGCTCTCTTTGTCGAGCCACTGGCTCAGGCCATTCGTTTGAACCCTAACATACAGGGTATAGAGCTTGGGGGATATAAGCACAAGTTAGGCCTGTATGCGGACGATGTCCTGCTTTTCTTGGGGAAACCAGACATTTTATTGCCAGAGGTATTTAGACAGATATAACAGTTTACAGAAATTTCTGGGTACTCATTAACCCCGGCCAAAACAGAGGTTTTGACTTGCTCCTTTCAAGTCCCCCGAGAGATACAGAGAGATTACCCGAAGAGGTGAGGCATGGAAAAATTGAAATACTTAGGAGTGTACCTATGAGTTCACCCAGCTACTCTATTTAGTGATAACATTTCAGCCATAATAAAATATATAACTATAATAGACTATAAACACTGGGCCCTTCTTCCCTTGTCGCTCCACTCCAGGGTGCAGGCCAATAAAGCAAACGTGCTCCCTCGAATGGTATATCTTTTCCAAAGTATCCCATGTGAAGTCTCTTAGCAGACCCTGATGGGTTGGCAGAAACAGCTCATGACCTTTATATGGGGGAACAGACCATGGGTGGCGAGACAGGTGATGTATTTGCCAAAGAGGGAGGAGGGTATGGCAGTTCCGTACCTGCCCGGATACTGAATAGCCTTCCAGATGAAAACAGTTCTGACATGGCAGAACTCGCACCTCTCTTCACACTGGAAGATAATAGAATTGAGCCTAGTTCAGACCCCCCCCCCCCACTGCAGGCCATGCCCTTCAACCGCAGCTCACAAACAGTACCGGGAATTTTTTACCAATGGTAGTTGGAGTGGCACTAGAGGGATGGAGGTGCAGAACTGCGAGAGGAGTGACATCACAGTCTCTGTGGAGATATGGTTGGTGGGCTTGGGACGAACATTTCTGTCCCACCTTGATGAATCCATGGTTCAAACTGCAAGCAGGGCTGGGATTTCATTCCCCATGGCAAATCCTGAGTGGTGGTTCCCCCATTTCATTTGAAGAGGCCACAGTTAGCTTTAACCTGGGTCCCAGTGAAAGACTTAGATACTCCCAGATTCAGAACTATGTCTATACTAAACTAAACAGTCAGACGGTCCTGGAGATTTTGGATTCCCACACCTTTCCTTTGGAAAAAATATGGTCCTCACCTACCAGCAGAGGGTCTATAACTCTTTTATATACCAATTATGTAACAGATCAGGGATAGAGCACAACACAGATAAGGAGTAGATGGGAAGGAGATTTGGGAATGAGGACTGAGACAGGGGTTTGGGACAAGATTTGGAAATCAGTATTGGGTACCACTTCCTCGCCAACATGGTGGGAATTTATCTGGAGAATCAGAACTAGATACTTTCTAGTGCCCAGAGCACAAGCCAAACCCGGATAAACCAGCGACTTGCTGGAGGGGATGTGAGAAGAGGACTGTGAGCCATGCCCACATCTTCTGGCGGTGCCCCAAAATTCAGTAATTCCGGCTAGAAGTGTCTCGCCATCTGCAGAATATCTACGAAGGGATAGGTGAATTAGGAGCAGGACATTTAATACTGGGAGCAGAGCCGATGCACCTACTGGGGAGGGAGGCTAGATACCTGTGACAAGTACTGATAGCTGCCACTCTAAAAGTGCTCACACGACACTGGCTTGGCACTGAGGAACTGAGTGTAGGGGAATGGGTTAAAATAATCTCTTTAATACAAGAAATGGAAAGGATTACCTTCACAGTACAACATAGACATGCCCAATACCTCAACCGGTGGACCAGATGGGAGATGTATGTTGAGAACATACAGGCTGAATAACATTTAACAAACAAAAACTGCAATTTAAATACTCTACATAATTGGCAAAAGGAGGAATGGACTTCAAGGGGATTGGGGGAGGTAAAATTTAATGTACATAATGGGGGGAGGGAGGGCAGAGGATGTAGGGGGTTAACATTTTTACATCTGAAGATAGAATTTTCTTTGTAAGAAGTAACGTAGAGGACCGCAGCTCTTAGGTAGTTGTTTTTAGTGTTCTAAGTAAAATGTATTAACTTACATATTGGTTAAAAAAGTGCAAGGGGTGGAACATCTATGTGTTACAGTGATTATAAAGATCAGCAAATTGTAATGATGACATTAATAATGTATTGTAGCAACCATTTTGAATTGCTGTATTTGCCTCCTGTCACAATAAGTTGAAGTTTAAAAAAAAAAGGGGCAGGGGAGGGATTGTGAACCAGGTTGGACGCCCGCTGGGTTAAGTACTGCACTGCATTTCCCCGAAGAGGGTGTGATATTTGAACCTGTTAACTGGGCATGCTCGCAAAAAAGGGTTCATATTTGACCCCAGGACTCGACACTGGTAGTTGTTCGGACCCAAAACAGACAGGAGAGTTATCCTGTTTGTCTCTTGTTCACATACTGCACTTCGAGGCACTATGGGAACAGATGGCCTGACCCACAGAGTGCATTTGTGACACTCTGCTCCTGGGAGAGCAAGCCTGTGCAGACAGGCAGGGAGACCAGAGGTTCCACAACTAGCTTTTGAAGCAAGGGAATTAGATCTGTCAAGGCCAGCAGGGGTTGATCAGGATCTTGGTGGCCCCTTCCATCTGAAGCTTGATGAGGACCCTCTGAAGGAGCAGGAGGGAGGGAAGGTGTAGAGAAACCTTCCTTTCCAAGAGAGGGACAATATGTCTCATCAGAAAACTCCAGGGCCTGCATCTAGTGAGCAGAAAAGCAGCAGTTCTACATTGTGTGGGGACACAAAAAGGTCCAACTCGGGATGACCCCATCTGTTGAACAGACTGTCGACCACTGAGGTCAGAAGCTCCCACTCATGGCCTCTGGACCAAGACTGGCTTAGGCTGTCTGCCAGGACATTTTGGTCACCAGGAACATGGAGGGCCAAGAGCTCCAGCCCATGTTCTATTGCCCAGTGCCAGACTCTCATCACTCCCCTGCACAGGGTACAGGAATGAGTACCCCTGCACTTGTTTATGTAATGAACCACACACATGTTGTCCATCTGGATCAAGAACAGAACCAGGGATAGCTGAGTCTGAAAGGCCTGCAGGGCATACAAGACTGCTCACATCTCCAGAACATTAATATAGAGTGCCCACTCCACCTGGGTCCATGTGCACTGAGTTTGATGAACCCCTGGTGGGCCCCCCAGCTGAAATTTGAGGTATCCGTCATCAGGACCTGCTGAAGGAGAGGAATTCCCCTGAAGCAGGTTGATGGGTTCCAGCCACCACAACAGTATCCTCCTGACTGGATCTGAGACCATAACCAGTTGATTCAGGGCATCCGTGCATTGGTCCCACTGGACCCACAGCGCCCACTGAGGGAAATCTCATGTGCAGCTGGGACAAGGGAACTGTGGCAACAGTGACGGCAATGAGGCCTGCAAGTTGCAGAAAAGCCCTCACTGGAACATAACAACTGGAGTAAAGAAGATGGGCCTGGTCTATCAGATGCTCTGTTCAGTCTGAGTGCAAGAAGGCCATACCTTGAGCCGTGTCCAGCACTGTTGCAATGTACTGGAGACAGCAACGAGTAAGAAAGGATTCTGGCACATCGATAGTGATGCCCAAAGCCTGGAACAGACTGCGGGTATGTGCCAGGGTTAGAAGGAGATGTTCCCTGGATGGGGCCACTAAGTACCAACTACCTAGGTATGGGAAAATGTAGAAATCCTGCCGTTTCATGGTAGCTGACACCACTGCCAGGCATTTGTTGAAGACTCTGGGAGTGGAGGACAAGCCAAAAGGCAGAGCCCTGAACTGGTAGTATGCTCCCTGAAAGTGGAAACTGAGGTAGTGCCGGTGGGGAGCAAAAACCTTGATATGTAGGTAGGCATCCTACATATCCAGAGAGCAGATCCAGTCCCCCGATGGAGCAGGGGCAGCAAACCCTGAAGGGTAACCATCCTGAGCCTTTTGTACTTTATGAACAGGTTCAGCTGGCTCAAGTCCAGGATGGGCCAATCTCCGGTCCGCTTGGGGACAAGTATGAAATGGGAGTAGAACCAACTGCCCTGCTGAAGATGTGGGAATGGTTCTATGGCCTTTTTTGAAGTAAGGCCTGAATTTTCCCCCAGATTAGGGGGACGTGACCAGGTAGGTACGAGGACTGGCCCAGAGGGTTTTCTGGAGGTCACTCTATGAATTCTAGCATGTGGCTATGTTCGAGGAGCTGCAGCACACAGTTGTCTGTGATTATCTCCCTCCACCTGTTCAGGTGAAGGGAGAAGTGACCCCCTACCTCTGCCTCCTGAGGTTCTATGGGGGGGTCTAGTAAGGAGTTAAGAGGTGTGGGCAGCAGGTGTTGAGGCTTCTGCTGCTGCACGAGTGCCAAAGGCAGTGGCAGAAGACGGGGTGGGGAGAGCCTCACCTGCCTTGCTCTTGCCTAAGCTTTGGGAGGAGGTCGGGCCTGCCTACAGGAAGAGCAATGAAGGGGAGCCCTCTGTCCCAGCTTAGTTTGGGTATGATACATTAAGTAGACAGATTTGAGAGCCCATCCCGAGGCCTGCAGTTCAGAGATAAGATCCTGGACATCTCACCCAAACAGTTTGAGACCCCTGAAAGGGGCATCCATTATGCTGAACTGAATGTCCAGGGTAAAGCCTGAGACCTATAGCCAGTAGTAGTGCCTCATATAGATGCCCATGGCCGCTGCCCAGCAAGAGGCATCCACCACATCACAGGCAGCCCTAAAGACATGGATGCCAATGTCTGAGCCCATTATGAAGACCTGGAGGGTCTGTTGCTTGAAAGGGTCATCCAGCATGGCTAGAACCACCTCCCTAGCCTTGTCCCATAGTAGATTTAGTAACTGCACCACATGGGACAAATTACTAAGGGCCCGAACAGCCAGAGTGACAGAGGCAAAGCACGCTTGCCCATCTGGTCCAGCGTGGCAAGACTCCCTTCTGAGGCAAGGGAGCTTAGGTGTCTGGCCTTGGTACGGTCAGTGAGCAGTGCTGATGATGACCAAATCGGCCTTGGGCTGTTCCCCAAACTACAGGGAGTGGTAAAGCCTGTCTGCCTTGTTGGACACCGTCAGGACCATGTGGGGGTGGTTCCAGGCAACCTCATAGGAGTCAATGACTGGAGGGACCATCAAGGGAGAGGCATCGGGCTGGCACAGGTAGACAGCCAATCAACACCTCTCAGGGCCCTGCTCCTCTGTCTCCCATACCATAGTAGCCTGAATGTGTCTCATGATGGCCACAAAGGTAGGGTCATGGGGGGGGGTATTTGGGAACATTACTCTGGGCCTCTTCCCCTTCTTCTTCTAAGGAGTCAGGTGGAAGAGATGAAGACTCACTACTGATGCTCTCCTCCCCATCATTCCCGTAGTTACTATCATCAGCTTGACAACAGTCCAAGCAACCAGATGAGGTGGCATCAGACCTACCCTGGTGGGTGTGAGGAGCACTAGGGCTTGGCTTAACAGGGGCCGGGAGAAGGTGGTCCGGAGGAGGCCCTTGGGGGGGCCAGAACCAGGGGCAGGGGTGGATATCTGCATCTACATATAGGACCACAAGGCAAAGATCAGGCCATGGAAATCGACGGGGGTTGGTGCCAGTCCCCCAGGCATCGGGTAGGGGTAGACCAGCGCAGGACCCAGAGGCATCGGCTACGGATGACCAGGCACAGGACAGGGGTAGACAGATGCCAGCGTACGGAGGACAGGGGTAGATAGGTGCCAGCATACAGTACTCAGGCTGCAGTTCTACAGGTGCAGGTTGTGGTAAGCCAGGCACTGATCCCACAGGAGCAGAAAGCAGCAGGATGGGCATCAGCTGAGGTGAGGGCGTTCCAGGCCCAGTGGGAACTGGCTGTGGAAGGCTGGACACAGGCCAGGCTGGTGTAGATCCTGCTGGCTGTGGTGGAGGAAGAACACATGCAGGCCAAGTGGGTGTCAGCTGGGGAGGTGCCTGTGGAGGATCCACAGGCATCCGTTATGGGGAGATGGGTGCTGAGGTGGAGGGCAACCCCCTGGGAGAAGGCTGAGGAGAGACCAGGCTTTGGGATGCACCGATGTCCTGCAGTGTCTGCTCCTGAGAAGGAGAGGCAGACCCAGAAGTGGTCCCAGAGGATGAGACCGTCGCCAGGGGCATGGGTGTCGGAGGGATGACTGCTAGCAGACTGTCATCCATCACACCCATGATGGCCGAAGAGACTCTGGCTGAGCCACCTGTGTTCCCACCAAGAATAAGGGTTGAAACACCAGGGGCTGAGGGGCAGGATACAGAGTACCCTGACCTGAGGAGTCGCTACCAACCAGGGAGGCCCGGGTGGGCAGCTGGACACTGGTAGTCCTGTGGGAGTTAGAGTGTGCAGGGCCAAGGAGGTCAACCCCCCCCCCGAGGAAGGAAGGTCCATGCATAGTCGAAGATGACTCACGAGGAGACCTCGAACAGGAGGCAGACCAGGGTCAGTCCCAATCCTTTATCCTGCTGCTTGTGCTTCACAGAGGCTTTATTCCTGGGCTTCGATGATGAAAACCCCAAGGACTGGATCGAGGATGCAGAGGAGCTTCTGGCCTGCAGCTCCCATTCCATCTAGGTGAGCTTCTGCTTAAGGAGCTAGTTCTCCATGATCTTCTGGTGATATCTGTAGGTGGCTGGGTTGAACTCTTGGCAGGCCTCACAGTCTTGGAGGTTATGGTCTAGGCCTAGGCACAAGATGCTAGTGGAATGGCCATCCTTGTCCGGGATCTATCTGCCGCAGGCACACTTCGTGGAGTGGCTGGAAGATGAGGAAGGTTGAGAAGACATAAATTGTCAGGTGAGAACACCAAAATTTCGATGTTAATATTAAAAGAAATTGTAAAACAATAAAGTGTAGTAAACTTGGGAAAATGGTGGTCGACCATCGCTGTGGTGGTTTCAGTGGTCCGACGTGCATTGGTCGATGGCAGGAAAGAACTGCGGAGGGTATGGGGGCCACTTGCTTTTAAAGGACTGGCTGATGTCAGGGGCTGATGTCAGAGGTGGGCAGCCCCCTCAAGTAGACTGCTAGCGAGAAGGTTTCTGTGTGGTCCTAGTGCCTGACGGCTATAGTCCCTCTGGTTATGGCCTGCTGCAAGACATACCCTTGAAGTAAGAGCAAGGTTGTTCAATATATGATACAATAAGGGAGAGGTTCCTGCTGATTGGAGGCACACTATTGTCATTCCTATTTATAAAAATGGAAATAAAAAAATTAGTTGAGAATTACAGGACTGTCAGCTGAACAGCAATTCTTTGTAAAACACTAGAAACATTACTAATAAATAAACTGTTGGATTAAATCAAGGCCAAGGAACTGGAGGACTGTGCATAGCATGGTTTCAGGGCCAGAAGATAATGCACAACAAATCTGATTGCTTTTTATGAAAAAGTCAATAGCAGTCTCAATAGAAATATCCCAGTTTACATTATAGTTCTAAACATTACAAAAGTGATCAACAAAGTACCACACTTTGAACGTATCAGTAAAATGGAATATATGGGGGACTAGTCATAAAATAATAACATCATTAAGTAAATGGTTGGCAAATGGAACTCAGCAAGCTATAACAAAAGATATGCTATCAGATTTGGGGCAAGTAATGAATGGGGCTCCCCGGGGATCTGTTCTGGGACCCACACGTTTCTCGGTACATCAGTGACATTCATACCAATGTTAAAAACTGGATTAAGAAACGTACCAATGACACTAAGTTAGGGGGACAGGTGGATATAGACAGCAATTACGAAACACTAGTCAAGGACTTGAAGGAGACTGAATGCTGGGCAAATACTTACAAAATGACACTTAACTCAGAGAAATGCGTGATGTTACATGTAGGGTGACTCAACCAAGAAAAGAATACAGTACAGAAGATAACGCATAAAAAAAAGTAGACATCAAGAATGATCTGGGAATATTAATGAATAACAACCTCTCCCAGGAAAAATAATGTAAATGGTAACTATTATAGTGAACAGATTAACTGGATGTATTAAAAACATCTTTCATTACCAGAACAGCTTAAAATGCTATTATATAAGACATACGGAAAGCCTCATTTGGACAACGGAACCCCCTTCTAGAGCTTGCATCTGAAAAGGGATAGCAATTTACTGGAAAGTGTGCAACGTAGGGCAACATGATTGATCCCTAATTTAAGAGGGAAAACAGATGAACAGAGGGAGGCAATTACAGAACTTTCCACATTGGAAGAGAGGAGACTCAGAGGGATATATTACAACTTTACAAAGTTCTGGGGGGTAATGAAATAATGGCAAAATTCAGCATAGAATATAAAGACAGAGAAATATTCTTAAGATGTCACAATAGGCAATTAGAACAAGAACATATACAGCATACAAAAACAGTAGGAAGTAGGCATTTTAAGTCTTCTGGCTGTGGCAGAGGGAGGCAGCACTTGAAGTTTGAAATTGTAGTGAGGTTCTGGAAAGCTAACTTTCTCATAAATTTCTGTAAGTTTTTATTGTTTGTAAGTTGTGTTTTAAAATTGCCCTAACTCCTTAAGAGCTCTCTGGAACAGAGGGACACAAATCCCTAAATCTCTGTGCTAGCTGTAGACTGTTCTTGTGGGGGAGGGTCTTTGGCCAGTAACACAGGCAGCCAATCAACGTTATTTGCATTTCAGTTAATCTCTGTTTAATATTCTCATTGAGGCATTTTGAGTCTTCTGGCTGTGGCAGAGGGAGGTAGCAGCTGAAGTCTGAAATTGTGGTGAGGTTCTGGAAAGCTAACTTTTGTCATAATTTTCTGTAAGTTTTTATTGTTTGTAAGTTGTGTTTTAAAATTGCCTAGAAGAGTCACTGGGGATTGAGCTGAAAGGCTGGGAGGGAAGAGCTTAGGGAGTTGCAAACTTCCTCTGTGAGCAAACTCTTAAGGCTAATAGTCAGGTGGGGAAATGTTCAGCCACTCAAGAGTTGAAAGTTTAAAAGTCTTGGACTAGTGGGGAACTTGGTGGCTCACCCAAGCAAACCTACTTGGAGGGGGATAGGACCACATGTCATCAGGGCTGGCATCTTTGGGAGGGTGGTGGGGTGCACATGGTGTGGGGCAGCCATGATACTGGACTGGGCTTGGAAGTTAGGTGGTTGCCCAGTGTGCTACCAGCTGGCACAGCTTAGGGAGGAGGTTGAGGGGCTTAGGGGACAGCTGGGGGAAGGGGGGAGGTATGGTTGGAGAATAGGGCAGGGCTCTCCCACGGGGTTGCACCAAACACTAGGGGTGGGGGCATAGGGAAAGGAGTGCAGGAGAGTACTCTGGGGTCGTATAGGGACCCTGGCAGATAGGGCCCAAAAGGAGGATACTACGAAGGAAGCTAGCAGGTAACTGGGGACCCTCACAGATGGGGGACAAAGGGAGGACATTCTCAGGGAAGTAGGCATTTGGCTGGGGCTAGAGAGAAGGAAGAAATGGGGGAGGTGGATCAGACCTTCAGCTCAGAAACCACTTCAATTCTCTTCTTCTGCTTGAGGATGAGGGGGGTGATGTAGCTATAACAGGGGCGGTTAGAGATGGAAAAGGAGTGGGGGTCAGGAGGCGGGGGCTGGATAGCGGGAGGAACGGGGGGAACTTGGAATGTGGGAAAACGGAGGAAGTAGGGGATCAGAGCAGGAGGATGAGGGGGTAGAGGGAGGAAAGCACAAGGAAAAGGACCAGCAGGGTGGAAAGGGCAAGGAGAAGGACCAGAAGTACAAGGAGGATACAGTAAAGGGAGCTGAGGGTTTAGGCCAGGGGAGCACGAGAAGCAAGGAGGGGCTGAACAAAGACGGGAAGGAAGGGAGGACGAGACAGGCTAGTTTAGCAGATGGGGGTTAAGGACCAGTCACAAGCAGTAATGGTGGGGGTAGTGAGGTACAGAAGGATACTCACGAGGACAAGGAGCATAGGATCGAAGGGGAGGGAGTGGCCAGGTTAAATAAGAAAGGCATGGCAGGTGGCACCCAGATAGAGGGAGGAGAAAGGAGCCAGCTGGGGGGAGGGGCTGGTAGAAAGGATGAGGGACATGGAAAGGGGGGGAATGGAGGAAAAGGGGTGGCCAGAGTGCTCCTGTTGGGTGATTCGATGATCAGGGGGATCAAATGGGATAGGGAGGGAGAAGCCTGCCCGGTTAGAACAAAATGCTTCCCTGGACTAATGGTGTGCAGGGCGAAGCATGAGGTATATCAACTGGCAAAGGATTGTGGAAGTTCTCCGGACATACTGGTCCACCTGGGTACCAATGACATTGAGGGAAATAGTGAGCTGGAGATACAGGGAAGGTTCAGAGAGCTTGCCAGGGTCTGTCATGATATAGGATACGCAATTTCCTTTCTTAGAAATCCTGCCCGTGCCAAGGGCTAGTGGGGAACACAAGAGGAAGATTAGGGTGATAAACCAGTGGCTCAGGGAGTGGTGTGGGGCCAGGGGTGTGGGTTGATGGGGGATTGGGGAGACCTGGGAGGATAAGGGCTGTATGCTGAGATAGGCTCCATCTCAATCTGGAGGGGAAGGAAACCTGTTGAAAATAGAGGGGGTTCATTGGTGAAAGGTGGGGTTTAAACTTGTGAAGGGGGGAGGGATGGGAGAAAAGGTTGTCGGGGGGGGCTGATAAAGGAGGGATTCCATCTCCACCCCCCTGGGGAGCTGGAGGAATGCAGGAAAAGGTCGACTGGTGAGGTGCGGACCAGGGGAAACAGAATCCCCAGATGAACACGAGAAGGGGAAATGGAAGTATAAGGAAAGTGCGGAAAGTAGTCCTGCTAAATGCCAGGAACCTAGGTAATAAAATGCCTGAGCTCCAGGCGATGCTAACTGAGCGACAGGTGGATGTGGCAGTGGTCACTGAGACCTGGGCCACTGCAGGGCATGGCTGAGACCTGAACGTGGAGGGTTACACCATGTTCAGGAAGGACAGGGGGGGGAGGGTAGGGGAGGAGGGGTAGCAATAATAGTCAAAAACTACATTGCCAAAGGAGGAGTGGAGGAGGTGGAGGGAACTGTGGATGCGATTTGGGTCACCTTGATAACAAGGGGGGGGGCAAGAGAGTAAAAATAGGAGTGGTGTATAGACCCCCTGTGCTGGCGGTGGAGCTGGAGAAGAGTCTGGTGGCAGAGGCTGGGAGACACTGCAGATTGGGAACGGGAAGGGTGGTGGTGTAGAGGGACTTAAACATGCCAGGAACAGACTGGGAGACCATGACATCCTCTGTGGCCAGGGAACAGAGGTTGTTGTATGTCTTTCAGGACGCGTTCCTTACTCAGCAGGTGGGGGAACTGACCAGGGAGAAGCGGGAAACTGGATGGGATTGGGCCAGACATGGATGCTATCAACAGGTGGGAAATCATCAGGAGGTGGGTGCAGGATGCTACCAGCACCTTCGCAAGAGTAAGATGAAAATGCGGTAGTGCCCGAAAACCCTGCTAGTGGACTAGGGAGGTTCAGGAGGTGGTATGGGGAAAGAAGGCAGCCTACAGGCACTTCAAGTGCTCAAGGAGTGAAAGGGACTGAGGGGAGTACGAGCTGATGGCCAGAAGGGCCACTAGGGTGGTGAGGGCAGCTAAGGCAAGGAAGGAGCAGAACCTGGCCAGGGAAATAAGGAGAGGGAACAAGGGGTTCTTTAGATACATTGGGGAAAAACGAAGGGTGAAGGGGCAGATTAGCAAGATTAAAACAGGGAGAGATGGGCACAAGACCCAGGGAGCAGGCGGAGGTACTAAATGAGTACTTTGCCTCAGTTTCACCAAGGAAAATTGGGGCTGCATCATACATGGATGAGATGGGAATTGGGAGGGGGGCCTCACCGATTGGGCGGGTCTGGGAAGGGGTATCACTGGCAGGTGGGGGGAAGGCAAAGCAGGGGGACGAGGTAGTGGAGGTGGAAATCATGGCAGAGAGAGTGAGGGAAGCCCTCAGGTCCCTTAAGACAGAGAAAGCACCAGGGCCAGATAAATTACATCCCAGAGTGCTGAAGGAACTGGAGGATGTCCTGGCAAAACCTCTGATGGAGCTCTCCAGCATCTTCTGAGGACAGGGTGGGTGCCCCAGGACTGGAAGGTGGCGCATATAGTGCCTATCCACAAGGGGGGATCAAGGGAGGTGGCAGGGAACTACAGGCCCGTCAGCCTGACATCAGTTGTGGGCAAGGCAATGGAGGGCAATGTTAAGGACAGACTGGGGGGACCTGGAAAAGTTGGGGTGCCTGGATGATAGACAGCATGGATTCATCCAGGGGAAACTGTGTCAGACAAACCTTGTGGAGTTCTATGACTGGATGATGAGTGCCTTGGACCTGGATAGACCAGTGGACGTCCCTTTTCTTGTCTTCAGCAAGGTGTCTGACTCTGTTCCTCACGGGGGCCTGTTGGATAATCTGGGAGAAATGGGGGTAGGGAACCAAATTATCAGATGGATAAGAAATTGGCTCCAGAACCGGACCCAGAGGGTTGTGGTTGGAGGGACAGTCTCATCCCCAAGGAGGGTCATTAGTGGAGTCCCTCAGGGATCGGTCCTTGGGCCCCTTCTGTTCAGCGCCTACGTCTCTGACATAAGGAAGGGTATCAGGAGTGAGATGAGTCTCATTGCGGATGACTCAAAACTGGGGGCAGTGGTGGACGGGGAGGAGGGGAGGGGAGCGTGACCCTACAGGGGGACCTGGAGGCTCTGGAAAGGTGGTCTAGAAAGTGGAAGCTGAGGTTCAAAGCAGGAAAATGCAAGGTACTGCACCTGGGAGCCAGAAACCCGGGCCAAGTGTACACCCGGGGCGGGAATGCTACAAGTCTCGATGGCTGAGAGGGACCTGGGGGTGGTGGTGGATGTCAAGATGAACAACTCAGAGACTTGTAGGAGGGCAGCGGCAAAGGCCAACAGGATGCTTGGATGCATCACTAGGGGGCTCACCTCCAGAAGGAGGGAAGTGATACTCCCACTGTATAATTGCTTGGTGAGGCTGCACCTCGAGTACTGCATGCAGTTTTTGTGGGCACATTTAAAGAGGGACATTGAACTCCTGTAGAGGGTCCAGAGGAGGGCAACCAAAATGATTTGGGGCTTGCGGGATAGGACCTACGGGGAGAGGCTCGAAGAGCTAAATATGTACACATTGGAAGAAAGAAGGGACTGGGGGGACATGATAGAGGTCTTTAGGTACATGAAGGGGGTAAATAGGGGAGGAGCAGTCAGGGTGCTCCGAAGGAAGGGAGGGCAACTAGAGGGCATGAGTGGAAGCTGGAGGGGGGGAGATTCAGGGCAGAAAGGAGGAGGTACTACTTCACTGAGAGGGTGGTGGAGCCATGGAATGCGCTGCCCAGGGGGCTGGTGGAGGGGGTTCAAGAGAGGTTGGGACAGGTACAGGAGAAGAGTTCTGAAAGCAAAAACCAGTGCAGCGAGAATATCCGGGACGGGGAAGGCAGAAGCCAGAGAGGGAGAGGGGGCAGCAAGGTCAGCTCCCAAGGTGGGGGCTGACCAAATGAGCAGACACGAAAGACCGTTAGGCCTATTCTGCTGGCATTTTAGTATGTTAGTAAATTTCTCATGCAAAGGGCAGTAAGAAAATTGAATATTCTACCAAGAGAAGTGGCAGAGGCAGAATCCTTGGCGCTATTAAAGAAAAAGACATATGAATATATTCTCAAGAATAAAGATCTGGACTTTGCCCAGCAGGAGTGGAAGACAGACAACATGAGCAAATACCTACTGTACCAAGTGAAGTACCAATGCGAATTACAATGTGCCAATTTGTCTTTATTGTTTTTTCTATGTGCATGCCCTACATCTAGTACAGCACTGGCTTAGCAGCTATCAAAACAATCTAGTACGTTTATATTTACACAGTTAAGTTTATATCTAATGTTTATGCTAGGATGCTTGGTATAAGCACTGGACAATGTTGCACAATGGTATTGTAAACACGATGCAGTTCTCCCTACTGAGACGGGACATGCAATTTGCAGTCCATACAGGTTATTCCTTTTTGGATCATCAGCAGTAATGAATTAGTCCCTAATAAGGTTTCACTATAAGGCATTACTAAAAGCTGTTTGTTTGTTTTTAATTGTCAAGCGGCAAGTGTAACATGGATTACACAAAGAGGGTACACCAGCCTAATTATTTATGTGGTAATTCATATCTAACACAGAGGCTTGATTTTTAATTTGATTCAGTGGTTACATTGGAAATATTTAGGAGGTGGAACTGTAATCTCTACATTTTTAGGAGGCGGAACCGTCATCCCTAGGAGTACGAGGTGGAACTCACTCTCCATTGTATCCAATGGAGAAAGGTGTCAGTGGAGGTGGAACTGAGTTCCTGCCCAATTTAACTCCTGGTTTGATTCAGTCTATTCAATTTTTTATTGCATCTGCTTACAGAGAAACAGAATTTGACAGCAGATAAGGACTGCTTGGCCTACTTAGTCTGCCCATTTTTCCCTACCTACTGTATTACCGCAGACCCTACCCCCCCCCTTGCCCTACCACTAAGGTTCCCTTATGCCTATCCCATGCATTCTTTTTTAAAAACTGATATGCATTTAAACACGTTGGGTACATAACCGGTAGCACCTTTTAGCTTATGCAAAATCAGCAGTTTACATAGTATAAGTTCTTACCAAATAACTCACTAGTTATACTTATAGTGACTGCGGTACAACAACCCAGCAACTTATGAGCATTGAACAAAAAGTACAAAAGTGACCTAGAAGTGAGGTGAGAGGGCAGCATAGAACTTCTATGTAGGATCCAGCACACCCAACTCCTGGTAAAAGTAGCAGTTCTGAAACTGATATTGTAAGTAAGCTCCTCCATACTTTGTATTTCTCAGACTATATCTAGCCATTGGGAAAAAGTTGGCAGTGTCTCTTGTAACCATTTCCAGGTGATAGCTTTGTGTGCGCGGTCACTAGTATGTTCCATAACTAAATCTGGTCAGGCCCCTCCACTCCATGGGGAGGAGACCCAGGTTGGTACGTTGGAGATTTAGGTCGGCAACAACAGAAAAAAGGTCTTGAAAAACAGTAGTAATCTATTGCCAAAACCCAAACAAGACCAGGCATGACCAGAAAATATGTGAATGATGCGCTTGTGGTGCACTGCACTTCCTCCAGCAAGCTTGTGAAGAGTCTGCATTCCATTCTGCCTGATTAGTCGGTGTGTGAAAAAATGGGTGGGCACCTTCCAGGCAAATTCCTGCCATAATGGCAAGCTAGTGGATTTCGCACTAAAGTAGAAATTCTTGGACCAGTCTGTAGCATTACGGTCCAATCCATTTTCTTGTGACCACTTTTGTTTAATGTGTGTGGTGCAATCACTGTGTAAAGACCAGATGGCTTTATATATGGCTGATAGAAGTCCCCTTGAAATTTCTTGTTTCATAATCACTGCAATGGTGCCCAGTAGGGGTTTAACTGAGGGATTTTCTGATGTAATATTGGTAAGTTCTCAGACATGGTTACTAATTTGGAGATACTGGAAAACTTCAGAGTTTGATAAGTTAAAAAAATGTTTCAGAGTATGAAAATCTAGGACAGTATTCCCTTGCATAAGTTAATGGAGATAACAAAGACTCCTGTTGGCCCACTGCTAGAAAGAGATACCGACTCGGGATGGTGGAAAAGTATCATCCCAGGTGAATTACCTAAAAGCCAGAGACTAGTTCCAAAATTAAATTTATTCCAAAATCTGAATGCTATGCTCAGAGTACAGTGGACTGTAAGTAGGATCAAGTCCTCACTTCTCCGACAGAAGGTTGGGTCCATAGCCCTCGTAGGTAAAGGGAGGGGTCACCCTCATTTCTAAGTTCTAATAATTTCCAGTTGGCTGTATAAGTATGAACATGTACTTATAAAGTCCAAAAAGGAAATAAGGTGACAGAAACCTTCTTAAAATTGTGTAATACAATTAATAACATAAATAACATATAATTTCTATACATGTATAATAATTGTACATAATACTGATTACATGCAGATCCTCTCCCCTGAGGAAGCCCTATGGGTGAAACATTGGGTACCAGGAGGATCTGCTATTTGAAAATAAAAGACATAATAATGAATTTTTTGAAGTGTGGCTGGTTTATTCCATAAACATTGCAGTGCTAGGTTTGTCATTTTGCTCTATCACCAGTTTCAGGGTGGATTTTAGTTTGTCTGTAAGTTCAGGGTCTCTAAGAAGAGATACATTTAGTCTCCAGTGTGTCATTTTCATGAGTATTTTGAGATCTACCTCAAGGAAGACCAGCTGGTGATATGAAAGTGTGGAGGTACCAATCTACACGGACGTGAACTGGTGCATGTTTCTTTTGTACGTAAAGCAGGTATCAAGTCTTGAGCAGATTTTAAATCGGAGTAAATAACAAGTACATTCCCTTGTAGTTGGGTATTTGGCTAGCCAGACATTGTCTATGCCCAGTTCTTGCAGTAAGTGTTAAGTTTGTTTAACTATTCTGTTATTTGGGCTGGAGATCTAGAAGTAGTGTCAAGTGCTCTATTAAGTATCAGGTTCTAGTCCCCCCATAATGAGGGTGCCTTTGGACTTTTTGGACACTTGTTTTAAAAGGTGTGAATAGAAGGAATAAGGGGAGCCCAGTGGGGCACAGACATTCACTAAGGTGACTACAGTGTCCTGAATTGTGTCAATAACTATAATATATCAGGCACCTGGATCTACTATCACTTCTGTTTCTTCAGATGGGAGTGATGTGAGGTCCAATATCATGATGCCTCATTTCTTCCCTTGTTCCAGAGAAGCATGAAAAATATTCGAGAACTCCCATTTCTGAAATGTTATGGTGTCTTGAGGAGTTAAATGTGTGTCTTGTAAAAAAATATATATATTTCCCCTCCCTATGTCTGAAGATATTTAAGGTCTTGATTTTGTTTCGCTGGGTTGTTGACACCACTGACATTGAAAGTTATAACTCTGGTCAGTGTGCTAGTCATAACTCAAATCTATAACTCGTAACATTCTGCTGCACAATTATCTAACCCTGAGAAAAATATCAATATTAAGCTGCTGAATAAGGAATTCATGCATACCCTGAACCATACAGATAACCAAATTCAACTGTAACAGTAGTAAGAAACCTTTAACAGGACCTGTAAAACACTACACAGATAACAGTAAACTTATAATACAAACTAATAACAAATAACAGACTTCATGTAAGAGATCCCCCTATAGTATGTCACAAGTCATATCTGAAATGAAGCACCACCAGCCGCAAGGGTAGAACTATTTGCACTGACATCTGGGGAGACTCTGCCTGCCCCCTCACCCCAGTGACTTCCAAGGTCAGGCAGAAGCCACACATTCCACTTGTGGTTTGTCACTCGTGTGACACAGACATTCCCTGCCAATGCAGGAAAGAAACAGCCTGTGGCGCTCAAAAATAGGAGCCAAGGTTTGAAAAGAAGTTCAGACATCACCATATTGAGGCAAATGACCCCTAAAGGAAAAGACTTGATAAACTAACCATATCCCGTCCCCCCTCCCCCTGGAGTAAACATAAAGCCATAACATCCTGGTCTGCTAGCCTGTAATATGCGGCCCATCCTTTCACAACTAGTGCTAGCCACATGATGCAGGATGGTAAAGTTTGTCTAAAACATGAAAGAACCCATCAGTCTAGGTAACCCGGGTATAGGGAGAGGGAAAGGAGAGAATAATGATTTATAAGAGTATGTCTTTATAAGCAGACCACGTAGTCTGCAGACATGTGTATGCACGTGTGGCTTCAGCTTTTCTGAACTCGTGGTTCAGCTGCTTTAAGCTACTAGGAGCTGGGGTGACCTAACCCCTCCCTCCCCACTAACCAACCTATGAAATAAAAGTACAGGTTGCCCAGTGAAGGTCCTTTGGCTGTGCCTGTTGATACTGTCCACAGTCTTAGAAGGACCAGTACACAGCCTCATACAAGTAGTGAGTAACATGAGTAGCCTGTACAGTTCAGCGCATTTAGGAGAGTCAGGCAGATGTAGATAAATAATAAAAAGCTAAGGTAAGCCCTCTCCAGATGCATCTTGGCTCTGTGAATTAGCGGAGCATGCATGTACCAAGTTGTGCTCCATTACGGATAACACAGGAGTGCTGAAGATATTTTAAAAGACTAAAGTTTGTATAAAGCAGGGTATAATGAAGAAAGTACCAAATTCTGAAAAGTGCATGCCTTCCCTCCCCATCATCAGCAGTAGCTCAGTGAATACTCACTGTGTCTGGAGT
This sequence comes from Neoceratodus forsteri, assembly GCA_016271365.2. Taxonomy (NCBI): domain Eukaryota; kingdom Metazoa; phylum Chordata; order Ceratodontiformes; family Ceratodontidae; genus Neoceratodus; species Neoceratodus forsteri. Next base: position 703,011,891 of record CM028135.1, on the reverse strand, counting down.
TCAGTTCTTAACAGGCAAGAAGGAAGGGGCAGGTGGGCCATGTACAAAATGCAGGAGCTCTTGTATCACAATAGGGCTCGAGGTAGCAACCATTCTGCAATGTTATGAGTTATGTGCAGTCTGTAGAACTTCAGTTGCCATTTTCTGGGATCATGTGGAAATACTGTAGGTCCTATGTGCTGTGGGGCCACCATAATTTTGCAGCATGAAGCCAACATCAATACAGAGGTTGTTGGTTCTAGTGATGGCTGATCCAGACCCAGACACATGTCCACCTCAGGCGATCTCCCAAACTGCTTGCAGTAAGTCCCTTTCTAACCTATCTTTATTCAGTGGGGAAAGCTGAATCCCCAATTCCCTCAAGTAAGTGGCTGCCTCCAAGAGATCCATGTTATGTTTGTGGTTCCGTAGGCATTTCCAAATGAAGGCAAGCTGGGTAGAATAACTGTGCCTTAATGTCTCTGGCTTTAAGCTGCTTCACAATCTGCCACCCAGTGTATCACCTGTCTTGGACTGCAGATGTGTAATAGTTGTATACGGTGAGCATGGAAATTTTGTACAAGAGGTCTACGTGTTGCCAGGCTCTTTTTAACACATCTTCCTTTGTTGAGTCAGAGGCAAGTTTTATAACATGTGACCTGGGTCTGGCTCAAACATTAATGGGTTTGGACATCAGGGGGCGACGAGCACCATCTTTTGGGAAGCACATGTTACAAGATTTTATCAAGGGGGTCGTCGCAGCAGCAAACCTGATCTGCCAACAAGCTAATGTCATCACCAGAAGCCCAACCCATACATTCTTGAATCTCGCTACAGTTTTTGCCACCACCACCTCCACTGGGAGGCTGTTCCAGGCATCTACCACTCATAGCCTTTTGGTAAATACAAAACATCTTTCATCAAGTTTTGAATAAACAAGATAACACTTTTGGCCCTTTCCTCAGAGTCTACAGGCACGGCATACAATCAGATGTTTTCTCTGAGGTTCGCCCCTCGAAGTCGTAAAGTTTATGTGCCAGTTTCTGTCATGGGCTAGGAGATATAGCAGGCGCTGATCATGTCAGTCAGTTTGCTTGGTGTCTGTTAGGAGTCTCTTTTCTACCTGTTCCATTCTCTGTTCGAATTTTGATTGATTTCAGAGTGTAACTGAGTGAGAGAGTGATCTATTTTGTGGACCATTTTGGCCATTTGTTAGATCGTGGCCACAAGATCCAGCACTTCAGTCTTGTCAGCCTATTGCTGCTGCGTCTGTCGAACAATGTTTTTTTACTGTGGATATAAGGTCTTTTAGTTTTTGTGCTGGCATCCCCAGTTGCTTGAAGGGAGGGCCTTGGAATGAGTTCCTTTTGCTGAAGAATCCATCTTTTGGAAAGCAGATGTTACAAGATTTTATCCGGGGGTCGTCAAGGCAGCAAACCTAAGCTGCCAACAAGCTAATGACATCACCGGAAGTCCATCCCATATATTCCTGAACCTTGCTACAGTTTTTGCCACCACCATCTCCACTAGGAGGCTGTTCCAGACATCTACCACTCTTTCTGTGAAGAAGTACTTCCTCACACCTCCCCTGGGTCTACCCTCTCCAGTTTTGTAGCATGACCCCTTGCATCTTTTTTTCTGAAAAATGTTTCCCCTCTTGCACCTTATTAATACCCCCTTTCTTCTAGCGTGCACATATTGAGGTCCTTCAGTCTCTCCTCACAGGGCTTTTTTATGTAGACCCTGCGTCATTTTAGTTGTCCTCCTCTGGACCACCTCCACTCTATGTCCTTCCAGAGATGAGGTCTCCAGAACTGGACACAGTACTCTAGGTGAGGTCTCACCAGTGATCTATAAAGAGGTAACACCACCTCCCTCTTTCTGCTGGTGATACCCTTCCCTTTGCACCACAACATTCCACTAGCTCTCCCAACTGCCTTGTCACACTGCCTGGCCACCTTTAGGTCATCAGATATGATTACCCCCAGGTCTCTTTCCCATTTGGTGGTCGTCAATACCTTTGGCGGTGATTAACAAACACTACTGCCTTAATGCCTTAAGATCAGTCATTAGTCATGAATTTAATTGATGGTTAATCGATTAAGGTCATCTACAGGAAATTTAGCCCTATGTAAGGAGGGCTGCATTGGGTATTGGCCTTGCCTCCTGAGGACGACTTCTGTTGAAGCACCGGGGCTTCTCAGGCAGGACAGCTGAGGCAATTGGATTTATTGTATGTATACACTACAACCACTACATGGCACTTATAAGGCACTTGAAATAAATTATTTTCAAGATGCAGCAGCTGGACTGCTTCTCTTTCTTGCAAGGACGGAGCTTTATTTGAAAGCACCCAACATATCTAGGATGAAGCTAAGGCATTGTATGCTGGAGGCAGTCTGTCTGCCTCCTGCTTCATACTTTGGAAAAATCCAATTTTTTTGAATTTTCCAGAGATGGCAAAGGGGTCTGGATAGGGAGGCACCACTATTTCTTCTGGGTCAGGTTCCATGTGCATCTCCTTTCCTACTTTCTTTAGGATGATAGATGACACTAGAGTATTGGCAAGTCATTTTGCCTTTCTTTTCCTTCTCTGAATGAACATCAGATGAGGATTTTAAATCTCGTGAACACTTCATTGAGGACTCTGCTTTATCTGCTATTTCCTTAGTGGAACTGAATTCGGCATAGATTTTCTTCAAAGGGTTTGCAATCTTTACAGGGTAACACTCTTTGGAGCTAGACAGAGAGGCAGGAGCTAATAGTGAAATTCTTTTTGCCTGTTTTCTCTTTTGTGTTTTAGGGCAAAACACTCTGCAGACTCACAGTTTTCCCAATCATGAGCAGTGCCCAAACACTTGTAACACTCTGTATACATATCTGCCTTAGGCAGACTTGTGCCACACTATGTGTATCTTTCAAAACAAGTGGGCCCAGTCTTCTTTTTGGACTTTCCTCACACGAGACCAGGAAGGGCACCACAGTTAATAGTTCAACCTCAGTCCTTGAGAGCAAGTTTAACTCATTCTACTCTGGGCGGCCATTTTGTATCAGGAGAATCAATGGATGGTTCAGACTTCATACGGAGCTATTGGGTACAATGAAGTTTTAAACATCACCCACAGTCACTGTGAGCCGATATGTAAATTACACTTCAATGGTGAAATTTGCATGTTTAAGTTGTTGACACAGCACTCAGAAACTGACCAGTCACTGTTCCCACACAAGATCACAAATAAAAGGGACAAAAAAACAGGGAAAATGTACACAATTTTTTTTAAACCGAGAACCCAGAAATGAGAACCAGAATGTTTTTACTATAGTTTTTCACTGAACTCTGGTACTGTATTAGTGAACATGATAAAATGCAGTTATTTTCGCGGTTCTTGGGAACTGGGAAGGGACCAAGAACATAACAATTTTAACAAAAAATACCATTAAATACACATAAATGAGAGACAGATAACCAACAATAAATTTAACTCAAAACTATTATGATTATGTAAAACAAATAGACTTACTGTAGCTGTCAAAAAGTAGGAGCACCGTCCAGGGTGGCCACTCTCTTCAGCAGAAATTAAAGCTCTGTTAGGGAAAAGCTGTTAGCATGAGACCAGGACAGAGATGATTTTGATTTAAAAGAACTTTAAGTTCCAGGGCACCGTTCCACAGGTGGAGATAGAAACATAGCAACATAGACTTTGACGGCAGATAAGGACCGCTAGGCCCATCTAGTCTGCCCATTTCCCTACCTACAGGATAGGCCGCAGATCCTAGTTAACCAACAGCCTATATCTTCCTGCCCCCCACAAGAATTGCCTTATGTCTGTCCCATGCATTCTTGAATTCTCCCACAGTTTTAGACCCCACAACTTCCTCAGGAAGGCTGTTCCATGCATCCACTACCTCTCTGTGAAATAATACTTCCTCACATTGCCCTGAACAGCCCTCCTTCTATCTTTAAATTGTGTCCCCTTGTTCTTGCAAGTCTCTTTTCTGAAAGATGCTACCCTCTTGGACTTTGTTGATTCCCTTGAGGTACTTGAAAGTTTCTATCATGTCTCCCTCTCCTTCTTTCCTCAAGGGTATACATATTAAGCTCCTTTAGTCTCTCCTCATACAGCTTCTCTTGCAGACCCTGCACCATTTTAGTTGCCCTCCTCTGGACTGCCTCTATCCTGTCTATGTCCTTGCGGAGATGGGGTCTCCAGAACTGGACACAGTATTCCAGATGGGGTCTCACCAACTGTCTGTACAGAGGGATAACAACTTCCTGTTTCCTGCTGCTGATGCCTCTCCCTATTCATCCCAGTATCCCCCAGCCCTCCCTACTGGCTTCTCACATTGCTTGCTAATCTTAAGGTCATCTGAAATGATTACCCCCAGGTCCCTTTCCTGTTTTGTTGTTGTTACTACCTCCCCACCCATTGTGTATTCTTCCCCTGGGTTCTTGTTTCCCAGGTGCATTATTTTGCACTTTTGCATTGAATCCTAGCTGCCATACGTCATGACCATTCCTCCAACCTTGCCAAGTCCCTTTCATCCTTTCCACGACTCCTTGTGTAACAACCCTGTTGCAGATCTTTGTGTCATCTGCAAAAAGGCATACTTTTCCTTCCAGTCCCTCTGCAATGCCACTGATGAAGACATTAAAAAGGACTGGACCCAATACTGAGCCCCGCGGTACCCCACTAGTAACCGCCTCTTTCTTCAGAGTGGACTCCATTTACAATTACCTTCTGTGTCCTGTTGTCCAGCCAATGTTTTACTAGGCTACCACCCTGGGACCCACTCCCAGGCTGGTTAATTTGACTAATAATCTTCTATGTGGGACTGTGTCAAATGCCTTGCTAAAGTCTAGGTAGGCCATGTCCACAGCCCTCCCTGGTCTACTACTTGGTCACCCAGTCAAAGAAATCTATTAGATCTGCCTGACATGACCTTCCCGCTGTGAACCCATGCTGCCTTGGATCCTGTGCCCACTGACCTCTAGGTACTCAACTATTCTTTCCTTCAGAAGTGACTCCATCACTTTCCTTACCACAGAGGTCAGACTGACAGGTCTGTAGTTTCCTGCCTGTGTCTTGGTCCCACTTTTGTGAAGGGGAATCACATCCGCCTTCCTCCAGCCCTCGGTACCACACCATCCTCCCATGATTTATTAAAAGAGTAGCCAGTGGTTTCACTAGTTCCTTCCTTAATTCTTTTAGAATTCTGGGGTGAATTCCATCAGGACCCATTGCTTTGTCCACCTTTCAGTTTTAGGAGTTCTTGCAGAACCCTTTCTTCTGTGAAAGGACTGGGATTGACCCCCTATCAAGAGTGCTTCTGTTAATTGGATTAGGCACTTCCCCCTCCTCTTTTGTGACTACTGAGCAGAAATATTCGTTCAGTATTCCTGCTTTTTCACTGTCCCCCTCTGCCCACCCACCGTTCATTCTATTCAGCCTCACTATCCCTCCCTTTGTCTTTCTACGCTCGCTGATGTACCTATAAAAGGTTTTATCCCCCTTCTTAACTGAGTTGGCTATCTTTTCCTCAGTTTGGGCCTTTGCTATTCTGACTTCCCTCCCTGCTTCTTTCTGCCTTAACTGGTACAGCTCTCTGTCCTGCTCCTTCTGTGTTTCCTTATACTCCGGAATGCTATCTTTCTTCCTGACTTTCACAGCCACCTCTCTGAGAACCATAATGGCTTTTCTTTCGTTTTGATTTGTTTATTTGCTTCACACAAAGGCTTGTTGCCTCTGTGATGGCAGTTTTGATAATTCCCCATTGTTGCTCCACACCTCCTTCTAGCCTGTTTGCTAGTGCTTTTCTGAGGCACTCTCCCATCTTGCCAAAGTCATCCCTCCTAAAGTCCAGTACCCTCACTTTTGTATGGCTTGACTCTGTAGCTGAGTTTAACGTGAACCACACTGTTTGATGGTCACTTGTCCCCAGATGGCAACCCACTTCTAGATCTGAGATCCTCTCACTGCCCCCGTTTGAGAGATGATGCAAGAGTTGGACTAGCCATTCTAAGCTGTTGTTATAAAAGTCTATAATTTTCTTGATAAACTAAAAATATACTGAGCCTGAATCTTGGGATGTCAGAAATACACTTTTGCTTAAAAAAAAAACTATATGATGACTTTTTTTGCTGACTAACAAATACTGCTGCATTAAAATATATGTATTGATAATGAAAGAAAATAGCTGTGTTTATATTTAAAAAACTAGTTTGTTTTAATACTGACTGTGGGAGTACAGTATATGCACCAGATCTGGTGACTGTCGGATAAGTGCGTCTTAAAATTGTTTATTCACTTTACACTGGTTGAACCCTGCCCCACTGACTGTACGTCTGTGAAAAGACAAGATCAGGGAAGTGAAGACAATTGGAACGTATTTCTGCCACTTTACAACTACGACTGCCAAACTTTCTTGAAGTGTGGCAACCCTAACAACGACTACAGCTGGCTAGAGGGTGAAGTGGGGGAGGAACCCGTACTGGGTCATATCAGCGAATAAATGGTCACGGTACACTGGCTTGACAAATGGTATTCATATCAATCTTTATAAAGTCTGGTAATGAATGACTAACCAATCGTATCTTTTCTTAGCGCCTGCTGAGCTATATAGCTTCTTTTGAAGATGCCCTCGAAGGAACATTTATTCCATCACTGATTACATTTAATTATTTCAGAGACTGCCTTTACATTATCATTATTGTCTTTCCTTGCTAGGAAGACAGCTTGACATCCTATTTGTTAATACTAAGACTGTTTACATAGTCAGGAGCATAAAGTGGTCTTCTGACAATTTTTTTTTAAACACTCACAAGACATGTCACGAACAAATAGTGACTTTGGAAGCTTGTGTGCATGTTGTACAATGTCTTATGTGTAAACTTATCATTAATAAACCTTAACTTTTGCATATAGTAAAAAATATAACATCAAAGCACAAACAAATACCCATCACTAAATGGGTAATATGGGGACCATAGGCTCAGAGCTTTAGGTCAAGTTTAAGACCTGATTTGCATATAATACAAAAATGCTAATGGTTCAGCTCAGCTACTCTTCTTACATGTAAAAGCAAGTTTCTCATTCTATTTTTAGTGACCCACTTGTTCTTTGAAGCCTGCTATGCAAGCTCTTCTTATTTTGATTATGATCTTGTTTACTACATATTTTCTAAGCCTGTCCCTGCAGCTGCACCTATATCATGTGTCTCTTGTCCTGGGTTTTGAGAAAGATGCTGCTAACATCCAGTGGATGTGTCAATATCACATTAATTATTTTATTATGTTGTTTATATGTAATTTGAAAGGCATTTAATTGATAATAAGTGAATGAATTGCTCACCTCAAAGATATACTTTTAGAAGGTAAGGTCAGTAAAGGTAGTTTGAATCAAAACTTTTGAAAGTATTATAAAATAAATCGTATGTGAATGTTAGGAATGCTTATGAATTAGTACAGATGGGTGACAAAGTTCAAACCCTGCCTTGCAGATTTCATCAAGAACATTCCCGTATCAGAAGGCATTGCCTTATCTCTCTGGCTACTGATGTTGAGATGATAAATGTCTATGCTGTGAAGTATATAAAAACAACCATTTTTCAAGAAAGATGCAGTACCTTGATACATTTAGATACCATCACCACGATAAGCAGGATATCTCCAGGTTTGACAGCAGCAGCTAACACGAAGTCTTCTATCATTAACCATGCATCAGAAGCAATACAAGACAAACGAGCCAGGGGAGCAAACTCTCACGCCTAGTGTCTTATAAACAGGACATCAAGAGGCGCATATCTCAACTACTCCTGAAAGAGTGCTACACCCAGGTAAAAACTGTTCATAACTGACTGGAAGCCCATGCCAAACAATACTCCCTTAAATACCAGCCTAATTAACATCTCATCAGTTTGTTTGTTTGTTAGAGGAAAAAGGAAAAGACTTTATGCAACAAGTGCCTTTTTTCAAAGGTGACCCAGTTGTACAGGTAACTTAATAAATACAACTATACTAAATACAACTATACAAAACATTAAAATATAAAATAATACATCTAACACAAATTCACATAATAAAATAAAAACACAGATCATTTACTTCAAACAACTGCACTTTGTCCAATTGTTTCCTAACACCCATTTTGAACTGCCCAATTAATTGGCATCCTATTGTCGGACACGCCGGGGATAAGAATTCCATGTTCTATCTGCCCTAAATCTAAAGGGTCACTGACCCAATGAAGATCTATAACATGGAAAATCAATATTACAATTTACTGTGGACCTCACAGTATAACAATTAGAAAGAACAATTACATAAGAACTTACCGTAACAGTAGATCTTCAGAGGGGATTTCAGTCATCAGGTCACACCATAGGAACTTCACCGTCAGTGAAGCAGGATCCACACGTAAGCTTTTCAGCAGTACAGCTAGGGACACCCATGCTGTCGACGTCATCAACCTTAAAAAGGTGTGAGTGGCCCGCTCCCTCCTCAGTTCTTTGACATGGAGAATAAGGGAGCAAAGCTCATGCCATGGGGACAGAGGAAAGAGAGAGGAGCCCAGGCCTAAAAGAAAGGCTGGATACACCAGATAGGCAGTTTCAGAAATCAGCCACAAGAAGGGGAATGGTGGGAGGGAAAGCAGACCTGATGACTGAGATCCCCTCGAAGATCTACTGCTACGGTAAGATCTTATGTAACTATTCTATCTTCTTTGGGGGTATCTCAGTTATCAGGTCACACCATAGGAATGAGTCCCAAGCAGTTACAGGTGTGAATAGACAGTCTGGGAGCAAGGCCAACCATAAACTTAAGACAAGAGGCCCTGCAGCACGGCCCTGCCAAAACCTGCATGGGCTCTTGGGGCAACGTCCAGACTCTAGTGCTTGGTGAAAGTAAGGCTGGTACGCCAGGTGGCAGCCGCACAGATGTCAGCGGCTGAGACCTTCAGAAACAAGCCACACAGGTAGCCCTGCCTCTTGCTGAATGAGCTTTAACTGCTCCAGGCAATTCTTTGCCGTACTTGTTGTAGATGTAGCAGAACACAATGCAATTTTCCAACCATTTGGATAAACACTGCTTATAAACTGAAGCACTCTCTCTACTTGGGGCGTGTCATCGAGGCACAGGTCAGGAAGCATAGGAAAAACCAGGAGCAGTTGTACAATTCACAAAAAGTATTTATTAGTACCAGTAGTAATATACAAAAAAAAATACAATTGTTCAGAATAACTATTTTCAAAGGCAGAATGAACAGAGAAGATCCATCTGAGTTTTCTTTCAATCTCTGTGTCTCTCTCAGAACATTGTAGCTCTCTCTTGTTTTTGCAACCCCCCCACTTAACAAGCATCCTGTTCTTTTCTAAAAATGTTCTTGTATGTTTCATACAAGTACAGCAAGAACACAATGTCCTAGAACTGAGGTCCATTCTCCACAGCTTCTGAAAAAGGGCTTCAAAAAACTGCTCTCAGGTTAACCACTTGAGTTCCCAATAGCTTTCTGTAATCATCTCAAACTATAATTACATACATTTCAACAGTAGCACTATATAATTTCTAAACAAAGGGATCTCAATATCAGTTACATTTCCACATAAGGATTTGCACATATTTTTATACCAGCAGATATGCAAGGAAGGAAAAGACAGAAACAGCAAGGGAAGACAGAGATAGTGAGAGGCAGAGAATTATAAGACCATCTGAGTTTTCTTTCAATCTCTGTGTCTCTCTCAGAACATTGTAGCTCTCTCTTATGTTTTCGCAACCCCCCCACTTAACAAGCATCCTGTTCTTTTCTAAAAATGTTCTTGTATGTTTCATACAAGTACAGCAAGAACACAATGTCCTAGAACTGAGGTCCATTCTCCACAGCTTCTGAAAAAGGGCTTCAAAAAACTGCTCTCAGGTTAACCACTTGAGTTCCCAACAGCTTTCTGTAATCATCTCAAACTATAATTACATACATTTCAACAGTAGCACTATATAATTTCTAAACAAAGGGATCTCAATATCAGTTACATTTCCACATAAGGATTTGCACATATTTTTATACCAGCAGATATGCAAGGAAGGAAAAGACAGAAACAGCAAGGGAAGACAGAGATAGTGAGAGGCAGAGAATTACAAGACCATCGGGGTGATCAAATCCTAGGTCTCACAGGAAAATCTGGTTGCGCAACCAGACAGACAAGAGACAGGAAAGGAAACAATAGGACAGATCCCTGCATTCGAACTCTACATAACAACTGGGACAGGGTCCTATTCAACCCTGTCACAGGGCAAAAGAAACAAAAAACTGCTTCGACTTTCCACATTCCTTGGTGCAAAGCAAGTAGTACTTCAAAGTTCTATGCACATCTAACGTATGGAGCAGTGCTTCTCCTGGATTGGTACATTCAGGAAAATAAACACGAAGGTGGATAGATTGGTCAGTGTAAACCCATGACACCACATTAGAGAGAAAGAAAAAATTACTCACCTTAGTAATTGCTTTTCTTCTCATGGAGTCTTGCTATATTAGGACCTTTGCAGTATGCCCCTGGCTTTTGACTGCCCCGGAGATGAAATAGTTAACTCCAGAGAAATCTGGAGTTCCACAGCGCGAGGGCGCTTATTGAAAGCTCTATCTGGGTTGTTTGAACCCAAACTGTCAGGTTCTTTACGAGGCTAAACTAACATAGCAAGTCTGTGTGAAAAGCCTTACACTAGCCATTGGCTACCTACTAACAGTAGAACCACAAAACACAACACCAATAAAGAAAAACAGCATCACGATTATTGTTAGGATAACCCTTGACAATCACTACAAGGCCCCTCTGCCCAAAGACTCAAGTCCAGAGAGGCCCAGCTACCAATTAACAAAACAGAAACTATCTAGTTCCTAACCCAAGAAAGAAAAGGGGGGGAACTAGAAGTTAAACAGGCATGACACAGTGATTGCACCAATTTGCCAACCCCATACCCAAGTAGGGATTCTGAGAGGGTAGAGGGAGGGTTGTCCTAATATAGCAAGACTCCATGAGAAGAAAAGCAATTACTAAGGTGAGTAATTTTTCTTCAAACACCATGAAGTCTTGCCTATATTAGACCTTGCAGAGTACACAGCAGTACCCCCATGGAGGAGGGTCAGAACCTACTTAGGAAATAGGCTCTGCAGGACAGCTGTGCCAAAGCGAGCATCTCTCCTGGACTGGACGTCAGGGAATAATGCTTAGTGAAAGTGTGGACTGTCTTCCAGGTAGCAGCTTGACAGATTTCCAAAATGGGAATATCTCTAGCAGCCGCTAGAGATGCAGCTGTACCCCTGGTGGAATGAGCCCTCAGACCTGAGGGTGGCTCCTTGCCCAGTTTTTGATAACAGAACTGGATACAAGAGACAATCCACCTAGCAATCGACCTCCTAGTAGCAGGCCTCCCCTTACCCACATCTCCATAGGTAAGGAAGAGCTGGAGGGATTCGAACCTGTGACCCTTGGTACGATCCAAATAATAGCTAAGGGCTCTTTACGTCCAAACTGTGCAAGCTTCTCTCACCAGAAGAGGAGTGCTCAGTAAAAATACTGAAGAGAGATGGATTGGTTAAGATGAAAATCTGAAACCACCTTAGGTAAAAACTTTCTGTTAGTCCTGAGGATCACTTTATCTCTGTGGAAAGAAATGAAATCCTCTTCCACTGACAAGGCTTGCAATTCACTTATACGCCTAGCAGAAGTGATAGCCACTAGAAAAACAGTTTTCCAAGTTAAGAACTTGAGATCTGCCGAATCCAGAGGCTCAAAGGAGGTTGCATTAGCTGGACAATGCAAATATTCAAGTCCCATGCAAGGTTGGTTCCCGAAAGGGAGGATTAGTATGAAGTAACCCTTTGAAAAATTTGGCAAACACAGGGTGAGAAGAAAGAGAAACTGGTTTTCCTGCAGAAATAAAACTGAAACAGCTGCCAAATGAACCTTTAAGGTAGCTGGTTTGAGGCCTAAGGAATTTAAGTGGACCAGGTAGTCCAGCAAAATAGGCAGGTCAGCTGATTCTGGGGTGATTTGCCTCTCAGAACACCAAAATGAGAATCTCTTCCATTTAGAATTATAAGTGGCTCTAGTGGGAAGGCTTTCTGGAGGCCTTCAAAATATCCAAGACACCTTGAGAAGGTGTAAATGAGCAACTCTAACTCCTCAAGAACCAAGCCTTGAGGTGGAGGTGAGATCCGATACCACACTCTCCCTGTGCACAGGTCAGCAGGTCGTGAGCCCTGGGCAAGGTCAGGGAGGGTGGAATGATAGAGACAGAAGAAGAGGTACCAAGGCTGCCTGGCCCAGTCTGGAGCAATCAGAATCACCCTGCAAGGCTGAGTTCTGATTTTACTAAAACCCTGAAGAGTAGAGAGCGGGTGAAAGCATGAGGAACTTTCCTCCCAATCCAGCTGAAAGGTATCCAGGGGACTGACCCCAGAACTGGGGCCTGCAGCAAAACAGGGAAGTTTGTGGTTGTCTGGGGCTGCAAAAGATCTATCTGAGGAGTGCCCCAGCTGGCAAAGATTGACCCCAGCACTTGAGGGTTCAGAGCCCATCGTGATGGCCCTGAGAAATCCTGCTGAGGGCGTCCGCTAGACATTGTCCTTCCTGGGAGGTGAACCGCTATCAGAGAGGTGTTCAGGGAATAGGCCAGAGACCACAACTTCATTGCTTCGTGCATAGGGCTGAAGAGCAGTGCCCCCTTGCTTGTTGATGTACCACATTGTTGTGGTATTGTCTGTCCTGACTTGAACAACTTTGTTCTGGACAGTTTCTGAAAAAAACCTGGAGAGCTAGGAAGACAGCTCTGAGCTCCAGCAGATTGATGTGAAGCAGAGATTCCTGAGGGGACCAAACTCCCTGAGTTGAAAGGTCGCCCAGGTGAGCCCCCCAACCCAACAGGGATGCATCCGTGGTGAGGATGAGGGAGTGAGGGACAGGAAGAAATGGGACCCCTGAGGACAGGTTGCTCCGATCCAGCCACCACTGGAGAGCTAGGATCAGAGTCTTGGTCACTGGGACCAATTTGGTAAGGGGGTCCCTCCTTTGAGACCAATAGGACCTCAAGTGGAACTGAATGTCCTCATCTGAAATCTTGCCCTGGCACAACAGCTGTAGAGGCAGCCATGTGCCCCAGGAGTTGCAGAAAGTGCCTTGCTGGTTGAGAGACCTGCATGGAGAAAGAAGATGCCAGGGCAATGAGTTTGTCCACTCTTTCGGAGGGGAGGAATGCCCTGGCTAACTTTGTGTTCAGCTCTGCACCTATAAAAGTTAGTACCTGAACTGGTTCGAGAACTGACTTTGGAACATTCAGCAGGAACCCCAGAAAGGTGAGGAGTTCCTGGGTGATTTGCAAGTGGGATTTTACCTGCTCTGATGACTGACCCACAATAAGCCAGTCGTCCAAGTAGGAAACACAGCTATCCTTGTCTTCATAAGTGGGCCACTACTACAGCTAGACATTTTGTGAAAACTCTTGGAGCAGAAGTGAGTCCGAAGGGCATTGCCCTGAACTGGTAGTGGCCCGAGGGCAGTTCGAACCTGAGGTACTTTCGGTGAGAGGCCCTGATTAGAATATGGAAGTAGGCGTCCTTGAGGTCCAGGGAAGCTAGCCAGTCCCTGGCCTCAAGGATGGCAAAATCATTGCTAAGTCAGCATTTTGAACTTTGGTTTTACAAGATGCTTGTTCAGAAATCTTAAATCCAAGATGGGCCGCCAGTCTCCTGTCTTTTTGGGGTCAGGAAGTACCTTGAGTAAAGACCCTTGCTCTGGTGGCAAGGGGGACCTTTCCACTGCTTTGCAGTCCAAAGAGAAGAAACCTCCACTTCTAGTGTGAGGGTTTCTAAAAGACTTGAGGGGAAGTGCCTGGCTCTCATCTTGGGAAACTGTTTGAAACTGAGAACCAAGCCTTGGCTTACCACCTCCAGAACCCATTTGTCCGAGGTTAGGGACAACCAGTTCTGGCAGAAATAAGCCAGTCTGCCCCCAACCGGTACAGGAGAGTCGGCCCCAGACACCCCGTCAGGGTGCCTGCTTGGCAGGAGCAGCTTTAGGTTGGGGAGAGGGCCTGCCTGTGCCCCGTCTGCCTCTGCCTCTGAAAAATCCTCTCTGTGCAAAAGCAGAAGAAGCCTGGAATTGGTAAAAAGGCCTATTGTAAGGCCTGCCCCTACCCTTGGGGGCATGCCTATGTTGAGTGGCATGCCTTTCCTTAGCTTGGGCACTTTTGTAAGTAGTTCTGTATTCATCCATCTTTTTCATGTAATTTTCTGTTTGTTCTCCAAACAGAGAATTTCCTATAACAGGAAAATCTATAGCCTTTGACTGGGTATCTTGGGACAGATTAGTGCATCTGAGCCATGCCAACCACTGGAGAGCTACAGAAGTGGCCATGACCCTAGAGGAAACATCATTAACATCAACAGCAGCATGAAATTGAACTTTAGAGGCTTCAATGCCATCAGCAGCCACCTGTTCCAACTCACTAGCCAGCTGGCCATGGGCCTGCTTGGCCAACTGCAATATAGTGTCCCATCTAGATTTCTGATATCTAGCCACATAAGCCATATAATTAACCTGTCTGAGTCCCAAAGAAGCTGCCACATACTGTTTTTGCCATGGCATCAATCTTCCTGGAATCCTTATCAGGAGGATGTGAAGCCAGGGAATATTAGCCTGTCACAGGCTGCAGCTTGCACCACACCTACATGACTACACTGTTCAGTAAGGAAGTCTGTATTAGGGCCTGACAACGTATACCTTCTGTCCATTTTTTATCTACAGGAGGGACAGAAAAGGATTTTTAAAATCTTAGTGGTTTCTCTCCTAAATGACTTATGTAAAGGAATAGACAACCTTCTAGCCTCTGGAATATCCATCATTTCCACATAGTCAGGCTCCTCTTGCTCATCCACAGCCTCTTCTAAGGGGCTGGAGAGTTTCTGCTATTTCTTATAAAATCTGAAATGAGATGGGGACTCAGACAATAAAGGGGAGACTCAAAGGGTCTGTCTGGAGAAATGTCCAGTTCTATTGGCACTTCCAGACCTTCCCAATCACAATTACAATCATCAAAATCTTCCTCCCCTCCTGTGGTTCATAAAATCCCCAACATCATAATCCTGAACCACTGGACCTGAACGAGACCCCTTTTCCAACCAGAGAGGTTCAACAAGTCCCTGAGACAAAGACTGGACAATCTGTATGGCTTTAGCTATTTCTACAGCAGAAGGAGAGACAAAACTGGACTCCACAC
The DNA here is from genome assembly GCA_016271365.2 of Neoceratodus forsteri. Taxonomy (NCBI): domain Eukaryota; kingdom Metazoa; phylum Chordata; order Ceratodontiformes; family Ceratodontidae; genus Neoceratodus; species Neoceratodus forsteri. The sequence goes on along the minus strand of CM028135.1, from coordinate 702,996,647 downwards.
TAGCTGATTTCTTTGTCCTTTTTGCTTTGACTGGTTCCTCAGGACCAGCCTTTCTTTTGCCCGAGGAAGTATGGCCCTGGTCAGAGGGCACTCCCTCTGGTCCAGCCGTAGCTGGGCCGGGCTGGCCATCCGGGTCAGCGGACTTTTTGGCCTCTCGTTCCCTGAGCCTGCCCAATCTCTTTTCCAGGGTGGCTGCAGGGAAATTCTTACATATCTGGCAGTCTGACAGGAGGTGGTCAGCCCCCAGACAATAGACACAAGTGGTGTGTGGGTCAGCCTTGGCAAAGGCTTCCCCACAGACATCACAGTGTTGAAACCCAGTGGGCCCGGTTTTTCTTTTGGGTTTCTCAGACATAATGCCAGCCTAACCAAACTTGTCCTTTGTTTCAGGCCTTGCCAGAGAAAGACACCCTTATCGGTCCCAACCGCATGTCACGGGTATTTGAAAAACACTTTAATTGCAGGTTTTTGGACCATAAGAACCGGGTACCTCACTCTAAATGCAAAGAAAACAATTTTAAAGCAAACTGATCAGTTCAGAAGCGAACCGATAATGAGTTTCCACACAGACTAAAATTATTTTACTTACGGTTACCAGATAGAGCTTTAAGCGGAAAACATGTGAATTTTAAACACTTTCTTTAAATGAACCGATAAAAATACTTTAAACCGCAAAACGAACCGAAATGAAGGAGCTGGTCTCCGGAGCGTCTGTTCAGTGAAAGCGGAGTAAAGAATCTGACAGTTTGGGTTCAAACAACCCAGATAGAGCTTTCAATAAGCGCCCTCGAGCTGTGGAACTCCAGATTTCTCTGGAGTTAACTATTTCATCTCCGGGGCAGTCAAAAGCCAGGGGCATACTGCAAAGGTCCTAATATAAGCAAGACTTCATGGTGTTTGAACTTAGGATTTCTGTGCAAAGACACCGTCTTTGGGAAAAATTAAATAAGGCTGCTCACGCCAGAGGGCCTGAAGCTCAGAAATCCTTTGAGCACAAGTAACAGCAGCTAAAAACAATGCTTTTCAAGAGAGAATGTGTAGCTCGCAAGACGCGACTGGCTGAAAAGAAGACAGGGTCAACTTTTCCAAAACAAAATTCAAACCCCAAACCAGGATAGGAAAATTAATTGTGGGTTTCAGATGCATGATGCCCCTTAAAAATGTATAGGAGACATCCAGCTGCGCTATCGTGTGGTCACACATGAGCTCATGAAAGGCCGAAACAGCTGAAAGGTGCAGCTTGAGGGAGGAGTACTGGAGACCTGAGTTTGACAGGGAGATCAGGTAGTCCAGGATCTGGCTCACTGGACAGGTGAAAGGGTCCAGATTATGTTTGGCAGCCCAGATGGCAAGCCGCTTCCACTTCATGGCATATGCAGCTCAAATGGAAGGTTTCCAGGCAGCCAAAAGGACATCTGCCACTCTGTCTGAGACTCCAAACCTGGCAACGGCTATGTCCTAAGGAGCCAAGCATGCAGATGGAGGGACCTGTGGCTGGGATGGACCAGGGTTCCCGAGCCTGCATTAGCAGGTTCCTGCAAAGGGAGAGAGGGACCGGAGGTTCCTCCATCAGCTTCTGTAGCAAGGGAAACCATATCTGGCAGGGTTAGAATGGAGCTATCAGAATCATGCTCGCCCCTCCATCTGCAATTTGATGAGCACCTTCTGAATTAGAGGGAACAAAGGAAATGCATAAAGAAACCTCACACTCCAGGAGAGGGACAATGTGTCTCACCAGAAAACTCCAGGCCCTGGATCAATGAGCAACAATTGGGTAGTTTTGCATTGAGTGGGGACACAAAAAGGTCCAACTCTGGATGACCTCCATCTGTCGAACAACTCTTCTGCAACAGATGAAAGGAACTCCAACTCCTGCATGCTGGACTGAGTCTGTCTGGAGCTGTCTGCCAGTGTTTAGCACACCTGGGACATGCACAGCCGAGAGTGTCACACCATGATCTAATGCCCAATACCACACTCTCATGGTCCCCCTGCATAGGGGGTATGATTGAATCCCACCCCTGTTTGTTGGTGTAGTACAATACACTAAGGTTGTCTGACTGTACCAGTAAAGTGGTTCTGAAAGGCCTGCATGTTGTACAGCACTGCCTGCATCTCCAGGATACTGATATGCAGTGAAGTCTCAACCTCAGATGAGGAGCCCTGGGTTTGAAAGGGACCCAGGTGAGCTCCCCAGCCTGACCTGAAAGCATCCATGGTAAGGATCTGCTGTGGGGAAGAGATCTAGAATGGCACTCCTTGCAGCAGATTCAAGGGGTCCATCCACCACTGGAGCACTTTGTGGACTGGAGAGGAGACCAGCAGCAACAGATCTAATGCATCCATGCATTGGTCTCACTGCACTTGGAGAATCCACTGGAGGATGCGCATATGGAGTCTGGCCAGTGGAGCAGTGGGAATAGCAGCTGCCATTAGACCCAACAGTCTCAGTTACACCCTGGCAGGAATAAAATGGCTCTTGGCCACTTCCTGAGCCTGGGCTTTAAGGCACTCTGCCTTGTTCTGAGGCAAGAAAGCCTTCCCCTGCACCGAGTCTAGAATTGCCCCTATGTACTGCAGTCTTTGGGATGGCACCAGGACCGACTTGGGCAGGTTGACAGTAATGCCCAAGGAGAGGAACAGCTGAAGAGTTCTCTCCAGAGTCCACAGGAGCTGCTCCCTGGACAGGGACCTTTAGGAGCCAATCATCCAGGTAAGAGAAACTGTACAGTCCCTCCCATCTGAGGGCTGCAGCTACTGCTGCTAAGCACTTGGTAAAGACATGCAGCACATAGGACAATCCAAAGGGCAGCACATTGACTTGGTAATGGTTGTCCTGAAACAGAAAATAGAGAAAGCTCCTGTGAAGAGGAAAGACCGAGATGTGCAGGTATGCATCCTGCATGTCCAGAAAACAGAGCCAACTGCCTATCTTGAGAAGAGGCATCAGGCCTGGCAAAGTTACTATCTGGATCTTTTTGGACGCACAGACTGAGGTCCTTTAGATCCAAAATAGGCCTCAGATCTCTGGTCTTTTTGAGGACCAGGAAAAACCTGGAATAGAACCCTTTGTTTCTCTGGTGCCTGGGTACTGGTATGATGGCCTACTTGTGCAGAACAGACTGTACCTCCTCCCGGAGAACAGACAGGTGAGCCGGGGGTAAGTGGAAGGCAGGGGAGGGGTTTCTGGAGGCTGGTCGAGGAGCTCCAGTATGTGACCTTTTTCTATGATTTGCAGAATCCAGGCATCCAAAGTTATGGTTCTCCATTGATTTAGATGGAGGGAGAACCGATCTCCGACCGCCACCTCTTGGTCGGGGACCAGAAGAGGGGGGTTTGGCAAGGAGGCAAGCAGAGGTGGATCAAGCCACTGGGTTGATCCATCACTTCCTGGATGTTTGACTGTGGCTCCTGCATTGGAGGGGACAGGCAAGGCAGAGGAGGCTCTTTGTTTGCCCTGGTGCCGAGAGGCTGCACTGCGTTTATTGGATGCCTTGCAAAAGGGAGGGTGCTGTCTACCCTTAGGCTGCGTATGGTAGAGGGAGTGGACAGATTTTACAGCCTTGCCAGATGCCTGTAAATCATTAATGATATCCTGGACATCAGGGCCAAAGAGTTTAGTGCCACTGAAAGGGGCATTAAGCACCTTCTGCTGAACATTAGCAGCAAAGCCAGAGATCCTCAGCCAGGAGTGTCTACGTAGGCAGATGCTAGTGGCAGCAGCCCTGACAACAGTGTCTGAGATATCATAGAGGGCCCTAAGGAAGTGCTTGCTAACATCCTCAGCAGTCTGCAAGCACTTGAGAAGCTCCTTTTTCTGTGTGCCATCTGAGAGGGTTGGAGCGGCAGCTTTACCCTTCTTCCAGTTGGAGTTATGGTATATGGAACAAACTGGAGTAGCATGTTTAGATGAATTTAGCTTTGAGTTAATTTCACCTACAGAGGTTTGTGATGAACTCCTGAAAATGAATATCTCCAAGGCTGTTTGGTCATAATGGGATCCCAGCTAGACTCCTAAAATATGCGATCCCTTGTGTAGCATATTCCCTAGCCTATATTTTTAATCTTTCCTGTAACAGTAGTGAATTCCCCGAAGGCTGGAAAATTACTCAAGTTAAACCACTATTTAAATATGAAAACAAAGGCGAATTGGGCAATTATCGGACCATTTCGCTGTTGCTGCAGATCTCTTCAGATTTTTGAGAAAATAATCTATAGACAACTGAAGAGATATTTGGAGGAAAATAACAAACAGTGTATTCAGGTTTTAGGTCCCGCCATAGTACCCAGACTGCACTGGTGAAATTAGTCTGTGATTTGCAACTGAGCCTGGACAGGAGAGCGATGGTTTGAGCCTTGTTTATCGACCTTTCTAAGGCCTTTGATACCCTAAACCATTGGGTTCTCCTGTCCAGGATCAGTGAGATCGGTCTGTCTATTCAGGTAGTGAATTGGTTTTCATCATACCTAGGAGGTCGAAAGCAATTTGTTGATATAGGCTCCTTTAAGTCTGGAATGTTGGAGATGAATACTGGAGTCCCCCAGGGATCAATTATGGGGCCCTTACTTTTTAACATCTATATAAATGAGCCCAGGTTTGATTTGCCAGATGTTAGTTGTCACCTCTATGTGGATGACACAATAATTTACGTGGAGGGTGAAACACTTGATATAATAAATTCTAAATTACAACTAGCTTTTGATCAGGGTCAGGATTTCTTTAATAAGTACTGTTTGGTTCTAAATTCAAAGAAAATCCAAGCTCTTTGTTTAGGAATAAGCACACAAAGGAACATGATTTACATTTAGCCATTACTACCTTAGATGGAATTACTATTACACAAGTTGATCAGTATAAATATCTGGGTCTTTGGCTGGATTGTAATTTAGGTTGAAATTTTCATATAAATTCTACTCTTGGTGGTATGAATAGGAAGTTAGGAGCTCTTTATAGGCTTAAAAAGTTTACGTCCAAGGATGTTTGCTTGAACATTGTTTTATCTCTCTATTATTACCTATCTTGGACTATGGGGATTTTATATATGGTGGGGTAATAAGTTCCTTGATAAATAAGGTGGACCTTATGTTTCACAAAATGGATCGCTTTATCTTAGAAATGCCTCACAGAACCCACAGATGCTTGCTGTACAGTAACCTGAACTGGCCTAAACTCCTTGTTCGTAGAAACTTGCATCTCCTACAATCTATGTTTAAAGTTCGGAAAAATTAGACTCCTAGTTATACCTCTGATCTATTTAAATGCAGATGTGTTAAGTATAGTTTGAGATCTGCTCAGGGAATACACTTTTCATTCATTAGATGTAATTTGGAAGCGGGAAGGTCATCTGTCCCCTATAGAGGAGTTGCTTTGTGGAATTAGATTCCTTAAATATGTGACAATGTGGCTCACCGTAAAATGGCATGACCTGAATATGTGGTATCTGAACCTAGTAACTGATTCATAGAAACATTAACTTTGATGGCAGATAAGGACTGCTTGGCCCACCTAGTCAGCTCATTTCCCTACCTACAGGATAAGCTACAGATCCCAGTTAACCAACAGCCTATTTCAAATAAATGCTGCATTTGTGATGTTACTTGTTTTATGCTTGCAATCTTATTTCTATGTAATGTTTGTAATACTGTACATCTGAACACTATCATTTTATATGCTGTTGTGTATATTGCATGCATTGTAATTTTGACCAGGACTTCATTGAAAATGAGCTTAGGCTCAAGTGAATGTTTCCCTGTATTCTTATGAATAAAAAAGATCTACTACATTTCACCATATGAGATAGGTAACTGGCAATCCTCAACCCAAGGGTAGAGGAGGCATAAACCCTCTTGCCCAAAAGGTCAATTCTACAAGACTGTTTGTCAGGGGACGTGAGCTAAGGTGCTTAGGTGCCTTAGACCTGTCATGGGCTGCCTTAATGACCACTGAATCAGTTTCTGGCTGGAGAACACAGTTAGGAAACCCCAGGAGGTATGGTAAAGCTTATCTGCCCTGTAGTGCCATAGCTAACACCATGTCTGGTCTGCACCAGACTGCAGTAGCAACATTCCTCAAGGCAGGCAAACTGGCAATAATGTTTGGGGGAGACTCTGGGATCTCCAGAAAGCCCACCAGATCCTTTCTGATGACATCTTCCTCCTCAGTGTGAAAACCCATGGCTGATGACAACTGTTTTATCACACTAAAAAAGGTGGGGTCCTCAGGAGGAGACCTAGGGGTGTGCTTAACAGAATCCTCACTAACAGAGGAGGCTGTGGACCTGTCTGAGACAAAAACCTCCACTTCCTCCTCTTCCTCATCAGGAAGAATGAGGTCATGGTGGTACTCCCCTTCGAAATCGATCTCTTCTAAGTCCAGGTCCGACACCGGAGGCACCAATGATGGCTTGTGAGGAGCTTCCCACGGCCTATGAGGAGGAGTTGATGATGAAGCTGCCGTTGACAGTGCCAGTGATGTGGGCCTATAAGAACCCAATTGATGAACGATCATGGAGGTAAACCTGGTGAGAATTTTGTTCAGGTCAACGATCGTGGAAGGCTGTGTCAATGGAGGTGGAGGGTCAATGGTGCAAAGATCAACAAGCCACCTGACAGACCCTGTGAACCTGAAAAGCCTGCAGCCTGGGGAGAAGAGGAGCCAGACCTCAACGGAAGGGTCATCGATGCGCCTGTCATCAATGGAGGAGGGGCCAACAACCCGGAGGTCGATGACTGGCCACCCTGTTAATTGGGTGGATGCACTGTCAGTATGGGCCTGGGGGGCACAAAGACCTGGACAGTGACTTTATGTATTGGTGCAGCTGACAAGGAACCCCCAGATGAGGGAGGAGACACTGTCAGGAACAAAACCACCACCGGTGAGGAGCAGTCCCGATCTCAGTCCTTTTTGTGACTCCCGAGGACTTGTCTCAAGCCTTACAAGCCTGGGAGCTTATTGACCCTGCCAGCAACTGAGAGGCTGAGACACCGGAGGACCTCTGCCCAGAACTGGCTACCTGTTGATCTATTAGGACATTTTTAAAGCCTTTTTGCATCACCTAAGGATTGTTTGATTAAACTTCTCGCAGAGCTCACAGTCAGAGACCTCGTGGTCAGGCCCAAGGCAGCAGACACAAATAGAATGTTCATCTGTGGAGGCATTTGCAAGTGTATGAATCTCAGTTACTCATGCCAAATTGGACTAATCTGTCTTATCTAGTAAGGGCATGTTCTTTATTACAGAGTGTTACTGATACTCAATACAGACTTCCGTAAAGTAAATTTGACCTTGTGCTAATTTGCTTTTAATGATGTTTGATGCTGCATTGTTTTTTCCTGTTCTGTATTTTTAAATTTCTTTAATAAGTTTAACGTTAAAAAAAAAATACGGAATACGTAACCCTTATGGGAGCCAACCAACTCACTCATATAGATCACAATGATGAACATCTTTTTTAACGTCCAACCTAAATCAACAGACTCGGTTCACAGCTGTCCTTATTCTTGATAGCACACTGTCCATTGCTGTTGCATAAATTATCAGGTCATAATCAATTACAAAAAAAATGTAACTCTGAGCAATCATCTTGTGTGTTTCCTGAGTAAAACTGTGTTCCGATATAATAAACCCAAACAAACAATAATCTTTTTTACAATACCATCTACTTGTTTAACATAGGACAGTGCACTATCCAGATCTAATCCTACAGTAAGTACAGTATTTGAAAAGGCTCAGCTGTTCTAATGCATCACCAGTAGCTGTACATATATTCAACTGACATCCTTAACAAATCCTCCTTGAAGTAAGATTATTGCCTCTGGTGTGCTTCCAGATGATCTGAGTGATCATTCACCATTTTTTTGTACCTTAGATTTAAATAAGCCCAGAGTAGCTCCCAATTTTAGTGAATTTTGCAAAATATACTGTGATATGGCTAATGTCCTTAATGAAAAAATATCCCACATAATTGAACTTTTTGAATAATATAACTGACATTGATTTGGTGTATTCTGAATTCTGTTCCATCTTTATGGGTATGTGTAATTCTCTTTTCCCTGTAGAAAAGTTAAGGGTGAAGGGAAGGGGAAATGAGTGGGTTACAGGGGATCTGACTGAGATGTTTCATAGACACAATAAGTGTTGGAAAAGCTACAGGAAGAACAGGGATCCTAATTTACTAATACAAAATAGGCAACTTAGGAATAAGTGTAAAATAGGCAGGCAAGCAAAGATTTAATTTCTTCAAAAGACAGCAATTGAGTGATCTGTGTGACTCAAAAAGAGTATGGCAACCTTAAAATCAAATGTTGAGCAGAACTAAAACAAATGTACATATTATACTTGCAATGAATAAGAAATTGACTCTCCCACTGAGGTAGCAGGGTTGTTCAGTGAGTTTTTTGGTAACCTGGAAGATCTTAGCAACATTTTTCTGCTCACGAGTTTGTATCTTCTCAACCTAATTTGAATAATAATGTTCTACCTTTCTATTTTTCTTTTCTTATACCTTCTGTGGTTATGGATTATATCTAAAAAAAGTAACCTTAAACTTTCAATTATACTGGACCAAATTAATTATCAATTAATTAAAACGGCCTGTCCTTCAATTTCGCTTCCCCTTACACATACTGTATATTTAATTATTCCTTGTGTCAAGGTATTTTTCCCAACTGTTGGAAGAAAGCCTCTATAAAATCTATTCATAAATCTGGACCAAGGAATACTGTGTCTAACTATCATCCAATTTCCTTGCTCCCCCCTTTATCTAAACTTTTAGAGAAAATTGTTTTCAATCAGGTTAACGATTATCTTAAGTATTATCGTCTAGCTGAAACTCAGCATGGCTTTACAGCTGGTTATAATACTGGCCTTGGTGGGGTTCACAAGCTATGTCCATGGGGCCCTTGATAAAGGGCTCCATTTGGCACTGGTTTTTGTGGACCTCACCAAGGTCTTTGATCTGGCTGATCATAAACATTTGCTGGTTTCCATGCTTGATCAAGGTTTTTCATCAGATTCAGCTTCCTGGTTTAGTAGTTATCTATGGGGGAGGTCCCACTGCACTGTAATTGAGCAAGCTCAATCTGATTTTAAGGAGATATGTTGTGGTGTCCCTCAGGGATCCTTGTCAGGTCATTTATTATTTGTCATTTTCTTGAATTTGATGCACCTGGCTTGTTCCTCTTTTTAATTAACATTGTATGTGGATGACACTGTTTTATTCCACTCTGATAAAGACTTTTCTTGTTTGCAAAAGACTCCAAAAAGATTTTGATGGTATTCATAATTGGTTTCTATCACATAAGTTACTTCTTAATTATAAAAAGACCAAATCTATGGTCTTTTCCAGCCCAAACAGACCACAGCCACATGGTATTCAGAATTTTGACCTAAACGGCCTCTCTATTGATTATGTGGATAATTTGTGCTATTTGGGTATTACTTTGGATAAGTTATTTTCCTTTATTTATTTATTTATTTGTTTTTGGCAACTGGGTAAGTGCACTAGGCAAGGACCTGCCAATTTTCAGGCACGACCCAGGAGAATACAGATTACATAAACCACAATAGACAGTAGCAAGAAATAATATACAAATATCCATGCAGGGATTAACAACAATACAGAGCAGAACTGAAGAATCCACACAGGGATATGTAACTGTACAGAGCAGAGTTCAAGGATACAAACATAGAGAACACTGGTACAAGAAAATACACGGTAGATTTTATTAAGGCATTCAAGTTAAGGCATTTAAGTGCAGTTGCAAGAGTCAAGTGTGTTTAGGTGAGAAATTGGGGTGTGATTTGGAGCTCTGGATTTCAGGAGGTGGGAATTCCATAGTTTAGGGGCAAAGTGGAATTGGCCTCCATGTTGCCCAACTCACAAAACTAATACATAACAGATTAGGCATGTTGTATAGAATGAACCAGCATTTGGTTCCAGTCTCAAAGGATATTGACCAACAGTTTACTTTTGTCAAAATTTGATTATGGGAATATTTTTTATCTTTATCTGACCGAAAACCTTTCTACTAAATTGAACATGTTATACAATTCTTATTTGTAGATTTGTGACGGGATAAAGGGGTTCTACACATCAATGTTTGCTTTATGATGCTATGAGATGTCTTACATTTAAAGAACAGTTAGAAAATGGGCTTAAGAATATAAGAAATCTGATTGGCTGGCAGGGGTACATTAACTTACAGTGAGAGCCCTGTAAGTTAAAAGTAACAGCCTTACCAACCCAGTGATGTATCAAGGTCCCTATCTTCCTCTGTCATTGGCTAAGCACCTCCTTTCATTTTAAAATAGCCACCATTTTCTTTTCTCGTTTAGCGAGAGATGCTGGCCCCTGAATGCTCGTTCAGTGACACTACAGTTGCCGTATGGTAACTATTTAGTCCAGACAACACCACCCAGTAACTGCCCAAAACAAAGCAATCTACCTATTTTCCCTGTTTTTTTTTTCTTTTTAAGGTTCAGTCCTGTCCCATGCACTTCTCAATACACTTACTGCCAGGCACGAAAAGTCAACCATGATCTCACAACTGTAGCTCGCCGCCTGCTACCTCCTGAAGATAACGCTGCTTCAGATGTTTTCTACTTGCAGCAGATTGTCCTAACACCCTCTTCAATACTGTCTCACCCTTCCTCCCAACTGTAGCCCGACTTAACAGTCTTTTTTTGTCCACATACCTTTATTTTCACTTGCCACTCCGTCTCTCTCTCTCTCTCCTGTGACTCACACAGACACAAGCCCTCTGCCGCCTGTCACTCAAACATACCAAACCAGGAAATGACCTACCAGCAAACGCAATGTCTCCTGACAAGTTACTGCCCTGAATAAAAAAAAACAATATCTGCGCTGAAGAGTTAAACACCCACCAAAACATTTTAAAGCCCTCCTGTTTCTCCTCGCAGTCACAGCTCTTCATTGCCTGGTACAACATAAGACTGTCATGCTCAAAAATCCATTTTATCATCCAGCAGCCGAATAACTAAAATGAAGCTGAACTGAAACGCCAGCTTCTCTGTGACTGAAAACTATTACAACGATGGGGGGAGAAACAGAATGGCTCTGTGGGGGGGGCAACAAGACATGGAACACCACAAGAACAGAGGGACTACTTTACAATAAAAAGACAAACTTCATTTTCCTGTATTTTTTTTAAATGTTATTAAATTCCATATGAAAATATTACAGGAATCTCATTTTCTAAGCATAATAATACCCTCCAGGGTGGGCAGTATGGGCAATACCAGGCCTTCCAGGGACTATAAGGCCCTCCGCCTGCGGCATCGGGCATCATTAAGCCGCTTGGTGGTCTGTTATTGCCCAATACCACCCACCCTGTTGGATATTATTACTTGCATAGAATTTAAGGCTCTTACTTTTTTGCACAAAATTGTTCTTGATCTTATGCCAAATACTGTTAGTGAGAACTTTCCTTGATGTGTAAACACCTTTTCCACCAAATCTCAAAAGAAATTTGTATTCTCGATTCCTCGATTTAATTCAACTTTTGGTCAGAGATAATTTAAATATAAAGCAATTACTTTTTATAATAATTTACCTATGTCTGTTATGAAAGGTGTAATGTTGTCTTCATTTCAATGTTGGCTGTACAATATGTTGTTGTCGGAGTCCAATTGTGTATGTTTTAAATAACTTTTAATGTATTTTTGTACTGGTCCCTGAAAAAAAATAGTATTTTTTGCTATTCTGCTTACCAGTTTAGATAAAAATGAAATTAAACGAAAATAAAATAAAATACCAACGATCACTGATTTAGTCTTTTTCACATTCATAACAAGTTTACTTTCACTAAACAAATTTTGAATTCTATTAAAATTTTCTCTCAGGAGATTTAATATAGCAAATATGGAACTATTTCTTATGGTCACCACTGCATCATCAGTGTAAAGAATTATCACACAATGGCACACGACCCTGCAATCAACACACCTGTAAGACTTGTGAGCTCATTTCCACCTCGGACTGTGTGGTTACATCACAAAACAGACAATTCAAGGTGCATGGGAGTTATACATGCACATCACAACATGTTGTTTATTTCATTCAGTGCAAGAGATGTCCACAAACAGGTTATGTTGGAGAGACAAGCCAACAGCTCCGCACTAGGATGAACTCGCACAGACATACTATTAGAGGAAAGATGACTGAAAAACCAGTGGAGCACCACTTCTCCCAGCCTGACCACTCAATTTCAGATATGTCAGTAATGGTTTTAAAAGGAAATCTCAAAAACACACAACAGAGACGAGCTTTTGAGATTAAACTTATTTTACATCTAAATATGGTAGCAGATGGGATAAATCTTGATCTGGGTTTCACGGGACATTACAGAAACTGACATCCACAGACCTCTTCTTCTTCAGACTGGCATATCATTGGACTTCAGCTTGTGTGAGATGTGGGTACGTGTGTGTATATATATGTGTGTGGGTATTTGTTGTGAGGTACATGATATAACAGGTGTGGGGCTTGCTGTCACATTGAGGTAGGCCTCTATTTAGATACACGGAGTCACAGTGTGTTACTACTCTTACTTCACACACATAATGAATATTAATTCCTCCTTACTTTTTATCTCTGCCTGGGAGTGAGGTGGATTCCGTTACACCATATTCAGATTACCTAGCCTGTTACTGTACATACAGGAGTGTTATCATAGACTGTGACATATATTTTTTTAACTCTGTACATATTGGGGTGTGAGATCTCATTTGCATGGGGGTCCTGGACAGATATTTGTACATTAAGCTAATGTTGTAGTGATTTGTGGAAATGTAGGTATGTTAGACCTCTGGTCTTACTGACATACTTTTTATTTACTTCTAGTTAACTTATCCTGGGGAGGGTGGCAGATTTATTTCATTGTGGTTGCATCCAGAATCCTTGGAAATGTGTGTGTGTGTGTGTGTGTGTGTGTGTGTGTGTGTGTGTGTGCATCTCCTTAAAGCTAGTTATCTCCCCACATACATTATGGGGATATGGAGTGGGTATAGTTTATTGTTTGTGTGAAGAGGAGTAGGAGATAAATTACATTTTTTATCTCTTTTTCAGATTCCTTAGACACTTCTGGTACATCAAGTTGTTACATGCTCAGTGTATAATGACATCAGTACATATCAGGCTACATGGACTTAATTCCTTGGTGGTCCATGGCTAGAGTTTTTTGTTCGACACTAATACTGTCAATTTATATTTAAATTATGATTTATAAAGTCCTGCCACTACACTAGAGGTTTTTTGAAATTTATGGGGTATGATATCTAGCTGGAGAGTACAGCAGGGTGACAGGTCCAGCTAAGTTTTACACATCATAGAGTGTGCACTGATGTTTTTAAGACAACTTTACTGGTAATTCCTTGTCTATAATGCATGCATTGAAACTTCTTGGGAGTCCTAAGATAATCTTAGTATGTATTTAACCTGGGTGGAGGCTGCTTTTCAGTAATCACATCCTTATACACACTGTGACACCCATAGCTTGATTTAGGAGTCATCTGCTCCAGCAGTGTTATCTTATGTCAATTAAATTTATATGCAGTAGGATTCTTTGTATGTGTGTTCCACCAAGCACCTTTGACCCTAGGACACTCCTGGCTGAAGGTATTATGGTGCTGTTAAACTTCTCTGACATCATTTTCTGTATTTTTCAAATCAGTATTTTAAACCAATGGGGACTTTTCTTTTTTTTTTTCCTGCATGATCTAGCTGTTAAAAGTATTGTTTTTTCTAAACAACTGCCATTAGGCTTCTGACAAAGGACTGGTTGGTCCGAAAGCTAGAGCACTTTGTTCTTGTTGTTACATCTATGCTGGTCCTCTAAAAGGTATCAAATCATTTGCTTCTGAATCTGACCGAGAGAAATTATTTAAAAAATAAACTAAAAATAATGATCCCAAAACTTACTTCTGCAAGACCTCTAAACTAAATGGCCTAAAATGATGTAGCATCCCTAATTGTAACTTTCTGCATTCTTTCATCTAGATAATTCCCAAACCACCTGCAAACAGTTGACGATAAACGCATCTTGTTCAGCCTTTCTCCCAGCAATGTATGGCTTATCAAGTCATAAGCCTTGGTTAAATCAATACAGATCGGTCCTGCCATGTCCATGCTGAACAAGGCTCCATGCAAAAACTCTGTAAATTCCAACAAAACAGTTGTACTACATTTTTTTCCTAAAGTCATACTGGAATCCATCAAGGTATTAAGTTTTTTAAGATAATCTACCAGCAAGTCATACAGTATTGCTCCAGTACCTTGGTCAGTGAAGACTGGACAGAGATCAGTCTATAACTGGACATCAGAAGTGATGCATCGCACCTCTGGTACTTCAACAGCCTATTTCCACTGCACCAGAACCTCTTGTGTAACTAAAGACATATATTGATGATTTTCAAAACAGACACTGCAAATCAGTTGGCTTCCATTTTTAATCAACTTTATATCATTGCTACACATTTGTGTCTTAATGTTCATTTGTCTTTTGACAATTTCCTTTTCTGTAACAATTTCAAAATAAAACTGCTGATTTGTATCAGTTTCCCATGTTCCAGTACTTCCTTCACCACTACAGTATTACTACTAATATTTGGAATCTAGACAAACAGGGTACTAAAAAGGTGTTAAATTCAGTTGCTATGTCTGTTAAAGTCCTACCGTCTATTTGCAGTAATTGCAGTGCAATTGTCTTATCCCTACCTACAAATTGGTATAAACCTTTCCAGAATTTATCAGGATTTTGTGCCTCTTCCTTCTGCTTTTCACAAAACAATTCTGCTTTTCACAAAACAAAAGCTTGACTTCACTAATGTTCAGCGCTGGCTAAGATCACATCAACTCTTCCTCAATGCCAAGAAGACCGTCTCCATGACCTTTGGCACGAGGCAGAGACTCTCTAGGCTACCCTCCCTCCCTCCTTCCACACCCTCAATGGGAAAATATTTGAGGACACCTCCTCATTCAAATACCTAGGTGTCTGGCTTGATCAACGTCTTAACTTTTCTGAACATATTGATGTCATCCTGAATAAACTGCACCCCAAGCTCGTTGCCCCTTACAGGAAACGCAGTGCCCTACTACTTCCAGTCAGGTGTGATCTTGTTCAGAAAATGATACTTCCTATTTTTGACTATTGCGACAAAGTCTACAGTGCTGCTACAAAGTCCTCCCTCACCAGGTTGGATACACTTTTCAATGCTTTTTGTCACTTTGCTCTAGACTCCCCCCCGGCCACACTCATCACTGTACCTGGTATCACTCTCTAGCTTTCCCTTCCCTGGAGGGCAGGTACCTCTCTCACTGCGCCAAGTTCACCTCTAAATTCTGGCTCGGGACTCTCCCGTTACCGCTCCTCCTTGCTCACCACCCCTCCTCACTCCTCCCGCCCTCTCTGATCCACCGACGTATGCACCCTAGCTTTCCCTCACTGCTCCACCTCAACAGGCCAGGCTGCTTTCTCCTACTGATTCTCAAGGCTTTGGAACTTGCTTACTCCTCCCATCAGACTTTCCTCATCCCCATCTTCTATCTCCTTGGCCCTATTCAACTACCATTCCCCTAACTGTATTTTTTTCTAGCCCCCTCTCTTAACCTCCATTCCTTAACACACTACTCTCCTTCCCTTCTCAACTTCTACTCCCTGTACTTGCTCCCAGCCCCCCTCCACCCTTGCATAAATACTGTATATCCTTTACCTTTTTATCCATTATTCCCTGACTCACCTCCCAGTCTCCTTATCCCTTCCACTGATTACTCCCACACAGTGTATTCTCCTTTATCTCTTCTTCTCACCCCTACCTCTCCAACCAGCGACAGCATACTACTGCTTTCATACCCCACTCTCTTTCACCTAGTTCCACCCACTGACCCCCACCTTTTCCATTTCCAGTTACCCCTATCACTCCTGCCTCCCAATTTCCCTATTTTCTTTCTCCCACCCCCCTCTAATCCTGTCTCCCATCCCCCTTTTCTGGCTGGTCTTGTCCCCCTAGCAGGGTTTCTTCAGTATCATGAGCAGGAACAGATCCTGGCTGACTCCACCCCTCTACCCTCTCCCTCCCCCCACTCTCCAGACCCCTCTCCTTTTCTGCCTGTCTTTGTCCCCCTTGTAGGGTTCTTAACATCCTGAAGGGATGTAGATTCATGGCTGCTCTCTCCTCTTTCCCCCTACCCTCTATTCCTCACCCCCCACATCCCATCTTGTCATATGCTAGCCTCCCCCTGGGCTTGCACAGGCCCCTACCAAACTTGTGCTCAGCCTTCAACTTATAGCACTTCATTTGAGATACCTGAATTTACCTTCCTAGTGTACTACAACGTCATATAATAGTTCTACAATGTTATGCAATAGTAGTTGTACTTTTATTTCACATTGTATATGTGTTTGCTCTCCCAACTTTTGTAATCCCCCTCCCCCCAGGATGCTTCTGGAAATGAGCTGTTTACAGCTCATGTTGTCTTTCCTGGTGAAACATTTTGCAAATAAAATAAAAATGAATAAATAATAAGTACCTTACATTTATTGCTCAACTGTTTATTAGCTACCATATCAGACTGTCGACCACTCAGTCTAAACTTGCGCCATCCTCTATCCCTCTCGCTCATAATATTCACCAAGTCCTCAGTCTACCATGTCCGTGGCCCAACCTTTTTCCCTATTTTGTTTAAGTGGGACAAACTGGTCACATATTCTGTGAATCCATTAAACAGCCTAAGGCTAAGTCCACAAATGGAATGCAATCTAGGTAAATTCAGTCCGTAGTGGCAACCAAATTCTTAAATGCCTCAATTTTAGAACAAGGGAGTGTCAAAGTGATTATAATAACTAGTTTGAGTTCATCCTCCTTAACTGACCATAAACAGAAATCAGGTGAGTGTTCACTTATTATATCAGGAAGCACAACCACCTTTTTAATACGATCACTTGTTGACACCAAAATCCAACCCAAGAGTATTCCTGTACCCTTTTAACAGTTCATCCTTGTTATGTTGTTAAATACTTGTACAAAACCAAGAGCAGTTATTTTATCTTTAATCATACTGTTATCTTTGTTTAACCAATTACTATTACTGTGTTGGTTTAAAACCATGTTCAAGCCTGCCATCCTAGCAGGGTTTGAGCCTGGTTTTAAAACACGTTTTTTGATGTTACAATCTGTACATAAATCATTTAAACTATATTAATACAGTTAAAATGTCATAAAAGCCCTAGGCCCCCATACTTTCAAAGAGGCTTTTCCCATTCTGTGTCTATGGCATAAATCTTTTGAAAATAGGGCTGATAGTGTGTGTAGAGAGCCCAAGAGATGCTGAAGACTCCAGTTTAAATCCCACCACAGTTACTTGCACACTGTGTGACCATGATCAAGTCACCTAACCTCGCAATGCTTCAGTATACAAAGATATAAAAATGTATAAAAGCACACCAGTGAAAAAAAAATGCTGCATCTCAGCTGCACTACAGTATTCAGGGTAAATAAACTGTAACAAAAAAAGACTCAACAGCTTGACATTTATGGTTCAGTCAGCACCACTAAAATCTAAACTCCTTCACACAAAACCACTTTTGCCATTTTAGTTGTGCTTATTCATCTAAGCCATGTTGCTCTACTACAGCAACTATCGTTTGTGCTGGAAAAGACAATTATAAAAGAAAATGAAATAATGAAATGTAACTACTAAACATAATATTTTCTAACACAGACTGATGGCTTACTTGAAAAAGGTATTTAGGAAAATCCATACTTTTGTAAGCAGAGTGTCACAGATGGATTATTACCAGGAGGGTTTCCATTCAATGTGACAAGGAGAACAGTTGGTAATTTAATTGTGCATTCACTTCACAGTAATAATCACAATAAAACTTGCTGCAAGAAGGCAGAAAGTAGTGTACTTCACTGAGGGTAAAAAGGTCTATGATTTCCTATTTCAGGTAAATGGATATACCTTATAGATCAGCAAAAGGTTTTTTTCCATGGTCTCAAGAGCAATGATTGCTTGTTTGTAAGTGGGTTTCTTTCATCGGTATTTACCCACAGCCATGCATTTGCAGATACCTGGCACCTCAAGCTGACATCCAGATCTTTCTAACAGGATTTAAAATGTACCATGCAGACTACCCACGTGCCTCTAACCCAGTTGCCTCCAGCCATCAGTGCTACATTCTACATCCTTACCATTTAGGCTACTTCTGTGTGAAGTAACAGGGCTAGCAGTACTGACTAGAGGTTAGAGTAATGAGCAGTGAATGAGCTTGGTACATCCAGCAGATCTGGGTTTGATTTCCACAACCTCCACTTGCATACTGTGTGACTCTGAGCAAAGTCACTTAACCTCCCCAGTGCTCCCATGTCATCCCTGAAAACAGGCACTTGTGCCTAGTGGGCCTTACCCAGTTACCAAAGAATTAAAAAGAAAGTTTCCCCTTTTCATGCTCCATAAGTTAAAGTGCATTTTCCCCAATTTAACTAGCATTCAGCAGCATAAACATATGTGTATGCTCCACCCTGTCCATTCTGTTTAGTATTCAGAACACCATGATTGTCTTCCACACTCTGCTTTCTCTTCCCTAGACTGAATAATCTGAGTATGTCCAATCTCTCCTCATAGCTTTTGCCCCCAAGTCACTAATCTACTTAGTGGCTATGTGCTAAACTCTCAATCTCTCCAATGTATTTTCTGTTCTGCAGTGATCAGAACTAGATGCAGTACTCCAGGTATGCACTAAACAATGCCATGCACTGAGGAAGCTTCTTCCCTGACCTGCTCCTTCACTGCCTTTTTTTTCTGTCTTGTGTTTAGCCTCCCAGCAGGTGGCGGCTTGTTTTGGCCATCCGACACTGGGCGTCCGTGATCATTTGGGGTACTTCCTCCTCTTACCCCAGTGAAACCACTGGAGCTGATGAGGAGGACTTCATCCAGCCGCAGCCCCCGTAATTTCCACTTTTTCTCCCCTTGTTCCCCAGAGTCCCCAGACAAGGTCGGCGTGTGCATGGAGGCACGCATGCACACCTTAGCCCAGGTTGGTTCCACTCCACCCAACCCTGGCCTAGCGTTCAGCTCCTTACCATGCCTCCACATGGTGGCAGTCAAAGACTGGGAGAACCAAATTCCCTATCTGGGAGTGGAGAGCTGCCAGCGGCTACTCTATCCTCACCCAAAACCCCCACCACCACCAATCCCTGTCGTCCCATGCTCGTTCCTGAACATGGGTAGCCAGCACGGCAAGAAGTAAGATGTCCAGTGTGACACATGGACAGCCAGTTCTGAGTACACTATGATTTTTTTTGTAATATAAAAATATGTTATGGACTGTCTCTCATGAGAGATGCTGAGACAGCATGGGAGACACACACACACACACACCCAGGTTTTAGATACAAGGTGTTACCTGGAAGGCCAGAAGTGAATTACAGATTAGAACAGGCCTTAATCAAGGATCTCCTGTTTATCTAAGTTAAAATTAGCTTTAACTGCTAAGAGGGAAATCAATATCCATTTTATGAAGTTAGAGGAGGAAACCAGGTTACGGCACACTGGTGCGAAATCATAACTGCTTTGATGTCTGTGTGAGAGAGGATACTGCTTATAGATGAAAGGAAATTTACATGCTTGATTGGGGAAGTCACATGGGAAAAGGAGTTTCTGCTGATGTAACCTTAATTATCTTACCTTCTAATATGATAAAATATCCTGGGTGTATGATTTTCCATAAACAGAGGAGGAGCTAGGTGACCTCACACAAAGGGCCTGGCAAAGACAGTTTTTTTTAAACAGATTCTGTTTTCCTTCAGAGACACTTTTAGCTACACTCTGACAAAGAAACATCTTTGAGCACTTTAAGCAAGTATATAGGTAGAGAGAGACAAAATCTAAGTACTGTAGTAGGAAGTGTACTGTTAAAACATTGTTCTTTTAAAAGATTGTATGGTTCTTGTGATATAATGGTTCTGTATTTTGTGTTTTACATACTTTTATCTATTTTAGTAAAACTCTATTTTTAGAGCCTATTTGGTCTGTCTTTGAATTTCTTTTCTTTAACTAGTGAAGTATATATGGTTAAAGCAGACACTGCGCATAAGCTTGAATGGTGATGCCAAACTGAAAAAAGATAAGAGTAATTTGAGGTCTTTTATTAGAGTTTTTAAGGGTTCATTTCTGTACACCTGGTTAGGTACCCATAGGCAAACATATCTGGCCCCCGAAGACAGAATTATCTGAGCCTGTGCATTGAGTACGCTAGCAAGAATTTCACAGTTTGAATCCCTTCAAGACTTGAGACCAAAGGTTGATTTGAACCCACAAAACAGACAGGAGGGTTACCCTGTTTCTGTTAACTGCTCAGAACACTGTGCTCAGAGGTTGGCACTTTGGGAGTAGAGGGCTGACCTGCTGAGTGGGTTTGTGACATCCAGTACCTCAGCCCTCTACACCACTGGGCTAGCACCCTAGTTGCCTTTTAATGAAACTATCACTATGTTTACTGCAACAGTGCCCTGCCTGTCTGTCTGTCTTCAGCTTAATGTCCACAGCTGCTGAAAGATCCCCCTCCTCAGTATGCTGTCCACTAGATCAGTCAGCTAAACACTGATACTGTAGAGACTTGAGACACTGAAAAGCCTTCTGCTGGCAATTTCGTATGTTAGCATTTCACTATACTGGGTGTACGTGCAATCCACATTCGTCACCTCTACATGTAGTACTTTGCTTTCCCCACAATAAATCTGTGCCTTAAAGTGGGCAGGTACCCCTGCAATAGTGCATCCACCCCTTACACTGCTTACTTTTCTTGCTAATTTAGTGTCGAAAGCAAATGCCAGAAGAATGCTGCTCACCACCTTCTCCATGATATTATTAAACAAGTTAGAGCAAAGAATCCAGAAGCAGCCCCTGGGGCATGCCACTCAACAACATCTCTCCACTCTGAATGGTGACTACAGTATCACCACTCTCTGCTTTCTACCTCTAAACCAGTTGACTATCCACTTCCTATGCCCTTTATGGGCTCCATAGTGTGTAACTTCCTCCATGAGTCTTCCTTGCACTACACTGTTAAGGATTTTGCTGAAATCCAGACACATTGGGCTTGATTTTCAAAGATGGCGGAATGTCGCAAGCGCCAGGTGCACCAAAAAGATGGGGCTTGTGGCATTCCCTGGCTGGCAATCGGGATTCTTGATCCCATGCACCACGTCCTGTGAGTTAGACCAGCATTTGGCTAGTCTAACTTTGCGTCAAACATGGGACCTTTTTATGGGGTTTATGCAAAATATTTGGCACGAGCCACCATAAGGGGGGGTAAAGTGTTGCAAATAAACACAAACTTTGAGAGTCAGGCTCAAAGTCGCCACTGTGTTTGGCACAGCACTGGGTTTGAAGCAGGGCTTGTCACAAGCCTGTGTCAATCTTTGAAAATCAAGCCCATTACATTTCTCACTCAGCCCTTATCCAGCTCCACAGTTACGTCTCCGAAGATGGCAATCAGGTCAGTTTGGCAGAACCTTCCTTTTGTGAAGTCATATTGCAGTGAACTACCTATTTTTCTCTACATGCTGAACCACTGTACCCGGAAGTGAAGGTGAGAGGGGACGGGAGAGCACTCACCCTCTTCAGTGTTCCTGAATGTGTACACCTCCCGGAGCAGATGGTCTTTTTTTTTTTTTAAATGACTGGGAGATAATTTTACTGTTAGTGGCCTGAGGAGGGTTGGGGCTGGAAAATGGTTTTACATGGTGCCTTACTTACAGAGTGTATCCCATAGTGGTTTTCAATCCAGGACACAAAGGGAGAATATGTTGCTAGCCAGGGTGGGTGTGGGGCTGAATAATGGTTTTATATGATACATTCCATAGTGTTTTTTAATCCAGGATATGGAGGGGACAGCAATTTGCTGCCAGTATGCCTGGGCTGGGGCAGGAGCTAGAAAATGGCTTTATATGGTGCCTTACATACAACTGTTTTCCATAGTGAAGCAGGAACTGGAGAAGTAGGGGTGGTGCACTGCTGAGGTTCTGCCCTTGGGGTGAGACATTAAACTGAGGTCCCACCCGCCCAAATGTAATGACTGTCCAAGTGAAAACAAAAGACATTATGGCACTTATTATAGGAGTACAGCAGTATCCCTTTTCATGCCCTCAGTCAGAACCCCTCTTAACTACACTATTACCCTTCGGTGGATACCATTCAGACCCTGGGACTTGTTAAGATTCATACCTGCTACATAATTACCTACTAATTCTGGCTAGATTAGTATTGCCTCCTGTTTAGCTTGCACCACTCTCATAACAAGGTACAAAAGGGATAAATGTACTGATTTCATTATCTCAATAAAGTCATCCCAAAACATATCTATTCAATAATATACAATATGTGACAGAGATAGTCTAGAACATGATAGTAGAGTGCACTTTAAAACTGATTTTCTTTAACAAAGACATGCCAACCAAAATTATGTTTGGATTATATCTTTATTACTGGTTTAGTCTTTTTGTGTATAGTTATTGATGTTTGGATATGTGAAACGTTGTATCATTTTAAGTTTTATACATGAAAGTAATAACATTTTATTGACAAAAAAAATTACTTCCACCAGTATGCCCCCAAGTTGCTGGCTGAATACTGACACAAAGTAGTCATTTAGTGCTTCTGCTATTTCCCCAAATTCAATCAATGGTATCCTCTCTCAAAACCACCAACACAATGATCGAGGGCCCCACCTTATCCTTGACTCTTCATTTGTTCCCTATACTGTATAATGAAAAAATAGTTTGTTATCCCTCTTGATTCCCTGCACAACCCTGTCTTTTGCACTGTCTTGGTCTGCCAAGTCATGGCCCTGCATTCCTTCTGTAATGCTTTATATTCTACCTCCCATAATCTTTTCCCACAGTCTTTCCACTTAGCATGCACCCTATCCTTCAACTAACCATTCTCCCTAGTTGTCCATAGGGACAGCTAAAAAATGTACCTACCTTGTAACTGTACAGCAGTTCTTCTAATCGATGTTTTCATCCGATCACTGCATTCTGCAGACAGCCTGCTCTTGCTTTCTGCCCCCAAATGTTCAGAATACTTTTGGACAAATCCAAGCACTGATCATGAGTCCTACTGCCAGATCATTTAGCAGTAAAGAACCAGAAGGCCCGAAATGAATCAATAAAAATAATTGTTTTTAATCAACAAATCTAAAAATTCCAGCAAATGTTTCTAAAAATGCAACATGAGGAAAGAGAAAAATGTCAGCCAAGTGTTACAGTATGTTATTCACTTGACAGCAAGTACTGTATATAACGGAGAAATTACTTATAAAGACTCTTTAGCTATCCTAGGAGGGGAGGCAGGAAGAGCAGTGGTCATCAGATGAAAACATCTTTTGAAAAGAACTATACTTATAAGGTAGTCAATCTTTTCTTCTAACCACATCAATGCTTTTATCTACTTACCTCTTTAAGCAGACTCCCAGAAGTACCACAAGGAGGTGAGTATTAGGATTACTTAGGGAGTGGGTTCTGAAGTACAAATGCCCTAAACTTAGCATCCTTCCTGTATCAATACAATAGTAAGGTAAGAAGGAGTGAGCCGAGGACCACTTGCAGCTTTACAAACTTCCAGGAGTGGAATATCCCTAGAAGCTGCTACCAAGGCTGCTGTACTACTGGCAGAATGGGCCTCAAGACCTAAAGGGGTCTCCAACAGACAGTCTTTAGCAATGAGAAGAAAGGTTACTCACCATAACTCCAGATCTTCAAAAACATCTTCTCCGTAAAGCCACACTCTGACCTTGGGGCTGGAGGTGCTAGGACCCCATGGGAGTAAATGTTTCACAATGGCATTGAAATGGAGTTGATATCAGTGCATGCCTGATACCATGCTGAATCCAGTAACTGCCATCAATGCCACAACTGCCTCAGGTCTGCTAGCAAAGTGAGTGAAAAGAACAAGCACCATGCTTGTAGTAAAAGAAAGAAAACACAGTGACAGAGCAAGAAAAAAATTAATATAAATGACTAACAATCCAATGGGAGGGGAGGGATTCCTCAGAATACGACTCCATTAAGGGCTGGCAGGTTATTCATAAAAATACATAGGAAGTACCGATCCATGGCTAGCAACCATAAAGCCTAAGGAGAGGAGGAAAAAACAAGATTTACTCTGCACAGCTGCTCTCCACAAGTTGACAAGCAGGGTATCCTGCACCCAAAGCTCAGAGCAGCAGGATGCCCAGGGCAATCTGCATGTGTCAAGCACCAAGGCAGTCAATGTCTACAGGTGCCCCCCGCCAATAGATGCGGCATGATCTAGGTGCTGGAGATCAAGTGTATGCAATCTAAACGATCAAGCTTTGGAAAACAGGAAAAACTTATGTGAAAGAGCACCACGAGGCTTTGACAGAATAAAAGGTATGCCTTGATGACAGAATAACATTTTTAATTTTTTGCTCCATGACTCTGCAGCTGATACTTTAAAGGGAACGAAAGCATTGGCAGTGTCAATGTCTCAGCACATTGCACACTCACCTCTAAGGTCAGAAGACTGGATGCTTGTGGTTCAGTCCCATATCAGGAACTTGGGGTAAACCAAATACTGACACTGTGGTGTAGCATGAGGTGGGTGCTGTACTCATGGGGTGCTGTATTCAGATGAGACTTTAAACTGAGGTCCCGCTTGTCTGTTCTGGGTTATTCAGATGGACATTAAAGATCTGATGGCACTTCTTGAAATGTATAGAAAAATTTCCCTGGCATCCTGGCCAATTTCCCCCATTCACTAAAAATACCACCAAAAGCTTAACCTGATTCAGTACGACAGTTTTCAACTATAACACCCTCACCCCACCCCAGGACAATGCTGAAAATAAGCAGAACTATCTAGTCTTCCTTTCCAGGTCAACAAAAACTAAATAAATAAAAATGTGAAAACTGCAACTGACCATCCAACAATGTGGTAAGCAAGGATGCAACCCAGAACCACTAAATTGAATGGAAAAAAGAAAAATACATCACTTGATGCAAACCACTGTTGCCATGAGGTCTACAAAATTAGACCAATTAGAAAAAACAGGACTGTATGAAACAGACTTAATGTCTAATGCCCACCCAAAGTTGAACACAGATTCTAATTTTGACTAACTAACTATCTATCTATCTATCTATCTTATATTAGGGATATGCCTTGGCCCTATCAGAATACGTTGATATTCTTTAACTGGCAAAGCCATGAGTGATGTCAAAGGTCAAATGCATGACAGAAAAATTATACAGATATTTCTGATAGGGCCATGGTATATTTATGCCACACCTGCCCTGATTAAGTTTGTTTTATTCTTTTTTTAAATTAGTTTTCTTTCTGTTTGTGCTATTTTTGGACGTCTGAGTGGTGTTTTTGGATGGTTGAGCCGATTTCTGAATTGATGCACAATACACCTGACTATAGCTAAATTCAATTCTGCTATGAAGCAAGAAATATGTTTTTGCTGTGTATGTAACAGATGACCTGTACTGCTTGAAGATGTTTAAGTGCCATGATATAAAATTGTTGTCTTGTATTAAGTAATTTATTGTACTGTTGAATGTGCAGTTTTTTTTTATTGCTTGTTTCTTTTTATTGTAACTTCATACTGACATCTAAACAGGTGCACCTTGTAAACAGGGTTACTGTAACCTTAATGATGTTTGAAGTTGTCTTCATATCCTGTATAAATAAAATGTTACTACTACTGATGCTTCACATGGCATTAGTTCATCATTGCGTTGTTTCAGCTGTTCATGAATTTGCTGTTCACTGTACTTGGAAGCGGGCAAACGCAGTGCCAGGGAGATGCTCTCTCAGTTGAGGCTGAAACTACACTGTGTACTGGGTAAAGGTAAGTGCGAGTCCTGCTCATGAAGGAGCGAGGCTGCTGGTCAGGAAATGGAAAAATTACAAAGTAAGGTTTGTGTGTTGGAGTACCAAGGGTGAGAATCAGCAGTTAGGAGGGTGATTATTTTAAGTTAAAAAGAAACCCCTGCCATAAACAATGAGTCATAATGCTATAGTGACGGCGGAGACACAAAAGTGATGCTTCAGCAACCAGTATACGAGTGAGCTGTAGAGTTCTAAAAATTTAACCATGCTCCTCGTGCTGCTGGCTATAGCCAGTCAGGATCTACTGTGAGTATATTCTTGCCTACTATGGACCTAGAGTGAGAATATTTCAATATTCTCACTTTAGGTTTCCAGGAAGCAAAAATAACTCAGACATGTGTCCTTTAATATACTCACAGGTATGGCATAAATACATACACATGATATTTTGTGTTAAATATCGGGGGATGGTAGGATCTAGCCATATAAATGAAGAGCCACAGAGATGGCTGCATACCAGAGACTGACAAATTTCAAAATGGCATGCTAGTCTAGGACAACTGGCCTCCTTAAAAATGGTAGTCCCCCGAGATCCGAATGGTAGTCCAGTACATTTCTATGAAAATTTTAAAACAAATTACTGAAAAATAAACTAAATGGTGTGACAGCAGTTGATTGTACTATCATTTCATAGGATGGGATGTAGAGATGTAGAAGAACTTCTTAAATCAGGAAAAACAATATGTTTATTCCTATTTTAATCTGTTCATACAGGGTAAGGGAAAAGTCTGAAGTCTGTATTAGAATAGACTGGAGAAATGTTACAGAATTAGTAGAACCAGTAGACTGCTTGTCTCTTAAAAGAGGATGTTGCTGCTGCTGACGAGAGATAAGACTTTGTTGTTTACTCTTCTTCTGCATATTGGACACTTCATTTTTGGTTTTATTAATAATAAACTTATTTTGTAAAATTATAAGCGCTGTGTGTCTTTTCTCGCTGGTGGGTCACTGCAGTGGGAGCTGGGAGTGGATATAGATACTTGGTTGTCATGCTTCCATGCAGGGAAGAACAGGAAGGCAAGGCAGTGGAATGGGGATGAGCAGACTGGGAAGAAACATCAAGTGAATCACTGACAGATAGTGTAGCTGGAATGTATTGTTTGATACTGAGAGAGAGAGAGAGAGAGGGAGGGAGGGGGAGGGAGAGAGAGAAAGAGAGGCAGAGATTGGTTGCCCTTTTATTTTGCTTACTTCTGTTCTTTTTTTCCTCCTCCTAACCTTCCCCTCTGTAGAAGTACAGTAGAAGTCAGATGGTTTCTTTACTGACACAGGCACAGAACATGTTGGTTTGCCAATTTGCCTTCCTCTACTTGCTCAGTTGCCACTGGGGTGCTGTCTGTTGTTCACAGCCTGCATCAAACTCTGCCCAACCAACAATCTGAATCAGTGCTGCTCACTAATCTCAGTTCGAGTCACACACGGATTCCTTTCCTTCCCTGGCCTTCATTCTGCCTGGCTTCCTCAGCTTTTTGTTTTAGTAGTATTTTTATTTCCCCCCTTTATTTCATTCTTCTGTTTATTTTTTGAGGGAGTCTAGAATTATCTCGATCAGACAGCAGGTCTTCTGCCTGCAGTGCCCGTCCTTGATCTGAGTGATCACTGTCCAATCCTGCCTATCTTAGGTCACCTAAAACATGTTTTTTTTTGTTTGTTTTTTTAACCCTTAAGTTCTTTTTTCACCCTTTTTTATTTTTTATTTGCTTACTGCAGGTCTCAATTTGTATGGACTATGGCAGGTTACTGGTTTGTAAACTAGACAACCTCACTGATCAAGCCTCCCGGCTCCCTGCCCTTCCCCTCTCCTGCTCACCACCACACAGTCACCCTTCTCCTCCCTACTGCTCTCTCAACCCACACTGGCCCCCTTCAAGTTTTTCCCCAACATTGGCACCCAAATGTGACCAGGGCAGACACTGTCACAACTCCAAAAACTAAATGCTACCTTTCAGTTAAAATTAGATTTCCCTTTCCCCAGTGTTCAGTGTTCTCTCTGATCTCCATCCGCTCCTCTATGCAGTCAAACTCCAAGTCCACCACCAAGCTAGTACAACCCCCCCCCCCACTTCACTGCCATGGCAAGTAGGTTCCTCCCTTGCATTGTCAGATCACACCATTGGTGGTATGACCTGACAATCATTCTGTTTTGCCAGTCTATACCTCTGTGGATTCCTTTCTCTCCGGCTGCTCTCTACACTTGCTCCTGAAGGTACCACTCGCCCACCGCCCAGTTCTGGCACATTAGTGATGCGCCCACTGCCTGGAAATGCCTGCCATAGTGCCACCTACTGATTCAGCAGCTGCTGGCATTCATGACTCGCATAGAAGGACATGGGACTGTCTTGGCACGTTACTCCCCCTGCTGGCAAAACTACAAATCTGCAGTTAGGTACTTTTTTTTTTCTCCTCAGGCAGAACTTGTCCGGGACTACTGGGGACATGAAAAATGCCTGTCCCTGCATAAAATCTGATAGCCCGGGACGTCGGGCTATTGGATTTGTTGAACCCTGCTGCATACTGCCAGAGTCAGCATGCTAGATTTTATCAGTGCTGCCTGTTCAAAAAGGTGACCATTAGTAAGTCACTGGGAGCACAAATGGGAAAACCTCAAGGCCTGCTCTAAATTGGAAGGGGGACCCTGAATGAGAAAAAACAGACTCATATGAACTAGGTCTCTGATAGTGTTGGCAAGAGAAAGACAACTGCTGGCATAGTGCTAAGCGGCCATAGTGACATATCAATCAGATGATTACAGCAATGTGATAGGACTATTTTCCACACTGGGAACTCTCACCCAATATGGATCAGAGATCAGATATGAAAAAGGAGGCAAACTGTAAATGGCAAAATGGGCATGTACCCCAGAAGGACAGAAAATGAAAGGAAGTGCCTGCCCATTTGTAAAATAAGAAAAAACAATTGGAGGGGGCAATATAAAACTGCTATATACAATGGCAAGAAAAAATCCTACATCCTGATTGTTCAGAAGCACTCTTCAACAGTGATGTTATCCCAGCATAGCATCACTGAATGAAGGTGAAGCTCAGTATATAGCTTAATGGCACTGTGCTCCTCCACTGTCACCATGGCCCTAGAGTGAGAATATCACGGATATCGTCACTCTGGGTCCATGGGGTAAACATTATCACTGATATTTGGCATGTTATCCTAGGAAGGAAGGAAGGGATAGATATACAGACAGACAAATGCAGTAGTAGTAGTATATTTATTTCCTAGGCATCCAATCCTGCATGCTCTGAGCGCATTACAAAACAAACTGAATACAAATAACAGCAGGACAATAAATACCTTTCAGTACAAATTATACCATAGGTACAATAATTTAAGAGTCAGTCAGGTAAGCCTTTATAAAAATATGTTTTAACCCCTCCTTAACACTATCAACTGAGTGGGCCTTCCGAAGCTCCCATGACAGCTAGTTCCAGAAGACTGGATCTGCCACCACAAAAGCACAGTCTGACATTTGGGAATGTTCAAGAGGCCCACCTGCGAAGAGCGAAGAGGGCAGTCAGGAGCCTATGGACACAGGAGCTTTTTCAGGTAGCCTGGACCCAGACTGTGCCAGACTTTGTATGTTAACAAATCTATCTTGAAAATGACGTGTCAACTCCCAGCCAGCCAATGCGACATTTGCAAAGCAGGAGAGATCAGCTCAGAGTGAGAAAAGAACAGTTACGTAAGAACTTACTGTAACAGTAGATCTTTCAGGGGATCTCAGTCATCAGGTCACACATATGGAACTTCACCGTCGATGAAGCAAGAGCCATACGGAAGATTTTCAGCAGTACAACTGGGGCCACCAACCCTATAAAGGCGTGAGTGGCCCTGCCCTCTCCTCAGTTTTTTTTCCCCCGGAGACTAAGGGACCAAAGCTCATGCCATGAGGGACGGAGGAAAGAGAGAGGTGCCCAGGCCTAAATAAAAAACTGGATACACCAGATAGCCAGTTCTGAGAAAGAGCCCCATGAAAGGGGATGGTGGGAGGGAAGACAGACCTGATGACTGAGATCCCCTTGAAGATCTACTGTTACTGAAAGTTCCTACATAACTGTTCTATCTTCATCGGGGGTACCTCAGTCATCAGGCCACAGATATGGAACAAATCCCAAGCAGTTACAGATGCACATAAACAGTCTGGAAGGAAGGCCAATGCTAAACTTAAACAGGAGGCCCTGCAGCACAGCCCTGCCAACATCTGCACGGGCTCTAGAGGCAATATCCAGACTGTAGTACTTGGCGAAAGTATGGACAGTACTCCAGGTGGCAGCAGAGCAAATGTCAGCTGCTGAGATCCCACTGAAATAGGCCACAGAGGTAGACATGTCCCTTGCAGAACAGGCTTTCACTGCCCCTGGCAACTCCTTGCCAAGCTTGTTGCAGCAGAACACAATACAATGTGCCAACCATTTAGACAAACATTGTTTATAAACCTGAACACCCTCTCTACCTGGGGCAAAAGAAACAAAAAGCTGCTTCAACTTTCTGCTCTCCTTAGTTCGGAGCAGACAATACTTCAAAATTCTGTGCATGTCTAATGTATGGAACAGTGCTTCCTCAGGATTGGCATGCTCAGGGAAATAAAAAGGTAGGTGGATAGACTGGTTCAGGGTAAACTCAGACATTACCTTAGGAAGAAACTTAGGATTCGTGTGCAAAGACACTCTGTCTTTGTCAAAAGTCATATGAGGCTCCTCGTACCAGAGGGCCTGAAGCTCAGAAATCCTTCAAGCAGGAGTAATATCAACCACAAAAGTAGTTACATAAGAACTTACCGTAAGAGTAGATATTCGAGAGGAGCTCTTGCAGCAGGCAACACCAGCAGGACTGAAGCCACCAGGACCACACGTAAAACTTCTAGCTAGTAGTCTATAATGGAGGACTGTCCCCACCAATGTCAGCATGCTGACGTCCGCCTATCCTATAAAGGGGTGGTCCTCCAGACCTACCTCAGTTCTCCCACTGGAGACCCAGGAGCAGGAAGCAAAAAGGAAAACTGAGTTAGTTCCTCAGAGCCAAGGGAAAGCAAAAGAGATGCAAAGGACAAGAAACCATCAGGAGGAAGGAGGGAGGGAAAGTGGTGCCTGCTGCAAGAGCTCCTCTTAAAGATCTACTGTTATGATAAGTTCTTATGTAACTGTACTATCTTACTTCAAGGGGGCTCTTGCAGCAGTCAACACTGGTAGGATGAGTCCCAAGCAGTACCAGAACTGACCGCAGAGTCAGCTGGGAGTAGGAACAGGGAAACGGCAGAAGGCTCAGGAAAGAAGGCCTTGAAGGACAGCAAGTCCGAAACTGGCCCTGCACCTAGAAGCAATGTCCAGACTGTAGTGTCGAATGAAAGTATGAACAGAACTCCCAAGTGACAGCCGCACACATGTCCACAGCAGACACATTCTTGATACAGGCGGTAGAGGCGGTAGAGTGGCCTTTTACAGCCCCAGGCAAGGGCTTGTTGTACTGATGGTAGCAGTAAACAATGCAATTAGCCAACCATTTTGACAAACACTGGTTCGAAACAGGTGCTCCTTCTCTCTTAGGGGCACATGAAACAAACAACTGGCCAGTTTTCCTAGCAGTCTGGGTGCAGTTAATATAATACCAAAGCACCCAATGGATGTCCAAAGTATGGAGTAAGGCTTCCCCCTGATTAGAATATGCCAGGAAATAAACTGGCAGGTGGATGGATTGGGTTTAACGTAAACTCAGACACCACCTTAGGCAAAAACTTAGGATGTGTGCTCAAGGACACTGTCCTTGTGAAAAACTAAATAAGGCACTTTACACATCACAGCCTGAAGCTCTTAAATCCTACAAGCAGAAGTAACAGCAACTAAAAATAATGCTTTCCATGACAGGCAGTGAAGCTCACAACTCGTGGCTGGCTCAAAGGGAGGCAGAGTGAGCTTTTCCAGCATGAAAAGAAGGTCCTACTGAGGGACAGGATCCCAGATGGGAGGCTTCAAATGCAGGATACCCCACAAGAATGTGCAGGATACCACCAGCAGGACTACAGATTTGCCCTCAACCGGTGCATGGTATGCAGAGATGGCGGAATGGTGCACCTTAAGAGAGCAGTACCCGAGGCCCAAGTCCAAAAGGGAGAACAGGTACTCCAAAGTCAGATTGACTGGATAGGTGAAGGGATCCGGGTGGCAAGCAGCGGCCCAGAGGGAGAAGTGCTTCCACTTCAAGGCATAGGTGGCTCTAGTGGAAGGTTTTCTAGTAGCCTCAGGACATCAGCAACCCTAGAAGAAACTCCAGAGCAGGCGACAGCTAAGTCTGCAGGAGCCACACATGTAGGTGCAGAGACTGGAGGTCTGGATGAACCAGGGTGCCCTGTTCCTGTGAGAGCAAGCCGGTGCACAGGAGCAAGGGTACTGGAGGTTCCACTGCCAGCTGCTGTAGCTGGGGGAACCAAATCTGACGCGACCAGTAGGGAGCTATGAGGTTCATCTCTTCCTCCTCTGACTGCAGCTTGAGAAAAACCCTCTGCAAGAGTGGGAAGGGATGGAAGGCATACAGGAACCTCCCCTTCCAAGGGAGGGAGAACACGTTATGCCAGAAAACTCCAGGCCCTGGAATGAGCAAGCAGATAAGCGGCAGCTTTACATTGAGAGGGGATGCAAAAAGGTCCAACTCTGGGTGGCCCCACCTGTCGAAGAGATCCTCAATCACTGAGGACAGAAGTTCCCACTCATGAGCCCTCAACCTGGACCGACTTAGCCTATCAGTCAGGGCATTTTGGTAACCAGGAACATGAACGGCTGAGAGTTCCAGGTCATGCTCAATGGCCCAGTACCAGACTCTCATTACTTCCCAACAAAGGGGGTATGAGTGGTTGCCCCCTTGTTTGTTGATGTAGTATACCACTGGCATGCTGTCCATCTGCACCAACCATGGGCTGGGAAGAATGTGGGTCTGGAAGGCCTGTAAAGCATAAAGAACTACTTGCATCTCTAGCACACTGGTGTGAAGATACTACACCAGGTCTGGTAGTTGCCTAAGGGAGCATCCTAGGCCAGGCCTGAGGCATCCTTAGTGAGGATCTGTTGAGGGGACACAGCTTGAAAGGGGACCCCTGGCAGGAGATTGGCAGGGTTCTGCCACCACTCTAAGGTTCTCCACATCGTGTCGGAGACTAGAACCAGCTGATCCAGGTCATCGCTACGCTATTCCCATTGGACCTGAAGGGTCTACTGAGGAACCCTCACATGCAGACAGGCCAGGGGAACTGTGGCTATAGCTGCCAGCATATGCCCCAACAGATGGAGAAATGCTCTGGCCGGGATCTGTTGACTGCAGGAGGCAAACTGGGCCTGTTTTATCAAGCATTCTGTTCTGTCCACTGGCAGGAAGGCTCTGCCCTGGGAAGAGTCCAAGAGTGCCCTGATATACTGGAAGCATTGGCACAGAGAGAGAGAGAGAGAGAGAGAGAGAGAGGGACAAGACATTGGCATATTGACTGTGATCCCCAAGGCCTGGAAAAGCTGAAAGGTGTATTCCAGGGTCTGCAGCTAAAGGTCCCTGGAAGGGCTGTATAGCAGCCAGTCATCCAGGTAAGGAAACACATAAAAGCACTGTATCCTCAGCGACGTAGTCACTACCACCCGGCATTTGGTGAAAACCTGAGGTGCCAAGAAAAGGCCAAAAGGGAAGGCCCTGAACCGAAAGAAAAAATTACTCACCATAGTAATGCTGTTTCTTTTAATGGAGTCTTGCTGTATTCAGACATAAAGCAATTAGCCCCAGCACTTGAACTGCCCCAGAGAGGAAAGAGTTAACTCTATGCAGAAGCATAGAACGTTGACCTCGAGCTCAGTTTTCAAACCTCTGCCTGTGGTACTTCCCAGTGTAACCGTCAGATTCTTATGAGCACACTAACTAACATACTATAGTATAGAAAATGTTCAACATATAGCCAAAGGCCAAAAAATTATTTTTGGGCCCAAAAGACTTAAGTCGAGAACCCAAGAAGGAAAAGTAGTGACAATATTTAAGTATAAAACACCAGAAAAAATAACAACATCCATCCCAGTCAAGAGGGAGGGTACAAGGTACACCCCTGAGGTGCAACACTGTACCTGCCAGTCCACTTCCCAAAAAACAGGTTCTAAGAGGGGAGGCAGGGGGGAGGTCTGAATATAGTCAGACTCCATTAGAAGAAACAACATTACTATGGTGAGTAATTTTTTTCTTCAAACAACATGAAGTCTTGCTGTATTCAGACATAATGCAGAATACCAAGCAGTTCCCTATGGAGGGGGGAATGCAGAACCTACTTTGGTAAGAGGCTCTGTAGTACTGCTGTGCCAAACCTAGCATCACTCCAAGCCTGGATGTCCAGTGAGTAATGCTTGGTAAAAGTATGTACTGTTTTCCAGGTGGCTGCTTTACAGATCTCTAACAATGTATCTCTGTCACGCAGCTAAAGAAGCCAGCAGCACTTAGTCGTAACGAGCCTCAAGCCTCAAGGTGTTCTAATCTAACTTGTCATAACAGAAGTGTATACAAGAAACAATCCACCTGGCAATACTTCTTTTAGTGGCAGGCTTATCTTTCTCCACTTTACCATGAGAAACAATTGAAGACAGTCATTTCTATGTGCCTTAGTATGCTCAATGTAGTAGCTAAGGGCCCTCTTAACATCCAGACTGTGTAACCTTCTTTCACCTGAAGAAGAATGATCAGTGAAAAACACAGGGAGAGATATAGACTGGTTCAGATGAAAATCCAATACCACTTTGGGCAAGAACCTCCTGTTGGTTCTTAGGACCACTTTGTCCCTATGAAAGGAGATGAAGTCAGGTTCAACTGACAGAGCCTATAACTCACTAATCCACCTGGCAGAAGTAACAGCTACCAGGAACACAGTTTTCCAGGTCAAGTACTTCAATTTGATGAAGCCAGAGGTTCAAAGGGTGGCTGCATAAGTTGAACAATGCAGACATTAAGATCCCAAGGTGGAGTGGGTTCCCTAAAGGGAGGGTTACTGTGAACCAGGCCCTTGAAAAACTTTCTGAAGACAGGATGAGATGCCAGGGAAGAGCCCTTCCCTGCTGAGAGAAATGCAGAGACAGCTGCTAGATGAACCTTCATAGCGGCAGGCCTAAGGCCTAGGCCATTCAGATGAACTAGATGGTCTAAGGTTGTGGAAATGCCTGCAGAATCAGGCAGGATGCCTTTGCTAGAGTACCAAATACTGAACCTTTTCCATTTTGAGTTGTAAGTTTTTCTAGTGGACGGCTTCTTGGAGACCTTCAGAATATCCAGAACTCCCTGAGAGAGATGTAGTGCTGCATATTCTAACTCTTCAAGAGCCAGGCCTTGAGATTGAGAGACTGGAGATCAGGGTACCAGATCCGCCCTGGGAGGAGGACAGGAGATTGTATGTCCTGGTCAGAGACAGAGGACGTGACACTGACAAGGACAGCAGTAGAGGGTACCACAGCTGTCTGGCCCAATCTGGAGCCACCAGTATCACTGTGCAGGGTTGAGTCCTGATCTTGATCAGAACTCTGAACAGCAGAGGGAAGGGAGGGAAGGCATACAGAAACCTGCCCTTCCAGTCCAAAATAAGAGAATCCTGGGGAACTATCCCCAGAACTGTAGGTCTGCAACAAAACAGAGGAAGTTGATGATTGTCCGGTGCTGCAGAGAGATCTATCTCTGGAGTGCCCCACCTGGAGAAGATGACCTTCAGGATGTGAGGATCCAGGGACCATTCGTGATGTCCCTGTGAAATTCTGCTCAAAGCATCTGCTAGTACGTTGTCCTTCCCTGGAAGGTGAACTGCTACCAGAGAAGTCTGAAGAGAACAGGCCAGAGACCACAGCTTCATGGCCCCTGGGCACAAAGCCGAGGACCAAGTCAATCAATCAATCAATCAATCAAATCTTTATTTATTCAGGCGATCATCATCATTGAGCAAGGCTCACTTACAAGATGGACCTGATAAGGTCATGGTTCGAGTTGGTGTACAGCAATTACATCACATACTTATGAGACAGTTATACATACAGAAACAAGAAAATGTTATTTATAACACAATAATCTACAGAGAATTCACATGTTAAAGCTTGGCAAGAGAAAGTTAAACTAACATCTACAATATGTACAATACATATATATCATAATGAGGGCTATGACAGTCACTCACATAATGAGTACAAGGATGGTGAAGGAATATTGGGTGCCATATATCGGTGTCTGGCTGGAAGGAATATGCCATATGTGATTGGAATATGGTTTTGTGGGATGACTATTCTATCTCTACGTAGTAACTGCATTTTTCTGTGAAGAAGGCTGTACAGTGCTGCTTGAAGGATGTAAATGGAATGATAATGGACAGTTTTAGGATTTTGTAGGGTGTTCCATGCTATGGCTAGAGAGTAGCTGATTGCTGCCCTCCCTATTTTGGTGTTGACTTTGGGCAATTTGAGCAGGATGATATTGTTGCTTCTTAGGGCATAGGAGCTGGGAGTGGTCAGGTTGAAGCAGTCCAGGATATAGCTTGGGAGTTTTTTGATAAAGCTCTGTAGATCCATAGAGCTGCATTTCTGCTCCTCCTGACATGAAGGGAAACCCATCCAACTGAATCATAGAGAACAATGGTGAGTAATATATGGTCGGTCTGTAATGAACCTTATTGCTCTATGGTATAAGGTATCCAACTTTTGAAGGTAGGGAGTGGAGCAGTGACTATAGAGGAAGTCTTCGTAGTCAATGACTGATAGAAAGATGGCCTGGACTAATCTCATCTTTGAATCTCTATTTAGGAAGGGTTTTAATCTGTAGAGGAGGCCAAGCCTTAGGCGAAGCTTTTTCAGCAGTTGTTCTAGATGCTGAGTAAAGTCAAGTGCCTCCCTGTTTGTTGATGTACCACAAATTTGGTGGTGTTGTCTGTCCTGACTTGGACCACCTTGCCCTTGACTGAATCCGAGAAGCTCTGCAGGGCTAAGAAAACTGCCCTGAGTTCCACGAGACTGATATGAAGGAGAGACTCTTGTGGAGATCAGACCCCTGGAGCTGTCAGGGCTCCCAGGTGGGCTCCCCACCCTAGGAGAGAAGCATCCGTAGTTAGAACTACTGATGGGACTTGAGGGAGAAATGGAACCCCTTGTCTGAGGATGTCCTGGTCCAGCCACCACTGGAGAGCTTGGACCAGAGTCTGAGTCACTGGGATCAGTTTGGTAAGTGAATTCTTCTTTTAAGACCAAAGAGACCTTAGATGAAACTGAATATCCCTAATCTGGAACCTTGCTCCCTGCACCACTGCCGTGGAAGCTGCCATGTGGCCTAGGAGCTGAAGGAACTATCTTGCTTTGTGGGAGACCTGAGGTCGAAAGGAGGAAGCGAGATCCACTACGGCCTTCACCCCTGCCAGGGGAAGGAAGGCTTTTGCTTGTACAGTGCCCAACTCTATGCCTATAAAGGTGAGAAGTTGAACTGGTTCGAGGACAGACTTTGGAAGAGTGAGAAGAAACCCCAAGGAGCTGAGTAGGTCCTGGGTAGTTTGAAGAGCTGACTTGACCTGTAAAGGTGACTGACCCACTAACAGCCAGTCGTTCAGATACGGGAAGATGGTGATACCCTGTCTTCTGAGGTAAGCCACCACTACTGCAAGGCACTTTGTGAACACCCTTGGAGCTGATGTTAGGCCAAATGGCATAGCTCTGAATTGGTAATGGCTTGAAGGCAACTCAAACCTGAAGTACTTTTTGTGGGAGCACCTGATA
Organism: Neoceratodus forsteri; assembly: GCA_016271365.2. NCBI lineage: Eukaryota > Metazoa > Chordata > Ceratodontiformes > Ceratodontidae > Neoceratodus > Neoceratodus forsteri. The sequence continues at coordinate 702,958,957 of CM028135.1, read as the reverse complement.
GGAATATGAAAGTAGGCATCCTTGAGGTCCAGAGATGCTAGCCAATCCCCTGGCCTTAGAGAGGGAAGGATTATTCCCAGAGTTACCATTTTGAATTTGGGCTTTAAAATGTGTTTGTTCAAATACCTTAGGTCTAGGATGGGTCACCACTCCCCTGTTTTCTTTGGGGTAAGGAAATACCTGGAGTACAGTCCTTTTCCCCTGCGCTGAGTAGGAACCTTCTCCATAGCTCTGAGAGCTAGAAGAGAGAAAACCTCTGCCTCTAGGGCAATGGTTTCTGAGAGTGATGCAGGTGGAAAAGACTTGGCCCTCTTTGGAAATTTTTTGAAGCTGAGGGCCAGTCCCTGGCTTACTACTTCCAGGACCCACTTGTCTGAGGTCACAGACTTCCAGGCCTGGAAGTAGTAAGCTAGCCTGCCTTCTACTGGAAATGGGGAGTCGACCCAGGCTGACACACCAGGGTGTCTGCTTGGCAGGAGCCTTAGACTGAGAGGAGGAGGAAGCAGCTCTGCTCATCCCCCTCTTGCCCCCCCCCTCTGAAGAACCCCCTCTGTGGGAAGGGAGAGGAGGCCTGGGCTTGGTAAAAAGGCCTTTGAAAGGGCCTGCTCCTGCCCCTGCCCCTAGACTGCTGCTTGTGTGGAGCGACTTGCCTTTCTTTGGCCTGTGCACTCCTGTACGTGGTCCTGTATTCCTCCATTTTCTTCATGTAAGTCTCTGTCTGCTCCTCAAACAGAGAGTTACCTACTACAGGAAAATCCATAGCCTTAGTCTGGGTATCCTGTGAAAGGCTAGTACATCTGAGCAAAGCATGTCTTCTGAGAGACACAGCTGTAGCCATGACTCTAGATGCCACATCACTGGAGTCCACAGCAGCATGAAATTGCATTTTGGATGCCTCAATTCCATCAGCAGCCACCTCCTCCAGCTCCTTGGCTAGCTGGGGAGAGGGCCTGTTTAGCCAGTTCCAGAACCGTATCCCATCTGGTTCTGGTACCTGGCTGTGTAGGCCATATAAAGTAGCCTGCCTGAGTTCCAAAGAGGATGCCAAATACTGTTTTTGGCCATGACATCCACTTTCCTGGAGTCCTTATCCAGGGTGTGTGAAGCCAAAGGAATGTTAGCCCTGTCACAGGCTGCATCCTGCACTACCCGAACATGGCTGCAATGACTATAAAGGAACTCCGCAGCTGAGCCTGATAACAAACACCTCCTGTCCATTCTCTTGTCCACGGAGGTACTGAATTAGAGGTTTGCAAAATTTAGTGTGTCTGCTTCCCCAAGGATTTATGAAGAGGGACAGACAGTCTTTTAGCCTCTGGGATGTCCATCATTTCCACAAAATCAGGCTCTTCATCCTACTTTGTAGCTTCAACCAAAGGAAGCTGCAGGGTTTCTGCCACCTTTTTGTAGAACAAAAAATGTGAAGGGGACTCAGAGAGCCTGGGAGGAGAGACACCTGAGGGCCTGTCTGGGGAGATGTCTGGTTCAATGGGCACATCCAGAACCCGCCCCCCCCCCGGTCAGCGTCATCATCATCATCAGGATAGTCTTCGTCTCCTTCCCACTCCTCATAATAAGTGTCTGGATCATAATACGGAGGAGATGGATCCGACTGAACCGACCGCCTAACCGCCAGTACCGGTTCAAGGCGGAACGGTCTAGCGACTGAACAATAATGTCGCTTTGGCTATTTAGTCCCATGATGCGTAGAGTGCAATACGGATCTGAACCTGCAAACTTACGCTTCTTTTCTGATGGAACCGACCCCTCAGGGTTGGCTCTCATTTTGCCCGAGGAGGTGTCGCCTAGGTCAGTAGGCACCTCCTCAGGTTCGACCGCAACCGAACCGGGCTGGCCATCCGGATCTACGGACTTCTCAGCCTCCCTTTCCTTCAGCCTACTCAGTCTTTTGTCTAGAGTGGATTTAGGAAAGTTTTTACAGATTTGGCAGTCTGACTTGAGGTGGTCAAACCCCAGACAATAAACACAGATGAGGTGGGGGTCAGCCTTGGCAAAGGCCTCCCCACACTCAGTACAGAGCTGAAACCCAGTGGGACCGGTTTTCTTCTTGGGTTTCTCAGACATGGTCAACCTAACAAATTACGCTATTGCAGCTTTCAAGCCAGGCCATACAATAACCGATCGGTTACAAACCGTGTCATGGGCTTTTTAAAAGAACCGCCAAAAAAATCCAGTTCTTTTGAAACCGACTGGTACCAGAATACCACTCTAATCCCAGAAATAAAATTAAACAGAATAGGTCAGTTCCAAACCGGACCGACTGGAAAGAAACCGAAGAAAAGAACAATTTGCAACTTTTCACAGAAATAAAACACAGTCACTACCTATCTACACACTACCCGTACTGTAAACAGAGGCTGGAAATCCGAAAGTAACAAAAAATTATATGGTTTAAACCGAACGCTTTACTTTTACCGAACCAAGCAGAGGAAATCTCCAGAGCGACTTCATTTTTAGGTGGAGTAAACAATCTGACGGTTACACTGGGAAGTACCACAGACAGAGGTTTGAAAACCGAGCTCGAGCTCAACGTTCTACGCTTCTGCATAGAGTTAACTCTTTCCTCTCCAGGGCAGTTCAAGTGCTTTATGACTGAATACAGCAAGACCTCATGTTGTTTGAAGTGGTCCTTCTGGAAGCAGAAATGGAAGAAGTGGTTGTGCACCGGGAAAACCTGGATATGGAGATAGGCATTCTGTATGTCCAGGGAGCAGAGCCAGTCCCCCGATGAAGGAGTGGTAGCAACCCCTGGAGAATGACCATCCTGAAGTGCTTGTACTCTATATACAGGTTCAGGTGGCTGAGTTCCAGGATCGGCCTAAGATCCCGTTTTCTTGGGAATGAGGAAGAAGTGGGAATAGAAGCCCCTTCCCCTCTGAGCCAGGGGGACGGGCTCTATGGCTTTTTTTTGTGCAGGAGAGTCTGAATCTCTTCCCGGATGAGAGAGATGTAGGTTTAGAGGGTAGCGGGAGTGCCAGGGAGAGTTTTTCGGAGGAGGTTCCAGAAATTCTAGGGCATGACCATGCTCGATAAGCTGTAACACCCACTAGTTTGAGGTCACTGCTCACCACCCGTTGAGGTAAAGGGAGATCCACCCCCGATCATGCACTTGCTGTCTCTGCTGGAGGGGGTTGGGCAAGAAGTCAGGCGGTGGACCCAGGGTGGGAAGAACAGCTGTGGGTGCTCTAGGGGCCCTAGGGGTAGCGCTCCAGCTGGGGGGTGTCTTGCACTTGAAGGGCCTTTTCCCTGTTGACCACTGAAGGACTGGCGAGAGGACCAATGAAAGTACTGATGTTGGGTGACATAAGGCTGAGATCGGTAGAGGAACTGGACCAATTTAAGAGCTTTGCCCAATTGCGGGGGGGGGGGTGATACATAGATACATAGACAGTGTCGGCAGATAAGGGCCTATGGCCCACCCAGTCTGCCAATTTGAGCTTGTAAGTTCAGTTTGATTTCCTAGAAGTCTGTTGCACCTTACCCCTGACCTCCAGAATTCCTTTATGTCTATCCCATGCATTCTTAAATCCTGTGATTGTTTCACCCCCACCACTTCCTCTGGCAGGGTGTTCCACTTGTCCACCACCCGCTTCTGTGAAGAAATTCTTTCTCATGTTTCCTCTGAATGGTCCTCCCTCCAACTTCATCCCATGCCCTCTAGTCCTGGAACATCGTTTTCGCTTAAAAATAGTGTTTTCCTGCACCCTGTTCCTCCCTGTAAGATACTTGTATGTCTCTATCATATCCTCTCTCTCCCTCCTCTCCTCCAGGGAGTACATGTTCAGTTCCTTCAACCTGTCTTCATAGAACTTGTGATGCAATCCATGCACCATCTTTGTTGCCCTCCTCTGAACCTTCTCTACCCTGTCTATGTCCTCACGTAGGTATGGTCTCCAGAACTGTACACTGTACTCCAGGTGGGGCCTCACTAGTGTCTTGTATAGGAATTATGACTTCCTTTCCTGCTGGTGATGCCCCTGCCTATACATCCCAGCATCCTATTTGCTTTACCTGCTGCCTTGTCACACTGTTTCCTACCTTGAGGTCATCAGAGATGATAACCCTAAGATCCCTTTCCTGCTTGGTGCATGCTATATCCTCACCCCCACCTGATATATATTGTGCCAGGGTTTTGTACCCCTATATGCATTATCTTGCACTTCTTTGCATTGAATTTCAACTGCCAAACCCTGACCATTCTTCAAGTTTCTGCAGGTTGCTTCTCATTCTGTCTACACCCTCTGGTGTGTCTACTCTGTTACAGAGCTTTGTGTCATCAGCGAACAGTGAAATTCTGCCTTCTAGGTCCTGCGCCATGTCACTGATGAAGATGTTGAATAGGACCGTCCCAGCACTGATCCCTGTGGTACCCCACTGGTCACTCTTCCCTCTGTGGAGTGACAGCCATTTACCACCACCCTCTGTGTCCTGCCACCCAGCCAGTTACCTACCCACCACACTACTGTCCTGCCCACACCCATATTCCCCAGTTTGTGTAATAGTCTTCTATGTGGCACAGTGTCAAAGGCTTTGCTGAAGTCCAGATAGGCCATGTCCACTGCCCTCCCTGATCCACCTCCCTAGTCACCCAGTCAAAAATTCAACGAGGTTGGTCTGACGATGCCTCCCCTGGTGAAACCATGCTGCCTTGGGTCCTGTAGTCCATTGACAACCAGATGTTCCACCAATCTCTCCTTCAGTAGTGCTTCCATGATCTTCCCCACTACTGAGGTGGAGGCTGACTGGTCTGTAGTTCCCTGCTTCCTCTTTGTTCCCACTTTTGTATAAGGGGACTACATCTGCTGTCCTCCAGTCTTTGGGTACCTCCCTGTTTCCAGTGATCGGCTAAACAGGATAGCCAGAGGTTCAGCCACCACCTCTCCTTAGTTCTTAAGGACCCTGGGGTGCACCCCATCTGGCCCCATTGCTTTATCAACTCTTATTACTTCCAGTTCCTTCGGGACCCTTTCTCGGTAAAGGACTTGTGTCCATTTCTGCACCATTCTCACCCCTTGTACTCCTTCAGACCCATTACCCTCCTCTTCCTCAGTAAAGACTGAGCAGAAATACCTGTTCAGTATGTCAGCTTTACTGTTGTCATCCTCACGCCGCCCCCATCCTCCCCTTCAGTCTCACTATCCTCCCTTTGTCTTTCTTTTTCACTTATGTACCTGTAAAGGTTTTGTCCCTCTACCGACTGATTGCAATGTGTTTCTTCTGTCTGAGCTTTGGCTTCCCTTACTGACCTCCCTGCCTCCCTTTGCTTCTCCTGGTACTTCTCCCTATCCCCTTCTGCCTGTGTCTTTTGTATTGCCTGAATGCAATCTTTTTGGCTTTCACTTTCTTTGCTACCTCTTTGAAAACCATAATGGTCTCCTCTTCCTTTCCTCTTGCTAACCTGCTTAATACATAATTCTGTTGTTCTTGTAATCCCCATTTTAAATACTGCTCACTGTTCCTCAACCCTGATTCCTGTCCCATTCCCTTAATACCTCTTTCAAGTATCTCCCATTTTCACAAAGTCTGCCCCTAAAATCCAGGATACGTGTTTTGTGTGGTTTTGGTTCCGCTCTTTCTGTGATTTCAAACCACAATGACTGGTGGTCACTGTTCCCAGGTGCTCCCCACTGTTACCCCCATCACACTGTCCCTGTTTGTGAGCACAAGGTCCAGTATTGCCTTCTGCCGAGTTGGTTCCATGACCAGTTGCTTGAGGAAGGCACCCTGAAGAAGTCCAGGATAAATCTGCTCCTAGTTGATGCTGCTGCTGGGATGCTCCAGTCCACGTCTGGAATACTGAAGTCTCCAACCAGTACTACCTTACCCTTGTCTGCCATCCTTTGGATGGCTAGCATCAGCTCCTATCTTCTTCCTCCTGGGCTGGTGGTCTATAGACCACACCTGTGCGGATGGCTGTCCCCATTTTCCTTTCCAGCTTAACCCACAGTATCTCTCCCCATATTGTTCCTCCTGGATCTCTGTGGCCCTTATGTCATTTTTCACATAGAGTGCCACCTCCCTTCCTTCCTGCTCTGTCTCTTCTGAATATGTTGTAGCCAGGTATGGCCATCTCCAGTCATGGTTATCATTACACCAGGTTTCAGTGATGGCCACAATGTCCAGGTCTGACTGCACCATGACAGCCTCCAGATCTTCCATCTTGTTGCTAAGGCTCCTGGCATTTGCACACATGGCTTTCCATGATTTGACCTCCTAGACTGTCTCACTGTTCTACTCCAGCCCCTTCCTTGGTTGTCATTTATCCCTGGTTCTCCTTGCTGTCTGCCCGTCTGCTGAATTTTGCCCTTTTCTGCTTATCCACCTTTTGGGCACTAATCTCCATCTTTTGCACACTGCTTTGCAGATAGCCACTCCTCTGGTTCACTGGTTCCACTGCTAGCTGTGGGAGGTGAGTAAGTAGGTACCCTCATTGCTGGCCTGCCACCCTTTGCTGGTTTAAATGCTTGTCAATGTAGCATTTAAACTTATCATTGAGTGCTTGATTCCCTCCAGGATGGATGCAGGCCGTCAGGCTTGAACAACCTCCATCCCTCCAGGTGGGTCCCCAGTCACCAATGAATCAAACCCTTCCTCACAGCACCAGTTCTTCAACCATGAGTTAAAGTTCCTGGTGCATGCCTCTATGCTCTCCTTGCCTCTCACAGGTAGTACTTCTGAGAAAGTGACAGAAGTAGCTACTTGCTTGAGACCCTCCCCAGTTTCCTAAACTCTTCCTGAACTTCCTTTGGCTCCCCATTTGCCAGGTCATTAGTACCTAGGTGGATAATGACATCAGCTCACCTCCCGTCTTGCCTTCCCAGTGATCCCCATGATCTTCCTTCCATCCCTCCATGCCGTGGCACCTGGTAGGCACCTCACCTCCTGTCCTCCCCTCCTGTGTTCCTAGCTGGATCCCTCTTATGATGGAGTCCCCACCAGGATTCGCTTCCTCCTCCTCTGGGGTCCACTGCTTTCCCGCTGGGGTCACTCATGGCTAACCTCCACATCCTTTCCTTCCACTTCTCTGGGTACCTGTATTTGGTTGTCCTCGTTTGCCAGCGTGGCATATGAGTTCTTGGGTGGAATAGGATCTGGGATGTGCCTCTGCCTGACTGCTGTAACCCTCCCTGAGCCCACTGTCATCCAAGTGCTCCTCGTTCTAGGCATCCTTTGAGGCAGTTGCATTGGACTGGGTGGTCTCTGGATAGGGGTGATGGTACTCCTGATCCAGTGTACTTCCACTCTGAGTCTGGCTACCTCATCCCGCAGTCCAGATAGATGCATGCAGATAGGGCAGCACCTCAGTGTCCAGAAGGTCTGCCTGAATATGGCTGCCCCACAGCCACTGCATTGCACCACTCCCACATTATACTGCAATTCCACCACTTGTCTGCTACTGAAGCTCTCCTAGTTCCCCTTTTATTAATTCTGTCGTCCTAAAAATCCTGCCACTGTTCCCCTATAATATTTGAAAATACATACACTTCTATCTAAGCTCTTTATCCTTACAATCAAAAGGTAACTACAGTCACAATAATCTACCTTCTACTAATACAGATTCTATCACAGAATCAGAACACAATGCAAAAACATCTGTTACTTAGCAACAACAAACAGGTGACAACATACCAAGCTGATGTAGCTTTTTTTAAAATAGAAAAGAAAAATGTAATGATAATATCTGGGCATCTCACCCAAACAGGAAGGAACTCCTAAAAAGGGCATCCAAGATCCTGGCTTGAACATTAGGCACAAGGCCAGACACCCTAAGCCACGAATTATGGCAAAGACAGAGCCCTGCCACCGCCCCACGCCTGGAGGCATCAACAGTGTCATATGCAGCCCTCAGAACATGGGTGCCCACATCTGACCCTGATTTCAGGAGTTGGGCCAACTGTGTTTTGGTACAGTCCTCAGGGAGGGTTTGAACCAGATCCCTCACCTGATCTCAGAGGGCATTCTGATACTGCACCATACGGGCCAAATAGTTACCCGCCTGAATGGATAGTGTGGCAGAGGCATACATCTGCTTGCCCCACTGGTCTAGTTGCCTAGACTCATTGTCAGGGGTCTGGGTGCTGAGATGTTTGGGCCTCTTCGTATCATCATATGCTGCGTTAATGACTATGGAATCTGCCATGGGGTGCTAACCAAGGAAGGGCTCGTCCACTGGCGCATGATAAAGGCAGTGTGCCTTCTTGGGTAAGGCCAGGGTGGAAGAAGTGAGGTTCCACACCAGCTTAGTAACGTTTTCATAAGAGTCAATTAAGGGAGGGACCACCAAAGGGAGGTTCATAGCCAGGTGATGGCGCTCCAGGTCAAGCTCCTCTGTTTCCCATCCCATGAGGGACTGGATAGGACGCATGACGTCAAGGAAAGTGTGGTCATCAGGAGGGGCTTTTTGGGGCCTCCCTGGCTTGATACTGACCTTCAGAGGAGCCTCTGGAGCCCTCTGATGACTCTGAAGAAGAGGAAGAGAAGTCATCTCCAGACTTATCACTGCCAGGGACTGGTGTCTGATGGCAGCGGCCATCCACACGCTGGACGGAGCCCCTCAGTGCGTCCCGTAGAAGACCCAGTTGTACGTGGGTCGCTAGGTCCTGCCCAATCTATGTCCTGAAGAGGGGGTCCAGGAGAGGACAAGGGGGAGAAAGCCTTCTGGTTGTGTCCTTATTTTGCATGAAGGACCACCAAGCATTGAACAGGATATTATAATCCACCGGTAGGGATAGATTATAAGGAGAATAAGGATACTGACATGGGGGGATACAGATATGTCGGTGGAGGAGCTGGCACAGGGTACCCTGGCTTAGATCCACCGACTGTGGGTCCCGAGCAGGATCAGCCAACTTCGGCTGTGGCGCAGGCTGAGGCTGCAGCGATGATAGCTGAGGGGTCGTCAGTTGAGGCGTCGGTAGGGCCAGCACTGGCCTAAAGAGTGAAGGCTGGCATCAGTCCAGAGAAGTAGCCAACACTGGCCCCAATGGTGAGGGTGGCGCCTGTGGGGGAGAAGTCCCTCAAGGCAGGGGCAGAGGCATCACCTACTTGGAAGAGGAAGTGAGCGCTTGCTCCAGGCAATGCCTGGAAGGGCTGCTGCTGGCCCCAGAGTCAGGGACCAATGAAGGCAACACCTTGGTGGGAGGGGGGGTGATGCGCGAAGACCCATCGCCAGAGGTTCCAACCCTGGCCAAGCTGCCTGGCTGAGGACTAGTGGGTGCTAAGGGCCTGAGCATCACGGGTTGGGAGGCAGGGGATGAAATCCACTGCTCCAAAGAGCCGCCAACCGAAATGGAAATGAAGACAGGCAGCTGTATCACTGGCAGCCCAGAGGCAGCGAGGATAGATGAGGAAGGAGGGTCAGCCCGCTGGGAGGAAGACCTGGAGGTGGTGGCCAGTCTGTGCGGTAATCGCGAGCGAGAGGCTGATCGAAGACAGTCCCAGTACTTGTCCTGATGCTTTTGCTTCCCACTCAATTTCTTCTCCTTCTGGGAAGAAGAAGAAGATGCCCTGGAAAACTGAGCTGGGGAAGTAGAAGAACTTTTGGCCTGAAGCTCCTTCTACATCACGGCCAACTTCTGCCTGAGCAGGTAGCTCTCTAAGGTCTTCAAGCAGTGTCTCCATGTGGCCTGGTGGAAGTCCTGGAAGTGCTGGCCAGCCACGGTGTCGTGGTTGGGCCTAAGCAGAGCAAGCAGAAAGAGTGACCATCTTTGGTGGGTATTTGCTTGCCGCAGGCACACTTCATTAGCTGGTTGGAAGACGAGGCTGGAGAAGAAAACAAACATGAAGGAAAAAACACCGAAAATTCGATGTTAAGACTACTGAAAAAGCCCGTGTAAAACACGAGAAAATGGTGGTCGACTGTAGCAGGTGTCCGTGAAGTTCTGAAGTGCGTGGGTCGATGGCAGGAATAGAACTGGAGTTGGTCTGGGGGACCACTCCCTTTATAGGATAGGCAGACGTCAGCATGCTGATGTTGATGGGGCGGTCCCCCTATGATAGACTGCTAGACATTTTCCGTGGGGTCCTGGTGCCTGGCAGCTTCAATACTATTGATGCTGCCTGCTGCAAGAATCCCCTCAAAGTAAGATTAACGCTTTCCAAGAAAGAAAGCGCAGCTTGCAAATCGCAGCTAGCTCAAAAGGAGACAGGGTCAACTTCTCCAAAACAAAATTTAAATCCTAAGCCAGGACAGGAGAATGGACTGGAGGTTTCAGATGCAGGATGTCCTTAAGAAAGGTACAGGAAGGTTCCATGTGATGATAGCGATCAAAGAAAAAATTACTCACCTTAGTAATGTTGTTTCTTCTAATGGAGTCTTGCTATATTATAGACATTAGCAGTTTGTTCCAGCTCTAGAACTGCCCCGGAGTGCAATGGTTAAAACCATTCCAAAATAGAATTTTGGCACGAGAGCAGCTCTATCTGTGTCATTTCAAACTTGAACTGTCAGATATTTACGAGCCAAACTCACTAAGGTCTGTGTGGAAGCTGTAACCTACACTAGCCAAATGGCTACCTAAATAATACAACCATTGATGGTCCCAACACCCAAGACTCAAGTCAGGGGACCAGAAATACTAACACCATTCTAATAATATGAAAATGGAACATAAGTATAATAAAACACACACACATACACATACACATCCCCAAAGTCCCAAAGGGACAAAATGCTAACAGGACATAAGTAGTGCCCACTAAGTTGCCCCACCCACCAAGTAGAGGTTCTGAGGGGGCAGGTTGGGGGAGGTCTATAATAGCAAGACTCCATTAGAAGAAACAACATTACTAAGGTGAGTAATTTTTTCTTCAAACAACATGAAGTCTTGCTATATTATAACTTTAGCAGAATACACAGCAGTACCTCCATGGAGGAGGGGCAGAACCTACTTAGGGAATAGGCTCTGAAGAACAGCTGTGCCAAACCGAGCATCTCTCCTGGCCTGGACATCCAGGGAGTAATGCTTGGTAAAAGTGTGTACCGTTTTCCAAGTAGCAGCCTGGCAAATCTCTAATAAAGGGATATCTCTGGCAGCAGCTAGAGACGCAGCTGTACCCCTGGTAGAATGAGCCCTCAAACCGGGGTGGGGGGCTCTGCACACTTTCTGATAACAAAATTGGATACAAGAGACAATCCACCTGGCTATTGATCTCTTAGTGGCAGGTTTGCCTTTCCCAACTTCACCATAGGTAAGGAAAAGTTGGAGGGATTCGAACCTGTGACCTTTGGTACGCTCTATATAATAACTAAGAGCTCTCTTAACATCCAGGCTGTGCAACCTCCTCTCACCCGAAGAGGAGTGATCAGTGAAAAATACTGGAAGGGAGATAGATTGATTAAGATGGAAATCTGAAACCACCTTAGGCAAAAACTTCCTATTAATCCTAAGGACTACCTTATCCCTGTGGAAAGAAATAAAGCCAGTCTCCACTGACAAGGCTTGCACCATCTTATGCGTCTGGCAGAAGTGATAGCCACTAGAAAACAGTTTTCCAAGTTAGGTACTTAAGCTGTGCAGAAGACAGAGGTTCAAAGGGGTTGCATTAACTGGGCAATGCAAACATTAAGGTCCCAAGCAGGGCGGTTCCAAAGGAGGATTAGTATGGAGTAATCCCTTAAAAACTTGGAAAACACAGGATGAGAGGAAAGAGGGATGACTTTCCTGCTGACACAAAAGCGGACACAGCTGCCAAATGAACTCTCAGGGTAGCTGGTCTGAGACCCAAGGAATTAAGATGTACCATGTAATCTAACAAAATGGGCAATTCAGCAGATTCTGGGAAATATTTTTCCAGCACACCAAATGGAAAACCTTTTCCATTTAGAACTATAAGTAGCCCTAGTGGAAGGCTTTCTGGAAGCCTTTAGGATCTCAAGAACACCCTGAGAGAGGTGTAAATCAGCAAGCTCCTAACTCCTCAAGAGCCAGGCCTTGAGGTTGAGGGATTGAGGTCTGGATACCAAACCCTTCCCTGGGCGCAAGTCAACAGACTGTGATTCCTGGGGAGGCACAGGGGAAGATGGACTGTCAGAGACAAAAGGAGTGGGTACCAGGGCTTCCTGGCCCAATCCGGGGCAATCAGAATCACCCTGCAAGGCTGAGATCTGATTTTGACTAGTACTCTGAATAGGAGAGGAAAGTGGGGAAAGCATAGAGGAACTTTCCCTCCCAATCCAGAAGAAGGGCATCCAGGGGAACTGAGCCCAGCACTGGAGGCCTGAAACAGAACAGAGGAAGTTTGTGATTGTCTGGGGCTGCAAAAAGATCTATCTGAGGGATGCCCCACCTGGCAAAAACTATCCCCAGCACTTGAGGATCCAGGGACCATTCGTGATGGCCCTGGGAAATCCTGCTGAGGGCATCCGCTAGGACACTGTCCTTCCCTGGAAGATGAACTGCTATGAGGAAGTGTTCAGGAATAGGCCAGAGACCACAACTTCATTGCCTCGGTGCACAAGGCCGAGGACCGAGTGCCCCCTGTTTGTTGATGTACCACATTGTTGTGGTGTTGTCTGTTCTGACTTGTATCACCTTGTCATGGACAGATGCAGAAAACGAAGAGCTAAAAGGACAGCTCTGAGTTCCAGCAAATTGATGTGGAGCAGAGATTCCTGGGGACCAAACTCCCTGAGTGGAAAGGTCGCCCATGTGGCTCCCCAACCCAGAAGGAAGCATCTGTAGTGAGAGTCAAGTCGTGAGAAGGGAATGAAGGGACCCCGCTCTTAAATTGCTCTGATCCTTCCACCACTGGAGAGCTAGGATCAAGGTTCAGTCACTGGGACCAACTTGGAAGAGGTCTCTTCTCTGAGACCAAAAGGTTTTCAAGTGAAACTGAATGTCTCTCATCTGAAATCTGGCTCCCTGCACAACAGCTGTGGATGCAGCCATGTGTCCCAGGAGCTGCAGAAAGTGTCTTGCTGGTCGAAAGACCTGCAGAGTGAAGGAAGAGGCCAGAGCCACTAAATTCCTTACCCTTTCTGGGGGAAGAAAGGCTCTGGCTAGCTTTGTGTCCAATTCTGCCCCTATAAAGGTGAGTACCTGGACTGGTTCCAGAACCGACTTTGGTAGGTTTAGCAGAAAACCCAGGGAGGTGAGAAGCTGCTGGGTGACCTGCAGGTGAGATTTACCTGTTCTGGGGACTGGCCTACAATGAGCCAGTCGTCTAGATAGGAAAAACAGCAATCCTCTGCCTCCTTAAGTGGGCCACTGCCACTGCTAGACACTTTGTGAATACCCTTGGAGCAGAGGTAAGGCCGAAGGGCATTGATCTGAACTGGTAATGACCTGAGGGCAGTTCGAATCTGAGGTACTTTCGATGGGATCTTCTGATTAGGACATGGAAATAGGCATCCTTGAGGTCCAAGGAGGCTAGCCAGTCCCCTGGCCTTAGGGAAGGTAAAATCATTGCCAGAGTTACCATTCTGAACTTTATCTGGAATACAGACCCCTGCCCTGATGCAGGGGAGGAACCCTTTCTACTGCTCTGAGAGCTAACAGGGATGAGACCTCTGTTTCCAGAGCGAGGGTCTCTGAAGCACTTGCAGGTAGAAAAAGTCTGCTTCTCAACTTGAGAAACTTTTTGAAGCTGAGAACCAGACCCTGGCTTACTACTTCCAGAACCCACTTGTCTGAGGTTAAAGAAGCCCAATTCTGACTGAAGTAAGCCAGCCTGCCCCCACTAGTAGAGGAGAATCAGCCCTGGGCACCCCCTCAGTGCCTGTTTCCCTGAGCTTTAGGCTGGGGGTGGGAGCAGGTCTGCCCACCCTCGTCTGCCCCTGCCTCTGAAGAAGCCCCTCTGAGCATAGGCAGAGGAGGCCTGAGTCGGGTAGAAAGGCCTGTGAAAGGCCTACCCTACCCCTGGGGCATGCCTTTGAGAGTGGCTTGCCGCTCCTTAGCCTGGGCACTCTTGTAAGTAGTCCTATATTCATCCATCTTCTTCATGTAATTCTCTGTCTGCTCTCCAAACAGAAATTTCCACCACAGGAAAATCCATAGCCTTAGTCTGGGTATCCTGTGACAAACTAGTACACCTGAGCCAGGCCAACCTACTGAAAAGCTACAGATGTGGCCATGACCCTAGAGGAAACATCATTAACATCCACAGCAGCATGAAACTGAACCTTAGAGGCTTCAATGCCATCAGCAGCCACCTGTTCTAGTTCACTAGCCAGCTGGCCATGGGCCTGCTTTGGCCAATTGCATAACAGTATCCCATCTAGATTTCTGATACCTAGCTACATAAGCCATATAATTTGCTTGCCTGAGTCCCAGAGAGGCTGCCATATACTGTTTTTCTGCCATGGCATCAATCTTCCTGGAATCCTTGTCAGGAGGATGTGAAGCCAAGGAATATTAGTTTTATCACAGGCAGCAGCCTGAACTACTCAACATGACTGCATTGCTGAGAAAGGAATTCTATATCAGGGCCTGACAATGTATACCTTCTGTCCATCTTTTTATCTACAGGAGGCACAGAATTAGGAGCTTTTAAAATTTTAATTGTTTGTTTCCTAAAAGACTTATGTAAAGGAATAGACAATCTCCTAGACTCTGGAATATCCATCATTTCTACAAAATCAGGCTCCTCTTGCTCATCTACAGCCTCTTCTAAAGGAAGCTGGAGGGTTTCAGCAACTTTTTTATAAAACATAAAATGAGATGGGGACTCAGACAGCATAGGGGGAGATTCTAAAGGTCTGTCTGGGAGATGTCCGTTCAATGGCCACACCCAGACCTTCCCAGCCACATTCATACTGTTCATAATCCTCCTCCCCTCCTCTGGTTCATAAAATTCCTCAATATCATAATCCTGAACCACTGGGAACGGACGAACCGACCTTTTACCAGATAGTGGTGGTTCGGACGGACCCTGAGACAGTGACTGGACAATTTGTATGGCTTTTGCTATCTCTGCAGCAGTTGGAGAAGGAATTTTGGACTCCAGACCTGCTGATTTTCTTGTTTTCTTTACTGGAATTGGTTCCTCAGAACCAGGTTTTCTTTGGCCCGAGGAAGTCTGGCCCTGGTCAGAGGGCACTCCCTCTGGTTCAGTTGGCACCGAACGGGCTGGCCATCCGGGTCAGCGGACTTTTTGACCTCTCATTCCCTGAGCCTGCCCAATCTTTTTTCCAGAGTGGCTGCAGGGAAATTCTTACATACCTGGCAGTCTGACTGGAGGTGGTCAAACCCCAGACAATAAACACATGTGGTGTGTGGGTTAGCCTTGGCAAAGACTTCCCCACAAACATCACAGTGTTGAAACCCAGTGGGCCCGGTTTTTCTTTTGGGTTTCTCAGACATAATGCCAGCCTAACCAAAAACTTGCCCTTTTAACGGCAGTGCCAGGCAAGACACCCTTATCGGTTCCTAACCGTGTCACGGGTATTGGAAAAAAACATAATAAATCCGTTTTTTTTAGAACCGATAAGAACCGGGAACCGCACTCTAAAATAGTAACTTTTAGTTTTAAATGAGTTTTAAACCCACTGATCGGTTCAAAACCGAACCGATAACTTACAAGTTCCACACAGACAAAACCTTCATTTACTTACGGTTACCACAGATAGAGCTTGAACCGAACGGTTTTGCGGTTAAAATAAAACTATTCTCGGTTAAATCCAACCGAGAAAACACTTTTTAAACCGAGAAATGAACCGAGCAGAAGGAGAAATCTCCGAGCGACTGTTCACTGAGGCGGAGTAAAGAATCTGACGGTTCAAGTTTGAAATGACACAGATAGAGTTGCTCTCGTGTTGTAAAATTCTATTTTTGGAATGGTTTAACCATTGCACCGGGCAGTTCTAGAGCTGGAACAAACTGCTAATGTCTATAATATAACAAGACTTCATGTTGTTTGAAAAACAGCGATCGTTATCAACGCGAATGTATATACGCCGAAAAGATTTTCGATGATACATTCTCCAGCAAACGAACTTCCGTGCATTAAAGTGTTTTCATGGGGGCTGCACCTCCCTGCATCCCCACCTCCCCGCAGTGGTTTCACGCCCACCCCCTTACCAAGGATTCTCAACCCAGGGGTGCAACATGAGGAGGGGCTAACTAAAATAAAAAATAAACACACAGCCGCACAGCGCAAACTACTACCCCAGTAAGTCCTGAATGCAGCGCCTACTGCACTGTAGCCTGCCCCCCTCACCACCACACCACAGGGCTTGCTCGGTTGCAGCAGGCTCAGCTATCCTCCTTAATCCTCCCTCCTAACCCTCCAGTACAGCTCCCCATCCCTCTGTATGCTATTCCTTCACTACCCTTGCAGGGTAGAGGATCATGATAGCGCTATAAATGAGTCGCTGTTTCTACAGTCGCTCATTTATAAGCACTATCATCACAGGCTACTGTGCAGGAAACATCCAATTGAGCCATGGTGCAGCCGCCTACAGGCTCATAAAAGGCCAAGACCGCAGAAAGGTGCACCTTGAGGGAGGAGTACGGGAGGCCTTAATCTGACCGGGATATCAGGTAATCCAGAATCTAGCTCACTGTACAAGTGAAAGGGTCCAGGTGATGCCTGGCAGCCCATATGGCAAACCTCTTCCACTTCTTGGCATATGTGGCTCAAGTGAAGGACTTCTGAATGGCCACAAGGACACCCGTCACCCTCTGGGATACACCAGAACAGGCAATGACTATGTCCTCAGGAGCCAGGCATGCAGACAAAGGGACTTGAGGTTGGAATGGACCAGGGTCCCTTGAGCCTATGTCAACAGAGGGGCAGAGGGACCAGAGGTTCATCCGCTAACTGTTGCAGTAATGGAAACCAGATCTGTCGTGGCCAGAATTGAGCTACCAGAATCATGCTGGACCCTTCCATCTGTAGCTTGATTAGCACCCTCTGAATCAGAGGAAATGGAGGGAAGGCGTAAAGGAACCTCCCACTCCAGGAGAGGGACAATGTGTCTTGCCAGAAAACTCCAGGCCCTGGATCTAGCAAGTAGAAACTGGACAGTTTTACATTGAGTGGGGACACAATAAGGTCCAACTCTGGATGACCCTATCTGGTGAACAGATCTTCTACAATGGATGAGAGAAGTTCCCATTCATGTATGCTGGACTGAGTCCGAATGAACCTGTCCACCAGAGTGTTTAGCATGCCTCGGACATGGACGGCTGATAGAACCAGACCGTGTTCCAGAACCCAGTACCAAACTCTTATGGCCTCCCTGCACAGGGGATACGAATGTGTCTCACCCTGCTTGTTGATATAGTAGATAACACTGAGGGTGTCAGACTGGATTAACAGCTGACCCAGAAGGAGATGGTTCTGAAAAGCCTGCATAGCATACAGGACCACTCGCATCTCCAGGACATTGATATGTAGGGAGGTTTCAATCTGAGATAAAGAGTCCTGAGTCTGAAAGGGACCCAGATTTGCCCCCTATCCCGAACGGGAGGCATCTTTGGTGAGAATCTGCTGGGGGGAGACAGTTTGCAATGGAACCCCATGCAACAAGTTTAGAGGGTCCACCCACCATTGGAGCACCTTGCAGACTGGGAAGGAAACTAACATTAACTGTTCTAACTCGTCTGTGCGTTGGTCCCATTGTACCCTGAGTGTCCACTGGAGGACTCACATGTGCAGCCGAGCCACAGGAACCATAGGAATGGCCTCGGCCATCAACCCCAACAGCCTCAGGTATATCCTTGCTGTAAAATAATGGCTCTGAGCAACCTCCTGAGCCTGGGTGATAACGCATTCCACTCTGTTCCAAGGCAGGAAGGCTCTTCTCTGCACCGAGTCCAGAACCACCCCTATATATTGCAGCCTTTGGGACAGGATTACGACTGACTTGTGCAAGATGACCGTGATGCCCAGGGAAAGAAACAGCTGAAGGGTTCTCTCCAGAGACTGGAAAAGCTGTTCTCTGGATGGGGTCTTTAGGAGCCAATCATCCAGATAATGGAAAACATACAATCCCTCCCTTTTGAGAGCTGTGGCTACTGCTGCTAAGCACTTGGTAAAGACCCGCAGCGTAGAGGATAAGCCAAAGGACATTACTTTGAATTGGTAGTGTTTGCCTTGAAAGAGAAACTGGAGAAATCTCCTGTGTGGTGGAAACACCGAGATATGCAGGTAAGCATCCTGTCCAGGGAGCATAGCCAATCTCCCTGCTTGAGAAGTGGCATCGGGCCTGGCAGGGTTACCATGCAGAATTTTTTGTATTTGACATATAGACTGAGGTCCTCGAGATCTAATATACGCCTCAGATCTCCTGTCTTCTTGGGAACCAGGCAGAACCTGGAATAAAATCCCCTGTTTCTTTGGTGCCTGGGCACTGGCTTGATGGCCTTTTTGTGCAGAAGGGACCGTATCTCCCCCAGAAGAACAGACAGATGGGCCGGGGTAGGTGGAGGGTACTGGAGGAGTCTCTGGGGGCATCTCAATGAGTTCCAGAGTGTGACCCCTCTTTATGATCTGAAGAATCCAGGCATCTGAGGTAATGGTTCTCCACTGACTGAGTTAGAGGAAGAACCAGCCTCTGACCAACACCTCTAGGTCAGGGAGTCTGGTAAGGATTCAAGTGGAGATGGGACAAGATGCTGGGACTAATCTGTCACCCTTAGGGCACTTCGCTGTGGCGCTGAAGGAGGAGGGGGTTGGCAAGATGGAAGAGGCTCTTCTCTTGGCCTGGAGCTAGGAGGCAGCTTTGAATTTGTGAGACACCTTGTGAAAAGGAGGAGGCTGTCTGCTCTTAGGCTGGGTATGTCAGAGCGAGTGTACAGTCTTAGTAGCCCTACCAGATGCCTGTAGCTCATTTATGATGTCCTGCACATTTGGACCAAACAGCTTGGAGCCATTAAAATGGGCATTAAGTTAAGCACCTTTTGCTGGACATCAGCTGGGACACCCGAGACCCTCAGCCAGGAGTGCCTACGAAGGCAAATGCCTGTGGCAGCCGTCCTGGCACCTGTATCTGAAATATTGTAGTGGGCCTTGAGGAGGTGCTTGCTAATATCCTCAGCACTCTGAAAACATTTAAGAACCTCATGCTTCTGGGAACAGTCAGGAAGGGTTGGGCCACGGCCTTGCCCTTCTTTCAGATAGTATTCTGGTACTTGATCATGTGGGAGAGGTAACTGGCAATCATCAGCCCTATGGTGAAGGCATACACCTTCTTGCCCCAGAGATCAATCCTATGGGATTCTCTGTTGGGGGGGGGGACCTGAGGTGCTTGAGCACCTTCGACCTATTGTCAGCTGCCTTAATGACCACATAATCGGTTTCAGGCTTGGCAGCATAATGCAGCAGACCCTGGGGAGCATAATACAACTTATTAGCCCTGCGGGACATGGCTGCCACCATGTTAGGCCTGTGGCAGGCCGCAGTAGTGACATTCCTCAGAGCAGGAAGGATAGGAGGAATGACCTTGCCGGGGAGACTCTGAGATCTCCAAGACATCTACCAGATCTCTTCTGGTGGCATCCTCCTCCTCAGTATGGAAGCCAATGGCTGAGGACAGCTGCTTCATGACATTGTAAAAGGCAAGGTCTTCTGGAGGAGACCTTGGAGTATGTATGACAGAGCCTTCACTCATTGAGGAGGCAGTGGACCTGTCAGAGGAAGGAGACTCTTCCTCAGGCAAGATGACGTCAGGATGGTACTCTTCCCCTATGTCAACCTGCTCAAGCTCAAAGTCTGATGAATGAGGGACTGCTGATGGCCCTTGTGGAGTAGCTTGTGAGGGCCAAAGTGGTGTCGTCGATGATGGAGCTGTCGATGGCACAGGGGATGCGGGCCTATATGCGGTTTAATGATGGACCAAGACTGTAGTAAACTTGGTCAAAATTTCATTAAGGTCAACGACAGTGGAATGCTGCGCTGACATGGGGGGTGTCAACGGTGCAGGGTGCGACGACCCATCCAGTGAGCTTGAGAGCCTAAGAAGCTTGAAGTCCAAGGACCTGGAGAAGCATCAGGCCTCAACATGAGGGCCATTAACAATGAGCCTGTCATCAACAGAGTGGGGGCCGATGATCTGGAGGTCAACAACCAGCCACCCTGTGCAGCAGGCAGCGGTGCTATCAGTATGGGTCTGGTAGGAACAGAGATCTGGACAGTAGCAGGTGTCAGCGCAGCTGCAGCTGATGGAGTACCCCTGGATGAAGAAGAGGAGTCTGTTGGGGAAGAGGAACGCCATCGGGGGAGCGATTCCGATCATGGTCCTTTTTATGACTTTTCCCTGAGGACTTGTCTTGGGCCTTGGTGGCCTGGGAGCTTGACGAACCTACTAGTGACTGGAAAGGAGGGACCCCAGAGGATCCCTGTCCAGAACTGGCTACCTGTTGCCCCATTAGGAATTTTTTGAGAGCCTTTTTGCGTCACTTGAGAGTGGTTTGATCAAACTTCTAGCAGAGCTCACAGTCCGAGAAGTCGTGGTCAAGCCCAAGACAGCAGACAGAGTGAATGTTCGTCTGTAGAGGCAACCTTCTTTCCAGAGCGACAGAAGGGAGAAGTTGAAGGATTAACTCTTGACATAAACAAAATAAAGGAATCTCTTTAGAAACAGAGATTCTAAAGGGCTAAGTGTGAAAAAAGCCCTAGACAAAAATGGTGCAAAGCCAAGTCGGAGCTTCCACAGAGACCCATGCGAAGTGAAGGGTGGGAAAGAACCGAGAAGGGAGTGGGGCCACTCACACCTTTATAGGGTTGGTGATGTCGGCAGACAACATCGGTGTGGGCAGTCCCAGCTGTACTGCTGAAAATCTTCTGTGTGGATCCTGCTTCACCGATAGTGAAGTTCCATATGTGTGACCTGATGACTAAGATACCTCCGATGAAGATCTCCAGCAATCAATCGAGCCTCAGTGTTCTGCACCATCTGCAAGCGGTGCATCAAACCTCCCGATAGCCCGAGATAAAGAATGTCACAATAGTCCAGTCTGGATACACCAATATCTTCAGGACTAAGGACTGATAAAGGGCATGATCCAAACTATGTTCCTAGGATGAAAGAAACTACTGCAGTTGTTTTAGTGTCAACTTATGGTCCATGATGACACCCGGATTCTTAACTCTCTCTCTGACTGTAAGCTAAGTGAGGCCAAGATGTAATCTAGCCTTACCCCACCCAGTCCAGCTGTCCTCTAGATGCACGAGTCTACCAGCAGCACTTCAGTCTTGCCTGGATTCTTCCTGAGCCAGTCAAAGGTCATCCCATCACTGATTAAAGATAAGGCAGTCATTAAGCATGTCCACTGCATCTCTCTCTCCCCAGGGGAAAACAATAGGTACACTGGAGTATCATCTGCATAACAGTGAAACTGCAAACTGTACCTACAAATCATTTCTCCCAGCAGGAGCATATATACGCAAATAACATGGGTGACAAAATTGAACTCTGAGGGACTCCACAGGTCAGGGCAGCTGTGTGGAGAGATAATTCACCCACGCAACCTGCTGTACCATACTGGAGAGGAAGGACTCAAACCACCTCAACACAGTGCCACAGATCCCCACCACGTCCCTCAGTTGAGCTGCTAAGATCCCATGATCTACGGTGTCAAACACTTATGAGAGTTCGAGGAGAATCAAGATGAAATAGTCCCCTCTATCTCTAGCCAGGAGAAGATCATTTTGCATTCTAATGAGCACAGTCTCCATGCTATGACGCTCTCTGAATCCAGACTGAAATGGCTCATAGAGAAAGCCGCCAGGTGCACCTCCAACTGCATCATCACCACCCTCTTAATAACATTCCCCAAAGAGGGAGACTTAAATGACAGGCCTGTAATCTGCTAAGATATCCAGGTCCAATTCAGATCTCTTGAGAAGGAGCCTCACAAAAGCCCTTTTCAAAGCCATCAGAAACACACCCTTCCCAAAAGAACACCAGACAATCTCAGCAATCACTAGACTCCTAACAATTTAAAAACAGCTGAGCAGATCCAGGATCCAATGTACAGAAAGTGGGATGCAGTGTCATGATCACCTGAAGAATCTCCTCCTCAGTTGAATTTCCTCTCAGACAGAGTGAAGGTCTCCATCAGTCACAGACTATGCCATGTTAGGCCATGACAGCCCACCTGAAGAGACCGAGGAGCAAACAGAGAATGCCCTCTCTGGGAAAAATTGGCCAAATGCCTTGCATTGCTCATATGTCAAAACTCCTCTGGACTGTAGGTAGGCTGGCTGTAACAGCCTATCCATGGTGTGGAAAAAAAATGAGCTAGTCTGTTTGCCCCTGAAGCCATTACTCATGACAGGAACTCAGCCTGTTTCAGAGTGATTGATCCCTGATACTCCATATAATGAGCTCTCAGAGTTACTTTATCCTCCAGTGATCCCAATCTATGCCAAGAATGTCCCAATCTCCGCCCTTTGGCCTTCAACCGTCTGAGCTCCTTACTAAATTAGGAGGAGCTCTGCTGGGAGACTCTCAGGTATACATGAAATGGTGCGAGTGAGTCAAGAGCTGCCAGGATCACAGTACTGTAAGCTTCCATTGCACTCCAGGCTCCGTCAACACATACCTGCAACAGGCAGCTCACTACAGAGAGGAACTTGCAAGGGTCCACATTTCTTAAAGATTGATACCAAACTAACTCCACTGGGGGAGTGAGAAGGTTAACATGCTCCGACCAACAGGTTGAATCAATCTTGACATTAAATGACTTGAGTCCCAGCCGAAAAACTAGGTCAAATGTGTGACCAAATTGGTGGGTGGCAGAGGTAACAACCTGTGTGGAGCCCAACAGTTCCATCTGTTGGAGGAATTGTTGAGCAAGCAAAACGGATTCATGGTTGGCTCAAATATTGAAGCCACACTGCAAAAGTCACCTGGGGCACTCCTATGTCAGACTGGTGACAAAATCCCCAAATACCAGTAAGAATCGACTCTCGCAACCAGGAGTATGGTAAACAAAAAGAATCCTCCTCCCAACACCTGCATCACCCTTGATGGCCATACATTCAAATGAGCTAGTTTGATCCACTGGGTAGCCTGCAAGTTTCAGGCCAGATCTAAAACTGTTGGCAACTCCCCTTGTGCTCCCACCTAGGGCAGTGCACCACTGTATAACCCCTCGGAACATCCCCTCCAGCACAGGGCCAGAGTCGGCCCCCAGTCATGCCTCGGTAATACACTCAGGTCTGCCAAAGAATCCACGACAAAATCCACTATTATTGCGGTCTTATTCCTGATGAATCTGGTATTACACAGAATTAGCCTAAGGGGAGCAGCCATGATGGTGGTCTCGACTACCATATCTGATGACATTTCAATAGTCCTTGGAATGGGAACCAGGCAGGGAGCACCCCAATTCAGATCCATTTTGACCAGGGGTGGCCCCTTATCCTACCACCTTATCCTAACCTCCCCATCTCCCACTCCAGAAGCAAACTTCATCAGTGACTCCACCTTGTTGCTATCCCCACCTCCCTGTACCAGCAGAGAGCCACCACTTGGACGGGGGGTGGGGGAGACAGTCGAACAGGCGGAGTTGATGAAGGAGCCCAGGAAAACAAGAGATGCAGGTTCTACTGACTCACCTTAAACACACCCCGACACATAACACCAATTAAAAATCCAAATCACAAATATAATTTTCCAAAAACCCACAACCACTCGGACAACACCTGCCCTCCTCACACTCAACTCTCTTACGACCCAGTAACACACCAGTCACTCATCCTGCCATCCCCCATCATGGCAGATACACAAAATGATAAACAAATTATAGAAATTTAACAATAAAAGCAACACCCCCCCATAGTCTCAACAGTTTCAGTAACCCAGAGAACACTAATATCTGAGTCCAAGAAAAAGGGGTCTAAGCAATATAGCTGTTACAAGTCTAGCTCTTCACCACGTACAGTTCTCCAACCAACAACAGGAAGAGCTTTATCTGTCATGTCCCTCTCCTATAAGCACCAAGCCACCACTGGGTCCATACTCTCAACAGGACCTAGGGGCCTCGGTTACTTTGGAAATTACTGCTCATTTTCTTGCACACACTCACTGCGTTCAACCCACAGGCCAGACCCTCTCACCAGCTAAGCCTTCTTAGAATAAGATCTTCCAAGGCAGTAACATCAGAATAAGGACACAAGTAATTAGCTTAGAAACAGGTAACAGCTTCCCCAAGTAGGGTCTGCTAGAATATTAACTCATGCAATCCATCCAGCTGATAGACAGAATCCAGAGCAGACAGTCAAACAGTTCTTCCAAAAACATAAAAAGCTGTTAATCTGTGTCTTCACACCACGCATAATAAAAACTCACCATCAGTGAGGGGTAGGGGCTCTTTGTTCTTGTGATAGCCACACTGCTAACTCCTTTAAGATGCCAAACAAAGGAGACAAAACAGCACAAAAAAAACAGCCCAGGTACTCACAACCCTGAGCTGTAACCAGGTACAGACACTGCAAATGGCACTGATCACCAGCTACAAGACCTCCGGGGACCACCAGGAATGCCACTGGCAGGTAAAACACAGCCTTCTACCAAAGTGCCGATAGATGACAAAAGAGTCTGCACAGGGCTGTGCCAGATGAAAGGCCTGGTATAAATCAATGCAGTATGCGCGCCACAGAGTTCAGGATACCAGCAGCTTATGGCAGCTCTAAAAAAACTGCCACACAGTCCCTGACACTTGCAGCTCACAGAGGCTTGTAAGAGCAATAGCAACAACACAGCATGCTTTCTAGCAGAATGGTGACCATGCAGAGGAAACTTCAGAGGACAATGGAGAACCTAGACATGCAGATGCCAAAAACTACAAGTACTGCAGCCATGTTTACAGGGACGCTGGAACTTATGAGGTGGCAATAAAAAAACAACAAATAAGCTAGCTGACTACCTCACTGTTTAGCTCCTAACTATGCTACTACTACACTAACCACTATTATGTGGAAAGAAAATTAAAAACACATCTTAAACCACTAAAAAGAGATATTTTTCCTCTCAGAATAGCTGTTGCAGCAGATGTTCAGCCAATCATGCCGACCATCTTTAACATCTGTGTATTTGGAATAGTCACTCAAACAAGTTTCTCTTTCTTTTTTTGTATGCCCCTGCCAACAAATGACAAACAGGCCAAACAAGGAGTCTGAGGGTATCAGCTGGAGGTCAAAGAATAAAAAAATTACTCACTCTGGTACTGTTTCTTCTATGGGATCCATCAATGAGCCACTGCAAAGTACATCACTCCTCCCAGTGTGATGCCCCAGAGAATAGAATGTATGCAAATATTGGAATACAGAACTCTACTCCAACTCTGCAGTGTTATCATGCTCCCCCTACTGGCTTAATGTCAGATTTGTTTCTGAAGCCAGGGGTGCAGTGACCACCAGAATCTAACTAACGACTAATATAATTTTGTAAACATTTTTTCAAAAATTTTTAAAATCCCAACAAATTAAGTAGCAGAATAACAAAAAAACTACATGTTTAAATTAAAATAAATTCAACTAAGTAATGCTCAAGAACATACAGAAAGAACTAATTCTTGTGTGAACTTGTTTTCGAAGGGGAGGCATGGTCAGGGTTTGTACTGGCTCATGGATAAACCCCAAAGAAGAAACAACATTGCTATGGTGAGTGTTTCTTTCTTCTAACAGCTGGAATTCATCAATGATGCCTAATATGAAGTGCAGATTGAATAGCAGTACAGTACCTTGAAAGGATGGATAGGAAAAAGGTTCTGGAAGACAGCAGTTCCAAAACTGGCATCCCTTCTGGATGGTATGTCCAGACAGCAGTGCTTTGTGAAGGTGTGCACTGTCTTCCTGGTAGCTATTTTACAAATATGCTGAAGGGGATGCCCTTTGTAGCTACTACAGAGGCAGAAGTGTGGAGTATGCGTGTAGGCCTCTGGGGGGTTGCTTACCAGCTGTCTCCTAGGAGAACTGTATACATGAGACTGCCCAATGAAAAGTAGTTTTCCTGGCTGATGGTTTACCCTTGTCTACCTCTTCATAGGTAACAAACTGATGTGTATTATCAAACCTGACATCCCTTGCTCGGAGCATCTAGCAGCCATTTTACATCAAGGCAGTGCAGTTTCTGAAATGAAGTGCTCAGGAAAAAGACACAGGAAGGGTAAGTAACTGACTAAGGTGAAGTTCTGAAGTCACTTTAGGTAGGAATTTCCTATTTGCCCTAAGGAACACTTTATCTCTGTGGAATATTATGTAATTTGGATATATGCAAAGGGTTTGCAGCTTGCTTACCCTCCAGGCAGATGTCATGGCTACTAGGAAAACTGTTTTCCAAGTGACATCGTTTAAATATGCTGTAGCCATAGGCTCAAATGGGGACTACACCAGCTGTGCAAGGCAAATGCTTCAGTTCCAAGAGGGAACTTGGTCCCTCACAGGGTGATGTACATGATTAAATGCCTTTGAACCCCCTTTGAAAAACAGGCTGTGAGGCCAAAGACCTACTCTTGCCTACTGATGTGTAAGTGGAGGCAGCTGCCAGGTGCACTTTCAGAGTTGAGGGCCTCAGACCTAAGGACTGCAAGTGTACCAAGTACTGCTGCATTGAGATTATCTTTCTGGGGGCACGCCAGTATGAGAATCTCTTCCACTCTGAGGCATACGCCCTTCTTGTGGCTGGTTTTCTGGAGACCTTCAGGATTTTTAACACAAACTGTGACAGATTTAAACCAGAAAACTCTAGCTCAAGAACCATGTCCTCAGGTGCAGTGTTCTAAGGTCTGGGAAGGTTATCCTGCCCTGAGACAGTCAGTAAACTGCATCTCAGTGGCAGATTGATTGGGGATCTACATGACTGTCTATGATAGGGTCAGCAGCACTGAGTATCATGCTTGCCTAACCCAGTCTCGCACTATCAGGATCACGGTTCCTGGTTCCCTCTTGAGCTTCATGAGTACCCTCTGTATTAGACGGAATGGAGGAAAGCCATACAGGAACCTCACTGTCCATGCCAGGGGTGAGGAATCCTCAGAAACCGTGCCCCTGATGGGGGTCTGCAGCAAAATATTGGGAACTGATTTTTATCCCAAGATGTGAACAGATCTATCTCTGGGGTACCCCACCTGCTGAAAACTAAAGGCAGCACTCGCTGGTTCAAGGCCCATTCTTGACTTCCTTGGGGGTTAGTGTCTCCAAATGTTTAGGGATTTCTAATACCGTGGCAAGAATGGACCCCATTCTTTAGCCAGGGCATATTCAAAACTCAAGAAATTAGTACTCTATTAATCTTTGATGTTTGCTGAGAGCGCTCTTCTCAGCACACGCAACGTCCCCAAAATAGCTTCCTTTTGAAGTTCATAAGATGTCACAAGTATTGGTAGCATATTTAAATGTGCCTGAAAGTTCTTTTTGATTAGTCCCATTGCTCCAAGCACTACTGGAACAATCTGTGTGTCCTTATTCAACATCAGTTTAGTTTCTGACTGCATATCTTGGTATTTCATGATTTTGTGTCTCTCTGTACGCAGCACACTGTAGTCACTAGGGGTGGCTATTTCAATCAGTAATGCTACCTTTGTTCTCTTCTCTTTTCTTGTATTACAATATCAGGTTTTCTTGCTTCCACTTTCTTGGCTGTTGCTATTGGGTGATCCCATGTGATCATTACTTCTTCATTCTCTGTGATTCTTTGTGGTTCATGTTTCCAGTGTCTCTCTGCTACCTGTATGTTATAGTGTTTGCACAGTTTCCAGTGGATCAATCTTGCTACACTGTTGTGTCTTTCAGTATGCAGGCCTTCTGCCATGAGTACTTCACATCCAGCCACGAGATGCGCAACTGTTTCTAATTCTGTGTTACGGAACCTGCACTTGTCTGTTTCTCCTGTTTTTTCTATGGATTTTGTGAACCATCTTGTGCATAGCCCACTATCTTGGGCTGCCATTATTAGTCTCTCATCTCATGGCCTAAATTCACCCCTTTTTAACCACTCATGGGTCAGGACTTGATCGACCTGTGGTTGCTCCAGTAGCTCCCTGTATTTTCCACTATAATTATGGACTTTCCAATTGTTTTTTCTTTTCTGTTGGTCTTTATCCTTATACTCCTTTTTCTGATTCTTTGCATTTTCTGTTGCTGACAATTCCTTATCTACTTTTGGATTGACATCAATCTCTGCTACCCTTCTGAAGGCTTCTCCTAATTTGATGAGTGAAGTCATTTTAGGCTTATTTTCTTCATGATGCAAGACCTTGGCTATATTTGGGTCCAAGGATGTCAGTAAGTATGTATGTAGCCCCACTACGGTGGATCTATATGTGTAATCAATCTCAATGAGGCCCATGCCTCCCTCTGCCCTTGGGATGTATAATCTTGGCATGCACTGATTTTTGTATATTAATTGGTGAGCATGAAACATTTTTCTTGTTTTTATATCTAGCTGGTTCAACATATTCTGCTGATTTTGCTTAAGGAGTCTGCCAGTAAATTGTCTTTGCCTGGCAGATACACTGCAGAAAGCTTTATGTCCAGGAATAAAGCCAGATCCCAGATCATCATTGCCTATGTGCATAGTTTTGAGGATCTTGTTCCTCCCTGTTCATTTATGTAGTACATTGTTGTGGTACTGTCTCTCCGTATCTGGACTGAATGACCCTGCAAACTGGGCAGAGAAAGACTGCATTAACAGGCAAACTGCCCTGAGCCCAAAGAGGTTTATGTGCTCTTGTGGGCTCCAGATGCTACTTATAGTGAGGTCTCCTAGATGACTGACCCACACTAGGAGTGAGGTATCTGTTGTGAGAATCTTAGTGAACGATTGCTGGAGGAAGGAAATGCACTCTCTCAAGTTGTTTTCCTCTACCATTCCAATGCTTGCATAAAGTTCCTTGTGACTGGTACAGGGCAGAGCAAGGGATCTGACCTTTGGGACTAGTAAACTCTCAGGTTGTAATGAATGTCCCTTATCTGGAGAAAGTGCCCACGGTACCACAGCTGTGGCAGAAACCATGTGCCCTAGGAGCTGCAGAAAATCCCTTAGAGGCCTTGACTGACCTGGGACGAATGATTCTGCACTAGCTGTCAGATTTGTTACCCTGTCTTGTGGAAAGAATGTTTTCTTAGCAGGTATCCAGTTATGCGCCAGTGAAGTCCAAAACCTGCACAGGTTCTGTCAGGGACTTCTATAGGTTTATCAATAATGCCTGTTTTTCCAGGATGTCTCTTACCAGTTGAATGGAGCACGCTGGTTCCTGTTTTGTTTTTCCTGAAACTAACCAGCTGTCCAAAGTAAGGGAAAACTACTAATTTTTGGGGGGAGGGGTGGGTGGCTGTGCCAACAGCAAATCCCCAGTGCTGTCTTCAATTAAATGTTCATAGAGCAAGAAACCAGATATGAAGGAGCATTCAGAAGTCAGACGATGCCTGCTACTTGTTTTTAATTTTTTCATTTCATTCACAAATCATTTTTATTGCAGATAACTCTCATGTAGACCAGGAACAAAACAGGAATCCCTTCAAGAAAACTACTACACCTTGTCTTCTTAGGTAAGCTGCCACCATAGCTAAGCACTTTGTGAACACTCATGGTGCTAAGGTTTCACAGCATTAACTAGAGATATTTTCTCAGGCTAGGTCTGACTGGAATGTGGAAGTATGTATCCTTTCAAATCCAGTGACCCTAGTCAAACCCTAACTGCAGGGATGGGATTACTGTGCCAAGAGTTACCATCCTGAACTTTTCTTTCTTGTTATATCTGTTCAGATACCTTAAATCCAGAATAGGTTGGCACTCTTCATTCTTTCGGTGGGTTAGGAAGTACCTTGAAAAAAGGTCATTGCCCCACTATGATGCAGGGACATTTTCCACTACTTTTTCTTGCAGTAATTTCTCTACCTCATTCCAAAAGGATTTTTTCTGCTGGGGAATGAGCTGGAATTCACTATTTCCAGGACCCACCTGACTGTGGAGATTCTTTTCCCCATTCCTAAAAGACGTGAGAGAGCCTTCCCCCCCACCCCAGGCAATGGCTAGTTGGCGACCTGGACAAAATTTTTAGGGGTTTTACTTTGTCCTTGTGGAACATCAGGTAAGGAGACTCAACCAAGAGTGCCTGAGCTCATTGGTTCTTCTGTCTGACATGATGGCCACCAGGAGAGCACTAGTAACATAGAAACTGACAGCAGATAAGGACCGCAAGGCCCATCCAGTCTGCCCATTTCTTTTTCTACCTTATAAATGTGCCATCGGCCTTTGCTCTGTCAATGGCCTATCTATTCATACTCATTTGCATTGCCCCCTTATGCCTATCCCATGCCTGTTTGAAGCCCTGCAATGTATTCATATCCACCACTTCCTGTGGTAGGCCGTTCCATGCATCCACCACCCTTTCTGTGAAAAAGAAATTCTTCACATAACCCCTTAATCGGCCTCCCTCTAATCTCATGCTGTGTCCTCTTATCCTGCTATTTTCTTATATTGAAACATGTTACACTCTTTCACCTTGTTAATGCCCTTAAGGTGTTTGAATGTTTCAATCATATCACCTCTCTCCCTCCTTTGCTCTAGGGTATACATATTGAGCTCCGTTAATCTGTCCTCATATGTTTTCTGATGCAGTCCCTTCACCATTTTGGTTGCCATTCTCTGGACTGCCTCAGTTTGGTTAATGTCCTTGTGAAGGTGTGGCCTCCAGTACTGCACACAATACTCCAGATGGGGCCTAACCAGTGTCTTGTAAAGAGGGATTATTACCTCCCTCGTACGACTTGTGATACCCTTACTAATAGTAGAACTACAGTCATATTTCTAACAATGTGGATATAGTTCACATCAACAATGTGGTAGACTCCAAGCAGTCCTCTGACAGGAGGAGCAAAGCACACTCCCCTATTTGGTAAACAGAGACTGGAGGACTGTGGACCCAAAAGCAGCATCCCAACAACTCATTATGTCAATGCTGCAATGGGAGATGACGATGTGCACTTTACTCCAGGATTCAGCCCTGCATATCTCTGCAATTGGGATACCCGTGGAAGCAGCCACAGAGGCAGCAGTAGATGGTCTTGTGGAATAAGCCTTAAACCCACTGGGCAACTTCCTACCAGCCAACCTACAGCAAAGATTAATGCAGGATGTAATCCACCTACCAACTGTTCACTTTGCTGCTAGTCTGTCAGGCGCAGCTTCAGAGTATTTCACAAACAGCTGGCAAGCCTCACCCTGAGCTGCAGCCCTGTACTCTTCATAATACGAGAGTGCCTCCTGTAGGTCCACAGTATGAATCCCACCATCAGTATCCGAGGTCAGGCTGGTAAAGTATGCCGGAGAGTTGATCACCTGCTTAAGATGAAACTCCAATATGACCTTCACGAGGAACTTCAGGTAGGGACGAAGGATGACCCTGTCCTTGTGAAACATCAGGTAAGGAAACTCCATCAAGAGTGCCTGGAGCTCACGGATTCTTCTAGCTGACATGATGGCCACCAATAAAGCAGTCTTCTATGGCACATGTGACATTTCATACTTGTGTACTGACTCAAACGGTTTGCCCATGACATATGCCAACACCAGCAGTAGGTCCAACACAGGTGGAGGTTTGTGCACCGGAGGGGAAAAGTGACACAGGCCTTTGGGAAAGTGCCTGACCCTAAGGGAGCAACCTGCAGATCTTAGAAGAAATAACTGCTCCTCTAGCCATAAAAAACAATTGTTATATCTGGGGCAGGGACGGTCTCTTCCTGCACTGTATCCAATGGGGAGGCCTCTCTGTTCTGACTGAATATGTATACCATAGTGAAGATGAAAAAATTACTCACCATAGTAATGTTGTTTCTTCTCAAGGATCACTCACTATGATTTACACAAGCATCATCTTCCCAGCAGAAAGTGATGCCCCGGAGATACAATGTTATGCAAACAACGGAGTTTAGAACTAAGTTTCAAACTCCACACTGTGGTCACGCTTCACTCTACCTCTTAACATCAGATTTGCTTCCACAGCTAGATGGAGCTGTGACTACTAAAAGTAGCTAAATGGCTACCACAAATTTCTAACATTTTTAAACATAATTTTTGAAAAACAAATTTAAAACTGAAATCATGTGAAAACAATACTTAAAATTAAAGATTTTTAACTGAATACATTTTACAACTGTCAAGGAACTGCAAGAGTAATGCTCAAGCAACCTTAATGAAAAGAAGTGATTCTTGTGTGAACCTATTTTCAGGTTCCAGAAGGGGAGGCAGGGTTAGAGACTGTAAATTATAGTGAGGGATCCCTGAGAAGAAACAACATTACTATGATTAGTAATTTTTATTTCCAACACCAGGAATTCCTCACTGATGCTTTACACAAGCAGATGCTTCAGTATTACCTTGGGAGGCTGGGTCCAAAACCTACTTAGAAAAAAGGTTCTGCAAGACAGCAGTTCCAAAGCTGGCATCCCTTCTGGGCTGTATGTCCAGACAATAGTGCTTTATAAAGGTGAGCACTGTATTCCAGGTAGCTGTTTTGTAAATGTCCAGTAATGGGATGCCACAGATGCAGAAGTACCCCTTGTGAAATCTGCCCTTATGCCTCTGGGGGAGTCTTTCAAAACTGTATGCAAGAGGCTATCCAGTGAGAAATAGTTCTCTGGGTTGCTGGTTTACCTTTTCCACCCTCACCATGGGTAACAAAATGCTAAGTGCCCTGGAACCTGATATCCTTTGTCTGGTCCAGGTAGATGCCCAGTACTCACTTCGGATCTACGTTGTACAATTTCTGCTCACATGGGCTGGAATGCTCAGAGTAAAGCACATGAAGGAAACCAACTGGTTCAGGTGGAATTCTGATACCATCCAAGTAGGAACTTCCTATTGGTTCTAAGGACTACCTTGACCATGTGGAAGATTATGTAGCTTGGTTCTGTGCAGAGAGCTTGCAGCTCACTTACCCTCCTAGCAGGTGTCATGACAATCAGGAAAATGGTTTTCCATGCGACATATTTTAAATCAGCAGTAGCCAAAGGCTCAAAGGGGGCTTCCATCAGCTGGGCATGACAGATGTTCAGGTCCCATGTGGAGACTGGGTTCCTCACAGGTGGGTAGAGGTGGCCGAGGCTTTAAAATAGCCTTTTAAAAATAGGTTGAGAGGCCAGTTACTTGCCTGTGTCTGGTGATGTGTAAGCGGACACTGCTACCAGATGTACTTTTAATGCTGATAGGCTCTGGCCTAGGGACTGCAACTGTACTGGGTAGTCTAGGACTATAGGCAACAATGCCTGCACTGGGATTATCTTTCTGGTGGTGCACCAGTATGATGGTCTCTTTCACTTAGAGGAGTATACTTACCTGGTTGATGGTTTCCTGCTGCAGGTTTCCTGGAAACCTTAAGCACCTTCAGGACCTCCTCTGATAGGTTCAAGTCAGAATATTTTAGCTCCTCAAGAACCATGCCCTCAGACATAATGTCCTAGGGTCTGAAAATGTTCTTCTGCAGTGAGATAGGGTCAGCAGGTTGTAACTCAGTGCAGGTTCCAAGCTGGTATGGGTTTCTTCTGAGGAGGGTATATACTGCATGTTATAGAGCCCTTTACAGAAATCTCCTGAGCACTGGATGTGCAAAGATTCTACAGAAGCCTTAGACCTAAAAGCTGAAACTGCACACAAATGCACTTTTAAAGTTGCTGACCTCAAGCCCAAGACTTCAAAAGTAACAAACTGCACACAATTATTCAAATATCTGCATTCTTACTGAATGGAAATTGTCCCCACACCAGATTAAGAACCCATTCCACTTTAAGTTTTCCTTGTAGATAGCTCTCTATCCACCTTAAGGAACTCTATAACCTGGGAAGAGAGGTTCAGCTCAGAAAACTCAATCCCATCTGGAGCCATGCCTTAAGGTAAAGGGGTTCTAGGTTTGGATAGTTTACCTGTACTGTTGAGATTACCAGACAGTCTCAACACAGGAACAGTGTATGACCCTTTGGAAATCTGGAGAAATAGTGAGCATGATGGCAATCTGGGACAGTCTGGTGTTATCAGGATCATGGTCACCTATTTCACTCTAACTTTGAGAAGCACTTTCTGTGTCAAAGGAAAGAGTGGGAAAGCATAAAGCAACCTGTTTTCCCATCTTCTGTGACTATAGAGAAGGGTCTGTGCAGCAGAACAGTGGTAGCTTCTTGTTTTCCCACGAGGCAAAGAGATCCTTCTCTGGAACAACCACAGGTTAAAAACTGACCATAGCACAGCCTGTTTCCAGGACCACACAGAAACAGACAATGATGGCAGAAAAAGACCAGTGCTCCACCCAGTTTGCCTGGGTTCCCTATTAAGACCTGGGATCTACTGTTCCTCCAGGGTCCTAGCCCTCTCCATCCTCCACACCATTTTTCTTCATGATTCTGTGATCCCGAGCAACCACTATACCTTTCATTCTGTCTCAACCATGCTTGAAATTATTAACACTTTTCGCACCCAACACCTTGGCTGTCAGACTGTTCCAAGGCTCCAACACCCTTTCTGTAAAACAGTACTTCCTCACATCCATCCTGAACCTCCCTCCTGTTAGGTTCCACTCATGTCCATGTGACCTCAAACTAGTATTCATGCTAAATAGTTCCCCACAGCTTTTGTAAGTCTCTCCGCATTTCCTTTATTCCCTCATCACCATCAACCTCCCATACAGCTTTGTGTCATCTGTAAAGAGAAACAGCCTGCCCTGGATCCCTCACCAGTGTTGCTGATAAACATGCTGAAGAGGACCAGACCAAGGACAGACCCCTGTGTAACCCTGCTTGTATCCTCCCTCTCTTCTGATTTAACCCCACTGACCACAACCCTCTTCTGCCTCCCCTTTACCAAGTTACCTACCCAGTTTATTATAAATTTAGCTGAACCCAGATCCTCCATCTTCCTCAGCAAGCATCTGTGGGGCATCAAGTCAAAAACTTTGCTGAAGTCACACAGAGTGGCCCCTATCTAATTCGCTCATCAACCAGTCAAAGAAAACTATCAGGCTAGTTTAACAAGCCTCTTTGCCACAAATTGGTGCTTTTTATTTGCCTGAAGAATGTTGCTCTCCAAGCAGTCTACAAGGTCTTCTTTGACCGGGGACTCCATCAGCTTTCCCACCACAGCGGTAAAATGGACAGGTCTGTAGTTCCCTGCTTGTTCCTTGCCCACCCCCCACCCCATGAAACAGAACTACGTCCACCACCCTCCAATCCATCGGAATGACCCCATGCTAAGTAAGCTGCTGAATACACCTACCATTCAGCCAGTTCTGCTGCCAATTCCCTGAGCAACCTAGGATATAACTCATCTGGTCCCAGGGCCTTATGTATCTTTAAAACTGCCAGCTCTTTCAGGACCCTTTCGCTAGTAAATATTGGTGGCCTCGTCTACAGGACCCCCTTAGTGACTGCTTTGATGCCACTCTCTGGCAAGGGCCCACCGTCTTCCCAAGTGAAAACTGAGCACACGTAATCGTTAAGGACAGCGGGCTTCTGCTCATCCTCCTCTATCACCCACAGCAACCCCTATGATTCCTCCCCTTTCTTCCTTTTTTCCCTTACATGTCTGAAGAACTGTTTTTCTCCGTTCTTGACACCCTCCACAATATGCAGCTCTGTATCTGTTTTTGCCTCCCTAACCGCTCCCTTTGCCTCCCAATATTTCAGTAAATTTTCTCCCCATTCCTCCACCTCCTGCTTTTCTTTATATTTGTAGAGGGCCTTTTTCTTGGCCCTCACCCTTGCCGAGAACTATAACAGTCTCTTGAACCTGTTCTTTTTAGTTACCGTTCTTGTGCATACCTAAAATGCCTTGAGAATAACCACTTAATTGCCCCCGTCTCTCTTCCACCCCACCTATGTTATCCACTTCTATTAACTTATCCCTGATAAGTTTCCTCAGCCTACTGAATTCTACCCTTCTAAAATCAAGGACTTCAGCTCTTGATTGAGGTTTACATGACATGAGGGCCTGTTTGAACCAAACAGAGTTATGGTCACTGTTTCCCAGTGGCTCCTCTACTACCACAGCTCCTACCATCTCAAACTTGGTGAGCACCATATCGAGAATTGTGGTCTGTCTGGTGGGTTCCTTAACTAGCTGTACTAGTAGACAGTCTTAGAAGATGTCCAGCAAGGCTTTGGTGATTTTTGGTGCTCCTGGCCACTGGAACATTCCAACTGATGTCCACTGGGTTCAGATCACCCACTACCCCTACTTTCCTCTTTGCTATCCCTCTTTCAAGTTCTTCCTTGGGCTCTCTGTCCCTTTCCTCCCCTTGGCCCAGAGGTCTACAGATCACCTCCAAGCATAGTTTCTTGCCTGAGGCTGCTCTGAGTTGCACCCAGAGTGACTTGTCTCCCCATTACTACCCTCAATGCCCTCCTTGACAAAAAGGGTAACTCCTCCTCCTCTATCTGTTCCTCTATCACTCCTACACAGTGAATATCTAGGGACAGTCAGTTTGCAGTAATTATTTCCCAAAGTGTTCGTTTCCGTGTTGGTCACAAAGTCCTCCTCAGTGTCTGCCATCAGTGCCTGGAGCTCACTGATTTTGTTATATAAGCTCCTGGCATTGAGGCATAACCCTTTCTATTTGACCCCTGAGCCTACTTTGCTTCAACCCTTGTGCATTCCTTGTCCTCTCATCGCCCTGTTTTTCTTGTTGTTTGCACCCTTTGCATTACCCACCCTTATGTTCCTTCCCCTAGTCAAGAAGGTCCACAGCTTTCTCTATACCTGCTGTGCTGCTACAAGCCCCCAGATGTGGGGAAGTACTTTTCTCCCTCACAAGGCTATGGTAAATATGGTGGAGGCATGCACATGGAGGCGCGCATGAGCTCTGGAACCACCAGCACCATCCACCCACTCGACTTGCGTCTTCCTCCCAAGAGCTTGCACTACCACCAGGCCTCCACCTGCTGGCAACCAAGAGCCGGGATAGTCCACCACTCCAATTCAGGAGAGAACAGCTGCCAGGCAGCCGCTCAACCCTCCCCCACCCCGGCAGACCCCCAGTAACTCAAGCTTGTTCCCGAACTCAGGTTGCTGGCATGGTGAGAGGTGAGACACCCCAGCATCTCAACCCTCTGTGCCACTGGTCCAGCCGAAGTCCATCACCCTTAAAGAGTCTACTATCCCAGAAATTCCTCCAATGCCTCACAAAGTGGTACCCCTTTTCCTCACACCATACCTTAAGCCATCAGTTCAACTCCTCTGTTACATCACTCCTTATCCCATCCTGCTTCCCCTTCTTGCTCCACTCAGGAAGAACTTTGTAAAAGGCCAAAGAGGCCAAGTGTCCTGCCAATCTGTCCCCCAGTCTATGGATGTTCCACTTCACCATCTCCACCAACTGGTTCACCAGATCCTTGGTACCCAGGTGTACCAGTGCCTCCAAGTTCCCCCTTTCTCCCTCACCACCATCCTCCTTAACCTGTCTAAATCCTGAAATGTCAATACCCCAGGAAGGCATCAGACCATCCCCCTTCCATTCACCCCCCCCAATCCACAACCCTCTCTACCCCCTAATCATTAAGTCCCTGATCACCAAGACTCTCCTGGTAGACTTGCTCCTTGGGGTGCCATCACAATATCCTGCTCTTTCCCATCAACTGACTCACTTGTGTATGATATGACCAATTCTGCTGAGTGAGACAGTCAGTACATTATTCATCCCTATAACATGGACTACAGAGATATGCACTCAACAGTACAGGCCAGATCCCAAATTTTCAGTTCTTCCCTGCACAGTTTTGAGGATCTTGTCCCTCTTTGTTTGTTTATGTAATACATTTTTTGGTGGTGCTGTCTGTCCTTATCAACAGAACTTGCAGCTTAACCAGTGCCGAGAAGGACCACAGAGAGAGAAACAATACTCAGGGCTCACAGCATACTAATCTGTTTTTTCCTTTCTCTCTCTCTGTGGAGTTCCATGCCCCCTTTACAGTGTAGCAGATGTATACTCCCCTTCTTAGGAGGAAGGCATATCTGGTCAGGACTAAATTACATTGTAATGGTAGAAATGGGATTCCTTCTTTTATGTACTGCACCTGCTGCCACCACTGAAGGGAGCTTGGGAGCCTTTTTTGTACTGGTCTAAGGGCAGTTAGTAGATCCCTGAATTAAGAACAGTATTCTTTCAGATACCACTGAACTTCTCTTATGTGCTGCCTTGCCCATGGTACCATAGAGGTTGTGGCTGACATAAGACATAACAGTCTGTGAAAATCTTGTGCAGTCCTCCTCAACCCCTGTGGAACAACGCTGGACACTTTACTAATATCTAGACACTTTCTTACGGGAGAAAGGCCCTTAGTTTGACTGTCCAGATCTGCTCCAATGAACTGCAGGTTCCATGTGGTTTCAGGTTTAACTTTTCAAGATTCAGGATGAACCCCAACTTTTCCATCAGGAGCAGTGTATCCTTCAATGATGACACTGCTTCTGCTCTGGTTCTCCCACACATTAACCAGTCTTCTAAATACAGACAGACTGTCACTCCATTTCTTCAATGTTCTGCTGCTGCTTCTACAGTCAAGCGCTTTGTGAATATCCCTGGAGCAGAGGTCAGTATGAAAGACACTGCACTTCACTGTTACCAATCCATAACCTACTCTGAAGTGTAGGCATTTTCAATGGTGTGCTCTTATTGGAATGTGGAAATAAGCATCCTTCAGATCCAGAGAACAAAACTAGTCCTTCCTATTAAGATGAATTACGGTTTGCAAGGTGACCACTTTGAACCTCTCTTTTTTATGTGTCTGTTGAACCACATTAGATCAAATATCGGTTGCCTCTCCTGATTTTCTTTCTTTGTGAAAAAGTACCATGAGAAAAAAAAAAAACTTTCTCCATTTCCTTTACTGGTATCTTCTCCACACAATTCAGAACATACCAATTTTAAATGCCTCATCTCTGCTAATGATTTTGGCTTGAAAACGTTTAACTTATTTTGTTTTGGACTTGTAAAAAAGACAGGCTGAGACTTTCTCTCGCAACCTCCAGCACACATTTATCTGCTGTAAAAGACTGCCAGTGCTGGAAATGGTAAGAGAGATGTCCCGTCACTGATCGTCGAGATGTGGTGACCTGTGATTCATCAGGAGTTAGTTTTCCTTTGTGG
Organism: Neoceratodus forsteri; assembly: GCA_016271365.2. Taxonomy (NCBI): domain Eukaryota; kingdom Metazoa; phylum Chordata; order Ceratodontiformes; family Ceratodontidae; genus Neoceratodus; species Neoceratodus forsteri. The sequence continues at coordinate 702,919,913 of CM028135.1, read as the reverse complement.
TGAATGACTTGGGACAGATGCTTGTCTCCTGCCTCTACCACCTGTACTTCTGGTTGAACCTCTGAGTGCTCTATACGGTTGATGGTGGTGGTACTGACTATGACAGCACCACCTCCTATGCCTACACTATCAAAAGGTCTGTAGCAACCTCTGGACTTCTTTCTCTCTTTTTTTTATTGTATTCAGAAATAGCAAACAACTACTGACAGATATTACAGTAAATGGCAGTTAATCAAATAATATTAATAGCCATGTCAAATTAATAAAGGAAAAAAGTTACATATTCCTACACATTGAAATCTAGAGGGCTACCACTAAAAATGTTATATACCAAATATAAAACCACATAAAGCCATACAGCGGTTAATGTTTAGTGAAAATTACACTTAATATATAAACAACACTCAAACCTGCCTGAATAGCACTTACTATGCAGGCACAAATCTGCCCTCATTTTGGGCTTCCAGAATAAGTTCCCTAAGAATGGAAGTTTGGAACTGAAAGTACAATGCAAATTTAACATAGCACTGTATCACTGCACAGCTTGCCCTGAACAGCTAGCTATCTCCACTTTACCCAACCATAGCATTCTAGCCAACATATGTAAAATTGCAAACTTTGTTTTATGTTGGTTTCCAGAACAGAAAGGAAGAGTGACCATCAGTGTTATGTCCAAAGGAGTGGAGTGCACCCTGCTGCCCATTTCAGTTCCCTTCCACTGCTGCACAAAGGACTCTCTAAAGGATGTACCTCTCCCCAATGCCATCACAAGGTTTGTGGTATGCCAGCCGTCATCTTAACTCATCAGAATTTCATTTCACAAAGAAATATCTGAGTAAAGCACCTTTAGCATTATTCACTTGAACTCTGCAGTACTTTTAGTGAAAGCTGACACAGCACAAACTTTTTAACTGTAGTCCGAAGTGGAGCAACCAACGAAAGATTTCAGTATCCCCACAAAACACTAGCAATCCCCCCCCCCCCAAAAAAAAAAAATAAACCAACCAGGAACATAAACAGTGCAAAAATGATAAGGAAGTTCAAATGGTTATTTAAAATTTTGAATGCCCCAGCACTTTAAGGTTCCATATGGAGCAACCTAGCACGAACTAGGATACGTAAAAGTAGTCAATCACTCTCCTTATGGTTCAGTAAGTTTGAAAGTGCAATCCACATCCTAGATACTCAGTGTTCAATGATAATGAAGCAAAAAAACTCCTATCAGAGAAAGGGTAGTTATGTGTTTCCTGATCCCCCTCCTGCTCCTCAGAAACTGCCAGATTTATTTTAACCATTTTTTCTGCAAAGACACCTACAGAAAGGATCAGTGAAGTATTAAGAGTTTGTCCTCTACTGTAAGCTGCAGTCTTGTGGGAAAGCTCATGCACCAAGACCTCCCACAACTTCACTCTAATGCTCTCAAATGCCTTACTCCAAAATCATGTTGTGTAGGAGAAGTCTGGGAACAGGAGTATGTTTGAGTCTTTCATAGTGGACGCTTGTTCTTGAGCAACCATCATGATGATGTATTATTCTCTCCTGAGCCATCTCCATGAGTAATGTCCTTGGTCCTTCTGACAGTCCACAGGCCCTCCTGGGCTTAATCCGGTAGGCTCTGATGATATACAGCAAGTGTTTGAGGCTAAGCACCTCCAGGAGCCATCGCTCCAAAAACACGGCAGCATCCTCCCTTTCTGTACCTTCCAGGACACCCAAAATGTGAACACTGGTGGCCCAGATGGTATTTTGCAATTGTTCGTGCCAGGTATGAAGGAGCCTCTGCTCCTTCACAGATGTCACAACGACTGCTAGAGGCAGCCACCACCAATCCCACCAAGCCATCCACCTTGCTTTCAACACCGGCAAGACATTCTGTGTAAGCATCTAACATTTTTCAATACTTTAACTGGATTGCCTGCTACAAACAAGGGTAGCCCGTGAATAACTATTGGCAAGAAGCTGCTGAAGCTGAGTCTCCGAGCTCTTAGAAGGCCCCAGAGCTGAAGAATCCAATTTAGTTGTTCCATCTGGTCCCCCATCTCCAGAAAGCAGGTAAGTTGAATCAGCATACCGTAATCTATTTGCAAAGTCAAACACTGATCGAAAAAAATAAACACTTTTTAAACTGTTTTCAACCAAGTCTGAAGGAGCTCTACCAAAGGCATCTTACCTGCTGGGCTCTTCCCATGTCTTTCCATTCTCTACATATTTTTTTTTTTTTTTTAAGTAGTTTTGTTTTTCTCAACCTTATTCATGTAACTCTCTGTCTGATCTCCAAAAAGTGATGTACTTTCAAACTGGAAGTCAGCAGCTTTTTTCTGTAGACACACGGATAAACCTGTGGTTCTTAAACATGTATACCTTCTGGTAGATATTATATTTGCCACGGCACTTGTCGCTGTATCATTTTTGTCCATAACCATTTGCAGTTGGTGTTTGGCTGTATAGAGACCTGTCTTTACATATGCTGCAGCAACTATGACCTCGTATCAGAGGGCAGACTGTCACAAAAAGTTAGCATAACTTTCCAGCGTGCCTCCTGGTAATAGGATGTGTAACTCAAAAATGCTGCCTCCCTGGTGATGAGGGTGGCAGGGGAGTACCATTTTGCCACATCTGTTAATTTTTCTTGAATCCTTGTCAGGAGGTGCTGTAGAAAAGATTTTCTTTGCCTTTTCACATGCAGCAGCCTGCATTAGACCCTCAGCATTAGGGTGCTGCTACACATATTTAGAACCAGTCCTGGTTACTACATATCTTTACCTATCACTTACTTTTTCACTGACATAGGCAACTGCATAATCTTTTTACTCCTCTTTTTAAAGGTGTCATAGATGGGGATATTGACTCTTTTTGTAGAAATCAGTTCCAACATGCATTAAGAAATCTGACACCCAAATTTTAGAATCAGTTTCCAGAGCAGAAACATTAATCATAGTTGTCATTCCCATAACGAAGGCAGAATATGGACTAGTCCTCCAGAGAACATTGGGGTGAACATATTTCCTTACCACTTCGGAATTCAGGAGTAATAGGATACTCTACCGTCTCAGTGACATTACTCCTCTGTGACACTGGGTGCAACTGAGGGAGGAGTTTCTGATGTCTGTTCTTTCACAGTCTAGAAGCTCTGCCAAATTTCTTTGAATTCCTCAATGGAGGGCACTGGAGTATTGCCAGCAGGCTGGACATTGGACCTGTTTACCTTTGCCTTATCAGGCCCCAAATATTATTTTTTCATTGTCCTTTTAAGGCTAGTGTGAAAGGATGACTCCTCTGTCCGCCTGTTCTGTGAGTCCTTTTAATCTGAGCATTCCATTCTATCTGGTGCTACAATTTTGGGTCAGGTTAAGCAATGGATGGCTGTGACGCCATATGGCACTAACAGTAAGAATGGGTTTTAACTATTTATTATACTAAGGACTCTAGGGGTGAATGGAGGCTAATGCCCATCTTGTTCGCCCTCTCCACTATATCAGCATAAGTAAATTTACTGATTACCCTAGTAAACATAAAGTCTTGACTTAAAAATGCTCTTTTGTAACCTTCCCTGCAAGACTCTGCTTTAGACTTCTCTTTAGAGGAAGCTATGTCAGCTGACATTAACATAGAGATGTTCTCAGCCTTTTTAGTAGGGATACACTCTTTGTAGCTAGCCAGAGAGGCTGGAGCTGATAGTGACCTCCTTTTAGCATGTCTGTTTCCGTGTCTTAGGCTAAACTGTGATCAGTGCAGAGTTTTTGTCCTATCAGGATTTAACCCCAAGCACTTGTAACACTCTGTATGCACACCTGCCTTAGGCATCAGTGGCCACTTTGCTGGCACTTTTTGAAACCTGTGGTCCCAGTTAGATTTGTAGGCTATTATTTTGATTCAGACTCAGCTATGAGACCAGAAAACAGTAATACAGAAAAATCCAAGTTTGACTTGGCTGTTCTAATTCTTGTGGTTAGATAGTTTTTTCTTACATTCAGATTTATTAGTATATAAACATTATTAAAAGATAAAAATGTGAAACTTATTTAACCTTGGCAAATGTATAAGTCCTATGCTTACCTGATCTATTATTTTTACATTGTTTCTGTTACAAAAAAAAAAAAAAGGATTTGGGGTCCAGGACTGTTCCTCAAAGGGGATATGTCACCTCCCAACCGGAACATTTGTCCTGAAGGGAAAATTAATGTTTATATTCTGCCAGTTTCAGCACTATTTCTTAACGTGGTGGTGGTAGATGTGTGTGTGTTGGGTGTGTGGGGGGGTAAATCAGGTGCAAAAAAGTTGCCACAAAAACTTCTGATCTAGAAAGATCTACAGTATGTGTAGAGAACAGTATATAGCATGCAGCTCAGAAAATTGGAACTCTGCATTCCAACAGTCCTCACCCAGCTTATCAATGGTGGTGATTAAATCAGATGGAACAAATGAGTCCAGGTCTGCATCCAGGATTCCTAATGGATCCAACTGTGCCACGTGGTGTCCACGGATCTAGATGACAGGGAAGCAGGAAAAGGCAAAAAACAAACAAAACAAAACTTATCATCAGAGTACGATATTTATAATTAATGGAAAGCTCACCAATGTTTGTATGGCCAACAGTAGCTTCACTAACTGAATCATCAAAGAAGACTTCATTTATGCCAAGAGGGTCTAAACTCGCTGCATGGTGCCCACTGACCTAAAGACAAGGAGTAATGACATTGGGGAAAAGCTGACAGACTATACTTATCCTCTACTAACTTGCTAGCATAATCAAAGATGTACACTTGATCTATGCACAGTATTGGCAGACCTAAAAGAAAAAGGCTAAGATTAATAAAATAAAACTTAGACTAACATGAATCACCATTTGACAGCTACATTTCAAATGAATAGAAAGAGCCCATTCACATAAAAATAACTGCAATTACTAATTTCTTAAATTGAAAAGAAAAAATGTTTGTTCAATCCAATGTTTGTTTGTGTTAAACATACCTAATGTTCCTCCCTATGCTATGCTGTGTACAGCTTCTTCTACAATATAGTGTATAGTCAGTGTGTGCTATATATGGAAATCTATATGCTAAAACCCCTATAGTACATGGTTTAACGTAGTTGTGCATGACAATCCATATACTTCCAGATACTGTTGTACCACACTAGCGATTTCAAAATCCTGTTGTACCACAGTAGTTAAGTCACTGCTGTGGTACAGTACAACAGCACAGAATCCCATGTCTATAGGGGATCTGACATGGCCTGACTGAAGATATCATATTTGTTCATGGAAGGACAGTGATACTGTGATAGAGATATCTTAAAATCACTGGCCCCAAGTAAAGATTATTATACAACAGGGGTGAGATGATATGCCATTCTTTATTTCAGCATAAAACCACCACTATGAGATATCACACTCTGCTGACATCACCAGAGTGTGATAACCAGAGTTTTCTCCAGTTATCACACTGTGATGACATCATCACAGTGTGATAACTGGCGTTTCTCCAGTTATCACCCCTATTGTATGTAAGCAATAATACCCAACAGGGTGGGCGGTCTTGTGCTATACGGACCGCCAGGGCATATGAGGCCCGGCGCGCGGGCGGAGGGCCTATAGCCTCTGGAAGGTCCGTATAGCACACACAACACCAACCTTGGAGGGTATTATCATGTTGAAATGGGTACAAAAAAAAAATTAGTTAAAATGTTAATGAAAAATAAGTTTAAAGTAAGTTTTGAAATAAAATAGTTCCTCCGCCTGGAGAGTATTATTGCACTTAGAAAATGGGCAACTGTGGCATGGTTGATAGCATAATAAAATAAAGAGGAAATTAGTTTAAAATGAATAAAAGTCTAGAAAAAAATTGTTGCTGGTAAAAGAGTCCTCCTTTTTTTTTTATGCTGTTCCATCTTGTGTTGCTGCTCCCCAGAGTCTCATTCTGTTGCAGACACACACACACACACCTTCTAGATAAAACTGCATCTGGACATCCCCCGTCATATCTGTGGCAAATTACAGTAGTAGGCACATTTAAAAAAATAAAATAAGACAAAAAAATAAGACTTTGTGCCGTCTTCTCTCCTGACCTGCAAGTGTCCATACTTGACTCTTGCAGATCGGACTCTTTCGCCCTCCCTCCTTCAGCTGTTCACCAATGCTGTTTAGATTTAAAATAAAAAAAAAAAGAAATACTGCAGCATTTACTTTTGCAGTCCTGGAGAGACAGAATTCATCTTTCTCCCAGCCACAATCATATCCTCGGCAGCAATCTCCAGGTCGCATTCTACTTTCAATGTGACACCTGCTGCACTTCTATGTTAATGCGAAAATGCTGAAATTAAAGAAAAGTTGTGGCTCAATGGGTTTTGCCTATTGGCTTCAATTCGAAGGCACGTCTCCCCCATCCCATCCCATCCCAAATGTATGTGTTAGCCTCCAGTCGGGCCTCTGGTGCTGAAACACTACACTAACTACAGCTGCAGGAGGAGGCGCTGGCTTGTAAAAAGTAATGATTTGAGCTGAGTGTGAGTGAGAGAGATTGCTACCTCCGCTACCACTGCCCTGTTTAGGAGAAGCGCTGCCGAGAGTAATAGGCAACACAGTCTGATGTTCAGTGTAATTTGGGGTTGTTGTGTGAAGCATTTGGGAATTGGGAGCAACTGGAGTTAGGTACTGTTTTTTTTTTGTTTTGTTTTTTTATTTTACACAGTCACCACCACATTAACTGCAGTGGTAGTAGGAGGCGGTCGCTTGAAGAGAGTAAATGATTTGAGCGCCAGTGAGAAAAAGCGCCATCTCCACTACCAGAGGAGCGTCGGTTTCGGAGAGTAACAGGCAATACCATGATATTCAGTGCAATTTGAGGTGGGGGGGTACTCAATACATGGATTTTCAGTACAATTTGGGGTTGTGTGAAGCGGGGTATAGACAGTGACCATTTTCTTGTGCGTTTTTTTTTTCTCTTAAATTAGAAGCGTCCGTTATAGCGTGGTTGAGAGAGATTTGACAGACGTGGTAGTGCTGTGACAGCCTACCATGATCAAAAATGGACTGGCATTTTCAGGTAGTTTTTCCCCACTTAATAGAAACAGAGAAGCATGTTAGTGGATGCTGTAGGTGAGCAGAGGTGGAGCCGGAGCATGTCGGGGAAAGACTTTATGGTGGTCAGTCGGGTCCAGGTTGGTGATCAGCTCTCTTTCTTGTAACTTCATACTTTTTTTTTTAATAAACTTCGTATTTATCACTAAGCCTTTAAACTGTAACAAGAAATCAGAGTAGGAGAGATCAGGAGAATGTCTTGCAGACTAGAGCTGGGTGTCAGTTCTCGCTAAGTATGACAAAAAAATGGCGGCATTTTAAATTGAAAATTCCAGTGGCGCTTGATATTGGTGATGAGGTTTGTGGGGAAAGGCACTTTTAATGCCTGGGCTCTGTTGTCTGATAGATGCCCACCATACCAGGGCTATCAGCCAATCAGAGTCCAGGAATTTCTTAGCCCATTTTCTAAAAAATGGATACAGGATGTGCACGTGTGTAGTATGGAAAATATTTTCACTCCTGCACAGTGACCTCTGGATTCTCACTCATAGCTTCGCCATTCATGAATATCCAGAGGCCACTCTAAAGGAGTGAAAATATTTTCCATATCACACACATGCCCATCATGTATCCCCATTAATATGATATCTTCAGTCAGGCCATGACATTTTTGGTTTATATAACCTATGTTTTTGGACCTGTTTCAGAATTTAATTTAAAACTGTTGTTCTTTCCCTTTATATGATCCTCTGGTTTGGTACTGCAGCAGAGGATTCAGATGCCCGCCAATCAGAATGCTCAATTTATGTAGTGCCTTGACTGGTTACCTCTGTTTTCTGCTGCACTGTGATTGGTTCCAGTAGAAAAAGGCCATCTTACTGCCTAGAAAGTAAAGGCCTACCGAGCATACTGATGAGCACAGTTGCTGCTCAAAAGGCACCCGACTTCATTTCTTAAAATCGAAGAGGAGTCAGGGTGCAGCTGCAGCTCAAGAAGTACATGACTTCAGTTTTGAAAATTGGAAAGGACTGAAAATCACTCATTTTGAGATTTTCCCCAGGTAACACTTTTTTTTGTTTGTTTACGGAGAAGACCTCTGTGTCTTCTTCCCATGGCTATATTAGGTGATTTACACTGGAGTCTCACTTTGAATATAGGAACTGATTTAAGAAAAAAAAAATGGAAGTTTAATTTATTTTTATTTTGTTTGGCTGTGTGTGGTGAACCGTGTTTCCTTAACATTTAATGTGGAGTCAGCCACAAATCAGCATTCCGAGCCACACGGCAGTGCTTACAGATAAGAGGCTAATGCAAACGTTCTCCATCTGTAGTCTGTGAGTCATTCTTGTATCTGTGATGTACTGGTACACTACATGCCAAGATACAAGAATGACATAATGGGTACACTGAAAAAAACTAATATCTTTCACAGACCACAAAGACATTTTTTTTTTGTCTTGCTGTATATCTTAAAACATAAGTTGTATAAATTAAGATCTCTCATGCTTACCTACACTGCAGGTCCCTCATGACAAAGATATCACCAAGACTAGAAATCCCCCAAATGAACTGTATTTTAAAGGACGAACTACTATAAATGGTGCCAGCTCATGTAGCTATTACTTAAATCACATTAAATATTTTAATCTTATCAATCTTACCCTGTTGGTTGTTGTTTTCTGTTTACCTGTCTACAGTTCAAGACTGAGTTAGAAAGGCAGATGAATTAAAGCAAACATTTTGTGCCATAGTTGTGGCATCAGTAATTTGGTATAATCATTTTTGAAAGTCGTTGTACTGTAACACACTCCTGATATAACAACTGTGGCAAAAAATTAACTCCAGCTGTCAAGATTATCATGCGGAACGTGTCTCATGCTCAATTCAAATGACATTCAGTCACTAACATAGTAGCTGCAATTGTTTTTTAAATCCAACCTGCACCCAGCTTCCCATTATCCATTCACCATATGCCACAAACAGTATTTGTTAATTTATAGCTGAAAGAAAATAAACTTTACTTTTCAAACATCCAGCAACAGATGATAGATCATTGCTCATTGCTCATTAGGGTTTCCATTTCAATCTCTAAAACACTCATTCAAATGGGCGCACTTATGTGAAAAGTAAGTCGCCCGCTGCTCAATATTTCAGAAGTAATGTTTATTTTCCTTCAGCTGAAAATTAACGAATATTGTTTGTGACAGCAGTTAGGTGGGTGGTTACTGTGTAGTTTCCTGCTGAGTGAAATAAAAATTTAAACAAAATGGCACATTTTCTAAGGGGAGGGAGACACAATGGCAGAAACCATACACCATTTACAATAAGATAAGGGAAATCATACCCAACTCGGCTGATGTAGCCATCTCAGGGTTAGATGACATCTTAGAGATTTCTCCAGCTTCACTTTTGAGGTCTATATGATGTCATCTCACTCTCTGATGGAAACACAGCGTTGCTATATGGGTGGCCATTCATTGTTCAAGATATTCAGCACTGTCCTGTGACTGCTCTAAAGGCTTGTGAATGTACCAACTACTGGTACTAATTACAAATCACTGTATTGTCCTTCTGGATCTACCTGACTGAGACTCGCCTGTTACCTCACTGTATATTTCAATGTCTCTGTGTGTCTGAACTCTTTGCACCCCTCCATGTACCCTTTTCCACTCCCCCAGATTGTACCCGGTAACAAACTACTGTAGCTCAGTGTGCCTTCATGGACAAAACTTGAAAATAAATAAGTGAATGGTCTAAATATGTTGAAGTCTTGCTTGATGACTGAATGGTCATAAACAGTTGCCATAACCTTCATAACTGATAATGACAATAGCAGAAAATTACAACTGACAGTTCATAATAAACACACTTTTTTCCCCACAGAGATGTTTATCACAGGCCAGCTGCTCATTGTTACCAAGGATTTAACAAGTTCAGGCCTTGAGCTAACACCCTGCATCTGCTGTCCCTTGTGGTTATTCCCTCTATGGCAGGTGTCTGGTGGGAGGGCTGTACTCCCAAAGCAATCATTTTGGATGTGGCGCCCAACTGTGCCAGCTACTGTATCATGGAGATGGCAACTGGGGTTTTCTCCACCTCTGTAGCTCTTTCCACTTTCCCTGGTGTGGAGGCTGCCTTCTTGGCCTCATAGATGCAGAGTGCACCCCTGAGGCAGAAGAAAGCTCTCTGGGCCAGCTGCAGAGGTGGCTGTGGTGCTGCAAGCCACTGTCAACCGTCTTTGATCCAGACACACCACTGCATGAGAGCTACCCCAAACTGGCAGCCCAATAATAGACACATTTTAAAGCATTGATAAATAAAGACAATAACGGACACCAAAAATAAAATATAAATTGAAATGTTATGCAGGAAAGGACTTTTTTCAACAAAAATGCTGCTTCCTTAGAATGACTTCCATTTTCAAAGAATAATTTTCAAAATTTTGACAAAACAAATACTAACAGGGCTTTCAGTAACCCAAGATCAGGATGCTTGTTTTTTTTTTTTCACCTGTGACTACTGCTCTGACCAGCAGTGTGGGTCCAGTGTCATACCTTTTTTTACATCATGTCTCAATTATTAGGTCTACCAGCTGTATTAAAAGCTTCATTTCCTACTGTACCTCTGCTTTAATTTTCAGCAATATGACCATGTGCTTGATTCCATATGGAATGTTCCGGAAGTAAAATACTAGCACAAAACTTTACCAGAAAATTCTCTGCTTATGCTGATAGATTAATTTATCATAATCAACAGACGCACTGTCCATTTTGCTTAAGCATGTGACATCACAACTCATCCCATCACAAAATGTTAATAAATGCCACAAAGAAAAAAGGTCTCTGACTACGCCATCTGGCCAACTTTAACACTGGAAGGGGCAACGGAATGTTTTCCCAGTGTAGAATGACTGAAGGCCCAAACAATGATCAGTTCAGTAGCATAGCTGCAGGAGTGCTGCTTGCCTTCCTGGAGACCTGGGTTCACGCCCCAATGATCAAGGCAGGGGTGGAAGTAGGAAAAACATAGGGAAATGGCAATTTTGAACAACTAAGAAAAAATATATTGTAAAGATGATGGGTCTGTTGTGCTTGTCTCCTGATAGGCAGCTGCATCACTGAACAGCATGTGAAAACTAAAAGCAAACAGAAAAGCCCTACTGTAGTCTTGAAAAATAATTAAAAAGAAACCTTTCCTATATCATTTATTTATCCGTGTAGTATGTTTGCAAAAATCATGTAGCACCATCCTCGAGTCAACTCCCCCCACATACAGTAAACATCTCTGACAGCAGCATCAGTCATCCCAGTAATAAATAAATGTGAAGACTGCAATTGCTTCAACACCAGCTGACGACCTTGCATGCCAGAGATACAACTTCTGACAGGCAAAGACTACAATTAGTGTGCTTTTATTATATTTCTTGCACTGCAGCGAGAAGTCACCTAAAATCTGGTTATCATACAGTAAATATGCTAATCCTGGAAGACCCATCAATGGGCCACAAAAGTCCAAAATCCTGTAGTGATAGGGAACTCCAAGAAGAAATATTCTGAAGTCTCCACTTCCAGGTCACATCCCCGTTGCAGACACGTTCTTTCATCCATTTTTTTTTGTTCTAGAAATCCCCCTTAACCCCTAATCACCCATGGCTACTCAGCCACAGAACATACCACATCTTGAAATTAACCCTCCTGTCAGTGAGCTGTGCAGGAACTAGGGGAACCTTTGCTGGTGGACACAGTGGAAAGTCAGGGACCTCAGGAAATAAACTCACCCTAACCAATTGAAATAGCTGTTTTCTGTTAGTAGAAAGCAGCATCTGCTTGGATATTTTCCAGGCATACAGTTTTTTCAGAGTAGGTATATTATGTGCCAGAGTTTGCAAATTCAAAACATTCACTAGCGGAAAAAAATTGCCAAGCTGCAAAGAAATGCTGCAAATCACACACAAACCAAGCATGCCACATCTCAGAGCTAGTATGAAATCCAATTTTAAGTGAGGAAGCAAAAAACAAAACTGTATGATTTATTTATTTATTGAATTCTTGGATAACACTATTAAGCAGATGCTTGTTAACTGGTTCCACGTCAGTTGAATTACAAACTGGTACAAAATACAAGGACAGAAGTACATTATATATATACACACACACATATACACACAGTGGTGCTACACATTACACTCATTATACAAGGGTAGACACTTTTAAGGCATAGTACAATGTATGCCTGCGTCCTGGAGATACAACAGCAATTGGAATGAGTACAGGGGAAAAAAAAGAGCGGAGAGGGCCAGAGTTAGGGTAGCAGGAGGGGAAAGGTAGGGAGGTAAGAGGGTGGGGTAGTAGATTGAGGGTGGGGTGTGGCAGTGCCACAGAGGAAGGGCATGGAGTGCAGGAGAAATGCTGAGTCAGTGCTACTCCGGGGTAACAATCGACGGGGTGAATAAGTGCTAGTGCAGATTACTGCCTTCATCAGTTGTAATTGCTGACTTTAGAAGTTGTAGGTGAAGTCACTGATGGGAGTTAGCGAGGGCAGGCACAGGTATTCATGGCAAGCAGGTGTTGACGAAGCTTGTGCTTGAAAGCGGTAATAGTTGCAGTGTCAGAGATCCCTTGAGGTAGGGCATTTGTCCAGAAAAGGGCACGATAGGCAAAGCCCCATTGAGTCAGAGCAGTGCGACGCCTTGGTACATGGAATACTTGACAGGCGGCGCTTCCAGTCTGTTTTGAGCCCTGAGGTACGATCAGAAGGTTCTGTACCCAAAGTGGCAGAAGGTTAAGGGAGACTTTTTTGGGGAGGAGGCAGGTCTGATATCTGATTCTTCCATCAAGCTGTAGCCAACCTGCCATGGCATAGAGATCACAGGTGTGTGTGAGTCTGGCAGCACCTGTGAGGAGACGGCATGCTTTATTTAGGGCAATAGAGATGCAGTGAAGGGCTGTATCTGTTGCCAATCCACAGACCACTAGCTCATCGTCGATGAAAGATACAATAGAGCTATGAATGACCACGTTCAGGGGTTCATGAGTAAGACAGTACCTGTATCAGTATAAGATTCCAATTCTTGAATTGATGGCCTTCGCAGTATTGTCAATGTGCTGGGCACACAACAGACTGGAATCAATTGTGATGCCTAGGTACTTAAAATGCCGAACTAGCTCAAAAGTGGAACTGCAGTCATTTGTGATTGCAAGGGGGAAGGTTTTGAGTTTGCTTTGAGGGGTAGAGAACATCATAGTCTTAGTTTATTTTATAATTCAGGACCAGTCTATGTTCCTTAAACCACTATTCTGCAGATCCGCCTCTAGAAGTTCAGGGTCTCAGTTGCTGGTAAACAGGACCGCATCATCTGCATAAAGGAGCATCTGACACTGGCAGGACACCAGGAGATTATTTAAGAACAGGTGGAACAGCAGTGGTCCTAATATGGATCCCTGCGGGATACCAGATCTAACGGGTTTGCTGTCAGAGAGAACTTCACTGATCCTTATCCGTTGGAGCTACTGAATCAGTCCCAGGTGTCAGGTGAGAGACCAATGTCGGATAGCTAGTTTAAGAGGAGCCCATGGTGCACCATATCAAATGCCTTTGATAGGTCAATGAAGGCTGCCCCAACCAAGTAGCCTCAGTCTAACGCATGGTGGATATAGCCTGTGAATTCGGGCAAGGCTGTGAGGGTTCTGTGCCCACTCCTGAGTCCATGTTGTTCAGGACACAATAGTTGGTGCTGGTTAAGATATTCCACAAGCTAATCAGCCAGTAAAGTAAACTAAAGGATTGAACATGTTTAACCCCCATTTATTCCAGTAAATACGTATTATCTCTTTTTATAGGGTTCAAACTACTCCCCCATAGGAGTTGAGAAGAAGAAAGCTTAATCCTGACTTCCAAACATAAAGAGAACAGGTAAACAAAGCTTAAGTAAAAAAAGGGAGAATATGTATTTTTTCAATAATCTGTACCCTTTTTTGCTTAGAAAATGTCCAAGATTTCCACCTGTAAATGTTAGCCATGCAGTGATTCAGTGTCTCTTCCCAGTTTAAAAGTGGCATATTCCAAGGACAAATGTCACCACCAGGACCTTTAACAGGCCATCAGAGAACGAACTTCATCCCTGATATGTTACCGGAATCTGGTACCTGCCCCAATTTTAGACCTATGCTTTTGTTTAGTATTAATTTTGGCTCCAGACACACTAGAAAACTCCTGAAGAATACAGAAAACTTCTTGTCTAGAAGCGATATCAAACACATAAAGACAGACATCATCTGCTTGGGCTGTGATTTTTACCTACGCCATGGACAACAGAAGTGAAATGCCCACAATCCCATTATTTTGAATAAGCCTTTTCAATACAGGATCCAAAGTAAAAAAAACAAAAAAAAAAAAAACATAAAAGGAGGGAACTTAAAGGGCATCCTTTATTTATTTATTTAGTTTTTGTTGACCGGGTAAATGCACTAGCCAAATCCTGCCTATTTTCAGGCACGACCCGGGAGAGGGGGATACAGATGAATGCTAACTGACCTTGAACCAGATTAAGCTGTTGACTTGGCATCCTTGCCACACTACTATATTAATGGGAGAGGATCTCTATAGAAAACCATTCATGATTGGTATAACCAAAGCCTTATCATATACTAAACCACTCCATTTAATAAATGTATCTGGATAATGTAAGCTGCTAAAATCCCAACAGATATTTATGGGACACTTTGTCAAAGGCTTTCTCCAAGTCTAGGGACAGGAAAAAACCCTCGACAAGATTTGAATTTTTAAGCTCCATCATATCCCTTAAAATGTACAAATTCTCTTGGATACTTCTAATTGGAATATAGCATGTTTGTACTGGCTCTATCAACACTTTTGCTATCTACTGAAATCTCCAGCATATTTTTAAAAGGATCCTGAAATCAGAGTTTAGGAGGCCAGTCAGTCTCCAGTTAGTCAATGAGGTAACATCCCGTTTCTTAAAAAAACAAAATCAGTAAAGCAGTTCCAAAAGATGGTGAGGAGTTAAGAGTCCGTCATATCTGTTGTTAAAAAAGAAACATCAGCAAAGAAGTTCCAAGAGATGGTCAGGAGTTAAAAAAAGAGTTCATCATATACTGGAACATGTGTTGCAAAAAACAAGAAAGAAAATCCACGCAAGTCTAGCAAAACTCTTTACAAACCAATAAATCTGAAATGGATGGCATGTCTAATGGAATTAATTGCTCAACAGACCCCTGAACGTTCATGGCAGTACTAAAGGTCTTAGCAGTAAATAATTCTACTATACAAAGCATACAACCAATGTCCGAGACACATGTACCATCCGGGGATCTTAGCTTCATAAATATGGCGTGGTCAACTCAGTCAAATCAAATCAAATCTTTATTTATCCAGGCGATCATCATTGAGCAAGCTCATTTACAAGATGGACCTGCTGTTGTCCAAGACAGTTATACATACATAGATTGAGAATACAAAGTACAACATGTGCAAAGAGTTACAAACAAATTTACAGAAAAGTGGTAGGTGCACGATATATGTAACCCTCTTGTTACCCGGGGTTACTAGAATCCCAGTCAGACCTAGTGGTAGGCAGGGAAGGCAGCTTGTGAAACTCCAGTTAAATGGGTTTCACACTGTCTCACTCTGTTCTCAGTCTCAGCTGAGACTGAGGGATGACATCACCAATAGAACTATCGCAGCTGCATGAGCCACATTGGAATCTACAGCAAGGGAGTTGGTTAGAACGTTCGGAGGTTTTGAAGTCAGTCTTCAGTTGAGTGTGAGTCAGTTCAGTGTGAAGTTGGGAGCTTGCTGAGAAAGCAGCTCAGTGAAGGCTCTAAGAGCCTCAGCCCTGACAGAGGGCTACTTTTAGTTTAAAAGGGTGTGTGTCTCCACCTTAAAGAGACACAGAGATAACTGAAGAGGTGAGACAGCCGCGGTTTTGGGTCTCAGTGCCCCTCCCTGGGGGCAAGAAAGGATTTCCTGCAGATGCCTTTTTTTTGGGGGGTCCTCCGTCCTCCATTCTGCCTGTCACGCCCCGGAGCTCCACCACCTGCCTATTTGCTGCTCCCTCCCGTCACCTCCTCGGCTTACCTCTGAGGCAGGCTGCGTACTGGCTCCCCTAATACCAGTGCCTCGGAACTAATAACTGGTTGGGAGTCTGGCGGCAGGGGTGAATTGAAGCCCAGGAGGCTTCCACCTAGATGGAGATCCCCCTCTCTTTCCTTAAGTTTTCTCCCGAGGCGGGACATGCAATGACGCTTAGCATCCGCCTCTGCCTCCGCTGGAAACTAGCGCGTAGCGTGAGAGCTCCCAGCCTCCGCTTAGGAGTCCTCAGCGCCCGGATGCTGCCCGCACCCTCCCCCCGGAGAAGGAGAGCAGTCCATAGGACGCTCCATCCCTCTCCCCCTGGCAGGTCCTCCGATGATTCCCTGCAGATTCCTGGGGCAACCCCCTAGTTCTGCTTCTAAAGGAAAAGCTGCCTGTGTGTTCAAGAGGTTATTTGGGAGAACAAGAAGACTTGTGAGTCATCTGCGGGGCACCTGCAACGTGATGGTGAGTGTCTGCTCTTGCTAAAAGGGCCTATGTTTTTCACCCTGGGACTTGTGTGACAATGTGGGGATTGAACTACTAAAATATTGGGAAGCCTAGAGTAATGGGCTAAGCAAAGAAAAAGTAGGTTCACATCCAGAGCTTGTTGGGATGCAAATGATATGTAGAGGAGATGTGACAGACGTCTACCCAGAATCTACATTTGAAAGTTTTCAGTAAAGGAATTGTTCAGTTTCCAGAGAAATGGCTGGGTATGGGCTTTGGGAGCTGGAGGTGGGTGGCCCCCCATCTTTAGTGACCAGGTCCACCTCTATGGATTTCTTCTGCGGATTTCTACTTTACCTCAGGCACTTGGCCAGTGATGAGGGAAGTACCCAGACGTGGGATTGGAAGTCAAATTCTCTCTAGGAGTCGAAGACTCTAGTGTGGTTTGGAAAGCCACAACAGGATAATTGGTTCATTCCTCAAATGTACTGCAGATCAAGTGGCCTGCGGGGGAGCCGAGCCAGTGGGGGGAACCCAAGTAGTGTACAAGTCGGGCTGTGTACCCAAAGCTGCGTGCAAGTCCGGGCTGTGTGCCTGGTGGGTTTAGAGCCTGAGGGCTGGAAATGGTGATAAAGTGTTCTGTAGTCTCTAATCTGCATTACCAGGAAATGTAGCCCCATGGGGTCCGTCTATGCTTTGTTTGTTCAGCTTGGATGTGAATAAAAGCCACACTGAAGAATCCCATTCCTGGTTCTGGACATTACAGTTATTGCTTCCTGTGTTCGGATTTACTTGGGTGCCCCTGTGCAGAGTAGCCAAACCTATGCCCCCCTGTGCCGAGTGACCTCATCCTCCCCGAACCCAGTCCCCACCAGGTACTGCTGTCAGCTTCAACAGCATGCTACCTGTCGTTTTGGCAAAAAGGCAGGGGTGAGGGGTTACATATACATTCCAAGCATTCTTGTAGGAACATACATGCATCACTCAACTTTGCTGTGGTATATACAGACTCCATGTATGCAGAAGTTGAGGTGGTATGTTTAGTCATTCTTCATCAAGCCTCCATCAGAGGATACAATTCTTTGCATTTCAGCCCTCAGTGACCATTTACCATACTTGGGTGAGGGTCCTGGGCTGCAGAGGGGCCCCTAATGAGGTCTGTATGTTCCGCTTAAACGGTGAGAGAAGAGTAATATGGGAGAAGCAGTGCCTTGGGTGCCGAGGGCCACTATGGCAGCTGACTAGTGGACTTGATTAAAATAGGGAGGGGAGGAACTAGGTTCATGGCTGGATGTGGTAAGGATACGGAGTGAACCGTCAGCAGGACAGCTAGGAACTATGGAAGCACTTACAGATTTCGTCGAACGTTTTCTCATAAATGATCCTAAACAGGGCAAAACTGACAAGAGAGCCGAGTCTCAAGGATCTTTGTACCCTGTTCCAGAGCGTAGGCAAACGTGGCTTATGGCAGCCCTGCCAAAGTGGGTACTGATCCTGGGGATTTTCAGAGAAATTAGCGAGTGGCTTCTTAGTGCGTAGCTACTGATTGGGCTCAGGGGGAGGCAGGCAACAATGTAATCTGGGAGTTTGTTGGTAAGGGCTCGAAATGTCCAGAGTGCTGCATTTCTACACTGCCTATACTGAAGGAAAGGCCACCCTACAGCTGCATATAAAGAGCAGTGATGTGTGGAGGATGGGAGACCAGTTATAAATCTTAGCGCTCTGTGGTACAGGACATCCAGTTTTGCAAGGTGTGAGACAGAGCATTGGCCATAGATAATGTCGACAGAGTCGATTAATGAGAGGAAAGTTGATTGACCAAGCTGTCTTCTTGCGTCTGCGGTCAGAAGGTGTTTAATTCTGAAGAAGTGGCCAAGCCTCTGCCTAAGCTTTTTCATCAGTTCTTCTGTGTGCTCCGCATAGGAGACTTTGTTGTCCAGCGATATACCCAAATATTTGAATTTAGGCACAAACTCAAGATCTTCGCCTAGAAGGGTAGTTATGGGAGGAAGGGCACCAGCAGCAGCAGAGTAGGCCCTAGTGCTAGATGGGGTAAAGAGCATGGCCTTAGTTTTTTTTTGCATTTAGCAGTAGCTTTTTGCTGAGAAGCTGATGCTGCAGCGTATTGAATTCAGTTTGTAGATCTGTGCATGCAGCTCCAGGGGAGTCACGGCTTACACAGAGCACCGTATCATCGGCAAACAAGTGGATACTGGCTTCTGTAATGCCTAGGTCCAAGTTGTTAATGTAGATGGCGAACAGTAGAGGGCCCAGTATGGAATCCTGTGGGACTCCTCTTTTTATTGGTTTGAGAGAAGAGAGCTCAATTTCAGCCTTCATTTGTTGCTGCCTATCAGAGAGACAATCCTGGAACCAGTCCAGTGAGGTTGAGTCCATACCTATGGTTTTTAAGGTGGAGAGAAGTAGGCACTGGTCGACGGTATCGAAGGCCTTGCTGAGGTCTAAAAACACAGCACAAACAAATTTTTTGTTGTCAAGGTCCCGTTGCCAGTCATTTGTGACTTTGGCCAGCTCCGTAACAGTGCTATGCTTTGCTCTAAAGCCAGACTGCATGGGGTTAAGCAATGTAGAGTTGTCTAGAAATTATCTCAGCTGTAAATCCCTGACTTTTTCCAGCATTTTTGAGAGTATAGGTAGAAGAAAGATTAGCCTATAATTGTTCAGGTCGCATGGGTCCCTTGCTTTAAATAGGGGGATAACATGAGCGGTTTTCCATTCCGCGGGGATAGAGCCCTGGGCTAGGGACAGGTTGAATAAGTGTGATATAGGTGGGGCAAGTATGTAGTATGCTATTTTCAGAAAGTATGGGTCGAAGGAGTTGGCTCCTGCACCTTTTCTGGTATCTAGCCATAGCATAAGGTCTTCAACTTCTTTTATGGTGGTTGGGGAAAAGGAGAAGATCGTATCTTTGTTACTTTGGTCTGGAGGCTGGGCGGTGAACTGTGGACAGAGACTACTTACTGGTGCATTATCGAATGCCATGCCTGCAGTGGTGAGTGGTTGTTGAAGGCTTGAAGAATTTCAGATTTATCCCTGATAGTGACATTGTTGATGGTGATTTTGGAGGGTAGTGCACTACCTGAGGAGTGCCCAGACAGTTCCTTTATGGTGGACCAGAATTTGGTTGGGCTGTTGGATGCGGATAGTAATTCATTTTGATAATAACTGGCCTTGGCCTCTCTGACCATTTTCGTGCAGGCATTTCTAGCTGTCCTAAAGAGACACCAGTCTGCATCAGCCTGCGATTTCCGGGCCTTTTTCCATAGCTGGTCTCTTTTGAGTAAAGCATTCTTCAGATCCGGTGAAAAACAACGGCAGGTTCTGGTTTTTATTCATGCTTTAACTAGAGGAGCATGGTTGTTTAGGTTCCTGGCTATGATTTCATTGAGAACATTATAGGCATCACCCACTGATTTAGCCAGGTAGAAAGTCTGCCAGAGCAAGGAGTTTTTTAGTTCTTGTATGTAGGCCAGAGGGTCAAAGTTCTGTCTGGATCTTTTAGTAGAAAACTTTGATGTAGATAGTGGGTTCGAGATGGTTCTTATGCCAGCTATGAGAGAGTGGTCACTAACATCTGCTGGAAGGATACCGGCATGGGAAAAGTAGCATGGTTTGTTGACAAGAAGGACATCCAGAAGTGTGCTTTCACTGGATTTTTCTTGCTGATGCGCGTTGGTTCTGTAATCATTTGGGTGAACCCGTGGGAGTCGCAGAATTGTTTTAGGGGTAGCAATCCGTTCAATATCCAGCCATAGTTAAGGTTACCTAATATAACTGTTTCCAGAGGTGTCATGTCCATTTGTGAAGACAGATGAGCCAGGAGCTGTGGTCCTGCTGCTGGGGGTCTGTAGCAACCTATTATGTGGAGTGCCACAGACTGGGACGGTTCGACCCTGAGAGACAGGCATTCAAAGCCCCCTGCAACGGAAGCAGCATCTAATATAGATACTGTAAACCTGTTTTTAACATAAATGGCTACTCCTCCCCCCTAGTCTTTCTATCTGCTCTGAAGAGGAGGTAGTTGAGGATATTAACCTCACTGTCTGGTGCGGATGCCCGAAGCCAGGATTCCGAGATCACAAGTCAAGTCAGTGCCAGCAGGCAACAAAACGATCTCCAAAAGGAGTCTATTTAGTGCCATATCTATGTTCCATGTTCAATGAATCAGCCCTATTATATTGAAACTTCACCACCTCTGCTTTTATGGCTATTATCTCGTCTTTATTAGCAGGTGTGATATGTTTTCCCTTATTTAATGACTGATAGACAGCTGGCCCTTCCATTTTAAATAAAGCACATATTCAGTTTGAGCTTTCTTCTTTCCAATTTATTGGAATAATTCCCAAACATCCATTCTGGTGTTCTCCCACCAATGCAATGGGTAGTTATAACAACAAAAAAACAAATATCTAACAGCTAGTAATTGGTAGGCAGCCTCCTGTACCTCAGGGAGGGTTAAAATAGTGGTGCTCAACTTCCAACTACCTTTTCCTACAGCACTGGAGTCAGCCCTGACACCAATAACTGCCCATTTCATCCAGCCAGCATTCAGGAAAGTTTTTTTCTGGAGTCCACTACTCTTCCATAGATGAAGTGTCATTCAAACTGAAAGCCAAAGCCAGGCATTCGTGAGCTGTCAGTGGTTCACTCTGATCTTGATTCTTCCACTATGCCGACTGCCCCAGCTGATCCTCCTTTGAAGTAGCTGCCATGCTATCAGTTTTCAAGGCTGTGTCAGAGTCAAAGGAAAATTCAGGAGGAAAAGTACTTGAAACGGAGGTAGACAAATGGATTTTCAATGTAGCTTTCTATCTGGAACACCTCTCCTTATCCGTGGCCATTATGAGAACAAATGCTATTGTCTCACCTTAAGCTCAGCTGCCAGCTGTTACTCTGCGGCCTGGATATCAGCCACATCAGCAATACTTTCAGGTACCGTAAGTCTGCTTCCATTTTTTTCTTACATGTCTGTCAAGAAACAACTTTTGAAGAAGCCTCCAGTGCTTATTTAGAGATGACCTCACAAGGGTCTTTGGCTAGTGACAAGAACCTATACCTACTGTAGCCTGCATCTCACTCTCCTCCTCCACTCCACCAGAATCTTCCATCTTGAAAAGAAGGTGAACAGCAGCCCCTGTCAAGATGTTCTATGTGATAACTGCGATCGTGGAAAGGTGATCGCCATTAGGGCGAATGTACATCAGCAAAGATCAATTTTGCCAATGTACACTCCCGGCACACAGCAAAAGGGCGCCGGGGACTTGTTTTATTTTTGTTTATGCAGGGAGCTGCACCCCTTGCTTTGCCCCCCATGCCCCCCTACTAATGGATTCTCAACTCTAGGGGGTACATATCGGGGAGGGGGCAAAGCCAGACAAAAGAAATTTTAAGCCGGGCGCACAACAAAAGGAACGTGTACCTGGAACCGAACCTTCCACCCTCGCTACCCTAGCCTGCCACCCACCCACCATGCCACAGGGCCAGCTCAGAAACCCACTGCCACACTATGCCTCACATACCCTCCCTCCCCTTCTGCCCATTGCACGGTGTGCTCCCCCTCGCACACGTGTACATATAGTGACAAGATGTCGCTATTACCGTATTCACCCCCCCATCCAGTAGTCCTGTGAACAGGTGCCGCTATTGAGTCACCCTTTTTGTAAGCACCCAATAGTGGACGCCCTCATCTCAGGATACCCTGCCAAGAGTAGGGCAATTACTCTGGTGTCCTGGCCAACATTATCCTTCCCATAAAACCGGTTCATGCAGCTGTCGAATGCTTTGTGTGGGTGTAGATGTGTAAAATGATTGTCACGATACATTCAGCTACTCCACTACCAGTCTTTCATTGCTTTGGGATACAATGTGTAGGAAAAGTGCTACATAAATAATTCTTCTTCTGGATATGGAAGTATGCATCTTTCAGATTCAACGATCCGAGCCACTCCCCTTTCTCAACGAATAGTAAATCTGTTCCCAGTGTTACCATTTTGAATTTTTCCTATCCAGAATGTACCATGAATCCCAATTTTTATGCTCTCCATGTGCTTGTGCAAGCCAACGTATTGTTAAGAGACAGTGGGTTATGAGAGGTGTGCCACTGTCGTCCAATGCAGGTCAGCCTGCAAAGAACTCATCAGTGTCACACCTGTTCCTCAGCCAGGCTGATCATGACTCTGTTACGGCTTGCTGGGCAGAAACTGTTGCATAGTTCAAAGGAAAGAGTCGACCCAATCATAGGGCAGCTCTTTCCTATGATCTGCTTGGTACCGCCCAGCAAACAGCTGATCGATGTTCTGATCAGCCTGCCCCAAATCCCCCACTTTCAATTCTCTCCATTTACCCAATTTTAAGAAGCAAGTGATCCTTGGGCTCCTCTGTTGACTGGGCAGTCATTGCATTGCCATCTGTGTAACTGATTGTTGGGGTGCCTCCTGGCTGTCCTGTAAAAAAATACACTGCAAAATTATTTCCAACACTTTCCGAGCTAGTTGTGTAAGTTTCCACTTGTCTAGCTGGTTTCCTCAGCATAGATCATAGCATCTCATTGCTCTGTGTTTTCCTGCTCCAATTGAAAAATGTGACCATTTTTGTAATTGGCTGTGCCCAGCACACACTTTGTGCTTTTGCTGCTTTAATATATGCATTGTATTGTTTTGTAGTGTCTTTTAATGTTTGCTGGAAATGTTGATATTCTGTTGATTTACTGAATGTTGCAGCTTCTTTCTCTTTTTCTTCTAATTGCATCTTAATGATGGCTTCTACTTCCACTGAATCTGCCAATACAGGTTTGATAAGTCCAGCAGATGATGTTAACATAAAAGATCAATGGCAAATATCATAATTGATAGGACCTTTTTGTTTCATAACTGATAGATTTTGTTGTTTTTCAGTAACATTTTAATGGGGATAAAAGGAATCTATCTGCTTTACCACCCAATGTAAGCTGAATTTGCACAGACAAAACTGTCAGCACATACCACGGAGTACGTCAATGTAGCAAACTGTCATGGTCAATGCAGTGTAGTGTAAGTCGGCAGGCAGAGAGTAAAACCGTAAAATGCAAATGCTGAACTTTTTTTTATTCCCCAACTGCAACAAACAAAGTGTTCAGCACTGTTCAACTGTCATTTAGATTGGGTCAATCACTATGCAGAAATACAATGCAGGACTTAAAGGTCATGTGCAAAGGTTTTTAAAACTAAAAGAGGCAGTGCCATTCAATAAACACTGCTATAAAACCTATGTGTTCCAGGTTTTGAAACAAAAGTCAAATTAATGCATTGTTAGCATCTTTTTGTTGTGATCCATTTCCCCAAAGTTGATGGATGCTGGGTCAGCATGCCTCCTGCCTACTGATGTCATTTGGGGTGCTACTTAACTGTGTCTGTCAGGAAGCTGTATTGCTGCTAGTAATACAATGCTGGTAATGTCACTGCTGTTGGTTAGTATCTGCTTTACAATAATTTAGATTTAATAGGGACCTTATCTGCACTAATTCCTACTAGGGATGGATGTGCTAGCCCTGGTAAAAAAAATAATTTTTAAATGATTTATTGAGGTTTGTCATAGAAAATGGGTGAAGTAACCTGTAGCAGTGTACTCCACTGTACCCACAATGCGTCACTATGTACTGTAAATTAGTATACAGGCTATTATTATTATGTGCTCATTACAGAAATAGGAGACTAATCTCTCAGTAAAGAAGTCTTATAGCTAGATACGATGTGCACAATGCCTTGTTTTGAAAATAAGCATACAAGAGCTTATATTGTTGAGGCCACTATAGAAATATAAGACTGCTTCTCACAGTAAGGAACTTGGAAATCAGCCTCTTATTGTACCCACAATACCTTGCTATGGACATTTACATATTAGGTGCTCACCACTACCAACATATGAGACTGTTCTTCTGAGAAAGGCACATTTACATCAATGTTATAAATGACCCAGAATTATTTGTCGCTGTATGTAAAATATTGACAGCTCCCTTGTACAACATCATTCTGGTGATGTAGCCACACAGAGAAACTGGAAGGCAGCCAGAAACAAAGCGCTGATAAAACATAAGAATAAAATGACTATGACAGCTTTTTTTTTTCTTTTTTTACAAAGCAAATTGCAGCTTCAACATCTGAAGCATGGCGGGCAATGGCAAACAATGTGAAAAAAGGCAATTGGGGAACCTTCCAATATCACTTTAACATCAATGTGCTACTATCTCTGACTTCTGCACAGGCTAAAAAATGTAATGTAAACTGTTATTGTGCATTACTGGCACTGAGCATGGCACAACCACAATCAAACAGCTTTCAGATTGTTGCAACAGGCACAGTCCAAGGAGTAAGAAGTCTTTACAGACCTCAGCAATGTGACAGTCTCCCTATCTTATGTATTGAAGAAAGAGAATAGCACCCCAAATGACATCACCAGGGCGGAAACATGTCGATTACCACAGGGAACAGAAAGTCTCAGCATCTAGCAGTGTTGCTGAAGCAAACCACACAATAAATAGCTATAAATGGTATGAAATGGTAGATTTTCATATAAAACACTAGGTAGACACTGTTGTTATAACAATATTTAATGAATGATGCTGACAGTTTAATTTCTCTGTAAATTTCATCATACATGATCTTTAAGTGCTGCTAGACTGCTGTTCTTGACACCTATTTGCATTTAAAATATAAGAGGCTGTCATAATCAGTAAAAGCATACCCCGAGAGTTGAATCTGAGTCAGTTTCCTAAACAAACAAAAAAAACAACAACCCAAGGAATACATTTCTGAAATCGTTAGTTCCATTTACACCGTGTATAGTGTTCCAACAGTGCAGGGCTTGACGAACTGCATTTATATTCCAGTGAACAGTTTTGCCATTTTTTTTTATATTTAACCTCATCACTGAACACGCCCCCCCACACACACACACCATCCCATAAAACTTTAGTCCAAAATCGACTGACAAACCGAGAGCACAAGGGCCATTTGAAAAGCTGTCACTGCCATGATATTCAAATTCTGTAGGCTGACTATTGAATGTAAGCAAGAGTCCTATCATATTCAAAAGGATTCCACTTCTGAAATAATCAGCTCCATTTACTCCATATATAGTGTGCATTACTGAAGGCCTTGACTAAGTGCATTATCAAACTCAAGTGCAGAGTTTTTTTCTGTTGTGATCTCTGATTCAATCCCAACCCACGACCTTCTTCGCACTTGCCTGTCAAACTGAGACTTACAGAACTGATACTTTTGATGTGATAAAAAAAATCTACAAGGTATTATATTTAAAACTGGAATAGCAGCAGGGCCTTGTCTGTAAATGGTCAGGTGCTGTCATGATTTGGCAATGAAAAAAATGCAGTACTGATCACTGGCCAAATGGAGCAATATTGCGGTATCTCTACATTTCACAGATAATCACCATTGGTAATGCATATCAGCTACCTAAAGGGAACTCTGTACTAGTCTTTCTCAAATGATAGTATGCAATTGAAAGTGAGGTGGTTGAGAATAAAAAAAGTATAAAGTCATGGAATAAAAAAAAGAGTTCGGTGTTTGCATTTTGTGGTTTTACTATCTGCCTGCCGACTTACACTACCCTGCATCAACCATGCCAATTTTCTACACTACTGTACTCCGTGATATGTGATGACAGTTTCACGTGTACAAATCCAGCTTACATCGGGTGGCAAAGTAAATACATTTATTTTTTCCTCATGGTCTGTTTGAACAAGCTACTGACATAATGACTGCTGTGCTGTCACAGCACAAGCTGTCAGCTTCAACAATCGGCTCTGAATACAGGAAAATGATTGTAAATGAAAAGTTAAACATGGCCTGAGAAATACATTAAAATGAACAAACAGACTCACACACAATGGTTCACAGTTAAAATTTTAGATAGGTAGATAGAAAGATGGACGAACAGACGGATAGACAGATAGATAGATACATTATTTATAAAGCATCCCTTTCCGGGGATTTGGAGCGCTGTACAACTAAAACAACAAATACATTAATACAATATACACATAAATAAATAAATAAATGGGAGTCAGCAATTAATAATATATCTATACCATGTAAAACATACATAAATTAATTAAAAGCTTGCCGAAACAAATAGGTTTTGAGACCTTTTGAGTTCCAAGGGGAGTGTAGCTATCGAAAACACATGGTCTCCTAAGTGCAGCAGCCTAGCCCTGGGAACTTCTAGAAGGCAACCCTCGACAGAATGGAGCACCTGGGATGGGCGGTAGAGAACAATGAGATCTCGCAGATAGGCTGGCCACCTTTTGTGCAGGGTTTTGTAGGTCAAAAGACCTACCCTGAAGACAATCTTCCATCTAACCAGCAGCCAGTGCAGTTCGTGGAGGACTGGAGTGATATGCTCATTTTTCCTTGTTCCAGTGACCAATCTTTCCGCCGTGTTCTGCACCAGCTGCAGCTGATGGAGGCTGCCTCCTGATAACCCCAGGTACAGGGCATTACAGTAGTTCAGTCTGGACATAATGAAAGCATGGACAACAGTAGTCAAGTCCTCAGGTGGAATCAGGTCCCAGATCCAGGCAATATTCCTAAGATGGTAGAAACCACTTTTCATGATGGCCAACACCTGTGCATTCAGTATCAGACTGTCATCAAGTATCACCCCCAGATACTTTACCCGATTGGAAGGCACAAGGGGGACCCCACCCAACACACGGCTAGGGTATCTCTCAAGCCCCACCCCCCTTCTGCCACAATGACTCGGATCCACCACTAGTACCTCAGTCTCATCGGGGTTAAGTCTAAGCCAGTTTTGGGACATCCAGGACTGGATTTCCTCTAGGCAGTTGTTAAATACAGATGCTGCCATCAGGGATTCAGGTGCGCAAGACACATATAACTGGGTATCATCTGCATAACAGTGAAAACCCAGCACGTACAGCTGAACAATGTCCCCTAATGGTAGCATATATACTGTGAACAAGGGTGACAGGACCGAACCCTGTGGGACACCACAGCACAGAGGCTTCGGGTTAGATGACGCCAGCCCCATCGTCACACTCTGCACTCTGCCTATCAGGTATGACCTGAACCATTTGATGACAGTACCAGACAAGCCACACCAGAAGCACAGGCGGTCCAGTAGCACCTCACGATCCACAGTGTCAAAGGCTGCCAAGAGATCCAGGAGGAACAAGATGGTACGCTCTCTCCTGTCCCTCGCCATCAGGAGATAATTAAGCACCCTCACCAGGGGAGTCTCCATACTATGCCCAGCTCGAAATCCTGACTGACAGGCCTCATAAGTGGAGAAAGAGGCAAGATGCTCCTCCAGCTAAATGGCCACCACTTTTTCAATAAGCTTTCCTAAAAATGGGAGGTTAAGAGACTGGCCTGTAGCTGCCGAGACACTCTAGATCCTTTTATTGAAAAATGACAAAATCTAACAGATGGGATACAAAAAGAGATCCTCTCAATTATATGATCGAGATCCTATCAACTACATGATATTTCCCATTGATCTTAAAGACCCTCAGGCGGGTCTGGAAGACTTCTCGATCTTGGCCAAAAGCTAGTTGTTTAGTGAGCCGTAGTCCTCTCGAGGACCCTACTGACTTGATAAGCTTCTAAGGTAACCTGTTGCTAATATAGGCATCTCACCATTAGTTCAATTTTCTTCAAAGCAGAGAAAGCTTCTGGTATGTTTACAGGTGCCATTCCTGTCACTGTATCATTCCAACGTCAGGAACAGTCGTACTGGTATCAACTACAAATGCCTTTCATATATATCTAACGAACATGAATAGAATTATTATATCTACACTGTTCTGACTATTGATAGCTTTTCTGTGTATCCCCACAGAGGTAAAAACAGTGAATAGTATTTAGATACATAATCTTCTTTTAGCTTACTTGTTAGTTATTTTGATTCTATCTTTGTTCCTTCTTTCCTATCCCTCCCCCAGGCATCCACTACAAGTTAGAAAGTCACAGACGAAAACTAGGGGATGAGACATTTTGGCAGCACAGACTCAGTGTGTATTCAGTATTCACAACTGAAGAGGAGGGGAAGGTACCTAACCCAAACAAAAGAAACACTCTGAATAAGGGGGTCAATACCAGTACATTCACCGAAGAAAGGGTTTTGAAAGATAGGATTCACCCCAGAATTCTAAAAGAACTAAAGGTAGAACTAGTAACTCCACTGACTACTCTCTTTAACAAATTATGGGAGGATGGGGTTGTACCTGAGGACTGGAGGAGGGCAGATGTGATTCCACTTCACAAAAGTTAGTTAGTTAGTTAGTTAGTAAGTTTTTGTTGACCGGGTAAGTGCACTAGACAAACCCTGCCCATTTTCAGGCACGACCCAAGGAGGGGGATACAGATGAATGCCAACTGACCTGAACCAGGTAAAGCTGTTGGTGGTATTTTTAGTGAATGAGGGAATTTGGCCAGGACACCGGGGAAATTCCCCTACTCTTTTCGATAAGTGCCATGGGATCTTTAACATCCACCTGAACTACCACCAATCCAGGCAGATGGGACCTCGGTTTAACATCTCATCTGAAAGACGGCACCTCAGAAGTGCAGCACCCCTCTCATGCTGCACTACAGTGTCAGTACTGGGATATTAACCCAAGTGCCAGATGTGGGAACTGAACCCACAGCCCTCTGATCTCCTGGCCTCAGAGGCGAGTGTGCTACCTACTGGGTCACTGACACTGGCAGGGTCATTCAAAAGTGGGAGCAGAGCAGAGGCAGGAAACTACAGACCAGTTAGTTTGACCTCAGTGGTAGGGAAAATGATGGAATCACTTCTGAAGGAAAGAACTGTTGAGTACCTAGAGACCAGTGGGACATAGGACCCAAGGCAGCATGGTTTCACAGCAGGAAGGTCATGTCAGATGAACCTAATAGATTTATTTGACTGGGTGACCAAAGTAGTAGACCAGGGAGGGGCTGTGGATATGGCCTACCTAGATTTTAGCAGGGCATTTGACACAGTCTCACACAAAGATTAATATACAAGTTAGCCAGCCTTGGAGTGGGTCCCAAGGTGGTAGCCTGGATAAAAACTGGCTGGACAACAGGACGCAAAGGGTAATAGTAAATGGAGTCCACAGTGAAGAAAGGAGGGTAACTAGCAGGGTACCACAGGGTTCAGTACTGGGACTGGTCCTCTTTAATGTCTTTATAGGTGACACTGGAGAGCACCTGGAAGGAAAAGTATGTCTCTTTGCAGATGACACAAAGATCTGCAACAGACTTGATATACCAGGTGGGATGGAAAGGATGAAATGGGACTTGGCAAGGTTGGAGGAATGGTCAAATATATGACAGCTCAGATTCAATGCAAAGAAGTGCTAGGTAACGCATCTGCGAAACAAAAACCAAGGGGAAGAGTACACAATGGGGGGGGGGGGTGGTGAGATAAAAACAACAACAAAAATTGAAAAAGACCTAGGAGTAATTATATCAGATGACCTAAAGGTGGGCAAGCAATGTGAGAAGGCGGTAAGGAGGGCTGGGGGGATACTGGGGATGCATAGGGAGAGGCATCAACAGTAGAAAGCAGGAAGTTGTTATCCCTCTGTACAGACAGCTGGTGAGACCCCATCTAGAGTACTGCGAGCAATTCTGGAGAGTCCATCTCCGCAAAGACATAGACAGAGTGAAGGCTGTTCAGAGGAGGGCAACCAAAATGGTGCAGGGTCTACACCAGAAGACATACAAGGAGAGACTAAAGCAGCTTAATATGTATACCCTTGAGGAAAGGAGGAAGAGGGGGGACATGATAGAAACTTTCAAGTATCTCAAGGGAATTAAAGTACAAGGGGGTAGTATCTTTCAGAAAAAGAGAGGTGCAAGAACAAGGAGGCACTATTTGAAGATCAAGGGGGGACGACTCAGAGGTAATGTTAGAAAGTATTTTTTCACAGAGAGGGTTGTGGATACATGGAACAGCCTTCCTGAGGAGGTTGTGGAGTCAGGAACAGTGGGAGAATTCAAGAATGCATGGGACAGACATAAGGCAATTCTAGTCAGGGTTAGGAGGAAGTAAGATGTTGATTAACTAGAATCTGCAGCTTATCCATCAGGTAGGGAAATGGGCAGACTGGGTGAGCCTAGCGGTCCTTATCTGCCATCAAATTCTATGTTTCTGCCAAAGGTGCCACAGAAAATACGATAGTTATCAATACTGGCAGTTACACCAATAGCTCCCTTCAAAACCTAGGAAACAAGTTACAAGAGATGGAAACACCCGTTTATAATTTCAAAAGCATTCCACTTTTATTGAGGAGGGCATCTGGGGGCATGTTTAAGGTGCCAGTGGTGATTACAGCTTTGCCCTTCGCAAAATACTTTTTTATGCTAAACCCCCTACTCTAACAGCTTCCTGAGTGGGTAACACCAATGTTTCAAATGTGTCCCTGATTTTGGTCTTTTGTCCCAGATTAATGAGGCAGCTTATGAAATGAGCTAGTAGTAGCCATCTGTGCATAACACTGAATATAATATGAGAAACAAGCCACTTCTGATTAGTTTTTAACTACTTTATGCCACTTTGCACTGAGACCTGCACTGTCATTTGCACTTTGAAATACTACAGTATTTTGCTTGAAACACCTGCCTGCTCTGAATGAATATAAACTAATAGTTTTTCTACAATGAGATGTTATACTATTGCAAAGCAATGCAAGCGATGAACATCTGGCATTGACAATTTCTTGTTCTTTCTTGTGAGAAAGTACAGTACCTTGAGAAGATGCCTCTTCCCCACTGTGAGAGAGGGACCTTTTCCGTGGTCTTTATCTTTATCAATTTCTTTACCTCTAGCTCTAATAGGATTTTTTCCTGAGGCTGGAGTGGAGGAAATGCCGTTCGGCTCCTTAGTTTCGAAAGCCTTCAAACTGAAGGACTAAAACCTGACTCAACACTCACAGCATCCAGTTGTCTGTAGTGATGGTTTTTCACTCCTGGAAGTAATGAGACAGGCAGCCTCCCAATGGTAGAGGGTTCTATGGTAGCCTGCACAGAGTCGTGGATTTTGTTTTTCTTATAGTTTAGGAGCTGGTGCTTGCTTCTGCCTTGTACCACTCCTGCCTCTGCCTCTTGGGGCACCCCGTGAGGAAGACAGACATAGTAGGAGCAAGGCCTTTGAAAGTAGACCCTACTCCTACCTCCCCTTTCATATGGCCCGAAGGAAGTAAAAGCTCTCTCCTTCTGAGTCAAATTCTTATAGGTTGTTTTTTGTTCATCAACCCTTTTCATGTAGGCTTCAGTTGTATCCCGAAAGAGTGAGGGTTCTTCGAATGGGAAGTCCATAGCGTTTGTTTCTGTGTTCTCTGTCAGGAGGGTTGCCCTGGGCCAGACAAGCTTCCACAGACTTACTGCATGTGCCAGTATCCTTGAGTCTGTGTCAACTGCATCCACAGCCGGCCTTGAGAAACTGTTATTTGGTGACTTCCAGTGCATCTTTTCCAGTTTCTGCTAGATCACTGCCAACTTCACCTCCTACCTTTTCATGTAAGGCTTGCACGCTACTCCAAAGGGCTTTTTGATACTGGGCAGTCTACAGTATGCTACGTAAGCAGTCTGCCTTAGCTGCAGGGTGACTGAAGTGTATACTTTCCTTGCCATATAATCCAACTTCCTGGAATCACTTTCTGGGGGCATGAAAGCTAGTGACGCTTTAGACTTTTCACATGTAGCTCCCTGCATGACTCCCTCATAAACAGTGTGGGACTAAAAGAATTTAACCCCCTGCTTCTCTACTTGATATTTCTTTTCCACTTTTTTGTCAATGCCAGGAGCTGAATCTGGAGATTCAAAATTTTGCTAGTGGCATTATGAAGGTTTTGTGAATGGATACTCATGAATTTTGCCTCTTCTATATTCTCAGTTCTAGTGGAGGGGATATCCAGAATCTTAACCATATGCCTTACAAAGAAGGAATGTGAGGTAAAATCCTCGCTGCTTCTGGGTGGTGAAACAAAGTCACATTCTGGGGTTGTCTCTGGTTTTATCGGTTCCCTTCACACTCTTCCTCCTCCTCCTCCTCCTCCAGCACAGGTTCAAAAATGCCTGAGGTGGGGGGGAGAAATAGTGGCAAGGCTTCAATGGCCTGGAAAAACTGCCATATTTTTGTAATGTCCTCTGTTGAGGGCACATCTCTCTATTCTACTGCTTGTTCCTGGTCCCTTTGGGGAGGATTCAGTCAGATGCCTTTCTTTTTGTTTTTCCTTGGCTGGATGGCACCAGAACATCAGTAGCTTTTCTTTTTTGCCACCCTTAGCATCAGGGTTCCTGCTATTGGACACCCTGTGCTCTTTTTTTTTAACTGGATGATGGCTTGGCAGCTTTATCTGTCTCTGATCAAGAACCTGTTGCTTTTTTGTCACCTCAGATTTTGTTTGAGGAGAGGTGCTTGAAGATGCGAGCTTTCCACCATCTGAGAAATTCCCCTCCATTTTTCCTTTGGAAAAGCGGTCAGGTGACTCAAACATAGACTGTGACTCCGAGTTTTGCTCATTTATTTTGTGTTTTAGGGGAAAACATTTTACAAAAATCGCAATTTAAATAGTCATGGTCAGGGCCCAAGAAATCAAAAAACAGATCATGGCATCTGCCTTCTCTAAAGTTATGTTACATAATTCATAATTTTAAATCCTGCAGGCCCTGACCTTTTATTAGGCTTTTCAGTCAGATCAATCGACTGCATACAGCCCAAACAATTATTGCCAGTTCCTTAAATAACAATTCATAAACCACTAGATAAATATTATGAAACAAATGGTTATTTTAATGATTTCAACGAAAATAACAGTTTCCACATTAAAGTGGGAACTGCAAGGTAGTCTGCTCTCTGGTTCCATGGGACCAATTTGAGTAACCAGAGAATACCGCTAAAATGTCAATCTAAAATGCAAAAAGCTAGATAAATAACTAAACTAATGCAAATATCGAGAACTAAATAGGAAAAACTATACGAGTTATTATGAGATAAAATAAATAAAAGATTTAGAGAGGGTTCCAATGTGACAGTTCAGCAGAGAGAAGAAATTTGACATTAAAGAGCTGCTGACGCCTCAAAGAAAACTTTAAAAAAGATAATATTTAGGTATGATTCAGACTGCACTCCATATATATTCTACAGATTTCTCCTCCTCATTATTTATTACAAAAGAAATTTGCATGAATACATGATCTTTATCCATCAGAGTTCATCTGCCTCTGTAGCTGACTCCCTACTTAATGTCATAATGTTCTGTTGTGACATCACAATCTGTTGCCATCGGAGTAACTGTGATGTCACAAGCAGTGCATTTTGACCTCAGGTAGGGACAAAGCAACAGGAATAGCTAAAACTCTCCAGGAGCAAAGATCCTGTTTTCATGTAAATTACCTCAGTAATAAATAATGGGGAGGAGTAATACATAACTAATGTGAAATACAAGCTGGACTGGGTCTAAATATTATGTTTTGTGAAAGTTCTCTTAATGGCATCAGTTGCTCTTTAAAACACTAGAGTGAGCATCACCACACAAGCAAGGCAAATTTTAGTTAAGAAGTCGCCCATCCTGGAGGCTCTGAGCGTCGTACACAAGCAATCAATGACAAAAATAAAACCAACAATATTATAAACATTATAGGAAATCAACTAAATTGAAGTACACAATTATAAAATTCTTTAAATAAATCAGATAAATAACTAAAAATGCTTGGATACATAGCCAGGGACAGAGTTAAACCAACAGAAGTCAGGCATGTAAAGAATTATAAAACAAAGTCCGGGAAGGCCTGATTATACAGGAAGGCCTTGAGGTGGGCTTTGAAAACCTCTACTGAAGTGGCCTCTCTTACAGCTGGAGGTAGCGAATTCCACATGATGGGGCCAGCGACATTAAACGCTCTTTCACCAGCCGTTTTTAACCTCGTCCTGGAAATCTCAAGGAGGCCCTTAGAAGAGGAGCAGAGGGAGTGGACTGAGGCAGCAGGTGTAAGAAGGTCCTTCAGGTAGCCAGGGCCGAGGTCATGTAGGGCCTTAAAGGTGAGCAAGCCCACCTTAAAGAGGACCCTCCACCTGACCGGTAGCCAGTGCAGTTAACACAGCCCCATCAACAGCCTAGCAGCTGCATTCTGCACCAGCTGCAGCCGGCAGAGGGTACCTCCAGAGACCCCGAGATAGAGCGCATTACAGTAGTCAAGTGTAGATGTCACAAAGGTGTGCGCCAAGGTGGGAAGGTCCAGGGGTGGAACTAGAGGCTTTATCCTGGCAATATTCCTCAGATGGTAAAAACTGGTACAGTCAATGGACGATACCTGAGACTCAAGCGTCAGTCCTCTATCAAGAATAACGCCCACATCACACACCCTAGAGGAGGCCTTCAATGGTACAGACCCAAGGAAAAGCCCTGTTTCTGCACCGGAGGCCAACCTATCACACCCTCTGTTCAACTGCACCAGCGGTACCTCCGTCTTATCGGGATTCAGTCACAACCAGCTGGAGGCCATCCAGTCATTGATCTTGGCAAGGCAGGTGTTTAGCACATCCACTGCATTGGATGTCCCAGGGGCAAACGAGAGAAACAGCTGGATATCATCGGCGTAGCAATGAAAACCCAAACTGTACTTCCTAATGAGCTCTCCCAGGGGCAGCATGAACACGGTGAACAACATCGGTGACAAGAACGTACACTGGGGTACTCTGCATGACAGGCAGCAAGGAGAGGAGGAGAAATTCTCCATCACTACCCTTTGCCTCTTGTTGGTGAGAAAAGACTCAAACCAGAAGATGACAGTGCTGGTGAGTCTGCAGAATTCCCTTAGGTGGTCAACAAATGCTGAGGAGAGATCAAGGAGAATGAGAACTTTCCCCTCTCCTTGATCTCTCACCCTAAGAAGGTCATGTACCCAAAATAATGCAGTTTCTGTGCTATGCCTCACATGAAACCCAGACTGGAGAGGCTTATATAGATTGTGGGCCAAGAGGTGATCCTCAAGTTGAAGCGCCACAACCTTCTCCACAATCTTACCCAAAAATGGAAGATTGGAGATGGGATGGTAATTTGCCTTGATGTCAGGATCTAAAGGTGGCTTCTTCAGAAGGGGTCTCACCAATGCCTCCTTCAAGACATTGGGAAAGACTCCCTCCAACAAAGAATATTGGACAATCAAGGCAAACACAGGGCCAACGGAGTCAACACATCCCATTAAGAAACGTGTCAGCACTGGGTCCAGTTCACAAAAAGTGTGCCTCAGCTTGGAAGCAACCCCGTTGACCTCAGCCACGTCCACCAGTCTAAACTTGTACCAACTAGGTGGAGTGCACTCCGGATGCCCATAGCAACCATTGTTGGCCACAATGTGGCTCATTGGAGGGTTTCCCTGCTGGATGGCAGACACCCTGTCTGAAAAGAACTGAGCAAACTCTTCACATAAAGCATTAGAAAAAGCTTTTTTTGGCTGAAGACAGGCTGAATGAAGAAGCCTGTCCACAGTCCAAAAAGGCACAGTTGGTCGATTCTTCCAGGCAGCAATCTCCCAGGACAGAGACGCTGCCTTCTTACGGCTGATTGCCCACTGGCACACACCATAATGTGTGCGCAGGGCCAGTTTGTCTGCCTCCAGCCCGGTCTTCTGCCAGCAGTGCTCCACTCTCTGACCCATAATCTTCATCAACTTGAACTCCCCATCATTCCAGGGTTTTAAATAATTGATTAGCAGTTTTT
Organism: Neoceratodus forsteri; assembly: GCA_016271365.2. Taxonomy (NCBI): domain Eukaryota; kingdom Metazoa; phylum Chordata; order Ceratodontiformes; family Ceratodontidae; genus Neoceratodus; species Neoceratodus forsteri. Next base: position 702,883,605 of record CM028135.1, on the reverse strand, counting down.
TTCTTCTGACAATGCTAACTGCACAGAAAGTATTTATATAGGTTTTCTCGAAGTGTTATGTTTGTTAAACACAGTGAGGCAAGTGCTATGCATTTTCACAATGTTTTAGCACTTTTATAAGCAAAACGCTAATCAATTTTTAGAGTTAAATAAAACCCTGCATTCCAAGGGGACCGCAAGTGAGAGGATTTGGGTCATACATGGATCGGTGAGAGGGAGACAAGCGTACCAGACATTGTCTTGTTACAGGCAGCAACTGCCGCGCATACACCCCCAATGCATGCACTGTTCACACTAGATAGATCAGCCACCGCCAGAAAATCCTCAGGGGTCAAGCCCCGCAAAGGGAAGTACCTAACCATCTCAGCAGGGGGAGGGCTCTTGGGGGGGGGGTCCCAAACAGGAACTCTACCGTGCAATGATCAGACCAAACAATCTGATCAGTCCTGAGATTATTTATCTCAAGCCCCAGTGAGAAGGCCAGGTCCAACATGTGGTCACCCTGGTAGGTCATGGAAGAAACTTCTCGCGACAGGACCAGAGATTACATCATCTAGAGAAAGTTGTAACTAAGCTGAGAAGATTCGTCATCGTCCCAAATATTAAAGTCCCCAGCACTAAACATCTGGTGGGCCTCCAATGCTCCACCGATGACAAAGTTGGCTACCTCCTGCAGGAACTCTCCTGCCTCCCCAGGGGAACAGTAGATCACCACGAACCACCAGGAACAGCCACACACTCAAATGAACCTGGTACTCTCACTGGGTGCAGGATGAAGCCTAATTCGGATCTAAAATAGATGGCTACTCCCCTGCCCCTGTATTCCGCTCTGGGGCAGTGCACTATGGAGTACCTGGGTGGGACAATGGCCCCTAGAAATGGGCTAGCGTCGTCGCCCACCCAAGTCTGCATGATGCAAGCCAGATCGACCAAAGAGATCAAGTCCGAAATAATTGCAGTCTTGTTTCTAATTGATCTGGCATTGCAAAGCACTGCCCTCACTGGATTGGTGGACAGTGCAACCCTCTGGCTACCATCCCACTAAGTCTGGTGGGAATCCTGATGACGGGTGCTAAACACATCTGGCCTCTCCCTCGGACCTGTCTAATCCCAGGGCACCTTCTGCACCAAACAACCTCAATTCTGCCCCCCCCCAAACGATCGCACAGTGTAGTTTGTCTTAATCCTGACCTCCTGACAGCGCCTTGCTGTAGTGGTGAAAAATGGGAGATCAGAGAAAGGCCACAGATCGAGCAGCTGGGATGCCCCGTACACTATCCTAGCCCGCCCCAGGCCCCCATACCGTCCCAGACACATCCTGCCTGACTACAACAATCCCAGGCCCAAAAACAATACTATCTATAAAATCACACAAAATACAAACATACACTAAGACAGCAAACCTTAAACCACACACACCACTCACACACGTTAAACTAAAACCCTCACCCTCCACTCAAATAGCCCCCCACCCACAACCAGGAGTGCAGAAAGCCCTATTAATGAGCTTTAACAAGTCCAGGAGAGCAGACTGCAGCTCACATATAGGATCCTAATGATCAGGATAACAAATGTTTATTGTTGAACAGGTAAAGAACGTTAATGCCAGATTTCACTGCCAAACCACTTTAAGGCAAAGGCCCTCTCACTGCCCCAGTCTCTTTATAGTAGGATATTCCAGCAGAAACTGTTCAGGATCCAACCACAAAAAATAAACCTGATGGTGCCCCAGAGCTGTTCTCATCAGCTACTGGGACTCCAAGAAAGTTACCAGAGTGTCGAGATCTTAGGCCCCCTAACCGACAGATCCACAGGGGCAATCAGTCTGGATCCTGGGTAGCGTTACCTCCACCTCACTTCAGCCAGCCACTCCAGTCCACGTAGCAGCCCAACAGCCCCACGACACTCCATGGAATGACCAAGGCAGTTCAGTCTCAACAGCAATCCTTTTCCCCAGGGGTCACTAACGCAAAAGTGCCCTCAGCGACTGTGTGCCCCAGGAATGTAGTCCCGCTGAACCGAGAGACTAGAACAACGTCGATGGCCCTCTCGTTCAATGGAAAAGAAGCACCAGCAAAGTGCACAGTCCTCAGTAACAGGCGGCTGCAGCACGGAAAACTGTGAAACGTTCTGCCTTCCAATCAATGGAGCTGGCGGGGGGGCCTCAGAAGTCGGCCCCTCTGATAATTAAAAGAGCACCTTAACTGTGCAGTGCTGCGATGGACTTGGATCAGCGACCGAGATAAGCAGAAGTTGAACCCAGGAAAACACCAACGCATCAGCAGGCAGGTGTCATCGAGGCACAGATCAGGAACCATAGGAAAACCAGGAGCAGTTGTAAAATTCACAGGAATTTCATTATTAATAAAAGTAAAATAAAAAAATAAAATTGTTCAGAATAACTATCTACAATGGCAGTAGAAACACAGAAAAATAGAGTCCTTCTGAGTTTCTCTTCTCAATTTCCATTCTTAGTCTCTGTTTCTCTCTTGCAAAACATTGCTGATTTTTTTTATAAGTCTGTGCAGGAGCTTGTTAAGAAAATAGCATGCTTCTCACACAGTGTTCTCATAAGTTTCCAATGTTCTTGTCAGTTTCAGCAGGTGCAGCAAAAAGAACACTGTGACCCAGAACTGACCTCTTATTTACATCTTCTGCAAAAGGCTTAACAATTGCATCTCAGGTTAACCCCTTGAGGTCCAAATAGCTCTGCAATCATTCCAACAATATAACTATATACAGTTTAAAACAAAGGGATCCCAGTATCAATTACATTTCCACGAAATGATTCACATATATTTTTATACCGGCAGATATGCAAGGGGGAAGAAAATACAGAACAGTAAGTGAGGGTAAAGAGATAGCAAGAGGCAGAGAACTGCAAGACCATCAGGGTGATCAAGTCCTACGTCTCACGAGAAAATATGATTGTGTAACCAGACAGAGAAGAGACAGAAAAGGAGAGAATAGAACAGATCCTTGCATTTAACTCTATCTGCATAACAAATGGGGCAGGGCTTTGTTCAACCCTGTCACATACTGCCTCCTTAAGAGGGAACCTGTTTTACAAAAACAAGTTGCCAGAAATTTCTAGTAATTCTCATCTAATATAAGCATATAACCTTCACAGTTCTGTGCATACGCAGTATCCTTTTTTCCGTAACAACAGTACAGCAAATAGTGACGTTTAAACTCACACATTTGTTTTTTCAGCCTTCAGAATTCTCAATTCCAGATCCATATCTAGACAGAAAATCAGCATTGATACTCTCTTTATCAGATTTGTGCATCACTTTAAATTTAAACGACTGTAGTGACAGGTACCGCAGTGTGATTCTAGAATTTTTATCCTTCATTTGGTTAAGCCAACAGAGAGGATTCTGATCTGTTACAAGTACAAAGTCAGTTCCTAGTAAGTAACTTAAGGAACTCCATGGCCCACTTTGCTGCAAAGCATTCTTTTTCAATGGTGGAGCACCTTTCCTCTCCGTTGTGCAATTTCCTACTTATGTATAGAATAGGATGTTCTTTCCCATCTATATGCTGACTCAAGACTGCACCCACGCCTACCTCAGATGCATCTGTCTGTAATAAAAATTGTTTCTCAAAGTCTGGGGTTCTTAAAACAGGGGCTGAACATAATGCAGCCTTAATGGCTTGAAAAGCCTCATCACACTCTGGGGTCCATTTCACGTTATTTGGAAACCGTTTCTTTGTGAGTTCAGTGAGGAAAGTAGCTAACTCGGCAAAGCTGGGAACAAATCTCTGACAATAACCAGCCAGCCCTAAAAATGACCTGACATGTTACAGTACTTGGTTTTGGGGACAGGGCTGTTAGCTACAGCTTCTATCTTGGAAACCTCTGGCTTGACTTCTCCATTTCCCAAAACACAGCCCAAATATCTGGCTTCCTGCATGCCCAAGACACACTTGGTAGGATTAATAGTCAGACCTGCCTTTTTGATAGATTGGATAACTGCTCATAGGTGTTCCAGGTGGCTTTTCCAGTCTGGACTGTATACTACTACATGATCCAGTTATACAGCACAATAACCAGTGTGGGGGGAAAAAATTACATTCAGGTACCGCTGGAATGTAGTGGGTGCACCATGCAAACCAAACGGCATGGTGGTGAACTGATAGAATCCTACAGGAGTGGCAAAAGCAATTTTGCATCTGGATTCTTTAGCTAGGGGGATTTGCCAGTAACCCTTGGTGAGACTGAGGGTACTGATATACTTGGTACAACCCCAGGCTGTCCACCAAATCATCTATTCTGCGCATAGGATAACTGTAAAATTCTGACACTTGATTAAGTTTCCTAAAATCAAGGCAGATTCTTACACCCCTTTCTTTTTTGTTTACAACTACCATTGGTGATGACCAAGCACTTCTCGACTCTTCTATGATACCCAATTCTTTCATTTTTTGTACTGTATTTCCTTATCCACATCAGCACTTAACTGCTCTGGTATTCTGTATGTCTTTCATCTAACAGGGTGAGCATTACTTGTCACTATTACATGCTCGACCCCTTTTGCTCTGCCTGGTGCGGTGGTAAAAGTACTGTTAAATGTCTTTAGCAAGTTACAAATTTCTGTGGTTTGTTCGGAGATTAAGGAAACACTCACCTTTACAGCACCAGCAATAACACATTTTATTATGTCATAAGTTACATCAATATCTTCTTTATCAGTTTCTGGTAAAACTAGCAAAACAGCTTTTGGTGGGTTTTTTACCCATTTCTTGAGGAGGTTAGCATGGTATATCTTAGTAGGTATTTTTTTAATCAGGGGTCTCAATCTCATAGCTAACTGTGCCAGTACGTCTAAGCACTTTATAAGGCCCTTGTAACTTCATTAACAGTTTGTTTTCTGTAGTGGGTAACAGCAGCAAGACCTTTTCAACTGGCTCAAAAACGTTTTCTTTTACCCCATGGTCATAATACACCTTCTGCTGGTTTTGGACCTCTTCCTGATTACTATGGGCGATTTCACCATATTTTGCCAGCTTCTTTCTCAGGGCACACATACAAGATGTTATAGATTGCTTCTGATAGGGACTATCCCCCCATGTTTCTTTTATTACATCTAGTGGCCCTCTAGGTTGTCTACCATACAGCATTTCAAATGGTGAAAAACCTGTTGATGCCTGTGGCTCTTCTCTGTAAGCAAAAAGCAAGTAAGGCAAGTATTAGTCCCAGTCTTTCCCTTCCCCTTTTACAAACCTTTTTAACATACATTTTAGGGTTCGATTAAAACACTCAACAAGACCATCTGTCTGAAGGCGATAAAGGGGGATTCTTATGACAGTGATACCTAGTAGTCAGTACAGCTCCTTCAGTAATGCAGCATCAAAATTACTAACCTGATCAGTAATAATCTCTTTTGGTATGCCCACCCTGCTGAAAGTGTTGGCAGGTTTTGCTGCAACTTTTGGGGCTATGAGAGTACGCATAGGAACAGCCTCTGGGTATTGAGCAGCATAGTTACATACTACCAAAATGAATCAATTTCCCTTTTTACTTTTGTCTAAGGAGCCAACCACATCCATTACAATTCTCTCAAAAGGCACATATTTCAAAGGTACGGGCACCTTGTCTTTTCTAGTCACTGGGGCTACCTTCTGACACTTGGTACAAGAACAGCAATAGGTAGCAACATCTTCATTAATTACAGGCCAGTAAAATCTGTACAGCAATCTGGCAAGGGTGCGATCCCTAAACATAGAAACATAGAATTTGACGGCAGATAAGGACAGCTTGGCCTACCCAGTCTGCCCATTTCCCTACCTACTGGATAAGCTGCAGATCCTAGTTAACCAGCAGCCTACTTCTTCCTACCCCAACCCCCTAGAATGGCCTTATGACTGTCCCATGCATGCTTGAATTCCACCACTGATTTTGACTCCACAACCTCCTCCGGAAGCGTTCCATGCATTCACAACCCTCTCTGTGAAAAATACTTCCTTAAATTACCTCTGAGCTACCCCCATCTTCAAATTGTGCCCTCTTGTTCTTGCACACTTTTTGTGAAAGATGCTACCCTCTTGGACTTTTGATTCCCTTGAGGTACTTGAGCGTTTCTATCATGTCCCCCCTCTCCTCCTTTCCTCAAGGCTATACATATTAAGCTCCTTTCGTCTCTCTTCATATGTCTTCCGGTGCAGACCCTGCACCATTTTAGTGCCCTCCTCTGGACAGCTTCCATCCTGTCTATGTCTTTGCGAAATTGGGTCTCCAGAACTGCACACAGTACTCAGATGGGGTCTCACCAGCTGTCTGTACAGAGGATAATAACTTCCTGTTTTCTACTGTGATGCCTCTCCCTATGCATCCCAGTAACCCTCCAGCCCTCCTTGCTGCCCTCTCACATTGTTTGCCCACCTTTAGGTCATCTGATATGACTACCCCCAGGTCCCTTTCCATTTTATTGTTGCTAATATCTCACCCCCATTGTGTACTCTTCCCTGGGTTTTTGTTTCCCAGGTGCATTGCCTAGCCTTCTTAGCACTGAATCTAAGCTGCCATACATTTGACCATTCCTCTAACCTGCAAGTCCCTTCTCATCCTTTCCACCCCACCCTGTGCATCAACTCTGTTGCAGATCTTTGTGTCATCTGCAAAGAGACATACTTTCCTTCCAGTCCCTCTGCAATGTCACTTATAAAGACATTGAAGAGGACCAAGTCTAATACTGAACCTCAAGTTACCCCATTAGTAACCTTCCTTTCTTCTGAGTGGACTCCATTTACTATTACTCTCTGTGTCCTATTCTCCAGCCAATTCTTTCCCAGGCTGTCATCTTGGGACCCACTCCCAGGCTGGCTAACTTGTATATTAATCTTTTGTGTGGGACTGTGTCAAATGCCTTGCTAAAGTCTAGGTAGGCTATGTCCACAGCCCCTCCCTGATCTACTACTTTGGTCACCCAGTCAAAGAAATCTATCAGATTCATCTGGCATGACCTTCACTGTGAATCCATGCTGCCTAGGGTCCTGTGCCCCTCTGGCCTCTAGATACTCGACAATTCTTTCCTTCAGAAGTGATTCCATCATTTTCCCTATCACTGAGGTTAAACTAACAGGTCTGTAGTTTCCTGCTCCTGCCTTGCTCCCACTTTTGTGAAGGGGAATCACATCTGCCCTCCTCCAGTCCTCGGGTACCACCCCATCCTCCCATGATCTGTTAAAAAAGGTAGTCAGTGGTGTCACTAGTTCTACCCTTAGTTCTTTTAGAATTCTGGGATGAATCCCATCAGGCCCCATTGCTTTGTCCACCTTCAGTTTTAGAGTTCTTTCAGAACCCTTTCTTCTGTAAATGGGCTGGTATCAACTTCTGCATCAGAGTGTTTCTACTGTTTGTTTTAGGTACCTCCCCTCTTCATTTGTAAATACTGAGCAAAATATTTGTTCAGTATCTCTGCCTTTCACAGTCTCCTCTGCCCACCTCCCTCCCCTTTTATTAAGCCTCACTATCCTCCCTGGTCTTCCTTCGCCCCTGATGTACCTATAAAAGGTTTTATCCCTTCTTAACTGAGTTGGCTATCTTTTCCTCGGTTTGGGCCTTTGCTGTTCTGACTGCCTTCCCAGCCTCCTTTTGCTTTAACTGATACAGTTCTCTGTCCTGCTCCTTCTAGATTCCTTGTACTTCCTGAATGCTTTCTTTTCTCTTGAACCTTCACTGCCACTTCCTTTGAGAACCATAGTGGTTTCTTACATCGTTTTGTTTGTTTATTTGCTTCACACAAAGGCTCGTTACCTCTGTGATGGCAGTTTTATTATTCCCCATTGTTCTTCCACCCTCCTTCCTGCCCATTTGCTAGTGCATTCCTTAGGCACTCACCCATTTAGCAAGTCAGCACTCCTAAAGTCCAGTACTTTTGCCTTTGTATAGCTTGACTCTATTGCTGTGTTTATTGTGAACCATACTGTTCGATGGTCGCTAGTTCCCAGATGGCTACCCACTTCTACATCTGTGATCCTCTCTCCATCACCATTTGAGAGAACCAGGTCTAAGATTGCTCCCTCTCGGGTGGGCTCCAATACTAGTTGTCTAAGGCATGCCCTCTGAAGGGCATCTAGAATAACCCCACTCTTCGAAGTGGCTGCTGCAACTACACTCCAGTTAACATCTGGCATATTCACATCACCCATCAGCAATATCTCCCCTTTTTCTGCCATTCTAAGTATACTTTCTATCATTTCCTTGTCCATTTCCTCCCCCTGAGAAGGGGGTCTGTATATAACCCTGTGCGGATTGTGGTGCCATTGCCTGTCTCCAAATTTACCCACAGTGCTTCTTCTCCTCCCTGTTTACCTTTTGTTCTGTTGCTTTTATTCCTCCCTTATGTAAAGAGCTACTCCTCCTCCTCTTTACCCTCCCTGTCCCTCCTGTAGATAGTGTATCCTGGTATGTTTACGTCCCAGTCATGGTTTTGTGTGTACCATGTTTCTGTGACTCCCACGATATCCAGATGTTCCTCCTCCATCAAGGTCACTAATTCAGGAAGCTTGTTACCCAGACTACGGGCATTGGTACTCATTGCTCTCCATTTTTGATGGCTTTACCTTCTGTTGCAGCATCCCCACTGACCTTTCTACCTCGGTCTTTTTCTCATTTAGTACCCTGTTTTGTAGGGAGGCTGGGATTTTCCTGCTGCTTATCAGTGCCTCCCCTTTGACTAGTTTAAAGCTTGCCAATGAGCATTTAAACCGATTGCTCAAAGACTTGTTCCCTTCCTGGACAGATGCAGACCATCCTGCCAGTATAAGCTGGTGTCCTCAGGTGGAACCCAGTCCCCAATGAAGCCAAACCCTGTCGCACACCATTTTTTCAACCATTCATTAAACTGCATGGTGCTATTACCTCACCTCCCCATGCCATTGACAGGCAGCACCTCTGAGAAAGATACTATGTGTGCTACTTGTCTTGAGGCCCTCCCCAACTCTACAATGTCCTCCTGCACTGCTCTAATCTCATGATGAGCCAAGTCATTTGTCCCTAGGTGGACAATGATGTCAGCTCAGACTCCATTGCAGCTGTTCTCATGATCCTGAGGATGCGCTTCCTGTCCCTCCAAGCCATGGCACCAGGCAGGCACCTTACTTCAGTTTTCCCAGCTCCCCCCAGTTCTATCCCCCTAATAACTGAGTCCCCCACCAGGAGCTGCTTCCTTTCCCTGTGGTGTCCTCTGCCTCTTTTCTGTGGGCCTCCCTTGTGACAGTTGTCATCAGTCTTCTCTCTGGGTGCATCCATGGGGAGCTATGCTCCCCCAGAATGGTGTATGGATTGTGGAGTGGAACAATTGACTGGGTGTGCCTCTGTTCCACCATCCTCACCCTCCCTGAGCCCACTGTGGTCCAACTGCTGTGCTTTCTTCGCAACCTCTGAGGTAGTGGTGGTGGATCTGGTGCTCCCTGGATGGGGGAGGTTCCTTTCCTACTGTCCAATGTGGCCTGGGGGAAGGTTTCCTTACTACCGTCCAGTGCGGCCTGAAGACGGGCAACTTCCTCCCTCAGGGCAGAGAGTTGTCTGCAAATAGGGCAGCATCTCAGCCTCCAGAAAGACTCCCAGAAGACTGCTGCCCCACAGCCATTACATTGCACTACTCCCCACGTTTATCTACTTTTTGTTTGTTTGTTTGTGTGTGTGTGTGTGTGATTGGTTTGTTATATAGAAATATATATATTATACAATGTGTATGCTTATATTGTCAGTGCAGTGTGCTAGAGAGGATATGACAGTGATATGCACCTTGCACTCTTGAGGAAATTATGTCAGAACCTCAGGTATAAAGGAACTATTTCCAGGGTGGGGTGAGGGGTGGGAAGGTTGGGCCTAAACTGTGCCCTCACAAAACAATCAGCTAAAAGCTCTCACCCACCGCTCCGATGAGTGCCTTCCTGTCAGCAAGATGCCCTACACAACAATTTGACAGAGAAAATACCCTACTAATCAAACAGAGAAAATCCAGACATCCAAGTCAGACACAGGTAAACCTCTCCAGCCCCAAAACAGCCTGGTGGTTTGTTAGCCCAAAGGAAAATCAAATATGCAGTTATTTCAGCCCTTCTGAAGATGCTGACAAGATAAGCAGTTTTAAAACCCCTTCCTGAATTAAAAACTAAAATAGTTAAACACAAAGCAATACCAATGTAAAAGTAAGGAAAACTTTCCTCGGATGTAAGCAAGAGAAGAGATTCGTTACAGATATCTAGTCCAATATAGTATATCCCATGCAGCTTCTCAGTTGTTTCAAAGCACACCCAGTACACAACTTGGAAGAAGATGGACTTCTGTCTGAAACAGGATCACACCAGTAGTTTATAGTAAATGATCAATGCTGAAATGGTCAAGCTAGAACAATTGGCTGTGATGCAGGCCTCCCTGATTTGTGAAGACAATTTCCCCCACCTCAGGCTATGTCTGGCATCCAATTACAAACTGCAGCCTTTGCTATTTTAAATCACACAACCACCACCACCAGCAAATATTGCAAAATATATTGATGCAGATTGTCACAGAATTCTAGTAATCAGTCCATTAGCCACAAAGGAAAGTCAAATATACAGTTATTTCAGCCCTTCTGAAGATGCTGACAAGATAAGCAGTTTTGAAAACCCCCTTCCTGAATTAAAAACTAAAATAATTAAACACAAAGCAATACCAATGTAAAAGTAAGGAAAACTTTCCTCAGATGTAAGCAAGAGAGAGAGATTCATTACAGATATCTAGTCCAATATAGTATATCCCATGCAGCTTCTCAGTTGTTTCAAAGCACACCCAGTACACAACTTGGAAGAAGATGGACTTCCCGAATGAACAGCCATAGGACCATCATGTGCTATGTATAACAACTCAGGTCTATACTTTTGTGGTATAAACAATTGTTCTATATGGTCCTGTGTCTGGGGTTTAACCTAAACTCTGTACAGCAGCCCATTACATTTTTTAAACATAGGTTCACCTTATTTTGGTTCACCCCCAGCTGCTTAAAATAACCCTGGAGAGAAACATCATTGGCTTGCTCTGAAAGAAAATCACAATTAGTGATCAGTTTAGTTTCAGCATTTTCATATCTTAACCCCTTATGTCTATCAGTCTTTTGTTGCCACTGTTTCTTCGGGCATCTTCTTTCTTTCCTGGACTTTCGGATCTTGGAGCTATGCTCAAACAAGTCCAAATCAAAATCAGAGCAAAGAAAAGAGTCCCCACCATCTGAGATTTTCTTTGCCTGAGCTCTTGTTGAAGTTGGGTTAACAGGGAGTGGTTTGAAACAACTGAGAGCTGCATGGGAGATACTATATTGGACTAGAAATCTGCAACAGATCTCACTCTTGCTTACATCTGAGGGAGGTTTTCCTTACTTTACAGTCTTACATTGGTGTTGCTTTGTGTTTAATTCTTTTAGGTTTTAAATCAGGAAGTGAGTTTTCAAAGCTGCTTATCTTGTGAGTAACTTCAGAAGGGTTGAAATAACTGCATATTTGATTTTCCTTTGTGGGTAACTTAACTGGACTGTCTACTAGTATTCTGTGACAGTTTGCATCAAAATATTTTGAAATAATTTACTGCTGGTGGCTTTTTACATCTAATGGCAAAGGCTACAGTTTGTAATTTGAAGCCAAGCAGAGCCTCAGGTGGGGGAAGTTGTCTTCACTAGTCAGGGAGGCCTGCATCATAGCCAATTGTTCTGGGTGGAACATTCCAGCATTGATCAATTACTATAAGCTACTGGTGTTATCCAGTTTCAAACAGAAGCCGATCTTCTTGAAGTTCTATTACCAGGGAGTGCTTTGAAACAACTGAGAGCTGCATGGGAGATACTATATTGGACTAGAAATCTGCAACAAATCTCACTCTTGTTTACATCTGAAGGAGGTTTTCCTTACTTTACAGGCTTACACTGATATTGCTTTGTGTTTATTTTAGGTTTTAAATCAGGAAGGGGGTTTTCAAAACTGCTTATCTTGTGAGTAATTTCAGAAGGGTTGAAATAGCTGCATATTTGATTTTCCTTTGTGGGTAACTTAACTGGACTGTCTACTAGTATTCTGTGACAGTTTGCATCTAAATACTTTGAAATAATTTACTGGTGGTGGCTGTTTACATCTAATAGCAAAGGCTACAGTTTGTAATTTGAATCCAGACAGAGCCTCAGGTGGGAGAAGTTGTCTTCACTAGTCAGGGAGGCCTGCATAATAGCCAATTGTTCTGGGTGGAATATTCCAGCATTGATCAATTACTATAAACTACTGGTGTGATCCAGTTTCAGATCCAGGTGTTGGTTGAATTACTGTAAAGAAGGGCAGTACTCACCATGGTGGTGTAGCAGTGGTGTGTTTGATTATTTCTAACAGTCATTGGTGGTTGTGGACTACCCACCCACCCTTCCCTCACCCACCTGCCCCAGGCGTGACATTTCCTTTATAGCCAAAGTTCTGACATCACTTCCTCAACAGGTCTTGGGACAGAACTGTCATATTCTTAATAACTCAGCAAGTGCATAAAGGGTAAGTACATACCAAAATATGTATATATATATATATATATATATACATAAAATATATATATATATATATATATATTACATATTCTAAGAGAGAGAGAGAGACATGTGGGGAGTGATGCAATGTACTAGCTGTGGGGCAGCGTTTTCTGGTAAACATTCTGGAAACTGTGTTGCTGCCCTATTTGCAGGCAACTATCAGCTCTGAGGGAGGCGGTTGCCCATCCCCAGGCTCAACTAGCAAGGACTATGGAGGTCTCCCCCACCCAAAGAGCACCAGTGCCACAACCACTGCCACAGAAGTTGCCAAGTATGAGGAGCAGTTCGACCACAGTGGGTTCTGGGAGGGTGAGGGTGGTGGAAGAGAGGTGAATCCCTCTAGTTGTACCTCTTCACAAATCATATGCCAGTATGGCAGAGCAAGGTTCCTCTACAATGACACCCACAGTGGAGACCAAGAAGAATGCTGGGGACATCCACAAGGGAGACCCACAAAAGAGTGGCAAGGGACACCACAGAGGAAGGAAACAGCTTCTGGTAGGGGACTCAGTTGTTAGGGGGGTAGAACTGGAAAAGGAAGGGGAGAGGGAAGTAAGGTGCCTGCCTGGTGCCATGGCTTGGAGGGACAGGAAGCGAATCCTCAGGATTGCAGAAGCAGCATCACAAGAGAGGGAACTAGATATCATTGTCCATCTTGGGACAAATTAATTAGCTAGGTATGAGATCAGGGCAGTGCAGGATGAATTTGTGGAGTTGGGGAGGAGCCTCAGACAGGTAGCAAGCATGGTAACCTTCTCAGAAGTGCTGCCAGTCTATGGCAGAAGTGATACTAGGGTACTGCACACCATGCAGTTTAATGAATGGTTGCAAAACTGGTGCAGAGCATAGGGCTTTGGCTTCACTGGGGACTGTGGGTCCACCTGGAGAGATGAAGGTCTGTACTGGCACGATGGTCTGCATCTGTCCAGGAAGGGAACCAAGCTCCTAGGTGATAGGTTTAAATGCTTCCTTGGCAAGCTTTTAAACTAGCCAAGGGGGGAGCTGCTGATAGGAAGCAGGAAATGTCAAGCATCCCCCCACAAAACATGGCAGGTAGTAAGGTAAACACTGAGGTACAGAGGTTGACAGAGGGCTGGACAGGGGTAAATGGAGAAATAGACAAAGCATATAAGAGCAGGGATGGGGGAAAAAAGGATAAAGCCAACATTATATGGAGGGCAATGAGTACCAATGCCCGTCGTCTGGGAAACAAGCTTCCTGAGCTAGTCGCCCTGATGGACGAGGAACACTTGGATATTGTGGCAGTCACGGAAACATGGTACACAGAGAACCATGACTGGGATGTCAACATACCAGGGTACACAATCTACAGAAGGGACAGGGAGGGTAAAAGAGGAGGTGGAGTAGCTCTCTACATAAGGGAAGGGATCAAAACTACAAAACTAAAAAGGGGGAGGACAAGAGGCATTCTGGGTTACCTTTGAGACAGGAAATGGCATCACAATCCACAGAGGGGTTGTATACAGACCCCCATCTCAAGTGGAGGAAATGGACAAGAAAATGATAGAGGAAATTCTCAAAATGGCTGAAAAAGGGGAGATACTATTGATGGGGGACCTGAATATGCCAGATGTTTACTGGACAACATGTACTGCAGCCACATCCAAGAGCAGGGTCATTCTCGATGCCCTACAAGGGGCATGCCTTACTTAGACAGGTAGTGTTGGAACCCACTTGGGAGGGAGCAATATTAGACCTGGCACTCTCAAATGGAGAGAGGATCACAGATTTAGAAGTCAGTAGCCATCTGGGAGCAAGTGACCACCACACAGTGTGGTTCACAATAAGCACAACCATGGAGACAAGCTATATATAAACAAGGATACTGGACTTTAGAAAGGCTGACTTTGGCAAGATGGATGAGTGCCTAAGGAATGCACTAACATATGGGCAGGAAGGAGGGGTGGAAGAACAATGGAGAAAAATCAAAACTGCCATCATGGAGGCAATAAGCCTTTGTGTAAAACAAATAAAGAAAACAAAACAGAGTAAAAAACCACTATGGTTCTCAAAAGAGGTGGCAGGGAAGGTTAAGGAGATGCTGCATTCAAAAAGTACAAGGAATCACAGGAGGAGCACGACAGGGAACTTTATCAATTAAAGCAGAAAGAAGTGGGGAAGGCAGTCAGAATGGCAAAGGCCCAAACCGAGGAAAAGATAGCCAGCCAACTCAGTTAAGAAGGGGTAGAAAACCTTTTATAGGTACATTAGGGAGCATAGAAAGGTTAAGGAAGGAATAGTGAAGATTAATAAAGGAGAGAGGAGGTGGGCAGAGGGAGACAGTGAAAAGGCAGAGATACTGAATGAATACTTTTGCTCAGTATTCACAAAAGAAGAAGAGGAGGAGGAGTTACCTAAACCAAACAATAGAAGCACTCTGGGTAGGGGGTTGACACCAGTCCATTTACATAAGAAAGAGCCCTGAAAGAACTCCTAAAACTCAAGGTGGACAAAGCAATGGGGCCTGATGGGATTCATCCCAGAATCCTAAAAGAACTAAGGGGGGACCTAGTGACACCACTGACCACACTTTTTAACAAATCATGGGAGGATGGGGTGGTACCTGAGGACTGGAGTAGGGCAGATGTGATTCCCCTTCACAAAAGTGGGAGCAAGGCAGAAGCAGAAAACTACAGACCTGTTAGTTTGACCTCAGTGGTAGGGAAAATGATGGAATCACTTTTGAAAGAAAGAATTGTTGAGTACCTAGAGGTCAGCAGGACACAGGACCCAAAGCAGCATGGATTCACAGTGAGAAGGTCATCTCAGACAAATCTAATTGATTTCTTTGACTGGGTGACCAAAGAAATAGACCAGGGAGGGGCTGTGGATATGGCCTACCTAGACTTTAGCAAGGCATTTGACACAGTACTGCACAAAAGATTAATAATCAAGTTAGCCAGCCTGGGAGTGGGTCCCAGGGTGGTAGCAAGCTGGCTGCACAACAGGACACAGAAGGTAACAGTGAATGGAACTCATTCTGAAGAAAGGGGAGTTACTAGTGGAGTACCTCACAGCTCAGTACTGGATCCAGTCCTCTTTAACGTCTTTATAGGTGACACTGCAGAGGGTCTGGAAGGAAAGGTATGCCTCTTTGCAGATGACACAAAGATCTGTAACAGAGCTGATACACAAGGGGGGGGCAGAAAGGATGAGAAGGGACTTGGCAAAGTTGTAGGAATGGTCAGATGTATGGCAACTTAGATTCAATGCAAAGAAGTGCAAAGTAATGCACCTGGGAAACAAAAACCCAGGAGAAGAGTACACAATGGCAGAGGAGGTACTAACAACAACAATAATGGAAAGGGACCTGGGGGTAATCATATCAGATGACCTAAAGGTGGGTAAGCAATGTGAAAAGTCAGTAAGAAGAGCTGTGGGGATACTGGGATGCATAGGGAGGGGTATCACAAGTAGAAAAAGGGAAGTGGTTATCCCTCTGTACAGACAGTTGGTGAGACCCCATCTGGAGTACTGCATGCAGTTTTGGAGAACCCATCTATGCAAGGACATATAGACAGGATGGAAGCAATCCAGAGGAGGGCAACTAAAATGATGCAGGGTCTGCATCAGAAACCATATGAAGAGAGACTGAGAGAGCTTAATATGTATACCCTTGATGAAAGAAGGGACAGTGGGGACATGATAGAAACTTTCAAGTACCTCAAGGGAATCAACAAAGTCCAGGAGGGTAGCATCTTTCAGAAAAAGAGATGTGCAAGAATAAAGCGGCACAATTTAAAGATAGATGGGGGACTACTCAGGGGTAATGTGAGGAAATTATTTTTCATGGAGAGCGTGGTGGATGCACGGAACTGCCTTCCTGGGGAGGATGTGGGGTCTAAAACAGTGGGGGAATTCAAACATGTATGGGACAGACATAAGGCAATTATGCGGGGAATAGGCTGTTGGTTAACTAGAACCTGCAGCTTATCCAATAGGTAGGGGAATGGGCAGACTGGGTGGACCAAGTGGTCCTTATCTGCCATCAAAGTCTATGTTTCTATGTTTGTTACCACAGCTACTGAAACATCAGGATTTACTCCCTCTTTGATTAACTCAGTAAATTCTGGAAAGTCATTTTCAATAATCACAGGCACAGGTAACTTAGGTGCTATCCCTACTTTCATCTGGTGCGACACCCCATTAATAGAGTCATTTGGCTGGTGGAATAGTATTTAGTGTCCCCATGGATGCAGATGACACCAGTACCTGGTCCTTTTTGTTTTCCTAGCATTTCAATATGTACTAGGGTCTGTCTGCTTCCCAAATCTATAAGTCCTTTCACAGTCTTATCTCCTACCTTGACATTTGTTAAGTACGTGCTCCAATTTGCTAAGGACAAATCTGCTCCAGTGTCACTCTTCTTACTATGGCAATTTCTTGCAATATTTTTTTTTTCCAATTGTTTAACCTGTTTAATATGACCTGGCTTATTACAGTTTTAGAAAATGGGTAAAGAAAGTCCCGGTCTCTGATTGGCTGATAGCCCTGGCAAGGTGGGCATCTATCAGACAACACAGCCTGGGTATAAAAAGGTGCCAGTCCCAACTGACCTGATAACCAATATAAATGTGCCAATGGAATGCTGATTTGTAATTATCCACCATTTTTTCTCTCGCTTAGCGAGAGCTGACACCCAGCCCTTCAACCATCTCCCCTCAAGCTTAGCCTATGCCACAACCAGACATCATGTTTTTCCCCTCATCCATGTTCCTGGAAACAGACGGTCTCCTCCGGTATCACTCATAACTTTCTTCTACCAACCCCCTCCCAATCAATTGGCAGTGGCAATTTTGAACTGGTAGAACACCATTTTTTTCTTCTCCATTAACGGCGATTCCACAGTAAGTAATACAGGACAGTATCTCTCTCTCCCTCTCTCTCTCTCTCTGTCTGTCCGACCCCCCAAATCTACACCTAAGCAACAGTAATCTGCCTACACAAAAATATTGCTGGCCTCTCTTTGCCTGCAACTTCACTTTTAAATGTTCTTGACATTTAAAACGGTACTGCTAGCACATCGCGTGCTATGCGCTACTGAAAACAACTTTCTCCCGCTCACACAGGCTCCATTCTCTCAGCTCCCTATCCCGCTCATCACAGAAAGTTTTAGTAAAACAGTTATTTAGGAGTGGAAAAAGAGAAAATTGTACCAGCTCTGAGTTGATCGCAGGCAGAGACTGAGCTTTCCCACACCGCTCCCGATGTTTCACTGGTGCCCACAATCCAAGCTGCCTACCAACCCTACAAACCCATCTCCCCTGCATGCCATCTGTTATTAAAAAAAAAACATGCCATGGATTGAGGGGTTTGTGAAGGAGACGGTGAACAGAAAAGAGGAGGATCGGAAAAAAAAATCAGGCAGTAAAAAGCAGTCAAGTGAAGGACTTCTGGTCAGTTAAACTACGCTATATAATGACCCGTGTCTTATTTTCAAGACGTCAGCTTGGTATCACTGAGGAAGTACGAAATGGGGCAGATTTACACTAACTGCAGTAACTGGTGTAAAAGTACTGTAAAAAAAAAAAAAAATAGAGCAAGCACACTCCCACTCTTGTCATGCTGTTGGACAGAGACTTTTTCTTTCTCTCTCCTGCCATTACCCATGGTCAGCTAAACACCTTCCCCCAAACAAACTACAATTCCCATGATACCATTGGGCAGCTGAAAAAAAAAACAGTATGTGGAGGGACTATTTTATTAGAAAATAAATGAGTCTGCTAAGAGTTTCATCACTTAAATTTAAAAATAAATATTTTTTAAACAAAAGTAGTAAAGTGGTCCATTTTCTAAGCACAATAATACCCTCCAGGGTGGGCGGTACTGGGCTATACCAGACCTTCCAGGGGCTATAAGGCCCTCCGCCTGCGGTGTTGGGCCTCATTACACCCCTGGGCAGTCCAGTATAGCCCAATACCACCCACCCTGTTGGGTATTATTGCTTACATAGCAAATAAAGTCTTTGGGCGCAGATGTGTTATCCCCACCAGAGTTCTTACCAGCCTTGGAGTTTACATGGGAAAAAGAATGTCTTACTGGTGCTTGGCTATTACCTCGCTGCTACGGCATCTGTCTGGCCATTTGGTAGTCTTTGGCCAAAGAAAAAGCCTTTTCCCAACTTTTGTGTCAGTGTTCTTTCACCAAAAGCTGCACATCTGTAGGCAGGATGTTGATGAACTGCTCCACTGCAAATGTGTCAATGATCTGTGGGACTGTTTTGCCCTCTGGTTGGAGCCATTTTGTCATGAGTTCTCTGAGTCAGGTGAAGGCTTCTTGAAGATTGTTGACTGAGTTGTACTTCAGAGACCAATATTTCTGTTTGTAGGTCTCTCCTGAGATGTCATATCTTTTCAGGATTTCACTTTTCACCAGGTCACAGTCTTCTGACTGTACAGTGTCCATATTGCTGTAAGCAAGTTAAGCCTTCCCTTTCAGGTAAGGTACCAGTCTTATTACCAGTTGCTGCCTTGGCTACTGGCAGGCTCTGGCAACCCATTCAAAAGTTGTCAGGTATGCTTCGATATCATCGGAGGGACACATCTTTGTAAGTTTAATGCATTTCAAGTTGCCTGTGTCCTGTTGCTTGTCTGAATCTGTGCCAGATCCTCTGCCTTCGATAGCCTGGAAGGCATCCGGCCACTGCTGCTCCTGTTGCTGCACCTCTTCTCTCCTCTGTTTCTCGGTCTCTTTTTGTTGTATAGCCCACCATTTGAAAAAGGCAGTCAAACTTTCAGGTTCTGTCACTGCCTGGTCTTTTTCCATAACTGGTGCTAGCTGTACAGTCTCAGCTTGGACTTCTGTCTCTGCTAGTTTGGCTGCCATTCTCCTGGTAACCACTCCTGGGCTTGCTGCTGCAGAATTCATACCTTTCTTCTATGCTTCCCTGGTACTAGGTCTAGTACTCACGCACAAAACTCCTGGCTTAGAGTATGCATGGCGTAAATCCCACTTCTAGAACCATTTTTCATCAAGGCACAGGTCAGGAAGCATAGGAAAACCAGGAGCAGTTGTAAAATTTGCAACAAGAGCTTTATTATTAACAGTAAACTAAAAAAATTAATTGTTCAGAATAACTATCTATAATAGCAGTAGAAATATAGAAAAAATAGAGTCCTTCTGAGTTTTTCTTCTCAATTTCCAATCTCAGTCTCTGTCTCTCTCTTGCAAAACATTGCAGATCCTTTTTATAAGTCTGAGCAGGAGCTCGTTAAGAAAATAGCATGCTTCTCACACAGTGTTCTTGTAAGTTTCCAATGTTCTTATCAGTTTCGACAGGTGCAGCAAAAAGAACATTGTGACCCAGAACTGACCTCTTGTTTACATCTTCTGCAAATGGCTTAAAAATTGCATCTCAGGTTCACCCCTTGAGTTACAAATAGCTTTGCAATCATTTCAACGTGTAACTATATACAGTTTTAAACAAAGGGATCCCGGTATCAAATACATTTCCACAAAATGATTCACATATATTTTTATACCAGCAGATATGCAAAGGGGAAGAAAATACAGAACAGCAAGTGAGGGTAGAGAGATAGTGAGAGGCAGAGAATTGCAAGACCATCAGAGTGATCAAGTCCTACGTCTCACGAGAAAATCTGGTTGCACAACCAGACAGAGATGGGACAGAAAAGGAGAGGATAGAACAGATCATTGCATTTAACTCTATCTGCATAACAAAAGGGGCAGGGCCTTGTTCAACCCTGTCACACTAGGAATCCTGGGAAGCAATTCGAAAAGACGGGTGAACTGCAAGACTTTCTCAAAAACAAAAAAGCTTACTACCTCAAGTTCCTCACTCCCCAGACCTGCCTATGCTAAAAAAATCCCTATCTAACACCCTGAGTAAGCTGACTAATTGTTTGGTTCTCTTGGTCAATTTAAGAAGACCCGAGCATGCGCACGCCAAATCTGCTAGTCATGCTACAGACATTTTTTTTAAATGGGCATAAAAGCAATAACAGGTAGGGAATGCTCTCTCACGAAGAGCCTGGCAAACTGTAGCACAGCAGTGCCACCATCTTGCCATTCCTCCCTTGCCACAGCATCATTTGAATGGAGTTCTGATTCTACAGCATCATTCTAAACTCCAAGGTAACATATCAGAATAAAGATGATGCAGATTCTTGTGTGACATCACTACTGGACTCATGATATTAGAAGTAGTAGTGTCAGGCCATCCCACCAGCACAGAGGTGGCGCTACCACTTGCAACACCGATGATCTGGGTTCAGAAGCAAACATGGTGAGTTGGAGGGCCAGCCAGGGTGTAGGAAGGATGAGCATCCCATGGACTGCTCTCCTCCTGGGGGGAGGGGGGAAGAAGCCTCTGGTTCTCAACCGACCCCTTGCAGAGGTTGGGGGTCCGACAGCCAGGACTGGACAAAGTTGGTAGGCATGTCAGACATTTGGCCTAAGCACCACTAATGTCACTGCGCACCACACTTCCCTAGGAAGAAAACAGGGAAAATGCAATCCGACCACAGCATAAGGACATCTGTCCCCATATTGCAGAACCCGCGCTGCTGACTGGGCACTCACTCCCACTGTACCAAACTAGTCTCTGTCAGAAGAAGGATGGCATAAACAGAATTTCTTATTCATATCAGATGTCACTTGGTACTCTTTTTAAAAACTAGCCTAATATTACGTAATCATACTTTTTTCCAATTTTCACTGAATCATTCCCTAATATAAAGCATTCTGGGATACAGGTACAGTATATGAAGGATCCTGTATACAATTGTTCGGACCGAGGAGTAAAATGCCAGCCACTGTGTGCAGGGGAAAGTAAAAATGCTCAGTTAACAGCTTGTATTTGTATTTCTAAACCTTATTTGCCAGTGTTTCATGTTTCAGGAAAACAGGAACATGAAGGGCCTCCATCTTAGGAGTAAAGTGCATATTGGGGAGAATCGAGATCATGGGATCATTGGGAGCCAATCAGGGTACTGCATGAAGCAGACAGTCCTGTCTAAAAGGAAGCATTTATAACGTGTCCCACACAAGTACGTGTCCCAGTGAGTCAGTGGAGCAGTGAAGGCGTGGATCAGGCTGGCGTCTTAGGTGTCAGCAGGAAGAAGCAGGAAAACAGGGGCCCTGCCAGTAGACCAAGGTAAGGCACCTGTTCACGCCTGTAGTTGCATTCACTGCTGGGAAAGGACAGAAGGTAAAAGGTAGGCCTAAATTGGAAATAGGAGCAAAACCTTATCTAAGGTAACCGTATAAGGAGAGGTACACCAGGTACGGTAGAATACAAGTAGCAACACATAAAAAGGTGAAGCTAGGAAGGGTTTAAGATAAAGGAAGGTCTAAAATTGGGAATAGAAGCAGCACCCTATCTAGGGTAACATTATTTTATTTATTTATTTATTGAAAAGTTTCACCAGGAAAGTCATACTGAGCAAACTGCTTTTTTCCAGATGCATCCTGGGGAAGGGGAAGGAAGATTACAATAACAAGGCATGGGAAACAGGTAACATAAAATACATTTGCAAAAATAACACAAGAAATACATGGCAAGAATTACATAGTTGTAAATGCTTGATTGCTAGGTGAAGACAATTTGAAATAACAGAGAAGGAGAAAGTAGGGATTCAGGAGTTAGGATATGACTAGGACTTGAGGAGACAGGGTGAAGGGAGAGAAGCTGAAGGGGGAGCGGCAGGGGAGGCAAATAATTAAGAGCATTACAGGCCAGGGTGGCGATGTCATGAAAGAGTCAGGAGAAGACAAGAGAGGAGGAGGAATTGTGAATGGTGTGAGGGAGGGGTTTACACCAGGTACAGGGGAAAACAAGTAGCAACAAAAAAAAGGGAAAGCTAGAATACTGTATCAGGGTAAGAGCACATAGGTATTTCCTGGTCTATAGAGAGTATAGAAGCTAGGAATGCTGGGAGTGGTGCAGTGTAGTGGATGAGGGGTGGCAGTTTCATGGAGATCTTCTGGAGACTGCAGTGCTGCCCCATCTGCATTCCTCAACCGGTACCACTACACAATTCCTACAAAACTCTTGTGAGGTGGGACTGCTAGGAGGAGGCATCCTTGGCAGTGGCCAGGGAGGATGTGGGGGTCCTCCAGAGCGGAGACACCAAGGAGGGAGGAAGAGAACACTAGAGAAAGAGGAAGCTACTCCTGGTGGGGGACTTGACTAAGAGAGGAGTTAGATTTGTGAATAGGGAATGAGGAGCAAGGGAGGTTAGGAGCCTAAGAGGTGCCATTGCCCAGAGGGATG
Organism: Neoceratodus forsteri; assembly: GCA_016271365.2. Classification (NCBI taxonomy): domain Eukaryota; kingdom Metazoa; phylum Chordata; order Ceratodontiformes; family Ceratodontidae; genus Neoceratodus; species Neoceratodus forsteri. The sequence goes on along the minus strand of CM028135.1, from coordinate 702,860,802 downwards.
GCAAGCAAATCCACAGGACCACAACAGCAGCAGGACGGGAGGCAGAGCTGGATGCCACAGTCTACCTGGGGACTAACGTTCTAAGAACAGTGCAGGTGGAGTTTAAAGAGCTAAAGAGGGGTCTTAGATACGTAGCCTGCTCAATGGTTTTCACTTGAGGTGCTGCATATCCATGACAGGGGAGAGGAGAGGCATCTCTGCACCAAGGTCTTCAAACTCATAGTTGAAGGAATGGAGCAGAGACAAGGGATTTGGCTATACTGGGGACTGGGGATCTACCTGGAGGGATAATGACCTTTACAGGGGTGACGGCAAGGAAACTGCAGTCCTCAGTGGATGGTTTAGATGTTAGTTTGATGAACATTTAAACTAGCCAAGGGTGTAAGAAATCAGGGAGGCCATAATGCATCCCCCCCCCAAACAGGATGAAGTTGAAAACAGGGAGAACTCATGGGGAATGTAATCCCTCAGAAGCATTAAAAGGAGAAAGGAGGAAGGAGAGAGGGCAAGGAAAGAATGAGAATACCAAGCAGAATGCAAATAAAATCAGGAAGGTCACGTGTGCATATGCTAGAAGTTTAGGAAATAGGATTCCAGACCCAGATGCCATAATGGCAGAGGCTGACCTGGATACTGTGGCCATTACCGAGTCATGGTGCACAGTAAACTATGATGGGGACATGGCCATACCAGGCTATACTCTATTTAGGAGAGACAGGGTGGGAACGAAAGGAGGGTGTGTGGTGCTTTATGTGAGGGAAGGCATAAAAGCAATGGAGATACAGGGTATATGGAGAACCAGAGGTACTGTGGATCACCCTGAAGACGGAATGGAGACTCTATCCACACTGCCATGGTCTACAGACCTCCAGCACAAGGGCAGGAGTTAGATAAGATACAGGTGGAAGCCACTGGTAAGATGGCAGAAAAGGGGGAGGTGCTGCTGGTGCAGGAGTTCAATCTGCTGGATGTAGACTAGAACTTCCCAGCTGTGGCCTCAGCTTGAAGCAGAGACATACTGGACTCCCTACAAGGGGTGTTCCTCAGGCAATTAGTCAGTGAACCCACTCATAATTGGGCAATACTGGACCTGGAACTCACGATCAGGGACAGTGTTGCAGGCGTCAAGGTGAGAGGCCAACTGGAGAACAGCAATCATACAGTGTGGTTCAAGATAAGGACTGCAGTGGAATCGAACCACACAATGGTGATGGTCCTGGACTTCAGGAGGGCAGATTTTAAAAAGATGGGTGAATGCCTCATGGAAGACACAGCAGAGGAGATGACCTGAATGGGATGGAGGAACAGCAGGCAAAGCTAAAAAGATTCATGGTGAAGGCAACAAACCTCTGCATCAAGCAGTGGACAGAAGTGGGCAAAGGGAAGAGGAAAAGAGATCACTATGGTTCTCAAAGGAGCTGGTGGAAAAGATAAAGGTTAAATGGGTAGCATTCATAAGGTACAAGGAGGCGTAGAGTGAGGAGGATAGAGAGGTGTATCAGAGGAACAAAGGGAAGCAGGGAGAACTGTAGGGAGCGTGAAGGTGCAAACTGAAGAGACAATAGCCCAGGCAGTGTTGAAGGGGGACAAGACATTTTTTAAGTATGTAAGTGAAAAGAGGAAGACAAGCGGTGGGATCATAAGGTTAAACAAGGAAGAGGGGTTGGGGACTGTGCAGAGGAGGGCCGGGAAAAGGCAGACACCCTGACTAAATACTTTTGGTCCGTGATCACAGAGGAATGAGATGGGAAGGGGCCACAAAAAAGTAACAAGAAAAAAGTAACATGAGCACTGCAGGGAGGAGGACACTAGTCCGATTTCACAGGAGAGAGTCTGGAAGGAACTCACTAATGATAAAGTGAAGAAAGTAATGGGGCAAGACAGGGTGCATCCAAGGGTATTGAGGGAGCTCAGGGAGGTACTGGATGTACCTCTGACAGTCCCATTTAATATCTCACTGGAAACAAGAGTGGTCTCAGTGAACTGGAAGAGGGCAGATGCAGTCCCACTTCACAAAATTGGTAGCAGGAAGGAGGCTGGCAATTATACTAACATACTAAAAGCCAGCATAATAGGCCTGGTGGTCTGTCGTGTCTGCTCAGTAGCCAGCCTCCTAATGGGTGCTCACTTTTCAACCTCCTCAGCTCCTGAGAGGGTTGTCTTCGGCTTCAGTTTTTCCTTGTACCTGTCCCACCCCTTCTTGAAGCCCTCCACTGTGCCCTCCTCCACCAGACTCCTGGGCAGGGCATTCCATGGCTCCACCACCCTCTCAGTGAAGTAATGTCTCCTGCACTCCCCCTGTAATTCCCCCCTCTAGCTTCCACTCATGCCCCCGGTTGTTCCCCCTTCTCTAGTCTGAACATCTCTTTGGCTCCGCCCTTGTTTATTCCTTTTACATATTTGAAGACCCCTATCATGTCACCCCTATCTCTCCTTTCCTCCAGTGAGTACAGCCCAAGTACATCCAGCCTTTCTTCATAGGGCCTCCCCCCATGCCCTGAATCATCCTGGTCGCCCTCGTCTGGACCCGCTCCAGCAGTGCTATGTCCTTCTTGAGGTGAAGTCTCCAGAACTGTACACAGTACTCGAGATGCAGTCTAACCAGGGTGTTATATAGAGGGAGGATCACCTCCTTCCTCCTGGACGTAATCCCCCTGGCTATGCAGCCCAGTATTCTGTTTGCTTTTGCCGCAGTTCTTCTGCAATTTTCAGTATTATTCATTCTGACGTCTACCACTACTCCTAGATCCCTCTTGCTCGATGTGGCTTGCAGAGAACCCTACCCAGGTGTATACATGGCCCAGGTCTCTGACCCCCAGATGCAGCACCCTACACTTTCCTGCATTAAAACTCAATCCCCACCTCCTTGACCAACCCTCCAGGATATCCAGATCCCTCTGGACTCTCTCTCTCGCTTTGTCTCCATCCACCAGTGCTCCCAGTTTTGAGTCATCCGCAAAGAGACTCATCCTACTCCTAACCCCTTCCCCATATCCGAGACATAGACGTTGAACAGGAGTGGCCCCAATATCGAACCTTGGGGGACCCCACTATTAACCTTCCTGGGGGAGGAGACTATCCCACCCACCACTACTATCCTCTGTATTGGCCCCGTTAGCCAATTTTCAACCCATCTGAGCAACTGCCCTCCACCCCCATCCCCCCAGCTTTGTTAGTAGTCCACTGTGAAGTACCGAATCAAACGCCTTACTGAAATCCAGGTATAGGATGTCCACCGGCCTATGTCGGTCCAGGGTCCCCATTACCCGGTCATAAAAATCTATAAGGTTGGTCTGACACGATCTACCCGAGACAAAACAATACTGTTCGTCATCCAGGTGCCCAACCTTTCCAGCTGCCTCCCGAGCCTCTCCTTGACAATGCCCTCCATTACCTTGCCTACCACAGATGTTAGGCCTATAATTCCCCATCTCCTCTTTAGACCCCCTTTGTGGATGGGCACCACATGCGCCACCCTCCAGTCTTGAGGCACCCATCCTGTCCAGAGATTGGTGTTAAAGAGTACAGCCAGTGGACCTGCTAGCTCATCCGCCAGCTCCTTCATGACCCTCGGATGCAGCCCATCCAGCCCCAGTGCCTTATCAGTTTTTACTGCCCGAAGGGCCTCCCTCACCCTATCCACTGTGATTTCTCCCTCCCAACCCATCCCCTCAATCCCCTTCTGGTTTTGGCCCGACCTGAACCCTAGCCTCTTTCAGTCTTCCAGACTCCATCTGACCTCTCGACTTTTCTAGCTCCCCTTCCCTCCCATAGGGCTGGAGAGATCCCCTGCCTCCCTCTGTAAATATTGAGGCAAAGTACTCATTTAGCACCTCTGCCTGTTCCCCCTCTCCTGAGCCCATCCCTCCCCAGTTTTAATTCTGCTGATCTGTGCACTCCCTTTTCTCTTCTCCCCTATGTATCTACAGAATCCCTCCCCCCCTCCGGATATCCCTAGCCAGGTTTTGCTCCATCCTCACCCTGGCTCCCCTCACAACTCTGGTGACCCTCCTCACCATTAACTCATACTCACCCCTCTCCCTATCCCCCCCTAGAGTGCTTAAAATGTGCATAGGCAACCTTTTTATCCCTCACCACCTCCTGCACCTATCTGGTCCACAGACATGGCTTGTTGGCTCTACCATGCTTACATGTTACTTTTGTGCAGGACCTAGTAGCCTCCTGCACCCCATTCTTAATGGTCTCCCACAAGGTACCAGCATTCATGTCTGGCCTAATCTTGTCCAAGCTCCCCCACAGAATCCTACCCATGCCCACGAAGTCCACCCCCCTGAAGTCCACTACTATTGTATTAGTGCGGTTATCCTCCTCCCTAGATACAGCAGAAACCAGACCGTGGCATGGTCGCCACCTGCCAGTGGACTGCACACTTCCAGGTCTTTTATCTGGTCACTGTCTGCTAGGACAACATCCAGTATCTGACCTCCCTAGTAGGCGCCCCCACCTGCTGGACCAGGAAAGCATCCTGAAACACATCCGTCAGTCTCTGTTCCCTGGCCACAGAGAATGTCATAGTGTTGCAGTCAGCCCCTGGCATATTAAGGTCACCCATAACCACCATGCTACCCTTGATGACCCTTGATGTCCTCAACTAGTTTGTCCTCCAGGGCCTCTTCCATCGTGGAGGGTCTGTACACCACCCCCAATTTCAATCATTTACCTCCCCTTGCTTGAAGGGTTACCCAAATCGCCTCCACTCCCCTCCATCCTCCTCCACTCTACTAACCATTATGTCATTTTAACTATCAGTGCTACACCCCCTCCTTTTCCTTCTCCTCTGTCTTTCCTGAATATTTTGTAACCCTCCAAGTTTAGATCCCAATCATTTTTTTGGGTGGCCCATGTCTCAGTAATTGCTGCCACATCTGCTGATCCCTCAACCAGCACTGCCTGGAGCCAGGCATTTTATTACCCATGCTCCTGGCATTAATCAGGACCGTCCTCCACCCCGACCGCTCCCCCTTCTCCAGTCATCTAGGCCCTGCGCACCCCCTAGTCGCTCTTTCCTGCACAGTGCTCGACGGAGTTGCAATGCAGTCACTTTCCCTCATTTCTTGCCCTAGACCTGGACCCTCAAGCATCCCTCCTGGAGTTATTCTTTTATTTAACTCTCCCCCCCCTTACAAGTTTAAACCCCACCTCTCAACTATGAATCCAGCAAGTTTTAGTTTTAAGATCTCCCTCCCCTCCATGTTGAGGTGTATCCTATCCCTAGCATATAACCCCTTGTCCTCCTATGTATCCCTCCAGTCCCCCATCAGCCCATACCCTTCTGCCCTGCGCCAGTCCCTGAGCCACTGGTTCACCCCTCTAAGTTTATGCTTAGTCTCCCCAGATGCCCTAGGTACTGGCACAATCTCAGAGAAGGACACTGAGCTTCCTACAGAGCGGAAAACTTTGGCCAGTTCCCGGAATCTCGCCTGGATTTCTAGTTCGCTGTTCCGTTCCAAGTCATTTGTTCCCAGATGTACTAAAAAGTCTGGGGATCCCCCGCATTCCAATGATATCGAGTATAGCTGGAATTTGGCCTTGTGTACGGTTAGACCTGGGATACATTTAGCCTTGACTGGGCTACTTTTTCCCTCCCCCGCCCCCTCTCACTGGATGCCCCTGGTCATGGAGTCACCCAGCAGAATCCCCTTCACCCCCCACCCCACTTTACTGACCCGTTTGATTCCTTTCAGGCTCTTCCTTCTGTCATCAACCCCCAACTTACTCCTCCCACCTCCCTCGGCCTGGGGATCACAAGCCTGTGCATGTCCTACCATGCTCTTTCATATGCCCACAGTTCCCAGCTTGCTCCTCGCCCCCTCAACCTCCTGGCTGGTACAGGTTGCCCCCCCCCCGCTTTTCCCTGGACTCCCTTTCTTGGCCGGTATCCTCAGGTCCTCCACCCAGGCATCCTTGTATTGCTTCCCTCCTTGCTTCCTTCCCCTCAGGTCCTGCATCTTGCACCCCATCTGCTGTATCCTCCCTACCCCCTCCTCTCCCTCTTCTCCACCTCATCCAATTTTCCTGCCTCAAGGCGGCCTATCTGGAGTATTCCTACCTCACCCCTATCCTTGGCTGACTTCCCAACCTGGGTGTCTGCCCAAGCCTCATCCTTCCCCCTCCCACCCTGGCCTCACTCTGCTCCCCCATTCCTTTACCTCCCTCCAACCTAGGCTCATGCCCTCCCCTCCCTCCCCTTCTGTAGATCTGGCTCCCTCTCCTGTCCCCACTCGCCCCCAGCTTACTGACCAAACCCCTCTATCCACCTGCTCCCCTTCCTCCAGCCTCCTCCACCTCATCTCCCTGATATAGCAGGGTGAATTGATTAGTAAGTGTGATGCTTGCCCTAGCCTTGCCCTCTCCTGTCCCCCCTCCCTCCTTGGCTCCCTCTGGTCAGTCACCACCCTATGAAGTGATTTCCAAACGTTGCTTGTTTCGTTCCCCACCCCTCCAGAGTATCCATATGGTCCTTGTCTGCCTGTTCCGTGGGGTATGCCAATTGGGCCTCGTCTACTCTCCTGAGGTCCCTTCCCTGCCTTCCCTCCCAACCCTCCCCCTTCCAGCTGTCTTCTGACCTCCTCTACCTCCTCCCTCAGACCTGCCAACTGGAAACACACTGGGCACCCTCCAAACCAGCATGCCCAATTTAATATTATGGCCGCCCCGCACCCTGTACACCCAATCACCCTGCTGAAGATGCCTGCTCTGGCCACCCCCAAGTCTACCCTCATTTTGGGTCAAATTTGCCTCACCTCCCAACAATAGCTTGCTCTAGAGTCCCAGCAATATTCAGTTCACACAGTCTGCCTATATTCTCCACTGTAGTTAGCATGCACAATCAATAATACAGTCTGCTCTGTTTTGCCCCTCCCTGGTAGCAGTCAAAAATGCCCAAGTATCCAAGTGCACATGACTCACAGAATCATAAGCAAATTTGCCCCACCTCCCAACAATAGCCAGCTCTAGAGCCCCAGCAATAGTCGGTTTACACAGTTTGCCTATTCCCTCCTCTGTAGTTATCATGCACAATCAGTAAAACAGTCTGCTCTATTTTGCCCCTCCCTGGTAGCAGTCACAAATGCCCAAGCATCACAGTGTACATGACCCTTATTTCCTCCAATCAGTAACAGTCTGGTTTCCTGGTGTTCTTAGCTTTCAGCTCACCCAATCTCGACTTGTCCCAAAGCTCCGCCCCCACCGACCATTTAATAGAGGTCGGGGCCGAGGTGGGTGGTGTGGGAGCAAGAACAGCAGCAATCCGCTTTGCGACTGGGCTACCTAACTTATATAGCCCAGTCACGTAGTTCAAAAATCACGCCCTGTGCACTGATTGGGCCCCCCACACAGTTCTCTCCCTCCCTCTCCCTCGGCTCTCCTCCCGACCACCAATGTGGTCCCAGCCTGTCCCACTGCTGATGCGGCCCTAGAAATCCTGCCTCGATCTCGCCCACCGCAGATGCAGCCCCTGCCATCCTTCCTCCCAAGCAAAGAAAACAGCAGCAATCTGCTTTTATGGATCAAGCTACCTGACTTATATAGCCCAGTCACGTAGTTCAAAAATCACGCCTCAGGCGCTTGGATTGGCCCTCACACAGTTCTCTCTCTCCCCCTCTCCGTCAGCTCTCCTCCCGAACACCGATGTAGTCTCAGCCTGTACCGCCACCAATGTGGTCCTGGAATTCCTGTCCAGCCAGCCTTCCTCCTGAAGCAAAGAAACAGCAGCAATCCAATATAGGCCAGTCAGCTTAACATCGGTGGCAGGAAGGTTAATGGAATCAGTGCTGAAGGAAAGGCTTGTGGAATGTCTTTAATCCAGTGGGTTACAAGCCCCAAGACAGCAATAATTCAAGAGAGGGGGGACATGTCAAATGTATCTGATAGCCTTCTTTGAGTAGGTGACCAAGAAATTAGATCAGGGTGGAGTGGTGTACATGGCCTTCCTGGATTTCAGTAAGGCTTTCAATAATGTTTGACATAGGAGGCTAGTATGCAAGCTGGGTAGCTTAGCAGTGGGTCCAAATGTGGAAAACAAGGTAGGAATTTGGCTAGAGGATGGGCAGCAGAGGGTGGTAGTAAATGGAGTTCACTCCAAAGAAGGGAGGGTGAACAGCAGGGTGCCCCAGGGATCAGTGCTGGGACTGGTGCTCTTTAATGTGTTTATAAGTGACATTACAGAGGCCCTGAAAGGTGAAGGCCTGCCTCTTTGTGAATAACACCAAAATCTGCAAAAGGCTGGACACTCGGGGGAGGGGGGGGAATGAGCAGAGACCTGAGAAAATTTGAGGAGTGGTCAAGGGTATGGCTGCTGGGTTTCAATGCAAAAACTGTGCAAAGTAATGCACTTGGGGAACAGAAACCAAGGGGCAAAGAACAAAATGAGAGGAGTGGTACTAACAACCACTAACCAGGAAAGAAACCAGGGGGGGTAATCATATCAGATAACCTAAAGGTCGCCAGGTAGTGTGAAAAGGCAGTTAGGAGGGCTAGTGAGATGTCGGGGTGCATAAGAGGGGTATCACCAGCAGAAACAGGGAGGTGGTATATCCATTTTATATATCACTGGTAATACCCCACCTAGAGTACAGTGTCCCATTCTGAAGACCATATCTCTGGAAGGGTACAGACAGAGTGGAGGTGATCCAGAGGCGGGCAACTAAAATGGTGCAGAGTCTACATCAGAATCCCTATGAAGAGAAACTTAAGGACCTAAACATGTACATCACGGAAGAGGGGGTATGATAGAGACTTTTAAATTCCTCACGGTGGTAAGTAAGGTACAGGAGGGAAGTATGTTGCAAAAACAAAGGTCCTCAAGGAAGGGGACATGGTAGAAGCTGGGGGGGGGGGGAGTTGATTCAGGAGAGATGTAAGGAAGTACTTGTTCAAGGCACAGTAGTGGATTCCTGGAACAGACCTCCAGTGGAGGTGGTGTGGGCAAAAACAGTGGTAGGGTTCAAGAATGCATGAGATGGGCATAAGGGAATCTTACAGAAAGGGAAGTGGGGGTGAGTGAATGGGCCAAAGAGCAAGTAGGATCCACAGTGATACTGTAGGCAGGGAAAAATTTGTAGACTAGGTGGGTCAAGCGGTCTCCTCTGCCAGCAAATTCCATGAGTCTATCTATTTTATTAAGTGTATGTTCTTTCTGACTTGCCTTAATCTAAACATCTGGACTAACTCTCTTCTCCTGGAAATCATCTTCTGTATGTATAAAATGGTTATTGTAGGCAAAAAGAAACATTAGATTCTCTTAAAAAACTGGAGACATAATTGGACTGTTTTCTGATCTTTTTAATCAAATGCAATTGTTTTTCTAAGGCAATTATAATCCAACACTTTCTTAACAGTGACTGTTGTGCAGACCTGACATAAAAGCTTTTCAAGTAAAAGAATGATTCACAACACATTGGGGCAGTGATGGAAAATCCTAACTAAAATAAATGTCTTGGGATATGATATTCTTGCCTTTTCATCTTGCCTGACATTTATTGTCACTCTCAATTACAATTAGATTCAATACTTTTGAGCCATATGACGGTTTACGTCCGCTGCTGTGTGAAATCTGCTGTGTGATAAATGCTCCATCAGGCTGGAAGAGTTACCCATTTATAACATGCAAGAAACAAAGAAAATATAACCAGGTCTTTTGACAGTGTTTCAGAATTTTAGTTTTCTTATTAAAGATGCATCACCTCCTTAGTTTTACTCAAATGAATTCAAAAAATACATATGCAAAAAAAATCACTCATACGTGTAAACAAATAGAAGAAAATAATAAGCATATTAAAATATGTTTGATGCCTTTGATTGGTGCAAGTTAACTTAACAGTCTCCATCCCATTTTGAGGAAATTTTTTTTAATCAACATTTTTGAAATTATTTCAGTTTTTTGTATATACTGAGGCGAACATTAGTGAGTCCATATTAAAAGATACCTTCACGGAACCTACAAATTATGTTTCCCACATTAGCTTTTTTTTTTTTTTTTTTTTTAAATGTACTGCTTCCAATTTTGGAATTGTGGCAACTTATTTATGGCCTTTTTTATGTCCTTTTTCTTGGGGGGTGGGTCAGAAAACTCTTGATCATGTATTAAACTCACCCTCTAGTTTCCAGGAGAGGGGAAATACAGAAGTGAGAGTCCAGCATCATTCACCCATGTAAGACAAAGAGAGTGCATGCCCAAACAAGAAACTTTCCACACAGAGGAAAAATGCAAGAAAAAAAACTTTCGGTACTTAATGTAAACAAAAAAAAATTGAATTTTATGGTGCAAAGAAAGGACTAATTGAGGAACCTAAATAGTGGAGATCACCGTTCCAAAAGTATATCCAACTTTTCTTCAGAAATACAGAACATTGCTGCTAAGGTCTTTTTAAGGAAGCATTTCTCCAATGCTCCCCTTCCTGCGTTTCCAGGTAGCAGAGTTAAATCCCCGGCAGATCTCACAGGCTTCCACATTGTGAGAGAGGCCAAGGCAGCAGACACACACTTTGTGCATGTCGTCCTTGTAGATTTTCTCTCCACAGCCGCAAAACCAAAAAAGTGTGGGCAGTTCTTTCAGCGGCATGCAGGTTGCCAAAAATCACTATGAAAGTGTTTACTATTTTTATATAGGAAAAATTTAGAAAACAGCAGCTTTTTTCAGCAACCTTTTTGATCGTGGAAAAAGAACAGAGGAGAGGTGGGGCCGCCCACATATATGTAGATGCTGGTGCATGATGTCGTTGTGGGAGGCCCCTGGCTTGCAAAGTTTCCATGCGGTTCTAATGCTGAAGCAGGTATAGTTCCAAAGGTGTGGCCTGATGAATGAGATATCCTCGAAGAAGATCATTATTTCAACCCTTGAACACTACTAAATTCAGACAATCTGAATAGCTGGGTAGTGAAGTATCCTTCCAGTTAGTTAATATTAATTAATTAATTTTTTAGCATTCACTAGTAAGATATCAGAAAGCAAAAGAGTACTTGGTGGAAGTTGGCACAATTTGTTTTTTATATACTGTACATCCCAACATAAAAACACCAGGATCAAACAGAAAAGTGGGTGCTATCATTTTAAATAAAAATCTCTGTATATCATTCCAAAATTGTGTTAACCTGTTACACATGACAAATGTATGAGGTAAAGTCCCACTGTCCATTCTACATCTGATGCAAAAATCTGAGACGGATCACATTTATTCAGCTTAGCTAGCATCAAGTACATCCTGTTCATAACGCTGAATTGAATATGCCTTAATATTTCATTTTTGAATATCTGCATTGGAGTCTGTCAAATCTGTTTCTTAGTTTTCTCATCAAACAGTGATCCCAGATCTGTGGCCCAAGTTTTTTACAATTTGGGCCAAACTGAAAGTTTGCAATCCAGAATAATTTTATATATTCTGCTTATACATTTTTCAGATGTCCATCCTTCTTGTGTCCATAAAGCATCTAAGGGAGACAGTAAAGGTAATGTTTCATTAACTAAATGCTTGGTTATGTACATTTTAATTTGTAAGAAAGGCAAAAAGTGGCCATTTGGTAAACCACAGAAACTTTAAAATTCTTCAAAATCCATTCATTTATAGTTTCTAAAGAGATTACTTAATGTGGTTATCTCCTTTGATTCTGGGATCAGTACTAAATCCCAACTCTAAGAATCCCGACTCTAAGAATCCCAGCTCTCGACTGCCCGACTCTGGAATCCCAACGCTTGAATTCCTGACTCCTGAAATACCATCTATTAATATCCCAGCACGGCATTAGAAGTGCAGAGCATTCAAGCACTCAGTGCAGAGAAAGTGTGGGCTTAGTTTGAGCAGCATTTTCCGAATAAGAACTAGACAGTAGCATTCATGTCTGGCAATATTTCATGCTTCAGATCCCAACCTTTCAGTGTCAGGAATGCCATATGGTGTGGAGAGGGGGTGCTTTCGGAGGCATAAAATAGGAACATTCCTGCAAATCAAGGAATTGTTTGATGAACAGAAAGCTAACTCTCTCCCAACTCCCATATTCCCTGGCGTCTGTCTCTTTTGTCCGGGTGCGTGCTTGCGTTTCGTGTGTGGAGTCTGTGGTGCTGCTACGGGATAGACATGCTGATCAGGGACCCTCATCACCACCACCACCACCACACTCACCCTGCAGCTAAGCCCGACGAGCTGATCCACTGAGCCCTGGAGCTAAAGGGTCTACCTGGCCACGGGGAGAAAGAGTCTTGGGCGGTCACCTCCTCTTTGTCTACAAAAGTTAAGCTGACCAAAGAACAGGAGAAGGTGGTAAATCGAATCTTAGAGTGGAGATCGAATCTTACAACGGTCTGACAAGTAGGTGTTACAGCATTTAAGGCCAATTTGGCTTTATGAAATTCAAGTAGGGATTCAAAGTGGGTGGCTTGAGAAAAATAGGGTTGGGAGCTGGGAGTTCAGGACGTGATGGTCAAGAGGGGAAAAAAAAGGAAAAGGGAAAAAAAAAGGAAGGCGCAGAGCAGCACAAGAGAGCACAAGTAATGAGATGGGTAGTCACATTAGGAGAACAGAGAGTGCTGAAAACTTAGCAGTTTGTGGTATAGTCTGTGACTAGTCTCATTCTCAGTATTTTCATGAGCTTTTAAGGACTAGTGTGTGCAACAGATAGTGCAAGTCTTATGTTGTTGGTTAGTTCTATGTCATGGTGGCACTGGTTTGGTTTGGTTAAAAATAGCATTGGAGCAGCTGCGGTAGTGGTATTTGTGTTGGGATTTTGATAGTTGGCTACTTCGATGCCGGCAGCTACTGTAGCAGGATTATGGTTGAGATGGGATTTCTGAGACGATATTTCATTTGTCAGTCAAGTATGAGTCGGGATTTCGTACCAGACCCTTGATTCCAATACATGTAAAATTAAGTTATAGTATTCCTATAAACTGGGCATGCCAGATTATTTATTAAAGGGAAAAATTGGAAATAGTGTTCGAATACCCTATGAAGTTATGGAATCATTTCCAAATATCAATAGTGAATTCTGTAAATAGAGATATGATGGAAAGCTCTTACATAACAGTACTATCTTACTTCAAGGGGGCTCTTGCAGCGGGCAACACCATTAGGATTGAGTCCCAAGCAGTACCAGAACTGACTGAGAGTCAGCCCAGGAGGAGGTAGAAAACAAGAGCAGACTGCTCGTGAAAGAATGCCCTGAAGGACAGCTAGTCCAAAATCGGCCCTGCGTCTGGAAGCAATGTCCAGACTATAGGGACAGACAAAGGTGTGAACCGAGCTCCAAGTGGCAGCTGCACAGATGTCTGGAGCAGACACATTCCTGAAACAGGTGGTAGAGCAGCCATACCTGTGGCGGAGTGACCCTTACCCGCTCCAGGCAAGGACTTGTTGTACCTACGGTAACTGTACACAATGCAGTTTGCCAATCATTTAGACAAATATTGTTTTGAAACAGGTGCCCCCTCTCTCTCTCTCTCTCTCTTAGGGGCAAACGAAACAACTGATCAGTCTTTCTAACCAGCTGGGTGTGATTCATATAATAACAGAGCACCATATGAACATCCAAAGTGTGTAGTAAGACCTCTCCATGATTAGAATATTCAGCGAAATAAACAGGCAAGAGGATGGACTGATTTAGCGTGAACTCAGAAACCTCCTTAGGCAGAAATTTAGGATTAATTTGCAAAGACACCTTGTCTTTGTAAAAAACTAAGTAAGGCTCTTTACACATCACAGCCTGAACCTCAGAAATCCTTTGAGTGGAAGTACAATAACAGCAACTAAAATTAATGCTTTTCACAACAGAAAGCGCAGCTCACAACTCGCAGCCGGCTCAAAGAGAGACAGAGCGAGCTTTTCCAACATAAAAAGAAGGTCACATGGAGGGATGGGGTCCCAAATGGGAGGTTTCAAATGTAGGATACCCGGCAAGAATGTGCAGGATACCTCCAGCTGGGCAACAGCTTTGCTCTCAACAGGTGCATGGTATGCAGAGATGGCAGAAAGGTGCACCTTAAGCGAAGAGTACCCGAGACTAGAGTCCAAGAGGGAGAGGAAGTACTCCAGAATATGGGGGGGGGGGCAATATGGAACTTTAGACCATGGACAGACTTGTTCAGGACACGCCATTCAAGAATGGAGTACCAGACCCCACCCATTTTGGTACTAAAAGGTAACAAGACATGAACCCCTAAGATGAAAAGGTGTCTGGGACAGCTTCAATCACAAGGCTCTCTAGGAGCTGAGCGACTTCTCTCTGTAGTGTGGACAGTGCGTTCCCGGACACCACAGACCCAAACGGTGCTTTGTGTCAACTTGGAGGGAGCATCTTGAACGCCAGAGACAGCACCAAGCATATGACTGCCAGGATCACCTTATCCAATATGACAGCAGACCACTGAGGCAGGAAGTGAATACATCAACCCCCAACAAGGAGCTAAAGTATGATCCATTAGGGTAGAGAGGTAACATCCCTCAGTTCAACACTTTTTATTGTTGGATGGGGCCCAGAAGACTATCAGAGGCACGACCGCCACCTTTTTCACAGACCTAGATGACCATATTTATTAGACTACCTGGCCGGTCAGCAGTGCTGATACTGCTGCCTCTGCTGCTGGTGAGGTTACTGTTACTGCAACTCATCACCACGGCCACACCTTGGACTTGGTATTCTCACTGCGGCTTGAGGTTACTGACCTCAAGACTGATTGGGTCACATGGTCCATCATTTACATAGTGGAGTTCTCGTTTTGGGGCCCCCCATGATAGTCCCTCCCCTGTCAAGATGGTTCCTATCGCCGATTAAGGGGATTGCCTCAGAGGGACTCTTGGTGGTAGTTGACTTTTCCGGTATGAGTGCTGCACATGCAAGTGGCACGAGCGAGGCTGTGGTGGCGTATAATAGGGCTGTCTTCAGGGCGCTTGATGCCATTGCACAAATCTGTATATGACCCAGGTCTTCCCCTGTGAGACCCCCATGGTCTGATGGGGCTCTCAAGGAGATGGAAGACCACGGGTCAGAAGCTGGAGCAGTGCTGCTGGAGGACCGGGTCCATGGAGAACAAACTGGCTTTGAGGAATCACAATGGTGATTACCAAAGGGCAACTATCCATAAGAAGGCAGAGTTCCTGTACAGGGAGATTGCTGCAAGGAGGAACAGACCAGCTCAAGCTCTTTTGAACTGTGGACAGACTACTTCATCCAATCTGTCTACTGCCAAAAATGGCTTTTTCAATCACACAATGCAAAGAGTTTGCTCTGTTCTTCTCTGACAGGGTGTCCTCTATTCAGTCCGGGATCTCCCCAGTGGGGCACAATCGGCTCTGCAATAGGGAGCATGGCAGGTACAAGGACACTCCTATTGTCTTGGAGGAGTTTCAGCCAGCAGAGGTGGCTGAGGTCGTTGAGGCGATTTCTAAGCTGTGACTCACCTTTTGTGAGCTGGACCCTGGTCCAACGCATCTTCTAGTAGGATGCTCCGAGGCTACTGGTCCAGTGTTTGCGAGGATCACCCCGTGTTGCTTTCAGAGGAAATTTTCCCCGATGCCTTGAAAGAGGCATTGGTGAGGCCCCTCTTGAAAAAAACATCGCTCAATCATGACATCCTGGTGGATTATAGACCCATCTCTAGCCTCACATTTGTAGGGAAGGTTGCTGAAAAAGTGTTGGCACTGCAGCTCAAGGCACACCTCATGGCCTTTGACATCTATGAGCCATCCCAATCCAGGTTTAGGGCTAGGCATAGCACTGAGACAATGTTGGTTCAGATGCAAAATGATCTCCTCAGAGCGAGGGGTAGAGGAGACTGGTCAGTTCTCATTCTCCTCTATCTCTCATCAGCATTTGATACTCTGGACCACACCATGCTGTTTGATCATCTCAAGAGAGTATTATGGCCTCGTTGAATCTGTCATCAACTGGTTTGAGTCCTATCGGACAGGAGGCAATGTGCGGTGATGGGGAATTTCTCCTCCTACCCAAAGCCCCTGTCATTTGGAGTTCCTCGGGGTTCAATTTTATCGTTGATGTTGTTTGTGGTGTACATGCTGCCCCTGGGAGAGCTCATTAGATGTTACAGTATGGGTTTTCACTGTTATGCAGATGATACCCAGCTGTATGTAACCCCCACCCAGGTATGCCATTTCTATCTGACAGCTGTACCTGATGGGCTGGGTCCGGGGAGGAATATGTCACTCAGCACATTGGCTAAGTTTGGCTAATCTGCACAGGGGCACCCAAGTAACTCCGGACAAAGGAAG
Organism: Neoceratodus forsteri; assembly: GCA_016271365.2. Classification (NCBI taxonomy): domain Eukaryota; kingdom Metazoa; phylum Chordata; order Ceratodontiformes; family Ceratodontidae; genus Neoceratodus; species Neoceratodus forsteri. The sequence goes on along the minus strand of CM028135.1, from coordinate 702,844,567 downwards.
CAATAACTGTAATATCCAATACCAGAAGTGGGATTCTAAAGTGTGGCTTATATTCACATCCAACAGAATAAACAATGCATAGATGGACCCCCACGGGGCTACACTCCTGGTAATGCAGATTTAAGGAGACCAGAACACATCCTCATCACTTTAGCTCTCAGGCTCTGAAATACACTGGGCACACAGCCCAAACCTGTATGCTGCTCTGGGTTTTCCCTGGCTCGGCTCCCTTGTTAGCCACTTGGACACTTTCCATATAGCATGGAAATATTTACTGGTGGCTCCCTAAACGGCCTATGAGCACTTCTGCTCCACAAGGGAATCTTCCTCACCAATCCTACGTCTGGGTACTTTCCTCAGGCACTGGCCAAGTACCTGAGAGAAAGCAACAGGTGTCCCTGAGCAAATCCGTAGAGGTGAATTTGGTTACTACTGATGGGGGGGTCTCCCACCTCTAGCTCCCATAATTCATTCCCGGCCATTTATCTGGACTGTAACACCTGATCCTTTAAAACACTTTGCTGTGTAGATTCTTTTTAAATGTATTCCACATTCAATCTACTGTCTTTACATCCCATTTGTGCTGAACTTGAACATACTTAATAAGAGGCTTTGTCCATTACTCTAGATCCCCCACTGAGTTAAGCAGTCCAATCCCCCCATCTTCCAAACTGTACTTGGCTGTCTTTTCCTGACCCCTCAGTAACAGTCCCTTTAGTTTCATCTTGATTCAGGTGAAAATACATGGCCCTTTAGCAGAGCGAACTCACCCCTTGGTTGCAGGTGACCCACAGGCGTGCTCTCCTCAAAGAACTCTCATCCAGAGCTTCTGGTGCCTCAGCACAAACTTAAATCAGGCAGCTTCTTTTCCCTAGCCAGATCAGGGGGGTTGCCCTTGGAAGCAAGCTGATTCCTTCCCCCATCCCCACAGGGATGGGGCCCTGAACCACTGAAAGTGGTCTCCACCACTTCAATGTGCTCTTCTTGTGTTCCTCTTCAGGTGAGAACACTCACCTATACAACAAAAAAATAGCTCTTTGACAGAGCTTAGAGCTCTGTGGGCCTGCTTACAGCAGAGCACCTCTTTCAGACTGCACACACTCTACTGAACTCTACAGACTGACTTCAAATTCCTCAATGTTCTACTCTAACCTCCAACTGCAACATTCCAGTGTGGCTTATGCAGCTGCGACAGTTCTAAATGATTTCATCCCTCAGTCTCAGCTAAGACTGAGAACAGAGTGAGACAGTGTGAAATCCATTTAACTGGAGTTTCACAAGCTGCCTTCCCTGCCTACCACTAGGTCTTACTGGGATTCCAGTAACCCCGGGTAACGGGGGGGTTACATGTATATGTCATTTTCCCCCAGAACGAATAGCGCTGTTGAAGTGCTGCACAAGGGCCTGGCTGAGATCCAGGGCTGGATGTCCTCTAACTGGCTGAGGCTGAACCCTGACAAGATGGAGGTACTGGTGATTGAGATTGGTCATGGGCATGATGGTGGTGCCTCTTGGCTGGCAACAGGGCTGGTTCTGGGGTCTACCCCACTGATGGCGTCCTCTAGGGTGAGAAATCTGGGCATCATCTTTTTTTTTTAATATTCTCTGTTTGTGCCACTTACTCACTGCTCAGAACCCTAACCTCAGGGATTCCTAGGCTGGCACGCTCCCGTAGGCCCTCCCCAGGTATCTTCTTCAGGTCCCGGCAGCACTGCCCCCATTCGGCCTCAGTTTGCCCCCCCAGGCAAGGAGAAGGAGGAACCCCCAGTAGTCCCCTTCAGTCCATAAGTCTGCGTTGAGTATGCTGCACAGGGCCCAACTGGAGCCTGGTAATGGATTTTTCTTGGGCAGCCGGGTCCCATCTTCAAGCGTCCATTGCGGGGCTTTTCTCATTTTTCTGGTGCCATCCCTCAGGACATCGGAATGCTAGGAAAGCCAAGGGGTGGAGCACATCACAATGTGCAAGCACTCTGGCTCCCGGCCGACATCCTCCCACCCTGCTGCACGCTGTCTCGCTGCACCTCCACCCGTGGTCACCCAGGTGGCAGTAAAGCAGTGGGATATGCAACAACCCCCCCCCGGGAGGACAGCTGCCCCTGGGCATTCAATCACCCTCCCCTCGGCCGGCCCTCCAGCCACTGGAGTCCGTTCCTGAACCGGGTCGCTGGCACCACAAGTTGTATCCCTACCACTGTGCTGGTGGGCCAGCTGTGGGCATCATCCTTGATGGCAGGCTGACACTTAATGCTCAGGTATCTTATGTTGTCAAAAGTGTTTTTTACCACTCAAGGAATGTCACCTGGATTAAACCCCTAATTCCACCTGAAGACCTGCTCTAACTGGTGCATGCCTTTGTGACATCCAGACAGGACTACTGTAATGCTCTATACTTCGGGGTCAATGGAGGGATCCTCTGCTGGCTGACACTAGTGCAGAATGCAGCAGCCAGGTTGATGACAGGCCTGCCAAGGTCTTGTCATGTGAACTCGGTTCTATGAAATCTGCACTGGCTACCTGTCATATGGAGGATCATCTTCAAGGTGGTCTTGAACACCTCTAAGGCCCTATATGGCTTGGGCCCTGGATATCTGTCTGACTGCCTTATTCCTGCCATCCCTGTACCTTCCCTCCGTTCCACCACCAAGTGCCTCCCAGCAGTTCCAAGGGCCAGGCTAAAAACCTCTGGTGACTGCTCATTTGAGATGGCAAGCCTGGTCCTCTGGAACTTGCTCTCCAGATCCCTGTTGGCGAAGGCATTTAAGAGGGGTCTGAAAACTCACTTATTTAAGAAAGCATATCCTGAAAATTGATGATGATTTTAATTACAACATATTTATTATTTTAGTTATTAACTTATTGTACTTTTGTACCCTATACAGCAGAAGCTGCCAGGGAGCACAAAGACCCCTGGCAGCTTGTAATTTAAACCAGCCATCTAAGTTGGCAGGAGGAAATAAGGGGTCGACCAACCACCATTGATATCTCCACAATAATGTTGTGTAATCCCACGGTTTAACCCTCTCAATATAACCCTTCAGTTTTGTTTTTTATTTATTGAAATGTTTCACCAGGAAGGCACACTGAACAACAAGTTGCTTGTCTCCCGGTGCAACCTGGGGGTACAACTGGATGAAGAATTAAACATACAGTTTACCATTTAACATATCTGAGAAATTAAACATTCAATTACATTTGTAACAAGACATACAGTTAAAAAATATTATAACAGTACAGCAAAAAGTACAGTTCAAACCCATACATTTTTTTCAACCTTCAGAATCCTCAACTCCTGATCCATATCTTGAAAGAAAATCAGCATTACTATTCTCTTTACCAGATTTGTGAATCACCGTGAATTTAAATGGCTGCAGTGCCAGGTACCACCTTGTGATTCTGGAATTTTTATCTTTCGTCTGGTTATGCCAACAGAGAGGATTCTGATCAGTTACAAGAACAAAATCAGTTCCTAGCAAATAAAATTTAAAGGACTCCATGGGCCACTTTGCTGCTAAACACTCCTTTTCGATAGTAGAGTATCTTTTCTCTCCGTCATGTAATTTCCTACTTATATACAGAACAGATTGTTCTTTCCCATTTATATTTTGACTTAGGACAGCACCTAGGCCTACCTCAGATGCATCTGTTTGTAACAGAAATGGTTTCTCAAAGTATGGGCTTCTTGAAACAGGTGCTGAACATAATGCAGCCTTCATGACTTGAAAAACATCATCACACTCTGGGGTCCATTTCACATTATTTGGGTACCGTTTCTTTGTGAGTTCAGTGAGGGGAGTAGCTAATTCAGCAAAGTTCAGAACAAATCTCCGATAATAACTATCCAGCCCTAAAAATAACCTGACATGTTTCTTTGTTTCAGGTACAGGGCCTTTAGCAACAGCTTCTGTTTTAGAAATTTATGGCTTAACTTCTCCATTTCCCAACACATAGCCCAAATATTTGGTTTCCTGCATGCCCAATGCACATTTAGTAGGATTAATTGTCAGATCTGCATTTCTGATAGACTGGATAACTGCTCGTTGGTGTTCCAGGTGGCTTTTCCAGGCTGGACTATACACCACAACATAATCCAGGTACGCAGCACAATAACCAGTGTGACAGGATAACATTACATCCATGTACCACTGGAATGTAGCTGGCGTACCATGTAAACCAAATGGCATGGTGGTGAACTGATAGAATCCTATCGGGTGGCAAATGCAGTTTATCTCTGGATTCTTTAGCTAAAGGTATTTGCCAGTAATCCTTGGTGAGATCGAGGGTACTGATAAACTTTGCACTCCCCAGTCTGTCCAACAAATCATCTATCCTGGGCATAGGATGACTCTCAAATTCTGACACTTGATTACATTTCCTGAAATCAAGGCAGAGTCTAACACCTCTTTCTTTTTTGTTTACAATTACCATGGGAGATTACCAAGCACTCCTCGACTCCTCTATGACACCCAATTCTTTCATTTTTTGTATTTCCTTAGCCACATCAGCTTTTAACCGCTCTGGTAACCTATATGACTTTTGCCTAATAGGACGAGCATTCTTTGTCACTATTACGTGCTCAAACCCTTTTGCTCAGTCTGGTACCATGGTAAAAGTACTGTTAAATGTCTTTAGCACATTACGAATGTCTGCAGTTTGTTCTGAAGTTAAGAAAATATTCACCTTTACTGTATCAGCATTTATAGTTCGTTCCAGTCTATCATAAGCTACATCAATATCTTCCTTATCAGTTTCTGGTAAAACTAGCAAAGCAGCTTTTGGCATTTTTTCAGCCCATTTCCTGAGGAGATTAGCATGGTATATCTTAGTAGGATTTTTTTCTGTCAGGGGTCTCAGTCTCATAGTTAACAGTACCAGTACGTCTAAGAACTTTATTAGGCCCTTGCCACTTCATTAACAGTTTATTTTCTGATGTGGGTAACAGTAGTAAAACCTTTTCACCTGGGTCAAAAATGTTTTCTTTTACCCCATGGTCATAATATACCTTCTGCTGGTTTCGAGCCTCTTCCTGATTACTATGGGCAATTTCAACATATTTTGCCAGCTTCTTTCTTAGGGCACACATATAAGAATATATAGATTGTTTCTGAGTGGGGTTATCGTCCCATGTTTCCTTTATCACATCCAGCAGCCCTGTTGGCTCCCTGCCATACGGCATTTCAAATGATGAAAACCCTGTTGATGTCCGTGGCACTTCTCTGTAAGCAAAAAGTAGGTAAGGCAAGTAATGGTCCCAATCTTTCCCTTCCCCTTTTACAAACCTTTTTAACATGTGTTTTAGGGTTTGATTAAAATGCTCAACAAGACCATCTGTCGGAGGGTGATGGGGGGGTGGGGGTTCTTATGGCACTGATACCTAGCAGTCTGTACAGTTCCTTAAGTAGTGCAGCACCAAAATTACTACCCTGATCAGTAATCATTTCTTTTGGTATGCTCACTCTGCTGAAAATGTTGGCAAGTTCTGCTGCTGCCTTTGGGGCTGTAACAGTACGCATTGGAACTGCTTCTGGGTATCTATTACACTTTTTACTTTTGTCTAACGGACCAACCACATCCATTGCAATTCTCTCAAAAGGCACATCTATCAAGGGTAGGGGCACCTTGTCTTTTCTAGTGACTGGGGCTACCTTCGGACACTCAGCACAGGAATTACAATAGGTAGCAACACCTCCATGAATTCCAGGCCAGTAAAATCTATACAGCAATCTGGCAAGGGTACGATCCCTCCCTGAGTGACCAGCCATGGGACTATTATGTGTTATCTGTAACAATTCTGTTCTATACTTTTGTGGTATAACCAACTGTTCTGTCTGTTGCTGTGTCTGAGAATAACCCAAACTCTGTACAGTAACTCATTAAATTTTTTTAAACATTGGTCCACCCTGTTTTAGTTTTACCCCCAGTTGCTTAAAATAACCCTGGACAGAAACATCATTAGCTTGTTCTGAAAGAAAATCACAATCAGTTATCAATTTAGTTTCAGCATTTTCATATTTTAACTCTTTATGTCAATTAGTCATTTGTTGCCAGTTTCTTTAAGCTTCATCTTTCTTTCCTGGATTTCCGAATCTTGGAGCAGTGTTCAAACAAGTCCAAATCAAAATCATTGAAAGGAAAAGTGTCCCCACCATCTGAAATGTTCTTTGCCTGAGCTCTTGTCATCACTGCTGCTGAAACATCAGGATTTACTCCTTCTTTGATTAGCTCAGTAAATCCTGGAAAGTCACTTCCAATAATCACAGCTACAGGTAACTTGGGTACTACCCCCATTTTCATTTGGTGTAACATACCATTAACGGTCAGAGTCACTTGGGTGGTGGGATAGTATCGAGTGTCCCCATGGATGCAGATGACACCAGTACCTGGTCCCTCTACACAGTGTTTTCCCAACACTTTAACGTGCACTAGGATCTGTCTGCTTCCTGAATCAATGAGTCCCTTCACAATCTTATGCCCCACCTTCACATCTGTTAAGTACTTGCCCCAATTTGCCAAGGACAAATCTGCTACTGTGCCACTCTCTTTACCACGCTACGGCAGTTTCTTGCAAAATGGCCTTGCTTATTACAGTTATAGCAGATAACGTCTTTGGGGACAGATTTGTTATACCCACCAGAGTTCTTATCAGGCTTGGAATTTAAATGGGTAAAAGAGTGTCTTACTGGTGCTTGGCTGTTACCTCACTGCGGTGGCATCTGTCTGACCATTTGGTAGTCCTCAGTCAAAGAAACAGCTTTTTCTCCATTCTCTGGTCAGTGTTCCTTTACCCACAGCTGCACATCTGTAGGCAAGATGTTTATGAATTGCTCCATGGCAAATGTGTCGATGATCTGTGGGACTGTTTTGCTCTCTGGATCCACTTCATCAGGAGTTCTCAGAGTTGGGTGAAGGCTTCTCAAGGATTGTCAACCGAGTTGTATCTCAGAGATCGAAATCTCTGCCTGTAGGTCTCTCTGGAGATGTTGTACCTTTTCAGGATTTCGCTTTTCACCAGGTATTATTGGTATTTAAGAATAGCTGAGGTGAGGCAAACCATAGCTGAACTTGGTGGAAGTCATGCTGAAAGGTAGTTGCTACATCGGTGAGGCATTTGACAGAGGAGAACAAGATGGTGTCATCAGTATACATATGGATAGAGGAAGACGGGGAGCATACTGAGGGCAAGTCATTTAGGAAGATGGAGAAGAGAATGGGTCCAAGCACCGAGCCCTGTGGGACTCCTGTGGAAACAGGGAGGAGGGGAGAGATTGTATCCTGGATCTTAACTGACTATGTTCTGCCTGAGAGGTAAGTTCTAAACCAGCTTTGGGCAGAAGCAGACAACCAAGCAGCCATAAGGGAGTCAAGAAGTAGGCCATGGGAGACTGTGTCGAAAGCCTCGGTGAGGTTGACAAAGATGGCAGAGGTAGTGAGGCCATTATCCATGCCGGTGAGGATGGAGTCAGTGAGCCTGAGTAGGGAGGTGGTAGTGGAGTGGTTCTTCTGAAAGCCAGATTGGAACGGGGTGAAAAAGGAAGTCAGTGAGAAAGGAGGTTAGTTGAGAGAGGACCAGGTGTTCTTGGAGGTTAGCAAGAGGAGGGAGACTGGCCGAACATTCGCAGGGGAGGAGGGGACACCACTCTTTGGGAGAGGAAGGAACACCGCATGATTCCAGGATGAATGGACAGATGAGGATGAGAAGGAGAGATTTAGGATGAAGGATAGATGGTAGGCTATAGCAGAAGCTGGAAGGCAGAGGAGTATACGGTCAAGGTCGTCCAGTGATGAGCCTTTAGAAGGATTAAGAGAGAGAAGAGCCATTAGTGTTTCCTCTGGGGAAACAGCAGAAAAGGAGAAGGAAGGGTGGGCATGGAGGGGTTGAGTGCTGGGTGTGGGAGGATGAGGAGGGGGGATGTTAGAAGGAAGGGATTTTAGAAGTGCTGAAGCACAGGAGGTATAATAGGAGTTAAACTCTTGAGCCACTGCGCATGGTTCGGAGACCAATGAGTTGTTTAATTTAAGCATTGGAGGAGGCGGATGTGAAGGGGAGAGAATAGGGCATGGACCACTTTCCAGAATTTGGAGGGGGAATATGTTTTTTTGAGAAAAGATGATTTAAAATAATCAGACTTGGCAAGTCTGGTAGCTTTTGTGCAGGCATTTCTTAACATGCGATAAAAAGCATAGTCTGGGGGAAGCTGGAAGGCCTTATGTTTCCTCCAAGCTTTGTCTCGCTCCCTGAGATGGGTCAGTAACTCGGAGAAGACCCAGGGATGATGGTTGCCATGAACTCTAGTGCATCTGAATGGAGCGCAGGAGTTCCATGTAGTTAGAAATTTATCTTTAAAATAAGCGAGGGCTTGGTCAATGGAAGGGGCAAAGACAACAGGTGACCAATCAGAGCTGGCCAGTTCATTAAGAAGGGGATTAAGGTTTAAGGGGTTAAAGGAATGGAGTTGCAGAATTTTATGTGATGGTTTTGGTCTATGGGCTTTCCTGACTACAAAGACTGGGTTATCACTGAGGCATCTGGGAGGATGCCTGACTTAATGGCTCGGTGGGGGTGAGAGGTGAGAGCCCAGTCTATCAGGGAGTGGTTAAGGGTTTTATGATTTAGTCAGGTGGGTTCCAGGATGAGCTGGGAGAGATTGAGGGCCGTGATGTCATTACGTGTCTTGGCAGTTTCTGGTGATAGCCAGTTTAGGTTTACATCACCCAGGATGTATACATACAACAGAGCTTACAAATCCCTCGACTTAAGCGCTCTCCTAAATGACCTTAACAACACTGACTGGTCAGTCATTACTACGGCCACTTCCATGGATGAGGCCCTAAAATTTTTCTCTACCAACTTCCTAGCCATCTGGGACTTGCACGCTCTGCTCAGAAGATCCAGAGTAACAGGAGCACACTTGCCCTGGGTAACAGCTAACCTCCTGGAACAGCTACATGCCCGAGACCGAGCCTGAAATCGCTCAAGGCTACAGGTGCTCACACGGCCTTCAGCACTACCGATCGCTAAGAAATGCTTGCACCAGACTCATCATGGGCCAAATCTAACTTCTTTAAGTCTGCCTTCAATAATAACCCGCTCACCCTACACAATTCGGAAATCTATAAAATCCTTCTTACCCCCGGCCCAACCCGGTCTCCCACCCTCAACATAGGTGGAAACATCATCGTGGATCCCAGCGGTGGCCACTGAGTTTAATTCGCATTTCTCCACCACAGCATCTTCTCTACTCGCCTCCCATCCCCATTCCCCGCCTTTCGTTCCCCCGGCAGTATCCTCTCCTGCCTCCTTCTCACTCCACCCGGTCACACCTGACCAGGTATTAAAAATACTGCAGACACTTAACCCATCCAAAGGTAAATGCCCATCGGGCCATGACTCCAAAATGCTTCAGCTCTCTGCACCTGCCATAGCCTACCCTCTAACCTGCCTCTATAACCTGTCTTTTAGGCTCGACTCGGTCCCCACTACTTGGAAACAAGCAACTGTCATTCCCCTAGCCAAAGGCAGTGACCCTTCCTACCCATCCAACTACGGCCCCATACCACTGCTCCCTATACTAGCCAAAATACAAGAGCGCCTTTGTACTATCCCAGCTCCCCCTATCTTGATGCGGATCTTTTTCACCCCTTTCAGGCCGGGTTCAGGAAGAATCACTCTACCACCACCTCGCTCCTTCGCCTCACCAACTCCATCCTTACAGGTATGGACAAAGGTGAAATAACTGCAGCCATCTTTATCGACCTGGCCAAAGCCTTCGATACTGTCTCGCGTCCCCTGTTATTGGAAAAACTTGCTCATGCTGGACTGTCTGTGTCTGCATCCAACTGGTTCCATTCCTACCTGGCAGGTAGGACGCAAGCAGTCCAGATTGGATCGGCTATTTCCACTGCTCTCCCAGTCACTAGCGGAGTCCCCCAAGGGTCTGTTCTTGGCTCTCTGCTGTTCTCCATCTTCCTCAACGACTTGTCTGCTGCATGCCCTCATACCGCCATCCACATGTATGCTGATGACACGGTCTTGTTTGCCTCTGGCTCATCCCCCAATGCAGTGACATCCTGTCTGCAGAATGACTTCGACTCCATCCAACGTTGGTTCCTCTCAAATCAATTATTTTTAAACCCAAATAAAACAGTCTCCCTCACCTTCAGCTCTCGGGCCAAATTAACCTGCCTTCCTGCCACCCCCCACGTTCTACACTCTGGATAGCTCCCCACTAAAGGCCTGCACTTCCTATAGATATCTTGGTGTCTGGTTAGATCAACACCTTGACTTTTCTGCACACATAGATGCTCTACACAAAAAACTGCATCCCATGCTGGGTGCCCTCTACCGGAACAAAAGTTGCATCCCTCTTCCAACACGGCTAGCAATAGTCCATAAAATGGTCCTCCCAATTATAGATTACGGTGCGGTAGTCTACTGTGCGGCCCCACAAACCTCCTTAGCCAGGCTTGACCCCCTCTTTAACTCCTTCTGCAGATTCGCCTTGGACCGCCCTCCTAACACGCATCACTGTGACCTTTACCAGTCCGTGGATCTCCCTTCTCTCCATAATCGGCGATTACTTCTCTGTGCTAGAACCGCAGCCAAATTCTGGACACAGACCCTCCCCTCCTACCTGACATCCTCCCTCTCAGCCTTCCCCCCACCAGCTTACGCTCTCAGGAACATCGACTCTCGGCTCCTGCACATCCCGCACAGATCCACCCGGTCTGGCCAAACTGCTTTCAGCTTCTGGTTGCCCAAATTATGGAACTCCCTGGCTACAGACATTAGGCATACCACCAGCACTCCACACCGGAATGCCCTTCTTAATACTCACTTCTCTGCATCCTGCTCCTGTTTTCCTGCTCCTACCCATAGTACCCTTCTCAACCTAACTACCAGCATTTAACACCGGTCCAGGTACACCTTGCTAGTACTGGGATTTATTTGTGTACGGATCCTATGCTTATTAATATCATACCCTGTATATTGTAAGTAGGACTGCTCTCACCAACTGTCTTGTACCACAATTATATTTATGTATGTTACTTCTGTACTCCATACCATTTGTAATCCCCCCCCCCACCCGGGCGCATCTGGAATCGAGCGGTACTCTGCTCAGTATGTTTTCCTGGTAAAACTCTTAAATAAATAAATAAATAAATGTGATATCTCCCTCTTTACGCAGGAGACTCCTGATTTTTTTAACTGAACTCCCTCCCTCCTGGGAAACAAAATCTCCTGCTTAAGTAAAATTCTGTTCAAAATATCCATCTTTTTTGGGCAGATAAAGACACATAAAAATTATATCAGTGATGCACAAGGTATCTGATAACTTTATATAACTAGTTGTTTATTCTTTTTAGTGCTTATTCTTGACAAAATGAAATGCATTACATTTTTGTAATGACTTTTTTCTTATGTTTTTGAAGCCATTTAAGGACAAATGCATGATGTTATGGCATCTCCCTACTAGCAGGCCAATCTCCTTCCTAATTTGACCCAAATCTCCCTCTTAAGCAAGTTGGACATATCACATGTATGTGTATAGCGTGCCTTTATGTGAGAGTGTGGTTATGGAGGTAATGAGATCCAGAGTATCGGATGCCATGGAACCAGGTTGACAACAGATGCCGGCCATGAAGAGAGGGGAGGAAAAAGGCAAGGTAATGTTTATTACATGTGCTTCATAAGGGAGGGTAATGAGGATGATAGAATGATTGTGAACTGAAGTGAGGACAGGAGATATACATGGCTACTCCACCACCCCTGCTAATCCTATCCCGCCTGATTATGGAATAACCTGGGATATTAATGGTGAGATCAGGTATTTTAGCATTTAACCAAGCTGTCATTAAAATTAGAATATCAGGTGTGAGGTAGATTACCATAGGATGTAAAAGGTACATTTTTGAGACGAGACTGCAAATGTTTAAGTGGAGGATTTTCAGGCCCTTGGGGAGGGCAGAAGGGGTGGGGGAAGTTGGTACATTAGTGGAAGGATTCCAGCTGGCAGAGGTGTGTGTAGTGAGGCCAGGACTGGAATGAACATTTCCGGATGCGAATAAGAGGAGTACAACTATGAGGGAGTGGAGTTTAGGGCATTTGTGATAGACCTAGGATTTTTGAAGTATTTGGGGGTGTTGGGGCTAGGTGGGGTGAATATAAGATGGTGAAGGAAAGCTAGGTGGCTAGAGGCTGAGAATAGAGTAGCAGGGGGGAGGTGAGGGAAGTGAAACCAGAGTATTTGAGGGTGTGTAGGAGTTATGGTAAGGATAAAGGTAGAGCTAGGACAGTGAAAGAGAAAGTTGAGAAAGGTTTATTGGACTGAGGAGAATGTGGAGCTGAGGTAGATAAAATTGATAGAAGAATTAGAAGGAGGGGAAGTGGTGAAGGAAGTGTGAGCATATTGTATGGATCAGGGGAGCAAGAATAGATCAGGGTACACTAATCAGCAGTAGGTAGTAGATCAGTGGCACTGGCAGAAGTAAAATGACTGTGGGTAGTGGTGGACAGTAACAATTGCCAGCAGCAGTAAGTTAATTGAGTTGTTGCCCTCTAGTGGCTTTGCAGTATAATTTGCAAATGGGAAAGTTGACAAAAAATTCACAAATAGTGGGAATTAAATTGGGGGTGGGTCGCAGATAGCGAGCTAGGTGCCAGCAGGATCTGCAAAGGGGAGAAACAAAAGAAGCTACAGTCGGGGTGGACAGGTGAAATTAACTGAAAATAGCTTTCACAGAAAATCCCAGTTAGCTAGCAGAAGCACAGAACTGTTCAAGTTGTAACACAGAATCAGGAAATACACTCTTGGCCCTTTAAAGTTCTCAGTTCAAACACGCAGTTTAAGTACAAGTAAAATGACACTTTCAAGGGGCACTGTCAGCTTTGCCCCTTGTTATATGTTCAATTCCCATCTGACAGTCTGAAGGCACACAAGTGTAAGAAGGTGACTGTAGAATGCACCCAAATAAAACAAAAGGTAAGCAGCTTACCAATTTTCATAATTTGCAGACTATTTACATTACTGGCGTCCCGACTGTAAATCTCCATGCCCCCGGAAGCCGTTCCGCACCGAGAACGCGCATCTACTGGGAGCGCTGTCCCGACCAGCAGATTTTAACATTGGCATGCCAAAAAACAGTTTATCCATAAGAGAATAGTATTCTAAGTCGTTCAGTGTGTTTGCAAATAAAAACCGAGGACTCGTTCTGGCGCAAAATACTTTTAAAAGCTGGTGCCCAAATCCCACATATGTGCAGTAGTGGCACTTTCTCACGCATGCACAGGATCTTTTTCCAAGCTGCTACTGTGCATGCGCGGGATTTGGGCACCAGCTTTTAAAAGTATTTTACGCCGGAACAAGTCCTCAGTTTTTATTTGCAAACACACTGAACAGAAGAAATTTGGCAGTGGGGTACATGAGAAACATTGTCAGTTTGCAGGAGAAAAGACCCCTGCAAAGGCCAAAATCCCAACGCAGCACTGAGTATAAAAAAAGTCCAGAAATCAGAGGCAATACAGGATTAGGAGAAAAATAAGGTTAATTTAGCCAATGGTAGTGACATAGTCCAGTCAAGAGGAATTGAAAATGCCGGGCAGGATGAGGAGCCAAACAGGGAGCTCGTGGACCACAGGTGACCAAAGAGAGCTGTCCCAAGAGAAAGACACCTGTCCTTTGAAAACTTATATAGACAGCCACGCAGCCTTGAGTTCCCAGAGTGCTGTCCCTGCCATACCTGCAAGCAACGGCTCAGGGGTGGGTGGGCTCTTCTCACCATGGAGGCATGTAGATCCCTGTCGGAGCTGACCACGAAGGTGGTGTTAGCCCAAAGGGCTATGAGAGGATGCCTGAGGGAGACGGTACAAGCAGGGGTTAGAAATAGCTCGGGAAACAGTGGAAGGCTTCCTGCTTTACAAATTCACAAAAGAGCTGTGTCACAAATAAAGGAAGTTAAATTGGGGAAGTTTCGCAGACAGCGAGCTAGGTGCCAGCAGGGTCTGTAAAGGGGAGAAACAAAAGAAGCTACAGTCGCCAGTACAGTCCGCATGCCTGTGTAGGGAGAATTCTGCCAGTGTGGAGAGCGTGTATAGTAAAAAAACTGTGCTTCCAGAGGTGGGAAAATCTTTACTGCTAGGTCTATACTTTTCCAGTAGGACTTATAGTTATGGTGTCCAAACATCAGGGCCACCCTTAGTTGTGCCAAGGGACTGCCAACCCAGCTGAGTTTTTAGGATGGTATAGAATGGTTCTACGTATCTGGGGTCATTTAAAGTTTCAAACATAGCACATGAAAAGTGACTGCCAAGACTCTAAATCTTTCTTTGGGACTGTACAGGGAACACACTGGAACAGGTAAAGGAGTCTGGGTACAGCATTCATTTTCAGGACCTGAATCCTGGAATGTAGCAAAAGGGGCAGCAGTGGCCATCTATTGATGTCCTGCCATAGCTGTGTTATTAGGGGTATGTACTGTAATTTAATTGGAATAGTTTAGAAGGCTGAGAAGGGAGCTGGATTCCTAATATTTCAGGGTAGAAAGGTTCCATTTCATGGGGAAAGCTTTGCTGAGGGTCTGTGGGGTATCATAATTGAAATTTAAAACTTCCGTTTTGGAAGCATTTAGAGTGTACCCGGAGAGGGCAAAGAACTGAGAAATGTGTTGGAATACTGCTGGAAGGGACCTGTCTGGGTTGGCAAGGTATAGTAAAACATCATCCGCATATAATGCAAGCTTGTGTGTCACTCCTCCCAATGAAATCCTTTCAATTGCTGGGTTTTCCTGAACACCTTGATCCAGTGGTTCAATATACAGGGCAAAAAGGAGTGGGGACATTGGACAGCCCTGTCAAGTATCTCTCCTAAGCTGGAACTGGGAAGAAATATGTCCATTTGCTCTAATATAAGCCACCAGACTCTCATATAACTTAAATAGAAAAGTGATGAAGGCATCTGGGAAACCCAAACCTCGAAAGGACCGTCCAGAGAAAGGACCATGAGACCTTATCAAAGGCCTTTTCAGATCTAGATTGATAAACAAAGCTGGTTGTTAGGAAGAATGTAAGGAATCTATTATGTGTATGTCTAAGACTGTCTTGCGCCTGATGGCCTGGGACAAACCCAGTCTGGTCCAAATTAATCAAATCGGGAATTACTTGTTGCAAGCGACGGGTAATTAAAGAAGTGAGCAATTTGTAATCTGTGTTTAAAATAGAGATGGGCCGGTAGTGCAAATACGGTAGGATCCTTTCCAGGCTTGGGTATGACAGAAATGATGGCTAGGGACCAAGAGACAGGGATGGAACCTTTACAGGACAGGGCCTCTCGGCATACTTTAAGTAATAAAGGGACAATCATTTTTTTTATGGTGCATGTAACATTCTCCAGGTAGACCATCTGTACCTGGGCATTTCTCAGACTTATGTGCCGCAACCTCTGTTAATAGCTGAGTCGCTGTGATAGGGGCCATTAGGGTGCCAGCTTGTTGTGCTGAAAGGGTCGGGAGAGACAAGCTCTGGAGATAATGGGACCATGGATGTCTGGTCTGGTACTGGGCCTGACTCATAAAGGTTTGTGTAATAATTTTTGAAGGTGTCAACAATCTCAGGGACAAGATGTAATACCTGTTGTGGGGCACGGTGATTCAGAGCAGAGACTGCAGCCCTTGCCCTTTGAATCCGCAACCTGCCAGCCAGAAGCCGCAGGGAACGGGGACCCCCCCTCGTACTATTTTTGTTTTAGGAAAAGGAGGTTTTGCTCTACCTGATAGTCAAGGAGAGACCCTAATTCCCTCTTCAGCTTCACTAATTCCTGTGCCTGGGTCTTGTCAAATTTAGTCTTTTGTTGGGTTTCCAAATGGGTGACCTGTTGTTGCAGTTGGGTCCATCTAGCCTCCTGGTGTTGCTTCTTATGCACAGAGATGGAGATATACTTCCCACGTAGGATAGCCTTAACAGTGTCCCATAATAGGGCAGGAGAGATATCTGGAGAGTCATTGTCTGCCAAAGCCTGCTCATACATTTCTTGTATCACCTGTTTTACCTCAGCATCTTGTAATAGGGAAATATTCGGACACCAGAAAAAACAGGTTGCTCACCTGTAACAGCAGTTCTAGGAGTGGTATATGTTGTTCATTCACACTGTTTGGCATGTCCTTTCCCTTTAAGAATCTTGCCGGAAGGTCTTGGAGCTGGCTCCTCCCACCCACCCAGGTGGTATAACCCTCGGCTCTGCCCCATGATGCCAGCTCTTTGCCCACTGGAAGCTCAGGTTGTGTGTCGAAGTCGGGTTGGTTCTTGTGGATGAACACCATACATCACTCCTAGAACTACTGTTACAGGTGAGTAACCTGTTTTTCTAGGATCGTGGATATGTTGTTCTATTCACACTGTTTGGCGGACTCCAAGCAGTTCTCTGGGAGGAGGGAGGCAAGATGCACACCCCCACATACTTACTTTGGGAAAAGAGATTGGAGAACTGAGGCCCCAAAACCAGCATCCCGGCGTGACTCAAGGTCAATGCGGTAGTGGGTAATGAAGGTGTTTGCTGTCTTCCAGGCGGCAGCCCGGCAGATTTCCTGGATAGGGGTGTCCCTGGAAGTAGCCATCGACGCAGCAGTGTGGCGGGTAGAATGAGCTCTGATCCTCCTGGGAGGCTCCTTGCCTGCCAACCTATAGCAGAGATCAATGCAAGATGTAATCCATCTGCCAATCATCTGCTTTGCTGCAGGTCTGCCAGGTGCAGCTTCAGCGTAGGTGACAAACAGCTGGTGAACCTCTCCCCAAACTTCTGCCATCTGCTCCTTATAATAAGATAATAAGAGAGCGCTCATCTCAGGTCCAGAGTATGAAGCCTGTACTCAATCTCTGAGGTGTAGCGCGGGTAGAACACAGGAAGAGTCAACACCTGGTTAAGATGGAACTCCGACACCACCTTCGGAAGGAATTTTGGGTGGGGGCGCAGGACAACCTTGTCCCTGTGGAAAACCAGGTAAGGAGACTCCACCGAGAGCACCTGCAGCTCTCCAGTTCTTCTGGTTAACATGATAGCTGCCAAGAAGGCGGTTTTCCACGACAAATGTGAAATCTCACACTTGTGCATTGGTTCAAATGGCTTGCCCATAAGTTTTGCCAGTACCAGCAGTAGATCCCACGGAGGTGGAGGTTCATGCACCGAAGGAGATATGTGGTTGAGGTCTTTAAAGAAACACCAGACCACCTTCTCCTGTGCCACCGTCTGTTGACCGGCCTGCGCCCAGTAAGCAGAGATGGCTGCCAGATGCACCTTAAAGGTCGTAGACCGAAAAACACCTTTGGACAGAGACCAAAGATAGTCTAGCATGCTAGCCACTGGACAGAACAAAGGGTTCAGGCCCTTACCCTGACACCCAATGGAAAACTGTTTCCATTTGAACGCATATAGCACCTCCTGGTCAACTCCTTCCTGGATGCTTCCACTACTGTGAGCACATCCTCAGACAGACCCAGAGCCTGGAACTCTAGCTGCTCAGGAACCAGGCTGTCAGGTGCAGGGACTGAAGGTCCAGATGGAATACCTTCCCCTGACTGACAGATAACAGGTCCAGGCATACAGGAAGACACCGTGGAGGCCTGAAGCTGAGGAGATCTGGATACCAGAACTGGCACGGCCAGTCTGGAGCTACCAGAATCACCTGTGCCTTGTCCCTCCTGACCTTGAGGATCACTTTGTGAACCAAGAGAAGTGAAGGGAGGGCACAGAAGAGGCCTGAGGTCCTCAAGAAGGCATCCCCCACAGTGAGCCCTACTGGGGGGGGGGTGGGCATGAAAGCCTTAACTTGGTGTTCTCCCTGGAGGTCAACAGATCCACCTGAGGTTAGCCCCAGTGGGAGAACAGGCTGTGTACTACCTCTGGATGGAGAGACCACTCATGGGACTTCTTGCCCACAAGCCTAAGAGCGTCCGACAGTTGATTTGAGGCTCCTGCTACATAGTTGGCTAGGAGATCTGTCTCCAGTACACTCACGAGGGTCCAGATGCGGAGCACTACCCTGCACAGCAGCCGGAAGTGCGTGCCACCCTGTTTGTTGACGTAGTACATGGTCGTGGTAATATCCATCTGGACTTGCACTACTTGACCCCGAAGGAATGGAGCGAATGCTGACAGTGCCAGTCTGACTGCTCTGAGCTCCAACAGGTTGATATGATATCGGGATTCCTCGGGGGTCCAGTACCCGTGGGCTCTGTGGTTCCCCATGTGGGCTCCCCAGCCCGTGAAAGAGGCATCTGTCATAAGAACGACCGTCAGCTTGGGACAGACAAACGGTATACCTTCCTGCAAGTGATCCAGGATGGTGCACCATTGGAGAGCGTCCCACATCTTCTGGGTCACCGTGACCAGCCGGTCGAAGAGACCATGACACTGAGTCTACTGGCTGGCCAGCTCCCACTGGAGGGGGCGCATATGCCACTGAGCCCATCGGACCACGGTGGTGCAGGCCGCCATGTACCCCAGAAGGCGAAGAAAGTTACGGGCAGGGCACAAGTGCCCAACCAGAAATGATTGGACAAAGGAGGAGAGAACCTCCGCCCTGTCCGTCGAGAGCCGGGCTCTGGCTCAGCAGGAGTCGTGCTCTGCCCCAATGAAGCATCACCTGTGAAGGTACGAGTTCCGACTTGGCCTCGTTGATCAGGAGACCAATGTCAGTGCAGGTCTGGAGGGCCAGGTCCCTGGACTTCTTCACCTCTTGCTTAGTGGAACCCGCCAAGAGCCAGTCATCGAGATATGGGTAAACTCTGACCCCTCAACGTCGAAGATGGGCCGCCACCACTGCAATGCATTTGGTGAAGACCTGTGGGGCTGATGACAGGCCGAACAGCATGGCTCGGAACTTGAATAGGGTTCCTTCTGCTCCGAAGCGAAGGAACCTTTGGTGAGATGGATGGATCAGGATGTGAAAGAATGCATCCTGGAGATCCAGAGAACAAAACCACATGTTCTGCTTGAGAGATAACATGATCAGGGACAGAGTCACCATCCTGAAGGTGCAGGGCCTGAGGAACTGGTTCAGGTCGTGCAGATCTAGAATGTGGGGCGAGCCCCACATCTGCTTCAGAACTAGGAAGTATCTGGATACAAACCCTGGGTTGACTGGTGGGTCCGTGACTCTGGACAGCACCTCCTCGCGGAGGAGTTGGGCAGTATCGTCTCAAAGAGCTGACTGTGTACGGACACCATATCCTCCCATGGGGTGCAGGCTCAGCTTGGAGTGTAATGCTCGAATTCTAGAGGCAGTCCCTGGCCCACCACTACTAGAACCCACCTGTCCATGGTAACAGCAGACCAGATGGAAAGGAAGTGGTGGAGTTGGACCCCCACGAGAGGACCCAGAGCTTGCGTAACAGGTATGAGGGTGGCCACCCCCATCCCATTACTGAGCAGGCTTGCAGGAAGAGGGTCCAGACTGGGGACTGCCTGAGCTCTGTCCTCCAGGCTTATGGGCCGCTGGAGGCCCGGACTTGGGCCGAGGGCACCAATACTGTGTTTAACAGTGCGGATCGAACAACATATCCACAATCCTAGAAGTATTCTTCCTGACATCCGTTAGTTGTAATTTTAAAAAGAGGGGAGCGTGGTCAGATAGGGTCATGTCCCCAATCCAACCCTCCTGCACCAAACGGGTAGTTTCCTTAGGCAGAAAAAAATAATCTATTCTAGAATACATCTTATGCAAGGCTGAGTAGAAAGTATTGTTCCTATGCTTGCCATGCAAATGGTGCCAAATTTCAATATACCCAGTGTCCCCCAGCAACTTTGCAAACTTTTTGGCAGTTCTGTTCTCCCGTCTAGGGATCGCCGAGGTGCAGTCCAGTTATGAGTTAAAAATCATATTAAAATCCCCACCACAGATAATCTCCCCCTCTGCCCACTCCCGAAGTGTAAGTAAAAAGGTGTGATAGGTCTGGCAATCTGATCCTGGTGGAATGTAAACCGAGGCTAAGGTAAATAATTTACCTTAAAGTTTGCCTTTCATTAAAACAAATCTCCATTCTTTATCTGCCAAGGTGTCTAGCTTTTCAAAGGCAACACGTGTAGTCACTAATATGGCGACACCCCATCGGCAACCTTTTTTGTAGGAGGCACATGCCATAGCACAGAACCCAAACTTGCTCAGTTTGGCATGTTCCTAAGGAGAAAGGTACATTTCCTGCAGGAATAAAATGTCTGCACACGTTCTACTCAGGAAACTTATAATTTTGTTTCGCTTAACTGGGTTTATCAAACCAAAAAACATAACATATGCTTGTACAAAGAACTGAACAAAAATAAAAAGTAACCTTGTGAAAACTGTCACGAGAAACACTGCTAGAGGACCCTTCTGATTTAACCAAGAAAACGCCAACCAGGCATTAAAACTAACAACAAATAACTGACACTTCCAAGGTAGGAAGTCTAACATAGAGGACTTCTATTCCCTTCCCACACGGTGTTAATAGATAATTGGGCTAGAGAAAGGAGAGGTGTTGTCGCTTCTTGGTAATGAGGCCCCCCTCAGAGTTGCCTCTATGTGAGGAAACTCAGTAAATAGGGTTCGAGTCTCTGAGATGAAAAGATCAGCAAGAGCCTAAGTAATCTGACTGCGCTTTGCTGAGGCCCCCCTCCGTATTTACCCGAGAACCCAATTGTGATCTTGAAGCAGTCATATGTTGGGGCAGACAGATGATAAATGTTAATGAAGTATCCTACAGCTAGCAACTGAAACCCTCCTAGTATCTGTGGGGGGCTCATTATGCTGATTGTGGGTCTCGGAGAACATTCAAGCAAAGCTATGAACAAAATATATCTTGCATTTTAAGTATGAAAAGACCCCTCCCCCCCCCGAGTTTTGAATTGCTGTCAGCAGCTATACATGTCATCATTAAATGAGCCCCCAGTCCTTCATTACAATAGTACTTATTTCCTATTAAAATAACACAGACTCAAGAAAGGCAATAGGAGAACATTAGCTCTCAGGTGAGGGTCAGAAATGTGTCTCATCTATAAATGTTCAAACTAATGCAGCTTGTCAGCTTTGCTCATTATCCCCAGTCAGTAGCGTTATAGGTACCTACTGTAGGACTCCGTGACCTGGCTACTGTACTAGGGAACCATGGTAAGAAATGTTCAAGGGCATCGCAGGTGACCTTAATTATTCAGCACTTCTTTAGTGTGGTTGGTGTTGCAGCATCGCCATTAGTTGGTTTAGACATCATTCCGAGCAGCTGGAAGGCATCTCTGGCAAACTGCAACAAAGACACACCCTCTGACCTCTGTGTTACCAGCAACCAGTCTGGGTAGAATGCACGCTTCCTGGAAATTTATTCCAACTCCGAGGATGGAAGTGAGAATCCCCTCGACTGTGGTGCTTCCAGGGCTTTCTCGGCTGAAAGGTATGTCCGAGGACCATCATCCTAAAAGATTTTCAATTAAGCTAGGTATGGTGTTTGGAAGCATAGATTATTTTCTTTCAGTAGGTGGAGAACTGGAGCGTACTGCTGATGAGCCCGCTGTACCTCCAGGATATAATCATGATTGAAACTGAGCTATGAGTTAAGGTATGTGATTTTTTTCTTCGCCCAAGCCCTCCGGAGTGGATCTTCTTTGACTTTGGAACTACTAAGTTTGAAAACAATAGAGCAGGGGCAGGCCGAAGGATCAGTGGGCTTCGGGATGAGTATGTGATGAGCTCTTTCCACAGACAGTGTATACCCCGGTGGCAAGTCCAGAACATCGCAAAGTAGATTTTCAATCAAAGCTACCATCGGTGCAATTTCGGCTCCCTCAGCCAAACCGTATAGCCGTAGGTTTTCTTGTCTGGACCTTCCTTCAAGGTCCAGGCATTTTGTTTGACGTGAGAGCGAATTTTGTAGTAGGGCCTCTATAGCATGGCCCAGTTTAGTAGTGGTAGCTTCTGTGGCTGAAAGCCACTCTTCAGCTTGATCTACCCGTTGTTTCATCTTTGCAAGCTGGTGTGCTAAATTTTTTAATTCTTTTTTATTTTCGGTTCTAGAACTACGAATCTCCTTCAGCAGGGTCTCGTAGCAAGAACGTGAGAGATGCTCGGCCTCAGTATCAGTATCACAGTCGGTGCCCCTCGCACTACTCAGGGACAGAGTTCTGCTGCAGTCCCAGAAGGCATTTAAGAATCTATCTGCATCCGTTTTTCTTGCATTTGTGGTTTGTTTTTGCTTCCTCTATCTGTCTTTCATCCTTCTCCTGACATATTTATCTGTTTAAGTAGTTACATCTACTTGTGAAGGACTTTATTCATCTCGGGAAGGCAAGCGCTAAACTCCTAGGCTCTTAATGGATCTGTGACATCACCGGAAGTCTTATAAATAAATAATTACTTACTGCTGCTATCCAGACCCCCAAAAATTGTCCCTCTTCATGAATGCAGCCCCCCACCTACTGTGCAGGGTCCAATATGATTTGGTACACAGATGATGCAGTAATTTTTACAGATGGAATTAACCCTCATCAAGCTCTAGTCCAGGTAAAATAGGATTCTGAGACATTTCAAAAGTGGCTGCTTTTTCGTAGGTTGGTTCTTAATTCTGGGAAAATAAAAGTTATACTTTACGCATGTCCCACAAAAGTCAGAGATATTAATGTCCCGATTGTTGACCTAAAAGGGAATATAACTGAATTAGTGGATAGTTTTAACTATTTAGGGGTTACCCTTGATTCCCATTTTTCTTTTGGTATTCATGTTAGTAAAATAATCAAAACAATTCATCAGAGGTTAGAATGTAATTTAGAGTTAAATCCTTTCTTATACCAGAATCCCGTAGGCTACTGGCACGTAGTTTTTGCTTAGTGCATTTGACTATGATCTAGCGATCTAATCTGGAACAAGTGAAAAAATGCTACATAAACTTCAAGTAACTTATCATAGTATTCTTCGATTATGACTGGTCTTGCTCTAAGACCTCATCACTGTGTTTCGTTGTGAAAAGCTAATTGCCCTTTCTTCATGAATAGAATTAAAATTAAGTTGGGAATTTTTGTATTTAAGGGAATGCAGGGTTTATATTCAGTCTTTTTTCCCAGTTCATACAACTCTTTAGGTACTAGGTCTCAGACTCGTGGTCTGCTCAGGGTCCATTATTTTAAGAACATAATTGGACAAAGATCTGTAGGGCCATAACTTTTTTTTAACAGTATTACCTCTGTTGTAACTAACTGTAGAACAATCAGGTCTTTCAAGTATAAGCTTGTTCAATGGCTCAATACTCTTCTCAGACTACAAATGTTTTCAATAGAACTTCATTGTTATATGTAAGTCTGTACTAATGTTAAAATGTATTTTAATTTTATAGTATGTCCTGTTTGATAATTTGTTTTTATATTTTACTTGTCGCTTGTGAAAACGGGCAATTTGCTCATCTTGCTAACAAGTATGAAAAATAAAAATGAAATAAAATTACTTCGAAAGTAGCCCTGTTGCTTGGTCATGGATGGCTAGTTAAACTGCTGAGCTGATGTCCCATAATCCAAGTTGACAAAAGGACTTCTCGTTGCGTATGAGATAGTACTTAAACCTGGGTCCAAAAAGGTAGATGCTCAAAGAGGGTAAAGCCAACAGCCTATGCACAATCTCCAGAGTAAACAAGCAGACCTTCATTCCAGACCATCTGTGCAGGGATACTGCTGCTGCCATAATGTAGGCTAAACTATCAACCAAGTCCAGTGCCATCTGCAGCTGCAGCCTGAAATGTGACAAGCCCAGGTCACAGACAATGCATGTGTAAGTCTGAATGCCTGCCTGAAGCACAGGAAAAACATTAGTGAATTTTTCAAAAAGCTCGTGGCCAAATCTTCCTATCAAAAGACACAGCTGATCTGCTGGACCCCCAGAAAGTCAACTGCAGAAATCTTGCAACCAAGGAAGTCATGTTTCTTGACTCCTTGTCAGATGGCTTGTCCAACCTGCCCTGTACCTTGGCTTTGTGGAAGACTGCATTGGCCACAGGCCCTAAGCAGTTGGATGCACTGAAATGCCAGACAGGCAACCCATTCGACCATGCACTTGCAGTCCATGCAACAGGGTGGTGCCTGCCACAAGGTGTGGGTACTGCCAGATGCTGGTGCAATGGCCCCAACATGGTCTGGGTGGCCAGAAACCCCAACTCCAGTGAGGAATCCTGCTCCAGGATATCCATAAGGTGGTAGAACTGCCACTTTGGTAGGACTCCCACTTCGGGACTTTCTTCAAGGGAACACCCAGAAATGTGCTGCAGTAAGTCCGAAGTGGTGAAAGAGTCCCCCATGGGGAAGCAGCTTTCAGACAAATCAACGTCCTTTGGACGTTGATTATGACATTGAGGAAGCCTCCAAAATCAAGCAGAAGAGAGGTTCCAGTTGTAGATTGGGAGTATGGGTGTCCTGCTTCGACAAAGTGACTACTATTGAGAGATGCGTAGGAAGACCTGACTGTAGCCCAGAGTCCTTCGGTAGAGTCCTGGGAAGCATCATCACCCTGACTGCTCACTGTTATATGTCTGGCAGTGTCACTGGAAGGACCACTTGATACTGCATAAGTGGCATCTGAAGAGGTAACCATGGCAGGGTCAGGCCAGAAGCATTGGTAAAGCCTGACCAGGGCTAAGCACTCCAACGGCCCACTCTTGTCCCACTCTCCCACCTTTAACAAGCTTGATTTTTATGGCGGTTGTCAGCGACAAGGACAATCACAATAACCATCGATGGCTGCGATCTGGAGTGTGATCACAACCAGGAAGGCCGACCGTGAGCTCAGTTAGGGCCCGCTGGGGGAGACACCGTGTACATCACCTAGGGGGTACCGGTGCCACCATGGATGAACATTCGATGGCTGTACAATGCCAGTGGCTGCACCAGACAGTGCTTGACTAGGGCTCAGTCTTGCTCAACCCATCTTGTGGAGGGGTCTCCGGCAGCACCAGGGTCTGAGTAAGGAACTACTTATCAGCCTCCTCCAACTCATGGTTGACAGGTTTGATATGGGCCACCTTGGGTTCACTGAAATGAGGATTTCACTGGAGTGATGATCAGTTCCTTGATGGGAACAATATCAAACAAAGTCGAGAGCTCTAGAAAACCAATGGAGTGTGAAGTCCCCGCTGATAAAGAGGCAGTAGACCTCAATACGTAGGGGAGTTAGCTGTAACTAGGCAGTCTGTTTTCTGTTGGTATGTAACCGGCGTTTAGAGATTGTAAATGTTTGTGAGCACTTGCAGTTTCATTTTTACCTGGTTGTAATAAAAAAAAGCTAAAACTGCATTTTTAAGTGCATTGCCTTTGTTTGTTTGTTTTTTTCTGGAATGGAATGTGAACAGTTGGAATATTCCTCCTCCCACAATCGACAGCGATGTTGATTCTTATGCTTCTGATCAAACCTGGGACTGTTAGCAGCAGCAGCAGCACATTTCTTTCTGCTGTCACTGATACTACTATTCTAGTGGTGTGCTTTAATGCCATCTCTGGGTATGTTTCCTGCCATGGTACAAAAGACATGTATTATGGATACTATAAACCATGATATAGACTGTTTAGAGGCTGGGTGTCCCTGTGACACTTTACTATATGTGACAAACAATTGCTTGCTGTCATTTCTAATGTTCTCTGTTCTTGAGTTGTAGAAACTAAGAGACCTTCTAACAAAAAATACATGGTGTTTTTCTCCCTTTTATTGGTATGTGGCCTTGGGAAATACACTGGCAAGACAGTAGTCAGACTCAGCTAGAATTCTGACATCACCTGATGGAGGAACTGTACATCTGTCCATAAGACCACTTTCCCCCTGTTGAAAATCAGGTCCATGGTATTTTTTTCTTTTCCTATTTATTGCACTTCATTCTCCCTCCACGCCAGTTGAACACCCATTGGTCTTACACACACACCCATCCCCCTCACCCACCTTCCCCAGGACTTAACTCCATCTCCATCGGACACCCTGGCTTACCTACAGAGCAGGGCCACTGGGAGGGGCCCTAACTTCTGGAGACTCAATCAGTGCTCTACCGAAGAGGAATGAGTCAGCTGGCAGTGGGGGGGCCTGCGGTGTGGGGTGGATGTCATCCTCCAGCACCTGGCGATGTTGTTGTTCCTGGTTTTCTCGTGGGACAGCGGACATACCCTGAGCCGAGTGAGCACACATGCATGTGCATCACAAGGCGTCGGTGTCCATCACCTACTCTGAGGCTCCGCTTTCACTGCCACCCGTGGTCACCCACTGGCAGTAGCAGAGCAAAGGCCATCAAACCTCCTTCCTCCCGAGGTGGACAGCATCCTTGGAATGCTCTGCTCACCTCCCCCGACAAGCCCTCCGATGACTCGGGCTCATTCCTGAACACAGGTCATCGGCATCATGAGCAGTAGCACCAAGGTCTATAGTGGCTATAACTCACTGACCCTCCTTGCTGATGTAATAGCCACCAGGAATAATGTTTTCCATGTGAGGTATTTTAACTCAGTGGTGTCCATAGACCCATAGGGGCTGAACACAAACTGCGTGAGGACTAGGTTCAGGTCCCAAGCAGATACAGGCTTTTTCACAAGGGGATACATATGTAGGTGGCCTTAACAGACCTCTTAAATATTGGATGTGCAAACAAGGAATGATGCTGAGGATTTTTTACTTACACACAGAAACTGCTATTCACTGTATCTTTAAAGAAGCTAGCTTTAAACCCATAGACTTTAAATGTAATACATACTCCACAATAAATGAAACCAATGCATTCTCAGCTGAACAGAAATTTTCTCCACACCAGAGTAAGGCCCCGATATTCAAAGACTAGAGCCCACACTAGCATGGTAAGCATGGGCGCTCCTAGACAAGCCATATTTAGAGGCACCAGAAGCACCTTTCAAAACAAGCAGCACCAAAGCGCTAAAAAATACTGTTGCACCTATGCAAATGAAGGGGTCCCCTCTTGCATACCAGTGCAGCATATTAAAAGGTTTATGGCGGTAATAAACAACCACCAAGTAGTGCAATTAACCACTGCCAAAAACACATCTTAGTGAGGTGCTAAGCCTGCATCCCCCCCCCCAACCCCACCCCCCAAGGCAGGGGTCTGAGCTCCTTTAAACATTCCCAGGTCTCCAGCTGTTTGTATAGTGCACAAATTCACTGACAGTTCATATGGAGGCTAGCTGGAGGTGAAAGGAAAGCTGTGCCAATCGCCATATCTAGCTGGGAGCAGCGCCAGCCAGTGGGATGAGGGCGGGAGTGCGGGGAGGAGGGATGTCAACAGGCAGGTTGGATGGGGGGCTGTTGTGGGGCTGAAAGACCTCCAGGGACTCATTTTATACTGTGTGAATGGGTGATTATGGAGTAGGGGTACCACTATGCCACAAGGGTATATGTAAGAGCTTCAAGGAGCGATCGGGGAAGTAGGGAGAACAACTAGACACCAGTACATATATATATATACATTAGTGGAACTGAGAAATGGTGGGGAGAACCACCGGACACCAGGGCATACTTATCCTAGTGGAATCGGACAATTGGGGGGTGGGACCACTGGATGCTAGGGCAAACCTATGCTAGTGAAACCAGATGATGGGGGGACACCACTGGACCACCCAGGGGTCTCCTTTTTTACTGTATAAGGGGAAGTAAGCGACTTCTGTGCCCCATGCAAATGAGCACATAATAGGCATGGAAATGGTCCCTTAATGCCCTGCATATCCAATGGACTCATCTGCATGTTCGGATTGAACATCCCATAGGGGTCTTGGCACTATCCCATTTTGGGCAGTGCTATTCCCTGTGGGCTATATACAACCCAGGTCCATGTTGCGGCAGTGCAGTTTTAGTAAGCGCAGCAATGACACAGCCTGATATTCAGCCGAATATACAGGTTACTCACCTGTAACAGGAGTTCTAGGAATGGTACATGTTGTTCATCCACACTGTCTGGCAGGTTCCTTGCCGCTTTAAATCTTGCTGGAAGGTCTTCAAGCTGGCTCCTCCCACCCACCCGGGAGGTAAAACTCTCGGCTCCGCCCCATGACACCAGATTTGGCCCGCTGGAAGCTCAGGTTGTGCGTCAAAGCCGGGGAGGTCGGGGGGGGTCATGTGGATGAACAACATATACCATTCCTAGAACTCCTGTTACAGGTGAGTAACCTGTATTTCTAGGGACGTGGATATGTTGTTCATCCACACTGGCAGACTCCTAGCAGTTCTCCGGGAGGAGGGAGGCAAGGCGCACACCCCCTACTTAGGGAATAAAGACTGGAGAACCGAGGCCCCAAAACCAGCATCCCAGCGTGACTCAAGGTCGATGTGGTAATGGGTAATGAAGGTGTGTGCTGACTTCCAGATAGCAGCCCTGCAGATTTCCTGGATAGGGACGTCCCTGGAAGCAGCCACCGATGCAGCAGTATGACAGGTAGAGTGAGCTCTTATCCCTCTGGGAGGCTCCATGCCTGCCAACTTATAGCAGAGATCTATGCAGGAGGTGACCCACCTGCTTATCGTCCACTTGGCTGAAGGTCTGCCAGGTGCGGCTTCAGCGTAGGTGACAAACAGCTGGCGAACCTCTCCCAATTTCAACCCGTGCGCTCCTTATAATAGCCGCGCCCTTCTGGGGTCAAAGTATGAAGCCTATATTCGGCCTCGAGGTGTGATTGGGGTAGAACACCGGCAGAGTCAACACCTGGTTAAGGTGAAACTCCGACACCACCTTGGAAGGAATTTGGTGGGGAAGCAGGACAACCTTGTCCCTGTGGAAGACCAGGTAAGGAGACTCGATGCAGAAGCGCCTGGGTTCTCCCATCCTTCTGGCTGACGTGATAGCCACCAAAAGGCGGTCTTCCACGACAGGTGAGAGTTCACACCTGTGCATTGGTTGAATAGCTTGCCCATGAGCTTTGCCAGTACCAGCAGTAAATCCCACGGAGGTAGAGGTTCTCGCACGGAGGAAATGTGATCAAGACCTTTGAAAAGCGCCAGACCACCTTCTCCTGCACCACCAACTGCTCCCGGCCCGTGCCCGGTAAGCGAGATGGCTGCCAGGTGCACCCTTAAGTCGTCCGACCTAAGCCCTTGACTAGAAAGGGACCATAAATAGTCCAAAATGCTTGCCAAAGAACAGGAGGAAGGATCCAAGCCTTGCCCTGACACCAGATGGAAAATCTCTTCCATTTGAAGGCATAGCATTTCCTGGTCGACTTCTACGGACGCCTCAACAACATTGAGGATCCGTCGGAAAGACCCAAGGCCTGGAACTCTAGCCGCTCAGGAACCAGGCCGTCAGGTGCAGGGATTGAAGGTCCGGATGGAACACCTTCCCCTGATTGACTGAGAGCAGGTCCGGGTGAGTTGGAAGCTGCCTCGGGAGCCTGGAGCTGAGGCTGAGGAGATCTGGGTACCAGACTGGCAGGGGCCAGTCTGGGGCTATCAGAATCACCTCTTGCCTTGTCCCTCCTTGCCTTGAGAAGCACCTTGTGGATCAAGGAAATGGGAAAAGAAAAGAGGCCTGGGGTCCACAGCCTCGAGAAGGCATCCCCCTGCAGCGAGCCCTGCTGAGGGGGGCGGGCATGAAACAGCCTCAGCTTGGCATTCTCCCTGGAGGCAAACAGGTCCACCTGAGGTGTGCCCCAGTGGGAGAACAGATCTTGTACTACCTCCGGCAGGAGAGACCACTCGTGAGATGCAGCCCCTATCCGGCTCAGGGCATCGGCCAGGGTGTTGGAGGCTCCTGCCACATGAATGGCTAGGAGATCGGCCTCCAGGCTGCGCACGAGTGACCAAATGCGGAGAGCTACCTTGCATAGAAGCATGGAACGTCTCCCGCCCTGGCGGTTTAGGTAGTACATGGTCGTGGCATTGTCCGTCTGGACTCGGACCACTTGACCCCAGAGAAACGGAGCAAAGGCGGTGAGAGCTAGGCGGACCGCTCGGAGCTCCAGCAGGTTGATGTGGCATCGGGACTCCCGCGGGGACCAGAGGCCGTGCGCTCGGTATTCCCCCAGATGGGCACCCCAACCCATCAGAGAGGCATCGGTCGATAGAGAGACCGTCGGCTCGGGCGGACAAGCAGGATGCCCTCCTGCAGATGAGATGGAGCGGTCCACCACGAGGCGTTCACATCTCCTGGGTCACCATCACTAGCTGGTCCAATGGATGCAGCGCTGTGACCACTGGCTGGCCAGACCCCACTGAAGGGGGCGCATGTGCCAGCATGCCCAACGGACCACGCTGGTACAGGCCGCCATGAGACCCAGGAGGCGCAGGAAGTCCCGGGCAGGGCGCGATTGCCCAACCAGAAATGATTGGGCAAAGGAGGTAAGAACCTCGGCCCTGTCCACCGGGAGCCGTGCTCTGGCTCGAAGAGAGTCGAGCTCTGCCCCGATAAACAGAATCACCTGCTTCGGCTTGAGTTCTGACTTGGCCTCGTTGATGAGGAGGCCGACTTGAGAGCAAACCTGGAGGGCCAGATCTCTGGACCGCTCCACCTCCTGTCTGGAGGGGGCTGCTATCAGCCAATCGTCCAGGTAAGGGTACACCCGGACCCCCCGGCGCTGCAGCAAAGCTGTCACCACTGCAATGCATTTGGTGAAGACCCTGGGAGCTGAAGACGGGCCGAAGGGCATGGCTCGGAACTCGAAGAGGGATCCCTCCACTCGAAAGTGAAGGAATCTCCGATGTGACGGACGGATAGGGACGTGAAAGAACGCGTCCTGCAGGTCCAGAGAGCAGAAGCACACGTTGTGTTCCAGAGATGGTATTATCTGCGCCAGAGTGACCATCCTGAAGGTTCGAGACCTTAGGAACTTGTTGAGGTCGTGTAGGTCCAGAATGGGGCGCCAGCCCCCCATCCGTTTCGGAACAAGGAAGTACCTGGACACAAACCCCGGGTCTGAGGGGGGATCGCCACCTCCTGATCACCTCCTTTGGAGGAGGAGGCGATGTCGGCCCGGCGAGCCGACAGTGAGGCTCGCGGACCCGAGGCCCCAGGTGCGACAGCTCTGAAGGGAGGGCCTGCTCGAATTCTAGAGGCAGGCCTTTTCCCACCACCTCCAGTACCCACCTGTCCGTGGTAATAACGGACCAGGCGGAAAGGAAGTGTTGGAGCCGTCCCCCAACGGGGGGAACCAGGGGTGAGGTGATGGGGATGGGCGACACCCCTCAGCCCGTCACTGGGCAGGCTTGGAGGAGGGACTGGCCGAGGGACCTCCTGGGCCTTTTCCTCCCTGCTTCCTGTTGGAGGAAGCCGACGGCTTGGGTTTGGGATGCCAAGCCCGAGCCTGCTGGCCCTGACGTTGCTGGGCCGGGTGCGCCGGGGCGCAGAAGGACGAAAAGGCTTAGGCTGAGGCTTGCGGCCTTTGTCCTTCTGGGCGAAAGAGACCGAGTCCAAGGTAGCATTGGACTTCTTGATCCTCTGCAGGTGACCTTCCACCCCAGGGCCGAAGAGGTCAGTCCCCAAAAAGGGAACATCCGCCAACTTGTGCTGGGTATCCGAAGTAAAGGTGGATATCCTCAGCCAAGCCCGACGACATGGCCACTGCGCCGCCACAGACCTGGCACATGAGTCCCCGATGTCTAAAGCAGTCTGGAGCTGCTGTTTGGCCACTGCCCTGCCCTGGTCCCGACCTGCCTGACCGCAGTCTGCAGATCCGCTGGGAAGATGAGGGACAACTCATCCAGGGAGCCCAACAGGGCATGAGAAAATGTGCCATGAGGACGGCCGAACTGGCCTGACGAAGGCCGAGAGAGGACGAGATAGACTTTTCGCCCGGCATAATCCAATTCTTGGATTCCTTGTCGGAGGTTTGTCCACATCCCGATGCTCCTGGCGCTGGAAAACGCTGTCGGTAACCAACCCTCAGCAGAGGGGTGTTCCAAAACCAGACAGGGAACCGGGGACCTGATACTTCCTGGCCATCCTGGCCGAAGGCGCAGGCAGGAAGCAGGGCGCTGCCAAAGCTCAAGGCCGGGCCCACTATGGCCTCGGCCACGGAAAGGCCTCCGTGGGGATCCCTTGGTCCAGAATCTCCGTGAGGATACCTGGCCCGTTTAAGCAGGGTTGACTTCATCCGGTGGACTCGAGATGAGCGAGTAATCCTAGGAAGGACGTAGGGGCTATCGTCCGAGGAGGAGGAAGAGGAAGAGCGGCGGGCGCACTGCCACGGTGCCGAGATCGAGACCGCCTATGGCGGCGGATCGGGTTGACCGAAGATGTCTGAGACCGAGATCTAGAACCTCGGCTAGGCCGAGACGGTGCGGGAGGTGTCGAATCGGCACTCCCTCGCTCGGATTTATCTCCACCAAGGCTCCGGAACCAAGGCACAGACGAGCCGACGGGACCCTCAACTCCCACCGGGGGAACCGGGGAGAGGGAATTCTCAGCTTCTCCAGCTGATAACCCGTCCAACGGGTCGAGAAAAATCTCAACCGCGTCGACGGGAGTCTCGGTCAACTGGCCTGACGGGGACACCATGAAGCCAGTGGCCAAGGGGTCGACTGAAGTCGACTGTCGACTACTAGGGAAGGGGGATCTTTCCCGCTCCCAAGAGCGTCGACGGTGAGACTTACTTTTGCTCTTTTTGGACCGAGAAAAAGGTCCAGAAGAAGTTGGACCCTCACCTTTCGTCGAGAGGGTCAGACAAAGCTCCTTAAAAGAAGCAGAGTACGAGGCACCGAGAGAGAGCGGGACAAATGCCGCAGCTGAGGTAGAAGCGGCCCCGCGCCGCCTCCTCTTCGAGGGCAATCATCTGCTCGAGCTGATCCGCTGAGCAGCTGCCGCGGACACCACCAACCGGGCCTCTTTAGACTTAACTGGAGGAATTCTTTTCTCGGGACGCCCCAGCTGTAAACGGGCAGCACGGTCTTCGAGGACGTAGGCCGAAAAAGAAGAGCACAGGTCGCAAGCCTGCGGGTCGTGCTCAAGGCCTAAGCAGTAGACGCACGTGGAGTGCGGATCCGTCCGAGACATCTTCTGCCCGCAAGGGCATCTCCGGAAACCGGGAGTCGATTTGTCCATCGCAGCCGCGAGGGAGAGAAGACCAAAGTCTTTTTAGCAAAAAACTTTTAATTTCGAAGATTTGAAGAGTTAGGAACCAGTCTTATACGCAGAGCGTTAAGGAGGGAACCTGAGCTTCCAAACGGTAAGGAAGATCTGGCGTCATGGGGCGGAGCCGAGAGTTTTACCACCCGGGTGGGTGGGAGGAGCCAGCTTGAAGACTTTCCGGCAAGATTTAAAGCGGCAAGGAACCTGCCAGACAGTGTGGATGAACAACATATCCATGTCCCTAGAAAGTACCGTTTTCTATCCAACTGAACGTTGCAGCAGCTGAGGGGAGGGCAATGTGCAAAATACTATGCAGAGCTTGTGCATATTTCTGAATATAGGGACCTGAGAATCTTTTCCATTTTGAATTGCAGGGTTTCCTTGAGCTGGCTTTTGGTACACTGTAATGACCTGTAAAACATGAGTAGAGAAATTCAGATCTGAAACTACTACTTCAGGAACTATGCTTTGAGGTGAAGGGATCCCAAGGATGGTTTTCCTGGACTTCCAAGATTGTCAAAAGGTCTCAACACAGAGGCAGAGTGTCAATTCTTGTGGACGTCTGAAGTAACAGTGAGTACCAAGGTTGTTTGGGTCAATCTGCTGTCACCAGAATCATGGTACCAGTTCCGCTATCACTCTCAGAAGCATTTTTTGCATCAAGGTAAAGGGTAGAAAAACATTAAGGAACCTGTTTCCCCAGGGCATGCTGAAAGCACCCTCTGGGACTGTTCCCAGACATGGGGCTCTGCAACAAAATTATGGTAGCTTGTTGCTCCCTCATGAGGCAAACAGATCCACTCCTGGAACACTCAGTTTCCTGAAAACTGGCCATAGCACAGTCTGTTTCAGGAACCACAAGTCTGTCACAAGACCCATACTGTTTACCGAGTCTGCAAAGACATTTTCCTTTCCTACCACATGGACTGTAGAAATATGTACTTTCTGAGTATAATCTAGAGCGCAAATTCTTAGTGCTTCCCTGCACAGTTTTGAAGATTGTGCACCACCTTGTTTGTTGATGTAACACATCGTAGTATTGCCTGTCCTTAACTGTAGAACCTGGTCCCCTGAAAAATGCTGAGAACCTTTAGGGACTGCCCTGGGCTCCAACAGATTGCTATGTTCCTGCCTTTCTGCTGGGCTCCATACTCCTTTTAATATGGTGTGAAATATTTCCTCCCAATCTCTGCAGGGCAGCATCTGTGTACAGAATGATACTGTGAAGTGCTGACAGAAAAGGAATACTTTTTCTTGGGTACTGCAAAAGCTGTCACTACTAGAGGGAGTTTAAGAGCCTTTTACCTACTGGTATCAGTGTACTCAGGGGAGGCATGAGTTGAGACACATATTCTTTCAGGCACAGTAACACTGAGCTCCTATCAAGTGCTGCCTTGCCCAAGGTACCACAAAGATTGTGGATGACATGAAACCTAACAATCTAAGAATATCTTCTGCAGTCCTCCTTGTCCCTAAGTGGAAGGAAGTTTGGACCACTTCCTGTGGGAGAAAGGCCTTTACTTGGGCTGTGTCCAGTTCTCCTACATTGAAGTGCAAGTTCTATGTGGGTTCCAGGTTTGAATTTTCTTCAATTCAAAATGAACGACAGTTTTAACATCATTAGAACCGACTGCTTCATTGATAAGGCCTCTTCCGTTTTTTCCACATTAATCATTTGTCTAGGTACAGAAGGGCTGTCCCTCCATTACTTCAGAAGTACTGCTGCTACTACAGCCATGTACTTTGGTCAACACTCTTAGGGCAGTAGTCAGTCAGAAGACATTGCCTTAAATTGGCAGTGACCCATACTTGCTCTGAAGCGCAGGTACTGTATTTTTTGTGCTCACTCTTATTGGATTGTGGACATAATTGTCCTTTACATCCAGTTAGCAAAGCCAGTCGATTTGCTGAATAGATGAGATTAATGTTTGCAAGGTGATCATTTGAAACCTATCCTACTCTCTTCTTTGCAGACAAGGTGTCTTCCATCAGGGTGGGTATCTCCCCAGCGGGGTTTCATCAGACATGTGGTATCAGGACTGGAGTAAGCAGAAACAATCCTCATAAGTGGTGTGAGTTTAGCTTTGTGGGAGGTGGAAAAGGTTAGCAAGATAATCTTGAAGCTGTGGCCTATATATTGTGGACAGGATATGGCCTCAACAAGTCCCTTAATGAGATGTGTGGGTTCCTTGGGTCCAGTGTTCTCTGAGATAATCTGGTGCTCCCTCTCAAAGAGGTGTTCCCCATTGCTCTTAAAAAGGCATTGATGAAACCTGTTTTGAAGAAACCATCTCTGCACCTGGACTGTCTCGTAAATTACAGATCTGTTTCTATACTCTCCTTTCTGGGCAAGTTTACTGAGAAAGTAGTGGCCATTCTGCTCGAGGCACATCTCACTGCCTTGACATCTGTGAGCCACTCCAATCCGATTTCTGGTCTAGGAACAGTTCGGAGACGACACAAGTCAGGGTGCAGAATGATCTCCTCAGGGCAAGAGATTGAGCTGAACGGTCAGTTCGCGACCTCCTTGATTTCTCCTCAGCATTTGACATCGTGGATCTTGGGGTATTGCTGGATCACCTGAGGGAACTCTGTGGACTTGCCAGTACTGTCATCAACTGGTTTGAGTCCTTTCTTACACGTAAGATGCAAAAGGTGGGGATGGGAACTTACTCCTCCCACCCAATGCCCCAGTCCTGTGGAGTTGACCAAGATTCGATCCTCTCACCCATGCTATTCACAGTGTAAATGCTACTCCTGGGTGATATCATTAGATGTTACAGAGTGGGTTTTCACTGCTATGCAGATGACACCCAACTGTATATGTCACTTGCACCAGGGACACAGGGTGCAGTCTCTGTTCTGAACTCTTGTCTGGCCGAGATATAGGTCTGAACATCCTCGAACAGGCTGAGGCTCAATACAGGTAATATGGAAGTATCAGTGATCAAGCCTGGCCGCTTGTGAGGAACTGAGATAGAGGGAGAGGAGACTAGACTAGTGCTTGGTTCTTCTTCTCTAACTGCCTCAGGAAAGGTGAAGAATCTGGGTGTTATTTTGGACAGCAAATTAACACTGCAGGCTCAGATGTCGTCCATTGTCCAAAATGTTTTTTACTATCTTAGAAATATCATCCAGATCAAATCTTTTATTCCACCATGTGACCTGCCCTCTCTGATACATGCTTTTGTTACATCTAGACTCGATTACTGCAATGCCCTTTACCATGGGCTAAATGGAGGGACTCTACATCGCCTGTAGCTGGTGAAGAACGCTGCGGCCAGGTTGTTGATGGGCCATCCAAGATCCTTTTCATATAACCCCAGTCCTGCTCGAGCTCTACTGCCTGCTGGTGAAGTGGCGGATCTCCTTCACGGTCAGCTTGCTGATCTATAAAGCCCTACATGGACTAGGCCCTAGCTACCTGCAAGAACATTTGTTTCCTCACCAGACCTCCCGACCTCTCCATTCCTCTGAGGTGGGTCTCCTAGCGGTTCCCAGGGTCCTATTAAAGTCTTCGGGGGAGAGGGCCTTTGAAGTTGCTGGCCCAACTCTCTGGAACTCGCTTCTTAGATCTCTTAGGCAGGCCCCCCTCACTGGAAGCCTTCACAAGGGCTCCAAAGACCCATCTTTTTACAGTAGCTTTTGGTTTATCCTGGCGTTCTGGCCATAACTTTATCTAGAGCTCTTTAGCTGCATTCTACTGTATTTATTTTGCTTTTTACTTCATTTATTCCAGTTATTTTGTTTAATAGTCTGATCGTGCTCAAATGCTGATTTTATTTGGGGGGGGGTTTGTGGTTATTCCTTTAATATCTATGGTTGGGATGTAAATGCTATGGTATTGTTTTCTATATAGCACAGCACTCAAAGTCCATGGGAATGAGTTCTTTATAAATAAAGTTTGCTTTGCTTTTTTGCTGTCTTTTCATACCCTTATGTCAAATATCAGCTGCCACTCTCCAAATATTGTCTTTTCGAGAAAATTCCTTCTGAAAACCTGTTTCCCATTTATTTTACTGGTACCTTCTCCACAGTGTTCAGTGCTTGCAGCTTTTGGACTTCAAATGTATTTTTTGCATTTCTGCTGAACAATTTGGTCCAAGTGTATAACTTATTCTGGAATCCTTGTCAATGGGTGCTGTGGAAAACATATTAACATACTAATTGCCAGCAGATTAGGCCTTACGTCCACCGAGTCTGCTCGAACCTCAGATCCCTAGTTGGGTGCCAAGGCCCTCCCCCCGCTTGTGTTCCAGAAATCCCTATCATCCATCCCCACCCCACCCCGGGCCAAGCCATCATCTGATACATCCGCTTTCTGTGTCTGTCCCACCCTCTCTTGAAGCCCTCCACTGTGAATCTCTGAACCAGCTTGCCAGGCAGTGCATTCCAAGGGTCCACCACCCTCTCAGTGAAAAACCTTCTCCTCTTCCCCCCTCACCCTTCCACCTTCCAACTTCAAACCATGCCCTCTGGTGATACCTCCCAGCTTAAGTCTAAAGATCCCCTCCATGTTTACCCTATTTATTCCCTTGAGGTACTTGAAGACCTCAATCATGTCC
Source organism: Neoceratodus forsteri (assembly GCA_016271365.2). NCBI lineage: Eukaryota > Metazoa > Chordata > Ceratodontiformes > Ceratodontidae > Neoceratodus > Neoceratodus forsteri. The sequence continues at coordinate 702,806,980 of CM028135.1, read as the reverse complement.
CCCCTGTCTCTCCTCTCCTCCAATGAAAACAGGCAGAGCTCCTCAAGTCTGTCCTCATACGTCAAATCCCCTAGTCCTCGTATCATCTTAGTTGCCCTCCTCTGTACCCTCTCCAGGAGCTGTATGTCCCTCTTCAAGTGTGGTCTCCAGTACTGTACACAGTACTCAAGCTGAGGTCTAACCAGTCCATTGTACAGCGGCAGAATCACTTCCCTGCTCCTAGAGGTGATACCCCTTACAATGCATCTCAACATCCTGTTTGCCTTGCTAGCCGCTCTCCTGCACTGCTCAGAGTTATTCATACATGCATCCACCATGACCCTTAGGTCTTTTTCCCCTGTTGAAGCCTCCAACGCCTCCCCTCTCAGGGTGTACCTGTGTTTAGGGTTTCCCTGTGTGCCTTTTCACATGTGGCTACCTTTATCAGACCCTCATTATTAGGGTGCTGCTAAAGATATTCAAAACCAGTCCTGGTTACTATATACAGTATCTTTCCTCCCCATTTATAGCAATTGCTATAGCAGTTGCAGGCAATTTTAAAATCTTTTTACTCATTCTTTTACAAGTGTCATAGAATGGATACTGACAATGTTTATACTGACTTTTTTTTTGTGGAAGTCAGTCCCCACATGCTTACAAAATATGATTTCCCAACCTCTAGTGCTCTAGATAAGATGGGTTCAGGCCTATTTTACTTAACAAATTTTAACAAATTCTCTTTGAATGTACCAATACTAATCCCAACCCTTGGAAATGCTCCACAGATACTTCAAAATGTGCTGTTTGTCCTTGTTTAAAGCACTTTTATACATCAAAATTATATTTTACTCATTTAATGTAAAAAATAGCAAGTACATTACTCTTGAATGCCAGCATTACCTGGAGCACTGCCAACTTCAGAATCATTTTCTGCAGCATGGATATTAATCATTGCTGCCCCTAAGGAAAGTAGAATATGAAATTAAATCCTCCAGACAACGTGGGGTGAACCTAACAGTGGAGTCAGCTAGGATGTAAGACTTTTATCACAGTTTCTGCCAGTGGCATGCTACAGAATACTGTAGAAACACAATGCACTTTAATGGCTGTCGCTCCAATTTGTCACGCAGGAAAGGGTGACACGCTTTTCATAGAGCTTTGCATCCTGGCTGACTCCACTGTATCTCATCATGTGTGACCCGGAATAATAGTTTCCTCCTCCACTTCAAAGTAGCATGACTTGTCTGGGGCACTAGGTGGAACTCCAGGAGGAATCTTTGATGCCTTTTCTTTCTTGGTCTGGAAGAATTGTCACATTTGATTTAATTCCTCCATGAAGGGCATCTGAACATCACCAGCACGCTAGGTGATGGGCTCAATTACATTTTCTTTTTTAGGCACTGAATGTTTTCCCTTTTTGGTCATTTTAAAGCTAGTGAGAGAGGACAACTTCTCTGCCTGCCTTTGGAGTCCTTTTTATCAGTTTCTTAGCCAAGGATTTATGCTCTGCTATGGGCTTCCTTGCAGACTCTGCTTTAGACTAGTCTGTAGGGGAAGCTTTTTCAACTGACATTATTACAGAGATGTTCTCAGCCTTTGGAACTGAACAAAGAGACTGGAGATGATAAAGACTGTATTTTTGCTTACAGTATCTCTTTTTTTTCTGTGTCCTGGGACAAAACACTTTGCACAGATCACAGTTTAGCCAATTGTGATCTGGGCCCAAACACATATAGCACTCCATTTACTTATCTGCCTTAGGCAAACAGTGACCATATTTTTTGCATTTTTTTGAAACCTAAGGTTCCAGTTTGTTTTTTAAGTTTTTATTTTAGTTGTGACTTAGACATGAGACCAGAAAATGGCACCCCACTAAAATTCCCAAACTACAGTACGTTGCTGAGAGAAGGTGTTTTTATGTGGACCACAGTCATGGTGAGATGACCAGTGTTAGTTCATTTGATTTGTTCTATTTAAAAAAACTGTTTTAAAGTGCTGTAAAAAATTATGCAGAAGCACTTTACTATTGACCATAATCGCCGTAAGCCAATGAGTTTCAAAACATTCAACCCAGTCGGGAAACTAAAAAACTGCCTAAAGTGCTCTAAACATTTAGGCAGAAGCATGTCAACGTCTTTTTATTCAAAGCAGAACTGTTACCAAACAGAACTATTAGGCTGTTAATCTAAACTGCAAACTATACTGTCATCGAGGCACAGGTCAGGAGGCACAGGAAGATGCAGTAGCAAAATTTCCATGTAGCATTTTACTATCAATAACAGTAAAACAAAAAATAAAAATTGTTCAGTAAAACTATTTACACAGGCAGTACAAACGGAGAAAATAAAATCCTTCATCTGAGGGTTTCTTTTCAATTCCAAATTTCAGTCTCTGTCTTTCACTCTTTGTAACATAAGCATTGCTGCTCTTTTTATAAGTCTTTGCCTGAGAACTCGTTAAAGACATCGAGTTTCTCATAAATGTTCTTGCCAGTTTCTTACAGAGCAGGCTTGTAAACAGAACAATGTCCCAAGCTGTCCCACTGTTGACAGCTCTGCAAAAGAGTTTGCAAACAAGCCTGAGAGAAGCTCAAACTGCATCTCAGGCTAACCCCCTAAATTCCAAATAGCTTTCTGCAATCATTTCAACAGTATAACTAAATACATTTCAAACCAAGGAATCCCAGTTCCACATATGGTTCACACAAAGATTTTATAACTGCAGATAAACAAGGGGAAGAAAAGACAGAAACAGCAACTGAAGGCAGAGAGACAGTGAGGGTCAAATAATTGTGAACCTGTCAGAGTGATCAGTTCTATGTCTCATGAGAACATTTGGTTGCACAACCAGACAGACAAGAGACAGAAAAGGAGAGGATAGCAGTTAAATGCAAGGATCTGTTCTATCCTCTAGTGGCCCTCTAGGTTGTCTACCATACAGCATTTCAAATGGTGAAAAACCTGTTGAGGTTTGTGGCATTTCTATTTAAGCGAAAAGCAGATACGGTACTGAAAGTACTGGTCCTAATCGTTCCCTTCCCATTTTACAAACTTTTTCAACATGCGTTTTAGGGTTTGATTAAAATACTCAACAAGATCATCTGTCTGAGGGTGGTAAGGGGAGGTTCTTTCGGCAGTGATACCTAGTAGTCGGTATAGCTCCTTCAGTAATGCAGCACCAAAATTACTACCCTGATCAGTAACAATCACTTTAGGTATGCCTACTCTGCTGAAATGTTTTGTCAAGCTCTGCTTGCCACTTTTGGGGCTATGACAGTGCGCACAGTAATTACCTCTGGGTATCGAGTAGCATACTCACATAATACCAGCATGAATCTATTACTCTTTTTACTATTGTCTAAGGAGCCAACCACATCCATTGCAATTCTCTCAAAACATACATCTATCACGGGTAGGTGCACCTTATCTGTTTTAGTCACTGGGGCTACTTTCTGACACTCAGCACAGGAACTGCAATAGGTAACAACATGTTCATGAATTCCACGCCAGGGAAATCTGTACAGCAATCTGGCAAGAGTGCGATCCCTCCCGAAGTGACCAGCCACAGGACTACCATGTGCTACCTGTAACAACCCAGGCCTATACTTTTGTGGTATAACCAACTGTTCTATCTGTACCTGTGTCTGAGGTTTAACCCAAATTGCGCACAATAACCCATTACATTTTTAAACACTGGTTCACCCTGTTTTGGTTTCACCACCAGCCACTTAAAATAATCCTGTAGAGAAATACTGTTAGCTTGCTCTGAAACAAAATCACAATCAGTTATCAGTTTACTTTCGGCATTTTCATGTAGTAACTCCTTATGTCCATCAGTCTTTTGTTGCCACTGTTTCTTCAGGTGTCTTCTTTCTTTCCTGGACTTGCGGATCTTGGAGCAGTGCTCAAACAAGTCCGAATCAAAGTCAATGAAACAAAAAATGTACCCACTATCGAGATTTTCTTTGCCTGTGCTCTTGTAATCACAGCTGCTGAAACTGCAGGTTTTGCTCCCTCGGTTATTAACTCACTAAATCCTGGAAAGTAATTTCCAATAATTACAGGTACAGGTAACTTAGGTGCTGCCCCCACTTTCATTTGGTGCAACACCTCATTAATATTCAGAGTTACTTGGGTGGTGGGATAGTATCGAGTGTCCCCACGGATGCAGATTACACCAGAACCTGGTCTTTTTGCACAGTTCTTTCCCAGCACTTCAACATGCACCAGGGTCTGTCTACTTCCCAAATCTATAAGTCCTTTCACAGTCTTATCTCCCACCATGACATCTGTTAAATACTTGCCCCAATTTACCAAAGACAAATCTGCTCCAGTGTTATCCTCCTTACTATGGCAGTTTCTTACAATATGGCCTGGCTTATTACAGTAAGTTTTTGGGTGCAGATATGTTACCCCCAACAGAGTTCTTATCAGACTTGGAGTAAAATCGGGAGAAAGAGAGCCTTACTGGTGCTTGTCTGTTACCTTGCTGCTGTGTCATTAGTCTGACAATCTGGTAGTCTGTGACAGGGTTGAATAAGGCCCTGTCTCATTTGTTATGCAAAAAAGAGTTTAAATGATAGGGTTTGTTCTAGCCTCTCCTTTTCTGTCTCTTCTCTGTCTGGTTGTGCAACCACATTTTCTTGTGAGACCTACAGTAGGAACTGATCACTCCAACAGTTTTGCAATTCTCTGACTCTTGCTACCTCTCTGCCTTCCCTTGCTATTTCTGTCTTTTCTTCCCCCTTGCATACCTGCAGGTATAAAAATATATGTGACTCTCTGTGTAAAACTGTATGTGATACTGGGATCCCTTTGTTTGAAAATGTATATAGTTATACTGTTGAAATAACTGCAAAACCAAATTACTGAGCACATCTCCAAGTATAATCTCCTTTGCCCTCAGCAACACGGTTTTCAGAAGGGGCACAGCACTACCACGGCCCTTGCCCTCTTCACCGACCATGTGCTGAGGAATATGGATGAAGGGAAGCTAACTGCTGCAGTGTTTGTAGATCTGTCCAAGGTATTTGACCTTGTATACCACAACATCCTGACAGCAAAACTTGATGCCCTTGGCTTCTCCCCTGCCTCACTAACTACCTCTCTGGTAGAATACAGGTGGTCTGCCTTGGTGGTGCCACCTCCCCCCTCTTGCCTGTCTCTGTGGATGTCCCCCCAGGGATCTGTCCTTGGCCTCCTCTTTTCCCCTTTTTATTAATTCTCTAAAGTTGGCAGGCCTATCCTGTAAATCATTCCTCTATGCTGATGACTTAATACTATTCCAAAGTGACCCCTCCCTCTCCTCACTATCCGCCACTCTTACCATTGATTTCTATAAGGCACACTGTTGGTTCTCCACAATCAAACTGTTGGTCAATACTGCCCAAACAAATGCCATGCTTTCTGGTTCCAAACTAAAACTCTCCTCTCTTGCCCACAATGGCGACCTTCTCACTGTCAAATCCCCAGATGGCTCTCCTCTTGACACTGTTCCCACTTTCAAGTATTTGGGGGTAATCCTGGACCCGTCCCTAACCTACACCGACCACACTGTCTCTCTGATCAGGCATATCTCCCAGAGGATAGGGCTCTGCTATCATTTGATTGACCAACTCTCACCGGAAGCCCGCCTTGCTACTGCCCATGGCAACCTTCTCCCCCTCCTTGACTATGGCTGCACGATGTACTCCTTCACCTCCATTACCAACTTGAACTATCTGGATGCTATCTACAATCATATATGTTGCCTTGCCCTCTGTGCCCCTGTCCTCACTCATCACTGCTCTCTTTACCAGTCCCTTAACTGGCTCTCTCCACAAGCGTGGCACTGTTATCTGCTGGCCTGGACATCTGCTGATACCTTGACCAATCCCTCCTACTCTTCACTACGCATTCTTATCCAGCCCAGAACCTACTGCCACAATCGACGTCAGTCTTCCCATCTTCAGCTAGGACGTCCTAACATAACTACGAGGATGGGCCTAAGAGCCTTCACCTCAGCTGGGTCTCCACTGTGGATTGACCTCCCCCCCCCGCACATTCCCCAGACCCCCTCTAAATCTGAATTCCCTATTAAGGATGCACTTTCTGTCATCCTCGACCTGCATCTACCTGCAGGTTGCTAACTCAGGTACCCCTCCCTTGCAGCCCACCCTTACCCACTCCCTCTCTAGTGCTCTGCTCTCTTCTCCTGCCCTGAATACTGGCACACAGATCATTCTTTCTATCCTGTGATATGGCTTTGTTTCTATGTCTAAGTGTTTACTGTTAAACTCTATGTACTTCCAGGTACTTTACTGGCTTTGCTGTTTAACATTCCTATTGTTGAATGATGGAGCAACTTTACTCTGTTTAGCTAAATTTTATATAACTTGGTATGCTCAGCTGTTGATGTATCTGGTACTGTTTATCTTATATTTTCTCTGTTTAGCTTGAACTGCACTGATTCCCTGTTATGGTCCCTGTATGATCTACACTGTTCTAACTGTATGTTGTGTTGTTTGTGCCAGTTTCTGGCATGTGCCATGCCTGAAAAAGGTCTTCAGATCACTGCACCAACCCGGTTATCAAATGAATAAATAAATAAAATAAATAAAAATGCTATTTGGAACTCACAGGATTAAACTGAGATGCTGGAGTGCAAACTTTACAGAGCTGTCAACAAGAGGTAAGTTCTGGGTCATTATGTTCTTTTTGCTGCACCTGAAAGAACATTGGAAACTGACAAGAACATTCTGTGAGAAAACACTATGTCTCCTTAATGAGCTGCCTGCAAAGACTGGTTATAAAAACAGCAGCAATGTTTAGCAAGAGAGGAAGAGACTGAGATTTGAAACTGAGAAGAAACACTCAGGAGGAGGAGGACTGTTTTCTCTGTTTGAACTGCCTTTGTAAATAGTAATTCTGAACAACTTTTATTTTTTATTTTACAGTTATGAATAATAAAACGCTCATTGTGAATTTTACAACTGCTCCTGGTTTTCCTATGCTTCCTGACATATGCCTCGAAGACACTGTCTTCAGCCAAAGAAAAAGGCTCTTTTCCCTACTTTCTGGTTGATGTTCTTTTACCCAGAACTGCATGTCTGTAGGCAGGATGTTGATGAACTGCTCCACTGCAAGTCTGTCAATCTATGCGACTGTTTTGCCCTCTGGTTGGAGCCACTTAATAAGGAATTTTCCGAGTCGGGTGAAGGCTTCTCGAGGATTGTGAACTGAGTTGAATTTCAGGGACCGGAATCTTTGACAGTATGTCTCTCCTGAGATGTCATACCTTTTCGGTATTTCTCTTTTCACCAGGTCATAGTTTCCTGTGTAGTGTCCATATTGCTGTAGGCAAGTTGGGCTTTACCTGTCAGGTAAGGTACCAGCCAGATTGCTCATTGCTGCTTCACTGGTAGGCTGTGGTAACCCTTTCAAAAGTTGCAAGATATGTTTTAACATCATACGAGGGATACAACTTTGTAAGTTTAATGTCCTTTAAGTTGTTTGTGTTTTGTTGCTGTGCTGGACCTGTGCCAGATCTTCCAGCTTTGATACCTTGCAAGGCATCCAGTCATCACTGCTTCTGTCCCTGCACCTCTTCTTTTCTCTGCTGCTTGAGTCGATGCATTTCTTCTTTTCTCTGTGCCTCAATGTTGAATCTCTTTTTCTCTCTGCTGCATCTCCTCTCTTCTCTGTTTCTCTGTCTCTTTTTGTTGTATAGCCCACCATTTGAAAAAGCCAGTCAGGCTTTCAGGTTCTGTCGCTGCCTGTTCTTTTTCCATCGCAGGTGCTGGCTGTACAGTCTCAGCTTGGACTTCTGTCTCTGCTAGTTTGGCTGTCATTTGTCTAGTAATCACTGCTGGACTTTCTGCTGCAGAATACCTACATTTCTTCTATGCTTCCCTGGTACCAGGTTTAGTACCCACATACAAAACTCCTGGATTAGTGTACGCACAGCAAAAATTCCACTTAGGCTGACACCATCTGTCGTCAAGGCACAGATCAGGAAGCATAGGAAGACCAGAAGCAGTTGTAAAATTCACAAGTAGCATTTTATTATTAATAACAGTGAAATGAAAAATGTTCAGTAGAACTATTTACAAAGGAAGTGCAAACAGAGAAAACAAAATCCTTCATCTGAGGGTTTCTTTTCAGTTCCAAATCTCAGTCTGTCTTTCACCCTCTCTCTAGCAAAAGCATTGCTGCTCTTTTTATGAGTCCTTGCCTGGGAACTCATTAAAAGACATCCTGTTTCTCATAAAATGTTCTTGCCAGTTTCTTGCAGAGCAGGCTTGCAAACAGAACAATGCCCCAAGCCGCCCCTTTGTTGACAGCTCTGCAAAACAGTTTACAAACAAGCCTGAGAGGAGCTCAAACTGCATCTTAGGTTAACCACCTAAATTCCAAATAGCTTTCTGCAATCATTTCAACAGTATAACTATATACATTTAAAACCAAGGGATCCTAGTTTCATATATGGTTTCACACAAAGATTCACATATATTTTATAACTGCAGATAAGCAAGGGGAAGAAAAGACAGAAACAGCTAGTGAAGGCAGAAGTAGTGAGAGGCGGAGAATAACGAGACCATCAGAGTGATCAGTTCCTAGGTCTCACGAGAACATTTGGTGCACAACCATACAGACAAGAGACAGAAAAGGAGAGGACAGAACAGACCCTTACATTTAACTCTTTCTGCATAACAAATGGAACAGGGCCTTATTCAACCCTGTCACATACACCACAGTTATTGTGAGTACAACACCTTTTGTGGTTTAGGTGAGGGTTTAGGAACCATTTAAGAGCTATGTAAAAATGCTGAAAATCACTTTTTTGCACTAACACACAGTTCAGAAGAGAGAACAAACATATACTGACTAAAACTTAAAACTCTATTAAACAACACTTCTTTAGGGCTTAGCCGTCAAATCAGCTAGGAGCATAGTCTTGGGAGACTGCTCTCTTCAGCAGAAACTAAAGATCTGCTGTTGGAATGCTGAGAGACTCGAGACCAGAACAGTGAGAGAATGCACTTATGAAAAAAGTTTCTAAGTTCCTTGGCACCAAGCATATCGCAGCTATGATGCACAAGTTTAACTTGGCTGTTTTAATTCATGTAGTTGGAATAAGCACTTTTATGTCTAAAACAAATGGCACAAAGTATTTGTTATATTTCCAGTGAAAGGGAACTGCAACATTTCTAATATATATTTACAGGTACTTGCAACTTGCTCAATTTCTGAACATGTCTCTGTTTTTTAGGTGCCAGAACAAACGTATCTTGTGATGCACCTCTCGTGGTCATGTGTGTTCTTTTCTGTATTTAGTCACATTTAAAGTTACAGTCACTCTGAGTGATTCAACTGTATGATGTCACTGATTATGTCAGTCATAAGGCTTTTAGGGCTTGGTATATCTTTTCAGACCTACACAGGCCTGGGGCTGAGCCCAGTATGGTCCATTTTTTTTTCTCACTACAATTTCTGTAATTGCTAGAGGTCATTGCTGATATCAGTTACAGAGTTTCAGCAAGGCTTGAAGCAGGCTTCCAGAACACTGAACTGTTACTTCTAAGATGTAGTCAGCTTATTTCTGGTTGGGATTTGGTGGCATGTCTGAGTGTCAATGCAACTTGTTGGGATACATTACTTCAAGTTGGTAGAGTTCATTACTAAACTCCACTGCAACTGTATAGGGGGATCTGCACCCTGTGCAATATGTGCTTGTCCACATTCTGCATGCCTTGTCTAGAAACCTTCTGTCCCACACCATATAGAACAGCAGCACATGTGGACAGCAGTTCGCAGGGGGCCTGGGTTCAATTCTTATAAGGGACATTTTTTTTCTTTTGAACTACAATTTTTGTTAACATGCAACTCTCTCTAGAAGCCTTATGTCTCACCATGTGCAATAGTAGCAAAGTGGGAGGGCACCAAGACAACTGCTGGGCGGGGACTGGGATTCAGTTCCCAGTGGAGAAAATGTTTTCCTCCTCCCTACAATTGGTGGTGCTCGCATGCATTCTCTCTAGAAACCTTCTGTCTCACCATGTGAAATGATAGCACAGTGGCACAGCACCAGAAAAATAACTGGGAGGGGGGGCTGGGTTTTGTTTCTGACTTTCAAAAAACTGAACAGTTAGTTCTATGCTGCAGTCAACTTAATTAGTTATTGCTGAAGCTTTGAGGCTTGTCTAGGTTTGAATGCAATTTTGTGGAAAGCATTACTTTCAGTTGACAGAGAGTTACATAGAAACATAGACTTTGACGGCAGATAGTCTGCCCATTTCCCTACCTAGAGGATAAGCTGCAGATTCTAGTTAACCAACAGCCTATTTCTTCTTACCCCCCCCAAAAGAATTGCCTTATGTCTGTCCCATGCATTCTTGAATTCTCCCACAGTTTTAGACCCCACAACCTCCTCAGGAAGGCTGTTCCATGCGTCCACCACCCTCTCTGTGAAAAAATACTTCCTCACATTGCCCCGAGCCATCCCCCCTCTATCTTCAAATTGTGTCCCCTTGTTCTTGCACATCTCTTTTTCTGAAAGATGCTACCCTCTTGGACTTTGTTGATTCCACTGAGGTACTTAAAACTGTCTATCATGTCCCCCCCCCTTTCCTCAAGGGTATACATATGAAGCTCCTTTAGTCTCTCCTCATACGGCTTCTCTTGCAGACCCTGCATCATTTTAGTTGCCCTCCTCTGGACTGCCTCCATCCTGTCTAAGTCCTTGCCAAGATGGGGTCTCCCAGAACTGGATGCAGTACTCCAGATGGGGTCTCACCAACTGTCTGTACAGAGGGATAACAACTTCCTGTTTTCTGCTGGTGATGCCTCTCCCTATACATCCCAGTATCCCTCCGGCCCTCCCTACTGCCTTCTCACATTGCTTGCTAACCTTAAGGTCATCTGCTATGATTATCCCCAGGTCCCTTTCCATTTTTGTTGTTACTACCTCCCCCCCCCATTGTGTAATCTTCCCCTGGGTTTTTGTTTCCCAGGTGCATTATTTTGCACTTCTTTGCATTAAACCCAATGTAATTAATTAGTTAATTACTAAATGCCACTGCAGCTATGTATGGGGGGAAGGATCTACACTCAATGCAGTATATGTTTTCCCACAGCATACATCTATGTTTAGAAAACTACTGTCTCACCATGTGGAAGAACAGCAAAGTGGCACAGCACTAGGATAGTAGCTGGGAGGGGGCCTTGGTTTGGTTTTTGACTTTCAGAACAGTGAACTGTTAGGTCTATGCTGTAGTCAAATTAATTAGTTCTAGCTTAGGCTTTGAAGCATGTCTAGTTTAAATGCAATTTTGTGGAAAGCATTACTTTCAGCTGACTGAGTTAATTACTAAACTCCACTGCAGCTATGTATGGGGGAAGGATCTGCACTCAGTGCAGTAAATGATTTCCCATAGCATGTGTCTTTGCCTAGAAACCTTCTGTCCCTCCATGTGAAAGGACAGCACAGTGGCAGAGCACCGGGGCAGTAGCTGGGCAGGGGCTTGAGCTCGATTCCCAGTGGTAAAAATGTGGTCTTTCTCACTACAATTTATGTTGTTAGTATGCATTAGTGTCTAGAAACCTTGGGCAGGATTTCGAAAAAGGTGAACACAGCTCTTGTGTCCATATTTCAGGTGCATGCTGCAGCCATGCAACGCAGATGTGCCCTGAGGTATGCATCCTATTCACATACACATGGATGCATCTGCAACATTTCCAGTAGTTTACTACAACTTCTGCCTCAACTGCAGGACTTGTGTCCTTTTTTAAAATGCAAATATGGAATTCTGTCCCAAAAGTTGGACTAAGTTTCTTGTGGTCAAACTTTTGTGCAGAATTCTGCAAAACTGGACACATTCCTATGAAAATCTTGCTGCTTATGTCTCACCGTGTGGAATGATAGCACATTGGCAGAGTATCAGAAAAGTAGTTGGGGGGGCTTGGGGTCAATTCTCAAGTCGGAAACACTTTTCTTTCTCACTACAGTTTATGTTGTTAGCATGCATCTCTGTCTAGAAATCTTTTGTCTCACCATGTGGAATGATTGTACAGTGGTAGACTGCCAGGACAGTAGTTGAGGGGGAGAGCATGGGTTGGACTCCTAATGGAGAACAGTTTTTCTTTCTCACTGCAATTTATGCTGTTAGCAGGCCTCTATTGTATGAGAGACATTGTTAGTTGTCATGTCTGATATTAGTGATGGGGCTTTGAGGGATTGGAGTAGGTTTTCAGACCATGGAACTGTTAGTGACCCAACAATGATGAACATGGAAAATGTACCTGTACCACTCTATTCGGATTAATCAACCACAATATGGAGTAATGGAGGCTCATCAATCACAACTCATGAAATTTTGTTTTTTGCAAAACATCAGGCAGACTCCAGAGGTCCTTGCAAAACATCATGCAGACTCCAGAGGTCCTTGCAAAACATCATGCAGACTCCAGAGGTCCTTGCAAAACATCATGCAGACTCCAGATGGCCTAGTGCAGGAACTCATCAGGTTTAAAATTCAACAACTGTATATTGTGTGGGGTATGCCTACTTATTCTGTGAGATGCATGTGTGTGACTGAGTTCATAATACGTGTCTGTATTGTGTAGCATCTACATGTACATTGTTTTGCACGTGTATGCAACTTTTACTGTACAGCATTACACAACCATACCCTGGCACTGTTCAGTTCAGTTTGTACTTTGATTGCTTTCTTCCCCTCTGGACTTTAAAACTAGCTCTGTATGTAGCCCCCATTATGCCATTATAAATGATTCAACCAGTGACATCATTAGTTAGGATCAATCACTGGCTTCTGACACTGGTAACACTACTGGTGTAGGCTGCTCCCTTAATGAAAATAGAACAGCTCCTTAATGTGATCACTTTGCAAAGTAGCAGCCCATGGAAGCAGAAGTTCAGTCATCACTCAGATATTCAACCCCATCCATTCCCATTCTCTTAGATATCTGGATAAGGACAGAAACCACAGACTGATGTAACCCCCCCTGCAAATGGGGGTTCCCAAAAGACTTCCAGGAGCTTGCTTGAATGCTCCAAGCCTGAATGGTGTTTGGCGTTTAAGCCATTTATCAGTGAGTGTTTTTAGAGTCTCTGGTACTGTCTCTTTAAGAGCTGTCTGCTTGCAGACATAATTAGTTTGTATGGGGGGACTGTGTGCTTCTCTGCTTGAGTACCACTCGAACTGCTGCCAATTCACTCCATTTTTGCAGTCACTAGGAGTGCAAAGGGAACCTATCTGAAAGGTGTAACTGTTTGCCAGAAATCATTTAGAGTAATAATGAAAATACATTTTGTCTAACCTGCTTTCTTTGCAGTCAGAACTGTGTCTGCCTAGTTCCCCATTCTGGTTTTGAACTGCTGAACTGGACCAATCAGTGTGGGGTAAGCTAGCTCTAAAATGGTGCCTTGGACGAATCAGAACTTGGACTCATAATCTGAGCCAGCCACAAGAGGATTGTATGGGCAGTGACTCTGGGAGATGTAGTTTGAACATCGGCGCTTTTTGGACCAACAAGAGCAGTCTATTGTGAGGACAGCCAATCCAGTCAAGAACTGGGAGGAACTCAAAGGAAGTGCCAGGTTTGTCTGTTGGAGTTTCAGTTGAGCTCTGGCAGTAGAAGAAGGAAGGAGCCTGTGCTTTCAGTGTGCAGTTTTAGTCGGAGAAAGCGTGTGTGAAGGCCCAGAGTTCGGTCTGCAGCTTGTGTAACTGCTTGTTAGGACTGAATCCGTCCTGTGAAGAGAATCAAAAGATATCTGAAGAGTAGAAACCAGGCTCACCCTGTAGAAGACTGGAGAAATTGCTGAATTGCACTCGGTCTGTCAGGAACTGAATCTGCTGTGTGTTCTCCCGGTATTGTGCAGTAATTGCGATCAGGATAGAGAAGCAGCCTGCCTGGTATAGTATTTCTGTTTTACCATATAAATGTGTGAGCAGGCTTGTGTACCTCAAGTGAATCCTGCTGCCATTAAAGGACTTTTGCCTGTTACTGTTCACCATATAAATGTGTGAGGAGGCTTGATTAGCTCAAGTGAATCCTGCTGCCATTAAAGGACTTTTGCCTGTTGCAGTTTGCCATATAAATGTGTGAGGAGTCTCGTGGAGCTCAAGAGTAGCCCTGCTGACATTGAAGGACCCTATCTTGTTTGGAGGTCGTGAGTACTAATTCAGGGTCGCTCCCTGTTGAATTGCCACATTGAATCCAAATGGAATCACTGTACTGCTGACTGTTTAAACTAATTTTTCTTTTCTCTGTGGGAAAGGGCCCCTACCAGCTGCCACGGTTTGGACTAGCCACTAGGACTTGGGTACCCAGGGACAGTAACTGGTAGGGATAGGCCTGTGCACAGAGCCATAGGTAGATGAGTAAAGTGATAAGCTAATTAACCTGATTTCCCCCTGTCCTTGTTATATTCCCCTAAATAACCGAACTCGCTTGTTTCAGCAAAGTTATACTGCCTGAGGTATTTGTCTATATTAAAGTATTGTACTGTGATTGTTGCACTGTATCTTATTTTACAGGAGGTCCCAGTGCCTGAACCAGCCCTGGGGGTAAGTGTATAATGTGAAGGTAATTCTGATATATTGTGTGGGCCACTAGTGCGAAGACAGGGGGATTGCAGTGTCCCAGAGGGCTGTGACCAAGTAAGTTTAACTATTGCAAACCCTGACCGCTGGGTGGAGGCACCCGCCATTGGATCCAGGTCCCTCAACCTGTTAGTGGCAAATCAGGCAGGGGTAGTAGCCCCTGGGATAGCGCCATCTAGGGGTTACATCTTGGAGGCTCACCGCTGGGATTGTGTGTCCTCTAGTGGCCATATTTATGAACCACTGTTAAGGAAAAATGGGTACCCCGACAGAAGTGGCTGTGCACCGGCTGGTGGAGTGGTGTACTGGGGAGAGATCGACCCCAAAATGCTATGCTTATACTGGACATCCCTTGGGTATCAATACGGACATTGTACAGGAGTACTTTCCAAGGTGGAAGGTTTACAAAACCCTGTGGTGGTGGGTCGGCATGCTAATCTGCTCACCCACTTTTCTGGCCTAGTAGAGTTCAAGGATCCCATAGATAGCTCCAAAGTGCGACAGACCATTACCCCAGAGGGAGCCCTCACTGCTTGGAGAGTGATAACTAAGGACAGTAAAGACCCGGGGGGGAATGAGCCCCCACCACTATCTGAAACTTTTGAGGAGAAATTTGCTAAATGGTTGCTGGGAGAAGGGAAAACTGTGGAGGACTTGAAGAAACTATTCTTGCCACCTGGGGGTGTTCCTCCCCCAACACCCTCTCCCGCTCCAGTGCCCGTAATGGTGGCTGAACCAATGCAGACTCCAATTTCTGCACCTGCCATTAGTCACGACTCTTACCGAAGGTTGAGGATCTTCTCTGGCACCCTCCCACCCCCAAAGGGAGGATGACTGGGAGACCTGGATAGACTATGTTGCCCCCCAAGTGCTAGAATGGCAGTACTCGGGAAGCAGCGAGAGGGGTTGGTGAGCCTCCGAGGTCCTGCCCTGGCTACCATCCGTGCTAAGCAGACCAGTAACCCTGAAGCGACTACACAGGCCTATCTTGAGGCCTTGGAGAATGTGTATGGAGCCCAGATTCTGATGAGGACCTATGGTGGAGAGTAAGAAATGCACAACAGTACCAAGGGGAGTTGTTGTCTGTGTATGTATCTCGGCTGGAAAAATTGTTGCAAGAATGCCTCAGAAAGGGTAGTTTGCCAGCGATTGAACTGGACCGAACCAGACTGGACAGAATCCTTAAGTCTGCCCCCTTCTCAGAACTGCTGTTGCTTCAGTTACGCCTGGCAAATCAACTGGAATCCCCACCCTCCTATGATGAGTTAATGAGAAAATCGAGGAGTTGAGAAAAGGCGACCTCGGGAGGGACCTGCACCAACAGCTGTGGCTCGACCGAGTGACTGAGGGTGACCCATCAAGTGAAGTTCAGGGCAGAGGTTGACAGTCAATGAGTGCTCTGACAAGGAAAAGATATGTCACAATGGGGAACTGTTGAGAGAGATCCAGAATTCAAAACAGTCCTTTATGAAGGCCACGCCTGCAAGTACAGGCCCTGACCTATATCCGACTGCATCTGCTATGGGGTGGGGTACCCATCCATGTATCTCCTGCTGATAACAGCTCCAAACTCAATTCCTTGACCATGGAAGTGGAGAAACTGAGATGTCTCCAAATGCTTATCACGCCGCCAGACAGAGATGGCACCAAGGTTTCCAGTTAGTAGTACCCCACCAGGCTCCCAGTGTGTGCGCCTCAGCCAGCTCAAACTCCAGAAAGTATGTTTTGCTATAATTATGGAAGGATGGGCACATGAAGAGGGAATGCCGGTCCCCAAAAGACACTGACAAAGTTGCATATAGGCTACAAGGAGAGCTTGGAGAACAAATCAGTGGTTAAGAGGTGCAAAATGATCCCAGTGAGGGCACCAAAAATGCTAACACGTCTTTTTGTGGCAAGGTCAGTTGCCCAGGCCCCTCACCACCGCCTCTCAGACTGGTCCAGAATAGTGGGTCCCTCCATGGAGACCACTGTAAAGGTGAATGGAGTGTCTACAAGAGCTGTATTAGACAGTGGCTCCCAAGTGACAATTATGTTCCAAGATTGGTATCAGAAGCATTTGTCAGACGACTTACACAACCATTAGAAGGACTGCATGTATGGGGGTTAAGGGAAGGCCTACCCTATTCCGGGTACATCCGAATATGGCTGTCTTTCCCCACCTCCGTGGCTGGAGTGGCCGAACAAGTAGAGACCCTAGCCTTAGTGTGTCCCCCCACTGGACTGTATGATGGTGTCCCTTTGCTGATTGGAACAAATGCTCATATGTTCGGAAGGCTGGCACAGTTATGTTATGAAAAACAGGGGTCAAAGACTAGAAGAGCTTTAAGAGTCCGGCTTTAATTAAGAAGGCCTATGAGGCACAGAGAGATGCTGAAAAAACAGAACCAGAGGAACCGGTCGGAATTGTATGAAAGAAGGATCCTGAGTCTCTGATCCTGGTGCCAAATGCCCAGTGTACCTTACAGGGAGAGGTCCGTATCAGAGAGGATGTTAAGAATAAAATATTAATGTTGGATGCACCAGGCGATGGAAAATTGCCAGAGGACTGCTGGTCAAGCCTAGTATTTTGCCCGCTAGAGCCCATGCTTATGCCAGAAGGGTAATGGTCCAAGTTCATAATGTGTCTGAAAGAGACATTCGAGTAAATAGAGGTTGCATCCTGGCTAATGTGCATTGTGCAGACACTGCAGTGCTACCCAGCAGCAAGAGTTCAAGGAAGAATGACAGGTAACTACAACTTGTTTGATTTGGCGACTCCCCATTGCCAGCTGAATGGAAAGTGAGGATCAGTGAGAAGCTTGCCCAGAGACCAGGTGTTTTCTTTAAAGGAATGGGACATAGGATGCGTGCAAGGAGCTGAGCACAATATCCGCTGCATGGCAAAGACCATTTCGTGAGAGGTCTGACGCCTGGCACCTGCTGACATAGATGATGTGAGGCGGCATCTGCAAGAGATGTTAGCTGCTGGTGTAATACAAGAATCCAGAAGCCTATGCTTTCCCCATTGTGGTAGTGAGGAAAAAGAATGGGACAGTAAGGATGTGTGTGGATTATCGCACCTAAACCGGGACTATCCCTGATCAGTACACAATGCCCTGATTCAGGATGCTTTGGACTGCCTAAACAGGAGCAAGTGGTTCTCTGTGTTGGATCTCCACAGTGGGTACTACCAGATCCGATGGCCCCAGAGGACCGTGAGAAGACAGCCTTTATCTGTCCGCTTGGCTTCTATGAATTCATGAGGATGCCTCAAAGGATTCAGGTGCCCAGCCACTTTTCACGATTGATGGAGCGTGCAGTGGGGACATGAACTTACTAGAGTGCCTGGTATACCTAGATGATGTTATTGTGTTTGGCAGCTCACTGGAGGAACATGAGAGCAGATTATTTAAGGTATTGGACCGACTGGAGGACTTTGGCCTTAAACTGTCCATTGATAAGTGTCAATTCTTTCAAACATCAATAGTATGTGGACACATAGTATCCACCGAGGAATAGAGACCAACCCAAGTAAAGTTGAGGCCTTGACCACCTGGCCACAGCCCAAAAATCTAAAAAGAACTGCAAAGATTCCGGGATTCTGTGGTTATTATGGTTTCATCAAGGACTATTCAAGAGTGATCCGCCCTTTACTTAACCTTACTCAAGGTATCCCCAACCCACAAAAAATACCAAAAGTCAGCGTCCCTCAAGACTGAAAGAGTGTATTTTCATCCGAGTGAAGTATTTGGGGCCGCTGGACTCCTGATTGTGAGACTGCTTTCATGAGATCATATATCAACTTACCCATGCTCCAGTGCTGGCCTATGCCGATCCAAGAAAACCTACGTCCTGCACACTGATGCTAGCTTGCAAGGGTTGGGGCTGTGTTGTACCAAGAACACGAGATGGCCTGAGACCAGTGGCCTTTGCCAGTAGAAGCCTGACCCCATCCGAAAAGAACTATCCTGTACATAAGTTAGAGTTCCTAGCTTTGAAGTGGGCTATTGTTGACCAATTCCAGAGTACTTGTATGGGGCTAAAATACTAGTAAAACTGACAATAATCCTTTGACCTATGTGCAGACCTCAGCTAAGTTGGATGCCACTGGCACAGGTGGCTTTCTGCATTATCTACATATGACTATGCTCTCGAATACCGAGCAGGTCTGAACCACATAGATGCTGATGCTCTCTCCCGGAGGCCTGTTCCCCAGAATGATTGGGTCCGATTGGCAGAACCTGACATTCGGGCACTCTGCCGAAGTTTGACAGGAGGAACAAATGTCCACAGACGCAGTGGACTGCATGGTGGATTGCTTGGGACCCTCTGAGAATTGCATACCTGCTGCTTATTGCCACTTTTCTGCAATAGACATTGGTGCACTGCCTCAGCTGGACAATGACAGTATTCGGCGGCTCAATCCCACGATCCTATGATCAAATCAGCTTTAGAAGCCCTCTATGCAGGAAAAGATGTGTCCAAATTACGCCCACTGATTTGAGAACTGCACTGTTATACAAAGAGGGTCCTAAGTTGAAACTGATCAATAAACTGTTATACAGAGAAACAGTAGACAGAGGGGACAAGTAGACAAACAACAACTGGTGCTGCCCACTGCCTTCGAGACTCAGTATTGAGGTCCTTGCACAACCACATGGGCACCTTGGTATAGACAGAACACTTGACTTGGTGAGATCCAGATTCTATTGGCCTAAGATGGGGGCTGATGTGGGGCAACACATTCGAACTTGTAGTCGCAGCTTACAGAGAGAAAGCTTTGCCCCAGAGGGCTGCCCCTTGTTAACATAACCACCAGTGCACCCATGGAGCTGGTCTGTATTGATTTTCTGAGTTTGGAGTCAGATCAAAGAAATATCAGTAATGCTGGTGGTCACTGACCATTTCACGAGATATGCAAGCTTTCCACCAAAGACCAGAAAGCATCCACTGTAGCCAAAGTACTTGTAGAAAACTTTTTGTTCACTATGGGGCTCCACAAAGAATCCATTCTGATCAAGGGAGAGACTTTGAGAGTCGTCTGATCAAAGAGATGCTTTCTCTGTGGGAGTGAAGAGTCCAGAACCACTCCTTACCACCCCCAGGGGACCCACAGCCTGAGACGTTTCAACTGCACTTTGCTAGATATGCTAGGCACCCTGCACCCAAAGGACAAGACTAGATGGAGCCAACAAATTAGCACCCTGGTACATGCTTATAACTGCACCAAAGTGATGCCACTGGGTTCTCCCCTACCGTCTGATGTTTGGAAGAAAGCTCGACTACCGGTAGATGTGTGTTTTGGGGTCTCTCTGATGGGGTTCAAGCTGACAACTATTTACAGTATGTGCAAAGTTAAAGGCCCAGCTAACTCATGCGTACCAACTGGCTCAAACCATGGCTGCCAAAAGAAATCTGGCCAACAAAGAAAGGTATGATAAAAGGAGTGAAAGCACAGGAACTCCAGGAGGAGATGGGTATTGCTAAGAAATCTGGGACTGCATGGCAAGCACAAGATTGCTGACAGATGGCACCATCTCCTCACATTGTAGTGGGCAAACTAGATGATCTGCCAGTGTACAAAGTAAGGCCTGAGAATAATTCAAAGATGTAAAACAATGCATAGAAATCATTTACTGCCCATTGGACAAATCTTAATTGAGTCTGAGCCCTAGAAGATGCCCCTCTGGACCAGTGACTAGGCTGCTGCTAAGAAAAGATCAAGAAAGTCTGCACCTACAGAAGCAAAGTTAAAGTGTTCCCCTCCACAAGTCCCAGTTGAGCATGACTGTCAGTCCATATCGGAAGAAAGTGAGAGTGACTTTGAATACTATCCTTCTTACGAACTGAGTCAATTGTTTCGGGGCAATCCCCTAGTCAATACTGGAGATGAAGCTGGGCCTTCTGGACTGTCCAAGCCCCCAGCTTCGTCCCTGGAGCCAATGCTCCCAGAAAGTGAAGTGCAAAGCATCAGATCAGATGAAATGGAATCATTGTGCATGGTTGAACTGTTTGAGCTTTCAGGGAGAAAATGATGGATTGGGTCAGACTGGTGATACACCAGAACAAGAAGAGTATTTGAGTGCCCTGACAGTCCACTGCCAGTGTCAAAGCTCTCCATGCGAGCCAAATGTTGTGGACTCAGAAACTGTAACTCCTGGAGCTGAAAGTGCCCCAAGTTCTAGCCTCTCTACCCCATGGAGACTCCCCTGACAAGTGAGGACAATGCTGAAAATGAGGCTCAGAGTGCAGAGACTGTAACAGTTCCCCTAGAAAGACTGGTCGAGCTGTAAAGCCTGTGGTGCCGCGTCAGTTATGATTCCCTGGGCAGGCCAGTGGATCTGCCTCTCAATGTTGTCCATAAAAGGAGTGTATGTGTCCCAGGCTCATTGCCCAAACTGGCGTCAGTGCTAACTCAAGTTACTTGTGTTGCCCTCTAAGTATGGTGCCCTTGCCCCATCCAGCCCCAAGGTAACTGATAGGGAAGGGCCCCTCTCTTCAGGTTTCATGTACAAGAGGTAATAACTTGAGTTATGGTACAATGTGTATGTAATACTGTGTAAAGAGTGACGTACTGCAATGTTTCAGAAATGTGTTCTTGGTAAAATGATATATTGACTGATGATTACATGTGTGAGCCTAATGCAAATGTATATAGTTGCAGTTGAAACTTATGGGGAGTACTTGCTTGGCTGGACATCAAGCTTTCCCAGGCCAGGAAGGTGTAACCCCCTGCAAATGGGGGTTCCCAAAAGACTTCCAGGAGCTTGCTTGAATGCTCCAAGCCTGAATGGTGTTTGGCGTTTAAGCCATTTATCAGTGAGTGTTTTAGAGTCTCTGGTACTGTCTCTTTAGAGCTGTCTGCTTGCAGACATAATTAGTTGTATGGGGGACTGTGTGCTTCTCTGCTTGAGTACCACCTCGAACTGCTGCCAATTCACTCCATTTTTGCAGTCACTAGGAGTGCAAAGGGAACCTATCTGAAAGGTGTAACTGTTTGCCAGAAATCATTTAGAGTAATAATGAAAATACATTTTGTCTAACCTGCTTTCTTTGCAGTCAGAACTGTGTTTGCCTAGTTCCCCATTCTGGTTTTGAACTGCTGAACTGGACCAATCAGTGTGGGGTAAGCTAGCTCTAAAATGGTGCCTTGGACGAATCAGAACTTGGACTCATAATCTGAGCCAGCCACAAGAGGATTGTATGGGCAGTGACTCTGGGAGATGTAGTTTAGACTTCGAGCATTTTGGACCAACAGGAGCAGTCTATTGTGAGTGACAGCCAATCCAGTCAAGAACTGGGAGGAACTCAAAGGAAGTGCCGGTTTTGTCTGTTGGAGTTTCAGTTGAGCTCTGGCAGTGAAGAAGGAAGGAGCCTGTGCTTTTTCAGTGTGCAGTTTTAGTCGGGAAGCGTGTGTAAGGCCCAGAGTTCGGTCTGCAGCTTGTGTAACTGCTTGTTAGGACTGAATCCGTCCTGTGAAGAGAATCAAAGGATATCTGAAGAGCGAAACCAGGCTCACCCTGTAGAAGACTGGAGAAATTGCTGAATTGCACTCGGTCTGTCAGGAACTGAATCTGCTGTGTGTTCTCCGGGTATTGTGCAGTAATTGCGATCGGGATAGAAGCAGCCTGCCTGGTATAGTACTTTCTGTTTTACCATATAAATGTGCGAAGAGGCTTGTGTACCTCAAGTGAATCCTGCTGCCATTAAAGGACTTTTGCCTGTTACTGTTCACCATCTAAATGTGTGAGGAGGCTTGGTTAGCTCAAGTGAATCCTGCTGCCATTAAAGGACTTTTGCCTGTTGCAGTTTGCCATATAAATGTGTGAGGAGTCTCGTGGAGCTCAAGAGTAGCCCTGCTGACGTTGAAGGACCCTATCTTGTTTGGAGGTCGTGAGTACTAATTCAGGGTCGCTCCCTGTTGAATTGCCACATTGAATCCAAATGGAATCACTGTACTGCTGACTGTTTAAACTAATTTTTCTTTTCTCTGTGGGAAAGGACCCCTACCAGAAGCCACGGTTTGGACTAGCCACTAGGGCTTGGGTACCCAGGGACAGTAACTGGTAGGGATAAGCCTGTGCACAGAGCCATAGGTAGATGAGTAAAGTGATAAGCTAATTAACCTGATTTCCCCCTGTCCTTGTTATATTCCCCCTAAATAAATCCGAGCTGCTTGTTTCAGCAAAGTTATACTGCCTGAGGTATTTGTCTATGTTAAAGTATTGTACTGTGATTGTTGCACTGTATCTTATTTTACAGGAGGTCCCAGTGCCTGAACCAGCCCTGGGGGTAAGTGTATACTGTGAAGGTAATTCTGATATATTGTGTGGGCCACTAGTGGGAAGAAAGGGGGGCTGCAGTGTCCCAGAGGGCTGTGACCAAGTAAGTTTAACTATTGCAAACCCTGACCTCTGGGTGGAGGCACCCGCCATTGGATCCAGGCCCCTCAACCTGTTAGTGGCAAATCAGGCAGGGGTAGTAGCCCCTGGGATAGCGCCATCTAGGGGTTACACTGAGTTTTACCAATGATGTCACTAGTTAGAAAATGGGTAGGGAGGATTCTGCTTTCTGATTGGCTAATGCCAGCGACTACTCTGTCCAGTCTCAGGCATAAGAGACCAGGAAAAAATACGTCTCTGTCTGCCTGATTACCTTTTTAAATCCCTGTGGCCTTAGAATGTTCAATTATTTGGAGCCACCATTTTTTTCTGTCGCTAAGCGAGAGATACTGCTACCCTGCAACATTCCATTGTTCAGTGGCAGCTGCCAGAAACAGGACATAAGCCTCCCCGGGCACATTTAAAGTAACCTTTTTTGTTGTTTCTTTTGTTTTATTTTTTACTGTAGGTTCATACTCTCTAAGAGCCAGCCAACTGCACTATTGTGCCCATTCCTCCAACTGGCTACCCGCTCTCTGTCTGCTGGCTCTACAAGTGAGAGAGACATCGGAGACAGACCGCGGTCGCACTCGGAAAACAAACAAACAATAAATCAATTATAAATAAATGAGATGTCCCCCACCACAATCAATCTAACTCCTGATTCCCTGATTCGTTTACAGTTTTAAATTGTAGCCCTCAATACAACAATTCAAAACACAACACAGACTCAATGGTAAAGCACTTCCTTGCCAGTTATGTTTCTATTCCTCCCAGCTTGCCCAACTGCCACCACCACTCCTCAGCCAGATTTCCCGGTGAATAAATGGCAACCATCAACCTTTTCCACTTTTTTCCACTTCAGCGGCTGCTGACAGTAAGGACTCCACAGACATTGCATCCCGCCCGATCCCCGATTACAATGCAGGCTTCTACAGCTGAACTGTTGCTTGTTCAAAAAAATTAAAAAAAAAATAAGAACCTCCAGGTTTAACTCTGTGGTCGGGTACAGAAACAACAATAGACTGTTTCTTCCACTTGATCGATCTTGCTCCTACAAAATATATAGACATTTAATCCGTACTTGGCTGCTCCACAGTGTGGCCGCCCACCCGCCAGTACAGCTCCTCAGCTGATTCTCTGACACATAAAGGTTTTTCAGATTTAGCTCCATTACTTTAGGAATGCCCCTCACAAAAGCCACAGACTCCACTATGACCATTCTGCAATCTGCAGCATTTTTCTATTTTTAAGTAACAGCCCTCTCTAAGGCAGCACTACCACAATAACCTTTTCCAGCTTGCCCAGGCTCTGCTCTCCCCCCCCCCCACCTGTCATTGATGCCCGCTGCCACAAAATAATTATTGTATTTAAACAGTTGTTTATAAAAAAAAAAAGAATACAGGGATACCGGTAAAGACGGCACCTCCCCTGCTCCATTCCTCCTGCAGCAGCAGCTGGTGACATTGCAAGTGTGCTGCATTCTTCTGGTAAAACTTTTCAAAATAAAACAAATTCTCCTCCTGACATCTTGCAGATGATCACAATCCTCTCCTGATCGACCGCAAACAAGGCAAGAATAAAAAATTCTGCTAGTCCACGGTGGCAGGGGGCAGAGAGTAAGAAAAATAGACTGCGTGCCTGCAAACAGATAATACTGCTGGTAGGCATTACATGCAACTCAATAGCTAAACAGTAAGGGTCCCAACTGAAAGAAAAAAACAGTCTGTTGTGGGGCAGTGATTACATACAGCCAGCTTTCAAACTATGGGGTATGCAGTAGTACAAAAAGCCATAATTCTAATAAACGCGGAGGAGCTATTTGATTACAAAACTTATTGAAATTTTTTTACTAACAATTTTCATATCAATTTTTTTTTATAGTGCCCATTTTCTAAGCACAATAATACCCTCTAGGGTGGGTGGTACTGGGAAATATCGAACCTTGCAGGGGCTACCCCTGGGCAGTCCGGTATTTCCCAATACTGCCCGCCCAGTCAGGTATTATTGCTTAGTTGAAGCATTTATAATACACAATAAGGCTATATACAGAGATGATTCTAAAAATAAGGCAGACAGAAAAAAAATGGGAGATGTACAGAAAGAGAACAGGGAGTTAAGTAAATATGAATTGAGAATGTTGCAGGTTTTTCATTCTCCTTTGCAATACAAAGCTACATCACTGCATAAACCTGATTACAGTGTAGTGACTGAACTGTATCCGTATTTCACAAGTGAATCATTATACTGCCAGTCAACAATGGAGAATTCACCCTTGTAATTACAGAAAGCAAGATGCAGGGTTCTGATGAGATACATACCTGGTATGCTCTAATCAATGACTGCACAGCCAGGTGATCTTCCACTAATTTTTCAGCTTTTGCTGGTGTCTCTGCCAGTCCTCGACTCTGGATCAGTGTTGCTATGTTTTTACTGAGTACAGGGCTGTGATATGCCTCGCCAGGAGGGGCGCCACCATTGGCATTGCGGAAAAATACATCCCAAGACTGCAGAAAAAAAAAACAGAATATTGTTAACTTTCTCTCTCTCTGGCATTGTCCTACTGTGACTCTTGTGTGTTTTGCAAGCACCTTCAGGCTGGACTTTCTCACTTGCTGCTTTTTGTGTTGTCTTGCGTATGTGCAAGCAACATCTTCTGGTAGTAACAGCACAGTGAGATGTGTATTAGCATTGCTGAGTGCAAGGCACACTTTAGTAGGTGCGTCCCTCATTCCCCAATTAGCCAGCATGCTAACACTGATGCAAGAATTATGTAAAGTGCCACCAACTTGAAAGAGGTGTGCCACTGTAATCTGACACAAGCTTGTCTGGCAACGGCAGTGATGACACACCTCCCATATGTGCCTTTTCTAGTGAAACATTTCAATAAACATAGTGGCGACACAATCCGCAAACAAAGCCAACATCGGGGTTGCAATCCCCATGTCGGCACGTCCCCCACATTATGTGGCACACTGGGAGCACACCCCAGTGTGCCACCACTCACACAAAGCTGACTGTGTCGACATGTTCCCCCACCCCCATTGTCGACATGTCCCCCACCCCACCCCACATTGTGTGGCACACTGGGGGCCTGTCCCAGTGTGCCCAAGAAAATCCGATGTGCCTTTTTTACCTGAAAAAGAAAGCGGTCCCTCACTATGCATGGCGCCCTCCCCAACACCCACCCTCTAGGCCCTCCACCTCCCCCACTCCTTACCTTTGGAGGTCCAGTGCTGCGGTCTTCGATGGAGCAGGAACACGTCTGGACTCTTCAAAGCCGATCTGCAAAATGAAGAAATGCAGGTAAGCTGTATAACGGCATTAATCCGGGGGGAAGGGTTCAACTTATGTGGATATCGCAGCCATTCTTTTTTAATTTTGGCTCTAAATTTTCAACGTGGGGTTCTTGGGACCCCATCTCATGAACACATGCACTGTCATCTTGTTATTCGGTCCCGAAAGGTGATTTTGTGGTCACTGCGTGGAATCACCTTTTGGGAACAATTAATGAAATAACAGTGCCACTGTTCATGAAGTGGGGTCCCAAAAAGCCTATGTTGCAAATTTGGTGAAACAATTCCAAAAAATGACTGTGTTACGAGCGTGCATTGCACAGTTTCAATGCACGCTCGTAACTTCGACAATTTTTAATATTTTCACTCCAGATTTTCAACACTGCCATTTTTTCACACCTCCTATGAACAGTACAGCTGTCATTTTTTACTTCCTGCCCGAAATGTGTTTTCGCACTTCTAATGCACAATGGCACAGTCGCTGTGGGAAATCAACTTTCGGGATACATTAACAAAATCACAATTGCCACTGTTCATGAGTGAAGTTCCCAAAATGCTTATGTTGAAAATTTGGTTAAAAAATTCCCCAAAATAATTGCGTTACGGGCATGCATTGCGCAGTTTCTACGCACGCTCGAGACTTCACCAATTTTTCATATTTTCACTCCAGGTTTTCAACTTTGCCATTTTCTTTATACCTCCTCATGAACAGAACAGCTGTCATTTTTCACATCCTGCCCAAAATGTGTTTTTGAACATGTGGCGCCAAATGGCGCAGTCGCTGTGCAAAATCATCTTTCGGCTAACAAACTGACAGTGCCACTATTCATGAGGTGGGGTCACAAAAAACCCATGTTGAGAATTTGGAGTGAAAATATCAACAAATGCCCAGGGTTTTAGGGTTTCCAACCACAACGCCCCACCCTGTAGAGACTGACAGGCATCAGGGGTGTGACTTGGGACTGTCAGCTGTAATGCTCACGCCATTCCACCCCAACCCCCATCCTGCAACCAGTGACAGGCACCGAGGTGTGCCTTGGACTCTTCAGCCCCAAAGTTAACCCCATTCTCCTATACTACACCCATCTCAGTGTATTTCCTTATGGAATGGGGTGAGCGTAAGACCCAAAGACCCCAAGGCACACCGTGACACTTGTCGGCATCTGCAGGGTAGGGTGAGGTGAAATGGCGTGAGCATTATGGCTGAAGACCCAAAGGCACACCCCAATGCCTACCAGTCTCTGCACTGTGGGGGTCGGGTTGGCATCAGTTCAATATTTCACTGCCATTCCTATTATGCATCTCTCTAACTCCTGCACTACCAATGCCAGTGCCAGCAAGACAACATTCAGCATTGACAAATGCTTGTTTCTTCCTGCTATGCTAGAACAATCTTATCAAAGTGGCTACTGTCCAAGAAAAAAAAAAAGAAGCATAAGATGTTACCAGCAGAGGGTTTGCTAATCTCATGATACAGTTGGAAACATAGAAAGTGACGGTAGATGGGGACCAAAGATCCATCTAGTCTGCCCTGAGTGCTACCCCCTCCTTTAGAATTTCTTAGTGACAATCACCTTATGCCTATTCCAAGCAGGGGCTCTGTTTATGCCCTTCATGAACTTGAATTCCTCTATCATGTCACCCCTATCTCTGTGCTGCTCCAGTGAGTACAAGCTGAATTGCCGTAATCTGCTTTCGTTTGGCAATTCATAGAGCCCTTGTACCATTTTTGTTGCCCTCTTCTGTATCATCTCTAGTCTATCCATGTCCTTCCTGACATAAGACCTCCAGAACTGTACACAGTACTCAAGGTAGGGCCTTACCAGGGACTTGAATAGTGGCAGGTTCTAGGAGTTCAACTATTTATTTTTTTATTTCACCTGCTTTTTCCTTACCGGGTTCGGCTGCCCCTTTCGGCCACCAACATGAAGGTCAACCTCCCAGCTCCAGTATGTGCCTAACCCAAGGGTTGCCAGATTTTACAATTATGCCCCCCCCCCCAAATGGCGAAGCCATCAGACAAGCCCAGCAGAAGTCACGTTCCTTGAAACTGGATGAAATCAGAATAGTCAGATAAAGCACCCATTTTACTTCAACCTTCTAAATGCCATGCCTGTTCATTTCATGTAAATGTGATACCCTGCTAGTATGAGATTCAAATGTTTTTGTAAGGGAAAAAAAAAAACAAATCTGTGAGGTACAGTGTTGTGTGTGGGGGGGCGGTAAGTGTACTTAGCTATGAACGATTTGTGAAATTAGCTATTTTCAGCATTATCACAGAAAAAATAATACACCGTTAGTATTAGAACTGTGCATTGTCAGATGCATTGGAGAATATAACTCTAACAATAACAGCAAAAACTGGCTGATGCCACCAGCAGCTGGCCCTGCTGTGATTACACAAGCTAAAAAAAATGAAGCTAATACTAGCTAACTATGACACTGCCAAAAGTATACCTGTCATTGTGTCAATCTACTTTTTTGTGGGGGGGGCGGGGTAGGTTCGGATCTAGCAAGCATTCCTGCCATGTGGTTGAAGACACATAAAAGTCTCTCAATACTTAGTGTGCAAACTATGCTTATCTCGTCATACCTCTGGTTTTATGCTTTGTTCCCACCCCTACCCATCCACGTCCCACTGTACAGCTTAAATTTGCTTTTGAGGATCATTCAAAAAGGTAATAAAGGGAACCAAATTTGATAACATTCAATTCCATTTTTCAATAAGTAATAACGTTTCTCTGCTCTTGAAGATCTTTGAACAGATTTAACCATTTGGAATATGTGGGAGTCTTCTAGTGTTATAAAAGTATTCTTTTCACTGCAATAATCACCACATCAATAAACCTCTACTATATAAATCATAGTGTGATGGTGACAGAAAACTAGAGCATAGTAGCATAATTCCAGGATCATACAGAATAACCACCCCAGTACACTGCCAATAAAAGAAGTAATTGTACTTTAACAAACATTCAGAGCCAGACATTCTGCCAACACGTGTGATGACGTCCCCTTACCATTCTGGCATATTTGACTGCTATCTGAAATTAAAGGAAAAAACTCATGCAATTTCACCAGAGCATGATAAACCCTATGAATTATGTTAAACTGGATTTGCCAACATTTATTACATTTACCGACCTCCCTTGCCAATACCTGCAATGTTTCCTAGTCATCTGACTAGTCAGTTCTTTTCCCCAGCCACCCTTCATGTCAGGCAAATAATCTAACTCTGAAAAGGCTAATATTACATATAACTGACCTATCATTTTATTAGAAGATAGGTTAGACATAAGAAGCTGTTCTACAGGAGAGGGGCTCATCAACTTTAAATGACCTACTAATTTCTGTATAATTTTCTTAATCTGTAAATAAGACAAATGAGGCAAAAAAAACAACTGTCTGGTAAAGCGTAAATTAGTTTAAGTTGTTCAAAACTACTAACATTTCCATCAACATAAAGATGTCTTTTTTATAAACTTTTCAATTTTTATTGAATATATGCAGGTTAAACACAGGGTAGCATTGTGAGACCATGCATATTAACAAGTTTCATATATCAGAGCACATAGCATGTTGAATGTTACTCAAAGGAATAAATCTATAAAAACCTGATAGAGTCCACTGTTAACCAGAGTTTTAATTTGTGTTTCTTTAGGTAATATAATGTTGTTCCAGTGCCTTCCGAAATCCAGAATACCCTTCAGATCTGTGTAAAATTTACGTAATGCAATACATTAACCAGGAAACCATTCTAAAATATAGTATTAATAAACAAACAAATCATTTGAGTGTACCAGTTTCTATTTTGAGTCTTGTCTATGAACTGGATAAAAAGTCTTTGGAGTTAATTTATGCTCTTGCAACTGCTGAAGTCTATTTTAACCTAATAATTGTTTGAGAACTAAAAAGTCTTCATTATCCTCTCTATAATAAAAAAAGGAGAACCACTGGTCATTAAACTTATCCTGCTGTAGTCGTAAAAGAGCTGTTAACAGCCTCCATGCTTTTGATTTTAAGAACATTATGCAGCCACTGCTCTAGCTGCAAGCGAGTTACTGTGAGCCAGCATAGTGTAATGGCTTTACCTGTGGCTGCTATTAGAATGAAAAAGAGATACCTCTTGTGAGAAGTTCTCACTCGCCTAGGCGAGAGCCCCAGCACAACGTGTTCAAACACTGGGAGCATGACCAAGTTAGCATTTCCTTAATCTCCTCTGCCACTTCTGCTCAGAACAGTTTTATCTCCGGACAGTCCCAAAACACATGATACTGAAAGCCCCATTCCCCACATCTCCAGCACTGATCTGTAGCACTGGTGCCATAATGTTTGGTACTACTGGGGTAATGAAGAATATGGCACAGATCTTCTAGCAGAACTCTTTCCAAGACAAGGAGGCTGTTGTCTTGTGTATCCCAGGCCAGATTTTGGTCCATCCTTCTGGAGTACTATTAACATTTACCCCTTTTTACCCACTTAGGTTAATTTGGGCTGTGGCATGTTGGCCCTGTGTCCCTTTCAAGAGCTCATACGCCTGCCATGTGAAGCCCCTCCGTTCTACAGATAAGGCTCAATTACATATGAAGCCTATACACTGTGGAGACATTTTACGTAACCCTTCCATCCCTGGACATTTAAAGACATAATCTCTACACTGTAGGTGCCTGTGCAAATCTTGATGTGACAATCCATATTCCCTCTGTAGCTGTCGAAAACTCCTAAATGATGGCTCTGTACTCATAAAGTGCATTACACTAAGCCCTTTTTTGGCCAAGATAGAAAGATTTCTGTCCCATCTAGCAGGGCGTAACAGTGGTAACCATTGAATGCACATTTTTTCCCAAACCGGGTCTTGACCTGCCCAGCTGGATTTAACTTCAAGTCATACTTGCAGTGTATGCCTAGCCAAGGGATTAGTAATGTCTTTTAGGTCCCACTGCGTTATTACCCAGGGCAATACATTTGTATTGATAAACTGATGTGCCCCCGGTCAAGGTTTACCCATCCAATGTGTTTGTAAGATTTCAATACGGTGTTCCAACTGGGCAACTTCATAATAATGAGTAGAATTCGGCAATCCCTGGCCTCTTTACTTTGGGTGAGCATATTCAAGCATATCCTAGACTTTCGGCCTTCCAAATGAATTTTGTTAGCTTCTGCTTCAGATCTTTCCAGTCCTTGTGTGTTATAGGTAAAGGGAGGGTAGAGTATAGGAAAAGAAATATCAGCGGAACATTTATTTTAATGATTTCCAATCTGACTGAAAGGGTTAGCAGTAAGGATCCCAAACTACTCAAATCCTCAAAGATTTGCTGTGTTAGCAAATTATAATTGGCCTCATAAAGTTCCCAGGTACCACGCCTTATTCTAAATCCATTTAAATGGGATGTTAGCCTTAAATTCCTTAGGTACTTAAACTGTTAGAATTTTACTTTTATCTGAGTTAACTTTGTACCTAGAGGCTTGGCCAAATGTATGCAAGGTGTTTAACAGGGCTAGTAGTGACTGCACTAGGTTATCTAATTAGATCCATGTGTCATCGGCGTATAATGAGATACAGTTGTTATATCCACTGACCATAATACCCGTGAAGTCTCCTGCTTGTCTGACTGCAGCTGCCAGGGGTTCTATGCTCAGTGCAAAAAGGAGACGTAAAAGGGGGCAGCACTGTTTGGTCCCTCATTCGATGTTAAAGCTGTTTGAAATTATCCCATTCACCTTAACACATGCTCTAGGATTTGCATACAGCATTGCTATCCAAGATATAAAGCCTCTCCGCCAAAACCCACTGGCTGCATAAACTTCCATAGGTAAACCTAATTTAAGTGATCAAATGCTTTTTCAGCATTCAAAAATAGGGCTAACTGAAAATGTTTTGTGTCTTCATGATTGTTGAGCACACTGAGAAGGTTACGTATATTACTATGAAGATGTCGTCGTGGGATAAATCCCGTTTAGTCAGGGTGTATCAGGGTGGCTGTACAGCCTTGTAGATTATTAGCCAGGATTTCAGTGAATAGTTTTAAGTCCTGGTTTAAAAGGGATATGGGCCTGTATAAGGCACAAAATTTAGGGGGTTTCCTGGATTTCAGTATAACTGTTACCAAGGCCTTCTGCCACATCGGAGGTGTAACCTCTTCCTCAAAGCAGGCATTAAATATCTTCATCAATATCACTGTAAGAGTCTCCTTGCATGCTTTACAGAAGTCTGCATTAAACCGATCAGGCCCTGGTGCCCTAACCTCCTTGGTTTGCAATAAAACTTTTATAATCTCTTCTTCAGAGATAGGTGCATCCAGCTGCTCACTGACCTCCAGGGATAGTACCTTAAGATGCAAGTCACTTAACAAATTGTCATCGTGAATCTTGTTACCTCAGGGTTCAGCAGCTCAATATTAAGATTCCTGTAAAATTCATGGAAACTGCAATTTTCCCAAGTGTAACCCACATTTGTGACAGATTCTGTTTGTCCCCAGTACCTACTATATTTCTTTCCACTGTTATTTTTCGTAATCTAAAGGCGAGTAACTTCATTGCCTTCCCTCTAACTGCGTAACATTCATGATTTAGTGTACCTTAGAGATCGCTCAGCCTTTTTTCTGCTGTTTCTTTCAACTGCTGCCTAGCTTTAGTTAACTCTGTCAGTACCCTACCATTGCCAGGGTTTTGTTTATGGTGCCTTTCTAATTCTGTAATGTTATCTAACATTTTATGATGATTTTTTTTATACCCATTTTCTTCTTTGCTGAGGCATAAATGATCCCACCCCTCACTGCTACTTTAACCATGTCCCAGATAATCCCTGCAGGTAATTCTGACCCCAGATTTAGTTTGAAAATATTTTTAAGGCTTTGTGAGACTTTAGTCTTCAATGCATTTTCATTTAATAGGGATGTATTTAAACCGCCACAACAATTTTTTATCCTGGCATCAGAGCTGCACTTGCATGCACAAGGGCGCATTGTCAGACTTTGTAATATTATGACTATCTACTGAATCTATTTTGCATAACAGGATTTTCTTGTGTAAAAAATAAATCAGTTCTGGAGTATGCATTATGAGGAATGGAATAAAGGGTGTAATCTTGTTCTCTCCCACACAGCTGCTGCCACACAGCCACTAAACCCATCTCTTTTATCAAGGCATTGAGAGTTTGGGCTGCCACTTTCTTTGTGCCTAGTTGACCAGAAGATCTGACCTCACGGGTGCCAAGGCATAGTTATAGTCACAGCCCATTATAACTTGACCACCTATAACTGGGCTATTTTACCACACACAACTTTAAAGAAAGCACTTGCCTGATTATAAGGTGTGTAAACATTCACCAAATGGAAGCACTCCCCTTGTATCAGTCCTGTAAGAATGATCAATCTCCCATCCAAACCTGTCTCAGAAGACATCATTTTAAAAGGGCATCCCCTTTCAATTAAGATGGCCACTCCTGCTTTTTTCCCCAGTCAGATCAGAGGCTGCTACTACATCCACCACCCCACTCCACCTCAGTTTAACTCTTTGTTACCGAGAAACATCTGTAGGCGGCAGCAAAATCAGACCGTGTGTCCGAGAACGAACTGAGGCGGCAGCCGCATAGTCCCTGTTTGTCCGAAGTACGTCTGGAGTCGGCAGCTATACAAGGTAAAAATTACTTGCCATCCGATCTGTGCCAGGCTTAGTAAATGATTGATTCATTTGTGTACTACACAGTCTAAGCCTGCTGTGATCAGTTGCAACTGGTATAGGTCCGATACGAAAAAAGTTTTAAAATGCACTCCGAGCTCAGCATGCCCCCCTCAGCTGCTTGTAATGTGGATGCTGAGGTGAGCTGGATACAGGCATTTACAGTCCACGACACAGACCCCCCATTTTGCTGTTGATGTGAGATGCAATTTGCCATTTTTATGTAACGTATTACAATCCGGCTTATTTTCTTATGTTTTTCAGCCGCATCTAGGAGACGTTCCCGAAACCGGAAGCAGGGCTCCTCCGGCGAACATGGCAGCTCTCTGAATTATTCTCCTTGTCTCCTATTTTCATTGTGGCGCTTTCTGGGGTGGGTTTTATAAAATATATTTTGTTGCTTTTCTTTGGGATGGGTGTCTATATCGAGAAGCTGTGCAGCATTTGTGGGTGTTTGTTTTGGGGCTGGGAGCGTGGCGTGGCAAGACAATAGATAACCTCCTGCCGAGATCCACTATGTTTATGGTATGTTGTGTATGGCTCAGATTCGTGCCTCAAACCTCACCAACTCACCTTGCCTATAAGGAGGGAAAAAGTATGTTTTATAGTACAGAAATAGCTGTTTTGTTAACAAATAAATTATTACAACTACATTTAATGTCTGGATGCTTAATGTGGAGTTGATATGTTACATATTTCCCAACCAAAAAAAGGCTTATGGTGCATTTTCTAGTGGAAAAATATGTTTTTTGCTGTTTCGACCAGCATAGAAAAAAAACTAAATTACGTATCATTGCTTGCATACCTTTATTGCAAAGGTAATTTTATGCCGAACAAGTTTGCTCACTCGTACTTTGTGCCTAGCACACACTGTTCTTGAGCTATTAGCATTTGTTTGCGACATGCTGATTATGGCTTGATTTTGCTTTGAAAGCCCCAGGATTCACTGTTATCAGTATGCAGGACACAAGTGCTGCAACTTCAGAGAGCTCCTGTGGAGGCAATGAGTTAAGGTGTTCTCCCCATTACAGATGTGTTTCCTGTACATGAGAAATGTCACAATTCATACGCTTCAGCTCTCCAAGTATTCTGACTCTCTTCACTGGGGATCTGCATCCCTTAACATTATATGATACTATTTTAAGAGATTCCATTTAGAAAGTATAGCTGGACTGACTGTCTGCAATTGGCCATATTACCCAGTACCACAGATGCCATTTAGTGTAACACCACTCAGTGAATTGTTGAAATACCAGAACAAACCTAACATAGATAACAACACTGATGACACAATATCAAAAATCGGAAAAAACATACCCAGCTCTTAAATTGCTGGATTAAGGCAACTTAAACTTTGGTAAGAAGTTGATACTTCCAAGGTGATAACACCACTCTATTAAGGTGGTGGTCAGATAATCTTCTGCAAGTGGTAAAAGTGAGCTTAATCCCACTATTTGCTATAGTTGGTATACAAAGCAATACACCCTCAGCTCAAAATGGAGTTTGAGAACTATGTGTTTACATCACGGTCCAAAAAACAACAAAAGATGACTGAGCAGGACACTCTTCCCAACAGAACCCCTCTCGACTTAACTGTGGTGCTACTGTGTGTGCCTGTCAGAAAAAAATAAACCTACCACAAAAAAATGCAGCCTCTCCTTATGACCCTTGGGTTTCAAGCAAAACACACATCTAGGTAGGGCAATAGTGTGGCATAAGGAAATAATTTAAAAACTGCTGTTACTGTGAGAAACTCCCCTTTCCCAGCAGTTAATCTGGTTAATTACTCACCAAAAAATATAAAAACAAATCCCTGCTGTACGTCTGTGAGTCAGGTACCTAGAGGTCTGGGAAAACCTCCCCCACAGCTATCCTCCCTTGCGCCAGAGAAGCCCCTCCAATTACCCAGGTGGAAGTGGGAATCCTTTATTAGCTGGCCATGGCAGTCAAAAAGCACTGTTGTACAGACCTGTGAATGCCTGATTAAGAAGCGTCCATCTCTTCATAGCAACTGTTTCCACAATGTGTGCAACTGAGGCCTTCTAGCAGAACTATCGGCCCATCACTCCGACCTCTGCTGCCACAGTGCCCTTGTGGACTAACTCTGTCTGTTCCTTTATGGCTTGTAGGGATTGCCACATAGAGTGACACCCTTCCCGGTAACTGCTGACAGTGAACTCCTCGGTGCCCCCTGCATGTATCATATCGACTAAGCTGTAGCAACCGCTGAGCTACCCGAGTTTTAGATTTAGTAGATCTGGGCCAGGGCCTACCTTGAAGGCCTCTATGTAACACCAGCATGCAGCTGCTCCTGACCAGAACAACCTAACACTATGTGCCTGCACTTCTCCAGGTAGTCTCATTTTAAACACACATTTGACCAGACAGTGGTAGTCAAAACAACACCTCTCCCATGTGTTCCGAACAAAACTGATCTTCCCATGCACACCATGATAGCCCCTTTGCTATAAGTTCAAGGGTCCAGCATCCCGATCCCCACCCTGGGCCAAAGAGCACACAGCTTCTAAAAGAAAAAAAAAGGGGGGTACGTAGTCCCTTGTTCAATATGTCTTACAGGCAAGCTAGAGCCAACTGTGATACAAACAATAAAAAATCCTTGCCTTCGGGTGCTGATTAGCCAACACACCAGAGCACTCACAGTTACTAGCAATGTGTAGTGAAAGGTATTTGGTCATATAAAGGGTGTGGAAGTAGTCTGAAATAGTTTGTATAGTCCTGAACTATCCGATCTGCCACTTCCTCCAAACACTGCTGGGGAATCCATAAAACAACAAAAGAAAAGCTGTAGATGTCCAGTGGCCAGTCCACTGCTTTTTTCTCCTTCGCTGTTGCTGCAGTCTTCTCCTCTTGGTTCAGCCTGGTAATGATGGCTGTGAGTTCAGCGTTAGCTGCTTGGGGAGGGTAGTTTCAGGTTTGGTGTGCTTTTGGTTTCTGCCTGCAACTTTCCATGCTGCTTTGAGTAGTTTAACCTCCAACTCCTCCATATGTAAATTCAGCACAGCAAGACTCTATTATTTCACCATGGGTGGCACTTTAACCAGCCTGTCAAACACTGTAATTCTAGAGTCCAGATGAACCTTTAGTTTTGCTGAGTACTTGAGTTGTGCTTCGAGACCCTTTTTCTCCTTGACCTCCCTTATCACTGCCTGAATCATTTGTTGTTTGTCTGGAGCACAGAGGAAAAATCTTGATCGAAATTTGTTTATTTTCAAACTTGACATCCTTGAGTCTCCAGGCTTCCAAAAAATTTGTTCTTTTGTTTTGAAGCATAGCATTTTGATTACCCATGATCAGGGATGGGATTCCGGGTCTGATGGCTTTGGAGACAATGATTGGTGGGCCCACTCCATGTCCAGGGGGGCATCTGGACACAGCTTGAGGGTGGAGCATAGTACATGTTGAATAAGACTGACAGTCTTAGGACAGCCTTCCTCTGCTCTTTCTCAAAGGCCATGTATTCTGAAGTTATTTCACCTAGAGTAGTTCTCCACATCCTTAAGTCACGTTTGCGCATCTCTGTCCCACTTCTGCAAGTATAACAGCACTCTGTCATGGGTCTCCTGGGCCATGTCAATTTCTCCCACCTTAACCTTGTTGGCATTAACTTTTTTGTCAATCCCTTTTAGATCTATTCAGAGGTCTGTAATGGATGATTCTATCTTTTGCACTTATTTGAGTATTTTTCAGATTGTTTTCTCAGACTTTGTTAGTTGATCCTCTTCTTCTATATCTTAGTCCACTGAACAAACTGATGGTGAGTGCCCCTTTGTAGGACAACCTACGAAGTCATCCAGGTCAGTGTCTAGCATGATTGTTTTAATTTATTTGCCGGTGTGTTAACAGTTTTGTCATTTTGGCTTCTGATACTTGCTGACCATAGTAGTGATCTGGTCCACACTTGATGAACTAAGAATTGCAGGTATTTAATACCGATTTCACTGATAATTATCTTGGAGCTGTTGAAGTGTAGGAACAAAACCCTTGATGGAAAAATTATTTTATTTTTATTATCAAGAACTGATTTTTTTAATTATTATTATTTTATCTGATTTTTATATGTTATTAAGATGGGAAATGTTTATACTAATTTCTGGTTAAGGTTACTGTTGAATAAATCTTAATAACAGTAAAATAGAGGCATGATGCCATTTATAATGGAGACAGTTTCAGAGTTCAGAAAAAAAAAGTGTGCTCGAGTAAAGTCTTCTTTTAAATTGGAAGTCCAATAAAAGGGACCTAGCCACATTCCAATAAGACTTTAGCTAAAGCTATCTCAGTACAAAACAAAACTTGCCTGTGATCATGACTGATTTATAGATGTTTGTATGGGGAAGTCTTAGCTAGGGCTAGGTATCCATGACTACAATCAGACAGGAGATCATGTATATCCTCTGTGAAATTATTACAGGTGGTGCTTTACAGATTTTACCGTTTTATATATCATTAGGATAAGCTCTCAGGGCTACTGCATTTGTTGCTGGCTGATTGTTTCTGCTCTTACCTCCTTGTTTCTTTCATCCGTGGTTCTTCTTTTTTTAGTAGGGGAAGGGCTCAGCCACTCACCCCCATCCCTAACCACCCCACACTCCTTTTTTAGGGTAGCACAGTTGTCACATTTCCTGTAGCATAGCAGGAAGGGGCAGATCAGAAGGGTATCCACACAGTGACCCCATTTACAGGGGCACTAGTAATTTAACTTGTTATAACAAGTTATACAAAAACAATCAAACAAAACACAAAATCAAACTCTTGCTTTCATTTTTTCCTTCTAATTACTCTGACCATGTTATAAACCCAGCAATTTATCTGGAATAGATATAATTAAGTGCAGGTACTGTGGAACACTTTTTAGAAGGGCAGTTTTACAGGATTTTGGACACTGTCCTACATGCTGGGCCATTGGAGATCTAAGGACTCAGCTGCAGGCAGCATGGGCAGAGACTGTGCGCCTCAGATCACATATTCAAGAGGAAATATAAGAACCACCCGCCATTTCCCCAACAGAAGCACCTCGATCACAGAGGGTAATTGGTCCGGGAGGTTGGCAGGTGGTTATGAGGGACAAATCGGGTGCCCCATCACTCAGTGCTCTCCAACATATCACCTCCACAAACCATATAAAAACTACAAACAGGTATCTGCCTCTATCTCTGAAATCAAACAAAGGGGCAGAGAACACTGCAGAGCAGGACACTGCAGCATAGAAGCTAGCACAACAAAACTTGCCCAAAACAGGAACCAAAACAAAAAAGGCAAAAAGGAAATCCAAAAAACTTCTGATCATAGGAGACTCCATGATTCAGGGAGTTAATACCT
Source organism: Neoceratodus forsteri (assembly GCA_016271365.2). NCBI lineage: Eukaryota > Metazoa > Chordata > Ceratodontiformes > Ceratodontidae > Neoceratodus > Neoceratodus forsteri. The sequence goes on along the minus strand of CM028135.1, from coordinate 702,767,723 downwards.
ATCTCCAGCCAGGGGTAATGGTCAGATGTTTCCCAGGTACATCAGCGTGGAGAGACACTGAACGCATTGATAAAATTGTTCAGGAAGCAGGAGAGAACATTGACATCCTGGTACACACAGGGACTAACGATCTCACCAGCCGGTCACCTGTGGAGACCAAGGAACACCTGACAGGCTAGGTGACAAACTATCATCCATTTTGTCTGGCATTTCTTTCTCTGAGATCCTGCCAGTCTTGGAGAGGGGGGCAGATGGACGGAAGGTCAGAGAAGGGGAGCTAGGGGAGCTAAACATGTGGCTCAAGGGCTGGTGCCAGGAAAAAGGACACAAATTTGAAGGGAACTGGCAACAGTTTTGGGAGCAAAAGTTCTTTAAATCTGATGGACTGCATCTGACTAAGAAGGGAGTCGGTGCATTGGGGCAGAAGTTTGACATCTTTGCAGAATATTTAAACTAGCAAATGGAGAGAGGGGTCCAGCACCCCATAGGTCGAATGAGAAGAACACCCCTACCCCCTCAGCTAGTGGTCAAACAGGAGTTCAGCATGTTTGTAGTTCATTTGCATCACCAGGTAAGGAGAAAGGTCCAGCTCCCCATACAATGCACAGGGGAAACACCAGACCTCGCCCAACGACTAACACACTGAAATCTGGCCAATGGAAAATTATGTACACAAATGCTCGGAGTCTGGGAAACAAGATCCCAGACCTGCAGGCAATAATGACATAGGCTAAACTGGACATAGTAGCCATTAGTGAGACATCGTTTACCAATAACCACACTTGGGACACTTCAGTACCTGGCTATGTACTGTTCAGAAGAGACCGAGGTGCAGAAAGTGGGGGTGGGGTGGCCCTTTATGTCAATGAAAATATCAAAGCTACAGAAATTCAAAATACACATAAGGAGCCAGAAGAACTGTGGGTCACCCTGGAAACAGGAAATGGGACAGCCATATGAACTGGGGTTGTCTACATGGCCTCCAGACCAGGGGGGAGGATATAGACACATTCCTGTTGGGAGATATATAAGACATGACAGCTAAAGGGGAGGTTCTAATAATTTCTTTGACTAGGTGACCAAAGTAGTAGACCAGGGAGGGGCTGTGGACATAGCCTACCTAGATTTTCGCAAGGCATTTGATACAGTCCCACACAAAAGAGTGATAGACAAGTTAGCCAGCCTTGGAGTGGGTCCCAAGGTGGTAGCCTGAATATAAAATTGGCTGGACAACAGAATGCAAAGGGTAGTAGTAAACGGAGTCCACAGTGAAGAAAGGAGGGTTACTAGTGGGGTACCGCAGGGTTCAGTACTGCGACCGGTCTTTTTTAATGTCTTTATAAGTGACACTGCAGAGGAACTGGAAGGAAAAGTATGCCTCTTTGCAGACGGCACAAAGATCTGCAACAGGGTTGATACACAATATGGAGTGGAAAGGATGAGAAGGGACTTGGCAAGGTTGGAGGAATGGTCAAATGTATGGCAGCTCAGATTCAATGCAAAGAAGTGCAAGGTAATGTACCTGGGAAACAAAAACCCAGGAGAAGAGTGCACAGTGGGGGGTGAGATACTGACAACAGTAAAAATGGAAAGGGACCTGGGGGTAATTATATCAGATGACCTAAAGGTCGGCAAGCAATACTGGGATGCATAGGGAGAGGCATCAATAGAAGAAAACAGGAAGTTGTTATTCCTCTGTACAGACAGTTGGTGAGACCCCATCTGGAGTACTGTGTGCAGTTCTGGAGACCCCATCTCCACAAAAACACAGACAGAGTGGAGGCTGTCCAGAGGAGGGCAACCAAAATGGTGCAGGGTCTGCACCAGAAGACATACGAAGAAAGACTAAAGGAGCTTAATATGTATACCCTTGAGGAAAGAGGGAAGAGAGGGGACATGATAGAAACTTTCAAGTACCTCAAGGGAATCAACAAGGTCCAAGAGGGTAGCATATTTCAGAAAAAGAGATGTGCAAGAAAAAGGGGGCACAATCTGAAGATGGGGGGGACGGCTCAGAGGTAATGTGAGGAAGTATTTTTTAATGGAGAGGATTGTGGATGCATGGAACAGTCTACCTGAGGAGGTTGTGGAGTCAAGAACAGTGGGAGAATTCAAGAATGCATGGGACAGACATAAGGCAGTCCTAGTGGGGGGTTAGGAGGAAGTAAGCTGTTGGTTAACTAGGATCTGTAGCTTATCTGTTAGGTAGGAAAATGGTCAGACTAGGTGGGCCAAGCAGTCCTTATCTGCCGTCAAATTCTATGTTTCTATGGGAGACTTCAACATGCCAGGTACAGATTGGTCAATACCAGCAGGAACATCTGACAGAACTAGACAAATGGTGGATTCCTTGCAAAGGATGATCCTTAAACAACTGGTACAACAACCCACAAGAGACAGGGCTATCCTAGATCTAGTACTGACTAACAGGGAAAGGATCACAAATCTCCAGGTAGAAGGTCACCTGGGGGCCAGTGACCATCATATGGCATAGATCAATTTGGCCACTAGAACTAAATCATCCCATTCCAAGGCAAAAATATGGGACTTCAGAGGAGCTGACTTTGATAAGATGGCCAACAGAGTTAAGCTAGCCCTGGCAAAAAGAAATATAGGTGAGGGGGTAGAGGCAAAGTGGGCAAGCATTAAGGATGCAATACTTGAAGCAACATCCCACTGTGTTAGAGAGAAAAGGAAGTGCAAAAGAAGAAAGAAACCACTTTGGTTCTCAAAAACAGTAGCAGAAAACGCCAGAGCCAAAAGGCTGCCATCAAGAAATATAAGGAACGCAACGGGATGAAGATAGGGAGGCATACCAAACTTCCATAAGGGAAGCAGGGAAGGCAGTAAGGCAGGCAAATGCCCAAACCGAGGAAACACTAGCACAAACAGTAAAAGAAGGTGACAAGACTATCTATAGATACATTACTGAAAGGAGAAAGTCCCGAGGGGGTATTGCTAAGATCAAAGGGGATAAGGGGGCATGTGGTGAGGAGGACCATGTAAAAGCATCTATCCTAACTAGATACTTCTCCTCAATATTTACTGAAGAGAAGGTAGGGCAGGGCCCATAGCTCAGCACCATGGACACAGGGAGGAAGGAGGCATGCACTAGTCCTGTCACAAAAGAAAGGGTCCTACAAGTGTTCGATAAGCTCAGGGTGGACAAGGCAATGGGACCTGATGGCATACATCCCAGGGTATTAAAGGAGCTAAGGGTGGAACTAGCAGAGCCATTATCAGAACTGTTTAGTGAGTCTCTGAGCATAGGAGAGGTCCCAGAAGACTGGAAAAGGGCTCATGTGAGCCTGCTCCACAACAGTGGTAGCAGGGAGGAGGCAGAAAACTACAGACCAGTCAGTCTTACCTCAGTAGTGGGCAAGATTATGGAGGCACTCCTTAAGGAAAGGATAGCACAACATCTGGAATCAATAGGAGCACAAGATCCAAGACAGCATGGGTTTACAACAGGAAGGTCCTGTCAAACTAATCTCATAGATTTCTTTGACTGGGTAACCAGAGTGGTGGACCAAGGGGAAGCAACTGATGTTGCCTACCTTGACTTCAGCAAAGCTTTCGATACTGTTCCACATAGAAGATTGATTAATAAGCTGGGTAGGCTCGGGGTGGGTCAGAAGTTCATCAACTGGGTGGCAAACTGGTTGACGGGCAGAAAACAGAGAGTGGTGGTAAATGGAATACAGTCAGAAGAGATGCAAGTCACAAGTGGGTACCTCAGGGATCAGTCCTGGGGCCAGTCCTCTTCAATATCTTCATCAGTGACATTGCAGATAGACTGGAGGGTAAAGTTTGTCTGTTTGCAGATGATACCAAGATCTGCAACTGAGCAGATGATCCAGATGGGGTGAGCAGAATGATAAGAGATCTGGATAAACTAGCAAAATGGTCGGAAGAGTGGCAACTGGGTTTAATGCAAAGAAGTGCAAGATCATGCACACAGGGAAGAGAAACCCTGAAGCCACCTATAGGCTGGGAGGAGAGTTGCTGGCAGTCACAAGGGCAGAAAGAGACTTGGGCATCATCATCACAGATAACCTAAAATCATCCAAGCAGACTACTAAAGCAGTAGGTAAGGCTAGGGGGATGTTGGGGTGTATTAGTAAGCGTATCACAAGTCAGAGAAGGGAGGTAATAATCCCTTTTTGCAAGACACTGGTTAGGCCCCATCTGGAGTACAGCATGCAGTACTGGAGGCCACACCTTCATAAGGACATTAACCAAATTGAGGCAGTCCAGAGAAGGGCAACCAAAATGGTGCAGGGACTACATCAGACAACATATGAGGACAGATTAACGGAGTTCAATATGTATACCCTAGAGCAAAGGAGGGAGAGAGGTGATATGATCAAAACATTCAAACACTTTAAGGGCATTAACAAGATGAAGGAGTATAACATGTTTCAATATAAGAAAAATATAGCAGGACAAGAGGACACAGCATGAGATTAGAGGGAGGCCGATTAAGGGGTAATGTAAGGAAGTTCTTTTTCACAGAAAGGGTGGTGGATGCATGGAACAGCCTACCTCAGGAGGTGGTGGATATGAATACAATGCAGGGCTTCAAATAGGCATGGGATAGGCATATGGGAGCAATACAGATGAGAATGAATAGACAGGCCATTGACAGAGCAAAGGCCGATAGCACATTCATAAGGTAGAAAAAGAAATGGGCAGACTGGATGGGCCTTACGGTCCTTATCTGCCATCAACTTCTATGTTTCTATGTGATTGATACAGACTTATAGAAAGAAAAAAGTTTCCTCTGTTTAAACTTTGTATATTAGAAAGTATTTTGTTTATAACTTAAACACCTATTGTGGTGCCGTCACGAAAATTGGACAGTTACTGGACACTAGTATGATGAATAAGCTTACTAATTTTCATGACTGCAGGACTAATGGTTCAAGAGTTATAATTGAAACTTATTTTAATATAATTTTCCTATTCAAAACTAGACAAATCTAGAATCTCGTGAAAGCTCACATCTTAGGAAATCTAACAATATGACTCTTAAAGGAGAAGTTCACCCAAAACTAGAAAAAATATATGTTGTGCAGAGTGTTTTAATTTGTATGTGAAGTTCTAGTGTTTCCTTCCCTCTGGTATTAGGAGTTTTTCCTAAATTAGCCTGCTAGCTTTAGGGTAGTTTTACGACCCCTGGAGATCTCATATGAAACAGCTTAACTATATTCCTTTGTCCTACCATGCACTTTGTTTCATGTGATGGTGATGTAGCAGAGACCATAAATCCAGCAGAATGCATTGCTTTACAATCAGTTCACAACAGTAGAGATAGCTGTATTTTAAAATCTGTAGAATTCAGCTTGGCAACCACCCTCATCGTAAAGGTCTTACTGTCCTGAAAAACTCTGCTGCTGGTAATTTTTGTGCAGCTTGTAAAGCTTCCAAAATATTTAGTTTGTTTTGGCATGTGTGTGCTGAATGTTGGGTCTCTCTTACATCACCGTCACATGAGACAAGATGCACTGTCAGGGATGAAGATCCCCATGGGTCGTAAAACTAGCATAAAACTAGCAGGCTAATTTAGGTAAAACTCCTGATACCAGTCAGAGGGAAGGAAACACTAGAACTTTACAAATTAAAACACTCTGCACAACACATATTTTTTCAACTTTTGGGTGGACTTCTCCTTTAAGTCTGTAGTTTGTTGCTATAAAGAGAAATACCATCTAAACGTTTATAATAAATTAACTTTTCTGACAGTGAGTTATGTCTTTTTGGAGAACAAAGAACCTCATGTGTTTCTACAAAAAGTAATGTTTTAAAGACTTTAAGAATGGATTTTTTCTTACAAATCTTATATCATTCTATAGTTTATAATACTTAGAGCAAGACTATCACTTTATTTTAAGAAGTATTAAAATTATGAAGTTATAACCTTAATGGTGTAACTTAAGAAATATAAATACTACAAATATCAGACTTCTACCAAAACGATTGGTGTAAGGTAAAACACCTGAATATGCAAGTTAAGTTTAATGTTTAAATTAGGTTAAATTAAAATTAAGGAAAATTATTTTGACCAAAAACAAGTCTGAGGGAAAAAAAGGGAATGGCTTAGGAGGCATGTCTGTATGTCATCATTTATCTTCTGAGACATCCTACCTTTCTAGTGACTCAGGCCAATTAAAATCTAGTGATGTCATCACCAGGGCAGTTTCATATTTGTGAATTTGTTTGGTCACACTTCAGTCTGGACCAAAATGTTGATGCAAAAAGATCTACGCTAGTTTAACTAAGAATTCTAAAGGCTTTATACTGTAGCTAGGCCAAAGAACTTTGGGCCATGCCTGTTTGGAATGCAGGGACCAGCCTAATGATAGCCAAAAGCTTATGCAGTGCTGCCAAAAGATCCAGGTGCAAAAACCAGATGCAAGGACATTCTCATTGTGTATGAAGCAAGGTCTGTGTTTTATTTGCTGAACCTTGACAGAAGTATTGTTGCCTGCTGTTGACCAGACACAGATTTATTTTTAAAACTTGCACAAGCTATACAGCATGCTGAGCAGAAAGAGGTCTAGTGTCCGAAGATTTTAAAATCAGATGTACAACATGAAAGAGTCATCAAGTTCTAGTTGTTGAAACAACTTTGCTATCCACAAGAAAGTTATTTGAATCCAGTATTGCTATGGACTGTGCAGACTGAAGCTATGTTCTACAAATCCAAGAAGTGACTTTTGGTAAAGTGATTTTTAGCAAAAGTTTAACTTGCAGAGTGTGTCCATGCTAAAAGAAGTTCCAGTGTCAAGGAAATTGGCTAAGAGATCTTTTCATCAAGAGCCAGACTCAACCAAGAGTTTTAAGTTGAAAGAAGAACAACTGTATATAATCACTTATCTTCTTCTGAAGTTTATCCATAAGGTAGGGAAATGGGCAGACTAGGTGGGCCAAGCAGTCCTTATCTGCCATCAAAGTCTATGTTTCTATGTTTCTACAACCAGAAATATATGTATAAATTTATTACTTTCATTAATTTTAATTAATAGTCTTGATAATTTAAATTGGCTTATTTGGGAAAATAAGAAGGGAACTTGCTTTTAACTATAGAATCTGGTTATATAGTTTAAAGCTTTAAAATCAGAAATACTGTGCATGATTAAAAAAGTTAAAACTGAGTTTTATGAAAGTGTATTAAAAGACACTGATGTAATGAGTTGTTGCCAGTTCTCAGAGAATACATTTTACATGCTATAAAGTTTTGAAACAAGTTTTATACAGAAATGATCTGAGATATTGATCTTATGAGTTGCATGTTCTTATGCATAAAGGTTATGTAAATACAAAGTATGATAAAAGTTTAGTGTAACTATTACCATTCATTATGCTGAGTAACGCTTATTCTTTTGCACTGTTTATTTGCTAGAATTTGTTTTATTAGTTTGCTGGATTATCTGAAACAATTTTGATGTTTACAATATTAGGCTTGATATTTATGCTAATTATGAATATTTAGGATTTGTACATATGTGTAAATAAAATATTGATTTTTCACATAATTATGAATGTAGTAAGCAGTGTCATTTGCCATTATACTTGAATCTGGACAGCATAGGATAATATCATATTGGAATTATTATTTTTGGTAATTTATGAAATAGTTATTGGGTAAGGCCTGAGGTGAATCTAAGTGCATTATTATAAAAAGTGATATTATAAGCCTTTGTTCCGATATCTTTTGGGGCTCGTCCCAGATATAATTGCTAGTAAATGACAATCAACACTTACAGTGTATGAAAAATAAATGTTATTATGGTTAGTATTTGCAATATTTCTAAGTTGTAGAAATAATACTTTTCTGTTTTCTTTTCTGAGTCTGAAGCTCCTCAAAAAAAAAAGAAAAGGGAGCTAAAGCACACAAGTGAACAGAACAGAATCTAACACTAAAGCAGCAAGAAAAGGAAAAATAACTTTTAAAACCTCAAGAAAAGATACTTTGTTTAAATTGTTGTATAAGAAGTTATTGCTATTTTAACTGTTTTTCAAAAGAATACTTAATTGTTGCTGTTAAAGTCTGTTATCACTATTGTACAACCATGACAACATTAGCTGTAACTGCAAATATGCTTAACACTGAGACAGTAATTGATACCCCAGCACAGCTAACTTTTATTAGAAGTAAAAGTGAAAGAATACAACTGCTTGAGAAAATGCTGGAAGATAAATGCTTTGAGTGCGGTAGGTTTGGAGGCCAGGTAGACATTTAAAAAAAGCTTCTACATGAGCGTAATAAAAATGACCTTTCCAATAACTACTGTGACTTAGTCAAGTTAAAAGTTGAAAATGCTGTCTTGCAAAGTGAGTTAAATGCAGCTAGACAATACCAAGAACAGTGTTTGAATTTGAAAAAAGAAAAAGTTGAACTAGCAGATACTTCTACAAAAGTTAACAAAGATTTAATTTCCCCTAGACAGAAAGGGAATTTGTATTCTGAATCAGAGCATGAAACATTCAAGAAATACAAGGAAAAGCACAAGAGTAGGTAAAAAAGGAGTTCCTCTATGACTCAAACTAAAGTATTAAAGGCTACCACCTCTAATACTCCGGCTAAGGGGGGAGAGCATTTACCTCTGTCTAACAAAGAAATTAATCAAAGCCCATGCTTGGACAAACTGAGGCCCAGTAGCCTTATCAAGACTCAAAAGGATACCGACACTGGAGTTACTCTCAAAAGGGGAGAGGACCAGATGTGAGGTATGGCTGTGAGTATGGTAACAAAACTGACCACGGGGGCATCACTATCATAACTATGACCAGCAATGTTAGAGTGCAGCTCAAAACAGGTCTACACATAGCTGTACAAGGCTAGAAGAGTCACAGACTAAGAAAGAACTGGAGAAATTAAGAAAAGAACTAGAGAAATACAAACTCTTTTACAAAGCTATATACTCTAAGTTTCTCAGTCATCTCCCAACTTTCCCTTTTCTGTGCAGAATCCCTCCTCAACTGTAACCTGTACAGAAGGGACTAGTCATGCTATGTGACTTGTAGATCCTGTCCACACTATTGCTGACATGGTTACAAAAACTGTTATTGTTAAAAAGGATGATGAGATTGGAATAAGATTTAAAAATTAGATGCCAAGTAAAGTTGAAAATGCTATCCCTGTGCCTAGCCTTTCTCAAAAGGTTCCTGAGCTAGTATCAACCAGTATACAATGCAATGTCATTGTAAAACTGTTGTGTTGCCAGTAAAGAAAGACAAATTCTGCCTGGGCAACTTAATTCCCAAAGAAAAAGCAAACAGATTTTATTGTGACATAAACATTGAGAACAGCCTAAATCATAAGACTTTGCTTGATTCTGGGGCTGAAATAAGTCTCTTGTCTAAAAGTCTCTATGATAAAGTGACTGATACCTTAGGTGACTCCAAGAAGCTGAAAATCCTTCCTGACAGCTTACAAATTGCAAGTTATAGAGAGGAAACTCAGAAGACCTTAGGTAAAGTTTGGTTAAAATTGAGATTTGGTAAAATGGTAATTACACATCCAGTGTATGTTACAAACAAAACAGGTAATGATTTCTTGATTGAAAATGACCTAAGGAGGATTAGATCTATTCTAGACTATGGCCAGAAAACCTTATGGTCAAAGGCGAAGAGGCCTATTCCATTTAGAAAGAGTCAGTAAAGTTTCTAAACAATGAATTCATGCTACTGTGAAGAAAATGATTTAATGATTAAACTGAGTTTTGAAGGTTCTAATGTAATTGATGTTTTTAGTTTTGATAATTCTTAAAAATTAGTTAAATTGAACAGTAAAGTTTGTGTGGCTGGTGTGTCAAAACAAGATGTGATAAATCTGTAATTAAGATACATGCCTAGCTTTCTTCACAAAGAAAGTATGTCCTGTTTTCCCAGTGCCATCCTGTATTTGACAGAAACATTAAACTCTTAAGTACCAGACCCACTGAGGACTGTGGAAAAAGAGGTGCCACTCAATAAGACTAGAGGTAAAGCCAAAATGCAAGACAACGACAGAGCTTGTGAAGTTCTGTATTGTCCAAGCAGTGCACAGGTGTACCCAGTTTTAAAATGAATGGTTACAAATGTTCCAAACCACAAATAAAGTTTGAAAAGTATTGGCACTTGCCTTGAAACTCCAGACAGGAAAAGTATACTATATCCTATATGTCATACAAGGTCTGACATCTTCCATGCCTTGGGGTTGATGCACTTGTACAACTAGGTGTGTATATAAGGCTAGGCAATACAATTCTGTGGTCACAATTAAGGAAAAACTTTTACCCTATAAAGTGAAATCACCAGCCTTGAGGTCTGGATCAATTATCCCTTAAGTGTGCCAAATGATGAGGTGCTCACTTCAACAATTTCAGATAAAGTAAATAAATTTTCTGTTAAGGTTAATGGAACGGTGTTATAAACTGTATTGTTTGTGCCTAACCTGTAGTAGTACTATGGATTTAAAGATTCATTATACAATGTACCTAGGTATGTGCACTAAAGTAATGCATGTTTTCCCTAGTACATAGCTGTCAGCCATATGTGATTTATTCTCACTGAGTCTTTCAATTGAATATAAACTACTGAGCTTTTATTGTTATCTAATTATGTGATTGTTAAACCTTGTTTTGGCTCTGTATGTATTATGTCTCTACCCTAAATCAAATTGTATCCTCTGTACATCCTACTTATTGTAAATCTCCCAGGTCGTGCCTGAAAATAGTCACGTTTTGGCTAATGGCACTTACCCGGTAAACAAAAGCTAACTAAATAAATAATAAATTTAAAAACAAAGCATGTCACTTTTAAAACTAACTGTGGTTAGCAAAAAGTGAAAGGGGGGAAATCCTCTACAGTTCAGATATTTGTTCCAGTTATTGGGGAGACTAACAGAAGGTATTACCTAAAAAGAGAGAAAAAATTAGTTTTAAAGAAGCATGTGTAGTTGAGGATACAAAACTGAAATGGTTAACAATGAGAAAAATAAAATGTTGAGAAATAAGGTAAATTCAGGTAAAAACCTTTTGCTTGATGTTAATTTTGATAAAAGAAATGTACAAAGAAACAGTAAAAGGTTTGATTTTATTTAGAAGTATAATGAGGTAACAAACTGGTAGAAAAACTTTTGTAATTTCATTTAAGTAATCCCAATGTAACAATGATTGCTATAAAAGTAAACTACAAATAGAACTTAAACCTAAATCCATGTAATACCAAAAAAATAACTTCCAATCAAGGAATGATATCTTGGTAAACACTGGTAAAAGTTACAAGTGCCAGTTTAGTAGTGCCTTCAGCACATAGGGGACAGAACGTATGAAATATAACAATAAGCAACTACAAGCCTTATTTGTATTGTAATACTAAAAATGTAAAAGGGTACAAGAATTTGAAAAGAATGGAAAGAATGCACAAGAGTTAAACTAAAATGTTAATTGTGATGCTGATTTTTAAAGTTGAACAGAGAGAATTTGCTGTATTTGTAAAATGCTCAAAACAATGAAAAGAAAATATGTTATTTTGAAAGTGTACATAGTTATAATCATGTTTAATCATGTTAGTTCATGTAGTACGGTACACATGACTATGCCAAAGGTATATCTCCAATGATGTTATCTAGTGATGTCACATCCTATGATGTCATATGTGATGATGCAATGTGCTGATAATGTCATAAGTTACCACATGATGACGCAACTTTGTCTTTTATGTTTAATTTTCCCTGCAATGCTTAAAACTATATACCCATATATAGCAGGTTTATCGTTTTAAATTGCAAATGCATTTGAAGGTGCATTTTAATTCAAAGGGGGGAATGTAGGGACAAAACCCTCGATGGAAACATTATTTTATTTTTATTATCAAGAATTGATTTTTTAATTATTATTTTATCTGATTTTTATATGGTATTAAGATGGGAAATGTTTACACTAATTTCTGGTTAAGGTTACTGTTGATTAAATCTTAACAACAGTAAAATAGAGAAATGATGCCATTTAAAATGGAGACAGTTTTAGAGTTCAGGAAAAAAAGTGTGTTCCAGTAAAGCCTTCTTTTAAATTGGAAGTCCCATAAAAGGGGTCTAGCCACATTCCAATGAGACTTCAACAAAAACTATCTCAGTCCAAAAAAAAATCCCTGTGATCATGACAGATTTATAGGTGTTTGTATGAAGAAGTCTTAGCTGGGGCTAGTTATCCATGACTACAATCAGATAGAAGGTCATGTGACTGGTACAGACTTATAAAGAAAAAAAATTCCTTCTCTTTAAACTTTGTATATTAGAAAGTACTGTATTTTGATAACAACTTAAAAACCTATTGCGGTGTCGCCACAAAAATTGGACAGTTACTGGACACTAGTAAGACGAATGAGCTTACTAATTTTCATGACTACAGGACCAAGGGTTCAAGAGTTATGATTGAAACTTATTTTAATATAATTTTCCTATTCAAAACTAGACAAATCTAGTATCTCGTGATAGCTCACATCTTAGGAAGTCTAACAATATGACTCTTAAGTCTGTAGTTTGTTGCTATAAAGAGAAATACTGTCTAAAGGTATATAGTAAATTAACTTTTCTGACAGTGATTTATGTCTTTTTGGAGAACAAAGAACCTCATGTGTTTCTACAAAAAGTAATGTTTTAAAGACTTTAAGAAGGGATTTTTCTTACAAATCTTATATCATTCTGTAGCTTAGAACACGTAGAGCAAGACTATCACTTTACTTTAAGACGTTTTATTAAAATTATGAAGTTATAACCTTAATAGTGTAACTTAGGGAATATAAATACTACAAATATCAGACTTCTACCAAAATGATTGACTTAAGGTAAAACACCTGAATATATAAGTTTAATGTTTAAATTAGGTTAAATTACAATTTTATTTTAGAAAAATGATTTTGACCAAAAACAAGTCTGAGGAAAAAAAAGGGATGGCTTACGAGGCATGTCTGTATGTCATAATTTATCTTCTGAGATGTCCTACCTTTCTAGTGACTCAGGCCAATCAAAATCTGGTGATGTCATCACCAGGGCAGTTTTATATTTGTGAATTTGTCTGGTCACACCTCAGTCTAGACCAAAATATTGATGTAAAAAGATTGATGTTCGTTTTAGGAATTGTAAAGGTTTTATGCTGTAGCTAGGCCAAAGAACTTTGGGCCATGCCTGTTTGGAATGCAGGGACCAGCCTAATGACAGTCAAAAGCATATGCAGTGCTGCCAAAAGATCCAGGTGCAAAAACCAGATGCAAGGACATTCTCACTGTGTATGAAGCAAGGTCTGTGTTTTATTTGCTGAACCTTGACTGAAGTAATGTTGCCTGCTGCTGACCAGACACAGACTTATTTTTAAAACTTGCACAAGCTATACAGCGTGCTAAGCAGAAAGAGGTCTAGTGTCCGAAGGTTTTCAAAACAGATGTACAACATGAAAGAGTCAAGTTCCAGTTGTTGAAATAACTTTGTTATCCACAAGAAAGTTCTTTGAATCCAGTATTGCTATGGACTGTGCAGACTGAAGCGGTGTCCTACAGATCCAAGAACTAACTTTTGGTAAAGTGATTTTTAGCAAAAGTTCAACTTGCAAAGTGTGTCCATGCTAAACAAAGTTCCAGGGTCAAGGAAATTAGCTAACTAAGAGACCTTTTCATCAAGAGCCAGACTCAACCAAGAGTTCTAAGTTGAGAGAGGAAGAACAACTTCTACAATCAGAAATATAAATATAATTGTATTACTTTCACTCATTTTAATTAATAGTCTTGGTAATTTAAATTGGCTTATCTGGAAAAGTAAGAAGGGAACTTGCTTTTAACCATAGAATCTGGGTGTACAGCTTAAAGCTTTAACATGAGAAATACTGTGCATGATTTGAAAAGTTAAAACTGAGTTTTATAAAAGTGTAATAAAAGACACTGATGTAATGAGTTGTTGCCAGTTCCCATAGAGAATAGACTTACATGCTATAAAGTTTCGAAACAAGTTTTATACAGAAACAATCTGAGATATTGATCTCATGAGTTGCATGTGCTTATGCATAAAGGTTATGAAAATACAAATTATGATACGTGTTTAGTATAACTATTACCATTTATTATGCTGAGTAATGCTTATTCCTTTGCACTGTTTGCTAGAATTTGTTTTATTAGTTTTCTGGATTATCTGAAACAATTTTTGATGTTTACAATATTTAGGACTTGTACATATGTGTAAATAAAATATTGATTTTTCATATAATTATAAGTGTGGTAAGCAGTGTCATTTGCCATTATACTTGAATCTGGAAAGCATAGGATAATATCACATTTGAACTGTTATTATTTCTGGAAATGTTTGAAATAATTATTGGGTAAGGCCCAAGGTGAATCTAAGTGGATTATTATAAAAAGTGATATTATAAGCCTTTGTTCCAGCAGCAGCTATGGAAGTTATCCTTCTGTCATGGCTGTGGCATCACCGGAAGTCCCGTATAAAGATGTCTAAGCCGACTTGTACCCTTATTCATCCAAACCTTGAAATATTGATCACTGCGGTTGGCACGCAGCTATAAGTTATTCAAAACTGGTGAGAAGTGTGATTTTTTTCCTTATACATATCCTTCTTGTATTTTCCAGACAAAGAGAAGCCTTGTCCAAATTCTGATTTTTATGTAATTTAACCCACACAGTGCTCTTAAAATTTTCACCTTGGTGCAGAACTGATTTCTGAATTAAACCAGTAAGGAATGCCCTCTTCCAAATGCAAATAGTGATACAAAGGTTGTAGCTGGGCTGCCAAATAATACAAATAAAAGTTTGGGAGTGCAAGCCCTGCCTTGTCAACTGGGTGACAGACCTTTATGTTTCTATTCAGTTTTTTGTTTCATTTAGAATTAAAAAAAAAAACTGTAATTAATCTCCTGTCCAGATTCTCAAGAATGTTTTGGGGGAAGATCAGTGGGAATTGTTTAAAAAAGAAATAACATTTGTGGAAGAGTGTTCATTTTTACAGAATTACCCCACCACACAATGTGAGTGGAAGTGACTGTCATTTATCCATATCCTCACAAATCTCTGTACACAATTTAGCATAGCTTAATTCTACAAGCTCACCTACTGATCAAGCAAGCTGAGTTCCTAACTATTTAAAGTGTTGAGAGACCTTAGTGCGTTTAATTTGTGTTAATGACAAAGACTGAATATCTGGGTCCAAAATCGTAACTTCTGTTTTTTTCCCAGTTAAACTTACATCCAGACATTCTTGAGTATCTGGAGGGGAGCTGCAAAAGAACTGGAAGATGTGCTTCCAAATTATCGAGGAAAATCAACACATCATCTGCATAAAGTGATATTTTTTTTTCCATTCCATTACAGAAAATATATCAAATATCTTTAATTTCAGAATCCTGGCACAGTAATTCTGCCATAGGTTCGATGAACAAATTAAAGAGTAGTGGAGAGAGTGGATATCCTTGATATGTCCTTTGTTTTAAGGTTTTCTTTTGCCAATAGCCTGATTTGTTTTTACTTGTGCTGCTGAAGCAGAGTAAATAACACCCATCCAGCTGAGAAAGCTGGGTCTGAATCCTAACTTATTAAGCGCCTTTTTTAGTTATATCCAGTCTACCCGATCAAATGCTTTTTTGCATCCAGTACCAGGAGGACTGCAGTAGATGATTTCATATCAAAAATAACAATATGAGCCCTCCTGGTACTGTGCCCTAGTCCCTTCCCTCTGATTAAGCCTGTATGATCTATCTTAATGCACCCTCCTAACATTGTGCCCTAGTCTCCTTCCTCTAATGAAGCCGGTGTAATATATCTTACTGATTTTCTTAATAAATGTACGTTTTCCTGTTTGCTAGTACCTTAGCAAATATTTTAGTCTGAATTTATCAGCGAAATTGATTGTATGAACCATATTTCACAGGGCTTTTACTCTTTTTAAGGCTCCAACTGATAATGGATTCATCAAAGGAAGGAGGCTTACTATCAGGTGGCACCACATTTTTGAGTAACTTATATAGGTAGGGTAACAAGTCTTCCATAAAGCAACAATAAATTAGTGAGAAACAGCAAGAACTACTCAGCAGAAGTGGTGCATCATGGTAAGCAGTCTGCAAACACAAAAGAAAACCGGGCAACATGAAGCATGCTTCACACTGGAGAAACAACTCAAGAGCTGTATATTGCTGTATACTGGCAATATAACCTAGAGGTTAGAGTAATGAGCTATGAATGAGCTTGATACATCCAGCAGACTTGGGTTTGATTCCCACAACCTCCACACACAAACTGTGTGACTCTGAGCAAGTCATTAAACCACACCAGTGCTCTCAGGTCACTGCTGAAAACAGGCAATTGTGCTTAGTGGATCTTACACAGTTCAAATCAAATCAATATTTATTTGTATTGCACTTTTCAAAATGCCAAAGCGCAGAACATAACCAAAAACAACATATATCGACAATAAATACAAATATAAAAACAGTTTAAAAAGCAGCAACATACTTAATCAAAAGCTAATGCAAATAAGTGGCTCTTCAATAATGCTTTAAATGACTCTGTGGACGGGCACTCTCTAATCCAATGAGGTAGAGAATTCCACAGGGTCAGGGCCACAAAAGAAAATGCTCTGGCCCCAGATGACTGAAGACGAACCCTGGGAATCTCTAGCAATCCCTCGTTGGTGGAACGGAGTGAGCAGAGAGGGCGGTAAGGCTAAAGGAGATCTTGCAAGTAGCCTGGTCCCTGTCCGAGTAGGGTCTTATAGGTCAGCAATGCGACCTTGAAGATGATTCTCCATCACACTGGAAGCCAGTGCAGTCCATGCAGCACAGGTGTGATATGGCAAGTTCTCTTTCTGCACCAGCTGCATGCAATGGAGATCCACCCCCGGCAACCCTAGATAAAGAGCATTACAGTAATCAAGACATGAAGAAACAAAAGCGTGGACCAATACAGAAAGGTCATCATGTGGAACAAGGTGTTTTATCCTCAGATGGAAAAAAAGAAGACTTGACAACAGATGACACCTGTGTCTTTAGCGTCAGCTCGCTGTCAATTATTACACTCAGATTCCGCACCTGTTCAGAAGGTCTCAACTGGTTACCCCCTAACACAAGGCCAGAGGGAGACCCAGGAGTCAACTTCTCTGCACGGTGACCTGGATCCACCACCAGCACCTCAGTCTTGTCCGGATTCAGTCTCAACCAGTTAGCACTTATTCAGTCCTGAATCTCAGCGAGGCAGTTGTTAAAGACAGATAGTGAGTCATTCTGTTCGGGTACAAAGGACATATAGAGCTGAGTATCATCTGCACAGCAGTGAAAATTCAGCCCATAATGCCTTATAATGTCTCCCAACGGCAGCATATACACCATGAACAACATGGGGGAAAGTACAGAGCCCTACAGCACCCCACAAGGCAGAGCAAAGGGAGCAGAGGAAAAAATTCCTGATACTACCCTCTGAGTTCTGCCCGTGAGGAAGGAATGAAACCATCTGAGGACTGTCCCCGACAGTCCACAGAGTAATCACAGGTGTTCTAGCAACATCCCATGGTCCACGGTGTCAAACGCTGCAGAGAGATCAAGGAGAACCAAGATCGAATGGCTCCTCCCATCTCTCGCTATTAGGAGATCATTCAGTACTTGAACCAACGGCGTCTCTGTACTGTGCCTCTTTCTGAAACTAGAATGGAGAGGATCGTATATTTCATGGGTGGTAAGAAAGTCATCGAACTGCAGCGCAACCACTTTCTCAATAACCTTGCCCAAAAAGGGCAGGTTAGAGATCTGTCTGTAGTTAGCGAGACAGTCAGGGTCAAAGGAAGGTTCCTTCAAAAGGGGTGTCATGACAGTCCCTTTCAGAGACTCCAGAAACACCCCTTGGTCCAATGAGCACCAGACTATCTCAGCCAGGACTGGTCCGATCACATCCACGCATCCCACAAGGAGGCGCGCTGGACCAGGATCCAAACTACAGCAAGCTGGCTGCAAACCCTGGACAATCTTCATGATATCCACAATCGCTGGCTGGTCAAAATCTGTCCAGGCAGACTGAGAGCTTGTAACCTCACATCGATCACTGCCATGCCTAGCTGAATGCATTTTGCGGATCTCTGACCTGATCAGTGACACCTTATCATCAAAGAACTGAGCAAACTCATCACACTTTATTTGTGAAAAAGCTTTCCAACCCCGCAGACAGGTTGGACTGCACAGCCTGTCCATGGTCCGGACCAGCTGAGCTGGTCGATTTCTTGATGTAGCTATCTCCCTGGACAGGAACTCTGCCTTCTTACGGGAGATTTCTGATTGATAGTCCGAATAAGGGGCTATTAGTCTAAGCCTGTAACCTTCTAGGCTGGATTTCCACCAGCAGTGTTCCAATCTTCGCCCCACCCTCCTCAACTGCCTCAGTGACTCATCAAACCAAGGGGACCGAGAGCGGAGGGAGAGGGGGCAAACTCGGACAGGTGCTATGGAATTCAGAGCCTTCTGCATCATATTATTATAGTGCACCACTAAGACATCTGGTTCCATGCACTCCATAGGCCAACTCAATAGGTCCAGCACCGCCATCAGACCCTCAGGGGTAACACCCCTCAAAGGGCGGTACTGGACCATCTCCAAAGGGGTTGGTCTAATGGGGGCAAAATTGAACCTTATAGAGTGATGGTCAGACCAGCCAACAGTTACCAAAAGAATAAAAAAAGATACTGGAGCTGCAAATGCTAATGATAAGTTATTCAGCCAGATGAACAGGTACAATGAACAAAGCACTGAACATTTCATTCCAGCACTTAGAGCTTTGACAAGAGTGCATTATTGCAACCAAGCATTGTGGTGTACTTCTGAACAACAGAACTGTAACAAAAAAAAAAAATCACTGAAAGTTTGGAAACAGCAAACAGATGATTAAGAGTACATGTTTCTTGCTTTATAAAGCTTAAGTACAACAGCAAAAAATGTATGTTTGCTTGTTTGCTTTCTTTTGACTTTGTTTAAAACACTGTGTCTGTATTCGCTATAAGGGGATACAAATCACAACTCATTTCAGCACAGCGAGTAAGGGACAAGCATGAGTTTCCTCAGGATACAGCAGGGAACACACATGAAGCTTACTCAACATCCTCAGTCATCTTGGTATCAATCGATTCTTTAAAAAATATATTAAGGGACTGGAAGGGAGTGGGAACTCTGCAAGAAAGAATCATTCGTGTTGATTCAGGGAGAGTTAAAGACCATCAAGTGATGCAGCTTCACATAAAAGAGAACCGCCTTTCACCTTCATGTTATTTTACAGGCTATAAATCCTCAGCCTGCCCAAAACAAGCTGCAGCCAAATAGAGAATAAATGTACCGGGGTAACTAAAGATATTAACTGCTACTGTTACAAGAGAATTACACTACTAATTAGTGTCATTTACAAAATAAACTACGTAGAAAGAATTCCAGACAAAAATATATTGAGTTAACTTTGAAACTGTAAGTTATGCTTCAAGCAAGCTGTAAAGGTCAGAATAATTTCAAAGTCTTTAGATCATTTCAAATAAAAGCATACATGTTTCAAAGTGACCTATTAAATAACCTGGCAATTATTTATAAGGCTACAGTATCTGGTTAGAATCAGCAGGATTCTATAAGTCAGAGGATCTAGGGTTTTCATGAGATTATTAATAACACCAAGGTAATTTCTGAGATATAAAAATGTCAAAATAAGCAGGTTCAAGCAGAACTATGTTCATAAAATCTTAAACATTTGTTCTACTAGCCAAGACAGCTTAAAAAAAATATTCAAATACAATTCATCTTTAATTGGATTAATTTTCTATATTTAGAGTACATCTTCTCATGACTGATTACTGAGAATATCTGCAAGAAAACAAGATGTTTGAGTGTTATATTCATCTCACCCTCCTGGTTTTCCCACAGCTGAAGATATAATCCCGTTTATAAGGCCATAGTAAGTTCCACAGCAGCAGATAAAATATGATGTCACAAACTGAGGATTGCTACGTTAGCATGGCAAGACCTTGTACCCCTGTCTCTGGGCATACACACCTGGTAGCAAATCCATTTTTACAATTTCCTCTGAACACAGGCAGTGTCTACATTTCTCTCTGAAATATGTCCTCAGCATCTCTCTTTGTGGTAGAATAACTTCTACTGCTTACCAGCTATGGGCAGATATAATATTGCCAAGTCCAGTCAAGACAAATAAGTTAACTTATTTAAGCAGTAATCTATGTACAATAATTGCAAGTCTTGCTCTGCACAAGGGCTTATTAGCATAAGTTAACAGTTGGACAGAAACCTGCATATATGTATATATGTATATATATACATATATAGAGAGTGAGACAGACACACACACATATATAACAAAGAAGAGTCCTTGCAGTTATTTAAGCTAAGGAACAATATAACCACCAGGGCGCATAACCTTAAACTAACATGGGAAAATTCAAGAAGATCAGGAAATGCTTCTTCACCGAGAGGGCGGTGGAACAGGTAGAACCCACCTACCCAATGTGGGGACTGATGCTAGGATTATCTCGAGGTTCAAAATCAGATGGGACAGAGCCAATGGGGTAATCAGAAACAAAATGGATGTAGGGATGGGTACAGCTCTGACAGGGTGGAGCAAATCTATGTAAGAACAACAGGGCAGACTCAATGGACTCATGGTCTTTTTCTCCTTTATCTTCTACAGCATAGATCTATATATCTCTGTTATCAGTTTCCAGATCTCACTCTCGTGTATGATTACTCTAACCCCAGCAAATATCTTTTCCCTCACTACTTTAAAGAAAACAAGGAATAGATTAGCTCTGATTTAAGGCAAACCAATAAAACCTTATTAGCCTAGTCTGTCTTATTACTTCATAGCTGCACTGAGACTGGTGTTTCTCACCTGTCTAAAAATATCCATCTGGGTTCTGAGCTTTATTTTACATGTGTTACACAGTATATGATACACTTGGATCTCAACCATCTTAAGATTTTACATATACACGTTAACGTAATTAACGTTAGAGCACTCCAACCTTCTCTTCAGTCCCCAACATTCAGACACAAGCTTGGTGTTCCCTGATTCTGTTTCTTTGTGTGGTTCTGGATTACGAACTTTGTACTTTTATGCTATATAATTTTTATGGAAAAGTTAATCACCATAGTAACATCTTTTCTACAAACGGATTAGAACATGCAGCCAAAGGGGAAGGCAGTGGAGCTCCAGCAAAATGGCTGCCTGATCTTTAGCTCTGTCACACTGGAGGACAAAGAACTTTATTTTTATAATTTTTGAGTGCTGTTTGACTTCTCTCTTTGACAGCTTTTAATTCAAAAGGAGCCTCTTTGAGCTGGGAAAGGCAGACACTGAGATCCCATGGAGGGACTGGGTCCCTTCCGGTTGAGTACAAATAGCCGAGGTCTTTAAAAAACCTTTTGAAAATAGGTTTAGAGGCCAGTGACTTTCCCTTGCCTGCTGACATGTAGGCTGACACTGCTGCTAGGTGCACCTTTAGTGCTTCAGGCCTTAGCCCTAAAGACTGCAGGTATACCAGGTATTTCAAGACTGTAGGCAACCCTGCCTCGATTGGGATTATTCTTCTGGAGGTACCGCAATAAGAAAATCACTTACACTTAGAGAAGTATGTTTTCCTGGTTGTTGGTTTCAATGAAACTCTAAGCACCTTTAAGACGTCCTCTGAGAGATTTAATCCATAATATTCTAGCTCCTCAAGAACCATGCCCTCAGGTGTAGTGTCTTGGGGTTTGGAAATGCTACCCTGCCATGAGACCGAGTCAAAAGATTGTACATAACTCAGTGGCAGAGTGACTGGAGGCTTGCTGGATGAGGCCAGCAGAACTGAATACCAGGTCTGTCTGGCCAAGTCTGAAGCTATTAGGATCACTATTGCAGGTTCCCTCCTGAGTTTCAGGAGGACTTTTTGGATGTGTGGAAATGGTGGGAAGACATACAGGAACCTTCCTGTCTAGTCCAAGACCAAGGTATCCTCTGGGACTGTCCCTCTGTTCAGTGGATGGTTCAATGGATGAGTGGAGTAGTACCTGGGCTACAGACCAGAACCCAGGACATCTGTTCCAGCTGGAAGAGGGCAAGCAAGTGTAATTATAGTAACGTAATGATTTAATGAGAGAGAATCTATGTCCATCTCATTTTTTTTTTTTTTACTATTTATGTCGTGTCTGTAATATTTTTTCATAAAACCATTAACACATTAAATTTCTGCTAGTTATCAGTTGCACCACTCTTGTTTTTTTTATTTTCTTGTGTTTATTTTTTCAATCAGTATTTTATCCTCCTCACCCAGGTCTGCAGGACGGTATCCTCCAGCCTGGTCACCAGCCTTCTCACAGACTTACCAGTTATCCACCACTTAACAGAATCCTACTTGGTGGGTGGCCAGATATGTCAGTCATGCAAGAGCCTGCAGGGAGCTCTGGCATGTAGCAGCCTATTATTTTTCCTCGGTCTTCTCTCCTAAGCTGGAGCATCGGGACATGTGCACCAACCTGTCATGTTCCAGCTCTGCCCTTACTATGTGCACTCACACAGCGCTGCCACTCGGCCTCTGCCATGTAGCAATCCCTGCAGCAGGAACTGGTGTCCACCCTCCTCAAGGAAGGAGAGCTGCTGTCAGGCACATAATCCTCCCTCACCCTGCCAGCCCACCATGTGACCCTGCCCCTTCCTGATCTCAGATTGCCAGCGTGGGGGGTGGAAGTGCAACCGCTCATCAACTGGGCCCGCTTGCCACTCTTGTTTTTAAAACAGAAGCATACTGAAATGTAATGTAGTAATTCTGAATCTGAATACTGAATTTCAGTCTCTAAGCCATGTCTGCTAACCTCTGGGCTCAAAAAGATAGCAGGGAGAAGTCATTCACACACTTCGCTACAGTTTATTCTGTGAATAGCCACTAATTAAGCTAACTCAATTTATACAGAAAGCACAGTGAAGTAAATGCCACAAGGAAAGAAAAAAGATTAGTACTGGGGAGAGGAAAGCAAGGCCTTTTATAAAAAGTCCTTAACAATTAATTTGCCATTCACCCCTCATTGCTTTCTATTTTCTTTCTCATTTCACATTTGTCCTTACTCTCCACATACAGAGATCAGAAGTAGCAGCTTGATTTGAAAAACAAAATAAATTCATTAAAAAGCAAAAAAAATGCGATCTGCACAGAATCCAGCAAGAAACATCACCTCATGCAGGCTTTCAAAGCAAATAACCAGTGTTGAAACTGTTATATTATGAGCTTCAAGAGCTACGTGGAGACAGGGGAGCCATGAGGGGCCATAATGGAAACAGAAAACAGCGAGACAAATGTTTTTAAAATTGGTACAAGTTCACACTAGTCTGTGCTATCCCTACTGACTTTATCTGCCCTCACAGTGGTTAATAAATTACGTTTAGTTACTACTGACTTGACTCCAACTGCCTGGGAATACCTATATCTGTTCCAACCCCACAATTTAACTTTATATTTTCTGTGTACAGGATCAACTACTGTTGTTTACAATGTTCTGACATACTGCACATGCACACTAAGAAATGAAATCTCCAGTGGGAGACAAGAGCCTGGTTAGTCGAGCAGCTGCTTTGTTTTGACCCCAATGGACCCCTAAAATATTTTTTAAAAAGTAGTTAAAAACCAGCTCCCATTGACATCAATGGAGCATACTCCCAGCTCTTCAAACAACGGTGTCATAAAATGTCTCAGTGTAGGGCAGGCACTGTAGCAAGTCTGGATCTAGTAAGAGGAAGGGATCAGGTAGTCATCTCCTCGGAGCAAGAATTATGATCCATTCCCCTCCTAAAAAGAGAAGAAAAACCTACTCGCCATGGTAATGTTGTTTCTTCAAAAGAGATCCTTCACACACATAGGAAAGGAAATCGGGGTGGGGGGAGACGCTGGAGAGAGAGAGGACAGGGGCAGAGGAAGGCAGACTGTAAAACATGGAAGGTCATGTTAACAAATGCCCGTAGCCTAGGAAATAAGGTTCCAGACCTGGAAGCCTTGTTGGCGGATGCAGACCTTGACATAGTAGCAATAACAAAGATGTGTTACTCTGCTAATCGTAGCTGGGTAGTCAATGTACCAGGTTATACACTGTTCAGGAGGGACAGGGAGGGTAAAAAGGGTGGGGGCATTGGCCCTGTACATTAGAGATGATATAAAGGCTACAGAAGTTCAGGGAAGACAGGGGAAGGCCGAGGAAACGTGGGTCACCCTGGAGCCAGGGAATGGAACAGCAATACACACAGGGGTGATCTAATCTTTGACACAGAGGGAGGAAGTTGACAGAGAACTAGTGGAGGAATAGCCGGCCCGGTGGCGCAGAGGGCTGAGGCGTTGAACGCCACACCTCGCTCCACGCCGGCGACCCGGGTTCGGAAGCGGACTCAGGTAGCCGGTGGGTCGGCCGGGGGGAGTCAGGCTTGGCGTCCGATGACAGCTCGCTACTCAGGGGAGGGATTCGCCACATTCTCGCCTTAGGCACCTCGAGCGGAGGCTCGAGGAAGCGCATGTTCTTTCAGGGATTGGTCGGACGGCCACAATAGCAGAGCAGACGCCGACGCACGTGTCATGACGTCGAGAGTTGCATCTGTTAAGGAGGAGGAAACAGGAAAATGGAGCCTGCCTTGTCCGGGAGAGCGGGTCCTGGGGCGTGCCAGCGATTTGCCCGCGCCCACTCGCAGCAAGTCCGCAGGGGCAGCAAGGAAACTATGAGTTACGGGATGGACCCTACCTCGTCCCCTGCCTGGGTAAACCGCGGCTCCATGGGGGCCCGTGGATTGTGTGAGCTGGATCGCGGGTAGTGGGATGTCTGCGGGACAACGCCGAAGGGTCGGAGGAGGCAGAGGAGGAGGATAAAATACAATTTCAAAAAAAGAACTAGTGGAGGACATACATAACATGGTAGCTAAAGGTGAACTCCTGCTACTGGGGGATTTCAGTATGCCGGACATGCATTGGACCACCCTGGTGGCTGCTTCAGCCAGAAGCACAGCCATCCCAAGAATCCCTACAAGGGGTTGGACTCAGGCAGCTGGTGCATGAACCAACCAGGGACAAGTCAATTCTGGACCTGGTATGGACCAATGGGAACAGAGTCAAAGAATACAGGTTGAAGGGCAGCTGGGGTCCAGTGACCACTGCATGGTGTGGTGTAGCATGGCAACATGGACTCAAGTATGCCACACGAGGGAAAAAGTATTAGATTTTAGGAGGGCAAATTTTACTGAAATGGTTAGATTTATTCAAACTGTCCTGTGGAAGGGAGAGGTAACAGACATGGTGGAGGAACAATGGGAGAAACTGAAAGGAGCCACAGTGGGGATATCAAACCACTACGTTAGGATAGTGGTCAAAGGGAAAAGAAGAAAACCACTACGGTTCTCTAAGGAGATGGGGGACAAAGTCGGGGTTAAAATACTGAGTTTCAGAATCTATAAGGGGGACTCAAAGGGGAGAAGACAGGGAGGTGTACCTTGAATGTCTAAGGGAAGCAGGGAAGTCTGTTAGGAGTGCTAAGGCACAGACAGAGGAGGGTTTAGCATGGTCTGTGAAAAAAAGGGGAAAATGCATTTTATAGGTACATCAGCGAAAGAAGAAAAAACAGGGGGGAGGGGACTGTGAGGCTCAACGGGGAGGCAGGACAGTGTAAGGAGGGGGATCTGGACAAGGCAGAAATACTGAGCAAATACTTCTGCTCAGTATTCACTAGGGAGGGGGAGGGTCAAGGACCACAGATGAGTAGCAGAAGCAAATATGGAGGGGGAAGAAGTGAACACCAGTCCATTCACAGTGAAAAGAGTTCTGGAAGAACTCACAAAGCTGAAGATGAGTAAGGCTATGGGGCCAGATAGCGTCCACCTGAGGATATTAAGGGAGCTGTGAAAGGAACTGGCAGCCCTGTTCATGGAGTCACTCAACACACGTGTGGTTCCAGAGGACTGGAGGAGGGCACATGTGGTCACACTGCGCAAAAGTGGCACTAGGGAGAAGGCAGAGAACTATAGGCCAGTCAGCATCACTTCAGTGGTGGGAAAGATCATGGAGACATTGCTGAAAAAAAGGATAGTGGTACACCTGGAATCCTGGGGTGCCCAGGATCTGATACAACATGGATTCACAGCAGGAAGGTCATGTCAAATGAATCTGATAGATTTTTTTGATTGGGTGACTAGGGAAGTAAATCAGGGAGGGGCAGTAGACGTCACCTACCTAGATTTCAGCAAAGCCTTCGACACCATCCCACACAGAAAGCTGGTTAATAAGATGGGTAATCTGGGCATGGGAGACAAAGTGGTGAACTGGGTTAGGAACTGGTTAACAGGAAGGAGACAGAGGGTGGTGGTAAATGGGGTGCAATCTGGGGAAAGGGGGTGACCAGCGGGGTACCACAGGGATCAGTACTGGGACCAGCCCTGTTCAATGTCTTCATTAGTGACATTGGAGAGGGGCTAGAAGGAAAGGTCTGCTTGTTTGCAGATGACACCATGATCTACAACAGGGTGGATACTCCAGAGAGGGTGCAGAAAATGAAGAGGGACCTGGAGAAGCTTGAAAGATGGTCAGAGATGTGGCAACTGAGGTTCAATGCAAAAAACCAAAAAATAATGCACCTTGGTAGAGGAAACGCTGGTGAGAGCTACAGGTTGTTGAGGGCAGAAGCTGACTGTCACCAAGGAGGAAAGGGACCTAGGGGTTATCATCTCTGATGCCCTAAAGGTATCAAAGCAGTGTGAAAAAGCAGCAGGGAGGGCCAGTGGCATTCTGGGGTGCATAGGCAGGGGAACCACTAGCAGGAGGCAGGAGGTGGTGATGCCATTGTATAAAACATTGGTAAGGCCTCACCTGGAGTACTGCGTGCAGTTCTGGAGGCCACACCTGTGCAAGGGCATAAACAAGGTGGAAACTATCCAGAGAAGGGTGACAAAGATGGTGCAGGGCTTGCACCACAAAACATATGAGGAGAGACTAAGGGACCTCAATATGTACTCAATGGAGCAGAAGAACAGAGGGACATGACTGAAACTTTCAAGTACCTCAAGGGCATAAACAAGATGGAGGTGGGGGACCTTTTCCAATGTAGAAAAAGTACTAGAACAAGGGACACAATATGAAATTGGAGGGGAGTAGATTAAGAGGTAATGTGAGGAGGTTTTTCTACACAGAAAGGGTAGTTAACGCTTCGAATAGTCTGCCACAGAAGGTAGTGGGGGCAAGCATAATGGAGGGGTTTAAGCATGCCTGCGACAGGCACAAGGCAACCTTGAGAGGGAAGGGAGTGATGAAAAGCCATTGATCACATAGGATCAGTGGCCACATACAATGTATAGGGCCAACGGGCAGACTGGATGGGCCTGGCGGTCCTTATCTGCTGACAGTTTCTATGTTTCTGTGTTTCACTATGTTTAACAACTGCAATCACTCCCCTGGAATGAGCCGCCCCAGGGCTTTTAGAATGTTGTGCGAACTATGAAATTTAGAATGAAATTCAAACTCTGCTGTGTGTTCACGCTCACTCCTACACTCTAACGTCAGATTTATTTAGAAAGCTAGGGTGAGCAGTGACAACAAAACATAGCTAAATGACTATCAAAAGATACTAAAACTGTTTCAAAAATGCAAAAAGTATTTAAAACAAGGCAGAACAATTTTAACTTGTTATAAAGATTTCGATGGCTGAATCCACTGCGTAACAATTGTAAAAGCACTGAGTGTTCAAGCAAATAGAACTGATTCTTTTTTTAACCTTTTACCAGGTTCTGGAAGGGGAGGTAGGGATTAGGGATTGTTAAGCATAGTGAGGGATACCTTTGGAAGAAACAACATTACTACAGTGAGCAATTTCTTCTTCAAACCACAGGAATCCATCACTTATGCTTAACCACTGCAGACTCCACAGCAGTATTTTGGAACACTGGGTACAGAACCCACTTAGGGGAAACGTTCTACAAGACAGCAGTGCCAAAACTGGCATCCAGTAGAGCTTAGTGAAAATGTGTACTGTTATCCAGGTAGCTGCTATACAGATTCCCTGTAAGTAAATACCTCTTGATGCTGCCAAAAAGGCAAAGGTGCCCCTTGCGGAGTGTGCCCTAAGGCCTTTAGGTGACAATTTGCCAGTTTTGTCATAACAGAACTGTATGCAGAAGACTACCCACAATGCTTCTCTTGAATGCTGGTTTGCCTTTCCCCACTTCACCAGAGATGGCAAATAACTGAGCGTTAGTGGACCTGACATCCTTTATGTGGTCCAAGTAGTAGTTCAGTGTCCTCTTCACATCCAGACTGCAGAGTGTCTGTTCTCCTGAGCTGGATTTTGCTGTAACGAAAACTGGAAGTGCAACTGATTGATTCAGATTGAATTCGGACACCACTTTGGTGAGGAATTTTTCTTAGGACTACCCAGTCCCTGTGAAACCTGATGTAGCTAGGATCTGTGCAGAGAGCTTGCAGCTTGCTCACCCTTCTGGCAGATGTCACTGCCACCAGGAAAACTGTTTTCCAACTAACATACTTTAATGCAGTAGTTGCCACTGATTTAGAAGGAGCTGCCATCAGCTCAATAGTGCACATATTCAAGTTCCAGGGAGAGACAGGATCCCTTAGTGGAGGTTTCAGGTGATTAAGGCCTTTGAATAATCTTGTGAAAATGGGCTTTGAGAGCCAACCTGCCGGCACAGTGGTAGCACTACTGCTTGCGGCACCAATGACCCGGGAAGTCAGAGGGTCGGCCAGGGGGAGGAGGATTGAGTGTCTCAAAGACAGCTCTCCTCCACTGAGGGTGGCGAGCTTGGCACTCAAGTGGCCCCTGGTGGAGGCCAGGGAAAGACAGCCCAAGCTCTAAGAGGTATGGGGATGTGGCAGACGTTGGTGCGTGCACCATGATGTCAGCACACGCCATGTCCTCAAGAAAGAAATCAGAAAAAGGTCCCAGCCACACTGGATGACCACCGGCCTCCATAAGCCACACACCTGATGACTCAGGCACCTTGGACTCTGGACTACAGTAGAGTCCTGGCAGATTAAGGGGACTCTCCACCACCCCTGCCATAGAAGGGCAATGTGCGACTCACGGTGAGAAGCAAGCCCTGGGAGACGTCAAGGGGATGGAGCTGGGAGGACCGGCACAAATGAGGGCCAGCCAGGGCAGAAGGAGAAAAATGAGTAAATGAAAAAAAAAAAGGCTTGTGAGACCACTGACATATCTTTGCCAGCTGATGTGTAAGCTGACACAGTTGCCAAATGGAGCCTTCAGGGTTGAGGGCCTGAGACCCAAGGACTTCAGATGGACTAGGTGGTCTCGGACTATAAACAAACTTGCTTATAGTGGTCTGAGCTGCCTAGAGGAATACCAAATGGAAAATATTTTCCATTCTGAAGTATAAGTTTTCCTTGTTGCTAGTTTCCTGGAGACCTTCAATACTTCCATCACTTTATCATATCAGAGAGATTCAGTACAGAGAACTCTAGCTCTTCAAGAACCATGCTCTGAGACTGAGAGTTCTCGGATCTGGGAATGTCATTTTGCCCTGGGACAGTGTCAGCAGATTGTATCTCAGGGGTAGGGTGATCATGTTTGAGAGGGGCAGGAGCATGGAGTACCATATATTGTATGTCTGGAGCTATGAATATCACAGTGGCTGACTCCCTTCTTAGTTTGAGCAGTGCATCTGCCAGATTCGTTCTCTAAACTTCCCAGAGGTCTCCCCCCTCACAAGTACAAGCTTTTGTGACCTCGCAGTTGGATTACTGTAAAACTCTTTACCTTGTGGTCAGTGGAGGTATGTTGCAGTGCCTGCAGTTGGTACAGAATAAAGCTGCTAGGTTACTGACAGGCCCTCCAAGTTCAAGTCATATCTCTTCGGCACTGCATGAAATGCACTGACTACTGGTTAAGTGGTGTATCTCCTATACAGTTGGGTTACTAACTAATAAGGTCCTACACGGGCTGAGCACAGGTTACCTGTGTGATCTCCTGCACCCTGACCTACCTATATTCCCCCTCTGCTCCACAAAGGAAGGTCTCCTGGTTGTTCCTAGGGCTCAGCTTAAAACCTTGGGAAACTGGTCATTTGAGTCTGGATGGCCTGTTCTTTGGAACTTGTTCCAGAGGGCCCTGAGGAGGCCTCCTCAGAGGAGGCCATGGGGGTTAACATACCTATTTACACAGGCATATGGGAAGTCAGTCCCTGCTGGTTCTATATTATGAATATCTGAGATATTATGCAGTGCATTTTAGCTGATTGCTTGAAACTTTATGATTGTGTAATAAGATGTTATTTACTGGTATCACTTATTTAGGACTGTATTTATTTTATGATCTGTAGCCATCTCTGTTTCATTGTACTAGTGCCCTGAGCCTCCAGGGAAGGGTACCATAACAAATAGCATCGACTACTTCTTCTACTTCTCCTTCTTCTTCTTCTACTTCTCTCAGCGAGCATCAGAAAGGTTATACGGTATTAAAAAACTTCCTTGACCAGTTGAGGACTACAACATCTTCTGGGACTGTATCCAGCGATGATGGTCTGCACATAAAACAGAGACAGCTGGCTGTTGTTCCAGGAAGCAAACAGATCTATCTGTGGTGTACCCCACCATCTGAACACTGCTGCCAGTACCTGCTGGTTCAGAGTCCATATGTGATCTCCCTGGCTGATTCTCCTCAGGGAATCTGCCAGCGCACTGTCTTTCCCTGACAGGTGTACTGCTGAAGACTGGACTTCCACGGAGTATGCTAGATTCCAGATTTTCATTGTTCCTGTGAACAGCTTTGAAGGTCTTGTTCTTTTCCTGTTTATTTATGTAATACATTGTTGTGGGGGTGCCTGTTCTGACCTAGACAGACCGGCCCCTACTTTGGGAGGAAAACACCTGCATTGCCAGATATACTGTCCTGAGTTCCAGGAGATTTATGTGCTCCTGAGTCTCCTATGTACTGCAAGTAACACTTACAGTGAGGTTCTTCAGGTGGGCACCCCAGCCTAGGAGGGAGGCATCTGTTGTGAGTATAGCCACAGGTGTTTGCTGAAGGAAAGGACTTCCCTCTCTGAGGCTGCATGCTTCCTTCTACCATTCTAGTGTCCTTAGCAAAGACTTTGTGAGAGGCACCAATCTGGATAGTGGATTCCACCTCTAAGTCCAGTGGTTCCCTAGGGGATACTGAATATCTCTCATTCAGAACCTGGCCCCGGGAACCACACAGAGAATGAGGCCATGTACTCCAGTAAATGCAGAAATTCCCTTGCAAGTCTTGGCTGATCTGCCTTGAAAGATTCTGCAGTTGCAATCAGATTTGCTATCCTTGCTTGGGGGAGAAATGCTCTCCCTTACAGGGTATCCAGCTGTGCCCCTATAAAGTCCAGACCTGAACTGGTTCTATCTTGGACTTTTGAAGATTTATGAGGAAGCCCAGGTCCTTCAATGTGCCTTGTGTCAGCAACAAGGAGGACTTTGCTTCTTGCTTTTTTTCCTGAGACCAGCCAGTTGTCTAGACAGGGGAAAAACACCACCCCTTGCCTTCTCAAATTTGCTATTACCATAGCTAGGCACTTTGTAAACACTCTTGGAGCCGAGGTGAGGCCAAAGGGAAGGGCTGTGAACTAGTACTGGCAGTTCCCTATCCTGAACCAGAGGTACTTTTTGTGACTGGGCCTGACTGGTATATGAAAGTAGGCATCCTTCAGATCCAGTGACCCTAGCCAGTCTTCGTTTTGCAGAGATGGAATTACTGAGCCCAGTGTTACCATCTTGAACTTTTCTTTAAGTGTTTGCTCAGATAGCTCAGGTTTACTAACCTGGGTTGGCACTCCCCATTTCTCTTGTGTGTCAAGAAGTGCATGGAATAAAGTCCATTGCCCCACTGTGAGGGAGGTACTTCTTCCACTACATTTGCTTGCAATAATGTCTTCACCATCTTCAACAGGATTGGTGTGTGAGATAGAAAATCTTTTGATTCTGCAGCTTTGAGAATTTTCTGAACTGCAGGGACAAACCTTGGCTATTTCTAGGAACCACTTGTCTGTGGTGATTTATGACCATTCCGGGGAAACAGCGTGCCAGCCTTCCTCCCACTGGCAATGGATGGGTGACCTGTGCAGACCTCTCAAAGGTTTTGCTCTGCTTGGGTTTTGAGAGCTGACACTGGTGCTGCACGCCTCATGCCCATTGTACTCCGGTCCCTATTGTAGGCTCTTTGTAGAGGGTACTCATAGGAGACATAAGCACGGGGAAGTATCCCCTACCTCCACCTCCCCTTTCATAAGGTCTATAGGAAGTGGAGGCCTTTTTTTTCTCAGTGTTACTCTGTAGGTGGTTTTGTACTCATCCACCTTTTTCATGTGAGCCTCTGTCTTATCACCAAATAGTAAATTTCCCTCACAGTGGAAAACCATTGCTTTTGCATGAGTGTCCTGGGATAGAGCAATAGTTCTAAGCCATGCAAACTTCCTTAAGGACAATGCATGGGCCATCACCCTAGAAGCGGTGTCATCTGTATCCACTGCCATATGGAACTGGTACTTTGTGGCATCTACAGCTGATCTCCGCCCAGTCGTCTTCCCTTCCCAGTCCTTGCAGGTGTACCCCAAGGCTCCATCTTAGGCCTTGTTTTGTTCTCCCTTTTCATCATCGACATCCATCCAGCTTGCGTGCATGCTCAAATCCATATGTACACTGATGATACGATCATCTATACTTCTGGTCCCTCAACCATCGATGTTGATGCCCCACTCCAGAGTGATTTTAACAGCATGCAAAACTGGTTAACAACTTAAACAGCTACTGTACTGCCTAGAAACTGCTAGGAATTAATTGTAACTTTCAGATGTAGTCAACTATCACTTCTTATATCTCAAGTACTTTTTCTTTTCTGTTTGCTAATGAGAAGATTTTCCGTCTGGCAGTACTGGGGTGATGCGTGGAGCAGCACTGTGTCTGGAGGCTAAAAAAATGTCAGTTCTGTTCCTCCCACTACATCAACACTGAGACCACACTGACTGTGACATCACTAGTAACCAAAGAGAACCATTTCTCACTGCCAGATTATTCTCTTTCACATGAAGCAGCAGGGACTGGCTCTTCTTGGTTACTAGTGATGTCACAATTTCCAGCATTTTAATTGGTAACTTATGAAAGTCACTGCTTGGGCTGCAAGGGTTGTGATGCCTCAGTGTGTTTGGCCACCTTTCTGACAATACTGTGGAGGAACAGAACTTACATTCTTTTTCTGCCTCCAGAGTACTGCCAGGTGAATCTTCTAATTCGCAAACAGAAAATAAAAAGTACTCCAGATATAGGAAATGATAGCTGACTGCATCTGAAAA
This sequence comes from Neoceratodus forsteri, assembly GCA_016271365.2. Lineage (NCBI taxonomy): Eukaryota > Metazoa > Chordata > Ceratodontiformes > Ceratodontidae > Neoceratodus > Neoceratodus forsteri. The sequence continues at coordinate 702,734,363 of CM028135.1, read as the reverse complement.
TTACTGTTAATTCCAAGCAGTGCACTAGTTCTTTAAGGGTAAATATGAAGAAAACAGTTTCTATGATCTCTGGATCAAGACAAAAGCTCTCTACACTCTCACCCTCCCACCTCCAACTTCTCCATTCCTGACGGTTCCCCCCTAGAAGTTGTCTCCGCCTTCAAGTACCTTTAGGTATGTCTAGACAACAAGCTAGACTTATCAGTCCATATTGACTCCTAGTACTCAAAACTCCGCCCTAAACTAGGAGTATTGTACCGCAACAAAGAATGACTTTCCCTCTCTGTGCATCGTGAGCTGGTCACCAAAACCATCCTCCCCATAACCAATTATGCGGACATCGTCTATGGCACTGCCACTGCCTCTTCCCTCTCCATACTTGACACCCTCCTAAATGCTTTTTGCTGTTTTGCCACAAATTCCCATTCCACACAGACCACTGCTCCCTCTACTCATCTCTTTCTATCCCTCCCCTCTCCCACCGTCGACAGACTCACTCCTTGGCCTTTATTGCTAAATTCTGGTTTGGACTCCTTCCTTCCAATCTTTCCTCCCTCTTATATCCAGCCAGCCCCTCCTCCCACCCGCTCTGCACCAGAGTGTCCCGATTTTTTTTCCCTCCCCCACTCTCACTCTATAGCAGGACAGTCAGCTTTCTCCTTCTACCTTCCCTCTGGAACTAACTTTAACCTTCCTTCCAGGAAGCCACCTCACTCCCAGCGTTCAAGCACCTGCTCAGACATGCTCCTACTGCTCCTTGCCTCTGCCCCTAATCTTTCTCCCCCAACTAATCTCTGACTTGTCTGCACTTCGTCTTTCTAGTTTAAGCCTTTAGAAATGGTAGCTTACCCAAATGTGTCTGTATAACTGTATTGTCGAGCCATAAATTTGGTTGTACTGCACTATGTTCTTATTTTTAAAATAAATGTTTGTATAACTGCACCGTTGAGCTCTTAATCTGGCTGTATTGCACCATGTTTTTTTAATTTCTATTGTCACTTCCTTTTGTATATTTTGGTTACTTGGTTAGAATAGACAGTGGTGGGCTATTGCTCATCGGGACTGTCTGCCACTTTGTACAGCCATTCTTTTCAGAAGCCAATAAATTTACCCAGTTCCCTTTTGAATTGTTTGTTATCATCAAGTTCTGCCAAGTACTGGGGAAATTTGTTCCAGAGTCTAGTGGCCCTGATGGTAAAATAATTCTTTCGCTTTGTGGTACTGGCTCTCTGGATTTCGTATTGTTTATTATGAAACCTAAGGGAAACCAGCCTTATTTGGGGATTGATATTATAAACTGAAATTAGATATTGGTTTCTTATTGCATTGAAAAAATGAAGGTAATCACCCCTAATCCTTGTCTGTTCCAATGTCATTAAATGGCGTTTTTGTAGCCTGATCTCATATGGCCTATGTCTTACACTACTTATTAGTTTGGTGGTCTGCCTTTGGACCCCTTCCAATAGGTTAACATCCTGCCTCTGCCATGGTGACTAAAAATGGGATTCATAATCCACATGTGGCCTAACATATGATCTATACAGGTTGACAATAGTGTACTCATCTCTAGAGAAAAAAAAAATTTGATTATGTTTATGCATTTGTGGGCAGTTCACACTGTTTTATGTATGTGTGTATGAATGTTTAGGAAACTGTCCGCAAGAATACCCAGATCTTTTTAGCTAGTAACAAATGGTAGTTCATGGTTTATTAGATGGCAAAACCTCAAATGATATGTTCTTATGATACTCTTTTCCCCGGGTCACACCTGGACACGAGCCTTGGCTCAGTGTGCCTTTCCCAGTTACCAAAATTTAAATAAAATAAATCTTGCTGTGTCAGCCATATCCTGAGTCAAGTTTCCAGCAGCCTTTTCGCTCACTACCAGTATACAATTACACAGGGCTTTCTGGTACTGCTTTGTGTAGGCCAGGTAAGCTGCCCACCTTAGTAGCAGAGAAACTGACGTATAAACTTTTTTACCTATGCTACCCAGTTTCCTAGAATCTTTCTCAGGAAGTTACAAGGAAAGAGCCACTTTGGCCTTGTCACAGGCGGCAGTCTGAACCACTCCCTCACGATCAGGGTGGGAACAGAGGTACACTGAGCTCTGTCTGTCCACCTGGCACTTTTTCACAATTTTCTCATCTAAGTTAGTAGCTGAGGTGGGTGCTGACATGATTTGCAAGTGTTTTTTCTAAGGGATTTATGGATAAGCAGAATTAACCTCTTTGTGGGAGCCAAGTCCATACTGTCTATGAATTAATTCTCATCGTCCTCAGTCTGCTGTGAAGAGATGTTGAAGGTATTAACTATTTGCCTTACAAAGTTATACTGAGAGTTATAATCATCTAAAGAACTATGAAGAGAGCCAAATTCTTGCTCAGGAGAGCCATCTGGTTCTATGTGTTCTCCATCCTCCTCATCTTCATAGTACATTTCCACCTCTTCCTTCTCCACAGGCACTGGAAATGGAACCGGAGCCTGGAGGGCACAGACATATTAATGAAATGACTCCCAATAGCCTTGAATGCCTGGAAGAATTAGCATACCTTTGTCATGTCCTCTAGTGAGGGAATCGGTGGCTCCTTTCCTTCTTCAGAAGGGGCTACAGCGACATGTTTTTTATTCCCTGGCAGGCACCATCTCTAGAGTATGCTGTGAGGCTCTATTATTTTTACTGAATTCAGGGTTTTCCCTTTCAGACTCCCTGCATTCTGAGCCATATTTTGAAGCTTTGTCATTCTTTTCTGTCCTCTTTGACAGTGACTGCTTCTTACTTTGAAGGGCTGGACCTTCCTCTGAGCGTTTAGGTGATGTGGAAGCAGACTGAGAAGCCACGTTTTAGCCTTAAATACAACTTATGGCAGTCTGCCTTTGCAAAGAGTTGAAAACAAACTTTACAATTTTTAAAGCCTGTAGGTTTTGCCTTCTTTTTGGGTCTGTCAGTCATGCCAAACAGTGACAACCATGGAAAGACATTTGCAGTTCCCAAAAGAAAAAAATCTGCAGTTATAAAAATGCAAAAACATGCAAAAGCAAGAGCACCAGGAATTGTGTGGTGCTATGTATTCAAGACAACTAATTTAAATATACACAAATAAGCACCCACACAGCTTAAAAAATAAAGGCCAAACGCTCCAAAAATATTCCAGCGTTTAATATCCAAAGTGCAGCAAATGCCAAGCGGAGGACAAGGCAAACAATTTGTCTGCTTGTCCTCCGTTAACACTATACACTACAGATAATCTAGATGTTAGAGCGTAACCTATTCTTAAGCTATATTAGATATAATAAATGCCCAACAATTGTTAAAAGGGCTTTAATAAGAAAAATATGGTTAATTAAAATTAAAACTGCAGTTTAAATATACATCAGAAGAGGTTTCTCAGTGAAATGATCAAATGTTATCATCTTGGGTCCCAAAACACGAGAAACCAAGAATAATATAAAGTAAAACCAAGAATAATATAAAGTAAAAACAAAATGCCATTTAAGTGATTTTCTTTCTTTCTTTTTTTTTTTTGTTAGGAAAAAAGCGGTTCCCAAAAAGCAGGATCTGCGCCAAAAATGGCCTTCTCCAGTTCCTGGGAACAGATGGGGAACTGGAGACAAGATGAAATTTACACACAAATAATCAAAAAAAAAACCTAACACAGAATATCAAAAAGTTAACTAACACAGCTAAACACTTAACAATAATAAAATAGTAAACCGTAAACCAGTCAGAAGTGAAGAGAAGACTTTGGGGAAATTACTTTCTTCAGGCAGAGAAATAAATCTGATGTTTGAGTGCAGGGGTGAATGTGACCACATAGCAGAGTTTGAATTTCATTCTAAATTCCATAATTAGCACAAAAATCTAAAAGCTCCAGGACGGCTCATTCCTGGGGAATGACTACAGTTGTTAAGTATAAGTGGGGGATTCCTGGGGTTTAAAAATACAAAAATTCTGCATGCAGGATTGTTTAAGTCCTTAATACTGTAGGTAGGCGAGCAGTGGAGTGCTTTGGGGATCTATTGGCAGAGAGTATGACTGGTGCTCTTTTAACTGCCAAAACGATTAGTTAACGAGACTGGTAAAATGGAGGGATAGGATGGTTAAGAAAACAAATCACCAAATTAAGACAGCCATTAGATTTTGATTTTTTTACAATTTTACCCAAGATAACCTAACAGAGATGCAACATCTTGTTTTCAGTAGGGTCCTAACTTTTACCCACTTTTGGAGGACATGAGGGAACCAGCCACAAGGACAAAGATGAACTGCTATATCCTGCACTGCCATTTAAGTTACAATATTATGGTCTGAAGGGAAAGACTCAGAGAGGGGAGAGAGCATCTTCACTATGACAGCTTACTCAGTTACCTACCGTAGTAAGTCGCACTAGCAGGCGCTGCAAGTCTCACTACCCTTCTCAAAGGATGCCAGCTACATAGCTAAGCCTTGATCACATTGAAAGGGGAGTATGAGGTTAAACTCTTACTGGTTTCTGGTTAATTGTTCTATTTATGGTTTACTATTCATGGATTAAAAGTTTGATCAGCTGTCTGGGGGATGGTTGTAAATCTGGTAATTGCCCAGAGAAGAGCTCTGATTTGAGAAATTTGGTATAACTCATTTTCAGCTTACCAGTCCCCCATGGGTTCTTTAAAAGTAATCACCTACAATGTTAAAGGGTTAATTAAATTCCATGGTAAAGTGAACTAAAATACCGGGGCAACTCCACAAGATGGACTGTTACATTGGTTTTATTCAAGAGATCCATCTTCCTGAAGAAATCCATCTTTCTGCTTCTGAACATCTAAAATTAGAAGCATGGGAGGGACAGGTAGTGGCTGCTTCACACCCCACCAGCAAAAAAGCAGGAGATGGCAATTTTGATTAAGGAGAATTCTTCACCAAAGGTCACTTCGACTGAAATATCGGAGGATGGTCGCTGGGTTCGCTTTACAGGAGAAACTAGGAGACAGAAAATACACATCCATAATATGTATGTCTCAAACCAGGACACATAGGCTTCATAAAACTAATGTTTGACAAAGTACTTGACAGTCAAAAGGATATGATTTTTGTAGGGGGTACTTTAACTGCACCACTAACCCCAAGTTAAAAGGGCCTCAAGAAATACATACTCAGACAAAGGTATGGCATGACTTTTACTCTCAAAACAGACAGATATGGTTGAAGCATGGTGATATCAGAATGGGGGGGGGGGAATACACATTCTATTCCATGGTCCATAAATGTTATTCACAGATAAATCTCATGCTGGCCAACAAAGTGGCCTCACAGAGAAATCTGGGGAGTAAGGCACATGCTATTTAGGTCTCGAGTCATGCTCAGGGGAAGGCTGGGATCAAGCAGGGAACAGCAGATGAAAAATGTACCTCCTGGAGACTGAACATCTTCCTACTGTATGATACAGCGTTTAAGGAACTGGTGCAGACAAGAACAGGAAACTCTAAATCAAGTGACACATGCAGGGACAAAATCCGGGCCAAAGTGGATAGGGGATGCCACGAAAGCCACACTCACGGGCAAAATCATTTTACATGCATAGAGATAAAAATACAAAGGGACAATCTACAGACTCAGAAAAACAACTGGTACTGTTGCAACTGATGCATAAAACAAACCCATCCCAGCAACAGTGAAGGAATTTATAAAAGTTCAGGGGGAGTTGAAGAAGTTAGGTACTTCAATCAACTACATTATGAGCATGGGAATAAAGCACCTAAATTCACTAAAAATACCACCAACAGCTTAGTCTGGTTCAATTTCAGTTATTTACCATCAGTATCTCTCTCCCCACCGTTTCCAGTCGCCCCTGAAATATGTACTGAATTTTGTTGACCGGGTAGGCCCACTGAGACTAGAAGTCCCTTGTTCAGGGGCAACCCGGGGGTGGGGGGATACAGATGGTAACCAACTGAAATTGAACCAGATTAAGCTGTTGGTGGTATTTTTAGTCAATGGTGGAAATTTGGCCAGGACACCGGGGAAATTCCCCTACTTTTCGAAGGGAGATGCTGTGACATTTCCCGATACAATGGAGGATGTCAGTGTTTCACTGGATGTGAATGGAGGTGGATGTAGCATGGAGACCAGAACGATAAAATCACAGGAAGGAGAAAAATTGCAAATCACAGCCACAGAAACAGTTTCTTCAGCAAGTAACAGACCTGCAGATATCCATATGGAAGAATTCTTCATGGAGCAAGAAGCCAATGCAGTGGTAAGCAGAGGATAAAAAGAGAGCCCTTTTGAAACAAACATCAGAAGTTAAAGCTGAGTACTGACGAGCCAGACAGAAGCTGGATGAAGAAAAGCCGCGTAAGTGGCTACTCTCACACTTTCTGAGTGGAGTCACAGAAGGGCTGTCAAAAGTGTTTATTTTTGGAGCTGGAACTAAAGAAACTGAGGGAAGACAACACCAAACTGAAGGACAGGAAGAAATGCCTACAGGAAGTGCTTGGTCACCAGAAGGAGCTCTCCGGGTGGCTGGCTGAGTACTGAAAGACATATGAATGTGGACTCCAGACCTGGCAATACTGCTCCCGGGGTCAGCGCCACAGACAACTGTAAGTACCCACTAAATGAGGGAGGGCAGGCTCAGGAGAAATCAGTAAATGGGTCAGAACGGGTACAACTGATGGATTCCAATACTGCTAAAGAGACAGAACAAAATGCTAGCCTAGATACTGATAAAACGAGAGATACTGACTCCATCTCCTTTTCACCTAGAGAGAGTGAGCCTGAGATATTTTTTGATGCACTTATAGGGGAATCAGCCTCTCATAACACAAGTGAAAGTGTACTGGATGATTCCTCAGCCCACAACAATTTCAACCAAGTTCCCCACAACCTGAAACCTCAGCTGCACGTCCTGACAGGGCTTTCTTTGCCAGCTTATTCCACAAACCTGTGGAGCTGGCAAAACAAAGGAATGTGGTCAGACTAAGATATCTAGGGGGTTTAGACCTTGCTCCTGATTGGGTCTACGTAGGAAGAGAATAAAGAAACCCTTAGGATTTACCCCAGGAGATGTGTATGCTTTTATCCATGCACCTGGGGAAGTTTCCTTTGACATTAGTTTTAGAACTATGGATTTACTTGAGAGATTTTGGGCCAAGTATGCTACATTAAAAACAAATCCCCTATGGGTGAAATTTCAAGCAATCTCCCTTACAAAATGCCCCATGAAGTTCATTATGGTACTTTTCTCTACTAAGGGAGTAAATATTACAGACATACTAAACTGTCTTGAGAAGCGGTGTGAGGTAGTGGGTAATCCAGACCCGATATTTGATTCTGAAGGATTCTGCAATGGGGGCTGGCAATTAAAAGTGAATTTACATCAAACTGACTCAGGCCTCACACACCTTCCAAACTGCTTTTCCCTTGTTAGAGACAAGGGATTTATATTCTACCCTGGACAATCGAGACACTGTTACAAATGTGGATCCCCTCATCACCTCAGTAACCAATGCCAAGTGCTGAAATGTGCCCAATGTGGACAAACTGGACACACAGGTTTTTTCTGTCAACAAAATAATAAATGGAACTTATGTGATGATGAGACCCACTGCTTTACTGATTGTCACTGGGCCTCCCATAACACGGTGAACCAGGACTATGGGGTGCATGATTTTTATATAAATCAATTGGCTAGAGCTACAAACAGACCACCGGCAGAGCCTATGGACAAAGAAAGCCATAGACCACCTGCACCAACAGAGACTGTACCTAATTCACAGCTCAGTGCTTCCAAAAGGGCCTGTAGAACAAGACCAAAGTTCTAAAACAAATGCTGCCCCAGAACCAGAGACAGCCCCCAACACACACACACACACCAGATGGTTACTAACTGATTAAAAAGAACACGAAAAAGCCAGTTGTGGAAAGAAGAAAGGAACTGATCCTCCAGCGGGAGCTAGGATTAAAGATACAATACCAACAGAAAATACTGCTGAACCTATAGTAACACAGAATAAATATGCTGTTTTGCAATGGAGAAGGTTGAAATAAGTAAAGAGTCAGACTCCGCCTCTGTGTCCTCTTCCCAAAAAGATGTGGGATCTGATATTGAAAACCCAACTATTGATCCACAGGAGAAACCCAGGAAAAGAGGTCCAGTAAAACACAGAATGGGTCCTTGAGCACGTAATAACAAAGTGACTTGACACCACTTCTGCCTATAGCCCTCTACAGGGTTTGACTCAGGCATCCTTGAACACTAACAGTATCCTGTCAGAAAAGAAAAGACTATCCACCTATGTTCTGTTTTCCTGCAATAACTATGATATTGTTTATTTACAGGATACTAGGCTAAGAGATATGCATGATGTACAGATTGCTAGTGATGCATGGGTGTGGAGTCAGTCCTTCTGGTCATTGGGGGGGCAACTGTAGTGGGGTGGGTATTTGCATAAATCTAAGAAACTTAAAAGTCATCCACACTGTAGAAATTTGGCCAGGTAGAGCTCTTTTGTTGGATGTAGAGATTAATAATTGTGCTTTTCGTTTAATTAATGTTTACGCTCCTCAGGCTAGAGCACTACGGATTGTGCTTTTAAAGAAAATACAGCCTTACTTATTTACAGCCTGAAACTTATTACTAGGATGGGATTTTAACATAAGTCGTTTAGCCTCAGATAGAGGTCTTAAAACAGATAAGCTTTTTTGTGACGCAGCTTATTTAAACCCAACTTCTAACCCAAACTGATTTGTGTGACATATTTAGTACTCCAGATACTGTACCACAACATACTCTTTTTAAAGGCTCTTTATCCACACAAATCGATTAGTGGTTGCTTTCTAAAACAATACCAGTAAACAAAATGGAACTAGTGCCAGTGGCATCATCGGATCATGTGCTTTTAAGCAAATAAATATCTGATCTCAAAGAAACAACTACAGGGAAGGAGTACTGTAAGCTAAACAATAGCTTATTAGATATTCCAGAAATAGCTGAAGGACTTCAGCATATTACAGAAGCCAGACAATCAGTGTATTTTTTTATATGATTCCATAAGTGAATGGTGGAAACACACCAAAAATGAAATCAGCGATTTTGTTAAAACAGTAGCAACGGCAAGGGTGCCATAATAATCAGAAGTATTTACAGTTAAGAGCTCAATTTAATGACTTAATTTCAAAACAGAATAAGGAGAAGGTTATAGATCAAGAGCTATTTAACAAAATTAAGAATGAGATGAGCTCATTACAATATTGTAGAATGAAGTCTCTAGAACATGAACAGAAATCTGGAACACATGGAAACAAGATAGCATGAATACTTTTGAGTCCTGTGCAAGAAAAGGAATGCCAAAGTTATTTCAGCCATAGTAACTGAAGATAACAAAGTACACACTACCCAATCAGATATTATGAAAGAAACTGAACAATATGTTACTGAACTATTTGGTATGCCCAACATAAATGCGAATAATATCACTAGTTGGTTGGACTCCTGTCCCTCACCACAAATCCCAAATTTTATGGTAACAAAAATCAATAACAGAAAAAGAAGAACTAGAAGGAATAATAATGGCCCTAAATGGTGGGTCCAGCGGGGGGACAGCAGCCTACCATTTGAATTATACAAAAATATATTTCCGGTTCTCAAAACTGAACTAATATGTACAATATTTGCTTACGAGAAGGAGCATTATCATAACGTATGTATCAAGGCCTCATGACATTAATATATAAAGCCGGTGACAAACAGCATTTATCGAACTGAAGACCTATTACACCCTTGAATACCGATTTTACAATTTTAGGAAAACTACTGAGTGTTAGGCTAGCTAGGGCCTTGACAGATGTCATACATCCATCACAATCCTGTGGTATCCCGGGTCGCAAAATAGGTGACTCCCTGATTCTCATTAGAGAAATTCTAAAGAAAGGACAGAGTGGAGAGGGAGCGTTTTTTTGGTTAGTCTAGACCAGACCAAAGCCTTCGATAGAGTGGCACATGATTTATTATGGAAGGTACTGTCTAAATATGGGTTTCCCCCAGTTTTTCTTGAATGGATTTAGACATGCTATAGATTTGCTATATGTACCCCATACATTAAAGGTTGGTTAGGTCAAGCATGCGAGGTCCACAGAGGTGTACGGTAGGGGTTCCCTCTTAGCCCTCTCCTCTACATTTTATCAATAGATACAGTGACATAAAAAATAAACAGATCAGAACACATTACTGGGCTTTCAGTCACCAGTGAAGACACAGAGGTCAAAACAATGGTATATGCAGATGACATGTGCCTGGTACTGGCAGATAATCATCAGCGGACCAAACGGGGAACCTCTTACAAGATTTCAGTATCCACACAGGGGCACAAGTAAATCTGGACAAAAGTACTTGTATACATATAGGAGATTCACTCTCTAATGAATCTGAAATTAATGGGTGTTAAAGTATCCACTACAGTGTGCAAGATCCTGGGGATACATTTTGGCCATAAAGATGCAGTTTACCATAACTAGGAACTCATGATACAAAAGGCTCAACAGAAAGTTAAGATGTGGAATTCATAGCACATGGCTCAGTTAAAAAAAAATTTCATGATTAAAACCTTTTTATTACCCATGTTCTTGTACCTAGCGGTGGTATCCCCCCATCCTGTATAGTTTTTTTTTTTCATGTTTTTGGGGGAGTCGCCTAATCCCATCAAAAGAGGCGTACTGTACTTAGAAAAAAAACAGGGAGGTGTGGTGATGGTAAACCCCATGTTATTTCTTCATGCTTTGTTCATGTATGTAAGCAATAATACCCAACAGGGTGGGTGGTATTGTGCTATACCGGACCGCCCAGGGGTGTAATGAGGCCCGATGCCACAGGCGGAGGGCCTTATAGCCCCTGGAAGGTCCGGTATAGCACAATACCGCCCACCCTGGAGGGTATTATTGCGCTTAGAAAATGAGCACAGTAAAAAAAAATATAAGTTTGATATAAAATAATTCAATAAGAAATTAGTTTAATATTATTTTGTAATAAAATAGTTCCTCTGCATGTATTTGAATGCTGTTTTTTTTGGGGGGCTGTTGTCCACACTTCCCCACACACACACACACACACACACAGGAACCACTTGTTGGCACATTATGTTATCGTGGCAGCAAAAGGGAAAAAAGAGGCAGAGAGAGTGATACCTTCGTAGCTGTGTGTGATATAGAATGCTTGCTATCAATGAAGTGCCCTGTCAGACATCGCGATAAACTGAGTACCGCATTAAAGTTATTTCTTTTATGTGGAAGTAGTTGGGTGGAGCAAGGCACTCCTAGAGGCACTTGTGAGCTGTGGCTGTCTGGAATTTATTATATTCTATTTTATTGAACTTGGACTGTGTATCGCGAGCAAGCAGCATTTAAGGAGAGGCTTACGCTGCTCTGGAGAGGCTTGTGCTGCACTTAAAAAAAACTCACTTCCCACTGCCATTTAAGATGTGAAGCTGATCTGACAGACGGTTTCCTTTTGTACTTTTAAAATTTTATTTTGAGAGACGGTATAGTCGCGGTTTCCGTTAGCGGTGTTGCTGGGGTTGTGATCAGATGTGGAAGCGTGGTCTGTTTCAGGCAGAAGCCGTCTGTTGGAGCTGAGAAGAGGGCAGTGTTGGGAGCTGGCATAATGGCGCTGCAGTTAGGATACTGCAGTTTCAATGGGAACAGCAGCAGCTGCGAATATTTGGTACAGTTGTGTCTGGGCTAAGTACTGTACATACAGGGCGACTCTAGTGTTCACAAACGAGCATTTGGGGGCTAGTGTCTCGCTAAGCAAGACAAAAAAATGGTGGGTGTTTAGCCAGTTAGGGAGAAGGATGGGCATCAGGATTCTTGTGATGGGGCAGGCTGGGTTGGTACTTTTAATAGCCGGACATCTGTTGTCTGATAGATGCCCAGCTAGAGAAGTCCCTCAGCCAATCAGGAGTCAGAAATAGTTTTACCCATTTTCTAAAACAACATTAGACCCCTGTTGGGAGAAAGTCTGTCTCTTTGGATTCCCTGGGTTAAGGATAATTTAGCCCCTTGGCTTGATGCTTGGCCATGGGAGGGTTACATTGCTAAACAAAGATCTATAGATGGTTTACTCCACTACTTCCAACTATGCCTTTATCACCTCCCACCTTGACCCCTGCAATGCCCTTTACCTAGGGCTTCCAGAGGTTGATATCCACCGCTTGCAGCTAGTGCAGAACGCGGCAGCCAGGTTGTTGACTGGTACCTCTAGGGCCAGTCATATAATGCCTGTGTTGCGCGGTCTGCACTGGTTGCCAGTACAATGGCGGATCACTTTTAAGGTCGGGTTACTGATCTACAAGGCCCTGCATGATCAGAGACCCTGCTACTTGCAAGATCTCCTTTGTCCCTACTGCTCTCTCCACCCCTTCCAATCTGCCAAAAAGGGATTGCTAGAGATTCCCAGGGTCCGTCTGAAAACATCCGGGGCTTGATCTTTTACTTATGTGGCCCCGACCCCTGTGGAAATTCTCTACCTCATCGGATACAAGAGTGCTTGACCACCAATAGTTTTAAATCAGCGTTAAAAACATATTTGTTTCAATTAGCCTATCCTGACTCTGGATAAAACTGTTGGCCTATGCAGTATTTTAAATTATTTATTCTGTATCTGAATTGGATTTTATTGTAATTTTAATTATTGATATTATGTTTTAAGTATGTTGTTTTGTTATTTGGATTGTATAAGCGCCTTGGTTTTGGAAAGGTGTTTTTTATAAATAAATCAATCAATCAATCAATCAAAAAATTAAAACAGTGGAAGATAACTAAACAGAGCATTAGAACAGTTTGCAGAAAATCTTACTACAAATATTTATTAAATGAACACTTTTTGGATTTCTCCCACTTTCAAAATCGACCTGTTCAGGAACGAAACTTGATAGGGAAAATGTTAATATGTAAAAGGATTCCTGAACATATGTGGAACGTCCTTTGGTTATGTGTTTATGGCAAATTAAATGTCAAAAACAACCTAAAACATAAAGGTACGGAGTATAGGTATTGCCCAAGAACCACAAGTACCACAACTTTGGAGACAATGGATCATCTTTACTTCCTCTGCCCCTCTGTTAAAAACTTTTGGTCAGTGTTAAAGAAATTTTGGATAAAATTCCCATTTCAGTCCTTAACTCCATAGATTTGTTTCAGGGTATCTTTGTATAAAATATCATATTTGGATTGCTAGGTGCAAATTGACGCTCCAGCAATTACAAATAACACCTGAACAGTTGTTCTGCACCATAAGACAATCTATACTAGACATAAAACACAAAGGCCCAGATATTCAGAAGGGTTACGTCATGTGCAACAGGGATGCGCCAGCGCAAGTACAGAAATGCGCCACTGTGTGATATTCAGCGGGAGGTGGCTGCGCAGCCCAATAAGCAATGCACCAGAGCGCAAAAGTAATGAATGCATGTGCAACCATAGGGGGCGAACCATGAATAACATGTGCAGTGCGATATTCAACAGCATGCGCCGTGCGCAATAGGGGAGCCAGCGGAAGTTGCATGACAGTGGAAATGATCTAAAATAAAAAGGGAGCAAGAGAGGGGTGCAAGCACGCAAAAGGGAAGCCACAGGTGGGAACACAGTGACAGACATCAAGGGTGGTACAGGAGGTAGCAGTGTGCAGGACTGGGCAGAAGCAGGACAGGGCCCACCAGAACTGAGCCAGAAACAGGGTAGGAGTGGGGAGCCTGTGCCACTGTGCAGGAAAGGCTGTGGAGTGCCACAGTGGACAGAGAGCAGTGGCAGGAGGCAGGACAGCCATAGCCAAAGGCCCGAGGTGTATCTGGTGCAGGGGAGCATCAGGAGCGGACAGCGGGGAATGGGACAACAGCCACGAGGCGAACACCAGCCAGGGACATGGCCAGCACCATCTTCCAGATGGAAGCGGTAATGAGGGGTGTGAGAAGGCAGGCAGCAGGGGTGGCACGGCTGTGGAAGGGCCCGTCGGCGGTACACCCAGAACAGGCAGTACCGAGCCCGCACCAGCTTCGAACACTACTCTGACTCAGAGATTGTGGGCCGGTACCACCTGAACCGGGAGATCCTGAGGCAGCTCTGTGAGCTGTGCAGTGATGCGATGCAGGCACCCACACGACGGAGCCATGCTCTGTCAGTGGAGACGAAGGTGACAGCTGTCATGTGCCTGCTCGCCACGGGCACCTTCCAGAGACCAACAGGAGATATGACAGGCATAACCCAGTCAGCCGCATCACGCCTACTCACACAACTCCTCAGCGCACTGCTGCCACATGCTGCAGAGTACATCCATTTCCCCAGCACACAGGTGGAGCGCACAGCACACATACAGGAGTTCCACAGGGTAGCACGGTTGCCTGGCATGCTCAGGGCCACTGACTGCACCCATGTGGCCATCCACACGCCACCTGGCCTGGAGGAAGCAGCTTACATCAATCGCAAGGGGTACGTAAGCATTAACTGCCAGGTGGTGTGCGATGCCAGGGGGCGCATTACCAATGTCTGTGCCATGCACCCTGGGGGAGCACACGATGCCTTCATCTGGCATCAGTCCACACTGTGCCACAGGTTTGAGAGTGAGAACATCCCCACTGGCCATCTAGTGGGTGAGTATGCATATCACACAGGACAACATGAGCAGACGTGGGGGGGGGTGCATAGTCAGAGGTGCCATGAGTACCGGCCTTGTTAGTCTATGGCATAGCGACGCAGACCACCATACTAATGTCCACCCTCTACACACAGGTGACAGTGGTTACCCACTACGTCCCCGGCTGCTCACACTATACCGCTACCCCACGACCCCATCGCAGCTACGGTACAATGAGGCACATGTCACAACATGGAATGTCATCGAGCGGCTGTTCGGGATGCTGAAGGCACGGTTCCAGTGCCTGGACGCCTCTGGCGGTGCCCTACAGTACAGCCCCTCGAAGGCCTGCAGGCTATTCCTGGCCTGCTGTATCCTGCACAACATGGCCACTGACCATGGGATAGCCATAGAGGTCGAAGAGGGGGACAGCGGTGGGGACGATGAGGACGCCGGTCCAGCCGGTGATAGGCAGCAACCCCCTGGGCGAAGAGACCCCCGCCTGATCCGGATGTCACAGCTACACTGGGACACCATTACAGAGGAGCACTTTGGTCAACACAGGTAGGTCACGGGGCCATGCGCAACCACCAATGGCAAGGGCACAGCCCACAGACAGGCAGGGCAGAACACCTGGGGCAGACGGCAGTAAGGGAATGGGTCTGAGTGTGGCACCGCACATGGCGTCAGGGATGGGCAGGGCCGAACATGACACGTGCACACACATGCACACACACGCGACATGCACAAGGGGTAGACGGCACGCCAACCCCAAATGCCACCCCAACCCCCACACAGGTCCACACATGACCATGCCCAGTGGCCATCACTGTGCTTGCCTCAGACGCTGGGCACCATTGCACACTGGTGGACAGGGCAACACAGGCATCATCATGCACACGCCACAGTGGCCAGCAGCTGTGAGGGTGTGCACAGGGACCGTGTGTGTGCAGGACCGGGTACCCCACCCATGCGTCGCACAATGCACACCACACTGCATATAGGGCAGTGGCAGACAGTGGTCATGGTGGGAGACAGGTCAATCACGCGGCACAGTACCACGGCCACCACGAATGCGTGGGCGGCCCCGTCGAGATCTGTCA
The DNA here is from genome assembly GCA_016271365.2 of Neoceratodus forsteri. Taxonomy (NCBI): domain Eukaryota; kingdom Metazoa; phylum Chordata; order Ceratodontiformes; family Ceratodontidae; genus Neoceratodus; species Neoceratodus forsteri. The sequence continues at coordinate 702,718,654 of CM028135.1, read as the reverse complement.
GCCGTGCCAGGCTGACCATTGACCTCATGGGGTGCCACCGACGGTCCCCAAGGGGTGATGCTGCATGAACGTGACCATGTTCACGCAGGGGTCTGCAGCCCACCGAGCATGCCCACAGCCAAACCCAGTGTCGGCATAGCAGGTGTCACACAGTACCGGGAACCAGGGGTGGACATGACACTGTGCAGTGTCCGCAGCGGATGGGCACCGAACTGGGTGCCCAATGTGGCCATGACAGCTGTCAATGCATTGGTCTGCCTGTCAATGGCAGCGGTCACATCCACCCACTGCCGGGCCATCTCTGCCAAAAGCAGACCATGGTCCCTGCTGCGCCACCCCTCTGCCTGGCGCAGAACTACACTGAGTGCATCCACTGCCGTTATGAGCCACATCTGCTGACCTACTGAAGCCTGGAGTAGACGGCTGTGCTCATCAGAGGTCATCCGCTGGTCCGGCATGCCGTCCATCGTGGTGTTCCTGGTCCTGCTGGCCAGCACCCCTTGACGATGGGCGCTGCACACCAGAGCCATGCTGGGGCACGTCCACACACGGTGCACTGCCACCGCCCCCTGACACTGTCCCCCCATTGCCACTGGCCGACTGCTGGACTGCCCCTCCGGTTGCCGACTGCCAGGGCTCACCGGCAGTACCGCAGTGGCAACTACAGCCCCACCACCCTGGACACACACCAGTGCTGCTCCACTGGGGCATACAGGCACAGGCTGGGACTGTGTTGTTACGCAGACCTCCCCGGCGGCACCACCCACGGCAACGCCCGTGCCGTTGCCTACGGTGGGACCATCCTGTGTCCCACACATATCACTGTCCGGGACATGTGGTCCATCATTATTGGTGCTGGATCCGGCACCAATCCATGTCCCAGCATGCTGGAGACCATGGGCGCTGTCACGCTGGGACACAGGCAGGGCCTCGTCCACATCCGCACTGCCCTCATCAGTCCGGACAGACGTGCAGGTATGCACTAGTCTGGTCCCTCTGACACCTGTGGAGGTGGATGGGTGATCCTCTGTGTCCAGGGCATCCCCCTTGGTGGATACACCCACCACCACTGACCCATGTATACGCTCAGGAGCTGTAAGGGAACACATTAGCATTAGTGGCTCTGCCCTGCCCTGTGGCATTCCCTCCACCACCCACACAGTGACAGCATAAGACCTACCATGCAGTGATGGGCTGCCACCCGTCTGGAAGCCACCATCAGGAACAACCTCGATGGCAAACCGCCGCATGCTGCCGGCCACCCGCTCCCCCTGTGGCATCAGGCGTGGCACATCCGGCTGGCCCCCATCGGTGGCAGCACATGCAGCCCTGATGGCAGCCACCTTGTCTTTGATCCTCCTCCTGTCCATGCCGACCTTCTTCTTACACTCCTGCACGGACCACTGGTGGCTGCCATGCTGGTTCACAGCACGCGACACCTCACGCCGCAGCATGGGCCTGTGACATTCCCCTCTGTCCACTGAGCAGCGGTTCCCTGTTGAGATATGCCTCGAACAGGGCATCTGATTCAGCCCTGGTGAAGTTGGGTCTCTTCCTTCTCCCCCGTCCCTGTTCCTCCTCTTCTTCACGTTCGGTCATGATCAAGCCTGTGGGAATGACAGGTGTTACCGTGGACTGTGCAGTCCCATTCAGCCCTCACAAACCACAGTCCCCACATCCCAACAGCATGCAACCCACCACAATAGACTGCAATACCTAACTATGTCCTCTGCAGCCCATGTCACATTTACATAGCACAACGCATGCAAATGAGGCGAGGCGCAACTGGAAGAGGATGCTAATGCAGTGGTTGCATCGTGGAATGGCCGATGAGCTGATTTGCATATGCTGGCTGAATATCGCGCTGTTGCACCTTGTGCAATGTTGGTGAGCATGCTCAGGCTATGGCGCAGCACTGTGATGTGTGCAATCGGCACCGCATGACGCATGCCCGGGTTGCTGACGCCAATGCGTGCGGCACTGCCGACATGCTATGCGCGGGACTCCCATTCTTTACTGAAGACGTCCTCAACTGCTGGACATACTGGGAAGAAATCTTTTGAAATCTGTTTCTGCTGGATCACTGGATCCAATTTTGATTCTGGTTGAGATAGGGACACCTCGAAACCCATTGTGGTCTTTTATCACCTTCACAATTCCTGGCACCAAGTCGAACGGGCATAATTTGGAAGTAAGGGAAGGGGTACCCAGTTCCATGGGCTCCTCGTCCTCTTCATCCTGTTCACTACCGAAATCCTCATTATTGTTGTCATCTGGATCTTCTGCAGGCCTGGCTGGTTCTGTGGGGGTTGCTGGTTCCTGGCCCCTAGCCCCTCCCAGTTGAGGGTGAATGGGCTCCAGTTGCAGGGGAGGGACCTCTTGGGGCTGGTCCATTGGGACCTGCTGGCTTATTTCCGGTGAAAGACTCAAGTTTTTCCATCATTTTCAGCATAAATAATTGCTGGCTTTTTATCACAGCAGCCACCACCTGCTGGGTCTGTAGCAAGAGAGTGGAGGGGTCACCATCCAAGAGGCCCCACTTATGCTTGGTAGACTTTGACTGAGGGAAGGGGATTGCTCCAATGAGGATTCCTCTTCCTCCTCATGTAAACAGGCCGGGCATTGAGGCCCCAAATTGTGGGGCATCAGAGTGGTGCTGCATGTACTGCACTTTTTGGATTTCACCACCTGGGACAGTAGAAAAGGGCGAGGGATAAGTATTTTGGCCGGAGGTCCATGAACACCTCAAAATGCCTGCTGTGTACTGAACAACACAGCATATGGCCCCCTTCCAGCTGAAGTTATACTATGGAGGATGAATGAAGTGAAGTGCCCATACTCAACAATGGGACTCACGCACATTAATTCCCCCAGAAAACAAACAAACAGCTATGCCTCTAGATTGCATCGCAAGCCTTTTGGGTGGGCCAGGCAGCTATGGAAGGTGCTCCCCCCCCTCAAGTCAAGTCTTAGCCCCATGCCGAACCCCACAAGTCAGCTTTTGTTGGGAAGAGATAGAAGGTGATAGGTTGCCCATACTGTGAGAAGCCCAGGGCATTAACTGACTTATCAGATAAGGCACCCTTAAAGAAACGCACCCTATAGGTATCCTTATCTTAAATCATGCCCAACTGCCATCGCTAAGATGATGGCTCCCCATTGCACGTGTGGGTTGAGTAAAAATGACTGCGCAATCAGTGTCACCATCCCCAAGATGGCGGTCGATAGTCTGTGCATGTGCGGTCGGAGCAACCAGGCCTGGCGTGCCACGAGGGAAAATGGCACCAAGTGCGGACTAGGCATAGGCACCGCCATTCACAGAGGACCTCGCGGAGCTGCACTGAAAACCCTGGAGTCAGGCAGGCACAAAAACAGTACTTGGCTAGGCTGACAAAGCTAACCCTGCTAAAGCTAGCAAGAGAATGGGCCATCCTTTGGTGCATGACAGCCGTCGAAGGGGAACTGACAGCAGGAAACTTTGCTTTCTCTCCCAATCGACTGCTAAGAGAGTGACCAACTGGGACTGGGAGAGAGGCCCCAGGACTAGCTGTCAGCCACAACTAGGGTCAATACTTAAAAACATCTATTCATTTTGCCACTGAGAGAGGGGCCGAATGAGAGCAAGTTCAAACAAATCTATGCCTGTGCCCGATTGGCCGCTGACAGAGGGGCCGAACGAGCTGGGCTCAGCGTGCCCGGTTCTGCGGAGACAGCTGCGCTGACCCTCCTCGTGAGGAGGGAGGGCAGATCATGTTGTTGTGGCGGTGGAGCTGGCGGGTAATTCAAAATGCTGCGCGGCAGTTCCAGCCAACCGCTGATTACCAAGGGCTCCACAGGCCAGCTCAGGAACTTGGCGGGGGGGGGCTGAATTACAGGAACATTTCCCATCAAATGAAACCAAAAAAAACACAAATCTCACAATTGTTTTCATTAGAACACTGACCAAACAGATCTTTTTTAACTGCAAACAGCACAGAAAGAGGCATCTTCTCACCACTTCCCCCTATCTGGGCAGCATTCCCCACTTGGGAGGGGGAACGTTCCCAACCAGAACAAACAAATCATTTAAGGCTGAAACTAGTAAACAAAGATTATAGTCCATAAGATGTAAGAATTATTCCCCTGTGGTAGAACTAGTTGAGTTTACTGTAAATTTAGAAGAAGACACTGAATAAGCTGAAGATGCACTCAGGGACCCTGGAGTGCATGCAGGGACCCTGGAGTGCTGTTAGCCTTTCAGATGCACTAGGAAAACTGGAGAGCAGGGACTCCTGGGACCTAGGTGTATCCATGAAATTTGATCCTGGGTCACATGTGCATCTAGAGCCTATCAGGTGGGCTAAGACCCATGAGGTAATGGTTGGAGTGCCATGGATAGAAACATAACACAATACCACATTAACAGCATGTAGTGTTCTACTGAGGCCAATTAAATTCAGTTACACTACCAAGTGTTAAATTTGTTAATGGCTTTGTTATCATGTTTAAGGCCCCTGCCACCAAGATTACAGTTCTACTTAGACAGTATTTTATACAAGAAAAATGTCTGCAATATATTTTCTTGTAACAGATTAGGACAGCCAGTAAATCTTGTGCATCATTTCCGGGAACTGCATGGTACCCAAAACTTAGAATCTTTTTCAAAGATGCTCTCTCACTGTGCTGGTCTCAAGCCTCCCAGGATTCCAACTACGTATGTTTGAGCTGAAGGGACCAGGAGACTCAAGACCTAATCTGAAAAATATCCCAGTTACAGCAATATAAATTTCAGATTAAACAAATGTATAATGACAGAAAAACAATAGCAATCAGTAAAAACCCAAGATTTAATAAAATAAATGATTTTAAAGAACCTAATTACCCAATTCTAAAACTGGAAGGTAGGGAAGAAAAAATTACCGTAGTGATGTTTTTTTCTTAAAGGATCACTCACTGTGACTACACTTTATGCAATCATCTCAGCTGAAAGTGACACTCCGAAGACAGAACCTATACAAACTGAAGAATTTGGAATGTACGTTCAAATTCTGCATCTGCGCTCCAATCTGGCCATTGCTCAGATCTGTTTCCAAGCCACAGTGGAGCAGCAGCTAGTGAAACTAGCTAAAAGGCTACCAAAATGTTTTACAAAAAAAAAATTACAGAATTTTTAAAACAAACTGAAGCAGACGTGTGAAATTTTACAATATGAACAATAACAACAAGCGTATAATTGTAGGAACTGCAACAGTAATGCTCAAGTAATCTTAATGAAAAAAGGAAACAACTGCTGTGTGAATCTATTTCAGGTTCTGGACGGGCAGGATTACAGAGTGTAAACATAGTGAGTGACCCCTTAAGAAAAAAACAACAATACTACGATGAGTATGTTTTTCTTTTTAACCCCAGTAGTCACTTAATATTTACACTTTATGCAGACTCAGCAGCAATACCTTGTAAGGCTGGGTCCACAGCCTAATTAGGAACAAGGTTCTGCAAGACAGCAGTTTCAAAGCTGGCATCCCTTCTGGACTGTATGTCCAAACATTGGTGCTTTGTGAAGGTGTGTACTGTTTGCCAAGTAGCTGCTTTACAAATGTCAAACACTGGGATGTCCCCTGAGGATGTCACAGAGGTAGAGGTACCCCTTGTGGAGTGTGACCTTAAGCCTCTTGGTGGCATTTTCCCAGCTTTTTTTCATCGCAGAACTGAATGCAAGACACTACCCAGTGAGAGTCAGATCTCTTTGCAGCTGGCTTGCCTTTGCCATCCTCACCATAGGTGACAAAAGGTGGGTACTCTAGAACCAAAGATCTTTTGTTTTATCCATTGTTTGCTTCTAAGGAATATGCCAGATCCTAAATCCTAACAGCTTCTGTACACAATTCTGAGTCTCTTTTTCCACCCTGCTTGATTATGTAGTACATTGTTGTGGTGTCTGTCCTGATTTTGACAGTCATGCTTACTTTTAAATATTTTACCTTTCTAAATGAGGTTTGGTCAAATAATATGACATGACTTGCAGTCTGTAAAAGTCATGCTTCACGGACCTAAACACTTTAAATAGCATGGTGAAAGTCTGCCCTTTCTAGAAGCCAAAACAATTTGTACAATTTTTGATGGTCCCACGGTCTCTCTGACATACCAATTTGGGAGAACCTTGAAATAATAAACGATTCCTACAAAACGATGCAGTACAAGAGCCCAATAATAGAAAATGGCTCTTGTACCAAAAACTGTGATGAAGGTCAAATCATGGCTCCTGTAACAGGAATCGATTTATTAAGGTGAAAGGGCACATACAGTAATGGAAAGTGAAAACGCTCTGTAAACTGGACAGCTAAAAATAGTAAACCACTAACAGCAGTGAAAAACGAATGTGGTTTAATAGCCAAATAGTAAAAACAGCAATGACAATCAAGTAGGATATTCTCTGGTTCCTGGGAATCAAGCAAAAATTGGAGAAACCATAATTTACAGAAAAACAGAATAACTAAACACAGAGTAAATTGATAAAACTAACTTAAATAAACTTTTTGATTAAAACAATAAAATAAAAACCTGACTGGAGAACCAGCCATTACCAGAGTTCATTACTGGACGACTGCTCTCTTCAGATGGAGCAACAGATCTAATCGATGACCAGACTGGAGCGTGGATGCAGAGTTTGAAGCTACATTCCAAATTCTAAAATCTGCATATGTTCTATCTCTGAGGCATCACTCTCGCGAGATGACTGTATGAAGTGTAAACCTTAAGTGAGTGAGTGATTCCTGGGATTAGAAGTGTTAGTTTAATGGGCTGTTCTAATCCATTAGAAGGAAAGATGTTACTACATCTAGTAACGTTTCCCTCTTACTACATGACTCAGAATAGCCTAGTCAAACTTGCGCAGACTCCCAAGCACTACCCAGGGTTGATGAGTTTTAGGATTACTTTGGGAATAGGTGACAGGTACAGAAATCCCAGCCCTAGCATCCTCTTTGCCTGACGCAAAAGCAAAAAGAGATGGAAAGTATGGACTGTGGACCACGTAGCAGCTTTCCACATTTCCATCACTGGCACATATCTTCTACTGCAGATGCCACTGATGCTGCTGTACTCCTAATGGAGCGTGCTCTAATACCATCTGGTGTACTTACCCAGCCTTGTATCATAAATGTACTGTGAATACTATCCACCATGCAATGGTCTGTTAAAAGGCTGGGTGTCCCTTTGAAACCACGCCATATATAACAAAACAACTGATGTACTGGCCTCTTTGATGGAATCAGGAGGGAGTGGTGTCTATCTTTGAACCAGCTGGATGTGCAAAGTGCTGCTCCTTCACAGTACTTTTGGGGCTGGCAGAGGTGGGTACGAGGGAACATGGTTCACTTACAGAAGTATGACATTTCAATATAGTTCCACAGTTGTGTTTATAAAACACTGGCGAAACCTGTCAACAGAAACTCATAGCTTTGATAACAGCCCAGCATGTACTGGTTGGTTGTTTGCTCATGTGGATATCCGTGCATTAATGTTATGATATCTGCTGATAACTGATAACGCAGATCATTGTGAATCTCTGCATTATTTTAGCTATTACAGTTTACTAGATGACACTTTTCCATTTCAATGTTCCACTCCAAGGCTTGCAGTACATTTTGCCAATCTGTCTTAACAAAGTCTGCATGAAAAGCATTTGCCTCACTATAGTTAACCTTACAGTGCTTTTTGTTTGACATCATAGTTCTCACCATGACAACAGACTGTCACAAACAGCAGCTGGGAGGTCAGCAGGGGAAGTCAGATACATTTGAAAGACTCAGTGAAATTATTATTGTGCTGCAATATCTGTAGACCAACAGGAAAAATTAGAAAGTAAGAAACTAGCAAACACTGAAGAGAAAACATAAGTGGTATAAATCTAGATAGTAGCCCAGTAAGGCAATGGTTATAAAGTAATTCAGAGTTGTTAGCCAGTCTGTTAGTCTGACGCCTGTTGGTGGTGGTTTGGTAGTGGCATGTCTAGTGTGGAGTGTGTGTGTGTGTGTGAATGGACCTCTGTGGGACTGGCTACCTTGATGAGGTACAGAGGCTTGTCACAATGCAATATTGTAACCAAAAGCCAGTCTGTTAGTCTGACAGCTGTTGGTGGTGGCATGTCTAGTCTGGAGTGAGCGTGGAGCGAGTGTGTGTGTGTATGTGAATCTGACACCTGTTGATGGTGTGGCCAATGGTGTGCTGACAAGTAACACAGAAAATGATGCTAGTGTCGGGGGAGAGATAGCTCACCCAAATGGGGGGGTAGCAGTGAGTCCACTTGGTGTGCAGATAAATCATTCCTGGCTACACCTGGAGGAGCCGCTGTAAAGCGGGGATGTGCGTGCTTGAGTGGGGGAAATATTAATAAAAATTGAAAGCAACAAACCCGTAATAAAAGGAATGGCTTATGTTTTGCCTTCAACATGCTCTATTTCGTCACTATTTTTGTCCCATCTTTTTTTTTTTTTGTTTGCTTGTTTTTGACTAACCATACAGCACTGGGCAGTGACACAGCAGTAGCTGGGGGCAGCGACACAGCGAGGCGAGCATGCAACTGTCGTAATTATGCCTTTGTGCAGGGGAGGGTCCTTAATCATCTGGTATCTCCTAGAAGCAAGTAAGAGGGTAAAAAAGTATGAACACTATACAAAATCCAAAATTTATAAACTGACTACATTACCCTCATAAACATACAATTTGACATTAGGTAAGAACCACAGGGGCCATCCTAGTCTGCTCATTTTATTCACAAACCTTATTATGCAACCGTGGTGGGTCTGACAAGAACTTGTCTCTTACTGCCCTCTGTTCTAGGCTTGTAGAAACAGAGGTGGCTTTTGGCATCTAATATATGAAAAGTCTTCCCTCAGCTTTCCCTCAACTCTACTGGAATGTGGTCTTGAGAAATATACTGGTATAGAAAGCCTGATTCAAATGGAATTACGAGGCTGCCTTGGGAGGAACTGCACGTTTGTGCTTAATACCACTTTTCCTTGTGGAAAATTTAGTATGCAGGATCATTTCTATTTTGTTTATTTTATTCTTTTGGTAACCGGATAAGGCCCACTAATCACAAGTGTCTGTTTTAAGGGGCGACCCGGGAGCACGGGGGTGGTTATGTGGACTTGCTCAGAGTCACACAGCATGCAAGTATGCAAGTGGAGGTTGTGGGAATCAAACCCAGATCTGCTGGATGTACCAAGCTCATTCACAGCTTGTTGCTCTAACCACTAGACTATATTGCCAGGCTGTACTGCTAGGATCAGTGTTCAGTTATTGTAGTTCACTGATCTTCCTGATGCAAGGCATAAATTAAGTTTTGAAAAGTGATTAGCAGCATTTTTGATTAGCAATCTGTCAGTTTTGGTTAACAATTTTAAAACTTATGCTGAAATACAGCCATTTTTCCCGTTCTGTTTATTTAGTTTGTGTTCACCGGAAAGAGGACTAGACAATTTTGTGCCTATTTTCAGACTTGTCCGGGGGCAGGGGGATACAGATGGATGCCACCTGCAATGGAACCACATTTTAAGCTGTTGGTGGTATTTTTTAGTGAATGGGGAAATTTGGCTAGGACACCGGAAATCCCCTGCTCTCGGTAGAAGAACCTTTGCTATTCTGGTTATTGACCAAGATGGCTGCCATGGTGGCTGTGGAGGAGTCGATGGATGCCACTGAGGCTGGGGATCAGGTCTCTCCCAGCTTCTTCCTAACACAAGACCGGTGTGCTGGAATAGTTTCTATGGTTTGTACAGTTACTTCTGAGTTGCCTTCGGATCCTCAGACCTTACCTTCAAGCCCTGAATTCCTCACAGCGTGCAATATTGACCGTCCCAGAGCTTCCTCAATCTGAAGGTCCCAGCGCTTCACAGCTTCTTGATCTGGAACGCTTGATTTCTTACGAGATGCTACACTGCCTGCAGATGAAAACTTGTTCTGGCTTTGAATGCAGCTAAATCGTCAGTTTCAGCAAGCGAAGACTCCGCGATTGTGCAACGCACTGAGAAGGTGTCTGTTTGTGCCAGTACAGCTGCAGCTGAGAACCTGGTTGCTACGGATGCTGTTTTGCCGCGATCTAGAACTTCAGCTGTGCTTGAACTTCCTATGGGTGTGCTGGTTTCAGCAGAAGGTGCGGTGGAGAGAACACTGGGAATGGCATCTACAGAAATGGATTCTGGCCTAAGATGCTCCCCCTCTGTGGATTCTAGGACTCCTCATCCTGACATAGACTCTGCTTTATTGAATGCGGGCTGGATTCTCACCTCAGACAGTCACTGGGTCTCGGGACCTACCCCTATTGCTAGCTTCCCAAGACCTGTTCCACTGTCTATCCCTGATACGGATATTGCCATATCTACTGCCTCAGCTGTTGCTAATCCGACTCCTTCAGGTACATCTGCTCTTTCTCCTTTGCATCTGACTTCGGATCTTTCCCTTATGGATGAACCTGTTCTTGTGCTGGAGGATACTATAAAACATAATGATTCCTGCTCTGCATCTTCTACTTCACTTGTTCAAGAGAAGCCCCCTGATGTACCTTTGAATACTTTGGGACAAACTACTAAACGGCCTTACGCTTTCCTTTTTCACCAGCCAATTTATCCTGCTAAGAGACATAATGCTATCTGCCTATTATATAAGGAAGGCATGGCTGACTTTCCAGATAGACTTTTTGTAATTAAGTCTCTGTTGAAGGGCTCAGTGAAATTTTTTTGCCAATGAGATTTATGTGTAACCCCCCTGCAAATGGGGGTTCCCAAAAGACTTCCAGGAGCTTGCTTGAATGCTCCAAGCCTGAATGGTGTTTGGCGTTTAAGCCATTTATCAGTGAGTGTTTTTAGAACCTCTGGTACTGTCTCTTTAAGAGCTGTCTGCTTGCAGACATAATTAGTTTGTATGGGGGACTGTGTGTTTCTTTGATTGAGTACCACTCGAGCTGCTGCCAATTCGCTCCATTTTTGCAGTCACTAGGAGTGCAAAGGGAACCTATCGGAAAGATGTAACTGTTTGCCAGAAACCATTTAGAGTAATAATGAAATTACAGTTTGTCTAACCTGCTTTCTTTGCAGTCAGAACTGTGTCTGCCTAGTTCCCCATTCTGGTTTTGAACTGCTGAACTGGACCAATCAGTGTGGGGTAAGCTAGCTCTAAAATGGTGCCTTGGACGAATCAGAACTTGGACTCATAATCTGAGCCAGCCACAAGAGGTTGTATGGGCAGTGAATCTGGGAGATGTAGTTTAGACTTGGCGTCTTTTGGACCAACAGGAGCAGTCTATTGTGAGTGACAGCCAATCCAGTCAAGAACTGGGAGGAACTCAAAGGAAGTGCCCAGTTTTGTCTGTTGGAGTTTCAGTTGAGCTCTGGCAATGAAGAAGGAAGGAGCCCTGTGCTTTTTCAGTGTGCAGTTTTAGTCGGAAGCGATAGTAAGGCCCAGAGTTCCAGTCTGCAGCTTGTGTAACTGCTTGTTAGGACTGAATCCGTCCTGTGAAGAGAATCAAAGGATATCTGAAGAGTAGAAACCAGGCTCACCCTGTAGAAGACTGGAGAAATTGCTGAATTGCACTCGGTCTGTCAGGAACTGAATCTGCTGTGTTCTCCCGGTATTGTGCAGTAATTGCGATCGGGATAGAGAAGCAGCCTGCCTGGTATAGTACTTTCTGTTTTACCATATAAATGTGTGAAGAGGCTTGTGTACCTCAAGTGAATCCTGCTGCCATTAAAGGACTTTTGCCTGTTACTGTTCACCATATAAATGTGTGAGGAGGCTTGGTTAGCTCAAGTGAATCCTGCTGCCATTAAAGGACTTTTGCCTGTTGCAGTTTGCCATATAAATGTGTGAGGAGTCTCGTGGAGCTCAAGAGTAGCCCTGCTGACATTGAAGGACCCTATCTTGTTTGGAGGTCGTGAGTACTAATTCAGGGTCGCTCCCTGTTGAATTGCCACATTGAATCCAAATGGAATCACTGTACTGCTGACTGTTTAAACTAATTTTTCTTTTCTCTCTGGGAAAGGGCCCCTACCAGCTGCCACGGTTTGGACTAGCCACTAGGGCTTGGGTACCCAGGACAGTAACTGGTAGGGATAGGCCTAGCACAGAGCCATAGGTAGATGAGTAAAGTGATAAGCTAATTAACCTGATTTCCCCTGTCCTTGTTATATTCCTAAATAAATCCGAGCTGCTTGTTTCAGCAAAGTTATACTGCCTGAGGTATTTGTCTATGTTAAAGTATTGTACTGTGATTGTTGCACTGTATCTTATTTTACAGGAGGTCCCAGTGCCTGAACCAGCCCTGGGGTAAGTGTATACTGTGAAGGTAATTCTGATATATTGTGTGGGCCACTAGTGGGAAGAAAGGGTTGCAGTGTCCCAGAGGGCTGTGACCAAGTAAGTTTAACTATTGCAAACCCTGACCTCTGGGTGGAGGCACCCGCCATTGGATCCAGGCCCCTCAACCTGTTAGTGGCAAATCAGGCAGGGGTAGTAGCCCCTGGGATAGCGCCATCTAGGGGTTACATATGCAATGATACATGTCTCTGGGGAACCCACATTTGATGTTGGCTTTAAACTAAATTATGGCTTACAAAGATTCTGGGCTCAGTATAATACTCTTAGGCATACTCCATTATGGTCACCTTTTGAGGCCACCTCCATACAAAACCGGCATATAAGAATGTTACTGTTTTATTCCAGAGTGAAGGGGTCAGTGTTGCTGACTTAACTTACCAGTTAAAACAATGCCGTTCAGTTCTGGAATCTCCTGTGGTGATATTTGACTCTCAACATATTTGGACTGGGGGGGGGGTGGAAAGTGAAGGTTATGTTACGTGTTACCGATACTGGTTTAAGTCATTTGCCAAATAGTTTTTTTGGTGGGAAGGGACTGGGGTGTTTTGTTTTATGCAAGACAACCAAAGGCATGTTATAAGTGTGGTTCATGTACTCACTTAAGTAGTCTGTGTGACCAGGTGAAATGCAACATCTGTTAAGATTTGGGGCAACTAGTGGGATATGCTTGAATGAACCTCATTATAATTTATGTGATTCTGTTGGGCATACCTATCAGAGCTGTAAATGTGCAGCACATAATCAGGTGGATTCTGCTGATGATGTGGACCAACGTCTGTTGATAGCAATTGCACAACGTGAATCTTTCCCATTTCCTTAGGCCCTCCCTCTTCTAAGATGCCTGACCCTGCTCCAGGTCCTGTTTCTGCTTTACCTTCTGAAAACCTGGGAGTGGACCCCCCCCTTCTGTTGTCCTGGAGACTGGTTCAGTGGTTCTTCCACTGCCAGATATGGAAATGGTTAGTACTTCCTCCTCGATTATGCCCCCCATTGGTAAAAGGTCTTCCAAATGGATGCTGGCCCCTAAAGTGTCTAAGACCTCAGATATGGCATTAAGTAACCGCTACAAGGCTTTCCAATTTTCTGAACACTCTGATACAGATTCGGAAAGCTCCTCGTTGTGGTCCTCACAAGTTGATCCTCCATCCAAAACTGAGAAACGACCCCTAACACTGATGGGACAAAAATGTAGATCTACCAGGACAAGAAAGAAACCTCCTTCATGTGTATTTGTTTAGTTTTTTCTTCTCCTTACTAAATGGCATCTTTGGTATTAGGTACTTTGAATGTCAATAACATCAAGAGTGCCAAGAAAAGACCCTGGCATTTTCTTTTTTTTTTTTATTGTCTAGTTCAATACAGGTAATTTTTTGCAAGACACCAGGTTGCATACCATTTCTGACCTCAGTCTTGCTACTAAATTATGGCATGTTGGTCCATCTTATCGGTCCATCAGTACGGATGCCTGTTCTGGGGTTGGGATTTTATTTCATTCATCCCTGCAAGTTCATTTAATTAAATTAGTGGATTTGGTCCCTGGCCGGGTTTTGATATTGGATACTAAAATTGCTGATTCTTATTATCGATAAGGTGTTTAGTGGTATGTCAACTCTGAAATCCATTGTTTCCACTTCTCATTTAAAAGATGCCTACCGGTCTACTCATCAGACTACTCACCCTACTTTTCAGAGAGGCAATTTAGCCACTAGAATTGATTTTTTTCTTTATCTCACGGTCCCTGCATGTCTCATCTTATTACTTAGTATGAAAGAACAGAAGAAGGCCAGAGCCCATCGAGACTGTTCCTCACACTATGTGGGACATTATTTATCTATTATCCCTCAACCAAACATCTAATTTGTTTTTAAAGACAGTGGCACTAGTTGCATGTACAAATTCTTGCAAGGTGTTCCATACAATGGATGCTCTTATTGGAAAAAAGTTTCCCCTTTTGCTGGTTTTATAAGTTTTTACTTCAAGCTGTTTATTATGCAGTCTCGGAACAGGTCTCCTTTTGGAGAGTGTTAGACCACATTTTTCCATTAGACCTGTTGAATTTATTAAATTAAAACCATAAGCATATCACCTCTTAATCTTCTAGTTTGAAGAGGCAGAGACCAGTAGCTTTTAATCTGTTCTGATAATCCAAGTTTGTTAATCTTGGAATCATTCTAGTTACTCTCCTTTGAACCTATTCAAGAATTGCTATGTCTTTTTTGGTTTGGATTCCAGAAAGGGGATCCATAGTCTAGATCTGGTCTAATGTATGCCTATACAATGGAATAAGACATTGTTCAGTGCGATTAACAAAGTGCGTTTTATTTGCCTCAAAAGTCTGTTGGTCATGCAAGCAGTTCTAACACAGTTATCATTTGATGTAAGTTTATTATTAACATATATCCTAAATCTTTTTCACAATTTGATGAGTGAAGCGGTAGTCCGCTTATATGATATATTGTTTTGGATTATTTACGAAATGCACTACTAAACATTTGTCTTGATTAAACTGCATATGATTTTCATTTGCCCAAAGTGTTAATTTTTCCAAATCCTTCTTTAATGCAAAATATTTTCTTGATTATTAACCTTGCTCCCAATTTAGTATCGTCTGCAAATTTAACTATGAAGTTATTTGGCCCTGTTTGTAAATCACTGATAAAGAGGTTAAACAATGTTGGTCCCAAGACCAACCCCTGTGGTACAACACTTGTCACACTACCCAAATCAGACAAGATATCATTAATTCTGACTCTCTGAGAACGATTTGTCAACCAGTTTAAAGTCCAGTTGACAATATCAGGTGACAAACCTAGACTGTGCATTTCAGTAATGAGTTTTTCACGTGAGACTTTATTGAAAGTTCTACTAAAGTCCAAAAGAATTACATCAGTAGGGATACCCACATCTAGTAGAGTACTTATATTATCGTAAAAAGATATCAGATTGGGGGTGCACGAATACTTGGGAGTAAACCCATGCTGATTTGAATCATAAATTCCTAATTTTTTACAATCTTGATCTATTAAAGACTTCATTACTCATTCCATTAATTTACCAGCCACTGAGGTCAGGCTAATTGGATGATAATTTTACACAGAACCTCTATTGCCTTTTTTAAATATGGGAGTAACTATAGCTGAACACCAATCATTTGGTACAATGCTTTCTTGTAAGGATTTATTGAAAATAATTGACAAAGGTATAGAAATATTTATAGAGGTCTCGATCAGAAACCATGGATGAATACCGTCTGGGCCCGGACTAGTATTTTTTTTTTAGTTTTTTGATAGCCTGTATAATGTCAGTTGGATAGAACCTATGACAATCTACGTGGTGAACTTTAAATGTACTAATAGGTGATTTTTGAGAGAAGACAGAACAAAAGTACTTATTAAAGAGATTTGAGGTTTCTATATCAGATAGAGAAGAGCCATTGGTTATAATGGGACCAATGGTCCTTGATACCTTTTTACTATTTATATAGGAAAAAGAGATTTGTGACAGTCTTTTGTGTGAGCTAGTTTAAATTCTAGCTTATTTTTATAATTTAATAGAATGTTTTAAGTTTTTCACAGATAGTCTGTATTTATGTAATAGAGTAGTTTTAAATGGAACAGAACTATTCTTAAGTTTCCTAAAAAGTTTAATTTTTATTTTAATCTGGTTTTTAATTGTCTTGTTGAACCAAGGGGAATTTTTCCTTTATTATTAAATTTCCTCTTAGATGGAATAAAATTATTTTTCAAATAATGTACAATGTTTTTTTAAAAAAGTCCCAAGCTTGTTGTGTTGTACAATTAAGAAGATTACATTCACAGTTTATGTTTTATAAGTATTCGTTGATTTTAGAAAAAAATTGCTTTGTTATAATTTTTTGTATAGTATAACTTACTTTGTGTAGTTTTAAACTGTTGAATTTCAAAAAGAACAGATGAATGAGCACTGGTCCCAAGTGGATCCCAAATTTGTAAACTGCTAATTTGTTGCTCTATGTTAGTAAATAATAGATCCAAAATATTAGGACCTCAGGTGGGTTCAGTAACAAGTTGTTGTAATCCAGTACTAACTACCACATCTATTAGTCCTTTCTCAGCATAGGACTGTCCTGAGAATGAGTCCCAGTTAATATGAGGGAGGTTAAAGTCACCAAATATTACAGTATCTTGAGATTCTGAAAAAATGTGTAATTTCTTTTAACATATCAGTTGTGTGATCTGAATTTGCAGATGGCGGTCGATAGATGTTATCAATAGTTATACAGGACTGCTCCTTCAATAAGATTTTAACCATATACTTTCCAAAGGAAAGGAGAACACACTTCAAAGAAGGAATATAATTTTGTATGTACATACAAACTGCACCGCCTTGCTTATCTAATCTGTTTTTATGATAAAATTTATAACCTGGAATTTCTCTGGACCAAATTGAGGATGGGTCCCACCAAGTTTTCAGTTACTCCCACCACACCTGTATTTAAAGTTTTACATTTGGCTTAGAGTTCTGATAATTTGAGTTGGTTTAAAGATCTTGCATTCAAAGCTAGGAATTTACATTTAGTTGTAATAAAATTTTGGTAAGTATTCAGAGACTTGGGAATAGATCCATTCTCCCCCATTGTTTTTAGTTTAAACAATGATTTAGGATTTTAGTGATACTTTTCCCCATAAGTGTACTACCCTTATGACTGAGATGTAAACCGTCCCAGCAAAACAAGGAAGAACGATCTGAAAATGATTCCCAGTGGGTAATACAGGGTATATCCTGCTTAAAACACCACTTTCTCAGCCATTCATTTAGGGCTTTGATTTTCTGCGTCATGGTAGATGTTGCTCTAGGGACAGGTAGAATTTCAGATATACATACACAGCATCCCCTATCAAATAACAGGTTACATAACGCCACATAGTCCTGTTGTAACTGATTAAATGGGTGTTGTTTATATCATTAAGACCGCATGTGTGATAATCAGTGGATTTTCCCGCATTTTGTAAAATTTTAGGCATCATGGAGGTAATGTCAGATACCTGGCCCCACGGAAGCTAGAACAAGTGCGGTTGCTCTTGTCACTATTGCATACCGCCCTGTCAGTGTGCTTAACGATTGACTCTCCCAGGACTAACACTTGTTTTGAGACAGTAGGGGTACAAGAATCAGAAGCAGGTGATTGTTTAACACACTCTGGCGCGATTAACTTAATAGGTATTGATTTGGTAGCTTGAGAGTTACTAGGACAAGTATTTATGGGCATTAACTCCTGATTGAAAAGTGTTTTTAAACCATTATTATCAACAGAGGATGATGCACAGGATAAATCATGTAGCACTTCATTATTTGATACATGCAATTGCTCAAACCTATTATGAGCTTCAATAGGGGCACTATTGTGTATTTGACCACCCCTCCTTTTTTTAAGATGCTGTGTGAAATGGTCCAGTCATCATTATCATGAGAAGAGAACGGATAATCATCCACCTTATAAGAGGGGGCAGAGGCAACAGGTATACTAGTACTAGTCATTACAATTGTCTCCTCATCAGAAGGCATAGAAATGCTACCTAAATGTGAAGGAAATTGTTCATTAGAATGAAGTTGTTCATCCATAAGATCAATGTAACTTTCCAATTCCCTAATATCAGTAAAAACTGGTTTAATATTTAGCAGAAACACTATCTCTGCTTCAAAAGTAGTAATCAGATGGCAATTAGCACATACATACTCGCTCCCATACCTTCCTTCACTATACATCAAACATTGCATACACTTACTAAGTTCTTTTTCCATTATTAAAGGTGTATATTTACTAAGTAGAGGATATGCTAAAATTATCTTATCCAAGTTTGTCTAATGCCAGCAGTTTCAGCATGCCCAGCAGATACAGCAGACACGTGCAAACGCAAATGTAGCTTCTTTTAGTTAGCTGCTTTCTGATCTACAAGCAAGGCAAGCAACAGGAAGTTGTAATTTGAGTCACCTGCTTTTATAGTGTCTAAGCCACACACCCAATTACGCTCTCTCTCCTTCTACTGGTTTAGCAAAGTAAGTTGATACAGTACTCTTCACAGCACAGAACACACACTGAGTTTCTTTCTTTTCTTTCTTTATTAACCCTAAATAAGACCCTTCTACTTCTAATAAAGTATCTGCCTTGCTTAATTTCAACAAACACTGACTCCTGCTGAGATATAAGTGTTAAATTAATAGGAAAATGTAGCTTCTTTTAGTTAGCTGCTTTCTGATCTACAAGCAAGACAAGCAACAAGAAGTTGTTTCTCAGGTATTAGAAATTGAATTTTCAGATCATAAACTGCTACAGATACATTTAGGTACTAGGAATGGGTTTTTCCATGGCCTTGGTTATTGGAAATTCAACTCTTCCCTTGTTTCACAAGTGAAACTGGTGAATAATCTCACATTTTATGAAAAATAAATGCTCGGTGTTTGACACTCCTGACCTCTGGTGGACAATGGTGAAATTGGATTTACGGAGATTTTTGCAGTTAGGGAGTAGAACTTTTCATGCTGCTTCCTATCTGCAATGTCTCAATCAACGTAGACACTTACAGCAGTTGCAGTCCTTAGCTAGAACTCTCTCACATGATTTTAGTGATCAAATTTGGATAGTACAGCAAGATATGAGGTCTTATCACTTACGTCGCTTTGAAAATCTGAAACAGAAACAGAGTTTTGGTGTTCAGGGGAAAGCGGAGGTGAGCTGCCCTTATTTACACTGTCATGCTAGTATTAATCAGAAACGTATGGATAGTCTCACAGATTTTGATAGACATTTATATACTGATAAGCATAATATTGTTCGGATTGTGTCTCAATCGCATCTTCTCTTTTCTCACACGTTCCTCTCCTTGATTCTTTTGATACTTTTTGTCCTCAGCCCAAGTTCCCGTGTGCCCTCCTTATTTGGAGTGTGAACTTACTGCTACCATTTCTGCTCAGGAAGTTGAAACTGCTAACCAGTACAGCAATAATAAAGTCCCTGGATTGGATGGTCTTACCCCTGAATTATATAAACTCATTGGGCCCTTGGTTTCCAAGGAACTGGCCACAGTTTTTACATACATATTGCGTACTGCTTCCATTCCATTGGATATGGCGAAGGGATTATTATTTTTCTGTAAAAAAGGGGATAGGACTAACATTTCAAATTGGAGACCTATCTGTCTTTTGAATACTGATTTCAAACTTCTAGCAATTATTTTACAGTCCACGTTACTGCAAGCAGCTCTTCATTTCATTTCCCCTATGACAACATGCTCTCTTCCAGGAAGATAGATGAGTGATCATCTTATTCTCCTGCGTGAGCTGATAGAACGGGATAATGCCGAAGGGTTGGAGGGATTTCTCCTATCTTTATATCAAAGGCAAGCTTTTGATGCTGTCGACCACAGGTATCTATGGCCTATTCTTGCTTGTTATGGTATTCCTGACATATTTGTACAATGGCTGAAAGCCCTATATAATGCTGCAACTGTGGTACCTTTTATTAATGGATGGCAGGGTCTGATGGTTTCAGTTAAGAGAGGACTTAGGCAAGGTTGCCCTCTTAGCCCCCATTATATGTTTTCAGTATTGATCCACTTTTGCAGGTTCTGAATTCTTCCTTTTCTTTAAAACATGTCCAAGTTGATTCGTATACTATTCCTCATATTGCCTTGGTGTATGCAGATGACATTACTTTATTACTGGGTGATGAGGCTTCTGCAATAGAAGTGATAAGACTGTGTCAGTTTTTGGGAGGACTTCTGGTGCATCGCTGATATGTCTAAATGTTTAGGAAACAGTTTGGTAAAGTTAGACAGCCCTTACTTCCATTGCTTTGATTGAATTAACTAGGGATCCGATTACTATTTTAGGTATAAAATTTGGTTTCCAGGACTTAGATATTCTTAACTGGAATGCTAAACTTTCTCAGGCTCATCATATCGTGACAGCCTGGAACTCCTGGCACATGGGTAAATTAAAGACAGTGTATGTTATTAAAACATTTCTTTTGCCCCTATTTTTACACATTAGTTGGTTGTTTCCTCCCCCACGTACTCTGGAAACATCCATATATAGTATTTTTTTTCAAGCCGTTTGGGGGAGCAGGTTAAATCCTCTGAAACGTACTATTTTGCATTTGCCGGCTCAGGGTGGCCTCGGTAATTTAATCGTGGTGCACGTTACTGTTTTATTCACTGTTATAAATCTATAACCTGTTTTAACCCGTGTACACAGATCTTGGATTCCTTTACTATCCATTACTTGTAATCCTTGGTTACGTCAGTGGGAATCGGCATCCCTAGGTCTGATCCGAAAATCGAACATTTGTCCACCATATATGAGAGAAGTATTTGTTAAAATTAAGAGTTGGTAATTGACTACTGAGATGGCCATTAGCCAACCTAGGAAGCTTATTTATAGGCACATTATTTACAATCGGTTTCATGAACCAAACTCTTTTCCTAGTTGTCCTGACAACCTAAAACAGGCATTACTAGATTTTTTGAATAATCCCAGGGTACCCGAGAAGATGTGGGACGTCCATTGGTTGTGTTGTCACAACAGGTAGAACGTAAAAGAACATCAAAAGCATAAACAACTGACAGAACGGTCTTGCCCTAGACCTCATTGTGATTCTATACTTGAAACAACCACTCATTTATTTTTTTCCTGTCCCTATATTTCACAGTTTTGGTCTTTTCTTGCCCGTTCTTGGAACATGCCCCAATTCATTACTATTTCTCTAGAGGTTTTGTTGTAGGAATTTTGACTCTTCCTGGCAGGCCTGGGATCACTCTACCCTATAGGCAGTTCTCACTGTATTGAAATGATATATTTGGAATTTTCGTTGCTGGTTCACTTTGCAACAAAGTCAGTACCATTGCTTATCTAATGGAGAAAATAATTTGGAAAATCAAGCTAATATATCGTATGGAGGTGCACAATAGAGTGTCCTCTTGAGCATTTCAATCCTGGGGGAATCTTCCCTGGGTAACAGACTCTGATGTTCCTATCACATGAATGATGTTCTCTTTTTGCACCTCTTCTGGTTTTCTTTTATGTTTCTTTTCCTTTCTGTAACTCACTTGAATGCTGTAATTTAAATGTACAGTTATTTTCTTTTTGGTACTTTTTTATGTTTTATTTGTCAAGGTTTGTTTATGTACAGCTATATTGTATTTCATTAAACATTAAATAACCCTACTCTTTTGGGGCGTGCCATGGGATCTTTAACATCCACCTAAGCTACCACCAGAACAGGCAGATGGGACCTTGGTTTAACATCTCATCAAAAAGAGGCACCTCAGGAGTGCAGCACCCCTCCTGTTGCTGCACTACAATGTCAGTACTGGGATTTAAAGAGCTGGTTACACGTCCAGGATAATTTTAACAAAACATCATATTTAGGCACTGTCCAGCTTGTAATTCCCATTAGTTCTGTATTCCTCCTCCCCATTTAGTAATGAGGTCATTTGCATGAAAACAGGATTTTTGCTCATGAAGGGTTCATCTCTTCCTGCTGCTTTCTCCCTACCTGAAGTCACAGAGCACTGCTTGTGATATCACAGTTACTCCAATTGCAGTACACTGTGATGTCACAATAGAGGATTATGACTTGAAGTAGGGAGTAAGCTGTAGAGGCAGATGAACTCAAAATGAACTCTAAGAGATAAAGATCATATATTCATACACATTTCGTTGGTAATAAATTATGGAGAGGAGAAATATAAAAAATACAAATGGAATGCAAGCAGAATTGTACCTAATTATTATTGTAACCCCCCTATGAATGGGGGTTCCTGAAAAGTCTTCCTTGAGCTTGCCTAAATGCTCACTGCCAGGCTGGTGTCCTGCGTTTTAGCAGTTTAAGTGTGATTGCCAGAGAGTGCCTGTATAGCCTCTGTGTACTCTCTCTTGAAGAGCTGCCTGGATTGCAGTCATAAGTAATCTGAGAGGGAGCTCTGTTGAAAAATGTAATTATTTACTGAAAATCATTTAGAGTGATGATACTGTAGTTTGTCTAACCTGCCTTCTTTGCAGCAAAGACTGTTTTGTTTATCTCCACTATCTTCGTCCTGGACTGCAAATAGGACCAATCAGTACTGGTGTGACCTAAAATGGAGCCGGACTACAGAAGCTGTCTGGAGTCAAATCTGAAGGAATTGTAGTTTTGGGCTTTTTGCGCCTTTTTGCACCTGAAAGGGGACTGACAGGAGGATCAGCCAACCAAACTTTTTTTTTTCATTTTTATTTTTTATACTTGTAAATCCAAATGAGCGAACTGCCCGTTTTCATTGGAGACAAGTTTAAAACTAAAAAACACACAAACAATTAACAAACATAATACAAACAAAACATTCAATCTACAAAATACAATACGTAAAAATACATCATGTTTCCAAAGACAGCCACTGATTTAACCATGTCTTAAAACCATGACAGGAGTTATTATTAACAACTTCTGAAGATTTCATGTGAACCTGAAAAGAACTATTCTGGACAATTTCTAATGGAATTCTATTAAAAAAACTAGGTGCTCTAAATAATAAGGATCTTTGCCCAAAAGTAGACTTAAAAAATGGTATTTTAAATTTATAATAGTGCTGGGACCTAGTAAACAACGCATTAACTAATCTAGGAAACATTAAAGAAATAGAATAAGGAAAAAAATTACATTTAGTTTTAAATAAGAAAATGCCCATCTTATAAAGTACTTGATTTTCAAAAGACAAGGAAGATAACTGATTGTACAGATCAGAACAATGGGTTCGAAAGGGCAAACTTAGCCAAAACCTCAGAGCTGAATGGTAAATTACTTTAAGAGGACTCAAACATTAGTACATGAGGATGTATAAATCAGTATGCCATAATCGAGTATGGAGAACAGAAAGCTATGCACCAGGAGCTTTCTGGATTCCAAAGTCAAAAAAGATTTAACTCAATAAAGGAGTACAGTGTACAGTTCTGGAGACCATACCTACGTAAGGACATAGACAGGGTAGAGAAGGTTCAGAGGAGGGCAACAAAGATGGTGCATGGATTGCATCACAAGTCCTATGAAGATTGGTTGAAGGAACTGAACATGTACTCCCTGGAGGAGAGAAGGGAGAGAGGGGATATGATAGAGACATACAAGTATCTTACGGGAGGAACAGGGTGCAGGAAAACACTATTTTAAGCGAAAAGATGTTCCAGGACTAGAGGGCATGGGATGAAGTTGGAGGAGGGACGATTCAGAGGAAACATGAGAAAGAATTTCTTCATAGAACGGGTGGTGGACAAGTGGAACACCCTGCCAGAGGAAGTGGTGGGGGCTGAAACAATCACGGGATTTAAGAATGCATGGGATAGACATAAAGGAATTCTGAAGGTCAGGGGTAAGGGGCAACAGACTTCTAGGAAAACATAAACTGAACTTACAAGCTCAAATGGGCAGACTGGGTGGGCCATAGGCCCTTATCTGCTGACACTGTCTATGTATCTATGAAGGATTTTCCGAAGATTTTGAATGTGAGGTTCAAAAAAAAAATGTGTGTCCAACGTAATACCCAAGTATTTAAAAACAGATACATTTTTAATTATGTTTCTTGTCCTATCAGAAATTGAAAGCAAATCAATTGGTACATTTTTCTTCTTAGAAAACACCATTACTTTGGTTTTCTGGGAATTCAAAACCAGGTGACTTAAGGATAACCAATCCTGCAGGAAATTAAAATCAACCTTTTGGGTCTTGGGGAATTTCCCAGGCTGCTGCAGCTAGTTTCAGTTTTGAGCTGAGAAGTGAACAAGTAACAGCTCAAGTGATTTTGAGCAGTAGTTCTGTGTGGTTTGCATGGGAGAACTGTGACAGGGCAGAATTTTGGCCTGCCTGTCTGCCTGCTGTCCCTGAGAGGGAAAACAGAGTTTATTCAAACTGAATCCGAGTTGTGAGAACTATTTAAGCCACTGGACTGTGACCAGGCTTTAACTTGAAGAAGACCAAAAATTTGCTGAATGCAATTGGCCCGTCAGGATTTCCAGCTGCTTTTGAATCCCCAGTTTGTGCAGAGACTTTGCGATCGTGACCAGAGAGTGGTTTGCCCGGTACAGTAGAATTTCCTTACATGTAAATGTGCTGTGTATTGAAAGTGGGTCGTGATTTGGTTCCCTACTGTGTGAACTGTGTTCTGCTTGCTGGAAGCTTTATCCAGCCTAATTGGACTGAATTCGTGTGCATCTCCATTCGGCCTGGGCCATGCAAGACTACCCCACTGCACAGAGAAAGCCACCGAAGAGAGATCTGCCTGGGGATCAGCCCCTGCTCACGCTTGAACAGGAACTATGCCTCAGCAATTGTGTGAGCCCTGCTTCTCCTGGCACTCCAGATTAACCACCCGCTGTCTCGATTTTCATCCAGCCTATATCCAGTCTTGGATATTGTGAGTAATCATCAAGGTAGCTCCCTGCAAAACAGCCTAATCTAAAAGTGTGTCATCTGATTGTCTTCTTGTTTTCTTTTCATGAACTGAGCCCTTCGGCTCCGGATTACAAATAGTGTGTGTTGTGCATGTTGTTTTTCTTTCATCACAGGGCCCAACAAGCTGCAATGTTCCTGGCTAGCCCACCATTCTCAATCTGGGTACCCAGGGTGTGTGACTGTTTATGGACCCTGAAGTGCATGCATAACTGTTTGACTGATACAGCCTTTAAGCAAATTAACCCAATTACGCCACCCTCTTGTTCAAGCCCCTTAAATAAATCAGATCTAACTCTTTTTTTGCATTTACCCTGACTGTGGTTCCAGTTTGTGCAAGAGTACTGGATTGCTGTTATTTGCTGCATATAACCTTGTTTTACAGGGGGTCGCCAGGGCCAGGCCAGAGGAAAGCCCTGGTGGTAAGTGCAAACAGTATGGGTACTTGTGTGGTGTATCAGGGGTATTGTGAAAGTGATTATTGTGTATTGTTCCGACCACTAGTAAGGAAAGGGGGGTGTTACAGTGTCCCGGAGGGCTGTGCCCATGTTAGCTTGACCACTACCAACCCTGACCTCCGGGTGGAGGCACCTGTTTCAGAACTCAGGCCCCTTAACTTACTACTAGCCAAGCAGGCAGGGGTAGTAGCCCTTGGGATAGCGCCACCTAGGGGTTACATTATGTTTTTGAAAGTTTTCTTTGAGGTGCCAGTGGCTCTTTAACCCAAGTGCCTGGTGTGGGGATAGAACCCACAGCCTTCTGATCTTCTGGCCTCAGAGGCAAGAGTGCAACCTGCTGAGCCACTGACACTGACCTGTTGCTTATCTTTCCCTTATTTCTTCTCATCCTCATGTCTGTGACCCTCCTTTTAACTCTCTCTGGTGTCCTTCTCATACCTCTCACTAACTATTAACACACACATATACTCTCCCTCTCCCCCACCCCAGGTTTGTTTATTTTGACTGCTTTCAAAGATCCACTGGTTATCTCCACGTTAAAGCTGCAGTGTCTCTCCATTTCAAACTGCTGTTTCGATGCTCTGGGTCAAACTGTGCCGGCAGTCATGGGTCAGACCCTACTAAATCATTCTATGGAACCATTAACACAGCAATAAACACTTACTGACATTTAAAAAATAGTATTAGACTTTGTTTTACTTTGTGCTAGGGTAACGTTTTGCAGAAGGAGGGAGGGGTTCCAAAGTGAGGCAGAGGCACACATTCTGGGACTTGTTCATGATGCACAGAAAGGCTAACTTTTAAAATTAGAGAGGAGGAGTGGGACTGACAAATTAAGAACTGGGGAAAAAGTGTAGCTGATGTTTTTAAAAATAAAGTACCAGTCTATAACGTTTACTAGCAAATGCCGCTAATCAAGCATGTAGTTGGCTAGTAATTTGTGTTTTTTGGGTTGCAAAATGCAATGTGAACCCACTTATTTTATGCCTTGCTGATGCAATAGCCACCAGGACAAAGGTTTTTCCAGGTGAGGTACTTTAACTTAGTAGTTGCCATGGGTTAAAATGGGTAAGTCATTAACTGAGTGAGAACCAGGTTCAGGTCTCAAGCTGGTATAGGTTTCATCACATGGGGTACATACAGTATGAGAGAGGCCTTTAAAGAATCTCTTAAACAATGGATGTGCAAACAAAGATCCTGCTAGAATCATGGACCTAAATGGAAAAATAACAGACAAGTGCCCCTTTAAAGATGCATGCCTTAAGTTCAACAATTTTAAATGTAACAAATAGTCCAAGACATCAGACTGAGAATCTTTTCCACTCTGAACTGTAAATTTGATAACTTCCTTGCCCTGTCATCCCTGTTCTGCCACTGGGGGCTAATTCCAATCCCACTAGAGCCCCATCCCTCTCAGTACCTGGCCTCTTTATACTCTCTTTATACCAAGAACCTTCCACTGTAGACCCAGGAAATACTGACTGCCCTGCACTAAGGTACTGTTACTTGTAATGCCTTTGGTAGATGCTCACTGGAGACGCATCAAACAGATGTATCTTTAACAACAGAGACAGTTACCACAAATAAAAACAACAGCGAATTGCCATAATGTGTGCAAAATAAAGCTCTTTACTGGAATAAGTGGAAAATATGTAGACTGCCGTGTCGTCGAGGCACAGGTCAAGAAGCATAGGAAAAACCAGTTATAAAATGCGCAACAACAGTTTTATTATGAATAACAATAAAATAAAAAAATAAAATTGTTCAGAATACTATTTACAAAGACAGTATTAGCAGAGAAGATCCAGCTGAGTTTTCCTTCAATCTCTGTGTCTCGTGCAAACAATTGCAGCATTGTTTTTATAAGTCTTTGCAACCCCCTTTCTTAACAAGCATCCTGTTTTTTTTTTTCTAAAACGTTCTTGTAAATATCAGGCATACAGTTAGAACACAGTGTCCCACAACTGAGGCCCCTTTTCCACAGCTCTTCGCAAAAGGCTTAAAAATTGCATTTCAGATTAACCCCTTGAGTTCCCAATAGCTTTTTGCAGTCATCTCAAACTATAATTATATACGTTTCAACAGTAACGCTGTATAATTTCTAAACAAAGGGATCCCACTATCAATTACTTTTCCACTTAATGATTTGCATATATTTTTACACCAGGAGATATGCAAGGCAGGAAAAAGACAGAACAGCAAGGGAAGACAGAGAAAGTGAGAGAAAAAGATGCGAGACTGTCGGGTGATCAAATCCTATGTCTCACGAGAAAATCTGTCTGTGCAACCAGACAGACAAGAAGCAGGAAAGGAAAGAACAGAACAGATCCCTGCATTGAAACTCTCCATAACAACTGGAACAGGGTCCTATTCAGCCCTACCACACTCATATGCCCCCAAACCATTTGGATCAGGCTATCACCCCAAAGTCCCAGGTCCTAGCTTGGGTTTGTGTATCACAAGCTGGTCAAAGTGGAACAGGCCTTCCCATTGTCTTAGTGAATCAGGATGTGGATTTGAAACTTGTCTGCCATCCTGGCCCTTTTTTATTTAAATTTTACTGAGCGAACAATTATGGATTACAGTAAGTACATAGTAAATTGCACTTGTAAATCCATTATGAACACCAGGTATTCAGTGAGATTATATAATAGTACAATTGGAAATTATCTATATTTACCCCACAAAAAGAGTCTGATTTAAACCCAAGTAAAAGTATCACTTATGTGCCTTGGTCCAGCACCTTGATTCCAGCTTGCTTGTGCCGATTATCAAGAAATACAGAATTCAGCAGCACATCAGGGAATAATATACGAGCAATCAAGGAACAAATAAAATCCATATATTAACATCATGCACTGAACCCAGCCTTGCCAATTATTCAGAAATTGTGGTAGTCTGCGATGTAGAGAGGCAGCAATCCACTCCATTGCAACTAGGCTCTTTTGTAATGTTTTGCAGGGGCTCCTTAGTAAACCACCAACTCCTGTTTTCCCCAGTGGTCCAGGCTTTCACACACACACACACACACTGGGCGATATCTCTGCACTAGGGCTGAAGTAACCCTTTGTGATCTTGCAGAAATATGCCCCATCCTTCCCATAACAAGAAAGAGAAAGAAAAAAAAATATATACAGAAAAATAATATCCAAGTCTTTGAAATTAATTATAGATGGCTTCCTGGCTAATGTAAGGACTTCCACCTCCTGGCTGGAGAGATTTAGCTCAGAAAACTCTATCCCTTTAGGAAAACTATCTTTACATGAAGGTACTCCAAGGTTGGATGGGTTCACCTGGCCTTTTGAGATTGTCAGAAGGTCTGTACACAGAAGCAGGGTGCATATCTTTTGGGACATCTGAGCGAACAGTAAATACATGGCTGTCTGTGGAACAGTCTGGTGCTATAGGACCACTGTTACCTGTTCCACTCTCATTTTCAGATGTTCTTTCTGTAGTACAGGAAAGGGTGGAAAGCATAAAATAATTTGTTACCCCAATACATGCTGAAAGCATCTTCTGGAGCTGTTTCCTGACAGGTGACTCTACAACAATCCAGTGATTGCCTTTTGTTTTCCTAGGAGGCAAACAGATTTACCTCTTCAACACCCCATTTCCATGGCACAGTCAGCTTTGGGCCCAACCCTAGGTGACATGATCCATCCTGCCGAGTCGCACACGGGATGTTTCTGGGTGCCCATAGCAATATACTGCACCTCTAGTGAGAGTACAAGTCAAGTTTAAATAAAATCCTACTGCAAACACAGAGTCAAGTGGGATAATCCATATAATGTGTGCACACACCCCATCTTACCTTATGGACACTTTTAGGATTTTCAAGCCAAGCATGGTACATTTCTTCTACATAGTTTGAGTTACTGCCACTTAGGAAGGGTTCTGCAGATCCCGATGAAGTGTAACACCGCCATGGAACCAATGTCCTTACAGTACCACTGCGCTTCACCAATAGTTGAATAGTTTCAGGCTTCAGTCTGGTAGCCAACATCCTCAAGTGACTCATGTTGGTTCATAAGATGAGCTCCCAGTTCTCATGAAAGGAAAAACAAGAAATCTATTAAAAACATATGAAATGCACTGTATATATGAATACTGTTTACTACTGAAATGCTTATTTTGGAAATCTATGATAAGCATAAAAATTACTAGTCCCTTTGCCATACTATATTTTGTCCAGAAATATTAGTGGTCAGGAATGGCTACAGACTGCACTGTGCTCTGTTCACCCATAGATCAAAGGCAGCAAGTGTACAGTCGCAAAAAGGAACATCCTTCCACTGCACTTCAATAATACAAAACAGAATCAGCCGGTGGCGCTGAGGGTTGAGGTGCTGGATGCCATGCGGCGACCGAGTTCAGGAACAAGCCTGGGCCATCGAGTCGGCAGGAACCTCCGGCGGAGGTCCTAGGTTCAGCAAGCATTGAGTTGGCTGCAACAGGATGGGGAGTGGCTACATCAGTGGTGAGGCCATGGCGTTGGTTCGAGCCACTCCCTCAAACAGGGAAAAACAGCGCCCAGTCTCCTAGATGACGGAGCACTGCATACGGAGACCCTGACTGCCCACACACCTACCTGACTGCCTGAGGAGGTCCAACGAAATACTGAAGCATCGGGGTGTACTGCCCCACACCGTACCCACCTGGGGGGGTACAGCCAAGGCTCCATGGGGACCAGTCGGGAGTTCAGGTAGGCCGTGTGTGTGGGGATACCGCATTGAGTCTCCCGAAGGAGTGGAGACAGTATGCAGAGAGAAGGAGTACAAAAAAAAGTAATTAAAAAAAATAAATAATACAAAACAGCCACAAATACAATAATAGTAGACTGAAACAGTTCAACATTCCCAGCAAACAATTTCAGATCAACAAACAGAAATAAAGGAGGCAGTATAGTGCAGTGGTTTAAGGCTCTGAGATGCAAACCTGGAGACCTGGGTTAGAATCCCACAGCCCCCACTTGCATACTGTGTGATGCCGAGCAAGTCACTTAAATTCCTTGTGCTCCCAAATCGCACCTGTAAACAAGCTTCAGCTCAGTGTCTCTCTCTCCTGGTTAAAAATAAAGAAACAAATAATCCAGCCATTCCTTACATACAATGAAATTTCTGCTAACACTGCAAAAGTGTGCAGTTAATATGGATCAGCCCAGTGTCCAGCAACATCATTCAGGTTCAAGAGGTGGGTAATCCCGTTCCAACCTCCCCCTTCCCCCCCCAAAAAAAAAACTGCACCTGACATGCTAAATTTCTGTAGTTTCCTCAGTCCTCTGTTTTGTATCCCAAAACTTTTCCCTCTTCCTTTACTGGCTGCAATATCATGTTTATTTAATCCATCAAATACCTGCTTTGATTTTAATTTGATTTTCTTAGAAATAGTAGTCCCTACTGGTTCAAGTTAATAACAGTATATGGTCATTATCATGAAATAAAACAAACAGCATAAAGACAAATACACACATACAAAAGACATGCAATTAACACCCTGTAATGTTCAGTCAAGCTACCAAGGCACATAACGTGGGGAAGAGGGAGGGAATGATAGAAATGGGCTCTGATAAAGTTAAAGGAATACATTCTTTTTTTTTCATTTTTTGTTACTCTATTTATGTGCCCCCACTGGTCATCCCACGTTCAACAGGACCCCGTCTCCCTGACATCAACTGGGACTTTTACTATCATCCTTTCTGCCCCAGAGCTTTCCCCGAGTCAGTGGCGGAGGCTCTCAACCCCACCATGCACAGGATCCAGCTCGGGCTGGCGATCCATAGCTGGTCAGGGAGTGGAGCCGCAGAGTGCCCTTCATTCAGCTGCTGGTATTTTCCTCCAAGTTTCTTTTCCCCAATGCAGAGGCGTGCAAGGATGCCAATGGCAGTGCCGCACTCTCCCGTACATTGTATACCGGGCGTCTGCCCTCCACTGTACAACATCGGTGCCAGCCCTTGCCTCCACTAGGGGCCAGGCTACCCCGACCACTGTTCTCCTCCCTCCCGGAGGAGAGCTGTCCTGGGGATGCTTGATCCTCTTCCTCCCCAGCCAACCCCAGCGACCCACTTGCACAACAAACACAGGCTGCCAGCGTGGCAGGAGGTAAGGAATCGATGCCTTAGCCCTCCACGCCACTGGGTGACTGAAGAAATGCATTCTTGCTACTTAACATTACCTAGCACAGAATTTCCTTAAGGGTAATAGTGGTCTTAAAGCCACTATCCTCCCAATAAATTACTATTTGCTTTGAATGCAATATATCAACATGTATTGCGACTGTTTATGCAACAGGCAAGAGTCCAAAAAATGTTTGCTGGGAGTTCAGAACTGGCCCAAGGTCCACTTAGCACACCAGTACTGTGCAGAAAGGATCCCAAGTGAACCCAAATTTTGTTTGAGACTCAATGCTCGGTAGGACTTCCAGTTTAAGGCTCCTGAACTACCTGCAGAAAAAATTGGAAGTCCTAGGATAAAGTACAAGTCCCAACAAATGTCCAGAGGTTCCTTTCTTTATCTATTTAGTAAAGGAGTCCTACAGCAACAAGCGCTGAACTGCTGAAAATAATTTATTGCAGATCAGCACTTTCACAGTAAAAGCTGGATTCAATAAAATATTTATCTATTTTGGCATTTTTTTACCACAGTCTTGGAAAACTGCTGCTCCTGCCCCGATTTCCAACTGGGGCAACCGTGCATCTCAGGACACATATTAGGGAAGGAGTTAAGTGCTTACAGGATACGGGTAGCTGGCAACCCTAGAAACTCTTGATCAGCCAAGTACAGAGTTAACAAATGTACCATTATTTCTGTGTCAAGCATGTCAATGGCATTCCCGTCCTTTACTCTCACATATAAAAGGTATTTTCCCTTGAATAAGATGCCTGGGCCAGGATTCACAAAACTTTGCCCCAGGGCAAACCTGGTTTTGCATGATCAAACAGGTACTGGCCAAGTTGGTATTTACAAAATCCCGGTCTGCGCACTCAAACCAGGTCTGCGCCAGGGAAAAGTGTGGATGAGGCTGCTGTGCAAATGAGGAGGGGGGACCTGCATATCTGCACAGTCTGATACACAAAGCATCTGCGCCGTGCAAGGGCCTTTTGTAGGGCTCCCTTGCGTGGAACAAATACCATTGACCGAGACCCTGTTTTAATCCCACACAACCCTAGTGGTTGGTGGAGGTACTGTGGTGCTCCCCCCTCCCCCGGCAACTGCCAGCCCAAGCCCCCGCCAATCGCTGTCCCGAGTGTAAAAATATAAGTATTCTCTGGTGGCTAGTGGTCCCTACCCCACCCCTGCCAATCACCGGCCCGAATGTAAAATGATATGTTTCCCTGATGGTTAGTGTCTGCCCTCCCCACACTGATCACTGGCCCGATAGGTAATACATATTTTTACCTGTGTCTAATAATCCCACCCTCCCACCCGATGTCCTCCGATATAAAATAAAGGTTTTCCTAGTGTCTACTGGTCCCCCCAACCCAATGCCACAATATAACATATGTACTTTCCCGAAGTCCAGTGGTCCCTCTCCTCACCTGCACCTATGCCCGATCTACACATCATATTCCCTGGTGTCCAGTGGTCCCACATCCTGATTCGCCGTAATGTCAATGAACATAATTCCCTAGTGTCCATTGTCCTCCCCTCCAATTCCCAATCCCCTATTCAATTCCCTGGTGTCTAGCGGAACCCCCCACCCCACCCTGGCAGGTATGGCCCCACCATTGCGACCCCGAGCCGGCAACTGGCACAGCCCTCCACTCTCCACCACACCTGGCCACCTAATGAGCTGTCAATAAGCACGTGCTCCATACAATGCATTACTCACTTTCAACTCACTGAGCTGACAATGGCGTGTACTGTATGGAGTACATGCTCACTGACAGCTCAGTAGGCATTCTGCCATGGTGGAGAGCGGTGGTCCGTGCCGGTTGCCGTCTTGGGGTTGGAATGGAGGGGAGTGGGGTGGTGGGGTACTACCTGCCTGGGGGGGTCAGCTAGACATCAGGAAATTGTATCAATTTACTGAATAGGGGATTGGGATGAGGGGGAAGACACTAGACACCAGGGAATTGTGTTCATTGACATTACAGGGAATTGGGATGGGGAGACCACTGAACACCAGGGAATATGATGTGTATATCGGGCATGGGTGTGGGGAAGGAAAACTGGACACCAGGGAAAGCACATATGTTATAGCAGGCTGGCATCATGTGGGGCAGGGACCACTAGACACTAGGGAAAACTTTTCTTTTATATTGGGCGGCATCAGGTGTGGGGGACTACTAGACACCAGGGAAACTATTTATCTATTAGGCCGGTGACTGGTTGGTGGGGAAGAGACACTAGACACCAGGGAAAATTATTTATTACATATTGAGCCGGCAATCAGTGGGGCCGGGGGACACTGGACACCAGGGAAAACTATTATCTACCGGTCGGCGATCAAGGGGGAGGAACACTGGTACCATGGACACAGGGTTGCCAATGGGGCAGGGTTTGGGGGGGCTGCACTAACCTCCAGCGCAGCCTATGTAAATAGGCCCATACTAGGCATGCAACTGGCCAGATAGTGTCTTGCATGCCCAATGGACTCATTTACATGGCTGCTTTTGTGAATTGGAAATAGCACACCTGCACTATTCACTGCGGGGCCATTCTTCAGGCTGCAGGTCAAGAAGGCACAAGTGGAGTAGCACTAGTTGTAATGGTGTCACCGCCGTCTCGACCTTGCACTATCCAACTGTGAATAGCAGCATTTAACACGCACAATCACAAAGCAAAGTGCAAAGTTCTGCTGTGCTTTTTGACTTTTGTGAATCTAGCCCCTGAAAACTTGAGTGGGATACCTGACGATCCACAAGGCAAGGGTCCCAGAACAACTGTCTAGCAGAAGTTTTGAGCTACTCCAAAAAAGTTGAGATTGCCTCAACATTTACAGTACGTGCTTATTTTACTGCAGCTTGCATAGCATATGAATAGTATAAACTAAGTTATTACAGGTACTGTAGCTGACTACCAAAAATTGCTATTTCAATCACCCAAATCTCCAAACGAAACTGCAATGCACAAGCACAAGCAACTACAGTAAATTACTGAATTGCTTGTGTTAATATTTATTCTGCTCAGAGTTGGCAAGTAAGGCACACTGAGCTAAACAGCTCATTTCAGGTGTGCTCTGGTGGAAGGAACAATGGAATAATTTAACTACATAAGATAATACAGCAAATACAACAGTAATACCATAAGGTGTGTAAATCATAGCAAGCCAAATGGTATAGAATAAAAAGAACCAAACATCCATTAATCAAATAAACCCCATAGAGGGACCACAGCAATAAAGTTTTTTTGTTTTTTATTGTGACAGTCTGGAGAGCATTAAGATTTGAACGGTGAAAATCATTATGGGGTTTTGAGAAAAGTTATTTATTTTAATAAATAAAATTGTTTTGATGAATATTTTTATCAGTACCAAGGTTTTATTTGTAGTTATTTACAAATAGTAGTGGTTCCCTAAAGAAAGTATGAATTCTGGAGGCTTCGGTGATGTCACCTTTAAAGATGGCTGCCTAGTGTTGCAGCTCCCTTCCCTCACTCACAAACTCTTGAAAGTACTTGATTTGCAGTGCATTACAACTTATCTTCGCTCACTATATCTGGAATTTGTGAGGATGAACACAATTAAGAAGTCAGGACAGTTTGCAGGGCATAGCAGAAATCTTTGTTTGCAAAAAAGATTATCAGAGCTTGGGCACATCACCATCATGGACCTTACAACAACAGCCTTCGCATAGGACGATGATGGTGAAGACCAAGAAATCTGCCAAACTCACTACTGTTTGGAAATTTAGAGGACTGATGCATACTTGAGCGTGTAGGGTACTACAGATATTAAAAATGACCACCGAGCTTTGGGAAAAAAAAATCAGTACAGATAGAAGCATCTCTGGGAGAGTCCTCCGACAGGATTAGTAGGCATGAGAGGGCACTTGTCAACACTCCAACATGAGAATCTTCAGGATCCCAGAGGGAGGTACACCCATGATACCATCATATATATTAATGCCTTCCTTACTGAGATAATTCCACTATCGAAAGACAGTAAGTTACACCTGCAGAAATTCAGCTATAACGGGACTCAGGGCCTAAACCTTCACCTCCCTTTTGCAAGCTACAAAAATTCTGTGACAATACAGTGTGAGATTGCTTGCTATAAGCACCAAAGAATGTGATCAGCAGCTGAAGATGGCTTGGGAAAAACACAGTTAATGACAGTCGACCAGAGGAGCGGAGGTGACACTTTCTTAGATAGGAAGATCTGATATGCCATGAAATGCAAACCAAAGTGACTTAACAGTGCATTCTTTACTGGAATTTTTTCTGTATGCTACAGAATTACAAGTAGTGCATGACAGCAAAGGATTAGTGGAACTACTGTAGCTGGATTTTGGATTTGAAGCTATTACTTCAATTTAGAGACTTCATCACTGCAGATGCATTAAGCACTGCAGAAATGAACAGAGTCAGCAGATGATTTCTGGAGAGATCCATTGTTCTGGACACTCGATTTTGGCCCTGCCTGGCTGTCACACTTTGGAGACTTTTTTTATTGTTTCATTTTTGTTTTGTTAACTCTTTGGTTACTGGGTAAGGCCCACTATTCACAAGTGCCTTTTTTTTTGGGGGGGGGGTTATATTCTGTTTCTCCCCCAGGTCGGCAACCATCCTAGCCACCCATCCAGCCCCATACCCCGACATCGGGCTGCAATCCCCTCTTCCCCCATGGCTTGCCCCCCAAGCTCTACTTACCTCGACCAGGATCCAGTTCAGGGAGTGCCATTCAGGGACTGGGCCTACGGCAAGTGGCTTCATCTAGCCAACCTGGGACCATTTTCTCATTTTCCTCCCTCGAGAGTGGGACGTGCAATGACGTCAGGGGAGGGAGCGCGCACACATCAGCACGCGTTCCTTCCGGCAACTGCCCCACTCAGTGCCTGTCTTGCAGCATCAGTGCTCTGTCCCCCAGCCACCTCTGCCAGGGGTCAGAAGCGCACTAACCACTGAAATCCCCCCTCCCCAGGGAGGGAGAGTAGTCCCTTGGACGCTTGATCCCTCTCTGCACATGCCGCCCCCCAGCAGCCCGTGCTTGTTCCCGAACACAGGTTGCCGGCGTAGCACAAGGTAAGGCGACCAGCACCTCATCCCTCAGTGCCACCGGGCCGGCTCACAAGTGCCTGTTTTTAGGGGAAACCCGGAAGCTCTGGGGTGGTTAAATGACTTGCTCAGAGTCACACAGTATACAAGTGGAGGATGTAGGAATCAAACCCAGGTCTGCTGCATGTACCAAGTTCATTCACAGCTCATTACTCTAACTTCTAGACTATACTGCCAGCTAATTATGGTCTCTTTTGTAATCATTACAGTCCTCCCCCAACACCCATTTTCCTCATGTTCCAGCACCCATGCTGGGTCCAAGCCATGTTTAAACCATTGATAGTTTTGGTGCCCACTATATCAGCTGGCATTTTTCCACGGCATCACCACCCTTTCTGTAAAATATAATATGACAGTAAGTAGTACTGTAGTTTGCTCCGGTGTTTGCCAGTCCCTTGGGATAGCTACTGTATCACTGGTACTAGCTTAGTGCTGTTTTTTTGTTGTTTTCACCTAGAGACTACATCTTAGGAGAAGATTATACATAAGACCGTTTAGGTTTAATACAATCACGTTCTATGCCTTAAAACAGAACTACTCTTCCATAGCCCTGCGTGAGTTGTGCTGAACATCCCTACTGCTGCATTTCTGTATCTTATGGCTGATCTTTCCAGCAGCTCAGCTGCACTACAACAAATTCAGATACCAACGTTATCTTCTCGATCTAATCGTCATCTCTTCATCTAAGCTTCTCTACCGGGTACCCTACCACAGCACCTTTACCTTCCAGAAATTACGAGAAGCGGAAGAAACATACTTATTCATCCCTGCAATAACAATTACTATCTAATCTTGAGCATCGACAGTAAGCACCACATAAATAAACATACAGACTTTATAACCACCAGCAGCGTTTGTTTACCTCGCAAATAGGTGTGGCTATCAAGAATAATAAATAATACACCGTCCTTCGTGAGACGACGGATGGCGTCACAAAGGGCGGAGCGCATGATCAATTGAGGTCAGATACTGCAGGGTTCCGCTGAAAAGGAGCGTCAGCCATTTTACGAGTGGAATGTGGAGTCTGAATCCCTGGAGCCCAGTAGTTTGAAAACATAGGCATGTCGCATTTTTGGCAGTTGAAACGTCCCTGTCGTTTCGAGAAGAAGACCTATTTATAGTGGAAGTACCACTTTTCCTGGTGCATCGGTGATGTTCTGGTCTGCGTTCTTTCTTTAGCGGCAGTGCCGCTCCAAATAAGTGAACCCATGGCACTGTTGAATGTCAAGTATCACACTCTTGGAATGAATGAGAATATATTTTTGAGGCGCAGTTAGTCTGACTCTTAAAATGTATAGATTTCCAACGACTGTTAGTGTGCGCCTCACTCCTATTGTTTTTTTTTTCCAGCCCTAAAATAGACTAGCAGTAAGGCATTGGACACCCTTCCACATGGCATAAGAGGCTATATAAGTTGGGTAGCTTAGGAGTAGCTCAAAGGTGGTAAAGTGAGTAAAGGAGCTGGTTAAAGGGCTAGGCGAGGTGGTGGCAATCAGGAGTCACTCCCAGGACAGTAGTAATAGTTGTTTACTCACTTGGCCTATGATATGATCATCAATGGAGTCCATTGTAACAATGCTAGGACCATTGCAGAAGCTTTCAATAAACAATTCTCTTACCTATCCAGCTTTACATCTGGCTTCTTCAAAGGTCAGTCCATATCCACGCCCACCCTACTGCTCTTCCCTCTTTCTATTTCAAGGTTATTTCTAAATTTGATGTCCTAGGCCTGCTAAATACCATTTCTGACAACACTAGTGTAGGCTCTGATGGTCTAGATCCCAAACTTCTAAAACTGGCTGCACCATTTATTGCTTAGCCGTTATCACAGATTTTTACTCTATCTCTTTGCAATGGACTTGTCCCAATGTATGGAACGTGGCCAGAATCACCCCTGTCTTTAAGAAAGGTGATAAAAGAGATATGGCTAATTATTGGCCAATAGCTATACTATGAGTACTAAGTAATAATGGAAAAACTAGTCTCAATTCAAGTTACTGAATTCATGACTAAATATAACCTTCTCTCGCCAATTCAGTATGGCTTTTGGAGAGGTCACAGCCAGGGCCACTGGAAAAGTGCAGAAAAGGTTACCCAAAATTGTGGGGGTTCGACTATAGACCTTGAGTGCTTCACAATAAATCTTTTAATGTTTTCTGCAGGATATATTAGTCAGTATAAATTGCTAAATAAATACACTGACACTTGAATATGTTTAAAACATAAAGAAAAGTTTGTGTTCCTAAAAGAATATTAAACTGATGAGCTATACGTAAGCATTGCCTATCTTCCAACATTTAAAAGCATCTGACTCATACAGTGCTAAATAGATTCTATAAAGTGAGCCACAGCAAATCAATATTAAATAAAGCCAGAAAAAATATTTTTTTTTTTGTTTCTGGCTGTAGAATAATGTAGACTAATCAACAGCTGTTTACAGTGTGCTGCCAGGTATTCACCCACTTTGGTACAAGAACAAAAAATAAGCAGATAGAGTGGTGAATAATTGAGTTATAGTAAACTGTTAAAGTGTTTAATGGTTATAATTTGTACCATAGGAACCATACACTATTTTTGAAATCTCATATTTAAACTTTAAATTTGGGGGTTATTGGGGCTGGCATTATAATCAAGAGGTTAGGTTAACAAACTGTGAATGAGTTGATGACATCTAGCAGACCTGGGTTTGATTCCCACAACCTCCACTTGCATACTGTGTGATTCTGAGCAAGTCACTTAATCTCCTCAGTATTCCTGGGTTGTACCTGAAAACAGGTACTTGTGCCTAGTGGGCCTTAAGCAGTTACCAAAAATGTAAAACCACCAATATATTTTTACTGCATCATACAGTAGTCAGGGTACCCTGTAATTTACCTTTGTTTTACTCTGGCTGCAGTGATTTTGTTTAAAGATAAATGTTCAGATACATTGTGTGTTTTATTAGCTTGTTTTTAGACTTTAGTCAGGTTTTTATTGTAGTCTTTGCATGTGAGCATTTAGATGGTAGATTGCTAAGAGTGAGATCACTGTTAGCAACTAACTTATTCAAGTTTAAAATTGGCCCATCCAAAAATCCTCAGCTGTTTGAATGAAAACTAGTCTGAATGAAGGTATGCTCACAAAGAAAAACTTACCCTGCAACTTATAAAAAGGCTTCATAGTTGGCACCCCATTTAAGTGAATTGGATAATTTGCACCTTTTCTCCCATCTTTTGTTTCAGCCTGTGTGGCAACAAAATATTTTCTGATAGACTGCTTCAACACAAAACAAATGTTAAGTGTTTAAGTGTACTTATGCTTGGCCAGTGGATTTTGAAACCAAACAAGACAAGGATTCAAAAGAAATCAGTGTCGCATAAAACCCTTGTCCTACCTTGCACTGCATTGTTTCTGCCAAACCTAAGTCTGCATGCAAAATTGTCAATATATTTGAGAGTATTTTATTTAAAATGTTAATACTTTTTACACAGTTCATTATAAAAACTCAAAAACTGCAAGAAATTGCGGAACATGTCAGTTTTTGCGGAGAATGGTGAAAATTGCAGATTACGCAAAAAAATTGCTGGCGCAATTTTCCAGTGGCCCTGGTCATAGCACCTCCACAGCCTTGCTCCACCTTACAAATGATACTTTAACTGCGATGGACAATGGCCACCTCACGGATGCAGTTTTTATTGACCTGACAAAGGCATTCAACCTCATTGACCATCCCCTTCTGCTAGATAGTCTCCTAGCTCTTGGTTTCTCACTTAACTCGGTTGCCTGGTTTAATAGCTATCTGTCAAATAGAACACAGCTTGTTAGATTCAATTCCGCTGTGTTCAGCCCAAAGACAATGTAGGTGTTCCTCAAGGATCGATATTAAGACCCCTCCTCCATATTTATCAACAGCATGTTGCCAAACATTACCAACTGCTGAGCTATCCTTTACGCAGATGACTTGGTACTTTATTGTAATGACAAAAATACACACCATATAAACCAGACCCTTACTACTGCTTTTAGGTCTATTCAGTCCTGGCTTTACTTTCATAAACTAATCCTTAATGTTGATAAAACGCATACTATGTTGTTTGGTTCAACAGTCAACTTAAACAACAATCGTGCTCTATTTCATGTATCTGGTCATGATGGCACGCTTCTCAAACCTGTACGCTCTTTCGGGTATCTTGGAGTACTCCTTAATGAACACCTCAAATCTGAAAAGCATATAACATCCTCCTGTAAATCAGTCAATGCAAATATTGGTGCCGCTTACAAAACCAGCTACATCCTTACAAAATTGGCTAGATTAGCCATACCCTGTGGTATCTTGCTCCTGTCCTTATCCTATGGGGTAGTCACTTCTCTGAGTTCATCCACCACTCTCCTTAGAAAATGGGATACCACTTATAACAGCATCTGTATGTATGCCTCTGCCTCACCCTGGTCTAAACACCACTGTCAACTCT
Organism: Neoceratodus forsteri; assembly: GCA_016271365.2. Classification (NCBI taxonomy): domain Eukaryota; kingdom Metazoa; phylum Chordata; order Ceratodontiformes; family Ceratodontidae; genus Neoceratodus; species Neoceratodus forsteri. The sequence continues at coordinate 702,677,727 of CM028135.1, read as the reverse complement.
ATGCAGACTTAAATTGGCTACCCCCTGCATTGGCTTGAACCTTTGCCCTTGGCTTCCTGACTGACAATGTTATAAGAACAGGGATCCCTGCATAGCTGGCCTCCCTACTAACTCCTCTTTCCCCCTCCCATGGCCTCAGATCATCTGACAAATCGCTGCTGAAAACACCGAGATGTAAATCTCACAAAGGAACCCTTGCTTTCTGTCACTCGGTGACTAAACTCTGGAACTCCCTGCCTCTCAATGTTCGCCTAGCCCCCAACCATGCCCAGTTTAAAACAAACTATCGAAACTTCCTCTTCAGTCAGGTCTCCTGTGCCTGCTTCAAACCCCCCTGAATTTTGCTTTCAGGCTCCACTTCACTCTCCAGTGCTGCAAACTGCTCCCCTCTTGGCCTGCCCACCTGGTTATGTTATTACACTCTTATGTCTCTATCGGTTATGCTTTAGCAGCTCTTAACCCAGTCGTGCTTACCACGCATGTTTGTAATCATTAATTATTGTTAATGTTAGTGGACTGCTGACCCATCCTGCTCCAAATCATGTAATTTGTCTAATTATTGTGTTGCTCTGTATCCAGTTATTCCTGTTATCTAATGTCATGTTGCTCTGTATCTTGTTATTCCTGTTATCAAATGTCATTCCTTGCCTACCTATTGTAATCTCCTGGGCCGTGCCTGAAAATAGTCATGTCTTGGCTATGGCACTTACCCAGTAAACAAAAACTGAATAAAAAAATAAATAAAATTATTTGTGGTACCCTTCTCCGGAGCCGAGGCTCACGGGGCCATTACATACAGCAGAGCTTTATTCTAAACAGATATAAAACTAGATCATACTTAAATACATAATATAAGAAAAATAGGCTAAACAGTGAATAAATAAAAGGGGTTTCAGATGTTAAGAGACCACCCCGAATGGCTGCTGAAATAAAGTTTTCAGGGCCTCCTCAAAGCACTGGGCAGGGAGTGCCAGAGGACCGGGCCTTCCACTTCAAACACTGACATTCTCTTCTGAGCCTCGACCTCGGACTACTAGGAGGCCCTCTTCAGCCCTGGCACCCTTAACTGGGCATAGATACTCGGAAACACATTTAATAATGGTACCATCCCTAGCTTTGGGAATGTATACCAGGCTCATTACTCTACAGATCAAAGGGGTGGGGGTGTACAAAAGCAAATATGACCTATAAGGTATTTACTAAACCAGGTCTTGAGGAGAGAATGTTTTGTTAGGGCTATGCTAGATCTATACTTCTGGAGGGGTACCCAGTAACTTCACATACAGGATGCAATAACATAACTGTCCAAACCAATGTTGGGGTTCTAGAGTGTGGCTTTATTCCAAAAGATGGTCTCTAAAGCAAGGGTGGACCCCCAAGGTTTATACATCGTGGCACTAGGAACTTGCAGAATAACAAAATGAGTGTATCTGACAAACAACTCAATAAGTAGGACATTGAACATCTTGTACTGGTATTCCCATATAGCATAGGACATTTAACATTTCCTCCAGTAGCACTAGCCACAACTGAACACACATTTAATGGCAGAACTCATTCACCTTGTATTCCCAATTTTCATAGGACATTTAACATCACTTCAGTGGCACTGGCCACAACTGAACATACACTTGGCTAATGACTAGCACAACCCACTTCAAATAGTAAAATCCTCTTCATTGCCTATGTCTAAAGTAACCAGACACCCTTACTGAACCTGTAGTCCTGAACTGGTTACTCCAGATGAGGGTCTGCCACCCATTTGCTCCCAAATCCATATCCAGCAATTCTTCAGAGTTACACCTTCAACATCTTGAACACACTTGGATAAATGCTTATTGAATGAAACATTTGCATCCAGCATTTAAAAGCATAACTCTGGTAGTGGAAGAACTAAAGTCCCGAACAATGTGATATAGTCATACCTATGGACATCACACATTTCAGCCAACTTTAAAAGATAACAGTCTCAAGCTTCTGAATTCACAGAATAGTTGTGCATTTCCCTTTTAGCCAGAGAACACAACAGCACAGGTACTTGCTTTCTGCAGAAAAAAGTCAGATCCTACTCACTGTTAGACATTACACGCAGTTTCAAAACATCCTGGATGAAAAAGGGGGTTGCCCCTTGGATCCATCCAAAAGCAGTCGTTTTCACCCCTCCGGGGATGAAAATCAGGAGATCCTGCTGTGCACAACGGTTTCCACTACTTCACTTGGCAAACTGGAGAATATCAGGACTAGGGTGAGAAAGCAGGGCTCTCAAACTCGGAGCCCTCAGCTGGGCAGTTCTCACTTCTCACACTTCAGACTGCAACTCTACACTGACCATCCTCTCAAGATTCTTAATTCCCTACTCACAGCTGGCTGTGGCTTATGCTGCTACAAGAGTTCCAAATGAGCTCTTCTCTTTTATCTCAGCTGAGGCCACGTAAACAAAAGAGCAAGCAGTTGAAAAACTAATTTAACTAATCACCAGCTGCATCTCCCTGCCTAGTGCTGTTACTGAGGGGATTCTAGTAACCCCACGGGACTGGGTGGTTACACTTTTTTTTTTAATTACAGTTACATGTTTGTCTGTTGTTCCCTGATTCGCTGGTGCCCATACACTATACAAGACAATGTATGGGCATCAGTGAGCAACCTCACTGAATTCACTTCTCAAGGTTACCAGGGCAACATTAAACCTCTCGAGCGTCGCTCTTGAGGTTTACACAGTTGCCATGGTAACCTTGAGAAATGAATACAGTGTGGTTAACTGATGTCCATACATCATCCTCTATTTCACTCAGTGGGAGCTGGCACTGTGTGCCTGGCACTAATCTCTCACCAACTGACTCAGAACTCTCTCTTCTTCACATCAGAACTCTTGACTCCTCCCCTTTGGAATACCAGGGCAGTCCAGCTGTCCTGGTTCTCCAAGGGCACAGAGGCTGGCACCATTCTAGAGGACACATGCCCTCTTAAAGAAACACTAGTACTGTAACTCCCACAGGGGGATTACACACACATACTGTATGTAACTGGTTGCATTGAAAATAAAATGTTGTGCACTTAAGACAGAGTAAAAGATGTGGTCAAGTTAGGTTGGGTAAGGGGTCAATGACTCATCACACTGGGGACTCCAAAAACCTTAAAGCCAACCCTGATGTCACCTATAAAGATGTTAAAGAACCAGTCCTAACACTACTCCCTGAGGCAACCTGCTGGTCAGTTGCTTGTGTTAGTGGAGGTATGCTCTCGACACCTGTAGTTGCTGCTGCAGAGCACTTAGAGGCCCCATTACTAACAGGCCTTTCAAGATCATGCCACATTTCACTCACACTGTGTGATCTGCACTTGCTTTTAAACTAGGTCTTTCGACCTAGAAGGCCCTACACAGACTGAGCCCCGGCTACCTTGCTGAACTCCTACATCATCCTTATATGCCCTCTCACCCACTGTGTAAAGTAGCAGGGGCTGGTTACATAAATACTGTAAATAGATCAAAAGTCTAACTATAGCAGGAAATGGATGTGATTCGGAGGTCAGTGCAGGTCAACGTCGCACTGTGCATCACCCCGAAGTGTCTCAGAGGTCGTAGTTCATGCAAATGGAGATGCATCTAGACTTGGGGAACATTCAAGGTTCTTTTTGTTTGAGTATTTTGAAAAACCCGCACCACCATTCCCCAAATGCACGTTCTTTACAAACACGCAAAGCATGTTCGATGCTGTTGTACTATCGATGTGACCTACTTAAGATGGTACTGTAAGAATATGCTCACCCACAAGCACATGGCATACGCAAAGTACTTCATAACTACAAGCCTACCCACACACACATCATGTGCACCTGTATGCTCATGCAGATGGCACACAAGTACATAACCTACAGCCATAAGTGGGATAGTCTTACACCAGTGGTATTCAGTCATACTAGGATTGGGAGCCGCATGTGCTACTTCACTTCGCTCAGGAGCCACAACCCATATACACGACATTTGGCAGTGCCAAAATCAAACTTGCACACAAAATGTATTAAGTTCAAAACATTTTATTGCAATTAAATAAACATAAAATCATAAATAGCACTGTTACACATATTAAATAAAATTCCATAGCAGTCAATTAGATACATGGTACGCCTTTTTTGAACCAAGTGCTGTGAAGTCTGGCTCTAAGCTGGACACTGCAATTTGAAGGCATTCATTTGTATGTTGGCTACTGAGCCTATTTCACTTTGTGTTTTTAATCTGAGACATAGCAGAGAAGGCTGCTTCACATTTGTATGTGGATGGGAACATTGAGATTAGCCACTGAGCAAGCTTTGAAATGTGAGGTAGATGGCTTACTAATTTCCAAAACAACTGATCATTGTTCTGTCAGAATTTTCTGTTAAGCATTTCAGAGCTCTTTAGTTCCACAGATTCTATGATGAGATCAGTGGAATCAGACAATCAATCAACAATGTCTTCCATTTCACTAGCCTCCATGAGGAATGGGTTGTGCAGCAGATGCAAAGTTTTCAGATTTTTTAAAATCTAAAAATCTGTTAACATAGTTTTCTGACAGCTCAGAGAGCACGTTGCTGAACATTTGATAATTTGGAACAGTATCAGGATTTTTTCTATTATTCTTTGGACGTGATTAAACAAGTGGTATCTTCCCTTCATAACATTGCTTTGCAATACCAGCAGCTTGCATGAAAATGATGTGACAGCTGGATACAAGTCATACACTGTTTTATTGTTTCCCTGCAACCTCAGATTTAAGTCATTTAAGTGCTGAGTAATGTCACAAAGAAAGGCACGAGACAACAACCGCCATATCATCAAGGAAGCGTAAAGCATGAAGTTTCACCATATCCAATAATGAACTGCTTTAGTGGTTGAAACAAATCCATTACATGGGCTAGCATGCGGCCACGAGACAGCCACCTGACTTCAGTATGGAGCACTAAGTCCCCATAATGACTTTCAAAGTCATCACACATAATTTTTGATTGCTGGTGGTTCCTGGCTTTTGTCCTGATAAAATTAATCAATTCAGTTACATCCCTCATAACATCACAAAGTGTACTAAATTTGCAAAACAATGCCTGTTGGTGTATAATGCAGTGGTGAGACATAATATCAGACATAGTCTTTTCAGAATTAGACATCAGCTCCTGTTTCAGTAATGTTACAGCACCACTTATCTTACCAACCATTGCAGGTGCCCCATCTGTAGTTATGGCTGCAATTTTATATGCTGGCACAACAGACTTTTTTAGTACATTCGTGACTTCATTTTTTATGTTTGCGCCCATGGTACCTGAGTGCTGTGGCATTGTATCTAACTGGTCCTCAATCACAACAATGTCTTGAGTTGTTAATCACAAAAATGAACAATTGTGGGACTTTCATCAATTGCTATGCTAACAAATTCTGAGACTAACAATTTCTCGTTAAGTATGCTTTCAATATTTTCTGCAATATCTGAAGGCCGCCTAGTTACAGTAGAATCTGACAATTGTATTTTACTTAGTTCTTTTTGCAGCTCAGCCTTATCAAGGAATAATGTTGAACATGCTATTAAAAAGCAGTCTTTAATCATCTCGCCATCCAAGTATGGTTTCATTTTTTTTAATAGTTCATGGTTTTTTTTGTAAGAAGCCATTGTAGCTTGTTGGCTTGTGTTACACACTCTTCTAAACATTGATTTTTGAATCATACATCTTTGAATCTGTGCAATTTTTGCTCCCTATGCTCACTTCCAGATGGGAAGTCACGATCAAATGTGCTATGAGTTGTGAGATAGTGTTTTCAAGATTTGATCTCTTGAAATGAGCACAGGTTACAACATATAACAGGCAAAGACTTCTATCACTACCACTCTCCACAAAAAAATAATTATGTCTCCCATTTCTTCCTGAAGCTTCTGTATTCATCCTCATACTTTCTTTTCTTGCAGCTGTCCATTCTATGGTTTTCACTTCTGTAACAGAACAGCTTGCAACACATGAAATGATCATGTGCATTACCATCTGTGACATGTAATCCCCACCCACCAAGAAGAAACAACAACCAAGTAGTACATTTTATAAATATTAAACACCATGCCACCACATCAGTGACCCCCCCGAACCACCACACAGTGAACAAGAAGAAAAGCCATGTAATCTAACAGCAAACTTATAAAATAGTAAAAACACCACAACACCAGTGAACCCCCCAATCCACACCAAGTGAACAAAGAACAGAAACCACCACACCATGAACAAGAACAAAAGCCATGTAATTTAACACCAAACTTATAAAATAGTAATAACAACACCACCACACCAGTGACCCCCCCCCCCAGTCCACACCAAGTGAACAAAGAACAGAATCCATGCACTGGAGCACCAAATTAATAACATTTATGAAAATATAAAACACCTCACCAGTGAGCCCCCCAACAAGTTCTGACAGTACCTGCTTGAGATATGGCACCTTGTTGCTGAAGTGTTGTCAGAGAAACTGCAGAGACAAAAATAATTTCAATAAGGTACATTTGTCAGCCCCAGATCTTAATTAAAAAATATTATGCTTCAATTTTAAATAAAAAAAAGCATTCTGTTCCTGTAGTTTAATATCATTAGCTCTCCTTTCACCACGATCAGCCCATGGAATATACAGTGCAGAGGAGGCAAAACGAGAAACCTCCGCAGCATCGGGCATTCCACCATGAAGGACTTAAGAGAGAGAGAGAAGACAATGAGATTTTAGTGTTATTTAATGGAGGGCACCGAGAGAACCTCTGGAGCATTGGGCAATCAACCGTGAATGACTTAGCAATGAAATTAATGCAAGATTCGTGGGCACAAACGAGATCGGGAACCAACGGGAGCAGCAAATAAATGTGCGGTGAGCTCCTTAATGCAGTATTTATTCTATCTCACAGCCATAGCCACAGCAGTAGCTCAGTAAATTAATTAAAATGTAAAAGCTCATTCCTCACATTTGATTGTGCAAACACTGACCTATCGCACAGCCACAGTAGTTGCTCATTACCTGAAATATTTAATTAAAGATTCTGACGTTCGATCGTAGATGCAGGTTATGTTACTAGGCTCCCTCAGTACCTTAATTAATAATTCAGATTCCGCACATTCAGTCGTGGATGCTAGGTGCCCCAACACTGCTTGTGGACAGGCATGTTAAGAATGCCCCACTTGCTCAAACTTACACCTCATCAGTCATGCAATCTAGCTACAATGAAATTAACAGCTGCCATTTAGCCCTACTATACTGACATTGATAGCGCTAAGCGGTTTGCTGTTAATTTCATTCAGTTGCATCCAGAAGTGAATTTCCATGGCTGGCTAAAAGGACTGCTATTAAACATTAAAACATAAAACTTTATGTTTCTAAAATACAAATCTGTGCTACCAATCAGGCGGCATGTAAAGAGCCACATATATGTGTCAGTATAATGTCATTGTAGGAGCCACTAGTGAAATGTAAAAGAGCCACTTGTGGCTCGCGAGCCGTGGTGTGAGTACCGCTGTCTTACACACACACACACACACACACACACACACACACACACACAAGCCCACATCTATAAGTGGGGATACTTATGCACACCCACGTCTAACAAGTGGGAGTACTAACATCCACACAATACCCACATCTATAAGTAGGATATCTCACACGCAATCAGACATAACGTGGAGACGTCTCACACAGACATATCAGTTACACCATGGAACTAGGGACACACACACACATACACATAGAATTGGGGAGAAAACACATTACATATAGAGCTAGGGACGCACACAGATAGCTAGGGAACATCTACATAAGTTAGTGTAGGTTCACATAAACATAAGGCTAGGTGTCTCTTTATTTTTGCATGGAACCTAGATACAAGCTATGAAACTGCACTGCTTCTGAAGCATGACCTTTACCCTACATATAATCCTATAGGGGAGAGACAAAACACCATGAATTATATTCTAGGCTAGAACTGCTCTGCTATTTTGTTGCAATAATGTGAGAAATATTGTGATTGATGTACCCGGGAACGCCCTCTACAGCGTAGGTGACATGTGCAACCACAGCAATAATTTATGAATGGGCCTTTCAAAGAGCATGATGATACATTACAAAATGTTTCATCCATGAGAACACGTCATTGACATAAGTGTATTCTTATGAGTAGAATGCTGCACATTGTAGCATACAAAAGGGTAACTGAGATAATACTCTACTGCCCCACAAATTGACCAATAGAAGTAATAGTAAGTGCGATCATCACATGCACATGAGCTGGTGTATCTATCACCAGACTAAGATCTTAATCAGGGTATAAAACCCTTTCCCATGCTCCCTCTCCAAGAAATCACAGGCAGATGCTGCATGACACTGCAGTGTTCAAGAGAATCAGATTCCCAGGTGCGTATGATACATAATTAGTATGCTATGTATAATGACTGTCCTACAGGCAAGCTGGTAGAACAATAAAAGAACCTTATGTTGCTTTTATAACTGCTTCTGTTTCTTTTTATTATTCTTTCTTTAGTCCTAGAATCTATAAGAGGGGGTTTTGTTATGGTGTAGTGATCTCCTGCTGTTCCCAAAGGGTTATGTTTCCCTGCAGGTAACAAAGAGTTTATTAGATCATAATAACAAAGTCAGAGGGTGTCCAACAGAGCCCAGCAAATACCCAACAATACAGCAGCAGTATTACATTATATCGATGGTTCAACAAGCTTGTATTTCAACCGAATTTAGGAATAATACATTCCACACTATAACCCTTTCTCTTGAGACTAGCATGGTAAAACTCCATGTTCTTGGTGGTGGCCATGGACAAGGACCCTTCAAGGGGAGTGCCTCTTTCCTGTAATGAGGAAAACGTGTAGAGACTTCAGAGTTTCTTCATGTGAACAGCTGCCAAGTCAGTGAGTAAACAGAGATACTGTGAAATGGCTTTTCTAATGTCTGTGTAAAAGTGAAGTCTGTGGTATTTAGCAGTGCCTCAACTGAGCCAAAAATGAGTCAAGATGCTAATTTTTTCAATCAGAAATTGGGAAGGCATCAGAAATGTGTATCTGGGGCTGCCAGCATGAAACTGTGTGTGATGTGCCAAGTTGGCACCACAGTCAAGCCCTGTTGGGTGCTGAGTCTGTGATGGTTAGTCACAGTGAAGACAGAACAACGTTAAAGTGTACTGGAGGATGTGCTCTGTGAGCAAACAGAGAGGATCTTGATATTTTATGTGGGGAATAATGTGGCACCATGCTGATGCCATGTAAGAGACTGTGATACTAGCCAGGTGGCTAGTGACCATTTGAATTTCCAGATGTCCCTGTGAATTTGCTTGCTGTTCATTTGGAAGTGTGGGACCCTCAACTCACGAGGGTCAATTCTTGAGTGAGGGTGGGGGCTGACATCCATGGCAGCTTGGGCCCCCAGGAGATGCTCTGTCCTCCTTGCCCTAAATTAGATCCTTTGGGATGTTCCAAAGATTTGGATTTGGACTGTCCTCATGGGGGTCAGTTCTTGAGGGAGAGTGGGTGTGCTGTCAGTGGCACCTTGGACCCCAAGGGATGGTAGCCTCTCCTTTGCCACACAAATGATTGTTGTACATGCAGAGTTTAAAGTGGTACCCCTATGGAACTGTTGAGCCAGGGACAGAAAAGAGCTGTAGCAAAGCCCTATCTACCCCAGTTGGGAAGAAAACATATGGAGAGTGAAAAAGTACCTGGTACAGTAATATATGATGCCCAGTGGGGTACAGTCTGAATGTGCCAGTGCCAGTGCCTTCTAGAGACTGAGACAATGGAAATGAGTACCTGAAAAAGACTGTACTGATTTGAGCAGAGATGGTGCAGCTATTGTCCCCTGTAAGAATATGCTCATGAGCTGTGACACCAAACAAAGGATCCTTGTTCTAGGCTTTAATACCTGTTTGTATCTTTGTTTATGTTTTGGGACTGTGTTAGTTGCTAACCCCATTTATTGAAGCTCTGACTGGCTCTGAGAGGTGTTCGGGTGCTACGGAGATCATCCCCAATGTGAGTGGTCAAGTAAGTGCATATTATTTTGTGTACGCTCCTCTCCCCTTTTCCAAGCTGCCTACCCCTATAAATGAGGCAAAGGGCATTACATGTGTTTTTCAAACAACATGAAGTCTTGCTATATCATAGACATTAGCAGTTTGTTCCAGCTCTAGAACTGCCCCGGTGAAATGGTTAAAACCATTCCAAAATAGAATTTTGGCACAGAGCAGCTCTATCTGTCATTTCAAACTTGAACTGTCAGATTCTTTACTCCGCCTCAGTGAACAGTCGCTCGGAGATTTCTCCTTCTGCTCGGTTCATTTCTCGGTTTAAGTGTTTTCTCGGATGGATTAACCGAGAATAGTTTTATTTTAACCAAAACCGCTCGTTCAAGCTTCCATCTGTGGTAACCGTAAGTAAATGAAGGTTTTGTCTGTGTGGAACTTGTAAGTTATCGGTTCGGTTTGAACCGATCAGTGAGTTTAAAACTCATTTAAAACTAAAAGTTACTATTTTAGAGTACGGTTCCAGTTCTTATCGGTTCTAAAAACAGATTTATTACGTTTTCCAATACCCGTAATATGGTTAGGAACCGATAAGGGTGTCTTGCCTAGCACTGCGCAAAAGGGCAAGTTTTGGTTAGGCTGGCATTATGTCTGAGAAACCCAAAAAGAAAACCGGGCCCATTGGTTTCAACACTGTGATGTTTGTGGGGAAGTCTTTGCCAAGGCTGACCCACACCTGTGTTTATTGTCTGGGGTTTGACCACCTCAGTCAGACTGCCAGGTATGTAAGAATTTCCCTGCAGCCACCCTGGAAAAAGATTGGGCAGGCTCAGGGAACGAGAGGCCAAAAAGTCCGCTGACCCAGATGGTAGCCAGGTTCGGTGCCAACCGAACTAGAGGGAGTGCCTCTGACCAGGGCCAGACTTCCTCGGCAAAGAAAAGCTGGTTCTGAGGAACCAATTCCAGTAAAGAAAACAAGAAAATCAGCAGGTCTGGAGTCCAAAATTCCTTCTCCAACTGCTGCAGAGATAAAAAGCCATACAAATTGTCCAGTCACTGTCTCAGGGTCCGTCGAACCACCACTATCTGGTAAAAGGTCGGTTCGTCCGGTCCCAGTGGTTCAGGATTATGATATTGAGGAATTTTATGAACCAGAGGAGGGAGGAGGATTATGAACAGTATGAATGTGGCTGGGAAGGTCTGGGTGTGCCCATTGAACGGACATCTCCCCAGACAGACCTTTAGAATCTCCCCTATGCTGTCTGAGTCCCCATCTCATTTTATGTTTTATAAAAAGTTGCTGAAACCCTCCAGCTTCCTTTAGAAGAGGCTGTGGATGAGCAAGAGGAGCCTGATTTTGTAGAAATGATGGATATTCAGAGTCTAGGAGATTGTCTATTCCTTTACATAAGTCTTTTAGAAACAAACAATTAAAATTTAAAAGCTCTAATTCTGTGCCTCCTGTAGATAAAAGATGGACAGAAGGTATACATTGTCAGGCCCTGATACAGAATTCCTTTCTCAACAATGCAGTCATGTTAGGGTAGTTCAGGCTGCTGCCTGTGATAAAGCTAATATTCCTTGGCTTCACATCCTCCTGACAAGGATTCCAGGAAGATTGATGCCATGGCAAAAAAAACAGTATATGGCAGCCTCTCTGGGACTCAGGCAAGCAAATTATATGGCTATGTAGCTAGGTATCAGAAATCTAGATGGGATACTGTTATGCAATTGGCCAAGCAGGCCCATGGCCAGCTGGCTAGTGAACTAGAACAGGTGGCTGCTGATGGCATTGAAGCCTCTAAGGTTCAGTTTCATGCTGCTGTGGATGTTAATGATGTTTCCTCTAGGGTCATGGCACATCTGTAGCTTTTCGTAGGTTGGCCTGGCTCAGGTGTACTAGTTTGTCACAGGATACCCAGACTAAGGCTATGGATTTTCCTGTGGTGGGAAATTCTCTGTTTGGAGAGCAGACAGAGAATTACATGAAGAAGATGGATGAATATAGGACTACTTACAAGAGTGCCCAGGCTGGGAGGCGGCAAGCCACTCCTCAAAGGCATGCCCCCCAGGGGTGGGGTAGGCCTTTCACAGGCCTTTCTACCAGACTCAGGCCTCCTCTGCCTATGCTCAGAGGGCTTCTTCAGAGGCAGGGCAGACGAGGGGTGGCAGACCTGCTCCCACCCCCAGCCTAAAGCTCCTCGAAACAGGCACCCTGATGGGGTGCCCAGGGCAGATTTTCCTGTACCAGTGAGGGCAGCCTGGCTTACATCAGTCAGAATTGAGGCTTCTTTAACCTCAGACAAGTGGGTTCTAGAGTAGTAAGCCAGGGTCTGGTTCTCAACTTCAAAAAGTTTCCCAAGTTGAGAAGCAGACTTTTTCTACCTGCAAGTGCTTCAGAGACCCTCGCTGTGGAAACAGAGGTCTCATCCCTGTTAGCTCTCAGAGCAGCAGAAAGAGTTCCTCCACTGCATCAGGGCAGGGGTCTGTATTCCAGATACTTCCTTACCCCAAAAAAGACAGGAGAATGGCGGCCCATTTTAGATCTCAGATATCTGAACAAGCATCTTTTGAAACCAAAGTTCAAAATGGTAACTCTGGCAATGATTTTACCTTCCCTAAGGCCAGGGGACTGGCTAGCCTCCCTGGACCTCAAGGATGCCTATTTCCATGTCCTAATCAGAAGCTCCCATCGAAGTACCTCAGATTCAGACTGCCCTCAGGTCATTACCAGTTCAGAGCAATGCCCTTCGCCTTACCTCTGCTCCAAGGGTATTCACAAGTGTCTAGCAGTGGCAGTGGCCCACTTAAGGAGGCAGAGGATTGCTGTTTTTCCCTATCTAGATGACTGGCTCATTGTAGGCCAGTCCCCAGAACAGGTAAAATCTACCTGCAGGTCACCCAGCAGCTTCTCATCTCCCTGGGTTTTCTACAAACCACCAAAGTTGGTTCTGGAACCAGTCCAGTACTCACCTTTATAGGGGCAGAATTGGACACAAAGCTAGCCAGAGCCTTTCTTCCCCAGAAAGGGTAATGAATTTAGTGGCTGTGGCCTCTTCCTTCACTCTGCAGGTCTCTCGACCAGCAAGACACTTTCTGCAGCTCCTGGGGCACATGGCTGCATCCACAGCTGTTGTGCAGGAGCAGATTTCAGATGAGAGACATTCGGTTTCACTTGAGAACCTTTTGGTCTCAGAGAAGAGACCCCTTTCAAGTTGGTCCCAGTGACTCGAACCTTGATCCTAGCTCTCCAGTGGTGGCAGGATCAGAACAATTTAAGAGTGGGGTCCCCTTCATTTCCCTTCTCACGACTTGACTCTCACTACAGTTGCTTCCTTCTGGGTTGGGAGCCCACATGGGTGACCTTTCCACTCAGGGAGTTTGGTCCCCCAGGAATCTCTGCTCCACATCAATTTGCTGAAACTCAGAGCTGTCTTTTAGCTCTTCAAGCTTTTCTGCATCTGTCCATGACAAGGTGATACAAGTCAGAACAGACAACACCACAACAATGTGGTACATCAACAAACAGGGGGGCACTCGGTCTTGACCTTGTGCACCGAGGCAATGAAGTTGTGGTCTCTGGCCTATTCCTGAACACTTCCCTCATAGCAGTTCATCTTCCAGGGAAGGACAATGTCTAGCGGATGCCCTCAGCAGGTTTCCCAGGGCCATCACGAATGGTCCCTGGATCCTCAAGTGCTGGGGATAGTTTTTGCCAGGTGGGGCATCCCTCAGATAGATCTTTTTGCAGCCCCAGACAATCACAAACTTCCTCTGTTCTGTTGCAGGCCTCCAGTGCTGGGCTCAGTTCCCCTAGATGCCCTTCTGCTGGATTGGGAGGGGAAGTTCCTCTATGCTTTCCCCCCCTTTCCTCTCCTATTCAAAGTACTAGTCAAAATCAGATCTCAGCCTTGCAGGGTGATTCTGATTGCCCGGATGGGCCAGGCAGCCCTGGTACCACTCCTTCTGTCTCTGACAGTCCATCTTCCCTGTGCCTCCCAGGAATCACAATCTGTTCACTTGTGCCCAGGGAAGGGTTTGGTATCCGGACCTCAAATCCCTCAACCTCAAGGCCTGGCTCTTGAGGGAGTTAGAGTTTGCTGATTTACACTCTCTCAGGGTGTTCTTGAGATCCTAAAGGCTTCCAGAAAGCCTTCCACTAGGACTACTTATAGTTCTAAATGGAAAAGGTTTTCCATTTGGTGTGCTAGGAAAAATATTTCCCCAGAATCTGCTGAATTGCCCATTTTGTTAGATTACATGGTACATCTTAATTCCTTGGGTCTCAGACCAGCTACCCTGAGAGTTCATTTGGCAGCTGTGTCTGCATTTGTCAACAGGAAAGGCATCCCTCTTTCCTCTCATCCTGTGTTTTCCAAGTTTTTTAAGGGATTACTCCATACTAATCCTCCCTTTAGGGAACTGGCCCTACTTGGGACCTTAATGTTTGCATTGCCCAGTTAATGCAACCTTTTGAACCTCTGTCTTCTGCAGAGCTTAAGTACCTAACTTGGAAAACTGTTTTCTAGTGGCTATCACTTCTGCCAGACGCATAAGTGAATTGCAAGCCTTGTCAGTGGAGACTGACTTTTTTCTTCCACAGGGATAAGGTAGTCCTTAGGACTAATAGGAAGTTTTGCCTAAGGTGGTTTCAGATTTCCATCTTAATCAATCTATCTCCCTTCCAGTATTTGTCACTGATCACTCCTCTTCGGTGAGAGGAGGTTGCACACCTGGATGTTAAGAGAGCTCTTAGTTATTATATAGAGCGTACCAAAGGTCACAGGTTCGAATCCTCCAACTTTTCCTTACCTATGGTGAAGTTGGGAAAAGAAACCTGCCACTAAGAGATCAATAGCCAGGTGGATTGTCTCTTGTATCCAATTTGTTATCAGAAAGTGGGCAGAGCCCCCCAGTTTGAGGGCTCATTCTACCAGGGTACAGCTGCGTCTCTAGCTGCTGCCAGAATATCCCTTTATTAGAGATTTGCCAGGCTGCTACTTGGAAGCGGTACACACTTTACCAAGCATTACTCCCTGGATGTCCAGGCCAGGAGAGATGCTTGGTTTGCACAGCTGTTCTTCAGAGCCTATTCCTAAGTAGGTTCTGCCCTCCTCCATGGAGGTACTGCTGTGTATTCTGCTAATGTCTATAATATAGCAAGACTTCATGTTGTTTGAAGAAAAATTACTCACCTTAGTAATGTTGTTTCTTCTAATGGAGTCTTGCTATATTATAGACCTCCCCAACCTGCCCCTCTCAGAACCTCTACTTGGTGGGGTGTGGCAACTTAGTATGGGCACTACTTATGTCCTGTTAGCATTTTGTCCCTTTGGGACTTTGGAGGTGTGTATGTACAGCGTGTGTGTGTTTTATTATACTTATGTTCCGCTTTTCTTATTATTAGAATGGTGTTAGTATTTCTGGTCCCCTGACTTGAGTCTTGGGTGTTGGGACCATCAATGGTTGTTATTATTTAGGTAGCCATTTGGCTAGTGTAGGTTACAGCTTCCACACAGACCTTAGTGAGTTTGGCTCGTAAAGATTTGACAGTTCAAGTTTGAAATGACACAGATAGAGCTGCTCTCATGCCAAAATTCTATTTTGGAATGGTTTTAACCATTTCACTCCGGGCAGTTCTAGAGCTGGAACAAACTGCTAATGTCTATAATATATAGAGACTCCATTAGAAGAAACAACATTACTAAGGTGAGTAATTTTTTCTTAGTGGGCAGTAGCAATATTAGTCCATGGGACCCCACTGCTCATCCAGGCCATGTCTGTTCATCAGTTTCTGTTTGGCTGAGCCATACCTTAGCGAGTAATTTCATAATGTTGTGACACTACATTAGAAGGCTCCACAGATCTCAGTGATGCTACTCATTGCTGTTTTACTGTAAACAATAATTATTAAAAAATATTCAAGTGGTATTGTGAATCTGGCTGCGCCCCCCCCGAGCAAGGGGCCCCCAGCAACTGCATGTTCATTGGTGCCTAAAACTGTCTGTGGGTGACACTGCAGAGGAGCTGGAGGGGAAGGACTGTCTCTTTGCAGATGACACCAATATCTGCAACAGAGTGGGTACTCCGGGGGGGGTGGAAAGGATGAACAGAGACCTGAGAAAACTAGAGGAGTGGTCAAGGGTATGGCAGCTCGTTTTCAGTGTGAAGCAGTGCAAAATAATGCACTTGGGGCACAGAAACCCAAGGGCAGAATCGGGTTGAACTGGGCAGGAACCCAGTAGAACTCAGTTCCACCACCTCTTGAAAAATTGACAGTTCCACCATCTCTGTCATCTTTCTCCATTGACTATTATAGGAGAATTCCACCACCTAGAAATGACAGCTTTACCAGCTAGAAATATAGATGTGAGAGGTCCCCCACCTAAACATTTCAAATTTAACCACTGGGCAGAATACAGAATGGGGGGAGTGTTATTGACAACCACCAAGCAGGACAGAGACCCAAAGGTAATAATCTCTGATGACCTAAAGGTGGTCAGGCATTGTGACAGGGCATTTGGGAGGCTAGTGGAATACTGAAGTGCTTAGGGAGAGGTATCCCCAGCAGAAGGAGGGAGGGAGGTGGTGCTGCCTCTGTATAGAATACTGGCAAGACCTTACCTAGAATACTGTGTACAGGTCTGGAGGCCATCTCTCTGGAAAGACATATCAGAGTGGAAGTGGTCCAGAGGAGAGTAACTGAAGTGGTGCAGAGTCTGCATCAAAAGCCCTATGAGGAGAGACTAAAGGAACTCAAAATGTACACCTTCGTAGGGGGTAGTGATATGATAGAGACCTTTAAATATCTCACAGGGGTAAATAAGATACAGGAGGAAATTATTTTTCAGAAAACAAAGAGCACGAAAACAAGGGTCTGTCAGTATAGCCTAGAGGTTGGAGTAATAAGCTGTGAATGAGCTTTGTACATCCAGTAGATAGACATGAGTTTGATTACTACAACCTCCATTTCATTACTGTGTGACTCTGAACCAGGCACTTAACCTTCCCTGTGCTCCCAGGTCGCCCCTGAAAACAGGCATTGGTGCCTAGTGGGCCTTACCCAGTTACCAAAAGAATAAAATTAAAAGGGGCGTGCTGTGAAGTTGGGGGGCGGGGGGTAGATTCAGGAGAGATGTGAGGAAGTACTTCACAGAATGAGTGGTGGATGTCTTGTAATAGCCTACCAGCAGAGGAAGTGGGGTGAAACTGGTGGGGTTCAAGAATGCGTAGAATAGGCATATGCAGATCTTAGTGGAAAGGAATGGGGGGAGGGAGAGCCACAGATCAAGTAGGGTCTACGGTGATACTGTAGTTAGGAAAAAATGAGCAGACTGAGTGGCCAAGTGGCCCATTTCTGCTGGCAAATTCTGTGTTTCATAGAAACATAGACTTTGACAGCACATAAGGACCGCTTGGCCCACCCAGTCTGCCCATTTCCCTACCTGTTTGATAAGCTGCAGATCCTAATTAACCAACAGCCTACTTCTTCCTACCCTCCACCGGAATTGCCTTATATCTGTCCCATGCATTCTTGAATTCCCCCACTGTTTTTGACCCCATGACCTCCTCAGAAAGGCCATTAGAAACATAGAAACATAGACTTTGACGGCATATAAGGACCACTTGGCCCACCCAGTCTGCCCATTTCCCTACCTACTGGATAAGCTGCAGATTCTAGTTAACCAACAGCCTACTTCCTGCAACCCCCCACTATAATTGCCTTATGTCTGTCCCATGTATGTTTGAATTCCCCCACTGTTTTAGACCCAACGACCTCCTCAGGAAGGCAGTTCCATGTATCCACCCTCTCCATGAAAAAAAATTTCCTCACATTACCTCTGAGCCGTCCCCCCTCTATCTTTAAATTGTGCCCCCTTGTTCTTACACATCTCTTTTTCTGAAAGATGCTACCCTCCTGGACTTTGTTGATTCCTTTGAGGTACTTGAAAGTTTCTATCATGTCCCCACTGTCCCTCCTTTCATCAAGGGTATACATATTAAGCTCTCTCAGTCTCTCTTCATAAGGTTTCTGCTGCAGACCCTGCACCATTTTAGTTGCCCTCCTCTGGACTGCTTCCATCCTGTCTATGTCCTTGCGTAGATGAGGTTTCCAAAACTGCACACAGTACTCCAGATGGGATCTCACCAACTGTCTGTATAGAGGGATAACCACTTCCCTTTTTCTACTTGTGATGCCCCTTCCTATGCATCCCAGTATCCCCCTGGCTCTCCTTACCGACTTTTCACATTGCTTACCCACATTTAGGTCATCTGATATGACTACCCCCAGGTCCCTTTCCATTTTTGTTGTTGTTAGTACCTCCCCTGCTATTGTGTACTCTTCTCCTGGGTTTTGTTTCCCAGGCGTATTACTTTGCACTTCTTTGCATTGAATCTAAGTTGCCATATGTCTGACCATTCCTCCAACCTTGCCAAGTCCCTTCTCATCTTTTCTACCCCCTCTTGTGTATCAACTCTGTTACAGACCTTTATGTCATCTGCAAAGAGGCATACCTTTCCCTCCAGACCCTCTACAGTGTCACCTATAAAGATGTTAAAGAGGACTGGACCCAGTTCTGAGCCCTGAGGTACTCCACTAGTAACCCCTTTCTTTGGAATGTGTTCCATTCACTATTACCTTCTGTGTCCTGTTGTGCAGCCAGTTTGCAACCAGCAGGCTACCCCTGGGACCCACTCCCAGGCTGGCTAACTTGATTATTAATCTTTTGTGCGGGACTGTGTCAAGTGCCTTGCTAAAGTCTAGGTAGGCCATATCCACAGCCCCTCCCTGGTCTTTTACTTTGGTCACTCAGTCAAAGAAATCAATTAGATTCATCTGACATGACCTTCCTGCTGTAAATCCATGCTGCTTTGGGTCCTGTGCCCTGCTGGCATCTAGGTACTCAACAATTCTTTCTTTCAGAAGTGATTCCATCAATTTCCCTAGCACTGAGGTCAAACTTACAGGTCTGTAGTTTCCTGCTTCTGCCTTGTTCCCACTTTTGTGAAGGGGAATCACATCTGCCCTCCTCCAGTCCTCAGGTACCACCCCATCCTGCCATGATTTGTTAAAAAGTGTGGTCAGTGGTGTCACTAGGTCCTCCCTTAGTTCTTTTAGGATTCTGGGGTGAATCCCGTCAGGCCCCATTGCTTTGTCCACCTTGAGTTTTAGGAGTTCTTTCAGGACTCTTTCTTCTGTGAATTGACTGGTGTCAACCCCCTACCCAGAGTGCTTCTATTGTCTGGTTTATGTAACTCCTCCTCATCTTCTTTTGTGAATACTGAGCAAAAGTATTCATTCAGTATCTCTACCTTTTCACTGTCTCCCTCTGCCCACCTCCCCTCTCCTTTATTAATCTTCACTATCCCTCCCTTAACCTTTCTATGCTCCCTAATGTACCTATAAAAGGTTTTTTCCCCCTTCTTAACTGAGTTGGCTATTTTTTCCTTGGTTTCGGCCTTTGCTATTCTGACTGCCTTCCCCACTTCTGGGTAGGCAGTGAGGGTTTTAGCTGCACTGAAGGCACGCTTTCCCCTTTCCATGCTGCCACATCCACCCCACTCCCTGTCAGAGCAGGCCTGTTCCTGGCATAGCAGTCTGAGAGATCGGCAGCCTCCTGCACTGTTTTTGGATCTTGGTCCTCCAGCCAGGTTTTCAGCTCTGCTGAGAAAGCTCAAAAGAATTGCTCCAAAAGTACCACATCCTCTATTTTCTGTATAGAGTCTGCTTTATTTATTTATTTAGTTAAACATCAGTTTAGAAACCTTTGAGCCAGAGGCTCATTTACAAAGGTACCTCGTCACAAAGAGGACATCAGAACAGTAGTACAAGGGACACAGTACTTACAAACAAAAAAGTTACAGTTCAATTACAATTTTGTTACAATAGAATACAATCTCCAATGAAGCAAAAGATAACAAAAGGTGCAAAACTTATGGTCGGGGGAGAGCTGGTGGGGGTAGAAGGGAGGGAGATGGG
Source organism: Neoceratodus forsteri (assembly GCA_016271365.2). NCBI lineage: Eukaryota > Metazoa > Chordata > Ceratodontiformes > Ceratodontidae > Neoceratodus > Neoceratodus forsteri. Next base: position 702,657,726 of record CM028135.1, on the reverse strand, counting down.
GAGGAGGAATTAGTAGGGAAAGGAAGGGGGGGAGCCGCTCAGTGAGCATTGTCAAACAGAGTAAATATATATATTTTTTTTTTTACACTAGACTAGCGGCAGTTGCATTTGCGAGAGCTAAGCAGGAAGTTTCTGAGCCTGGGCTTAAAGCAAGCTAAGGTTAGTGAGTTTGAGACACTGGCAGGGAGGGAGTTATACCAGTGGGGCACACGGTAGGGGAATGCTCTCGGAATAACTAGGGTAGCTCTTGACGAGCTGCACGTGATCAGGGTCGGTGCAGTACGGCGAATGGAGTTGGATAGGCCTATGGGGGATAGGCCACGCAGGGCTTTAAAGGTGAGCTGGCATGTCTGATACATGAGTCGCTCTTCCAGGTTGAGTAGGGTAGCCAGGGTGTACAGCTCACATGTGTGAGTGAGTCTGGGAGCACCAGTGATAAGTCTACAGGCCTTATTAACTGTGAGGCGAACCTTGTTGAGGGCAGTCTGATCTGCTGAACCATGGGCCATAGTCAATGAGAGACATGACAGAGGAGGTGACAGCCAGGCGGAGGGCATCAGGGGGGAGGCATTTCTTGTGCCGGTAAAGAATGCCTAGCCGTGAGTTGGCGACAGAATTTAGGGCAGATATATGTCCATGGAATGAAAGTGCAGGGTCAAAGGTTATACCAAGATATTTATAGGACTGCACCTGGTCAATGACTAGATTGGTGTGGGTGGACAGCTAAGGAAACTTGCTGTACTTATTTTGGGGGTGGGGAGAAGAGCATTGTTTTGTTTTCTTAAGGTTGATAACAAGTCGGGTGCTCAGTGAACCAGGTAGCTGCAGAGTCAAAGACTAGTTGGAGGGAGTTCTGTAGCATGGGGTCATTGTGAGAGGCAACGAGAACAGCATCATCAGCATAGAGAAGCATCTTACCCTACAACTGCTGGGTAAGGAGTTAAGAAAGAGTGAGAATAGTAGGGTCCAAGAATTGAGCTCCTGGCGGCACCCCAGAGCGAATGGGGGCATGTTTCAGAGAGAGTACCGCTGACTTTCATGGCACATTGGGAGCGGGAGGAGAGATAGCTGGTGCACCAGGAACAGGTCCTGAGGCAAAGCCTATTAGGTCGAGGGTGGAGAGCAAAGAGGATGGAATGGTATCGAATGCTTTTAGACAGGTCAATGAATATAGCACAAGCCAGGGCACCAGAGTCCAAGGAGGCATGGAGGAATTTGGAAAATTCCAGGAGTGTTGTATTGGTACTATGACCTGCTCTGAACCTGAGGTTGTTCAGGGCAGAGAACATTGTACTTACAGAGGTAGTCAGGAGACTTGGGACGCCACAATTTTCTAACGCTCAGAGAGGGGAGAGGATTGAGATGGTCGGTAGTTACCCGGAAGAGTCCTGTCACCACCTTTATGGACAGGGGTAACTGTGGCAATCTTCCAGGCAGAGGGGAATTGTCCGAGACAGAGTGATTTGTTGAAAATGCGTAATAGGTGAGAGGACCTGATCCAGGACCCGACGTAAAGGCAGGGATCATGAGTCATTACCTGTGGTGTTACCTTAGGGCTTTTAGCAAGTAAGGCCTAGCTCTTGCATGGTGACACGCACAGGTGGAAAGAGGGGCGGCAATGGGTGGTGGTACACATGAAGGAGGTGGACTGAAAAGTTACCAGGAAGTACTGAGATAAGGTTAAAGGAGTTATTGAGGTGGGTGGCAATGAGGGGCAGGGTCAGAGGAGACGGTGCCATTGATGTTGAGAAGAGAAGGAGAGGGGACTGGGAGTGACCATTCAGTTGCTTGATGTTGTCCCAGAAGCACCTGGGGTTCCCCAGGAGGAGGTAAGAGAGGCTTGGTAGTATTCCGCCTTTGCCGATGGATGGCCCAGTGCACTGGCTGCGGCGGCAGCATAGGACTGCCTGTCAGCTGAATGGCCAGTAGCAACAGCAAGGTGTTAAAGATTGTCGCTGTTTGCTTGCCACAGTAGGGCAGGGGTGATCCAAGGGGCATGTTTCACTTTGGACCTCCTAGCAGTTATGGGAGCAAAGATATCACAGGCAAAGTTGAAGTGCTTACAAAGAAGGCCAGGGCCAAGTCAATGTTGGTTGCCTCGTCAGAGAGGGACCAATCAGTGTGGGCAAGGAAGCGCTTAAGGCCTATAGGAGTCCCCAGGCCTAAGCCGCCTTTGAGAGGTGGTTTTGACCAGGGATGAGGGCCGAGGGGTTTCCCAGTTGAAAAGCACAGGGGAGTGGTCACTGAGGCAGTCAGGGAGGATTTGGATGTTGTGGATGCGGATTGGCCTGTTGGTGAGGACCACATCCAGGAGTGTGCTTGTTCCCCCCCCTAGGGTTTTTTCTAGTAGGCTGTGTGACGAGTTGAGTTAGGTCAATTGAATCGAAAGCCTCATGGTGGGAGGAGGACGAGGGGCAGAGCCAGTTTATATTCAAGTTGCCCACCACGATTTGGTCCGACGAGTTGGGTAGGGAGGTGAGGTAGTCAATTAGTGGGCCCAGGGCCTGGTATTGGTTCTTGGGGAGTAGGTAGGTGATGTTAGGAATAATGGGCCTCTAGCTGGGTCAGGGGACAGCTTAGAGGCGCCTGGGCCTTATGGTCGAGGTCAGCGGGGGATGGTAGCCCCATGAGAGAATCCTTCAAATAGAAGACACAGCCCCCACCTCTCCTGCCGACACGGTCCAACCGGTGGAGAGTGTAGCCAGGAGAGAGACATGAGAGTTAGGAGTGGAGGGAGACAGCCAGGTTTCAACCAGGGCAACAACATCAGGTTTATAGAGCGTCACCCAGCAGTGTAGAGAGTCCAGTTTTCAGGAGGCTACAGAAGTTCTATAGAAGCAATGCACAGCCCAGGAGATTTCAGGGGAGGACCAGTGCTGCCAGGCCCGGATTGGGGTGGACATTGCCTGACAGGACAGGAGGAGGAGGGCTGATCTGGGGAGTGCACAATGCAGGGATAGCTTTGACGATTGGAGAGGGGGTGATGAGGGAGTGATAGAGGGTGATCACCAAGTGAAAAAGCTACTAGAGAGCAGTAAAATGTGACAAGTGAGGTATTGGGAGCAATTGTTCAACTTAATCAGGCCCCTCTAGTGGCAAAACAATATAAGGAGCTAATGGAGAAGTTGGATCAAGGTAGAAATTACCTGGTGTCTGTCGTGCAGTGACTCTCAGTTTTAAATACAGTTACAGGCAAATGCAAATAGTTTTAGCTGGTTCAAATGGCTGTGGGCTATCAGGTACTATTGTGATTCAAAAAGAAGGGATTACCAGCAGGGCAAACTGAAATTCTGCACACTGGAAATGCACTTTGAAGTTAAACAGTCCCAAATGAGTTTTCACAGAGGGTAATTCAGTTACAACTGAAATGCACTTTACAAATTAACAAACAGTCCACAGTGAGACTTTACAAGGGGGATTTCAGATAGAACACGGGTCATGGGCTTGCAGTGACTCTAAGCTTTTAAATACAGTTACAGGCAAATGCAAATAGTTTTAGCTGGTTCGCTTTAAAAGTTTCAAAATCAGGCACAAAAGTAACAGTTCTGCTCCATTTGAGCCTGGGCAGCAACTCGGGAGTGCTACTCTGGCGGGTTATGCGCTGAGCAGGGGAGCTTGTGGCCATTTCAGAAAAGGCGCCAGATGGCCAATGATGGTGGCAGCAGCCTGGATCAAGGTAGAAATTACCTGGTGTGTCTCGGGTTCGGGGCTTCTGCAGGCAGGGAGGGCTTCAGAGCAGGCCCTCGTGACCTCCGGTCTCCCCAGGGGAGGGGGTGGTCTCTGGTGTGTCTCGGGTTCGGGGCTTCTGCGGGTAGGGAGGGCTTCAGAGCAGGCCCTCGCGACCTCCGGTCTCCTCAGGGGAGGGGGGGTGGTCTCTGCGGGAGAATGAAGAGAGAGGGGATTAAATATGCACAGGGTAAAAAGATTAACTTGCTGGGGGGGGCTGGTAGTGGGTGTGGGAAGAAGAGCAAATGGGCTGTGGGCTATCAGGTACTATTGTGATTCAAAAAAGAAGGTGATTACTAGCAGGGCAAACTGAAATTCTGCACACTGGAAATGCACTTAGAAGTTAAACAGTCCCCAAATGAGTTTTTCACCAGGGGGTAATTCAGTTACAACTGGAAAAGCACTTTACAAATTAACAAACAGTCCCCAGTGAGATTTGCATGGGGGGATTTCAGATAGAACACAGGTCCTGGGCTTGCAGTGACTCTAAGCTTTTAAATACAGTTACAGGCAAATGCAAATAGTTTTAGCTGGTTCATTTTAAAAGTTTCAAAATCAGGCACAAAAGTAACAGTTCTGCTCTGTTTGAGCCTGGGCAGCAACTCGAGGTGCTACTCTGGCCGGGATTCATGCGCTGAGCAGGGGAGCTTGTGGCCATTTCAGAAAAGGCGCCAGATGGCCAACGATGGTGGCAGCAACCTGGATCAAGGTAGAAATTACCTGGTGTGTCTCGGTTCGGGGCTTGCAGCAGGGAGGGCTTCAGAGTAGGACCTCGCGACCTCCGGGTCTCCCAGGAGGGGTGGTCTCTGGTGTGTCTTGGGTCTGGGCTTGCGGGCAGGAGGGCTTCAGAGCAGGCCCTGCGACCTCCGGTCTCCTCAGGGGAGGGGTGGTCTCTGTGGGAGAATGAAGAGAGAGGGGGGATTAAATATGCAGCACAGGCAAAAGATTAACTTGCTGGGGAGGGCTGGTAGTGGGTGTGGGGAGAAGAGCAAATGGGCTGTGGGCTATCAGGTACTATTGTGATTCAAAAAAGAAGATTACTAGCAGGGCAAACTGAAATTCTGCACACTGGAAATGCACTTAGAAGTTAAACTGTCCCCAAATGAGTTTTTCACAGGGGGGTAATTGAGTTACAACTGGAAATGCACTTTACAAATTAACAAACAGTCCCCAGTGATATTTGCACAGGGGGATTTCAGATAGAACACAGGTCCTGGGCTTGCAGTGACTCTAAGCTTTTAAATACAGTTACAGGCAAATGCAAATAGTTTTAGCTGGTTCATTTTAAAAGTTTCAAAATCAGGCACAAAGTAACAGTTCTGCTCCGTTTGAGCCTGGGCAGAAACGAGGTGCTACTCTGGCGGGATTCATGCACTGAGCAGGAGAGCTTGGACGCTTCAGAAAAGGCGCCAGATGGCCAACGATGGTACGGCAGCCTGGATCAAGGTAGAAATACCTGGTGTGTCTCGGTTCGGGGCTTCTGGGGCAGGAGGGCTTCAAGCAGGCCTCGCGACTCCGGGTCTCCTCAGGGAGGGTGGTCTCTGTGTGTCTCGGTTCGGGGCTTCTGTGGCAGGGAGGGCTTAGAGTAGGCTCTCGCGATCAGTCTCCCCCCAGGGAGGGGGTGGTCTCATGGGAGAATGAAGAGAGAGGGGGGATTAAATATGCAGCACAGGCAAAAGATTAACTTGCTGGGGGGGGCTGGTAGTGGGTGTGGGGAGAAGAGCAAATGGGCTGTGGGCTATCAGGTACTATTGTGATTCAAAAAGGAGGTGATTACTAGCAGGGCAAACTGAAATTCTGCACACTGGAAATGCACTTAGAAGTTAAACAGTCCCAAAATGAGTTTTTCACAGGGGGTAATTCAGTTACAACTGGAAATGCACTTTACAAATTAACAAACAGTCCCCAGTGAGATTTGCACAGGGGGATTTCAGATAGAACACAGGTCCTGGGCTTGCAGTGACTCTAAGCTTTTAAATACAGTTACAGGCAAATGCAAATAGTTTTAGCTGGTTCATTTTAAAGTTTCAAAATCCGGCACAAAGTAACAGTTCTTATCTGTTGAGCCTGGGCAGCAACTCGAGGTGCTACTCTGGCGGGATTCATGCGCTGAGCAGGGGAGCTTGTAGGCCATTTCAGAAAAGGCATGATGTGCTTGATGGTGGCAGCAGACCTGGATCAAGGTAAAATACCTGGTGTTTCTGGGTTGGGGCTTCTGCGGGCAGGGAGGGCTTCAGAGCAGGCCCTCAAGCCTCGGTCTCCTCAGGGAGGGGGTGGTCTCTGGGGGAGAATGAAGAGAGAGGGGGGATTAAATATGCAGCACAGGCAAAAGATTAACTTGCTGGGGCAGGCTGGTAGTGGGTGTGGGGAGAAGAGCAAATGGGCTGTGGGCTATCAGGTACTATTGTGATTCAAAAAAGAAGGTGATTACTAGCAGGGCAAACTGAAATTCTGCACACTGGAAATGCACTTAGAAGTTAAACAGTCCCCAAATGAGTTTTTCACAGGGGGGTAATTCAGTTACAACTGGAAATGCACTTTACAAATTAACAAACAGTCCCCAGTGAGATTTGCACAGGGGGGGATTTCAGATAGAACACAGGTCCTGGGCTTGCAGTGACTCTAAGCTTTTAAATACAGTTACAGGCAAATGCAAATAGTTTTAGCTGGTTCATTTTAGAAGTTTCAAAATCAGGCACAAAAGTAACAGTTCTGCTCCGTTTGAGCCTGGGCAGAAACTCGAGGTGCTACTCTGGCCGGGATTCATGCACTGAGCAGGGGAGCTTGTGGCCGTTTCAGAAAAGGCGCCAGATGGCCAACGATGGTGGCAGCAGCCTGGATCAAGGTAGAAATTACCTGGTGTGTCTCGGGTTCGGGGCTTCTGCGGGCAGGGAGGGCTTCAGAGCAGGCCCTCGCTGACCTCCGGTCTCCTCAGGGAGGGGGTGGTCTCTGCGGGAGAATGAAGAGAGGGGGGGATTAAATATGCAGCACAGGCAAAAGATTAACTTGCTGGGGTGGGCTGGTAGTGGGTGTGGGGAGAAGAGCAAATGGGCTGTGGGCTATCAGGTACTATTGTGATTCAAAAAAGAAGGTGATTACTAGCAGGGCAAACTGAAATTCTGCACACTGGAAATGCACTTAGAAGTTAAACAGTCCCCAAATGAGTTTTTCACAGGGGGGTAATTCAGTTACAACTGGAAATGCACTTTACAAATTAACAAACAGTCCCCAGTGAGATTTGCACGGGGGATTTCAGATAGAACACAGGTCCTGGGCTTGCAGTGACTCTAAGCTTTTAAATACAGTTACAGGCAAATGCAAATAGTTTTAGCTGGTTCATTTTAAAAGTTTCAAAATCAGGCACAAAAGTAACAGTTCTGTCTTTGAGCCTGGCAGCAAACTCGGGTGCTACTCTGGCCGGGATTCATGCGCTGAGCAGGAGAGCTTGTGGCCATTTCAGAAAAGGCGCCAGATGGCCAACGATGGTGGCAGCAGCCTGGATCAAGGTAGAAATTACCTGGTGTGTCTCGGTTCGGGGCTTCTGCAGGCAGGGAGGGCTTCAGAGTAGGACCTCGCGACCTCCGGGTCTCCCAGGAGGGGTGGTCTCTGGTGTGTCTTGGGTTCGGGGCTTCTGCGGGCAGGGAGGGCTTCAGAGCAGGCCCTCGCGACCTCCGGTCTCCTCAGGGAGGGGTGGTCTCTGCGGGAGAATGAAGAGAGGGGATTAAATATGTAGCACAGGCAAAAGATTAACTTGCTGGGGTGGGCTGGTAGTGGGTGTTGGGAGAAGAGCAAATGGGTTGTGGGCTATCAGGTACTATTGTGATTCAAAAAGAAGGTGATTACTAGCAGGGCAAACTGAAATTCTGCACACTGGAAATGCACTTAGAAGTTAAACAGTCCCCAAATGAGTTTTTCACAGGGGGGTAATTCAGTTACAACTGGAAATGCAGTTTACAAATTAACAAACAGTCCCCAGTGAGGTTTGCACAGGGGGGGATTTCAGATAGAACACAGGTCCTGGGCTTGCAGTGACTCTAAGCCTTTAAATACAGTTACAGGCAAATGCAAATAGTTTTAGCTGGTTCGTTTTAAAAGTTTCAAAATCAGGCACAAAAGTAACAGTTCTGCTCCATTTGAGCCTGGGCAGCAACTCGAGGTGCTACTCTGGCCGAGATTCATGCGCTGAGCAGGGGAGCTTGTTGCCGTTTCAGAAAAGGCGCCAGATGGCCAACGATGGTGGCAGCCGCCTGGATCATGGTAGAAATTACCTGGTGTGTCTCTGGTCTGGGCTTCTAAGTGGCAGGGAGGGCTTCAAAGCAGGCCCTCGTGACCTCCGTCTCCTCAGGGAGGGGTGGTCTCTGTGTGTCTCGGTTCGGGGCTTCATGGCAGGGAGGGTTAGAACAGCCTCACTCGGGTCTCCCTCCCGGGAGGAGGGTGGTCTCTTCGGGAGAATGAAGAGAGAGGGGGGATTAAATATGCAGCACAGGCAAAGGATTAACTTGCTGGGGGTGGGCTGGTAGTGGGTGTGGGGAGAAGAGCAAATGGGCTGTGGGCTATCAGGTACTATTGTGATTCAAAAAAGAAGGTGATTACTAGCAGGGCAAACTGAAATTCTGCACACTGGAAATGCACTTAGAAGTTAAACAGTCCCCAAATGAGTTTTTCACAGGGGGGTAATTCAGTTACAACTGGAAATGCACTTTACAAATTAACAAACAGTCCCCAGTGAGATTTGCAATGGGGGATTTCAGATAGAACACAGGTCCTGGGCTTGCAGTGACTCTAAGCTTTTAAATACAGTTACAGGCAAATGCAAATAGTTTTAGCTGGTTCATTTTAAAAGTTTCAAAATCAGGCACAAAAGTAACAGTTCTGCTCCGTTTGAGCCTGGGCAGCAACTCAAGGTGCTACTCTGGCCGGGATTCATGCGCTGAGTAGGGGAGCTTGTGGCCGTTTCAGAAAAGGCGTCAGATGGCCAACGATGGTGGCAGCAGCCTGGATCAAGGTAGAAATTACCTGGTGTGTCTCGGGTTCGGGGCTTCTGTGGGCAGGGAGGGCTTCAGAGCAGGCCCTCGCGACCTCCGGTCTCCTCAGGGAGGTTGGTCTCTGGTGTGTCTCGGGTTCGGGCTACTGCGGCAGGGAGGACTTCAGAGCAGGCCCCTCACCTCGGGTCTCCTCAGGGAGGGGGTGGTCTCTGGTGTGTCTCGGGTTCGGGGCTTCTGCGGGCAGGGAGGGCTTCAGAGCAGGCCCTCGCGACCTCCGGTCTCCTCAGGGAAGGGGGGTGGTCTCTGGTGTGTCTCGGGTTCGGGGATTCTGCGGGCAGGGAGGCTTCCCACCAATATTTTTAAAACTGATGTTGCTTTGTGGCAAGTTCCTCATAGCTCATGTCAGGGCTTCTTCAGAGCTTATGGAGCTTAACTCTGTATGCTTCTGGAGTTAATTTATACTTTTTTTTCACAGATTCTATTTCTGCTGGTCCCGAGGAACTCTCTCCAGTGACCTCTTCTACCTCCCAGTCTGAAGCTCTCTTGCTCCAGGCCAACCCAGCCCAGTGAATCCTCCAGCTCTGAGACCCCTGAAGTGGGACCACATTATACCCTGGCACTCTATCTGCAAATCTGATGCACCAGGCTGGAGTCGGGGATCCTGGAAAGCGGGCCCGACAGTGGGAGTGTTTCCAAGACAGGAGGCACCTTCGCCTATCCCTGAGGCTGGGGATTTTTCTCTTTATGTTGACCCCCAGGAGCACAGGCATGCAATGATGCCTGCATGGAGGAGCCGTAGGTGTCCACCACACTGCTCACCTGTGTACACCATTCACAAGTAGTACCCCTGGTCTCCACCGGGGGTCACTACTGCATTGAGAAACCCCTGTATCCCTCCCAGGGAGAGGAGAACAGTCCATCAAATGCTCGATCCTCTCCCTCACCTGCCAGCCCCAGGTGCCTGAGCTCATTCCCGAACTCGGGTCACCAGCGTGGCATGAGGTGTGGCGTCCAGCGCCTCTACCCTCAGCGCCACCAGGCCGGCTAACTTATACTTTTTAAGCAAGGCAGCTTTAAGTTTCTCATAATCATTACTTCCAGGATTGTCCATTTGACCCAATGCTTTTGCAATGTCTTTTTACATTATTGTTAGCCATACTTGTACCAATTATTGATTATTGTATTTTTCCCTATTTTTTATTCTTAGTCAGGTGTTTGGACTATATATATATGTTATGCATGCTATCTACTTTCACCTTGTTGTTGTGTCTTTCCCTTAGGTCATGTCTGTAAATAAGCACTTCATTTCCATTGCTTACTTGTACTGTTCTTCTATTTTTGCCTAACATTTGTACTGTATTTCAGCAATCTTGCCATGTATTCACCTTGTTGAAACCTCTTGGGTCATGTCTGAAAATAGGCATTTCTGCATCTAGTACACCTTACCAGTTTATCAAAAACAGATCAATAAATAAATAAAGCCAGCCGGTGGCACTGAGGGCTGAGGCGCTGATTGCCGCACCTCATGCCATGCCAGTGACCGGGTTCAGAGCGAGCTTGGGTTGCTGGGGTCAGCTGGGAGAGAGAAGATGGAGCATCCAATGGACAGCTCTCCTCTCCCGGGGAGGGCTGGGGCACAGAGTCCGGTGTAGCCTGACACCTAGCGGAGGCTAGATGTTGACATGTCCAGCCTGTTAGATTGTGGTGTTAGGTGGGGCAGCCAGCGGGCATGCCGTGTATGAACATGTGCGAAGTATACCCCCTGCTGGCATTGCACACCCTGCCTCCGAGGCAGAACAAGGAAAAAGGGGCGCCCCAGTCATTGCGGCTTGATGGCCATCCCGAACTGCACTTGCGTTGGCTCCGGATGGGACCACCAAGTGTGGATCCAGTTCAGTGGGGGAGTTGGTTGACCCCTGCCACCCCACCATGGGAGGTTAAGCAGTGGGGTAATTGGGTAGTTGCCCTCACTGGAAACCGGCGCGGGTCAGATGGTGTCTGGAAGGAAGGGATGCGGTGATGCCAAGGCCAACCGGGGAGCCCTAGAGGAAAAAGAAATACTAAAAAATAAATAAATAAATAAATCATGAGCTTTACCAGTAAGTAGCAGGGATAACTGGAAGCTCCAGGCTCCCTGGATATTTTAGCCTGAATACCAACCTTTTCAAACAAATTCAAAAAAGCATCCATATCCTCCCCCTCTTTAAATTCAACTATTAATTTAGAATTTAACTTGTACCCAGTCCTGGAGGTCCAGGTTCACCCCTGCCACTCCACACCTAGCTGTCAGCTCCTACCTACTCTTGGACTTGAACCTAAGTCCTTAACTTATTTTGTAGATACACTCAAACTATCTATCCATATTCTACCAGATGGAGCAGTCTTATGAGGCTGTTACAACACAGTTACAAGAACATTAAGTATCACAGCCTGATGAGTTTCAGTTGTCCAGTCAGATACCATTCTTACAAAAGAGTTATACAATATATAATGTAAAACTGAAAGACATGCCAAGAACTATAAAACTGTTATGTTAAAAACTGGCAACATAAATTGTGTTAACATATAACAGGTAGGACTATGAGATCTTGGAAGTTGTTCATAGAACAGCCATTTAAATACACATTAAGAAAGGGAGCTTTGATTAGCCCATGACAGTGGGAGCAGCAGAAACAAAGGGCTATAAGTGCCAGCATCAGGAAGGGGCTCGGACTACCCCACCCAAGAGCTGATTCCAGGAGGCAGCAGGAGAGGAGTGCAGTGGCTTGCTGAGAGCTCCATGAGGGAGCCAATCCAAAGAATGTGTGTCTCCTTCCACCGGCGGCAGCCAGTCACAGCAGCTGCTCGCCAAAAGCAGGAAGGAAGGAAGAAGAGAATGGGGGCTTTAAATAACCCGTGAAAGCAGGAGCAGCCAAAACAAAGGGCTATAAGTATCAGCGGCAGGAAGGGGCTCGGACTACCCCCTGCACTAATGCTGATTCCAGGAGGTGGCAGAAGAGGAGAGCACAGGCTTGCAAGAGCTCCATGAGTGAACCAGTCCAAAGTAAGCCACGCCTCCTTCCACCGGTGGCAGCCATTCGCAGCGACTGCTTGCTGAAACCAGGAAGGAAGAAAGAAGGAGAAAGAGGGCTTTAAATAGCCTATGACAATGGAAGCAGCCAAACAAAAGGTCTGTAAGTGCTGGCAGTGGGAAGGGGCTCAAACTACCCCCTGTCCCAAGAGCTGATTCCAGGAGGTGGCAGGAGAAGAGAACACCAGTATGCAAGAGCTCCAAGAGGGAGGCAGTCCAAAGCAAGCTGTGCCTCCTTCCACCAGTGGCAGACAGTTGCAGTGGCTGCTTGCCAAAATCAGGAAGGGAAGGCACCTACTTAAGGAGTTGCCCATCAAGCATGCCCCGCACTAAGGCCCCCTGAGACAAGGATAGCACAGCAGAGTCTGCCCACTGGGGTCAGCCCAATGAGGCAGCTGGTCACTTTGCAGCTAAATGGACAAGCAGAACAATGAAGGAGTAAGGAAGGAAGAAGCAGAACACTAGGACTTATTTGTTAAACTTCCTCTTTAAATTTCTGTAATAACACACACACATAGCAGGGGAGTGAGGAGGGCCAGGGACATGCAATACATAGGGTACAGGTGAAACACCCTATCTAGGGTAGGAAAATAAAATAAGCTAAGGGAAAGTAGAACAAAAAAAAAAAAAAAATAAAATAGGCAGGATAATGGCGAGTTAGGGTCAGTAGTTTGGGTAAAGGTGAAACACCCTTTTTAAAGTAGGAGTAAATGAGGGTTTAGAAAGAGCCAGACAAAAACAGGCAGGGTAGATGCAAGTTAGGAGCAAGCAAAAGTAGTTTGGATATAGGTGAAACACACCATCTAGAGAAAAGGTAAAAGAGGGTCTACAGGGAAGCAAAATGGACAGGTTAGCACATAGATATGCTGGGAGTGGTGCAGTGCAGTGGCTGTGGGGCGACAGTCTACAGGGAGACTTCCTGAAGACTGCGGTGCTTCAGAGGATGTGTGGATCCTTCATAGTGGAGAACCCAAGGAGAGTGGAGAAGGACCCTTTAGGAGGAGGAAGCAACTCCTGGTGGGTGACTCAATTGTTCAGAGGACAGATTTGGGGACAGGAAGGGAAGAGGAGAGAGAGATGTTAGGTGCCTACCAGTGCTACTGCACAAAGGGATGGGAAGCAGATCCTGAAGATCGCTCGGGTAGCAGGGCAGAACAAAGAGCTGGATGTTATTGTCCACCTAGGGACCAATGACCTGGCTAGGGATGAGGCTAGGATAGTGAAAAATGAGTTTAGGGAGTTGGGAAGGGGTCTTAGGCAGGTAGCACACTTATTGGCTTTTTCTGAGGTGGTACTTGACTATGACAGGTGGAATGATAGGGTACTCTGCACCAGGAGCTTCAACACATGGTTGAAGGAATGGTGTAGAGAGGAGGGGTTTGGCTACATTGGGGACTGAGGTTGTTGTTGGGTACCCTTGGGGATTCCTCTCCCTTATGATTCTCCCTACTGCCTTCTTCAGTTTGAAGGGGGGAGGGGAGAGTTTGTGTCTTCCTGTTTTCTTCCACCATCCCCCTCAGCTAGTTTGGATGCTCTCCAATGTAACATTTAAACCGTTCTTTGAAACTGTGATTCCTCTCCTGGAGGATGGGGCCTATACAGGAAGATGGCCTGCATCCATCCAGGAGGAATCACAGTCTTCAAACACGGTTTAAATGTTACATTGGAGAGCATCCAAACTAGCTGAGGGGATGGGAAGAAAACAGGAAGACAACTCTCCTCCCCCCTTCAAACTGAAGAAGGCAGTAGGGAGAATCATAAGGAGAGGAATCCCAAGGTACCCAACAACAAAACAATCAATATGAGAGAAGTGAAAGAGAGTAGAAGAGAGCAGAGGAGGTAAGGAGAGGGGCAAGGGGACAGAGGATTTGACAAACGTCGTGGTAGCAGATTCTGGAAGGCTGTGTGCAATGCTCAAGTCTGGAAACAAAATCCTGGACCTAGAGACCATCATGGCAAAGGTTGATCTGGACACTGTCACCATTACGAGTCATGGTGCACTGAGAACCACGATTGGGATATAGCCACTCTGTTCAGAAAGACAGGGTGGGAAAGAAAGGGGGCAAGTGGCTCTTTATGTGAGGGATACCATAAAGCTACTGAGATACAGGAAATTGGGGGCAGATGTACTGTTGGTCACCCTAGAAACAGGAAAGGGAAGGGAACCACTGTTCTCACTGGTGTGATCTACAGACCTCCAGCACAGGGGAGTGAAGTTGGATATGGTTCCGGTGGAAGCCATCCAAAAGATGGCAAACAAGGGGGATATGCTGCTAGTGGGGGGACTTCAGTCAGCTGGATATAGATTGGAGCATCCCAGCTGCAGTTTCAGCTAGGAGCAGGGACTTCCTGGACTCCCTGCAGGGGCATTCCTCAGACAACTAGTAAAGGAGCTCACTCATGAGGGGAAAATACTGAACCTTGTACTCATTAATGGGGACAGTGTTGCAGACATCACAGTGGGTGGCCACCTGGGGACCAGTGATCACCGTACAGTGTGGTTCAATATATGTACTGTCATAGAATCGAATCACACAAAGGCAAGGATCCTGGATTTCAGGAGGGTTGGTTTTAAAAAGATGGGAAATAAATCAGGGATGCCCTTGCAGAGGCAAGGACATGGAGGAGTGAGAAACGGTGAGCAAGTCTAAAAGAGGGATAGAGAAGGCAATCGACAAGTAACCAAAAGCAGGAGGAAAAAGACTGATATGGTTCTTAAAAGAGGTGGCCAGGAAGGTAAGGGCAAAAAAGTGAGCATTTAGGTAGAAGGAGAGAGAGAGAGAGAAGAGGATAGAGAGGTGTATCAGGAAAAACGAGGAGGGAGGCAGGGAAGCAATTAGGAATGCAAAGGTGTAAATGGAGGAGAAAATAGCCCATGCAGTACAGAAAGGGACAAGGTATTTTTCAGGTACATACAAAAAGAAAAAAGACCAGGGAGGATAGTAAGGCTTAGGACTGAAGGATGGAAGTGCATGGAGGAGGACCAGGAAAAGTAGACATTTAGAACAAATACTTTTGTTCACAGAGGAAGCGAAGGTGAGGATCACAGATAAGGATCAAGAGCATTGAAGGAAGGGAGCAAGACACTAGTCCATTTACAGAGGAGAGAGTCCTGAAGGAACTTGCAAATCTGAAAGTGGACAAAGCAATGGGGCAAGATGGGGTGCATCCTAGGATACTGAGTGAGCTCAGGGAGGTGCTGGCTGCACCTCTGACAGCCCTGTTCAGCAACTCACTGGAGACAGGGGTGGTTCCAGAGGACTGCAGGAGGGCAGATGCAGTCCCACTTCACAAAAGTAGGAGCAAAGAGGAGGTTGGAAATTACAGGTCGTCAGCCTGAATTTGGTGGTGGGGAAATTAATGGAATCACTACTAAAGAAGAGGACTATGGAATATCTTGAATTCAGTGGCCTACAAGATTCAAGACAGCATGGATTCACTGGGGGGAGATCATGTCAAACAAATCTGATAGATTTCTTTGGGTGACCAGGGAATTAGATCAGGAAAGAGCAGTGGATGTGGCCTACCTAAATTTCAGTAAGGCCTTCAACAGCGTTCCACATAGGAGACTTGTAAACAAGCTGGGAAGCCTGGGAGTGGGTCCAAAGGTGGTAAACTGAGTGAGAAATTGGTTAGGGGACAGGAGACAGAGGGTGGTGGTAAACGGAGTTCCCTCTGAGGAAAGGAGGGTGACCAGTGCGGTGCCACAGGGATCAGTACCAGTGCTCTTTAGTGTCTTTATTAGTGACATTGCAGAGGGACTAGAAGGAAAGGTATGCCTCTTTGCAGATGACACTAAACTCTGCAACAGGGTGGACACTCCGGGGGTGAGTGTAGAAAAAATGGATAGTGATCTAAGAAAGCTAGAGGAGTGGGAAGGGTGTGGCAGCTAAGTTTCAATGAGAAGAAGTGCAAAATAATACACTTGGGGCACAGAAATTCAGGGGTAGAGTAAATGGAGGGAGTGGTATTAGCCATCACCAAACAGAAAAGGGACCTGGGGGTAATCATATCTGATGACCTAAAGGTAGCCAGATAGTGTGACAAGACAGTGAGGAGAGCTATTGGGATGATAGGCTGTATAGAGAGGAGTATCACCAGCAGAAAGAGAGAGGTGGTGTTGCCGCTGTATAGATCACTGGTGAGAACTCACATAGAGTACTGTGCCAAGTTCTGCAGACCACATCTCCGGAAGGACATAGACAGGGAAGAGGCAGTTTAGAGGAAGGCAACCAAAATGGTGCAGGATCTGCATCAGAAGCCGTATGAGGATAGACTGAAGAACCTCAACATGTACACCCTGGAGGAGAGGGGGGACATGACAGAAACATTGAAATACCTCACGGGTATTAATAAGGTTCAAGAAGGAAGCATTTTTCAGAGGAAAAGATGCTCAAGAACAAGGGGCTATGCTATGAAGGTGGGGGGGGTGAGTCTCAGGATAGATGTGAGAAAGTACTTCTTCACAGAAAGAGTGGTGGATGCCTTGAACAGCCTCCCAGCGGGGGGACAAAACGGTAACAGGTTTCAAGAATGCATGGGATAAGCATAAGGGAACCTTAGAGGTGGGGGGGGGTAAATCCAGAGATCAAGAAGGGTCTGCAAAGCCAGTAGGTGGAGCTGAGGGTTGAGGCACTGGATGCCACACCTCGCATCGTGCCGGCGACCCGGGTTTGGGTGCAAGCCCGGACTGCCGTGGGTCGGCGGGGGGAGAGAGGATCGAGCATCTGTAGGACTGCTCTCCTCTCAGGGATGGATCTAGGGAGTCTGCAGTGCAACGGTCCCCAGTGGAGACCGCGGCGTGCTGGCGATGCTCAGGGCTCATCAGCTGTGGTAGACATTGGCAGCCGCCTTCCAGACATGGGTGGGAGCACTCACGCCGCTGGCTGGGTGACATTGCATGTCCAACATGGAGGGTGTAAAATCAAAAAAATACCCTCTGCCTCGGATAGGTGACGGCCCTGTCAGTGCCATCGCCACACACCAAATGCTGGTTCCCCATCACTGCTCCTGCGGTTTCCCTGGGTTGCTGCCTTCTGTCCTGGGGAACCGCGATGAAATTGAAGATGTAGGGGAACACAGCGGGCGGTAGAGTGAGTAGGCAAGTGCAGTGGCCTGAGAGAGTTCTGAGATGGAAGGGCCAGAAAAATAGTTGAAAAAGAAGGGTCTGCAGTGTTACTGTAGTAAGGAAAATGGGCAGACTAGGGCAGGCCAAGCCGGTCCTTATCTGCCTTCAATTTCTGTGTTTCACCTTGACCCCGAAAGCACACAGACAAACAGCATCCTATGGATTCCCTTCTGTTACAACTTATTTGGTTATATCTGGCACATTTTGAATGTGGAGCCTAAATTAAGAGATCTGGTTCAAAAAAGTCCATCCATTTTATTCAGGAGACCCAAAACCATTACAGATTATATAGCTCTCAGTGCACTTCCAAGTGTGGAAAAAATGAGACCAGATTGGATGCCTCCACTGCCTGTTGGGACATACAGGTGTGAAAAATGAATTTATTATATATATGTGAAACCTTGTGTAACCCCTGCAAATGGGTGTTCCTGAAAGCCTTCCCGGAGCTTGCCTAAGTGCTCCCTGCCTAGCTGGCATTCGGCTAGATGCCGGTTAAATGTGGGCACTGTGAGTGTTTTCAGAGTCTCCATGCACTGTCTCTTTAAGAGCTGTCTGCTCGCAGACATAACTAGTTTGTATGGGAGGACTGTGTGTTTTAATGCCCAAATCCCACCCGGGCTGTGGTCTAAGTGTTCCGTTTCTGCAGTCGCTAAGAGCGCAGAGGAAGCCCACGTGAAAGTTGTCACTAGTTCTGGGGGGAAATAAAGTGTCAGTAAAAATGCAGTTTGTCTAACCTGCCTTTCTTACAGCTTGAACTCATTCTGTTTAGCCTCTCCATTTTGGACTTGAACTGCCGAATTGGACCGATCAGTGTGGGGGGGTCTTTAAAATGGAGCCTGCTGTGGGAGAATCAGAACTTGGACTCTCATCTGGAGCCTGCCATAAGGGGGCTGTGCGGCAGGTGCCTCTGGGAATTGTAGTTTGGACCTTGGCACCTTTTTGCACCAACAGAGGGAGCCCTGCTGTGATTGACAGCCGAACCAACCAACCGAACTTGTGTGAATCCAAAAGAAATGCCCTGAACTGTTGCTGGCAAGGCAGAACGAGGTGACTGTGAAAGGAGAAGGAATTCTGTGCTGTTATTTAAATGAGTAGTTCGTGTGGGAAGCACGTGTGCAAACCCCAAGTCAGTCTAACGTTAGTACATTTAAATCTGACTGAATCCGAGTGTTTGAGAAGGTAAAAGAAGCAGAAGTGTGGAGGCCAGACTAAACCTGTAGAAGACCGAAGATTTTGCTAAAGTGTGATCGGCCTGTCAGGAACTGAAGCTGCTGTGAGTGCTCCCGGATTTTTGCAGTGTTTTGCGATCAGGATCGAGGAGCAGCCTGTCTGGTATAGTCATTTCCTTTACATATGAATGTGCTTGGTGCTTGTGGGGAATCGCGATCTTATTTCTCCTGTACTGTGAATTGTGTGCTGAAGCTGGAAGCAGAACCCAGCTTGATTTGGACTAAATCCACCTGTTTTCAAATGCAGTTGGGCCCTGTCACGAGGGCCTTGTCTCCATACCCTTCTTGTCTGTCAATCCAGAATGAACATTCTCCATCCTGTTCTCAGCCCTGGGTATCGTGAATACAAATCAGGGTAGCTCCATGCACCTTTCATTTAATCAAAGTGTGTCAACTGATTGTTTTGTGGTTTCTTTCTGTTGACTGAGCCATCCGGCTCCGGATTACAATTGTGTGTTGTACATGTACTTTCTCCTTGCAGGGCCCCATCCATCTGCACCAGCTGAACAACCCCGGGCAATGGACCTGGCTAGCTTCCCCCCATCCTGGGTACCCAGAGAGTGTGACATTTGGACCCTAAATTGCATGCACAGTACTGTGATTTGTGTGTTTACTGCCAATCAACCTGATTTGCCCCCTGCCTTGTTACTGCCCCTGAATAAATCAGATTTGTTCTTGTTGAAATATACCTTGCTTGTGGTGTCAGTACCTACAGAAACTATTGCATTGCATTGTGCTTGTGTGCATTACTTAACCTTGTTTACAGGGATCCTCAGAGACACACTGCAGAATCAGCCCGAGGGTAAGTGGGTACTGTATGTGTAAGGAGCGTGCATATGTGGGGTATTGTGGAGGTAACTCCTGTGTATTGTGTGGGCCACTAGTGGGAATAAAAGGGGGTCGCAGTGTCCCAGAGGGCTGTGCCCGAGTTAGTTTAACTACTACCAACCCTGACCTCTGGGTGAAGGCACCCATCACTGGACCTAGGCCCCTTAACCTGTCACTAGCCATACAGGCAGGGGTAGTAGCCCTTGGGGTAACGCCACCTAGGGGTTACACTTGCAAGGATTTTCCTAATCCTGCAACTGGACAAAGTATTTCAAACATTTTACTTGGTGTAGGACAGTCGGGTGGTATATTTGTTAACATGTAGTTGTGGCAGTTTCTATGTTGGATATACAACACATAAGTTTAAAACCCATATAGGGGAGCATATATGTGCAATCCAGGGGGATGATGTTGTATGCTTTTGCCAAACATATTAAAAACAACCCTAGTGTGCATCACGAAGTACAGTTTATAGGCACAGAGAAGATTAGCCTTGGCCCAAAGGGTGGTGACCTTGAAAAGTTAATGGGGCAGCTGGAGAGCTACTGGATATATTTCATAGAATCATAGAAACTGTTGGTAGAAAAGGACCCCACAGCCCATCCAGTCTGCTGGTAACCCCACCCCACCCAGGAAGACCCCCTCCATCCTTTACCAGCCTGCCCCTGCCTGTTAGGACCATGTACCTATACAAGACTTTTTTGAAGCTGTCTACCATATCCACCTCCACCACCCATTCAGGCAGACTGTTCCATGGCCTTACCAGCTAGCCTGAGTAGTGGGCACCTCCCCGAAGCAAGCAGCTCCCTGCTTTCCTATGCCATGGCATCTCCTCTGGCCACTGCCCCCCTCCTCTTCCTCGGGATCAAATCCAGCTAGCCCAAGTAGCGGGCACCTCCCTGAAGTGAGCAACTCCCTGCTCTCCCAGGCCACAGCATCTCCTCTGGCCGCTGCCCCCACCCTTCCTTGGGATCAAATCCAGCTAGCCTGAGCATTGGGCTCTTCCCCAAAGCTAGAAGCTCCCTGCCCTCCCAGGCTGCGGTATCTCCTATGGCTGCTGCCCCACTCATCTTCCTTGGGATCAAATTGAGCTAGCCCAAGCAGTGGGCACCTCCCTGAAGCAAGCAGCTCCCTGCTCTCCTTGGCTGCAACATCTCCTTTGGCCACCACCCCTCTCTTCTTGCTCGGGATCGAATCTAGGTAGCCGGAGCAGCAGGCACCTCCTCGAAGTGAGCAGCTCCCTGCTCTCCCGGGCCACAGCATCTCCTCTGGCTGCCATCCCCCTCCTCATCCTCAGGATCAAATCCAGCTAGCTGGAGCAGTGGGCACCTCCCGAAAGCGAGCAGCTCCCTGCTCTCCTGGGCCGCAGCATCTCCTCTGGCTGGTGGCCCTTACTCTTCCTTGGGATCAAATCCTGCTAGCCTGAGCAGCGGGTGCCTCTCCAAAGCGAGCAGCTCCCTGCTCTTCTGGGCTGCGGCATCTTCTCTGGCCACTGCCCCCCTCCACTTCCTCAGGATCAAATCCAGCTAGCCCGAGCAGCAGGCACCTCCCCAAGTGAGCAACTCCCTGTTTTTCCTGGCCATGGCATCACCTCTGACCACTGCTCCCCTCCTCTTCCTCAGGATCGAATCCAGCTAGCTTGAGCAGCAGGCGCCTCCCCAAGAGAGCAGCTCCTGCTCTCTCGGCCCAGGCATCTCCTCTGGCCACCCCCTTTCTCTTCCTTGGGATTGAATCCAGCTAGCCTGAGCAGTGGGTGCTTCCCTGAGCGAGCAGCTTCCTGCTCTCCCGGGCTGTGGCATCTCCTCTGGCTGCCACCCCCCCTTCCTTGGGATCGAAGCCAGCAAGCCTGAGCAGTGGGTGGCTCCCCAAAGCAAGCAGCTCCCTGCTCTCCTGGGCTGCAGCATCTCCTCTGGCCACCGTCCCCCCCCCTCTTCCTTAGGATCAAATCCACTTAGCCCAAGCAGCAGGCACCTCCCCGAAGTGAGCTGCTCCCTGCTCTCCTGGGCCACAGCATCTCCTCTGGCCGCCATCCCCTCTTCTTCCTCAGGATCGAATCCAGCTATCTCCCAGGCCATGGCATCTCCTCTGGCCACTGCCCCCGCCTCTTCCTTGGGATCAAATCCAGCTAGCCCAAGCAGCAGGCACCTCCCCGAAGTGAGCAGCTCCCTGCTGTCCTGGGCCATGGCATCTCTTCTGGCTGCCATCCCCTCCTTTTCCTCGGGATTGAATCCAGCTAGCCCAAGCAGTGGACACCTTCCCAAAGTGAGCAGCTCCCTGCTCTCCTGGGCTGTGGCATCTCCTCTGACTGCCGCCTCCTCCTCTTCCTTGGGATCGAATCCAGCTAGCCCAAGCAGTGGGCACCCCCTGAAGTGAGTAGCTCCCTGCTCTCCTGGGCCATGGCATCTTCTCTAGCCACCGCCCCCCTTCTCTTCCTCAGGATTGAATCCAGCTAACCTGGGCAGTGGGCTCCTCCCTGAAGTGAGCAGCTCCCTGCTCTCTTGTGCGACGACATCTCCTCTGGCAGCCACCCCCTCCTCTTCCTCTGGATTTAATCCAGGTAATTCACTGCTGTGCTTCAGAGCTCCAGCCTGAACTCCAGAATATGGCTCTCGGCCTGATTAGTCTACTCCAGGGACTTCTGGCTCTGCTATTGGCTGATTGCGGTCAAGGCTGCTGCTGATTTTCTAAACTGGGGCTCCAGGAAATTCCTACCTAGCTCAGTCCCTCTTGCTACCGTAGATGGAACCAGAGGTTAGATTGGGCAGGAACTCACAGGAACTCAGTTCCACCTCCTCTGATACCTTTCTCCATTGAATACTATTGGAGAGTTCGACCTCCTAGAGATGACAGTTCTACCTCCTTCAAATGTAGAGATTACAGTTCCACCTCCTAAATATTCCCAATTTAACCACTGGATGGGACCCTGCTCCTGGCGACTTTCAGACGCTTTTCTGCATTTGAATTTTGGCGGATTTTTCAGCTGCTAGTATTTACTAACTAGAGTATTTTGTTCTCCTACCACAGCCTCAACAGAGCTAAAGGAAATATTCTTACAGGGGTCAATGTATTTAATCTTACTGCTCAGGCTGACTTAAATCTAGCCTGTACTGTACTGCATTTAATTTTTGTCTCTCAAACTGCGTAGTCTGTGCTGTACTACCTTTAATTTTCTGTCTCTTAAACCACATAGTCTAGCCTGAACTGAGTTCCTCATTTATTGAAATGTTTTCTGTAGTCTGTGTTAGCCCTATTTTAATCAGTTTAGCCCTCTTCTTTCTTTCTTTATTTTTTTTAATTTAACATTTCTTCACCAGGTAAGCAATATGAGCCAAGACCCTTTTTCAAAAGTGACCCAGGACCGTATAATACAGTCAAGATGTTACATACACATACACATCAAATACAAAAACATACAAAGTAACTCAATTAAAACAGACACATTTCAAGGACTCCACATAAAATTGTATTAATGCAATTTTAAAAGTAGTATAACTTGGTTGTGAGTGGATATTGGATGGCAAACCATTCCAATTTAATGGGGCCGAATATGAAAGGGCAGATCTTCCCTTATTAGTTAACCTCTTTGGGACTTCAAATAACAGGAAATTATATGAGCGCAGAACCCTATTAAAGTTTCTTACTACAAGCAGTGAGTGTAAGAGAGACTGTAAATCCAATTTTAATACATTGTAAGCTAAAGTATTCAGATTATATAAATAATGTGTACTTGGGGTAACCAATCTGTTAAGTCATACAAAATGCAATGGTGTGTCTGAAAAGGAACCTTAAGCGCAAACCTGCAGATTGAATGAAATGTGGTTGTCAATAGTTTCAAATCTGTTTTCACTAAACCCTGAAATTAGAAAGAATTATAGTACAATATGGACAATAGAATATTATTAGCCACCACTAATTTAGCTTGCTCAGTTAACAAATTCTGAATCCTGTACAGCACACCCAGTCTTTGGTTAATCTGTCTACATGTTGATATTTTATATGTAGAAAATATGATAATTCAGGATCTAACAAAGTTCCTAAATATTTAAATTGACTGACCTGTTCTAATTTAATACCTGCAGAATTTTGTACTTCTAATGGCTTACATTTGGTTAACCTTTGTCTAGAACCAGAGAGCATGCTCTTTGTTTGTTTGGTGTTCATCAACAAATGATTTGCATTCAGTCAATTATCCATAATTTGGAGATTAACATTTAAATTAAGCAAAATTTCATCCTCATATTGAGAGCTGTAGTAAAGTATGATATCATCAGCATACATTAGGCAGTTAGTGCGGGACAGCAGAGATGGTAACTGAGCAATAAAAATTGAAAACAAAAAGGGGCCCAGGATAGAGCCCTGGGGTACCCCAACCTCCAGTACTCTTTCACTCAACAATGCTCTGTGATAATTCATCCTAAGAGAGCAATCTGTTAAATAACTATCAAATTAGTCTAAAGAAGACTCCTTGACTCTGATGTTTTCCAGCCTCCTGAGCAGCAGGGAATGATTAACTAAGTCAAAGGCCTTGGACAGGTCCAGGAACACAGCACTAGTAAGCCTTCCACAATCCATTGCCTGACTGATGTGGTCCATGAACCTGGCCAAGGCAATTCCAGTTCCATGGAACTTACAGAACCTACAGTATGTTCTAATTAAAATCTAGTCTTACCAAGTGCTGAGTTTTCAGGAATGTGCAAACTGGTAGTCTGTGTTAGCTATTGTATTAAGCATAAAGCCTTATTTCAAGCTCAGCATCTTGAAATCTTTCTAGTTAATAATTTTGTTAGGTTATAAAAGTTGCCCAACAGTCTTGAGCGTAAGCATTTCATTTGTTCTACTTAGCCTGCCTGCTCCCTCTCTGCTCCCTCTGTATTTCCTCACTCCTACTCCCTCCCTCTTTAAGTTACACTTTAATACTTGCTCTTTATCTCTTTTTCTTCCCTCTCCAACTACTTCTCTTGTGAATCGTAGTCCCTCTGGCCTACATGGGGGGGGGGCTCCCATTGTTTTTCACTTCTTTACCTTGTCTCCCTACCTCCTGCCGTGTAACTGTCTCCATGCCCAGTCTGCCATGCCCTCCCACAGTTCACTGTCTGTTTATTAATCCCCTCTCTTCTCTCTCTCTTCCTTTCAGCTAGCCCAAGCAGCAGGTGCCTCCCGAGTGAGCATCTCCCTGCTGTCCCAGATCATGGCTTCTCCTCTGGCTGCTGCCCCCTCCTCTTCCTCAGGATCGAATCCAGGTAATTTACTGCTGTGTATCAGAACTCCAGCCTGAACTCCAGAATATGGCTCCCGACCTGATTGGTCTACACTGGAGACTTCTAACTCTACCATTGGCTGATTGCGGTCAAGGCTGCTACCGATTGGCTAAACTGGGGCTCCAGGAAACTCCTACCTAGCTCAGTCCCTCTTGCTACTGTAGATGGGACCCTGCTCCTGGCAGCTTTCAGTCACTTTTCTGCACTTGAATTTTGGTGGCTTTTTCTGCTGCTAGTATTTACTAGCTAGTGTATTTTGTCCCACCTGCCCACTCCAGCCCCGGCCTCTTATTAAATCATGCTAAATCCCTCCCACTAGCTCCTAATGGCCCTTTCACTAGGCAAATAGCCAATCATCAATCCCATTTGTAATACCTTACCCCCTCTGTTCACTGACTCCTCCTGTTTGTCTTTTCATTCTCACCAGGACACAGACTTTCTCATCCCCTGTCTCTCCCTCTAAATCGCACCATACTGCCCCTGGACTCTTTGCTATACACCTCTCCACCCTTTTTATACTGGCCTGCAGGGTCTGTACTTCTGCTAGGGTTGCTCTGTTGCCCATCCCAACTAAGGTAGCTTCTTGTCCACTGCACCTCTGCATACACAATGCTCCTACTTAGAACAATTTGCTTCCTAGTAGCATGGCAGTTGCTGGCACCTATTGTTACAATAACACCAGATTCACCCCTGAACTATACCTCAACAGCTGTAATTAATTTATCACCCTATCAGCACTGCCACAAGTCAACCTCCTCTCAGAAATTAAATATATCCTCCAGTACAAAACCTCTCCTCTGTTTATGAATGACAGTAGTACACTCTGTGTATCATATTCCCCCACCAGTCACAAATATGACAATAACCTGCTCCACGATTAAGCAGAACATGTCCAAAACACAGACCCGATTGCAGGTAATAAAAAGCCTACAGTGGCAGGCAATCCACCTGGCCTGGCTACTGTTACTTCTCTCTGGAAATATCCACCCAAATCCTGGCCCCTGGCAAATACAACGGCACAAACCCGAAGGCAAAACAGCTTGACCCTTGCCTCCATTAACATTTGTAGCCTTCTGGCAAAATTAGACTCACTGCAAGTCTGGGTCACCCAACACCAGCCTGACATCCTATTAGTTGTCAAAACCTGGCTTAATCCTAAGATTACTGACACTGTCATTTAATTACCAAGCTATACCATGTGCAGGTTCAACAGGGTAGGCAAGCACGGAGGAGGCTGTGTTTTCTACATTAAGGAAGACATTAAGGCTCAAGTACTACCCCCCATCAAAACTGGCTGTAACACACAACTCCTTGCAGTAAAATTCCACCTAGGAACAAATGTTAATCAATAACTGTCGTATCAGTCTATATTCTACAAAGGCCCAAACCAGTGGTTTCAGAATTATACACAACTACCTCATGGACCATCATCTGAGTGCTGAGTTAATGATGGGGGATTTTAACATAAACTGGGTATCCCTTGAAGCAGCCCCCTACAGAGATGCCTTATCCGCTGTAAACATGGGGCAAACAGTGAACTCCCCCACCCACATAAACTATCACACAGGTACTAGCTCGTTCATTGATTGGATTATCACCTACCATCCAGATAGAATAACACACACAACAGTTCTTCTGGATTCCTAAGCAACCATTCACCCATCCTTTTCAACTGGACTAATAAGTCCACCAAGGTACTACCAAGAACAGTCACAAACAGGTTGCTGAAAAGAGAAACTTGCCTCCCTGAAAACTCACCTAAAGCTTCAAGACTGGAGCTTCTTAAGACTGTAGAAAATGCTGATGCTGCCTTAGATGGCTTCATACACAAATTCAATGAATCATGCAATATCTACACGCCTTTCTCAAAGTAGAAGATCCGGAACTCCCAAAACTCCTGGATCTCTCCTCAGCTCCTAGATATAATGAAACACAGGGACAGCCTATGGGCTGAAGCAAAAAGAACATGATCCCTGGCTGACACTCAACTATACAGAGCTGCACGGAACAGTTGCATGTGGGCAATCTGTCAGGCAAAAAGCTAGTATTTCAGGGCAGAACTAACTCCTGGGGTGACAGCAAGAGGTACTGGGAGAACATAAAACCACTGTTAGGTAAAACTAAGAAGACTCCCCCATCCATACTCGTTGATGGCACACCCAAGCATCATAGCTAACACATTTAATAAAATATTCACAGATCTCAGTAGTATCCTGCCTTCTGATCCCCTTAAACCAATGGATACTGAAAATTGTTCACAAGACCTCGGGACATAGAAACATAGACTTTGAAAGCAGATAAGGACCTCTTGGCCCACCTAGTCTGCCCATTTCTCTACCTACAGGATAAGCTGCATATCCTAGTTAACCAACAGCCTATTTCTTCCTACCCCCCACAAGAATTTCCTTATGTCTGTCCCATGCATTCTTAAATTCTCCCACAGTTTTAGACTCCACAACCTCCTCAGGAAGGCTGTTCCACATGCCCACCACCTTCTCTGTGAAAAAATACTTCCTCAAATTGCCCCTGAGCCGTCCCCCTCTATCTTCAAATTGTGTCCCCTTGTTCTTCCACATTTATTTTTCTGAAAGATGCTACCCTCTTGGACTTTGTTGATTCCACTGAGGTACTTAAACATTTCTATCATGTCCCCCCTCTCCCTCCTTTCCTCAAGGGTATACATATTAAGCTTCTTTAGTTTCTCCTCGTATGGCTTCTCTTGCAGATCCTGCACCATTTTAGTTGCCCTTCTCTGGACTGCCTTCATCCTATCTATGTCCTTGCAGAGATGGGGTCTCCAGAACTGGATGCAGTACTCCAGATGGGGTCTCACCAACAGTCTGTACAGAGGGATAACAACTTCCTGTTTTCTGCTGGTGATGTCTCTCCCTATACATCCCAGTATCCCCAGCCCTCCCTACTGCCTTCTCACATTGCTTGCCAACCTTAAGGTCATCTGATATGATTACCTCCAGGTCCCTTTCCATTTTTGTTGTTATTACTACCCCCCCCCGTGTAATCTTCCCCTGGGTTTTTGTTTCCCAGGTGCATTATTTTGCACTTCTTTGCATTGAATCCAAGCTGCCATACTTCTGACCATTCCTCCAACTTTGCCAAGTCCCTTCCCATCCTTTCCATGCCTTTCCCATGACTGGGACGTAAACATACCAGGACACACTATATACAGGAGGGACAGGAGGGTAAAAGAGGAGGGAGGAGGAGTAGTTCTTTACATAAGGGAAGGAATCAAAGCAACAGAACAAAAGGAAAACAAAGGAGAGAAGAAGCACTGTGGGTAAATTTGGAGACTGGCAATGGAACCACAATCCGCACAGGGTTGTATACAGACCCCTTCTCAGGGGAGAAATGGACAAGGAAATGATAGAAAGTATACTTAGAATGGCAGAAAAGGGAGATATTGCTGATGGGTGATCTGAATATGCTAGATGTTAACTGGAGTGCAGTTGCAGCAGCCACTGAAGAGTGGGGTTATTCTGATGCCCTACAGGCATGCCTAGACAACTAGTGATAGAGCCCACTCGTAGAGGGAGCAATCTTAGACCTGGTTCTCTCAAATGGAGATGAAGAGAGGATCACAGATGTAGAAGTGGGTAGCCATCTGGGAACTAGCGACCATCGAACAGTATGGTTCACAATAAACACAGCAATAGAGTCAAGTCATACAAAAGCAAAAGTACTGGACTTTAGGAGGGCTGACTTTGCCAAAATGGGTGAGTGCCTAAGGAATGCACTAACAAATGGGCAGGAAGGAGGGGTGGAAGAACAATGGGGAATAATAAAAACTGCCATCACAGAGGTAACAAGCCTTTGTGTGAAGCAAATAAACAAAGTGAAACGATGTAAGAAACCACTATGGTTCTCAAAGGAAGTGGCAGTGAAGGTTCAAGAGAAAAAGAAAGCATTCAGGAAGTACAAGGAATCACAGAAGGAGCAGGACAGAGAACTGTATCAGTTAAAGCAAAAGGAAGCTGGGAAGGCAGTCAGAACAGCAAAGGCCCAAACCGAAGAAAAGATAGCCAACTCGGTTAAGAAGGGGGATAAAACCTTTTATAGGTACATCAGGGAGCAAAGAAAGACCAAGGGAGGGATAGTGAGACTTAATAAAGGGAGGAGGGTGGGCAGAGGGTGACTGTGAAAGGCAGAGATACTAAACAAATATTTTGCTCAGTATTTACAAAGGAAGAGGGGGAGGTACCTAAAACAAACAGTAGAAACACTCTGGATACAGAAGTTGATACCAGCCCATTTACAGAAGAAAGGGTTCTGAAAGAACTCTTAAAACTGAAGGTGGACAAAGCAATGGGGCCTGATGGGATTCATCCCAGAATTCTAAAAGAACTAAGGGTAGAACTAGTGATACCACTGACTACCCTCTTTAACAAATCATGGGAGGATGGGGTGGTACCCGAGGACTGGAGGAGGGCAGATGTGATTCCCTTCACAAAGTGGGAGCAAGACAGAAGCAGGAAACTACAGACCTGTTAGTTTAACTTCAGTGGTAGGAAAATGATGGAATCACTTCTGAAGGAAAGAATTGTCGAGTATCTAGAGGCCAGAGGGCACAGGACCCAAGGCAGCATGGATTCACAGCGGAAGGTCATGCCAGACGAATCTGATAGATTTCTTTGACTGGGGTGACCAAAGTAGTAGATCAGAGAGGGGCTGTGGACATGGCCTACCTAGACTTTAGCAAGGCATTTGACACAGTCCCACAGAAAAGATTAATATACAAGTTAGCCAGCCTGGGAGTGGGTCCCAAGATGACAGCCTGGGTAAAGAATTGGCTGGAGAATAGGACACAGAGAGTAATAATAAATGGAGTCCACTCTGAAGAAAGGGGGGTTACTAGTGGGTACCGCAGGGTTCAGTATTAGGACCGGTCCTCTTCAATATCTTTATAAGCGACATTGCAGAGGGACTGGAAGGAAAAGTATGTCTCTTTGCAGATGACACAAAGATCTGCAACAGAGTTGATGCACAAGGTGGGGTGGAAAGGATAAGGAGGGACTTGGCAAGGTTAGAGGAATGGTCAAATGTATGGCAGCTTAGATGCAATGCTAAGAAGTGCAAGGTAATGCACCTGGGAAACAAAAACCCAGGGGAAGAGTACACAATGGGGGGTGAGATACTAACAACAACAAAAATGGAAAGGGACCTGGGGGTAGTCAAATCAGATGACCTAAAGGTGAGCAAGCAATGTGAGAGGGCAGCAAGGAGGGTTGGGGGGATACTGGGATGCATAGGGAGAGGCATCACCAGTAGAAAACAGGACGTTATTATCCCTCTGTACAGACAGCTGGTCAGACCCCATCTGGAGTACTGCGTGCAGTTCTGGAGACCCGATCTCTGCAAAGACATAGACAGGATGGAAGCTGTCCAGAGGAGGGCAACTAAAATGGTGCAGGGTCTGCACCAGAAGACATATGAAGAGAGACTTAAGGAGCTTAATATGTATAGCCTCGAGGAAAGGGGGGGACAGAGAGGTTGTGGAGGCATGGAACGGCCTTCCGGAGGAGGTTGTGGAGTCAAAAACAGTGGTGGAATTCAAGCATGCATGGGACAGTCATAAGGCAATTCTAGGGGGTGGGAGCAGGAAGAAGTAGGCTGCTGGTTAACTAGGATCTGCAGCTTATCCATTAGGTAGGAAATGGGAAGACTGGTGTGCCAAGCAGTCCTTATCTGTCGTCAAATTCTATGTTTCTATGTTTCCTTGTGTATCAACCCTGTTACAGATCTTTGTGTCATTTGCAAAGAGGCATACTTTTCCTTCCAGTCCCTCTGCAATGTCACTTATAACGACATTAAAAAGGACTGGACCCAGTACTGAACTAGGACCACCCCAACAACCTTCCCCCCTTCTACCTGAAAATCCTCACCCCAGCTGAGGCCACAAAATACTTCACTGTACCAATTGGTAAGTCCACAGCAAGCAGTGACATGCTTGACCTCAAATTTGTTAAGCTCACCCTTGATATCACCCTCATCCCCCTAATCAAAATTCTAAACCTATCTTTTACAACCGGAACATTCCCTGAGGTTTGGAAAGCTACCATGGTTACCCCTGTCCACAAATCCGGTGACAGAACTTCCCATTCAAATTACAGACCAATCTCAATACTTCCCCTTCTCTGAAAAGCTCTCGAGCATGTAGAGTCTGATCAATTAACAGAATACCTCAACAAATACCAAATACAGTGCGAAAACAACACGATTTCAGAAGCTGCATAGCACTTCTACCACCTTAGTAGAATTCACTAGCTATATTCAAAATGCACTAGACCATGGGCTCTTGGAAGGGGCAACCTACATTGACTTTACCAAGGCCTTCGACACATTTAACCACGAAGTGCTACTGAACCAACTGTCCTGCACGAGTCTATCCGCAGAGTCTGTATTCTGGTTCAGCAGCTACCTCGCTGGGAGAATGCAAAGAGTGAAAATTCAAAATGTTCTCTCTGACAGTCGGCCTGTGACTACAGGAGTGCCCCAAGGCTCAATCCTTGGCCCTCTTCTTCTTAGTCTATTTCTTAACCACCTTCCATATGCAGTTACAGACAACGTCTTACTTTATGTAGATGATGCTGTACTTTTTTCAAGGCACCATGACCCCTCCACACTAGAAAGCTGATGTAATCTAATTTCTCTTCAGTGGAGAAATGGTTTCTTAACTCCAGATTACTTCTAAATGACAAAAAAATGAAAACCATCATCTTCGCTGCTGCCCAAAATAACAGCAGCTCCCACCAGCTAAAAGTCTGTAACAATCTTAACTCCCTCCTTGAAATGGTAAAAAGTTTCAAATATCTTGGGGTTACATTGTACATCACTCTATCATACTTGCAACAAATTGACACTGCGGCTAATGCAGCTAACGCTAAATTAGGGCTGTTGTACCACAACAAACATTGCCTAACCAGCGATGCCATAAAACTTGCTGTTACAAGCTAAATGCTATCTACCATTGATTATGGCTTAGTGGTATATGGTGCTGCCACCCCTGCGGCCCTCAAATGAATCAAGTCAATACTCAACTAGCCTTGCAGGCTCGTGTTGGATGCTGATCAGATGACGCACACATGTGACCTAGACGCCCAGATTGGTAGGCTAAACCTAGACAGTAGAATATGTTATCAGACCTGCCTTCTGGCAAAGAAAGTTACCTAGATCTCACCCCTCTGGGGTAGAAACCTCATCCCAATACATAACACCTCCAGAAGTACTTGGAGCCTGCACAACCATTCTCTAAAATCCCTTCAGTCGGACCTCATGAGGTCACCTCTCCTTTGAATATCACGCACCTCTATGGCTTAACTCTTGGGTTAGATCTTCAAAATGAACAAAAGCTTGGATCATTCAAAGTGAAACTCGGGGCTCTGCTAGCTTTAAACGGAGGCTGTGAGTGTGGGAACTGACATCCTACTCTATTCCCCCTCCCCAGGTGCACTTCCTATTCTATGCAATCAACCCCATCTCCTCCTTCCCTCCTATTGTACCTTGACTCCTGATTCCTGCCTCTACTCCACCCTATCCGCCCTCTCTTTCCCCTACCCCTCTAGTACTTGTACACCTATGTGAGATGGGGTCTGACCATCTATGAGAGTTAGGTTGCAACCTTCTGTCCTTTGCTCTTTGCACTTTGACAGAAGTTTCTATTTCTTTATTTTGACCTGGCAATGACCTCGAAACCT
Source organism: Neoceratodus forsteri (assembly GCA_016271365.2). Lineage (NCBI taxonomy): Eukaryota > Metazoa > Chordata > Ceratodontiformes > Ceratodontidae > Neoceratodus > Neoceratodus forsteri. Next base: position 702,625,793 of record CM028135.1, on the reverse strand, counting down.
ACTGTATAGTTGTACTAATTCATGTGAGTGCTCTGCTATGTTTTATTCTCAATATGTGTAAGTGTTTTGTATATATCGTTTATTTTCTGTTTGTTTTCAAACTGACACAGAACCTCTGTAAATGAGCCCATGGCTCAAAGGTCTTTCCGAAAATCTAAATAAATAAATACCATCCTATAAGTAAAGAACCTCCCCTGATGTCCCTCTGAATCTTCCCTCCAGTTTGTAGGTATGCCTCTAGTGGAATTGTTCTTACTCATTCTGAAGATGCTGTCAACTCTCACCTTGTTTATGCCCTTCAAATACTTGAATATCTCCACCATATTCTCACTCTTCCTCCTCTCCTCCAGTGTGTACAGGCCCAGCTCTTTCAGCCTCTCCTCATAAGACTTCCCCTACAGCCCCTTCACCATCTTGGTTGCTCTTCTCTGGATCCTTTCCAGCCTGTCCTTGTCCTCTTGTAGGTATGGCCTCCAAAACTGAACCTCATATTCCATGTGTGGTATGCCCACGGTTTTGTATAGTAGCAGGATCACCTCCCTATGCATGCCAGCATTCTGAGTGCCTTTCCTGCAGTTCTGTCACATTAACTCCGGACTTTCAGTTTGTCTGAAATAGTGATCCCCAGATCTGTTTCCTGTTCAGTTACCTCCAGCTTCTCCCCCAAAGCCGGCACTTTTGGGTTATTTCGCCCTATGTGCATAATTTTGCACTTTTGATGTTGAACTGCAGCTGCCACCTTTTTGACCACTCCTCCAGCCTAACCAAATCCTCCCTCATATCCTCCACCCCCTCTTCCACTGTATCAACTCTATTGCTACATATCTTCATGTCGTTACCAAACAGATGCACTTTCCCCAAAGACCCTCCATCATGTCCCCAATGCAGGGCTGTTCAAATAAAAACTTTTAGGACTTGCCTAGCCATGACTGTAGTTGAATTTTCACTTGCCCCTTTTCATTATAACGAAATTAGCTCTTTTTTTGTACTTGCCCTTCAAGGAAATTTATTTGCCCTGGACAAGGGGCAATGGGATTTGCACACCCCTGCCCCAATGTATATGTCGAAAAGTATGGGTCCCAACATAGACCCCTGGGGAACTCCACTCATCACCTTTTCTTCCTTAGAGTGCACCCCATTCACCACACCCCTCTGTGTCCTCCCCTCCAACCAGTGTTCTAACCAGCTTGTGATCTTGCTTCCCACTCCTAAGCTATCTACCTTGCCTATCAGCCTCCTGTGGGGGACGGTGTCAAATGCCTTTCTGAAGTCGGGGTAGGTCACGTCCACCATCCCCCTTGGTCCCATATCTCCGTCACTCTGTCAAAGAATTTAATCAGGTTGGTCTGGCATGACCTACCATCTGTGAATCCATGCTGATTGTCACTTAGGAGGCCCTCCCTCTAGATATTTGATCAGCCTTTCTTTAATAAGCACCTCCATTAGTTTTCCAACCACAGAGGTTAGCTAACCCGGTAGTTTCAGCCCTCCCTTCCTCCCCCCTTATGTAGGGGCACTACCTCAGCCTTTTCCAGTCCCCAGGAACCCTTCCTTGTGCAGTGACAGGTTAAATAACCTTGTGAGTGGTGCTGCCAATTTCTGTCTTAATTCTTTCAGTACCCTCGGTGAATCCTTTCTGGACCCATCGCCTTATCTGTTGCAGCTTTCCTAATTCTTCCAGTACCCAGCCTCCATAAAGGGACTTGAGTCCATCTCACTACCCATTCTTCCCTACTTTCCAACTTCTGCCCCTTCCCCTCTCCACCCTGAAGACTTATGTGAAGTATTTATTCTGGACCTCGCTTTTCCTCTATCTCCTTCCACCATTGCCCCTCCCCGAGCTTCATAATCCTGCACTTCACCTTCCTTATGTCACTCATGTTTCTGAAAACCTCGTCTCCCTTTTTGCATCCCTTGCTGTATGCTCTTCCAGTTCAGCCTTTGCCCGTCTGATCACGTTCCCTGCTTCCTGCAGTTTTTCCTTATATACCTCCCTGTCAGCCTCCCTCTGCAATGCTTTATATACCTTGAATGCCTTCCTTTTCTCCCTAACTGCACTCCTTACTTCAGTTATGAACCAAAGTGGTTTCCTCCCCCTCATTTTCTTGCTAACTATCCTAACACACAGTTCTGTCACCTTCAATATTCCTCTCTTTATTCCCCCCAGAGCTCCTCCACATCTTCCAAGTCTTCCTTCCCCTCTAGTTCCTCCTGAACCATTGCCCTCATCCTCCTAAAATCTGCCTTTTTAAAGTCTAGCACTCTAGTGTTGTAACTGCTCTTATCCTGTCCTTTTCTGATTCTAAAGTTTACTGTCCTGTGGTCACTGTTGCCCCAATTTTCCCCAACCTCCACCCCCTTGACACTGTCCCCATTTGTCATAACCAGGTCGAGTATGGCACTCCCTCTAGTTGATTCCATTAACAGTTGGCTGATGAACACTTCTTGCAAGGCTTCTAGCAACTCCCTACTCCTTTCCGTGGATGCTGCTGGGGATGTCCCAATCCACGTCGGGTAGATTTAGATCTCCCACTACCACGACTTCCACCTTGCTGACCATTTCCTGTATCTCCCTTGCCATTTGCCTATCTACTTCCTCCCCCTGATTTGGTGGTCTGTAGACCACCCCTACCATCACTGGCCCCCCCATTTTTCTTAAAGTGACCCATAGGGTCTCTGCTAGTCCATCCCCTCCCCCACACATCATCGCCCTAATCCCGTCTTTTACATAAAGGGCAACCCCCCCCCTTTTCTGTCCTGTCCCTCCTGTAGAGTATGTTCCCAGGTATTTCCACCTCCCAACTGTGGTTTTCAGTCCACCATGTCTCTGTAACTGCAATTAGGTCCAGTTCATCCTCCACCACCACTGTCAGTAGATCTCCCATCTTATTGCCTAGACTTCTGATGTTTGTTAGCAAACCCCTCCACCAGCCCTGTTTCTCTCCCTTCCCCCTCTTTCAGCTTCTCTTGCCCTCAGCTGTGGGGGAGAGTCAGATCTCCTTTTATGGACACCGGGGAAGTTCCCCTATTCTTTCAGAGGGGGAATACTCTGTCCAAGATGGCAGATGCTCTGGTGACCACGGCAGAGCTAGCTGGTGAGGCAGGGGACTTGGTCTCTGCTCCTGTCTCCGATTTACTAGAGACCGTTTCAAACAGAATTTTGTATGAACATGTACTTACTGTGCCTGAAGCTGCTCCCATGGATTGTATTGTTCTTCCTCCTGCTCGATGCAGTAGCCTGCGGAGATCGTAGAGATGCCTCTGCAGTTGTGTCCAGCGATTGAGGTGCTGCAGCCGCTGTGCACAGTGGGCTGGTGGAGGAGTGATGCTACGCGCTTGGTGGACTAACGGAGAAAACTTGTCTGTGCGGATATTGCAACAAGATGCGATGCCTTTTGCGAAGGCAGCCATGGAGGGGGATCATCCCCTGGCAGTTCCTGGATCCCATCCTATTTTTGGACCTTCTGTTGACCCGCTGTTGCCCCGAACTGAGTCAACGTCTTTTTTGTTCACTGCCACGGCACAGCCGCCCACGCAGCAGAGGGTTCACAACTCGGGGATTGCATCACAGGATTCCTCACCTACTATGTTGGAAACTGACAGCCTGATGTCTTTTTCTGAGATATTGCCCCAACCTAAGCCTGTGTGGTCTGTGGAGCAGGCTTTGCAAGGGGCAGGCTGGATACAGGACCCCAGGAAGAGACAGTGGATATCTGGTCCATCCCCTATTCGGTCCCCTAAACCTGAAGACTTCCTGGAGGAACAACTGAAGGGACTGGAATTGAATGACTCTCCTGACCCCTTGAGTTTGCCAGGGGAATTGTCACTCACCCAAAACCCTGTATTATCTCTTCTACAGGATACGACCTCTAAGGCATCTCCTATGATGGAATCAATGGATTTTACAGCTGCGGACCCTGATCTACCTCTCCCAGATCAGGGAAAGACTCCACGTTCCTTTTCTTCCCTCTTCAAGGCACCTGTTGTAGCTGCTAAGCAACATAATGCTGTCCGTCTTATTTATAGAGGTGGACTATCTGACCCCCCAGATCGTGTCTTTGTGGCTAGATCCCTGATAAAAGACTCTTTAAAATTTTTTGCTCACGAGATATATGCCTTGATACATGTGTCTGGAGAATCTTCCTTGATGTCAGTTTCAGACCTCTCGTGGACTTGAACGATTTGGTCTAGATACCATGCTTTGAAGAATACCCCTTATGGACCCCCCTTCCAGGCCATCCCCTGTCGAAGCCCGCCTTTAAATTTATTACAGTTATGTTCCGTAATGAAGGTGTCGATGTCTCTGATGTGATGTACTAGCTGAAACAGCGCACGGTACAGGATCAACCTGAAGCCATTCTAGACACTGAAAATATTTGGACTGGGGTTGGAGGTTTCGGTGCTGTTGCACACAAACGCACTCAGGTCCTGTGCACCTGCCCAATTCCTTTTTTAGGACTAGACAGGGAGTTTTGTTTTATCCTGGCCAACCCAAGGCCTGTTATAGATGTGGGGATCCCTCACATCTCAGTAGTGTCTGTGATAAGATTAAATGTAATAATTGTGGTGAAATGGGTCATGTGGGGTTCACTGTCGTAATGCTAGTAAATGTAACTGTGTGACGAATTAGGGCATCTATTCCAGACTTGTCGCTGGGCTGCACATGCTCAGGAAGACCATGATGGTGGGGCTGATCACACGCTTTGTGGATCACACAAGCACAAAAAGCACGGTTACGCGATCTGTGGCTATGCACCCTTCTGATACGGAGATTCAGCGGTGCAGCCCTACTGCTAGCACCCCCCAGAACCTGTTCCTCAACCTGACAAGAGGGTACCACCCTTATCGGGTACCTGAACCCCTCGGAATGGAGAAAATCAGGCCTGTTGCTTCGACGTGGACTCTGTCCCAGGACCTAGTAAAATGCTACCTCCCCGTGAACCTACTGCAGGTACTCACCGTAGGTCTCTGAGAACTGCTTCTCGGCCTTTACCGCTTCCTATGGCATCCTTGTTGCCTGCTCCCATACCTCTGTCGAATCCTTTTGAATTACTACAGCAGACTTCAGACGACGCAGGTGGTGAGTCTGACTCATCCTCGGTGGCGTCCTCCCTCCCTGATGGTCCTGCTGACACTGGACCTCCAGTGGGCATTGGACTTTCACAGAAACGTAAGGCTAAAGTTAGGCTGAAAGGGAAGAATATAGTTGGGAAGAGGAAACTGTGATATGTTATACTTTCCTGTTGTCTACATGGCGCTAGTTTACTTGTCACACTATTAATGTTAATAGTGTAAACGTGTTCCTAAGAGACGTTAGTTTTTCTTTTTAAGACTTTTACCATTGGGTATTTTCTTATTGCAGGATACCAGACTCCATACGACTCAAGAGATCAGACAAGCGTAAAATGATTGGCTCTTAGGCCCCTCATTCTGGTCCATAGACCACGACCCTGTTCAGGCCTTGGCATTTTGATAAATATGCCTGACTTTCGCTTTTGAAACTATTTGATTTGGTACCGGTAGGGCTCTGGTTTTGGACTTCACCATAGGTAATTACCCTTATCGAGTTATCAATATTTATGCGCCACAACTTAAATCAGCATGCATAGCTCTTTTGTTGAGATCCGCCTTACTTGCACAACTTCATTCCAAGTTTTATTTTCTGGTGACTTCAACTGTGGCTTGAGTCTTCGGGATAAAAGTTCTTTGCCACTACTAAAAACTGTACTCGATTCACAAGAACTGAGCAAGCTAATACATACTGCCCACTTAGTTGATGCTTATTTTTCTTTTGGCAACAACATACCCTTACATTTCATAAAGGTAAATTGGCTACCCGCATTGATTTTGTTTTCTTGTCCCGCACTTTACCAATTGTTTCAGCTATAGGTGCAGGCAGTGGCCTTTTCAGATCATAGCCTGCTTTCTGTTGGTGTGGGTACTACAAATCCTTATTCAAAGGGCAGGGGTTGTGGAAATTTAACACCTCCTATTGCAGGATAAGATGTTTTTGTCGACCCTTTGGTCCTTCCTTTTGCACGTAAATCTGTGTTTCTCTGTTATGAAGACCTGATACAGTGGTGGTTTGATACAAAACATACGTTGATATCATTCCTGAAACGGTATAGTCGTGAAAGTAGAGCCAATATTTGACTATTTACAAAGAAGAGCGCATCTTCAATCGCTTTTCTTTATCATATACCACGGGTCATGACCTTTCCTCTCAAATTCAATTGACGCGGCAGCTATGTTGCACTTCCAATCTCGACAATCATGGCAATTGTACCACAACATAAATTTCAGGTTACTGGACCTCAGGAGATCATTTGTCCCTTGAGTCTAACTCGTCGGACTGCTCAAAAGACGATATTATGTCTTACAGATTCCACGGGACTATATGCTCTACTCAAACAGAGATTCAGCAGATAGTTGCTAACTACACTACTGCTTTGTTTTCTCCTTTCCTGCTGATCTACCTGACCCTGCTGCCCTGTACAGAATTTAGAGATCGCACTCCTTCTACAACAGCAGTGAAGATGGCGTGCCAGTCCATTACGACCTTGGGTTGTTAGCGACTATATCCTCTCTGCGTTCATAAAACTCCTGGCCCGGATGGTCTTCGGCAGCTCTCTATAAAGTTCTGGGTGACCACTTACTTATTGAACTTACCTCTGTCTTTAATTCTTTGTTGAACAGCGAGTCTGTCCCTTTAGAATTTACAACTGGTGTTTTGCTTTATATATATAAACAGAAGGGGGAAGCCCACTCTCTTGAGAATTGGCACCCTCTTTGTATGCTAAACACCGACTTTAAGATATTGATGAAGATAATAGCAAAACGTTTAACTGGTATTGCAGAAACTGTTCTGCATCCTGCTCAATCTTGTTCTGTCCCCAACAGGAACATCTCGGATCATTTGATTCTGATCCGTGAATTGTTCTCTCACGGGTACTCAGCTTCGACTTCTGGATTTGTAGTATCTGTGGATCAACGGGCAGCATTTGATTCGTGAATCATGATTTTTATGGCAAGCACTCAGTTTTTGCATATACCGCTATCATTATCCAATGGTTACGTAATTTTATAGGACAGCTACGGTCATGCCAGTAGTGAATGGTTGGGTGGGACCTCTGATACCTGTTGAAGAGAGTCCGACAGGGGTGTCCCATGAGTCCATTACTATATGTACTGTTTTTGGACGTTTTGCTCCATGGTGAATATGCTTTCCACAGATACATGCTGTATCGTGTCCTGTAACAACAGCACCTTACAAAGCTATTGCATATGCAGATGATATCTGCTTTTGGTGGCGACGAGGATTCGGTGATAGCCTCCTTGCAGGAATGTTCCTTATTTGGGACATATTCGGGAGCTACTCTGAATTTTGAGAAAAGTGTTGGTATACAGCTGGGATCTGCTATTGCACCGATTAGGAACATCGGACCATTGCAGATTGTAGATGGCCCTGTTCGTATTTTAGGGATTTATTTTGGTACTCAAGCCGATGACGTTTATAATTGGACCTCCAAACTACAACAAGGTCGCATAAAGGTAGCCTCATGGAACAGGAGTCAGATTGGGAAAAAGAAAAGAGTCTATTTAATTAAGACATATTTACTTTCCCTCTTTCTCTATGTTAGCTATATCTTTCCTATTCCAAAACAATTGGAAACGGCGATTCTTAGCCTTTTTTTTCAGGCATTATGGGGGAGCAGGTTGAACCCAATAAAATGGGATGTCACCTATCTCCCTCTCATGGATGGTGGTGTTGGCATGACTAACCCCTTTGTTTTTCACCAGTATTTTTTATGGCAAACATTAGCCGCTTTTGATTAACTCTTAGAAAGGATGGGAAGCGTGGTTCTATGATTCTTGTAAATGTGGTTTCACCAATGGGAACATGACTCCCTCGTATTCTACGTGCCTCGGGAAACATGCCACCTTATATAAGGTATATGCTTCTAAATCTGAAAACAATGGCGGTTACCCCAAAAAAGCTTCTCACTAATGTGCGACAAATCCCTGTATAGATTTGCTTTTCCTCTGTGTGTACAGTTCATTCCCTTTTTAAATGTCCTGCCCAATATTGTCCTCTCTGCTTATTTTGTTAAGTGTGCGAATCCCAACATATGTGGGACTTCCATTGGTTATCCTGCCATGAGAGAATTAATGTTAAATCGAACCATAAACATAAACAGCTTCAAGACAGGCTGTGTTCTAGGCCCTCCTGTATTGATGAATTGGAAACTATTTCTCATTTATTTTTTGATTGCCCCTTTATACAACGTTGGTGGGCCTTTCTAGCCCAAAAATGGGGTATGCCATTGCTTCAATTTGTCTCTTACCCGATGATTATGTATGGAGCATTCCCCCCTCAATGGTCTCTGTGGAACACTGATACTTTAAATCTTATTTTTGTTGTAATTAAATGGCATATTTGGATGGCAAGATGCCAGTTCACCCTGCAGCAGAAAATTTGTACATATATAGAAATTGAACAAAAGATTGTTCGGGATTTGAAAACTGTTTATGCACGTGAACTTGTATCTCATTCAGGCCTGGTCTGTTCGCCTTTGGAAAGCCCTACCTTGATTACAGACTCGGATGCACGGTGACTTGAAGGACTTTGTTCTCTCAGTATCATTTCCTTAGTTTTCTTTCTTGTTTTCTCCCATACCTTTTGATATGAACACTGTTGTATACTGTCTTGATTTTACCTGGTTTGTTCTTCTTGTGTTTTCTTTATTGTATATTGCCTGATTTCTTGTTTCAATAAAACTTTCCCCTACTCTTTTCGATAAGTGCCATGGGATCTTTAACATCCACCTGAACTACCACCAATCCAGGCATCCAATCATAAACATTTTGGTTATGACAAATGGGGACAGTGTCAGGGGGGTGGAGGTTGGGGAAAATTGGGGCAACAGTGACCACAGGATTGTAAACATCAGGACATCAATGTCAGTGGTTCAGTAGGTAGCACACTTGCCTCTGAGGCTGAGAGATCAGAGGGCTGTGGGTTCAGTTCCCACATCTGGCACTTGGGTTAATATCCCAGTACTGACACTGTAGTGTAGCATGAGAGGGGTGCTGCACTTCTGAGGTGCCGTCTTTTGGATGAGATGTTAAACCGAGGTCCCATCTGCCTGGATTGGTGGTAGTTCAGGTGGATGTTAAAGATCCCATGGCACTTATGGAAAAGAGTAGGGTAATTTCCCTGCTGTCCTGGCCAAATTTCCCTCTTTCACTAAAAAAAATACAACAGCTTAATCTGGTTCAAAGTCAGTTGGCATTCATCTGTATCCCTCTCCCCGGGTCATGCCTGAAAATAGGCAGGATCTGTCTAGTGCACTTACCCGGTCAACAAAAACTAAAAAAAAAAAATACAAAAATACAGCACTTTGTGGTTTAGCAAGACATTCTGAGGAAGCTCAGGGCTCATCTGAACGAAACGTCATGCTTTGGCATTGGGCATACTGTGACATTACACTTGTGTGTCGGCAGTTTTTCCACCACTATCATTATGTGGATGTGAACAGTACTATTTTTTCATTAAACGGTAAGATAATTTAACCCTTTCTGTGTGGACTCTCTTTGTAGTGGGTGCTTTGGTGGTGCTATTTTTATATCAAAAAGGAGTAGAGGGCTGTCACTCCTGTTGGAAAATGTTCATTGTCAAAACACCTTGGTCTGTCTGGACATGGAAGTCCCATGAGCACCAAAAGTCTGAAAATTGTTCCATCAGCAGTTGTAAACTAGCCATGATCCATTCCATCTCCAGTATCTCAGTTACTTTTCTAATCCAGGTGATGACCTGTGAAGCCACATCTGAGATCCAAAGCAGAGTAATGCAGTTTTCTTAATCATTTATTTATAAAAAAGGGCAGCAAGGCTGGCCCGCTGATGCAGCAGTTGGACTTCCATTTGCGACGCCGATGACCTGGGTTCTGGAATGGACCAGGGAGTCCTGGGTGTCAGAGGGCTGGCTGGGGGAGAAGAATTGGACTGCTCTCCTTCTCCGGGGGAGGAGGGAAGTGTGTCTGGCACTTCGTCGACCCCTGGCAGAGGCTGGGGATGATGCATGGCTGGTGCCAGAATGTAGGGGAGCGGACGCTGGTCCTCATTGCACATCCCCACCCCCAGGGCATCAGCATGTACAAAACAAACTGCTGGCCCCTGGCATGATGCCCCCGCCCAGCTGCGGTCCTCACTGCCTTATATGTCCACCGGGGGGGTTCCTCTCCCGTGGCCCCAACCCAGAGAGTAAGCCAGGGTTCTCCAACAATGACCATTGGGGGAGAAGCCCACCCCAGCTGCCCTGCCCTGCCCAGGGGAGTAAGCCTGGGCATGGGGGAAGCAGACAGGGTACAGGCCAACCTCCGGAGGGAGGATTAGGGGGTCTGGCAAAAAAAAAAGTGTGCAGCAAAATACCTAACACTTAAATACAAAAGGTGTGGGATCTCAGTTTGTACTACTTGCTGTATAACAAATCTAACTTCTGACCAGTAGGAGAAAAATTTGGGGCAGTCCCAAAAAATGTGAAAATGTGTTCCCCTGTTTCCACCTAGTGTCCAGCACAGGTTTGAGTTAGGGGTTAGAAAATGTATGGTAATTGTGGGTGTGCGGAAAAGTGAACTATTTCCTTCCATTTAAACTCCCTCCAAATAGGGGCATGGGTAACCCTCCAGCCATCTGCTAGCACTCACTCCCAGGCTACCTGAGTGAGTTGTTCCATGCTTTGCTGTACCCACTGGGATCTAATCTGATCCAATGAGGAAGCTGCCTTCTTCTGGAGAATGTTGTAAATGTCAGAAATATACCAGAACCTAATTGTGTCACTTCCCAATAAAAAAGAGTCTTCTAGAGGGAAGGGTCTCGTTAAGTGACTACTAAGTTCATTTGAGTAGATAAGTGCCAGATTTGCAAAAAATGAAGAACCCAGTACAAGGGCACTGAAATTGTTGAGCTAGCCTTGGAAGCTCTCTTTATGGTCCCTGGAAAACACTGTGCAACTCATGTTAATCCACTTTGTTCCAATAGCCTGTACCCCGATCTTGCTTTAGGGGAACAAAAGCTAATGTGGGGCATATTAGCAAAAAGTGGTCCTAATTGGTTAGGGTTTGTGAGTGTGTCTAAAGTTTGGAAATGATCAATAACAAGTGTTTGACCCATGGGTTAGTCACATTTTAAGTAGTTCAGGTGTAAGAGGGTTGTATGTAGAGCGTATGGGAGTGCTGTCCCATTCTCAACGCCATCATATACCATTGAGAATCTCCCTTTGTTTTGCCCATGTGACCAAGGAGGTTGCATGCACTACTAGGTAATAATCTTGAAGAGCTGACCTGGCTAGTCCTCCTTTGTCCCGAGAAGTTGTTAGTTTAGTCTGGCTGATTTGTGGTCTGTGATTTTAATTTCCAATAGTGTAACGGAACTGCAAGTGGTAACATCTGAAGGGAGAACAAATATCTAGGCAGAAGGTTAATTTAAAAGGTGTCAATATGGCCCACTAGAAGGAGAGATAATTTCTATCTGGCTAGTTCTGATTGTAGGGTTACATAAAGGGTTTGGTAGTAATTTGGGGAGTGACTTGCACCCCCAAATAGTAGATTTAATTAATTCAGGCCCAGGTAAATGGGAGACTCTGCGTATATCCTGTGTGATAGGTACCGCTTAATCTAGCCACTTTGGACTTCGAATAATTTATAACTAGAGGGTGCACCAAATTCTGCTAGTATGCCCAGCAAGGCTGTGATGGAAGTGTTGGCCTCTGAGAGAAAGAATATGCAGCCATCAGTGTAGAGGGAATTTTTTGTTCTCACCCAATTGTAACTCTTTAGTTAGTGGGCTTTGTCTTACAGCTATTGTCAGAGGTTCTAAACTCAAGGCAGATAATAAAGGTGATAAGGGACACCCTTTTTATTTTTATTTTCAGTTTTATTTAAAGTTTTAGTAAATTACAGGATAGGTTCTATCGTAATCAAGTCTCATTTATATAACATCCCAAGTCATTGAAACAATGTATAAACAAGTTAGTATAACTGACAATAATTATATAGGTACATATAAAGACTGATACATGTAAAAGACTCATTACAAACACATTATTTAAGTCACAAAAATACAATAAACAAAATTGTCCTAGACAACATCAGTTAAGCAAGTGCATGTAAGTTGTTCCTGTAGTAGCAACTTTATTAAGTTATGTTTAAAAAATATAAAAAGATTGTGAATTTCTTAATTGAGGGGGGAGTCTGTTACATGAAAGTGAGGCATCATAAGAAAACATTCTCTCCCAATGTGGGTTGAAACCTTAGCAGAGAAAGGCCATGTTGAGACATGTCCCTAAGGCTATGGTTTTGGGTGGGAACTATGAGCCTATCAGATAAAAAGGTTGGAGTCTGCTTATTCACAGCTTTGTAGATTAGAGATAGCCAATGAGAAGTGTGCCTGGAGGCGGGGACAACCAGTTTAGCTGAAACAGTAAAGTACAGTGGTGTTCATTCCTTTTGGATTTTAGAATAAATCATAAGAGCTGATAATAAATGGTATTCATTAAAGAAAGATTTGAGGTGTTGGCATGATGGTAAATCATGTCACCATAATCTAATATGGGAAGGATAGCTTGAGCAACAATTTGTTTCAATCCAGTATTGACAAGCAATGCCTGGCCCTCTTCAAACGACCCAGGCACTGGTGAGCTTTTAGAATGGTTCAATCAATATAGGATTTGAATGTTAGGGATAGATTGAAGGTAAGACCAAGGTACTTGAATTTTTTACAGGTTCCAGAGGGCTAAAGTAGTGGAAAAGGAGGAATTTGTCTGGGTCACAGCAGACTGAGGCCCAAACAGCATGATTTGTGTCTTTTTACTGTTTAAAAGCAGGAGATTATTGGAAAATCAGTGAATGATTTTGTTAAAATCACCCTGAAGAGTTAAGGAAAGAGAGAAAAGGTTCTTGTGACCATAAAAAAGAACTGTATCATCGGTGTAAAGACAAACTGAGCAACTGTCAACTACAGAGGGCAAGGGATCTACGAAGAGATTAAAGAGAATAGGACCAAGTATAGACCCCGAGGTACCCCCTGAGAGTAGGAAGAGCAGAAGAAAGATTGCCATTTCAAAGAACAGATTGAGTTCTACCGTATAAGTAATAAGGGAATGAAGTGACTACGTTAGCAGAAAAAACATGAAAAAGTAAATGAGCCAAAAGCAGTTGGTGTTTAATCATATCAAAAGCTTTGGATAAGTCAATAAAGGCAATGCCAACAAAGTGACCCTTATCCCAAGCTCTGGAAACAGAGTCATGAAAATCAATCAGTGCTGTTTGGGTACAGTGATTGGATCTGAAACCGGACTGAAAATGAGAAAGAACCTGATAAGTGGCCAGGTAGTCAGAAATCTGACAACAAACAATTTTTTTCATGAATTTGGAAGTGACAGGAAGCAACGAAATTGGGCGATAATTCTCTGCCAAGATTTTATCCCTACCTTTATGCAAGGGGATAACCAAGGCCACTGATTTTCGTTTTTTACTGGAAAACCCGGTAAAATTCCTGAATTAGAGCTGCCTGAACACTGGTAAAAACAAAGATTTCATGGAATCTGGCATTTTATATCAGATCAGTAAATTTACTAAACTTGTATTTTTCTTATAATTGCTTCCTGTACTATTTTCAGTTTGCTTTATTTAATGCTCTGTATATTAAGCCTTTTTTTATTCTGATTATTTATGCACATACTGAAAGAATGACAGCAGAATCCCAGTAAATTCCGAAAATTAGAGTAACAATCACAGGTGCAATTCTGGAATCTGATGTCTTGAAAATGGAATTTCATTGTTTTAATCACCGTAAATCAGTGGCCTTGGGGATAACTACAGAGTGTTACCATGTGGAAGGAAAGGTTTGAGTAATAACAGATAAATTAAATACATGAGTTAGGAGAGAAGCTAAAATGTCAGCACTGGATTTAAGTAGGAAATTATCTAAATTTTTGTTTCTCTTTGCTGAGTCCTCTCTCAATGAAGATGGTAGGTTAAATACTTCTTCAAGACTTGATGTACCTAAAATAGAATTTAGGTCTTGAGAGGAAAGGTGTTGCCAAGTGATTGGGAGATGAGACAGTAGTTGATAGACCAGCTTTTTCAATAACAAACTAGGAGCTTCAGAAAAACATTTGTTAAACATACCACAGATTCTTTCTTTAGAGTACATAGTGGACCCACCACAAGATACATTTGAAGCACAAAATGCAGAGCTTAAAACTACAAAACTTAATGGTGTCAGGGATATATTTGGGAGGAGAAAGATTTGGTGTGAAATAAGTAAGAGCTTTATCACAGAATAAGTTTCCCTGACAGCCAGAAGAGCTAACTGGGAGATCAGGGGAAACAAATATCAAATCTAAAATAGTGAAAACATTTCTAGCTAGGTCATAACATGTAGGGTCTTTCATTAATTGGTTCAAGCCTAGAGGGGAAGGGAGGACTTTAATCTAAGGTCCCTGCTGGAAAACCAGTTTGCATTAAAGTCCCCCAGTAGAATTGAAGGGCGCATGCCCGTGGTTAGGTGGGGGAAGATCTCCTCCCCCACATCCTATTTTAACCAGCAGCAGACTACCGCTCTGTTTAGAGCGAGTCGCACTCAGTGCTCGCTGGAGTGTTGCCGCTGGTTCAGCTGCTCTCTATGCTGTTCTGTTTTGCCCCCCCTTGCTTTCCTTCCTGTCCCCAGCCTGGTTTTGTTTCCCCACCCTCCTTTCTGTGGCTCACTGCCATCCTGTTTTGTCTCTGTCCTGTCTCTTGCTTTTTTGGGTTCTCTTCGGATGCTCCCTGCATGCCGCACTTCCTTCTGCCTTCATTCTCTCACTAGCTCTGCTCCCTTCCTCCTATTGCCTGCTCCTTGCATGGCTGCGCCTTACTCACATGGCTGCCACGGTCTATCCTCTTTTCAAGTGGCGCTCCATGCAACAACACAGTTCGCGTTTCTCCTCGGCCATGTGGAGCCCTGCTGTTTTTGACCCTGGACTGCTTCACAGCCATGTGCAGCTGCTTCCTCCTCTGCTTGGCCTCCCATACTCAGCCTATGTTCCTAGCTCCCTGCTCACACAGTCGCCGTTGGCATCCTCAGCTTCACATCTTCATTATGGCATTCCAGCTACCTGTTCCAGTGCTATTGACTCACATCATTTCAGGATTACCTGCATTAGCTGGCATTGCCTATTACTTAACCTGAACTGATTACTCTGGCAGCTACAGCACTTACTTCTATGTGGGAGTCTGCCTGCCATTTCCTATTTCACAAGGAGAGTAAGACTGAGTGAGTAAGAGGCTCTGAAAGCATTAACTGTATTCACTTAGAACTGGGATTTCGTTTACCTAACACTGATCCATTTACTTCTACTCCGCTGGACCCTGCCTTGGACATTTTCACTAGAACCCCTGCAAGCTCCTTCAGGTAGCATATCTGATATGTCTGGTGACTTCCACTGCATGCTTATACATAAGCGAGGAACTTAGTCACTATATTTATTTATCAATGCTGTGCATTTTCTGCATTCCATTTGTCTGGAACCATGTCTCATACTGCAGTCTGCACAGCTTTGCAGCTTCACTACTACTGTCACCTTTGCTGGCATTGACGCTTTGGTTTTTCTCCTACCATTGCTTTGCTCCTGCTTCCGCTGCTTGCCTATGGGAAGCCTGACTTGTTCCACTCTAGGATTATTACCAGCACACATATGGTTCCTATGGTAGCACTGCTCTTCTTCTGTACTGCGGCAGACCATACACTCTACTGTACTAACGTTCAGACCTAGCAGCTCCTGGCCTTGACCACTAGACTCCAGTACTGCACTGCAGCTATCGCCATCACTGCATTTCGCACTACTCCACTCCTTCCTTTGGACTCTCACCTAAGCTTCTCCATCAGGATTGGCTACAACCGGGATGAGACACCTTTAGTGTTGCTACTCGAGTTCTCGTTGCTGAAGCTTCACCTTGCCTGCATCTCTCCATATGACCAGGACGCATTGTACTCTATTGGATTTACTAGCCGACTATGTCCAGGATTTACATCCATGTCTCTGGATGCTTCCTACTTTGCTTTGCTTCATTTGGCATATGATCACTATCTTAATTTCTGGCTGACCTTTGTGTGGCCAGCCACGCATGCTAACCATCGTGGGGCTTACCTGCCACTCTTTACTTACTTTACCAACTGACCTACGTGTGGTCCCGCTGCACACGCTGGCCTTCGTGGGGCTTAGCTGCCACTCTCTACTTACTTTACCAGCTGACCTATGTGTGGTCCATTTGCGCATGCTAGCCTTCATAGGGCCTAGCTGCTACTCTCCATTCTCTTATTTCTCAGCATTGGATGCATTGCCAGTTATTCCTCACCTTCAGTCGTACTACTTGGATTCTGGACCTTATAGCCCTCACCTTGTTGCTCCCAGTTACTTCCATTGTCACAGATATGCTTCTGCTTTCATTGGGTTTCATTTGGCTTACATCAGATTTTCACCTCAGTTTCTCAGGATGCTTCTCGCTATACAACTTTGCCTCCTTTGGAGTTCCTATTACTGTCCCCACCAGAACTTCCTGCTGAGCTCTACTCCATAATGCCTGCTTTAGTTTACCTTATGCCTCAGCCATTGATTAATATAGAGATCCAGGATGCTTATTGTCTCTGGCGAGATGCCGACTCATCCGCCTAGGTCTCTTCACTGCATTCTTGCCGGCTTCAATTTTCAAGATACGTCAGTCTACAGCTTTCACTGCTCTTCTACATCTGCCTTGGATTATATGGCTACTCTGCACCGACTGATGCTGAACATGCTACCATTTCCAATACCATTTACAATTTTCCTTACTGCTTCGCTGATATTCTGCATTACATGCAGTTCAACATTCCATTACTTTATCTACCACTACTCTACAACCTGCCTCGCCCTGCAGGGCCGGAGATTGATCGCATCGCACTTTGACAGACCTGCACCCCTACGGAACTGAAGGTCCCTTGACTTTAATCTACTACACCATATTCCTGCTTCTATAACCTGCCTCGCCCTTCGGGCCGGGGGTTACCTACTTCTACTCTACACCTGCCTCGCCCAGCTCAGGGCCTGGGGGTTCGTAGCTTATTTATACACCTCCTTGATGCCATGTCTGCCAGACTTCAGAGCTCTTACTATAGACTCACATCTGAATTGTTTAGCCTTCAGTCATCTAGTTCTTGGATGCTTCTGCTTTACCGCTTCAGTCATCTGAAATTACTGCTTCTACGCTCCTGCCAGGACATTTAGTTGAGCTTCTCCAGAAGATTTTCAATCTCATGATTTATGCTCTGACGCTGCTTGGAATTTGTGACAACGCTACTCCATTTGACTCGACCTCTTCAGTTAACACCATTTATCTCTTAGAAACTCGATTATTCAGGACTCATCAGACTATTCTTACCAAGTCGATTCTGGTTACTATACTATTCTGGCTTTCGACCTGTGGATATCTACATTGCTATGCAACTATTTGGTTCACCAGACAAAGCTTCTTATTCATGTGCTACTGCCATTTCCTCATGCTCCTCACTGTTATCATACATTATCTGTACACTCCTGCTTCCCTACTCCAGATCAGTGGTTCCTACTGCTCCGCCCTCTCCAGATCACATAGCATGCACCCTGTTCCTGTATTTCATCACCAAAGCCTTCATTTGCAAAGCTGCCAAGCGGAAATGGACCATCTGTCCTCCTACTTGGACATGGACACTTAGCCTGGTCCTGGTTCCTGGTCCTCCTCGGTGAAGTCGTCCTTACCTGGAGCGCCTCACCAATGTAACTGTGACACTTTGAATTATTATCAGCCTTGGATTCCACTCTACTATCATTCTGTCCTGGACATGGATTGTCGGACTAGGAATTCTTGAAGAATGCTGCTGTGTTCACCCTACACTTCACTTCAGTACTTTCTTCAGTTTTCTGTTTCACTGGATCAAGATCTACATCTTGGATTCAGATTAGTCGATTAAATTAATATTGCCACTTAGGATTACTCTCCTTTAGTATGCCCAGAAGGACAGGCAGGTCAGTAGCCATGGGTCCTCAGAGGTTCCCCCCAGAGGATTTTTCCTGTCCTGTGTGCTACTGGTCACATTCTCCAGAGTTGGAGGAGGTAGTCATTCTGATTTGTTTCTTTTGGGGGTCTCATCCTACTCGACCAAACATCCTTCCAACTGTCGGTTACAGACTAATCATACAATATCATTATTTTTTTTTGAGGGGGGGCTCATACTACTGGACTAAGCATCCTTCCTATGGTGGGATACAGAGAAAAGCCAAAACATCAAGTCATAACAAGTGACTCATCAGTCCAAGTATCTAAGCACCTTGCATATACTATCCAGTTCACATGTACTATAGTCACTAACTTGCTCATGTCTATGCTGAAGAACCTAAGCACGAATCATTTCATACTACTAATACCTTGCAAGCATCGTTCTACTTACTGGTCTGGCCTCTGTATCCAAGTACAACCTACATCGTCCAGCTTCAGTATGTAACATAAGCACTGAGCTCTAAATCACAGTTAATTGAAGGGCACATGCCCATGGTTAGGTGGGGGAAGAGCTCCTCCCCCACATCCTATTTTAACCAGCAGCAAACTACCGCTCTGCTTAGAGTGAGTTGCACTCACCCTCCATCCTCCCCTGACACCTCCTCCTTCTGCAGCACTCTTATCCCACTAGAGGGGATGTCTCATACTACTGGACTAAGTATCCTTCCTATGGTGGGACACAGAGAAAGGCCAAAACATCAAGTCATAACAAGTGACTCATCAGTCCAAGCATTTAAGCACCTTGCATATACTATCCAGTTCACACGTTCTATAATCACTAACTTGCTCATGTCTATGCTGAAGTACCTAAGCACAAATCATTTCATACTGCTAATACCTTGCAAGCATTGTTCTACTTACTGGTCTGGCCTCTGCATCCAAGTACAACCTACTTCATCCAGCTTCAGTATAACATAAGCACTGAGGTCTGAACCACAGTTAATGGTATGTTGAAACTCACGGAGGAAATAAATCAAAGATTGTAGATTTGGGAATTTGGTTGTTTTAAGTTTAGGGGGGTAGTAAATACTACCAACTAAGTTCTCCCTTCCTAATAGTTTTAAAGAAACAAATACAGCATTAATCAAACCACCCATTGTATCAGATTTAGCAAGAAAACATGGAACAGAGGAGTGAATAAATAAAGCAGAACCACCCCATGTCTGTTTCTATCTGACCTAAGAACTGTGTAATCTGGAAGATTAAATTCAGAGTCAGGGATAGAAGAATCCAACCAAGTCTGAGTAGCAGCAAATATGGAAGGAATGGAAGAGGCAACCCAACCTAACAGTAAGTCTCTTTTAGGGAGGAGACATTGAACACTGGAGTAAGAAAAATATAGGCTATAAAGGGAAGGACCAGGGTTGGTTTCTATATGGTATACTGTCGCCGCAGGAACAACTTTACAGCGAGCTTGTCAATACCGACAAGATCAACAGATCACTGTAAAGTCCACTCGGGACCCAGCACTGCTTTCCCCAAGTCTTGACCCCCTCCCAGAATCAGCGCCAGCTCAAAGCTGATTATAATAAATTACGGGGGGTGAGGGGGGGCACAATCCCCCCGCAAAAAAAACCACATTTGTGTTCCGACAGCACAATGCTGACTGCAATTGCAGTCTACATAGTGTCATCGATGTAATGTTGGGTTGGAATGTTTTTGTCACTGCGGCATCACAGATCCTTTCTATATCACCTGCAAATTACAAATAAAGAAAAAATAAACCAGAAATAAGTCCAAAAAAAAGGGGAACTTAGAATTTCTTTTTGACCAGCGTGCCCATCTAGGACAATGTGAAAAAAAACTAAATGAGCAAAATGTGATGCCTCTCAAAATGGAGTGGCTTGGGAAATCCCTTGGAGTGTACCCCTGCCTAATCCAAATCTCTCTCAAGTACAACCATTTACTTTGACAGTGGCTTCAGGGATAGTGTACAGTGCTTCAGCTGTATGGAGGAATTTATGGCCAAATTGGAAAGAATACAGAGTAAAATTTAGAAAATGTTAATTAACTCTATCAAATGCTTTCTCTACATACATGGAAGTAGCCATTTGCAAATTAGGGTTTGCAAACTAAGAAAAAGTATTTAAGAGATGGCAGATGTTATCCTGAGTAAACCTACCTCTAATAAAGCCCATTTGGTCTGTGTGTAGTAGGGTGGAGACATGCTATAGTGTATGGTGGAACATCATTCCCCACCGAAATCCATCGTTTTCGAAACCTTGTAGTCACACACTAGTGACGTTCGCAGTGCAGCAGAATGATTTTTTCTACTGCACTGCGAACATCACACTGTGTCATCGAGCAGCATTTGACAGTTAGGGCTCACTCCGTAGACAGGACACAGCGAAAGCAGCAATGTCAGCGGCAGTACTAATGTTTAGCGTTAAAACGTTCAAAATGTAAAGTTCTTTTTTTCTTCTAGTAACCCAGTAAAAATGTTTTGAAGCAGAAACATGCTGTACTGATTTTTTTCCCCAAAAAATGACGTTCCACCATATACTATAAAGAAAAGTGCATGGGGAACAGTTGACAACAGGGCATCTTTCACCTCGTTGGCACTATGACGACGGATTACCTCTCGAGCTGCGCTCTCGAGGTAATCCGTTGTCATAGTGCCAACTCGGTGAAAGAATAGCCCTGTTGTCAACTGTTCCCCATGCACTATCCTATATATTGTAGTCTGTTGGCTAAGGTTCCTATGAAAATGCTCATGTCATTACAGAGTAAAGAAAGAGGCCTTTAGGAACTGCAGTAGGGTTGGGTATGGGGCGTAATCTGCTTTATATAATGTCTGATAGAAATTAAATTCCTGTAAGACAATCTGCAGCTTTCCAGAGGTTCCTTCTGGATTGCCTGCATGTTGACTCTTAAGGACTGCCTCATTGGCAGTTCGCTTTCATAATTGCTGCTCCAGGAGATGGCCTGCTCAATTTCCTATTCATAGTACCACTGTCTAGTAAATCGTATGGATTTTTCTATCAAATCAGTTAACTGTTTATTAAGGGCGGCCTTTCTGTCTTCTAATTTTTTTTTTTGTAACAGTATCTGACAATGTGATCTGGTGTTCTGCCTCCAGATCGAAAATCTCTCTCCTCTCTCTAAATCTATACGAGCTTATGTCTGTTCCCTTTTTAATCTGGAGGTATATTATGTTGTCTTTCCTCTCACAACCATTTTCAAGCAGTCTCAAAGTGCCCCCCAGGAACAGTTAGAGTGGCAGTGGTGGTCTCGGATGTAATTAAACATGATCTGCTTCATATATTACTGATATGTGGTATCATTAAAGGAGAACTGTTGTGAATCCAGTTGTAGTTTGTTTAGAGAACATCATGTATTCTAGTAACAATAAAATTTATCCATTCGTGAACAGTGCTGGGCCTTTTTTTTATTTGGATTTTGGAACATCCAGTGCGCATGTTACAAATTTTCATACATGGTTCTGCCAACGTAGTTATGACGTGTGTTATGTTCCAAACAGCTTGAAGTCTTTTGGGAAAGGTGCGATGTATGTATGGTTTAGGATTTTATTTATGTGGTCTAGATAATTTTTAAATTGGTTACTGTGTTTCTTAGTAGTTAGCTCATCTTTGATTACTTGGTCCCGAGTGCAGTATATGCAGTGTCAGTGATTTTTTAACACTATACAGGTCTGATTTTTTCTTATATTGGGTGTTGAGAATCATATCTATGAGGATTAGCTGCGAGTTTACACATCATAAAATGGACATAGAAGTATGACAATTGCGATGACCTACAAAAACAAGCATTTGTCAATGCAGAATGTTTGCTTGCTGGTATTAGCATTGGAAATGCAAGAGGTAGACAGATGCAGAATAGGAATGGCATTGAAGTATTAAACTTCACGTCAACTCCACCTCCATCCTGTAGAGATGGACAGGCATTAGGGTAACTGTTTGGTTCATCGCCCATGACGTTCATGCTATGTCACTTCACTCTATTCATGCTATGTCACCTCACTCTATTCCACGTGTTGAGGTGTGTCTTGGGGTGTTTGCTTTACAGTCACCCCATTCCATAGAGACATATGCTGAAATGGGTGCAGCATAGGAGAATAGGGTGAACTGCGGGGCCAAAGAGTCCAAGGTACACCTCGATGCCTGTCACTGGGTAGGGGTGGGATGGCATTAGCAGTACAGTCGGCAATCCAAAGGCAGACCCAAATGCCTGTCAGTCTGTACAGGGTGGGACGTTATGGCTAGAAACCCTAATGCCCCAGGCGTTTGTTAGTATTTGCACCACAAATTTTCAACATGGCCTTTTTGTGACTCCACCTCATGAAAGCATTTGGGACCTCTTCTCATGGATTTTGTCAAAGTGTCCTGAACTTTGACTTCCAACAGTGACTGTGTCATTCTGCGCTGCATGTACAAAAACGCAGATTGGGCAGGATATAAAGAATGACAGCTGTACCATCCATAGGGAGGTGTGAAGAGATGGCAATGTTGAAAATCTGTAGTGGGAATAGTAAAAATACTCGCAGTTCTGAGCATACATGGATACTGCGCAACACATGCACATAACACAGTCATTTTTCGGACTTTCATCACCACATTTTCAACATAGGCATTTTAGGACCTCTGCTCATGAACAGTGTCACTGTGATGTTCTTAATGTGCCCCGAACACTGATTTCCCACAGCGAGCACGCTATTGTGCGCCGAAAGTACAAAAACACATTTTGGCCAGGATGTGAAAAATGACAGCTGTACTGTTCACAAGGAGGTGTGGAAAAATGCCAATGTTGAAAATCTGGAGAGAAAATATAACAAATTTGCGAAGTTACGAGCAGGCGTGGGAACTGCGCAATGCACGCTCGTAACACACTCATTTTATGGACTTTTGTCACAAAATTTTCAATATAGGCATTTTAGGACCTCTGCTCATGAACAGTGTCACTGTGATTTTGTTAATGTGTCCCGAACACTGATTTCCCACAGCGACCGTGCTATTCTGTGCCAGAACTGCAAAAACACATTTTGTCCAGGATGTGAAAAATGACAGCGGTGCTGTTCATAAGGAGGTGCAGAAAAATGGGGCAATGTTGAAAATCTGGAGTGAAAATATTGCAAATTGGCGAAGTTACGAACATGCGTAGCAACTGCGGCACATAGCATTAAAACAGCATTTTTTGATTTTTCCACCAAATTTGCAACATAGACTTTTGAGAGCCCACCTCATGAACACTGGCACTGTCATTTCGTTAATCAGTCCCAAAAGGTGATTCCTGCGAGTGACTGCAAAATCACCTTCGGACTGATTAACGCCATGTCAGTGGCTGAATTCACAAGGAGGGGCACAATAACCCCATGTTGAAAATTTGGTGTAAAAATTCCCAAAAACGCCCGAGAGATGCACCAAAGTTGAAAAATTTAAACTATTTATGCCATTATACAGCTTACCGGCATTTCCTCAGTTCGCGGTTGGCTTTGAAAAGTGCAGACGTGTTCCAGGTCCACTGAAGATCGTCGCGCCCAGCTCCAGAGGTAAGTGTGGGGTGAGGGGGTGTGGGGAGGCAGGGTGTGCAGAGGGTGGCTGCGGGTTCGGGGAGGGCCACCGGACTCGACGAGGGACTGTTTTCTTCTTTGCAGATTAAAACAAAAAAAACATTGAGGGACGGTTTTTCTTTGACAGGGTCATTTGGCATGCTGGGGTGGGCTTCCAGCATGCCACCCCTGATTTTTTGGGGGCTGTAGCTGATGAGGATTAGGCACCCCGCCTCGGCACATGGTGGGGGCAAGAGCCGAGGGTTGGGCACCCTCGGCACAAACCGAATGTTTGTGGGGGATATTATGCCGACGAGGTGGGCTCCCCATTGGCAAATGACACGCTGGGAATGAAGCCGACGGGATTGGGCCCCCGCCAGCAAAACAATGTTCCTGGGGCACATGATGCAGAGGGATTGGCCACCGAGCAGGGAGGTGTAATATCGTGTGTGAACATGGCGGCGGCTTGCAGCCACGTTCACAAACAATATTACACCAGGCAACATTCCGCCCTGCAATGACGGGTCACTCCCTCATTGCAGCGGAATGGCTGATGCTGCAATGACGAGGTGGCCCCTGTTTGCTGCGGTGAAAACGTTTCAACTTGGTGGCACTTTTGGAGACCAGTGTCATCAGCACACTGTGTCTCCATTGGACCACCAGTACCAAGCCCCCAAACATAGTGCCTCTGTTGGCTGCTACAGTGCCATGCCTCCACAACCTACTTCTCTCCTAAGCTGCCACATAATGTTTCTTGCACATGCGTGCAAGCAAACATAAAAATGCTGAATGAATGTACAGTTGAATGAATGCATACTTACATCTATCTCAGCTGGCTGGGTTGAAAGCAGCTCCATGAATATGAAGCATTCCTTTAAATATGCTGCCCCGCACTTATGGATTTGATTGACAAGACTTCTCTCCAAGGACTCAAGTTGGGCCTCAAAGTGTACCTTATGGAGCTTAGCCTCTGTGGCTGCAATCGCTAGCCCCCTACTCCCTTGCCATGCTAAAGAATGTGGCATCTGTGACCACTGTATTTCAATGCCCATACCAGCGAATATGCAAATGAAGCTACTGTTAACCCCATGTGTTGTACTATATGTAAATTCTAGATAGTCTACTGTAATCTCTGTCTCTCCAACGTATGTTACAAGTTTAACCACTGTATTATCATCCACTGTATGTAATCTCTGCTGTATGTAACTAATCCCAGGTGCCCGGAAAAAGGGACCTCTGGTCTCAGTGGGCTTACCCGGTTACCAAAATCTAAATAAATAAATAAATAAAAATATTGCTGCCAATATTAGTTGAATGATTTGTAAAAGTGCATCTGTATTTTTTTTATCTTTCTCACTCTCTCTGTCTCCCCTTCTGTCACCACCCTTTCTTTATTCAATCTGGCATGAAGTTTCATAAGTCCAAGTAAGTGTGTCAGGATCTGAACGCTGCATTTCATCTGGACTTCTGAGCCTGCTTCTGCTGAAACAAAGAAAGATCTGCACCTGGCAAGTGTGTGGGACTGCATTTGACTTTATTTCTACAGGGAGCTTCAGCTCCATGGACTGTCATTGCTCAGTGAGTAGGGGTCTCGGAGGCCACTGCTGAGCGCCATCAAGGGGTGGGCTTTGGCATTTAAAACCTGGCCGCCACACAACACATCGGAAAACTGATTTCATCCAGACTTCTGAGCCTCCTTCTGCTGAAAAAAAGAAAGATCTGCACCTGGCAAGGTTGTGGGATTGCATTTGCACTTTATTTCTACAGGGAGCTTCAGCTCCATGGACTGCCTTTGCTCAGTGAGTAGGGGGCTTGGGGGAGTCGGCTGCTGAGCATCATCAAGGGGCAGGGTCATGGTATTTAAAAACTCGCTCTGTTTGCTAGCACAAATGCCACTCCCCAGAGAAAATTTTAGATACATAGGGAGGTAATTTTTATTTTACTTTGTTAATTATTACACAGTGTACTTTTAAATACTTTTCATCATGTTAGTTGTATTTAGGTGTCTTATTTTTTTGTGTTTTAATATTTTACAGAACAATTTGTTTGTGTATGACTATGAGACTGAGGAAATTGCACCATAGTTGGAGACTGATTTTTTTTAGTGCTTATTTTGATAATTATTCCCTAGGGGTTTTATAATCACTGTCTCCCTGTGGGTCCATGTTCTACTCACACAAAAACATCCTGTGCTTCTCAGTTAACTATTTTTGGTATAAATTAGTGTTAAAGCAACAAAAAGGCTGCTAAAATGAGATATATTTTTTGAAAATGGAATTAGAATTAGAAGATTATTAGCACTACTGTTGTTAATGTGTGGAACAGTGCATCCTTACCCAGGTCCAAACTGCTTTGGTGATTGTGACTCTGTGTTTGTAGCATCTGTTAGTGATAGTTCAGGACACACTGATACTACTTTGAAAATAGTCCACTTGAATGTTCAAATCCTGTTGTCAAAGTGGACACAGTTTGTAGCCTGGACTGAATACCATGATTTTGATCTTATCACTTTATCTAAAACTTGATTGAATGAAACAATTCTTGATTCTGAAATTTCATTAGCAGGTTACAGACACCATAGGCATGACAGAGTTGGGAAAAGAGGGGGTGGGACCTTGATATATGTTCATGAAAGGTTCCAATTGTCCACCCTTAAATGTTCCATGGGGGACTCGGGCTGTGATATGGCAACTGTTAATTTGTTGTTTGATCAAGATAAATATTTGACAGTCAGTTCTATCTATATTCTCCCAGGAAGAGTTGGGTCCGGAATGGAGTTAAAAACATCTGTACATAGTCAATTGCCCCAAACAGAGAATGGATTCTCTTAGGAGATTTAATTGTAACTGAGTTTTTGACTTAAAAATGGTATTTGTGAGTCATTTTTAAACTTAGGTGTTCATCAAATTATTGATAAAGAAACTAGGTCTAATTAAAAAACTGGTGTTGGAACGGTCCTTGACTGGATCGTGGTCACTCATCCTGACAGGATTACCAATCATGGGGTCCTGCTGGATGTGATAAGTGACCACTGTCCTGTTTTTTGTGATTGGTCAGTTAAGGACAGAAAGAGTCCTCCAAAATACATTGAAACAAGAAATTTACATAGAAACATAGAAACATAGAAGTTGATGGCAGATAAGGACCGCAAGGCCCATCCAGTCTGCCCATTTCTTTTTCTACCTTATAAATGTGCCTTCGGCCTTTGCTCTGTCAGTGACCTATCTATTCATAGTCATTTGTATTGCTCCCTTATGCCTATCCCATGCCTGTTTGAAGCCCTGCACTGTATTCATAGCCACCACTTCTTGTGGTAAGCCATTCCATGCATCCACCACCCTTTCTGTGAAAAGAATTTCCTCACATTCCCCTTAATCGGCCTCCTCTAATCTCATGCTGTGTCCTCTTGTCCTGCTATTTTTCTTATATTTAAACATGTTAGACTCTTTCACCTTGTTTATGCCCTTAAGGTGTTTGAATGCCTCGATCATATCACCTCTCTCCCTCCTTTGCTCAAGGGTATACATATTGACTCCGTTAATCTGTCCTCATATGTCTTCTTGTTGCAGTCCCTGCACCATTTTGGTTGCTCTTCTCTGGACTGCCTCAATTTGGTTAATGTCCTTGTGAAGGTGTGGCTACTGCACGCAGTACTCCAGATGGGGCCTAACCAGTGTCTTGTACAGAGGGATTATTACCCTCCCTCTTACGACTTGTGATACCTCTACTAATACACCCTAACACCCCCCTAGCCTTACCTACTGCTTTAGAGGTCTGCTTGGATGATTTTAGGTCATCAGTGATGATGATGCCCAAGTCTCTTTCTTCCTTTGTGACTGCTAGCAACTTCCCTCCCAGCCTATAGGTGGCTTCAGGATTTCTCTTCCCTATGTGCATGATTTTGCACTTCTTTGCATTAAATCCCAGTTGCCACTCTTCTGACCATTTTGCTAGTTTATCCAGATCTCTTCTCATTCTGCCCACCCCATCTGGATCATCTACTCTGTTGCAGATCTTGGTGTCATCTGCAAACAGACAAGCCTTACCCTCTAGTCCATCTGCACAAGGTCACTAATGAAGATGTTGAAGGGACTGGCCCCAGGACTGATCCCTGAGGTACCACTTGTGACTTGCATCTCTTCTGACTGTATACCATTTACCACCACTCTCTGTTTTCTGCCCGTCAACCAGTTTGCCACCCAGTTACATAGATACATAGACAGTGTCGGCAGATAAGGGCCTATGGCCCACCTAGTCTGCCCATTTGAGCTTGTAAGTTCAGTTTGTTTTCCTAGAAGTCTATTTCCCCTTACCCCTGACCTCTAGAATTCCTTTATGTCTATCCCATGCATTCTTAAATCCCGTGATTGTTTCAGCCCCCACCACTTCCTCTGGCAGGGTGTTCCACTTGTCCACCACCCGTTCTGTGAAGAAATTCTTTCTCATGTTTCCTCTGAATCATCCTCCTCCAACTTCATCCCATGCCCTCTAGTCCTGAAACATCTTTTTCGCTTAAAAATAGTGTTTTCCTGCACCCTGTTCCTCCCTGTAAGATACTTGTATGTCTCTATCATATATCATATATCACCTCCTCTCCTCAGCCTATTTTATCAATCTTCTATGTGGAACAGTGTCAAAAGCTTTGCTGAAGTCAAGGTAGCCGACATCAACTGCTCCCCTTGGTCCACCACTCTGGTTACCCAGTCAAAGAAATCTATGAGATTAGTTTGACAGGACCTTCCTTTGTAAACCCATGCTGTCTTGGATCCTGTGCCCCTATGGATTCCAGGTGTTGCACTATCCTTTCCTTAAGGAGTGCTCCATAATCTTGCCCACTACTGAGGTAAGACTGGCGGGTCTGTAGTTCCCCGCCTCCTCCCTGCTGCTACCACTCTTGTGGAGCGGGATCACATGAGCCCTTCTCCAGTCTTCTGGGACCTCTCCTGTGCTCAGAGACTCACTAAACAATTCTGCTAATGGCTCTGCTAGTTCCTCCTTAGCTCCTTAAGTACCCTGGGATGTATGCCATCAGGTCCCATTGCCTTATCCACCCTGAGCTTAGCAAGCTCTTGTAGGACCCTTGCTTTTGTGAAGGAGTAGTGCTCCACCTCCTCCCCCTGTGTCCATGATGCTGAGCTGTGGGCCCTGTCCTACCTTCTCTTCAGTAAATACTGAGCAAAAGTATCTATTTAGGATAGATGCCTTTACAGGGTCCTCCTCCTCACATGCTCCCTTTTCTCCATTAAGCTTAGCAATACCCTCTGGACTTTCTCCTTTCACTAATGTATCTATAGAAAGTCTTGTCACCTTCTTTTACTGTTCGTGCTAGTGTTTCCTCAGTTTGGGACTTTGCCTGCCTTACTGCCTTACCTGCTTCCCTTAGGGCAGTTTGGTATGCCTCCTATCTTCATCCGCTGTGTTCCCTTATATTTCCTGAAGGCCAGCCTTTTGGCTCTGACCTTTTCTGCTACTGTATTTGAGAACCAAAGTGGTTTCCTTCTTCTTTTGCACTTCCTTTTCTGTCTAACACAATGGGATGTTGCTTCAAGTATTGCATCATTAATGCTTGCCCACTTTGCCTGTACCCCCTCACCTGTGTTTCTTTTTGCCAGGGCTAGCTTAACTCTGTAGGCCATCTTATCAAAGTCAGCTCCTCTGAAGTCCCATATTTTTGCCTTGGAATGGGATGATTTAGATGTAGTAGCCAAACTGAACCATACCATGTGATGGTCACTGGCCCCAGGTGACCTTCTACCGGAGATCTGTGATCCTTCTTTGTTAGTCAGTACTAGATCTAGGATAGCCCTGTCTCTTGTGGGTTGCTGTACCCAGTTGTTTGAGGCCCTCCCCTGCAGGAATCCACTATGAGTCTAGTTCTGGCAGATGTTCCTGCTGGTATTGACCAATCTGTATCTGGCATGTTGAAGTCTCCCATTATCAGAACCTCCCCTTTAGCTGTCATGTTTTGTATATCTTCTAACAGTAATGTATCTATGTCCTCCCTCTGGTCTGGGGGCCTGTAGACAACCCCAGTTCTAATGGCTGTCCCATTTCCTGTTTCCAGGGTGACCTCACAACTAACCCCTGCATTAGTTGAAACAGCATGTAATAAAATTGATTGGTCAATTTTTGACTCTCTTAATGATATTGATTTACTTTTGGAAACATTTACTACAGTTTATAGTGCTATTGCTAACAAGGTGGCACCATTAAGAAAAATGAGAATCAGAGCAAATAAACAAAAATGGTTGTCATATGATTTACTCCTCCTCATGAAATCCAGAGGTAAGAGTTGGAAGCAATATAACAGCAATACAAACCCTGCTACATTACAAAAGTACAAGACTTTAAGAAATAAATGTAAATCGGAAATTAGGAGAGCCAAAGCTCAGTGTTGTTTGCTTGAACAAAAAAATTCCCAGGGTAACCCCCCAAAAACTTGGCAAGTTTTAAATAAATTAATAGGTAGGAGAAAAAAAGATACTTCTATAACTATTCAACATAATGGCTATCTTTTTATTTTTTTATCGCATCCTTATTTAGCACCTTGCTGCAGCGCCTACCAGCGGAGGCATCCAGCCACTGGCCCTGCCCACAGGGAGAGCAGCAGGCTCACTCGCATGATGGAGGGGGTTCGGGCATGGCCATAGCCAATCCACTGGAGGGCTCCTCCATTCCTTACCAGCCAGACCAGTGCCGCACCCTCCCAGCGTGATTCCATGACAGTCCTCCCCGCACTGCAGGGCATGGCCATCAAGCTGCTCAGTCATGCCCAGCCCTTTTTTGCTTTTCTTCTAAATGGGAGCACAGACGTGCAATAATATCCATGCACAAATGTGTAGATGTCCGCCATGCTCTCTTCCTTAGGCAAGCGCGTGTCTGCAGTGCCACCGGGTGTCCCCAGGGACAGCTAGAGTGCGACATGAGTCCCACCCTATTCCCCAGGACTAGGAAAGCTGTCATCAAATGCTCAATCCTAGTCCTCCCCTGCTGACCCCCAATGGCCCAGACTCATTCCCAAACCTGGGTCACCAGCATAGAGAGAGGTTTAGCATCCAGCACCTCAACCCTCAGTGCCACTGGGCCGGGCCCATATTGGCCATCTTAGTGGTGGTCCCATTCTAGTATCAGAAATGTTTAATGCACATTTTTGTGATCTTAATAATTATAGAACTTCATTATGCTTTGACAATCTTAGTTCTGCTAAGACATAATTAAATAATATGCATGTTAAACTTAATTTTGAGCAGGTGACACCAGAATTAGTCAAGGAATATATACTTAAACATGATCCCAGGCCACCAGTAGGATACAATGGAATCAATTATAGAATAGTCAAATTGGGTATAAACGTTTTCTCATATCCCATCACTAATTTTTAATTTTTCAGTTTGAAATGGTGTTCTTCCCAGAAGTTGGAAGTTGGCTACTATTAAGCCTATTTTCAAAAATGGTAATCCATCATTGGTTTCAAATTATCGACCTATTTCTTTATTAACTCCATTATCCAAGATACTAGAAACAATCATTTTGGACCAAGCATTAGATCATCTTGTAAAATGTCAGTTATTGACAAATTGCCAGCATGGCTTTAAACAAAAGCATAATACTGAGATGACCTTGGTGGGGTTCACTAGTCACATTCAGGGTGCCCTTGATAGAGGCACTCTGTTGGGCATTATTTGTGGGACCTCACCAAGGCCTTTGACCTTTGTTGAATATACTTTATTGCAAACAATCCTCAGTAATTTATATTTTCAGTTGAGGCAATTAAGTGGTATTTGGATTGTCTTACATATAGGACTCATAGGACAATAATAGGTGATAGTTTTCACAAACTAGAATTATACAGTGTGGTGTGCCCAGGATTCTATCCTGGGACCTCTCATGTTTTCACTTTATGCTAATTCAACTCCTAGTATTTGTACCAGTACCTCAATGATTTTATACGCAGATGATGCGGTTATATATAGTGAGGGACTTAACCCAAGGAGGTATTAAATAATGTCTGAATTGATTTTGACCATTTCCAAGATTGGCTGCTACTAAATCATATGGTGCTAAATAAAAACAAATATATGATTTTTCGGAAGGACATGTAAGGTTGAAGAATTTGATCCTATTATAGATAAAAAGGAACTATAATTGAATTTGTTGATAATTTCAAATATTTGGGCATGATTCTTGATAGTAAGCTTTCATTTTGTATCGCACATTAAACAACCAAGAAAAACAATACGCCAAAGATTATGGCTATTATACCATGTAAAACCATTTTAATGGTAGATTTGAGGATGCTACTCTCACATAGTTTTCTATTAAGTGCTATGGATTATGATATAATGGTTTATTCATCAACAACAGTACAATACTTAATTGACTTAGGGTTATGTATAATTAAATTTTACAATTCATGTCAAATATGTCTTATTGTACTCACCAATATCAGTTATACAAAATTATAAATAGTTTATCCCTGACAACTAGAATCTTACAAAAAATGGGAACTTTTTGTTCAGAATCATGAATGAATTGTCTTCTCCTTCAATAGCTGAATTTTTTCCAAGAGGTATTAATCCTTGTGGAACAAGGTCACAGAATAGATTTTCTTTTAAGTTACCTTTATTTAAAACAGCATTTGGGCAAAGGTCACTACTGTACAGAGCACCTCATTTTTATAACATTGTTCCATCTGAAATTATTGACTCCAAATCTGTTCAGTGTCTCAAAACTCATCTTAAACAATGGTTAATTAATAAAACTGAATGCACTTGCCAACTATAACAATTGATGTTATTTGTATATGTGTTAAGTATATGATTGTCAGTTTAATTTATATTGTTTATTAATTGTTTTTGTTAATGTTTTATGTGTTGTGACTTGTCTGTGAAAATTGGCAGTTTATGCTCATCAGATTTACAAGAATAACAAATAAAAATGAAAATGAAAAAATTAAATGTAAGCTGTAATGCAAGTGTAGTCTACTCTCTGACATCATTTTAAACCGGCTTTTTGTTTTTTCTCTTATGCTGAGCTGTTTCACTGGGAGGTTTGCAATGAATGCTTGATTCTTATAGTCGTCTCTATATCACTGTCAATGTCTCTTGTAAATATGTGAAGCTAATTTAACTGGCATTTGCCTTACTTGTATAGCACTGTTTTATCCCCGCCTGGGTTCAGAACCCTTATTTTGGTTGGGTGAGGTGGTTAGCAGCTGAGTGCACTAGCAGAACAGAAACTGTAAACCAGACAAAGCTGAACCATTTCAATGCTGTCACTGCATTCAGTCAGGGAGTTCATCACCTTTACCTTATAGAGCTGTAGTGTGTGATGAAATGTTTTCCCAAAGCGGGGCTACAGTGGGGATTAATGGGCACCCGAGGATCATGTAAGCCAAAATTGACATGATACTCAGATGGTTAGAGGTTTAGGTGGCAATTAATGTGTTATCAGTTCAGACAGTGAAATCCACTCTTTGTGATGCAGACTGAGGTTGGGTATCACCGTTATGACTTCAACTGACAGCTGATCAGACTCTGTCACAAGTAAATGTGCATCCATCAAAGTGATGTAAAGGGTCCCTTTTGTTTGCATATGTGTGTTTGTTTCATCAGAGATCTGTCTCCTTGTGCCCTCCTCAATATATACTACTATTTTCTTATTTTTTGCAAAGTTTCCATGCCTGACAATTTTGACCTCTTCAGCCTGATCATGCAACAGATCTGATTTTTGTGATGGGGCAGGTGTGTGGGGCGTGAGGTACGATTTTTGGGGGCGGGACTAATTTATAATTTGTTTTCAGACAGCATTCCAGTTGCTTTCTCCATTTACAGTGAATAGGCTTTTTGAACGTTAACTTTCACCACATAATGAACTTTCCTTTGTTAGCACATGGATCTTTCAAATAAACTGCTTCACTCCTTTCATAATCCATCCTCTCTGAAGCCATGTCATTACAGGGGATCCTCTGTGAGTCACTGTCCTGCAAAGCTCTTGATGTGCATGTGGTACTGCTCCCAACAAGCGAGTGTCTGCCCACCTCCACAGAGTAACGGGGCACATGGACTTCTGACCATTGCTTAGAGAAAGGAGATTCTCTTGTGTCTTTTTGTCCCACAGTTATAATATGAGTGTCATTTGCTGCACAGCAGGTAATTGTATCAATCCCATTAATAGTGCAGTGGAAGTTGCCTTCATGAGTTTGTTCATGTGTGCCCATCCAGTTTACTAATCCATGTTGAGCACCAAATTTATCGAGTCCCTGTTGAAACTATGCTTATTATTTTTTCTTGCTGAGTGGTTTGCACTGGTGAGTGATGAGATTTTACTGTCTACTCACATGCTTCTGCCAACCATATCAGCTGTCCTTGTATCTGTTGCTCTATCTCAAACCTGTGCTCTGATGTCTCAGACACTTATTGTGGATCTCTCTCCAACTTTGAGCGATAGGGTACACACCCTTTTCTCAGTTGATAGACAAAGGGGAAACAAAATTATGATCATGCCTGGATGCAGACATTCGATGCTGAGTGAAGTGTGATGGGTTTATATTTCACAGTATGGTATGAAATAATTCATTCTCTTTACCATGCATCAATCATGTTCCTTATCCAAAATACTCCTTTTGGATGGCCCCAGTGCTATTTGCCATCTCGCAAGCCAAAGGTCATAAGATCATGCTGAGTATTCCCCTCACCATGACAGCATGACACATACTCTAGGACTGGGTGACAGAAGTACATTTGAAGGTAATGTAAGAAAAGTAAATCCTGTTCTATAGCAGGATGTCACCTGTGGAGTCCCATTCATATAACCACATGTCTATGTAATAGTAGAAGTTCTCTCCATCCTCCTTTGAGCCAGAGAGCAGTCATATTCAATATTTCCCTTCAACTTTGTTGCCTAACTTATGTCACTTCAGAACTGAAATACATGCTGGAGATTTTTTAGCAGTTGTCTGACATGGCTTCAAATAATATTTCGGTATGCATGTAAGGGTGTTTGGCCCCCCCCCCATTCCCCAACCCTTGAGTGATGTTAAACAATTTGTCAGCTTCTTGCATTTAAAACTTGAAGACTGCAGACACATACTGTAAAATACAACCCATAATTTATTGCTTAGCAGTAGAAGAGGACAGTACATTCACGCTGAAATTCGGCCACTGTATTAAAATGAAATTTACATTGCAGAAAATTCCGGGAGTAAAAAAATGACAGTTTGATTCGGCATTGTAAAATATTCGATATAAGCTGGAGTGCAGCACATAATAATCATAAGCAAATTTCAACTAGGTGGTCAACAGAAGTGTTTTACTAATTTTTTTTTTTCTGGCTACTGACACAATCAACAATGCGACACTGTATGCTTGGAAGTACCTATTCTAAACCCGATGTGATTTCTGCTGTGACCATTACTGACAGGCAAAATGGCAGCTGTCTGAGAAACTACAGAGCTGCTGTTTGCGACTGCACTTCTAGGTGGTTCAAATCTATAAGGAATTATAGTAATCCTAGGAGCTCTATTTTCATCTGATGTTCCTTGGGCATGGTTGGAAAAAAACGGAGATGCCATGGTACTGATAGTGAAATTGATCAAGTGGTACATAATGTACGTCACTTTCTGATTCAGAAGCTCACAGCATGAAGCCACGGTTGAGAGCATGAGGCACTATAAATGGAGACTGAGTAGACAGTGGAAAGGGGCAATCCTAAACAAGGAAAAAATCTGCTGAGTGTAAACAGCATATAAGTAAGAATTAATTTCACTATTTAAAACAGGAATTCACACAGTTCTCCTTTAAGTACACCTATATTTAGTCTCCAGCTAGTATTTCTAGAGATGGGACTACTTTGAGGTAAAATAGTAAAGAAGCATGATCTGAAATAGTATTTTTTATGTCTGTAGCTGATAAAGTATAGAGCTAGCCAGTAGAGACAAAATAAAATGAGCTATCTAGAATATGCATTATGGCAGGCTGAATAACATGTATAATCTTGATCCGTGATGTGTAAATAACGCCAGACTTCAGTAATAGCTAGCTCATGGGCCAACCCTAGAGGTAACTC
The DNA here is from genome assembly GCA_016271365.2 of Neoceratodus forsteri. NCBI lineage: Eukaryota > Metazoa > Chordata > Ceratodontiformes > Ceratodontidae > Neoceratodus > Neoceratodus forsteri. The sequence continues at coordinate 702,590,111 of CM028135.1, read as the reverse complement.
ATCTGATCCTGATAGGTATGAACTCCTGAGCCTGTATGATCCAGTTTGCCTGAGGTGGTAGAGTTAAAGTCACCACCAATGACAAAAAGATGTTCTGGATGTGTCACCATCTCCAGAAGAAGATTCTTCAAGAAGGTGGTTCTGTCCAGCATTTTATTGGGTGCATATAAGTTGAGTAGTGTGTAGCCTGTGTCCTGCATAACTTTTTGCACTTGAAAGTTTTGAATTAGGATAACTGCACCATGTCTGAGGATGTGCATCCCATGATAATGCATAGACGTTACCCACCAAGCTTCTCTGTAATTGCAAATGCTCTTGATGAATCAGGTGATACTCTTGTAAAAAAGCAGCAGAGACTCTAGCTCTGTTTAATTCTTGTAGTATATGTGCCCTTTTAATAGGGTTATTGATTTCTCTAACATTATAAGATGCTATAATAAGATCACCCATTGGGACCAGTTATCAGAGAGAGCTAAATGGGGGCCCCTGAGATCTGCATCCCCCAACTTCGTAGCATCCCCTCTTGAGTATCAAACTCTCACATGCCCTGTAATGTTGCAAATCAAACCCAAGACCTTGCAAGAGACATAGGTCATACAGTATGAACTATCGTTGCATAGAAAATTTGAAAACAAAGGTTAGGTAGGTGTCTGAAAATAACATGACTCAAGGTAACCAGTTAATCCACTACTGATGAGTGACTTCTACAGTGGTTAGAGCTGCACTAGCAAGCCTTTTGGCTGCTATTTGGCCTCAGTGTAGACCATCTAGAGCTATGTTGGTGATCATAATGGGGCCGATGCTACCCTTTCCGGTTCCTAAAAAGGGCAATGAAAAAGGTTTTTGGAGGATAAGAGAAAAAGGAACCTCAAAAGTAGGCCATTGTGCCAAACATCTGTGATAGTAATAAACTGACTGGGGAAGCATTGATCAGAACATTATTGTTGCAAAATATATTTCCCCCTGCATATGGAAGTAGCTCACCTGAGAGGGGGAGAGTCACAGGTGCCATTATCCCAAGGAGTTAAAGCCAGTTATGTAACAATATAAATGAGAGCAAGTGTAAAGGAGGAGGACATGTAAAGAGAGGGTTCAAAGATACATAGGAGGACGAGGAAGAAAGAGAAAGGATCCTTCCCAAACCACAACACAACTGGTATAAACTGGTAGCAGGATTTATGAATACTATTTAAAAGAGAAAGCTCCATAAGCCTTACTATTATTACAACAGCTAGGAGGCATACAGTGCCAGGGAGACCTGCAGCCCCCCCCCACACCAGGATCCGTACCAAGCTGTCAAGTAGTGCACTGCCAATTGCAGTTAGTAAAAGGTGATGGCAATATGAAGTGGACCCTTCCCCCTGCTGAACTGGTCCTATGACCACCCTGCAGGGCACTGAGGGAGCCAAGGAAATGCCAGTATCACAGAGCCATTGCTTATAACAGACAGGCTGTGTAAGTCACCTGTTGCTAGGTGCCTGGTGGGAGTGTGAGGTGTATGTCTCCTTACCCCCACTGCAGCCTATCCCCAGCTGGGGAAAGACACATGGAAGGAGGCTGTGGAATGAGAGAGAGACTAAACACATCACAGAGTGTCCTCTGTCAGTGAAAGTCTTAAGGACACTCTGCTTCACCCTCCAGAGAAACAGTTATGGAAAGAAAAGTAGAAAGGGTATAAAAAAATATGGCAAGGAAAAACAAACCCCCTCAATGTAAAAAATGAGGTCCACTGCCATCCAGGGAATAGGGCTTATCACCTTTCCCGTTATATCCCTTTTGGTCATGAAAATGAGAGCTGAAACAAGGCAATTGTTGAAAGGCAGAGGTATTCACTGTCCCCCCTCCCCCCCAGCAATTATAATTGTGCTGTCAAATTAGTAACCATATAAACATAGAATAGATCCAGAAGCAAATTATTTGATACCTTTTAATGGACCAACATAGATGTAACAACAAGAACAAAGTGCTCTAGCTTTTCGACCAACCAGTCCTTCTTCAGAAGCCTAATGGCAGTTGTTTAGAAAAAACAATACTTTTAACAGCTAGATCATGCAGAAAAAACAGAAAAAAAAAACCTATTGAATTAAAATACTCATTTAAAAAAAAACAGAAGATGTTGTCAGAGGAGTTTAACAGTACCATATTATGTTCAGCCAGGATGGTCCCCGGGTCAAAGGTGCTTGGTGGAATACACATACAAAGAATCCCACTGCATATAAATTTAATTGACATAAGATAACACTGCTGGAGCAGATGACTCTTAAAACAAGCTATGAGTGTCATAGTGTATATGGATGTGATTACTGAAAAGCAACCCCACCCAGATTAAAGACATACTAAGATTATTTTAGGACTCAAGAAGTTTCAGTGCATGCATTATAGACAATAAATACCAGTAAAGTTGTCTTAAAAACATCAGTGCACACTGTATGATGTGTAAAACCTAGCTGGACCTGTCACCCAGCTGTACTCTCCAGCTAAATATCATGTACCATAAATTTCAAACACCTCTAGTGTAGTGACAAGACTTTACAAATGATAATTTAAATATAAATTGACAGTATTAGTGTCAAACAAAAAACTCTAGTCGAGGACCACCAAGGACCATGTAGCCTGATATGTACTGATGTCAGTATACACTGAGAATGTAACAACTTGATGTACCAGAAGTGTCTAAGCAATCTGAAAAACAGATAAAAGTGTAATTTATCTCCTCTCCACACAAACAATACACCCTACCCCACCCCCACATCACCATAATGTGGGGGGCATACCTAGCTTTAAGGAGATGCTCTCTCTCACACACACACACACACACACACACACACACACACACACTCCTAATGAACCTTTATTCACATCAGTCACTGCAATTGTTCCCAATGGAATTCAACTTGTCATGAAATCCTAAGTAAAAGGGCTCATGTATCCTAATACCTACAGAGCAAAAATGTGACACTATTTTACCATATTACTATCAGCATAGTAACATTTCCAAGGATTCTGGATAGAACTATAATGAAATAAAACTGCCACCCTCCCCAGGATAAGATAACTAGAAGTAAATATAAAGTATGTGTGTAAGACCAGAGGTCTAACATACCTACATTTCCACAAATTACTACAATATTAGCCTACTGTAAAAAGATCTGTCCAGGACCCCCATGCAAATGAGACCCCACACCCCAATATGTACAGAGTTAAAAAAAATATGTGACAGTCTATGATAACACTCCTGCACGTACAGTAACAGGCTAGGTAATCTGAAAATGGTGCAATGGAATCAATCCCATTCCCGGGCAAAGATAAAAAGTAAGGAGGAATTAATATTCATTATGTGTGTGAAGTAAGAATAGCAACATACTGTAACTCCATGTATCTAAATAGAGGCCTACCTGTATGTGACAGCAAGCCCCACACCTGTTATATCACGTATCTCACACATACCCACACACACATACACACATGCACCCACATCCCACACATGCTGAAGTCCTATAATATGCCAGTCTGAAGAAGAAGAAGAGGTCTGTGGATGTCAGTTTCTGTAGTGTCCCATGAAACCCAGATCCACGTTCATCCCATCTGCTACCATATTAAGATGTAAGTAAGTTTAATCTCAAAAGCTGCCTGTTGTTGTGTGTTTTCGAGATTTCTTTTAAGACCATTACTGACATATCTGAAATTGACTGGTCAGGCTGGGAGAAGTGGTGCCCCACTGGTTTTTCAGTTTTCTTTGCTCTAATAGTATGTCTGTGCGAGTTCTTCCTAGTGGGGAACTGTTGGCTTGTCTCTCCAACATAACCTGTTTGTGGACATCTCTTGCATTGAATGAAATAAACAACATGTCGTGATATGTATGTATAACTCCCATGCACCTTGAATTGTCTGTTTTGTGATGTAACCACACAGTCTGAGGTGGAAATGAGCTCACAAGTCTTACAGGTGCATTGATTGCAGAGTTGTGTGCCATTATGTGACATGGTATTCTGTTCTGGTGAAAATTTGTTCCTAATAATTAGGCTGGCTAAATTTGGTGGTTGTTTAAAAGATAGTAGTGGGAGTTCCTTAAAAATACAATTAAAGGTTTCATCCTCACTAAATATTGGGTGGAAGTCTTTATTAATCTTACGCAGAAGTTCAAGGTCTGGATGATATGTGACTACTAAGGGTATTCTGTCTGTAGCAGTCTTTTCTTTATATTGAAGTAGTTGTTGCCTTGGTACCTGCGTTGCATGCTCGGTTATCCTGTCAATTTCTCTGGAACAGTGTTCCTGCTCAATAAAGGTATTTTTCAACATAGCCAAATGTGTATCTCTGTCATCCTCATTTGAACAAATACGGTGATATCGGAGTGCTTGACTGTACATCACAGATTTTTGTATGGTTTGGATAAACATAGAGGAACTATTGCTTAGGAGCAAGTAGCTTGAGTTTTACCCAGATTACACAGTCAAAACAGCAGTCCACTGCAAATGATGAAAGTTCCTCCAAGACAGGATGAGGTGCAGAGAGTGACTGGTCAAAGATTCCACATATTGCCAGGTATACTGATTTATGGCTGTCATGGCCAGGGTAGTAGTGTATCTTCAAGTTTAAGCCAATGTTTTGGTAGAAAAAGGACAGCATCTTGCAGGGACTCATAAACTTTAGAACCATTGTCAATAAAGATATGCAGTCAGGTGGGATTTTCAAGCCGAGCCCATATCCCCTTTGCTCAGGGTTCTTTTTGCATGGCCAGGACTTTGTGACATTTCACCATAGTTTGTTGGGCAGAGTCATGCTCAAAAAAAAGTTGCAAGTCCAGGGCAGTATTGGGCTATATAAGAGAACCCTGCTGCAGTGGGCGACTGCCTAAAATAGCAAACAGCTGTGCCTTCAAAATGGCTGTGGAGCTGCCATATGAAATATAGAAAGAAATATACTTTTAAATGATTCTGTGATTGTGCATGAATGAAACTATTATTTTAAATAACTGAACTGTTTACTCTTGGAGCCCTGGTTGCTACCTTTGAGGTATCCAGGTGGAGAGACCCTTAATAGGTCTGCTTTTTTCAAAGGATCGCGTTGCATTAAATGCTTGCTCCTGACTCTCCTACGGCTCTCCTAGCTACAGGCACATAATTCTGTGCATTGCCCTACTGCATTTACATTTATTTTTTGAGATAAGCTACAAATACATCTGTGAACCCTCTCATTCACTTCCAGGGCAGTATTGGGCTATATAAGAGAACCCTGCTGCAGGCAGAGACACGCGCATCTGCGCATGTCTGCTGTGTCCGCTGAGACACTGTGACCTTGATGGGGTAGGTTTGCTGGGTAGCTTAAAACCTAAACTATTGTTGAATATTTAGTATCAAAAAATGAAATATTAACATGGCACAGGTGAAATCAAAAAAAGGCAGAAGTATAAAAAAAATGGTGTGTGTACAATGTCTAATGTATGTGGAGGATACTCCGGATCTTGAATTTATCTGTCAAAAGTGTAACATGATCACAACACTACAAGAAGAAATTTCTAATCTAAAAGAAAAGTTGGAAACACACAAAGAAATAATGTCCCTGGAACAATTCATTGATGATGCAGTTAAAGAAGCAAGTATTAAGCACTTTGAAACACATAATAAAGAAACTCCCAGAAACATATCCCTCAAGCCCAAACATCTCATCAGCTAACTATTAATGGGAATGATATAAATTTAAAAGGAAATGATACCTAAGAGAATCCATAAATAAAAATCTACCCCATGCCCATAAAATGCAAACAACTAATACATCCACTCCATGTGAAGTGTTTAAAACTTTTATACAACCTATTAGTTTATATAATAAATTTGAGTATTGGCAGATGAATACATTGAACCTCAAAAATCAGACCTCTAGGGACTGTGCTACAGCCAATAATGTATCAATTCCAAATGAAGCAGGCAAAAAAACGACTACAGAAAGAGATGTTGTAGTAATAGGAGATTCAATACACACAACTGTAAGTGCATTATCAGGGGTTAAAACTCATGATATAGTCAGACTACTTGATGGGCTACTTGAAAATACACATAACCCATTAGTTATCCTACATGTGGTAGTAAATGACTTATTTAAATGGGCCCTGATAGATATTCAGGAAAGCTACAAAAAAATTGTTGTAAGGATCAAAGAAAGAGGGAGACATCATATTGTCTCAGCATACTACCACTACTAGGAATCAAACCTACAGAAACGAGCAAGCTAAACAATTAAATTCTTGGCTAAGACACTTTTGTATTATGGAGAATATAGGATTTATGGATAATACTCAGACTTTTAAAATACAAAATGTTATAAAAATGATGGTCTTCACCTTAGCCAGATTGGTACTAGGATACTGGCTAACAAAATTAACAGGGTAATAGCATTTCATTTAAACTGGGTGAAGGGGGTGAAGCTCAACACTTTACCCCTGAAATAGGAAATTATCTGCCTAACTGCAATAAAACTAAAGACTATGGTTGGAATGGGGTCCTCTTAAATGCACGTAGTCTAACTAACAAATCTGAGGAGTTCAAACTATACCTTGGGATGAATGACATACTTAATGCCCTTATCACGGAGACTTGGTGGGATGATAACGATTCTTGGGATAAAAGTATCCAGTGATATAATTTATATTTCAAAAATAGGAAGTATAGAAAAGGGGAGGTAGCTATATATATATATCTATCAATCAATTGATAGTGAAGAAATTATAGATGGTACTGATCTTGAAACTCTATGGATTAGAATAAAACCCCAGATGGGCCCATCATTTATTTTGGCTCTAGTATACAGACCTCCTTCCATGAATCCTGATAATGGGAAATTATTGCATTTTCTTAAAAATCTTAACCCATCAAAAAACTATGTAATTATGGGAGATTTCAACTTAAACAGTGTAAACTGGGAACATGTATCTGCAATAGACAAAGTTGATAGATGTTATATAGAGTTATTTAACGAAATAGGTTTGGAACAACTGGTCCAAAATAATACTAGGGGCAATAGAATATTGGACCTTATACTAACTAACATTGCCCATTGTGTAACCCAAATTGTTGTTAAGGCACCATTAGGTGACAGCGACCATAATACTGTTCAATTTCAAATTACAAATAGTAAATCCATGCCAGCTACTGGTACAACTAAAATCATAAATTTCACCAAAGCTAACTTTGAAAATATGAAAAATATCATAAGATGCTGGGATTGGCAAGTATTATTTACAAAGTTATCAGTAGGGGCCAAATGGCAGTTAATGGTTAACAAATTGAAGGACCTTATTAAAACTAACATTCCTATTAAAAGCAAATATGAATCTAAGCGCAAGCCTACACCTGGATGGATGTCTTCTAAAATAAAATCCTTAATTAATAAAAAAATAAACTTTATAAACAAATGCAAAAAGGTTTCACACATCTTAATTCGAAATATAGAGATTTATTAAAAACAATAAAAACAAAAATAAGACTAGAAAACACCCAATTTGAATTAAAATTAGCATCAAGGGTGAAGGACAATAAGAAATCCTTTTTATATAAATAAAACCAAAAATAATTCCAAGACTATAGGCCCATTTACCACACAATCTGGTTGTGTAGCAGATAAACATAAACAGCAAATATTCAGAATCAATATTTTCTTCTGTTTTTAATATTACTTCCCATGGTGAAATAATTGAACTGGAGGGCTATACCTGGTAGATTGCAATTCAACCTAAAATGTTTTAGATAAACTTAAGAAAATAAATATTAACAAATCCCCGGATCCGGATGATATTCATCCAAGGGTATTAAGGGAACTTGCTAATGAAATCTATCTACCCCTGACTAGTATATTCCAACATTCATTAGACAGTGGGGAAGTCCCAAATGATTGGAGAGTAGCAGCAGTTGTACCTATACATAAAAAAGGACCTACCAACAAGCCAGAAAATTTTAGACCCATAAGTCTTACATCACTTATTGGGAAAATACTTGAACAGTTTGTAAAGGAAATTATTTTGGAACATTTAAACCATAGTAAACTTACTGATAAATACCAACATGGATTTACCAAATCCAGATCATGTCTAACTAACCTATTGACCTTTTATAATAAAGTTACTGAAGAAATCGATAAAGGCAACTCGGTTGACCTAGTGTTTATAGATTTTGCTAAAGCATTTGACAAAATCCCACATTTGGAACTCATAAATGCTCCAAGAGAAGCTAAATTGAATCCAAACGTTGTAAACTGGATAATAAAGTGGCTTAGGAATAGGAAACAGAGAGTAGCCATAAATGGAGAATTATCAGAATGGGCTAATATAACTAGTGGCGTTCCCCAGGGGTCAGTGCTGGGACTTTGTCCATTTAGTATCTATATTTCTTCCTTAGAATAAAAAAAAAATAACATCTGACTGCTTAAGTTTACGGATGATTGCCGCATAGGTTCTATTATCAACAACAGTAAAGAAAACATTTTCCTGCAAAACTTCCTTGACGAAGTTACCAACTGGGCCCATGAGAAGAAACTAATATTGAATAGTGATAAATGTAAGGTGATGCACTTAGGAAAACATAACCTATATTTTACATACAAATTGGCGAAACAAACTCTGCACCAGACTATGGAAGAAAGGGATCTTGGGCTTATCATTACCCCCGACTTGAAATTTAAATAGCATTGTTCCAAACAAGTTAAAAAGGCAAATCAGAATCTAAATTATATATTTAGACATGTGGCAAGCAGGACTGATGAAGTTATGTTGCCATTGTATAATGCTCTGATGAGACCCCATCTTGAGTATTGTGTGCAAGTGTGGTCTCCATACATAAAGGATGACATTAACAAAATCGAAAGAGTGCAGAGACGATTTAGTAGGGCACTAATATGAATGAAAGGGAAAAACTATGAAAACAGGCTGAAGGATTTTAAATTGTATACTTTAAAATACAGAAGGCTTATGGGAGATCTATGCCTCATTTATGGCCTACTACAAGATTCTACGCTTATGAATGGAATAGGCTTATTCGAATCCAAATTCAGACTTAGTAGTCGCAGACATAACAAACAGTTACTGACTGGAAAATGGAATTCATTAAGGAGGAAAAACTGGTTCAGTATAAGATCAATCTCAATATGGAATAATCTTCCTACTGTTGTAGTAGAAAGTTCAAATACGGATACATTAAAAAAATTTGGATCTGGTGATAACAGATAAAGATAAATATATGTAACACTAAAATAATAGGCAAGCATTATGGACTATTGTTCTCTAGCTTGAAAAACCTATGAAAACCTATGAAAGTCACCAAAAGAATCTTTTTTTGGCCCAGGCTCTGTTTTGGTGCGGTAATCCAGGAAGGCTAAAATGAAGGAGTGGGGCCACGCAGTGGGGTTGGTCAGTGACCAAGCCAAGGATCTGTGAGCCTGTATGATGTTTAGTGATTGTTCTGATGGAAGGCCAAGCACTTCTTTGAGTAGTCCCTCAAGTGAAAACAGTGGTGTCCCCTGTTTTCATCTTATCTGGGATGCTGTGAATATGAATATTATTTCTGTGATGTCAGTTTTCTAAATCCTCCATGTTTCTCTCTGATACCAAGCTTCCACCATGTAAATTCAGTATGGCTTCTGTTTGTATGTCCATGGTGAAGCAGTGTTCTGTAAGGCAGGTCTTCACAGCCATAGTTCATTTTTTCATGATCCAAATGTCCCATCTGCCATCCACCATGGTAGATTCTAGTTTGATTAAGGTTGAACTGATAGATTTTGATTCAGAATAGAGTCTCTTTGATGTAATAGTATAGGTTTTCTTCCCTTCCTCATCACTGTCTGAAGATGAAAGTGTGGGCACGCTTGAAGAGGAATGGCTACTGCTTCTGTTTCTCTGGTTTTCCACTGGTATTTACAGTTGAATCAAGCCCTATTTAGGCCTTTGCCTAGTAGCCATGACAAATCTTTGATAGTTTGTTTTTTGGACAGTTTGATTGTGGAATCAGCACAGATATCAGTAGATTTAATAGATGACTTGGCAGAGCTGAAAGATCAAGCAGCCATCACTGTGATGACATCACCGGCAGTCTTATCACTCAGCTCCACAGCATAAATATGTGTTGAAAGGTTCTATGCTTAACCTTATTCAAAATGGCCACCTGAGGCTGAATTGGTTTTGAAGGCATCAACTCTCAGTTCCACTACAGAGTGAACCGAGTCAGTCATTCTGTTTAAAAATTTGATTTTGACACTTTACCTCAGCCACTGTTAATCTCAAATCGGCTCTGAGGTAAAAAAAAAAATTGCAGTTCTGCTTTAAAGGGACCGAACCAGAAAATGATCTTGTATAGTTTCTTCATTCACTTTTGACTTCTTTAGCATTATTTGGATATTTTGAAGAATTACTGGGGCTCCTAGTGTTTGGCATGACTGACAGACCTAAGAAGAACAGGACCATCAGGCTGTAAAAATTGCATAAATTGCTTTATCTCCTGGCTGAGGGAGAATGCCAACAAGCTTTGCCTAAGGTGTCTTGGTCCTGATAATGACTTTTTATATTGTGAATTCTGTAAAACGTTTTGCCCTAGAACACAAAAGAAAAGGGCTAAGAAAAGGGAAGAATTTATGGCCTGTCAGTGTGCCTCCATATCCCCTAACCCTGCCTCCCCTTCCAGAACCAGAAAATATGTTTATACCAATATCGATGTTTAAAGCCTTGAACTGACTGGGTACCCAATACTTAAGTGATCTCCTGATTCCTCATGTCCTTTCTAGGGACTTAGATCTAGTGGATGGGGTTTTCCTGCTGCTCCTTCTTTCCTGCTAAAGTCTGCTGCTGACTGGGCTTCTTTGGTTGCAACCCCTACCCTGTGGGATTTGTTCCCTGAAGGGATATGCACTGTCAGGTCTGTAATATTTTTTAGGAAAAAATTAAAGAGTTGCCAATTCCTTAGAGCCTTTGATTAACCTGAGCTGTTTATCTTAACTCTTGATTTGACCATTTCATGTTTTTAGTATTATAAGAAGATGGATGTTTTATGAGTGAATGTGGTTTTGTATTGTGGTTCTATGTTAATTATATGATTTGTATGGAATCTGTTTATTGTGTTGATTGTACAGGCACTCTGAGCCCTGGAGGGGCACTATGAGTAAACATGACTAACAAACAAACAGAGTCAGTTATTTCCTCATTTAGGTTGCACATTACTATTGCAGTTCCTTGACAATTGTAAAATGTAGTAGTTGTTGTAGTAGTAGTATGTTTATTTATTAGCTGCTCAATCCCTCAGGTTCTGGGCACCTACATATAAAAAACATACACTAACAGCAACACAATAAATAACTTTCAGTAACTAATGCCAGAACATAATAACAGTTTAGGAATCAGTTGGGTAAGCTGCTATAAAAATATAGCGTTATAACTCCTGCTCAAAATTGTCAACTGAGGGACCTCATGAAGCTGTAGCAGGAACTGTTTCAGAAAAACTGGAATAGCCACTGCAAGGGAATGATCCCCAGACAGCTTTTAGCGAAATCTGGGGACATTCAAGTGGCCCAACTCCGAAGAGCGGAGAAGGTGATCAAGAGCATATGGACCCAGGCCCCCTTTTAGGTAGGCCTGGACCTAGATCATATAGGGCTTTGTATGTTAACAAACTTATCTTGAAGGAGATGAGCCAGCTCACAGGCAGTCAGTGGAATGTATGCAAAGAAGGAGAGATATACTCAGAGTGAGAAACTCGGGCAGTCAGTCAAGCCACGGCATTCTGCACTAGCTGTAAGTGGCACATCAAACCTCCAGACAGCCCAAGATAAAGAGTATTACAATAGTCCATTCTGGATATCACAAAGGCGTGCACAAGGGACTTCAGATCCTGAGGGCTAAGAAAGGGCTAGAGCCAGGGGATGTTCCTAACATGAAACAAACCACCACAGACTTCTGCAGACACCTAATATTCTGGAGTCAACTTATGTGCCATAATGACACCCAGATTCTTCACCTTAGCTCTGGCTATAAGCCAAGTGGGCCCAAAATGTAATCCAGCCACCCTACCATGGAGTTCAGCCACCCTTTGGATACCCAAGTCACAAATAATACCTCAGTTTTGTCCGGGTTCATCCTAAGCCAGCTGGAGTCTATCCAGTCACTGATCACAAAAAGGCAGTCATTAAGCATCACTGAATTTTCCTCACCAGTGGCAGATGATAGGGACAGCTGAGCATCACCTGCATAATAGTGAAAATGAAACTGTATCTATAGATCACTTTTTCCAGCTGCAGCATATGCACTGCAAATAACATGGGAGAAAAAATCAAACCCTGAGGGACTCCACAGGTCAGTCTTATGCTCTGCAGGAGGCATGGGACAGAAAAAGTAATAGTTACAATGGCAAATTACCACTGGCTTTTCCTATGGGGAAAAAAAGCATGACCCAGTTATCATAAAAAAATAATAAACTTACATCTTATTCATGTAACCATGTCTGTCTGAGTTATGAGGGGTCTCAATAGTCTACCCAGCAACAGGGAACTATATTTTATGGTGTAAGAATAAATTTAATAAAAATAATTTAAGATGCCAAAAAATGTGTTTTTCTTTATTTTTTGTTACAAAAACCTGAAGTGAGACATTGTATAACAATACTAATCCATTCTAGGCTGTGGGTTATGGTGGGCTTTACCCACTTCTGGTGTGATTTATCACTTGGCGTGCAGCCTTGTGACTGAACTACACTGAGCATGGGTAAATCCCACCATAACCCACACCCTGTTGCTTAAGTAAACACAAGTGCTTGTAAAAGAAAAGAAACATGAGAGTAGGAGCATGGGCTCAGATGGCTTTAGAAAAGAAGCTTGAGAGGCTGGCATGGCAAAAGTGGGACAATGAAATACAGCAGTAGTGTGTCTGAAGATCAAGTTCCTTAGTACTATGTAGAAAAAGAAATACAGTTCATCAGCTACCACTATTGTGTCCGTGACGCGATACAGAACATTTTGCATCCAGCCACATCTTGAAGAATGGACTACATCTACAGAGCAGTCCTTGGCTTTTTTTCTTTTTACTGTACTGATTTCTAGGCACTCCCACAATCAATCAGTACACTACTGCTATATTTTGAAGTTCCTCTTTGCAGCTCCTGCCTCTCAAGGTTAATTTCTAAAGCCCTCCTAGCCCATGCTCCTACTCTCATGTTTTCTCAGCATTTGTTTTAATTTTCTTTAAACAACTCTCAAGCTACAGAAACACTCGAGCAAGCGTGCTTGATCAGTGTCTTCGGTATTGCTTGTGCCTCCCCTGCCTTTCATACCTCCAACAAGAAGAAAACTGAAGCAGCATTCTTTCTCTTCTGAGCCTCTCTCCCCTTTCAGCTCGTAAGGTAAGGCACCGGTGGCAGGACTGCTGTAGAGAGGGAGGTACAGTACTGCTTAAAAGAATGAAAAAAAGAAGGAACACCAGCATACTGTTGATTAATGAGTGACTGTGAGAATCAGCCTCACAGCACATTAGGTTGAAGAGGAGCCATGATTTCTGAACAGAAATAGCAAGTAAATCAAGTTTAAAATGTGGAAAACGTCAACTTTATAAAATGTTATCTCCTTCTGAAAAACAGATATCATAGTGACTCAGTTATTACAAAGAAACACAAATCCTGTGAGATTTGACACTGGCATCGACTTTAAGAAGAGTTTGAAACAGATTGACTTTCCCCCACTCTGTCACTTCCAGTCTAGATGGCAAGGGATGGCACCACGCACTTCTTGAGGCAGCTTCATTTTGGAAAAAAAAAAATCAAAATGAATTCCTCACAAGCCAAAATAGTGTACAACATTGAAAATGCTGCTAGTTATGAATGTTTGCATATCCTAACTAGACCAAACATAGTATTCAATCCATTAGCTCATCCTCACTATCGCTCAGCACTTTTAAGACTCGGCTCTGCCTAACACTCACTGCCTCAAACCTCTGTGACTGTTGTGCCTAACATGTCTTTGGTTCCAAAGCTGAAGATGCCCGTTTGGACTTGCATCTACTCCTGCACTTTGCCAGCACCTCTCCCCTCACCCATTCTTCACCTCCCTTGCTGGCCCATGACAAATGCCTCCCAGCTGCACTACCTCTATTCTTATCCCCTTCCACCTCCCCTCTCTCTGTCCCCCCCTTCCTACCTCTCCTTTCCACCATCCTCTTAGTTTCACCCTCCTCCTTTCCCTTCCCCTCCCTTACGTTTCACTATATTGATCTTTATTCCCCCAAAAAGATTATGTTTTTTTTCTCCTTTTTTAAATTCTATAAACTGTTATCTTTGCCTATGTCTGTTAAATTGTACCAATGATGTGGAACCTTTGTAAAAGAGCCTTGGCTCAAAGGTATTTGTAATCCTAGAATAAATAAATACATAAAATAAATAAATATGCCTCTTGGAAAACAATATTCCTAGTGGCTATGAGATCTGCTAGAGAGTCGAGTGAGCTCCAAGCACTCTGCACAGATCCAAATTACATAACCTTTATATGGTTTAAGGTGATCCTCAGAACCAACAGAAAATTCCTCCCTAAGGTGGTGTCAGAATTCTACCTGAACAAGTCAGTTGCTCTTCCTTTATTTTTGCTGAGCAGTCCAATATAGGTGAACACACTCCACTGCTTGAACATAAAAGGCCACTAAGTCACTATCTGGGCCACACAAAGATGTTGGGTCCAACAGCACTGTTTTTTATTACCTATGGTGAAGTGGGGAAAGACAAACCAGCAGCTAGGAGAACTATCTCACGCTGGATAGTCTCCTGAATTCAATTATGTTATGTGAAAGCAGTCAAATTGCCCCAAGAGGTCTGAGGGAACATTCTACAAGAGGCACCTCTGCTTCTGTGGCAGCAACAAGGGTGTCCCCTTTCAAGAGATTTGTAACGTAACTACCTGAAAAACAGTACACACCTTCACAAGACATTACTGTCCAGACATACAGTCCAGGAGAGATGTCAGCTTTGGCACTGCTGTCTTGCAGAACTTTTTTCCTGAATAGGTTCTGGACCCAGCCTCCTAAGATACTGCTACGGAGTCTGAAACATGGAAACATAAAAGATGACAGCAGAAAAAGACCAATGGTCCATCTAGTCTGCCCATGGGTCCCTATATAATCCTGCGACCAGGTGTCAATCGGGGTCTTACACCTCCCCAGCAGTTATCCTGTTTCCTTCCCCATCCTTGACTCTGCCTGTGATGACTTTCCCCTTCATTCTATCCCAAGCACGATTGAAACCACCCACAGTTCCAGCTGCCACCAACTCGGCTGGCAGACTGTTCCTCAGTTCCACCCCGTCTGTTATTTGTGAATGTAACCCTTACCCCAGCCAAGAGCAACATCTTGCAGCCAGGACCCCCTAACTTGTACATAGACAAGGCAACAAACCACAAGTTGGCATAAACAAAGGTACCAACCCTGGCTTTAGGGTAAATACCTGGCTCGGCATCTAAGATGTTGGGGGTTAGAGTGCAAAATAACATTTATATTTACTCTGAGTTCTGGCAGAGAGGTACCAGGGCTAAGCTATGTCTCCTATCTGAGGGGCCCCCATAAACATTTTACTCTGACTCAAAGATGGAATGTCCAATACCAGAAAATTGTGATTGTATCGTATGGCTTTATTTCTACAGATGGCAGGCAGAAACTGGGTGACCCCTCAAGTTTGAGGACTGTCATTACAGACAATGGACGTAGTCAAGAATGCTTTGCTTTCCCACAGAACAGGCAGTATTGGCATTTCACATGAACTTCTCTGGAGAAGGAACTGTCCATCCCATTCTCTTGGGATCTGTGGACCTTCTTTTCTCTAAGTGTCTATTACATGGGGGTTGCCATACACTTTAATTCAAACAAAACATCCCCCTGATGAAATGGGCTAAGTTAACACCTGCAGGGTAACCTGTGCCTGTCAGGTAACCAGTTAGCTCTGACCAGTTAGCCTGGACCAGCCCCAGCCAGCCTCTGCCATTCCTTCCAGGATACACATTGGATCCTTCAGTCCCACATGGATTGCTAAAGGCCTCCACACATAAATTACATTTACATTCAGCACATCTTTGTGGTGACACTGGGGTCCTGAGTGGTATAATCTAGCATTGTCTTAGGTGCATACAGCACCAGATGACTCCCCAAATTATCCCAATGTTACTGTACTCACAGTTTGTTTGCCCCTCTGTTACAGACATCAGGCTTGTACAAAAGAAAATACCTTTTCTTCCCTTGAATGCATAGCTTTTTGTCATGAATTGTCTCAGTTCCTGCTCTGGACAGCTAGACAATCTTCTAGTCCCTCAGGGGGCTGACCCCTTGGACCTTCTGATTTCTCAGTCCCATTTCATTTTCACAGAAATGACCCACTGGGGTGCTGTTGACACAGGTCTCCACCACTTCCTGTTGAAAGACTGCTGTCTCACTCTCTAGGATGGAAAAATGACCAGAGGTCCTACACCCAGCCTAAGGGAGGCTGGCAGGCACCTCTACACTCAGAGCTCCACTCTCCACGCTGGACACTACACTGCTCACAGACCAACTGAACCCAAGATTCTAAAACTCCCTGCCCTGAGGCTGGAACAGGGTAATGCTGTCGAGTGAGTTCTAAATGACATCCTCATTTCCTACCTAGCCTAGCTAAGTAAACAATAAGCTGTGTGCAGAGGATTTCTAAAAAACTCTCTACAAGCTGCCCAGAAACTCTACCTGGTCTAATACTGATGGGATTTTAGTAACCCCAGGGGACTGGGTGGTTACATGAATATACACTGATGGATTCCTGAGGTTAGAAAAAAAATTACTCACTGTAGAAATATTGTTTTTCTTAAGGATCCATCAGTAATATTTGCAAATCCCTTAGCCTACCTCCCTTCCAGAACCTGGAAATAGATTCAGACAAGAATCAAGTTTTTGAGTTACATGATGCAGCTCACTTGAGAGAATGGCACCTAGTGACTCCCCACAGAAACAGTAGTAAATGCGGCTTCATTGTTTTAATCACATCCCAAGTCAAATTGGCAGGCATAACCAGCTAGATCGCACTTTGAGCTTCAGTTTGATATAGCTTTTGGCATTATAAACATTGTCAGGAGAACAAGAACTTACTCAAATGGACACCCACGAGGTGCTCCCACTCCTGATGAGACTTCAACCATTGAAACAGAGGCCACCATCAGACTCACTGCCCAAGCCACAGGGGGCAAGCAAATGCCTTGGCAGATTTCTTAAGGAGACAGTCTCCATCAAAGTAACACTCGGAAGTGGCTGAGGATCTCAAACTGATTAAGCCAGCCCTTGAGAATTTCAGCCGGAGTCTGGGAGATGCAGAAATGCACATCAGCTCTGTTGAAGATGCACAACAAACGGAGGAGAGGAAAATCAGGGAGTTGAGGAAAAAGGTCTCAAAACTAGTGGACAGGATTGAAGACCAAAAGGGGAGAAGCAGGGGGAACAGCTTGATTTTTGTGAGGATCCCTGAAAAAGCTGAGGGGACTGATAGTTATTTCTTTCAGAAGTGTCACCAGGAAAGACATACTGAGCTGATATTAGCTTGTTTCCAGATGCATCATGGGGGGTTAAAGGAGAGTCTTGAATAACAATAGAAAACAGAATTTATATAACAGGAAGAAACAGAACTAAACATCAAAAACAAGCTACAACAGATAGGCAGTTAGACAAATACATACAACTGGCATGAAAAACAAAAACAGAACTAAGCATTACAAACAAGCTACAATAGATGGGCTAATTAATCAAAATATGTACAATGGCATGGGATATTGCAGAAATGGATCCAGAAGGGTAGCAAGAGGGTGCAGTTAATGTGCAGAGTGCTATAAATGTAGGCACGTGGTAATGAATGATATGATGATCTTCATACACTGTCTCTTGTTAGATATGGCAGGACCCCCTCCATGACAGCAAATACTGTGTACTATCGCATGAGCTTGTCGCTCCCTGAAACCTCCCTCACCCCACCCCCAAGCAAACCCAAAGCAATCATTATTAAATGCCTCAGTTTTCAAGACAAGATTTACATTCAGGCAATGGCAAGGAAGAAAGGATCCCTAGCATGGAATGGGCACAAATATTTCATTTTTATGGCTGTGGGCAGAGCATACAGCCATTTTGCTATCTGTAGCTTGAAAATAGAGTTTCGTTGAACACGTTTTGAACATTTCTATGTACCCTTCCATTTCAACTGAAATAAAATATTCACTTCTTTCTGTTAAGAATGTTGGGGACATAGCTCTAAGCTGCTTATCAGATGCCATTAGGAAACTGAAACAGCTTGTTAAATATTGGTTGCGTATAAAACTGGAGATTTCCACATGTAAATAATATGCATTTAAACAGCTTCTTGATACTAGTTTAACTTGGGAATGTATTGTCTTTCAAGAAAGAGTCATACCTCATAAATGTTACCCTTACTCCAGCAAGTCTATGATTTACACTGGCCTATAGCCCTCTTGCTAGCTGGAAAATGGAGTATCGTGGAACACATGTTTTAAACTTTTCAATGTATCCTTCCATGCCAACTGAAATAAAATATTCTCTTCTTTCTGTTAAGAATGTTGGAGACATAACTCCAGGCTGCTTATCAGATGCCATTAGAAAACTGAAACAGCTTCTTAAATATTGGTTGCCTATGAAACTGGAGATTTGCACTTTTAAATACTAAGCATTTAAACAGATTCTTGATAATAGTTTAACTTGGGAATGTATTGTCTTTCAAGAAAGATTCATACCTCATATATGTCACCCTTTCCTGAGCAAATCCATGGTTTACACTGTTTTTTTTTTACCTCTACAGACACTATCTGATGAGCAGTCTCAGACATATGCCAAGTCTTCAGTGAACTGCTTAGACTAAATATGTATCAGTAAGAAGCCATTTTTTACTATCTTTTGGGGAAAAAATATGTTGAGCTACAGCAATACACACACACACACACACACATGCTCTCTCTCTCTCTCCTCTCTCTCTCTCTCTGTATATATATATATATATATGCACACCATCCTCCTAGCCACAACATTCAAAATAAATATTGCATTCTAATAGGTTATAAAAAAAACTGTTTATGTCAGTGAACACAGTGAAGTTCAGTTTAGTGTAGATTTTCTTTAAATGTTTCTTATCTTATATTTTGTACACACACACACACACACACACACACACTAACATCATCCTCATGGCCACAATACTGCCCAAGCTGAGGCACTTATTCTTTCTCACCTCTGTTTCTATGTGTTCTGTAAATATGCACCACACTCCTGTGTGATTGTTTCAAATAAATATTTGTGTTGCCATTGGGTTGTGCATGTGAGAAAGAGTAATGTGCTCAGGGATGGCCCAGGTTCCAGTTGTCTCAGTGGCACAGCTGGTTAGTGCAATCCGAACGCTATTCCAGGCAGCCTGGCTTCAAGTCCCAGCTGAAGCATGTATTCTTTCTCACCTCTGTTTGTATGTGTCCCATAAAATATACACACCAGACTCCTGTGTGACTGTTACAATAAAGACACTGTTTATTTATGTCAGTGACCACAGTGAAGTTCAGTTTAGAGTAGATTTCCTTTAAATATTTCTTATCCTATATTTTGTATCCTGGATAGTGCAAGGGAGATGCTGCATCTCATTGTCATAGGGATCTTCATTTATACATTTCTGCACTGTATTTACTCAGGCTGTCTCAGATTAGATGCAATATCTTGTTTTTAGTGGAGTAATGATTTTTCCATTTTGATAATGTATTTCTTCAGGGTAAACTAGTCCAGGGCCCCCATATTCAAAGGAGATGTGCAGCGCATACCAATGGAAGTGTGAGATGTGCCACGCAACTCCAACAATGCACCACAGCATGATATTCAAACATGCAGGATGCACCTGCCACAAGGGAATGGGCCAGCATGAACACAAATAGTATGCCGTGCAAGTCGAGGGTGTGCTCCCACGCATATACCATGCTGCAGCATACTCAATGGGAAATTCACCGCAGCCCAGAGCAGTGCGGCTCACAGCTAGGCCATGAATAGCTGACCTAAGCTGGCCAGCCACTCATAGGTGGGCTGTGGAAGTGCATCCAGGTGCACAGCAGCCTGGCAGCCCTGGTGGACTAAAGGTACCTCCTCCAATCCCCGATTGATCCAACTCCATCCCTGAAGAGCTCCACAATATAGGGCCCCCCAGACCCAATTACACCAGGGGAAACCACAGTCCATATCCATAGCACAGAGGTCTCCCACCCACTGCCTTGGTACATAGACAACCCTGCTCCCCCCAAACCTGAGCTGTTGCAGAGACTGGCACTGCCCTCCATACCCTGCCAAAGCCAGCTGCTGACTGTACTGGACCGGTCTGGGGACCTTCACCCAGAATGACCCAAGTGACTATACCATACATTGGGGCACTACACAAGTTGCGGACCCACCAGTGTATGCAGCTGTGTGTATGTCCCTGGCAAACTGTAAGAGGGAATTGACATACCTCCAATGAATGCCTTGTCGATGTTGTATCTTCCTGCTGTCATACACTCTTCTCCATTCCCCTGTGTAACATGCCGCCCTCCAGACTGCCGAGGTATCCTGGGTGCCATGGGGTGCGTATCCGCAATGGCATTTGAAGTGTATGATCCAGGATATGGATAGTGCGTTTGTGGTTCCCCACCTGTACAAACAAATAGGTCATCTGTAACATGCCTGTTCTGGGACCTGTGTGAATGAGTACAGCATCGTCTTTCACTCACACTGAGTAGTGCAATGGCACCAGGACGATGGATCCACATGCAAGTGCCTGAGGTATATGGCCACTGGGCGCTACCACCCTCACACATCTTGTACCTATGTATGATACATTCCAGCGTCCTACTGCTAGTGCTTCACCACCTGAAAATAAGATGCAATTTCTTCTGTGAACTATCCAGGCTAAACATATAGCAATCAGCAGGCATATTCTAGGAAAATACATTGTAAAATGTGTAAAAGGAAGACCACATTGAAATTGCCTCTCAGCAGATCTGCATTGTGCAAATTCATTAGAAATAATGGGTAAAAGCATCCCATATCCGCTCTGACCAGAATTTGTTAGTATGTCACCCTGCAGTGCATAATAAACAGATCTCCTGCAAAGAAGTTAAAAGGCACTGCACACTGCCGAAGTTAATTTCATATGCTCCACTCTGCCAGACTAATTGTGCACACAAATAATGGCCAGATGGCATTTCTGAATGCAGAGGCTGTAGAAATGGAAATACCTAAACTGAGCCGGTCTTCACATTCCAGGCGAAAGACATGATAAACCCCCAAAATTGGACAAATGAACTCTTGGGGTGTAAATGACTATTTCTCTTGTTTTAGATGAATCTCCTCTGTAGTTTCAATTTTGCTGTAGGTTCTAAGAATAAACTGGGTTGATACTGGGCCGAGGTGGAGGGATATACAGAATGTGACAATAATCCCACACCACTGCCACCAGTTTGTGACAACCTGCCCCTTGGGCCATACCAGCTTACAGGGCAGTTGTCTGGGTATACTGCTTCACTGGCTGCCACCACCTGATTATATCAGGAAAATAACCTGTTGCTCAAGGTCAGAAAGGTCAAATACAATAATATTAGGAAAAGTGCACTTCAGATAGTGAACTGTAACCAGAGAATTCAGAATGTCAGCAGAAATATTAAAATTACCTTCTCAATAATAAGGCACAGCCACTGTTTCTAGAAAGACAGAGTCTTTACTAGCAATTACTACAGATATTAACACATAAATAGGATATATATATACAGTAAGACAAAAGGTTTACATGTTTACTGGGAATGGAAAATAATGTCAAGTATATAGACAGATGAAGGCTAGAAGAATCTCAAAATCTAGTCTCTCCTAGCATCTAACTTTACCTGCCATTTACCTAGATTGTGCTTTCCTCACACAGACAAGTTAGCTCTCTTAGCAGGGCTCTCACATTCTTCCAGATGTAAAGGGTCAGAGAGAGAGACAGAGAGAGAGAAAGAGAGAGAGAGGGTCCAGCTCCCCAGTTGTATGCGCTCAGGGCTGAGGGGGAGTGACCTCCCCATGAGTGACAGTTCTGTGTGTGTGTGTGTGTGTGTGATCCAGGCCAACAGGCATCCTTCACAACTATGACATCCTTGCAGCTTTATGACCTTCTTTAGCAGGATGTCCCTTGGGTTAAAACTAACATTCACAGCTGCTAGGATCTGCTGCTGAATGATCACATATTCACAGCAGGCAAGCATCATTCCTGAGGGCTGCCTGAACATGTGACCTGGAAGCCATTTTGGGTACCCATCCCAATCAGAACTCATAACAGAGAAATATTTAAACTAGCAAAACAAAAGGATAAATGAATCTGCATTTCCCTTCATATCCCCGGAAATGAAGACATGTCTCTTTGGGCAACCTCAAGAGACACTGCCATTCATGTAGTGACAGAGAAGTGCCCAAATTTCCTGCAATACACTTAGCTCTACTCTAGACAACCCATCCACACTGGCATTTTATGAACCACTGCAGTGCTGGATGGTCATATTATGTGACTGCAGTATCAAACAACAGCACAATAATTTTTATTTTGGCCATTAGTCCTATGGAGCCATGTCAAGGGTTATTATCTGACCACAGTGAACTCCTGCCCATACAAATACAGCTGCAGCTTCTGAAGGGTCCACACTATCCCCAGACACTCCCTCTCAATAGAGGCACATGCCTCATCCCTGGGCAGAAGCTTCCGGCTCAGATACACTATGGGGCATTCCTCCCCCTGTGGTGTAACCTGGCTCAGGACAGCACCCAGCCCATGGTCCAAGTCATCCACATGCACAATGAACATGAGCTCATAACTGGGGCTAGCGAGCAGGGGCTACCCACATAATGTCTCCTTCAACTACCGGAAAGCAGATTCACAGACTTCCATCCAGAGAACTTTCTCTAGCAGTTTATTTTTTGTCAGGTCTATCAGGAGCTTGTCCACATCACTGTAGCAAGGAACAAACCTCCTGTAGTACTCAGCTGTCCCCAGAAATGCCCTTACCTACTTCTTTGTGGTTGTACAACATATTCAGAAGAGACAGAGCAGGCAGGAAAGGAGGAGGAGTGGCACCTATGTGAAAAATGACATAAGGGCCACAGAGATCCAGGAGGAACAAAATGGGGAGAGATACTGTGGGTTAAGCTGGAAAGGAAATGGGACAGCCATCCAGACAGGTGTGGTCTATAGACCACCAGCCCAGGAGGAAGAAACAGATAGGGAGCTGATGCTAGCCATTCAAAGGATGGCAGACAAGGGTGAGGTAGTACTGGTTGGAGACTTTAATATTCCAGACGTGGACTGGAGTATCCCAGCAGCAGCATCAACTAGGAGCAGATTTATCCTGGACTCCCTTCAGGGAGCCTTCCTCAGGCAACTGGTCATGGAACCAACTTGGCAGAAGGCAATACTGGACCTTGTGCTCACAAACAGGGACAGTGTGATGGGGGTAATAGTGGGGGAGCACCTGGGAAACAGTGACCACCAGTCATTGTGGTTTGAAATCACAGAAAGAGCAGAACCAAACCACACAAAAACACGATCCTGGATTTTCGGGGCAGACTTTGGGAAAATGGTAAGATACTTGAAAGAGGCATTAAGGGGAATGGGACAGGAATCAGGGGTTGAGGAACAGTGGGCAGTATTTAAAATGGGGATTACAAGAACAACAGAATTATGTATTAAGCAGGTTAGCAAGAGGAAAAGGAAGAGGAGACCATTATGGTTTTCCAAAGAGGTAGCAAAGAAAGTGAAAGCCAAAAAGATTGCATTCAGGTAATACAAAAAGACACAGGCAGAAGGGGATAGGGAGAAGTACCAGGATAAGCAAAGGGAGGTAGGGAGGTCAGTAAGGGAAGCCAAAGCTCAGACAGAAGAACACATTGCAAAATCAGTGGGTAGAGGGGACAAAACCTTTTACAGGTACATAAGGGAAAAAAGAAAGACAAAGGGAGGGATAGTGAGACTGAAGGGGGAGGATGGGGGCCACGTGGAGGATGACAACAGTAAAGCTGACATATTGAACAGGTATTTCTGCTCAGGCTTTACTGAGGAAGAGGAGGGTAATGGGTCTGAAGGAGTACAAGGGTGAGAATGGTGCAGAAATGGACACAAGTCCCTTTACACAAGAAAGGGTCCTGAAGGAACTGGAAGCAATAAGAGTTGATAAAGCAATGGGGCCAGATGGGGTGCACCCCAGGGTCCTTAAAGAACTAAGAGAGGTGGTGGCTGAACTCTCTGGCTATCCTGTTTAGCCGATCACTGGAAACAGGGAGGTACCCAAAGACTGGAGGACAGCAGATGTAGTCCCCTTATACAAAAGTGGGAACAAAGAGGAAGCAGGGAACCATAGACCAGTCAGCCCCACCTCGGTAGTGGGGAAGATCATGGAAGCACTACTGAAGGAGAGATTGGTGGAACATCTGGTTGTCAATGGACTACAGGACCCAAGGCAGCATGGTTTCACCAGGGGGAGGTCATGTCAGACCAACCTCGTTGAATTTTGTGACTGGGTGACTAGGAGGTGGATCAGGGAGGGCAGTGGACATGGCTCATCTGGACTTCAGCAAGGCCTTTGACACTGTGCCACATAGAAGACTATTACACAAACTGGGGAATATGGGTGTGGGCAGGACAGCAGTGTGGTGGGTAGGTAACTGGCTGGGTGGCAGGACACAGAGGGTGGTGGTAAATGGCTGTCACTCCACAGAGGGAACAGTGACCAGTGGGTACCACAGGGATCAGTGCTGGGACCGGTCCTATTCAACATCTTCATCAGTGACATGGCGCAGGACCTAGAAGGCAGAATTTCACTGTTCGCTGATGACACAAAGCTCTGTAACAGAGTAGACACACCAGAGGGTGTAGACAGAATGAGACGCGACCTGCAGAAACTTGAAGAATGGTCAGGGTTTGGCAGTTAAAATTAATGCAAAGAAGTGCAAGATAATGCATATGGGGTACAAAAACCCTGGCACAATATATCAGTTGGGGCTGAGGATATAGCATGCACCAAGCAGGAAAGGGATCTTGGGTTATCATCTCTGATGACCCCAAGGTAGGGAAACAGTGGACAAGGCAGCAGGTAAGAGAAATAGGATGCTGGGATGTATAGGCAGGGCATCACCAGCAGGAAAAGAGAGGTCATAATTCCACTATACAAGACACTAGTGAGGTCCCACCTGGAGTACAGTGTACAGTTCTGGAGACCATACCTACGTAAGGACATAGACAGGGTAGAGAAGGTTCAGAGGAGGGCAACAAAGATGATGCATGGATTGCATCACAAGTCCTATGAAGACAGGTTGAAGGAACTGAACATGTACTCCCTGGAGGAGAGGAGGGAGAGAGGGGATATGATAGAGACATACAAGTATCTTACAGGGAGGAACAGGGTGCAGGAAAACACTATTTTTAAGTGAAAAAGATGTTCCAGGACTAGAGGGCATGGGATGAAGTTGGAGGGAGGACGATTCAGAGGAAACATGAGAAAGAATTTCTTCACGGAACGTGTGGTGGACAAGTGGAACACCCTGCCAGAGGAAGTGGTGGGGGCTGAAATAATCATGGGATTTAAGAATGCATGGGATAGACATAAAGGAATTCTGGAGGTCAGGGGTAAGGGGCAACAGACTTCTAGGAAAACAAACTGAACTTACAAGCTCAAATGGGCAGACTGGGTGGGCCATAGGCCTCATCTGCCGACACTGTCTATGTATCTATGTACCCTATGTGGTGGGCCAAGCCTAAATGGCCTCACCCTTCACATGCTCTGAACAGATGCATCCATCTTTCCACCTGGTGCCCTAGGTAGGGCACTTCTGCCATGTCTGTCTGGTATTTTTCCACCTTAACTGTCAGCCTTGCAGCTTTCAGTTGGTGCAACACCTCCCTCACTTACCTGACGTGATCCTCCCATTTCTAGCTGTAAATGGCTATATCAACCATGTACACCAGCGTATACTCACCTATCCCAGACAGAATGTGATCCACAAGTTGCTGGAAGGTTACGGGTGCATTCTTCATCCCAAATGGCATTACTCAGAATTCAAATAAGCCAAATGGGGTGATGAAGGCTGACCTCTTCCTGGCTGCAAAGGTTAAGGGTACCTTCCAGTAGCCCTTTGTCAGGTTTATCATGGTTAGGAACTGGGATCCCCCCCAAGTCGTTGCAAGGTCTCATCCATTCTGGGCATGGGGTATGCATCTGACTCCTTGCAGCTGTTGAGTCTATGGGTAGTCAACGCAGAACCATGTGGTACTGTCCTTCTTGGGGATCAGCACAGGTGAGGTCCAGGGACTACTGGACACCTGGATTACTCAGAGAGCCAGCATCTCTGTGACCTCTTTCTGCACGGTCTGGATAATTCCCTCTGTTGCCCTGTAGGGGGACTGCCTCAGTGGCACCTGGGTCCTCATGTCCATGTGTTGTTCAGCCATTGTGGTGTACCCTGGTTTTCCCATGATCATGTCCCCAATGCTCGCAGCACCCCCCTGCCAGGGCTGTGTCAGCTGCTGTTAGAGGTGAGGTTATCCACTGAAGATCCCTCCTGCACCTCCCTGAGGAGGTCCACCAGTGGATCAGCCTCATTTTCCTCTTCTGGTGTGTGGCACACAGTGAGGACCCTTTCCTCCTTCATAGTAGGGCTTCATCATGTTGTCATAATATACTCTCCATCTGCCCCTTCTATCAGGCAGTTCCACTACGTAATTCACCTCACTCGCCTTCCTAACTATGGGGAAAGGGCCTTCCCATGCTGTCTGCATTTTATTCTGTTGGACTGAGCTGTCCAACATCACATTCCTGGGCTCTGGCCCCATGATTGTACCAGGATTTCTGCTACTGTTGTGCAGTGACTAGTGCTCCTGGGTGAGCTCCATGAGCTCCTTAAGCCATACCCTGAAATTCAGGATGTATGCCACAATAGATTCCCCTTGGGAGGCAAGGTCCCCCTCTCATTCATCCCTAACTAAATCTAGGGGCCCCCTCAGCCTGTGACCAAACAGGAGCTCGAAGGGTGAGAACTCTGTGGACTCCTGTGGGACTTCCATGTACACAAATAGGAGGTGGGGCAAATATTTGTCCTACTCCCTCTTGTGCTGGTCAGCAAATGTCCTGAGCATAGTTTTGAGGGTCCCATTGAACCGCTTAACCAGGCTATTTGTCTTGGGGTGATAGAGTGAAGCACGGAACTGTTTCACCCTGCACCACTCCCACAGACTAGTCATAAATGACAACATGAAATCTCCTGTCTGATAAAATTTCCTGGGAAATCCCACTTAGCTAATGATTCCCAGGAGCTTGTCAGCCACTTTCAGCACCCTCAGTGGTGGACATGGCCACCACCTTCTGGTACCTGGTTGTGTAGTCCACAACAGCCAGTATACACCTTTTCCCCATGCGACTTGGGGTGTTCAGCCACCCCACAGTGTCCACGGCTATCTCTTAAAGGGTTCATCAATAATAGGCAAGGGCACCAAAGTTGCCTTAGCCTTGTCCCCTACCTTTTCCATCCTGTGGCACTGTGGACAAGTCCGGCAGTAATTTGCCATATCTGTGTACATACTGTACTAGGCCAAAAGAAATTGTTGGTGAGCTGCCTTTTTGTGGAGCTAATACCCAGGTGGCCAGAAAAATGAATGTCGTGGGCCAGAGCCAAAAGCTGCTTGCGGTAAGCCCAAGGGACTATCAGCTGCTGAATTACCTCTCCCTCTAGCCCCCTCTGTGGTGTACACTCTCTGTACAACAGCCCATTCTCCCAGTAAACTAACTGTTTAGTACCCTAAAAGTACACAGCACTATCTGCTATCTCTCTCAATTTCTGTAGGGTAGGATCAGCCAACTGAGCTCTGCCTTGCTCCTCCCATCTGACCCTCCCCAACTCCCCTTCAGAAGGAAATCCACCCATGGCTGAGACCTCCTCTGTTTGCAGCTGGGCTCAGGGCTGCTACTCCTAGCAAGGTGAGGTCCAGGGACTACTGGACACCTGGAATACTCCGAGCATCTCTGTGAGCTCCTCCTGCATGGTTTGGCTAACTCCCTCTGGTACCCTGTAGGGGTAACCCATCACCCACATTAGCTGCTTCCTCAGCTGCTGAGGGAGGTTAGCACAGGCTGTCTCCCCTCTTAACCCTCAGAAGCTTGCCTGTTTGCATGACTGTGGTACACACACCAGAGTTTCCCTGTGGTCAAAGTCATTCCCCATAATCACATCAACAGGGAGATCAGATACAACTCCCACCTCCTGTACCCTATGGCCACCTTCCCAGCTCAGGAAGACCCGAGCCATTGGTACTTGGACCACTGGACCCCTGACTCCCGATTCTGGGAAAACTGCCACACAGAATCTGTCCCACCTGGATGAGATCCTGCCTCACCATAGAGACAGATTCGCCAGTGTCCTCAATCTAACTAACAGAAAAAAAAGGGATAAATTAATCTGGTCACATTTCCTGTCACAGAGTAATGATGTTGGGCTGACACCTACAGTAATAAGATGGGACTTATAGCCAGCCCGCTGGCACAGAGGCACGATCGCTGTCGGCGGCGCTGATGACCTGGGTTTGGGAATGGACTCGGGAGTTGGAGGGCTAGCCGGAGGGAGTAGGATTGAGCATCCAGAGGACTGCTCTCCTACTCTGGAGGGAGGTGGGGTTGAGTGTCTGATGCATGGCGGACCCCTTGCAGAGGTCGGGAGTTCCACTGTGGTTGGTGCCTGTACATTCGAGAGGGCGGAGTGGATGTGGGTCATCATTGCATGTCCCCACCCCATGGGATTCTCAGCTCTCAAAATATGCCAGTCCCCACTAATGAGCTGGTTCCATTGCTGTCCCCTCTGGCCACCAGAGTGTGCCTATCGGCGGGCCCACTGGGGGCGGCAAGCCCGGGTAGGAAGGGGTGGCTGCCGGAGCCTAGTGAGCCCATCTGAGCTTGGGGAGATGGCACAGAAAAATTAATGTAAAAAAAAAAAAAAGATGGCACTGATGACCACTGAACAACTCACCTAGAAATAACCACAAGTCATTAGAACTCTTTTCTTCGGCCAGTTTTCCCACTCTGACTCCTGAGCTGTGTGGTAATCCTCTGTGCAGAGAAAATCACACATCCACAAACTCACTACTCCCTCTTGAGTGTTGGGAACATTGAAGTTGCAAACAGAAGACATCAATCAATCACAAACAACATCAGGCATGTAAATTGGGTCAGAAGTCAGCCACCATCTTAGAAAGATGATTCACTGTAGAAGCAGTGTGGGAACACGAAAGCAGCCCATTTAAGGGTGCAAGGGACCAGGGATCTGGTATCCCTCAGGTCTTTTAACCAGACAAATGCACTGCCATGGAATGAGATACACGGAAAACTGAGGTTGCTGCATGGGAGTAAACTAAGAGCTTCTCTGCCAGCACAGCAAAGACACTGCCTTAATTGCCATGAATGTCCTGAAAGTTCAGTTTCCTTGAAATTAGTACTCTTGCCTCAAACTATGATTCATGCCTTCCTCCATAGATGGTAGTTTGACTAGTTGTTATTGATACTACAGATGCCAACTCTGGTTTAAAGTAATGCAGAATGACTTTGGGAGATAATTACTGCTTGTTCTTCTTTTGGGAGAGGGTGGATCCACTGTGAGCTACTTTATCGAACCCACGACTCTCAGCTTGCACACTGTTATCCCTTGCCAGGTCGCTTTATATGTTTTCACAGGTGTTTCTTGTATTGTCATATGGCAGCCCCTACAGGTGTATGCCACATGGACCAATGAGAGACAGAAGGCAGAGCTCTGCTTTTTTGGGGTTGCCCTCATGCCCTACCCTTTCCACAGAAAGGGTAAAAATGGAGGACTTGGGAAAACCACATTTGATGCCCCCCGTGGGGGAGATGCAAGTATATGCTACACCCACTAGGAAGGGCTATGGCCCATATCTACTACTGAAGGTAATAAACTGGAATTTTGTTTCAGAAGTAATGTCTTGGGTATATTTGTTAATGCAATTCTGTGTTAGGGCAATCAGTGCTGTAGCTTGCAGTCAAGGGTTCAAGATGATCAGTCACATAACTTATCTTGAAACAGGGTGGTACATTTAGATGCACCAGGTGGGCAGTGTCTGAATTTTATTCACATAGGGCGGAGGCAGGTAAATCAGACACTTGGAAGTAGTGTGATGGCTCTGGGATTTAACATCATGTCCTGGAACATTAAGAGGGCACAACCAAAGACAAATGCCACCAGGTACTCCGCACCTAAAGTCTATAGGGGCTGACATTGCTATGCTGCAGGAGGCCCACACCAAGGAAGAGCAAAGTAATTTATGGAGACAAGAATGGTGGGGAAGCGACACTGTGGGAAATAGTAATGGCAAGGAAGGGTAGTTATATTATTTGCCAGAAATGTACCATTTAAATTTTCAGCTGAGTGTAATGATCCAGAGGGCAGATTTCTAATTCTAGGGGATGCGAGTTTAGTACATACCATGCGATATGTGCCAAACAGAGATGATCCGTTATTCTTCACCAACTTACTGACAATATTGAGCAAAATTCAAGGGCTTGTATAATAACAGCAGGGGACTGGAATGTTGTTCAAGGAATAAAATGTTGTTCAAGATACCACCCTGGACAGAACAAGTGCAAACAAATGGGGTCTCTCACCAGCCCAGAGGGCACTATTAGAACTAAAGGATATGTTAGGGTCATTGGTCCCTGAAAAGAAAACATAATGACCTTGCTTGTTTTTCCATGATTTCAAAGCTATTGTAACCATGCATCATTGACACTATTGTAATCGTATTCTTATTCTCTTGTTACTATTTTATGATGTAACCTGTTTTGTATGTGCCATCTATATCACCTGAGTCATGCCTGTTTAACCCCCCACCGGCCACTTGTTTAACTAGTAAGCAAACTTCCCATATTTCTGTCTAGGGGAAAGAGAGGGCCGGGGGTACAGAAACAATATTACAGGCAAAATGACCATTACTAAACCCAGTTCCTGAGGAGAGAACATTTGCCAGGGGCTATGCTAGGTCTGAACTTCTGAGGGGTACCAAGTAATTCCACACAGGAGGCAGTAACAAGAACGTCCAAACCAGGTTGGGGTTTTAGAGTATGGCTTTATTCCAAAGTTGGTACATAAAAGCAAAGGTGGACCCCCAAGAGTTTACACTTTGTGCCACAAGGCAATGCAGAACACAACATCTGTAACAGACAGAAACTCTAACTTCCCATATTGCATAGGACTTTGAACCCTTTCAGCGGCAACCCCTCAGCTGAAACACATCTTTCTTCTGGTGGCAATAGCCACAATGGAGCACACAATTTCCTCTAGTGGCAAGGGCCATGACTTAGAACATTTTCTGTATGGTATGGGATTGAGAGATTTGGCAATGTGGCAACTGGGCCACGATGGAGCACACTGGTGCTCAAATTCAGCACAGCTCACACCAGGGATAAACTTTCTCTTCAGGCATTGGCCATATGACCTGAAAAATATGCCCCTTACAGAACCCGAAGTGCTGAACTGATCACTCCAGATGGGGATTGCCCACCTTTTGCTTCCTCAGTCCATACCCAGCCATTCTTTCAGTTACACCTCAGCATTTGCAAACAGTAGAACTATGCATTCTGGAATGTCTGGCACATTCAGCATATGAAACACACTACTTCTGAGTGCAGGTTAAAGTCCTGAGCAATGTGCCAAGTCTACCAGGAACTCCACAATTGTCAGCCAACTTTAGGAAAGGCTTGAGAACAGTCTCAAACAGAACTGGGTGCATCGGTCCCTTTGTCAGAGCACACCCCAAAAGAAAACAAGGCAGGTACATTTCTCCTGGGATACCCAAAGTCAGAATTTCTCATGGTTGTCAAACAAAAGGTAGCTTCAATTGCCTTGGATCAAATCAGGGATTGCCCTTGGATCCATTCTGCAGTCCTTCTTATCTCACCGGATGAGGAAATCAGGAACCCTGCCAGACGGTTTCCAGCACTCTACGTGGCAAGTACAGTAGACGCTTTCTCAGCACTAGGTGAGAAAGTAGGCTCTCCTTAGGGCCCACGCTGCAGCTCCTCACCTTCACTGCTCACTCACAGACTACTGCAGACTCACAGAAAATTTAAACTCCCCACTCACAGCTAGCTACCGTGGCTTATGCTGCTGTAAGAGTTCTAAAAGACATCACCTCTCTGTTCTCAGCTGAGACCAAGTAAACAGAGACGGAGCAGGTGAAAAAAACATTTAATCAGTTATTCACCAGCTGCCCTCCCTACCTAGCACTGACACTGATGGGATTCTAGTAACCCCAGGGGACCGGGGGGATACACCTGAAAATGGTTTCTGTGGACCAGTGTACTTACCCAGTTACCAAATGCATAAATAAATAAAAAAAGAATCTGAGTACTCCGACACCACTAAATGTGCTAATTGCCATGTACTTCCATACTCAACAAAAAAAGAAAAGCATAGCACACAAGTGTGTGAGCAGAGCTAAGCTTTTTATTATGCCATGCAAAAATATGCGGTGCAAAGATTCCCCTACATATGGGAATTTGTCGGAGGGGGGGGTCATTACAATTGGCAGACATAAAATACCCCAGATATAAATAGTCATATATGCAAACAAATTTCTAGGATACCACTCCCAAACAGTGACAATCCTGCACATGCGAACGTGACTGTGCAAACTTCACACTAAAAGTTCTAAAAAGCTTTAAAGTAAAAAAGACTTTCCCATTAGAAACATAACAATGACAGGAGCTGTTTGACAAATATGCAATCCATTCAGAAAACAGTGTTTTTGTATATACACCCTATTCATTTTTTAAACTCAAACTGACAAAGTAGCAATAAAGGAAAAAAAAATAATTAAGGACAGTAATTAATTTAACAGACCAAGAGTTAACATCGCATCAAGAACTTTCATTTGTCCCCACCCAAACAGCGAACTACTTCCAAACTGAGGTGGAGTTATTCCACCTATTACTTAAGATTGATCATAAATACTACTTCAGGGATAGGTGTGAGGATCAAAATACCAACATGGTATTCCCCCCATATTGTACCTTTAGGGCGCTGCCTGGGAACTGGAATTTAATCTGGATGTGCCACTGCAATTGTTGCAGGCAGATAATTCACAGGACATTAGAAACATAGAAACTGTTGGCAGATAAGGACCGCTAGGCCCATCCAGTCTGCTCGTAAGCTCTACACTTGTATGTGGCCTATGACCCTACCCGGTCAATGGCTTTTCACCACTACTTCCCATCTCTAAGGTTCCCTTATGCCTGTTCCAGGCATGTTTAAATCCCTCCACTGTGCTCACTCCCACCACCATCTGCGACAGGCTATTCCATGCATCCACAATCCTCTCTGTGAAGAAAGACTTCCTCACATTTCCAATCAACCTGCCTCATCCCAATTTCATATCATGCCCCCTCGTTCTTGTACTCCTCCTATATTAGAAGATGTCTCCCCACTGCACCTTGTTAATGCCATTAAGGTACTTGAATATTTCTATCATGTCACCCTGATCCCTCTTTTCCTCCTCCAGTGAGCACATATTGAGATCCTTTAATCTCTCTTCATATTTTTTCTGGTGTAAGCTCTGTACCATCTTTGTCACCCTTCTCTGGACCACCTCCACCTTGTCATTGTTCTTACAAAGGTGCACACAGTACTCTAGGTGAGGCCTCACCAGTGTTTTATACAATAGCATCACCACTCCTGCCTTCTGTTAGTGATACCTCTACTTATGCACCCCATTATGCCGCTGGCCCTCCCTGCTGCCTTTGTACTCTGCTTAGACACTTTCAGGTCATCTGAAATGATAACCCCAAGTCCCTTTCTTCCTTGGTGGTTGTCAGCAACTCCCCCCATCCTGTAGCTCACTCCAGGGTTCCCTCATCCCAGGTGCATTATTTTACACTTCTTTGAATTGAACCTCAGTTGCCACACCTCAGACCATTTTTCTAGCTTCCCCAGGTCCCTCCTCATTTTTTCCACCCCGTCTGGTGTAGCCACCCTGTTGCAGATCTTGGTGTCATGTGTAAATAAGCAGACCTTTCCCTCCAGCCCTTCCGCAGCGTCACTAATGAAGACATTAAACAAGACTGGCCCAAGAACCGATCCCTGAGGTACCCCGCTGGTCACCCTCCTCCCCAAATGTGATCCCATTTACCACCACCCTCTGCCTCCTGTCTGTTAAGCCAGTTTCTAATCCAGTTTACCACCTTGTGCCCCATGCTCAAACTGCCCATCTTGTTTACAAGCCTTTTATGTGGGACAGTGCCAAAGGCCTTGCTGAAATCGATGTAGGCGATGTCCACTGCCTTCCCCCACCCCTGATTTACTTCCTTCATCACCCAGTCAAAAAAATCTATCAGCTTCATCGGACACAACCTTCCTGCTGTGAATCCATGCTGTCTCAGATCCTGGGTACTGATGGATTCCAAGTGTGCCACTATTCTTCCTTTAAGCAGTGCCTCCATGATCTTCCCAACTGCTGAGGTAAAGCTGACCGGCCTGTAATTCCCTGCCTCTTCTCTACTACCTTTTTTGTGTAGAGTGACTACTTGTGCCCTCTTCCAGTCCTCTGGAACCATCCCTGTGCTGAGCGACTCGGTGAACATGGCTGCCAGAGGTGATGCTAGGTCCCTACGCAACTCCCTTAATATCCTCGGATGTATGCCATCTGGCCCCATTGCTTTGTCTACCTTTAGTTTTGTGAGCTCCTCCGGAACTCTCCCCTCTGTGAATGGACTTGTGTTTACCTCTCCCCTCCTCTGTGTCTGTTGCCCAGCTGTGGTCCCTGACCCTCCCCCTCTTCAGTGAATACTAAACAGAAGTATTTATTCAGTATTTCTGCCTTTTCCAGGTCTCCCTCCTTACACTCCCCTGTGTCCCCTCTGAGCCTTACAATCCCCCCCTTTCCTTCTTTTGCTGATGTACCTAAAGAATGTCTTGTCCCCTTTCTTCTCTGTCTGTGCTAATCTTTCCCTGGCAGTGTAACAACTGGGTGTCCCACCGGCACAGTGGTAGAGCTACCGCTAGCGATGCTGATGACCCAGGTTCAGGAACAAGCCTGGGAGTTGGAGGGCCAGCTGAGGGGAGGAGGATCGAGCATCCTAAGGACTGCTCTCCTCCTCTGGGGGGAGGGTGGGTCAGCTGCTGGTACTTGACAGACCCTTGGTAAAAGCCAGGGATCCGACAGCTGGTGCTTCCTAGACTAGGAGGCAGGGCAAACATTAGCATGAGTTCCACTAGTGTCACTGCATGCCATGCCTCCTGGGAACAGGAAAAACTGGAAAATGCCAGACCAAGTAGCATGCCACCTGCCTCTCTACACCCGTACCATCGCTCCGTGGTGTTCCCCAGACACCAAACTCAGTATCTAACAGGGAGAATTGGGAACCCCCCCAAAAGTCCTGCCATGGGGGATAAGCCAGGAAGGAACACCTGGGAGGTAAGTCCCAGAGAATGGATGACGGGGCTGGGGCCGGTGGTCAGGCTGAAGGTTGCCAGTTCGGGCGGGGGGGATAAAGCACACTAAATAAAAAAAAAAAAAGAAAGAAAATCTAACAACTACGACTATGATGTGAATAGAGATATTGATCTTTTCATGTCCTTGTCTTTTTTCCCACCTTCCTGTGCCCCCCAGCCTGCCACTCCTTCAGGTGGCTGAATGTCCCTGCTGCCCGCCAGTCTCACCCCCACTGCCAGATCCTGCCACCTGAAGCTTCCAAAGGATGCTCTGAAGCCCTTCCTGCTGGTCTCCACTCCTGATGTTCTGGGCTTAGGCCATGAACCCGGGTCACCAACATGCCAGAGCTATGCCCCATCACTCTGCGCCACAGAGCCAGTGGTACATTGAGTACTTTCTAATCTCACAGGAGGTGATAGATGACATTTGCAAACTAAAAGCAACGGTAGTGTCTTCTTAAACTTGTCAAGTAATCAAGAAAGAGATGAGTCCTGCAGAATAAACAATTGTATCTTAAAATACACTAAGACTTAAAACTAAAGAACTCACAAAATCTTTCTTTCAGCTAAATAAAGGGATTGTAGCAAACTTTAGCAAAGTGTGGGGTGCCTTCAAATGCACATTGAGGGGGAAATTGATTACAATAGCAGCTGCCAGAAAATGCAAACATATTCAGGAGTGCTCCTCCTTACTAGCAGAGATTAGAGAGAGCAAAAAATCAGGCAGCACCGGAATCAGTTTGGGTCGCCATCACTATCAAGAGAAAAGTATGCTGAACTATTGTGAGAAGGGGTGAAGCAAGCCATATTCAAGGCAAAACTTCACTACGTAGACCAAGGAGAGAAGGCAGTCCGGTTACTAGATATACACCTTAGGGGAAAATGAAGCTCTCAGAGTAGAACCTGCCATCAGAAAAGCTGCAGCAGCTCCACTAACAGCTAGCCCCGAGAAATAGTAAATGATTTGGAGGAATTCTATACAGAACTATACAAAGCTGAACCCCCTGGTAAACACAAAGATATTCAAGCCTCCCGAAATGCTGCCCACCTCCCACAAATACCTGAGGCAAACATAGAAGCTTTAGGCAGACCAATTACAGCTGAGGAAGTGAGACTAGCCATTAAGACCTAAAGTTAGATAAGGCACTAACACCAGATATTTTTCTGCCAATTTTTATAAAGCCATCAAAGATGAAATAGCCCCACACCTGGCAAAATTATATACAATGCAGCCTCTAAAGACAGACATCTAAATCCTGCTTTACAAGAAGCATTAATTACACTACTTCCCAAATGCGGAAAAGATCAGGAATTGATAAGGAATTATAGACCTATATCTGCTAAATCCAGATATTAAGATCATGGCAAAAATCCTGGCATATAGAGTCACAAAGATGTGGCAGCCCCTAACTGGTTCGAAACAGAGAGGATTCATGCAGGGTAGGCTATTGAGGGACCACTTTCGGAAGCTTAACTACCTTATTTCTGCATCTGGGAACTCAAAGATCCCTGTGGTCTTGGTGGCCATAGATGCAGAAAAAGCATTTTATAGAGTGGCCTGGGATTACTTATTTGCCACCTTGGAGGAATTTGGTTTTCCAAAGGAATTCATTGATTGTGTGCATCTGCTTTATTTCTAGCCTTCTGTGAAAGTATTATTGTAATGGTCACAAATCACCTGCATTTACACTGGGCAAAGGTACCAGGCAGGGCTGCCTCCTGTCCCCTTTGCTGTTTAATCTATACCTTGAACCCCTTATACTTACATGTACTATCCTAGCTGACAAAATGATATGAGAAATCAAGATAGGGGACCAGAGATACACCATTTCTACATATGCGAACGATATTATATTCCACTTAGAAAACCCAACTGTTTCTTTACCTGCTATCTTTGATATACTTAACTGCCTTGGCACCATAGCTGGTTATAAATTAAACCTATCTGAAAGAGAGCTGGCCCCTAGGTGCAGCAGTAGCGCTACCACTTGTGATACTGGCAACTCAAGTTCAGGAATGAGCTCAGGCCGTCGGAGCTGGGTGGGAGGAGGAGGACTGAGCATTCCAGAAGGACGCTCTCCTCCTCAGGGGAGGGAGGGTTCTGTCCTCCATCATGTTACTGCCACCTTAGTGACCACAGGTGGCAGTGCTGGCTGGAGGTCTGAGGGGAGTGTGTGGACATTGCTGATGTCAGCTGGTGGACAAGCACATAGCATTTGTGGGCTCACCTTGATGTTCATGTAGGGGACATCCCCAGAGGATGGGAGAACAAGGAAAAAATGGTGCCAGAACTGCTGCAATGATGGCCACAGTACCTCCCAAGTCTCCACCTAACCAGTGCATAGCACCACCTGATGAAACTCAGAAATTCAAGAGTAAATCCCCCTCCACCCCAACCCCAGCTAAAGGATGCATCCAAGGCGTCATCGAGGTAGGTAACTGTGGCTGGCAGAGGCTGGGAGATGGGGAGGTGGTTGGCAGGTCCTGAGAACACAGGATGGGCTGGAGAGAAGGTGGTATAAAAAAATAACTTTCTAAAAGAGCCATCATGCCCCTAAATGCATACATGAACAAGGCAGAAGTTATGAATAGGGAGGCAGAGACAAACATTTAATGGTGGAGCATAATGTAATAACTGTTGATCCAAGCCAAAGGAGATTACACAGTTGGTGTCAACATAATTAAAATGAACATCCCACCTCAACTGCTCTATCCTATGATGGTGTCAGGGCTCTTTCTAGCAAAAGCATGGTTTAACAAACTGCAAACCACTCTCCTCATTCCTGTGGAGTGGCAACCCCCCAGGAAGGGCATATGGGAAGCTTGTAACATTTAAAATAAGAGGAGGCCTACAACTCCTGGACTTGTACATATATTACTTGTCCAACCACACCTTTCCGTTCAAAAACTTAGGGAAGTGGCAACAGATGTCCTCCATCTGCAATTAGGTTATTGTCAGACAGAATTTCCTGATCTAGAAGGTGGGGAAAATGTAACTAAGATCTGGAAAGTAGTGGGCAAGTACATTAAATTTGAGGGGCTCAGACTGGCACAGTATACGTTGCTGAACAATACAGTATGTATCTCACAGCAATCATGTTACACAAAATGAATAAACTGGAGTTAGATGTATGTACCAAATGCCATTCTGACAGAGGCACAGTTAAATATATTTTTTGGGACTGTCCAATGTCTAAGTCACTATGGGAAGAAAAAAACAGACTAGACCCACCACTAGGACTACAAGATGCTTTGACCCTATATAGTGTACAGTAGAGCATTATAATGTATGAGGAGACCTTATTTATTAGCTGAAATCAAGCAGATTACAACCTTGTTATGCCATTTGTATGACATCACTCTGTTGCTAACCCTTCTTGAGTATATCCATCTTTTCAAAATGCTGTCGTACCACAGTTCAAAGGTCATGGAATGTGATTGCACCCTTCTGCGGTAGAACAGCATTCTAGAACCTCTAGAGACGCTTAAGTCAGTTTCATTGTGAAAGAGAAAAAAACACAATGCACACATTTCACATAATACTATACACTATAAAAAATATAGGATGAGCAACTTTATGCATAACCAGTGTGTTCTGCCACCTCAGGTTCTGATTCCCACGGACCTCTTGAGCTTCACTGTCAAGGTTAGAGGGAATCAGAACCTCTCTGTGGCAGAACACACTGGTTTGTGCATAGTTGCCCATCTAGCATTCTCTAGGACTAGCAAAATTAATAGGGCAAGAGAGGTACCAAATGGCACTAGTGGCAGAAACTGCCAAAAGGGTAATAGTGAGGCACTGGATGGATGACCAGACTCCAAGTTACAGAGAATGGCATTCCTCCATTTGTGAAGCTCTCTGAATGGAAGAGATGACAGCCAGCTTGAACCACAGCTCCAAAACCTACACAATCAGATGGGATAAATTATTGTTTCTACTGCAACTCCCTCCAGATAATAATTGGAGGGATACCTAAAACAACAATGGTTTTATAGTGACCACTAAGCTCCCAATACTAACACTGTTCCACACCACAATTAACAGCACTTATGGAAGGTTTAACAATGGAATTACTAACCTAATACCACCCAATGCATATGAACTGTCTACAGGTAAAATGAAATGCATTGTTTTATCTTTCTATAATCTATGACTGCGATCCCAGGCATGGCCATTTTTTATTGTGTTTTCTTTTTTACTGTTATTGCTTTCTGTTTAAAACTGTGTAAACAAGGCATGAAATGTACTGTATGTATTATGCATTGTTGTATTCAATTAATTCAGTAGCGTATACTAAGTTAAAAAAAGAATCAGTTTCTTACAGTTCTGAATAAGTGGTCACTATAAAACCATTGTTGTTTTCCTTTTCTGTTTGGACAAGTACTGACTTGTTGGCACTTGTTTATACGTTTTGACTTTTTCCTAACTGTACTGTTTATATTGTTTGATATTATCTAACTGTGTATATCATCCAGTTTTCCAATTTGTTATATTTCTGACCATCCCTTTGTCTACCTTTTCCATGTGCTGCGTCACATTGTACTGCTCATGTATTTTTTTTCACTTGTATGCTCCCGGGTCGTGCCTGAAAATAGGCATCTCTATGCCTAGTGCACCCACCCGGTTACCAAAAGCAAATAAAATAAAATAAATAAGTAAATAATTTGAAATCTATTTTTATTAGCTTACTATTTTCAAACTTTTATCAAAATTTTTGAAAAAATGTTGGTAGCCATTTAGCTAGTTTTAGTTGTCAGAGTTCCCCCTAGCTTTAGAAACAAATCTAAAGAAAGGCAGTTAAGGGGAAGGAGACCACAGTGCAGAGTTTGAACTTAATTCTAATTCTAAATTCCATAATTATTTTAAGTTTTATCTCTGGGGCAACTCAATCCAGTGGACTGATTGCTGTTCATGAATATTACTGATAGATCCCTTAAGATGAAACAACATTATTATGGTGAGTGATCTGTTTCGTATTAATTGTGCCACTACAACAATACCAAAGCCTCAAAACATTTGAAACCCCATTGTGTTCAGTATTAAGATACCAGAACATTATAAAATCTAATGAGCCACCCCCTCCATGGTGATTTGGTAAAATACAGACCACAGAACTGGACCCAAGATGATAAAAAACAGACTGTCTGGTCCGGCCAGACCAGGAGCAATTTGTGCAGTCCTGTTGTTCCAACAAGACCAGTCAGTGTAGTTTTTCAGTTTTGGTTTGTCCATTCTGGCTGGTCTGGATTTCATCTATGTCGAAGTTATGGGTGAAATCTGGACTAGACCTTTGATGGTTTTGATCCAGTGGTCTGAATTTCATCCATAGCCTCATCCTAGATGAGATCCAGATAAGCCAGAAGGGACAGACCAAAATGGTAAAAACCAGATAGACTGGTCTGGCTGGAACAGACAGGCTGCACAAGTTATGCTTGGTCCAGCCAGTGGTATTTTTATTATTTTGGGTTCAGTCTGGCAGTCAGGAATTCACCCATTCCCCCCCCACCCATTGTAAACCCAGTTAATTTTGAAATCATTAACCCCCTTCACTGAAGTAAATTATTTTTTTATGGGCTGGAAGTAAAAGCCAAAAATCAACCTGGAACCAGACAATATACGTATATAACCACTGTTACCCCTAGGGTGTTGCTAGAGTGTTCGTTTAGGGTTAATCTGTGCTCTCCTTGGCACACCTGTCATGAACCAAGGATCTGGTGCCAGCTGGGTAGGGTTTGCTGCAGCAGTATAAGCCACATTGGAATGCTGTTAGCAGTTATTCTGCCTGAAAATGCAATTCCAGTCAGAGTGCTGAGAGGAAGGCATGTTTGATTTCTCCTGAGAGGAAAAGACACCAAACCCTCCAGTGAAGGGAAAGAGGCCATCCTAAGCAGAGCCCCTAATACAGGGGTATGACACAGTACAGCATCTGACATCAGGTCTGTGAGTAATTGATACAATGCATTTTTGTACTATGAGAGCTGCAGAGTCCCTGCTGTGCTTCCTTTTAAGCAATGTCTCCAGAGAGACAAAAAGTGACTGAGTGAGGTGTGGAGTAATTTTATTTTTTCCATATAGCTTTTTATGGCCTCCGGACCCGGCAGGCAGCTCTGGTCCCTCCCTTGGAGGGACTCGATCTCTGGCTGCACCGTTTCCCAACCTGACACCCCCCTAGTTCCCCATGGGTCTCCCTACCCATAGCTGGGCTGGGGTGAAGGTGTGCTGGCTTTACCCCCACCCCTGGAGTGAAATCCAGATGTGGGGGGCCAATCGGGGCACTGGTGTGGTCATCATGGAGCCTGTCGGCTTCTTTTTCCTTCCTTCCCCCACCAATTGCCCTCCCAACCTGTACTGCCCTCCAGCCACTGCCAGAGGGCAGTCCGTGAGGTGCATGACAATCCCTCCCTCCCCAAGAGAGAAGAGCAGTCCTCTGGACACTCAATCCTGTCTCGCCCCTGCCGACCCCCGGTGGCCCAGACTTGTTCCCAAACATGGGTCACCAGCATGGCATGAAGTGTAGCGACCAGCGCCTCAACCTCCAGCACCACCGGGCCAGTGTGTGGAGTAATTTAAAGAGAGTCAAAACTCTGTTTATATGTGAGGACCCCTACTGGATCCTTAACATCCATGCCCTCAGGGCAAGCCCAAAGTTATATTCCCTGCAGGTCCATGGAAGGTAGAGGAAGTGCCTTATAGGGGTAGCCAGCAAGT
The DNA here is from genome assembly GCA_016271365.2 of Neoceratodus forsteri. Taxonomy (NCBI): domain Eukaryota; kingdom Metazoa; phylum Chordata; order Ceratodontiformes; family Ceratodontidae; genus Neoceratodus; species Neoceratodus forsteri. The sequence continues at coordinate 702,547,884 of CM028135.1, read as the reverse complement.
GTAGGGGGAGTCAAGGATCAATCCTCCAGCAAGCTGTTGGGATTCTCCAGCTGGGGGTCACACATGTTTGCTGAGCTCAGTTGACGATGCTATTTTTATTGCCCAGGGAAGTCCAAGAAAGTTTTGCCTACTGCGAGCTGGGGCTAAGGGTAGGGTGCAAGGGAACCCTGCATAATGTTTCATCTTTGTATTTGCCTTGTTTGAGAAAATCTGCAACCAGTGTCTTGTGAAGATTGGAATAAGCCCCTTTCCTGCTTTGCTTACCTTTCCTGTGTGGACATTTGGATTTGTGATTGATGTGATTTTCTGGTGCCCCCCCCCCCAAATTCCCTAGCCATGGCCTCACATGACAAACAGCTTTAGAAACCCTGGCTGACCCATCCTCAAGGTGGAGAGCTCCCTAACACCCAACTACTGGGGGTTGCGGCTCAACATATTATTTTGTCATATAGCTTTTTAACCATGAAGTGGGCCCTACTCAGCCTCAGCCCACTCAAGCAGGTGTTTACTTCCCCCAGGATCTCACCTCATGGTGATATCAGGAGGGAGAGGGTCCTCCTTCCCCAGAGATTGTATCCAGATGAGGCAGTGGCCCTGGGTGGCAGTGCAGGTCAAGGAGCAGACTGAGTATCATGCCCTTGCCCCATTTCCACTTTTCTGAACCCTAGGGTCAGTGATGTTCAATGATGCTGGTGTGTGTACACAAAGAGGTGCACATGCACCACCTTCCTGCCACTGATCAGTTCCCATCTTAAGTTACGAATACTGCCCTGCCACCATGCCTCCATGCAGTGGCCATACTATGAGCAGCATGTCTTGCCCTCCCTCTTCATTAGAGGAGAGTGGTCATTGGACACTCAGTCCTCTCCCCACAACTGACCCCCCATTGATCCAGTCTTGTTCCTGAACCCGGATTGCTGGCCTGGCAGGAGGTGTGGCCTCCAGGGCCTCCACCCTCTGTGCCACTGGGCCGGCTAGTTCAGCTCATTTTAATTTAAAACACAGCTACTGTAATAAACCACACACTGACAAAGCTCATATGAGCGACACCACATCTCACCCCCCTCAACCTGCCCGTTTGCCCATTGTACTAGTATCACCATGCTGTTTCTGTATGTCCCCACGTGCAAGAATGTACCACTGTAACTAGACTGTTTTTTCTCTTCTCGCTCTACAAATGATTGTAGATACATGTGGTTGTCTTTTGCTACAACTTGTAACTGTGAGATGTAACAAGGAGTCTGTAATGTAATGTATTTGTCCTCAATGTGACGAGGTACCTTTGGAAATGAGTCTCTGGCTCAAAGGTTGTAAACTGATGTACAAATAAATAAAATAAATAAATAAAATAAACACAGAAACCAAGTTTAGCATCTGCTTATACTCCCAGCAGCCCACTGGTTTAAATGACAGACTTCTTTTTTGCTACCATCTTTCAGCCACCTTATGGTTTACCGCTGTAGTCTGTTCTTTTTACCCCAGTCCCCCATTATATCTTTGCTTGCATGTGTGTATGGTACGTTTCATGTGAGGATATGCCTGCACAAACCTCAGTCCTGTGTGTGTGTGTGTGTGTGTGTGTGTGTACTCACATGGGCATTCCATTTATGTGTGCGGCTCTATTTTCATTTTTTCCAGATGTCTCTGTCTGTCTCCTTCCCCCACCTTTGTCACCTTGCAATCTTTGGAGACAGTATAGTGCAGTGGTGCAGTGGAGACAAGACATTTTTTAGGTGTGTAATCGAAAAGAGAAATACTAGGGGATGAATTATAAGACTAAGAAGGGAAAGGGGGGTTGTGTGGAGGGGGACCAAGAAAAAGCAGACATCTTGAATAAATACTTTTGTTCAGTGTTCATAGAAGAAGGGGAAGGTGAGGGGCCACAGAATAGGGACAGGAGCATCGAAGGAAAGGAGGTGGACACTAGTCCATTTACAGAGGAGAGAGTCTTGAAGAATCTCACAAATCTGAAAGTGGATAAGGCAATGGGGCCAGACAGAGTCCATCCAAGGATACTGAGGGAACTCAGGGAGGTGCTGGCTGCACCTCTGACAGTCCTGATCAATCTCTCACTGGAGAAGGGAGTGGTTCCGGGGAACTGGAGGAAGGCAGATGTAGTTCCACTTCACAGAAGTGGTAGTAGGGAGGAGACTGGCAACTATGGGCCAGTCAGCCTGACTTTGGTGGTGGGGAAACTACTGGAACCACTACTGAAGGAAAAGATAGTAGAATACCTTGAATCCAGTGGCTTACAGGACCCAAAAGAGCATGAATTCACAGGGGGTGGTCTTGTCAAACAAATCTAATGGAGTTCTTTGACTGAGTAGCCAGGGGATTGGATTAGGGTGAGCGGTGGATGTGGCTTACCTGGATTTAAGCAAGGCCTTTGACACTGTTCCACATAGGAGATTAGTAAGCAAGCTGGGTAGCCAAGGAGTGAGATCAAAGGTGGTAAACTGGGTAAGAAATTAGCTAAGGGATAGGAGACAGAGGGTCATGGTAAACGGAGTTCACTCCAAGGAAGGGAAGGTGACCAGAAGATTACCACAAGGATGTGCACTGGGACTGGTCCCCTTTAATGTCTTTGTTAGTGACATTGCAAAGGGGCTGGATAGGAAGGTCTGCCTGTTCATGGATGACACTAAAATCTGCATCAGGGTAGACACTCCGGGGGCAGGGAATGTAAGGGGATCTGAAAAAGTTAGAGAAGTGGTCAAGGGTATGACAACTGGGCTTCAATGCAAAAAAAGTGCAAAATCATGCACTTGAGACACAGAAACCCAAGGGCAGAGTACAAATTGGGAGCAGCGGTATTATTTATCACAAAACAGGTAAGAGGCCGGGAGAGTTATCATATCTGATGACATAAAGGTAGCAAGACAGTGTGACAAGGCAGTCAGGAAAGCTAGCAGGATGCTGGGGTGCATAGGGAGGGGTATCACCAGCAAAAAGAGGGAGGTGGTATTACCCCTACATAGATCACTGGTGAGACCTCACCTTGAGTACTATGTGCAATTCTGGAGACCTCATCTCCAGAAGGACATAGAAAGAGTGGAAGTGGTCTAGGGGAGAGCAACAAAAATGGTACAGGATCTGCATCAAAAGCCCTATGAGGAAAGACTGAAGGATCTCAATATGTTTACCCTGGAGGAAAAGATATGATAGAAACTTTCAAATACCTCACAGGTATAAATAAGGTTCAACAGGGAAGCATTTTTCAGAAAAAAATATGCTCAAGGACAAGGGGTCATGCTATTAAACTGTAGGAGGGTAGGCTAAGGTAAGATGTGAGGAAGTACTTCTGCATGGAAAGGGTGGCGGATGCCTGGAACGGCCTCCCAGTGTAGGTGGTGGGGTTAAAAACTGTAACAGTGTTCAAGAAAGCATAGGATAGTCATAAAGGAACCTTAGAGATGAGACAAGGGGGGATAAGCTTGAGATGAAGTAGAGTTTACAGTGATACAGGAGGTATGGAATAATAGGCAGACTAGGTGGGCCAGATGGTCCTTATCTGCTGTCAAATTCTATGTTTAAATAGACTGCGAGAGGTAGAGGGGGAGGAACTGCAATCCATGAAATGAAGTGCTAAATCCTCCGCAATACTTGTCTGGTTCATCTTCCCAAGGGAATGTGATTGGTCATTACTGGTACTTTGTAAACTGGGCTGCCTGGGCTAATGCAGTATATTGTGTTAGTTCAATAAACCTTGCTTTGCAGTGTGCAATTGCTCATTTCCAGTATAATCATTGGCTATAATACCCCAGCATCTTGGCACCCCTAGTTGGGATGAGGTTAATTTGCACCCCGGGAAAAACTGAAACTTGAAACTTATCAACTGTAGTCCATTTTTTTCAGTCGAGCAGAGCAGCATTGCTGTTTTTGTTTCTGTTTTTTTTTTTGTTTTGTTTTGTTTAATGTGGCTATTTTTTTGGAACCCATCAATGAGAATTTTGTATTCTGTTTTCAGTTTTTTATTTACAGACAACATATCTTTACCAGATACAGTATGTATGTATATATATATATATATATGAAATATACCATTGCATCGTCAACGTATAATACTGTTTTGAAGTAGTGAAACTTGGGGTAGACTGTTAATAAATAATGAGAATAATAATGGCCCTAATATTGATTCCTGGGGCATGCCATACTTGACCTTTCATAACTGGGACAGTACTCTGTTAACGCTGACCTGCTGTGATCTATCCATTAAATATTCTCTAATCCACTCCACTACTGGTGCCCCAAAACCTGCTTTCCACAGCTGCAACTTCAGGAGTGAGTGATCCACCAGGTTGAATGCCTGGGTCAGACCCACAAACACTGCCCCTGTGAACATGCCCCCTCTATGTTCTCCTGCACGTCATTTGTGAAACTGACCAAGGCAGTTGCCGTGGTACAGTCGTGCCTGAATCTATGCTGGGCCCCTCTCAGTATTTTGTGTTCTTCCAAATACTCTGTAATCTAACTGTGTAAAAGTCATTCTAGGATCTTGCTGACTAGAGGTAAAAGAGACATGGGCCTATAGTTATTTGCCTGATTTGTTTGCCCCCCTTTGTGTATAGGTATGACAGCCTTTTTCTAGAGTTTAGGGACTATTTTGTTTACAAAGAGAAAAGTAAAAATGTTTTTCCAGCAGCAGTGATAATTTTACTGCTGCTGAAATGGACAAAAAAGCATCCAGCTAGAGCTAATTTCTGTAATCTTAAGAAAGCTAGAAAATCATATGCTAAATTCCTCCAATTAAAAAGACTTCAAGCCTTAAATAATCAATGGGAAGAAATATTTAGAATTATCCAGTTGAAAGATAACAGTAGATTTTGGAATCTAGCCGCAAAGGGTACCAATACATATTCCTTGCCTACAATACATGTCCCCAAGGACATATGGGTGGTACACTTTCAAACAATATTTAATAGGAAAGAGGATATGGTGATATGTGATATAGATAAAGGCTTAATGGAGGCTTTTTATGAGCCATTAGTTCTGTCAGAGCAACATCTAGAATTTGCGATGTTTAGATTAAAAAAATCATAAAGCCCCAGATCATGATCTAATTCCCCCTGAAATATAAAAAAATATAGTAATGTTTGGATACCATTATTAACAACATTCTTTAGTCTATGTTTTCAAAATAAATATATACCAAAAGAATGGAAAACTAATATTATTGTACCAATCCACAAAAAGGGATCTGTATATAACCCTAATAATTTTAGACCCTTTATTTTACTAAACATATCCTTGAAAATTTTTGCAAGGGTTATCCTGGACAAACTTACATGTTGGATAAGAAAAAATGAAATATTATCACCACTCCAAGCTGAATTCAGAGAGAATTTCTCTACAATAGATAACGTAGTTTGTTTAGCCCATCTAATGGAAAAAGATATACATATATGTAAAAATGAAACTTTATGTGTTATATATAGATTTTTCCCATGCTTTTGATTCAATTAATAGAAATATCTTATGGGAGATTCTTTAAAAAAAACAGTTACCTCCCTCACTTCTGCTTCCTATTTACCTGTTATATACAGGTATCCAAACAGCAGTTAGATATAGTAATAAAGTGGAGTTGACTGAATTCGTCCCTTCCAACAGAGGGGTTAAACAGGGATGCTTACTTGCACCATCCCTGTTTAACATATATATCAATACACTCTTAGAATATGAGATAGGAGATAATATGGATAACCCCATAATAACAAACAGATAGTGCACTCCTAGCCTATGCAGATGATATTGTGTTATTGTCCATAACTAAAATTGGATTACAAAATGCAAATATTTAGAATTAAAAATAACCCTAAATAAAACAAAAGCTATGGTATTGGGTGCAATGCCCACAGACCAGTGTAAAACTATGATCTACATAAATAAGCAATTGGTGGAAGTGGTTAATGAATATGTATATCTGGGGATTAAAATTACATCTAATGTCAAATGGACAAAACACTTAAAGGAGCAAAATATTGAAGCTAAAATAAATTCAATGGCTCTGTTAAAATTCAACAATCAATTTGGAAAGAACACATTGATACCTGCATTATTAGCAGGCAATGCAAAAATAAATCCAATATTACTGTATGGAGCAGAAGTCTGAAGGTATGAAGACAATATAGGTGGTTTATTGGAAATCCCTTAAATGTATTACTACAAGTCTCTCTTAAATGTTCCTTACTCAACGGCTAATGCCATGACAGGGCTGGGACCAGGGAAAATAAATAACATAAAAGAGATATGTTTGGTAAATTATTGGATCAAAATAATGAATAATTATGATAATACCCTTCCAAAAACATGTTTGTTAGAAAAAAGAATTTGGAATAATAAAGGGATTAAATCCAAATGGCTAACTTATCTATGTAATATATTAAATACATTTAAACTTCAACACTTAGGATAGATGCAGAGAAGAATATTCTGATTGCTTCTCAATATAAAGAACTAGTGAATAAAAAAGCTACTGCAGTTGCTCAGAAAGAGGATATGTTGGATATAAAAAAACAGAAATGTGCTATTTGGTACAATAATAATGAAATGGGTCACTTCCTAGAGGAATATTTGACTTTATCAATTATGAAGGAACAATGAAAAAACATAACATGGACTAGATTTGAGCTGATTACAGCTAAATACATTTATTTTAACAGAAATATTACATGTGTTACAAAATTACAGGAAAAATATGAGTACCCCTGTAAAAAGGGATTTCAAGAAAATTTAAGGCATTTAATTGTTGATTGTCCATTTTACACCAATCAAGAAATCTATATCTTGCTCATACACTTATGATTTATGCAAATAAACTGAATGTGGTATTTATAATGTTACATCCAAGAACCTATGAAGAAGTGGTGGCAATAGCCATTTTTTTAATGTTAGTAATAAAATACAAAAAAAGGATTAATAGAAAGCATAGTAGATAACAGATGTAATCAGCAGAAAAAGAAATTAATGAAGTCTGTTTGATGGAAGGTAGTAAGCCTAGGTTTTAATCTTATGAAAAATTGGGGTGGGAAATATATTTTGTGATATATATATATGTGATATGTGTGTATTATTGTATGATGTTGATGATCTGTTTTGTACTTTTATATGACGTATTTATGTCTATTTTGTAATAGTCATGATATTCAACTATCATGACTGATCAATAAAAACTGATGATGATGATGATACTGCTGTTGATTTAAGGAACTTTGCTCCCTGTTGATCTAGTCCAGTTCTTTCGACTCGTCCAGTTTTGACAGCTGATTTTGGCTTTATTCCTTTGTTATACATCTAAAATAGAACGATGATCTCAGGTAATTAAATTATTCTGTGTTATTCTTGATACTTGGCAGCCATTTTACATATTGAGTCAAATCAGTAAAGGTTTCATTTAGAACATTTGCTATATCCAAACTTTTAGTGTCAATTCTCCCTCCTAGGTCTCCCTTAATTACGCTGTTTATCTCACTTTTATTTCTCAGGCTTTTAAGCCTATTTAACCCCTCCAAAAAGATATCTTATTTTTAAAATTGTTCATTTGTGCATTTCTACAGAAATCAGCCTTTGCCTTTTTCATTAATCTATTACTTTGTTTTCTATACTGTACTCAGTCTTCTATTTTGATTGATGCTTTAATCTTTGCCCATGCTGCATCCCTGGTTTGCATACCGTCCTTTATTTATTCTGCCCTCTGTCTGTTCTTCTGCATCCATTCATATGTATGCTGATGATATACAGTTATTTTTGCATCTGGATCCTCTTCCCATGATCTTACCTCACAGCTTCAGCTGGATTTCAACAGTATTCAACGCTAGTTCCAGTATAACCACCTATGTGTTAATGCAAAAAAAAAAAAGTCTTCATGACTTTTGGCATCTGTCAGCGGCTTTCCAGACTCAGCACTCTCCCTTTATTTCACACACTTGATGGTACTAATATTGAGGATATATCCTCTTTTAAGTACTTCAGGATCTGGCTTGATAATCATCTTGATTTCTCGGTTCATATTGCTACCATATACCATAAGCTCCACACCAAGCTTGGTGCACTGTACAGGTACAAAGTGAGTATCCTGTTTCCTGTCCACTGTGAAATTGTTTTAAATATGGTTCTCCCTATTTTTAATTCTGGTGACATAGTCTATAGTGTAGCACCCAAATCCTCCATTGCCAGACTGGACCACCCTTCCACTCTTTTTGTAATTTTGCTTTAGATTGTTTCCCTCGTACCCACCATTACTCACTCTACTTTGTCATTTGACTCCCCTCTCTTGGTGCCAAACCCCTTTCCCATTGTGCCTCTTTTATATCTAAACTCTGATTTGATTCCGTTCTCTCCTACCTCACCCCTCTTATCCTCTCCCTCAGCTTCCTGGTATACTCTATGCACTAATACTTCACACTCCCTCACTATTCCTTCTAGAAAATCTACAGCTGGTCAATCTGCTTTCTCATACCTCTTTTTTAAAATTTTGATCCTCCCTTCCCTTGTCAACTCGTTCTGCCTCTTCGACTTTTTCCTTAAAGTCTCTTCTTCATGACTTTTCTTCTCCTCCTGCAACTATCCATGATTCTCTTTCCCCCAACTAGTTTTCCTCTGACTGTTTCCTTCATCACCTGTACATATGTTATTTTGATTTATCATTAATTTTTGATTATGCTCTTTGATATAGTGTATTTGCTGTATATTGATCGATTGATTGATTGATACAATTTTCCTCATCCCCGACCCCTAGGATACATCTTGAAACTAGTTGTTTTCAACTCAGAATGCCTTTCCTAGTGAAACTTTTGAAATACATATATACATTCATACATACATACATAAATACATTACTTCTGTATTCAACTATTTGATAGATACATTTTAACTTGTTTCTTTTTAACTCTGCATGAGCATCTAAGATTTTATTACATGTTTCTAAGAAGAACTCCAATACTTGATTAGGATCTTTCAAACCTGCCCAGTGCCCCCAGTCAGTTTCATTATAATCTGCCTTCATCTTCATTAAAACTATTTCATTTGTTAATCTTGAAGTTATCACCTTACTCTGTCCTTGTTATCTTTTGTTCCTCCATATACAGAACACTGGGTCATGGTCACTGAATCTGGTAATGTTTCCACACTTACAATTTTTTTTTATTATTTACCCAGTCAATCTGTGAGCATGAACCTGTTTGGTTATCTTTTCTTGTTGCCTCTGTGATTATTTGTTCTGTGCTGATTTTTATAGTACGTTTTTGTACTTATTAGTGTAATACCCCAACTATAAAAATGTTTATTAGCTCTTTCAGTTCTGGTAACCTGGACTTTGTTGGGTTGTAAACACACCCTATCTAAGTCTATTCATGTTGCCTAGAGTTGTTTCAGCAAATAAGACTTCCACATCCTGATGGGACAGTTTCCAAACCAATTGTTTTACTCTAATGGAGTCTCTTACATAAATAAGCACACCCCATTTTCTAATTCTATCCCTCCTATATTGATTTTGCACCCTTCCATTAATATAGAATGGTCATCTAATCTTTTTGTTAACCAGGATTCTGTAATAGCCAAGACATCTTGTGCATATGTATGCATCCATGCCTTCATTTCATGTTTTTGGGAGCAGGCTGCAGGCATTTAAATGTGCTAATTTTAATCCATTGACTCAGAACCAGTTTTGTAAATATGGCTAATTTGTCAGCTGGACCTGGATTTTCTTCTATGTCCCCTGCTCTCAATAATTTTAAAAATAAAAACAATACAGTGTGCTTCTGTATATTCTGTACCAAGTGACCAAGACTTATACCATCCTATTTCTGCAGTAGTCCTAAACCATTCAACCTGTATGTTATACATACATTCTCATCAATTATTGGCAGATTTTCAACATTTTCATCAATACTGTTTATTTCTAACATAGTAGTTCTCTAAATTAAAACCTCACCCCACTTAATGTAACCAAACACAGCAAACATACTACAAAACCTTAAAAAAAATATTTTTTTAGCAAAAATCCCCTAAAGTAAGCCATTAATATTCAAAGAGTGTTTTAATGTGAATGCCTGAAATTAGAGAAATAAAAGAGAAATAAAAAAACATTAATAATCCCCTTCCTGAACTTCCAGCATGAGTCTCCTGCTGGAGGTTTCTGCCAGTCCTGCGGAGCATCTCACATGGGCAGCCGCTGGAACAGCTGCACTTCTAAGTGTAGGAAGCCCCACCCCAAAAAAATATCACTGGCCATGCCTCTTGCCATCCAGTAGCCCCCTCACTTACTGGGACAGATGGTTTCTCTGCAGAACTGGGGCATCAAGCTGGCAGTGGGGCAGGGTCAATTGCAGCTGTTCAGGAATAGCAGTTTGCACAGGCAAATCAAATACTGCAGACAATTGTTTAACAAGTGAATAATGGAAAACAGTTCACACAAGCTGAATGCTGGCAGATAGTAGGAGCTGCTAATAACACAATGAAATGGCTGTATTTTTAAGTATAGGAAGCCCCACCCCAAAGGACATCACTGGCCATAAATCCTGGCCGCTGGTAGTCCTCTCACTTACTGGAATCAGCAGCTTTTCTGCAGGACTAGGGTGTCAAGCTAGCTTCATACCCATTATCACTTTTTTGTTTCCCCGCTTCTATTCTTATGTTATCTATTATCCCTTTTTTCTCCTACCTTATTTTCTTTCATTACATATATATTCCCTTATGTCCACTTATCTCTCCACTAAATTTGATTTTTTTTCCTCTTTTAGATAACTCCTGAAGAAAGCGTATGGTCAAAACTTAGATTCTGTTCTCTGTTTTCAGCATGCATTTAATGTTACTTTTTTGTTTGTTTATAGCTAGCTATATGAAGTTTCATACAATTCTATCAGCTCTAAGAGGAGTATAGATGCCCTCAACACCTCGGCTCCACACTACTCCTAAATACAGTGTTTATCTGCACCAGTGAACGTAAGATGAGTGCAATTCCTGATGGGCCAAAAATTTTGTGACTGACTTGGTGCAAAATCCAATAGAGCCACATTACAAAATTATAATTACTGTATCTGGTTATATAATTTTACACTTTTTAAATATTATTAAAACTACTAATATAGATGCCAATAGGTACAAAGCACAGATAGTAAGATACAGTGGAGCCAGTCAATGCAATGCAGTAGCTTGCAGTAAATGACATGCCACAAAATACAGTAAACAAGGGTTTAATTGCCATTTAATTACACTGTTCCCCACAGCATACTGCAGCACTTTGCTATATACTGCAGAATTGCATTTCATTTCATTTATTTTTGTTTACTAGGTTGGTATACTGGATAGAAAGATCCATTTACAGGCATAACTTGGGAGTTTAACAAACACTATATTGCAGTATCACATTAGTATTGCATTGCATCCATGCTGACGCTACTGTAACTCCATTTTCTAGCTCTACAGAGTCATACAAACTTATGACATTATGAGAAGGACCTGTGCAGTTTCTAACCCCAGAAATCCCTCAGCTGTTTTATTTTAAAGAAAATGCAAGATATAGTTCACATTCTAAAATACTTAGTTCATCTTTAAACATTATACACAGGTTTATCAGACACTTAACATTATAAAAAAGAAACAGACTAAGAAAGAGATAACCCAAAAATAAAACCAACTTAAGCTTTGCTTAATGAGACTAGCATTTAGTATACAGGGAGAATATGTGGATGGATGGAATATTCTTAAAAATATTGTGGCATAGAATACCCCAGTCCATAAAATATGGACATTAATACCTAGAGGGGAAGAAAAAAGAAAACAGACATAATAAACCCAACTATACTAAACAATAGGTATACAGAATAAAGCCAGTAATGTTGTCTAGTTCAAATACATTAATACCACAGCAGAGTTAATGGTCTGACTAAATTACGCCCGTATTTTATCAAAAAGATCATATTTTTTTCCCAGTGTATAATGTACTTTTTCAGTCTGGAGAAATGAGACCATAAAATTCATCCATGTAGGGCAAACTGGAGGCAGATCATGTTTCACTTCAGAAGAATGCATTTGAATGCATTAATAAGACCTAGAAGTGTTACCCTCCATTGATGGGGACACAGGAATCATAAGCCCATCCATTACAAAGAAAAATATATTCTACTGTTTTTTCTAAAGTTAATGATGAAGCCATAAATAGAGTTTTTAAAACCCTAAGCCAAAAAGTGTTCACATCTTGGCAGGTCACCAACATATATTCCAAAGTACCTATTGATGTACTGCATCTGGGACAAAGATTTGAGAGAATTTTCCTGATTCATTAGATTTAATTTATGTGGCATGTAATATCTTCTATGTAAAATATTAAAGTAAATTTGCTGCAATTTTGCAGATAATATTCCTAAACTTGAATATCCGATAATATACTACCAATCCTGATGGGACATTTTGATAGTTGATTTTTCTCCCATTTGAATTGGAATCCCTCACTTAATGGTTACATCTCCATGCATCTATCTCCATAGTGACAGATGCCCCCAAAGATGGAACTATTCTAATTACAGAATTTAGAATACTGGTTTAAACTATGTAGCCATGTTCCATTCTGGCAGTTAACCAGATTTGTTTCTCCACTTGGAGACAGCAGTTGCCCCTGAAGCTAGCTGCAGTATCACTTGGTCTCCAGCAGATTTATTTATTTTCAGAGTTACTAAAAGTTATTCAATATTCTTCATTTAGTTACTCAATTACTCTGTGTTAGTTAGGGAGTTAAATTTTTAACTATTCTGGTCTCTCTGGTTCCTCTTTTGATTCCCAGGAACCAGAGACCACCCTACTGGCTACTGTTTTTAGTTTTGACCAATATTATTTCTAATTTAGTTGTTTCAAAAGATTCACCAGGAAAGATAAACTGAGTTGTAACAGCTCATTTCCAGATGCATTCTGGAGATGAGCAAAGTGGAGATTGATCAAAGATGGGAAAAACGAAACAAACGTTTTCTGATTATACCATTAATGGGTTCATGAATGGCTGGGACAGAGTAAAGGTACTTAGGTACTTAGGTGAAAAGGTAGATGTACACAAATTATAGTCCCCCCACACACACACACACACACACTGTACAGTGGTGATCCAATAGTGTTCCCAGGTGTCCATGGGTGCATCTAACTGTTTTCTGAAACTGCCGAGTTTGGTGAGTCTGTGCTATACTGAGGCAGTTATTCCAGTGTTTCACCACCTCTGGGTGAAGTAAGATCCTCTATTATTAGTCTTGTATAATTTACCAAGAAGTTGTTTGTTATGATTTCTAGTATTGTATATAGAGTCTCTAACTTCAAGTCCCAATTCAGTCAGTAACTCTTCATCTTTAATTGGATTATACTATACATCAGGATAAGGTCCCTCTTAGATGTTTCCTTTCTCAATCAATCAATCAATCAATCAAAATCTTTATATAGCCAGACGAACACCATTGAGCAAGTTCATTTTCAAGATGGACCCGGCAAGATACATGAATAATACATAGAGGAATACCAACTTACAGAGTCATAGGGATTACACATGAGGTTAATAACAGCACTGGAGTATATTTATAAAATAAGACAGAAAGTTAAATACCATGTGCTACAGAACATGTGCTGCAAAAGATACAGAGTAAATCTATACAACCATATATACAAAGTTTTCATGGTGCAGACTTGGATTCAAGTATTGAGTATGTAGTGCAAGGAGAGGCACTGGTGAGAAAGGGGCAGGAACTTGGGAATGAGAGCATAAGTGCAGGGTGCCTGAGGGGCTTTAGAACACCAGGGGCAGGTGACAATGGTTATAAATCTAGGTTCAATACACCAGGAACAGGGGGCCAAGGGTGACATGCCAGGAAGTGTAATATTAGTAGATGCCAGGATGACTCAGACAGGGAGACTCCAACTTAGATTGGGTGGATCTATCAGGTGGAGTACAAATAGACACAGACATACTGAGTAGTGGGGCAGGAGTACCAGGAATGGAATGTTCCTGACAGGGCTAAAAACTGAATTGGGGGGGGATGCTGGGAGGCTGTGGCATCAGGGGAAGCAGTTACAGGATTCCTTGAATGAACTAGAATATAGTGCTTTGAAGGTTAATAGTTTGATTGGGAATGCCAGTTGCAAGGTTTTTTCCAGGTTGTTCCGTAGTGCGGGTAGAGTGTGATTAATGGCAGACCTAACAAAGTGTGACTTGAACTTAGATACTGTAAGCAAGATGTAAGTAGAACTCCTTAGGGCATACTTACCTACCGCATTTTGAGGAAGACAGTCCGAGATATCTTGGGGCAATAATTTAGTTATAGCCCTATAGGTCCAGAGGGCTGCATTTCTCTGTCTTCTGTACTTGAGGGAGAACCAGCCTACTGTAGCATGGAGGGAGCAGTGATGAGTAGAATAAGGCAGTCCAGTAATGAATTACAGAGCTCTATGGTAAAGCGTGTCAAGTTTGACCAGAGCAGTAGCAGTGCTTTGGCTATAAAGAAAGTCTGCATAATCCAATAAGGTGAGGAAAGTGGCTTGAACCAGTCTCTTTTTTGCCTCCAATGTTAGTAGGTTTTTGATCCTGTAAAAGAGGCCAAGTCTCTGCCTCAGCTTCTTCATCAGCTCATCAATGTGATCATTGAAGTAAAGCTTTTGGTCTATCCAGACCCCCAGGTATTTGAATTTTGTGACATAGTCCAGTGGTTCGCTGAGGTGCATATGAATCTGAGGTAAGTTACCTTGAATTGCAAGGTTATTAGCATTTGCAAAGGGAGAAAACAGCATCACCTTTGTTTTCTTTGTGTTCAGGAGCAGTTTCTGTTGCAGGAGTCATCACTGTAGCAGGTTAAATTCCTGTTGCAGATCCCTGCAAGCTGCTTCCGGGGAGGATCTTTCAATGTAAAGTACCGTATCATCGGTAAAAAGGTGAATGTTGGCAGATTTGATGTCAACATCGATTCTCTCTATGTATATTGCAAAGAGCAATGGACCCAGTATCGAGCCTTGTGGTACACCCCCAGAAGAGGTTTCAGGGATGAGAGCTCCCCTTCCACCTTAATCTGCTGTTGCCGTCCTGTAAGATAGTTTAAGAACCATCTCAGGGATAGGGAGTCCAGGCCGATGTTTTGGAGGCAGACAAGGAGTAGATCATGGTCAACAGTATTAAATGCCTTGTTTACATCCAGAAATATGGTGCAGATGAAGTTCTTAGTATCCAGGGCTTACTGCCGGTCGGTCACTTTTGCAAGGGCTGAGATAGTACTATGATGTGGCCTAAAACCAGACTATAGGGGGTTTAACAGGTTAGCAGTATCAAGGTAGTTCCTGAGCTGTATACTCACTATTTTCTCCAATAATTTGGATAGAGTGGTGAATAAGGAGATTGGCCTATAGTTGTTCAGGTCACGGGGTCTCCAGACTTGAAAAGAGGGATTACGTGGTCAGTTTTTGCCTAGGGAGGAATAATGCCTTGTGAAAGGGAGAGGTTAAAGAGATGCGCATTAGGCACCGCCAGTACACAATGACTCAGCTCAAGAAGAAGGGGTCTAAGAGGTCAGCCCCAGCACTCTTTCTGATGTCCAGATGTAGGGAAAGATCCTCAACTTCCTTTAGACTGGTAGGCTGGAGGGAGAACGCCATGCTTGTGACTGGAGCTAATGCGTCCAGTAAGCTGAGCTGTGAGCTGAGGGTATTGGCAGAAGAGGTATCGAATGCAAGTCCTGCAGTTGCAAAATGGTCATTAAGAGTCGAGGATGGACGATTTGTTAGACACCACAGAAACACCAGTAGTGATTACTGTAGGCAGGGTGTTTGGAGCAGAATGACCTTCAATATCCTTGATAGTTTTCCAGAACTTGGCTGAGGAATTGGTGGAAGAGTCCGATTCTTTACGGAAATAACTAGCCTTGGTCTCTCTAACCAACCTAGTACAATGGTTTCTAGATTTTCTAAACAAGACCCAATCCGCAGGGAGTTTTGTTCTCTGAGCTTTTTTCCAAAGCCAGTCTCTGTGCAGTAGAGAGGTCTTTAACTGCGCCGTAAACCATGGACATGATTTTTTCTTAGAGCTTATTTTGACATGGGGTGCATGCCTATCCAGTGCCCCTAGCATAATCTCCTGAAAGATATGATAAGCTGTAAGCACTGAGTTTGTCAGGTAGAAGTTCTGCCATCTCAAGGAGTCACACAGGTCAGAGTGGAATGAACCAATATCCAGGTTATGCCATTTCCTCCTGAGAGAGAATGTGGAAGAAGATTGTACTTTGGGGACTGATCTTACACACGCTATGAAGCAGGTCACTAAGGTCAGAGAAAAACACTCTGACATGGGAAAAAAGATGTGGTTTATTTACTAAAATAAGACCTGGTAGGGAGCTATTGTTTCTGTCTTTCTTATTAGGATATGTTGCCTCCGAGATGAGTTGTGTAATAGGGAGATCCTGCCACTCTTGAGGACCAACCTTTCCTTAAATTTGTTGCAACAGTTTTTCTATTTCTTAGCCTACTCTATCCTTTACAAATTCTAATCCATAAGGTTGGCCATCTATGGGTATTCCCTTCCCTTTCTTGACTATGCTATAGTGTCCTCTTTAATTTTCCTTTTCCCTCTCAGGTCCTCATACAGGGAGATTGTTGTAGTGACCTCCAAGCATATGTAAGACAGGTTGTATTTATCATTGTTGGATTTAGCCAGTAATAGCACTACTATGTCATAAAGTACCTAATGTATTGTACATAGCTTATATTTATGAAACCTATAAATGTTGAAAATACCATGGCACCAGGTGTTTTGATAGAGGTAAGAGTACTAGTTGACTGTATTATAAAGATTAAGTTAGTTGTGCTATTTAAAATGCATGTAAATTGCTGTAAACTGAACAAGTCTAAAATGTCATGGTGATTCGCATATATACCTTGATGCTTTGCATTATGGAAGTAGGTATGATGTATTTCTTTGAAACTTGACTTGTTGTCAATGCCCTTTGGGGTAATCCTTTTTTCAGTGATTCTGCACTTAGGTTCTTTGTTTTTAGCTTGTTTTTTGTTTTTCTTCTTGAGCCCCCATTACCCAAGCAAACAAGGCCCACATAGGGATGAAGGTTTTTCACTAAAAATGTTTAGATCAGAGATCAGTGTCAGTAGGTGCTGGCTAAGTGCAGAGGAAGGACATGCATAGTCTGTTGCTGCAAACTGATGTACTGAAGAAGGAATATGCCATTGCTGAAGGTTATTTTTTGTATTTTGAATAAACACCACACAGAGATTGTGTGTTGAACTTGAAGTTTGGTGTCTGGTCCATCTGTTATCCCACAAACTCTCCACAAGCTGTGAAAGTCCAAAGGAGTCACAAAGAGTTTTGAGAGGTAAGGAGACATTGGTTGACCAGTCCAAATTAAGGTCTCCTAATATAATAATCTCTGACTGCAAGGATCCCAGCAAATTAGTTACATGATCTAACAACTGTAGAACTGCAGATGGGGGCCTATAGTATCCTAGGATGCAAAATGAGATAGAAGAGGAGAGCTTGACTTTGAGGGTCAGGATTTCAAATTCCTTGGGGATTGAGGCTGACTCTATGACAGAGGTGGAAATGTTATCCTTGACATAGATGGCAACTCCTCCTCCTCTGGAAGGCCTATCAGTTCTGAATAAAGAATATGATGGAATATTCACCTCCCGATTGGAAGTACCTGGTTGGAGCCAAGGCTCTGTGACCTCAAATACATCTGGCAGACTATGGCTAGTCCAGGCTTGTACTGTTGTAAACTTTTTCAGGAGGCTACACACATTAATGTGCATGAAGCTCAATCCTTTGATACTGCCTAGGTTGGCAGGGGATAAAATAGTTACAGGGGGACCAGGATTGAGCTCAACATTTCTGGAACATATCAATAGGAGCAGCAATAGTTTCTTGGTAGCTTCAAGGAGTAGTCTATGTGCTTTGAGTTTATCCCGCTTGGTACTGCTAACATTAAGTAACTGCCTCAGGGTCCCCCAAAGCTTAGAGGGCCTAGCGATATGTAGAAGAGCTCCCTAGCCATAAAAAGCAGGGAATGCTGGGGGTTCACTGCAGAGGGACGCAGGATCCTATCCTCTATGACGCCAACTCACCACGGGGATGTAATGCATATTCTAAGGTAGGTATCAAGACCACCAAAACACAAGAGTCTGAGGGGTCAAGAGGTTCATCGCAGTCCAGGGTGATACTGTATGTGACCATGCTGAAGGGAGATTGGTGTGGAGTAACCCATGAATCTATGATGCATAGCAGAGTAATAAGCAAGAATAATAAGTAGGAAAACCCCATTCTGCTATATAACGTAAAGAAAGCACAGGAGAGTACATTTTTGTATTTGAAATTAGTATCATCAGATAATAAAAATTCTTCCTTATAGACCAGCAAGATGACAGCTGCAGAGAAGGTGGAGTGGAGTTTTGGAGCAGGTAACAAAGTCACAGTAGCTACTATAAGATTAACACCGACAAGTGTTAGGCCCTATAACTGTGTTTGTATCTTTAAGGTGAGTGCAATATTAGTGAGAGAGGAGGATGAAGATTGCCTAGGGGCGGTGCCGCTGGGGAGGAGAGTATTTAATAAAGGCTGGGGTGGCGGGGGTGGGAAAAATTCAAGCTGGAAGGAGAAAGTGAAACAGAAATGGGATTAGTTGCAGGGTATAGCTTACAACTGTAACACAAATGAAACCTGGTGTAAACAGAGGAGTGTTCACAAAAGCTGTATCACTTTAAACTTAGCTTCTGACCCAGGTGAAATACCACAGGACCTTAAAACTAAGAGAGCTGTAATACTTTAAAATCTAAAACCTGCACTCTAAAAGATCCTGCACTTGAAACTACCCTTGGAGTGCAAAATTGCTGTAGACAGGCTTAGATTCACATTTAAATTAGGATTCACAGAACAATTTGGTGAAACTTAACCAGTACCAGAATCAATAAATAACATTAGCCTAAAGTCCAAAAGAAATGGGAGTAGCAAAGAATTAAAGAAGTGGAGCAGCCAGTCAGCAGGTAGAGATGATTGTTCCAGCCAATCGGCATAAAGATGCCAGAAGTTTCAGCAGCGTACCTTCAGTCTGGTGATCGGCAGGCAGTACAGCTAGGAGGCAGCTGGCGAACAGTGGGGACCCGCCAGGCTGCTTGCAGCAGCAGAAGCGCCCGTGTCAGGGGTGAAACTTCGGTCTGGTGATCAGCAGGAAGTACAGCGAGAAGGCAGCTGGCAGACAGTGGAGACTCCACCGGCTGCTTGCAGCAGCAGAAGCGCCTGTGGTCAGGGGTGATACCGTCTCGACACTGGCAGACAGTACAGCGAGGAGGCAGCTTTCAGACTATGCAGCCCCAGATGTGCCAATCTGGTTTTATAATCTAAGTCATCAAGTCCATGAATAACTTTGGCAAATCTCCTCTGTACTCCTTCTACATTATATATGTATCTTCCTTCGGATATGGTGACCAGAATTGGGAGCAATAATACAAATGTGGTCTAGCCGGGAACCTGTAGTATGGCAAAATGACATCACTCTGTCTACTGTAAAAGTTTTTTTAATACATCCCAAAAGTTTATATGCTTTAGCTACTGCAGTAGAGCTGTTAGATCTGAATAATAAATCGATTTGAATTATGACCCCTTAGTCTCTTTCCTTACTAACTGTCCATAACTCTACACCTCCCAACTTATAAGTAGTGCAAACATTTCTACCTATATGTAGTACCACATATTTGTCTGGGTTAATCTGCATATCTCAGATCACAGCCCAGTTGAATAGGGCATCTAGATCAGCCCTTGAACTTTGTGGTGTCTTCATAACAACCTTTTTTGGTGTCATTAGCAAACTTGTTCACAAAATCATTTAGTCCCAAATGCAAGTCATTAATATACATACTAAACAGCAAGGGGCCCAGAATAGAACCCTGTGGTATCATAGTATCATAGTATGGTATGATATGTTACCTAATATGGTCATATACTCACCTTTCAACTAAAGAAATTAAAGTTTTTGTTACCCATATAATTATCCAGTGCTGATTTGAAAGAATCCAATGTTCTACATGTCACTACAGTTTCAGGTAGGTTATTCCAGGCAGTTACAACTCTCTGGGAGAACCAA
Source organism: Neoceratodus forsteri (assembly GCA_016271365.2). Lineage (NCBI taxonomy): Eukaryota > Metazoa > Chordata > Ceratodontiformes > Ceratodontidae > Neoceratodus > Neoceratodus forsteri. Next base: position 702,527,791 of record CM028135.1, on the reverse strand, counting down.
TGAGCACTCTGCTCAGTTCTAAATGTTGACATTTTTAGTTGAAGACTATGTTATCTATTTGCTCTGTCTAAACATTTCATTTCCAGTCCAGTTCACTCCCTTACGTCATCATTGTGTACTGCTTATTGACCATACACATGCCCCTCCATATCTTCTGTAATCCAGTGAATGCAGATTTGACTCCTCCAGTCTGTCCCCATATGTCTTTCCTTGTACATTATAAACTTTTTTAGTTACCCTTCTTTGCACCCCTTCCAGCAGTCTCATGCTCCCCTTATGGTAAGAAAGGGGCCCAGTACCGCACACAGTACGCCAAATGGGGCCTTGCCAATGCACTATATAAGGGGATCAGCACTTTGCTACTTCTACTGATAATGTTTCTAAAAATGCATCCAACAACAGTGGTACCTCACTTGCCACTCCAACATAATTTGATACAGCACCCCTAATCCTTCCTACCTATTAACCAGTGGTTTACCCATTTCATTACTCTACTATCAACATTTAAGTTGTTGAGCTTTTGTAAAAGTTTACCATGAGGTACTTTATCAAAAACCTTGCTAAAATGCATGTAAATCATATTGCAAGGTATGTTCTGACCTAAGAGGTTGCTAATTGGTTCATAAAATGAGATAAGGTTGGTTACATATGAGTAGCCTCTAGTGAAACCATGTTGCATCTTGTCCATCAACCCTTCTTTATTGATGCTTTGTAGGATGTATTCTTTCAAGATACCTTCCACAATTTTGCTCAGAATAGATGTCAAATTGATGGGTCTATGGTTACTGATCAATTGCTTATTTCCATTCTTGAATGTAAAGGTAAAGGTAACTGTTGCTTCCTTCCAATCATCTGGTACTAAACCCGTGGACAAGGAAGCGCTGAAGGTGGCACTTACCGGCTCAAAAATTTCATGGGCCATGTTTTTGATAGTTGAGGGAAGTATATGATCTAAACCAGGTGCTTTGTAAGGGTAGATCTTAATTAATTCACTTTAGATTTTATCTGGGGCAAACAATATTGTAGCCAGTTTGCTACAGGTATTAGAGCTCTGAGTAAACTGGACCTTCAGATCATCTGAATGATTAAAAGCACCTGCAAAGTGGTTATTGAAGTTCACTGTTAAGTCAACAGGTTTGTCAATTAGTTCACTGTTGATTTCCATGAGTTCTGTTAGTGTTTCTCTTCCTTTTAATGAATTAATACAGCCGTAGAATGGTTTCAGATTTGCTTTATTATGAGCTACAGTAAGTTCAAACTTACACTTGCATTTTTTTAATAGCTGATCTACAGTTTTTAAGATCCTTTTTGTACACATCATGGTTGACTACATTGGGGTCACTTTTGTACTTCCTGTAAGATCTCTTTTGTCTGTTTATTTTTCTTTTACTATCCATAGTCAACCATTTAGGCCTGAGTTTACTGTGTATGAATGTTTTACATTTGGGGACCCATTTATGCTGTAGTTCTAATAATTTATCCTTTAGAGCTATTAATTTCTCAGTTGCAGACTTCTGATTGAATACCGTTCTCTAATCCCATTCCACAAAATCATTGGCCATGGCTACAACATTAGCTCTTTCAAAGTTGTTGTATTGTATACCATGTCACTGGGTGTATTATATAATCAATGGTGGATTTCTATATGTAACGTGCAGTGATCACTATTACCTAGATGTTCCAGTACCTTGCAATAGTTTGCACAATTTTTTATGTTAGTCAGGACTAGGTCCAATAAATTACACTGCACAGTGGGTTCAGACACCAACTTTTCCAGGTTGCATTCATTCACAGTTTCAATTAAATCCATTCCTAACTGACTTGAGGATGTTCTATTTGACAATAATGTTCTTAGTAGTCAAACACCTATCATGTATTATGTGCAAGAGCTTTGAGTTATACTCCTGATTGATACCTGGTGGCCTATAACAAGTCCCAGTAATTAAGGGTTTTGGTTTCACATCCATTTTTACCCAAATGTTTTCTATTTATAATCCCCTCCTCCTGTGGTGTGGTCAGAAGTCTGCTACCCAATTTATTGCTTACATAAACTGCCACCCCCCTCTTCTCTTATCCTTTTGATTGAGCTGGTATAAATTAAATCCCTGTAGTTGGTGCCACCATATTTTGGTAACAGCAGTTATATCATACTTGTGCTCACTTAAATGAACTACTGTTAGATCCTTCAAACTCCTAGTATTTAGGGACAGGATGTTCAGGTTGATCAATGTAGTCTTTGGTGACTTTTGTACCTTAACGGAGTCTATCGGTTGGTCATATCTGACCATGGTACCCCCGGGCTGCGGCCCCTTTTCTGTTTAGGTGTAAACTGCCCTTTCTGTAGCAATCATTTTGTCTATTAAAAGTTTTCCAGTTTCTTATAAATTTAAACCCTTCCCTCACTGCATATGACCAAAGCCATTGACTGTGTCTAAGGATCTCCTTCTTTAGCCAATGATCCCCCCTTGGGACCGGGCATATTTTGAAAACTAATTGCCTTACATTTTAATTCCTTGATAATTTTACCCATATCCATAATTTATTTAACTGTCATATGCTCTGCTGTTTTTTCTGTATCATTTATACCAGTATCTATGACAACTGGGGGGGGCTCCTGATTATTTAATAACCATTTCAGATTTTGTCTGATATTTCTTAGGCATGCTGTCAGTAAACATGCAGCTTGGGTATTTTCTTGGTCTTCTCTACATATGATGGAGTCAGTTTACCTTAACAAGGAGTCTCCTACTACTGTCTGCATTTTCTCAGGTTGGTTAGACGCCACAGCCATCATGGTATTCAATACCTATACCTGTGTAAGATTTAAGGGGCTTAATAGTAACTCGGGAGGGGTAGCAGTAAGGCAGGGAGCAAGGGGGAGAGGATGTGAGGGCAAAAAATTAATCTGGGCAGTAGGTAGTGAGGTACAGTAGGGCAAAACTGGGCAGACTGGATGGACCAGTGGTCTTTTTGTGCTAACACTGACTATGTTTCTATGTATCCCAGCTGGACTTTAAGCCGGCTGCAGATTCACCATTTGCAACATTGCTAGGCAAAATGTTCCATCTGCCCACCACCCTTTCTGTGAAGAAGTACTTTCTTGTGTCCCGCTTAAAACTCCCCCCCCCAAACACCTGGCCAAGAGTTATTTTGAACAACTATGAAACATCTTTACTGATGATACCATTTACAACTTAAAGGTTTCTGTCAAGTCCCTCCTTTCTCTTCTGTTCTCTAGGGAGTACCTGTTCAGGGTTATAGTGTCCACTATATAATGCACGTTGCATGACAGTGTGTGTTAGACTATATTGTGTATGTGTAGCACTGTATAGTGTATGTGTTTCATTATATAATGTATGTGTTGCACTGTATATGATGTTTTTCATTATATGAGTTGAACTATATAGTGTATGTGTTGCACTATATAGTGCAGTGCTTCACTGTATGATGTGTTTTCACTATTTATCTATGTATGTAGTTCATTATATAATGTATATAGGGAACAGGAACCTGAGGACTGAGGAACCAGAGTACTAGACAAGGGGGTAAAACTGTGGACGACCTTTGAGGAAAGAAACCTAGGGGCCATCATTAGTGACTCCCTAAATCAATCAAACCAATGTGACAAGGCCTACAGTAAGGCAAACAGGATGCCGGGGTGTACAGGAATTGATATCGACAGCAGAATGAAGGCGGTATTACTACCTCTCTGTAGATTACTGGTGAGGCCCCACCTGGAGTACTGTGCCCAGTTCTGGAGTCCTTACCTAAGGAAAGGTAAGGACAGGCTGAAGACAGTGCAATGTAGGGTGACCAAAATGATTCAGGGCCAGCAGGGCATGTCTTATGAGAATCGGCTCAAGGCACTGAACATGTACTCCCTGGAGGCCAGGCATAAAAGTGGGAAATATGACATTCAAATTCTTGAAAAGAATCAACATGGTAAACTGCAAGGAAGTATTCAGTATAAGTAGCGTATCAAGAGCAGTGGGGCACAAGTGAAAACTGGCAGTGGGAGATTCAAGAGGGAAATGATAAAGTTTTATTTTACACAAAGGGTGGTGGAGCCATGAAACAATCTGCCAGCTGATGTTGTTGGTGCCAAAACTATCAATGGTTTAAAACATGGCTGGGACAAAGTGATGGGCTTAGTGGTTGCTCAGGCTGATAGCAGTAGGGTGGGGAGCATGGGGGTGGATAGTGTGGGCTAGAACTCTATATGGACAATGGGTTCCGGGTTTGTTAGGGTTTATGGGCAGACTGGATGGCCCAGTGGCCTTTTTCTGCTGTCACTGACTATGTTTCTGTGTTATATGTTGCACTATATAGTGCAGTGTTTCACTATATGATTTATGTTTTCACTACATAACATATTGTATGTGTTTCACTATAATAATGCTGTATATGGCAATATTATACTATGTCATAGGGATGAAAGAAGGCAAGTTGCCCATCAAGACTGACCCCCTCCACCTGACTCAGTGGAAGTAACGTGAAATTACCCATCGCCATATAGTTAGCAGATCATAACCTATTTAAAATCAGACCACTAACCTATTTATTTTTTTAGTGGTTTAGTTTTTCCCGAATTAACAGAACAGGAAACTGAACGCTTTTACTTTCCATTTCTGCTTGTGCTCTTTCTTCTTAATTACTGTAACTGGTTCCTGTTACAGGAAACCACGATTTGACCTTTGGCACAGTTTTTGAGGGTAAGAGTTGCTTGTTTACTGTTAGGCTCTTACTCCATTGTGTTTGTTGGGAATCTTTTAAGTTTTTACTATGATCAATCTACATAGGCATGCTGCACACTGGTCACTGCCCCTTGCCCAGGGTCCATCCTACCACCATGAAACTGTCCTACACCCACACTGGTCCTAGCCCTCCACTCTGGTCCCCCCGTCTATGCTTGCCCTCACCCACTATCGTCGATGCTCGGCAATTTCCCAAGATGCTAGCAGGCGAAAGCATTCCCTTAAAGAAATACACTGCAGCTCCTTGAGGCTAGTCTTCCTCCTCCTAATGCTGTCAGGCAACGTGCATCCAAACCCTGGCCCATTCTGCTCTAAAGCCACTAATCTGAGCAAGCCTTCGGGTGTCCTCTCATTCATATCAATCAACATCTGCAGCCTCCTTCCTAAAATGGATGCTCTACAGGCCTTCACCAGCCAACACTGCCCTGACATCCTGGCAGTTGTCGAAACCTAGCTCACGCCATCAGTACCGAACCATGCAATCAGCCTTCCTGGCTACAGTGTCTTTAGGCTGGATCGCCTCTCCAAAAGAGGCAGGGGCTGCGCTCTCTACCTAAAAGACTCCATACAGGGGCACCACATCATTACCTCACTCCAACCCACAACTGCTCAGATACTGCCAGTGAGAATCCTCCTCAGAGCCCAAAACAAAACCCTCAATGTTACCACCATCTACATCCCTCCCAAAGAACAGGAAACTGGTCTAACAGCTGTTCTTGACTTTGTAAAGTCACTCCCACTGGACACCGAATCCATCCTCCTAGGCGACTTCAACATCAACTGGCCTGCGGCCGATGCTGGTGCACACATGGATACCATTGCTGTGGTGAACCTCACACAAATGGTTGACTCACCAACCAGGAAAAATTACAGGACCGGCACCAGCACACTCTTGGACTGGATTCTTACCAGTCACCCATCATGGATATCTAACACTAATGTCCTCCCTGACTCTTTCAGCGGCCACTCCCCTGTTAGCTGCACCTGGTCAAATAAATTCATCAAACAACCACCAAAAACTATCACTAGCAGGGTTCTACCCAGTGTTCACCTTCCTCGACTCAAATCCCACCTCTTCCATTAAGACTGGTCCCCTATCTTCAATGCAACCAACGTAAACACTGCCCTTGACCACTTCATAAACATCTTCACTGTGGCCTGTGACATGTATGCTCCTATTAAGAAACGCAAAGTCAAATCACTCAGTAACCCTTGGCTCACAGGTGACCTCCTCAGGATGCTAAAAACAAGAGACCACCTACAGGAGCTGGCCAGAAACTCTGGAAGGTGAAACGACATCCAAAACTACAAACATGCCAGCAATGACTGCACTAAAACCATCCGGCAAATGAAGTCCGCCTACTATAAGTATGCCCTCACAAACTCCTGGGGTAATGGTCGGGAATTCTGGAAGAACATAAAGGAACTCACCGGGAATCCACCCAAAACCCCCACCCCCCCCATCAATACTCAACATCAATGGAACCACAACCCTCAACCCAAAACCGTTGCGGATGCCTTTAACAAAACCTTTACTGACCTCAGCGCTGTTCTACCCCAGGACTACTTCAAAGATGGTGAAGCCCTCTGTCCGCAATGAACACTACTCCCACCAGCTCCCCTCGCTTCTACTTCAAAGCAGTCAAGGCTCACCAAGTACGCAAATATGTTACCAAAGCCCTTGGTAAATCAAGATTCAGTAATGACTCCCTCAATCTCAAAATCCTGTCTCTCACACTTGATGAAGTGCTTAGTCTACTGACCAGAATGTTCAACCTCTCCCTCAGCCTTAGCCAGTTCCCGGACAGATGAAAATCTGCCACTGTCACCCCAATCCATAAAAGTGGTGACAAAATTGCCCACAATAATTACAGACCTATCTCCCTACTACCCCCACTCTCCAAGGCACTAGAATGCATCATCTCAGACCAGCTCACAGAATACCTGGATACGTACAACATCCTGTGCAAGCAACAACACAGGTTCCACAAAGGTCACAGCATCTCCACAGCCCTACTTGAATTCACCAGCGCAATCCACAACGCACTTGACTCCAGTGAACTACTAGGCTCAATCTACACTGACTTAACTAAAGCCTTTGACACCGTCAATCACCGCCTCCTGCTTGTCCAGCTTCAGAACACTGGGCTGTCAACCAACTCCATTGGCTGGTTTAAGAGCTACCTTGAAGAATGGTCCCAAACAGTAAGAATCACTGATACACTCTCGAACCCTAGAACGGTCCGCTCGGGAGTCCCCCAGGGCTCCATTCTGGGACTCCTCCTCTTCAGCCTGTTCTTAAACTCACTATCAGACAGCTGCCCAGAACAAATAATTCTCTACGCCGACGATGCTGTGATCCTCACCTTTGACCCTAATTCAATCCAATTACAAAATAAACTTCAGCGGGCCTTCTCCTCCATCAAATCCTGGTTCCTAAATCATAAACTGCTTCTCAATCAGAAAAAAAAAACAAGTCTATGGTCTTCTACAGCCCCCACAACAAAAAACAAACAACTCCACCTCTCCATTGCAACTGAACAAGGAGCCATCCTAGAGCAAGCACAATTGTTCAAGTACCTCAGCATCACCCTTGATCCCCACCTCTCATACACTGTCCATATCAGCAAAGTTGCAAAATCTGACAATGCCAGGTTAGGAATATTATTCTGGCACAGGAAACACCTAACCCCAGAAGCACTGTCAGTGGCCGTCCAAAGCTCCACCGTCAGCATCATAGACTATGGTCTTATCATATATGGGTCTGCAACTACCACTGCTCTCAAACGTATCACGACCTCCCTGAGTAAGGCCTGTCGTCTCATCACTGGCTCACATCGCTGTACCCACACATGTGACCTTTATTCCCAATCTGGATGGCTTCAACTGGACAAACGCATAAAATACCAAACCTGCATCACGGCCAAGAAAATTATAATGGGGCTTGCCCCCACCTGGTGTCTGTGCCCTCCTTAAGCCTAGACATAGGAACATCACTACAAGGAGATCCAATTCCCATCTACTACATATCCCACGATGTTGCACGATCCAAGGACAAAGATCACTCGCCTATCGGGCATCCAACTGTCTCCACTCTCTTGGCAGCGACATAGCGACCGCTCCAACACTTGGCCTCTTCAAGTCCAAGCTGCGCCTCTCACTGCTTGTATCCTGCGATTGCCCATCTTAACATTTCCACCATTCCAGCTGCACATGCCCCAGCACCCAGCACTTATAATCAGTCTTTGCACCCCTAGCACCTTGCCTGTCATATTCCCTCGACAAGGCCCCCTGGCTGCACTGTCTCCCACCCTCACCCACCTCCCCCCATATCTCCACTCCTGCCCCTTCCCCAACCACCTCTTGTACTCCCTTACTCCCTGCACTCCTACCCCTCGATCTCCTACCCTCACTCCCCCACCCAGCACCCCTTCCCTTGTCTTGCTCATAGCTCAAGTCTTTGTACTGGTTATTACATGTCTGTAAGTCAATGACTATATGTTTGTAACTAAAATGATGACTGTTGCACACGCTGACATGGAACCTTTGTAAAACAGCCTCGGCTCAAAGGTATTGTAATCCTAGATTGAAATAAATAAATAAATAAATAAAAATACATTGGTCTGTAAGAGAGAGACTGGGGAGACTCACGACCTCAACAAATTGTAAAAACTGTTTGCAGCCCCTGGCAAAGGCAGATTGCCAGGAACTTTGTTTAAATTGCCTGGGTCCAGAGCATGACTTTACAAATTATAAAGTCCTGTCTTATCATTGCCCTGAAACCTAAAAGAAAAGGGTAAAAAGATTTTAAAAAATTATAGCTTCTCAGTCTGTCACCTCGCCACCAAAAAATAATAAAAAAGGCTCTGAGGGAGTTCCCTATGCTGGTGGAAAGCATGCATCAGAAAGGTCCTTCTCCTCATGTACAGCAGCAGCAACAACTACTGCAAAAGGTGGCGAGAAAAAAGATAAAGCTGCTCAGCCATCTGAAAGCCATGGTAAGGATGGATCAGATACCCTGGTGTCTGAAAGCGAGAACCCTTAATCCAGTGGTGGCAAAAATAAAAGAGCATCACAGCAGACCCTAGAAGTGGTGCCCACTAAAAAGAAACTTCAAGAAACATGCGTCACTGCTACTCCAGCTGAACAGGAGCCAACAAGATGACACAGAAAAAAATGCCCTCATCTGAGGACATATCAAAGATGTGGCAATTTTTCCAGACTATCCAGGCCATGGGAAATTTTAATAATGTGACTGCCACCCTCCTGCCCCTCGAGGCTCAGGCTCCAACATATCTGCCTGTGGTGGAGAAGGAAGAAGACTACTACATGAAGAATACTATGTACAGGAGGAGGAGGAAGGTGACCCAACGGAACCAGTGGGTGCACGTGAGTGAGACATCGACTCTCTTCCAACGCATAATGAGGACTATACTTCATTTTCCTCATTTATCAGATAAATGCTTCTTATTCTCAACATTCCCCATCAAGAAATGGAGGAGGATGCTAAATTTTGAAGATGGCACCTGCAAGAAGGTTGCTAGTCTCTATACATAAATAACTTCAGAAGGCCATATCAAAAATCATGTCTGCCCTTATTTCTGCTGCAACCATTGATAGGAAAATTGAAAGAAAATATGAGGTGGATGGGGAAGCGCTCTTGAGCCTGAGCCAGAAAGCAGCTCATAGACAGTGCTCTGCACAATACCTAGATTTGGGAGAAAAAAAAGTGATTTTTAGGTTATTTAGATTAATATTGATTGGCTATACCTCTGTTGGAACATTGGAATGACCAGATGGGAAAGCCAAGCAAAGACTGGATTCAGCATGATGGAGTAAAATCCAAAAATGCTACTGCAGCTGCTGCCATGCGGGCAGCCTTGCACCATCAAGCCACAGACACAGAGATGGAAAGCGAAGAAACGTTGCAGTCTTTGGGTCTAAAATTGAATAGACTAATATCTTTTGTCTCAGGACTGGCTGACAAATTTGATGGTATAGCCAACAGAGTAACTAATGTGGAAACCACGCTGGAATTGGTAACCGTGGAATCTACTGAGGCTAAGAAACGATAAGATGCAGCAGTGGGGACAATTACCAATGTGCTCAAAGAGAACGAGCACTTGAGAATGAAGTTGGAAACCCTGGAAAACCAAACCAGGGCAATGAATATTTGTATTCTAGGTCTCCCGGAGGGCTCTGAAGGGGACCATTTGGTACTATTCCTGCATGACTGGCTACAACAGAAACTCAGGGATGATGCTACAACATGGATAAAGTGGATACAGAAGGCCTACAGAGTAGCAGCCAGAGGTAGGCCAGAGAATCCAGAAGCTCCACGGGCGGTCTTGGTGATCACGGACGGAGTGGCGACAAGAGACTACCTACTTGCATTAGCCAGGCAGAAAAAGGTACTTTTATGTGATGGAGAGATGGTGCGATTGTATTCTGATATTAGTTTTGCCACCAGACAGCGACGGAAACAATTCGATGGCACCAGGGCGCTTTTGTGAGAGGCGGCGATCCAGCACAATATCATCTTCCCTGCCCATCTCCGTATCACTCACCAAGGCAAAATCTATATTTTTCTGACCCGAAGGAAGTGATGGAGTGGTCACAGAGGCAGGTTCCAGAAGAAGACGTCCAGTGGAACAGGAGGACAGCCCTTCAGAAGACGATGAGGCATGAAAAATCACTTGGATTATTATTTTTCAGACGAGACAGACAATGTGGAACGGCCCTACATAAAAAAGTACTGTACCTATTGATTAAGACGTGAGTACCTTTCATCTTTCCAGAAGTCTGTGGGGCCCATTATTTCAGGACACTTTCCTGTTATAATATTTTGGGACTTTAGTTGAGTTTTATAGTTCAGGCTGAAATGTTATTCGCCTAGTTTATGAGAAGGACTGCTGTTTATCAGTCCTATTTATTTTCTCCCAATATAGTTCACTTTAAAATTGTATTAGCACTGTCACTCTGGATTTAGCACCTTCTGTGCTTACATGATTGAAGAAAGCATGGACCTATTTTCAGTCCCTCTTGGAGGAGACAGAACACTTGGGACTTATGCAGTAGACCTGTTTACATTTTACCATGCAGCTCATGGGCTTTAATTTCAGCTATTTTGCAATGACTTTCTTTGGAAGTAAAGTTTTTAATAACCCTCCCAGACATATCTTAAAGCAGTAGAAGAACTATTTTTTGAATGTTAAGAGGAGTGGCGACCTTACTGTGTCCAGTGTATTTACATTTGATATTTCACTGCTTGAAATGTAATGTAATTGTTTAATAGAAACAATAAATACAAAGTACAAAAAAAAAGAAAGAAAATATAAGGTGGACAGACAGGGGGTGGAATACTTGTTTACCCACCTTGATCAAAAGAACTCCCAAAAATTGGATACTATGGCCAGAAAGGTTTATACTTCAGTGTCCCTGCTCATTAGGCAGGCAGCTTATTCTGCACATATAGCACAGTACCAGAAAGCACCTTGGAACACAATTCTGGCACTTGCTGATAAAGCAGTTGGTGAGCTAGCACAGGACTTAATTGCCACAGTAAGATCAGCCCTAGATGCCACTAAATACCATTTCCATACTGCTGTTTGGCACTAATGATACTGCTGCTAGGGTTTTAGCCTATGAGTGTCTTTAAAGAAGATTTACCTGGTTAAGGACAACCATATTTTCTCTGGACACTGAGACCAAAGCCACGGATTTCTCCTTTGATGGGAAACTCACTTTTTTGGAGACAAAACAGAGGCAAACATGAACAATGGATGAATACAAAAAGCACTTTCAAGAGTATCACTGAGAAAGAAAAGGCCTCTACCTCCTACAGGCCTTATGGAAGGGGAAGCAGAGGCAGGAGATACTTCCCAAGATTCTATACCCATATGAGTATCAGCCACAAAGAGGCTACTACAAGGGTGGGGCAGATGGGCCACTAAGCATACTGCTGCTGCTGCTGCACCAGCACCCAAGACCCAACCAAAGCAAAACCTGACAGTTCTGCCCAGGTCACACAGCCACTGCCAGTGGGAGGAAAACTGGCTCACTACTTCCAGGAATAGGTAAACATTACCACAGACAAGTGGGTTCTGGAGGTAGTGGGACAAGGATTGTCCCTGCAGTTCAAAAAAATTTCCAGACTGGCAGAAGCACAAAAGATTTCCAGTGTACTCTCCTACAGAAAGAATTCTGCTGGAACTGGAAGTAAAGAAACTGCTGCTAACAAAAGCTGTGAAAAGGTCCCTGCCTCTCAGTGGGGCAAGGGTCTATTCTCATGGTATCTCCTGACCCACAAGAAAAATGGGGAGTGGCGACCCATTTTAGATCTCAGATATCTGAACAAGTATATAAAAAAGAGAAATTCAAGATGGTCACACACTGATACCATCTTTGCTGTCAGGTTCCTGGCTGGGATCTCTGGATCTGAAAGACACTTATTTTCATATCCTAATCAGGCCATCACACAGAAAATATCTCAGGTTCAAGCTAGGGAACTGCCAGTACCTGTTCACAGCTCTTCCCTTCGGCCTCACCTCAGCACCAGGGGTATTCACAAACTGCTTGCATGTGGTGGCAGCACACATGAAAAGGCATGGTGTGGTAGTTTTCCCCTACTTGGATGACTGGATAGTCTTACGGAAAGCAAAACAGACATGGTGCTCACTTCAGACTGTAAAAGGCAACTTAGAGTATCTGGGATTCTTTATAAAGCTGCAGAACTCCCAAGTAGAATCAGTTCAACTACTGGACTTCATAGGAGCAGAGCTAAACAACCTACAGGGACAAGCTTTCCCCTGCTGGCCAGAGTTGCAGCTTTGATAGCAACAGCAGAGTCTTTCACAGCAGGCCACCCAAGACCTGCAAGGGACTTCTTTCAATTACTGGGAGACATAGTTGCATCAACAGTTGTGGTTCCATGGGCCAGGTTGCAAATGAGAGACATTAAGTACCATGTAAGAGACAGTTGGTTTCAAAAATGGGACCCATTCTCAAAACTAGTGCCAGTTACAAAAGCACTGGTAACGTCACTAGAGTGCTGGAAGGAAGCAAATGATCTCAGAGAGGGCATTCCCTTCCTTCAGCAACCACCAACAAGTATTCTTACTACAGATGCTTCACTCCTGGGTTAGGGTGCACACCTACAGAATCTGACACTAAGTGACACATGGAACCCACAAGAGTCCCTGAAGTACATCAACCTCCTGAAGCTCAGGGCAGTACTGTTACTAGTGCATTATTCTCCACCCAGCTGCACAGTCAGTCCATCCAAATCAGAACAGACAACTCTACAGCAATGTGCTACATAAACAAGCAGGGAGGGACAAGATCCTCAAAACTGTGTACAGAAGCAATGAGGATCTCGGCCCTGGCATACTCCTTAGAAGCAAACATTTATGCAGTGCACCTGCCAGGTAAAGACAGTATCCTGGCAGACTCCTTAAGCAGAATCAGCCAGGGAAATCATGAATGGGCCTTCAACCAATGGGTTCTGACCACAGTTTTCACAAGATAGGGCGCTCCCAAAATAGACCTGAGAACAATCAGCTCCCACAAGTTTGTTGCAGGCCATCAGCATGAGGAACAGTCTCAGAAGATGCCTTGGTCTTGGATTGGACAGGGAGGTTCTGTATGCCTTTCCACCATTTCCACTCTACAAAAAGTCCTCCTGAAGATCAGGATGAAACCTGCAAGAATGATCTTAATAGCACAGGCTGGATCAGACCAACCTGGTACTCCATGCTCCTGGCCCTATCCAGCGAAAGTCCTATCAACCTGCCACTGAGTCACAGTCTGTTGACTTTATTCCAAGGCAGGCTAACATTCCAAACCCCAGGACATTACGCCAGCAGGCACGGTTCTTGAAGAGTGATACTATTCTGGATTGGACCTCTCAGAGGAAGTCCTGAAGGTGTTTAGGATTTCAAGGATACCAGCAAACAGGAAAGCATATTAATCTAAATGGAAAAGATTTTCTCACTGGTGTGCCTCCAGAAGAATAATCCCAATAGAGGCATGGTTGCCTATAGTCCTGGAGTACCTGGTACACTTACAGTCTGTAGGTCTAAGGCCTTCAGTACTAAAGATGCTCTTATCAGCAGTGTCAGCCTATATATAATCAGGCTAGGGAATGTTACAGGCCTCACAACCCATTCTCAAAAGGTTTTTAAAGGCCTCTGTCTTTTGTACTAACCGGACCCAGTCCCACCACAGCATCTCAATGTCTGCCTTGCCAAGCTTATGGAGGCTCCATTTGTGCCAATGGGCAATGCTGACTTGAAGTATGTCCCATGGAAAACCATACTCCTGATTGCTATGACCTCTGCCTGGAGGGTAGGTAAATGGCAAGAGCATGCAAAAACTAAGCAACTGTGGGACACGCCTAGCACCTGATCACAGCAGAGTACATAGAAGGTCAGAAAACAACTGGGCTCTCAAGGCTATTCTATAAAAAAATACTAGTTCACTTAAATATAAGTGCAAAAATATTGTATTGTTGCTCAGGCATAAAACAAATTTAAATACTCACAGGCAGCAGCATACAGACATACAACATTTTGCGCCAACATGCTTTATCAAGGCATGATGGATATTTTATATCAGTTCACTTAACACATCTTATTTACATAATTGCACATGTAAAAAACTTGGATATCAGTTAACCCATAAAACCACTACTCTAATCAGATCAGATTTAAACAATAGACAACACAGAAATACACAGACTAAAAATATTACGATAGTAGATGCAGTAGAAAAATATTTTAATTTTAGACATGTATTCAACTGCTCAAATTGATTAACTTCACTTCTGTGATAGTGCAAAAAGCTATTAGATATAGCAGAACAGAAAACTGGCTAGCTGGACGCACCCAGAGAGTAGTGGTCTGTGGGGAGCTCTCGAACCCTAGAGAGGTTGGTAGTGGGGTACTGCAGGGCTCGGTCCTGGGTCCAATCCTGTTTAATGCATACATATCGGACATCAGGGAGGGTATAGGGTGTGAAATGAGTCTCTTCACAGATGACTTCAAGATGGGAGCAGTACTTGAGGGAGAAGAGGGGAGGTTGGCCCTGCAAGGGGACCTGGACACCCTGGAAAACTGGGCTCACACATGGAAATTAAATTTCAATATCACCAAGTGCAAGGTGTTGCATCTTGGTCGGGGAAACCCTAAACACAGGTACATCCTGGGAGGGGAGGTGCTGGAGGCCTCAATAGGGGAACAAGACCTAGGGGTCATGGTGGATGCATATATGAATAACTCTGAGCAGTGCAGGAGAGCGGCTAGCAAGGCAAACAGGATGTGGGATGCATCGTAAGGGGGATCACCTCTAGGAGCAAGGAAGTGATTCTGCCGCTGTACAATGGACTGGTTAGACCACACCTTGAGTACTGTGTACAGTACTGGAGACCACACTTGAAGAGGGACATACAGCTCCTGGAGAGGGTACAGAGGAGGGCAACTAAGATGTTACTTAGGGCTAGGGATTTGACGATGAGGACAGACTTTGAGGAGCTCTGCCTGTTTTCATTGGAGGAAAGGAGAGACAGGGGACATGATTGAGGTCTCAGGCACCTCAAGGGAATAAATAGGGTAAACATGGAGGGATCTTTAGACTAAAGCAGGAGGTATCACCAGAGGGCATGGTTTGAAGTTGGAAGGTGGAAGGGTGAGGGGGGAAAAGAGGAGGAGGTTTTTCACTGAGAGGGTGGTGGACCCTTGGAATGCACTGCCTGGCGAGCTGGTTCAGTGATCCACAGTGGAGGGCTTCAAGAGAGGGTGAGACAGACATAGAAAGTGGATGTATCAGATGATGGCCTGTCCCAGGGGGGTGGGGATGGATGATAGGTGTTTCTGAAGCACAAGGGATGGGAGGGCCTTGGCACCCAACTAAGGATCTAAGGTTCGAGCAGACTCGATAGACCGTAAGGCCTAATCTGCTGGCAAATAGTATGTTAGTATATAAGACTTTTTTGAGGAGCCTTATAATATTCAGAGGATTAGCAGTACTTTCTTCACACTAAAAGGCCATAAAAGTAGAACTATTTCTTGAACTCCAAAAAATGGGACCGCAGGTCTGAGCAGGCTTGCACAGACATCCTCTGTATTGTTTCATCATTTTCATACTGTCAGGTCATTTTACAAACCCATTGGTCAGTAGTGGCATTCGAACAATGGTATCTTAACATATGTAGTGAACACTGCAATTTAAACAGAACAGAGACAGATATTATTTCAGGAAGGGATATATATCAGATCATTCATTGAGAACCTTAGGTTATTTAACAGCATGTAGTTTAAAAATCCACACTGCTTTTTCTTTCAATAAATTGTTCAATTTCGATCCCCATTTCATTGGGGCTGTTTTATCAAAGCACACAAATGTAAACTAATGTTCTGTTCCATGTGTCATTACATGTCTTGCTAGAGTAGTCTCATCCACTTTTTTGTCAATATCTCGTATATGCTCCTCTACTCTGAGTTTGAATTTATGCACCGTCTTGCCCACATAAATAGCTTTACATGTATACTCAACTAGCTAGTTCACATTTTCTAAGTTGCAATGAAAGAAATGCCTCACTTCAACCTCTCCATTCTTATATTGATTTATAAATTACTTCTCCTTAAAA
This sequence comes from Neoceratodus forsteri, assembly GCA_016271365.2. Classification (NCBI taxonomy): domain Eukaryota; kingdom Metazoa; phylum Chordata; order Ceratodontiformes; family Ceratodontidae; genus Neoceratodus; species Neoceratodus forsteri. The sequence continues at coordinate 702,511,393 of CM028135.1, read as the reverse complement.
ATATTTGGAAAGTATTTACAATTGCCTCTGTGGCAAAGGAGGAAGTCAGTTTTTAAAATTGCTACTTTCTGGTCTCTACAGGCTACAGTATGTATAACCTTATTTCTCACAGTGGTACCTCTTTTAAAAAACATTCTTGGTTTTTCACCAATCACCCCCTGCAAGGTTGGGATCTGTCTCCAAAATATACCAGTGTTTCTCCACTATATTTTCTATTTTTCTGGAAAAAACAGAATAGTTTGTAACAAATTTTATGTGAGGTTTAACATCAGCTGAAGCATTCTTATCATTTATTTGGGACTGATTAGAAGTCACCGTAGAAAATGCAGTTGAAAACAACAATTGAGACATGTTCACAGTGAATGAATTCACTAATCCTTGATCATTTTAAAAACTACCTTCCTCCTTTGACACAGGGGAATCACCCTTTGACAATTGTAAATATTATCCAAAGACTTTGAAGGAGAAAAAAATTAATAAATGAACAGAGTGTTTAAAGTGAGGCATTTCTTTAATTGCAACTTAGAAAATGTGATCTAGCTAGCTGTGTGTACATATAGAGCTGTTTACGTGGGCAAGATGGTGCGTAAATTCAAACTCAGAGTAGGAAAGCATATATGAAATAGTGACAAAAAAAGTGGAAGAGAATGCTGTAGCAAGACATGTAATGAGACGTGGAGCAGAACATCAGTTTAAATGTATGTGCTTTAATAAAACAGCACCAAGGAAATGGAGAGGGGATTTGAACAACAATTTATTGAAAAAAGAAGCAGTGTGGATTTTTAAACTAGATGCTGAAAACCACCTAAGGGTCTCAATGATAGATCTGATATGTATCCTTTCCTGAAATATCTATCTATCTATCTATCTATCTATCTATCTATCTGTCTACCTACTTATCTATCTCTGTTCTACTTAAATTGCAGTGTTCGTGACATATGTTAAGATACCACTGTTTGAATCCCATTACTGACCAATTGCTTTGTAACCTGACTTGATCACATGAAAATGACAAAAGAAAATACAGAGAATATCTGTGCAACCTGCTGAGACATGCAGCCCTGCTTTTTGGAGGTTATGAAATAGTTCTACTTTTATTGACTTTTAGTATGATAAATGTACTTCTAATCCTCTGAATACTGTAAGGTTTCTTCAAAAAGACTTATATGTGCTATGTCTAATAGCTTTTTGCACTATCACAGAAGTGAAGTTAATCTATTTAAGTAGCTGAATACATATCTAAAATTAAAATATTTTTTTCTATTGTAGGTACTGTCATGTAGTGTTTTAAGCTGTGTATTTCTCTGTGTTGCACGCTGCTTAAATCTGATTAGAAGTAGTGATTTAAGGGTTAATTGAGATCCAAGTTTATTACATGTGTGATTGATCATGTAAATGAGACATATGATTTAAGTGAACTCATAAAGAATACCCAGCATGCCTTGATTAAGCATGTTTTAGCATGAAACGATGGCATTTGTATGCTGCTTCCTGTGAGTATTTAACTCTTATTTTATGCCTAATATTTTTCATTTATATTTATCTGAACTGGTATTTTGTATGGAATAGCCTTAGGAGCCCAGATGCTTTCTGTCCTTCTAAGTTAATGAGAAGCCCTCTGTACAGAGCCAAATTACATAATCTTCTACAGGGATAAGGTAGTCCATTGATTAGAGCCATCAGGAAATTCCTACCTAAGGTGGAGTCTGAATTGTACCTGAACCAGTCAATAACACTTGCTGTGCTTTTCAGAACACTTCGGTCCAGATGAGCAAAGATTGCACAGCCTTGACCTGAAATGAGTTCTGGGTATCTACATGGACCAGACAAAAGAAGTCAAGTCCAGAAACAGTTCGCTTTTTCTATAGCGAGGTTGGCAAGGGTAAACCAGTAACTAAGAGGTCTGTCTCTTGATAGATTGTCTGTTGCATCCAGTTTTGCTACGAAAAACTGGGAAAATGGCATCTGGAGATTTTAGGGGTACCTCTACCTCTATGGCGTCCACAAGAGGCATCCCCTTATTAGAGCTTTGCAAAGCAGCTACCCAGAAAACAGTTCACACCCTTACTAAGCACTACTGCCTGGATATACAGTCCAGGAGGGATGTCAGCTTTGGAACTGATGTCTTGCAGAACATTTTTCCTAGGTAGGTTCTGTTTCCAGCCTCCCAAGGTACTGCTATTTAGTCTGCATAGTGTGTAAACATTAAGTGGGGGATTCCTGGGGTTAGAAGAAAAACATTACTTGCCATAGTAATGTTTCATTTTCAGGAAACCCCCACTATGTGTACAATCCCTACCCTGCCATCTCTTCCAGAACGTGAAATTATGTTCTCACAAGAATCAGTTATTTTTATTAAGATTGCTTGAGCATCACTATTGCAGTTCTCTACAGTTGCAAAGTTTGTTTTTTCTTAAACATTCCTATATTTTTTACATTTACGTTTACATGTCTGCTTCAATTTGATTGATTTTCAGAAAGTTTGATAAAATTAAAAGTTTTGGTAGCCTCTTAGTTTTACTAACCACTTCTCCATTCTGGCTACAGAAACAAATATTGATAAGTAATTTGAAGAAAATGGGGTGATTGGGTATTCCCATTGAGCTGGTGAGGGAAAGAACTTGATGTGCCAGTGGTCCTCTTCCTTTCCTAAAATTCTGTATTCACATGCCTGCAAGATCACAGCAGATAAAACAAAGCCAGTGTTCTTAGGATGCACGTCAGCCCTGGTGGTCCTCTCTGAATCCAGACCCAACCGAGTATGCAATTAACTGATCCTACCAAGAAGTGACCACCAACAGGGAAGTGACCTCAAGAAACATCCTGCCATTAAATTTCAGTCCCCACCTCCTTGACCACCCCTCCAGGATATCCAGATCCCCCTGGACTGTCTCCCTCGCTTCTTCACGATCCATCAGTGCTCCCAGTTTTGAATCATCCGCAAAGAGAATCAACCTATTCCTAACCCCCCTCCCTATATCCAAGACGTAGGCATTGAACAAGATTGGCCCCAATACTGAACATTGAATGACCCCACTGATTACCTTCCTGGGAGAGGAGAGTATCCCACCCACCATTACCCTCTGTAAACACTCCGAAAGCCAATTTCCAACCCAAATGAGCTCCTGTCCTCCCACCCCCATCTCCCCCATTTTTGCTATCAGTCCATTATGGGGCACTGAATCAAACGCCTTGCTGAAATCTAGGTATAGGACATCCACTAGTCTATGTCTATCCAAGGCCCCATCATCCAGTCATAAAACTCTATGAAGTTGGACTGACACGCTCTCCCCGAGATGAAGCCATACTGTTTATCATCCTGGTGTCCTAACTTTACCAACTGCCTCCCAAGCCTCTCCTTGATAAAGCCCTCCATTACTTTGCCTACCACAGACGTCAGACTGACAGGCCTATAATTCCCCATCTCGTCCCTAGGCCCCCCTTTATGCATAGGCACTACATAAGCCACCCTCCAGTCCTGTGGCACCCATCCCGTCTGCAGAGAGGTGTTAAAGAGTGCAGCCAGTGGAGCTGCCAGCTCCTCTGCCAGTTCCTTCACAACCCTCAGATGTAGTCCATCCGGCCCCGGCACCTTATCTGTTTTTAGCTTCTGAAGGGCCTCGCTCACCCTATCCACTGTGATTTCTCCCCCCCAATCCATTACCTCATGCAACCTTCCTACTCCTTCTGTGTCTGGCCCAGCCTGTACCCTAGCCTCTTTCCATCCTCTGGTCCCAGACTGAGACTGACCTCTCACTTTTTCTGGCTCCTCTTCCCTCCCATTGGGCTGTAAGGATCTCTTGTCACCCTCTGCAAAGACTGAGGCAAAGTACTTGTTTAGCACCTATGCCTGTTCCCCTGCTTCCTCAGCCCATCCCTCCACAATCTTAATCCTGTTGATCTGTGTCCTTTCTTTTTCTCTTCTCTCTTATGTATCAATAGAATCCCCCCCCCCCGATATCCCTAGCCAGGTTTTTCTCCATTCCTGCCTTGGCACTCCTCACCACTCTGGTGACCTTCCTGGCCAATAGTTCACACTCCCCTCATTCCTTATCCCCCCTAGAACATTTCAAACATGCATAGGCAGCCTTTTTATCCCTCACTGCCTCCTGCACCTCCCTGGTCCACCAACATGACTTACTGGTTCCATCATGCTTATGCCTTACTTTAGTACAGAACCTAGTAGCCTCTTGCACCCATTCTTTAATGGTCTCCCACAATCTTCCAGCAGCCATGCCCGGCCTAATCATGTCCAACCTCTCCCTTAAAATCCTACCCACACCCATGAAGTCCACTCCCCTGAAGTCAACCACTACTGTATGAGTATGGTTATCCTCCCCCTCCTAGATACAGCAGAAATCAAACCGTGGTGTGGTCACCACCCGCCAGTGGACTGCAAACCTCCAGGCCCCTTATTTGTTCACTAGCCGCTAGAACAACATCCAATATCCGCCCCTCTCTAGTAGGTTCCCCCACCTGTTGGACCAGGAAAACATCCTGAAAGACATCCATCTGTCTCTGTTCCCTGGTTACAGAGGATGTCATGGTGTCCCAGTCCGCCCCCGGCATATTAAGATCACCCATGACCACCACCCTATCTTTCCAAGGTCACAGTGACCCTTGATGTTCTCAACCAATTTACCCTCCAGAGCCTCCTCTATTGCAGGGGGGCCTGTATACCACCCCTATCTTCAATTTCTTCCCTCCCCTCATTTGCAGGGTTACCCAAATCACCTCCACACCCCCTTCAGCCTCCTCCACTCCACTAACCACTATGTAATTTCTGACTATTTTATTTATTTATTTAGTTTTTGTTGACCGGGTAAGTGCACTAGACAAATCCTGCCTATTTTCAGGCACGACCTGGTGGAGGGGGATACAGATGAATGGCAACTGACCTTGAACCAGATTAAGCTGTTGGTGGTATTTTTAGTGAATGAGGGAAATTTGGCCAGGACACCGGGGAAATTCCCCTACTTTTTTCGATAAGTGCCATGGGATCTTTAACATCCACCTGAACTACCACCAATCCAGGCAGATGGGACCTTGGTTTAACATCTCATCTGAAAGACGGCACCTCAGAAGTGCAGCACCCCTCTCATGCTGCACTACAGTGTCAGTACTGGGTTATTAATCCAAGTGCCAGATGTGGGAACTGAACCCACAGCCCTCTGATCTCCTGGCCTCAGAGGCGAGTGTGCTACCTACTGAGCCACTGACACTACCAATCACTATCAGTGCAACCCCTCCCCCTCTTCCCACTCCCCTATCTTTCCTGAATATCTTGTAGCCCTCTAAGTGTAGATCCCAATCATTACTCGGAGTGGCCCATGTCTTTGTAATTGCTGCTACATCTGCTGTTCCCTCAGCCAACATAGCTCGGGCATTTTATTGCTCATTCTTCTGGCATTGATCAGGACTGTACTCCACCCCCGACTTCTCCCCTCTCTCCAGTACCCCCCACCCTACGCAGTCCCTTTTCTGCCCAGTTTTCCTTGAAATTGCAACATACTCCCTCCCACTCCTCACGTGCCGTAGACCTGGACCCTGGACCTGGAACAAGTGGCTAACCCCAACAACAAACTGCAGCAACAAAATCCAGCACTCAGGGAAAAAAATTACAATCCGGATACAAGTTCTAGTGAACTGTTGCAGAGTTTATTTAGAATTCATCAGCGAAGATGACTACAGTGCCCTATTGTGGCAGCCTAGGTTCATGGCTGAGACTACACCTTCACTGCATTGAGAAGGCCCAACAAGACAAGACAAAACATGTATGAGCAGTTTGTCTTTTGCAGCCTATACTAGATCAGATGCAAAAGCTTGTCTAGAAGGCGATTTCTGTTCTGGTGAAGCCATGTCAGCCTGCCCAACACAAATATTTGCATACTCATGATGCCTTGCATTCAGTTAGAGACTTTACAATGCACTGGTGTGTGTGAGATTTGTTGAGCCACCCAGCAACCAAAGAAACTTGACTAAGACAACTAAACTTAGAACTTTAAAGTCTTCAAACTGCTTGCATGACAGACCATCTTATGGTTATAAGACTGTCTGGAATATGTAAGTAATAAGCCATGACAGGGTGTGCATCATAGGATCTTCATGCACACCCCAGGGGTGTAGTAAGGCATGAGGCCGAAGGCCGAGTGTCATTTACACCACTGGGAAGTGCCTTAAAATCCTGTGCTGCACAGCCTGGAAGGGCTTATTACACTCATAAACTGTCTCAATGTATGTTTTGTGGGGGAGGAAAATGAGATTTGGCACCTGACTGTGTGTTTATAGAGATTTAATGTACAGTCAGGTGACATCTCTCAGCCAATGACGTTTCTAGATTTTTTTTTTTTGCCATTTTATAATTGGAAAGAAACAGTCCTGATTGACTAATAGTGATGGCATTATTAAAATATGAATAAGATTGTTTCTGGTTATGGACACACCCTTAGTTTTAGGTAAAACATGAACTTGAAGTGCCTTTTAAATTAAGAAGCCCATACTGGAGAGAAAGACAGGAAACTCAGATGATATCAAGCAAAAGTCCAAATATAACTCATTACATCTCTGAAATCTAATCACACTGGATTGATATGACTAAATCTATGAGCATTGTGTCCCTTAGGTAACACCTAACTTTTATTTTTTTATTTTTATCCTGCCGGGTCCACTTGTCGGCCATCAGCCCTGGTCATGGCCCCTGGGACTTCCACTGCCATCTACTGCCACTTATCCCCAGTCACCCCCCGGCTTACTCCCCGGAGGGCGGGGCCGTGGCATCAGTCCCCTCATCCGTGCCATGGGACAAGTATCTAGTCGGGGATGCGGCGATGGTAGCTAATTGAAGCCCCAGGGAGGGCTTCACTCAGACAATGCACCCACCCGCCTACTCTTTTTTCCTGGTTTTCTCGGAGGCAGGGAAGTGCAGTGACACCAGTGTCCACCCTGCCTCCCTTTTGCCGAGTGCCAGTAGCATGAGTGACTCCCGGCCTCCACCAGGGGTCCTCTTTGCGCCGGACACTACCCTACCATCCCCCCAGGGAAGGAGAGCCATCCATGGGATGCTCTATCCTTCTCCCCCCAGCCGGCTCTCCGATGCCCCGGGTCCATTCCCAAACCCGGGTCACTGGTGCCACAAGCAGAAATCCAACCACTGTGCTGGTGGGCCAGCAGGTAACACCTAACTTTAAGGCATAGAAGGAGCTGCTAGAATACAAAGGAAACAGACAGCAAATGGGAAAGGAGATTTTAACCACTGGAGATTCCCTGATAGAGAAAGTCACCCACTACAGAATAAGTAACTTTGAGCTTAGAAATGCTCAATAACTTGTTCCCATGGCCCTGTCATGCTAGTGGTTCTCTGTAACCTGATACTTGGTACTATACTTGATGTAAGACAGAAGAATACTTTTGCCCAGCAGGTCTGTCTCTCACCTCTCAGTGGGATTATTTAGTAAAATTATGATTGAACTTAAATCCATCAAAAAGGTGTTTAAAAGTTTCTATGGATTTTGCTTCCACAGTTTCCTTGGGAAGCCTATTCCATACACTTATAACTCTCATTGTAAAGAAATTCCTTCTGCTATCTTTTTATGTTGACTTGCACATGCAGCGCAGACAACATATTGTGGTTGCTTCAGTGGAGAAGCGGGTTTCAGAGGTGCGGTCCTGCTGCAGTTAATGGTGCCACTGCTTTTTGTGGCCAGGCTCTGTGGCACCAACAGTATAGCATGCTGTCTATGACAGCAGTTGAGAAACATGCCACCACCTTGAAAGAAATTAGCCACTACAATCAGGGAGCACCACAGGGCAGTCCCTGATTGCAGCAGTCAATTACTGCTTGCCTCGTCTAGTGTCCCCGTCAAGCAACATGGTGGTGGCTTCCCCGTCAGCTTCTCATAGTCCCCACAGAAGCCGAGGGATAGCCTCCGCCTTACACAGTCCATCTGAAAGCCGATGGGGGTGCCCAATCCCCTTATCGACATGCTCCCTCTTAAGTTAATTTGCCAATGGGGTGCCCAATTCCCATTGGCATAATGTACCCCCCATTTCCTGTGTGCCAAGGGGGTGCCCAATCCAACTCAGCTCATGCGACCCCCCAACTCTGTATGGCCAGTGGGGGTGCCCAATCTCCCATAGGCTACATCCCCCCAAAAAAACTCAGGTGACATGCTGGGAGCCCACCTCAGCATGCCAAATGTCCCTTTAAAGAAAAAAAAGTCCCTCAATGGTTTTTTTTTTTTAACCTGTAAAAGAGAAAAAGGTCCCTCATTGAGTCCAGTGGCCCCTTCCCCAATCCACGCCCACTCTCTGCGCACCCTGCCTCCCCACACACACCCCTTACCCCATACTTACCTCCGGAGCCCAGTGCGATGATCTTCGGTGGACTGGGAACACGTCTACACTCCTCAAAGTTGACTGTGAACTGAACAAATGCCAGTAAACTGTATAATGGCATAAATGTTTTCTTTTCAACTTATGTGGCTATCTCAGCAATTTTTTTAACTTTTGCCACAAAATTTTCAACATGGGATTTTTGGGACCCCCTCCTCTTGAATTCAGTCACTGTCATGGCGTTATTCAGTCCCAAAAGGTGATTTTACGGTCACTGCACGGAATCACCTTTTGGGACCGAGTAACAAAATGACAGTGTTGTTGTTCATGAGGCAGCCTCCCAAAAAGCCTATGTTGCAAATTTGGTGAAAAAATTCCAAAAATTGACTGTGTTACGAGCGTGCGTTGCTCAGTTTCCACGCGCACGCGTAACTTTGCCAATTTGTAATATTTTCACTCCAGATTTTCAACATTGACATTTTTTTACACCTCCTTATGAACAGTGTAGTTGTAATTTTTCACATCCTGGCCGAATGCGTTATTGCACTACCAGCGCAGAATAGTGCAGTCGCTGTGGGAAATCAGTGTTCAGGACAGATTACGAAAATCACAATGACACTGTTCATGAGCAGAGGTCCTAAAATGCCTACGTTGAAGATTTGGAGACAGAAGTCCATAAAATGCCTATGTTACAAGCATGTGTTGCACAGTTTCCACACGCTCTCGTAACTTCGACAATTTGTAATATTTTCACTCAACATTTTCAACATTATCAATTTTGTGCACATCCTTATGAACGGTATAACTGTCATTTTTCAGATCCTGCCCAAAATGTGTTTTTGCACAAGTGGCGCATTATGGTGTGGTCCCTGTGGGAAATCAACGATCAGCACTGATGAAGAAAATCATAGTGACAGTGTTCATGAGCAGCGGTCCCAAAGTGCCTATGTTGAAAATTTGGTGAAATAATTCCACTGAATGACTGTGTTATGAGTGTGCATTGTGCAGTTTCTACGTATGCTCGTAAATGCGAGCAGTTTTAATATTTTCACTCAAGATTTTCAACACTGCCATCTCTTCACACCTACCTATGAATGGTACAGCTGTTATTTTTCACATCCTGCCCAAATGGGGTTTTGCCACATCTGACGCAGAATGGAGTGGTTGCTGTGACAAATCAAAGTTCAGGACAGATTAACAAAATTACAGTGCCGCTATTCATGAGCAGAGGTCCTAAACACTTTCATGAGGTGTGGTCACAAAAATGCCATGTTGCATATTTGTAGTGCAAATACCAACAAATGGCCGGGGCATTCGGGTTTCTAACCACAACGTCCCACCCTGTACAGACTGACAGGCGTCAGGGGTGTGTCTTTGCATTGCTGGCTGTCATGCTCAGGCCATACCATCCCCTCACCCTCAAGCCACTGGCAGACATCGAGGTGTGTCTTGGACTCTTCAGCCCCACAGTTCACCCACATTCTTCTATGCTGCACCCATTTCAATGTATGTCCTTATGAAATGAGGTGACTGTAAAGCCGAACACCCCAAGGCACGCCTCAGCACTTGTTAGTGTCTGCAGGATATGGTGAGGTAAAATGCCATGAGTGTTATGGCTGAATGGAGTGAGTGTAAGGCCCCGAGGACCCCAAGGCACAATGCAATATTTGCCACACTGCAGGGTAGGCTGAGCTGAAATGCCATGAACATAATGGCCGATGCCCAAAGGCATACCTCAGTGCCTGTCAGTCTCTGTAGGGTGATGTGGGGTTTGCCGTCACTTTCATATTTCACTGCCATTCCTATTATGCATCTGTTCAACTCCTGTGCTACTGATGCCAATGTCAGCAAGACAACATTCGGCATTGACAAATGCTTGTTTAACTTGGTGTTCTGTCAGTTGTTGTTCATGCCCTCTTCGATTATATTCATTTTTTTAAATGAAAATCCTAATTTAGTTCTCAGTGTATTGTCCTTTAATATCTTGTAAAAGTTGAAGGAGATTCCCCCCTTATTCTTCCCTTTTCCAAGGTGAACAAGCCCAGTTTCTTTAATTTCTCATCATAATGTTTATTCTTCAGTCTGGGAATAATTTTGGTAGCTCTATGCTGGACCCTTTCTAACAGTTTGATGTCTTTTTTAGATATGGACTCCAAAGGAGTAAACAAAAATCAAGATGGGGTCTGACTTAGGACCGATACAGTGGTAAGATGATTGGATCTGATTTGTTAATAAATGATTTCCTTATTTATTTAATTTAATTTATTAAGATTTCAGATAACACCTTTGAGCACAAAGTGCTCTTTTACAAAGGTTCCATGTCATGGACATTGAACAAGTTGGGACAAACAAGCAAATTACTAACAGTTAACAGTTACAGGTATGCACAAATACATAAGCTGCCAAAGGCTCTGTCTGGACAGGACAGTCATGATAATAACAGGTAAGGCATTTCAGATTGACTTCAGCACATGAGTTACCAAAAAGGCTTTTAACAGGACCAAAAAGTAGGTAAGCACTTGTACAATACACCAGATAGTATACAGGTGTAATCCCCTTACAAATGGGGGTTCCCAAAAAGTCTTTCTTGAGCTTACCTAAATACTCACTGCCCGGCTGGTGTCCTGCGTTTTAAGCAGTTCAAATGTATTGCCAGAGAGTGCCTGTATAGCCTCCGTGTACTGTCTCTTTAAGAGCTGCCTAGAGTGCAGTTATAATTAACCTGGGAGGGGGCTGAGTGTTGTTATGCTCGAGTCCCACCCAGGCTGCCAAATAATCGCTCCATTCTGCCATTGCTATTAGCGTAGAGGGAGCTCTGTTTGAAGATGTATTTGTTTGCTGATCATTTATTAGAATAGTAATAATATTGCAGTTTGTCTAACCTACCTTCTTTGCAGCATGGACATTTCTGTTTATCTCCACCATCTTGGTTCTGGACTGCTGAAATGGGCCAATCAGTACCTTTGGGGACTCTAAAATGGAGCCTATCCCCAGGGGCTTTGTGGGAGCAAAATTCTGTAGGAATTGTACTTTTGGGCTTTTGGCACCTAAATGAACCTGGAGGGGGAGCCCTTGTTGTGACTGACAGAAGAATCAGCCAGCCAAACCTTTTGGATCCTGGGGAAAGTCCCAGATTGCTTGCAGTTTCAGTTCAGATCTGAGTTGGGAAGTGAAGGAGTAATAGCTCGAGATAGTCGAACAGTAATCCTGCACAGATTTGCACGGGAGAACTGTGAAAGGGCTGAGTTTTGGCCTGCCTGTCTGCCTGCTGTCCTTGAGAGGGAAATTGAAGTTTATTTGGACCAAATCCGAATTGTGAGAACAATTTAAGCCACAGAACTGTGACCAGGCTTTAACCTGAAGAAGACCAAAGATTTGCTGAATGTGATTGGCCTGTCAAGATTTCCAACCGCCTTTGAACTCCTGGTTTGTATAGAGACTCTGTAATTGCGACCGGATAGCAATCTGCCTGGTACAGTAGAATTTATTACATGTAAATGTGCTGTGTGCTATTAGTGGGTCGTGATTTGGCTCCCCACTCTGTGCTGAACTGTGTTCTGCTTGCTGGAGGCTGCATCCAGCTCCCACGGACTGAATCTGCATTCATCTCCATTGCACAGAGAAAGCCTTCAGCGAGAGACCTGCCTGGGGGTCAATCCCCAGCTCACGTTTTGAACAGGAACGATGCCTCAGTGATTCGTGTGGGCCCTGCTTCTCCTAGCACTCCAGTTCAACAACCTGCTATCTTGATTTCGTCCTGCCTGTGTCTTGTATTGGGTATCATGAGTAAACATCAGGGTAGCTCCCTGCAACAACAGCTAAATCTAAAGTGTCATCATCTGATTGCTTTGTTGTTTTTTCTGTCACGAACTGAGCCCTCTGGCTCTGGATTACAAATAGTGTGTGTTGTGCATGTTGCTTTCCTCCATCACAGGGCCCCAACCAGCTGCGAGTCAGCCTACCCTGGACAATGTTCCTGGCTATCCCACCGTCTTCCTACCTGGGTACCCAGAGTGTGTGACTGTGTAGGGACTCTGAAGTGCATGCATAACTGTCTGATTGATATAGCCTTTAAGCAAATCAACCTGATTACGCCCCTCCATTGTTCAAGTCCCCTGAATAAATCAGATCTAACTCTTTTTGCATTTAACCTGACTGTGGTTCCCATTTGTGCCAAGAGTACTGTACTGTTGCTATTTCTTGTGATTAACCTTGTTTTACAGGGGATCTCCAGGTTCGAGCTAGAGGAACCAACCCTGGTGGTAAGTGCAAACAGTGTGGGTAATTGCATGGTGAATAACGGTCATTGTGAAAGTGATTATTGTATATTGTTCAGGCCATTAGAAGGGAAAAGGGGGGTTATAGTGTCCTAAAGGGCTGTGCCCAGGTTAGCTTGACCACTAACAACCCTGACCTCCGGGTGGAGGCACCCGTTTCAGTACCCAGGCCTCTTAACCTGCTACTAGCCAAGTAGGCAGGTGTAGTAGTCCTTGGGATAGCGCCACCTAGGGGTTACACAAGGAGTGTCTGGGTCGGATTACGTATGAAAATAAATGTTCATAACAAGTGCATGAGGTAAGAAGAGGAAGCTAAAGGAGGTGAATTAGTAGCAGGGGACAGGCAGGATCAGTGGTGGGGATAGGGGTAAGAGAGGTAGGTGGAAAGTGAAAGGGGGGAGATGGGTAGGGTGAGAATGTGAGGAGGTAAATAGAGAGGGTGGGGAAGGGGAAAAGGGAGAGAGTAAAGAGGACAAAGAGAGAGAGGAGAGAAATAAGAAGGGGAAGGGGAAGGCTAAGGAGGCTGGCAGGGGACATTGGAAGGAGATAACAGGGAGGGAGAGGGTTTGTGGGGAGAGCGCATCAGTAAAGGAGAGATCAGGAATGCAGGCAGGGGCAATTTAAGTGAAGCAGTCACAGAGGGCACCAGCCACCAAATGCTGTCGTAATTTGTGCTTAAGGGAGCTAAGATTCGCTGTGTTGGTGATATCCACTGGGAGCATGTTGAACCAGTTAGAAGCTCTAACTTTGTAGGAACGTTGCCCTTGTGAGATCCAGCAGCATGAAACAGAGAAGGCTAGAATTTCAGAACTCCTGGTGGGGTGAGTGGCACAATGAGGGGAGATTATAAACACCAAACTTAAAGGAATAAAAGGAGTTGCTAGAATACAAAAGAAAGACAGCAAATGTGAAAGGATATACAGGATATGTGAAAAGGATATAGAATATATCCTATTTGCTGTCATAGAAATGTTTTTGCAATGAATACTGAGCTTTAGATCATTATTTATTATTATTTCCAAATCCCTTTCTGATGTAACCAGTCTTAAGTTCCTCCCGTACATTAATAGGCATGAGCACACCATTACAGTCAACCTACCAAATATAGATATAAGTACTTACCTGAGTACTAGGGAACCAGAGGTAGGAAGTCTTTTTTTTTTTTGTAGATTCTATTTTTGCACCGGGGGACCAGGGCATCTCTCATGAGTGATCACGCAGCCGCGGCCCCTACTCCCTGCCTGAAACCACCTTCTTCTGGGAGTACAATTGCTGAGCACCCTCTCCCCAGACCCATGGATCCTTCCAGCCCCCACGGATTACCCCACAGGGAAGGGCCCACCTCACCTACCTGGTGGTCTTTCTGAGATTAGAGGGCTGGTCCTGGGTTGGGTTAAGGGGCTCAGGAGAGCAAGTGGAAGGATGGTCCGGCATCAGGATGTGGGCTTAGGATTCTGGAGCATCCATCACCTCCCTGTGTCCTCCGAGGTTTTCTGCTGGTTTTCCCTCCTGGAGCATGGACATACAATGACATCTGTGCACTAACGTGCTGATGTCTGCCACTGCTCCACCCCTCATTGCAGCACCACTCCTTGCAGGGCCCCCGATCTCCCTTGGGGGTCACTGAAGAGTGATGGAAGCCCCACTAACCACCCTCTGGAGGGGAGAGCAGTCCTCTGGATGCTCAATCCCCTCCCTCCCCTGCCAACCCCCGATGACCCAAGTCTGTTCCCGAACCCAGGTCACCGGCATGGGGCAAGGTGTGTCGTCCAGCCCCTCAACCCTCAGTACCACTGGGCCGGCCAGAGGAAGGAGTCTTGAAGGGATGATGTCTGTTGGACCTGTAAAATAAAAAAAAAAATAGGAAAAGGGGTCACAAAGGATCCGTGTTCTTAGGAAGTAAATAGGGCAGAGAAGACAGGTTAGGCATAGAATAATACTTATCTGATGGGGAAGGAGTCCGCGTCCTGTCAAACCTGAAAAGTAAAGAGAAAGTTAGGTTAATTTGGACAAAATACAGTAGCGGAGCAGAAACAGAGAGCTGAAAGATATACAAAGAGGACAGCACAGAATTAAAGAGAAGGGGAGATGTAGAATTAAAGGTTCAGTTAGGTCAAAGTAGTAAAACAGAGATACAGAGCAAGGAAATAAAATAATAAAAAAGTTAGGAATAGAGGAAAGAAAGTGTTGTTTGGGAGGGGGCTCAGCCAAAATCCCTTTGTACCCATAGGTGGCTGAGGGGCCAGTTTTTTAAAATGGTAGCCCAGGTGAGCTAGTGGAGGCTTTTGGTGGCTAGAGGACCCTGTAAGTAAATAAAGTTAACATTGGTGGTCCTGTGGGTTTGGGATGTTCTAGGAGGTCTGCTGCCAGAATATGGTAGCCCTGGTGGGCTAATGGGTTAGCTGCCTGGTGGCTGTGACCAATGTTTTTAAAATAGGATTAGAACCCTTCCCTGGGGTCTAGCTGGGGCTCCTGGGCCCTGATATTGCATTGGGTAGGCAGGGAGGAGCAGAAGAAGGAGGTCAAGCTAGGGCTGCGGCTGCAGCCATCCGGATAGAACTACTGTCCTAAAAGTGAAAGTACCTATGGGCATTTGCTACTCCCAGCCCACACAGAGCTTAAGCTGCAGCCTGCTCCATGCAGGTGGGAGTCTGAGAGACAGGAGCTCAGTGGGAGGTGAAGGAGGCCATGGTAGGAGCACCTCCATCCACTTTCCCAAACCACCGCTGTGGCATCAACGTTAGTAACTGCCCTGAGGGGCTTGGAAAGTGGCTAGAAGCCACCATGGAAAGAGCTACACTCTTGGATAGTAAAGCTCTCAGCAGGGAGTGGAGAGATGTAAGGAGCTGCTAGCAAGTAAAACTGCTCCCATGGCAAATTGTATTTATTTATTTTTATTTATATATTTATTGAAATGTTTCGGCAGGCGGGCACACTGAACAACAAGTTGCTCGTTTCACGGTGTGACCTGGGGGGAGGGGTTACATAGGGTTGTGAAGGATGATCAGTTACAATAGTATGTGGGTTGTACAAACAATACAACATTGTAAGATTGTGCAACAGTTAGAACACAAGGTATTGTACAATAAATAGTAGTGGAATATTAGGTAAATTACAATACATGTCCAAAATCATACAAAAGAACATATAAACGGAAAAGAGCCCAAGTGGGCTTTTGGAACAGGTCAGAGAGGATGGCAGTAGCAAGCACGATAGGAGCTGCATATTTAAAGCCACATTATGGTTTCAGACAAATGCCCAGTGAGCCTTAAATTTAATTTATTGAGAGCCCGCTAGAGGCAGGCAGAAGTAGGCACTCTCCGAGAGGAGAAATGGACAAAGCTGCACTGTGGCTGGATGCGAGCCCCGAGGTGTTGTTAATGAGAACCCCGGGAGGGGGCAAAGTGCTACCTAAGGGCTAGAAGGGTCCATAGTCAGCTGTACAGTGGCTAATAGCAGAAGCTCTAAGAGGCATAATAGAAATAAAATACAGTAATTAAATAAAATGTTTACCTGGGGGGAGGCAATCAACCCTCCAGTCACAAATGTGCATGTATATATGTTCAGCGGAGGGCAACTAGGATGATTCAGGAGGATGGAGGGAAAAGAATATGGGGATAGGCTGGGTGAGATGAACATGTACACCCTGGGGGAGAGCAGGGATGGGGGGACGTGATCAAGATCTTCAAGTACTTGAAGGGAATCAACAAGGAGGGAGAGGATGCGGTGTTTAATCTAAGAAAGGGAGAGACACCAGAGGCCATGGGCTAAGAATAGAGGGGGGAAGATTCAGGAGGCAGATGAGGAGACATTACTTCATGGAGAGGGTGGTGTCGAAGTGGAACACCCTACCAGAAAGAGTGATATTATGTAGGCCTGTGGATAGCTTCAAGATGGTATAGGACAGAGAGAAAGGGGGAGTAAGGGTGGATGAGGCAGATGGCACCCAAGAGGGATCAAGGGGGCTGGGAAGGGGCAGCTGCAACCTAGGGAGCAAGCTGCGCATCCGAGCAGACATTCGTAGACCAGGAGGTCTGTTTCTGCTGACTCATTTGTATGTTCATATGTAAATGTTAGTCAAGCCATGTTAGACCCTGCTGGCTGGTGCTGACGTCAGTAGGAAGAAGCCAGAAGCCAGAAGGGGAAGGAAACAGATTCATTTCAGTGCTTTACAGCAATTGTACATTGCTATTTTTATTTTAAACTTAGAATGTGGGCTTTTAGTGACACTGTAATTTCTTTGCTGTCTTTACTTAGAATTGTTTTGGGGCTGTTGAAAATTTAAAACCTAGTTTGTTGTGCTGGTGGTGGTGTATTTCTTGCTGTCTTTAATTGCTGCAAATTTTCACCCCCCCCCCCAACTCATAATTATATGCCTTGTTAAATCTGATTGACAGGAGCTAAGCACAGGATATAGTAGGGGTTGTGGAGTAGGAGGGGCATAAGGGGAAAGAAGCCCACCCTCAGCACAAGTGTTTTGACTCATTTTTTATTTTATTTATTTATTTTTTAAAGAAAAGTATCTGAGGAGTAGTGGCAGGATTTTTAGGACAGTAAATTAATAAAAAGGGAACTAGGAGAGCTTCAGTAACAGACAAGTACTGGAATAGCAGTATAAGTGTAGTATAATGTGGGGAGTGGTGCAATGCAGTGGCTGCAGGGCAGCCATATTCAGGCAGACCTTCTGGATGCTGCCCTATCTGCATGCATCTCTCTCTGGACTGCAGGATGAGGTAGCCAGACTCAGAGCGGAAGTAAACTGGGTCAACAGTACCATCACCCCTATACAGAAACTACCCAGTCCAACGCTGCTGCCTCAAAGGATGTAGAGAACGAGGAGCACTTGGATGACAGTGGGTTCAGGGAGGGTTAGGGTGGTCAGGCAGAGGCATAGCCCAGATTCTAGTCCACTCAAGAAATCATATGCCACACTGGCAAATGGGGACAACCAAATAGAGGTACCCAGAGAAGTGGAAGGAAAGGATGTGGAGGTTAGCCAAGGAGGTGACCTCAGTGGGGAGAGCAGTGGACCCCAGAGGAGGAGGAAGCGAATCCTGGTGGTGGACTCCATCATAGGAGGGATCCAGCTAGGAACACAGGAGGGGGAGGACAGGGAGGTGAGGTGCCTACCAGGTGCCACGGCATGGAGGGATGGAAGGAAGATCCTGGGGATCACTGGGAAGGCAAGATGGGAGGGTGAGCTGGATGTCATTATCCACCTAGGTACTAATGACCTGGCAAATGGGGAGCCAAAGGAAGTTCAAGAAGAGTTTAGGAAATTGGGAGGGTCTCAAGCAAGTAGCTACTTCTGTCACCTTGGAAGTACTACTCACGAGAGGCATGGAAGAGCTTTAGGGATGCATGCACCAGGAACATTAACTCATGGTTGAAGAACTGGTGCTCTGAGGAAGGGTTTGGATTCATTGGTGACTGGGGACCCACCTGGAGGGATGGAGGCTTGTTTAAGCCTGATGGCCTGCATCCATCCTGGAGGGGAATCCAAGCACTCAATGATAAGTTTAAATGGTACATTGACAAGTATTTAAACTAGCCAAGGGGGTGGCAGGCCAGCAAGGAGGGTACTTAATTGCCCACCTCCCACAGCTAGCAGTGGAACCAGTGAACCAGAGGAGTGGATATCTCTACAAAGCAGTGTGAAAAAGATGGAGATAAGTGCCTAGGAGGTGGATAGGCAGAAAAGGGGCAAAATTCAACAGAAGGGCAGACAACAAGGAGAACCAGGAATAAAGGACAACCAGGGAAGGGGCTGGAGTAGAACAGCTAAGCAGTCTAGGGAGGTCAAATCATGGAAAGCCATGTGTGCCAATGTCAGGAGCCTTAGTTACAAGATGGAAGATCTGGAGGCTGTCATGGTGCAGTCAGACCTGGACATTGTGGCCATCACAGAAACCTGGTGTAATGAAAACCATGACTGGGAGATGGCCATACCTGGTTACAACATATTCAGAAGAGACAGGGCAGGTAGGAAGGGAGGAGGAGTGGTACTGTATGTGAAAAATGACATAAGGGCCACAGAGATCCAGGAGGAACAAAGTGGGGGAGAAATACTGTGGGTTAAGCTGGAAAGGAAAATGGGGCCAGCCATCCACACAGGTGTGGTCTATGGACCACCAGCCCAGGAGGAAGAAACAGATAGGGAGCTGATGCTAGCCATCCAAAGGATGGCAGACAAGGGTGAGGTAGTGCTGGTTGGAGACCTCAGTATTCCAGATGTGGACTGGAGCATCCCAGCAGCAGCACCAACTAGGAGCAGATTTATCCTGGATTCCCTTCAGGGTGCCTTCCTCAAGCAACTGGTCCTGTAACCAACTCGGCAGAAGGCAATACTGGACTTTGTGCTCACAAACAGGGACAGTGTGATGGGGGTAACAGTGGGGGATCACCTGGGGAACAGTGACCACCAGTCATTGTGGTTTGAAATCACAGAAGGAGCAGAACCAAACCACACAAAAACACGTATCCTGGATTTTAGGGGGACAGACTTTGGGAAAGTGGGGAGATGTTTGAAAGAGGCATTAAGGAGAATGGGGCAGGAATCAGGGGTTGATGAACAGTGGGCAGTATTTAAAATGGGGATTACAAGAACAACAGAATTATGCATTAAGCAGGTTAGCAAGGGGAAAAGGAAGAGGAGGCCATTATGGTTTTCCAAGGAAGTAGCGGAGAAAGTAAAAGCCAAAAAGATTGCATTCAGGCAATACAAAAAGACACAGGCAGAAGGGAATAGGGAGAAGTACCAGGAGAATCAAAAGGGAGGCAGGGAGGTCAGTAAGGGATGCCAAAGCTCAGACAGAAGAGAACATTGCAAAATCAGTGGGTAGAGGGGACAAAACCTCTTACAGGTACATAAGTAAAAAAAGAAAGGCAAAGGGAGGAATAGTGAGACTGAAGGGGGAGGATGGGGGCCGCGTGGAGGATGACAACAGTAAAGCTGACATATTAAACAGGTATTTCTGCTCAGTCTTTACTGAGGAAGAGTAGGGCAATGGGTCTGAAGGGAGTACAAGGGGTGGGAATGGTGCAGAAATGGACACAAGTCCCTTTACACGAGAAAGGGTCCTGAAGGAACTGGAAGTAATAAGAGTTGATAAAGCAATGGGGCCAGATGGGGGCACCCCAGGGTCCTTAAAGAACTAAGAGAGGTGGTGTCTGAACCTCTGGCAATCCTGTTTAGCTGATCACTGGGAACAGGAGAGGTATCCAAAGACTGTAGGACAGCAGATGCAGTCCCCTTATACAAAAGTGGGAACAAAGAGGAAGCGGGGAACTATAGACCAGTCAGCCTCACCTCGATAGTGGGGAAGATCATGGAAGCACTACTGAAGGAGAGATTGGTGGAACATCTGGTTTTCAATGGACTACAGGACCCAAGGCAACATTGTTTCACCAGGGGGAGGTCATGTCAGACCAACCTCATTGAATTGTTTGACTGGGTGACTAGGGAGGTGGATCGGAGAGGGCAGTGGACATGGCCTATCTGGACTTCAGCAAGGCCTTTGACACTGTGCCATGTAGAAGACTATTACACAAACTGGGGAATATGGGTGTGGGCAGGACAGTAGTGCAGTGAGTAGGTAACTGGCTGGGCGGCAGGACACAGAGGGTGGTGGTAAATGGCTGCCACTCCACAGAGGGAAGAGTGACGAGTGGGGTACCACAGGGATCAGTGCTGGGACCGGTCCTGTTCAACATCTTCATCAGTGACATGGCGCAGGACCTAGAAGGCAGAATTTCACTGTTGCTGATGACACAAAGCTCTGTAACAGAGTAGACACACCAGAGGATGTAGACAGAATGAGAAGGGACCTGCAGAAACTTGAAGAATGGTCAGGGATTTGGCAGTTGAAATTCAATACAAAGAAGTGCAAGATAATGCATATGGGGCACAAAACCCTGGCACAATATATCAGTTGGGGGGTGAGGATACAGCATGCACCAAGCAGGAAAGGGATCTTGGGGTTGTCATCTCTGATGACCTCAAGGTAGGGAAACAGTGTGACAAGGCAGCAGGGAAAGCAAATAGGATGCTGGGATGCATAGGCAGGGGCATCACGAGCAGGAAAAGGGAGGTCATAATTCCACTATACAAGACACTAGCCAGGCCCCACCTGGAGTAAGGTGTATAGTTCTGGAGACCTTACTTACGTAAGGACATAGAGAGGGTACAGAAGGTTCAGAGGAGGTCAACAAAGATGGTACATGGATTGTATCACAAGTCCTATGAAGACAGGTTGAAGGAATTGAATATGTACTCCCTGGAGGAGAGGAGGGAGAGAGGGGATATGATAGAGACATACATTTATCTTACAGGGAGGAACAGGCTGCAGGACGACACTATTTTTAAGTGAAAAAGATGTTCCAGGACTAGAGGGCATGGGATGAAGTTGGAGGGAGGACGATTCAGAAGAAACGTGAGGAAGAATTTCTTCACAGAACTGGTGGTGGACAAGTGGGACACCCTGCCAGAGGAAGTGGTGGGGGTTGAAACAATCTCCGGATTTAAGAATGCATGGGATAGACATAAAGGAATTCTGGAGGTCAGGGTTAAGGGGCAACAGACTTCTAGGAAAACATAAAGTAAACTTACAAGCTCAAATGGGCAGACTGGGTGGGCAGTAGGCCCTTATCTGCCATCATTATCTATGTATCTATGTATCTATGTATCTGTGTATCTATGCATCAATGTATCTATGTATCTATGTCCTGAAGTCAGCAGCAGGAGGTAGGATCTGCCAGATATTGATGTGAAGTTGGGGGGGGGGAGGCTGCTATTCGGCTGATCCTGTTGGCGAATTTTTTTTTATTTGGAAAAGTATGAGGAGGGGTAGTTAGGGAATTGCCAGCCCTATCTGTCTCACAAAATATTGAAATGTTTTTCCACATAAAAAGGAAATCGAGAAGCTGAAAAGGGAGCAGGGATGGCAGTCGGGAGGAGCTAGCTTGAGATGTTCCCACCACTAGGGGGTGCGTGCTCACTCCTGATTGACTGCTGGGGCCTTAGAGACTCGATGCACCAATCAGATGTTGAGTAGGGTAGCTAAAGAGCTGGAGAAGGAGGAGTAGCTTGGAGTCTTTTCTCTCTTTCTCCTCAAGCTGACAGGAGTGCTGTGGATGGTCTCTGCCACAGGGAACTGCTACTCTCTTACTGAAGAAAAAATACAGAAAAGAGTTAAAATAACAGGTTAGTTATGGGGGCTACCACAGTCAAATGTAGAAAAAAGTTTAGTCAGCAAAGGTTTGGTCAGATTAATCTTTCATAGAAATACTTAGACCTTGACAGTTCAATCTAAGGAGGAGTGATAAGTCCATTTTTCAGTTAGTTGTTTAAGACATCCCTTAAGTGTTTTTTTTATTTTACTCAGTTAAAAGTTTTAGGGAGGGTTTCACCTGTTCACATGAGGATGAGAAGAGAACCAGAGGTACTGCAGGGCCAGAAGACCGGAGGACCAGAGGTGCAGCAGAGCCAACAAAAGGACCCAGAAGAAGACCACACCTCACCATCCCTGGCCAGGGCAGTGCATTGGAGTCGTCATCACCATCATGGACAACACCCGTCATGATTGAGGTAGAAGGGCTGAATGGCCGCTGGGACTCTGAAATGATTTGGGGGCATTTTGCCTTTTTGGGGGTGGGGCTGAAAGTGATGAATGTTGCAGCAAATTTTTGATTTTCTGTCGGGGAAAAGAAATGTTATTCAGATTGTGCAAATGTTAACTTACTGAATAGGACGGCGCAGCAATTACCTTAGTAACTGACAGAGCCACGCTGAAGGAATATATATATATATATATATATATATATATATATATATATGGGTGACTCCATGAAAAGGGGTTACCAGTGCTGTCCCAAAATGTACTGTACATGCCATCTATAAACTATGTAAAATCTGTGCCCAGTGAATGACTATGTTGTTGGACAATATGTGACGTGGAGAGATAAATTACATAATATGAATGCTGCCACCTGTTAATTTCCTCAAGAAAGAAACATGATTTGCGATAAAAGCTGTAATTTTTGTGCCTAATTTGTGACATTGTGGCACACAATGTAAACAGTATTCATTATTTTAATTTAAAAAATGCTCTTTACCACAGTAACCTGCTTTGACTTACTGTCCTGTGTCTAGACTTTGTTTTCAGACTATTTAGTTAATGTTAAATGTGCCTGAATAACGCTTACACAGCAGAGTAAATGCGGTAGCTAAAGTAACCACTTGTGTCTCCAGTCGTTAATTTCATCCTTGGCCCCCCAAATGTACTTATATTAATGAATCCTCCAGAGATTGCATTATGTTTTGATCAAGGAGCTTCTGCAAAAGACACAGCACTAAGTTTCACTGGAGAATACTGTATTGCAGGAGCGCAGTGTCTTACCTTTGTCCCCATGGTCTCCTTGTGTCCAGAAGTCCCGGATGTGTGTTCACTCCCGCCCCGGTGCCCTTCCCCACCCCCGATAATCATGTTAGTGCACTTGCATGTACCAAGAGTGGGGAAGACTCTCAGGGTGCTTAAAAGGACAAGAACTTGCATCGGAGTCCCATTACTGCTATTGCCAGCTTGCAGAACAATCCTGGTGTCCAGGCAGCAGTATCTCAGTTACATGAGCAGCTACATGGAACCCAGGTAGGCCATTGTTACTTGCATGCGCTGTCAGAGAGCGGTGAGACAGTAGTAGTAGGAGGTGGAGTCGAAACGGACTGTAACAGCATGGTGGATTTAAAAAGAAATTTTTTTTTTACTGCAGTAGAACTGTGTTTTGTTCGTTAGACTGGAGAGTGAGGGGTCAATGATGGAGCGGGAATGGCACTCTGTCAGGCACGATCAAACAGGGAACTCAGAAGGTATGCTACTAACTACAGAGAAACAAAAAACAAAGGTACTTTAATTTTGTTAAAAAGTGTGATAGCTTAGGTCCTGGGGGCGGTTTATTTGTGGCCATTTAGCAGGGTGAAGATTTCGTAGATGGCCAGTTGGGGGAAGGGGGCTTGCCTAGCTGCCAATTTAGTCACAAAGCAAGAGGTAAAAATGGCAGCTGCTGAGTTTGAAAATTCAGGGTGCCCAATGATATTCCAAGTAATGGGGCACCCCAAATTGGTACTTGTTTTTTAGCGGGCTCTATCAGAGAATACTGGCCCACTATTGTAAGTCTCATAGCCAATCAGAAAGCTAGGATTTACTTTGCCATTTTCTAAGGTCTTAATACCGAGCCTTGAGAGACTCCACTAGTGACTATTTCAGCATTTGATAAGTTACCACTTATCCTGACCTGCTGTGTTCTACCCATTCACCAGGATTTTACCCATTTAATTAACTTACAGTCAATACCATCGGTGTCCATTTTTTGTAGTAGCGGCATGTGGGATACTTTATTGAATGCCTTAGGAAAATCCAAGTATAAAATTAATATGGTCCAGGCTGTCACTGACTTTTTCATAAAAAGTTATGAGGCTTGTTGAGCAAGATCTGTTAGTTTTAAACCCATGTTGTATTTGATCAGCCATCCCCTTGATGTCATATTTATTTAAGCAATAATACATGATAGGGTGTGGTATATCATGGGATATCATCACGCCTTGGGTGGTTGGGCACGAGGCCACAGGCCGAGTGCATCCAACACCTGAGATGTGACGGCATACCATGATATACCACATCCTGGAGTGCATTATTGTTATTATGAACTAGAGAGTAACAAAAAAAAAATAGTATGGACAATAAAGAGCCATTTTTGGATTTTCATAAATTAATTTGTATCAACAGAAAAAAATAATCCCTTTTGCTCATTCGGTAGTACTGTGCTTTACTTTCAACTATTTTTTTGTAACTAAGAAATACAACTGTTCTATTTCTTTTCCACTGTTTTTTTAATAAGAAATGCAGCTGTAGATGCAGCAACCATTAAGTAGGAAAACATTTCTACAACTTTAACTTTTTTTGTAGCAAGCATGAAGCAGAAAAACATTACTTTTTGTTTTTTGATGACATGTAAGTAGAATAGAATTAACAAACATTGTACTTTAAGCACTGCAGATAGATAACTATAAGAGTAGTAATAGTAACATTTGACAGTATCTATTTTTCAAATGGTCTTGGTTTTCTCTGTAATTATTATATATGTTAAACTGGATATTGCCTGTCATCGTTCCTAATATAGGGGAATATGTTTTTCTCTGTAATGCAGATGCTGATATTATCAGTGAAAGTTTCTCTTCAGGTATCTTTAGGTGGGAACATCTTTCTGACATCTGACGCACTGGCTGATGGGAGATAATCTTTGTAATTTTGCCGGACCTGTAGAAGAGAGAAGATGTTAGTGTGATTGCAGCATGTTTCTTTACTTTTTTTTTGGGGGGGGTAGGGGGTTGCTGCAGAAGAGCAGTGAAGAGTCTTTTTTTTTTGTGTGGAATGCTGTTATTTACTGGAGTGCTATATCGGAGGTGAGTTTTATTTCTAAGAACCGCAGTGGACCAGCTGCCATGAGTGTGCTGAGTTTCTGTTTTTTTCTGCCTTACATGCAGTGCACCATTTTTTGTAGCATGTAGTACTGTTTGGAATTGTTCAGATTCTCTTTCTTTTTGTGTGTGTGTGTGTGTGTGTGTGTTGGGAGAAGCCCAGGATTGTTTTATTTGTTCTGTTGTGCTGATATTTTGTTTCCTGTAACTGTGCAGTTATTTTGGGTGCTGTGTGGTTTTCCTTTTATATATATATTTTTTTGTGTGTGGTATCTCACAGTCGGATGCCAGGATTCAAACCTGAGGACTGTGTGTGGTTTTGTGTCACACTTTAGGATTTTGTCACATTTGTCAGCTGTCATATACTCTTAGGTATTTAATTTGTAGTATATGTTTAGTATTCCAGTGCATTTTCTGGTTTTTTTTTAATGTATGATTACCTGTGTATGTGTCGTGATGATTTTCTGTTCAGTTGCGGTCTTCTCATTTTACAGGGTGCTTGATACCTGTATGAAGGGAATGATGGAGGATTTTAGTTTGCTATGTTTTAGAGTACATTTTTGAATCTTCTGCTGTGAAAAGATTACCTGTGGGGTTGCTCTTTGCTGGGGTGCTGTGTTGGGTTGACATAAAACCAATCCAATGCGAAGTTTTTTTCATTTTGTTTGGGATCTGTTGCTGTTCTGTACGGCTTGTGCTAGGTACTGTATTCCTGTATCTTTTCAGTTGATTGGGCTCTACTTCTTTTGATGTTCCTGGTTGCTGTTTGGGTGATTTCAATGTGCAGAGAATGTGGCTATAGTGTATAGTGTGTAGTGATTGTGTATGGAAATCCATCTCTTTCAAAATGTTGTTGTACTACAGTTCAAAGATCATGGAACGTGATAATACCACACTGTGGTACAACAACATTTTGAAAGCCTCTAGAGGCTCACGGTCACTACCGACACTCAAGAACCACACAGTACTAATCAGTACAATAACCTCAGGATCAACCAGATACACAGAAGCCAATGGCAGCAAGATTGCTAGAACCCGATGATCCGTCAGAAGACACATGGTTAGCCAAAAAGAACACATGATCAACCAGATAAAATTTACTAAAAAAAAAAACAGGATCACCCAGATGTTTGAAACTTACCGTTTCATGAACACCTCAGAGGAAAATATTTTTCTCGCTTAGCGAGAAAAGCGGATATCATGTTTTTTTTCTAAATCCCTCCCCACACAGAAAAACAACCAACAGGTAGATGCCCTATACAAAATGGATGTCTGGCCTTGACAACCATACAGTGAGCCTAGCAACCCCCAACAAGGAACCAAAACGATGAATGTGAAAGTCAATTTTTTAGCATAAAATGTCTAACCCATGCCTACTTTTAAAAAACTATACACTATAAAAAATAGTGGATGGGCAACCTCATGCCCAACCATCGTGTTATGTCACCTTGGGGTTCTGATGACAGAAGACCTCTCGAGCTTCGCTCTCAAGGTCTGATGTCTTCAGAACCCCTCTGTGGCACAACACGTTGGTTGTGCATGGTTGCCCATCCACTATTCTCTATGTAGTGTTTGCGGTCACTGAGGGATTGCTGCCAGTGACTCCTTATGCATGTCTCTTACTTATGGCCTGTGATGGCCATTATTTCTTTAGTTTTAAGTCCTGCTTTTGACAGCAGTTGGATGGCTGTACTCCTTATATTATGATTTGTGTAAGATCTTTCTAAATTAGCCTCTTTGCAAATTCTCAGCAGCATTGATGCTAGGTAGTTCACACCTAAGGGTGCTTTTGTGTACCTTGTTTGTTGACTATCTAAATACTGTTGGGGCATTCACTTTGGGTGACAGTAGAGAGCTGGGGCTTCGGCTCTGAACTTTGACAAATACTTTTCAAGACTTTTCACTGGGCACAACTGATCAGTTGGATTCTCAAACAACAAATCCTCATGTTGATTGTTATTTCTCTCAAGGGTGTCATTGTGATTTTTGGTATATTCATTATGTGACAGCAACATGTATCTTAGACTGTGTTCATCTACATGGAATACAAAGCTGGATGGTTTAAGCTGATGAACTTCCTCCTTCCAGCATCTCACAAAGTGCAGTTGCATATCTAGAAACACTTTCCTTAGTAAATTGGGGGCTGTGTTTGGGCTTAGTGTGGCAGAGTTTTTTTAAAGTTCTTAAATATGTTTCTGTTAAAGCAAGGTGATGTTGAGTGATGTCCCTGCCCTCTCCTTTAATGTTTTTTATGATGCCAGTGACGACATTATTTGACGTGGTGAAGGCAGCGTCAGTCATTAAGTAGAAACTTCTGTTGAGTGGCAGTTCATTCAAATAGCAGTTGAGCCCCACTCTAAAACTGACATGTCTGGTTATCCCATACTGTTCACCTGTTACAGCTTTTACTGTTCCATAAAATTATCTGATAACCTGGTTTAAGTTTTCTGGTGTTAATGTGTTTAAGTCTGTTTCTAGCTGTTGTTCTGTCAGTCAATTGTGAAAGTTGTTGAAAGCCCATTTAATTTGTCTTTTAGTGTTTTGCTTGGTTTTGCTCATATTTGTGTTACCTAGTTGTTCTACTGCTACCTGTGCATGTCGCTTTTCTGCCTTTTTAGTAATCTTTTTATTTTCCATTCTTTTTAAGGTGTCCTCTATGCCTATGCTGAAGATTACTTGACAGACAGCTGCATTTCTTGTCATTTGTGGTTAAGTCGAGGCTTTCTGAGGGGCGTATTGATATTAATATGCTTACGCATCTGTGTTGCTGAATCTTGTTTTTTGATGTGATCATGTAGTTAGATATAATCACACATGAAGTGGGCTCTTAGCCAATCAGATCATAGTTTTTTTTTTTATCCAGTTCATAATGCTCTATAACGCTCAGCTGTTGCTTTGCCACATTTTTATGTACTGGAACAACTGTTGCTCAGTGCCAGTCTCCTGGTACTGCCCCATGTGATATAATTAGTTAAAAAGTTTGGTAAGAGGGACTGCCTATGATTTCTTAACCACTTTTAATAATCTTGGATGTTAGTCATCTGGACTGGCTGACTTATTTATATTTACTTTATTTAGTAGGTTTAGGAAGTTGTTTCTTTCAAATACATTCTATATTTCCCTATGTTGCAACTGATCTGCTACATCAATAATTTGTCCTTTCTTATTGAAGACCAAGCCAAAGAAAGCATTTAATGTATTCATACTTCTTGGGGATGATTTATAGTTACTGCCTTATCTATGACAGTCTTTATTTTTTTTTATTTAGAATTTCGGCACATGGGATGTTCACATTTAGGCTACAAGCCTAGTTTTCAAGAGGGTCTTGGGGAGGGGTGACAATTCCAGCAGTTGGCATTACTCACAAATTGGTTACATACTAATTGAGACAGAACAGATGATATTAACAAATGGAATATAAGTAATATGTACTGTACATGTTTAAAGAGTCTAGTTTTGTGTGCTCTTGAGAGGGTTAGCATATTGTTGAAGGGGCTGACTAGGAGGCTAGGGTATCAGCGGTGTAGAGGTGAGGATAAATCCATGGGGTACAAAGATAATAGTTCATCCTCATGAATGCACAGATTATCCTGGCTTCTTTACCACTGATGGGGAGGGCATTTCAGATAGTTGGGGTAGCTACTGGTAAGGATTTAATTCCATGGTCTTGCCTGTTCCTGATACATGGAGGAGGCTCATGTGTTGGGATCTCAGTGTGTATTACTGGTTAAGTTTATGTAAGAGGTTGCTGTGTTAATTTGGATAACTTCCATGGATACATTTATAGACTAGACTAGGCATGGCATCTAAATGCCCTCTTGTCTGTGACTTATGTAGTTGTAATAGTAAGTAGTAAAAACTTGTATTCATAAAAAATTCATGAACAGGGATATAGATTCTATTGAGCACATCTCATTTCCAAAGAGGTCCCTTTGTACATTATCTAAGAGTTACACATGTAATATAGACATACACAATAATTTATCCAAATACTTACGCAAGTAAAACAATTACAAATCAAAACACATAACTGAGACATTCACAAAGATGATACTGTAAATTAAATTGCTCTTTTAGGTTATATCTCCTGTACAACATTGCATGGGAACTGCAGCCCTATCAGAAAACCATTTTTTTAGGGTGGTCAAGTGAATAATCGAATTTGTCATCCGAAGGTGGACTGGAATTGAGTTCCATAGGACAGGACCTCTGTGTAATATTGAGAATCTCCCAATTCCTGAGTTACATCTAGGGATGACTAATTCCAGTCCTTGTGCAGTTATGGTGTGTTTCAGACAAAACATGATAGTTTCAAGCCTTAATAAGTGCTGCCCTGACAGTGTGCATCTCATTACCATGTTTGCTTTGTATCCTGCAGTTGTTCTGGCTTGCATTTTGTGGTTATTGGCCTCAAACCCATGCAAAATGGGACCTCGGCAGTCAATTGACTCCTTGCCATGGTTGTCACTGAGTTTCATAAGTCTCCCAGAATTGCAAAAGTTAGCAATACAGGAACACCATGTCCCTGACCCAGTGGTCAGAGGCCAGACAATCACTCAGTGAATGCAGAAAGTGTTTACAAAAAGTGCTCAATCAGGGTCAGCCCTGTTGCAATGATAAAAGCAAGATCTCTCCTG
Organism: Neoceratodus forsteri; assembly: GCA_016271365.2. Lineage (NCBI taxonomy): Eukaryota > Metazoa > Chordata > Ceratodontiformes > Ceratodontidae > Neoceratodus > Neoceratodus forsteri. The sequence continues at coordinate 702,481,676 of CM028135.1, read as the reverse complement.
TAGGAAACAGCATTGACAGCTCTCAGCAAAAAGCCATATAATTTATTTACATCAGCCTCAGAGTGGGATGATTGCTCTGGTCTTTTATGGTGATTGATAAATGCCTCCAATTTAGCTGATTGTACCAAACAACTTTTTAACAGAAAAAAAAGCACTTGCTCTTTCTACAAGCAGTGATCAGTCATAGCAAACTACTGAGCTACTGAGAGCACAGGACTTTTTAAAAAGTGTTTTCTTCTAACATAGTGTACGTGTCAAAAATGTAATGATTAGGCCAGGCGAAAGCATTTCAAAATGCTGTTCTATAAAATTGTTTTGCTGAATATTGCCCTTTTGCTGGGGAGGGGGGACCAGTGTCAGACTGGGGTACAGGGGGCTCACCAGGAAAGCTGACACAGGGGTCCACCTAGAAAATCAATAGGAGAAGGTCCAGGGTGACACACTCTTATCAGTATTCCACTTCAGTATGACACACCAGTTATGTGTTTGCATCTTACATTTGCTTACAAGATCCATTTAATTAAAACATAGATGATACAATCAAAAATTCTTAGAGCTTAGAATGTGGCCAGGTATCCAATAGAGGGGGCCCACATGGAAATTTCTAGGTATTCTGGTAGGCCAGTCCTACTCTGGGGTGGTGATGTCGCAGTCCTGCCCTATGTAAACAGCCTATTTACAAAAGTCTATGGGCAGGATTTTCAAAACTAGCCCCAAGACTTGTGCAACGTTTTTGGTGATATTCTGCAAATTGCACACAGACATTTGACCACTTAAAAGTTTTGTCTACATTTTGGCTGCAATTGTCACATGCTGTGGCATTTACAGTTGCTCCTGCATAAAAAATGTGATGCTGGGGCTCAGACATGTTAGGGTGCTGAGATTGTCCCTGAGCCCAGGGCTTCAGGAGTGGAGGCTCATAAGTAGGATTCAGAGTGTCTGATGGACATGCTCCTCCCAGAGCTCTGTTAGCAGCTCCTGGTGGTGGTGCCATTGATGGTATAGGGGACCACATGCTGTCAGCCCCCCCCAGACTAGACACTAGCATGTATAAGCTTGTGGGAGATGGGATGGGCGAAAATGACAAAAATGCCTCACCAGCACACCAGATGATGGCCACCTTCACTGCCTCATACTAGCAGGCCCTCTTGGCTCCACCAGGGTCCTATTTCAGCCATTTCTTATTAGGTATTTTGATGCTTCTCCTGTAGGCCTGGGGAGGCCCTTTGTAGTGACAATCCAGCACACCAAGTGGGAGCAGGAAATGTTCCTCCATGAGGGTAGAGGAGGCCCCCAATAGGGATATACTGGCCCTGAAAAAAGTGACAGACCACTGGCCTGGTGGTGCTGAGGGTTGAGGTGCTGGACACCACAGTGCAGGTGGAAGGTAGGCTGGCATAAGTGGGAGGTGGGAATGATGACCACAGGATGGGGGGCTGAAAATGGATGCAACCAGCAACCACAAACATGGGACAGGAGGGGTGGGAGGCACCATCTTGGCATACCCTGGTGCAGGAATGTGGTGCATGAACAGCAGGCAAGGGGGGCCACCACTGCCAGCGCACATCAGGGGGGATGGTATATCAGACAGGAAATTGTGTGTGGCTTGCAGGAGCCACTTGGACGAGGCACTAAGTAGCAGGGGTGGCGGCTGACTACACCTGCATTTGAAAGTTGTATGCCAGACCTTGCAGGTATTCGGCCGTACTCCGCACCCAGTCCTCCCCAACAATGGCCTCAATCCTCCAGGTCAGGTCCTTGAATCAATTGCACTTGGCAGTACCAGCTGACTTGGAAATGAGCTGCTCCATCTGCAGCTTGCTGAGACTCTGCTCCTTGAGGATGCAGTCCAGGAACCACCAGACACTGGGATGCCTGGTGTCACACATGCACTCCAGGGGTCAGGCCCTCTGCTCCCACAGTGCTCAACCTTGAAGTGCAATATGTGAACAGGAGACAAACAGGGTAACCCTTCTGTCTGTTTTGGGTCGAACAACTACCAGTCTTGAGTCCTGGGGTCAAACATGAGCCCTGTTTCACTAGCATGCCCAGTTAACAGATTCAAATATCACACCTTCTTCAGGGAAATGCAATGCAATACTTAACCCAGCAGGCATCCAACCTGGCTCACAATCCCCCATTTAACTCAGTTGAGACCTAGGTACTTTTCTTACCATGGTGCATATGGTAACACTCTGTAAGCGCTTAACAGTTCTGTCAGAATTATCCAATACTGTCCCAGCATTCACATTCAAAATGAGGAAAAGGCTCAGGCAGGATTCCAAGGAAAACAGAGTTTACTAAAATGAAAAATAGATGAAATACAAAGCACAGACCATATAACATTTAGCATACAGTCATACAAATTAAATGGACAATTATACACAAAACCGCCTTATTATTGCATATCTAATCCTACCCTAATTTCAGTTGATAAATAGTGATGGTTGAATTACCTACTTCAGTAGAAGTGCCCTTGAGAGTGTGTTCTGTCAGGAGTCCAGAGATAAAAAGCACTATGTTCTCTTAGCTTTGACCATCTAAAGGGGAAATAGGGTCCCACCCAGCTTGTGAGGTCACAGCTCAGTGGTGATGCTGGCTGTGAGGTCAGCGGCATGCTGGTCGGAGTGCCATCGGGCAGCCACAGGTCCATCTGGTGTTCTTGGCAGTGCATGTCATGGGGGGGTTCCAGGCAGCTCAAGCCATGGGTGGTTAATGGGCTGGTGGGTGGCGTTGCCCAGAGTGGTGTGGGTGCCTGGTCTGTGGCGCGTGTGTGTATATGAGCGCGGTCGCAATTCAAGTAGTTGACCTTTTTTGTCGGGTTGACCATTTACACGTTCGCTTACTTGCCCCTTCGATGTATTGCCATTCGCCAACATGTCAAGTCACTGTTTTGACATGTTGCCAAATGGCATACTCACCCATGTTGAGATCTGTCCATTTTCTGTCTGTCTCCATTATACTGGTGGCTATTGTGTAGCAGCTCATTTTACATGAGCTGTCCTTTGGTCACTATTATCACTGGCTACCATCCTGTCCCTATCATACAGGATGCATACCGGGAGGAAGACTGTGGTAAAGCCCCTCTGGACCACTGTATCTACAGGGAGACAGGACCCAGTATATTACAACCAGGTCCCCCCCCGATGACCCATCTTTCATATTCATAATGCTGCTAGAAACATAGACTTTGATGGCAGATAAGGACCTTTTGGCCCACCCAATCTGCCCATTTCCCTACCTATTGGATAACCTGCAGATCCTAGTTAAACAAAAACCTACTTCTTCCTAACCCCCACCAGAATTGCCTTATGTCTGTCACATGCATTCTTGAATTCCCGCACTGTTTTTGACCCCATGACCACCTCAGGAAGGCTGTTCCATGTGACCACCACCTTCTCTATGAAAAAATACTTCCTCACGTTGCCCCTGCACCATCCCCCCTCTGTCTTTAAATTGTGCCCCCTTGTTCTTGCACATCTCTTTTTCTGAAAGATGCTACCCTCTTAGACTTTGTTAATTCCCTTGAGGTACTTGAAAGTTTCTATCATGTCCCACCTCTCCATCCTTTCCTTGTGGGTATACATATTAAACTCCTTTAGTCTCTCATCGTATGGCTTCTGGTGCAGACCCTGCACCATTTTAGTTGCCCTCCTCTGGACTGCCTCCATCCTGTCTATGTCCTTGCAGAGATGGGGATCTCCAGAACTGCACGCAGTACTCCAAATGGAGTCTCATCAACTGTCTGTACAGAGGGATAACAGTTTCCTGTTTTCTATCGGTGATGCCTCTCCCTATACATCCCAGTATCCCCCAGCCTTGCCTGCCACATTTAGAAGGGCAGGTTCAAGTTCTTTGGGCAGCCTTTCTTGTGGACATAAGAGTTGCTCCAGGGCGAAGCCTAATATTGAACCTAGTGAGATGGAGGTTCAGGGCAAAAGAACATTGGTCTCAGACATATCAGGCCTGAGGGTTGTAAACCACAGGCCAACATGCCCTCTGGACAGCTCATAGAGTTGGTTAAGCTCCCTTAGTAGCTATGCCCCCAGCTAGAGCAGCCATAGCCAACATTCTGATGTTAGGCCTATGACACTTCAGAGGCTGCTGAGGCAATTGCCTCTGACCCATGTCTCAAGAGACACACCTGGCTCAGGGTGGCTGGCTTTGCTACTGATATGTCACAGTCCATTCTCCATGCTCTCCTCTTCCAACTTGAATAAAGTAGGAGGGACTTAAGTTAGAGGACATCCTCTTAACATGTTGGCCTCAGGCAGAACCTGGCACTCTCTTCCTCCCTCTGCCATATCCAAGGGAGGTGTAGACAGAGGGTGTTGGTTTGGCCAGCTGGTGCTTATTACTGTTCCACCTAATAAGCCCCTAGGCATGGAAGATGGGACAGCAGCAGCAGTAACTACTTTTAATGGATTCACTGTTGCTCACTCCAGCACCATTGTTGGCAAGGTTAGTTATCAGAGGTCACTTTTTCCCCTGATACCGGAGAGGATAGTGAGACCAGATGTCTGGCATTCTCTAGATATTTTGCATTCTCTCCAGATCATCTATTGAATTTTTCTCATTACCCTCCAGAACACCTTGCAGTGTTTCTGGGAGACATTTCACACCTTGTTGAAAATGCAAGACCTCCTAGTCCTATAGCTGGACAAGAGATCTGATGCCTACTCCAGATCCAGGGCATGGACCTTCCTTATTGAACACAGAAAGTCCAGAATAGTACCCCTGGGAGCTCTGCTGTCATGCTTATGGGTAGGGGAATGGTTCTCTTCCCTGGATATGTAGGAAGTAGGCCTGCACTCTTGTTCTCCAGGAGACCACTATCAGTCCGGGGTATTCCCATTGGCTTATTAATTCTACCATGGGCTCTCACTCACTGTTTAGCAGTGCAAGTAATAGCCTTTCACTAGGCCGACCTTGACAGTGTCAGTGCCAGCCCTTTGTAGGGTTAACCCGTAGGTCATTCTTTACCTGGATGACTGTTCCTACAAGCTCACTCCAAGGGGGAGGAAATGGACAAGGAAATGATAGAAGGCATCCTTAGGATGGCACAGAAAGGGGAGATATTGCTGATGGGAGGACCTGAATATGCCAGATATTAATTGGAGCACCTTTGCTGCAGCCACATCCAAGAACAGGGCCATTCTTGATGCCTTACAGGGGGCATGCCTCAGACAACTAGTGTTGGAGCCCACTCGGAAGGGAGCAATCTTAGACCTGGTACTCTCAAATGGGGATGGAGGGAGGATCTCAAATCTAGAAGTGAGTAGCCATCTGGGAACAAATGACCACCAAACAGTGTGGTTCACGATAAACTCAGTTGTAGAGTCAAGCCATACAAAAGTGAAGGTACTGGACTTCAGAAGGGCTGATTTTGTCAAAATGGGAGAGTGCCTCAGAAAAGCACTAGCAAACAGGCAAGAAGGAGGGGAGGAGCAACAATGGGAAAAGATTAAAACTGCTATCACAGAGGCAACAAGCCTTTGTGTGAAGCAAATAAACAAATCAAAATGAAAGAAAAAAACACTATGGTTCTCAAAAGAGGTGGCGGGGAAGGTTAGGGAGAAAAAGATAGCATTCAGGAAGTATAAGGAAACACAGAAGGAGCAGGACAGAGAACTGTACCAGTTAAAGCAGAAGGAAGTGGGGAAAGCAGTCAGAATAGCAAAGGCCAAAACTGAGGAAAAGATAGCCAACTCAGTTAAGAAGGGGGATAAAACCTTTTACAGGTACATTAGGGAGCGAAGAAAGACCAAGGGAGGGATACTGAGACTGAATAAAGAGGAGGATGGGTGTGCAGAGAGGGACAGTAAAAAAGCAGGGATACTGAACAAATAGTTCTGCTCAGTATTCACAAAGGAAGAGGAGGGGGAGGTAACTAATCCAGTCAATAGAAGCACTCTGGATAAAAACATAGAAACATAGAATTTGATGGCAGACAAGGACCGCTTGGCCCACTTACTCTGCCCATTTCCCTACCTAACGGATATGCTGCAGATCCTAGTTAACCAACATCCTACTTCCTCCTACCCCCCGCTAGAATTGCTTTATGTCTGTCCCATGCATTCTTGAATTCCTCCACTGTTTTTGACTCTACGACCACCTCAGGAAGGCCGTTCCATGCATCTACAACCCTCTCTGTGAAGAAATACTTCCTCACATTACCTCTGAGCCGTTCCCCCTCTATCTTCAAATTGTGCCCCCTTGTTCTTGCACATCTCTTTTTCTGAAAGATGCTACCCTCTTGGACTTTGTTGATCCTCTTGAGGTATTTGAAAGTTTCAATCATGTCCCCCCTCTCCCTCCTTTCCTCGAGGCTATAGATCTTAAGCTCCTTTAATCTTTCTTCATATGTCTTTTGGTGCAGACTCTGCACCATTTTGGGTGCCCTCCTCTGGACAGCCTCCACCCTGTCTATGTCTTTGCAGAGATGGGGTCTCCAGAACTGTACACAGTACTCCAGATGTGATCTTACAAACTGTACAGAGGGCCAACAACTTCTTGTTTTCTACTGGTGATGCCTCTCCCTATGCATCCCAGTATCCCCCCAGCCCTCCTTACAGCCTTCTCACATTGCTTGCCTACCTTTCAGTCATCTGATATGACTACCCCCAGGTCCCTTTCCATTTTTGTTGTTGTCAGTATCTCACCCTCCATTGTGTACTCTTCCCCTGGATTTTTGTTTCCCAGGTGCATTATTTTGCACTTCTTTGCATTGAGTCTAAGCTGCCATACATTTGACCATTCTTCCAACCTTGCCAAGTCCTTTTTCATCCTTTCCACCCCACCTTGCGTATCAACCCTGTTGCAGATCTTTGTGTCATCTGCAAAGAGACATACTTTCCCTTCCAGTCCCTCTGCAATGTCACCTACAAAGACATTAAAAAGGACCGGCCCCAGTACTGAACCCTGCGATACCCTACTAGTAACCCCCATTTCTTCACTGTGGACTCCGTTTACTATTACCTGCTGTATCCTGTTGTCCAGCCAGTGTTTTACCCAGGCTACCACCGTGGGACCCACTCTCAGGCTGGCTAATTTGTCTATTAATCTTTTGTGCAGGACTGTGTCAAATGCCTTGCTAAAGTTTAGGTAGGCCATGTCCACAACCCCTCCCTGGTCTACTGCTTAGGGGTGTCGATATCAGTCCTTTCACAGAAGAAAGGGTTCTGAATGAACTCCTAAAACTGAAGGTGGACAAAGCAATGGGGCTTGATGGGATTCACTGCAGAATTCTAAAAGAACTAAGGGGAGAACTAGTAACACCATTGACTACCCTTTTTAACAAATCATGGGAGGATGATGTGGAACCTGAAGACTGGAGGAGGGTGGATGTGATTCCCCTTCACAAAAGTGGGAGCAAGACAAAGGCAGAAAACTACAGACCTGTCAGTGTGACCTCAGTAGTAGGGAAAATGATGGAATCACTTCTGAATGAAAGAACTGTTGAGCACCTAGAGGCCAGTGGGGCACAGGACCCAAAGCAGCATAGATTCACAGCGGGAAGGTTATGTCAGATGAATCTAATTGATGTCTTCAACTGGGTGATCAAAGTAGTAGACCAGGGAGGGGCTGTGGACATGGTCTACCTAGACTTTAGCAAAGCATTTGACACAGTCCAGCACAAAAGATTAATAAACAAATTAGCCAGCCTGGGAGTGGGTTTCAGGGTGGTAGCCTGGGTAAAACATTGGCTGGACAACAGAACACAGAGGGTAATAGTAAATGGAGTCCACAGTGAAGAAATGGGGGTTACTAGTGGGGTACCGCAGGGTTCAGGACTGGGTCCGGTCCTTTTTAATGTCTTTATAAGTGACATTGCAGAGTACTGGAAGGAAAAGTATGTCTCTTTGTAGACAACACAAAGGTCTGCAACAGGGTTGATACACAAGGTGGAGTGGAAAGGATGAGAAGGGATGTGGCAAGGTTGGAGGAATGGTCAAAAGTATGCCAGCTTAGATTTAGTGCAAAGAAGTGCAAAGTAATGCACCTGGGAAACAAAAACCCAGGGGAAGAGTACACAATGGGGGACGAGATACCGACAACAACAAAAATGGAAAGGAACCTGGGGTAGTCATATCAGATGACCTAAAGGTGGGCAAGCAATGTGAGAAGGCAGTAAGGAGTGCTGGGGGCATACTGGGATGCATAGGGAGAGGCATCACCAGTAGAAAACAGGAAGTTGTTATCCCTCTCTACAGACAGTTGGTGAGACAACACCTGGAGTACTGCGTGCAGTTCTGGAGACCCCATCTCTGCAAATACATAGACAGGGTAGAGGCTGTCTAGAAGAGGGCAACAAAAATGGTGCAGGGTCTGCACCAGAAGACATATGAAGAGAGACTAAAGGAGCTTAATATGTATACCCTCGAGTAAAGGAGGGACAGGGGGAACATGATAGAAACTTTCAAGTACCTCAAGGGAATCAACAAAGTCCAACAGCGTAGCATCTTTCAGAAGAAGAGATGTGCAAGAACAAGGTGGCACAATTTGAAGATGGGGGGGGGGATGGCTCAGAGGTAATGTGAGGAAGTATTGTTTCATGGAGAGGGTTGTGGATGCATGGAACAGCCTTCTTGAGGAGGTCGTGGAGTCAAAAAAGGTAGGGGAATTCAAGAATGCATGGAACAGACATAAGGCAATTCTAGTGGGGGTAGGAGGAAGTAGGTTGTTGGTTAACTAGGATCTGTAGCTTATCCATTAGGTAGGTAAATGGGCAGACTAGGTGGGCCAAGCGGTCCTTATCTGCCATCAAATTCTGTGTTTTGTGCTGCTTTTACACATTCTAGCGTGGTCTAAATATGTGTTTTTGGTTCTAGGCCTTACAGCCCAGATGCTCCAGATCTATTCAACCTCTTCCAGTATCTGTAGCATATAGGAGCAGTCTGGGAAATTACTCAAGACCCTCCCTACACCGGGAGGGAGCTGACTGTCTGATAACGTGGCCTAGATGGTCCATACCAACTGGCATGTTATAGCTAGAGTATTCTTAAGGTCTTTAGACATTATAATTGTGGCCACTATCCTGATACTCAGTGCTAGACTATCTGTCCTTAGGGATTCTTCAGGGAACCGTAACAGCTTAGAGGACTCTGCATATCAGCGCTCTAGAACAGAACATTTGCATATCCCTTTCTGCCCACAAGGGGCTCCAGGGGCAAGGGAACTAGCACACCAGTAAATGGGGAGTCCTTTTCAGTTCCCTCCTCCAATTTCGAACTACAGATGTCGTCAGGCCCTCTGTGGACTTAGATGGGCTATATCATTAAGTACTATATCCCCATGAGGGAAATCAGTGAGACTCTGGAGTTGGGTTCTAGCTTATGATCTAAAACCATAATCAGTCATAATTCCAGTAGATCTAACATGCCTCATCAGACAGACTAAACAGGTCCAGGGCCTGTATGTATGGCTGGACCCTGCTAATACTCACAGTGGAAGACGTGTGCAGCAGATGGGACTGTACAGGGTCAAACCATTTTTTTAGCATTCCCCCACACTGCAAAAAAAAAAAAAATGCATTGAGGTTTACTCACTCACTCCTGGACCTGGAGTTCTTTTTGGTGAGGCGTGTTATCCCTTTATTGGTAGCAGAAGCTCTTACATGCCTTTTCTTCCTTTTCTTTCAGACAGAAAGTGCTACTTATGCCTCCAGTGGAAGGGGCAGCTCTGACATTCGCTGCTCCCCATTTATACACACACATTCCTTTCCGCATACTGCAGAAATTGGCTGTGGAACTATTCCTCTCCCGCCCTTGTGTTTGGGCTTATTATCACGAGAGTAGCCTGTTGTGACCCATGAGACCCCAACTTGCATTAAAGTTCTGCATGACTCTTGAGAATGTAGCCATGGATATATTCAGAGTTCCCTAACAGGTTGTTAACGTCTGGGAGGCAACAAAATAGCCTTCCTCCAGAACCACCTTTTTCTGTGACGTCAAAGCAGTTTTCCTGGTGGGTTGCTTCTCACCATTTAGGTTAATTTACTCATACAGGAAACTAATGTCTGCAATATCTACTACTCTTGTCAGGGGGCAGATTCCTGACATGCACTTGGCTGTTGTTCCAACTTCCCATGTTCCTATTGAAAGTCAGACAGTCACTCAGATGATAGGAGCTGTACATTTTGGAGAGGCCTTTTATTATAAAGTCTCCTCTTTGTTCCCCAGTCCTTGCTTGGGGCCTAGATTGGAGAAACTTATTTTAGCTCCCTTTGAGCCAGTTGTCACCAGAGGATCTTGCCTTCTTTCAGGAAGGCAGTTCCTTGTTATTGCCATTTCTTCTACTTGAAGAAGGTCACAGTTTCAAGCTCACATACAAGCCTTCTTATTCACATTTTGCACAAAGACTCTGTGTCTTTGAGTAGCTCCCTGAGTTTTGATCGATATAACATATATAGTACTCAGGTATGTTATACACTGCATGACTGACTCTGAAGTGTCATCCCTGACTTTCTTTCAGCAACCCTTGGAAAACAGGATACTTCTATCTCCGAACAGTGCCTACCCAGATAGCTGCTCCACTGTCTTATTTTTGATCACAAGTGGTGCAAGGAACAACTTCTTTGGCTGTCTGTGATCATTCCCCTAGAGGTATGGCCACCTCCATTGCAAGTTTCCCATATAGAAACATAGAAACATAGAATTTGTCGGCAGATAAGGACCGCTTGGCCCACCCAGTCTGCCCATTTCCCTACCTACTGGATAAGCTGCAGATCCTAGTTAACCAGCAGCCTACTTCTTCCTACCCCAACCCCCCAGAACTGCCTTATGACTATCCCATGCATGCTTGAATTCCACCACTGATTTTGACTCCACAACCTCCTCCGGAAGGCCGTTCCATGCATCCACAACCCTCTCTGTGAAAAAATACTTCCTTAAATTACCTCTGAGCCGCCCCCCTCTATCTTCAAATTGTGCCCTCTTGTTCTTGCACACCTCTTTTTTTGAAAGATGCTACCCTCTTGGACTTTGTTGATTCCCTTGAGGTACTTGAATGTTTCTATCATGTCCCCCCTCTCCCTCCTTTCCTCGAGGCTATACATATTAAGCTCCTTAAGTCTCTCTTCATATTCTTCCGGTGCAGACCCTGCACCATTTTAGTTGCCCTCCTCTGGACAGCTTCCATCCTGTCTATGTCTTTGCGGAGATTGGGTCTCCAGAACTGCACACAGTACTCCAGATGGGGTCTCACCAGCTGTCTGTACAGAGGGATAATAACTTCCTGTTTTCTACTGGTGATGCCTCTCCCTATGCATCCCAGTATCCCCAACCCTCCTTACTGCCCTCTCACATTGCTTGCCCGTCTTTAGGTCATCTGATATGACTACCCCAGGTCCCTTTCCATTTTGTTGTTGTTAGTATCTCACCCCCATTGTGTACTCTTCCCTGGGTTTTGTTTCCCAGGTGCATTACCTTGCACTTCTTAGCATTGAATCTAAGCTGCCATACATTTGACCATTCCTCTAACCTTGCCAAATCCTTCTCATCCTTTCCACCCCACCCTGTGCATCAACTCTGTTGCAGATCTTAGTGTCATCTGCAAAGAGACACTTTTCCTTCCAGTCCTTCTGCAATGTACGTATAAAGACATTGAAGAGGACGATCCTAATACTGAACCCTGAGTGCCCCACTAGTAACCCTCCTTTCTTCTGAGTGGACTCCATTTACTATTACTCTCTGTGTCCTATTCTCCAGCCAGTTCTTTACCCAGGCTGTCATCTTGGGACCCACTCCCAGGCTGGCTAACTTGTATATTAATCTTTGTGTGGGACTGTGTCAAATGCCTTGCTAAAGTCTAGGTAGGCCATGTCCACAGCCCCTCCTGATCTACTACTTTGGTCACCCAGTCAAAGAAATCTATCAGATTCGTCTGGCATGACCTTCCGCTGTGAATCCATGCTGCCCTGGGGTCCTGTGCCCTCTGGCCTCTAGATACTCGACAATTCTTTCCTTTAGAGTGATTCCATCATTTCCCTATCACTGAGGTTAAACTAACAGGTCTATAGTTTCCTGCTTCTGCCTTGCTCCCACTTTTGTGAAGGAATCACATCTGCCTTCCTCCAGTCCTCGGGTACCACCCATCCTCCATGATTTGTTAAAAGGGTAGTCAGTGGTGTCACTAGTTCTACCCTTAGTTCTTTAAATTCTGGGATGAATCCCATCAGGCCCCATTGCTTTGTCCACCTTCAGTTTTAAGGTTCTTTCAGAACCCTTTGTTCTGTAAATGGGCCGGTATCAACTTCTGTATCCAGAGTGTTACTACTGTATGTTTTATGTACCTCCCTCTTCCTTTGTAAATACTGAGCAAAATATTTGTTTAGTATCTCTGCCTTTTCACAGTCTCCTCTGCCCACCCTCCTCCCTTTATTAAGCCTCACTATCCTCCCTTGGTCTTCCTTAGCTCCTGATGTACCTATAAAAGGTTTTATCCCCCTTCTTAACTGAGTTGGCTATCTTTTCCTCGGTTTGGGCCTTTGCTGTTCTGACTGCCTTCCCAGCCTCCTTTTGCTTTAACTGATACAGTTCTCTGTCCTGCTCCTTCTGCGATTCCTTGTACTTCCTGAATGCTTTCTTTTTCTCTTGAACCTTCACTGCCACTTCCTTTGAGAACCATAGTGGTATATGTATCTGTTGTGGGGACAAGTGCATATACCAACTGAAATACTGTCCACACTATCACTAAACACTACAGTCTGGACGTTGCATTCTGAAAATGGGATGCTTTTGACCTGGAAGTTCTTCAGGACCTTCTTTCATAGGCCTGTAGCCTCCAACCACCCAGACTGTTATTGGTCAATACTGCTTGGTACTCATTCCATAGGTGTGGCCTGATGAAAGAGACATCCCTGAAGAAGATAGAACAGTTATGTACTTACCGTAACAGTAGATCTTTGAGAGAATCTCTTTCATCAGGCCATGCTGACCCACCCTCCATCCCCCTAGGGCTCTACAGATTTGTAGCTGCTGTCTCCTGTATGAAGGTGTATCAGAGGTCTTTATGCTAGTTTTTCTGCCTCACTTGTTCGGCAGAGCCATGCATGCTTGCCTGGTTCCCTAAAGATGGGTTCTAGGGATCTACAGAATTGTATATGTTGTCTCTTTCCCTATGACGGTTCATTGGATGTCTTCCTGCTGGGTCATCTACCTCCCTTGTTTGGCAGAACCATGCATCTTTCCTGGTTTCCTGAGCAGAGCTCCTTCGAGCACTATCTCTGGCGGGGAACTGAGGAGGGAAGGGGCTGACCACATTTATATAGCGAAAGGTGACATAGGACATTGCCATGGGCAGCCACTAGTGGACTGCTTGAAAAGTTCCCATGTGGTCCTAGAGCCTGGTGTCTGTAAGTTCTGTAGGTGTGGCCTGATGAAAGAGATTCCTTCGAAGAACTACTGTTACGGTATGTATGTAACTGTTCTTTTTCACAAATGTTTACATGGTCATATAGCTTGATATGAACTAGAGGATGGACAATGTCTGAACATAGTAGCCCTTAAGGAAATCATTTAATTATTTTGCCAGTCTTAATGCAGCTTTGTAATATGCAGTGGCTTAGGATGTTCCATGTTTTTGTAAGCTTGACATGGTTAAGGAACTGTAGTTTGGAGTAGAAGATGACAGCTGAATTCTAACAATGGTTAGGATGTTTGGTAATGATTTATGTAAGCCCTCCCTCCCCGGTGTCTAGGGGTATGCAGATGGTAGTCCGTGGGGAGAGGGGCACGTACAGCAGAAGAAAATGCAGTCATAGATTATGCACATTTACCCGGTTTAGCTGTTTTAACAGGGGGTGCAGGCAGTCTTTACATAGGGGGCTGGCATATCTGGGGGCAAACTGATTAGCACAATCACAGGGAGTCACTTTCATTAAAACACTGATCAAAAGTACAAAAACTGATTTAATTGAAGCATAATAAAACAGTCCACTCCATGGAGTGTGGGGAACACAACACATGGTGGGGGTGTTTTCAGACATGGTCAGGGCCAAGGTTACTTTGCTTGCAGACATTGATCAGGGAATCTAACTGCAGCTTGCTCCTCAGAGCAGAAACAAGCTCAGCACATGGTGACAGCAGCATTGCTTTGGGCTAAATAAGGCCTCAGAATGGACCGTCAGCTCCCTCAATCTCTCCTGCCCAACCTTCAAACTTTCCACTACCTCCGACACACCGACCTTACTGCAGCCATGGTGAGCAAACCACGGAACAGCACTGTGGCAAAAGCAGCTGCTGCTGGCAGTCTCATTTCTCCTGCAGCTGTGGGTACTTTGGGGGCTGTGGGGTAGCAGCATCTCTCACAGTTTCTATACAGCCGCAGACTACCAAGTGGATGCTCCAGACCAGGACTATGGACTGTGCAGTTAAGGGGCCGCTCATAAAGACTTACACCCCAGACTCCTTGCACCCTCATGACCTGTCCCCACCCACTCCAGCATGGATCTGCAGGCTCCTGTTACTGACTTTAAGTGACCACCGGGCAGGCGCTCACCTCTGCCCGCCATGGCACAGGCTCTCGCCTCTGGGCCATGCACCAGTTCTCTCTCCAGCACTCCTTCTTCCTATGGCCTGCAACCATGATGACTGCAGACACTATTCTCCTCGACTGCTTACTGATCCGCTGCAATGATTTTAGACATACAGCGGTGGGCCAGGGTGGCTATCGCCCCACCCCAACCCCAAACCTCACACCTCGGCCAATCTGCCATCTCTCTTGACCCCCCACTCTAGGTCTCTCCTTGATCTCCCCTTTTTGTGGTGCAAAAAACCCCACGTATATACCACCTAGGATGTAGGCCCCACCTGCCAGCAGGTGGTCCCAAGCACCAGGCAGCATACAAGGAACCTAGGACTAGTAAGCTCCCATATAAAATGTTCACTACCTGGTGAATACTGGGCCAGTTGCCAAGATATCCTCCCAGGGGAAGATATGTGCACTCCCGGATGCCAACTGGCAGCGTTGGTCACACTGCCATGATGGTGGAAACCCCAAACTTGCTACACCAGGGTCAATAATGACTGCACACTACACTACCTGGTGACCCATCCACTCATCATTCCCATGGATGGATTGCCAGGTACAAATATGGGTGTTCCAGGCCCTCCCCCGATCTAGTTACCTATCCACCAACATGCTGCTGCCACCATAGAGGGTTAAAAGAATGACCCCACAATTCCCATAGGCATTTTGCTTTATGCATTGCTAGAAACCCAGGCACACCATCAGGGGGTACCTAAACAGCATATCATTTCAAATCATCTTAATAACAAGCTTTACTGCAGGCTGTATAATTATTGTTTCCCAACTCTTTCTCACTCAACTGGCTCCCATACACACATACACATGCTGCTCCCTCCCTCCCATATACTGTTAAATGGAAACCCAGCACTGTGGTGCTGACAACATAACCAGATACTAGAGTCCAGATAATGTCTCTGGAAGTGTCTCTGGAATACTCAGTCCTTTCAAATGCTGCTGAAACCGTGACGATACACATTGAGCCAACTCCTTAACTAAAACACAGTAACACAACCTAACACATTAACAACATTTTCATTGAACAAAAAGGAGTTGAACTTACCCAGTTCAGGCGGTGGGTGCTGCAGTCCACACATCAGGATGTCCATACCGGGGTGGGGGTGTCAGTGGTACTAGTCATAGTCCTGCAGCATACAGTGGGCTCTGAAGAGCTTGAAACCTATTTCTTCTGGGTGCGGTCTTGGGTAAAGTAGAACTTGGGGTCAAGTTTGATGATCTCCTCCCCAAATAAATCATTGCTGATGATATAATATTTGGTCCTGAGGTCTTCCACATCCTGTACTAAAGTGAAAGTCCTAAAAAGCATGATACCAGTCCACATGATGGAGGCACACGTGGACTTTGCTTGCTTGATGTCCTTCTGCTAATTCGCTGACTGGTCTGAAGGGCTTACCTTCTAACGCTGCCTCACTTTGTCTAGGGCACCTTAAAATACCCAGTCCTCTCTCTGTTCTTCGATGACATCCTGTAGCCTCTCACAAATGTAGGGATAATCCTCCCCAGGGTACTGCTTCCTTATTCTGGGGCAGATCCAACATTCAGCCTGGAACCAGTCAGGGTTACTGCGGACACTGGTCTTAGGTGCTTTCCCTTGTTGCAGCCAGCTTCCAGTGATGGACTTCAGGATTCAGGTATCTGAGGGTCTGAGGCTGTCCATAACTTTTCGTTCTTTTCTGCAGGCTACAGCCAGGAATGGGACCATATTGGGGTACTGGAACATGGGGAACCGGTAGGGCTTGTGGATGTCTCGCTCTATCACTGGATCCTCATAGAGTAGGGAGGTCAGAGTGATACCTGCAGCAGCTGCAACTGCACATTGTTGCTCCAGTATCTCTCCTTTGTGCTAGAACCTCCATCAGACATTACATCCCCAACATCCACATCAGGCAGCTCCCACTTACACGGTGCAGGGTCAGCCTCCAAGGTCCATTTTGAGATCATTGCTGACACAGGGTCCAAGTCAGTCTTTTTGGGGCCCTTCATCTTGGGTGCTGATGCCCAGAAATGGCTGCTCCCTCTGCCACGGGGAGGAGCAGGATGCAGTGGTGGGAAGGAGCTGGGCAGACATCTGGTACCCTTCTCCACTGGTATCACTTTGTGTAATGTTCTGTCGACCTCTTACCACATTTCCATGCTGGTAACTGTGGCTACTGAGCTGAATGGCATGGGTGGTGCTGGCCATCCCCAGGAGGGAACATAAGGTTACAGGGAGATGTGAAGCGGTGGGGAGCTCCCCTAGAGCAGTTTAGGCATACTTGCAGGTTCCACACATCAGTCCGAGAGCTGCTACATATGACACACCTGTCCTGTGAGCCACTATTCTCCACAACATCCCAGAACCATGATAACAGAGACACTGAGACCATCACTTCTTTTGCAGATTTGGTGGCGGCCTCCATCATGGCTTACAATAGCTCCTCCAACTTTTTTTTCCAGCACAAAGAAATTCTCCTTGTCTCAAAGCTGTGGCACAAATACTGAACTGTGTCCCTCTACACAGAGAAAATTACACTCCCTCCTACTCACCAGCTGACCTCTCACCTCTGCTGCCTTTAAGCCCAGCCAATCAAAGCAGCCCTCCAACATTCTGCATGCATTAGCATATACATGACAAGTGTTCTGACCCAGACTGCATGGTGCCGCTGCCCTGAAGGCACCAAAAGCTGTAGTCCAAAATGGCGGAGTTGCCAAAGGAAGAATCCAGTTCCACAGCCTGCACACCATCTCTCCGGGCTGCAGCACCCTGGATTTCAGTCCAGGTATGAACATACACCCCCAAAACATATCCTGGATGAGCCCCCACATTGTAAGCCCCCTGTCCCCAGTGTCTTGAGCTATGCAGATGGTAATTCATGAGGAGGGGGCACATACAGCAGAAGAAAACACAGTCACAGGTTACACTCATTTACCTGGTTCAGCTTTTTAACAGGGGGTGCAGGCAGTCTTTTAGTCTGGGGCTGGCATCTCTGGGGGCAAACTGGTTAGCACAATCACTGAGAGTCACTTTCATTAAGACCATTGTCCACACTGATCAAAAGTGCAACAACTGATTTAATTGAAGCATACTGTAAATAAAACAGTTCACTCATTTGAGCATGGGGAACACAACACATGGTGGGGGTGTTTTCAGACATGGCCAGGGCCAAGGTTACTTTGCTTGCAGACACTGATCCAGGAATCTAACTGCAGCTTGCTCCTCAGAGCAGAAACAAGCTCAGCACATGGTGACAGCAGCATTGCTTCTGGCCAAATAAGGCCTCAGAATGGACCGTCAGCTCCCTCACTCTCTCCTGCCCAACCTTCAAACTTTCCGCTGGCTCTGACTTACTGATCTTAACTACAACCATGGCAAGCACCTCATGAAACAGCACTGTGGCAAATGCAGCTGTTCCTGGTGGTCTCACTTCTTCTACTGCTGTGGGTACTTTGGGGGCTTTAGGGTGACGGTATCTCTCACAGTTTCTACACAGCTGCAGGGCACCATCAAATCAATCAATCAAATTTTATTTATTTAAAAGCACAAATCATATGAGTATCTAAGCGCTTGTACATAATTAAGAAAAAACATTCAGCAGTCAAAACAGTATACAACAATTAAAAACACCAATATCAAAAATATAGTACCGCATAATTCATTCCTAATCCAAGAAGGTGAGCTTAAATAAATAGGTTTTTAAAACAATTTTAAAGCTCTGCACAGTCAGGCACTCTCTCTTATCTGATGAGGTAGAGAATTCCACAGGGTAGGGGCCACAAATGCCCTAGCTCCAGAAGTCTTTAAACAAAACCTGGGAACCTTTAGCAATCTCTCGTTAGTGGAACTGAGTGAGCGGAGAGGGTGATAAGGACACAGAAGTTCTTGCAGATAGCTTGGACCATGCACCAGATGATCAAGTGGGTGCTCCAGACCAGGGCCTAGGACTGTTCAGCTAGAGGGCGCTCACAGAGATTTACACCCCAGACCCCTTGCAACCTCTGGGCCTGTTTCCACCCATTCCAGCATGGCTGTCCAGGCTCCCACTATTGACTTTCAGTAACCACCGGGCATGCTCTCGGTCTGCATACCAGTTCTGTCTCTGGCTCTCCCTCTTCCTACTACACCCACGATGGCTCCAGACACTGTCCCCTTCCCAACCACTTACTAATCCACCGCAACAATTTTAGACATAGATGAGTGGGCCGGAGTGGCTATCACCCCAGACTGGCTATGAACCTTGGCCCTTGGCAGACCTGCTGTCACTCTTGACCTCATGTTTTGGGTCTCTCCTTGATCTCATATTTTTTTTGGTGCCAAAGAACCCACATATATACCACCTGGGGCCCAGGCCCCACCTTCGAGCAGGCAGTCCCAAGCACCAGGCAGCATACAAGGGACCTAGAAATAGTAAGCTCCCAAAGGGGGATTACATTTATATTATTAAAATATTTTTACTTTCTTATACAGATATCTAAATATATCTAAATTCTAGTTATACATTTCTATGGATTAACACAAGAGTCTGCTTGTAATAATGCCTGTGTTGGTGAATTTGTCAAGTACGTTATATACACACTGAAGTTCTTCTTCCGCACCCCCCACCCCC
The DNA here is from genome assembly GCA_016271365.2 of Neoceratodus forsteri. NCBI lineage: Eukaryota > Metazoa > Chordata > Ceratodontiformes > Ceratodontidae > Neoceratodus > Neoceratodus forsteri. The sequence continues at coordinate 702,462,546 of CM028135.1, read as the reverse complement.
CAACAGTTGTGTTATACTGTTCCAACATCTTCTTGAAACCCTATAGTCTAATGATTACAACACTGTACAAACCCAGAAGTTAGATGATCTGAGAAACCTGTTTGAATCCTGGGCTGTTTTTATAAAGAAAACACTAAGTGCACCTCTGTTGAAATATTAGCAGGATGTGAATAATGACCTGTTGTATTGAACTGAATTGGAAGTCTTGCTATGCTAATGGCACAGGTATCAGCCATATATTTCCTGTTAGGGAGGTGAGTTGTTTTTATAATATTTTATCTCAATACACCCATCTTGGCTTTAAATCCAGGTATCTTGGCTTGCTTGATTTGTATGTGTGTGGCTTATTCTTCAGACCACAGACACTGCCTTTTACAGTACATCAGTGCAGCTCAGTGGTGCAGTGGGCATGTACACAGGCAAGTAAGCATCAGACAGTGGTTTTATATATGAACAGGAACTTTACATCATTTGGACATGTAACCTTGAGTCACATTGGGGCAGGAGCTTAATTTTTCATATTTAATATTAATGTTAAATTTCACAGGATAAGTGATCCAGGAATGTGAAGAGGCTGAATCAAGATTCACTATAGTGACTCCTGACAAGGTAGAAAAAAGCTGCTGGAGGCACTGTAGCTATGATTATCCATACGGAACCAAACTTGTTGGGAAATTTTGGGTACTGCCAAGAATATGCTTGGTGCATAATACTTACTCCTTTAGTGTTTCTGTAAAGATCTTGTTCTTCTAACAATAGATACTGAATACCATTCACATAGAAATTCCACTTTGAGAATTTTTGTCCAGTAAAGGCACTGTGAGCTGTGAAGCTCCTTTCCATGTGAGACCCGAGGAAGGGGTCCTAAGAAAAGAACAAATTCTAGCACAGCCACTATGGCTGAAAATGCATTAACTAGATAAGGGTGTTTCATGGGCTTAAACATGAACATTAATTGCATTTAGTAATACCTTCGATACCGTTCCACATATGACTTGTGAACAAGCTATGTAGCCTGGGAGTGGGTCACAAAGTGTTAAACTGGGTTAGGAACTGGTTGAATGATAGACAACAGAGAGTCATGGTAAATGGTGCTCAATGTAAGAAAAGTGTGACTAGCAGGGTGCCACAGGGATCAGTCCTGGGTCCAGTCCTGTTTAATGTCTTCATAAGTGAAATTGTGGAGGGACTGGAGGGGAAAGTGTACCTGTATGCGAATGACACTAAGATCTGCAACAGGGTGGACACTCTGGGAAGGGTGAAACAAATGGAGAGGGACCTAGGTAAACTGGGAATGGTCTGAAGTGTGACAGCTGAGATTTAAAGCAAAAAAGTGCAAAATCATGCATTTGGGTTGCAGGAACCCAGAAGAGGATTACAGAAGGTATGGGGGGGAGTAGAAACTGATGGTCACCAAACAGGAAAGGGAATTGGGGCTAATCATACTGGATGACCTAAAGGTGGCTAAACAATGTACCAAGGCTATGGGGCAAACCAGTGGGATGCTGGGGTGCATAGGGAGCGGTATCACCAGTAGAAGGAAGGAGGTGGTGATACCACTGTGCAGATCACTGCTGAGGCCTCATTTGGAATACGGTGTCCAGTTCTGGAGGCCGCATCTCCGTAAGGATGTAGACAGAGTGGAGTTAGGAGTTAGTAAAGAAGGGCAACAAAGATGGTGTAGAGCCTGCACTAAATATCATATGAGGAGAGACTAGCAGACCTCAATATATATATATATATATATATATATATATATATATATATATATATATACATACACATACACACACACACCCTGGAGAAGAGAAGAGATGGGGTGATATGATAGAAACCTTCAAATATCTAAAAGGCATAAATGAGGTGCTAGAGGGTAGCATCTTTCAGAAAAGATGTCCAGGAACAAGGGGGCATGACATGAGGTGAAAGGGGGTAGACTAACAGGTACCACAAGGAAGTATTTCTTCACAGAAAGGGTAGTGGAACCTCTAGAGACTTCACAAGTCAGTTTCATTATGAAAGAGAGAAAGAGAGAAAAAGCCACAATTGACACATTTCACATAATACTACCATACACTATAAAAGATATAGGATGAGCTACTTTATGCATAACCGATGTGTTCTGTCACCTCGAGGTTCTGATTCCCATGGACCTCTCGAGCTGTGCTCTCCTGGTCAGAGGGAATCGGAACTCCTCTGTGGCAGAAAACACTGGTCATGCATAGTTGCCCATCCAGTATTCTCATAGAGCTGCATTGAGGATTTCTAAGTAATAAACCTGTGTCATACAATTGCTTTAAATTAGACCAAGATTCTGGTCTACTCAATTCAAATTTGTTAAGATGAGGAGCAAAGTTTTTGAAAGAAACCAAAGGAATAACAACCCTGTAAGTCAGGAGGTAATGTCTTATAAATTAATTTCTATGTAGGTGTGAACATACCTCTCAACTGTCCCTGATTTTCAGGGATGTCTCTGATTTTGCCTCAAAAGTTTGCTATGTCCCTCTTAAAATTTTTGTTTTTGTGACAGAAGAGTGGGGATTAAAATCACAAAATAATGTCAAATATTAAAGATTCAGACTTGTCCTTCAGAAAAAACATCTTAACTCAAATCCTCTTATTCTAGCAGCATTCTGAATGAATAGTATCAATTCTTAAGATGTGTCCCTGATTTTGGGTCTTTGTCCCTGATTTTTTTAAGCCTTGTCACTGATTCAGGAGGCAAGAGGTTGAGAGGTATGGGTGTGAAGGGCTACCCAGCTGCCAGCAATATCAATTTTGACATCTCTGCAACAAAGCGATAAAGAAAGGCAGAAAACATTTCACAAAATCTTGAAACAGAAATTGGTGCCAGAGTTTAGCTAGTTATATGCTGCCAAGCACAGCTTTATCAACTGCAGAATCAGTTTCAGTCTCATGGTTTTATGAAATGGCTACTGCCTTGATTTAAGATAAGACTGATTTAGACAGGGATATGCCTGAACAGCTAACATCTAAAGGTAAGCCCAATATCTCACCCCCTTTGCACTCTAGAAATTGAGTATTTTAATAACTTTTTTTTTAATTCTTTACTTCCTACCAGTTGTACAATTACAGTAATCCACTGCACAGTGTGAAGTGTTCTGCTTAGGGTATTGCTTGAGTGTGTGTGTGTGTGTGTGTGTGTGTGTGTGTGTGTGTGTGTGTGTGTGTGTGTGTTGATTCAGTTGCTTGTGTCTTGAGTAGAAGACTGTGCTTGTAGATAAATGTAATCATGTTGCAGCTGTGGTCATCAAATAGCTATCAAAGGAATTCACACCTCTGAATGAGTGGGGGATGGGATACCAGCAAAGCAGGAGTTTCTCCATTTGCAAAAGGTAGTAAATTAAGCACTGAAACTTAACAAATAAAGAAAAGGTCCATAAAACACTTTAAAGGAGGTTTCAACTTGCAAAAAAAAGCAGTACTGGAAAGGGCTGAATTGTTGGAGGAGGTTTCAACTTGCAAAAAGGCAGTACTGGGGAAGGCTCAATTGTTGGAGGAGGTTTCAACTTGCAAAGAAAGACAATACTGGGGAGGGCTCAATGAACTTCTTAAGCCAGAGGAAAAATAGTGCTCTCAAGCTCCCATATACACACAGGCAGCGTAATAATGATGCTTCAGTGGAGGACACTATTTTTAACACTCTGTCATGTTGTTTGGAAGGTCATTTATGCAGGGAGTCCTTTTCTCAAAGCAAAATGTCTGCAGGGCTACACCCACTGTAGCCGTAAAAAAGAAAACAGAGAAAGAGAAACATAGTAAACAGTGTCTAATGTTTACAAATATTCTCATGGTTGCAGAACTGGATATTTATTTAAAATAATATTTGCCTAGAAAGTCACTTTGATCATTAAAATTCAATCATTTCTAGGTTCATCATGAAAGGGGGCACTGCACATCAGTGAGTAACAGTACACTATTGATTACAGCCAAGTTAGGGGCCAAAAAAAGATGCTGGGGGCAGTACCACAGTGACTATCTATATACAGTAGGACAATACTTGTTGGGAAATCATTAGTACTGTCAAAACAATTCTAAGCACACAAAGTTTAATCTTCTAGTGCTATTGAAAAGATGTGGTTCTATTACCAGATAGTAAAAACCATTAGCATAAATATTGAACTTTAAGAGACTCATACAGCCAAAAGGAAGAAACAAATGAAGTCAAATGTTAAAGGTTTAATGTTCACAATGGCTAGAAATCCCACTAATTAGTTATATATTATAATGTATTGTTCATACTTTTCAATACACATGCCTAAATTAAATGCAATATATTTGTGTAGATATGTTCCTTTCACTCAAGCAGAGAAAATTGCCATGGGCATTGGAAAAAGCAGGTCTGGCTGCGCAGTCCAAGCATCAAAAGTGTTCCAGGTTCATAGTGACATATCACTCATTTATATGAATGTCCATTTCAACTACAGTAACTTGGCTATTTTCCTCATGTACCATAGTTATTATATCTAGGTACTGCTGACCTTTTTCTCACTTGGCTGCTTTGCACATTGTAGTTTTGTAATGAAATATGAATTTTTATTTTAAAATCTCAGAATCAGTCTGGCCTGGTGGCGCTGAGGGCTGAGATGCTGGAAGCATTACCTCGTGACATGCCGACCACCCGGGTTCGGGAACGAGCCCGGGCCATCGGAGGTCAGCAGTGGGGGGAGGGCAGAGCTGTATGGAGTTGCCAGCAGGCAGCTCTTCTCTCCGGGGGAGATGTGGTCGCTACCCTCAGCTAATGGCTACCTCCTGGTGGAGGCCAAGGGCAGCACAGGCCTAGAGGGTGCAAGGCATTAGGCCAAAGGGGTGGGAGATAGAGGTCATTACCAGGGCCGTAAGGTGCATGCACACCTCCTTGCGCATGTGTGCCTGCTCCTGGGGCCCCTGGGAGAAGAATGGAGGGGAAAAACTACCTGCAGGTGCCCCTCCTGGACCAGGTGTGAGGTAAGCCCCAGTGATTCCGGGAGATGGGGCTGGGGGAGTTGATCAGATGGGGCCAGCGGCTAAGGTGAAAAAAAGTATAGCTGTGATAAAAAAATTAAATCTCAGAATCAATGAGGGATTACACCTCCCCCATGTAAGAAAGATGGTTTCTGAGTGGTAAAATTGTACCTCTTAATGTAGGATGATTGAGATTAGAGGGGACAGAAAGTATCTGCATCCTTGTGACAAAGATGGAAAGATATAGACAGGATAGGGGACAACCATTCTCTGTATCCCTGTAATGACAACAGGTTGAGTATAGAAACTAACCATCTGGGGATCTTTTTTATCTTGAAATCTTACCAACTATAAGACCTCAACGGTATCAAAAACGCTAATTTTATAGGGGCATTGGTGACCCGCAGATCCCCAGCCTGTTATGTTTTATTAGCCCCCCCAATAAAACTTTCACCAGTCACCCATTTGTGGCTCTTAAAACATTTTAAGTGCCTTAAAGCATTTCAAATCCATGTAGCACTGTTTGCGTTCAGAAAACAAGCCCCTGAAAGAGCCACTGACAGCATTTGGAAAACATTGAAAAATGTAAGATTTCTTTATTTATTTAAGGATTAGGAGAAGACCTTTGAGCATAGTCTCTTTTACAAAGGTTCCAAGTCAGTTGAACCATCAAGTAGGCATGCATACATACATAATACATTAGCTGGTTCAGGACATACATTAGGTTATAATATTACAATGTTATTCCTAGTACCATGTGAAGTACAGCATCAGTAAGAATTAGGAGCAGTGGAGAGATACGTGGAGAGAGCAGATGGGAGTCAGGGGAGTGGAGAGCAGCCTTGAGTTTTGAATTTGTCGAGGGAGGAGGGCAGATAATGGTGGCAGATGGGTGCCATGGAGGTGTGGGGGGCAAAGGGGGAGGTAGGAGGCATCAGCGGGGAGAGTGCATGATATAGAGATTAGACGGGGAAAAGCTGGGAGAGGTGTGAGGAAGGTGTAATGATGAAGGAGGTACACCTGGAGAGCAGCAGGGATGGCTTGCTGGGAGCCACAAGGGGAGCAGGGTTGGGCCTTTCAGGATCAAGTGTGTGAGGGGCACATGAGGGTCCAAGAGGGGGGTGGGCAGGGGGAGATAGAGGCGGGTGCCAAATGTCTGTTAAGGGGCATGGGGTGGGTAAAAGGTGGGGGAGAGCACCAAGAGCAGAGGGAGAAGCTTCTAATGGGAGCAGTCGCTAGCAGGAGGAGCGGAGGTGCAGCAGGCTGCCATAAGAATATCCATGGGAGAATGGAGTGGGAGGTAAGAGCCTGCAGAAGCAGTCATACTCTGCGCAGGATAAAAGGTGTTGCCTTAGGCCAGTTTTGAAGTGAGATAGACATACGGAGGTTTGAATGACCACAGGGATTTCATTGAGCCATTGGGGGGTCCTAAAGGCAAAGGCACGCTGCCCCAGTGCAGTTTGATGGAATGGTGTTGATAGGGCCCCCTCACCCTACCTCTGGTGGCGTAGCTGCTAGCACTCAATGAGAGGATGTTGGATATCACGGGGGTTGCTCATTAATGCCTTCTCACCAAGGAGGCAGGTTTGGAACTTCATCCTGTTCTTTAGAGGCAGCCAATTAGTCCATTCGTACAGAGAGCAGGTGTGCGTATTTTGATCTGCAGCCAGTGTGAGCCTGCAAGCTTTGTTGAGAGCAATATGAACTCTTTTTAGTGCTGTATCCATGGCCTCTCCATATATCACCAGTCCATAGTCAATGGTTGAAAAGATAGAGCTGGAGACTGAGAGGGCCTCAGGAGGGAGATATTTCTTATGTCTGTAGATGATACCCAGCTTGGTGTTTACCACCTTAACCACTGAGTCGATGTGTTGGGTGGAGGTGTGAGTGTCATCTATGGTAATCCTCAAGTACTTGAATGAGTGCACTTGTTCCAGCGGCTCACTGACTTTGTTGGAGATGGCAAGGGGGGGGGAGCTTCTTTTTGTGCTGTGGGCTGGCTATGAGCATAGCCTTGGTATTTATGTAATTTAGTAGAAGTTTATGTCTGCAGAACCAGTCCTGTAGTTTGTTGAAGGAGTTCTTCAGTTCAGATTGGAGGGCATCATGGGATGTATTGCTATTAAGAACTGCATCGTCTGCATATAGGATCAGTTTAGTGTTACTTGCTTTAGGAAGACTGTTCAGAAAAAGGCTGAACAGTAAGGGCCCCAGTACTGAACCCTGGGGGACCCCTAATGATACCTCTCTGGAGCTGGACACTAAGTGTCCAATTTTGACATGTTGACTTCTGTGAGTCAGGTAGTCCTTGAACCAACATGCGGTATTGGTCGCAACACCCAGGTTCTGCTGCTGTGCCAGTAGGAGGGAATAGTTAACAGTGTCAAAGGCTTTGGTGAGGTCAATGAACACAGACCTCACCACTTTGCCTTCATCTAGTGCCTTGTGCATGTAGTCTGTGTACTCCAGTAGTGCAGTGAGTGATAGAACTATGATTCTGCCTGAAGCCATTCTGGTTAGGTCATAGAAGTTGGTATTTGTTGAGGTACTCGGTGAGTTGTGCTGCCACTATCTTTTCCAATGCTTTGGATAGGGGGAGAGGATGGAGATTGGCCTATAGTTGGCTATACAAGTCTTGTCACCATTCTTGTGCACTGGAGTCATGAGGGCCTGCTTCCAGATCTCAGGGAATTGAGCAAAAGCCAGTGATTTATTAAATAGTTTTGTAATTGGTACTATGAGGGCATTCAGTATAAGGGATAGGAGTTTCATGTCTACTCAATCACTGCCCATTCTGGTCTTGCCTAGCACTTTTTTTACGTGTTTCAGGGCCTCCTTCACCACCACCATTTTGAAGTAGCAGTCAGGATAGGAGCCCCTGTGAGGCATGCAGTTGGGATGATCAGTAGCAGAGAGCAGGTAGTTGGGAGGTAGTACCGAGGTCAGGTCAGTGAAAGCCATGTTGAAAGAGTCCGTGATAAGACGTGGGTCAGTTGTGGGAGAGTTGCTGATGCTGAGCAGATGGGGGTGCTTCTTGTCGTCCTTCCCAAGGAGGTTTTTAATGTTCTCCCAAAATCTCTTCCCATCACCCCAGAAGTTTCTAAGCTGTTCCTTGTGGAAGTAGGCTTTTGCTTGACAGATGAGGTTAGTGCAGTGGTTCCTTGTGGCTCTGTAGCACTGGAAGTCATGTTTGCTGTGGGTGGACCTGGCTTTTTCCCAGAGGCTGTCCCTGTCCTTCATCTGGGTGTGGAGATCCAGCGTGATCCAGCCATTTTCATATCCCTGTATTTTCCTTTTCCTCAGGGGGGCAAAGAGATCGCAAATGCTGTTGAATCCATCAGTAAAGTAGCTAAGGGCCTGGTCAAGACTGGGTGCCAGATCGCTGGGGGACCAGTCATGCTGGGAGAGGGCCGAGGAGAGGGCCCCAAGTTTGCCCTTCCTCAGGACCCTGCTTTCGATTAGGATGGGTGGGGGTTTACTAAATGTGTTTGACCACATGAATGTGACTGGGGAGAGGTCACTTAAGGTGTCAGGCAGAACCTTGAGCTCAGAGATCCGGGAAGGGGAACTTGAGAGGAGCCAATCAAGCAGGGTGTCTTTGCCTGTTTTGTAGTTTCACCTGGTTGGGCAGGATACAAGTTGGGTTAGGCTGGAAGTAACGACCATATCCCTGATGGGGGTTGATTCCTTGCCAACTCAGTTGATGTTAAAGTCACCTGTTATGATAAGTTCTATGCCCTTAGAGAGGGTAGCAATTGCATCCAGGATTTTGGGGAGACCATCACTGGCTTTTTTGGGGGTAGGTAGACTGAGGCAATGATTAGAGTCTTGTTGTGCTGCCCAACCTGTGCCTTTATCGCTGACAGTTCATAGTCATTCTCTACTATGGTAGTAGGGAGGATGGAGCAACACAGGTATTCCCTGGCATAGATGAGGCTTCCTCCACCTCTCTTGCCATTTATGCCTATCTTGAAGGTTTGGTATCCCGGAAGTGCTACTTCATTGTCTTTCATTTTGCTTGACAGCCAGGTCTCCATCAGGCAGAGAATGTCAGGTGCATGGTGGGTCATCCATGCTTGGAACTGTTCAGGTTTGGTAGCTATACTGCAGATATTCAGTGCAGCTACTCTCAGGCCTTTGACCTTGTTACCTCCAGTGCCTGGTACAGTTGGTGGGCCTGGGTTGGCATGGATATTTCCAGATACAAGTAGAAGCATGAAAGTAATTTTCCTGGCTGTAAGGCTGATGTTTATTGTGGACCGTATTTTATGCTGCCTACTCTTGCAATGTAAGAGGTGGGCATCTCCCAGTGTTAACTTTGTGGGTGAGAAAATCGCTAGTTTGTTAAGATAGGTGGTGGTCATGGGGGGGACAGGGTATGTTGGTGGGATGCTGGTGGTGAACAGCTGGGGCCCACTCAAAGCAGTTGCCATGGACGCAGTTGACAGTCCATTGTTTCTTAGAGATGGTTCTGGTGGAGGTTGTAATGGTCCATTTCGGTAACATGGGCCTGTAGCACCAAAATAAGTTACGAAGATCAGAATGACAATATACCTCATGTTAGGACAGCTGTGGCAGCACGTAGCGATCTTGCAAGCACTGCTGGGGAAAGGTGCCTAATTAAGAGGTGTCATCACTTTAAGTATCCTCAACTTGGCACTGCTGGGGAAAGGTGCCTGATTAAGAGGTGTTATTGCTTTAACTGTCCTCGGACTGGCAGGGGAGTGTGAGTGTAGGTGGGAGTTAAATGGAGAGGTGTGGTTTAATGAGTATTTAATAGAGGCTGGAGTTGGGGCAGGTGGGGGTGGGAGAAAATGCAGGATTGAGAATTACTTGTAAGGCAAGGGAGCACCAGAGAGCTGGCAGCAAAGCAGTCCTAGCAAGGCTTGAAAAGTGGGCCAATCAGCGGCTCATGCTTTTCTGTGCTGGCCAATCACGACTCCGAGTGGAAGATCCAAATATCAGCGGTGCCCAGAACCTGGATATACCATACCTGAGTGCTCACTCTTTGGATGCAGGTAGGGGAAGGAGGTGGCAGGAGATGGTTCAGACCAGCCGGTCCTCCTCACGGTTCTCCATGTGGGTTTCAGTTTCAGGCATACCCGAGGTGTGGGCCGCACGATCCCATTTCTTTTATTACTTCATATATTTTCAGTAATTAATTCCCTGTTTTCTTTTTCACTGAGAACAGTGACATGAAAACAAGATCACTGTCCCTCTGACTCTAGCTGTCCTGGTAGCTTGACACCTGGTATCACAATCTCCTGCTTATGACATCATCATTATCACCACAGCAACAGATTGCAATGTCATAAACAGAACTGATGTTAGGTGTAGAGAAGCAGCCAGAGCTGAAATGGTAGAAATACTATTTTCGTGCAAATACCCTTAGTAATAAAGAAATACGGGTGAGAATTACAGAATAAAAGATGACATTTAAGCCACATTTATATCTCAATATTACATTTTTTTAAAGTTGTCTCAACTGTGTGTCAGGAGCTCTTTACATATTTTTAACAAAAAGCTATTTCAATGCTGCAAGGTAGATAATTTAAAACATTTTTTTAAATATTCTAGAGCTAGCATGGTTTTACTCACATGCCTGGACAGGAGTAAAAACAGTTTAAACTGCAATGGTTTAACTAAAACTGTTCTACCTGCAATGTGGACAGTCAAATAGTACCAGGGTTTTAGCACAGCTTTCAACATGGTTTGAAACTGAACAGTTACTTGACCAGTGTGGATGGGAGACTGTGCCATGTTCGCCGTACTACAGCCACTGGTTCTCCGAGGAGCCAGAATGTACTGCTCCTCACCTCTGGCATGCTGTTTGTGCAAGGTACCTCCCACTGCAAGTGATCTCCCTTCTCCCATCCCTCCACAGTTTCCAAAAAACAGTACTTTTGTTTTTTAAACTGGGGGCAGGCTCTTTTCCTCTTATCTGGCTGATTCTGCTCAGTCAGCGTCTTGCACTCCAGTAGTGGCGGGCCCAGCCAAGTTTCAACATCCGTTGCATGGCAACATCCACATGCACGCTGGGAGTCACATTGCACCATCAGCATGGCCCATGAGATGCTATGCAGCACAGTTCTGAGACTGTGTTTCCCTGCCATGTGCTTTACAAGCATGCTTAAACATGGTATGGCCAATGTGGACACTGAAGCACGGTAGGACCCAATCAATTTTTAAAACTGTTACAGCAAAACTGTGCTCAGTATCAACAGGGTTTATCAGGGTTTAAACATGGTTTTCTAACAAGGTCTGAAAACATTACCAGTGTGGATACAAACTGTGTTTAGGAGGTCCTGTAACATTTTCACATGCCTGTAACGTTACAGGAGCTCTAGTGTGGACAGGGCCTCAGAGACCAGGATTTTAGTTTTATGGAATGCATAGGGAGTATGAAAGGATCTGCACAACTCATTTTCAGGAAGATCGAGCACTGAGGCAGACCTAAATAGACCAAATGAGACCAGAGAGAGTCCAGCCTATAGAAGCCTACTACAGAATAGGGCCTGGGGAACTAACTCTGAACCAGTATACCAGTAAATAGGGGATCACCTGTATCCCAGTGCCAGGTTCAGTAGGGCAGTAAGTGAGCATGGGAAAAGCATAGCTTATGCCTGCTGCATTGTGGTACCTGTAACCAGCTCAGTTCTCTTCAGCCTACATCCAGCAACCAGAGGTCCTCTCCAAGGATCATCACCATCCAGAATCCATTGCCGTTCTTCAGGAGGTCCATTTTGCCATTCCCACAGAGCTCATTTCAAGGAAAGTGGTACAGTAATTTAATTTATTTAGGACTAGTTCAAGAGGGACACTCAACTTCTATGAAAGGGAAGTGTGATCCAATTAGCTGCAAAGGACTACCATCCAGCATTTTAAAAGGGACTCTTGCACAAAGACTGAGAGGGAGTCACCTATGTGAATTTAAGAAGTCATTGTTAGCCAATGTGATTTAATTAGGGATGCTCGGATATCCAACCTGGTGAACCGATCCAGTCGGATATCAAGCTTTTTGACCATATCTGACCTGCTCGGATACCGGTATTTAAATTGGGTTGGGTTTAATTGGAAATCACGGGTAAAACAGGGGCATCAGAAAGCAGTTTGCATTCAGACAGTGGACTGCACTACACTCCAGGACTACCTTTTACTACAGTACTGCTGCCTGCTACTTACTGATCTTAATGCTGATTTCGTCACTCACCTCTGTGGTGACTGAGCTGTCCTGCCGACCTCGGCTTTGCCGCTCACATATGTGTGGACTGTGGTGCCGATTTGGTGCCGATGGCAGTGGGAAGCAGGAGCATGATGAGAGCTTTTACTTCTCATTTTATTTTAAACAGGGAAACAGTCATGATTAAAATGGGGCTCAGTCAGGATTTTCAGGGAAAGGTGAGTGGCAGAAAGGGCATATTACCGCCTTGCTCGCCGGCCATCTGCCTCAGTTGGGGGAGGGCGGGCAGTGATTGCAGCTCACAGAATTAGAGCTGGAGGAGAAGGCTACGGCTTCTACAGCTTTAACCTTTGTTAACTCTGCTCCTTTCAATTGAGGGCGAAGGTTAAAAAGATTAAAAATCAACTTATTTACAGAGCACTTGTTTAAAGGGAAATAGTTTTTCTTGGAACTGCTATCTGACCCGTTAAAAACCCAAACCAATCGGATAGCAAAGCTGGTTATCTGAAATCCAGTATCCGGTGGAAATTTGATATCTGTGCATCTCTAGATTTAATGCTACAATAATTTGAAGTGAATGATTGCATAGAGTTCAAGAATGCTATAGCATTCAAGTGAATTCTATACATTATAAGTAATTGTATAGTCAAGTTAATTGACAGGTTGACAAAGGATTTGGATCTGAGTGGAGTAGTGGATATGGTCTACCTAGATTTCAGTAAGGCTTTCAATACATCTCCATATAGGAGACTAGTAAGCAAGCTGTGTCACTTAGGAGTGAGTCTAAAGGTGGAAAACTAGATAAGAAACTGGTTAGAGGATATGCAATGGAACGTGGTGGTAAACAAAGTTTACTCAGAAGAATGGAGGATGACCAGCGGGGCGCCTCAGGTATCAGCCTCTTTCATGTCTTTACAAGTGACATTGCAGAGGAGCTGGAAGGGATGATCTGCCTCTTTGTGGATGACACCAAAATCTACAATAGGGTGGATACTCTGGTGGAGGGGGGGTTGGAAAGGAAGACCAGAGACCTGAAAAAACTGGAGGAGTGGCCATGGGTATGGCAGCTGAGTTTCAATGTGAAAACATGCAAAATAATGCACTTAGGGCACAGAAACCTAGGGGTGGAGTACAAAATGGATGGAGTAGTGCTGATGGCCACTAAGCAGGAAAGAGACCTGGGAGTATTCATATCAGACAATCTAAAGGTGACCAGTCAGTGCAACAAGGCAGTCGGGGGCTAGTGGGATACTGGAGTGAATAAATAGGGAGGGGTATGCCTCTGTATAAATTACTGGTAAGACCCCACCTAGAGTACTGTGCCCAGTTCTGGAGACCACATCTTTGGAAGGATATAGAGTGGACATGGCCCAGAGGAAGGGTACAAAAATGGTGCAGGGTCTGCATCAAAAGCCCTATGAGTAGAGCCTAAAGAACCTCAATATGTACACCCTGGAACAGAGGGCGGAGGGGCAGGGCTATGATACAGACCTTGAAATACCTCATTGGGTAAATAAGGTAAAGGAGAGAAGTATTTTTCAGAAGAAAAGGTGCTCAAGAACAAGGGGTATGCTAAGAAGCTGGAGGGGGGTAGATTTACTTCTTTACAGAAACAGTGGTGGATTCCTGGAACAGTCTTCTAGCAAATGTGGTTGGGGTGAAAACAATGGTGGGGTTCAAGAATGCATGGGATAAGCACAAGGGAATCATAGTGGAAAGGAAAGGAGGGAGGGAGAAAGAGCTTTACATTGGGTATGGTCTGTGGTAATAATGTAGATAGGGAGGAATGGGCAGAGTGGATGGGCCAAGGGTGGTCCTTATCTGCCATGAAATTCTAGGTTTCTGTGTTTCTATGTTATTTTCTACTGGGAATGAGTATAGAAGTCCCAAATACTGTATGTGTTGTGCAGCTCTTTTCTTCTATTATTTGTTTTTGCACCCTGGAAGCCTGGCAGGCGGCTCCAGTCCCTCCCTTGGAGGGCCTTGGTCTCCGGCTCTCCATTCCCTACCTGACATCCCCTGTGAGCCCCCACAGTCCCCCCCTCCCCCGTGACAGGGCCGAGGCAAAGGGGTACTGGCTTTCCCCCATAACCGTAGCAAAATCGTGCAGCCCTTTTCAATCTAGTGCCGCTGACCTCGGTTCTTAGACATCTTTACCCCAAAGGTAGCACCTTTATCTTGTCAATGTTCATTTTGTACCCTGACAGCTTTGAGAACTGCTCTATTATTGTTAGTAAAGGGGGAGGGAGGTATCATTAATTGTGGGTTCTGGAGTGCCAGAAGAACATCACCAGCATACGCTGTGATTTTCCATACAGTTCCTGCACCGACATTCTCTTGATATGACCCTCCTGAGGTGTAATTCCAAGGCAATATTAAAGGAGATCTACTGGAAAGGAAGCTCGAGCCGCTGTTGCATAGATTGTGGCTCGAGCTCCCCTCCCCCGCCCCAATATTTATAAAATAATAAAAGTATCTGAACGCTCGTAAAAATAATTTTCCCGGGGACTACAGCTGGCATATTGGCAACCGGAGCGCAGCCCTCTGGGAGGTTGCGCTGACAAACACCACAAGATGATGACACGGTGTTGCCTCTTCCTCCCCATTGCCTATATGTATGGAGATATTAAAATCTCCATTTATACTCTGCCAGGTGTTATTTTTACAAAAAGGTGCATATATGGGTGCGGCAGTGCTGATTGTGTTGTTGTGGTATCATTGCGACATAGTCAAGAGAGGTTAACAACCTCTTGACAGCACAAAGATACCAAAACAAAGTTGTAAACTTTCAGATTTCAAATATTAATAAGGGCTCCCCATACACGAGATATGTATATATAACACTTTCTTGTTATTCACTTCCCTTGCCATGGGTAATGCCCTGCCCTCTGGGGTGCTGCCATGTGGTACTTATCTTAAATGCTAGTTTTCTGTGTGTGTTAGTATCATCATGCCTGCCCTATGTTTACTAGCCCCTGAAACTATCAATTGGCCAATCCAGTCTTCTCGCAGGAGGTGGGCCTCCCACGAAAAAAGTTTCCAGTAAATGGGCCACTTGTTCATTTTGACACCTGATGTACTGTTGGACCTGCTGTTGCTTCTTATGGTCCTGGAGCCCTTTAATATTCCATGTTATGAATGAGATTTCATTATCCCCCATCATCATATGAATTGTTATAGTCAATGTAGTTAAGAAATACATTCAGAGGCAATTCACACTGTAACCTACATCTCCCCAGTATGCTGTTATAGAGAGAAGTAGCTGAGCATAATCACTGTAGATCAAATTTGACAAACCAAAAATGAGCACAATGATTGCTGCATAAAGAACAAGGCAGCAAGTCTGTCTAGATGAGGCAGTGGCAATCATGAGGGTGCCCCATGGGGCACCCTCCCCTGACCCAGAATTAAGAGCAAACAATATAACCAGAAAATAGGTAAGTTTTAATATCATGAACATATTATTAAACTATTATAACCATATGTAAATTGGTCTAACAAAAATTGAAAAAGTCAGCCACAGCTGGAATAATCAATTTGCATGGGACACTGTGAGCCCCAGTTTTGCACAGGCTTCCTATCAGAAAGGGTCAGCCTGACCGCAAACTGTAGTGGGCTATGCAACCCCATTGGTCAAAAGGGGTGATTCCTTAGGTCTGGGTTCTGTATACTTCCAAGTTGTTGCCCTTATAACAAACAATTACAAATATACATTGTCTGTGAAAGTAGTTTGGCATGTCATGCTGCTCCCCCCATCTCCAGGCCCATCTGACTCACCAGTACAGCACTTTCTCTTATCCCCTACTAAGCCCTTATGGCAGAGTTGCATGCAGAGTCTATTCCCTTGATTCAATACAAGGGTTGGGCAGGAGACCACAGTGGCTGCCACCATCCGTGAGTGTCACCTGAATGCCTGTTTCACCAGACCACATTGCGCAAAAGGATATGGAAATCATGTGGTTAGCAGCGCTAAGCAGCACATAGTTAAAATCATAATGACATGTCATCAGACCTACTGCCACTGCAATAACCACTATTCACAATGGGAGGGGGGTAGCCTTCCATGGATGGAGATATATATATATATATATATATATATATAGATATAAAATAAAGGGTAAGGGTGATATACAAGGATATGTACCCATTGAGGGGGCTAATTAGGGCTATAAGGCCATGAACCAGAAGGGTGAGTTGCTTTATTGCTCTAATTAGCCCCTGAGATGGGTATACATTAGTGTATACCACCCTTAACCATTGTTTGTTGAATATAATATATTAGGATGGTTATTGTTATGGAGATTGCATTTGCAATCATATTGTGGCACCTGAAGGTCTCTTGCAGCAAGAAGAGAATGGTGTGTAGTGAATACAGGAAGGAGTCTGGGAGATCTCTGGGTTTGGAAGAGTTTTGTGTAAGTGTCTTTTTTCCAGGTTCTTTTGCAGTTTGTTAACTGGTTTGGCTAGCTTCCTAATGTTGTGTTGGTTGTGTTATTAGTGGTATCCCTTAGGGTTTAATGTAGTGCAGTTGTGTATTTTTTTATTAGTGCAGGTATATAGCTGTAATTGATTGATTAGTGCAGGTATATAACTTTAATTAGAGCAGGTATATAGCTGTAATTGATTGATTAGTGCAGGTATATAGCTTTAATTAGTGCAGGTATATAGCTGTAATTGATTGATTAGTGCAGGTATATAGCTTTAATTAGTGCAGGTATATAGCTGTAATTGATTGATTAGTGCAGGTATATAGCTTTAATTAGTGCAGGTATATAACTGTAAATGACTGATTAGTGCAGGTATATGGCTTTAATTACTGCAGGTATATAGCTGTAATTGATTGATTAGTGCAGGTATACAGTTTTAATTAGTGCAGGTATATAGCTATAATTGATTAGTGCAGGTATATAGCTTTAATTAGCTCAGGTATATAACTGCAAATGATTGATTAGTGCTGGTATATAGCTTTAATTAGTGCAGACATATAGCTGTAACTGATTGATTAGTGCAGGTATATAGCTTTAAGTAATGCAGGTATATGGCTGTAATTGATTGATTAGTGCAGGCATATAGCTTTAATTAGTGCAGGTATATAACTGTAAATGATTGATTAGTGCAGGCATATAGCTTTAATTAGTGCAGGTATATGGCTGTAATTGATTGATTAGTGCAGGTATGTAGCTTTTATTAGTGCAGGTATATGGCTGTAATTGATTGATTAGTGCAGGTGTATAGCTTTAATTAGTGCAGGTATATAGCTGTAATTGATTGATTAGTGCAGGTGTATAGCTTTAATTAGTGCAGGTATAGAGCTGTAATTGACTGATTAGTGCAGGTGTATAGCTTTAATTAGTGCAAGTATATAGCTGTAATTGACTGATTAGTGCAGGTGTATAGCTTTAATTAGTGCAGGTATATTGCTGTAATTGACTGATTAGTGCAGGTGTATAGCTTTAATTAGTGCGGGTATATAGCTATAATTATTGTCCAGTTAGTATAGGTATATAGCTATAATTGACTGATTAGTACAGGTGTATAGCTTTAATTAGTGCAGGTATATAGCTATAATTGATTAGTGCAGGTGTATAGCTTTAATTGGTGCAGGTATATAGCTGTAATTGATTGATTAGTGCAGGTGTATAGCTTTAATTAGTGCAGGTATATAGCTGTAATTGATTGATTAGTGCAGGTGTATAGCTTTAATTAGTGCAGGTATATAGCTGTAATTGACTGATTGACAGGAGACCATTATGGTTTTCCAAAGAGGTAGCAAAGAAAGTGAAAGCCAAAAAGATTGCATTCAGGCAATACAAAAAGACACAGGCAGATGGGGATAGGGAGAAGTACCAGGAGAAGCAAAGGGAGGCAGGGAGGTCAGTAAGGGAAGAAAGCTCAGACAGAAGAACACATTGCAAAATCAGTGGGTAGAGGGACAAAACCTTTTACAGGTACATAAGTGAAAAAGAAAGTCAAAGGGAGGGATAGTGAGACTGAAGGGGAGGATGGGCGCGTGGAGGATGACAACAGTAAAGCTGACATATTGAACAGGTATTTCTGCTCAGTCTTTACTGAGGAAGAGGAGGGTAATGGGTCTGAAGGGAGTACAAGGGTGAGAATGGTGCAGAAATGGACACAAGTCCTTTACGAGAAAGAGTCCTGAAGGAACTGGAAGTAATAAGAGTTGATAAAGCAATGGGGCCAGATGGGTGCACCCAGGGTCCTTAAATAACTAAGAGAGTGGTGGCTGAACCTCTGGCTATCCTGTTTAGCTGATCACTGGAAACAGTGAGGTACCCAAAGACTGGAGGACAGCAGATGTAGTCCCTTATACAAAAGCGGAACAAAGAGGAAGCAGGGAGCTACAGCCAGTCAGCCTCACCCTGGGTAGTGGGTAAGATCATGGAAGCACTACTGAAGGAGAGATTGGTGGAACATCTGGTTGTCAATGGACTACAGGACCCAAGGCAGCATGGTTTCACCAGGGGGAGGTCATGTCAGACCAACCTCATTGAATTTTTTGACTGGGTGACTAGAGAGGTGGATCAGGGGAGGGCAGTGGACATGGCCTATCTGGACTTCAGCAAGGCCTTTGACACTGTGCCACATAGAAGACTATTACACAAACTGGGGAATATGGGTGTGGGCAGGACAGTAGTGTGGTGGGTAGGTAACTGGCTGGGTGGCAGGACACAGAGGGTGGTGGTAAATGGCTGTCACTCCACAGAGGGAAGAGTGACCAGTGGGGTACCACAGGGATCAGTACTGGGACCGGTCCTATTCAACATCTTCATCAGTGACATTGCACAGGACCCAGAATACAGAATTTCACTGTTCGCTGATGACACAAAGCTCTGTAACAGAGTAGACACATCAGAGGGTGTAGACAGAATGAGAAGGGACCTGCAGAAACTTGAAGAATGGTCAGGGGTTTGGCAGTTGAAATTCAATGCAAAGAAGTGCAAGATAATGCATATGGGGCACAAAAACCCTGGCACAATATATCAGTTGGGGGGTGAGGATATAGCATGCACTGAGCAGGAAAGGGATCTTGGGGTTATCATGTCTGATGACCTCAAGGTAGGGAAACAGTGTGACAAGGCAGCAGGTAAAGCAAATAGGATGCTGGGATGTATGGCAGGAGGCATCACCAGCAGGAAAAGGAGGTCATAATTCCGCTTACAAGACACTAGTGAGGCCCCACCTGGAGTACAGTGTACAGTTCTGGAGACCATACCTAAGTGAGGACATAGACTGGGTAGAGAAGGTTCAGAGGAGGGCAACAAAGATGGTGCATGGATTGCACCACAAGTCCTATGAAGACAGGTTGAAGGAACTGAACATGTACTCCCTGGAGGAGAGGAGGGAGAGAGGGGATATGATAGAGACATACAAGTATCTCACAGGGAAGAACAGGGTGCAGGAATACACTATTTTTAAGCGAAAAAGATGTTACAGGACTAGAGGGCATGGGATGAAGTTGGAGGGAGGACAATTCAAAGGAAACATGAGGAAGAATTTCTTCACAGAACAGGTGGTGGACAAGTGGAACTCCCTGCCAGAGGAAGTGGTGGGGGCTGAAACAATCACGGGATTTAAGAATGCATGGAATAGACATAAAGGAATTCTGGAGGTCAGGGGTAAGGGGCAACAGACTTCTAGGAAAACATACACTAAACTTACAAGCTCAAATGGGCAAACTGGGTGGGCCATAGGCCATTATCTGCCGACACTGTCTATGTATCTATGTATCTATGTATTAGTGCAGGTGTATAGCTTTAATTAGTGCAGGTATATAGCTATAATTGATTGATTAGTGCTGGTGTATAGCTTTAATTAGTGCAGGTATATAGCTATAATTGATTAGTGCAGGTATATAGCTTTAATTAGTGCAGGCATATAGCTGTAATTGATAGATTAGTGCATGTATATAGCTTTAATTAGTGCAGGTATATAGCTGTAATTGACTGATTAGTGCAGGTATATAGCTTTAATTAGTGCAGGTATATAGCTGTAATTGACTGATTAGTGCAGGTATAGCTTTAATTAGTGCAGGTATATAGCTGTAATTGACTGATTAGTGCAGGTATATAGCTTTAATTAGTGCAGGTATATAGCTGTAATTGACTGATTAGTGCAGGTATATAGCTTTAATTAGTGCAGGTATATAGCTATAAGTGATTGATTAGTGCTGGTGTATAGCTTTAATTAGTGCAGGTATATAGCTGTAATTGATTAGTGCAGGTATATAGCTTTAATTAGTGCAAGTATGTAGCTATAATTGATTAGTGCAGGTATATAGCTTTAATAAGTGCAGATAAATAGCTGTAATTGACTGATTAGTGCAGGTATATAGCTTTAATTAGTGCAGCTATATAACTGTAATTGACTGATTAGTGCAGGTATATAGCTTTAATTAGTGTAGGTATATAGCTGTAATTGATTGATTAGTGCAGGTATATAGCTTTAATTAGTGCAGGTATATAACTAGATGATTGAGTAGTGCAGGTATATAGCTTTAATTAGTGCAGGTATATAGCTGTAATTGATTGAGTAGTGCAGGTATATAGCTTTAATTAGTGCAGGTATATAGCTGTAATTGATTAGTGCAGGTATATAGCTTTAATTAGTGCAGGTATATAGCTGTAATTGACTGATTAGTGCAGGTATATAGCTTTAATTAGTGCAGGTATATAGCTGTAATTGACTGATTAGTGCAGGTATATAGCTTTAATTAGTGCAGGTATATAGCTATAAGTGATTGATTAGTGCTGGTGTATAGCTTTAATTAGTGCAGGTATATAGCTATAATTGATTAGTGCAGGTATATAGCTTTAATTAGTGCAAGTATGTAGCTATAATTGATTAGTGCAGGTATATAGCTTTAATAAGTGCAGATAAATAGCTGTAATTGACTGATTAGTGCAGGTATATAGCTTTAATTAGTGCAGCTATATAGCTGTAATTGACTGATTAGTGCAGGTATATAGCTTTAATTAGTGTAGGTATATAGCTGTAATTGATTGATTAGTGCAGGTATATAGCTCTAATTAGTGCAGGTATATAACTAGATGATTGAGTAGTGCAGGTATATAGCTTTAATTAGTGCAGGTATATAGCTGTAATTGATTGAGTAGTGCAGGTATATAGCTTTAATTAGTGCAGGTATATAGCTGTAATTGATTAGTGCAGGTATATAGCTTTAATTAGTGCAGGTATATAGCTGTAATTGACTGATTAGTGCAGGTATATAGCTTTAATTAGTGCAGGTATATAGCTGTAATTGACTGATTAGTGCAGGTATATAGCTTTCATTAGAGCGGGTATATAGCTCGCTTTAATTAGTGCAGGTATATAGCTGTAATTGACTGATTAGTGCAGGTATATAGCTTTAATTAGTGCAGGTATATAGCTGTAATTGACTGATTAGTGCAGGTATATAGCTTTAATTAGTGCAGGTATATAGCTGTAATTGACTTATTAGTGCAGGTATATAGCTTTCATTAGTGCAGGTATATAGCTAGCTTTAATTAGTGCAGGTATATAGCTGTAATTGACTGATTAGTGCAGGTATATAGCTTTAATTAGTGCAGGTATACAGCTGTAATTGACTGATTAGTGCAGCTATATAGCTTTAATTAGTGCAGGTATATAGTTATAATTGATTAGTGCAGGTATATAGCTTTAATTAGTGCAGGTATATAGCTGTAATTGATTGATTAGTGCAGGTATATAGCTTTAATTAGTGCAGGTATATAGCTGTAATTGATTAGTGCAGGTATATAGCTTTAATTAGTGCAGGTATATAGCTGTAATTGATTGATTAGTGCAAGTATATATAGCTTTAATTAGTGCAGGTATATAGCTAGATGATTGAGTAGTGCAGGTATATAGCTTTAATTAGTGCAGGTATATAGCTGTAATTGATTGATTAGTGCAGGTATATAGCTTTAATTAGTGCAGGTATATAGCTATAATTGATTGGTTAGTGCAGTTATATAGCTTTAATTAGTGCAGGTATATAGCTGTAATTGACTGATTAGTGCAGGTATATAGCTTTAATTAGTGCAGGTATATAGCTTTAATTAGTGCAGGTATATAGCTGTAATTGATTGATTAGTGCAGGTATATAGCTTTAATTAGTGCAGGTATATAGCTATAATTGATTAGTGCAGGTATATAGCTTTAATTAGTGCAGGTATATAGCTGTAATTGATTGATTAGTGCAGGTATATAGCTATAATTGATTAGTGCAGGTATACAGCTTTAATTAGTGCAGGTATATAGCTGTAATTGACTGATTAGTGCAGGTATATAGCTTTAATTAGTGCAGGTATATAGCTATAATTGATTAGTGCAGATACATAGCTTTAATTAGTGGTATATAGCTGTAATTGATTGATTAGTGCAGATATATAGCTTTAATTAGTGCAGGTATATAGCTGTAATTGACTGATTAGTGCAGGTATATAGCTTTAATTAGTGCAGGTATATAGTTATAATTGATTAGTGCAGGTATATAGCTTTAATTAGTGCAGGTATATAGCTGTAATTGATTGATTAGTGCAGGTATATAGCTTTAATTAGTGCAGGTATATAGCTATAATTGATTAGTGCAGGTATATAGCTTTAATTAGTGCAGGTATATAGCTGTAATTGACTGATTAGTGCAGGTATATAGCTTTAATTAGTGCAGGTATATAGCTTTAATTAGTGCAGGTATATAGCTGTAATTGATTGATTAGTGCAGATATATAACTTTAATTAGTGCAGGTATATAGCTGTAATTGATTGATTAGTGCAGGTATATAGCTTTAATTAGTGCAGGTATATAGCTGTAATTGATTAGTGCAGGTATATAGCTTTAATTAGTGCAGGTATATAGCTGTAATTGATATAGTGCAGGTATATAGCTTTTAATTAGTGCAGGTATATAGCTGTAATTGATTAGTGCAGGTATATAGCTTTAATTAGTGCAGGTGTATATTAGCTTTAATTAGTGCAGGTATATAGCTGTATTGACTGATTAGTGCAGGTATATAGCTTTAATTAGTGCAGGTATATAGCTGTAATTGATTGATTAGTGCAGGTATATAGCTTTAATTAGTGCAGGTATATAGCTTATAATTGATTAGTGCAGGTATATAGCTTTAATTAGGTGCAGGTATATAGCTGTAATTGATTGATTAGTGCAGGTATATAGCTATAATTGATTAGTGCAGGTATAGCTTTAATTAGTGCAGGTATATAGCTGTAATTGACTGATTAGTGCAGGTATATAGCTTTAATTAGTGCAGGTATATAGCTGTAATTGATTGATTAGTGCAGGTATATAGCTCTAATTAGTGCAGGTATATAACTAGATGATTGATGTAGTGCAGGTATATAGCTTTAATTAGTGCAGGTATATAGCTGTAATTAATTGATTGCAGGTATATAGCTTTAATTAGTGCAGTATATAGCTATAATTGATTAGTGCAGGTATATAGTTTAATTAGTGCAGGTATATAGCTGTAATTGACTGATTAGTGCAGGTATATAGCTTTAATTAGTGCAGGTATATAGCTGTAATTGACTGATTAGTGCAGGTATATAGCTTTAATTAGTGCAGGTATATAGCCATTTTAATTAGTGCAGGTATATAGCTGTAATTGACTGATTAGTGCAGGTATATAGCTTTAATTAGTGCAGGTATATAGCTGTAATTGACTGATTAGTGCAGGTATATAGCTTTAATTAGTGCAGGTATATAGCTGTATTGACTATTAGTGCAGGTATATAGCTTTCATTAGTGCAGGGTATATGGTTAGCTTTAATTAGTGCAGGTATATAGCTGTAATTGACTGATTAGTGCAGGTATATAGCTTTTAATTAGTGCAGTATATAGCTGTAATTGACTGATTAGTGCAGCTATATAGCTTTTAATTAGTGCAGGCAATGTTATACTGATTAGTGCAGGTATATAGTTTTAATTAGTGCAGGTATATAGCTGTAATTGATTGATTAGCAGGTATATAGCTTTAATTAGTGCAGGTATATAGCTGTAATTGATTAGTGCAGGTATATAGCTTTAATTAGTGCAGGTATATAGCTGTAATTGATTGATTAGTGCAAGTATATATAGCTTTAATTAGTGCAGGTATATAGCTAGATGATTGAGTAGTGCAGGTATATAGCTTTAATTAGTGCAGGTATATAGCTGTAATTGATTGATTAGTGCAGGTATATAGCTTTAATTAGTGCAGGTATATAGCTATAATTGATTGGTTAGTGCAGTTATATAGCTTTAATTAGTGCAGGTATATAGCTGTAATTGACTGATTAGTGCAGGTATATAGCTTTAATTAGTGCAGGTATATAGCTTTAATTAGTGCAGGTATATAGCTGTAATTGATTGATTAGTGCAGGTATATAGCTTTAATTAGTGCAGGTATATAGCTATAATTGATTAGTGCAGGTATATAGCTTTAATTAGTGCAGGTATATAGCTGTAATTGATTGATTAGTGCAGGTATATCGCTATAATTGATTAGTGCAGGTATATAGCTTTAATTAGTGCAGGTATATAGCTGTAATTGATTGATTAGTGCAGATATATAGCTTTAGTGCAGGTATATAGCTATAATTGATTAGTGCAGATACATAACTTTAATTAGTGCAGGTATATAGCTGTAATTGATTGATTAGTGCAGATATATAGCTTTAATTAGTGCAGGTATATAGCTGTAATTGACTGATTAGTGCAGGTATATAGCTTTAATTAGTGCAGGTATATAGTTATAATTGATTAGTGCAGGTATATAGCTTTAATTAGTGCAGGTATATAGCTGTAATTGATTGATTAGTGCAGGTATATAGCTTTAATTAGTGCAGGTATATAGCTATAATTGATTAGTGCAGGTATATAGCTTTTAATTAGTGCAGGTATATAGCTGTAATTGACTGATTAGTGCAGGTATATAGCTTTAATTAGTGCAGGTATATAGCTTTAATTAGTGCAGGTATATAGCTGTAATTGATTGATTAGTGCAGATATATAACTTTAATTAGTGCAGGTATATAGCTGTAATTGATTGATTAGTGCAGGTATATAGCTTTAATTAGTGCAGGTATATAGCTGTAATTGATTAGTGCAGGTATATAGCTTTAATTAGTGCAGGTATATATCTGTAATTGACTGATTAGTGCAGGTATATAGCTTTAATTAGTGCAGGTATATAGCTGTAATTGATTAGTGCAGGTATATAGCTTTCATTAGTGCAGGTATATAGCTAGCTTTAATTAGTGCAGGTATATAGCTGTAATTGACTGATTAGTGCAGGTATATAGCTTTAATTAGTGCAGGTATACAGCTGTAATTGACTGATTAGTGCAGCTATATAGCTTTAATTAGTGCAGGTATATAGTTATAATTGATTAGTGCAGGTATATAGCTTTAATTAGTGCAGGTATATAGCTGTAATTGATTGATTAGTGCAGGTATATAGCTATAATTGATTAGTGCAGGTATACAGCTTTAATTAGTGCAGGTATATAGCTGTAATTGACTGATTAGTGCAGGTATATAGCTTTAATTAGTGCAGGTATATAGCTGTAATTGACTGATTAGTGCAGGTATATAGCTTTAATTAGTGCAGGTATATAGTTATAATTGATTAGTGCAGGTATATAGCTTTAATTAGTGCAGGTATATAGCTGTAATTGATTGATTAGTGCAGGTATATAGCTTTAATTAGTGCAGGTATATAGCTATAATTGATTAGTGCAGGTATATATCTTTAATTAGTGCAGGTATATAGCTGTAATTGACTGATTAGTGCAGGTATATAGCTTTAATTAGTGCAGGTATACAGCTGTAATTGACTGATTAGTGCAGCTATATAGCTTTAATTAGTGCAGGTCTATAGTTATAATTGATTAGTGCAGGTATATAGCTTTAATTAGTGCAGGTATATAGCTGTAATTGATTGATTAGTGCAGGTATATAGCTTTAATTAGTGCAGGTATATAGCTATAATTGATTAGTACAGGTATATAGCTTTTATTAGTGCAGGTATATAGCTGTAACTGACTGATTAGTGCAGGTATATAGCTTTAATTAGTGCAGGTATATAGCTATAATTGATTAGTGCAGGTATATAGCTTTAATTAGTGCAGGTATATAGCTGTAATTGATTGATTAGTGCAGGTATATAGCTTTAATTAGTGCAGGTATATAGCTATACTTGATTAGTGCAGGTATATAGCTTTAATTAGTGCAGGTATATAGCTGTAATTGATTGATTAGTGCAGGTATATCGCTATAATTGATTAGTGCAGGTATATAGCTTTAATTAGTGCAGGTATATAGCTTTAATTGATTGATTATTGCAGGTATATAGCTTTAATTAGTGCAGGTATATGGCTGTAATTGATTAGTGCAGTATATAGCTTTAATTAGTGCAGGTATATAGCTGTAATTGATTGATTTGCAGGTATATAGCTTTAATTAGTGCAGGTATATAGCTGTAATTGATTGATTAGTGCAGGTATATAGCTTTAATTAGTGCAGGTATATTGCTGTAATTGACTGATTAGTGCAGGTATATAGCTTTAATTAGTGCAGGTATATAGCTGTAATTGACTGATTAGTGCAGTTATATAGCTTTAATTAGTGCAGGTATATAGCTGTAATTGATTGATTAGTGCAGGTATGTAGCTTTAATTAGTGCCGGTATATAGCTATAATTGATTAGTGCAGGTATATAGCTTTAATTAGTATAGGTATATAGTTATAATTGATTAGTGCAGGTATATAGCTATAATTGATTAGTGCAGGTATATAGCTTTAATTAGTGCAGGTATATAGCTGTAATTGACTGATTAGTGCAGGTATATAGCTTTAATTAGTGCAGGTATATAGCTTTAATTAGTGCAGGTATATAGCTGTAATTGATTGATTAGTGCAGATATATAACTTTAATTAGTGCAGGTATATAGCTGTAATTGATTGATTAGTGCAGGTATATAGCTTTAATTAGTGCAGGTATATAGCTGTAATTGATTAGTGCAGGTATATAGCTTTAATTAGTGCAGGTATATATCTGTAATTGACTGATTAGTGCAGGTATATAGCTTTAATTAGTGCAGGTATATAGCTGTAATTGATTACTGCAGGTATATAGCTTTCATTAGTGCAGGTATATAGCTAGCTTTAATTAGTGCAGGTATATAGCTGTAATTGACTGATTAGTGCAGGTATATAGCTTAATTAGTGCAGGTATACAGCTGTAATTGACTGATTAGTGCAGCTATATGCTTTAATTAGTGCAGGTATATAGTTATAATTGATTAGTGCAGGTATATAGCTTTAATTAGTGCAGGTATATAGCTGTAATTGATTGATTAGTGCAGGTATATAGCTATAATTGATTAGTGCAGGTATATAGCTTTAATTAGTGCAGGTATATAGCTGTAATTGACTGATTAGTGCAGGTATATAGCTTTAATTAGTGCAGGTATATAGCTGTAATTGACTGATTAGTGCAGGTATATAGCTTTAATTAGTGCAGGTATATAGTTATAATCGATTAGTGCAGGTATATAGCTTTAATTAGTGCAGGTATATAGCTGTAATTGATTGATTAGTGCAGGTATATAGCTTTAATTAGTGCAGGTATATAGCTATAATTGATTAGTGCAGGTATATAGCTTTAATTAATGCAGGTATATAGCTGTAATTGACTGATTAGTGCAGGTATATAGCTTTAATTAGTGCAGGTATACAGCTGTAATTGACTGATTAGTGCAGCTATATAGCTTTAATTAGTGCAAGTCTATAGTTATAATTGATTAGTGCAGGTATATAGCTTTAATTAGTGCAGGTATATAACTGTAATTGATTGATTAGTGCAGGTATATAGCTTTAATTAGCGCAGGTATATAGCTATAATTGATTAGTACAGGTATATAGCTTTTATTAGTGCAGGTATATAGCTGTAACTGACTGATTAGTGCAGGTATATAGCTTTAATTAGTGCAGGTATATAGCTATAATTGATTAGTGCTGGTATATAGCTTTAATTAGTGCAGGTATATAGTTGTAATTGATTGATTAGTGCAGGTATATAGCTTTAATTAGTGCAGGTATATAGCTATACTTGATTAGTGCAGGTATATAGCTTTAATTAGTGCAGGTATATAGCTGTAATTGATTGATTAGTGCAGGTATATCGCTATAATTGATTAGTGCAGGTATATAGCTTTAATTAGTGCAGGTATATAGCTTTAATTGATTGATTAGTGCAGGTATATAGCTTTAGTGCAGGTATATGGCTATAATTGATTAGTGCAGATATATAACTTTAATTAGTGCAGGTATATAGCTGTAATTGATTGATTAGTGCAGGTATATAGCTTTAATTAGTGCAGGTATATAGCTGTAATTGATTGATTAGTGCAGGTATATAGCTTTAATTAGTGCAGGTATATTGCTGTAATTGACTGATTAGTGCAGGTATATAGCTTTAATTAGTGCAGGTATATAGCTGTAATTGACTGATTAGTGCAGTTATATAGCTTTAATTAGTGCAGGTATATAGCTATAATTGATTAGTGCAGGTATATAGCTTTAATTAGTGCAGGTATATAGCTGTAATTGATTGATTAGTGCAGGTATGTAGCTTTAATTAGTTCAGGTATATTGCTATAATTGATTAGTGCAGGTATATAGCTTTAATTAGTGCAGGTATATAGCTGTAATTGATTGATTAGTGCAGGTATGTAGCTTTAATTAGTGCCGGTATATAGCTATAATTGATTAGTGCAGGTATATAGCTTTAATTAGTGCAGGTATATAGCTGTATTTGATTGATTAGTGCAGGTATGTAGCTTTAATTAGTGCAGGTATATAGCTATAATTGACTAGTGCAGGTATATAGCTTTAATTGCTGCAGGTATATAGCTGTAATTGATTGATTAGTGCAGGTATATAGCTTTAATTAGTATAGGTATATAGCTATAATTGTTTAGTGCAGGTATACAGCTTTAATTAGTGCAGGTATATAGCTATAATTGATTAGTGCAGGTATATAGCTTTAATTAGTGCATGTATATAGCTGTAATTGATTGATTAGTGCAGGTATATAGCTTTGAGTGATAGATTAGTCACAGGCATACAAGAAAATAAATGATAACCTTTTCTATGGGGAAAAGTTCTCATCCATTAGAAAGATAGAGAGATAAATGGATATAGGTATATAGATGTATGTATTATAGGGGTGTGGTCACGCCCCTATAGAGTTCAGTCTTCACTTCTAAGTTAAACTCGAAAATTTGCACTTTAATAACTTCATAACCGTTCAGGTGATTTGCATGACATTTTGCACGCACCATCAGGGACCAAAGATCTCTCGATGTGGCAAATTTTGTTCTGGTTGGATGTGTGGGAGCGGAGATACAGAGTGTCAAATCAATGTGAAAATTACCTTTTTTGTCAAATTCTTTGTCACGCCGCTGCGCAAAAGTGGGAACAAAGGGCTTGTCCCACAGATTTGCCTTTTGCTAGTTTGGTGAAAATATATTACTTTTCTGTGGAGTTCTGTGGGTTTAAATTTTGCTTTGTTTCCCATAGGATAACAACGTAATGTAAAGTTTACACGGACATTTCTTTGTCACTGTGCTGTGAAGAAATGGTTTGCAATTTTGCTCTGAAATTTTCAGTATACAAAGGGCTTGTGCCATTAATGTGCCTTTTGCTGGTTTCATGAAAATTTGGTATCCAGTGACACAGGTTTCAAATTTTGTTGTGTTTTGTATAGGATAACACTGTAATGTGAGTTGTTTTTTGGCGCTGCACACTACAGTATGGGAGCGCAGGATCCAGATGGCCCTGCACTACCATAGGCAAATAAGGATATCACTACACTATCTCAAAAATTATGCATGGGTGGGAGCTCAGGGATGCAAATACAGATACCATTCTGGACTGATGGGGCCACAGGGCCAGGAGGGCCCTGTGCTCCCAGAGGGAAATAAGGAAACAATTGCAATCTCTCAAAAATTATGGATGGATGGGAACGCAGGGCCCTCTCACAATCAAATAAGGCTACAATTATACTATCTCAAAAAGTAAGGACATTCATTGCAAAAAACTTTGTTAATGCAGTTAGGGTTCCTTCCGGTGACAAAAGCTGGGAAATGTGGTGTTAGGTTTTCCAACCCTAACACCCCATCCCCCACCCTGCATGCACCAGCAGGTGTCAGGGGTGTGCCTTGGGGATGTCAGCCCTAAAGCGCACCAAATTCTCCTATACTGTACTTATCTCAGCTTATTTACTCATGGAATGGGGTAGCATTAGGGCTGACAACTCCAAGGCATACCCTGACACCTGTTGGTGAGTGCAGGGTGAATTGGGGGGGGTTACGGTTGAAAACCCTAGGGGGCGCTAATGAGCAGCTAATGGACTGGTAACGTCTCTACACAGCTCTCTCTCTCCACCGGACACTTAAACTCTTCAAAGTGGTTCCGAACGCGATTTTTGAACCATACCAAAACTACCGGCAGCAATAGGAGAGTGCACAAAATGTGGTCAAATCAGGGAAAAAAGTTGTACCTCAAAGCACAGCAGAGAGCCCAAATGTCATCACGCTATCTGCGACTGAAATGGAGGCGGTGGCAGAACTCTAACAGCCAAAGCGCTGGCAGCAATATCTCCAAAGCTGGACATTATTACCACTAAAGTCCCTGAGCTATCTGAACAGCTCGCTGGACAAGCAGCAAAGATCTCGGATGCTGAAACCCGCATATTGCAGCTTGAAGACTGCATGAAACACCTCCTGGAAGCAGTTTTCGACCTTTGGAGGGAGCTGGGGGAGCTCCAGGAACAATTAGACTATCAGGAAAACTACCAGCGCCGTAATAACCTCTGCATCCATGGGCTCCCTGAAGGAAAGGAATGGAATTCGCCGGAGGACTTCTGCAGCATGTTGCTCCCCAGTTTACTGGGACTGGAGCCAAAAGGAGGGTGATTTAAAGTTGAAAGAGTGCACAGGGCCTTGGCACTGAAACCAGCGATGGGGGATCCGCTGCACCAAATCATTTTCTGCCTGCATCACTTTGGGGATCTGCAAGCCATCTGGTTTGCTTTCAAAAAATGCAAAGAAGTGCTGTATCAGGGGGCGAGGCTCTACCTCCATCAGGACTTTTCCTAGTTGCTTCAGCAGAGAAGATGGCTCTTCAATCTGGTTCTAGATGTGCTCCATGCAGCCAAAGTAGATTTCCAATTCCTATACCCGGCCACTGTGAAGATCCACAAGGAAGGCACAATTTACACCTTCCATGAGGTGGACCGGATACAGCAGTTCTTGAATAACTTGGAGCCTAATCGATGATGGGAAGCTACACCCAGCCCATCGAGGAACTCAGATAAGTAAATTGCATGACTTGATCAGTGACTAGTACGAGGGACATGGGGGCCAAGTCCTGTTACAATCAGCATGTCTACTTGAGATCTGTGCATCATGGATCAGTTTCTTTTTAGGGCACTAGAGAGGCACAGACTATTATTTGAGGAGCATTTTTGGGCAATGATCATTATGTGGTGGGGTGCCTCTCTCTGGACTGCTACGTGACTGGGGGCCTGCTTTGTTGGGAAGAAAGTTTTCCTTGTTTGCATTTCTCCTTTTCTCTCCCAAGTAAATGAGGGGAGGGGGGAAGCAGTAAGCTGTGATTCTCTGGGGGGCATAACTCAGCCCTTGTGTCCTGGTGTGACTTTAAATCTGGGGAGCAAGGGAACAGTTCATGCATGTCAAAATGGTGGCTGACTTGACAAAGAGCTGCATGGCTAAGGAATGCCACGAGGCAGAAGGTCTGAGCATTGATCGTTGCAAGATGTCGCAGTACAAACAAGGACATGAGCTTTGTATACAAGAACAGCCCTGAATTTTTTATGCAATGACTATTGTTTCATCTTGGGTTGGACTTAGGACTCCTTTTGCCACTGTTCTTTGGGGGGAGGTGCAAATGGTTATTTGAAGCACAGGTTAATGATGTTAAAGGGACAATGCAGGACCAGGGGGCTGTATATATATATATATATATATATATAGGGGGATATGTCCCGCTTTGAGGCAGCATATGGAAAAGACGGGGCTCAAGGACATATAGCCCAGCAACACGGAAGGGGGGAGTGGGTTGGGACCCGGGCGACATAGAGGGTTGGCATTTTGGGCAGCTTAGGAGGTGACAGATGCAGGGCTGACACAAGCAGTATAAAGCTGTAATGAATTCTCACTTTTTTCACCCACAGGCAGTGTCCATCAGAGGAACGAGCAAGGACCCACTGAAGCCCAGGATGCTCAGTGGATGAGGGGATGGACACTGGTCGCCCGGTGATACTAGAGCAGGGGTAAGTAGGAGCCCTCAGTGACAGGGCTCGGGACCCTAAAAAGGAAAACATTACGGGGAGGGAGGGAAAGGAGGGGAAGGTGCTGGAGATGACCAAACCAGCACTTGGATGGAACCACTCAGATAATCTCAGTCTCTAACAGTGGGGGCTGTGGAGGGGGGATGTGCCTATACTTACAACTGCTTGAGACAACGTGGGACGGAGAGTTGGATACTACCATATTCTTCAGGTCCCAGAGGGAAGTCTGGGAAATAGAAGGATAATGTTGCAGAAGGGAAGGAGAGTAGGAAGTTATGGACAAATGACATATATGATATGTGAAAGTTATGCTATACTTTACGTCTGTTTATTGGTTAAAGTTCGAACCTTGCTGATTGCAGATATGATGTTTGGGGGGGAGGAAGGGTACTGTGTGCAATTATTTCCAGAAATGTACTGTTGCAATGACATGTGTACTGTTTTGTATTCAGGAGGGGCATAGACTCCAGCATGGTTGGGAGGCAGGGGTAAATTGTGGGATTAAAAATGGCTAAAACTGAGGTGATTATCTCCTGGAACATCCAAGGTTTCCATAACCCCATTAAGCATAAGAAAGTGCTCCAGGCCTTACAAAATAAACCAGCCCAGGTGGCACTGCTCCAGGAGACTCATTTGAGTCTCGATGAACATAAGAAACTGGTGGGAGGATGGGTCGGAGCCTGCTACGCTGCACCCTATACCTCACACAAACATGGGGTGGCCATGTTATTCCACAAAAACTATTGGACAGAGGTATATCTTTGTACAAAGAAAGGTGGGTCAAGAGCCCATTACACATGGAAGTGTGTATGCTCCCTCAGTGTTTGATGTGGAATTTTGTAAAAAAACTACTGGATGTTATGATACGAGAACCATTCCCTAACCTATGCTTGGGGGATCTGAATTGTGTAATGGAGCCCAGCCCACTCAGAAGGTATGGGATGACATGAGAGGGCTATTAATCAATGGAAACAAGGGGTGGTGAATTTGGACCTGACAGATGTGTGGAGAGCAGATAATCCTGGGGCCAAGGAATATACATTTTACTCAAACCCTCATGGCACTTGGTCCATGCTGGACTACATATATGTCACTAGGGAGGGATATGCTGGGGTTCAGGATATAGCTCATGGCACCATCCACGTATTCGATCATGTGATGGTGGTGCTGACTAGGTTTGCGGGGGGGGGGGTCTGCCCAGGTTGGCGCTTCCCTACCTACTTAATGGCCTCAGAGAAGTCCAGGGAATCCCTAAAACAACAGTGGGAATATTATAAGGAAACCAGTGAGGCCACAGCCCCAACACAAGTAGTGTACTGGGAGGCAGGAAAGGCATATATGCGGGGAATGATTATAGGCTATGTGAATAGATACAAAAAAGAAAGAAAGATTAGAAGACAGACTCTGGAACAGCAGCTAAAAGAGACTGAGTTAAGAATGATTTCTATGCCCACAGACCAACTCAAGGGGGAAATGCTTGCACTCTGGGGGGCACTAAATCTACTGTTAACAGGGAAGGTCAGCACATCCTTGTTTTATGCTAGACAGAGGTTGTATGAATGGAGCAACAAATCGGGGGCAATCTTAGCATGCCTGGCACAGGGGAGATGGGGTACAGCTGTAATTACTATTATAAAGGATGGGACGGGATACTTAAACACTCAGAGTGATAAAATAAGGGGGATCTTTGCCACTTTCTATGAAAGTTTGTATAAAGCAGAGTGTGGTGACTCCACAACCCCAATGAAACAGTTCCTAGAAAAGGTGAGACTCCCAGAACTTTTGGAGGCCCAACAGGAACAACTGGGTGGAAAAATTACGGGAGCAGAGTTAGGTAGGGCTATAGCATCCATGAAAAATGGGAAGGTGGGAGACCCTGATGGTTTTGTTATGGAATACTATAAGGAACTTAAGGGGGAATTGGTAGGGGCCATGGCTGGGATGCTGGAAGAGGCTGGGGGGGTGGGTTGCCTCCCTCGTGCCTGCAGGCCATGATTTGTGTGCTTCCTAAGCCCAGAAAGTGTGCAGAGGAATGTGGATCGTACCGCCCAATATTACTCCTGAACTGTGACCTTAAAATTTACGCAAAGGTCTTAGCTAGGAGAGTGGAATCTCTCCTACCTTTGCTGGTCCATACTGATCAGACAGGGTTTGTCCAGGGGCGTCAGTCGTACCAAAATATGAGACAGCTCCAAAATGTCATTCAATGGGGTAATCAGCGCACAGGACAAGTAGTGGTGCTGTCCATGGATGCTGAAAAAGCCTTCAACTGAACAGAATGGCCATACCTCTTTCAGGTGTTGAAAAAGTTTGGGTTGGAGGTAGACTATATTAATATGGTCAGGTTGCTATACATGAACCCGAAGGCACAGGTTTTGATCAATGGGGGATGCGCAAACATGTTTGAATTACATAGAGGGACAA
The DNA here is from genome assembly GCA_016271365.2 of Neoceratodus forsteri. Taxonomy (NCBI): domain Eukaryota; kingdom Metazoa; phylum Chordata; order Ceratodontiformes; family Ceratodontidae; genus Neoceratodus; species Neoceratodus forsteri. Next base: position 702,427,575 of record CM028135.1, on the reverse strand, counting down.
GACAGGGATGCCTGCTGTCCCCTCTCCTCTTCGCCCTGGCTATGGAGCCACTAGCTATTCGGATCAGGGAGGATGTGAAAATACAAGGAGTGAAGGGGAGGTCGGGTGTCCAACATAAACTGACTCTGTATGCGGGCGACTTGCTGCTTTTCACTACACACCAGGAGACCACTATTTCAGCTCTTTTGGAAGTGGTACAGGAGTTCACTGGGTTCTTGGGTTATAAGCTTAACTTAGCCAACTCACAGATGTTCCAGGTGGGAAAACTTAGGGGTGGAAGGGATAGAGACACGTGGGGTTTAAGGTGATTAGGAACCATTTCACATACTTAGGCATCAAGGTGGGTAGACACCTAGCAGGTCTCTATGGAATCAACTATGGTCCGCTGCTGCAGACCCTCAAGGCAGACATGGAGAGATGGAGGGCACTCCCCCATTTTCTGCTTGGGTGCATCAATCTCCTAAAAATGAATGTATTACCCAGAATTCTATATCTGATGCAAATGCTACCAATGGGGTTGACTAATGGGGATTATGAAGGTATGGATAAATAATTTAGTAGGTTTATCTGGCAGAATAAAAGACCCGGGATGAGCCTGCTGAGGTTGAAGGGTAAGACAGAGAGAGGGGAGCTGAATTTCCCAGACCTGAAGGGGTATGTGATAGCCATGCAGGCCAGATATATCCAGGACTGGGTCCACTGAGGGAAGGAAGCAAACTGGGTGGATCTGGAAGGGGAGGAAACGCAGGTGCGCCTGATGGCATATTTGGACCCAAGAGGGTGGAGAAGGTATCACAGAGTACACAACAGGAACCCGTTGGTTGACTGGACTCTGGAGGTTTGGGAAAAGACTTGAAAGAGAAGGAAAGCAGAGAAAGAGGTGACAGGGCTGGTTCCAGTGGTGGGTAACCCTGCCTTCTTGCCAGGATTAGAGGGAGGGGGATTCGAGATGTGGGACCACAGTGGATAAGGGATCTGTGGGTAAGTGGGGGATTTAAGACCATGGAGGAGTTAAGGGACCAGTATGGCGTCCCGGACACACACAGTTATCAATATTTCCAGGTCCGGGCCTTCAGCACAGCCAGGAGGGGACAGGAATTGGGTGCAAGGCAACTAGAACACTTGGAGGACCTGATATGGATGGCACAGGTGAATCCCAAGGGCCTGATAGCCAGGGCAGTGCATCAGGATAGAGATATATTTCCCGACAGATCTTTCAAGGTTAAGATGCTACGGGAAAGGGATTTGGGTATATAGATCTCAGAAGAGAACTGAAGGTTGGTCCTCCAGTCTCATATGGGACTACTGATGTGCAACAAATTTAAGGAATCGTAGTTCAAATTTCTACACAGGTTGTTTTGTCCACTGGTGGTGGTGAACAAATTCCACCAAATGATCTCACCAATATGTAGGCGATGTAATGTGGCAAGGGGTACCAATCTGCACTATTTCTGGGAGTGTGGGGAGCTGCGACCCTTCTGGACAGCGATAGCAGGGGAAGTGTCGGGGGTTAGGTATGTAAGGGTGAGGGATACTGCGGTCTCCCTCCTGTTTGGGGTAGAGGAGGTGGAGGGGGAAGAATGGGAAGTGTACCCAAGAACAATGAGGGTTTTACTTCCATTGGCACGGCACTGCATTCAGAACACGTGGGTCTCACATACTAAGCCGACCCTTCAGCAATGGAAAACAATGGTCATAAACAATCTGGCCTTAGAGAGTTTAACATATCGAAGATATGGAAAACAGGAACTCTTCCTAAACAAATAGGATATATTTATAAACTCTTTGCTACTGGGGGAAGCCATAATGTTAAGACAGGGTATAACTTGAATTATGGGATTTATTGCTGTTTCCTAGTGGTGAAGTACACGAAAGGAACCTGGCCTGGCTCTCCAGAAAACAGAGGTCAGAATGCCTGTGAGCAGCAGTGTCAATTAAGAGGCGAAGACTTCGGCTCACAGTTAAGGAACATACATATATCTTTATGGTCAGAGAGGTGGGAATGACAAAGACAAGAGAGGTACGTGGATGGGGGGGGGACAGAAGTCCACAGAGCTTACGGAACATATGCAATACTACAAAAGGAGGGAGGGGGAAGTACTGTATTCTGGATGAATTTTATGACACGTTCAAATATTTAAGGTGTAAACAGTTATTGGGAATTATATAGTCAAAAAAAGGTAGACACTGCAGCAGGTTGACAATAGATAAAAGTTAGTTGCCTGTTACAAGACAGATAAAATGCTATGTACCGTATGGCAGATTCCTTAATGTTGAAAAAGGAAAATGCGAAATGAATGTAATGTTGACACGGATTTCTGCATGTCTTAGCTTAATAAAAGATTTTAAAACAAAACAATGTTTTTTGCAATGATGAGAGAGATAGCTAGATAGATAGATAGATAGATAGATAGATAGATAGATAGATAGATAGATAGATAGGTGGTGTCATAAAACATGTGAAGGGTATATAACCCACCTGGCATTTAGCCAGTAGGTTAGGGACTCAAGCCCCACCTGATATAATTATATATATATATATATATATATATATATATATATATCATATCATCATTTAGAAGCTGCCCCCCAAATTAAAGCCATGGAGGAAAAAAAATGTTAATAGAAGGTGCCCCCACATACCGGTATGTAGTCCCAACTGGAAAATAACTGTAGAGAGTAGAAGTAGTAATCAGCATCAGTAGGAATCAGTAATCTGACAGTAAAAGTTGAAAACCTGCATTCAGGAATTATCATACAGGACAGCTGTAGAGCGGGACACTGTTACTAACAGCCATCCCTATATCATAGCTGTCCCTGTTTAGAAGCTGTGGCTGAAACAGAAAAATATAATAGTTACCGTGGCTTCTAAATGATAAAATTCAGTTTATACACATACATATAGAATCATAGATAGATAGCTAGCTAGATGAGGGATACACAACAGAGACCTGTGGAATAAATTATTTATTTTCACAAGAGCTGTGTGACCGTGGGTAACCTCTTAAGTGCTGTAAGCCATGAGTGATGTGCCCAAGGTCAAACAACTTGAGTGGAAATAAATCATTTGTTCCACAAGATCCCTCTTGCATATTTCATTTATGACAATAGATCGGGACCTTGTGTTGTGTGTTATTTTGTTTTTAGCTTTTAATTTTTTTTTTAGATTAATAAAATACGTGGAACATTTTGGTGAACTAATGTCTGTCCCTATGCTGCGTGACCTGTTGCTATGGCCATTGCTAAGGAGGTCCAGTTACGATGAAGATTTTGATCCAGCTATATACCAGCTGATTGACTTTGGTATTGAGGATGTGATTTTTTTCATGCCAAGATGGTGGCACCGCTTAGTGAGAGTGGCTGGGAGTGTTTTCCATAGTTATGTGCAAAGTGACTTACTGTGTTCAGGCCCTGCGCCAAATGTGGAGTCCATCAGACAGCGGAAGTGCTTGGTCTTCTGGGCCCTGCACTTCTGTATATTGACAGATGCAGATGTGAAGGGCCCATAGGGCCCTGCATCAAGTGAGGAGTCTGTCTGGGAGCAGAAGCTCAGGGCTGGCACCAAGTAAGGAGTCAATCTAGTTGCAGAAGCGAAAGGCCCTCCGGGCCCTGCACTTCTGTGCAGCTGCAGATACAGATGCACAGGGTCTTTCATCATAACTTTGTTGTTTTTTTCATATTATGACCCCAAATTTTAAACATAGTCTTTTAATGACCCCACATCATGAACCAGTCCATTGAAATTTTCCCAATCCTGCCTGAAAGGTGATTTTGCAGAATGTCTGTGAAGTCACCTTCTGGGACAGATTTGAAAAATTTCACCTTCCTGGTTCATGAGGTGTGGTCAAAAAAGTCTATGTTGAAAATATGGGTTAAAAATCTTTATAAGCATCTTTGTTATAAACAGAAGTTGTTTTTTTCTATACAAAGTTCTTTCATGAGGAGATTTTCTTTTGTATGGACTCCCAAAGAAGAAATCTCACAAAAGGAGATCACGAAAAAAAGAATCTTGCCTCAATTTCTTCTTTAATTATCTTCTTTTAATAAGAAGGAAGAACTCACCTCATGAAAGAAGAAATTCTTCTTTTGTGAGCTTGTTTTGATATGCAAGAAGATCACGATAAAAGAATCTCGCCCTTCACAAAAGAAGAAATTCTTCTTTCGTGAGCTTCTTGTGATACGAAAGAAGATCATGTAACAAGAAATATCATGGAAACAGATCATGAAACAAGACATTTTTCTTTTGTGAGATTCAATTCTTCTTTCATGAACTGAGATTCTTCTTTTATGAGGCTCACAAAGAAAGAATTTCGGCTCACGAAAGAAGAATAGGGAGCCCTTGCTAAGCCTTACATGTAGAATTTTAGTATGAGGCCCCCCCTTCAGCATGTCTGGGGTACATGCTGGTGTTATACTTGCCTGGGAGGGGTCTCAAAGACAGAAACATCAAGCTCAGAACATACCTGACCTCCTGCGCTGGGGCTGACCTCCAGGCATCCACTGGCATACGCAGGGTTGGAAAGGCGGTGGAGTCAAAATGGTTAAGCAACTTGGCAATATAATAAACGTGATGTCCAAGCAGAAGAATAACTTAAAACATAGGCTCTTTTATTTTCAAGAGCTTTTTAATTCTGATAAGGTTTAGTACCAGCCGACACGGTTCACAATCTTGGCCTCTGCAGAATTGATCCCTGTTTGCCATTTCCCATGGGGATCCCCATAATTCCCTATTCAACCTCAAAAAGAAGCAGTTTCACTTGGGTCCTTTCCACTGACATCACATAGTTCCCTATTCGGCCTCGAGAAGAAAAACTTTCATTGGGGTCCTTTCTTCTTACACCCAGACTGGAATTAATATGAGCATTTGGCAGCCCCCCACACAGGTATCTACTAAGAGTCTCGGTCATGTGGCCCAGACCACACACTCAGGTGGCCATTCCTCTCAGCTGGAGTTTGGTATCCAGCCCAACATTCCGCTGGTCCCAGCTGAAGCACAGGTGAGTGTCCCATCTTCATATCCTCTGTTGGCAGTTTTGCCTGTAGTGGGCTCCCAGGGCATCCTCCAATCCATCCTGTCTAGAGTTTTATCCTCTTCTGAGTAGGGGGCTCCATCCCCTGCAGGGGTCACTTTATCCATGGCCGCCACCATGATCTGGGTCTTTTTAAGTTCTGCTCCACTCAGGTAAAAATCTGACCGTTCCCCGGGCTGCCCATTTCTCTCTCTCTCTCTCTCTCCCCCTACCTCCCTCCTTCTTGCCAAACACTCTCTCTGTTATATCCCAAGAGTGGCTCCCCCACTGCTAGAGTGCCAGTCAAGCCAGCTGACTTGGTCCTCCAAGGGCATAGAGGATGTCAGAAAATAAATGTCCTAGCCCTCCTAAAAGAAATATAAACCCCATGGGGGGTTACACTCACCTGCCCTTAAATGCTCAATGTCTTTGGTGAGCACTAACTCAACCCTCCCACCCAGAGGCCAATCCAGCAGAGGGTTGGCCACCATTCCACCAGCCAGCCCCAAGGGGGAATATTGCTGGTCACTACAAGATCTAGTGTCTTACACTAAACAGACATCACCTACAACTCTTCTAAGCCTTGAGGTCTAAATCCATCCTCTCAACTCCTCTGATAGCCCCAACCCCCAGACCCCCTGAGGGGATAGCCCCAGGAGACCCAGAGTGGCACATCAGACCTAAACTATTCACTCAGAACTCGAATCTTGGACATACCACCCATACATGGCATCTACTCTATGTATCCAATGGGTGCTTAGCACACACTCCAACTAGGTGCTTACACCCACCCAGCGCATGACTACATTTTCCTGTTCCTTTCTTTGTTCAAAACAAGAAACACCTATACTTCTAAAACTAATGCAGTGGCATGTCATAATTTTAATGCAGGAAATAATACCCAAATGCAGCTACCCCTTTCCTTTCTAGAACAAAATCTGAAACCCCATGCAATTTCACACATTCCTTTCATTAGACACAATAAGGCTGTAGTGTCCAAATAAACAAAGTGTCTTTCTTCTTCCCAGGAATGGTCAGCCCATCGTTAGGTAACTGTGCCGGGTCTCATAAGAGAAACAGTCACATATAGGTTAAACCATAATACCAAACATGCAAATAAACCCCAAGCCACATATCCCCCAGAAACAAAAATAGAAAAAATACATCACCAGTCTGTTGGCAAGTCCATTGATAACCTCACTAGGTCTTGTCCTGGTCTCCCTACTGAACTGCCAAACCCGTGGATCTTCGTCCCGGGAGGGCTTGGTCTTATGAAGAGCTTTGAAAAGTGTTCGGAGCACGGGATCTCCCTTTACTTGCATAGCTTGAGATCGAGGTAAACACACAAACAGGAGCAGCAGCAGGCTGGACTTCCTTCAACAGCAACACACAACAGCACCTTAAAGGTGATAGGAAACAGTTTTTACACCTCTAGATGCCTTCCAGTTGTTCTTTTATTGTCTACCCAGCACTGTGATACATTTTTTACCTTTTTGTTAAATTAATAACTTAATTTTGTTGCCTTTTTAACTACCCTGAATATCTCTCTCCTCAGCACTTGCTGCTGCCTCTTTTCATACTGCCTGAACATTCTATGACATCAATAACACCATTCCAGGCCATTCAGATGAATAGTATGGAATGAGAGTTCTTGATCATGGTATCATATCATAGTAATGTGTCAGCAGAAAAGGACAATCCTAGCCCATCCAGTCTGCCCATCTTTCCCCTCCCCTATTTGTCACTGGTGCACTAGGAGCCTATCCTCTGTCCTCTAACCAACCCCATATGTCTATCCCACACTCTCTTGAGTCCCTCCACTGTTTTAACACCTACCACCTCCTAAGATAATCTGTTCCAGGGTTCAACCACCCTCTCAATGAAATAACACCCCCTTACATTACCTTTATATCTTCCTCCTTCCATACTTAAAGTATGACTTCTTGTTTTAACTCAGACTTTCCTTTCAAATAGACTTCCTTCCCTCACTTTATTTATCCCCTTCATGTACTTGAATATCTCTATCATGTCTCTTCTCTCTCTTCTAAACTTCAGCAGATACAGATTTAATTCTCTCAAACTTGTCTCACGTGGTTTCCCTTTCATACCCTGCACCATCTTTGTTGCTCTTCTCTGAACCTTTCCTATTACATCTATGTCCTTTCTCAAATGAGGCCTCCAGAACTGTACCCCATACTCCAGGTGTGGTCTAACCATGGTCTTATATAATGGCATCAGCACCTTCCTCTTCCTACTAATTATGCCCCTTCCTATGCACGCCATCATTCTATTTGCTTTGCCAACCACCTTACTACACTGATCACTTACCCTAAGGTTGTTTGATATTATTGTTTGATATTCCTTTCCTGTTCTGTTTGATTTGTCTGTTCTCCCCCCAGTGAGCACTTGGTCAGTCAATTTTAATGCCCTATATGCATCGCCACACACTTCTTTGTATTGAACTTCAACTGCCATGTTTCTAATCATTTCTCTAGTGTACTCAAATCCCTCCTCATGGCCTCAACCCTTCCTTCAGTGTCGACCCTATTCCATAACTTTACATCATCTGCAAACAGACACATTTTCCCTTCAATTCCCTCTGATATATCACTAATACATATGTTAAAAAGGATTAGTCCTAGTACAGACCCTTGAGAAACCCCGCTCGTAACCTTCCTTACCCCAGAATGTACACCATTTACCACCACCCTCTGACTTCTATCCTTCAGCCAGTTTTCCACCCATCTAGTTATTTTCTGTCCCATCCCCAGGCTCTCTGTTTTATTTACCAGCCTGCGGTGAGGGACAGAGTCAAAAGTCTTACTGAAGTCCAGGTAGGCAACATCAACTGCCCCTCCTTGATCAACAACCTTCGTTACCCCATCAAAAAATGTTATCAGATTTGTTTGGCAAGATCTCCCATTAGTGAATCCATGTTGCTTTTTATCTAATAGTTTGCTGTCCATTAAATATTTTACCACTCTTTCCTTTATTAGCACATCCATCACCTTGCTCACCACTGATGTGAGACTGACAGGTCTGTAATTCCCTGTCTCTTCCTTGCAGCCTCCCTTGTGCAGTGGTACTACATTTGTCATCCTTCAATCACTTGGAACACACCCTGTATCTAGGGACAAGTCATAGAATGATTTAGAAATATGAAAAGAAAGAGCAGTAGCTGGTGAGGAGAGTGGAACTCTATTTAGAGCTGGGGGCACCCCAAAACTAGATTTTTTTTTTACCAAAAAATCATCAAAGCGTATCGGAATACACAATTAGCGTGGAAAGGATGATGGCAAGGCAGTTAACTAGGTAAAAATAATTTCCTATCTCCTTTAAGAACTGGGTTGGATCATCTTCATTCTCCTGTCTGATAGCAGATGGGCAACAATCTTCAGAAGTAACAATGGGGGGCCAGGCTTGGTGCAAGAGTTACCAACACAGTCCACACCTGGCACTTTGTAGTAAGCCACATTCCCTACAGTTCACAATCTTGGCCACTGCAGAATTGATCCCCCTTTGCCATTTCCCATGGGGATTCACATAATTCCCTATTCAGATTCAAGAAGAAGGACTTTCACTTGGTCCTTTCCACTGACTTCACATAGTTCCCTAGTCAGCCTTGAGAAGAAGCACTTTCATTTGGGTCCTTTCTTCCTGCACCCAAACTGGAATTAATAGGGGCATTGGTCAGCCCCCTACACAAGAACCTACTCAGAGTCTCAGTCATGAAGCCCAGACCACACACATTTAGGTGGCCGTTCCTCTTGGCTGAAGTTTGGCATCCAGCCCAACATTCCGCTGGTCATGACTGAGGCACAGGTAAGTGCCCCTCTTCATATCCTCCACTTGGTGGTTTTGTCCATAGCAAGCTCCCAAGGCATCTTTCAACTCATCTTGTCTAGAGTTTTATCCCCTTCTGAGGAGGGACTCCCTCCCCATTGGGGTCATTTTATCCATGACCCCTGCCACAAGCTGGGCCTTTTTAGGTTCTGCCCCGCTCAGGCAAAAATCTCCTGGCCATTCCCCGAGCTGCCCATCTCTCTCACTCCTGCCTCCCTCCTTCCAGCCAAACTCTCACTCTCTTATATCCCAAGAGTGGCTTCTCCCACCCCCAGAGCGCCAGTCTGACCAGCTGACTCAGTCCTTCAAGGGCATAGAGGATGCCCAAAAATAAATGTCCTAGGCCTCTTAAAAGAAATATAAACCCCATAGGGGTGTTACATTAAAGATGTCCCAAAACAATATTTTGGGGGGTCAATTTTTTGAAAAACAAACTCCAGAGCTGAGCTAAATGGCTCCTGTTTAGCTAGATTCATGACTTTGTTTTTCTTCAGGACATCATTTTTATGGGTTTTCAATTTTTCATTTAGAAAAAATTAAAAACAAGATGATGGCCATATGAAAGAAGAATTTTTCTCATGAAAGAAAAATTTCAGTTCACAAAAGAAAATTCTTCTTTCGCAAGCAGGAAATTCTTCTTTCACATTGGAAAGACCCTACTGAGCATGCTCAGAAACAAAATTTCAAATCCTTATAACTCGGGAACTGATTAATATTTGTCACCAAACTAAAAAAGAGCTCTTTTTAGGGCAAGTCCATTCTTCCAGAACAATTTCAGAACAAAATTCCAACTTATCTGGGCTGTATGTGAGCCAAAAAATTAAAAACCCTGATTGTTTGACTTTTTGCATTATTCGTATCTCAGAAGCTGGACATTCAACTGTCCCAAAACTTGCCAGTTCAAGAGATCCTGCCTCCCCATCTGTACTTGCAAAATGTCATGCCATTCCATTGAACCAGAGCAAAGTTACCAAGGTGCAAAGTTAGGGGTTTAACATTAAACACTCTACTCAACCCTAACTAAAGGGGCTGTATCACACCCTGTAACAGCAGATCTTCAAGAGAATCTCCTCCACTGAGCCACATCATGGAATTGTAAACTATCGGCTTCAGGACCACACAGAAAGTTGTTTTGCTGGCTGGGGCTGCCCATGTTGACATGCCTCCTTGGCAACTATATAACATGGGCATCCCCAGCATGCCTCATTTGCCCCTGGAGACAAGCTCAGAGTATCATCAGAGGCAGTATAACACAGTGGGTTAAGGCTCTGAGCTGCTGAGCTGGAGACCTGGGTTTGAATCCCACAGCCGCCTAGCTGCATATTGTGTGATCCTGAGCAAGTCATTTAACTTCCTTGTGCTCCCAGGTAGCATCTAAAAAACAAGCTTCGGCTTAGTGTGCTACTCCTGGTTAAACAATGTTCCCTTCTCTTCCTTCATTGAATGGGCAGAGATCAAAGCGACCAGGACCAAACCAGGTACACAAGAGAAGATATGTAAACCTGGATACAGATACTGAAGGAGGCATCAAAAGAGAACCATCTTGCAAGATCAGGAAGGAAATCAACCATCACCCAACAAGGGAGAAAGGCAGGAGGGAGAGCTCTGGCTTAATGGAACAGATTTTCTCGAAGATCTGCTGTTATGGTAGGCAAATATTCTATCTTCTTTGAGGTATCTCCCTCCATTGAGCCACATCATAGAATGATTCCCAAGCAGTACAAAGTACAGAGAAAGAACAGCAGGAGCTATTGATCCTTAGTAAGGAGACCTTGCTGAACATTCAGGCCAAAACTGGCACATCTACATGAGATGAAGTTCAAACTACAGTGTTCAGTAAATGTATGAAAAGTACTCCAAGTGACAGCAACACATATGTCAGAAGTGGACACAGTTTTGGAAACAAGCCACTTAAGTAACCTACCCATGGGTGGAGTGAGCATGGACAGGACTAGTTAGCTGCTTATCACACTTTTGGTAACAAAACATAATACAACTGGTCAGCCATTTATACAGGCCCTGTTTTGAAATTGCAGAGCCCATCATTCTGAGGCAAAAGCTACTAACAGTTGTGAGCATTTTCTACAATCCTTTGTATAATCCGAGTACCAATGCAGCATGCTCTGGGCATCCACCATATGTAAACGATGTTCCCCACTATATGTGGGAGATCAAAAATAAGCAGGAAGGTCAATAGTCTGATTTAGTGTTCTTTCAGGCACTACCTCCAGAAGGAAATAAGGATTAGTGAGTAATGTAACTCTATCCTTGTGAACATTAATAAAATGAGGGTCTGCGACCAGAGCCTGCAATTCTGAAATACATCTAGCAGACATCATAGCCACTGGAAGAAGTGTCTTCCAAGAGAGGAAGTGTAGCTCACAAGTACCAGCAGGCTGAAAGGGAGGTGCAGCCAGGGCCTCTAGGACCAAACTAAAGTCCCACACCAGAACTGGATCTTGGACTGGGGGGGTGCAGATGGAGGACACCTCTTAGGAATCTACAGGAAACCTCTATCAAAGTCACTGTTGTGCCTCTGTGAGGGCATGAAAAGTTGACTTAGTGGCTACATGGACCTTAACAGAAGAATACCCCAGTCCTGAACCCTTAAAGATCAGTGAAAAAAGTGTGTTTTTTTAGCTGGTTTAAATCACAATGCATGTAATGTCAATAAAATGTTCTAATTTTAAACAATATGTTTGCATATTGCCATTACTTACATCATATTTACTCAATATCATATTTATTCACAGCCTCGCCCCACTCAGCTGATTGTTTTCTTTCCAATGTGCTGCCTCCGTTTGACTCTGTGATGCCAAACATGGAGTGACGGCATCCTAGGAAATTCATGTGCATGTTCTTCAACTGTGCTGTCCGGTAGACTCGTGCTGCTTCAGAAGATTTCTCAGAAAAAAGTGACATGTAAGTTGCCTTAAAAAGGATTTTGCATTCTGCCTGTAAGTTTATTAAAAAAAGATAATTCTATAAAATACTTGCTGGCTCGTGAACTTAATATCAGAATGAAAGGCAAGCCACACTGCTTTTGCATCAGTTACTGAGACACTGGAGCTCATCACGGTTAACATTTGTACAACAATCTGCTTGTTCATTTGAGGTGGTTTTTCATAGGTATATTTACCAAATTAATTTTATTTCTTATGGTGATTCGTATGGCTGTTGACAAGTGCCCTGGTTTCCAGTCAGCATCGTTGAAGTGATGGTTCGGGGGCAGTGCCAGTATCCATAATTTTATATGGCTTGATGTGACTTGTCATAGCTTTTTATAAAAGGCTGCTAATGTCAAGTCATAGCTGATCAGAAGTATTCTTTCATGCAATTTGTTCACGTAATAAGGGGGTGTTATTTATAACTGCTGTATTTATTGTTTTGTGTAATGTGTTTTAAAGTGGTTTTGAATTATTGTAAAAGTGCCCTGAGCTTGGGAAGGGCGCTTGAAAGAAATACATCTCACTTACTTACAGTACCAGGGCAAACATTGTAAATGATTGTCTAACATAGTTCCTATGAAGGTGAATGCATGTCATGCTGATCACGGTGGTAGTGGATGTTTTAGTGTTCAGTGTCAGCCTCATTGAAAATAAGTGACACCCTGCCCCAGTAAACATTAACAGAGTGATCCTAGATTTACAAACAGTGTGATCATGGATTTACAACCACCCCCACTCTACATGCATGCACACGCGCGCACGCATGCACACATTCATCGTGATGGCACTGCCGACTCACACGAATGCCAGCTAAACTTGTTCAGCTCCTATCTCAAACGCTGATGAAGACTAAGTGCCTCATAAGCTCTGGACACCTCTCCCCCCATTTCCTAACACACATACAAAAGCAAAAAAAAAGTTTTAATCTATTAAATTATGCTGAAAGATGAAAATTGCAGACACTTAGAGTAAACACTCTCCCCTATTTAAGAAGCACATGGATGCTGTTTACAATGGCAGTGTGAGGAAGGTATAGGCAGTCCCGTCAAGTAGAACATTGGTCATTTCAGGCATGGACAAGACAGTTTGCTAAAGACCCCCTTTTGTGGGCAAGAGAGTAGAAGTGAATAAATAATAAATAAGCATTGCTCACACTTACATTTTCCTGACAGTGATATTTTGAGTAAAATGAATTTTCCCTACATGATCAGTGCCCTTCATCTGGAAACTGGGCACTCATCAACAGCCATACGACTCACTACATCATCTAGAGAGACAATTTGTTTGGTAAATATACTTACGAAAAAGCTCCTCAAAGGAATAAGCAGATCGCTGTACAAATTCTAATAGTGATGAGTTCTGGTGTCTCAGTAACTGACACAAAAGCAGTGCGGCTTGCCTTTTATTGTGTTATTAAGTTCATGAGCCAGTCAGCATCCAGTTAAAATAAAAAAAAATCATAGAACTCAGATTACTTATGAATGCTTTATTACAAGTATTTATAGAGGTATCTTTTTTTTATAAACGTACAGATAGAATGTAAAATCTTTTTTAAGGCAAGTTACTCATGTCACTTTTTTGCCAGGAAATCTTGTGAAGTAGCAACAGCCTACTGGACAGCATAGTTGAAGAACGTGCTTGTGAGCCTCCTAGGACGTCCTCTCTCCATGTTTGACTTCAGAGACAGAATCAAATAGAGTCAGCAGATCAGAAAGAAAACAACCAGCTGAGTTGTGTGAAGCAGTGAATAAAAATACTTTGGTAAGTAAATTTGATGTAAATAATGACAGTAGTACTCAAACATATTGTTTAGAATGAGAACATTTTATTGACATTACACACATTGTGATTTTAAACAGCTAGAAAAAATAATGCTCCTTTGCCTTTGATTTTTAACAGACAAGAGGTAGTTCAGACTTTTAGGAACTGGACACATAAAGGGATTCAGGGCATGCTGAGTACATCAAACTGTATAACGTTTCCATTTTTGCATGTAGGTGTACAGCATGCACAGCTTTCTAGCTGCCAGCAGAAAATCAGCAACTGCTGTGGGAAACCCTGAAATGGGAAAGCTTTATGTCCTCAGGAGCCAGGCATGGAGGTGCAAGGGTTGAAGACTGGGGTGCACCAGAGCACCCAGCTCTAGTGTCTGAAGTACCGCTCTTAGGGGGAGAAGGAAGGGAGGTTCCATTGCCAGTTGCTGGAGCAGAGGGAACCAGATTTGTCTGTGCCAGTAAGGGACCATCAGAGTCAAGGTGGCCAGACTAGAACCCTTTGTATTAGACAGAATGCAGGAAAGCATACAGAAACTTCCCTTCCCAGGAGAGGAACAATGCATCTCACCAGAAAACTCCAGGCCCTGGAGTGAGTGAGCATAAAAAGGCAGTTTTGCGTTGTGTGGAGATGCAAACAGGTCTACATCTGGCCAGCCCCATTTTTTGTGAAGGCCACCCATGATGGAGTCTGAGAGTTCCCATTTGTGGCAGAATACATGGGATTGACTGAGGTGCTCTGCCAGTGCATTCAGGATATGGACAGGAACACTGCTGACAGAAATATGTTGCATTCCACAGCCCAGTGCCAAATACTCGTTGCATCTCTGCAGAGAGCATACAAATGTACTCCACCCTGTTGGTTGATGTAGTATATCAACAAAATATTGTCCCTATGGATCAGCAGCTGATTCTACAGAAGTTAGGCAGTGGAGGCCTGTAGGCTATGCAGAACAGCCCTCATCTCCAGAGTTTTGTTTCGCAGAGCTATATCCAGAGGGGTCCACTGGCCCTGAGTTCTGAAGTGGCCCAGATGAGCATCCTGTCCCAAACCCCAGGCATCCGTGGTCAAGTCCAGGAGGTGGAATGGCCTGAGGAACAGAGACCCAGTCTTTAGGCTGGAGCAGTCCAACCACCAGAGCAGAGTGCGATGGAAAGGAGAAGTCACTTGTATGAGACACTCCAACTCATCTGAATGCTGTGCATGCTGTGCCCTGATGAACCACTGAGGGTTTCTCATGCAGAGACAAGCTAGCAGGAGAGTTAGTATGGCTGCACCATCAGACTGATTAACCTTAGAAGACATCTTGCTGTGAGACATAGTCACTGGATGATTCCAGCTGTGCCTGGGCCACCAGTGCTGTAGCATAGTCGAAGGGCAGAAATGCTCAGTCCAGTCCAGTGTCCCGAACTGCCCCTATGCATTGGAGCCTCTGGCAAGGGGTAAGGACTGACTTTAGCTGGTTGACCAGTATACCCAGTTGGTCAAACTATTGGGTCTGTAATAGTATATAGACTATGGCTTCCCAAGATGGGGTTTCAGCAGTCAGTCCTCTATGTATGGGAAGACATAGAGGCCTTCCCTGTGGAAAACAACTGCCACTGCTGCAAAAACATTTGTAAATAAATGCTGTAAAGAACAAAAACTAAAGGGAAAAACACAAAATTGGTAGTGTGAGCCCTGGTGCATGCAACACTGGTATTTTCTGTGTGACTTGTAGATCTTGACATGAAGGTATGCATCCTGTATGCCTAGAGCAACCATCCAAACCCCTTTTAGTAAAAGAGGGAGCAAGGACTGCAGAGAGAGCATTTGAAACTCTTTGTATTCAATGATTAGATTCAGTCCTCAAAGGTGTAGTACTGTCCTTAGATCCCTGGCCCATTTTGGTACCAGAAAGTACCTGGAATAATAGTCCTGGTTCTGTTTTATAACTGGGATGAGTTCCACAGCCCTCTTGTGGAGGAGGGTTTGAAGCTCCTCCTGCAGGAAGGCAAGATATCCCAGGGGATGTCTGTTGGGCAAAGGGGTATACTGGGGGAACAGTAAGAAGCTCTAGAGTGTGTCCCTGTTGAACCACCTCCAAGACCCAGGCATCTGTAGTTATGTCCCTCCACTTTTGGGGATTCTGGGATTTGCTGTAACAGAAGATGTGAGCATAGAACTAAGCAAAATTAGTCTGATACGATCTATTGTACTACTGTAATCAGCAAATAAACCAAAACGCTTTTGCACACAAAGTGCACATTGGAATCAGCTGCACACTTGAGTATGGGGCTGTTAGTGCTGACTGTTCCCGTTTAAGGAAGGTCTAAAATAAGGCATCCTAAAGTGGAGATTTTGACTTGTTTTTCACACTTTCCTCTGAGCAGAAAGAGAGAGTAGAGCTTGAGCCTACTACATCTATCTGTTGCTTCCAATTCTTCCTTCATGGCCTCCCCCTCCAGTTCCATGTATTCTGGATTATATTCCAGTTCTTCATTATGTTGACAGTCATCAGAAGAGGGTCAACAGGATGAGGAGATAATGGAAAAGGAACTATCAAAGGGTGTCCCAGAGATTGTCCAGGGCCCAGCATGACAATGAGGACCGAGAACTGAAGCGTTGATGGTAGAGTCAATGATATTGCAGTTCTGGGTGCTGACAGAGGTGGTAGTAGTCGCTGGAGAAGCTCCAACATTGTCTGACAAAGGAGCTGTGCCTTAACGAGCCCTGAAGAGAGAGCCAACCTTACAGATAAATGATTTATTTAGCAACTGGAGTATTCCAAGTGAAGATAAATCATTTATTGTGTATGGCGAAATATCATTCTGCATGGAAATCCATGCCTTCAATAGAGTTATTGTGCTGCAGTAGTAATATCATTATATTGTTGCGCTATAGTAGTGATGTCACTACTGCAGTACAAGTGCAATAATGGATGGATCTCCCAGTCCTTCCAAGAAAGAATGAAAGCCAGAGAAAATTTATGGCGTAGGGCCAAAACATCCAGTAAACCTGACAACTACCAAAGATACAAGGCCATTAGAAATCGCTGCACACATGAAATTAGGCCAGCCAAAGCTGATTGCTATAGGGACCAGCTAGAGAAAAGCTGGAGGGAGGGGAGAATGTTCAAAACCAATCTAAAGGAACTGACCAGAAAAGACAATAAAACAGCTCCTACTATGCTCCTCACAAATGGCACAGCACTAGATCCAAAGGAGATAGCAGTCATATTCAACTCAGCATTTACTGACCTTGGCAGAATCCTCCCACTGGACTACCTTAACCCCCAGCCCAATGTAACAGCTAATGTACAGACAACTAAAATGCAGTCAACTCTTGGCACCCCCGCCCCCTTTTTACTTCGAACATCTCCACATCAAAAACTAAAAAGTACTTAACACGCACCATGGGCAAAAATAGAGTTGGCAATGATGGACCAGACATGAAGATGATTGCTCTTACACTTGACAAAGTCACTCTGCCCCTCACAAAGATCTTTAACTTAGTCCTCAGACCGGCTAAATTGTCCACTCAATGGAAAGCAGCCCTGGTAACACCAGTCCATAAAAGCGGAGATCATGCCATCTACTCCAACTACAGACCAATCTCTATCCTGCCTCCCCTATTGAAGGCCCTCGAACGAATCGTATTGAATCAACTTGTGGACCATCTTAACAAGTACAATATCCAGTGCCCCCAACAGCACGGATTTAGAAAAGACCACGGTACTACTATTGCATTGGTGGAGTACACTAACTACATTCATGAGGCACTGGATAAAGGCCAACTCATCGGGTCTATCTATATAGACCTAACAAAAGCATTTGATACAGTTAACCACCAATTACTGATCACACACCTTTTTGCACTTGGGCTGTCCTCTGAGACAGTGAGCTGGTTCAGAAGCTACCTTACCCAGAGAACCATGACAATGAGTACAGATAAATGGCTTACTATCAGATAGCAAACAGGTCACACTCAGTGTTCCTCAAGGGTCCATAGTTGGACCATTGCTCTTCAGCCTTTTCGTAAACACCCTCCCAGATGCATGTCCATCTAATACTCTACTCTGTGTGGATGATGCTGCCATCTTCACTCATAGCCCTCAGATAAGCTCACTGAATCAGAAGCTCCAACTTAGCTTCCACCAATTGGAAGAGTGGCTTAAGAAGAATAAACTAATGCTAAACTACAAAAAAAACAAATCTCATGGTATTCTCCAACCCCGCAGAATAAGGGCAAAGTGAGCCAAATTGTTATTTTGAACAGTAGTGGAGAACCACATTACCAAGTGTGCATCTTCAAATACCCTGGAGTTACACTAGATAACTCCCTTTCCTTCACCCCACACATTGACAAGGTGGTTAAAACAATGAACGCCAGACTAGGCACCTTTTACAGGCATAGGAACTGTCTGACACAAGAGGCCATAAAACTCACTGTTAACAGTTCAATACTGTCTGTTTTAGACTATGGACTAACAGTGTACAGTGTAGCCTCCAAAACAGCTTTAAAAAGAGTTAAGGTGGCACAAAATAAAGCATGCAGACTGGTTCTGGGTGCTGGGAAACTAACACACACCTGCAACCTTTATACCCAATCCAATTGGCTCACACTCCAGGGAAGGATCATGTACCAAGTATACCTCTTTGGTAAATAGGACTTACTCCCCCCTCCAACATACAAAAGCTCCTCCAGCATTCACACTGCCTGCACCTCACTAGGAGCAGTACCAGAAACACCCTCCAGGTGCCTTTCAGAAATACCTCATTAGCCCAGCACTCCTTCACCTACAGGGCCCCTCTGTGGCTCAATGGACTCACTACTACAGTACTCTTACAACTGTCCAGGACATTGGGCAGTTCAAAAGGGAGCTCCGTTCGCATCTGATTCTGATGGGTAAATGTGAGTGCACTAATTAGCTTGCTTTACTGCTGCCAACAACAAAGCCCACTCCTGTGTGTCCTCCTCTGCCTCATAATACCTATACCCTTAACTCTGTCGTCCTCAAGTCAACTGGTAATGCCAGTTTAGCCCCATGCCCTATCATACTACTCTTCCCCATTTGACAAGGCTATATTTGGCTGCCATTTCCTCCCCTTCCTACTGACAAAGCCAACCAGGCTGCCACTTGTATTGATTTTGCATTGGCCTACATTGTACTGTTCCTCACATTGTGTAACTCTGGAACTGACTGTGCATAAATTAAATACCTTTGCATATCTCATTGTTTGTACTGGATGTGGGACCTTTGTAAATGAGCTACTAGCTCAAATGTTGTTATAATCCTAAACATCAAATAAAAATAAACAAGTTAGAATGCTGCCATACAGCTGCTTTCCTCTAACCTATCAAGCTGGAAGCAGTTTTTTGTTTGGAAACTTGAACTTATGGAAACAGCCACTGCCACTAGCTGCACAGTCAATCAATAACTTGATCCTGCCACCAACCTTCAAGGGTCTCCCTCCCAAGCACCAGTTCACTGAAAGGAAACGGAGTCTCTGAAATTGGCATATATAAAAGATAATGTATAGGTATCCATACACAGACAATCTCAAGTTTTCTGTGGCATCCAGGAAACAACCCCAGCTTCCCTCTCGGAGTTTCTGGTTGCCATAGAAACCTCTCAATGCAGACACAGGCATGTTGAATATGGCTGCCCATTCATTATCCTCTATATCTTCATTTAGCTATTTATCTCCTCTGAGATAGGTCACAAAGGAACCCTTAATTGAGATGGCAGCTTGAGCAATGCCTGATGACATCACAACAGTGAAATCAGAGGTGGTAAATTTAGGGGTAAAGTTAGGAGGCACTTTGTCTCCCATATGGCATGGACCCTTTAGAACTGTCCATTATCTGAGACAGTTGACATCAAGACAGTATAGGCTCTCAAGATAAGCCTGGTCAAATTTCTGCTTACCAAGAGAACCACAGGATACCCTAGGTAGTAAGGTGGGTAGAGAAATCCCTTAAATTAGTACATGTTTGCACGACATACTTGTTGGTCCCTGCTTATAATGTGTGTGGTGTATTTTATTGACCTGGAGCCCATTACAACCTTAAATTACTTTGTCACTAAGTTACAGTGCTTAACTCCTTGGCCAGCATTTACAAGCAGTTTGCATTAATGGGAATCAAACAGCAGCTAACTGAGTAGGCAAATTGTGGAGCTATTTCAGCTTTTGTTGGGAAGAGGGGGATTGTGGATGTTCAGTGGTATCAGGAATGGTTGCCTAGTGCCACATTTAAACTTGGGGGATGGGGGTCCTTAGCAGCACTGGAGTGGGCTACCAGTTCTACAACTTGGAGAGGTTAGGTGTCTTTAGTGGCACCAGGTTTGAACTCCCAGTGCCACACTTAAACTTGGGGTGGGTGTGCCTGGTACCTCTAGGATGGGCTCACAGTTCTGCAACATGAAGGAGTCAGGAGTCTTTAGTGGCACCAGATTTGAACTCCCAGTGCCACACTTAAACTTGAGAGGGTGGGCATCTGTGGCACTATTGGGGATAAGCTCATGGTGCCGCATTCAGTGTTCAAGATGGGGTTGTTCAGAGGCAAGAACAGCACATACAAAGAAAGATGGGGTGGCCTGGATGTGAATCAAGTCACTCACATAACATCTAGATAAGATAGGCTCCACTCAGACAGATCTAGCTCTGAGATCCCCAAAACAGAATTATTTTCGGGGACAGAAAAGTTACTCACCTATAGACTCAGACATCAACAGAATATGGGTCAGGTGTGATTTACCCTATGAGTGGAACAACTGAGACCAGAACTAGAACAATAGCAGAGGTCTTCACTGCATATTATAGATCCTGGTCTATGGGGGCCACTGAGGACACAAAACAACTACGGGAAGCTTTTCTGGCAGGCCTTAGCCTCCCAGTTCTGACCCCAGAACAGCAGCAACTTCTTAAGAAGCATTTTCCAGAAGGAATTAGCCTTGGCAATAACAGATCTAAAAGTGGACAGAAGTCCAGGTATAGCTGGTTTCTCTGGTGAATGGTATAAAACTTTTAGGAACATTTTGCAGCTCCCTCTACTGAGGACCCTAAATGAGGTCTTCCAGTCTGGCTCGGTGCCTCCACTTGGTCGGAAGTAATCTCAGTTATTCCTAAAGAGGGTGAAGATAAAAGATATTGTGACTCCTACCAGCCTATCTTGGTGTTAAACTTAGATTATAAAATGTATTCTAGCTTAATTGCTAGAAGAAAGCAAGCAAGCAAAACTTTATTTATAAAGTGCTCATTCCCAATTTGGCTTTGAGCACTGTACAATACACAAAGACAGCAACAGAAACCACAACACTATTCACAACTTCAAAAGCTCATAAAGTCAACCAATTAACATAATCAACCTAACAAAGTGACTAAAATAAAATATGAATAAAACATAATGGCTCAGATATTCAGACATGTGCTTGCTGCGGCACAAGTGGTTGTTCCATGCAACTGAGCTGTGCCGGAGCAACAAAGGGATATATTCAAAAGAGATATGCCATGGCACATCTCGTCTGAATATATATAAAAAATGCCTGGATGCAAATACAATGTGCCGACACATCCCTCAGACAAGTCTGAATACCAGGAATGGAAAATGTGCCAGCAAATCAGAGATACGCCGGGCACAAATTCCTGATATTCAGACCTAAATATGCAAATGGGGCCATAATGCATGCAAGGCACAAATGGGCCCATTTGCTTGTCATTATGGTCCCATTTGCATAAGTTGTGCAGGGCTGGACAGCGAAATGCACCTGGCGCCCTCCACAGCAGGCAGTCCCTGTCCCAAGTACCAAAGTAGTAACCCTTCCCTGATCTGTACCTCGATCCCTGTAATAAAGATATATTTATTTCCCTGGTAGTCCAGTGGTACCCCCCATCCCGTACCTCGATCCCTGTAATAAATAAGTATTTTTATTTCCCTGGTAGTCCGGTGGTACACCCTTCCCTGCCCGTAACCTCGATCACCCGAAAACCGCATCCCCATATCCTTGGTAGTCTAGTGGTCCCCAGCCCCCTACCCACACAGGACCTCACCCCACCCCACCCCATGTCGAACCAGTTGATGACAGTACTGGCAAGATGATTGGGATCTCCAAGTGCTTGAAAGGGATAAATAAGGTGGAAATGAAGTGTCTCTTTAAGCTGAGTGGCAACCATAACAAAAGGGAGCACAGTCTTAAGCTGGAGGGGCGAGAGGTTTAGGAGAGAGGTAAGGAAGCACTTCTTCACAGAGTGGGTGGTGGACACATGAAATTCACTGCCAGCAGAGGTGGTCTTGATGAAGACAGTGAGCAGCTTCAAGAGAGGTTGGGATAGGCATAGGGGGAAGGTAAGAATCATGGATAGAGGAGGATGGGAGGGGGGCAGGGACTGTAGCTCAAGCTGTGGACCCTGCAATATGAGCAGACTAGATAGACCAAATGGCCTTCTGCTGGCTTCTTCATATGCTCATATATCTGTAAATCGTGAGACAGTCTGGGTCCAGAGATGGTTTCTTCAAGAGGGGTTTCACCAATGCCTCTTTGAGAACAATAAGGATCAGCCCTCTTGAGAGGAAGCACCAGACTATTTCATCAAATACTGGGCCAAAAGACCCCACACATCCCTATAAGAGATGCGCTGGGCCCGGGTCCAGTTCACAGTATGTAAGCTGCAGCTTCAAGATTATCTAGCTGACCTCATCCACCACCACTAAGCTGAAGTCATCCCAGACATGAGGATTGTCTTTCTTTACACCGGAATTGACACTACAAGCCCTATAAGATCCCCCTGTGGAGGTACCTGCTCTGTTGGAAGACACATTGTCAGCAAATAACTGAGCAAACTTGCCACATTTAGCAGCAGATGGTTCCACCAAGTCGCTTCGACAACGAAGTTGTTGAAATCCCTTACATTGACAGGTGAAATGCCGACAGGCGAAATTTCAACCGTCAGGAAATCACTGTTTTTTTTTTTGTGGGGCACCACACAATTTTTTAATAATCAACTCCGAGATGGAGTTGACTCGAAAGGGGGCGAAACACCAGTGAAATTGCATTGGTGTACAGCGGGACCATTACAGCGACTATCTCGAATTTGTCACTGTAATGGCTTTCTCTGTAAAAATGTTGATGTTTCGCCAGTATACTGCAGCAGACAATGCTCTTACTGGCTGGAGACAGGAAGAATGAAAAAGCATGTCTACCATATGGAAAAGCTGAGCTGATCTGTTCCTTGTTGCAGCAATCTCCTTGGACAGGAACTCTGCCTCTTATGGGAGATTGCCCTTTGGTACTTAATATAATGAGTCTTCAAAGCCAGTCTGTCCCCTTCTGAGCAGGACCTCTGCCAGCAGCATTCTAATCTCTGACCCGAGGTCTTCAACTCCCTCATTTGAAGAGTGACTAGAAGACTTGAAAGGTTTCTTGCTCCTCTGTGGCCCTTGACCAGACAGGTTTTGTCCCAGGCAGACAGACACAGGATAATGTTTGTAGGGCTCTGCATCTCTTCAGCCATGTACAAACACAGTGGACAGTGGCACTAATGATTGGGGTAGATGCAGAGAAAGCATTTGATAGGGTGGAATGGCCCTATTTAATGAGGGTGTTGCAGCTTATAGGGTTCCATGAGGAGCTACTTGTGGCCATTGGAGGTATCTATTCCATCCCTCGAGCTCAAGCACAGGTTAATGGACACACTGGACAACATTTTGTCCTTGGGAGCGGGACTCAACAGGGGTGCCCCCCATCTCCGCTCTTATTCATCTTTTATACAGAGCCCCTGGCTCAGGCTTTTCAGAAGAAACAACAAATCCAGGGAGTAGTAATAGGCGGCGGGACCATAAAATATATTTGTACGTGGATGGTGTCCTGCTTATTCTGACCAACCCAGAACAGTCTCTTCTAGAATCCATGACTCTGTTGGAGCATTTCAGATATTTTTTCTGGTTATAAAATTAAGATCCAGAAGAGAGGGGTAATGGCTCTAAACTTTACCCCACCTGATGCTCTAAGACAATGCTTCCACTTGAAATAAGACCAACAGACCCTGAAATATCCTGGGGTTCGTATTCCTAAAAATCTCTGAGACCTGTATAAAATAAACTATCCCCTTTCACGCACAAACAAAATCACACCTCCAGCACTGGGGTGCCATGTCATTGGGGCTGATACACAGGGTGCAATCTGTTAGCATGAATGTTCTTCCTAGGCTGCTCTACTTATATCAGACCCTACCAGTGTCTGTCCCCAGGGGACCCTTAAGGAATGGAATAATTTTATTTCCAAATTTATATGGAACAACAATCACCCGAGAGTTGGATATAAAACATTGTCTTTACCAAAAGAGAAGGGGGGGACTTGCTCTCCCTGCCCTTTAGAAGTATTATTGGACAGCACAACTGTGTACAGTACCTTATTGGTGCTCTCTGGAGTACACAGCAAGCTGGAAATCCATGGAACTGGACAAGGGAGTGACCTATTCATCCTAGATAGCATTTTCAACAGTGAGATCCCCTTACACCAGCAGTGAAGCAGGGAACCCTGGACCAGGGATACTATCCTGCTATGGTGCAAGTTGGCAAATAAATTAGGCTTCTTAGAACACCTACAACTGTTTGTAAGTTTCACAAAGGACCCAGGCTTTCCACCTGCTAGGTTTGATCCCAGCTTTCACAGTTGGTCCAGATTAGGCTTAACTACTCTAACCCACTTGTTAAATGGAGCTAGTTTTAAATCATTCAGTGATGTTCAGATGGAATTTGGCTTACGAAAGATTGACTTTTTCAGCAATCTACAGATCTGAACATACACAATGGCACTGACTGAGTGGACAAAGGTTGCCAGCTCCCCATTCACTCTAATCACTTTACTGTTATTGGCACTACAGGGCCCCCCTTGCAGTAGGCTAATCTCTTGTTCATATAAAGCTCATGGAGCTCTAGAAAAATGGGACACAGGCTATATTAAAAGGAAATAGGAAACTGAGTGGGATTCACAAGTCACTGATGGGACCTGGAAAACACTATGCATCTAGCAACACAAAACTATGAATGCTCTGACATGGTCTGAGAACTCCTGGAAGCACCTTCAATTTTTGGTACCCCGGTCATAAAATCTAAGTTTCTTTTTTCATCAGTGTTTTAGCTCCTTGTCTCCTCTGGCTTGCCCCCTTCTGTCTGTCAGCCGACTTCCCCTGGGTATACTGTTCAAACAGCGATAGAAAAATACCGAAGACTATCATAGCAACAGAATCAGCTGTTCGCTGTAATAGAAACATAGAAACATAGACTTTGATGGCAGATAAGGACCACTTGGCCCGCCTAGTCTGCCCATTTCCCTACCTGTTGGATAAGCTGCAGACCCTAGTTAACCAACAGTCTACTTCTTCCTACCCCACACCAGAATTGCCTTATGTCTGTCTCATGCATTCTTGAATTCCCCCACTGTTTTTGACCCCACAACCTCCTCTGAAGGCTGTTCCTTGCACAACCACCCTCTCTGTGTAAAAATACTTCCTCCACATTGCCCTTGAGTTGTCCCCTCTATCTTCAGATTATGCCCCTTGTTCTTGCACATCTCTTTTTCTGAAAGACGCTACCCTCTTGGACTTTGTTGATTCCCTTGAGGTACTTGAAAGTTTCTATCATGTTTCCCCCTCTCCCTCCTTTCCTCGAGGGTATACATATTAAGCTCTTTTAGTCGCTCTCTTCATATGGCTTCTGTTGCAGACCCTGCACCATTTTAGTTGCCCTCTTCTGGACTGCCTCCATCCTGTCTATGTCCTTGTGGAGATGGAGTCTTCAGAACTGCATGCGGTACTCCAGACGGGGTCTCACCAACTGTCTGTACAGAGGGATAACAAATTCTTGTTTTCTACTGGTTATGCCTCTCCCTATACATCCCAGTATCCCAGTATGATCTGCTGTTTGTCTGACACTGCTGTCTCTGGAGAGTTCGCACACCTCCCTGAAACAACTCCAACTCAGAGTTAGCAATCTATAGTGCAGGGGGTGTGGGGGGGGACAAAGCATCCCCCCAAAAAACACTTGTGTCCCCTGAAAGCACAATGCCATCACTGTAATGCCTCTCGACAGAATTCCTGCCGTCGCGGCTTGGTGGAACCCTTCCCCAGGACCTACATTCTCGCCTGGCATCCTCTGCTTCCAGGACTTATGGGGAGGGGGGTGCCTTGTCACTGGTGCAGGGCCTATAAAGGCCTGGTTATCATCCTGTAGCTAGAGGCGGTTTTCCTCTGTGTTTTTTCTCCCCTAAGCCGCACACATCCATGGTGTGATGGATGAGCTCCACTTCCATGGAGACATCCTCAAACACCTACGATTGGCTTGTCTGCTTGTGTTCCCTGACAGTGCTACCACTTGGACATCTGCAGGTGGCAGACAAGCAGCGTGTCACACAACCCCTCTCCCCAAGGGAGAAGAGACGTTCTTTGGCTGCTCAATCCTCCCTCCACTAGCCAGCCCTCGAATGACACGGGTCCATTCCCGAACCCAGATCACCAGTGTGGCAGGAGGTAAGGTGCTGAGTGCCTCAGTCCGCCATGCCACTGGACCGGCCCACAATCCAAGTTTCTGACAGACAGACCTAGCACATGTTGGTGGGACTGTGGTGAGGCTAGAGTGGACCTCAATCATATAACGTGATCCTGTCCAAAAATCAGGGATTACTGGGAGCAGTGTCTGACACAGAGTTATAGAATAATAGGCCTCTCTGTACCCAGAGATCAATGTTATGTGTACCTGGGCATTGACTTGTGACCCTTAAAAGACAAGAAAAAGTGAAAATTGCTGTTAGTTGTCCTGGCTGCAGTTAGGCAAGACAAGGAAAGGCAAGTTTTATTTTTATGGTGCCCAATCCCAGAGGCTCTGGGTGCCTAACAATAAAAAACAATACACAGAATAATAATCAAATGCAAAATAAGTAAAGAGACATATATGAATTTCATGTCAAATATTACAGTATAAAATGCTAAAACCTCATTAAAATATCAGCAGGAATTTATTACACCATCAGTCGGCCAAGTTAGGAAAATGCTAACTCGAAATTGGCTCACAACTTGAATCCCTTCAGTTCCAGGCTGGCATAAACTGGTCCTGGAAGATTACAGTATGGAAAGATCACTTTCCAGAGGAACCAGCACTTCCAAACCGTTTGGGCCTCCTTGGTTCATTATGCACCAGAAATTGACCCTGACTTTGTTCTTTGAAGGGTTTACCTGCATATTGTAAGACTTTCATAACCTAGACACCAGTACATATAGTCCTTCTAGACACCCAAGGCTGACATGGTAGGGTATACACAAGTACATGACATTCCCTGCCCCCCAACTGCTATATCCTTCATAGCCAATGCACAGTATTATAGATGGGTATTCTGTTCACTGTTTTTCACCTATGTATACTTAGTTAACATTACATTTTGCTCCTTATTACTCTCAACACATAGGAATAACACTGTGTGACACAGAGGCGTCCTATGGTTAGGCAGATGTGAAGCATATTTTGTTTATGTGTCCTTTTCTTCTTGTAATTATAAAATGCAGAATGATATCCGGACTCACTGTAGTAAGACCAGGGGTGTAGCCAGGGATTTCAGATCTGCACACCAAGTGGACTCACTGCTACCCCTCCCCCCGTTGTTAGGGTGTGCTACCCCCTAAGACGGTCTGTCTCTGAGGGAGTGCCATAAAACAACTGGTAGAGACACCTACAGTATAGCATACAAGATTCTGGATTCAAATAAGATGTTTTACTTCTCTTCTCTTCTCTTCTCTTCTCTTCTCTTCTCTTCTCTTCTCTTCTCTTCTCTTCTCTTCTCTTCTTTTGATGTTGTAATTTGCCTTTGCATAAAAATGAAGATGTATTACTGCCTTGTATTGCTTTCCAATGTACATGTGTAGCATATGAAGTTTCTCTATTTGTTATAAAGTAAAAAACATTAATAAACTATGACTTAAAAAAATGGTTAGGGTTGTTCAGCAACACTGGCATGGACTCTGCAATTCTTTAACATGGGGGTGAGGTTCTTTGTTTATTATTACTGGGGATGGGCTGCTAGTGCTGCACTTAAACATGGGGTGGGGTCAGTAGCACTAGGAATGGTTTCCCAGTGATGCACTCAGTATGTCCATGTGTGAGTTGGGGGGGGATGTTTGGCAGCACCAAAAACTGATAAAGTCCCCCTCTCCCTCCATCACCACCTTAGAAGGCACTCCCCTCAGCAAGGTCTCAACCTACAAGTACCTAGGAGTCTGGCTGGACCCTCAACTCAACTTCTCTCACCACATTGACTATATTGCATCAAAACTCTGCCCAAAGCTCAGTATCCTTTACCGGAATAAGGACTCTTTCTCCCTTCCTGTCCATCGAGAACTTTTAACCAAAGTGATCTTGATTGGTCTGGCAGTATAGCCTAGAGGTTAGAGGAACAAGGTGTGAATGAGCGTAATACATTCAGCAGACCAGACCTGAGTTTGATTCTCACAACCTCCATGTGCATGCTGTGTGACTCTGAGCAAGTCACTTAACCGCCCAGTGCTCCCAGGTCGCCTCTGAAAACAGGCTCTTGTGCTTAGTGGGCCTTACCCGGTTACCAAAGACTAAAATAAAAAATAAAATAAATATCATTGACTATTCTGACATAGTTTACTGCATTACCCCTCATCCCTACCAACTCGACTCGACTATCTTTTTCATGCCTTTTGTCGCTTTGCCCTAAACTGTCCCACTAGGACCCACTACTGCTCCCTCCCCTATCCCATAGATGTCACATCCAGTCTGTCTCCTTTATCTCTAAATACTGGTTCAACCTTCTCCCCTCCTACCTCTCTGACCACCTCACTCCAGCACCCCCTGCCTCCTATTCCCTCCACTCAAGGGATGCCCACTCCTTTTCCCTACCCAAACCATCCTCCAACATGGACAAATCTGCCTACACCTATCGTCTTCCCAAACTTTGGAACTCTCAACCTCCCACCCTTTGCAACTCCATCTCTCTCACCAGCGTTAGATCTCAGCTATGCTTCCTGTCCCCTTCTTCATGCTCTCATGTCATCTAACAGCACCTGTGCACTGTAATCATATATTATAAATGTAATCTGATGTATATTCACCACTCTGCATGTACTTACCTACTTACTGATCTGCAAAAAACTACCTCTGTTCACTGTCTTACCATACAACATGATCCTGTACTCTGTAAAATTATTTTTGTCTGTAAATTTTTGTATTTATATTATGCAACTGTGATCTTACTGCTTCTGTATTTCTGTTTATGTTTTGTTCCCCACTCCTCTTAGTGCCCTTGGGTTGCACCTGGAAATGAGCCCCGGCTCAGTGTGCCTTTTCCAGTTGCCAAATGTTTAAATAACTAAAATAAATAAAAACCAAGGATGGCCTGGGAGTGCTGCTCTTCACATTGGCAGTTTGCATGTATTATAGCTAGGAACTGTTTCCTGCCACAAGTCAGAAAAATGCAGCAGGACAATTATTGGGAATGTGTGACTACAGGAATGAGAGTTTATGGGGAGCTTGAAAATCTATGGTCCTGTATCACAATTCTTTCATTTTCTAGAAGTTGCGGTTGTGCATCCATATGCTTTAATCAGAGTATCTAATAGTTATGTCTTGTGTCACTTAAGTTAGACATAGCTATATTAGTTTAGTAGCTCCAGTTGCATAAAAAAGTTTGACTTAGTAATTACTAAATAATCTTTGTAAAAGTAATAAGAAAAACACTTGTTTCCCCAAGCAACATTTTTGAACAACCTGATTTATATGATTTTATGTTAATTCTAATTTACTGTTACTTTGCCCCCTCTCGTCTTTTAACACATGCATCACTGCCACATCCCCTAATTACATCATTACATTATGTCAATCTTGCTAGAAGATGTTGGCCTAAAGTTAAAGACAGCTGCCTCACAGTCAGTGTCTGGATCAGCAGTCACCACTCAGCTGTAATGAGACAAAGTCAAGAGGTATTGGGTTTCATCTCTTTTTTTCCACCATCCGTGGGGTGGCTTCTTAGTTAATCATTAAGAACATGCCCCCCTCCCAGTCCCAGCCACCACATTTGATGCAGGAAGATCCTGCAGCTTACTACATCTGAGCACTGAATTTAAATTCAGATTGGGACCTTAACTTGTGCAATGTATTTGATCACAGTGTAAACAGCATGCACAGCCAGTAAAGAAAATGCTTTCTTTTCCTGAACAAAAAGATGAACAAGTGGGTGATTTGATACCTTTTACTGGACCAACAAGAGATTTAAAGAATTTTTAAATGTTCGAGCTACACAGAACTCTTCATCAGAAAATGGCAGACTTTAAAAATAATCCGTTTTAAGTGCATAGGGTAGAAATGGTATTATTCAGAGACAAAAAAACAGTCTTTGAAGTCCTGGTCCAGTATAAATCAACTACTCCCAACAGATGGAATGTGACAGGAAAAGGCCTATAAATTGTCAAGTGCTTAACTGACTCCATGAAAATGGACAGCAATGTGTGTGTGTGTGTGTGTGTGTGTGTGTGTGTGTGTGTGTGTGCGTGTATGTGTGTGTGTCCAGAAAGTATGAAACCTGCAGATACAATGTATGAGCAAACATATACATAGAACCATGTTAATGTTTAAGGCACAATAAAAATATATAACAAATAAGACATAATATGTAAGATAAAAAAGCACAGGAAATGCCCACGTGCTATACCCGAGGCTGTAAAAAGGCAGTTGTCAGTTTAAATTCTGTAATGGGTCATGAAACTAGGATCCATATTTGTTCCATCATTAGATTTACTGAGCAGGAAAATAAGTCTAATCTCATAAGCCTATCTTTCTTGTGTATTTCTGAAGTGTGCTTTGAGAACCAGAACAGAGAGGTCAGAGCTGGAGTGATCAGATCGAGAGAAATGTCCCACTAGTTTTACAGTACTTTTCATTTTAATGCTGTGCTGTGTGAGTTCATTTGGGTTCTAAGGGGTTGTCCGGTTCCCTCCATAGCCTATATGTGGACACGTCTTGCACTGGATGTAATAATCAACATTCTGGGATACACATGTATAATTTCCTTGAATCTTGAATGTTTGTTTTGGGGGTGTTGATAAAGTCTGAAGTGGAAATGTGTTCACATGTTTTACATTTAGGAATATTGCAAGATTTAGTGCCTCGTAGTGTTCTGTTGTTCTAGTCAGGCATAAGCTTGCCCCTAACAGTCAGGTTGGATAAATTAGGTGGCTGTTTGAAAGATAGTAAAGGTAGTACTTGGAAGATACATTTTAATGTATCACCCTCACTGAATATTGGTTGTAGGTCTTTAATGATTTTACGTAGGGGCTGTGGATCATGGTTGTATGTAACAACCAAGGGTATCCAGCTGGTGGTGGTGATTTCTTTATATTGTAGTAGTTGTTCTCTTGCACATGCATGGCACATTCTACAGCAGTCAATTTCTCTAGAGGAATGCCCCTGTTCAGTAAATTATTTTCAGCATGGCCAGGTGTTTATCTCTGTCCTCCACACTCAAACAGATTTGGTGGTATCGAAGTGCTTGACTGTACATTACAGATTTTTAGAGTGCCTATGGTGATTGCTGTTTTTGTGTAAGTATCTCTGTCTGTCTATTGGTTTCCTGTTGATACAGTTCTGCAAGGCTCCATCTTTGATGGTAATTGTGGTGTCCAGAAAATTAATAATGATGTCAGAGTACTCCACAGAAAGCTTAATGGATGTGTGGAGGATGTAAAGTTCCTGATGAAATTCTTTAATTGTGTGAGTGTAATCCCCCTATAAATGGGAGTCCCCAAAAGCCTTCCTGGGCTTGCCTAAATGCCCACTGCCTGGCTGGTGTCCTGTGTCCTAGCAGTTTAAAAGTATTTGCATGTGAGTGCCTAGCTAGCCTCCATGCCTTTCTCTTTAAGAGCTGCCTATCTCGTAGTTATAATTAATCTGGGTGGGGCCCGAGTAGTTTTAAGCTCGAGTCCCACCCGGGCTGCAGTATTATTGCTCCGTTCTGCCATCACTAATTGCGCAGAGGGAGCCCTATTGACATCTGTGATTGTTTGCTGATTATCTGCATTAATAATAATATTGTAGTTTGCCTAACCTGCCTTCCTTTACAGCATGGACATTTCTGTATTGCACCACCATCTTGGTTCTGGACTGCCAGTTTGGGCCAATCGGTACCTTTGGGGACTCTAAAATGGAGCCTGTCCCCAAGGGTCTTGTGGGAGTGAATTTCTGTAGAAATTGTAGTCTTCACCCTTTGGTGCCTAAATGAACCTGGAGGGGGAGTCCTAGCTGTAACAGACAGATGGATCAACCAGCCAGACCTTTTGGATCACTGGGAAAGTCCTGTGCTGCCTGCAGCAGTGTGTCAGTCTGGAGTAGGAGTTAAGTGTGAGAAGAGCTAGAGATTTCGAGTAGCTGCTCCTGTGTAGTGTGCAGGGGAAATTGGCTGGAAGGCTGTCTGGCGTGCCGTCTACCATCTTCCTAAGTGAAGAGACCTGAAGCATAGAATTAGACTTTATCCAAACTTGTGACTTTCTTCCTGGATTTGTGACAAATTTCAACTGAAAAGGACCAAAGACTTGCTTTTGTGCTATCGGCCTGTCAGGACTTTCAACACAACTACAGAGCATACGGTTTGTGCAGAAGATCTTGTGTATTGCAACCAGACTGTCATCCGAACTGTGGTATTGCCTTACTTTTTCTATAACTGTGCTGAATGCTAATAGTGGGCTGTGATTTGGTTCCCCACTGCTTGAATGTGTCACGCTTGCTGGAAGCAATGTCCAGCAACTCTAACCAGACTGAATCTGTTTTCTCCAACTTGTCTAGGCCTCAACACCACAGCCCTGATTGCCGCTCATGCTGCAGAGTTTCAGTTGACGAGAGACCCGCCCGAGGATTTGGCTCCCTGCTCAACACCATCGAACAGGAACGACACCACGGTGAATCGTGTGGCCCCTGCTTCTCCTGGCAAACCAGTACTTCATCCTAAGGTCTCCATTTCATCCATCCTGCGACCTGGTCTGAGTGTCATAAGTAAATCACAGGGTAGCTCCCTGCAACAAGAAGCTAATCAAAGTGTGTCATCTAATTTAATTGTTTTGATTGATTTTCACAAACTGAGCCCTCCAGCTCCGGAATACAAATATTGTGCTAAAGTGCATGTTGTGTTTCTTTTCCCTAAGGGCCCCAACAACAGCTGCAATGCTGGCCTACCCCAGGCAACGCTTTAGGCTAGCCTGTAACTCCAACTGGGAACCCAGAGTGTGTGTGATTGTGATAGAGGGACTCTTAGAGGCATGCATGCTTAACCTGATTCAATCAGTACCAGAATCAAGTACCAGATTACGCCCCCTTCCTTGTTCATGCCCCCAAATAAATCTGATCTGAATCTTTTTGCACTTAAACTGGTTGTGGTGTACCTCTGTATAGACAGCATTGTAATTCTGTTTGTTGTTGTGCCAAACCTTATTCTACAGAAGGTCTCCAGGGCCAAGCCAGCTGAACCAGCCCTGGTGGTAAGTGCAGCAAGTGTAGGGTTGAAGCTGTATTCAGGTGTTAATTGCAATTCTGTATTCACTTAACAGTCTAGGCCACTAGAGGGAAAAGAGGGGGGTAACAGTGTCCCAGAGGGCTGTACCCAGGCAGCTACGCTACCAATAACCCTTTCCTCCGGATGGAGACACCCATTCACAGAACTCAGGCCCCTCAACCTGCACTTGGTCATGCAGGCAGGGGTAGTATCCCTTGGGGTAGCACCACCTAGGGGCTACATGAGTAACTCGTGTCCAAATTATAAATAAATCATCAATATAGCGGAAATAAGCAAGTGGTTTGTGTTTACATTGTTTCAGGAAATTCTCCCTCAAATTTCCCATGAAAAGGTTGGCATACTATGGAGCAATCCTGTTGCCCATTGCTGTTCCAATAATTTGAACATGATGTTTACTATTGAAACTGAAGCTGTTGTGAGTTAGAATAAATTCGATAAGTCTTGCAATGAATTTTGGGTGGATGTCGTGGTGCTCTCCTTTCTCTTGTGGTTATTTGAGACAGGCTGAAATTCCATCAGTATGTAGGATATTAGTACTGAGGGAGTTTACATCCATCACAGCTAAGACGGCATTAGATGGTAAATCCCTAAAAACAGAAAGTTTATGCAAGAAGTATGTAGTGTCCTGAACATAGTTGTCTTTCACAATGACAAGTGGTTTTAAAATGAGTTCTATAAAACCAGAGATTCCCCTCTGTCAGGGTACCATTCCCAGATATTATAGGTCTCCCTGGATTTCCAGGTTTACAGATCATGGGCAGCATGTAGATTGTACCTGGTCTATGTTTACCAGGGATAAGATTAGCTATTATGTCTTGGACATGCTTAGGAAATGATATGATATTGTCCCATAATTCTTTGGAATATTGTGCAGTCAGATCACTAGCCAGTGCCCTGTAGTAGAGCTGATCTGTTAATTGCCTGTTTGCTTCCTTAACATAATCTTTACGGTGTAATATCACAAGTGCAGAGCTGTTGTCAGCTTTCTTTATAATAATG
Organism: Neoceratodus forsteri; assembly: GCA_016271365.2. Taxonomy (NCBI): domain Eukaryota; kingdom Metazoa; phylum Chordata; order Ceratodontiformes; family Ceratodontidae; genus Neoceratodus; species Neoceratodus forsteri. Next base: position 702,393,451 of record CM028135.1, on the reverse strand, counting down.
TTATAGTTAGATTTTGGTGATTGTATTACTCCCCTTTCTAATGGGGAGAGGTTATAGCTGATTTGTTTTTGCTTATTAAGGATCTGGCACATGACTATCTAATGAAAACTCTGAGTATAAGTGTCCAGTTTGGTATTGCATCCACTTAGGGGGGTAAAATCAGGTGACTTCTTTTTCTTTTCTGGTGGAATGCTGATATCTGGGGTTTCTTCTTTGTTGTAAAAACATTTGTTTAGTCTCAGGCAGATGGAATCTTCAGGTTCGCCACAGAACTGTATTTTATCAAGCTCCTTTTTTCGGCAGAATGAAAGTCCCTTATAGAGTACAGATAATTCCTCAGTGGTCAGTGTGTGGTTGGACAAAGTAACAAGAGAGAGATGTTCAGTTGCATCACCTTGCTGGTCTGTGTTATTGTCGCCGTCTTTTCTACAGCTGTAATGTCTGGCTCGCTGGAGGGTATTCAGCTTCTTGTTCTTGTGGAATATGACTTTCTTTAATGTCTTCTGGTAGTTCCTGTGGATCTGTTTCTGGATTTCTGGTTTTTACTTAGTGCTTCCCTTCAGTGTTTTAGAAATATTTTCAAACGCTTAGAAGCACTTTCTTAGAGTATACCCTGTGAATCAGGTGATTTCTTAGTTTCTGAGAAGTCCTCCTGTGGGGCTGTTCAGCATATTTTGAATTATAAGTGTTTTTAGCGGATTGTAGCTAGTAAGGTCCTTAGGGACAATGTTTTGTTTTTTGCATTGGGTTAGGAAATAGATGTCTCTGTCCAACTGAGCTTCTTTCTTCCTCGTGTTATCCTGATGTTATGAAACTGCCATATGAGACACCAAATTATGGTATCTTCCAGGATGTAAAGAATTGTTTATTGCCATGTTGGTCCTTGCACAAAAAGATGAACAACGTGGGTGATTTGAAACATTTTGTTAGATCAACAAGAGATTTAACAAAATATGCTTTTGAGCTACACAAAGCTCTTCATCACAAAAATGACAGACTTTACAAAATACCCAATTTAAGTGCATAGGTTAAAATTTGTATTGTTCAGAGACAAAAAAAAAACAACAGTCTTTGAAATCCTAGTTTGCATAAATCAGCTACTCCCAATGGATGGAATGGGACAGCAAAGAGCCTATAAATTGTTAAGTGCTTAAATTGTCTCCCTGAAAATGGACAGCAACCTCTGTGTGTGTGATGTATGTGTGTGTGCACGTGAGCTCAAAAGTATGAAACAAGCAGAGTGTGTGTGTGTGTGTGTGTGTGTGTGTGTGTCTGGAAAGTATGAAACCAGCAGAGAGAGAGTGTGTGTGTGTGTGTGTGTGTGTGCGTGCGTGTTCAGAAAGTATGAAACCGGCAGACACAATGTATGAGCAAACATATACATAGAGCCACATTAATGTTAGAAGGCATGCTAAAATATATAACAAATAAGACATAATATATAAGATAAAAAAGCACAGGAAATGTCCATGTGCTATATTTGAGGCAGTAAAAAGGCAACTGTCAGTTTAAATTCTGTAATGGGTCATGAAACTCAGATCCATTATTAATTCTATCATTAAATGTATTGAGAAGAAAAATAAGCCTGACCTCATAAGCCCACCTGTCTTGTATATTTCTGAAGTATCCTTTGAGTACCAGGACAGAGAGGTCAGAGCTGGACAATCAGATTGAGTGAAATATCCCAATGGTTTTACATTACTTTTCATTTTAATGTTGTGCCTGTGTGAGTTCATTCAGGTTTGAAGGGGTTGTCCTGCTTCCCCCACATAGTCTGTATGTGGACACTTCTTGCTCTGGATGTAATAAACAACATTCTGGGATACACATGTATAATTCCCTTGTATCTTGAATTGTTTTTTTTTTGGGGGGGGCTATAAAGTCTGATTTGGAAACATGTTTTCATGTCTGACATTTAGGACTACTAGTACTAGTGTTCTGTTGTTCTGGTCAGGTGTCAGTTTTCTCCTAATAAAAAGGTTGGATAAATTAGGTGGCTGTTTGAAAGATAGTAAAGGTAGTCCCTGTAAGATATATTTCAATGTATCATCCTCACTGAATATTGGTTGTAGGTCCTTAATGATTTTATGTAGGGGCTCCATTTCTGGGTTGTAACAACTAAGGGTATCTGGTTGGTGGTGGTCTTTTCTTTTTATTGTAGTCATTTTTCTCTTGACACAAATGTGGCACACTGGGAGACTATTGTCATATTGGGAGACAATTAAGCACTTGACAATTTATAGGCCTTTTACTGTCACATTCCATCCATTGGGAGTCGTTGATTTATACTGAACCAGGATTTCAAAGACTGTTTTTTTGTCTCTGAATAATACCAGTTCTACACTATGTACATAAAGTGGGTTCTCTGTAGTCTGTCATTTTCCGATGAAAAACTCTGTGTAGCTCAAAATCTTAAAAATTCTTTAGATCTCGTTGGTCCAAAGAAAGGTATCAAATCATCCACTTTGTTCATCTTTTTGTACAAGGACCAATATGGCAATAAACAATTATTTTCCTGAACAAAGCAGGAAAACCATTTTCAGGGTCTTCTCTGTACTAGGCAGCTGCAAAAAGTCTTAGAAATCGTACAATTGATGGCCAGCCTAATTACCTAATTTATTGAATCTGTTTAAAGGGGAGTAGCATATCTCTCGACCCTTTTCCCTACAAATCAGGGCTAAGGCTTAGAAAAATCAAGGGCCAAGGACCAAAAATCAGGGACATAACTTTAAAAAGTGGCAATATCAGTGCAGAAGTTGCTACAATATATGTGTAACCCACAGGTGGCACTATCCCAAGGGCTACTACCCCTGCCTGCGTAACTGTTAACAGGTTGAGGGGCCTAGGTTCTATGGCGGGTGCCTCCACCCAGAGTTCAGGGTTTGCAGTAGTTAGACTAACTTGGTCACAGCCCTCTGGGACACTGAGACCCCCGTTTATTCCTACTAGTGACCCTCACAATATACCATGAGTACCTTCACTATTTACACTTACCCCCAGGACTGGTTCGGTCAGCTTGACTCTGGGGACCCCCTGTAAAACAAGATGATGCAATACGATATCCACGGTACAATACTTTAACATAAATGAATACCTCAGTCAGTGTAACTTTGCTGAAATAAACAGATCTGATTTATTTTAGGGGCTGTAACAAGGACAGGGTGAATCAGGTTAATTAGGTTAGACACATTAATAATCACAGTACTGTGTGCATATTCAGAGTCCCAAAATGTCACTTTACTGGGTACCCAGGATGGTGGGGGGCTAGCCAGGATCGGTGCAGCTGGTTGGGGCCCTGTGATGGAAAAACACTTGCACAATACCCAGTTGTAATCCGGAGCCAGTTGGCTCAGTTCATGAAGAAAGAAAGAAAAGAAATCAGATTAAACATTTGCAATTAGATAGACAGATGACAGGGAGCTACCCTGATTTGCACTCACAAACTCAATGCCGAAAACTGGCACAGAGGGGGTCATGGATTGCCAGACTCCCTCACACAGCAGAGAGATGAAATTCTACTAGCCAAGCACACAGCTTCGATCAGCAATGGATTCAGTCTGCATGCATGTGTTTGGCTTTCAGTCTACACCACATGGGGCAAGAGGACCCATTTAGCTGTCCTTCACAAACACTCTACACATTTAAATGTAAAGGAAATTACTATACCAGGCAGCTGCTCTCAGATCCCGATCGCACTTACTGCTAACCTGGGAGTTCACATTGCAGCTTCACTTTCCTGACAGACTGAGCTTGATTAAGCAGTTTCTCCAGTCCTCTACAGGGTGAGCCTGGTTCCCCCACGTTCAGCCTCTCTTCTTCTTAGTAGCTGCGGATTCAGTCCGAGTCACGACAGCAACGTGACCCCCAAATTTAGGCCTCCCACATGAAAACTGTGGAGCGCAGAAGCTCAGAGCTCCTTCCCTGGTCACGGTCACAACGGATCTGCTTCTCCAGACACAAGGCAGGGGCATTCCATTTGGGCGCCACCTGGTCTAATTGGAGGACTAATGCTGTCAATCACTCACAACTCCCCCTGTTGGTGCAAATAGGCGCCAAGGTCCAGAACTTCACTTCGCAGAATTACTAGCAATGTTTCTTATGGCAAGCCGGCTCCCAAAAGAGACCTGATCCTGGTTGGTCCACATAAACTCCATTTTAGAGGCCCCCCCTTGCACTGATTGGATCTATTCAGTAGTTCAGATCCAAAATGGAGGTACAAAACACACAGAGTCCCAGCTGCAAGAAAGGCAGGTTAGAGAAATTACATTTCCACTAATACTCTAAATGATATGTGGCAAAACAGTTACATCATTGAAAAGTGCTCACTCTGCCCACTTAACAACGGCAGAAACAGAACGATTTGTCAGCAGCTCAAGCGGGACTTGAGCAAGGAAACACACAGTCCCCCATCCAAATTAATTATGTCTGCAGGCAGACAGCTCTTAAAGACACAGTACCAGAGGCTCTAAAAGCACTCACAGATAAACGGCTTAGACGCCAGACACCATTCAGGCTTGGAGCATTCAGCCAGCTCCTGGAAGACTTTTGGGAACCCCTATTTGCAGGGGGGTTATACCCTTCCTGGCCTGAAAAAAGCTTGATGTCCGCATCAAGTAGATACCCTTAAATCACTTTAAGGCAGAACAGTTTGAAATTGCATGCCTTTTAAACAGCAATCAGCATATTAAACCTTTGTCATATACACTTACACTGTATTATACATTCTACTACTGATTATACAATAGTATACATACAAATATTTTAACTCAGGTCATCACTTCCTGCACATGTAACCTGGATAGAGGGGGTCCTTCCCTATCAGCTACGTTGGGGCTGGAGGGGGCAGGGGCACCATACTCAGAGGGCAATACAAGTAATCTGGGGTTATCTCCCAGGCTTAGTTTGGGCAACGAGCTCGGGGTCACATACACTCCCTTATGGACCACATTAAGGTGCAGGTCCACAGGTCTTCCCAGGGACTCGCAACTTAGTCATACTACAGGCCTCACCTCTCGACCAGTCCTTCTAGGGGGAACGGTCACAGTCTCTGCATGGTTAGACTCACTTTTAGCACTGTCTGTACTCACCAGAGGGGTCTCCATTGGGGCACAGAGGCTAGAACTTGGGGCACTTTCAGCTCCAGGATTTGCAATTTCTGAGTTCACAACACTTAGTTCACCTGGGGAGGCTCCTGACACTGGCAGTGAACTATCAGGGCACTCAACACACTGTTCTTGCTCTGGTGTATCACCAGTTTGTCCCAGTCCATCATTCTCTTCCTCTGAAAACTCGAGCAGTTCAACCATGCACAATGATTCCATATCATCTGATTTGATGCTTTGCACTTCACTTTCTAGGAGCATTGGCTCCAGGGACAAAGCTGGGGGCTTGGACAGTCCGGAGGGCCCTGCTTCATCTCCAAGATTTGACTAGGGGATTGCCCCAAAACAGTTGACTCAGTTCATAAGAAGGGTAATATTCAAGGCCATACTCACTTTCCTCTGACATGGACTGACAGTCATGTTCAATTGTGATTTGTGGAGGGGAGCATGTTAATTCAACTTTGACAGGTGCAGGCTTTCTTAACTTTTTCTTAGCTGCAGCTCTAGTTACTGGTCCAGAGGGGGCATTTTCTGGGAGTTCAGACTCAATCAAGATCTGTCCAATAGGTAGTAGATGATTTCTATGCATGGTCTTTACATCTTTTGAGTTATTTTCGGGCCTTACTTTGTATACAGGCAGATCATTTAGTTTGCCCACCACAATGTGAGGGAGATGGTGCCACCTCTCAGCAATCTTGTGTTTTCCATGCAGCCCAGATTTCTTAGCAACACCCGATCTCCCTCCTGGAGTTGCAGTGCTTTCACCTTTTTGTCATACCTTTCTTTATTGGCCAGATTTCGTTTGGCAGCCATGGTTTGAGCCAGTTGTTACGCATGGTTTAGCTGGGCCTTTAAATTTTGTACATACTGTAAATGAGTAGCTGCTTGAACCCCATCAGGAGAAACTCCAAAGCAAACATCTACTGGTAGTCGGGCTTCTCTTCCAAACATCAGGCGATAGGGGGAAAACCCAGTAGCATCACCTCTGGTGCAGTTGTAGGTATGTACCAGTGTGCTAATCTGTTGGCTCCATCTGGGCTTGTCCTTTGGTTGAAGGGTGCCTAGCATATCGAGCAAAGTGTGGTTGAACCATTCAGGCTGTGGGTCCCCCGGCGGTGATAAGGGGTGGTTCTGGACTTTCGCACTCCCCACAGTGAAAGCACCTCTTTAATCAGATGACTCTCAAAGTCCCTTCCTTGATCAGAATGGATTCTTTGTGGGGCCCCATAGTGAACCAAAAAGTTTTCTATAAGCACTTTTGCCACAGTGGATGCCTTCTGGTCCTTGGTGGGGAAAGCTTGAGCATATTGGGTGAAATGGTCAGTGACCACCAGCACATTACTGATATTTCTTTGATCTGGCTCCAAACTCAGAAAGTCAATACAGACCAATTCCATAGGTGCACTGGTGGTGATGTTAACAAGGGGGGCAGCCCTCTGTGGCAAAGCTTTCCTCTGTAAGCAGCGACTACAAGTTCTAATGTACTGTTCAACATCAACCCCTATTTTAGGCCAATAAAATCTGGATCTCACCAAATCAATTGTTCTGTTTATGCGAAGATTTCCCATGTGGTTGTGTAGGGACCTCAGCACCAGGTCTCAAAAGGCAGTAGGCAAAACTAACTGTTGCTTGTCCAGCTGGCCCCCTTTATCTACTGTCTCTCTATATAACTGTCCATTGATCAGTCTCAACTTAGGGCCCTCTTTATATAGCAATGCAGTTCTCAAATCAGGGGAACGTAACCTTGACACATCTCTCCCTGCTTGGAGGGCTTCTAGAGCTGTCTTGATCATAGGATCTTGGGAATTGAGCCCGCTGAATGCTGTCACTATTGAATTGAAGCAAAGAACCAGTGTCCAAGGCAGAAAAGTGGTACTAAGCAGCAGGTATGCAATTCTCAGAGTGTCCCAAACAATCCACCATACAGTCCACTGCATCCGTGGACATTTGTTCCTCCCTATCAAATTTCTGGCAGAGTGCTTGAATATCAGGTTCTGACAGTCTGACCCAGTTATCCGGGGGGGACAGGTCTCCATGAGAGAGCATCAGCATCTATGTGGTTCAGGCCTGCTCTATATTCAACAGCGTAGTCATATGTAGATAATGCAGAGAGCCACCTATGGCCAGTGGCATCCAACTTAGCTGAAGTCTGCACATAGGTCAAAGGATTATTGTCAGTTTTTACTAGTATCTCAGCCCCCGTGGAATTGGTCAACAATGGCCCACTTCAAAGCTAGGAACTCTAACTTGTGTACAGGATAGTTCTTTTTGGAAGGGGTCGGGCTTCTGCTGGCAAAGGTCACTGGTCTCAGGCCATTCTCGTGCTCCTGATAACAGCACAGCCCCCAACCCTTGCAAGCTAGCATCAGTGTGCAGGACATAAGGTTTTGTGGGATCAGCATAGGCCAACACTAGAGCGTGAGTAAGTTGATATATGATCTCATGAAAAGCAGTCTCATAATCAGGAGTCCAGCGGGCCCTAAACACTTCACTTGGATGAAAATACACTCTCTCAGTCTCAAGGGATGCTGACTTTTTTGTATCTTTTGTGGGTTGGGGGATACCCTTGAGTAAGGTTAAGTAAAGGGCAGATCACTCTTGAATAGTCCTTGATAAAGCACTAATAATAACCACAGAAACCCAGGAATCTTTGCAGTTCTTTCAGATTTTTGGGCTGTGGCCAGGTGGTCAAGGCCTCAACTTTACTTGGGTTGGTCTCTATTCCCTTGGTAGACATTATGTGTCCCACATACTTTACTGATGTTTGAAAGAATTGACACTTATCAATGGACAGTTTAAGGCCAAAGTCTTCCAGTCGGCCCAACACCTTGAACAATCTGTTCTCATGTTCCTCCAGTGAGCAGCCAAACACAGTGACATCATCTAGGTATACCAGGCACTCTAACAAGTTCATGTCCTGCACTGCACGCCCCATCAGGCGTTGAAAAGTGTCTGGAACACCTGAAATCCCTTGAGGCATCCTCATGAATTCGTAGAAACCAAGTGGACAGATAAAGGCTGTCTTTTCATAGTCTTCTGGGTCCATCGGGATCTGGTAGTACCCACTGCGAGGATCCGACACTGAGAACCACTTACTACCATTCAGGCAGTCCAAAGCATCTTGAATGCGTGGCATTGTGTACTGATCAGAAATAGCCCGTCAGTTCAAGGTATGATACTCCACACACATCCTTACTGTCCCATTCTTTTTCCTCACTACCACGATAGGTAAAGCATATGGGCTTCTGGATTCTTGTATTACACCAGCAGCAAGCATCTCTTGCAGATGCCGTCTCACATCATCTATGTCAGTAGGGGCCAGGCGTCAAGACCTCTCATGAAATGGCTTTTCATCATGCAGCCGGATGTGGTGCTCAGCTCCCTGCACACATCCTATGTCCCATTCCTTCAAAGAAAACACCTGGTTTCTCTGGGCAAGCTTCTCACTGATCCTCACTTTCCATTCAGCTGGCAACGGGGAGTCACCGAAATCAAACAAGTCAGGCGTTTCTCTGTCATTCTCCCCTGAACTCTTGTTACTGGGCAGCACGGCAGTATCCACACAACACACAGTAGCCAGGGTGCAGCCTCGATTTACTCGGATCTCCCTGTCAGACACATTGTGAACTTGAACCATCACTCTTCTGGCAAAAGCATGGGCTCTAGTAGGCAGAATACTTGGTTTGACCAGCAGACCCTAGGGCAGTTTTCCATCTCCTGGTGCGTCCAGCATTAATATTTTGTTCTTGACATCCTTTTTTATGCAGACCTCTCCTTGTAGAACACATTGAGTATTTGGTGCTAAAAGCAAAGATTCCGGATCCTTCTTCCCGACAACCCCAACCGGTTCCTCTGGTTCCATTCTATCTGCATTTCTCTGTGCCTCATAGGCCTTTTTAATCAAGGCCAGAATTCTTAGAGCTCTGCCAGTCCGGGACCCTTGTTTTTCATAACACAACTGTGCCAGTCGTCCGAACATATGTGCATTAGTTCCAATCAACAATGGGCCCCATCATACAGTCCAGTAGGGGGACACACTAAGGCTAGGATCTCCACTTGCTCTGTCACTCCAGCCACAGAAGTGGGAAAAGACAACCAAATTCGGATATAGCCAGAGTAGGGGCAGGACTTCTCACTCAAGCCCCAGACATGTAGCCCTTCCAGGGGTTGCAGGGGTACATTAAACAAATGCTTCTGATACCAGTCCTGGAACATGATTGTCACTTGGGAGCCACTGTCTAGTACAGCTCGGGTGGATGCCCCATTCACTTTCACAGTAGTCTCCATAGAGGGACCCACCATCTCAGACCATTCAGGGGGTATTACTTGGGATGTCGCTCTGGCATTGGCCCTGGTGGCAAAACTTTTCCGGTTGGCTCCCCCGGGTGACCGGGCACAGATTTTGCGATGCCAGGCCACTAACCTGCTGGTAACTTTCCTCAAGTTCTCTGGCAGCCGACATTCAGTATGAAAGTGTCCATCCGCTCCACAACAGTAGCAGAACTCAGTATCTCTGTTGTCTTTAAAAGGAGGGGGATCCCTTATCTGGCGGGGCATCTCGGGGGCTCTACATGGCTCTTCTTGAACTGGGCGTTTACCCCGTTGGAACTCTGGTTCTCCACTTCTATTGGGGGTGAGAGCAGCCTGTTGCAGCTCCCTCACTATCTCTCTTAAGTCTCTGATTTCTGCTCTCAGGTTGCTCTCAATCCAGGTAGCAGGGGAAATGACATGCACTCCCACTCCACTTTTAGGCTCAGGAGGAGCTTGATACAGATCCTGTTCCCGGTAGGTCTCAGTCAACCCTTAATCAACCCTCTCAACTGTTGAGTCTCATCTGGCTCACTCTTCTCAGGGGTCTGACAAGAATTTACAGCCCCAGCATAGGGATCCCATCCCTCTTCATCAGTTTCAATTTCACGAATCTTTCTCATCAATTGGCAATATTCAAGAGGGTCGGCCCTCCTGGCTTGCAATTTGAGTTTCAGCAGTATTACACTTGAAAATCTGGCTGACTTCAATATATGGTCTAATCGGACCTGGTTTAGAGTTTGGGCAGACACTCCCCCTTTCCGGTGGGCCTTTTGCAAAGCCCTCTCCATTCTAGTAACAAAAGTAGACAATTTCTCATTTCTCCACTGTTTAGCAGACTTGAATTTTCATAATAGATCCTCTCCGGTCTCAGTGCTGCCAAACACCCCCTCTAATGTGGAAAGATATTCTGCTGCAGTGGCCTCCGGACTAGTGGCCCGTAAGAATCGAATGGCTTCCAGTGCAGGACCCCTCAAGCTTTCCATCAACCGTTTCCTCTTTTTCCACTCTGAGCACTGCCACTCTTGCACCAAAGGGGTAGCATAGTCCGTCCAGGTCTCCAAATCATCTTCCCCTGAAGGCACGGGAACAGTACCGGAGAAGAGTCTCAATCTCTGATAGGAATCTAGTTGAATGGGAGGAATAACCATAGGGGATGGAGCTAGTATGGAGCTCTTAGAGGACCCGGGAGATGTACCTGGGGATGGCAGGGGAGTGTGGTCGCCTGAGATGTCTAATACCTTTACCAATTCCTGAGCGGTTCTCCCTTCTGCGGCTAACAGTTTGTCCTTAAAACTATTAGTCTTAGGGGACCCACCCGGGGTGGCTAAACCACTATGTGTGTGAATAACCCTCCATCCCTTTTGGGTACCTTCAGGCAAAATCACGGGGGGCACCCTCTCAGGGTCTATTGGAATACTGCATGAAAGCAGCACTTGCAGGGTTTGTTCGAGCAAGTCAGCATATCGCCCTTTTACTTCCACCTTGCCCGTACATTTGACATGTTCTTCAGTAGAAACAATGTCAGCGCTTTTAATCCCTAATGGGATATCCAACAATAATACAGTTCTTTGGGAATCCAATTCCTCAGCTTTGCACCACCCCATCAATTTGTGTACCATCATCTTAAGGGGATTGAGTTTTAACTTGGCATGGTACCCCCCTCCATCTTCTCCTTTAAGTTAGACATAATGGGGCACTTCCTTCACTCAGCCACTAGAGGACGCTAATCCCAGTGGTGCCTCCAAGATGTAACCCCCAGGTGGCGCTATCCCAAGGGCTACTACCCCTGCCTGGGTAACTGCTAACAAGTTGAGGGGCCTAGGTTCTATGGCGGGTGCCTCCACCCAGAGGTCAGGGTTTGCAGTAGTTAGACTGACTTGGTCACAGCCCTCTGGGACACTGAGACCCCCGTTTATTACTACTAGTGACCCACATAATACACCATGAGTACCTTAACTATTCACACTTACCCCCAGGACTGGTTCGGTCAGCTTGACTCTGGGGACCCCCTGTAAAACAAGATGATGCAATACGATATCCACGGTACAATACTTTAACATAAACGAATACCTCAGTCAGTGTAACTTTGCTGAAACAAACAGATCTGATTTATTTAAGGGGCTGTAACAAGGACAGGGGGAAATCAGGTTAATTAGGTTAGACACATTAATAATCACAGTACTGTGCATACCTCTCAACCTTCTGCCTCATAAATCAGGGACAAGGCTTAAAAATGTCAGGGACAAAGGACCAAAATCAGGGACATATCTTCAAAATTGGAGATATCAATTCAGGAAGCAGGTAGAATAAGGGGCTTAGTGTAAAATGCATTTTCTAAGGAAGAACAAGTCTGTAACTTTAAGGTTTGACATTATTTTGTGCTTACAACTCACTGTTTGGTCACGAAAACACAATTTTTAGGAGGGACAGAGTAATTATTTGAGACAAAATCAGGGACATCCCTGAAAATCAGGGACAGTTGAGAGGTATGGTACTGTGTGCATATTCAGAGTCCCAAAATGTCACTTTACTGGGTACCCAGGATGGTGGGGGGGCTAGCCAGGATCGGTGCAGCTGGTTGGGGCCTTATGATGGAAAATCACTTGCACAATACCCAATTGTAATCTGGAGCCGGTTGGCTCAGTTCATGAAGAAAGAAAGAAAAGAAATCAGATTAAACATTTGCAATTAGATAGACAGATGGCAGGGAGCTACCCTGATTTGCACTCACAAACTTGATGCCGAAAACTGGCACAGAGGGGCTCACGGATTGCCAGACTCCCTCACACAGCAGGGAGATGAAATTCTACTAGCCAGGCACACAGCTTCGATCAGCAATGGATTCAGTACGCATGCATGCGTTTGGCTTTCAGTCTACACCACACAGGGCAAGAGGACCCATTTAGCTGTCCTTCACAAACACTCTACCCATTTATAGGTAAAGGAAATTACTATACCAGGCAGCTGCTCTCAGATCCCAATCGCACTTAATGCTAACCCAGGAGTTCACACTGCAGCTTCACTTTCCTGACAGACCGAGTGCGACTAAGCAGTTTCTCCAGTCCTCTACAGAGTGAGCCTGGTTCCCCCTCGTTCAGCCTCTCTTCTTCTCAGTAGCTGCAGATTCAGTCCAAGTCACAATGGCAATATGCCACCCAAATTTAGGCCTCCCACGTGCTTCCTGCATGAAAACTGTGGAGCGCAGAAGCTCGGAGCTCCTTCTCTGGTCACGGTCACAACGGATTTGCTTCTCCAGACACAAGGCAGGGCATTCCATTTGGGCGCCACCTGGTCTAATTAGTGGACTCAGCTGTCAATCACTCACAACTCCCCCTGTTGGTGCAAATAGGCGCCAAGGTCCAGAACTGCACTTCCCAGAATTACTAGCTATGTTTCTTATGGCAAGCCGGCTCCCAAAACAGTCCTGATCCTGGTTGGTCCACCTAAACTCCATTTTAGAGGCCCCCCCTTGCACTGATTGGATCTATTCAGTAGCTCAGATCCAAAATGGAGGGGCAAAACACACAGAGTTGCAGCTGCAAGAAAGGCAGGTTAGACAAATTACATTTCCACTAATACTCTAAACGATATGTGGCAAACAGTTACATCATTGAAAAGTGCTCACTCTGCCCACTTAACGACGGCAGAAACGGAGCGATTTGTCAGCAGCTCGAGTGGGACTCGAGCAGGGAAACACACAGTCACCCATGCAAATGAATTATGTCTGCAGGCAGACAGCCCTTAAAGAGACAGTACCAGAGGCTCTAAAAGCACTCACAGATAAATGGCTTAGACGCCGGACACCATTCAGGCTTGGAGCATTCAGCCAGCTCCTGGATGACATTTGGGAGCCCCCATTTGCAGAGGGGTTACATATGGCTTAGTGATAAAAACATTTTTTGAAGAAGTAAACTGTAATACTCCTGTTATGATTCAAATCCCAACTCTTCTGTGATAAAATGCAAACTGTAGATGGGACCAAGGTCATTTTGGATTCAAAGTCTGGGACATCCCTGAAAATCAGAGATAGTCGAGAGGCACTGGCAGTAGGCCATGAATAACATTACATGTTTAAAGCTTGTACTAAGAGTTCCTGCTTTTCGAAGTCATACTGAGGAGTTATCAGGCTTAATTTAGAGAACCTGACCTCTAGTAGGACATCCCTCATAAGAGTGCCACAATGACGGGGGCTGTTTTTTTCTAGCATTTTAAAAAATACTGTACTAAATATGTCACCTTGTCCAAATAATTAGCCTGTCATGTTCGTTTTATTATTTGTTTTACGATTTAGTTACTCAGGATAGCCCAGCTGAGATGCAACTTCTTGTTTCTAGTCAGGTCCTGATTCTACCCAATTCTGCAGTTAGGCTGCCACCCAGGGCCCTTGAGGGACACCACCCAACTCCTAGAGGGGGCCAGCCTGTGTGCTTGGTGTAATAAACACTGGGCGGTGAGTTTTTAGCATGGTGTCATCACCTTGGGTAGTCCCTAGAGATACCCAGATACACTTAGGATGCTCCTCCCCCTCAATGGAAGCTGCAGTTTGTGGATCAGGAGGTCATAGAACTAACCATGACAGCCCAGCTGCAGTTAGGTGGCCACTTGCTTCACTCTGGTCTCACTTCATCAAACAACACAATACCAAAGTTGGGTAGGTGCACATATTTTTTACAAGACTCTCTTAAGGCACAATTCATTTATATTTACAGCTCTTAGACCCGGTCCTCTTCAGTGTCTTTGTTAGCGACATTGCGGAAGGGCTAGAAGGGAAGGTATGCCTGTTCATGGATGACACAAAAATCTGCAACAGAGTAGATACACCAAAGTTGGGGGATGAGGGATGATTTGATAAAGTTTGAAGAATGGTCAAGGGTTTGTCAGCTAGGCTTCAGTGCAAAACAGTACAAAATCATGCATGTGGGACACAGAAACCCAGGGGCTATATATCAATTGGGAGGGGAAGCACTGGCAACCACCAAACAGGAAGGGGACCTGGGAGTAATAATTTCTGATGTCCTGAAGGCAGCCAAGCAGTGTGATGAGGCAGTGGGGAAGGCAAGCAGGATGCTCAGGTACATAGGAAGGGGTATCACCAGTAGGAGGAAGAGGTAATATTACCCCTGTACAGATCACTGGTAAGACCCCAGTTTGAGTATTGTGTCCAGTTCTGGGGGCCCCACCTCTGGAAGGACATTGATTAGGTAGAAGCAGTACAAAAGAGGGCTACCAAAATGGTGCAGGGTCTGCATAAAATTCCCTACAAGGAGAGACTCAAGGAACAGAAATGTACTCTCTGCAGGGGAGGAGGGAAAGGGGGATATGATAGAAATATTCAAATACCTAAAAGGTATTAATAAAGTACAAAAAGGTAGCATTTTCTATAGAAAAAGGCAGCTGAGGACAAGTGGTCACGTTATGAAGTTGAAGGGAGGAAAGGCTCAGAGGAAATGTGAGGAAATACTTCTTCATGGAGAGGGTGGTGGATGCCTGGAACAGCCTTTCAGCGGAGGTGGTGGGTACCAAAATGGTGACAGGATTCAAACATGCATGGGACAGATACAAGGGAACCTTGGTAGTAAGGCAAGGGGAGGAGATGACCAGAGATCGAGTAGGGCCTGCGGTGGCATAGTAGGCAGGGAAAATTGGGCAGACTAGGTTGGCCAAGAGGTCCTTATCTTCTGACAACTTCTATGTTTCTCTGTTTCTCAGTTGTTATGCTGTGTCCAGATAGTCCGGTCCCCCACCAAGCACTCAAGCCCCTTATTGCAGAGCTTTGACTCACTCTGCGAACTTCCAGGGGTGCCTGTCTCTGAGGTTCCAGCCCAAAGACCTACAAGGATTATGGTGCATTAATGTCCCATCCCCACCCTCACTGGACTGGAACCTCCTCACCTTCTTCCACTGCCTTGTCCACAAAAGAATCCTCACTACTTTCTCCCTCAGTAATTTTTCCATGGCCTCCGGACCTCTTCTTGGTCCCTTCCGTAGGCTCAAAAGTCATCATAGAGACCCCTTTACGAGAACACCCCCTAAGGTCCTTAATATGGAGGCCTTAACAAGGTCTTCAAAAATGAGAAAAAACTTGGCAACACATTTAAAAAAACATGAATATAAAGAAATTACTGTATTTTAATAGAAACATAGAAACATAGAATCTGTTGGCGGATAAGGACCATACAGCCCACCTAGTCTGCTCATTTCCCTACTTGGTTTGGCAATCCCTACTCTTATCTGGACTGCCTTTCCCCTGCTGTGCTGTACAGCAGGGTGCCTTTTTGCTTATCCCATGCACTTTTGAATCCCCATACTGTTTTCGCTTCCAGCATCTCTGCTGGTAGGCTGTTCCACGGATCCACCACACTTTCTGTGAAAAAATACCTCCTAGCATTCCCCCATGTCTCCCTCCCTCCAGCCTCATGTTATGTCCCCTTGTTCTTGTGCACTTTCTTCTCTGAAATATGCCCCCTCCTGTACCCTGTTTGTTTCTCTAAGGTATTTGAAAGTCTTTATCATATCCCCTCTCTCCCATCTCTCCTCCAGTGAATAGATGTTAAGTTCCTCGAGTCTTTCCTCATAAGGCTTGTGGTGCAGTGCATGTATCATTTTTCTTGCTCTTCTTTGGACTGCTTCCATTCTGTCTATGTTTTTCCTGAGATGCGGTCTCAAAAATTGGACACAGTATTCCAGATGAGGCCTCACCAGTGATCTATACAGTGGCATCATCACTTCGCTCCTCCTACTGGTTATGCCCTTCCTATGCATCCCAACATTCTGTTTGCTTTCCGCACTGATTTTTTACATTGTTTGAATGACTTCAGGTCATTGGATATAATAACAGCCAGGTCTCTCTCCTGACTTGTGGTGGCTAGAACCTGCCCCCCCCCCCCCATCCTGTATTCCTCTCTTAGGTTTCTATGTTCAGGTGCATTATCTTGCACTTCTTAGTGTTGAAACCCAGCCTGCCAAACCCTTGACCATTCCTCGAGTACTCTTAGGTCATTTCTTGTTTTATCTAGTCCCTCCTGTGTGTCGACTCTGTTGCCAATCTTGGTGTCATCTGCGAACAAGCCTACTTTCCCCTCCAGTCCCTCTGCAATATCGCTTATGATGACCTTGAATAGGACTGGACCCAGCACCGATCCCTGTGGCACCCAGCTGGTCACCTCCCCCTCTTCAGATTTTATGCCATTTACTACCACCCTCTGGGTCCTTATTTTAGTCAGTTTCCAACTCATTTTACCACTTTAGAGCCCACACTCAGATTCCCCAATTTTCTAATCAACCTTCTGTGCAGAACGGTGTCAAAGGCCTTGCTGAAATCCACTTTTAGACTGATACATACAATTTGTAAGGAGATAAAAACCCAGTGGTCTGAGACATCTAGTACTGACTAGTAAGGTTGGGTTTTGGCATCTGTCTCAGATGCTTCCTACTGCAGGGAGGAAGGGCATCTCCTTCTGCTGCATGATTGCCCTTGGTGGCTGAGGGGGAGGGTGTGTCATTCAGGATGGAAGAAGTGGTCCCTCTGTAGTAGCCTTATGCCAGCAAGCACCTGCTCAACTGGCAAGTGACATGAGGCATTCCGCCCCAAGTGGTGCCAGTAGGGTAGTTCCAAGGGTGATATAGGGCTCACCCACCCTTCTGATGGCCTTGATTGGCACTCTTCTGTGTTGCTCCTCTGTACCATACCATGGGGAGTAATAAGAGAAGGCTTAAGCTGTGGGTTATGTGGGGACTGGACCATCAGAGGGCACCTGTGGCAGACAGAAGGTCTTGAGCAGGTGGAAAGGAGGACCTGGCAACAGGCAAGGAGAAATGAGGCAAAAATTGAAAGAAAAAAAAAAAATAAAAGACCCAGTGGTCCATCTAGTCTGCCCATTACTTCCCTGCCCTGTGTCTGTCCTATCGCCAGAGCGATTTACTGAGCCGTTTACCCAAATGGTATCTCAGTACTCCCCTCTCTGGTTGTCTATACTCAACCTTCATATACAGCTCACGGCCCCCTTGTGTCTGTCCCATCCATGCTTGAACCTCATCACTGACTTGGTTGCAACCACCTGCTGAAGTAAACTATTCCATGCATTCACCACTCACTCTGTGAAAAAGAACTTCATTGCATCCTTTTTGAATCTCTCCTCCACCAGCTTCTATTCGTGACCCCTGGTTACAGTGCTTTTGTACCCCATGACTAGATCACTGTAATCTATCCTGTTTATCCCCCCCCCCAAAAGAACTTGTACATTCTATCATGTCCCTCTCTCTCTCTCTCCTTCTCCTCTGGCCTCCAGAGACTACTTGTTGAAGCACTCCATCCTCTCCCTGTATTTCTTCCCTTGCTGTCCCTGGACTTTTTTTGTAGCCCTCCTCTGGACCCTCTCTAAGCAGTCCCTGTCTTTCTTCAGATGTGGGCTCCAAAACTCTACACAGCACTCCTTGTGTGGTGTTACCAGGGACCTGTACACACTTCTTTTCTTCTGCTACTAAATCCTCAACCTATATACTCCAGCATTCTTCTTGTCTACCCAAATGCCTTATTGTACTGGTCTGTAAAATTGAGGTTGTCATGAATAATGACTCCCAGTCCCTCTTCCTCTGTGGTTTAAACCACCTTCGCTCCCTGATCCAATAGTGTGTTCCAGGTTTTTAATGCCAGTATGCATAAGTTTACATTTTGTAAAGGATAACACACGACAGGGTATGTGGTAATAAGGTAATAATGCAGATCTTGTCATCTGCAAGAGATGGATCATCTTGCTCTGACTACGCTTTCCTCAGTTTTAAATGATAATTTTATACAAGATTTGGCCAGTGTCGAACACGCTGGTCGTGCTTATTTTATGTAATCTTTATTTTTGTGGCAGGCTGTACTCTCACCAGTCTCATGGTTATAATTGCAATTCTAGGAGGACCACATTCAATGGCAGTTTTACGGATTGTCTGTACGCAGTGCCCAGAGAGAAGGCTTTGATGCCGCAGGTTTTGCTTTTCAGTAATGCCCCCTTCACTGTACACAGTGGTTCAAGTCCACACAACACTAGGCAATTAGTTTCATATCCCCCATCACCAAACTCTCTTATAGCCCCCTTCTATATCACCTTTTCTTATTGTCCAGTGATCCAGGTTGGAAACCTGACCTGTCATGTAGTTGGAGAGGAGGGTCAGATATTTTTTTATTCCAGGACCAGGTTGGGCATCAGACTTGTCAGGGAGTTTGGAGGATGGAGACATTTGTTTCATTCCCTGACAGACCAGGTTGGGCTTGGGATTTGCTAGGTTGGGGAAAGATTTTTTTTTTATTCCCTGACAGTCTGGGTTTCACCCTGGACTCATCAGATAGTTGGGTGGAGGAGATGGGACAGCTTTTTTAATCTCTAACAGATCATGCTGGGCACTGGACCTGTTAGGTAGGGGGAGAGATTTTGCTGTGTTCCCTGAAGAGCAAGGTTGGCAACTGGATCCTTCTGCTGTGTAGTGGATGGGATGAAGCACGCATGGCAGTGAGATTCCTCTCTGCAGGTTGGGAAGTGTGCAGAGCTAAGATTGGGCACTGAGAAAAGGAAAATTCAAGAGAGGGAGAGTGGGGCAATGGAGTCAGGATCACAGACACTCGGGGTTACAGCCTCGAAGGTATTCACCATCAGTCACCCACAGTTCAGTCTCCCACGCTAGTGTCCTGTAGGCCAGAGGAGGCAGACATGGCTGTACAGGCTGCTAGCAGCAGCAGTGTGGTAGCAGCCAGAAGCCTCCCATGCAAGGATTGAGCCCTTCAATGTGGCCTGAGTGGAAGGGCGTTGGGAGAGCAATGTTTTACTACTCCTCCTGTTCCACCTTCCACTCACTGCTTGGTGCTGCTCCTTCTTATCTCTATTTAGCTTAATACACAGGCTAGACTGGGTATGGGACCCATCAGGTAATAAGAGGGAGAGGTCAGATAAGTTTTATTTCCTGATGGGCCAGGTTGGGCATTGTACCTGTCAGGTTGTTGGGTGAGTGGAGACATATTTTTTTTCATTCTTTGATAGGCCAGACAGGCACTGGATTTGTCAGGTTGTTGGGGGGAAGGGGACTTATTTTTTGATTCCCTGACAGGACTGGTTGCATACCACACCCTTCAGGTAGTTTTGGACAAAGGGATATCTTTTTTTTTAATTTCCTGATGTGTCAGGTTGGTATCGGACGTGTCACATAGTTGAAGGGGGAAGAGGGCCAGATTCGTTTTTATTCCCTGATGGGTCAGCTTGAGCGCAGGATTGGTTAGGTTGTTGGGGGAGGGTAACATCTTTTTTTTCCTGATGGGTTGAGTTGGGCATTGGACCCGTCAGGTAGTTAGGGTAGGGGGACAGAATTTTTTTTTTTATTCCGATGGACCAGGCTGGTGGATGGACCATCAGGTAGCTAGGAGGGGGGCCAGATTTCTTTCTTAATTCCTTGTCAGGTCAGTATGGAACTCCTGTGCCTTGTCAAACACTTAGGGATACAGTGTGTATGAAAGTCATTATTCAAAACCTAATTCTGTTGTATTCTACAGTCCCTGTGCTATCAGAATCTAACTCCTGTGCTTCGTAAAGAAACAAACCTGTCATAGTTGAGGGAGGAGGGCCAGATTTTTTTTCCCCTGATAGCTGAATCAGGTAATTGGGGGGAGGGGACAGATTTTTTTTTATTCCCTGTGAGGTAAGGATGGTAAATTGCTGATGCCCATGCCCACCATTTTTTCCAAAATACTTCACTTCTGATGGGCACTGATTGGGGGCAGTGGAGCAGCCAATGGGGGTGGCCCAGGGGCAGGTGCTCTACTGCTCAGCATGCTGAGTTGGAGTGTGTATGGCGATGTGAACCATGTGTATGTGTCACAGATAGTGCACAACTGAGATTGAGCACAAGAGAAAGAAAGACAGCGAGAAAGGGAGAGTCAGACGGCAGAAATGGAATCATGTGCACTTGGGATTACAGTCTCAGAAGCGTGTGTTGTCATTCCTCCTTAGTCCAAACCCCACAGTAGTGTGCAGCAGGATGGAAGTGATGGAGAGACCCAAACTTACTGGCAGAAGAAGAAGCATGACAGCAGAGGGGTACTTTTTTTTTTTTATTCCCTGACTGGCTGGGTTGGGTACCACACCTATCAAGTAGTTTGGGGAAGGGGAACAGATTTTTTTTTTATTCCCTGATGGGTCTGGCACTAGATCAGTCAGGTTGTTGGGGCGGGGAGAGTTTTTTTGTTCCTGATGGGTCTGGTACTAGATCAGTCAGGTTGTTGGGGAGAGGGACAGATTTTTTTTTTATTCCTGATGGGTCTGACACTAGATCAGCCAGGTTGTTGGGGGAGGGGGACAGATTTTTTAATTCTCTGATGGGTCTGGCACTAGATCAGTCAGGTTGTTGGGGGAGAGGGACAGATTTTTTTTTATTCTGATGGGTCTGACACTAGATCAGTCAGGTTGTTGGGGAGGGAACAGATTTTTTTTATTCCCTGATGGGTCTGGCACTAGATCAGTCAAGTTGTTGGGGAGGGGACAGATTTTTTTTATTCTGATGGGTCTGACACTAAATCAGTCAGGTTGTTGGGATGAGGGAACAGATTTTTTTTTCCTGATGGGTCTGGCACTAGGTCAGTCAGGTTGTTGGGGGAGAACAGATTTTTTTATTCCCTGATGGGTCTAGCACTAGATCAGTCAGGTTGTTGGGGGAGGGACAGATTTTTTATTCCCTGATGGGTCTGACACTAGGTAAGTCAGGTTGTTGGGGTAGGGAAAAGATTTTTTATTCCTGATGGGTCTGGCACTAGATTAGTCAGGTTGTTGGGGGAGGGAACAGAGGTTGTTGGGGAGAATGACAGATTTTTTTTTTTTCCCTGATAGATCTGGCACTAGATCAGTCAGATTGTTGATGGGAGGGGGACAGGTTTATTTTTTCTTCCCTGATAAGTCTGGCACTAGATCAGTCAGGTTGTTTGGAGGGGACAGATTTTTTTTTTTTTATTCTCGATGGATCAGGTTGGTCCCTTATTCATTAGGTGGTTAGGGGAAAGAAGGGGGACAGGCTGTTTTTTAATTCCTGCCAGGCTGGGCTGGGCACCAGACCCATTAGATAGTCGGTGGAGAGGGCCCTATTTTCTTTTCTTCCTTGTTGAACTAGGCTGGGCATTGGAATTTTATTCTGTTCTACACTCCTCGTGCTGCCAGGATGTAAACCCTCTACCTTGCAAAACATTTTAAGATACACTGATTATGAAAGACATTATTTAAAACTAAACTCAATTGTATTCAACTGTCCATGCACTACCAGAATCTAACACCTGTGCTTTGTACAGCAGCAGGCTGTCAGGTAGTTGGGGGAGAAGGACAGGTTTTATTTATCCCCTGATGTGCTGAGTTGGGCACTGGGTCATCTTGCACTGCAGTTTTCTGTGAAACAGTAGTATAAGCATGCATGGACTCTTAGGCTAGAAATATTATCTCCTTGTAAGTAAGCATGGTGAAAAGATTAAAACTGTTTTTATATTGGCTTAGTGTTGTTTTGCAGATTGCCTCTCCCTGGTCCCTCTTGCCCTGCAACTGATCCTACGCCCGCGTTTTGCTTTCTCAGTTCCTGGTCAGGCTACTTCTATTGACTGGAATCTCTGCTGCTTGTCACTATACTAAGAGGTTGGGAGAAAATTCA
Source organism: Neoceratodus forsteri (assembly GCA_016271365.2). NCBI lineage: Eukaryota > Metazoa > Chordata > Ceratodontiformes > Ceratodontidae > Neoceratodus > Neoceratodus forsteri. The sequence goes on along the minus strand of CM028135.1, from coordinate 702,371,378 downwards.
TAGTGCATCAAACCACAGTTCTTCTGTTATTTATCCTTTGCACTGCAAAAGTTAAGTAGCAGGAAAACTCTCAGTTTTATGGAGGCAGTTTCATTTTTTCCAGAAAATAAAAGTTAACTTTCCATTCACAAAGTTATATGGCATGAGAGTTTTCCAGTACTTCCTCTGTGAGCTAATTCATTGCCATTTTTGTCATCATGGGGGGGGGGGGTTAGCCAAAACAACCTGGGACCTTTTCAGTATATCACCTATGTCAGCTTCACATGCATGAGGCATTCCCCACTTGCTCAACAAATTCTCATTCATTCACCTCCTGGCAGCCAACAGAAAGTTAGCAAACCATTACAGATGGCTGCAAGGAGCAATAGCAAGGCACACCATTCATTCATTGACAGCCATAGAAGATCGTGTCTCAGCCCTCCAAGGTATTTCAATGGGGCAGCTGCAAAACACTTCCTGACTTTGTTCACAGTAGGAACTGTTCTGCTATGCAGACCAGCTCTAATAACACTAATCACAGTACCGATCACTGTGGTACCCCACTCATGGCTTCCCTGACCCCAGAAAATTCTCTGTTAACTACCATCCTCTGAGTCCTGCCCCACAACCAGTTCCCTATCCATCTGGTGAGTTTGTAGTCTATCCCCATGTAAACCACCCTCCGTTCCCCAGTCTAGGGGCATAAACTTCTTTCGCAGATGGTCCAGGGCAAAGAAGGGGTACTTGCAAGTGCTAACAAATGAGACAAATCCACTTCTAATAAGGCAAGGAAAGTTGAGTCCTACCTGTCTGGCGTCTTCAATACCCGTGCTCTCTCACCTTCACCCTCAGAATCTGTTTTTGTTTCCATCCCAAAGGCTGCACACCAGACCAGGAACTCCACGCTGCACCTCTACTGTCTCTGGAGCCCCCTGAGCCCCTCAGACCCGCCACAGCAGGGATGAAACTTTATCTGAAATGCAACTCATGAGAAATTAATCTGACTGAACATAAAGGGGAAAAGAAGGACTTCATTTCATTAGATTTCCCCTCTCAGTTTAAATAAGGAACATCACTGCTGTTCCTTCCCAAACTGGCCTATTTATTTTGCTCCTGCACTGCAAATGATTCCCAGCAATGCAGGGGTCACACACTTCATTTTAAATAGATAAAGCAGCTCCATGGGGCTAATCAAACTTTTTACACATACTGGCTAGACATTTTAAGGCAGCAGAAACAATGAATACTAAGGCAATCACAAGCAAGGATTGTTCCTACTCTCTCTCTCTTTCTCAGATGTTCTACCCAAGACCTCCTGAACTCAGATCCCTGCACTCTCCTGGCTTCTCTGGATCTGGTAAGCCAAACCTTTTTCCTTCCTTACCTGGTTACCCACTCTCTCACTGGCACTGGTCATCCACCAAACTCTGGCACGGGAAAGCGGGCTGCTTCCTCCACCTGGACGCCTGGGCGCTGGCCCATGCCACAGAGATGCCAGGATTTTCACTAAGACCCATGCGCTGTTACCCACTTCAAGGCTGGCACTGAAAACTGTGCTAATTCAGCACTTGCCACCCTCACTCGGCTCAGCCTCTCCTCTTATTGGCCCCCACTATTGCAGCAGCCCCAAAACCCGGCCCTGCTCCAGTACTCATGAACGCATGCTATGGGCTGTCCTGCTTTCTCACTGATGGCTCAAACTTCTCCAGTTTCTGCTGTTCATCTTCCTCAGGGGTCCCTGCCAGGCCCACATCCCCATTTACACTTCCTGGGCTTGCGTTAAGCTCCAGTGTGAGGGCTACCCTCCAAGGTCTGCCATTACAGCCTGTGACCCGCCCAGCCCTCAATGTACCAGTGCTCCAGGACCTATCCCTCCATAGCAGGCCCTATATTTTGGGTGAAGGGCTCCCCGGCTCCCTCTGCCACCCCAGGGCGCCCTGCCACTTCGCGGGTACGAGGGGAGCCACTGTCACCGGCTTCCTTCCTGTGGAGTCCTGCCACTGCCCCCACAGCCTTGGCGACCCAGGATATGCCTCACAGGAGGGTCTAGAGGCTCCTACCTTTCCTGGCCTACACAGCTACTACTTTCCCAGCCTCCAAATGATGCAGGACCTGGCTACCCATACATCCCCCATGAAGCTCCATTCCCCCAGCTCCTCATCAACCATGATGCTGAAAAGGCCATCCTGACTTTACTTTGGAGGGAGTCCCCCATTGGTCCTCCCAGACCGCTGAGCTCCCTTACTTGCTCACCTAACTCTGCTCCTCCAGCCACCCTCATCCAACCCCAGGCCTAATGCCCGGGCTAGAAAGGGCCCGATACTTCCTGTCTGCTCCCTTATATACTCCCTGAAACCTACTCTTTGCTGCCACCTTGAGGCATCCAGCAGCAATATCCCCTGAGCACTAACACATTCCCTAGCTCTGGGGGGGAGGGATGCCTAAATGGGAGCATAAGCCCCTTCTTAGAAGGGGGGGGCTTACACTCTTCCCCCACCCAGGAAATCATTCCCTCCTGGGAATGATGGGAAGGGCCCAGTGATGGTCTCCTCCCCTCAGACTAGGTATGTGCACTCCCCAGCCTTCTGACAAGAGACACACCAATGCCTGGCCACAGGGCACCATCCAACCTACCTTCCTAGCCTAATGTACTTCTTAAAATCCCTAAAACCTACCACACCAGGAGATAATCTAAATGGTTAGCAAACAACCTTCATTATTTCTTTAACAATTTCAGTAATTTCTCATAATGATTAAACTTTTCAATATTGAGCATCTGGAAACAACAATAATGAGGTAGATACTGTTTAGCTATCCCCAAATGCCTCCCACCAAATTTTAAAACAAGTTTCACTGTGTACAGTCCCCAGGCCACTCACTTACGCACTCAGACACACATCTTCTCACCAGCCTCCCAACATGTTTTATCATGATCATAATAACAACATTATAATTTTAAATTTAAGGGCTTTGATTTGAAGAAAATAACTGTATACAGTCACCATAACTCAGCTCCATAGAGCAATTGTCCTGGCACAGTTCATAAGTCCCAAACCAGAAGGCCTAGGTTGCAGGCCCCCCACCTGGAGGGAAATAATATCCTGGGTCTGGCTTAGTGGTGACATCTCCAAAGGAATCCTGGTCGAGAAGACATATTTGGTCCAAGTCCCAGCCAATCCTGGACCAAAGCAAAATGCTTGAACAACGTTAAGCTAGACCATACCCATGTGCGACACATTGACTGTGCCTGCTGAATCAACTGCTGAGATGGGCACCTCCTCCACCTGGATGATTCTTTAAGCGTTCCATCTGTTCCTTAAAGATCCAGTCCTCCCTCATCTCCTCAATGATGTCCCAAATCTGTTCCGGCACATAAGGATGGTTCAAGTGAGGATATTCTACCCGTAGCCTCCTGCAGACCCACCTTTTGGCCTGGCTCCATTCTGGCAGGTCCCTCACACTGGTCCTCCTGGCTTGTCCCATTGGTAGCCATATCCCCAGTCGATATTTCAAGTTCAGCAGGTCATTTGGGTTTAACCCATCCATCCAGGTCCGGAGAGTCTTAGCCCAGACTGGGGACTGTGGGATGTTGTCTGTAAAGGTAATAACAGGGCGATGGTAAGGCCCAGGAATGGCCCTTACCACCATATAGTCCTGGAACTGAAAAGTGCTGCCAACATATTTCTCTTCATTCAGCTCTTCTAACTCTTTTGGACCACCAACGCTCCATCTGGCTGGTGCTGGTGCAGGACCAGGCTCGGAGCCACTCCCAATAGGCTGTTTTTTACTTCTAGCTCCCAAGGCAGGTTCTGACTTGGTCAACAGAGCCTGTGGGCTACTGCCAGACAGGGGCTGTGGTGAGGTTCCCCCAGGCACTGGAGGATCCAAAACTGGTTGTCTGAGGCCCCTGCCTCTCCCTCTGCCACTGGGATGGCCGGTAGTCAGCGGCGGGGAGCAGTGCAGATGGCTGTGCTCCCTGTCACCTTTTTCTTTGACTGGTGCACCTACACCCTCCTCCTCTACAGCCTCCACAATCACATCCGGGGATTCGCTTCTAGTCTCGTCCACCTGGGCACAGGTGCTTTCTCCCAGTGACAGTCTCTCAAAACCCACTGAATCCCCACTGGCTGGTGACCACAGTACAAAAGAGCTGGCGGTGGAACTAGGAATGAACATCCTCAAATTCAGAACTGGCAGCATGCCTATGCAATATGGGCATATAGGCAACCTGGCAACTCCTTCCCCCATAAACCCACACCTCACACAAGGTTCGTTCTCTTTGCCTTTTCCCCGAGCTTTCCAGAGCCAGGAGAGCAGTAAGGCAGGAACCATAGCCAGGGGTTCCTCCTGGGGGGTCACTTCGGGTCTGTCTTTATTTCCTCCTGCCACAATGCGCCGCCAATCCATGGTGGATGCCTGCATTCAGTCTCTCCCTCTCCCAGTTCTCACAGCTTAACCAGATCTATCAAAGTTCATTCTTTAATATGGGCAGCCCAGTTCACTTGCCAGACCATGCATGCACCCAGGAAAAACAGTCTCTCTTTTCTTTTGCTGGTGTTATCTCTCCTGCTGCTGCTGGTCTCCTCACTCCCTCAGCTTCATTCTCTCCAATCTCCTTAAGATAGCGCTTCTGTTTGCAGCTGCTGTAGCTCCTTCTCGGCCATCCTCCAATCTGAACTCAGCTTGAGTGTCACGTGACCAGAGAATCACATGCGCACATCCACACCAGCAAACCGAGGCCTATGCCTGCTGTAGGCCTACTCCCACAGCTATTTCACTGCACAACAGGGCCCAACCAGTCCGGGAAACCTCGCAATACACTGGACCACAAGGTTTGGGGTCCGCGGCATTTCAGGGTTCAGGGAACATCCCAGACGAGCCCCACAGTGTAACAACCCCCTTCCATGCCCACATCTAGGGTATAAACTTCTTTCACAGATGGTCCTGGGCAATAAAGGAGGAGTACCCTCAAGCACTAGCAAATGAGACAAATGCACTTCAAATAAGCCAGGAAAAGATGAGTCCTACCTTTTTGGTGTCTTGACTCTTCAATACCCATGCACTCTCACCTTCACCCTCAGAATCTATTTGTTTTCACCCCGAAGGCTGTACACTGTACCAGGAACTCCATGCTGCACCTCTACTGTCTCTGGAGCCCCCTGAGCCCCTCGGACCCGCCACAGGTGGGATGATCCTTTATCTGGAATGCAACTCATGAGAAATTAATCTGACTGAACATAAAGGGGAAAAGAAGGACTTCATTTCATTAGATTCCCCTCTCAGTTTAAATAAGGAACATCACTGCTATTCCCTCCCAAACTGGCCTATTTATTTTGCTCCTGCACTGCAAATGATTCCCAGCAATGCAGGGGTCACACACTTCATTTTAAATAGATAAAGCAGCTCCATGGGGCTAATCAAACTTTTTACACATACTGGCTAGACATTTTAAGGCAGCAGAAACAATGAATACTAAGGCAATCACAAGCAAGGATTGTTCCTACTCTCTCTCTCTTACTCAGATGTTTTACCCAAGACCTCCTGAACTCAGATCCCTGACTCTCCTGGCTTCTCTGGATCTGGTAAGCCAAACCTTTTTCCTTCCTTACCCGGTTACCCACTCTCTCACTGACACTGGTGGTCCCCCCCAAACTCTAGTGCAGGAAAGCGGGCTGCTTCCCCCACCTGAACCCCTGGGCACTGGCCCATGCTACAGGGGTGCCAGGAATTTCACTATGTCCCAGACCCTGTAACCCACTTCAAGGTTGGCATTGAAAACTGTGTTAATTCAGCACTTGCCACCTTAACTCAGATCATCCTCTCCTCTTATCGCCCCCACTGTTGCAGCAGCCCCAAAACCTGACCCTGCTCCAGTACTCACTGACCCATGCTATGGGCAGTCCTGCCTTCTCAATGATGGCCCAAACTTCTCTGGTTTCTGCTGTTCATCTTCCTCAGGGGTTCTTGCCAGGCCCACATCCCATTTACACTTCCCAGGCTTGTGTTAAGCTCCAGCATGAGGGCTACCCTCCAAGGTCTGCCATTACGGCCTGTGACCCACCTGGCTCTCAATGTACCGGTGCCCCAGAATGTGCCCCTCCATAGCAGACCCCATATTCTGGGTGAAGGGTCCCCTGGCTCCCTCAGCCACCCCAGGCCACCCTGCCATACTGGGTACGAGGGGAGCCACTGCCACCGGCTTCCCACCTGTGGAGCTCTGCCACTGCCTCCACAGCCCTGGTGACCCAGGATACTCCTCACAGGGGTCTCTAAAGACTCCTACCTTTCCTGGCCTACAAAGCCACCTACTTTCCCTGCCCCCAAATGATGCAGGACTTGGCTACCCATATATCCCCCACAGAGTTCGATTCCCCCAGCTCCTCATCAACCATGATGCTGAAAAGGCTGTCCTGACTTTACTTTGGAGGGGTTCCCCCACTGGCCCTCCCAGACCACCGAGCTCCCTACTTTGCCCACCTAACTCTGCTCCTCCAGCCACCCTCCTTCAGCCCCAGACCTAATGACTGAGATGGAAAGGCCCCGATACTTCCTGTCTGCTCCCTTATATACTCCCTAAAACCGACTCTCTGCTGCCACCTTGAGGCATCCAGCAGCCAATATCCTCCAAGCACTAATTGGGAGCATAAGCCCCTCCTTAGAAGGGGGGCTTACACACAGATCCTCCAGCTTTTTAACCGGCCTTCTGTGTGGTAGAAAATCAAATGACTAGTTGAGTGCCAGATACAATAAATCCACTGCCTGGCCTCTGTCTACCATCTTTGTAATCTAGTCAAATAAATCCATCAGGTTAGTCTGGCACAGTTTACCTGTCACCCTCCATGCTGCCTCTTGTCCTGTAGCCCGTTTGCCTCCAGGAATTATACTCAATTCTCCATTATTCTGGTCTTCAGCAGCTTCCCTACAACCATGGCCAGACTGGTTGGTCTGTATTTACTGTTATCAACTCTGTCTACAGTTTTATGGAGTGGCACTACATTAGCTAACATCATGTCTGCTGGCACCACCCCTGTTGCCAGGGAGCAATAAGATAGATCAGCCAATGGTGCCACCAGAGTTTGATTCACCTCCCTCAGTACTCTAGGATGCATGCCACTGGGCCCCAATGATTTATTCAGTTTCAGGGCTTTAAGATCCTTGAGCACCCTCTCCTTTGATATCATCCTGACCTTTGCCCTTTTTCTCCTGGGGCCTAACACCATAGTCTAGGAGTGGCCCACCTTCCTCTAATGTAAAGGCTAAACAAAATTGCTGTCCTTTTCCACCCATTCCTTTCCACCTCTCAGTCTGACTATTCCCTCTTTGGTTTTTTTCTTAAAAATACTTCTTCTCCATTGTTGACTCCTTCCAAAGTTCTCAGCTCTGACTCCACCTTAACCATCTGACAACCCTACTGGCATCCTTCAGCATTTCTGGTATCTTTCCACGTTGATCTCATTCTGCTCTCCCTTGTACTTCCAGAATGTTGCTCTATTTTCTCTAACTACCTCCCCATTCCCTTTCGAGAACCACATTTTCTTTTATTCTTCCTATTCTTTCCTGTCTCATATATGTAATGTTTTGGCCACTTCTGTTATCCCTTTGTTAAAGACTTCTTTTTTTCTATAACTTGAACTTTATTAAAATCTTGTTAGGCCACAGGCAATCATGTACTACATCATTCAAGAGATGTTTACCATTGCATCCTGGAATATTGACTATCGGGTAAACATAAACTGTGCCATAGCCATTACAGGCATGAACCTATGCCTGCCCAGTCCCCTCTTAATGATTTCCTATCTGGTATCTTACTGTTCTACCCTCACTATAGTTCCTTTGCTAATCTTTTTCTAAGAAAGTCCCTTGTCTTCCCAAAATACACCCTTTTGAAGGCTAGTGCCCTTGTGTTAGAGTTAGAGTTGTGGGGCTTCATGGCTATGTGAAACCACACTGAATTGTGGTCACTGGACCCCTGAGGTTCCATCACCCATACAGCATTAACGATATCTCAGTTGAAGAGTACTAGATCCAAGATTTTAATTTTTTTTATTTATTTAGTTTTTGTTGACCGGGTAAATGCACTAGACAAATCCTGCCTATTTTCAGGCACGACCCGAGGGAGGGGGATACAGATGAATGGCAACTGATCTTGAGCCAGATTAAGCTGTTGGTGGTATTTTTTTTTTTAAGTGAATGAGGGAAATTTGGCCAGGACACCGGGGAAATTCCCCTACTGCATTGCTGGAAGTAGGGGACTTGCTGTTGACCAGTTCACTTGTGGATCAGTCTTTGAGGTGGACGGTCGCTTGGGAGCATGACGAGGAGTCGTATCTTTACAGTGAAATGAGTGACTTTACAGAGGTACCTGAGCGTCAGATAACTATAGATAATATGGAGGAAAGAGAAATTTTTGTATCCACGGAGGATTTATCCAAAGTAGTGGCATCAAAAGGAAACCTCTCTCATATAGGAGTACCGGAGGAACGGGAAAAGCTGCTGGCGAGACAACTTTCTGATTTAGCTCGAGAACACGAGCGTGTAAAACGGCAATTGCAAGCTTATGTTAACGTGGAATTATCTGTGGAACAGTTTCAGAGTCTAGACACTGTACACAGTGGGATAGAGGCTGTGGATCCGTCTACGGAGTTATCGGGTGTCATTTCCTCCACAGCACAGTCTGAGCAACCCCCTGTTGGTTCTGGTTTGGCTGGCAGGATTGAATCAGAGCGGATTCAGTGCCGAGAGCCTGTACCGGTAATCCCATTGACAGGGATAACTCCCAACGTCTCTCCAGTTGCCATAGAGACTAAGGGAGTCCCGGATGTGTTTACCGTGGAGCACGGAGGCTCCGTTTGCACCGAACCGGTGCATACTCTTTCGAAAAATACAGGATTTGTCTTTCAAGCTCCTTATCAAGCTGCCTCTACAGAGTCGCAACAGGTGGAGGTCAGCTGTATATTTCAAACGGAACCGCATAATCAGACAGGAGTGTCTGAATTTTCCTTTTTAAAATGTACTGTACCCCATGGAGATAAGGTGGGAGAGGATGGGAAAGAGAAACGGGCGGCAGTGATTTCGGCCAAAAGGAACTTGGGGGTGTCAGCTGAAGGAAAAAAGGTCTCGGCACCAGTAAAGATTTCCTCTGCTCCTATGACTCCTGGGGTGGTGCCCCTGATACAACCATTATCAAATGATTCTTGGACTCCTGAGCAAGCCTTAAGTGCTGCTGGCTGGACTATGAACAATGGCTCATGGCGACCTACTCCGGATTGGGACCCCAAGTTAAATTTCTCACAAAATGAACCGTCCTGGCAGCCAAGGCTGCCTGATTTACCCGTGACCCCTGATAAAACTGAGGTGGAACAAGGGGGAATTGAGCCTGCTCCTGAGCCTGTACAAACTAATCCTTCTGAGGTGTTGATCGATTTAAGATCAGAGACACATGATCACCCTATACAGAGTAATTCTGAGTCTGAAAAGCCATTAATGTCTGACTTGTTTTCTAAAATAAAAAAAGAAGCAGCACCACGTAGGAATGCTGTACGGTTGAGGTATAAAGGAGGTTTAGAGGTCAGGCCTGATAGGCATTATGTGGGAAAAAAACTTATTGAAAGAATCCCTCCATTTTTCTCCCAGGGAGGTATTTGCCTTTATAAATATCTCTGGGGAGGATAATTTTGATGTGAGCTTTTGATCAGCTTATGCCCTAGATTTATTCTGGGAACTATACAATCAACTAAAATTTTCTCCTCTCTGGACCCCCTTTTTGGTAATTCCTCTGACGAAACCATTAATTAAGTTTGTAACTATCATGTTCAGGAATGAGGGAGTACATGTCGATGATATCTTGTATTGGCTATCTCAAAAATGTGAGGTATTGAGCTCTCCAGAGGCTATATTAGATACCGAACAGTTTTGGACTGGGGGATGGCGGTTTAAGGTTAAACTCAGACAGACTGATACTGGGATTTTACATATTCCGAATTCTTTTTTGTTGGGACGAGACAGGGGAGTTTGTTTTTATGCCGGACAACCTAGGGCCTGCTATAAATGTGGTTCTCGGACACATTTATCTAGCTCATGTGACAAACCTCGGTGTGATAACTGTGGGGAAACTGGACACATTGCCTTCCAATGTATGAATTTCACAAAATGTGATCTTTGTGAGGAGACAGGCCATGTTTTTTCAGAATGTGAGTGGGCCGCTAAGAATAAAGCCTCCACTAGTAGCCCTGATCTTCTAATTCAGAAAGCCCAAGATTTGGCTACAGGTATTGCTCCAGGGAGCCCTGTTCCCCGGGGGGGAAGTAGATCTTTCCTCTTCGCATCCCTTACTAGAGCCATCTGAGGTTCAACCTCCTGAAGTTTCTAATGATACTTTTCCCATTTTATCTCCTGTGTGTTATGCTAAACAACAGGAGAATCTTCCTCAAGGAACCATCACTTCCCTATTGCCCCAGGTGAGAAGGTCCTCCAGGAATCTTAAGCCTGTAATGCCCCCCCTTCTGGAGTTCTGGAAACCAGTAATTCTTTCAAGGTTTTATCTACTCAATGGGGTGATTCGGTCATGGATTGCCAGGATCCAGATTCTCAATCTGTGCAGGATAGCCCCCCCTCCCCCTGTGTGGTTCAAGAGGGATACAAAAGTAAAAGGAAAAAGAGACTGAAAAAAGATGGTTGATGGGTTATTTTCATTCTAATTGGCTCATTTTAAGTTAGGTTCAGTAAATGTTCATAGTATATTGAACTTTAAAAGAAGGTAGGTTGTTTATGATTATATTCATAGTAATTCTTTGGATATATGTCTAGTGCAAGAAACTTGGATGTATACTTTAGACCAAGCCAGGATTTTTCAAAGAGAATGGTGCTGGGGTCCTTCATATTGGTCCTTCGGGCAACAATCAGCTGATGGTTTAGGGTTTCTTTTTAATTCTTACGATTTTTCCCTGTTAAAATTAATAGATCTCATTTCAGGGAGGCTAATGATTTTGGATGGGGCTTGGAGGTCCATGACTTGTCGATTTATTAATGTGTACTGCTCACAATTGAAGGCAGAATGAGTGGCGTTGTTTCAATTGATAAAGCCATTTTTGGTTACCTCTTTGAGGTCTTCCTTTGTGGAGATTTCAAGTGTGAGCTAAAAATGGGAGGAAAAAACTTGAGGGATTCTGGGAAAAAGATTTATTGTGATTCTCATGCATTAAGTACATTAATAACTGCATCTGGGCTGGTCCTGGGTAGTAGCCACCAGCAGGGGGGGGCCAAGATTTTCCTATAAGAAAAATACATATACATCCACTATAGATTATATTTTTTTATCAGATAATTTTTCCCTTTCAATTTTATACAATTCCAGTTTCCTTTTCAGACCATTTACTGCTTCAATGTACTTTTTCCTCTTATTCTCTCCCTAAGTGGAAAAAAAATCGGTGGAAACTGAGTGCTCCTTTATTAAAGACTCTTGGTGTACTTCAAAATGTTGTTTTATTACTTAGGGCATGATTCTCAGTCTCTTTTTGTATGAGGATTTGGGGCAATGGTGGGGTGACACTAAGGATGATTTATGTAAACTACTTAAAAACCAAGGGAGGTCCAAGGCAAATTTTAGTTTTCTTCGGTATTTAAAACTACAGCAACAGTTATATTATTTAATTTCCATGGCTAATACCTCGAAAATAAATTACTCAGCTCAAATTCAAAATTTGAAGCAACAATTACAAGAGGTTCAATATAACAGGGCTAAAACCTCACAAGTACTTTTTCAATTTGGTGTAAAAAACAACCTCATGGGGACCCATATGAAGCCTTTAAGCAATTTAAAAATAACACTGCTTTGGTTGCACTGATAAATCAGGAGGGACAGTTAGTGGAAGATTCTAAAGGTTTACAAAGGATTATCCAGACTTACTTACTTTCTCATGCACCTACAGTGCCCCCTAGTGTTGAGGATATGAAGCAATTTTTGCATACAATACACCTTTCAGATTCTCATTTTGATAAATCTTTGCTAACTAACCTAATTATGAGATCAGAAATCATGGAAGCAATCAAATCACTAAAATCTGGTACTTCACCTGGATTGGATGGATTAACTTCCGAATTATACAAAGCATTACCGTTAGAATTTTCTAAATGTTTAGAATTGGTTTTTAATCTTTTTTTGTCTGCTGTAGCTTTCCCAGTTTGGTTCTCTGAGGGGATATTGATTTTTCTTTATAAAACTGGAAATAAAACACTCATTGAAAATTGGAGACCTATTACTATTTTGAACACAGATTATAAACTTTTTACAGGGATTTTAAATAACAGACTCAAACAATATGCTGTAACAGTACTCTCACCTTTTCAATACTGTGGGCTCCCGGGAAGGAAAATTCAGCATGCACATATGATTTTACAGATTTAATTGAGTATGCTGCTCTGAAACACCAATTGGGATGTATTGTCTCTGTAGATCAATGTAAGGCCTTTGATAGAGTTTACCACCCATTTTTGTTTTTTACGCTAAAACATTATGGGGTTCCTGACAAATTTATAAACTGGATTAAATTACTTTATAATGGGGCTGTTATCCATCCAATTGTACAGCAAGTACTGGGAGAGGGATTCCAGGTGCCTACTGGGGTGTGGCAAGGGTGTCCTTTGAGCCCTTTATTATATTCATTTATCATAGATACATTGATCCAATCAGTCTCACAGATACCTAAATGGGAAGGGGTTTTGGGTCCTCCTTTTTTGGAAAAACTTTATATACAGGCCTATGCTGATGATCTTTGTGTTTTTTTCAAATTATGAACAAGTGGGTATTTTTAGAATGTATGAGGCATTATTCTAAGGTATACAATTCTAAAATTCAAAGGAAAAAAGTCAGGGTCTGTTTATTGGGGCTGGAGAGACTTCAGATATGATAATTCAGGGACTTCAAATTTCATCAGATCCGATAAAAATCTTAGGAATACTATATGGCCCTCAGAATTTGCCTGAATTAAATTGGGATAATGCATTGGCCTTGATAGAAGGGAAAATCAATAGGTGGAAACATTGGAAAATGTCAAAACTAAAAAGAATACAGTTAATAAAAAAGTTTATTATCCCTAGCCTATTGTATACTGCAATGGTATTTCCATTACCCATTAGGCTGGAAACACGAATTTATAGTTTATTTTTTCAAATGCTGCAGGGTAATAGGCTCAACCCAATTAAGAGGCAATATGCATACCTAGAAAAAAAAAGGGGAGGCCTAGGGATGGTGGATCCAGTAACGTTTTTTATTACATTATTTCTATCACAAAATGTTCGCATAGGATTATCATCAACAATGGCTCTGTATGGGGTGTTAATAAAACAGGTTTTGAGTCACTATTATATAGCATGGCGGGAATCCCCGCCCAAGCCCCTCCAGAAACTATGTCTTCCACATTATTTTGAGCCTGTTGCAAAAAACTTTTCAAATGGGGTTTATCTGCCCAAGTGGTAAGGAATAGAACAGGTCCACAACTATATAGAATAGTATTGTCCTTGCTCTATCAAACTGAACCAGCCTTTAAAAACTGTCCCTCGCTCGATATCAAAAGGGTACTTCAAAAATTAAATAATCCTAGGTTACCTGAACATATGTGGGAATTTATTTGGCTTTCAGTATATGGTAGGATTAGTGTTAGGGTAATGCAAAACATAAAGCAATAAATGAAAGATTTTGTCCATACCTTGAGTGTATTTCTCAAGTGGAATCAATGGAACACTTCTTATTTTCCTGTACATATGCTAGTTCTCTTTGGAAATTCGTGGCCGTCAAGTGGAACATGAGATGGTTAGTGCATCTGGACTATGAAATGTTAATTTTAGGTAGTTATCCTCAGTTAGGAAGGCAGTATAATTTTGAAACCTGGCAAATATTTTGTTGTTGTCTAACTTATTATTTATGGCAGGCTAGATGCCAGTGGGTTTTATACCAGAAATTAATGTCTTATGATACGGTGGGATTATTAATTCACGGGGCAATGGAAAGGGTGTATCATAAGGATTGCGAATTGGCTACCGCTAGGAAGGTGGTTAATTGGTGGAAGGGATTCATGAGGTTTATTAAGTATAAATAGGTTAATTTCACTAAATTGGTTTAGTAAGTGTTTTGTAACCTGTATAATAAATTGTGGGGGGGATTGGGAAAATAATTGGGTATGCTTTTAGGCTGTTGGATTTTAGTAAGTCTTATGCATGATTTACTTTTCTGTTCTTTTTTCTTTATTTTTTTCTTTTGATTGAAGATATGTGTGATGTAACACAGTTTATGATTTATTTTGTTCCGGTTATTATCAAAACAATTATTATTGATTTCCTTATATCTTTTGTTTCATGTATTGTTTAGTGTGATTCAACACTGTTTGTATTATTTTTTTTTGATGTTATTATAATAAAAAATTCCCCTACCTTTTTTTGATAAGTGCCATGGGATCTTTAACATCCACCTGAATTACCACCAATCCAGATAGATGGGACCTTGGTTTAACGTCTCATCCGAAAGACGGCACCTCAGAAGTGCAGCACCCCTCTCATGCTGCACTACAGTGTCAGTACTGGGTTATTAACCCAAGTGCCAGATGTGGGAACTGAACCCACAGCCCTCTGATCTCCCGGCCTCAGAGGCGAGTGTGCTACCTAGTGAGCCACTGACACTGATAGCCCTTCTCTAGTAGGTTTCTTGACCACTACATGAGAAAACAATCATGTGACACCTCTACAAATGCTTGACTCCTACAGTATAAGTCACATTAAACTGTTTTTCCAACTCACTTCTCTTTCATTTTTTTTGTGTGTGTGTGTGCTGACAAAACAGTGGCACTTCTAATTAATTAGCATACAAACTCAGTTTCAAGCAACCACCAACTCACATGCAGTTATTTTTCAGCCATTTACAAATTCCCTTCAGCTCCCTCCCAATATTGATTCCACGCATTTTCAAATGCAATTCATTACAGTTGTAATTCATTTACGGTTCTGTAATAATTACAGAATTGATTTTTTGGGACATGTGTGCCACTCCTAATGTAATGTACTGGCATTAACAGTTCATAAATGGCCCCCAGTCTGCCTAATACAGTAGTAACTTGCTATAACAAATGTGTTTGGAGCCATAGTGGCCATTCCTTGTAGTACTGTACCTCATTTGTTATATCGAGGGATGCTAAAAAAAAGGCTAAATACTACTCCCTCCCTAACTTTCCTCCATACTATAGTTTTTAGTTGCACCCAGACTAATTCCACTTTGCTCTCCTCACCCACCGATCTATTCTTGGTGGCCTCAGTGCCTTCTCTAATATACAGGACCACCTCTGCCCTTTGGTCCTTCTGCCTATCCTTCCTAAAACTGGTGTAGTATGAGATAACAAGGTCCTAGTCATTGTTATTGGGTGCCCAGGTACTTGATTATAGCAAGTAAATCCAGCTGGACCGCTGCCATTACTGCCTGAAGCTTCCCAGTTTTGTTGCCTAGATTCTGGTGTTCAGGCAGATTGCTTTCTAGGACCCATTTGTCCACTTTCCTCTGGCTTTCTCTGAACCCTTTTTTACCCCTAAGCCCCAGTCTTGCCCCTGTTTTTTTACTCACTTTATTCCCCATCCCTTGTTCTGGATGCCCTCCTACTCCATCCTTTTCAAACACCAGGCTACAACTGCTCTTCTCCCATGCCATATTCTTCCCCACCTCTCTACTCTCCCCAACAGATAGGCTATTTGCTACCTCCTTCTGTTTTTGTTCCTGTTTACTTGCCAAGGAGTGCCAGTCAGCCCTCCCATTTGCAAGTTGTTGCCCATAGCTTTCTGGCCCTAGCCTCCCCACAACTAGTTTAGCTTGTTTATAAAGCAGAGAACCTCTTCCCTAACGATGAGGTCCCCTTCTCACGCATGTGTAGTCAGTCCCTCCTGAAGAGAACATAAGAAAAGTGCAGGCAAAATAAGGTTACAAAACCTATACATATTGCCTGTTAGTTCACACTACTATTGATGTGTTAGAATTCCAACCCCAATGTGAACGTTTAGTCTTCCTTTAAAAATGCTTATATTTCTACTGTAAACCATCTCTTCAACAAGACTGTTCCATTGGTGTACCACTCTCTGACTGAACCATCCCCTTAGAAGAAAAAGAAAAAAGAAGGTACAGGCCCAGCTGAGGCTAAGTGACTAAGAAAGACGAGCATCATGCTGACCTTCAGAAATGGGTAATTAAAAGTAATCTGTTATTTAAACAAAAAAAAACTAAAAAGACACTATTTGACTTCTAACCCAAAAAGCAAGCTAGTACCTTGGATAGTCAATACATTGATTGCACCACCTTGAAAAATGCTGAAAACTGTAAATACTTGGTATATACCTGGACCTGAGTTTTTCATCAAGGTTGTACTCTCCTGGCTGGACACGGCCCCACATCAGTCTTGCTCCCAAGATGAATTCCCAAATCCATCACCTCATGCCTGCCATGCCAGGGTCCCCTACTGCTTGCCACTCATGGCAGGATCCCCAAGGAGATCCCACTGCCCATGGAAGTACAATCTGGCTCGGGAGTGATGGCATGGGTACAGGGTCCAAGTGATCACAGGGGCCTTCATATAAGTGGACACTTTTTTCAGTTTTCCCTGAGATCCTCTCACTACCACTGTTGAGGTAGCAGTGAAGGCACAAAAGACAGACTTCAGAGTGTACAAGGCTGACTAGATGGAGGAAAGCAGGGAGCTCTATGTCAGCAAAGCAAAAGAAGCCAGTAAGGCAGTGAGGAGAACCAAGGCAGAGGTGCAGCTTAAAACTGTAGGGGAAAGGGGAAACAAAAAGGCCTCCTTTAGGTATGTCAGGGAAAGGAGAAAGAACAAGGGAGGAATAGGGAGGTTGAGTAAAGGGATCATGGATGGAGGAAGACAGGCAAAAAACAGATACTCTAATTGCTGCACGTTTGCTCAGTCTTCACAGTTGAGGAGAGAGGGCCACTACTGGAGCAGAACATGGACCGTCCAAGTCAGGCAGGAAACAAATATGGCAACGGTGAGTATCACAGAGGAAAGGATGCTCAAAGGTCTGACAGTGTTAAAGGTGGATAAGTCCCTGGAACCCGATGGGTTGCACCTACAAGTTCTCAGAGAGATGGAGTAGGCTCCAGCAGCACCCCTGGCAGACCTATTTAACTGCTCAAAAAATGGAAATGGTTTCCAGGGAGTGGAGGGTGGCAGACATTGCCATTCTGAGCAAGAGTGAGGACAGGGGAAACCCAGGGAATTATAGACTGGTTAGCCTGACTTCCACTATACAGAAGCTCTTTAGGTGTGGGGTCAAAACGCCGACTGCGGAATAGTGCTGTCAAAAACCGACCAAGCAAAGCAGTGAAAGACAAGGTAGCACACTGGGAAAATGCTGAGTGCTGCAAATAAAAAGTACTTGGTCTAACTGATGTGTGGGGCTCTGTCACCCGCACTCCCCAAACTAAATATAGCCATCCCCAATGGGGAGGCAACTCGGGGATGGGGAGACACTCGGTAGGGGGAATATTTCATATTCCGTGTGGAAGGGGGTCACAAGTTCGGGGACTACACCGCAGTTCAGTAGGGTAGCACAGTCATGAGGGGGGGAAACTTAGTTTGCCAAGGTGGGCTGAGGGCAGAACTCCAAGGTGGGGGGGGGGGCAGATTAAATATAACAGTCAGGTTGGTGCCAAGAAAAAAAAAAACACAGGACCAAGAATCGCACCTTGGTCAACCTGGTTCCACCGCCCTTCACTGCTTGTGGCCCTAACCTCTGCACCATGGGAGTAGCTTGGCAATACAGCACACAGGGAAGATTTTATCCTCTTCGTCCCAACTAACAACACCTACAGGGATAGCGTTAACATATCTGCACTATACCATCCCTGTAGCTGTTTTGTCCTTCACTATTTTTGCTACACGGATTATACTATGCTATAACCCATGCAACATATTCACTGGATACCAGATTTTTGAGAGTACTGTATAATCAAGGAGCAGCTGGTTAACTATTTGAAGTTCGCTAGACTCCAGGACAGCAAATAGTATGGCTTTGAAAAGAGGGAGTCTTGTTAGATGAACCTAGTAGAATTTTTCAGTGCCATGTCCCAAGCGATGGACAATGGCCAAGCATTGGACATCCTGTAAAGGCATTTGACTTTGTGCCCACAAAAGGTTAGTGAAAAAACTGGTGAACTTGGGTGTTTTTTTTTTTTTTTCGTACTGTCTTTCTCCTCCTGCTGCCGGACCCCTTCTGTCCTATCCCCCCCCAAGCCCTGTCACCCTGGCATCCACTGGACTTACCTCTCTTGCGCCAATGAGGTGCCAGCTAGCTGGGTGCGGAGTCTGCAAGGGGCTGGGCTTCATCCTGCCAGCCGACAATTTTTTTTCTCTTCCATTTTTTCCCCCATTCCCTGAGTGTGGCAGCATACAATGATGCCAATGGCTGAGCTGCACATGCTTCCTACGTGGCATGCCAAGTGCCTGCCCCGCATCTGCCCCCTATGTATGGACCCACTGTGCCAACCCCCAGCCACCACTAGGGGTTAGGCAGGCAGTGGACTCCATTCCCACCCCTCCCCAGGAGAGGAGAGCTGTTCTTTGGATGCTTGATCCTCTCCCTCTCCCTCTCTAGCCGACCCCCGGTGGCCTGCTCGTACCGTGAACATGGGTCACCGGCATGGCAGGAGGTGAGGCATGATGCCTCAGCCCTCCATGCCACTGGGGCTCCAGCAAACTTGGGTGTTAACAAGAAAGTCACAAAATGAGTAGAGAACTGGCTAGAAGAGGGAACCTAAAGTGTGGTGCTGAAAGGATTAAGGACACTGAGGGGAGATAAGGCACCTGGTCCAGACAGCATTCACCCTAGGGTACTTAAGGAACTAGCTGAGATCCTGGCAGGACCATTGGCTGACCTTTCAATACCTCCTTGGACACAGGATGCATGCCACTGGACTGGAGGATAGCCCATGTGGTACCCATTCACAAAAGAGAACCCAAGGATGAACCGGGCAACTACTGACCAGTGAGCCTCACATCAGTTGTGGGAAAACTAATGCAGACAATCCTAAAAGAGAGGATGGTGACCTTTTTGGAGAACAATGGCCTCCAGGACGGTCAGCAGCATGGGTTTGTCTTGGGAAGATCCTGCCAGACAAACCTGGTTGAGTGCTATGACTGGGTGACAAGGGAACTAGACACAGGTCATGTGGTGGATGTCCTGTATTTGGACTTCAGCAAGGCCTTTGATTCCGTGCCACATGGGAGGCTGGGGGGAAGCTGGAATATATGGGGGTGGGAACAAAGATGGTGAACTGGATCACCAATTGGCTGAAGGGTAGGCAGCAAAGGGGGGTGGTGGTGGTGGTGGGGGGACTCTCGTCACCAAGAGATGTGATGAATGGAGTGCCACAGGGATCAGTGTTGGGACCGGTGTTCTTCTAGATCTTCATTGCTGACATCTCTCACGGGGTCCGGAGTAAGATCAGTCTTTCGCAGACGACACAAAGATGAGAGCTGCGGTAGATGACAGCAAAGGGTGGAGGGGGATGCAGGAGGACCTGAACAAACTACAGGAGTGGTCAAAGGCATGGCAGTTGGGGTTTAATGCCAAAAAGTGCAAGGTATTGCATTTTGGGGCTAAGAACCACGGGAGGAGCTATTATCTGGGGGGTACAGCTGGAATACACCGAGAAGGAGAAGGATCTAGGGGTGCTCATAATGGGGAGTATGAACAACTCAGCTCAGTGCAGGAGGGTGCAGCAAAAGTCAACAAGATGCTGGGGTGCATAGTGAGGGGAATCTCCTCTAGAAATAGGGAGGTGATCCTGCCCCTCTACAGGTCGTTGGTCAGGCCGCACCTGGAATACTGTGTGCAGTTCTGGCGCCCATTCCTGAAGAAGGACATCAGATTGTTGGAGGGTGTACAGTGTAGGGTGATAGAGATGATCCAGGGATTAGAGGGATACTCCTATAAGGAGAGGCTGGGCGAGCTGAACATGTATTCCCTGGTGGAGAGGAGGTATGGGGGATATGATCGAAACCTTCAAATACCTAAAGGGGATTAACAAGAGTAGTACAGAAGGGATTTTCCAGATCAGAAGGGGGAGGGTCATGAGGGGGCACCAGCTGAGATTGGAGGGGGGAGGATTCAGGAGGGAATTCAGGAATCAGTATTTCACAGAGAGGGTGGTGGACAAGTGGAACACTCTGCCTGAAGAGGTAGTAGCCTGTAGCACGGTAGACAGCTTTAAGAGGGGATGGGACAGAGAGAGGGGGATAAATTATGAAGAGGGGAGGGGTGGGTGGAGCAGCTGCAAGGTGAGGGGCTAGCTGCACTATCGAGCAGACTCGATAGATCATGAGGCCTGTATCTGCTGGTGTTTTCATATGTTCATACTAAATACTACACACTCTGTGACTGGAGATAACAAGCAGGGTGCCAAAGTGGTCAGTCTTGGGCCTGGTATTCTTCAACATGTTCATTTGTGACACTGAAAAGAAGAACCAGGGCAAAACGTGTCTTTTTGCGAGTAACACTAAGGTATGTGGCAGGGTGGATAGTGAGGAGGGAATAAGGGAACTAGGGATATTGGAAAGGTGATCAAGATCTGGCACCTACAATTTAACACCAGAAAACACAAGGTTATGCACTTGGGGTGGGGGAATCTTAGTAGGGCTGAATATTAGATGGAGAGTAAAACTAGAGCAGACCTCAGAGGAGAGGGGTCTGGGAGTTATAATATGTGATTGCATCAAGACCACATCCTCCTGCAACAAAACATAAGGGAAAGCTAGCAGTATGCTGCTGTGCCTAGGTAGAGCTTTTTCATGCAGAAGGAAGGAAATGATCCTGCCCCCACAACAGGTCTTTGGTGAGACTGCACCGAAAGCACGATGCACAGTTCTGGAACACTCACCTAAAAAATGACTAGGACTGCCTAGAGGTGATCCAAAGGAGAGTGACCAAAATAATTCATGGCCAACAAGGGAGGACCTATCAGAAAAGCCTGGCTGACCTCAATATGTACTCCATAGAGGTCAGCACAGACATGATTGAAACCTTCAGGTATTTGGAGGGTATAAATAGGGTGGATAGCCAGCCACCATTTATGCTTAGTAAGGGATCAATCACAGGGGGCCACAACTAACAAGCTGGCAGGGGGGACTTTAGGAGGAACATGAGGAAGTACTTCTTCATGGAAAAGGTGATGGAAAAGAGGAGCTTTCTGCTTGAGGAGCTGGTCAATGTTAAGATGGTTGCAAGTTTCAACAGAGCGTAGGAATGGACACATGGGACTGGTGAAAATGATGAGGAGAGAGGATGGAGTTAATGGGTATGGGGATGGAGCTAATGGGTACATTGGATACTCCAAGCAACACTGAGAGAGCCAGTGCTAGTTTGGTGAGAACACTGGTAGTAACTTGGCAGACTAGATGGACTGTTCATTTTTTATCTGTCTATGAACATGTATGTTTCTATAGGCACTGACTGGTAAATTGGAGCGGGGCTCAGCACCCCCCCCCAAAGACAGTCAAATCAGCACACAGGCAGCTGAGGCTATAGCTCCATGACTGCACAGTGAGTCAGGCTGGAGACTTCTTGAGAGTAATTTGATTGGCTGTTGCCTGCTGTTCATTCTTCAAGTAACCCTACCACACCATCACTGCAGTCTCTGCATACACTGCACGTATGGTGGTACAGAGGACAGAAAGCACATCATGCTCATAGAGTTGTGATGGCATCATATAGTAGCTGCCTTCTTTCCCACACTTTTAGTGCGTGTATGGCAGTAGCTGGGCATTGGCCTTCCCTTGGGCTAGTGGGGTTGTGGCTGACTGGCCTTGCCGAGGAGCATACAGACAAGAAGGTGCCTGCAGGTGGAGACTACAGAGGAGATGGAGTCAGTGAGCAGTGGTCCTGGTGCATGTGGCCAGGCTAAATCAGAGACCTATGCTCCAGCCTCCAGTCACTGCCTGCCAGTCAGTTTGTCACAGTGCAACTCATGCTGAGTCATGGTGACGGATTGAAGTTCAGAGTGCAAGAAAAGAGCAACTGTACAGGCAGCTGAAGGTCAAGGAGTTTCAGGTAAGGTGAGGGAACTGGAGCTTTGGGAAGCAGACTTGGCAAAGGATGCATGAGTGGGCATCTGACCTGATATGGAGAGGGTGTCTGGAGCACTGGGGACTCAGGGGCATCTGGAATACTATGCAACAAACAGCTCCCCTCCACGTGAATGTGTTATTTGTTGGGCTGCATTTTTATTCTCCATGTCTGTTGATGTTGGGATCAGCCCAGGTCCCCTTTGTGTGAGGATTAGAGTTACTGTGGTGATGAGGGAGGGTGCAGTGCTATGTGTGTTGGGCCTAGCCTTTGAGCCCCAGCCTGTAACAGCTGCTGTCCACCTCAAAAAGTTACTGTATTTCTACTGTCTGTGTCTGTGCCTCTCGCTGACACCCAGGAGAGAGGGGCCTGAGACAACATTCAATTGACTGGCTGCTGCAGATCACAGACCGCTGCATGTGGGGAGTTGTGGCTAATGGCCAGGGTTGGTGGACAAGCCAACCTGGATGGCTAGATGGCTCCTTTGCTAACAGTCAGTCACCCCGCCCAGGCAGTGACTAGAGGCATCACTGCCACAGGGAGGATGCTCATACAACTCAGCTGTGTCACTGGCTGCTTACCTAAACTGAGCTGGATTGGTGGGGAGGGATAAATAAGGTTTTAAGTAAGGTTTTAGAGTCAGTAACTAGAGCATGCCTTCAGCCACCATGATTGGCCATCAGTTTGGGGGTGGGGGAGACAACAAAATATCAAGAATTTAATAGATACAAGTATGGTTGGTAAGAAGCTTGACTGGTATGTTTTCTCTTTGATATACAGTAAGCCTCAAAATGCATCACAGAGCATGAAACCCCCCAGAGCTTAGCAGCCTACAGGCCCCCAGCCATTTTTGACGCCCCCCAAATAAAGTTGTAATCTGTTTGTGTTTATGTCTATGATGCCAGGAAATGCCTGCAACAGCACAGTGCAGCGGCTCACAGCTAACGTGCTCTCCCTTGTGAAGGAGCAGGGCTCCCTGACCCACCAAGAGGGGTCACTGCACAGGCAGAAACTAGCTTCACCCCTCCTTGGGCTGGGCCATGTTGTGCTTGGCAGCACATCCCCCAGCCCTTGGCCATCCAATTCCATCTCCCAAGGTTGCTCTTGAATATGAAATAGACCAAGGTTTAACATTTGATGTGCACATAAAATACATTACCAAGACTGTAAGCTGTTAACCAGGTGCATTACCTCTAATAACCTACTTTTCCCTCATAAATTAAGTTTACCCCCCATGTGAGTACTTACCTGGCTCCATGGTGCCCAGCTCACACTGCCCACAGCATCATTGTGCACCAGCCCGAGAGACTTTCACAGCAAGGACTGGGAGTGTACTGCCTCACATCAAAGGCAGCCTCCTTCTACCACTGATCATAGTTATTTTTTGTTGACTGCCCTAACCAAACCAGACTGCCAAGCACAATCAAGCCCACACAGGAGGGGCTAATTATTTGAGGACAGGAACCCCATGGAATTAGTTTTGGGGCCAATACCCCAGTGCAAAACAGGGTGCCACTATCTCTGTGTACCTTGACCCCCAATACTACAGCAACAGGGATCAGAGGTTGCACTCTTGCCAATCAAGCTCCAGAGTCTGACAAGGAAGCCTCAAACATCTTATGGGGCACAAGAGGACTTAATGAATCCTGGTGCAAGTTTCTGGCTAATCAGTCACTGAGGAATAGACTTCCAGCATTGCCCCAGAGTGACTGACAGCTCAGTAGACAACCAACAGCTGGCATTCCCCAGTGAACAGCAAGGCATAGGGTGTGCCAGAGCTCAGTCAATCTGTATGTGACTGTGGTGGGAGGCAGTCCGTGAAGTGAGCAGGACTGCCATACTACTGGAAGAGATAGACCACAGGCACCAGGAGCTCCCTAGCAATATCTAAAGGGTCATACTCTGGTACTAGTGGGGAGAGGTTTGTGCCCACCAGTACAGCTGGACAAGCTGAAGTACTGTGCATTGTGTGGGATGGATAGATAGATAGATAGATAGATAGATAGATAGATAGATAGATAGATAGATAGATAGATAGATAAAGTGCCCCTTCCTGGAGGCTCAGAGCACTGTACAATCTATAAAATAAATATAGCAAGAAAACATTCAATAAATAAGACTGTACAGAGCTTATACTTAATTAAAAACATATACATAAATGACAAACATATGACAGTCAGCAACACATATCAGCATCTTTACATTATGTCAGCTTGAATGCTTGATTAAACAGAAATGTCTTGCGCACTCTCTTGAAGGCTTTCACTGAGGGGGCCTCTCTCAAATATCCCAGAAGTGAGTACCACAGGGCTGGCATGGCCACGGAGAAAGCACAATATTCCAAAAGCCGCAACCTAGCCCTGGGGACCACCAAGAGGCCTCCCTCGGAGGAATGGAGAGGGTGAGCTGGGCAGTGAGAAAGCAGGAGGTCTTGCAGCTAGTCTGGTCCCCAGCCATGTAGGGCTTTATAGGTCAGTAATCTGACCCTGAAGGCAATCCTCTACCTTATCAGCAGTCAGTGCAGTCCACAGAGGACAGGCGTAATATGTTCAAATCTTGGAGCACCTTTCAATAGCCTGTTTGCCACATTCTGCACCAACTGCATATAGCAGAGGTTCCATCCCAAAAGCCTGTGGTACAAGGCATTATAGTGGTCCAACCTCGACATGACAAAGGCATGTATCAGCATGGGAAGGTCATCAGAAGGTATCATGGAACAGATCCGGGCAATGTTCCTAAGATGGTAGAAACTGCTTTGGATGACGGCCAACACCTGAGCATCAAGTGTCAAATCGTCATCCAGCACCATATCATATCATATCATATCAAGCTTTATTTGTTAGCGCAATTCCAGTTTGATCAAAGCACTGTACATAGACAATAAAACCCATATTAAAACAATAAAAACTTAATATCTAAAACTTTAAGAACAGTTCACAAATATAACTAATGGCGATGTACTAAATATAATTTGAGTCAGGAAATGCTAGGCAAAATAAATGCTTTTTAAGGCCATTTTAAAGCTCTCAATGTTCAGGCACTCTCTAATCCGACAGGGTAGAAAATTCCACAGGGTAGGAGCCACAAAAGCAAAAGAGCGGGCCCCAGAGGTCTTTAATCGAACCCTGGGAACCTCCAGCAATCTCTCCTTGGAAGAACGGAGTGAGCAGAGGGGGCAGTAGGGGTGAAGAAGATCTTGCAAGTAACAAGGCCCCTGCCTGTATAGGACTTTATAGGTCAGTAACCCTACCTTGAAGGTAATTCACCAATGTATAGGCAGCCAGTGCAGGCCATGGAGCACAGGAGTGACATGGCAAAATCTCAATAAGCCAGTCAACAACCTGGCTGCCGCATTCTGCACTAGCTGCAATTGGCAGATATCAACCCCCGGTAGCCATAGGTATAGGGCACTGCAGTAATCGAGGCACGAGGTTACAAAGGCATGGACTAATGTTGACAGATCGCCAGGTGGAACCAGGCGCTTAATTTGGGCGATGTTCCTCAGATGGTAAAAAGAGGTCTTTACGACAGCAGACACCTAAGATTTTAATGTCAGGCTGCTATCGAACACAACACCCAGATTTTGCGCCTGATCTGAGGTAAGCAGCTGGTCCCTCCCCAAGCCAAAGCCCAGATGGTTGACCCACCAACAACCCCATACCTTCACAACCTGGCTCCAACACCAACACCCTTTTTTTGCCTGAGTTCAACTTTAGCCAATTGGCAATCATCCAATTCTGGATCTCGGAGAGGCAGTTGTTAAAAACCAAAACCGCCCCACTCTGTTTGGGTACAAAGGACATGTAGAGCTGAGTATCAAATGAATAACAGTGAAAACTCAGCCCATACCACTTTATAATGTCTCCCAATGGCAGCATGTACACTGAAAACAGCATGGGGGACAGTATGGACTCCTGAAGAACCCCACATGACGGGGGGGAGAGGGCCAAGAAATAAATCCCTGACACAACTCTCTGAGTCCTGCCAGTGAAGAGTGTTCGAAACCACCTGAGAACTGTACCAGACAGTCCACAGAGAATCTGCAGGCACTCCAACAGCACCCCATGGTCCAAAGTGTCAAATGCTGCAGAGAGATCAAGGAGAACCATGATGGAATGGCTCCTCCAATCCCTCGCTATCAGGAGATCATTCAATACCCGAACAGGGGAAATCTCAGTGCTATGCCTCTTCCAAAAACCCAGACTGGAGAGTATCATAGACATTGTGCATTGTTAAAAGGTCGTCCAGCTGCACCTCAGCCACTTTCTCAATAACCTTGCCCACAAATGGCAGGTTAGAGACAGGTCTATAGTTTGCTAAGCAGTCTGGGTGGAGAGAAGATTTCTTCAAGAGAGATACCATTACCACCTCCTTCAGGAGGTCCAGAAACACCCCTGTTTCCAATGAACATTGGACTATCTCAGCAAGAACCAGGCTGATGACTTCAATGCACCCCACTAGGAGGCATGTTGGGCCTGGATCCAAACTACAGTAGGTTGGACGCATACCCTGGACGACCTGCACTATGTCTACAATCACCAACTGGACGAAGTTGGACCAGACAGACCAGGTGCATGCAACCTCTTGCCGATCTCCGCAATACCCATTTGAGGGCACAGAATGGATCTCCGATCTGATGGCGGCAATCTTATCAGCGAAGAACCGAGCAAACTTGTCACACTTAGCTTGTGAAAATGCTCCCCTCGGCTGAAAGCAGGTTGGATTGTACAACCTATCAACAGTCCGGAAGAGCTGAGTTGGTCAATTCCTCGCTGCAGCAATCTTCTTGGACAGGAATTCTGCTTCATACAAGAGATTGCTGATTGATAGTCTTTATAATGAGCTATCAATCTAAGTTTATTGTCCACCAGTACAGATTTCCACTAATGCCATTCCAACCATCAATCCCTTCACCTCAGCTCCTTCAAAGTCCCATCAAACCAAGGGGACTTCGGGTGAAGAGTGAGGGGGAAAACTCAGACAAGAGCAAGGGAGTCAAGGGCCCCTGTCACTGCCTTATTATAGGCAAGTACCGGTTTCCCCGACTCCCTGCATACGCCCAGATCCTTAACCCTTATATAGGGGGTCAGGGGAAGACCTCCAAGTCTACGACCAAGGTCACTCCCCAGCATCTCTCCACCCCACTGACAATCAGGTTCCACCACCAATACCTCCATCTTGTCTGGATTGAGTCATAGCCAGTTCTAAGTCATCCAGTCCTGGATCTCAGCCAGGCAGGTGTTAAACACAGAGGCCGCCATCTGGCTACCAGTTGCACAGGACAGGTCTACCTGGGTATCATTGTCATAGCAATGAAAACCCAGCCCATACCACCTGATAACGTCTCTCAAGGGCAGCATTTACACCGTGAAGAAAAGAGGTGACAGGACAGAACCTTGTGGGACTCCACAACACAGAGGTTTTGGGCTAGACAAGGCTAATCCCATCATCACCCTTTGTACTCTGCCCATGAGGTAAGACCTAAACCAGAATAATTTGTTCTCCTCTATCTCTTGCCATAAGGAGATTGTTCAGCACTCTCACCAGGGCAGTCTCTGTGCTGTACCCAGGTCTAAATCCAGACTGGAAAGATTCCTAAATGGCAGAGGAGGTGAGACGAGCCTCGAGCAGACCAGACACCGCTTTCTCCAAAACCTTCCCTAAAAACAGGAGGTTTGAGACCAGCGTATAGTTGATAAGACAGTCCGGGTCCAATGAGCATTTTTATCAAAAGGGGTCTCACTAGGGCCTCTTTCAAGGCCACAGGGAAGACTCCACTCTTCAAGAAACACTGGACAATTTCAGCAACCACAGATCCAATCAGGCCAGTGCATCTGACCAAAAGTTGGGTTGGACCTGGGTCAAGCTCACAATAGGCTGTCCGTAACTTCAAGACTATCTCACATACCTCATCCACTACCACTGGGACAAACTCACTCCAGACAAGAGGGGTGCCCCTCCATGCTGACAGTTTGAGCACACAAGCCTTTTGACTGACTCTAGAGGAGATATCGGTTCTGATAGGGGACACTTTGTCAGCAAAGAAGAGAGCAAACTCATCACACCTAGTGTTTGAAGTAGCTCCCGTGGACGGAGACAGGCAGGTGCAACAACCCTGTGAAGGTGTGGGATAAAACAGACACAACAAACCAGAAGTCAGGTGCACAAAAAGGCAACCATGCATTGTTATTTTATTCAAATCAGAAAATAAAAATAATAAACATACAGAAAGCAAAAGGTCCATTATCCAGCAAACTTTCTAATTTCGAAATTCCTGAGGCTTAGCTTTAGCCTTTGCAAATAGAACAGTGTGAAAACAAGCACACACTTCTGAGGTCCTCCTCACTGGGTAGTCAGTATTCAACTGATTCCCCTATCAATCTTTATTACTCCAAGTGGTGGGTTTTTATACCTTTCATGGATGACATTATCGTCAAGTGATCCACCGCTTTTTGCTAAAACCGGTATAAACCTCTTATTCTCAGGCGTTCCCCATCAAACAGTAAAGACATATATGTGCATTTTTCTAGCCTAGACTTAACTCCTCTTTTCTTGGTTAAAGGGGTTTTATGTTAAGAGGATTTTAGGTTTCCATTTTGTTTCATCTGAAAAGATAGTTTTAATAAGATAGTTAGTCCATGAGGGTTCCACTGGGTTTACAGGGAGAACGAGAGTGCGCTCTTCTTATCCTTTCTCCTGCCAACCCTTGGAATTCATCATATCGTTTTATTTCCATTAAATCATTAAATGTGACACCCTAAACTAGACAAGCATACAGCAAATGTGTTTCCTTTTCAATCCCAGTGCGAGCGGCCATCCCACAGAAACAAAGAGTGAAAGGACTGGGAGGGGACCCCGGATACCCCATACATGGGCATCCACCCCAGACAGGGCTCATCCTGTCACACAAACTCCTGCACAAGAAGGCAACAGTTCTTACTGTTGGCAATCACCCCACCAGAATCCACCCACACTAGAAGCTCCGCCTCAGGGACCTTATAAATCAAAATGGCATCTGAATCCTGGTGTGCTAACACCAATTGATACCATTCAATTCCTTGAGGCTTTCTCCACAGGTGTCGTCGTCATAAACATTTCATTTAAATATAGTGGTCATTTCTGCAATCTTTTTACCATCTGGTACCATGTGACCTGGGAGGGAGTTTTACCCTATTCCAAGTGTAACCCCCCTGTTACCCGGGGTTACTAGAATCCCAGTAAGACCTAGTGGTAGGCAGGGAAGGCAGCTTGTGAAACTCCAGTTAAATGGATTTCACACTGTTTCACTCTGTTCTCAGTTTCAGCTGAGACTGAGGGATGACATCACCATAGAACTATCACAGCTGCATGAGCCACATTGGAATCTGCAGATGGGAGTTAGGTTAGAAAGTTGGGAGTTTTTGAACAGTGAGCATCATCAGTTGTGTGTGAGCAGTCTTGAAGAGAGGAGCACAGCAGTCTGTGCACAGGCTCTTGGAGCCTAAAGCTCTGATATAGAGCTACTTCTAGGGAAAGGTGTGTGTTTCTGCCTAAAGAGGAACACAGTAAGCTGTTCTTGAAGTGGTGGAGACTGCTGTTACTGGTCTCTGTGCCCCATCCCTCAGGGGATGGGGTGGAAGGTTTGCCTGTTATTCCAGGGGCAACCTCCTGGTTCCGGCTAGGGAAGAAGCTGCCTTATTTTCTGAAATGTGTTGTGGCACCAGAAGTTGTCAAGATTCGCCTGTGGGGTACCTGCAACCAAAGGGTGAGTTCTGCTCTTGTCAAAGGGCCTATGTTTCACCTGAACTGTTGTTAAAGTGGGGATTGGACTGCTGAATCAGTGGGAGGCCTAGAGGAATAGGCTTAGCCAAAGTAAAAGTATGTTCAAGTCCAGCACAAGGGGAAAGCCAAGACATGGAGAGGAGATGTGCTATACATTTACTCTTTAATCTACACTTCCAAGCTTTTCAGGAAGAGATGTTTAAGTATGTTTGAGTCTAGTACAAGGGGAAAGTCAAGACATGTAGATGAGATGTGCTATACATTTACCCTTTAATCTACATTGCCAAGCTTTCAAAAAGAGTTGTTTATTGTCCAGAGAAATGGCTGGGTATGGATTGTGGGAGCTGGAGGTGGGAGACCTCCCACCTTTAGTAACCAGGTTCACCTCTATGGATTTGTTCTGTGGCCCTTTTACTTTGCCTCAGGCACTTGGCCAGTGCTGAGGGAAGTACCCAGACGTGGGATTGAAAGGAAATTTCCCTTAAGAAGTCAAAGGCTCTAAGGTGGCTTGGGGAGCCACCAACAGAAAATGTGTCCACTGCCATATGGACAGGGATCGCGTGGCCGGCAGGGGAGCCAGGCCAGGAAAAACCCAAATAGTGTACAAATTAGGCTGTGTACCCAAAACAGCGTGCAAGTCCAGGCTGTGTGCCTGGTGGGTTCAGAGCCTGAGGGCTGAAGTGTTGAAGAAGCGTTCTGTTACTGTTATCTGCATTACCAGGAATGTAGCCCCGTGGGGGTCCATCTATACTTTGTTTGTTCAGTTTGGATGTGAATAAAAGCCACACTTTAGAATCCCATTCCTGGTATTGGACATTACAGTTATTGCTTCCTGTGTTCGGATTTACTTGGGTGCCCCTGTGCAGAGTAGCCAAACCTAGGCCCCTTGTGCCAAGTAACCTAGTCCTCCCCGAACCCAATCCCCACCTGGTACTGCTGTCAGCTTCAACAGCATGCCACCTGTCGTTTGCAAAAAGGCAGGGGTCCGGGGTTACACAAGGGCACCATTTTCTTTCCTTAATGACCCCTTCCCTTTGGGACTCTCTCTCTCTCCACACCCCATGTAGTACTACCTCTGCTGGACGGGCATCTACTGTTCCCTGCAGGAACCTCTCTCTGGTTGTGCACGGACAGGTCCTAATATTGGCTGCCACCTGTTGGTACATACCAGACCAGTAATAATACAGGGTTAATCGAGCCAATACACTTCCATGGCTCAGATGCCCACAGAGACTGCAGTGTGCAACCTTCATCACCTGTTGCCTGTATGCCTCAGACACCACTACCTGGGCATCCACTCTTTTTGTATGGGGGTTGGGCCTCATGTGATACAGAACACCCTGTTTCAGTTCATACCACCAAAATTGCTTTAGCCCCACACCACCATTAAGCTGAATACCCTCTTTGACTTTTACATACTGTAAGTTTTATCAATGCATCATCCTCAGCCTGCAGTTTACCCCAGTCAGTACTGCTTTGACCACTGTTACTAGCTACACATGGTACAGAACTTGACAAAGTCCCTGCAGCTTCTACATAGGCTTCTTCTGGCTTGATTGTAGTCTTCAACCCCAGTACAATATCACCAGTCACAGTCTTACCTGGGGTCTCACATTCTAGTTCCATGCTGACATCTTCTGTCTCCAATAGGTAACATCCTGGAAACATGGGCTGTACTGGAATGTCCTGTTTAGGTATGGACTCCTCCTCCTGCTGAGCCCAAGAACAATCCTCCTCTGATTCCTTTTTCCAATTCTCCAGCTGGGACCTCTCGAGTAACACCTGGCACCTGTGTTCTGCCTTCCTGCGGAGTCAGTCTGCCTCCAGCCATTGCCCACTCATCCACTGGATCATCCTCATCAGTGTCCCACCACCCAGGCATCATCCTGTACTTCCAGTCCACCTTGACCACTTTGCAGTTCCTCATCCATCACCTTCAATCCAGCAGGCTTCATCCTCATCTTACCAAACTCCACTGCCATGCACCTCTGCTGGTTATCCTGGGCACCAGTGCTGGTACCAGCTAACTGGAATCCCCCTTTATCTTGGACTTCCAGTCATATCCCACTACTCACACCACTGTGAAGGTGTGGGATAAAACAGACACAACAAACCAGAAGTCAAATGCATAAAAACACAAACGTACGTTGTTATTTTATTCAAATCAGAAAATAAAAATAATAAACATACAGAAAGCAAAAGATTATTCGATATCCAGTATCCAACAAACTTTCTAATTTCTAAATTCCTGAGGCTTAGCTTTAGCCTTTGCAAATAAAACAGTGTGGAAACAAGCACACACTTCTGAGGTCCTCCGCACTTGGTAGTCAGTATTCAGCTGGTTCCCCTATCTATCTTTATTACTCCAAGTGGTGGGTTTTTATACCTTCCATGGATGACATCACTGTCAAGTGATCTACCCCCTTCGGCTTAAACTAGTATAAATCTCTTATTCTCAGGAGTTCCCCATCAAAGACATACACGTTCATACATGTTCATTTTTCTAGCCTAGACTCAGCTCCTCTTTTCTTGGTTAAAGAGGTTTTATGTTAAGGGTGTTTTATGTTTCCATTTTGTTTCATCTCAAAAGATAGTTTTAATAAGACAGTAAGTCCACGAGGGTTCCACTGGGTTTGCAAGGAGAACGGGAGAACGAGAGTGTGCTCCTCTTATGCCTTCTTCTGCCAACCCTTGGAACTCATCATATCTTTTTCTTTCTATTTCCATTAAATCGTTAAATGTGACATCCTAAAATAGCCAAGCATACAGCAAACATATCCCTGTGTGAGCGGACATCCCACAGAAACAAAGAGTGAAAGGAATGGGGGGCCTGGACACCCCACACATGGGCATCCACCCCAGACAGAGCTCACCCTGTCACAAGTGTATCTGCTGTGTGGAAGAGCTGAGTTGGTCGGTTTCTTGCTGCAGCAATCTTCCTGGACAGAAAATCCACTTTTTTGGGGGGAGATTGCCCTTTGATATTCACCATAATGTGACCTGAAAGCCAATTTGTCTTCTATCAGCCTGGATCTCCTCCAGTGATGCTCCAACCTCTGGCCCTTAACTTTCAACTCCCTGAGCTGCCCATCAAACCATGGGGGTCTTCGGTGAGTGGACAAGGCCATACACTGACATGGATGGGCGCAATAGAGTAGAAAGCGGCTTAGGGGCAGGCTACCATATTTTGGGCTGAGTCTGGGCGAGCGCTGGAAGCAAAGCTCAGGTGCAAATATAATTTTTGGCTGAGCCTAGGATGGAGACAGAAGAGCAGCTCTTGTGGCAAGTCTGGCTGACCTGAACGGACACTGAAGAAACAAAAGCACAGTGGCCGAGCACACTATCACAGAGAGGAAGCACACCGAATGTACTGAGCAGTGGTAACACAAATACACACACCAGCTGCATTCTAACAGACAAACTGAACTGAAATAAAAAGTTATATAGCACACTGAGGTGCTTGATCACTGAAGAACGAGCTTGGGTTATAACTTATACCATACTACCTTACATTGCATGACCCCAATTTTTCCCTTTAGGTCCTGCACCTGACCCTAATAAAGCCCCATTGTTTTGCTTCTAATCACTATCGGACTACATATCATTTTATAATGTTAAGTTGCAAGATTTGTGGGGACTACTATTGCACTGTGTTGTTCATGGATGGGTTGATCCTGTGGGTAGGTGGGGGGGTATTGCATCCATTGGGGTTGTACACTACTTACACCATATCCACTTAAACCTTTTTTCTGGGTGAGGTCACTGTGCAGTTTACTTAAACCCTTGGATATGAACCTTCCCCCAATAAGGAGTTTATCAGCCCAGGTCCCTCAGTCATGTTTCAGCCCACAAGGCAGGGGTGGTAAATGACAACATCCACAGTGACCCAGTTTCACAGGAAAACAGGTTATTTTTATATAGGGGAAAGGGCAGCATGGCTCTCTAAATGGTATAAGTACTATGCAGAGTGAAGCAGCATAAGAAGGAACATTATGACATAGCATATGCTTTATCAGTTTTGACTACAGGGACCTAAATGACAACAGCTGCACATCCTGAGGAAGAGGCCATGCCTTAGAACATCAGTGAGACTCAAATGTGTAGTTTCTATCATTTCCCAATGTGGGAAAAATACAACAACATAGAGAACACTTGACGGGAAACTATTTACAGCCAGTGTGTTCTGCCACAGAGGGATTCTGATTCCTCTGACCTCAAGAGTTAAGTTCGAGAGGTCCGTGGGATTTAGAACCCCGAGGTGGCAGAACACACTGGTTATGCAAACAGTTGCTGATCCTGTATTTGTTTTTGTACTCTCTGTTTATTGCTTATTCAGAAATAAACATAACAATACATTTTCTGAATGCCAGACATTGAAGATAGTACAGGAACCATCCAGTGGAATAGAATATAGAAATCTGCATTTTTCTGATTGCGAATATGGGGGTAACTACAGTTATAAACTTCCTTAAAAGAAAAATATTTGTAATCATAGCTGCACCCTACAAGAAAGGTGGTCAATCCGAAACAATGTTATACAAGAGTGAGATAAATTCAACAACCAGTGCTGATATGACTGCGACCCAAACATGTTAGAATTCACAGCATGGGTAACGTTTTTTCATCAGCAACTACATCCATTTATATTGAAACGAACTACAATCCCTTAACTCAGCATCAAATCCAACATATGAATTAAGGATTAAAATACTGTAATGCAACTTTCCCAGTATATAAAGAGTCTCAATCATAGACCATAAACAAGAGAGGTCCATACTCCGATCTCAGTCCAGCACATCCCATTGAATGATAAGGCCCCAAAATAGAAAAAATATATATTCATATAGTGCCAGCCTTCTGACCGAACCATACAACCCCCAAGTCCACAAATACGAAACGTAAATGGACAGTCTACAACACTGCAGTCTGAAACTGCGGTTTGCGAGAAAAGTTCAAAGAGAAAGTCTTTAGGAGCACTGCTTTGATCCGAAAGGGACCATCCCCCGACAAATAAAACCCCATAGCTTGCCATCTTCAAGTATCCTCCTCATCATCAGAGCTTGGCTCTGCCACAGAGTGATCCTTGGAAGCCTCAAATTCAAATACTCCACAGGCCGCTTGCAGGAGCTGCTCCTTAGCCACCACACCATCCGTGATGAGCAGGACTGTTCTGGGGATATCCATTTGAGCCTCCGTCAATTTTGAAGAGATCCGGTAGGCCTTAAGAAAATGTGACTCAAAGTCGGGTTCCAACTGAAGGACTTTAAGTAGCTATTTTTTTTTTTTAAAGTTAAGAGATCCAGCTCCTCCGTCCCCTCTGGCAATCCAGCCAGTCTAATGTTCGGAGCACGATTTGCATTCTCCAGAGCTTCTAATCTGTAGTGCAGTTGCCCATTCTCTTGTGTTAACTTCCCCGTGGTTGACAATGCTTTAGTAGTGTGGGTCTCAGCCACAGTGGCCATCTTGGTGGAGATTTCAATTTTAATATCCTGCTCCTCAAGCCTTTGCGGAATTGTTTCTACCTTCCCATTAATGGCTTGCATGGGCAGCTACAAGGCCTTTATGATGGCTCCGTATTGCTGACTTCACCCATCGAAGTAGAGGCCTGCTGCTCAGCTGACAGCTGAGACTTTGAACTGGTCAGTCCTTCCTTATTTGAGTGCCCCATAACAATATTGGATACTAAACTGTTCAGCACAAAGTCGGGAGTCAAATGCTGGATAGAAAAAAATTCCAGTTCTGCTTGTATATAAATAAAATATAGAAATTCTGGTATTAGATGCAGAGCTATGAAGAAACACGTCTGCTCTGTAAGGTGTGCTCCACAGTGCCCCATTTTGTATTTTTTATAGTGTATAGTATTATGTGAAATGTGTGTATTGTGTTTTTTTTCTCTTTCACAATGAAACTGACTTGTGCAGTCCCTAGAGGTTCTAGAATGCTGTTCTACCACAGAAGGCTACAGCCACATTCCATGACCTTTCGAACTATGGTACAACAGCATTTTGAAAAGGAGGGATTGCTATATACTGTAGAACAGAGCTGTACTATACACTATATTGCTTTTTAATTACAGTGGTGAGAGAGTCATTATTCCAATACCTTCTGCATGTTTGCACTGCAACTCAAAAAGCCTCATTAGTTGTACTCAGTATACTACATACAATGTACAGTTATCTATTTGTTTATTTGTTAGATACACAGGAAGGTAGAACAGGTCTCAGGACATGTCTACTGCTGCAATCTAGTGAACAATGAGCAAGGTAAATTGAAGGGATTCCCGGGATTATGTGGGGGGAAGAGCTCCTCCCCCACTGCCTATTTAATTAGAGCAGCCAACTCCCGCTCTGCTTAGAGCGAGTTGCACTCGCTGACGTTGCGGTGCTGGTGCTCGGCTGCTCTCTTTCCTCGTTCCGTTGCTGTTTTTTTCCCCCTCTGCTCCCTGCTGTGTTGCCCCCCCTTCTTTGCTTTATGTGCTTTCCCGTTGCTGTCATTTCTTTCGTATCTTGTTCTTCTTTTGGATTCCTGCTGCCTCTCCTTGCACCACTGTGTCTTTGACTGGCCGCTTGCTACCTCCGCTTTACTAGTGACTTTGTCTCCTGCCTATGGCTCGCTTGCTTTTCTTCCTGCTTCTTCTTTCTTTATCGAGCAGCCGCTGTTCCATGCTACCACCGAGTCCGTCGCATTGCTCTCGGTGCTTTGCACCCGCTTTCGCTGCACCGCTCCTCTGGAGCTCCCTGTGGCCACACGCCACCACCGTACTGCTGGGCTTCCATTCTTCAGCTGCTGCTTCCCGGATGCCTGGATTGTATCCTTTCTACCTTCATGCCTGCTTTTGGAGCTTGTTTGCTTCCCTTCTCCTTGAATGCCTTCCACGCTTGTACCCCCCTTTCTATTGGACGCCATTTTGCATCGAAGCAGCCATGCAACTTGAACCTGCACAGCCGTTGTTTTATTCATTTGCTTTGAGCACTCTGACTTTCTCCATGCCTCAATGCCAGCATATTTGGAATCGTTCAGGAACCAGTGGCAGTGTTTCACCTGTGGCTTGGGCTTCCTGATTTATCTATTCTCACATCTCAGTGCAGCCATTATAGCAGCTCCAGCTTTCCGCTCTGTTGCTAGCTTGTGGCTTTGAGGGATTATACTGGTATTAGCCACTTATGACACTTTGCTTCTTTACCATTTATTTGCATGGCATTTCTGCCATTCACCTACATTACCTGCTTTTAGTTTTGCCTGCCTGGGTTTGCAGTCGACCCTACAGCTCCACGCTGCATTGCATCTGTGGGGCCCTTGCCTATTTGCTTTGATATTTCCTATCTATTGGTGTGTACAGCTGCTGCCGCCCTGACTTAGCTACCTAATTGGCTTGCCATAGGAGCTGCGGAATCTGATTCATGGGAATTGAACTGTGCTATGGACTCTTCTCTGTTCCTGATCTATTGTACGCAATATCACCTTCTGTCTGGATTATCCATCCCATGTCTCCGTACATTTCCACCTCCTGTCTCATAAATCAACGACAAGTCATCAACAAACTAGGGGACAATGGACCACACTCGGGAGAGCCATCTTCACAGTAGATGATTTCCATTCAGGAAGCAGCCCAGCAGGTGACTGTGGTGCTTAGTGCACTGCATTTCCAAGGGACCTTATCTAGCTTTCCATTTGGCATTTTGCTTGCAATCTCATTATTTAGCTGTGGATGCTCCACATTCCGGGAGGACAACGCACACTTTAGAGGTCTCTGAATCAATGACAGTTGAGAGGTATGCCTGCCTCTCCCCTATTCTCCCTGTGCTTGGTGACTTATATTTAGCTTGCTGTTGCCTTCGCTTGCTTGTTTCTAGTTCTTCATTATGCTACTTTATGGATTATAGACTGTTTCTGTTGTTTCCTTGATGGACTTTTCCCTGTCCCTACCTTTATGGCGTCCACTTCCGTGGACTTGTTCTGTTTCCACTTTGGGCTTTGCTCCACCTTCTGGCCATTCCTATGAATTATGGGCTATGCTCTGAATCAGTGCTGAGGTATTGGGAAATGTGCTTCTTCCCTTCATGGATATTCCTATGCCCTACGGATTCTTGGCTCCTACACTGCTCCTTACTACCTTCGCCTCAATCAGTTCTTCCCGATATGGCTTCTGCATGGCTTGTGTGGTTCCTCAGGCCTTATCCTACGTGTGCTTCTGGATGTTCTATTCGGCTCCGCGACCATGCTTGTCTGCACTGCTGACATGATCGCACCTTTGCCTCAATCATACAATACCAGATCCCGGAAATTCGTTCCTCGCCAGATTATCTACTCTTCTGCCACGCTTTCGCTGCAGTCTCTACCATCGTCAATATTCTAAGATACGTCAGTCTACAGTATCGTTTTCCTTCATAAGTCTGCTTTCCAGTTGCAATACTACTTCGCACTTCAATGGCCCAAACTCTTGCATCCATTACAATGCCATTTCTCCTCTGCCTGCCTCGCCAGTTCAGGGCCTGGAGATTCACAGCCTATACGACCTGCCTTCGCCCTTCGGGCTGGGAGGTTTACCTACTTCTATTCTGTGCTTGCCTCATTCAACTCAGAGCATGGAGTTTCTCAACTCTACAACCTGCCTTCGCCCATCGGGCTGGGAGGGTTACCTACTAATCGTATGCTTCTATGACCTGCCTTCACCCATCGGGCTGGGGGTTTCCTATTTCTGCCTCACCCAGCTCGGGGCCTAGAGATTCGCTCATTCTACTGTACGCCTACCTGCTGCTATGTCAGCCAGCTGGAAGCTCCTTTTATAGATTCGCACCTGGCTGTTTCTTCATTCCTCCTCTATTCTTGGATGCTTTACCCTGCTGCTTCAGCTGTGTGGACTTGCTGCTGCTTCCTCCTTTCCAGGACACTTAATTGCACCTCTCATGAAGTCCTTATCCTGATTGTGCTCTACTGCCTTTGGATCTGTGACATTGCTACTCCATTTGACTCAGCCTCTTCAGTTATCTCCATCCAGGACTTTTATGCTTGACTATTCGGGTCTCATCATGTTATTGATGCCTCAAACATTGCATACCTGCAGTTTCGACTGCTATTCCTCGTCAAGTTGCCATCTCTATGCCACGGTCTCTTCAAGGCGATCCCTGCCATCCTTGATCTAATGGATCCGTCAGTCCTCAGCACCTTCCATTCTATACGTCTGCCTTACAAATGCAGTACTACTCTGCTCTAACCTGACTCAAGATACGTCTCCTGGAGACTGTACACCATGCACTATTCTTGCTGGCTGACCTCTGTCGGTCTGGCTGCCATTTCCCGTTACCTGGAACTAGTCGCCTTTCTACTTACCTCTCCAGCTGCTGAACAAGCTGCGCTTTTCATCGAGGGACTACCTGCCACATTCTGTTCTACCAGCGGACTTCCATGAGTCTGACTGCGCATCCCTTACCTGGAATCAGCCGCCTCTCTCTCCTACCTCACAAGCTATCGATCCAGCTACACTTTCTTCAGGGGCTGGTTGCCATGTCCTGTTCCTTCTCTCTGCCTACATCAGTGCAATCCTGCTCCTACTACCTCACACTTCGGATTTGAAGCCCACTTGACTTACTTACTTTGGGCTCGCCATATTACACTACTTGGATGCTCATAGCCTGCCATTATTCAAGCTCAGCTCTACAGCCGTTGCTATCATATCAATTCCTAAAGACTATACTTACTTATCAGAACTGGACTCGTCAGTCGATAACCTGGCCTCAAACCTTCTTTCATTCCTCGTACTATACAAGTCCTCTATTATTGGAAAACTGGAAGTCGTATTACTTCTATTCATCCTGCCTCGTTGACATCAAAGCTTGGATTCAACTATCTTTCAGGTCTCCTGTATTAAGTTCGTCAGTCATCAACTTCATCTCCACTGTCTTACAATTTCATGGATTATGCCCTCTATCAACTGAAGTATGGAAGACGGTCCTTCAAGATATCCACTTTCCATCATTCCAAATTGTACATGGATTCTGACTTGGAGTTTATTAGGGAAATTACTTCACTGGACATTTACAATTCAGTTCTTGCTTAAGCTCCAATTATCTGGATTAAATTCTACTATTAGAATTCAGATTAGCTGATTAATTTAGTTTAATTAGGATCTCTCTCCTTTAGTATGCCCAGAAGGACGGGCAGATCAGTAGCCATGGGTCCTCAGAGGTTTCCCCCAAAGGGAGGTTTTCCTCTCCTGAGTGCTACTGGTCACACTGTCCGGAGTTGGAGGAGGTGATCGTCTATTCTTATTTTAAGTTGTTACGCATGACTTCTTTAGCATTCAGATACTGAACAATCGTTGATATTTATTCTTTTTGGGGCTTCATAATTCTAAACCAAGCCTCCTTCCTACAGGTGAGGTACAGAGAAAGGCCAAAACCATCAAATATTATCAAACGTCTCAATTCAAGCATCCAAGTACTGAAGCACAAATCATTCTATGCTGGCCTCTGTATCTAACAACCATCTACATCATTCCAATATATATGTTACATAAGCACTGAGCTATGAACCACACATAATTGAAGGGATTCCTGGGATTATGTGGGGGAAGAGCTCCTTCCCCACTGCCTATTTAATTAGAGCAGCCAACTCCCACTCTGCTTAGAGTGAGTTGCACTCACCCAACATCCTCCCCGACACCTCCTCCTTCTGCGGCACTCTTATCCCACTGGGAAGGCTTCATAATTCTAAACCAAGCCTCCTTCCTACAGGTGGAGTACAGAGAAAGGCCAAAACCATCAAACATTATCAAACATCTCAATTTAAGCATCCAAGTACCTAAGCACAAATCATTCTATGCTGGTCTCTGTATCCAACAACCATCTACATCATTCCAATATATATGTTACATAAGCACTGAGCTAAGAACCACACAAAATGACAACACAATATATAAGCAGTTAAGAGGGAACAAGATTAGTAAGGTACAGCACACTATAAACTGTTTCATGTGTCTATACATTTCTAGTACTAGTCATAAGATGTTAGTGCTTTTAAATTACTTTATGCCACGCTACTGTCATTATTTATCCCTTGCTTTTGGTTCACTGTATTATCCTCTGTTCACTGTAATGTATCTTTGTGATTATTGTGATATCCTGTTTACACTGTATAATATATGAGGAGAAATATTTGGCTAAGTATTTCTTCCTTATTTTTTCATACCATTGACATCTCATAAGTATGTGATGTAGATCTTCAGGTTCTTTTAAATAATATAAACAGTTGGAAAAAGTGGGTGTTTTTCAGGAATATCTGGCAGTTAGAATACTGCTTGGAAATAAATCTGTAAAGGGTCAGAATTTGCCAATGAGTTGGATTAGTTAGCAGCAGTAAATACTCTAATTGAATGTTCATGTATATTGTTAGTTGACCACTGTGAAACTTTTAGTTGTTTAATTTTTTGAAAATCAATTTTCCTATCCTTTCTTGAGACCACTGCAGAGGCTACCTTAGCATAGTTTTTATGTATTTTTATTACGTGGTCAGCCCAGTATCGTAAGCGAGAAAGATCGTATCTCTCAAGTAAAGAGTATATGGTCGACAACCACCCATTGCTTATCAAATCAAGATATGTTCTTTTTTCCTTTATACATGGTGAAAAATAGAGCCCATTGGTTCATGCATTATATTGGTCCAGAAATGGTTCCTCTCACTGAGAGGGCGGTGACCAGTAGAGCAGACTGCCCAAGGAGGTGGATAACTCTGAAGTTGTTCCAGACTTTGAGATTAAATGGTACAGACACAAAATGGTAAGTAGGAACTTATAGGGTTACACGAGTACAGAGAATGTGGGAGGGAGCCAGAATCTCTTGGTAGGATATTGGGTCAAATCAGATGGATGAAAATATTTATCTGCCCTTTACTATCTGTGCATTTATTTGTGTCAAATGCCGATGAGAGATTAAGGACGATCACTAGCAACACCTCACCCTGATCCCTCATACGTAGATTATTGCACACCCTGACCAAAGCCGTCTCTGTGCTGTGGCACTGCTGCAGGCCAGAAAGGAAAAGCTCAAAGATGTTAAACCTATCAAGGTGCTCACCTACTGTAACTATTGTACAAACCCCTTCTCAATAGCCTTAGCCACAAATGGCAGATTAGAGATAGGCTGATAGCTTGCCTGGTCATCAGCATCTAATGACTGCTTCCAGAGTAGTGGTTTGACGATCACCCTTTTCAAATGATTGAGTAAAATCCCTTCCTACTAGAAGAATGACCAATGTCTGTATTGGTCAGGGCCAGTTCCACCATCCCAGCCTTCACAAGATGAGATAGAGCCAGATCCAACCTAGTATGTGGTGCAGCGTAGACCAGTATCCATCCGAATAACAGTTCTGCACCCAACAGGTTGAAACTGATCCAAGACAAAGAGAAGTTCAATCTTCCCATCCCACTACCACTGTTATTCTCACAAGAGCAGTCTCGATGACCCAATCCTTGATGCACCTTGGTTTTAAAAGAACAGATTTTTTTTTTTTATTTGTTTAACATTTTCTTCCTGGCCATGCTTGACTCTGAGGGATATACCCTGATCCCAAGGATATACTCTGCTCTGACCCATCGTCCATCCTCCCCTTGATCCACCACAACCAACATCCCCTGCGGATTCCCTCCTTGGCTGAGGCTTTGGGTTTAAGGCCATCCTACCCCCTGCAGTTCACTGTGTGAACTAGGATACAATTTTTGTGGGCAGTAAGACCCAGGAAGTCCAGGAACACAGGTCGTCATATAGACAGCACAAGGGATTTTCTCCCTGGTTTCTTCCCTTCCTCTCTCCTCCTCTTGATGTGGGCAGAGCTCTGCAGTGCCTCAGCTTCATGTAGCAGTGTACTGCAGAGAGAACAAGCTTCCTTGGACCATTGCAGGGGTTGCTGTGGCACCTGTTACCCAGTGCCATCCCTCATGACCACGGTGCACTGTCAAATAGCAGCTGTTGTGGACTAGTCTGCCTCCCGACATTGTATCCTGCGTGCCCTCCTAATCTTGGGTCCCCTGCATGGCAGCACAAGGCGCTGCTGCTGGGGCAATGGGGTGTCCCTTAAAGAACATCTTTAATTGTTTGCACTACTCCATTGTTCTTGTGTAGAGGCCAAATGTAAAAGCCTTTCCACAGTCAAAACAAGTGAGTCAGTCCTGCTCCTCTCCACCTCTGTGGGACCCCAAATTAATTTTGCTCTCTTGGATATATCATAGGTTCTGATAACTCTCATAATGTGTAATAATGGACAAGTTGTTCAGATTGCTCCCTAGATCTCCTTCACTTGCATGCTAACTGGCATCTCCACTCTTTCAAACATTGAAGCTCATTGGAAGACAAAGAAGCACTTTTAATGTGAAGTCATGCTGCGCACACACGGACTGGCACCAGGATGTCAATTATTTCTACCAGGACCTAAATTTTGGCCTCAAAGGTGGCATCAGCCTGCCTGAAGGATGCAGCTTAGAGTTCTGAAATGAGTAATGCACTTCCACCAGAGTATCAGGCAGACACAAAATAATTTTTTTCTACTTACTTGACTCCTCATACAGTCAACAAAAGATGAAAAACCCACTCACATGGCATCCTAGATCTCCATGCAGCTGACATCACCGACAGGAATCAGTTACATAGAAATGTAGCCACCCCATCCCTAGTTGTCTAGGGGCCAGATGTTTAATACTGGGGTGGGAGCATCAACCCGTAGCAGAAACACATCCAGCACTGAAAACTGAAAATGGAACATACCTGTAGCAGTTCTTATTGTTCACAGGCAGTTGCAAAGTGCAGCCAAAACCAGGGTGTATGCTGGCTGAACATCTTAGGCTACAGGAGCAAGCTGGAGTTAGCAGGCAGCATCTAAATTCATAATAAACAGGCAGGCGGCCACACTATAGTAAAATATAAACAAACAATTTATTTTTTGGCCATGAAACAGAATAGCTCCCAGGAGTTGGGAGCATGGCTTGGAGGGAGAAACAATTTAAACAGTGACACAGAGCCACGGCACACAACCTTAGGGCTGAGAAGGCCTCTATGTCAGATCCTGCTGAGCCAGGAGAGCTCAGAACATTTAGACAGCAGCACAACCAGGCCAGTCTCCCTTTCAAATCTCAGCCTACACGTAACCTCAGCAGCTCAAACCCATGCCAACCGCTCTTACCTCACACAACTATGCTGTGGCTCAAAACAGGCTGCAGTATGTCAAAACTTTTCTTTTCCCTTCATCCTACAACATAGTGCCTTACAGTGCCCCTGCCCCCAGCATCCCCGGACCTAAAAAAAAAAATGGGCAATCTGAGAGGCTCATCTGGCCCATTTGTTCTCTCCCTGCAGGCCATCAGCAAGGAATGGAGTGCCACACGTGTATGGGGCAGGAAGGCTGCTATTACCACCACCATAGCCCATGACGCTGTCTGCCCCCACCATTCCTACTCCACTACCAGGCCTCTGACTAGGAACTAGGCACCATCCCACCCCGGTGCTGCGGTGCAGGCAGGTAAGCCACATAGTCCTCCCCAGGCTGCGGCTCCTCAAGCGAACCCAATCCCCATACGCCGCAAGTCCTTAGGCCACAACACACCAACCACTGAGTGGACTTCTTCACCGAGTTGCAAAGGCCCGATTCCCAGGCCGGGGTTGGAGCCTTGACCCACTTGTTCCTCTCATCTCTCGATCCCACAGCCTCCCTCAACCAGCTCAATCCAGCCTATTAAATACCCTAGAAAGGGGAGGACTGGCTCTGCCCGACCAGCAGGTGACCAGCCCACCATCTCAAACATTGATAAGTGGGAGGAGAAGGTCACTCTAGTCCCCCTTTAAACCATTCACCTCCTGGTGAATGGGGCATCTGGCAACCCCACCAGCAAAAGGAAGGGCAAGATATGTGCATTCTTCTGCACACACCCCGGAACCCCCAGACAAAAATAATAAAACAGGGACCCAGAATCCACTTAAAACCTCAAAAAGACTGTGCTGCTGCCAAAGTTAGGACCCAGAATTCAGTTACACAAAACCCCAACAGCACAGTTACCCCCCATATTTTATGCAACAACAACATTTTAACA
This sequence comes from Neoceratodus forsteri, assembly GCA_016271365.2. NCBI lineage: Eukaryota > Metazoa > Chordata > Ceratodontiformes > Ceratodontidae > Neoceratodus > Neoceratodus forsteri. The sequence continues at coordinate 702,326,464 of CM028135.1, read as the reverse complement.
TATAGAAAACATGCTACAGGACATACCATGCACTCAAACTCTCACCCCCAGACACACACAAGCATCCACCAGACACACTTGATTTCAGGTTACTCTTTAGAATCACATCCCATGCAAACAGCCGAGCCATCTGCCACACACCACTCACACACTACCACCATCCCCCCTTTATGCACTATCACTACAAAGGGGCACATTAATTTATAGACCAGAGGATAGCAAAGTCCAAAATACTCAGTCTTCTAAAAGTGCAGAACATGAACTTGCTTTCAGGCCATGGTCCAACATCAAACGGTACATTTTCCCTCTAGCTTAGTATAAACAACTTTAACCAGAACTTTAACATTTTAACATTGCAAAAGAGGGAATAAGCAAATGATCTCACCCAGCATGAAGAAGTTCATAAAAGTTCAAACAGAGAATGGGACACAGTCCTGAACATAGCACTGACGAGTCCATGCAGAATTTACCCTTTTACAGGGCGGGTCCTCCGTCCTCTGCCATGGGAGTAATAAAACTGTGGATCAGGCTTGGTGTTTTTGGCACTGAATGAATCTGTAGAGACAATGTAATATTTGGTGTGCCTTCCCACGACATCCTGTATGCAAAATGTTTAAATAAAGTCAGTCCCATCCAGACCGAGGAGTTACATAAGGATCTTGCCTGGGTGATGGTAGCAGCTGCAAGGGGTCCAGATTGGTAGTTCTTCAACTGAAGCTTGTCCACTGCACCATGAAAAACACATTCTGACCGCTTTTCTTCTATGATATCCCAAATCCTCTCAGGAGCATGTTATTACTCTTTTTTAGGGTATTTAGCTCGAATCCTCCGATGCACCCACCTTTAGGCCTGCAACCACTTTGGGATGCTTTGTACACTACTCAGGGGGCTATCACTTATTCTAGCCACACCCTGAGCGGTAATGGATGCTGAGAAGGTCATCAGGCAGCAGATCGTCCATTTTCTCAAGAAGGAGGATGCACAGCTGAAGCAGCCTTGGAGAGTTGTTAGGCAAGACAAGCTGTGGGTGCTGATATGGCTGCAAGATTGCTCTGTCCGCCTCTTGATCCTGGAATGGCAATGGAGTGGGCAACTTGCTGGGAGGCAGCATGGGGGGGATTACACACACAGACCCACATGGGTTAACCTTCTCCACCTTGACATCAGGTGACTTTTTCCCTGAAGCAGTATCCTTCTTTCCTATAGCACTGAAGGCCCTGGAGTGAGGGGAAGCAGGCCCTGACTCCCTGGGCCATGGGGAGTCTGCAGATGTTGCTCCCATGCCTCCCATGCCTTCTCCCTCTGCCACGGGAGAGGCTCAGGCACCTTCGGTGGAGAAGGGATGGGCAGACAGCTATGCCCTTCTTCCACATAAATGTCCTCCTCTTTCTCTCCAGAAGGGGCTTCAGAAGCAGAGGGCTCCAGGGGTACAGTAGCAAATTTTACCTTGTCCCAGTTGTCCAGGCTGCCCATTGACAAAATGGTAATAGTTCCCATGGACACAGATGGTGGCCACGACCATGCTGGCATGTAAGGTGGCACAGAATATATATCAGCCATTGGAGGCACTCCTTGAGCACACGAGTAGAACAGAGGCAGCCAAACCACTCCAATCCCCTGATAACTTCACTGCACACAATTGTCCATGGGAGTCCCCATAGCAGCATTACTCCAGAGTCAGGACAAAAGCGATGCTGGCACCAGTGCAGGGGGATAGTTTTCTGGAAGATTTTCTGCCATCGTGACCAAATCTCACAACTGTTGGTGTCTTCACACATTCCTCAGAAAATGGCGCTCGCATGCACACTCTCCCATAATCCAGGGCTCAACCTCAGCCAATCAGTGTCACACAGTCCTATCAGTATAGGCTTGCCTATGCAATACTGTCCCCACTCTGGCACCAAGCAAGAAAAGGTGCAAAGCTGCGGAAAATGGTGCCTTACAGGGATGGCTTGCCTAAAAACAGCCGAAATCCACAAAGACACTGCCAATGCCCACGAAAGTCCAAGGTACAGTCCAGACACCCCAAAATTTAGATCCCAATGAGCCCCACATTGTAGCCACCCCTTCCCCGGTTGTCTAGGTGCCAGATGTTTAATACTGGGAAGGGGGCACCAACCCATAGCAGAAACACATCCAGCACAGAAAACCGTAGATGGCACATACCTTTAGCAGCTCTTAGGGTTCACAGGTAGTTGCAAAGTGCAGCCAAAACCAGGGTGAATGTGGGCTGAACATCTTAGGCTGCAGGGGCAAGCTGGAGTTAACAGGTAAAATCTAAATTCATAATAAAGCAGGCAGGAGGCCTCACTATAGTAAAATGTAAACAAATACATTTTTTTGGCCATAAAGCAGAACAGCTCCCAGGAGCTGGGGGCATGACTTGGAAGTAGAAGCAATTTAAACAGTGGCACAGAGCCACGGCACACAACCTTAGGGCTGAGACAGCCTTGATGCTAGATCCTGCTGAGCCGGAGAGCTCAGAACATTTAGACAGCAGCACAACCAAGCCGGTCTCCCTTTCAAATCTTAGCCTACACGTAACCTCAGCAGCTCAAACTCATGCCAACCGCTCTTACCTCACACAACTATGTGGTGGCTCCAAACAGGCTGCAGCACGTCAAAATGTTTCTTTTCCCTTCATCCTGCAACACAGGGCCTTATGGTGCCTGGATCCCCCAGCATCCCTGGAACTTACAAAAAATGGGCGATCCAAGAGACTCACCGGGCCCATTTTTTTCTCTCCTCACAGGCCATCAGCAAAGAATGGAGCCACCACCGCCATACCCCACAATGCAGGTTGCCCCACTGTACCACCCCACCATTCCTACTCCACTACCAGGACTCTGACTAGGAACTAGGCCCCATCCCACCCCGGTGCCATGGTGCACACACTTGGGCCACATAGTCCTCCCCAGGCCCCAGCTCCCCAAGTGGACCCAGTCCCCAGACACCTCAAGTCCCTAGGCCACCGCACACCAATCACTGAGCAGACTTCATCACTGAGTCGCAATGGCCCAATTCCCATGCTGAGTTCAGAGCCCTGACCCACTTGCTGCTCTTGTCTCTTGCTCCCGCTGGCCTCCCTCAACCAGCCCAGTCCAGCCCATTAAATACCCCAGAAAGGGGAGGACTGGCTTCGACCGATCAGCAGGCAGCCAGCCCACCATCCCAAACATGGATAAGTGGGAGGAGAGGGTCACTTTAGTACGCATCCCCCAGAGGCGGTGCATACAGAAACATAGAATTTGACAGCAGATAAGGACTGCTTGACCCATCCAGTCTACCCATTCCCCCACCCACCTGCACTATTACCGCAGATTGTACCTGATCTACAGCTCTTTCTCCCTGCCTCCCCCCTTCCTGTCCACTATGATTCCCTTGTGCTTATCCCATGCATTCTTGAACCCCACCACTTTTTTCACCCCCACCGCCTTCACTGGCAGGCTGTTCCAGAAATCTACCTAAGAAATACTTCCTCACAGGGTTTTCTGCTTTTTGTCCCCAGAGGCGCGGACATGCAATGACATCAGCATGGAACAGGCGTGCTCCCGCACCTGTTCCACAGACATTCACCATTGCCGCTTCCCCACTTTTGAGTGACCCTGGCTATTACACACCCAGCCTCAACTGGGTGTCAGTGATAGCCAGGGAATCCATGACCCTCCCCCTCCCCTGGAGGAGAGGAGCTGTCTGTTGGATGCTCATCCTATCTCCCCCCGGCCAACCCTCTGACATCCTGCTCTTACCCCCAGACACAGGTCGTCGGCTCCACAACCAGTAGCACTACCACTGCATGGGCAAGCCAGCCTGTCTCCTTGTTTATGAGCACCTTTCCTTCTGAAAAATACTTTCCTCCTGTACCTTCTTTACCCACTTGAAGTATTTAAAGGTCTCTATCATATTCCCCCTCTCCCTCTTCTGTTCCAGGGTGTACATGTTGAAGTCCTTTAGTCTCTCTTTATAGGGCTTTTGATGCAGATCCTGTTCCATTTTAGTTGCCCTCCTCTGGACCACCTTCACTCTATCCATGTCCTTTTGGATATGTGGTCTCCAGAACTGGACACAGTACTCTAGATGAGATCTTACCAGCGATCTGTACAGAGACAACACTACCTCCCTCTTTCTGCTGGTGATTTCTCTCCCTATGCTTCCCAGCATCCCACTAGCCCTCCCGACTGCCTCTTTGCAGTGCCTGGCCACCCTTAGGTCATCTGATATTATTACTCCTGGGTCTCTTTCCCGCTTGGTGGCCATCAACACCACTCCACCCATTTTGTACTCTGCCCCTGGGTTTCTGTGCCCGAAGTGCATTATTTTGCATTTATTTGCATCGAAACCCAGCTGCCATACCCTTTTCCATGGCACTAGTTTTCTCAGGTCTCTGCTCACCCTTTCTATCTCCCCAGAGTGTCCACTCTATTGCAGATTTTGGTGTCATTCGCAAAGAGGCAGACCTTTCCTTCCAGTTCCTTTTCAGTGTCACTTATAAAGACATTAAAGAGGATCACTCCCACCACTGATCCCTGAGGCACCCTACTGGTCACCTCCCCCTTCCTCTGAGCGAACCCCATTTACCACCACCCTCTGTTGTAGAACATTCTGTCATTAAAGGGATCTTGGAACTGTCAGTGCTCCAACATGCTGGTTTCTGGCCTAGTGCTACTCCAGAGGCTGGTACAGGTATGGCATGCCTTATGTATATTTGAATATCCTGTAGCCGAATCCCATCAGTGATGCCAAGCAAGTGGCTTTCATTTATCTAATAGTAGGGGGGAGGTAGAAGGCTCAGCTAGATATAAGAGATTGTGCAATGAGACAAAGTAAAAAGTTAAATTGTGCAGTTAATGGGCAAATGGAGGTAGCCCACACATAAGGTAGGAGGCTGTTCAAAGATCTTTTTCCTCGGAGTGCATATAATGGGTGGGATATTCAAAGGGGTTGCACATGGTGCAACAGCGTTGCACCATGTGCAATCCACTGATGGGCCAGTAGCGATATTCAAAGGATGTTGCAGCATGAATCCCAATGCGCTGGGGTGCACCAGTAATGTATGCAGCGCCAGAGTCTCTTGGGCGTGCCATGCATATTCTGTACATCGCCTATTCAGCCTGGGATGTGCAGCACATATGCTGGTGCAACCATGCTTGTGCCGCACACTGGTGCTCAAAGTTGAGCCCAAAGGAAATAGAAGCAGGGGCTGGCCACCCACAGGTGAGCTGCCATATTGCAGGGTGCAACACGGCAGCCACCAGCTGTGGGTGGCTACCCGAGCTCTGGGGCCAGGGTCTGTCGGCATTGTTCCCCCCCACGCCTGATCGTGGGCATGTGTACATTTATAAACATGTCCAAAATCCCTGGTGGTCTAGTGGACCGCTTGCAGCCCGATCGCGGGCATAAGTATATTTAAATCACATTACTTTATCCCTGGTGGTCCAGTGGACCACTTGCAGCCCGATCGCGGGCATAACTATATTTAAAAACAGTTTACCTTATCCCTGGTGGTCCAGCAGTACCCCCTCCCCACCCCCACTGGCCCGCCACCCCGCTTCCCCCCTCGGTCAGCGGTGAGCGGCACCCCCGCAAGCCGCCTGGCTGCCACCGACTGACTGCACATACAGATGCGGCTGTTGCCCATTGGTCCTGGCGTGGGCCAATGCGTGATGCGAACCGTACCATACCAGATCCAGATATGTGAATGGCTCCGATTCACATATCGGGGACTATGAAATTGCAGTCTGCACCCATTGTGCAGCTGTGAATATCGACGCTGGCGTACTATCGCAATCAGTTGGCAGGCGACCAGGCGGCTGCAAAGTGAGGGCTGCCAACCAGCGCTGACGCGGAAGATGAGTAGAGGCTCAGTGGAAAGCGGAGGAAGGGGTACTGCTGGACCCGGCTAAGGTAAACTGTTTTTAAATACACTTATGCCCACAATTGGGCTGCAAGCAGTCCACTGGACCACCAGGGATATTGTAATGTGATTTAAATATACTTATGCCCGCGATCGGGCTGCAAGCAGTCCACTGGACCACCAGGGATTGTGTTAAGTGGTTTTAAATATACTTATGCCCACGATCGGGCTGCAAGCGGTCCACTGGACCACCAGGGATTGTGTTAAGTGGTTTTAAATATACTTATGCCCGCAATCAGGCTGCAAGCAGTCCACTGAACCACCAGGGATAAAGTAATGTGATTTAAATATACTTATGCTCATGATCGGGCAATGGGGCACTTTGCTGCAATGTGCAGGGGGCGTCAGTCCCTGACGGCTGCAGCCTGGCAGGGCGCCAAGTGCAAGTCGCAGGGGATCGGTACACCTGCATGCAAATGGGGCCATAATGACATGCTAATGGCCCCAGTTGTGCCTTGCATGCATTATGGCCTCATTTGCATATCCACCACTGAATTTCGTGGCACCTGCACCTAGCGCAACCGCACTTGCGCTGGCGCATCCCCCTGCTCCACTCTTTTCACTTGCACTGGTGCAGTGCCACTGCACCTTGCGCAATGGTGAATGCCAGGTTGCAGTATTCAACGGTGCTGAGCCATGGCGCAGCTCCATTGAATATCGCCCAGTCCACACCCTGGCGCAACCCAGTTGTGCTGCACCCTGCTTGCGCTCCTGCCAGGGGCATGTTTGAATATCCCACCCAATGTCTACAACAGGGCAGTGCTGACCTTGTGTCCCAGCAACTGCATGCACCAACTAAATCATTTTTTAAAGTACAGCATGGGTCCAGAAAAGGAAATTGAAAGGCTTAAGAATGGAATTAAAACACATAGCTTACTGCATAGGGGAAACACATATATGAAGACAAATGTAACATGTATGCTAATATTTTTATTAATGGTGCAGTATAGTAACTGTCTTTAAAAAAATAAGCTGTGGTATTGATTGGACAGGGTTAATACCTTCAAATTGAAATTGATTCTTTTTATCTGGTTGGGGCTGAGAATTATTTCTACCAATAGAATCATGCTGTTCATTTCTTTAAAAGAAACTTATAGGCAGGACCATCAGTGAAGAAGCAGCACCGTTACTGCATGCGTCAGTGGTGATCCAGGTTTGGAAATGAGCAGGAGTCGTCGGCAGAGGTAAGAGGGCTGAGCATCCTAGAGGAAGCTCTCCTCCTCTGGATTGGGAGGATCCCTGCCTCCACTGCAGTGGTGTCATCTGGGTGACCACAGGGGAAAGTGCTGTGGAGGTAGAGTGAGAGGAGGGGCATTTTGGGGCTTACAGTTGATGTGCCATCATGTGTTGTTCTGCTTTCCACTCTTATAGTGCTAAAGTCCCCAGGGGCTAGGAGGAAAACCAATGGAAAAGCTATGCCCGAAGCAGGATGAAGCCAGGTCCGGCCACAGGTCCCACACTGTTGACTGCAGTATCCATCTTCCAAAGGCTGGTTGAGAAACATCTTGGGAACATGGGTCAGCCCTGATGGTCATGAACTCCACCATGAGGGACAAGCTACAGGGGTCTCTGGCAGACAAGGGTAGGTCCCAGAGAAGAGAGATGATGGCACTGGAGCAGAGCAGAGCAGAAAGGGACAGGCTGGTGAAAAGGGGGCAAAATAGAAAGTTAAAAAAATAAAATAAGTTTTATTACATTTAACAAAAACAAATCAAAAAGCAACCACAGGAAAGAAACAAAAAGTAAATGGTGATGCCACCATGGGCGTCACCTTATCCTCACAATGCATCTTAGGCATGATTCTATCCCATGATACACCACACTCTTTTCTACATTAATATTCTCTGTTAATAACAAAACTTTATTACTTTCCATCTTAACTTCTTCAAATTCAGGCACTGAGTGCTGAAGACATTTTTGTTGAGGGTGTTAGAATTTCTCTCCTTCCCCCCACCTCATGAAGACGTTGAAGCCCCAGTGCTAGTGTTTGATTATAATTGCTGCAATATTCTATGTTCATGAGTGGTTTGCACTAATCAACGTCATGTTGTGCCTCAAAGCAGAAACTCTCCCAGATGCATTTACCCCACTGGGCACTTCTAAAACAATTAAACACCCTCAGCGGTCCCTGTCTTGTTCTGATACAGATCTGCTTTGATGTACTCATTTGAATTAGTCATTTAGAAAAGGTTTAAAGTTCTGTCCAGCTAGCCACATGCCAATCCCTCTCTCAAAAAGTGGGAGAGGGTTCAGCAACAGTACTATTTTTCAGCTTGGTGGGGGGACACAGCAGCTGTGTGTATAATAAATAAAGTGTCTCCTCGAAGGCATTCAAGGTCACATTTTGCTTATTTGAGAGATCCCTTGAGGCCTCCAGTTGATTAGATATTTGGGTCAGCCTTAGGTCAGAGTCATAGTAATTCTGTTTCAATTTGCTGTACCAGTCGATCTGAAGTCCATTTTAGATGGGTATTTTAGAACACTGTTGAAGTTTAGTTTATGTGAAAATAAAATAAAACCACTGGATTTCAGAAACTGTCACTGAGCTGTATAGAGCTGTTAAAGAGATACATTTTGGACTTGTGTACACTATTGCTCTCTTTATTCTTCCTTCATTACATTAGAAAAATATTCTTCCTTATGACCCAGAACCAGAATGGGTCATGCAATTATGAATGAAAATGCCATTTTGTTTTGAGTCTTACTGTATGACAGAGATGAAGCTATGAAACTCTCGTTGTTGGCACCTTATTAATACTATACATCTTTGAAAAGGCCCTCAGGCAACTGGGAATGCAATGGCGTATAACTTCCCTGGAATAATTACCTTACAGCACAGACATTGGAAGATAAAGTTAACTTAATGTTGGGCAACTGACTATGTTGTCTTCCAACCCCCTGGAACTTCATAAATAGGATGCAGAATGTCTGAGAGCCCTCATTTATTTCCATTGCATTTATTGCATACACCGTAATTTCATTTTTGAGAAAGTATGAAGAGGTTCAGGAAACAAATTAGACTGCTGACAATGTAGCTGTTGGAAGAAAAGGGCTAGACTAGTTTTTCTGACTCTTACTATTGTTCAGGTAAGTGCCTGGATGTCAGTATTTGATTGATTTTCAGACTCCAGTGAAGCCGTACACATTGCTCCCAGGGAATCAAAAATGCTCAGATTTTTGCTTCCATTAATCAGCTAGTTCAGATAATTAGTAGAGAAGCTCCAAACCACCAGGTTTCAATGATCAACTTAACCTCCAGACCATCCTTTTAAATCTTTAGGGACTTGTTAGTTGGGAGTTCCCATAAGGATCCTTGACTATGCCGTACAAATAACAGTTAAGGAATCTAAAAGAGAATATCAAAAGACCAACAGCTGTGAATTCTCTGGATACGATCAACTAATATTTTTAAATATGACAAAAATTGAAGATGATGCCTCTAAAGAAGGTTATTATGAGGGCACTAGAGGATGAGATACCTGACAGAATGTGCTTCACGTGGGCCATTGCTATTTCATCCTTACTTTGCCGAAAAAAACGTGCAACATTACCTTTTGGTAGATATAAGTTTAAAAACATGTTACCTGGCATCCTGCTGAACATTTCAAGCTAAAATACAGCATGTGTAGACCAAAGGGAATGGCAGGAGTAGGCCGGAAGAAGCAGCAGCCGTTGACAGAGCCCTCAATGAGCTTAGGCACAGGGAAGCCGGAGACTATGGGAATGGAGCCACCCGGGAGTCTGAAGCTGTGCAGGCGATGGACTTAAAAACTAAGCGTTCACTGCAACACTTAGAAACTCAAGATACACAGCACAAAAACTTGATGACCACAGTAGCCGAGGATGACTCCTGATCCAGTAAGACACCTGCGGTGACAATTCGCAAGTGCACACCAAGATGGAAGCACTGGAAAACGAAGCTCAAGAACTGCATCTTGGAGTCGTGGGAGTCCCTGAGGGGATTGTAGGAAATTATCCTCTTCAGTATCTTTTTTTTTTAACTCAACTTTTTTGATGGAATCAGAAGCACAGTAATACAGGGTACATGAGGCATGTTATCAAACTGCATCAGTACAAATTCCTCACTTGCTTATTACATTCTGTTATTTTACAGGCACAGTAGTTGTCTTCATGGTGATGCAAGGCCCACTTCTGTCTATCATGTTGGAAGATCCACCAATAGCAGATACCAGAACAGTAGTCATATTTAATAAGTAGAACTTATGTACAGTTAATCTGTGGTTGCTTGTCTCTCTTTTGTGGTGTTTTTTTACATGGCCATATGGGCTATACAATGAGTCAGTCACCTCTGGGTATAGGTAGTTGAAGGTGTGGTGACTGTCAGCCTCTTTCCCCCCTCGTACGTACAGGTTTGAGCAATTGGTCAGAAGGGGCCTCTCTGTTTTTCAATATGTGGAGTTCTGAAAAAGTTCTAAATTATTCCTGCCCCCTACCCCTGATTGGCACCCTGAGTTTCTGTCTCTGACCTCAACTCATACAGCTCCCATCTATGCCATATCTTCATATGCTTCTCCATGGCCAGTTGTAAAGTAGCTGTTATTCTTTCCATCTTCTGCAGTTCTTGGACACTTGACACCAATGTCTTTAGTGGGGGTTATGTGACTGATAGCCACAAGATCCTGAAGCCCTTTAGGGCTACCACATATAGGGCTCTAAGTAGCATTTGTTGTGGCCTATTTCTGGCCTCAAAGACCGTCTTCTCCAGAACCATATGCTCATATGTAAAAGGTATATTGGTCCCCCAGATATGTTCCAGGGCTGTGTGGATTTGTGACCAGTATGCATGGATTGTTGTGCAATCCCAGAAAATATGGTAGTGTGTCCCCACCTGGCTACATCCCCTCCAGCAGAGGTCAAAGCCCCCCTCTGCATTTTGTAATGCTCTGGGTATGGAAGAAACAGGATAGACATTTCCATCAGAACTGTTGTCCCACCAGATGAGGCTGTATTCCTCCAGCCTTGTTCCCAAAAACTGTTCCAATCTTCCTCCGCAATGGTTAAGTGGGCTTCCCTTTCCCAAGCCACTTTCAGCTGGGTAAATTTGGAGTGTTCTGAACCTCTCTTTAGTATCTTACAGAGTAGTTACAGTGCAATATGTAACTACCAGATGATATTGAGGTGCACTCCTTCATGAAGGCACACCAGGTCAACATGAGGGGGGCTCAGAATGTTTCTAATGCCCCTCGAACCATCCTGCTTAAAACAGTAAGTGCTAAGGTGAACGAGTGTGTTCTGGTGGCAGCGAGACAAGCCTAGCCTCTTACAATTGATGGTAATTATATAAAACTTTACTCAGTCTTATTTTTTACCACCCGTAATAAACACAAACAATTTGACACTGTAAGAGCAAAGCTGCAGTCATTGGGAACTGTCGACTCGCTTTTGTTCCCTGACAGATAATGGGCTATATATGGAGGCAAACAATTTCAGTTATCAGATGCCAAGGATGCCGGTTGCTGCACTGAAAAAAACTGCTGTGGAATTTCACTCTCACCTGGAGGACACAATGGCATGGAGAGAGATGAAGAGGAGGAGGAAGACTAAGGACATTTGTATTTGACATTCTCTTTATATAAACTTCTTAAACACAGCAGTCAGCAAATGTGTAGACTCAATACTGGTCCGCTTACAGACTTCAGATTAGAGCATTCAAGTATGTGTTTTTTGATACTAATATAATGTTTGGGGGGGACTGTTTCTTTACTGCAGTGCAATCTTAACTTAAGCACTGTCTGAAGAGGTAAAATGGTGGGGGCCTTACAGTGTGGTGAGGGAAGCAGAACAGAGGTACCATCCTTTGCTGATGATTGTGAATGCAACCACAAGTAATTCAACTCTTTCACCTCTCAAGTTCGATTTTCTTCTATTTCATTAAAGAGGGATTTGTTCGAACAGTTTTACCTGTGGACCTATACAAACTTTTGGACTTTTGCATTTTTTATATTCAGATCACATGGTAACTGACTTCTAGAGGTTTAAGATTTTGCACAATAGATTTGAAGGTAATATAGAAACATAGAGTCTGACAGCAGATAAGGAAAGCATGGCCCATCCCGTCTGCTGACATATTTTTCCTTTATTCCTTCATTCTTGCTGCAGACCCTATTTGATCTACAGCTCTTCCTCCTTCCCACCTTTTCTTACCTCAGTGATTCCCTTGTACCTATGCCAGTCATTTTTGAACCCCACCACTCTTTTCACCCCCACCACTTCCACTGGAAGGCTGTTCCAGGAATTCACCCCTCTCACTGAGTAAACATTTCCTCACATCTCTCCGGAATCTACCCCCTTTCAGCTTCGTAGCATGTCCCCTTGTTCTAGAGCACCTATTTTTCTGAAAAGTACTCCCTTCCTGCATCTTATTTACCCCATGAGGTATTTAAAGGTCTTTATCTTATCCCCCACCATTCCACAGTGTAGATATTAAGGTTCTTTAACCTCTCCTCATAGAGCTTTTGATGCAGACCCTGTACCATTTTAGTTGCCCTCCTCTGGACTTCCTCCACTCTATGTCTTTTCAGAGATGTGATCTCCAGAACTGGACACAATAATCAAGGTAGGTTCTAAACAGTGATTTAAACAGGGGCAACACCACCTCCCTCTTTCTGCTGGTGATACCCCTTCCTATGCCCCCCCCAGCATCCCACTAGCCCTCTTGACTGTCATGTCACACTGCCTGGCCACCTTCAGGTCATCTGATATGTCACACTGCTTGGCCACCTTTAGGTCAGTTGGCAATTACTTACATAGCCCGACTTTCTGTTACTATTACTTAGTTACCATAGCTCATGTCTTCGCACCTATAGTATATCTTACTTGTAGACAGTCAGTTTGTGGTTCGATAACAACTGAAGAGTTGTAGTTATCACTACCATTTGTAACATAGAGGATAATGTATGGTCCTCTACTGGTAACTGGTTAGTTAACTGTCGAGAGGTTGCCAGGGCGACCGTGTAAACCTCGAGAGCAAAGCTCGAGAGGTTTACATTGCCATGGCAACCTCGAGACGGTTAACAGTGACCGGTTGCCAAAAGAGGGACCATACATTATTTTCTATAGTGTATGGTCCCACGTAAAAGGTAAAGCGGCTGCTTACTTTTTGATAAATAGTCACCGCCACGGCCGCTCAGTCCTTCCCTAACCGCCGGCATTCATCCGCCGGTTCCCGCTGAAAAAGCACGCATACGCGCAGAGACTACTTGTTGTTGTTAACCTATCGATGTGACGTAGCATCGATAGGTTAACAGCATATCTACGTCACATCGATAGGTTAACAACCTTAGAAAATGATGATTTCCTAAGGTTAGCAGCGTTCTACCATACATTATAACTCCATTAGCTACCACAGTTGTCATGGCTAGCTTTAACTATGAAGCTTCTTTAATTATAGACATGTATACGCCCCCAATTCCTTAGTGTAAAGAATATGCGCCAATATTTTATTTTGTGTAATGTGTTGCTGTGGGATTAATTTTTCTGTGCCATATTGAATGCCACATATGTCTATGTGCCTTTGTTTCTGCTGGTTCTGTTGAAAACAGAAGTAAATTAAAAGAAGGTTAACATGTTCTAATATTGTTCTTAATTAGCCATGAACACACCCAGCATTTGATTGCTGGGGCAATGTACTGTGGACATGGCTTTCAAAATAGTTTCTTTTTGCACAGAAGCATCAGTGAACAATAACTGAGTAATGACTCCATTTTCCTTTTTTTCTCCTGTCTTGACATTCCCACAAAGATGCCTAGGAAATCCATCATAGAACCAAAGAGTAATTGGTGGTATGCTCAAGATGCAAAAGACACGTGATCAGATATAAGGCTTAGTCACCATGTCTTAGAGGGACAGTTTGGAATAATGCTAAATCATCATCAGTGCTGGCTAAGGACTGGGCTGATAAGAGCAGCAATGTATTCAAGAAATAGGGAGTTTAAAGACTGTTACTAAAATCATACTACTAAATTCTTACAAATGGTAATACATTTTTTGGCCCAGTGGTGCTGAGGTCTGAGGCGCTGGACACCTTACCTCACTCCACGCCGTGACCTGTGTTCAGGAATAGACATGGGGCACCGGGGGTTGGCAGGGAGGAGAAGGATCGGGCATCCCTAGGACTGCTCTCCTTCTCTGGGAAGGGGGGACTGCAGGGCTCAGCGATTGCCTGCCACCTAGCGGAGGCTGGGAGGTGGTACATCAGCATTGAAGTAGGGCGAGAGTGCAGCAGGCATTTGGTGGGAGTGTATGGGAGCATGCGCACTGCCGCCACTGGCACCATTGCACGCTGCACCTTGAGGGGAACAGAGTAAACATAGAAAATATGGAGTCTTCTGCAAATGATGATGGTCCCCTTCCATGACAGCCGGGAAGGCACCTCCCCGAATGCTCATCTGGTCCGGTGGGTTGAGTCTCTCCCCACCCCCTGCCACGAAGGGTAAGTCATGGTGTTATGGAGAGGGGTCTCATACCCAGTGCCTACACAGGGGGGACGTCAGATGCTGGCAGAGGACTCCAGGGGAGGAAAAAATAAGTAGCTGCAAAAAAAAAAAAAGCAAATGGTAATACATTTGAAAGGCCGATGCTAGTACCATTGTTTTGTTTTTTTTTGTATATTGTTTTTCCTCCTCTTTCCCAGCCGCCATTTCTGGAATTGTTGTTGGGGATTTATACTGTTCTTGCTGTGCTGCAGTGTAGATGGCAAAGAAGTGTTTTTCTCCCAAGTCCCTTTCTCATCCCCTTTGGCTTGGGATCTGCCATGAAACCTTGGCAAAGTAGCATGCTTCTGCAGAGGAAATAGGTCCCAGGCCCACTCACAGAGATCGTTACATGCTGGAACCTTCCACCAACCTTCCCCAACCAAGGAAGGCTGTCTTCAGCAGTCTCCATCACCTGACCTGACCTCTGACTCATCAACCAGGTTCTGCTCCTGAACTCTGGTCATATGCACGGCAGCACAACACACTGCTCTTGGGTCACAGTGGTGACTGCTTGTACCCTTTCTTTTTTACTCCATTTGCTTCTTCACCTGCCATCCCCAGTACCAGCTGCACCCCCCTACTTTCATCACTGACCCATCTTGTGAACTTACAGGTTAACCACTCTTACACAGAGTAGTATCGGAGGCTAACCAGCCACATAGGGTCATGCAGTGCCTGCACAGGTTGCCGAACATGCCAGGGTGTTATACTCCTTTTATCTCTCTGCAGCATCTGTGTGTGATGCGCATACACATGTGTCTATTTACGCACATTCATGCTGCATTAGCACATGCCCCTCCACATCTGCTGCTCCCACCAGTACTACCACCCAACCGCTGCTAGGTGGCAGGCAAGTGGCAGAACTCAGAATCCCCCTCCCCGAGGGAGGAGAGTTATCCTAGGATGCTCGGTAATCCCTGATCTGGTTGGCCCCCAAGCCACCCTGGTCTGTTCCCAAACTCAGGTTGCCAGAGTGGCAGGAGAAAAGGCTCCAGCACCTCATCCCTCCATGCCACCGGGTCAGCAGTGCTTGTACCACTTGTAAAAGAAATAGCATCAGATAAAGTTACATTTAGGTACTCCTTATAAAACTGTAAGTCAATTAAATCGCTTCCAAATCTCAGCAAACATTATGTTTGATTTTTCAAAGATAGTGTATGGGTTACATGTATTAAAGACATACAGAAATAGATTAGTTGCCGTATTGGTCCTTGTAAGAACAGATCCAGAAGCAAATGGTTTGATACCTTTTATTGCACCAACATAGATGTTACAAAAAGAAAACAATGTCTAAGTTTTCGGACCAACCATGTCCTTCCTCTGAGACTTATAACAATTATTCAGAGAGTCCCATTCTATTAACACCCAGATCATACATAAAAATATGGAAACATTCTCATTGGTTAAAAGTACTTACAGTATTTCAAACAAATCACAATTTTAAATGGAATGAATAGCATTCCATTAGCTTGCTATTACTGAGAATCTTTTCAAGGACATCCATTAGATAAACTGAACACTCAAGCAGGCAGGGCCTCTAACTGAAGTAATTAATGAATGTGTATGTTATGAGAATACATTCAAAATTAAAAGCAAGACCCTTAGATTTAATATCACAACTGTCCAAGTTAAAACTTGATAGTATTGTATGATAAAAAAAACTGTACAACAGAACTATTATGCTTCTTTAAGTACAGATATGTATATTTCCCCAATTCCTTGGTGCAAAGAATATGAGCTAACATTTTACATACAGAAATGTATGTATGGAAATAACAGGTTTAAGCTTCAGAAGAAGGACTTGTTGGTCTGAAAGCTGAAGCTATTTGTTCTTTTTGTAACATCCTTGTTGGTCCAATAAAAGGTATCAAACCATTTGTTCTGGATTTGTTCTTACTAGGACCAATACAACATTAAACAGTTTGTTTGGAAATAAGAGGGGAATAAAAAAATTTACCTGTATGAACAACTGTTTAAAACATTCATACAGAATTACAATTATTTGGAGTTATTTTATAAACTATACACTCAACCAGTTAACACACTCCATAAACATTAAAACCTACAGTGCTATAACAATATTTTCTACAAGATAATATCAATTGCCAATATTATTGCCAAATAAAAAAATAAATCTCTTAAGGACCACCTAGAAAATGAGTTCATGCATCTTAAAATGTTCAAAGTTCAATAATGAGTCAATATATAATCAATTAACTATATGAACAGAAACAGTCTTAGGAATCTGCATAAAATCACAATTGAATTAAACTCCCGGGAAAAGATAACAAGAAAAGAAGTGTATATTCACTATGTATGTGAGCCAAGAGTCCTAACACCCTGTAGCATAATTATGACATTCACCTGAATATAAAACTACCAAAATATGTAAGCACAAACCCAGCATCTCCCTCCACACACAGCCCCTACCCCCCAAAAAAAACACCATATTCCAACACCCCAACACCCCCACACACACAAAACTCCCTCCATACACACTCACCCAAGACCACCCAACCCCCAACACCCCCCACACACATGTATATTTGGTGAGAAACAACATATTGACAACTAGTTAAAAAGGACTCCATGAAAATAAAAACAACACACTGAAGTCCTCTTAAATGTCCATCCTATGAAGTAAAAGACTGTGTAAGTGTAAGTTTAAGTAGGATAATGTATCATGAAACCCAAATCAATATTCATGCCATCTGATTCCATATTGAGAATCAAAATAAGCTTAATCTCGAAAGTATGTCTCTGTTGTGTATATTTTTTAAAACCTTTTAAGACCATTACTGACATATCAGAGACTGAGTGATCATTCTGAGAGAAGTGTCACCCCACTGATTTGTCAGTCATCTTCATATTAATGGTATGTCTGAATGCATTCATTCTAATGCGGAGAGCCTGGCTTGTCTCTCCAACATATCCTGTTTGTGGACATCTCTTGCATTGAATGAAATAAACATTACATGATGTACAGGTATAATTCCCCAGTATCCTGAATAGTCTGTTTTGTGGTGTAACCACACAATCTGAAGTGGAAATGAGCTGACAAGTCCAACATCTGGGTTGATTACAGGATTATGTACCATTTAGTGTCATGGTATTTTGTTCTGGTGCAAGTTTGCCCCTAACAATCAGGTTGGCTAAATTAGGTGGTTGTTTAAAAGATAGTAGTGGTAGATCTTGAAAAATACAATTTAGGGTCTCATCCTCACTAAAAATAGGATGGAGGTCCTTAATAATTTTACGCAAAAGTTCAAGGTCAGGATGATAAGTGACTACTAAGGGTATTCTGTTGGTAGTGGTCCTTTCCTTATACTGAAGTAATTGTTCTCTAGGTACCTGTGTTGCATGTTCTGTTGCTCTGTCTATTTCTCTGGAAGAGTGTCCCTGCTCCATAAGTCTTTTTCAACATAGCTAAATGTGTATCTCTGTCTTCCTCATTTGAACAGATATGGTGATACCGAAGTGTTTATGGGAACACAATGGGCACCAGGATGACTCCACAGTATGCTAATCTCTATATGGCAAATTTGGAGGAGGACTTTTAAAGCACTGTCCCCACAAACCACTTGTTTATTTCTGTTACACTGCTGATTTGTTTATAATTTGGACATAGGACACTGACACGCTTAAGTATTTTCATCAGGAACTTAATACCCTCCACCCTACCATAAAGCTTACCCTGGAATAGTCTGTCACCAGTGTTAATTTTCTAGACACCACTGTCACCATCAAGGATGGAACCTTACATACATGTATTTACAGGAAGCAAACAGACAGACAGAGATACTTACACAGGAATAGTAATCACCCAAGCCACACAAAAAAATCTGTCATGTATAGTCAAGCACTTCAGTATCACCGTATCTGTTCAAATGAAGAAGACAGAGATACACGTTTGGCTATGTTGAAAAACACCTTTATGGAGCAGGGACACTCTTCCAGAGAAATAGACAGAGCAGTAGAACATGCAACATGCCAGGTGTCACTTTTCATTTTTGACATTCTTTTTATTTATTTTTTTTCCTTTGCCAGTTAGAAGCTGTTTTACCCGACATCTCAGGGTGATGGGAAGAGCCATGACCGTGATACAAACAGCAGTATAATTACCTTAGTGCATTAGTGATGTAGCAAGGGTTTGTGCTTGGTCAGACTTTTTATGTTTGCTTGCACACATGTGCAAGAATCATAGTGCCACCATACGAGTTTTCATAGGTATGCCTCCTCCACTTCCAATGCTCTGCTCCCTTTTGCAGGCGTGGCCGCACCGTGCCAATGAATGTCAAAGCTGTCTATGACAGCCGTTCAGATGCAGTGGCGTACAGTTGAAAGCAAAAATCGATGCAATCAGCGGTTGGAACATGTAGGCAATTTGCATACTGGCGTCAGCAGGTAATTTACATACTGCTGTCGGCAGTATGCAAAGTGCTTGCACTCAGCACTGCATCCTGAACAGCTGTCATAGACAGCTTCATTTGTGTCTACTCTCCCCCCTCCCCAAACACTCAAGTAGCATGCTGGGAGCCCACCCCAGCGTGCTCATGTGCTCCCAGCCGCACACGTAAGACTGACGGGTGCCCAATCCCCCGTCGGCTCCGAGCCCCCCAGACTTCTAGGTACCACACTGGGAGCCCACGCCAGCGTGGCAAAAGTCAGAATGATGACAGGGGTGCCCAATCCCCCA
Organism: Neoceratodus forsteri; assembly: GCA_016271365.2. Taxonomy (NCBI): domain Eukaryota; kingdom Metazoa; phylum Chordata; order Ceratodontiformes; family Ceratodontidae; genus Neoceratodus; species Neoceratodus forsteri. The sequence continues at coordinate 702,307,359 of CM028135.1, read as the reverse complement.
TTGGCTCCATTGACCCCCTCAAAAGAAACAGACTTCCAGTTGCCACGCTGGGAGCCCACCCCAGCGCGGCAAATGTCTGTATGGCCAATGGGGGTGCCCAATCCCCCGCTGGCTCCACTGACACCCCCAAAACAAATCTTCCAGCTGTCATGCTGGGAGCCCACCCCAGTGTGGCACAAGTCCCATGTCATCTTCCTAAAACTAAATCAAACATCTGAAAACAAAACACGGTCCCTCGTTGATTGTCTTGCCCCTCCCCAACCCGCACCCACCCTCTTCACATCCACCTCTCAGTCTCCACACACCCCCAACCCCATACTTACCTCCGGAGTCTGGCATGAAAATCTTCGGTGGACCGGGAACACATCTGCACTCTTGAAAGCCAACTGCGAACTGAAGAAATGCCGGTAAACTGTATAATGGCATAAATGTTTTTTTTTTCAACTTTGGTGCATATCTCGGCCATTTTTGGGAATTCTTTCACCAAATTTTCAACATGGGATTCTGGTGGCTCCACCTCATGAATTCAGTCACTGTCATTTTGTTATTCGGTCCCGAAAGGTGATTTTGTGGTCACTGCGTGGAACCACCTTTCAGGACCAAGTAACGAAACGACAGTGTCACAGTTCATGAGGTACGCCTCCAAAACCCTATGTTGAAAATTTGGTGAAAAATTCCCAAAAATGACTGTTTTATGAGCGTGTGTTGCGCAGTTCCTACGCACGCTCGTAATCTCGCAACTTTTTAATATTATCACTCCAGATTTTCAACATTGCCATTTTACCACACCTCCTTATGAGCAGTACAGCTGTCATTTTTCAAATCTTGCCCAAAATGTGTTTTTGTGCAAGTAGTGCCCAATGTTGCAGTCGGTGTGTGAAATCAATGTTAGGAACAGATTAAGAAAATAACAGTGACACTGTTCATTAGCAGAGGTCTTAAAATGGCTATGTTGAAAATTTGGTGACAGAAGTCCATAAAATGACTGTGTTACCAACGTGCATTGCGCAGTTTCCACGCACCCTCATAAGTTTACGAATTTGTACTATTTTCAGTCCAGATTTTCAACACTGGCATTGTTCCACACCTCCTTATGAACAGTTCAGCTGTCATTTTTCACACTTCTGGTGCAGAAATGTGTGGTCACTGTGGGAAATCAGTGTTCGAGACAGATTAAGAAATTCACAGTGACACTGTTCATGAGCGGAGGTCCCAAAATGCCTGCGTTGACAATCTGCTGTAAAAAATCTCCAAAGTAATTATATTATGGGTGTGCGTTGCACAGTTTCTACGCACGCTCGTGACTTCAGTTTTTTTTATATTTTCACTCCAGATTTTCAACATTGCCATTTTTTACACCTCCCCATGAACAGTACAGCTGTCATTATTCACATCCTGTTCGTAATGTGTTTTTGCACCTGTGGTGCCAAATGGTGTAGTCACTGTGCAAAATTAACTTTCGGCTAACAAACTGATATTGCCACTGTTCATGAGGTGGGGGAGTCACCAAAAACCCATGTTGAAAATGTGGAGTGAAAATACCAACGAACACCTGGGGCATTAGAGTTTCTGACCATAACGCCCCACCCTTTAGAGACTGACAGGCATCAGGGGTGTGACTTGGGATTGCCACCTGTAATGCTCATGCCATTCCAACCCCACTCACACCCTGCAGCCAGTGACAGGCATTGAGGTGTGCCTTGGACTCTTCGGCCCCAAAGTTCACCCCATTCTCCTATACTGCACCCATCTCACCATATTTCCCTGTGGAATGGGGTGAGCATAAGGCCCAAAGACCACAAGGCACACCGTGACACTTGTCAGAGTCTGCAGGGTAGGGTGTGGTGAAATAGCATGGCTGTTATGCCTGATGACCCAAAGGCACACCCCAATGCCTGTCAGTCTTTGCAGGGTGGTGGTGGGGTTGGCTTCAGTTCAATACTTCACTGCCATTCCTAATACGCATCTCTCTAACTCCTACACTACCAATGCCAATGCTAGCAAGCAAACATTTCGGCATTCACAAATGCTTGTTTTTCCTGGTACAGAGATTTCAGGCTTAAATGAGTGGTGGCTCTGAGGCAAAGAGTAAAGGATTCAGGTAAAATAGGCAGCAGGCAGTAAGGCTGCATGGCCCTAGTGGGCAGTGTCCTTCGTTTTATTGCTGGAGTATTGAGGCAATGTACAGTATGTAAAAGGTGTATGGGTCACAGAGGACAAATTAGTCCGGGGGGCTGTTGAGTCACTGTGGCTCCTGATAGCAGACAATGTGGGGCTATAACATAGGAGTAATCTATAAGCTGCCAAATCAGTATGACAAGCAGGGACAAGAAAATGGAAAGGAAAATTAGGACAGCAGCTAGACAAGTAAGAACAGTTCTCACTGGGGATTCCTCAGGGAGCAAGATAAAGAAAAAAGCAGTTCAGTGGAAGACAAGGGGATGGGAACAAGGGTTGCAAAAAAAAAGAAGGAAAAGAGGTGAGGCAAAATGCAGAAAGGAGGGTTGCAGGCAGAGTGGGAACAAGGTGTGGAAGTCCCTGTATGCAAATGGGAGAAATCCTGGAAATAAAATTCCAAACCTAGAGGCTATCATGGTGGAGGCAGACCCGGATATTGTGGCCATTACTGAGTCGTGGTGCACAGAAAACCATGACTGGGGCATTGCCATACCAGACTATATGCAGTTCAAGGAGAATAGGGTGGGGATGAAGGGAGGATGGGTGGTGCTATACGTAAGGGATGGTATCAGAGTGATGGAAACACAGGGAAAGAAGGAGGGAATGGAGGGGTTGGAGGCAACGGCTACTAAATAGCTCTAATTCATTATTTGTGTTTTTGAAGTTAAAACACTCCTGCTAGCTAGACCTGATGCACAGAGAAAACAAAAATAGTGAATTAGAGCTATTTAGTAGCTGTTGTCTTACAGAAACCCCAGTTAGCTTGCTCACAGGTATCTGCTAAACTAACTGTTGCCATTTGTGCCCCCTGGATAAGAAGTTACAAGGCTCTGCTGTTGCTAAACTAATTTTAAAGCAATACACATGCTAACTCTAAGGGCATGGCTACATCACTGTCACATGAGACAGGGGGCATCCTGGGAGAAAGAAAGCCAATAAAACTATTTGTTATGGAGATCCCCAGGCGTCGTAACACTACCATACAGCTAGCAGGCAATTTAGGAAAAACTCCAAATAGCAGACAGAGGGAAGGACACACTAGGATTTAATATACATATCAAAACACTCTACATAACATATGTTTTTTGCACATTCTGGGTGGACTACTCCTTTAATTGAGACTATTGCAAATGAAATTAATAACAGAAAATTAATTGAGGAGAGTGGATAAAGGGGCAGCAATTAAAAGGGCGAAACTGGGACCAGCCAGGCTAGCATAAAATGTGTCCGAAAGACCAAGCAGCAAAGTAAACCACTTTGGATAAACAAGTATGGGAGGGAGGCAATAAATGTAAAAAAAAAAATGCTTTAAGGATATATAAGGGGACCATAAGGAAATCAACCAGGCTGTCTATAAAGATAAATTAGCAGTTGCAAGGATATCATAAGGACAAGGAAAGAGAATGCAGAAAGAAGTGTAACCCCCCCCCCGGGAGTTTATCTCGTTTCTGGGGAGCTCCCGTTCATGTTTTCTGTCCTGGATGGGCTGCAAGGGTTTCTTTAGCATGGTCGGGGACCTCTGGGTTTGTTTACAGGAGGTCCGCCGGTCCGAAAATGTGCGGTAGCACTGCGAGCAGCTCCATTGGGTCGCTGTCCTTTGCAGCTGTTTTCAGCTTCCCCGGTGATCTTGACCCCTTGGTTAAACTAAACAGGGGTCGGACACCTGGTGGAGGTTACTGAGGAGTGGAACTTGGCTCCAAGACAAGAGCAGGGAGTGCTAGAGACATCGGGGGGAAATGAATATTTCACAGAGGTTCAAGAATATTAATGAGCCAGGTTGCAGCACCTAGGGGTTCTGCAGAATGGAGCTAGTGATGGGCTCAAGAGGGGGTGTTTGTAAATTATTGTGCAGTTGCTTGACTGGGGACAGGGGTCCCTACTATTTCCTGGGCGGCTGAGATTGGAAATTAAATACTTTGGCTGCAGTGGGCACCAGAAATTAGGACAGCCATAGAATTGAGTGTGTCTGCATGGGAGCTGCCATTTGGATAGTACTCTGACCCCTCTTTTTCAGCCAATCATCTGTTTAGGCACCTTAAACTGAACCAGAGGGACTCCTGGGAGAAGGAAGGGATTCATTCAGGTGCCTAAACCATGCCCCAATAAGCCCTAAGCAAATATTGATCTCTATGGTTATGATCAATTGATAGGCTTGATCAGCCAGTCAGAAACAGGGATTCTCGAGTGAAACCCAGCGGACTTTCTGGGATTTCTTCGGTCTGCTCCCGAGCTCTGCAGGAGTGAGAGGTCTTCTGTGAGAGTTGATCTGGACTAGGGAGGCCTTTCCCAGGCCTTTAGAGGAGATTGCTGTGTTCAAGAAAGGATCAGCAGAGGAAAGAGAGTGAGCGAATGAACTAATACCCTGATTCCCCAGCTACTGTGAGCTGTTTGATTATTTTGGAGAAGATAAGTGCTGCAAAAACCCTGCACTGGTGGACTGAACTTAGCTGAGAGGACTAAGCTGTTCTATTTGAGTGCCACAGTTGTTGCTGAGAGTTCGTTTTACCTGTATGGGACTGTGATTGAGATTCTGAAGAGGCAAAACGTCTCTGGACGTTGGGGTGCTAGCTCAGTGCTGTACGCTTCTTGAGTGAACTGGTTAAGTGGCTGAGAGCTGTGTCTTAGCTGCAGCTGAAGAAAAGGTTGTGGTCATTTTCTGACTGGAAAGTGCGGACTGGTGCATAGGGGTCTGTGGTGTTAGGATCCCCTTGTTGATTGCACCTGTGCTTCATTGATTTAGGGCTAGCACCCACTGCTAACTGGCACTGGACTTTGCTTGAGCTATTGCCTGTGATTTCTTCACTTTTTGAACTCAGTGCAGGGACTGCAGGAGGATCCCCACCATATGGGAGTTCTCACCCAGAGCCAGGGAGGTAATCAGTTAACCCCTTCCAAGTGAGACTCACTGCCTCAGGAGGTGATGGCCCTTGCTGGGGTGCTAGGGCACCTGTGTTCCATTGTGGGAGCCACTCCCAGGTCTTGGCCTTCTGGGGCTGGTGCGGTCTTGCCACAGAGCTCTGCAATGGGCCAGAAGCAGCTGAAGGTGACAAGCGGCCAGACCTCCAATCAAGGGAACAAGCTGCAAGATCCTCAAGCAAGATTCCATCCTCCCATTGCTGCACGGAGCTCTGCATTCCTGGACATCAGGAGGCAATCATCCCAAGCATGTTTGAGTTCTGCAAAACTGTGAATACCAGGGACCTAGTTCCTGGAAACCAAGCAAGAGAGTGTCAAATGGAGTTAATTACTTCCTCAAATAATTGTTCTTCTTTTTCATCAGGGCCCCAACAGCCAGCCAACCCGCAACAACAAACAGGCCTGCTCCTTGTGGGTACCCCTAAGGACTATTAGGGAAGACACTGGTACCAGTGGGGGTGGGCCTCAGTGTGTGGGTTTGGCCTACGGGCTCATATAGTTATTGTTGCTTGTTTCTAACCATCTTTTTATTCACAGCCATCCTTTGTCCCGGTATCCCTTCCCTAGTCCTTACCCCCAATAAAGCTGTGATTTATCTTTTGAAATTGTGTGTGCAGGAATTCTCTGAGTCTGTCAGATCATTACTGTTCATGGTTTATGGTGTTATTGACCAGTTGGGTATTCAGAGTGTGGGGTAGTTGGTAGGGGAGGTGGGTAGGTGCATCATCCCAGGGGGCTGGGCCAGCCTGTCACCTGACCCACTTCAACTTTTCTCTGGGTGGAGGCACCACACTATTTTTATTATCTTTGGGATAGAACCCCCAAACACCACCGTAACAGGACCCAGGCCCCTTAACCTGTTAGAGGGCCAACAGGTTGGGCTACATCTTTGGAGGTACTGCTGGGATCTCCTGTTTTCCAGCCATGCCCACTCTGGAGAACCAGAATGAAGAGATCCTCCTGGGATCCCCAGCACACAGGTCTGTCCCCCCCCCCCCACAGGCTGAGGTTTATGCCTACAGAGGATGACAAAGTGAAATTGGTGGAATGAAGTAGGGGTATGAAAACGGACCCCAAAAATCCTTTTTGCTGTTGGGAGTACCCCAGGAGATGGAGGAAGGGGAGATAGAACAACACCTGACAACAGTAACCAAACTGGGTAAAGCAAAAATGTGAGGAAGAATGAATGACTCTGGAAGGAGTACATTAACTGTATTAGTAGAGGGTAACAATATGTTAGAGGCTGCCTGGATATTTGAGGCTTTGGTGGAAGAGGGGATGCCCGAGGCTCTGCCCATTGTAAGTTTGTTTAGTGTAGTCTCCCAAGGGAAAGGGGGATGAGGGTCCGGGCTCCCACCAAGACTCCTCAAGGTTGAGAAACACCAGCCCAGATCTGTGCCTATCGCTTTTGATTCTTATCGCAAGCTAAGAATTTTTTCAGGGGTTAAGCCCACCACCAATAGCGAGGATGATTTAGAGGCGTGGATGGATTGTTCCACCCCACTTGTGCAGGACTGGCAGTGTTCAGAAATTGAAAATGGAAGCACCTTGCAGACAGCCTCCATGGGGCTGCCCTGGAAGTAATTTGTTCTTTGAAAGCCATGGACCCCGACGCCCCAGCCCAGGTATACCTGACTGCCCTCGAAAGTGTGTTTGGCAGCCCTGAATCTGGTGATGACCTTACGTGGAAATTTAAGACCACCAGCCAATGGGAAGGGGAGCCCTTGTCTGCCTTCTTAACCCCAGTAGAGAGGGTGTTACAGAAGGTATTTAGAAAAGGGGGACTGGCAGTTCAGGATCTTAACTGGGTGAAGTTAGAACTTGTGATAAAAGCCGCTAGCCACTCTACCCTGCTGGTATTACAACTTTGCTTATCTGATAGGAAGAGCAAGCCCCCTCCATACTGGGTTCTAGTGCAAGAGATTAGGGAAGCAGAGGAGTAGCAAGGACAATGGGGAGGGCAGAGTGCCTCAATGGCCACTACTCAGGTGGGGAAAGAGATGCCCTCAGGAGAGATGCATGAGTTGAGGACTTTGATAAAGGAATGTAAGGACGTAGTCACCTCGGCTAAGATGGTAGTAAATCTAGGGATAGTTGAACCCCAAGAGGTGAGTGAGGTGGCCCCCAGTGTAGCTTCCACCATGTTTGGCCCTGTGTTTACCGTGCAGACACCCTCTCCAGAGGTTGGGGTAAAGGCACAGATGGACGAGTTAGCGTGCAGGGTGGCCGAGTTAGAGAGGATGGGAAGGCCTAGTCGAGCTCAGGGAAATGGTGAGGCCATTGAATAGGGTCAGGTAGTGACAAGTGTCCCTGTAGGGGTCCCAGGAAGCCACCCCACGGTGTCAGCTAGGCTGCCTCAGAGGGAACCCCTTATATGTTATAGGTGTGGTGGTGAGGGCCATATCCGAAAGGGGTGTAGGGTGTCGATAAACCATGCCCTCGGAAGGGATAGACCACACGAAAATTCCCATTAGACCCAGGGAAACTACAGAGGGGTCCGGTAAAGGAGCGCACTGGGGCCCCTGGCAGGTCCAGCTCCATGGCTTATAGAAAGCCTCCACAGCTAAGACCTCCATATCCATTCCCATTGACATGAACCAGCTCATGGGTCTGTCAACAGAAACCACAGTCACCATCAATGGGATCTCCATCCAAGCTGTCCTGGATAGCGGTTCGCAAGTCACCATCATTTTCAAGTCATGGTATGACCAGCACCTGTCCAATGTTGAGCTGCAACCACTTGAGAGTTTACATGTGTGGGGACTCAGTGAGAAGTCATACCCTTATATGGGTTATGTGAAGGTGTGGCTGGCATTTCCAACAAAAGTAGCTGGTGTAGGAGATGCAGTAGAGACTCTGGCTCTGATTTGCCCTGAATCTGGCATATACGATGGAGTGCCTGTGCTGGTGGGCATGAATGCCCATATGTTCTGATGATTAACCCAGTTATGCCAAGCCCGAGAGGCTGACAGAAGAGGCAGCGAGGTCTCTATTCACCCCTTGAGTAGAGAGGCCTACTGGAAGAGAGGACAGCCCCCTGACGAGCAGCCAGATGACTTTGTTGTCATGGTGCGGAGGCGAGATGGGGAGGAGATTGTGCTACCGCCTAATGCGGAATGTAACATTGCTGGGGTAGTGAGGCTAAAAAAGAATGTGACAAATCAGTTGCTGATGTTGGATGCCCCTGAGGAGCATGGACTACCCACGGGACTGTTGGTAAAAACCCAGTGTTCTACCTCCCGGGCACATGCCTATGTCAGAAGGGTTACTGTACAAATCAAGAATGTCTCAGACCAGTAAGTGGTAGTGAGGAAGGGACGGACTTTAGCCAGAGTTTATTGTGCCGATGCAGCAGTGCAACCCACTGGAGTGAGAGGCGGCACCCCTAAGGAACTTGATCCTGGATTGTTTTACTTAAGTGACTCCCCAATCTCAGAGGAATGGAAAGAGAGGATATGGGAGAGACTGGCTGCTCGAACAAAGGTGTTTTCCGTACATGAATGGGATGTAGGGTGCGTAGGTGGAGAGCAGCATCACATACGTCTCCATGACGAGAAGCCTTTCTGAGAGAGATCCAGGTGATTGGCTCCAGCAGACATTAATGATGTCCATCGGTACCTTCAGGAAATGCTGGCTGTGGGGATTATTCAAGAGCAGGGACCCTGGTTTTCCATTTTTACCGGTAACACCGGTAACAATCACGGAATCCTGCTTGGTTTGCGGATTTTGAATTCTTGTACCGGTGCCTCACGGAAAATGCATGTCACTGTACAGAATCTCTAAGATTTCAGCACTTTTTAATTTGTTTTAATTTTTCTCTTACTATGTCCCCTTCTCACAACATCAGTCTTGACTTTTCAGAGATTTCTAGACTGGGTATCCCTATCTTCACCCCCAGGTAACGCATATGAGCTCCTGTGGTCCTGCCCTATTCTGCCTGGATTGTGTCCCCACTGGTGGAAGGAGGACCCCAGGTCACCCTCCACACTCCCCTTAGTGTGTCAGGCAGCCCAGTGGGTCCCTCATGGAGCCTGGTTATTTAGTCTGGGGCACTGGGTCCCTTTCTGCCAGTGGCCAATGTGGGGTGATTGTTCCTGGTTTTCTGGTCAGTGTCCCGGAGGGCACCAGCACTAGAGGAGATCCACAGAGGTAGGTCACATAGAGACATGCCACTGCTCCAGATCCTGGCTAGCGCCTCCGCTCTTGGTCACTTGCAGCACATACTGCATCACCACCCGTGGTCACACAGGTGGTGGTAAAGCAGCAGGACCTGCAGCCCACCCTCCCTGGGGAAGAAGAAGCAATCCCCCAGGTGCTTGATCCTACTCCCTGGCCAGACCTCCAGCAACCTGAGTTCACTCTTGACCCTGGGTAGCTGGCATTGCAAGCAATAGTGCTACCACTACGCCCAGTGGGCTGACCCAGATTTCTGCATCTTAAAATGAATGCTGCTGTGCTTTTCATTCTTTCTGCTTTGCAGCATATAGAGTCAGTAAGGAAATCACCGACTGCTTTGTTGTAATCAGCCATTCAGTTTAACCACCCATGCCCAGTGGTTAGAGTAACAAACAGTGAATGAACTGGGTACATCCAGCAGACTTTGGTTTGATTCCCACAACCTCCACTTGCATACTGTGAGACTCCAAGCGAGTCACTTAACCTCCTTGCTTTTAGGTTACTCCTGAAAACAGACAGTTCTGCCTAGTGGGCCTTACCTGCTTTACAAAGAATATATAAAAAATACCAATATATGTTTACTACATCATAGAATAGTAGTCAGGGTACCATGTAATTTACCTGGGTTTTACTTTGGTGAAATGATTTTGTATAGGTAAAGATAAATGTTCAGATACATTTTATGTGTTTTATAAGCTTGTTTTTAGATTTTAGTTAGGTTTTTATTGCATTCTTTGCAAATAAGCATCTAGGTTGTAGATTGCTAAATGCAGGATCAGTTTTACAAACTAGCTTATTCAAGTTTATAATCAGTAGGGCCATCCAAAATCCTCAGTTGTTTGAATGAAAACTAATCTGAATGAAAGTATGTTCACAAAGAAGAAACTGCCTTACTACTTATGAAAAGACTTCACAGTTAGCACCCCATTTAGGCGAATTGGCTAATTTGCACCTTTTCTCCCACCCATTGTTTCAGTCTCTGTGACAACAGAAAGTTTTCTGATAAACTGTTTCAACAAAAATCAAATATGAAGTATTTAAGTGTACTTATGTTTGGCCAGTGGATTTTGAAAGCACAGTCAATGATGTACAGAAGGTAAGACCCCAGGGCTGTATCGATGCTGGTGGGCAGAGTGGTGCTCAATTCACATCTGAACAAAGACATGAAAACGGGAGACACCTTTTCATCGACACCAAGTAAAAAAAAAACATCCACATGTCTGGGAGATGGCTAAATCCACTTTGAACATCCTCCACTAATCACTTGTGAGTTTTTTAGGTGAAGACACTTTATTTCAAAGAAGCAAATTCAAGCAGTTTTTTTTTTTGCTCCTCCTACCCCCTGACAATTCACTCCTTCAGGCCTGCCAAGGCCCCCTACCACCGCTGCTGAGTCCCGACCACCATCCACTGCCCCTTACTGCTGTGCTACCAAGTAACCTAAAGTAACCCTTCATTGAGTGGGCCCCCTACCCCTGTGGGAGGCTACGAGGGGAGGAGAATTGTCCTAAAGAGATTCCTGTGTATCCTGGGCATGGCAGGGTCAGAACGGACACATGTCTGGGGCTTCCTGTTTGAGGAGGGACCAACAGCTGTCCTTCGTTGGGTCATGTGGGTGTTTTCCATTTTCTTGGGAGCATGACAGGCCACACGATGTCAAGGCACAAGCCAACGCCCATCACGCCCCTCCTGCAGTGAGGGCTGACATGTTGTCGTGCCTCTGGCCTCCACCAGGGGCCAGCATATGCTGAGCAGTGAACCCACCCTCCTCATAGGAGAAGGTGAGTGGTTGTTGGACACTCAAGCCTTTACCCACCAGCTGGCCCTCCAGCACCCAAGTCTGTTCCCTAACCCTGGTCAGCAGTGTCACAGGCAAAATCTAATTCAGGCAGTTAAATTATAGATAGGAAAATAAAGGTAGTCCACCTTGCGGTGATGGTTCAGATTAATTCACATCTGAATTCTAACAAGCAAAGAGACCAAGCCATTTGTAACTTGTGCATGTGGGACGTGGTGTTGAAGAAAGGGATCATAGTGCTGTCATTACTGCCATCACCCCAGAGGGATGTGGACTGCATTGTTGCTACTGCCATCACACCGAAGGTGGTCTGTAGTGCTGCTTCTGCCATCACCACTGGTGGATGGGGAATGTAGTACTGCTGCGTCCCACCTGAGGGATGGGGGTCATAGTGCTGATACTGCCATCACACCTGAGGAATGGTGAACGTAGTACTGCTGCCATCACACCTAAGGGATGGGGGCCACAGTGCTGCTGCTTCTGTCACACCTGAGGGAGGGAGGTCATAGTGCTTTTGCTGCTGCCATCACACCAGAGGGATGGGGGCCATAGTGCTGTGCTGGTGCTGCCATCGCACCTTAGGGATGGGGGCTGTAGTGTTGCTGCTACCATCACATCTTGTACCTAAAATAACTTTAAATTGGTACAAGAATGGAAGGATGTATAATAGTGGAAGTCAAAATTGCTAAAATGCATGTTAGCAGTGTTAAAAATTGTTAAATAAAGTACTCAAAACCAAACACCGGTAAAACCGGATTTTGGCTTAGCAGACACCGGTGACAATACCATTTTTTACAATGTGCAAAATGGAATATGCCCTTTTTCAATCCCGGTAAACCAGTGTCCCTGTTCAAGAGTCAAGGAGCTTCTATGCATCCCCAATCATCGTGGTGAGGAAGAAGAGTGGGGCCATAAGGATGTGTGTGGACTACCATGCATTAAACAAATGGAGAGTGCCCGACCAGTCTACTATGCTCCAGACACAGGATGCCCTGAATTTTCTAGTCTCAGTGGTAGCTGGTGATTCTTGGTCCTGGATCTGAGGAGCGGCTGTTACCAGATTCCAATGGCACCCCAGGACCAAGAGAAGATGGCTTTCATATGCCCATTAGGATTTTACGAATTCCTACGGATGCCTCAGGGGATCTCAGGTACCCCCGCCACCTTCCAGTGCCTGATGGAGAAAGTCGTAGGCAATATGAATCTACTTGAGTGTTTAGTTTACTTGGATGACATTGTCGTGTTCAGGAAAACCTTGGAGGAACATGAAGCCCGGCTGCTCAGACTGTTGAATTGTCTGGAAGAATCTGGATTGAAACTGTCGATTGATAAGTCAGTTCTTCCAGGCTTCGGTTAAATATGTTGGGTACGTAGAGTTCTCAAAGGGCATCCAGATGGATCCAAGCAAGACTGAAGCCCTCACCACTTGGTCTAAGCCCTGGACCTTAAAAGAACTCCAGCAACTGCTTGGTTTCTGTGGGTATTAACTGGAGATTTGTAAAGGACTATACCAGGGTGGTCCGACCCCTACTGAACATGCTGCAGGGGTGTCCGCCAACCAATAAAAGCAAGAAAGCCACCTCACTCGGGACCAGACCTAATCAGATCATCTATTTTTGGCCTTCAGAATCCTTTGGGTCCCAGTGGAATGAAGTGTGTGATTGGGCCTTCGAAGACATCATCTAATGCCTGATGCATGTTCTGGTGCTGGCTTATGCGGACCCATAGAAACCTTTTGTACTCCACACCGATACCAGTTTCAGTGGTCTGGACACAGTCCTCTATCAAGAGTATCCAGAGGGCCTGCACCCCGCAGCCTTCGCTAGCAGAAGTTTGAACCCATCGGAATGCAGGCATCCAGTCCATAAACTAGAATTTTTGGCATTGAAGAGGGCTACTGTGGACCAGTTCCATGACTACCTGAATGGGGCTAAGATTACAGTGAAGATGGATAATAACCCACTTACGTATGTGCAGACCACCACCAAACTGGACTCAGCAGGCCACAGGTGACTATCAGCTTTGTCCACTTACGATTATTGAATGGAGTACTAATCTGGCTTGAACCACGTGCATGCGGAAGCCTTGTCCAGGTGCCCTCCTGCTTACTGTGCTGAACATAGTGCCTGGGAAAAGATAGAACAATCAGTGAAGGCCCTGTGTAAGAAGCACAACAGTGAAGAGATTCTCTCCGAAGATGATGCCCCTCATTTAGTGGAGTGCTTGGGGGCATCAGGAAGCGGTCTCCCAGTTGCCTACTGCCAGCTGACTGCCTTAGACAGGAGATCCCTTCTTCAACTAACCACGCAGGATTTGAAGCGAGACCAGAGAGCCAGCCCTGTCACCGGGGAAATAATTCGAGTGCTTCAACAAATTGGGGATCAGACTCAAGTAGACACCATTTATCCCCCCGCCAGGTTCTTGTTCCGAGAATGGCCCAAGCTGTAGTTCAGGAAAGGGTTGCTTTACTGAGAGATGCAGGACCAGTGGGGGGCACCCCGTCAACAATTGGTGTTACCAGAGAAGCATATCCAGATTGTGCTGAGGGCTCTGCACGATGATATGGGCCACCTGGGCATTGAGCGCACCCTGGATCTAGTGAAAAGAAGATTCTACTGGCCGAGAATGGGAGCCGATGTAGAGACCTATTGTAAGAGTTGCATGAAATGCATACAATGGAAAGCACTTCCCCAAAAGGCAGCCCCATTGGTAAACATCCGGACAAGTGGCCCCATGGAGCTGTTGTGTATCGACTTCTTTATGTTGGAACCTGACTCACGTAACATCTCAGACATCCTAGTAGTCACCGACCACTTTATCAGCTATGCCCAAGCCTACCCTATGAAAGATCAAGCAGAACAAAAAAGGCAGCTCCAGTGTTCCCAGTCCAAAAGGCAAGCAGGACAACAGGAAAAGGATGGCACCACTTGTCTTGTATTTGCAAACTGTTTAAACTTTTAATAAAGATATAAAAGTTCTGTGTTACAAAACATTGGGTTACTCACACCAAACACCAACAGTCCAGCTGGTTTCACTCATTAGAGCCTCCTCTTGGACTGAGGAGGCTCTAACAAGCAAAACCGGTTGGATTGTATATCTTTTATATCTTTATTAAAAATTTCAACAGTTTGCAAATACAAGACAAGTGGTGCCATCCTTTTCCTATTGTCCTATGAAAGATCAAAAGGCTTCAACAGTGGCCAAGATCCTGGTGGAAAAATTCTTTGTGCATTATGTGGCTCCTCAAAGGATTCACTTGGACCAGGGTTGTGACTTCAAGAGCCACCTCATTAAAGAGCTTCTGTCACTGTGACGCATCAGAAAATCATGAACCACCCCATACCATCCTCAAGGTGATCCTTAACCTGAACAATTTAATCAGACTTTATTAGATATTTAGGGCACCTTGGACCCCCGAGATAAACATACCTGGAGCCATAGGGTAAGCACATTGGTCCATGCATACAACTGCACCCGCAACAATGCTATAGGTTTCTCTCCCTACCAGCTTATGTTTGGGAGGGAAGTCCGTCTGTCAGTGGATCTGTGTTTCGGGGTGTCCGCCGATGGTCTGGGTGCAGGAGGCTACTTGCAATATGTAAAAAAACTGAGACAGCAACTTGATGATTCCTATTGCCTTGCTACTGAGATGGGCACCAAGAGAAACCAAGCCAACAAGGAGAGATATGATTGTCACCGGGTGTGATTTAGGATAACACACTTTGAGGCAAACGACAAATCAGATGCATACAAAACACACGGTTGCGTTTATCATTTTATTTTCATCAAATAAAAATATACAGAAAGCAAAATGGTAAGTCAGACAACTGCTTAGCTTTAACAGTTTCTAAGGCTTTTCTTCAGCCTAGCATGAATCAAACAGTGTGAAATCACACACTACCAGGAGGTCTTCCATCTTCCTCAGTCAGTATCCAACTGACCACCCTATCTCTCCTCTATCAGCACTGAGGTACAGTAGGGCTTTTTATAAGCTCACTAGAAGCTGGAAAAACAATTTCACCTGCCTTTTGATTAACAGCGGACATAACATAAAACTAGCCACTAGGGGCCACTGTTGCCCCATAGAGAACAGTTATTTGGCAGCCACCTGGAACACATTTCATAACTTGTTTACAACATTGTTAAAAAAGCAAGTTCTCGCTCATAAAAGATGGGGGGGGGTGCAAAAAATGTGGCACATGCAGATAGGTCCTTCTTGTTCTCAAAAAGTTGTTTCTTTATTAATTTTTGGCCCCCACCCATCTTTTATGAGAGAGAACTTGCTTGATTGAACACATTGGGAGAGGAATCAGTTTGAATCATCCATTTAAATTGAACATTTCCCATGAATAATCTGGATTTTCCCAGAACTCTGTGTTTTTAACATTGTTAATGGTCAGAGCCGAGATCAGAAAATTCTGTGCTCTCCTGAACTCTCCTGCAGGGTCAAATTACCTCATGCTGTCTGCTGCAAAATATATCTTAGAAGGGGGCTGCCAACATCTTGAAAAAGCAGACACAAGCTTTTGTTATTCTTCTATTAAAACTGCCCTCTGAGTCGGTCCGGTGGTGCTGAGGGTTGAGGTGCTGGACGCCACACCAGCGACCCGGGTTCGGGAGCAGACTCGGGCTGTCGGTGGTCAGCATGGGAGAGGGAGGATCGAGCATCCCACGACTGTGTTCCTTCCTCTGGGGTGGGCTGGGGGATCGCATCGCTCTGCAGCGGCAACTGGCAGAGGCCAGGGGCACTGCGGGTAGTGTACACAGTTGAGGGCTGGAGCACAGTGGGCATCAGCATGTAAGTGCGCTGACATCATTGCACGACCAGCTCCAAGGGAGGAAAAATGATGGAAAATTGCACGGCGATCATGGTGACTGATGGCTGTACCCTACACCCACAGACACAAGACATGCACCCCCAGGAATCAGGATGCAGGTCCCCAAAGGGGGGGACTCTGCATGCTGGCCTGTGTAGAGGACAGCGTGTCACTGGCCAGACCAGGTCCGGGGGTGTCAGTGCCGGCGGGCAGACTACTCGCCACCTGCTCCACAGTAGGAGTGAAAAAGAATGTCATGATAAAAAAAAAAAAATGCCCTTGCAGCCAACCCGGTGGCGCTAAGGGTTGAGGCGCTGGACACCACACCTTGCACCTCACCGGCAGCCCAGGTTCGGGAATGGGTCCGGACCGTCAGGGGTCAGCAGGGGGGAGAGGGATTGAGCATCCAATGAACTGCTCTCCAGCTCCGGGATGGGGGGGTGCAGCTGCCGGTGCGCTGGTGGCCTTTATCAGAGGCAGGGAGTGATACAGCAGCACAGGTAACACAAGGGGTGAGATGGGGCATGGCACTGGGAGGGAGCACACACAGTGTGCTTTCCCATCCATTAGCGTCATTGTATACGCACACACAAGGGACCAAAATAGGGAAAAATGGTGACCGGTCTGTCAGCTTGATGGCCGTTTCTGCGGGGGTTGCCCAGCTACGAGGGCATCATGGCACTTTACTGGTTCCAGTCCTGGTGAGCAAGCATAGGGAGGGCTCTCCACTACCTCGCCATGGGGGGTAAGCCATAGGGGTAGAACTGTGAGCAGTTCAAATGCGAGCTGGGGTCCTTGGGACAGCAGCTGGAGGAATTAGCATGCCTGGACGCAGGTAAGCAGACCGGGGGCCAAGGCAGAAAAAAGGATAAACTAAAAAAAAAAAAAACTGCCCTTTCATTTTGTAATTCTACTCTTAGTTTTGTTTTGTGGCCAAATATATAACTTCAGTATTCTTTGAGGGTTTGGGCTGGTTAGTTTTTAGGTAATATGCACAGAAAGCTTTATAAACACTTCAACATTTAATTTATAACCAGCCAACCAGCATGTTGGACATTACACAAAACATATAAACTGCTTGGGGAAGGGGTTTCAATTTATCCCAGGGGTGTCCACTATGACAGGGGTCACACTGTCACACATCCCCCCACATAAGAGGGCAATCATCCTATGGTTGTCCAAATCTCAACTAACACCCTGGAATGGTGTGGGGCTTTGGCCCACTCTCACTGGAAGCTCCGTTTCAGGGTCCCTTTCAAAAAAAAATTTGTAAAATATCCTATTCATAACAATACAAATACCCTGAGACATCTCAAATCATTCTGAAATTAGTCTCTCCATTAGTAGACTACAACATCATCGCATGCATTTAGGAGAAAGAACCACTAATGGCAGTTTTATGCCATCTACTGACTTTCCCTGACCAGATACATGCAAACATTTGAACAGCTGGACCATCCAGCACCCAGTAGAACTGTCTTTGGGGGAGAACTACCTTGCTCCATCCCCACTTAGACATTTAAAGGTAGGCTAGTAACATACAATGCTGTATGCCTAACAGCTTGTCTCTAACCTCTGGTTTACATATCAAATCTTATACACTACTAGTAGTGTTGGCCACCACCTTGCCCCTCATGTTCTATGTGGGAGTCTCCCCCTCCTCCAAGGGTGCCATCTCTTGCCCTTCACCCTCAGGGTTACTCCTTCCACATCATTATCAGTGATCGCTATCTGTCTGCCCTTTCAACAGGTCTTACAGTATGCTGCTACCTACCTATATATGCTGAACCAATAGAAATATGGGGAGAGTCTAGCCAATACCTTCTCATGGCTCAGCCCCAAGTGACTGGAGTACGCATTCTCCATCACCTTTTCCTATATGCCATGGGCACTGGTACCTGAGCATCCACTTGCTTTGTCCAGGGATTGGGCCTCATATGATACAGAACTTCCTTCCTAAGTTCAAACAACCATAGCCTGTCCCCCACACCACCATTAACCTGTCTCCTATCCTTGATTTTTACATACTCCCTTAACTGAGTTACTTCAGAATCCCCTACCTGCAACTTTCCCCAGTCAACATCAGGAGAACAATCATGTTTCATAGGAGAAGGTTTAAAACATGCAAAAGTTCCTTCTGCCAAAATGGCTCCTTCCATGTTGCTTGAAGTCTTCTGCCCCAGTAATACACTGCCAGTCAAAGTATTACCAGAGGTCTCTTCTTATTCGCTGTCCTCCACCAAATAGCAGCCCAGAAAAATGAGCAACAATGGGATCTCCACAAATGTTTCTTGCAAATGCTCCATCGGAGGTCCTCCTCCTCCAGAGCCCATGGATCCTGCTCCACCAATTCTTCCTCAACATCCTTCGAGTGGGACCTATCGATTAGCTCCTGGTATCTGTGCTTCGCCTCTCTCTGGCATGGATCATCCTCCAGCAATCTCCCACTCATCCAGTGAAGAAGCCATATCAGGGTCTCCATTTGGCCATCAGGTCCATCTCATCCCATCCATGGTGCCTCGCCCAGGTCACTATCTCCATCAGGCACTGTCCTCATCTCACCTGGCACCATGCACCTCTGCCATGTATCCTTGGTACCAGGTCTGGCACCAACTGACTGAACTCCCCCTTGTTACCTCAGACATTCAGTCTGATCCCACATCTAACACCATATGTCACCGGGTGTGGGTTTAGAATAACACACTTTCAGTCAGACCACAAATCAGGTGCATATAAAATGCATGGTTGCATTTATCATTTGATTTTCAACAAATAAAATATACAGAAAGCAAAATGGTAAGTCAGACAACTGCTTAGCTTCAACAGTTTCTAATGCTTTTCTTCAACCTAGCATGAATCAAATAGTGTGAAAGCACACGCTACCAGGAGGTCTTCCACTTTCCTCAGTCCGTATCCAACTGACCACCCTATCTCTCCTCTCCTCTCCTCTCTCAGCACTGAGGTACAGTAGGGCTTTTTATAAGCTCACTAGAAGCTGGAAAAATTATTTCCTCTGCCTTTTGATTAACAGCAGACATAACATAAAACTAGCCACTAGGGGCAACTGTTGTCCCATAGAGAACAGTTATTTGGCGGCCACCTGGAGCGCATTACATAACTTGTTTACAACATTGTTAAAGGTCAGAGCTGAGATCAGAATGTTCTGTGCTCTTCTAAACTCTCCTGCAGGGTCAAATTACCTCATGCTACCTGCTGCAAAATATATCTTAGAAGGGGGCTGCTAACATCTAGAAAAAGCAGACACAAGCTTTTGTTATTTTATTTATTTATTGAAATGTTTCACCAGGAGGGCACACTGAACAACAAGTTACTCATCTCATGGTGCGACCTGGGGGTTACATAGGGTTGTGAAGGATAATCAGTTACAAAAGTTTGCGGGTAGTACAAACAATACAACATTGTAAGATTGTGCAACAGTTGGAACATAAGGTATTGTACAATAAACAGTAGTGGAACATTGGGTAAATTACAATACATGTCCAAAATCATACAAAAGAATATATGAACGTGCAAAACAGTAATAATGCTATAGAACCATTTATAGTGCATGAGTGTACCAGTAGCAGGCTCGAGGTAGTACTCAAATGCTGCTGGAGTAAAAAGGATGGGGTTAGGTTGTGCACACTGGCGACCCAGAAGGGCAGGTGGAGAAGGGGGAGGAGGCAAGAATTGAATATGAGGAGAAGGGGTAGCCATTTCCTGATTTCCCCTTCAGGATGTTGAGAACCCTGCCAGGGGGGTTCATGGTAGGAAGGCAGAAACTGGGGATAGGTATTAAGGTGGGTTAAGGCAGGAACAGCTGAGGGAAAGGTAATTGTGTAGGGCGGAGGTAAAGGAGTAGTTGGAGGAGGAGTGTCATATTTCAGGGGGGAGGGAATTCCAGATTTTAGGGAAATGATGGGCGAAACCAGTCTGACTGATGAGGGTGGAGCAGCGAGGGACCGTCAAGGTGCGGGCTATTCTTCCATTACAACTGCCTTCTCATTTTATAACTGTACTCTTAATTTTGTTTTATGTCCAAATATATAACATCAGTATTCTTTGAGGGTTTGGGCTGGTTTCTAGTTTGTTTTTTAGGTAATATGCACAAAAAGCTTTATAAACACATCAGCAATTTATTTATAACCAGCCAACCAGCATGTTGAACATTACATAAAACATTTAAACTGCTTGAGGAAGGGATTTCAATTTATCTCAGGGGTGTCCACTATGACAGGGGTCACCCTGTCATAATCATAAAAAAGGTGCAAGTCCAGGATCTTGAGGCAGGGAATCGAGTGCTGCTGCACAGTCTGGGCATACCATGGAAGCACAAGATTGCAGACCAATGGGGAAGCACTCCGTACATTGTATTGGAAAAGTTGGAAGGCCTAAGGAGAAACTTGAGGCCATAAAGTTCTTCACCAAAATCATCTGCTACCAATTGGTGACTGAATTATGGATGAAGAGGTTCATGAGGAAGAGTCTCCTTCACCCCCCCACTGGAGCTGCTGCATGCAGGAGACGGAGGCATGGAGATAGTGATGCCATGGGGACTGGGCCTGCCCAGGTTGGGGGAGCCTCAGGTGAAGACAGTACAGATGATGAGACTGAGAGAGATGACAGGACACCCCCCAGAGCTTTTACCCTACTCCAGAGCTAGCCAGATTATTTCAGGAACCGCCCCTGAATTTGGTGCACACGACTGTATGTAGGAAACAGCATGGGGATGGGGAGGATGCTCCCAGTAGACCTCTCAGAAGGACCACTCCAGACCTGCATACTGGTCCAGCTGAGCTCTGTGAGTGGTACCAGAGCAGCTCCCCTGCAGATATATTCTTTGGAGGATCCACAGTGGACTTGTATACTAGTCCGCCTGGGTCCTAAGAATGGTTGCCAGATAACCCTGAGGATCAGGAAAGAGAGGGAGAAGAAGCATCTTTTTGAGGGGCCACATCGGAAATGAACACTGGTCCGACTGTGTCCTCTGAAAGGTCCCAGGTAAGTTCCCCTAGAGCAACAGGTGATGCTGGGAAGATGCTGAAATCCTTTGCCCCAATAGCTGAGGAAGACAGTGATCAGGGGGAATGTGATAATGATGCTCATCTCTAATCTACCGCTTAACCTATATCTTCTACCCACCATTCCCTACTTGCACCCCTCTCGTATACTGGTCCTTTATATCGCTAACTCACACACTGCTTCCACTGGCCTCACACTCCGCTACCCTTTTTTCTTCCACTAACACACCTACACATCCCTATTAAATCATCAGCCCTCCTTCTCCCCTTCTTCCCCATCTCCCCTCTTTTTTTTTGTCTCAATGTTTTCACCTTCTTACTACCTCCTCTACTGCCTCCCTCTTCTCCCCTGCTTTCACATTGCCCTTTTCCCCATCATAATTGTCTACACATTGCTCTCTCCCCATCATACTGTCCCCCTTGGTTTCTCACCCCCGATTCCCCTTATTTTCCTCCTAGTCTTGCCACCCACTACTGTTCTAGAGGCCCAAGCCCTTCAGTGCCACCCCATCTCTTTTCTCTTCCCCTGCAAACCCACCCCACCTACTCCTTTCTCCTAGCACTTATTACGTCATTACTTACACTCTTGACAACGTCACCACTGTGATGCTTTCTTGGTAGTAACCACAAATTCTCTCAAAGGTAACCATGTCTGAAATCTGTGCTGTTGTATTTTGACTATGTATATTGTCTGGTTTTACTTCTCTGTTTTTCTGCATATTTGTGCTTGATGCGGAACCTTTGTAAAAGAACTGTTGGTTCAAAGGTATTGTAATTCCTAGATCTTAATAAATAAAAATAAATAAATTTAAAAATGAGGAATTTATCTCTGATCAAGAGGTGGCTAGTGGTCCCAGAGTTCAGAAGACCCACATAAGGTCAGGAAGGACAATACGGCCTATCCTTAAACTGACTTATGATGCCCCTGGAGTTCCTACAGACTTACCCCTGTTTGTGGTGCACAAGAGAGTGTACATTACGCCTAGGTTCCTACAGAAAGTGGTTACGTGCCCTGCTGATGCTAAACCCCCTAGATCTGAGAGGAGGGTGACTAGGGGAAGGACAGGGAGGTGAAAAGGGTGTCACAAATGTACTCCACAGGTCAGGCCCTCTGCTCCCACAGTGCCAACCTCAGAGCACAATAGTGTGTACCGGTAACAGACAGGGTAACCCTCCTGTCTGCTTTTGGGTCCGAATCACCTCTAGTCTCAAGTTCTGTGGGGATTCTTTTTTTTTTAAACTTTCTTTATTTATTGATTTTATAAATAAAGATACATACAGATTACATTCATCCTTCTGTCATACACAGTTACAGGAGAGAGTTCATAGGCAAGTGCAGTGTATACAAACAGTTGATCAGGAGTTTCTGGAAAATAAAAATATTAAATTAGTCATGTGGATCAGCTGGTTTCCCATACATAGCGGGGATCCTAACTTCATCAATTATCTCCTCAATTTTAGTATTCCATTGTGAGGTCTAGTAGCTAAATATGAACTGGGGGATTCATAGTCCATATCCAGTAGATTGCTTAAGAAGGCCCTAGGTTTCAGTGTGAGCCCACACAGTCCCCCTAGATGCTTCTCACACTAAGGAATAAAATCAGGTCTCTCCCCTGCCATATATAGGACCTAGTGTCTCCACAAGATTTCAAATTGAGGCAATCTTTTATTCAAAGTGGCTGATAATGCTTCCATCCTATATATATTTATCATAATATCCTGCCATTGATTTAAGGAAATGAGAGTATGAGATTTCCAGTTCTTAGCTGTCACCTTCTGGGTGACCAGGAAAGCTATTCTCAGAAACTTCACTGACAATGGGTCTCTAATTCTCTGCGGAATCTCTAGAAATATGTAACACATGGGAAATAGTGTCAGGTCTGAAATAAATATTTTCCTTAGGGCCTGCTGCAGCTCCGATAGGAAGGCGGAAAGTACTGGACAGGTCCATAACATGTGTAAGTATGATGCCTGCATTTGACCACATTTCCGCCAACACTCTGCGTGGTCTTTGGTTAGCATCTGACTCATCCTCTTTGGGGAATGGAAGTATGTGGCAAAAATTTTCCAGGAAAATTCCTGCCAACCTACAGCTGATAGACCCCAATGTGATTTAGATTGGGCGCAGAGCCAAACTTCCTCTGAAATATGGCTGCCCAAGTCCTTTTCCCAAGCTCTCTTTATAGACTCTGTGGAGTCCCTTTCCAAGCCAATAGATCTCTATATATTTTGGAAATAATATGTGCTCTGATGGGTGTCCCTTCTAACGCAGTTTTAAAGGTGAAGGCGATTTGAGGAGGTGAAGTTGTTCCCCAGTTAAACTCTGAGATAAGCTCTTTTATAAAATTCCTAACTTGAAAGTATCTAAATCTATCCTGCCAAGGAATATTGTATCTGTCTACAAGTGTCTCAAAGGAAACAACCCCCCCACCACCATCTAGGAAGTGCCAGACTAGGTGCAGACCTCTCGCCTCCCAACTCCGGAACCCTCTATCCCAAACCCCAGGGGAGAAGTTGACTAAATGCGGGATAGACCATAACAGGAATTTCCAGTTTCCGGCCCTCTTGTCCCTTAGAATACTGTACCATACTTCTAGGGTTAGCGCTGTGAGGGGATTCTCCCATTGACCTGGGCAAGACCTTCCCCCCCTGCCCGAGGAGCATGCTATTCAGGTCAGGAAGGACCCCTTCTATAAGCTCTAGCTTTTCCATTTTGAAAAATATGAGTTATCTAACCAATACATAACTGTCTGCAACTGAGCTGCAAGGTAATATAGTCTAAAGTTGGGTAATGAAAGTCCCCCATATTTTTTCGGGATTTGGAGGACTGAGAGCCGGATCCTGAGTTTATGTGGGCCCCACAGGAAGTGAGAGACCACTCTGTTCAGTATATCGAAATATGAATCCGGTATTCTGGTAGGAATTGTCTGGGCTAAGTATAAAAATTTGGGGAGAATTATCATTTTTATGGCTTCCACTCTCTGGAGCAGGGTGATAGGAATAGTTGACCATTGGTCCAATTCCAGCTTAATCTTTGTTAGAATTGAAGTAAAGTTGAGTGAGAATAGATTATCTATTTGAAATCCTATTTGTACCCCCAGATATTTAATGTGGGGAAGGCTCCACCTGAAAGGGAACTTCTGTTTGACTTTATCTGATGGTTCATAGTGCATTTTTAATGCCTCTGTCTTGGAGATATTCATCTTATATCCGGCTAACTGACTGAATTCTGTCAGGGCATCCCATAGCCCTTCCAAAGACTGTTCCGGGTCTTGGAGGTAAACCAGAAGGTCATCCACATAAAGTGGAAGTTTATGCATCCCCCCCACCTCCCAACCCCATATCTCCTCTTTCTGTCTCAAGGCCTGAGCCAAAGGCTCAAGGTAAAGGGTGAAGAGGAGAGGAGAAAGAGGGCAACCCTGCCTTGTGCCACGTTGCAGGGATATAGGGTGTGAAACCCTGCCATTTATTTTTACATAGGCCTTTGGGTTAGAATATATCCTGGTTATAGTCTTTATAAATGCCCCTGAGAAGCCAAATCTATCCAGTCAGCCCCAAAAATTTCCATGCCACCCGATCGAAGGCCTTCTCCGCATCCAAACTCAGGATCATGCAAGAGGCCCTCGACCGAGCGGCATGGTGAATTATATGTAATGTTCTTTTAATATTATCTTGTGTTTGCCTGCCTGGAATAAACCCTGTTTGATCATGGTTAATTAACTTGGGAAGGATCCCCTCCAGCCTCCTCGTTAGTATCGAAGAATAAAGTTTATAATCAATATTCAATACCAATATAGGGCGTTACGACCCACAATGAGTAGCATCCTTTCCTGGTTTGGGGATACTCGATATGACTGCATAGTTCCAGGAGTCTGGAAAGTCCTCCCCCGACTGTGCTAATTTGCAGGCCCTTAAGAGTGGAGCATTTAATTCCTTATGGAAGAATTTAAAGAACTCAGGAGTGTAACCATCCGGTTTAGGAGACTTCCTAGTTTTTAACCGCTTGATTGCACTCACCAACTCTGTTGAAGATATAGGTGAATCAAGGGTGTCTCTAAGTTCCTGTGGTAACTCAGGCAATTTTAAGCTGTTTAAATAGGATTTAATCTGATTTCTTTCTGGTGAATGCTCTGAGCTATACAAGTATGTATAGTAATCCCTGAAACTCAACAAGATTTTTTCCGAGGTTTTTAGTAAGCCTCCCTTCTTGGGGTCCCTGATCTGTGTGATTGTGTTCTCCGCCATCTGGCGTCTAAGTCTATGTGCGAGTAAGAGAGAAGCTCAGGGGCCAGACTCATAAAACCTCTGCCTTAGGCGTTGCAACGCCTGCTCTGTTTTTATGTCAATAATTTTTTGGATCTGTTGCTTGACCCTCTGGATTTCTGGCTGCATCGAGGCCTTTCCCGCTGCATCTTGATCCATCAGACTCTGTAGCTGCCCTTGCAGTTGTTCCATATGCTTATTTTGTTGTTGCTTAAAGTGTGCGGCAAATTTAATGCATTCCCCCTGAACACCGCCTTAATAGTGTCCCATAACACCGTGTCAGGGATTTCCTCAGATTCATTACCCATTTGAATTTGAGAAAGTCTATTCTTTGCCATATCCGTAAATTCTTTCAAGTTTAAAAAATAGTTATTGAATTTCCAGAGGGATAAGCCCCTTTTAACTGTCCAACTCAGGGTCAGACAGACCTGGGCATGATCCGACAGGACCGATGGAATGTGCCTACAATCTAGGACCTGTTCTTGATGTTCCCCTGAAATTAAGATGTAATCTATCCTAGCATACGAGCCGTGTGGATGTGAGTAGTGGGTGTATTCTCTTTTGTTAGCATTCTGACATCTCCATGCATCAATCCAGAATGCTCCCTTTAAGTGTCTCCTAATTAGTTTTCCAGCCAGGGTCTGTCTAAACACCTGATCTCTAGAAGTGTCTTTCTGATCCCAGATCTGGTTCAGGTCTCCTCCCACCACCAGCGTTCCAACCTGATATTCCAGAATTCTGTGAAATAAGGACCTCATAGCCTCTTTCGTAGAACCTGGTGGGGCGTATATGGAAGCCAAGGTGATAGGGGCCCCCTCCAGGGTTCCCACTAGGATAGTCAAGTGGCCCTCTGGGTCTGCGTAACTATTAGTTTTCTGAAATTGAGTCCCCTTAGCCACTAGTACTGCCGCCCCCTTTCTCTTCCCTTTTCCAAAAGAGGCCGCTACAATCATACCATATCCAAATTTCCCTAGTTTTTGATGCTCAGATCTATTAAGGTGTGTTTCTTGTAACAATATAAAGGAGGGGTGTTCTCTTTTTCAGGGTCGACATAACTCTGTCAGGCTTCACAGGGTTATTGAGACCATTAACGTTATGTGAACTAATTTTGATCCTTTTACTGTCTCCCATTTATATATGTTAGTATATTACCTCTCCCATATACTAGGGATGTTTTCCTCTGCCCCAGTGAGTTTTTTAGCATTTCTCTTTCCATTCGACTCCCTCCTGCCCAATTACCATCTCTCCACTGCCCCGGAAGGTGCAACAAGCCATGAAACTTCTCTTGGTACATATGAACGGTTTGCCTATGTATCTGTATGTGCAATAGAAAACTGTGTAACCTCACATCAACAAAACGAAAATATACAAATTCATACAACCTGGGAGGTGCCCCCAACTGAGCAACCTGAACCTCCCAATAAACACTATTTACAGTGTGACACCCAAGATAGGAGAGCAGAGTATTCTGCTCCCTGAGGGATCGAGTGAGCAACACTCGGAACGGAGGGAAAGGGGTTGTGTATACAACCCATTCCTCCTGGACTCTGGAACAATTGAGTCCTGGCCAGGTGTAATGGCATATCATCAACAGCATCATTTTTATTAAGATCGAAGATATGTGAGGTATCCCCTACCGCACCAACCTTGTACTGTTTTAAACTTCCTCATTTAACCTTTTGTCCCCTTCCCCGAGTCCATATTTAAACTGCACTGACATGGATTAGAGATTCCTCTTATCTGGGAGCCCTATTATCCTAAGGTGTGGCTCAAGACCTCAGAACTGGCTCCTTGAAGTGTCTCTACACTTCTCGCAAGGGGTCCCGGAAATCTAACCTATATATTATTATAGAAGGACAAGATTATGCCTGGATAAACAGCTCACCTGATGAGGAGCCTAGGCAGAGCTTCATTATCAAAACCCAGACTCCTCCCGGCGATGCTCTTCGACCACTAGGGTCATTTATGGGCATGAGATCTTGATTAGAGCCTAGTAACATGATAGTGATCCCGGGGCCAGGCAGGGACCTCTTCCCTCCCTCCCTCCCACCATCGAGGTGAAGCCTCCATGTCTCTGACCCCCCGCCCCAATACTCAGGTATGCTCCAGCACATTGTAAGGTCAGGACAATTCTGACCTTTTCTTTCCCCCCCCCATTTGCCTGCCATTTATATTTCAAGTCCCTTTGCAATGGGCTGCGCCATTCAGCATTACCTCTTGACCTCTCCCCCACAGGTCAGCTTCCCCATACCCCGTGAAATACATTCAATCGGAGTATAATAACCCCGAGCTATTCTGCCCCTACGAACCTGCCTCCCCACGCCCCTCTCCAAAGTGAGAAAACAATAGTAAAAAGGCCTCCTTGGACCTCTGGTGATGCTTACGACATTTTACTTGAAGATTTGTGCTGATTCTGTGACTGTTAACTTCCATCTAAACAGAAGTATCATATTGGTATCCTAAACTTATAAGATAGTATACCTGTATTGCTAACATTTGCCTTCTATAGCTTCTCACTGGGTCTGTCAGCTTCTTTGACTGAGCGGGTACAGTGGCTCTGGTATTCATAAAAGAGCTACTGCAAGTAGTAACCACCCCTCACCCCCCTCCCCCTAGTCCCGCATGATCGTGGCTCCATCCCTTGACCTCATCCCAAGTAATGGCAAGGTATCCCCCCGTGACTCTGCTCTGTGTTCTATTTTGTTCCCCTACATGGCTAGTCCCAACTCAAACACCCTACCAAATCATCTTCTCCACAGTAAGGGAGGGCAATGTCGAACTCCACCATTGTTGCGCCGCGCCATTCCTCAACAGCAGAGCTCTGAAGTTCCCCCCCTCCCGCCTCCCGCTTTCCCATGACTTTTCAGAGTGAATACTCCTTTTATTTAAAATAACAAAATTCTAAATGCTATTAGTAAAAGAGTCATTAATGTGAAAAGTTTCTAGTAATCCAAAAAACTTCACAGAGAGGGGGAAACTAACCGAGAGTCCTGCATGCCATTAAAAGAAAGATCTCACAAGGGAGAATGTTCCTTCAAGTGTCTGAGAGGTTGTCCCGAGGAGGGTCTTCCATTCCCCGAGAGTGTGTTAGATGAAATAGCAATTTTTTAATGTCCTGTAATGTTGTATCTGCCAATTTCTTTCCCTCTCTGTTACTCCTTCGAGAGCTGTTCCTCTGCCAGGGATTCTGCATCACTTGCGGTGGGTTTCTGTGTCGGGGAATCTAATGTGATATCATGCCCTCGATCTATAAGGGCTTAGAGGGCCTCCTCGGCTGTGTGATAAAGCTCATTTCCCATATCCCAGTTCACCCGCAGCTGCGAGGGATAGGGTGTCTGAAATTTAATCTTGCTTTCTTTCAGCTTTCTAAGGATGGACGCATATGCCTGTCGTTGCTGCTGAATCAACTGGGGGTAATCTTGATCAAAGATAAGTCTGGCCCCATTGTATATCACTTGACCCTGCTTCCACGCTGCTCGTAATATCTTTTCTTTATCCTTGAAACTTGAAAATTTTACAATTACTGAGCGTGGCCTGGCTGTGGGGGAAGTTGGCTTAGGCACGAGCGCTCTGTGTGCTCTCTCAATCTTAAACGTAAACGGCTGCGGTAAGTCCACAACGTGCCTTAGCAGATCTTCAATAAAATCGCTCATCTCCCCAACCTCGGCTGATTCTGGGAAGCCATAGATCCTGATGTTATCTCTTCGGGAGCGTGCCTCTAAATCCAAACATTTGGCTGAGATACTTTCATTTTGCTGTATAAGGTATTCCACTGCCCTTGAAATCTGCCGTAAGTCATTCTCCGCTGTCGACACTCGATCTTCCGCTCCTGTAACTCTGGACTCTAGCTTAGTTAGATCAGTGTGTAGTTTACTGAATTTGAGCTTTGTTTCACCTTGGAATTGTTTGATTTCCACCAGGAGTGTCTCAAATCTCAACCTAGAGAGATTCTCCATTTCAGTTTCTGTGTCGCCACCAACCTCGCTTAGCGGAGATTCTCTCCCACTCATGGCTGTGCTTGCTGGGCTCAATCTCAAGTGATCCTGCTTTTCTTTAGAGTTTTTGAACTGGGATCTCCTTCTAGATGTATTTACATGATTTATTGTATCCATTTTTATCAAAATTAGTCGGAGTTGCTGAGTGGAAATCGATTTATGGGTTCAGAGATAGCGAGCTCTCTGACTAGGCTTCCATGTTGCTGATGATGTCACCGGAAGTCCTTCTGTGGGGATTCTAACTGTGAACCTTATGCTAGCATACCCAAATGTACATACTCAGATAATATTCTCTTCGGGGGGATGCAATATATTTTTCACCTAAGGGCACCTAACCAGGTATCCAAAATTAACCCTTAAAACTGTGTAGGAGACCTTAGGTATATTCTTACCTTTTACCAAGCTTAGTAACATCATCAAGCCCTTGAACAGTCATCAGAATTAATATCCATTCAGCAATGACAAGCAAAAAATGATTGAGGAAACCCAGGCAGCAGAGGCATTGCCAGCATGAGTAAACATTGGGGGCCTGGGCCCCAAACAAAACGCCGGGGGTCTGGGGGATTCCTAGGCCCCCATAAGCTGTAAAACATTAGGTGCTCTCTCGTGCAAAATAATACATTTTCTGCTACTTCAGCCTTGTTTTTTCCCCCATTCCTTTTCCATTATTTCGTGTCTTTTTTTTTTTTGGTTGGCTTGTCACTTGACAGGCAAAAACTATGTGTTGCAGATTAAAAGTTATAGAATCAATAGCATATTTTGTATATTTCTGTAGATCTGGGCTAAATCTACTGATATTTAAGAAATATGCTGGGCATGGAGGAGAGCTGGGCAATGGCATCCAATTTCATAAGGGTCACACTCAGAGAGGCCACCTGCTGGCTCTGGATCATCCAGTGCCAGCAGGTGGCCTCCTTGAGTGTGACCCTTATGAAATTATTGTCCACACAGCCACACAGGTCCATGATCTGACTGAGTAAAATATGATACTTGCTGCACTAAGGGAACTTAGGGAAGTACAAGAAAATTGAATTTAAAGAAGTAAAGAACCACTGACACCTTGAGAATAACTTTAAAAAAATATTTGTATACAAAGCAGCTATATATTATTTATTCGTTCTGTATTTCTTATCCTTATTGGTTATTATTGAGGTCATATGCATGGAAACAGGATAGCTGCTGGCACTGCTCTGTGAGTGTTCATCGGCTCCTATTGTTTCTTCCCAACTTGATGTCATAATATGTGCTTGTCACATCACAGTTATTCCCAAGGCAATAGAAGGTGATGTCACAACAGAGCATATGCAATTCAAGTAGGGAACAAGCTACAGAGGCAATAAGTAATGCAGAGAAGAAATCTATAGAAGATAGATAAAAGAAATGCAAGGTGGATGGTGTCCAAATTTAAAATGTTTTTTTTAAGTTTTTCAAAGTGTTCCCAAAGGAAAGGTGTCAGCTGCCCTTTAATGTTTATATGTATCAACACTGTATCCTACCTATGTCATCTAACCACAGTGCTAACCAAAATTGGAAAATGTGAAGCACAGGCATATGAAGGTGGCGCATGACATTATTTTTATACTCACATCACATGGGCCCTTTAATAAAATAATTTTGTTTTAATTTTTCTGCTCAGACTGGAAAGTCCATGTTCAAAAATACAGCAGTGAAATACTCAATAACAACAAAGAACATCAAATAATACTGCCTAATCATTTTTATTTTTGTGCATTCTCTTGTTCTCCTCCATGCTGTTCTCTCTCTTTTTCTGGCAATAACAACTGATGCCGTCTGTTGCTTTTCTTTGCAAATCGTGTAATTACTAGATCTGATGATAACACAGAACACATTTCCTTTTCAATTGCTAGAATTGCAAGATCATGTAATCTGTTTTGAGTCATGGTGCCTCTGAGCCATGTACAGTATGTGCCCTTCGCAGTGCACTAAAGGAGCGCTCGCAGCTACAGCTTGTCACTGGAATAGTGAGTGCTGCCTGGACCAACTGCTTGAGTTTTGGAAACATAAGAGGGTCTAGTAGCCTATAAA
This sequence comes from Neoceratodus forsteri, assembly GCA_016271365.2. Lineage (NCBI taxonomy): Eukaryota > Metazoa > Chordata > Ceratodontiformes > Ceratodontidae > Neoceratodus > Neoceratodus forsteri. The sequence goes on along the minus strand of CM028135.1, from coordinate 702,276,149 downwards.
CTTCATTTGTATTAATTTGTTTTTCTTACATTTTTTGTTACAGGTAATTTTTTGCCACAAACAACTCCTCCTTTGGCAGTTCAATCCCATAGTGATGAGCTAGAGGGACCAGAGATTCAGAGCAAAGGAATGCTACAGACGATGGGTTGCATGCATGGATGCCATTTATTATCTCGACTGCAACACTAGAAAATATTTGCTTTAATTCAACAGACATTCTGTCAAGGCATGTATAATGAAGCTTGTTTCGAAAGTCCAATTGAGAAGAAGTTTGGTCCTGCACTCCCACTGATGTCTCAACAATAAAATCATCCATCTGTTTCTGTTTTTTCTTCTGTTTGTGTCACTTATTTTCACATTATTCTTGTTACAGAAATCCACAGCTTCCTTAAACAGTTCATTGCTACTGTCCTTACTCCACATCTCTTCAATAGTGTGACGAATCTAGTCAACAAAATCTACTGCAGTGGATAGATCTAGATCGTCCCTTTGTAAAACTTTGTGGATGCCTTCTGTTACCTTTAGAAGAGAATGAAAGATGACCAGCCAGTAACTTGTGGTTGACTTTCGCAAGGATGCTAACAGTCCAATGGCTTTTGGAGTGTGAATAGTAGCAAGGCACTGAAGTTCAGCTACATAGCAGTTCATCAAGGCCTTGACTGATCAGATCTGGCAAGACCAGCTAGTATCGGACCACTGGACCAACTCTGATGGGCTTAAGCCTAACTGACACTGTATATTAACAAACTCATGATGATGAACAAGGGAAGTGCTAAAAAACTCATACACACTTTCCATAGTGCAGAAAAATTCTCTTGCTTCAGTAATACATTTGCATGTATGGCAAAGAACAAGATTCGGCTCATGTGCATGGCAGTGCACATACATAGCCTCTGGATGATGCTGGCGGAACTTAGCTTGAACTCCCCCTACTGCCCCACTCATAACAGAGGCACCATCATATGCCTGTGCCACACATTTTGTACCTGTAATTCCACTGTCTTGGAGACATTTTAACAGTGATTCCACAATGGAGTCAGCATTAAAAGATTTAAGTTCTGTGAATCCTATAAAATGCTCTGTAATGCTTCCAGTTCCAGGTACAATATACCTCACGCAAACTGCCAACTGCTGTTTATGTTTGTCTCTTGCTTCATCTGCCATAACAGTAAACATTCCTGAGCTGTTAAGTTCGGCAACTATCTTTGAAATGACCTCATCTGTGCAACATGCAATCACCTCATTTTGAGTTTGGGGAGAAATATAACTGGCATTTGAAGGTGCCTAATACTGTACATTTGTAGAAAAGGATCAAATTGTTTTACTAGATCCAAGCATTCCAGAACATTTCCTTTATTTAAACTACCATGCATTCATTGTGACCCCTGAAAGAAAGTCCTTGCCTACCCAGAAATAATATGACAGCAATAATGCACTCAAGATAGCAGCGCCTGTCATTCACTTCTTTGTTGTTTGCTGCTTGTAATTTGCAAACAATTTACGAACAATATCTCAAATACTCTTTGTGTCTTTAAATCCAGCCCATAAGGTGTTTGCGTTTGCATGATATGAAGTCTTTTCATGCTCTCTAAATGAGTCAAGTGCCCTTTTCTAATTAACAAATCCTGTGCTTAACAAAGAATCTTTATTAGGGCGAGTTGCTCCATATTTCATTCCAAAGCATCTACAAGGATAGCAAAAGGCAGCATCCAGATTAACAGAATATTCTAACCAGTTGTAATTTTCAAACCAGTGAAACTGGAATGACCTTTTCTTCTCTCCAAATGTGCGTTGTGTGTAACAAGGTAACTTACTCTGAACAGGCCCTGTCTCAAGTGTTCCCAAGTCTGTGATATTTTGAGCATTTACTAGTTCACTGTTCATTTTATTTATACCTTCTGTGTCAGCATCAATATGACTGTGACTGTTTTGGTCACTTGTGCTTGGTTCAGTGTCCCCCTCATGCACAGTGGTACATGATGCAGTAGAATGAGGGAGTGCAACAATATCATTACTTTCTGAATTGGCAATTACTTGCACTTCTTCATGTGTATTCTTTTCTTTGGACTTAAAGAAATGTCAGCTATCCATTTTTATGAAACAGTGGAAACCAACAAGTTCTGATACACAGTACTTCTTTGCAATACAATTGACTGAGCCACACACTGCCACCTCAGGGCTCACAGCAATGCATTGGCAATGGCACAGACACACTATGGTTTATTGTCACTCAGGCTGCTGTGATTTAAACTGCAACTACAATTTTTTTTAACAAAGTACAGCAACACATGCTGCTGCCGTCAGCCCTCCCACAAGCCTGGTACTACTGGCAAAAAAATATCTCAGGTACGCTGGGTCACTGATGAGGTGGATCAGAGGCTGCTGTGATTTAAACTGCAACTACAATTTTTTTTGAACAAAGTACGGTGGCACAGACTGATGACCTCAGCCCTCCCACAAGTCTGGTACTACTGGTAAAAAAATATCTCAGGTATGCTGGGTCACTGGTGAGGTGGATCAGAGACTGCTGTGATTTAAACTGCAACTATAAGTTGTTTTTTTAGAGTACGGCGACACACACTGCTGCTCTCAGCCCTCTCACAAGCCTGGTACTACTGGCAAAAAAATATCTCAGGTACTATGGGTAACTGGTGAGGTGGATCAGAGGCTGCTGTGATTTCAACTGCAAGTACAATTTTTTCTTTTATTAGTACAGTACAGTGACACACACTGCTGCCTTCGCATCCTACCACAACAAGCCCGGTACTGGCAAAAATAAATCTCAGCCTCAGGTACTCTGGGTCACTGATGAGGTGGATCAGATTTAAACTGCAACTGCAACTACAACAATTTTTTTTTTACAACAAAATTTCCCCCTGCTCTCCCAGCCAGGCCACCGAGATTGTGCTGACTTGAGTTGATGACTGTAGAGGCTGACTCATTTCTTAGTCACACAAGATACAGACTAGACTAGAAGTTATGTTCTTTTGTGACCTTCAGGCCTAGTAGGTTTAGAGTGAAAAATGGGCCTTCTTGTCTTACAGAAGTAGTGGCAAGAAAAGGCCAAGAACTACAAAGTTAGCAGCAGCAGCAATTGCTGAGCTGAAGTACAGAAAATGACTGTTTTATGCCAAAATATAGAAGTCGTATTCTCTTTTTTCTCAAATTCCACAAACACAGAGACAAACTGTGCACTGACTGAACAACTGCAGTGCTTTTGCTTTCACCCTCTCTCGCTGTCTGTCTCTCTCTGTCTGTATCTGTCTGAAAAGGCCACACCCTACATGATACTCACTGGCCACTCACAAGGCTCTATTGCTGTGATGACACTCTGTAGTTTATGCTACTTGATAGTCACATGACTAGCAAGTAGCATGAACTACAAAATAGGTATTCCACAATGCACATGGGTGATCCAGAAGAGTGACTGTCATGTGACACAGTGACAGCAGCTGGCTGCTGCTTGTTGCTGGGCCAGCATGCAACAAGCAGCAGAGCTGCCAGCTCAGCTGCTGTTGTCAAACTTGTTCTCACTATGCAGGGCAGTGGTCAGTGCCACCCAGTATTATTCTTAAATTAATCTTTTTGACTTTCTAATCTTGATGATCTCCACTCCGAGTAAGACAGAGTCAGACAGTGAGTCCTCTCCCTCTCCCCTCCCATCTCCCAGTCAGTCAACTCGCTATGTGGTGTGCTGCAGACTAGTGCACTGCTGGGCTGGCTCAGTCTGCTCCCCTTAAGGGCCCCCTATGGGCCACCCCCACCCCTCCCCACCGCAAATAAATGCAGACATGCAGTGCAGTCACTTTGGCTTTTTGCCATGGTGGGCCACCATTATCATTATGTCATGACTCTCTGAGTTGACTCACCTCGCACAGTAACAGCAGCAGGCACTGCAGGCAGGCACAATCGATCATCGTGGCATCCATACAATTCTGTCTCTCTGTCTCGGATGTCTCCTTTTCGCTCTTCTCTGGCTCTGCTCGTAGTCTCTCCATCCAGCTCTCCGCTCCAGGAAGTCCCTCGAAAAGTGCAAGACTACAAGTCCCCCCCTGACTGTCTGTCCCATTGTCCTCCTGTGTCCTGAGACTGTCCCTCCTGGCTCCCTCCCCTCATGACCATGTCCCTGACCCCAACCTGACCAACTGATTGAATTGAGTGCCACAGCATCGCTTAATCCCCTCTGTCTCTTACTCCTATAGTCTGACTCTGCAAGCAGCATGCGACCGACTCACTGACAAGACATGGCACTGTGGCAGCATTTTTTATTTTTCCCTGACCAGCCTCCAGGCTCTGACAGACAGTACTCGCTCCCGCTCCCCCTTTGAGTCTGTCATCAGTGCCATGTGGCATGCACTGTCACTAGGGCAACCACACAGACTCATCACCAATCAGAAAACAGTCTGAACTACGAGTGGTGATGGTTGCCATGCTGAAGACGGGGCTGAAATGAGCGAGGCTGAATGAGCAAGCCAAGCAAGCGATGGGCGGTGAGTCAGGGCTAGCTACTACTACTGTCATTGGCAAGTTCAAATAAATATTAGTTTGAGCTGCTGACTGTGGCTGTCTGTGTGCTAAGCAATTCAGGCATGAGGTTGGGCACCGTGGGTGGGCTGGGATGCAGTGAGTGACATCAGTATCTTAAGAAAATATTTACTAAAAATAGATAAAAACAGTAAGATAAAATACAGAATAAATATCAAAAAGCATCACAATCACATAAAAGAAAAAGGAAACTACAGAACAAACTCCTACTACAATACATTTAGATCTTTTCTATCTAATGTATTACCTCTGTAAGTGCCTTTAAAGTTAGATCAGAGAGCTGTGTCTCTCTAGAGTCCCAAAATGATATGTCCAACATTTCAAACACAAGTATCAGTTTAAACTCTGTGTCTCCACACCCCTTCTGTGAGTCATCTAGCTCCTCCTTTTAGAATATAAAATTACAAACCTGATTTTCCTACCAGGAATTTAAATAATGTGGACATCAGCAAAAACTAATTTCCAAATTATGAGTCTTTGATCAACCAGTTCCTTTGAGGTTTACAACCCTGCAGTCCATCACCCAGGTGAGAGATATTCAACAAGAATCAGCTAAATGACATTCTTTCCTGATGTAATAAAATGTATATTTAGTTTCCAACTTCAAAAGCATGAGGTCATAAAAAATGCCATAAAATGAAATTTCTCAAGGAAGTTAATTACCTTACAGAGATCTCCTGGTCAGTGTAATACATCCTGTGATTTCAGCTGCTGACACCTTGTAATTTAAAAGGACCAAATCTCACAGACTGACAGTTCATACACTGACCATTTATTTATAATACCAATATCATACAACAATCATAACCAGCTGGCCAAGCGTCACAGTCCTCCCCACCTAGACTGAATCTGGGGGCTCTATCCCCTGCATGGGATGAGCTCCCTAAGTCAGTTCACTCCTAATATAGACATGACAAGCCATCTGAGTTCTGATTGGTTGCTCCAGTCCTATGTAAGATCGTCATATCATACCCTTCCAAGGCAAGACTCCATCTTAATAGTTTACCTTTAGTTTTTCCCATTTGTGTCAGCCAAACCAGGGGGTTGTGGTCAATTTGCACCTCAAAATGCTGCCCTTATAAGTATGGCTCTAACTTCTTTAGGGCGCACTCTATGGCAATGCACTCTTTTTCCACAGTAGAGTATGCCTGCTCCCTGGGAAGTAACTTTTTACTCAGGTACACTATGGGGTGATCTTTCTCTTGGTTGGATGTCTGACTCAGTACTGCCCCAATACCCACATCTGAGGCATCAGTCTGGACTATAAAGGGTCTGTTATAGTCAGGACTTGTCAATACAGGAGCACTGCAAGTGCCTCCTTCAGTATGGTAAAGGATTTTTCACAGGTTGGTTCCCAGGTAATTTTCTTAGGCATCTTTTTCTTTACCAGGTCAGATAGGGGAGTGGCCTGGGCACTGTAATTGGGTACAAATTTCCTATAGTACCCTGCTGTCCCTAGAAAACCTCTGACCTGTTTCTGCATTTCTGATCTGGGCCATGCCTTGATCATCTCTATTTTTACTTGGTTAGGATAGAGCTGTCCCCGGCCTACAACATGCCCGAGGTATGCCACTTCAGCCATGGCCACCTGGCACTTCTCAGCTTTGACAGTGAGCCCATTCCTCTGTATCCTGCCCAGCACTTCCCTAAGGTGGGACAGGTGTTCCTCCCAGCTGGCACTAAAGATGGAAATGTCATCCAGGTACAGTATGCCACGGCATACTCCTCAGCATTATTTAACATCTGGTTCACTGACTTTTGGAAAGTGGCCGGGGCGTTCTTCATTCCAAAAGGCATTTCTTTAAATTCAAATAAGCCTACTGGAGTAATGAAGGCTGACCTCTCCCTAGCTCTGTCAGTTAACTCTACCTGCCAGTACCCCTTTGTCAAGTCAATAGTCATAAGATATGTCATCCCTCCCAACTTGTCCAGGAGTTCATCCATCTGGGGCATCAGGTGGGCATCTGACTTCGTGACTGCATTCAGTCTATGGTAGCCCACACAGAAACAAGTAGAGCAATCTGGCTTGGGCCCAAGGACTACGGGTGATGCCCAGGGGCTTTGGGATCTCTGGATTACCCCTAAATCCAGCATTTCCTCCACCTCCCTCTTAATTTCCTTTTGGACAGCCTCTGACACCCGATATGCTGTCTGCCATATGGGTGTCAGTCGTCCCTGTCTTTACATCATGCGTCGCTAAGGGGGTTAGTCCGGCTTGGTGCTAAACAGTGGGGCAAAGTCTGCTAAAACCTCCCTTACTTCTGAGGCCAGCTGGGGTGACAATTTAACTGCCTCCACAGAGGGCTCCAGCTTGCTTTCTTCCAGCAAGTCCAGAAGGGGTCTCCTTCATCCGTCCTCTCCCCAGGACTACACACTGCAAACACCATGTCAGCCCTATTAGCATATGGCTTCATCATGTTGACATGGTACATTCTTTCTGTATGTCTTCTGTCAGGTAACTCTATAATAAAGTTCACGTCATTTACCTTTCTAACTACTTTGTATGGTCCTGCTACTCAGCCTGAAGCTTGTCTTTCTGAACTGGGATAAGGACCATGACTTCCTGACCCACCATGTATGAGTGAGCTCTGGTTCTGCGGTTGTACCGCACTTTTTGTTTCTGTTGGGCAGCTGCCAGGTTACTCTGGGCTGTCCCCATAAGCTCCTTCAGCCTTTCCCTAAACCTAAGGACATAATCCACTATGGGAGTTCCCTGGGTGGCGTGCTTGCCTTTCCAGTCCCCTGGATTGAGTCTAGGGGCCCATGTATCCAGTGTCCATATAAGAGCTCAAAGGGGGGAAAACCCTGTTGACTCTTGGGGCACCTTCCTGTATACAAACAACAGGTGGGGAAGGTATTTCTCCCAGTCCCTCACATGTTGTTCAGCAAATGCTTGGAGCATTGACTTCAGGGTACCATTAAATCTTTCCACAAGCCCATTGACTCGCGGTGATAAGGTGTTGTGTATCTCTGCACCACCCCACACTTCTTCCACAAACATTTCATCAGGTCCGACATGAAGGAACCCCCTCAATCGGCGATAACCTCCTGTGAAAACCCAACACGGGAGAAAATCCCAAGTAAGGCATCTGCCACTTTGTCAGTCATCAGTGAGGATAGGGTGTCTGCCTCTCGATACCAGGTGGCATAATCCACCACAGTCAGGATGACCCTCTTCCTGGAGGAGCTGGGGGTATTTAAAGGCCCCACAATATCCATTCCCACCCTCTGGAATGGCTTCTCTACTATGGGCAATGAAATTAGGGCAGCTTGGGTTTTCTTACCTGCCTTCCCTATTTCTTGGCACTGGTGACAAGACCTGCAATACTCCTTCACCTGCTGGGTGAAGTTGGGCCAATAGAAATTCTGGGCCAATCGCTGAATAGTGTGCATGATTCCCAAATGACCAGACAAGGGAATATTGTGTGCAATCTTAAGCAACTGCTCACGGTAACCCTGGGGAACGACAAGCTGTCTGCCTATCACCCCCCCTCTGTCTTCACAGCTTGAGTATACATCAGTCCATTTTCCCAATAAACCTTGTGTTTACCATCACCTCCCTGTGCTCCATCAGAGTCTGCCCAAGCCCTCAGCGTCTCTAGACTAGGGTCACTTTTCTGAGCAGCTGTAAACTCCTTACACATTCCCACGGCATGGGACAGGTCCCCTTCAGTCTCTAACCTAGGGTCCCTAGCTCTAGTGTCAGTGCACTCAGGATCATTGCCATCCCTAACCCTCTGACAGTGGGTCACCCTCCCTTCCTCAAAGATATCCTCCATAGCTGTTTCGTGAACTGCTACTGGGGAAATTTCTACCCCCCTTTCATTAGTCTCCATAGCAGGACCCATTTGTCCTTGAAATCATTGTTACCTAAGCCAATGTATCCTGCCCTTTCTCTGTAACCTACATTACATTTTGTATGTACTGTTCTTTCCGGTCCCCCGTAAAAAAAGGACTGTATTGTTTTAGTGGGCTTACTTGGTTACCAAAATTCAAATAAATACATCAAAGGGAGTTCTCCTCAAAACACTTGGATGGTGCTTGGGCCTGTGGTGGGGTCCCCTGAAAGCATCGAAGGAGACCCTCGTGAGTGGAGAATTTGGAGATGTGCCCATGCAGACAAATCAGAACCTGAAGAAGCAGGTGTTGCCCCTCAGACAGAAAAGCTGTAAGACAAAGTAGGCAATCTGTTTCCAGCATGGACTAGGTGATCTAAGACAGTGAGCACCTTGGCACAACCCTAGCTGTCCAGTGGATGATGGCCTGCAAGGGCATTATAGCTAGAAGAGCCTGGGTACACACATGGCTGTGTCTCACTGCTAGCCAAGCTGCACCCTGCTCACCCTAGGCAGGGAAGTACTGGTGGGTGGCTACACATGCAAGCATCTGGCCCCGAGTCTCTCTGCTCTGAAACACAAAAGGGTAAATGTGGTGAAGAGGAAATCAGGTAATATACAACTCTTATATAGGTACCCCTCCTCCCCTGTTTTCCCCTCCCCCCATACTCATGATACGTAGGACAGTATGAATACTATATTAATACTGAAGTAGCCAGACTAATGAGTATGCTTGTGTCTAAGAAACTGTAAAATGTAGAGTGTGAGATTTCCCCTCACCTGATAGCCCAAGAACAAAGTGTTTTAACTGCATACACCTTCCCACCATATTCACAGTGCATGAGCCTGTTTGGGAAGGGCCGTCTCAGCCCTCACAGACTGAGCATACAGTTGCCTAGAAACAGTGTCATCTCGTGAGATGAAGAGGTGATGATACATCATCGCCGTGGCCTTTCCAAACAGACTCAAGAGGAAGGAACACTAATCAGAGCAAACGGAACGTTAAGTAAATGCCGCAATGGAGTCCATGCAATCGCAGGTAAAATAAACACATTTATTTGGGTAATTTGAACAAAGTCGGTGACTAAAGTATCAAATTAATAGATGAAAAAGGCAGATTGGTAAATAAATTTGTATGAATTTGATGCAGGTGGCCAAACGAAAAGAAAATGTGTCCTGAAGAGAGACATACAGAAAAGTATAGGGGCTGTTGAAAACAAACTCCATAACGCTCGCAAGGTATGTGGCTCAGGCAAGGGGTATCAGGTTAAAACAACAGGAGTTAAAATTGACTGTGAATATAATGGTTCTTGGAGGAAGATGAATGATTAATTGAAGTTGAACAAAAACTAAGAAAGTGTTATTAACTTTGTAGGCAGCAAGTGAATGCACGTGTGGGTCTAGAAGGATCTTTTTATTAGAAGGCTACAGTTCAAGTGGTAAAACACCTATTTTATAAGATTAATTTGTAAAATTTAGAAAAAAGTGATGGATAAAAATGAATGATACATATATATTTTTAACAGATTAAGGAACCCCGTGAACAAGCTCAAAAAGCGAGTGAAATGTAGGAGCTTGAAATAAAAGAACATTTGAACTGCACAGAAACAGTCATCTTTTATGTGTTGGCAAAGGCTCCATGAATCAATTAGACTTTCTACTTAAGCATCTCGGAGCTGGAAAGAATTTCATTAAGAAGCAGCCATTACCCAGATGAACTCCCTAGCAATGAATGGAAAATATCCATGAGGGCAGACATACACATCTGGATGTTGACCAAATAAAAATGTATTTTAAAAAAGTGTATGGAAAAGTGTAAGCTCTATTGCTGAGAATAGTAATATATTCAGTTTTTTCTACCACTGCAATAGCAACTGTAGCAATGAATACTCAGGATTCAGGCATGGCAGCCTTTCAAGACATAGGCAGCAGTGTTCAAAACACTCTGCATTTTACCACATTCTGGGAAGATGAAAGAAGACATTTGTTTGAGGCTATGAGGGGCAATATTATCTATCCTTGCAGATGGGGGAAACTCTGCTTAATTTAACCCATAAAATAGAGAATCTAAAGTTTAAGGACATGAAATTAGAATGGTATGGCCTAACACTCACACAATATTTAGAACATCATTGGATACCTAGAGGGTTTAGGATTAAAGTGGAACCCAATATAGGGATTAACTCACTAAAGTTATTTAACAAATGGGATGGCATATGCAACTGAGCTAGCTGTGATTTTATGTATGCCCTTATAGAGGCAACTATAGATGAAAGACAAACTGTTATGGAGGAAATACACAAAGTAGAGGAAACCTTGAAATTAAAAATACAGGCAGAAGCATTCACAAAAAATTTGGAAGAAATCAAGAAAAGTTGGGGGAATATGAAGAACGACTAAAACAACAGAACATAAGAAAATATAAGGGATACAAATGATTACAAAGATAATAGAGTTTATACCTATGAACAATATAAGAGAAATGTCAGACACAGTACAGCACAGAAAGTGGGACAGACAGTGATAATAGTTACACTAGGGAATCATATAGACCAGCAACGGAAGAACAACAATCCCACACAGGGGACTCAGAGCAGCCCAGATGCACCACAGCAATACCAGAAGCCCCTAGGTATGAATTATGCACACAGGGCAGTACTGGGGCAACTTCAGAGGACAATAAAGTTTTCGGCTGGGGAGTGGGTGGGTTGAGGTGGTCAAGATAGAAGAGCAGCAAGGCCCAGTTATACAGCACAGGACAAGACACTGACCAAGGAAACTGTGAAGTAATTCCAATTTTCAGTCTGAATAAAAGAGCGTTAACAGAGACAGAGATGTATGTACTGGGATTGGGACTAATGTTTGCACCCACAAATCCATTCAAGTTGGAAACAGATTTACAAAGGTTTTTTAGGACATTACTAATTAAAACATGCTTGCACAAGAATCCCAGAAGGATGATGAACAAGGACAGGTTAGAAAAGCTCTAAATCGTAAATCAGAATACACACCACTCACAGGAAAGAACCATGGCATATAAGCATTTAGCATAATTGTAGAGAAAGAGATTATATCACTGTACCAAACCCAGGAAAGCGTATTACCTAAAAATAAGAATTTGAACTTTGAACAAAGACAGGGTTTGTATGCATTGAAACAAGATATATCTATCATAATTAAAGCAGCCAATAAGGGGGGTGGAATAATGGTACAGGATACAGAACAATACAAATATATGTGCTTATAACTTCTGACAAACACAGGAAATTACAGGGTGTTAGGAGCAGACCTACTACCAGACATACAAAAACAAATTCATGATAAGTTGTTAGACTGCATAGATTTACAACACTTACAAGAATGGGAAATGAAAGCACAACAACATACGTTAAGAACTCCATGACTGTAATGCAAAAATTAGAACAAAATTCAGGCAGCATTGTGACAACAGGGGAGTGGCTTTTGGTCACCTTCAATGTGGCAGATCTTTACACTTCTATACCCCATAGAGAAGGGGTATGTACCATGGGCACGTTATTACAACAAAGTGGGATAAATGCAAAACCTCATACTTAATTATTACAGGAATTAGCATTATGCATTTTGCAACATAATTACTTTGAATTTGATGGGCAGTTCTATCAACAAGATAAGGGCACAGCCATGGGCTCTACCATGACACAAGCATATGCTGATGCGTACATGTACAATTTTGAAAATTAATATGTATTTAAGGATACAGTTAACCAATACAGAAAACAGATAATTAGGTAGTACAGATATATAGATGACATACTGTGTATCTGGGAAGGTACAGAAACACAATTGTTGGCATTCTATAATGATTTGAATGCATGGGATCCAAACCTACGGTTTGTAATGACCCATAACAAGCACTGAATTCCATATCTGGAGCTCATGATTATGGCGGAAAACAATACATTCCAAACAACATTGTACAGGACACAAACAGACCATAACACATTGTTACACAGTACCAGTTACCATGAAGTTAAGTTAAAAAATAGTATACCATACTCACAATTAGTGAGGGCCAAACAGAACTGTAGTAGACCCATGGACTATGCAAGCAATAAAACATAAATGCTAACAAGAATTAAAAATAGGGGATATAAAAACAATATCTTAAAGCATGCAACTTTCAGAATAGACAATAAAGACATACATGAGTTGCTACAACCAAAAACCCAGGCAAGAAGTATAAAGAGGGTGGTAATAGCAGTAAGTATAACCACAAAATATCACAAATACACAAAATAGTTAATAAACACTGGTATATGGTAGCAAGGGATAACCCAAATATAACAACATTACAACAACTACCTATTGTGGCTGCAAAAAAGGTACAGAATCTCAAGGACCATTTGGTCAGATCACAATTTAAACAGCCAGAGAGAAAGGGGATACAGTTGTTGCTAGGTCCCCTTCAGCCAGGGATGACCAAATGTGGAAGATGTTCAGTATGCAATAACATTAGTAAGGAAGAGAGGTTTGAAAATCCTTATTTTAGGCAATATTTTGAAATCAAACAACATATAGACTGCAACACCGAAGGGGTGATGTACCTTATCCAATGCCCTTGTGATGGTCTTTACATGGGCCAAACAAAAAGAGCCCTTAAAAAGCATATACTAGAACATGAAGATGATGTCAGAAATAGGGATGAGAGATCACCAGTAGCAGTTCATTTTAATCAGGAAGGACACAGTGGAGCATCCCTCAGGTTTTGGGGGTTGGAGGTAATTGAACGTCCAGCCAGAGGGGCAACTATAAGAAAGTTCTAGAAAACACTGAAATTAAATGGATCTTCTATTTGAAAACATTAGAACCAGGTATTGGAATGAATATTGAGTGTAACTGGCATGCATGCATCTAGGGAGAAATGCATATATATGTACAAATGTATAGATACTTTGTTAGTAAACAAAATAAATGTATATGTAACAGCACCATGTATATAATAATGGGAAACAGCTAAGATATTGTTGCATAGACTGTTGACAGTGCTGTCTCCTGTGCATAATTGGTATACAAGTACCCCTCCTCTCCTGTTTTCCCCCTCCCCTCCCCCCATGCTCATGATATGTAGGACAGTATGGATACTGTATTAATACTGAAGTAGCCAGACTAATGAGTATGCTTGTGTCTAAGAAACTGTAAAATGTAGAGTCTGAGATTTCCCCTCACCTGATAGCCCAAGAACAAAGAGTTTTAACCGCATACATCTTCCCACCATATTCACAGTGCATGAGCCTGTTTGGAAGGGCCGTTTCAGCCCTCATGAACTGAGCATACAGTTGCCTAACAATAGTGTTATTTCGCAAGATGAATGGGTGATGATACATCATCACCACGGCCTTTCCAAACAGGCTCAAGAGGAAGGGACACTAACCAGAGTGAGCAGAACATTGAGTAAATGCCACAATGGAGTCCATGCAATCTCAGGAAAAAAAAACACATTTATTTGGGTAATTTGAACAAAGTCAGCAGCTGAAGTATCAAATTAATAGACAGAAAAGGCAGATTGGTAAATAAATTGGTATGAATTTGATGCAGGTAGCTAAACGAAAAGAAAATGTGTCCTGAAGAGAAGTATCCAGAAAAGTATAGGAGCTGTTGAAAACAAACTCCATAACGCTCACACGGTATGTGACTCAGGCAAGGGGTATCAGGTTAAAACAACAGAAGTTAAAATTGACTGTGAATATAATGGTTCTTGGAGAAAAGTGAATGATTAATTGAACTTGAACGAAAACTGAACAAGGTTTATTAACTTTGTAGGCAGCAAGTAAATGCACGTGTGGGTCTAGAAGGATCTTTTTATTAGAAGGCTACAGTTCAAGTGGTAACAAACCCATTTTATAAGATTAATTTGTAAAATATAAAAAAAGTGATGGATAAAAATTAATCACCAGTGATCTGAGTTTGGAAATGGACTCAGGTCATAGGGGGCTGGCTGGGGAAGGAGAGGATTGAGCATCTGAGGACTGCTCTCCTCTCCTGGGGTGGGTTGTGGGAAGCCTCACTCTAGTAGTAGCCCCAGTGGAGACCAGGGGTGCCTACATGTGGCACAGGAGGACAACCAGAAAGCCAGAAACAACCTCTCGCCCTCAGAGGGAAGATATCTCTGATCCTCCACACCCCAGAACCTCCAGGGAGCCTGCCTCCACAGCAGCACCCTGGAGTCCGTAAGGAAAAATTGAGTGCTGGGGTTTCCCCATCCCCTGGTGCCTTTCCCCTCGAAGGAGAGGGACCCACCCAGAGATGGGTTACTCCGGGACGACTTGGAGGGTTGGCTGTGATATGTGGTGAAGGCAGTGCTCAGGAAGAGGATGGCCGGGAGTGGAGATACTAGAAAGGGCCTGAAGGAGAGGTGGGAGCCGGAGCAATGTAGGAGGTAAAAAGATAGTTAAAAAAAAAATTAATGATACATATATATTTTTAACAGATTAAGGAATCCTGTGAACAAGCTCAAAAAGTGAGTGAAATGTAGGGGCTTGAAATAAAGGAACATTAGAACTGCACAGAAACAGTCATCTTTTATGTGTTGGCAAAGCCTCCATGAATCAATTAGACTTTATTTATTTATTTATTTATTTATTTATTTATTGATTGATTGAAGTGTTTCACCAGGAAAGGTACACTGAGAAACTAAATGCTCATCTCACAGCACATCCTGGGGGAAAGTGGAATGGGATACACAGAATAGTTGTGTGCCAGCAATTTCATACATACAGTATTCATTACAAGAGTAGACAGAAGCATAGCACATGGATTACATAGTTGCATACATACAGCATCCTGACAGGAGTAACAAGATTTCAAAAAAAACATGCCTACATATAATGATAAGTGGGGGGCTGGAAAGACTACACAATGGAAATAGCTGTAGGTGATGACAGATACAAATTTCATGACAATGACAAAGCTAGCCTATCTATTGATATAGGGTAAACACAGGTAAAAGTGGATGGTGTAGTAGTTGAGACTAGAACAGGGTTTGGTAGATAAGGACAATAAGTACTAGGCAGCTGAAGAGCAGAGGGGGCTGGGAAGACTACACACTGGAAATTGCAGTAGGAGATAACAGATACAGTATATATTTAATGACAAAGCTAGTCTAACTATTGATGTAGGGTAAACACAGGTAAAAGTGACTGGTGTAGTAGCAGGGTCTAGGACAAGGTTTGGTAGTTAAGGACAATAGTGCTAGGATAGTAAGGACAATGGTGCTAGGCAGCTGAAGACCTGAGAAGAGAGTGCTAGGAGGCTGGGGGAAGTTAAGTACATGCACAGTTAGTCATTAGGTAGTTGATTAGAGCTGATGTAAGTGAACCAAGGGAGGAGGAGTGGCGGGTTTGGGGAGAGAGAGAGCGTTCCAAAGTTTAGGCAGCTGATATTTTATTTTATTTATTTATTTAGTTTTTGTTTACTGGGTAAGTACAGTAGCCATAACAATGACTATTTTCAGGCACGACCCGGGAGGATACATAACACTGAATCAAGAAAGACACGCAGATACAGGTACAATAAACATAATTTACAATAGTTTCCAAGCAGGTGTTTGCTAACAAGGAGTGGTACACATATACAGTGCTCAACAGAGATTTTTTACAGCAGTTTACAATCAGGTTGACATACAAAAATAAATAAAGAGTAGCTCATCTGGGAACCATACAGTAATTAAAATCTCCCCACAGAGTACCTTGAGGAGGAAAAGATACTACAGAAAGACCATTACCAGCACTAATAAGGGAACTGTACAGTTATCTTGGGGGGGGGGAGATAATAGAATAGAAGAAGTGCAGAGCATGTAGGGAGGCAGATCAAAAGGAGGGATAAGGCTAGGAAGACAAGAGCTAGGGTGGTTTAAAACATGAACAGTTGTGGGAAATTTCAAGATATGTACGTTACCCTTTTGTAAAAGACACATGGGATGTTGATTGGCTCAAGGTTAGAGGAAGGGAGTTCCAGTATTTGGGGGCATGGCAGGCAAAAGCACTAGCACCTTTTGTGGTGCAGTGTCTGGGGATGCGCACAGGGGCCAGTTCTGAGGAGCGCAATCCATAGAAAGTAGTAATGTTTTGAAAAAGGCCTGCCATGGATTTGGGTGTTTGTAGATGGACCATATTGTCAATGATAGAGCCATAAGCATGTAGTCTTAATTCATTGGGAGGAAGCCAACCTAGGTCAGAATAGAGGAGACAGTGGTGTTTCAGTCGATGTGAGGAGGAGGCATAATGACAGATGCTGTTATAAGTGACATCCCATTTCCTAAGGGCCGATTTGCAAGCAGTGGTATATGTGGCAGCACCATAGGTAAGCAATGGTAGGAGAATGCCATGGGCAATGGCAAACCTTGCAGAGGGAGTGAGCATGTAGATGGTACGGTAGGCAATGCCAAGTTTGGAATGTACTAGTTTGCAAGTTAGATTGATGTGTAAGTCAAAATTTAACGATGGGTCAAGGGTAACATCCAGTTATTTAAAATAAGTTAAGATTTGCAAGCAGTGGTATATATGGCAGCACCATAGGTAAGCGATGGTAGGAGAATGCCACGGGCAATGGCAAACCTTGCAGAAGGAGTGAGCATGTAGCTGGTACAGTAGGCAGTGCCAAGTTTGGCATGTACTAGTTTGCAAGTTAGATTGATGTGTAAGTCAGAATTTAACGATGGGTCAAGGGTAACACCCAGTTATTTAAAATAAGTTACTACCCTGACTGCAGAGCCAATTAAGGAGGTGATTTGAAATTTAGGATTGGCCTGCCTGAGCTTCACATTTGATCCAAAGAGCATAGCTTGGGTTTGAGACTCATTTAATACAAGTTTGTGGTTAAATAGACACTTTTGCATTTGCTGGAAGTCAAGAGAGAGTTGTTTATGTATGTCATCAATGCTTTTTGCACTAGTATACAGCACAATGTCATCAGCATAAAGCAGGGAGGCTGTCCCATGGAGGTCAACGGAGATGTTATTTATGAAGAGAGCGAAAAATAAGGGCCCCAGGATGGAGCCTTGTGGCACACCAGTATTTATTGTGTTTTTTTCCAAGAGGGTCGAGTTGTATTTGACAATATGAGACCTATCCGTTAGGTAGTTCCTGAACCATGTAACAACATTAGTAGAGAAACCTAGAGATGCCAGGGTGGTCAAAAGGATGGAGTGATCGAACTAGGTCAAATGCCTTGTGGTCATGTCAATGAATACTGCACCAGTGAGGAGATCTGAGTCCATGGCCATTTGGGCATCAGACGTGAATTTGAGAAGGGCAGTAGTGGTGGTATGGCCTTTGCAAAAGCCATACTGGGCATTGGAGAGTGGGCCTTGCTTCAGCAGGAAGTCAATTGTCTGGGCAGCTACAAGCTTCTCAAGAATCTTATTTAGGACAGACAGGATGGCAATGGGCCTGTAGTTTGAGGGATCTCTATGATCTCCTTTTTTAAAGACAGGAGTAATCCTAGCTATTTTCCATATGTCAGGGATGTGTCCCTGGCATAGGGATAGTGTGAAAATCCTGGCTAGGGGGTCAGTGATGAAAGGGGCTGCAATCTTTAGGAGTCGGGGCTCTAGATTGTCCGAGCCAGCTGCCGAGCTGTCCATCATATGGTTTAGCAATCTTAGCACTTCACTTTTTGTGACTGATTTGAAAAAGAAATGAGGACCGCTTGCAATAGTTTGTGTGGACACACTTGGTTGGGCAGTAATGCTAGTAGGTCAGCTTTCAACCATAGGGTTTGTCTGTTTTGTACCCTACGGGTAACGAGTTTACAGTGTTTATCCTGGATCACAAGGAGGTGTTTCAAGAGCAAGTCCAGGGCAGTCTGTGCATCATTAGATAAGAGAATGGGAGACCAATCAGTCAAGGCAATGTCGTGCAGGAAAGATTGAGAGTCAAAATTTGCATAGTTACGGAAAGTAATGAATCAAGGGCCCGTTTGGGTAGGTTTGGTCCAAGAATTTACTGTTTAAAAAGTTTGCAATGGTTCTAGGGTTATTACAATGTACCCCATCAAGTGACATGTCAATAGGGGCAGATGCCAGATTAGAACCAAGGAAGAACTTAACATGTGACCATAAAATATTTTTGGGTCCCCATAGGAGTTTGTCAGTAGGTCTTTGCAGTATGAGCTCTTGGCTTTATTAATGTCCTTTTTGCATGCATTTCATAGAGACCTGTAGCAGTGAAGGTCGGAGACAAGTCCTGACTTTTATAGTTAAGCCAGCTTTTGTCCCTTAGCTTAAGCTTAGCTAGTAGGACAGCTTTCAACCATCGGGTTTGTCTGTTTTGTACCCTATGGGTAACGAGTTTACAGTATTTATCCTGGATCACAAGGAACTGTTTCAAGAGCAAGTCCAGGGCAGTCTGTGCATCATCAGATAAGAGAATGGGAGACCAATCAGTCAAGGCAATGTTGTGCAGGAAAGATTGAGAGTCAGAATTTGCATAGTTATGGAAAATAATGAATCGAGGGTCCATTTGGGTAGGTTTGCCTTTGCCCCATATACAGTACACTGGGGAGCGATCAGTGATGGCATCTGGCAGCACTCCAGAGGCACTTACATTTTCAGGGTGATTGGTCATTACCCAGTCTAATAGCGTGCTGGAGCAAAGAGCGTTTCTGGTAGGTTCACCTATAAGCTGGTGCAGGTTAAAACTCTGCAACTTGGTCATTAATGTGGTTTGGTTTCTGTCCAGCCAATTTATGTTTAGGTCCCCTAGTATGATGACCACATTTCTTCCGACAAGGCAAGCGATTTGTTCCAGTAACTCATCCAGCCCTACTAGCCCCTTTGTAGGGGATTGTGAACACATACAATGTGGAGTTTTTGGTACCAAGAGTGAGCAGGGCATGCAGGGCCTCACAGTGTGGTAGAGCAGTTGTATGAACCACAGAGACATCGAGGTGATCTTTAAAGTAGACAGCTGTTCCACCCCCTGTTTTATGCACAGCCCTGTCAAATCTCAGAAGGTTATAATGGGAAGGCGGCATAGAGAGTCTGGTATGGAACGTTTTAGCCACGTCTCAGTTAGACAGATGATATCAGGCTTGAATATGGTTGTCCAAGATTCAAGCTCAGCAAGATTGTGAGCAAGGCTCCTGATATTGTGATGTGCAATGATCAGGCCTTTGGTGTTGGCAATAGCATCAGGTAGAACATTAGACAGTCCAGGATTCAACTGAACATCGCCAGAGAGTAGGATAGCAAGCAGGATAAGGTACCAGAGCTTGCGGTGCAAGAATGAACCATGGGCACATAGGTGTAGATGGCATTTCTTATGAACGTGGGCAGCTAAGTGGTTCCAGACCCTATTTAGCAGCACTGGGAAGGGGTCATAGCAGGGAGAAGGAAGTACCAGGAGATTAGAGTAGTAGTAATCCTGGTATGCGAAGTGGAGGGGAGTTGTTTTACTGTGGAGTACCTCAGGCAGGGACAAGAGGAGTAGAGGTAGCGTGATCATAAGATACAGTTGCATTAGTGGGGTCATTTCTGGTAGTACTCTAGTGGGGCTGTGACTAAGAGAAACACAGTCCAGGAAAGTTGAGAGTCAGCCGGATAAAAAAGGTATAATTAGTAGGGAGTCTAGCCAAAATTCACAAAGAGGTGTCGTGGCCAGAAAGTAGGGGATCAAGCCGAGAATTAGGTGAGATGGTTATCACTGCCCTAGCACAGATAGTGACAGAGGGAGGACTTGTGAGGGAAACAGGCAGTTCGAGCAGCCTAGGTGATTTTTGGTTGTAAGTGAGTGTGGCAGGCCAGCAACTGTAGTACAAAAGAAGCAGTTGGGGTTGCTTTCACCTCTGTGATGATCTCCGCTCAGGTTAGTTTGTAGAGAAGTGAATGAGAGGAGGTGGGAGGGCTGCACGGGAGGAGCTATGGCCTATTTAATGGTGGCCTGGGAGGGGTGGTGGGGGTGACAAAAAAAAACCCTCAGATTCCAGTTATAGAAAATCAGTCTGTCTCGTGCAACAGTTGTAGAAAACAGCCCCGATAACAGTCCCGCAACAAAGTGCTGCTCTGTCAGCCCACAGAGCCGAAGGAAAAAGGTGCACCAATCAGCAGGAGAGTCCTCGGCCAGCGGACCAATCAGAGACAGCTCAGGAGTAGCTGCACCAATCGGGAGAGAGCCCCAAGGGAGAACGAAGGTAGCGAGTAGCAGCGGCAAGTAACTGTGTGGTGATCTGGACTAGGGGACCAGGCAGGCGGCTAGGAGTCGATCCGGTCTTGGAGCACGGGGCTGGCGAGGCGTCAATCGGCACTGCAGGTTGTGGGGCACCTCTTCAGCGATGACTGCCTGAGGAAAAAAAGGAGAAGGGAAACATAGATCAGAAAGGAGCTGTAATCAGAGCAGTCTGGGAATGGGAGGCGGGGGGCCGGAGGCAGACCATCAGCAGGGGGTGTAGGAGATCACGGTCAAAACAAAAGGACAGTAGTTTAGGATAGATGGGGTGTGGGTTCCAAGAGACAAAGAAAGTAGTAAATTACAATAGCAGAGGGTCAGAGGCCAAGAGAGGTGGAAGAGAAGGGGTAGGGAAAGTGTTGAACTTCACAGATAGGGAGAGGCTTTGAGTGGTACAAATGAGAGCAAATTTAGAGAGCGGTAGGAGCTGGCAGGAAAGAGAGAGTTAGAGGCAGGTAGGCCAGGAGTACAGAGACAGAGTGATAAAGTCCAGCCCATTAAGCAAATACAGCACTTCAGCAGCAAATGTGATCAGACACAAGCCAGGCTAGCAACGTAGCAGTACAGTCTCCCACACCCTTAACTAGTGGCAAGTAACATACAAAAAAACCCCTCGTATTCCAGTTATAGAAAATCAGGCCTGTCTCATGCAACAGTTGTAGAAAACAGCCCCGATAACAGTCCTGCAACAAAGCAATGCTCTGTCAGCCCACAGAGCCGAAGGAAAAAGGCGCACCAATCAGCAGGGGAGTCCTCGGCCAGCGGACCAATCAGAGACAGCTCAGGAGTAGCCACACCAATCAGGAGAGAGCCCCAAGGGAGAACGAAGGTAGCGAGTAGCAGCGGCAAGTACCTGTGTGGTGATCCGGGCTGGGGGACCAGGCAGGCGGCTAGGGAGTTGATCCAGGTCTTGGGAGTGTGGCTGGCGAGATGGCCGTTCGGCACCGCCTCAGGTTGTGGGGCACCTCTTCAGCGATGACTGCCTGTGTGGCAATCTGGGCTAGGGGACCAGGCAGGCGGCTAGGAGTCAATCCAGGTCTCAGGAGTGCGGCGGCCAGCCGCGAGATGGCTGTTCGGCACCACCTCAGGTTGTGGGGCACCTCATCAGCGATGACTGCCTTTGCAGTGATCCGGGCTAGGGGACCAGGCAGGTGGCTAGGAGTCGATCCGGGTCTCGGGAGTGTGGCAGGCGGGCGTCCGGCGAGACGATATATGAGAAGACCTTTTGGCCAGAGGAAGTAGAGCAGCTGGGGATTGTCAGGGTATGCGTGTCGTTGGATATCAGAGCGTACAGAGAAGGGAAAAGGGTGTCAAGGAAAGGAGGAGAGGTAAGAGGGGAGAGATCCAAGCCAGAATCTGGAGATGAACTTTGCACCGTATAGCACGTGATGATTATGGAGGGTAAGAAAGTTTAGGGAGCGATAGAGGTCACAGTGATGGGTGAGGGGAGAGGCATCAAGAACAAAACAGCAGAAGGAATTGTAGAGAGAATCCAGTCTGGCTAGGGACGACTGGGGGACAGCACTGTAGACTATGTCACAGTAGTGAAATATAGGTAGGATCATCTTCAGTACAAGCTCATGCCTGGCAGAGAGCAAGATGCAACTGTGGTTTCTGAAAAGGGCCCCAAGCTTGGGCCTAAGTTTTTTCAGAATGGCATTGATGTGCACTGAAAAGCTGAAGTATCTATCCAGCCAGACGCTGGGATACCCGAAATGAGAAGGAGTCCTTAAGTACAGTCTCTTCAAGGGTGTGAAAAGTGGGTAGGTGGCTTAGCCTAGCAAGTCTCTGCCTTGTGCCACAGATCATGGAGAAAGTCTTCTTGGCATTTAGAAAAAGTTGATGAGAACTAAACCAGAGTTGGACCTTTGTGAAGTCAGACTGGAGCCTGGTAGTGACATCAGAGAAGATTTTCCAGTTGTAAATAGAATTGTATCGTCAGTGTACATATGTATGCTAGCTGCAGTGCAAACCTGGGGAAGATCATTTAAAAAAATGGAGAAAAGAATTGGGCCTAGCACTGAACCTTGGGGAACACCAGTGCTTATGGGCAGGGGAGGTGAGGTGACATCAGGACTGATTGTGACCTGTCCGACAGATAGGCTTTGAACCAACCCGTGGCAGAGGGGGAGAGACCAGCAGCTGTGAGGCTGCTCAGGAGGAGAGGATGAGAGACAGTGTTAAAGGCTTTGGCCAGGTCAACAAAGATGGCTGAGGTAATATGGCCTTTGTCAAAGCCGGTGGAGATGGTATTTGTTAACCTTAGCAGAGAAGTGGTGGTGGAGGGGAATTTCCTAAATCCAGATTGGAAAGGCATGAAGAAAGCTAAGTCAGAGAGGAAGGAAGAGAGCTGGTTGAGGACTATGTGTTCTTGTAGTTTAGCTAAAGTAGGAAGGAGAGAGATAGGTCAATAGTTACCACGGGAGGAGTAGTCACCCCCTTCAGGAGAGGAGGACAATTGCATGTTTCCATACTGAAGGAACAGTGGCTGTCGAGAAGGAAAGGTTTAGTATAAGCGAGAGTGGATAGGCAATAGCCGAAGCAGAGAGACAGAGAGAAGCCTATGATCCAGGCCAGCAGGTGAGGAGCCTTTAGAGGGGTTTAATGCCAGGAGAGCCTGAAGGGTGTCATCGGAAGAGACAGGTGAGAAGGAGAACAATGTAGGAGACAGGAGAATACCTCAGGTCGATGGTGGAGAGGAGGATGAGGGGCAGGGATGTTAGGGTTAGGAGACAGTGAGAAGGCAGGAGTAGCTGTAGAAGGGGAAAAGACAGTGGAAGGGGGTGAGAGGAGGCAGTCAGGCCAGGGAGGAGCCAGGGAGGGTGCCCAGGAGGAAAGAGGTGCAGATAGAGAAATGAGTATTAAAGCATTCAGCAAAGGCCAGAGGATCTGAAAGGACAGAGAGGTTATGCTTGAGGATAGGGGTCAGTGGGCTGGTGGCCGGAGAGAAGGGGGAGTGGATGACCTTCCAGAATTTGGATGGGTTGTTAGTATTTGATAGGAAGTTCGAGTTAAAGTGACCAGGTTTGGTTAGTAGGATTGCTTTAGTGCAACCATTCCGGAGCTCTCAGTAGCGTTGGAGATCCCTAGGGCAGAGGGAAGCTTTGTACCATCACCACACAAGGTCACGAGCATGTTGGCAGGCCAAAAGCTCAGGAGTGACCCATGGGAGGTGATCGCCTAGGACACGGATTTTGCGAAGCGATGCATGGGTATTCCATATGTGGAGGAACTTGTTGCTGAAAGAGTGTAGGGCCATGTCTACTGTGGCCACTGAGGAGAGAAGGGACCAGTCAGTATGTGTGAGGTCGCGAAGCAGGGAATGTAGATCGAGAGCGGCGTAAGGTCTAGTGAGGATGGTTTTGGGCAGGAGTTTAGGCCTATGAATCTTGCACACCACAAAGGTCATGTGATGGTCACTTATAACATCTAGAAGAATTTATTTATTGAATTTTGTTGACCCGATAAGCCCATTGAGCCTAGAAGTCCCTTTTTCAGGAGCAACCGGGGGGAGGGGGATACAGATGGTAAGCAACTGAAATTGAACCAGATTAAGCTGTTGGTGATATTTTTAGTGAATGGGAGAGATTTGGCCAGGACATCGGGGAAATTCCCCTACTCTATTAGCAAGGGGCTTGACTTCCTGCAGAGTGGAGGAGCTCAGTTTGGAGCCGGACAGCAGTGGAGGAGGAAGTGCTGATGTGGCAGAGTGAGTGAGATGGCCACTCCACCTGTGCAGGAGGAAGACATGGATGTCTCTGAGGTGGGGGAGCCGACTTTGTCCCCTATTCTCCAACAAGAGGTCATGGCCGAGAATGATGCTTTTGCAGTAGATTTGGACTTTTTGGATGATGAGATTTTTCTTTCCACAGAGGATTTATCCAACTCAGATGGCAAGCAGATGACTACCCAGAACAGTGAGGGTCAGAGTCCACAAAAAGGTACAGAAACTATGACTAAAGCTGAATTAATGGAATGTATGATGGCAGAAGAAAAGCGCTTTTTACAGAAGAGAGTGCTCTTTAAGGAGCAGATGTTATGGCTAGCTGAAAGTGAAATTGTTGATAAGGCACCAACAGAGTGACAGCCAACACCCAGATATACATGACACAGCACTCTCTGTTTTGTCTAGCGCTATGGCAGAGAAAGCACCTGTAACAAAGGTAATTGTAGGGATAGGGATGCCTCTCCTGTTATAACTGATAATGTGGCAGGCAGTTCCAATTGTGATGGTAATCTGTGCCAAAAGCCAGAAGGAGAAAAGGGTGGTGAAAACCTAGCTGTGCATAAAAATGACTGTACTGTGGAGCGTGAAGAGCATGTAGACTCAAAAACTAAAAGCGCTAACACTATGAACGGGCAGGGAGTTCATCCCAATGTAACAACTGAGGCTGTCAATTATTAAACTAATCCCCATTTTCAGGACGGGGTAACAGTATTTTCTTTTGTGGCTAAAAATGACCCAAAACCTCAAAGAAAGACACGTCTAAAGAAAAAAGAAATGCAGTTACATTGGCAAAAGGAACACTGAGAGAACTGACTCAGTAGTAGTTGTTACCAATCAGAACTTAAGTCAAACTTTGGAAATATTACGATGATGACAGCAACTATAAAAGCAGTCTTTTCACTCCCACAAACACAGAGACTACCTGGACCCTGGGGTCGGCCTTACAAACTGCTGGGCGGAAACAGAGCACATCAGGTGTTTGGGTACCCGATCCTGCATGGGACAATTTAGCCCCCATGTCACAAAACATACTAAACTGGCAACCAGTAGGAAAACCTAATGTATCTGGGATAAATGGCAAAATAAATAGCGCAAGAGAAAACAGGGGTATTGGTACAAACAGGAACTATCTCTCTCATGCAGGTAACACAGAAAGTACCTGGCAAGGAAAATGAGAATGATTCTTTGAAGAACCCCATAGAAGGTTCTACGAACGTAAAATTAACAGAACAGTCTAATTATGGAACCTTGCCTCCTCAGAAACCATTATTATCTGGACTTTTTCAGAAATCAAAAAAAGAAGCAGCACCGCATCGCGCCCCATGGTGAGAATTAGGTATAAAGGTGGTCTGGACACACACCCAGAAAGACATTATGTGGGAAAATTGCTTTTGAAAGACTGTTTAAAATTTACTCCTAGAAGTGTATGCATTTATTAATATCTCGGGGGAGGATAACTATGACATTAGTTTTCACCCTGCATATGCCCTTGACCTATTTTGGGAAAGGTATAATGGGTTAATTTTCCCCCCACATGGACTCCTTTCCTAGTGATTTAATTAACAAAACCACTAATTAAATATGTTACAGTGATGTTCAGAAATGAGGGGGTCAATGTGGAGGATATAACCTATTGGCTGGGTCAGAAATGTAACATCCTCAGTGAACCAGATGTGATATTAGACAGTGAATGTTTTTGGATAGGGGATGGAAATACAAAGTGAAACTAAGACAAACAGATGGTGGTATAGAACATATCCCTAACTGTTTTATGTTGGGGAGGGAGAGGTATGTGTTCTATGCTGGCCAGCAGAGAACATGCTACAAATGTGGCTCAAGAATGCACTTGTACAGCATATGTGATGTACCGAGATGTGACAATTGTGGGGAAATAGGGCACATAATGTTACAATGTGCAAATCATACAAAATGTGAGCTTTGTGAAGAGTATGGACATGTTTATGCAGAATGTCCATGGGCAGCAAAGAATAAGGCCCAAGTTACAAGCCCAGAACTTTTAATTCAGCAGGCTCAGGACGCACCTATGGCCCAAACAGAAACCAAGGAAACACCCTTTGAACCCCCATCTCAGGCAGATGAGGTTAAACAAGAGGGAGCCTCACCTTCAGACTATCAGCAAAATTTTCCCATATCGGGTACCTTACAGCCAGTATGTTACACTGATCAGGATGGGGAAGGGAAAACAGGCCAAGGAAACCAAGTATTTGATGTTCCTCTACAAATCTTTAGGAGATCGACTAAGAGTACAAAACCCCCCAAATGTAACGAACCTCTTAAAACTAAAGGGAACATTGAAACTAAACATTCCTTTTCAGTTCTTGCCCTGGGGGAAGAGATGGAAAGTGAACATGAGGGAGTCAGACACCCAATATCCAGATACATGGGATCCTGGTAAAATAGAGATATCAGAAAATTACAAAATTAAGAAAAAAAAGAAAAGGAGGAAGATAACCTAAACTCAAACAAAATTCTTAAAAAAAGCAGGATATCAAGGTAGGATCTGTGAATGTTCACAGCTTGATGAACCCCAATAAAAGACATACAATATTTCAATTCATTAAACAAGCTCAGTTAACTGTTTGTTTTGTACAGGAAACCTGGATGTGCACCATAGAAGAGGTCAGGCTCTACCAGAATGAATGGACCATCGGTCCATCTTTTTGGTCCTTTGGGCTAGCTAAGGCAGACGGCCTTGGTATATTGTTTTCATCATTTTCATTTTCAGTGACCAAACTAATCGATCCTATCCCAGGATGGTTATTAATTATAGATGGTTATTTGGGAAATGAGTATAGGTTTATAAATGTGTATGGGCCCCAATCAAAGGCTGATAGAGTGACTATATTGCAGACTGTACAGCTATATCTTAACACATTGAAATATATAATTTTTGGGGGTGATTTTAATTGTGAACTTCCAGATCTCTCTAGAGATAAAGAAAAGAAAACATACTGTGATTCTATAGCACTCAAGAAATGTATAGAAACAGCAGATTTGAGGGAGTGTAAGATTAATCCTACACAAGGATCACAGTATACCTATAATAGGGGTAAGTATTTTACCACAATTGATTATTTCTTCATATCTAAAACTTTATCTAGTCCTAAATATTCTATAATACCGGTTGAATTTTCTGACCATTGTTTTTTACAGATTAGTTTCCAAGGCACTAAAAAAATATGTCACAAAAAAATAGATGGAAAATGAATGTGGGGGTTTTAACTGATGAAACAGTACAGACGGAAGTTTACTAATTATTATGGGCAAGAACATCAGTGAGCTTTTTATATCAAGATCTGGGGATTTGGTGGGAAGATACTAAAATGATATTATTAAACTTTTTCAACATCATGGGAAGAAAAGAGGGACAGAAAACTTTTTCAAGTATTTAAAGCTTAGACAACAATTGCAATATTTATGTACAGTGGCTTCCACATCACGGAAGGATTTTTCTTCACAAATAGAACAGATAAAGACAGAAATGAAAACATATCAGTATGATAGAGCTCAGACAGTGAGAGCCATGCTTCAATATGGGACACAAAAAACACCTGTAGGGGATCCGTATGAAGCATGTAAAAACAGAAAAGATAAAACCACTATGGAAGCATTAATGAATGAAGCAGGTAACTTAGAAACCTCTCTTGCAGGGATGTCTGACATAATCCATGCACATATTAAATCACAAGAGATGTTCCCCTCCCACCACCCTAAGGTTGAAGCTTTTCAACAATACTTTAAGGACATCCAAATCCCTAAATTTCAGGAAATCTCAGAGAACATGGGTAAATCTATCTCACCCTTAGAATTGAACTGGTATTTAAAAGCCTAAAGCCAGGGGTATCCCCAGGACCAGATGGAATTCCCTATGAATTCTATAAAACCTTTGCAAAAGAATTGATAATTTGTCTTACAGTGGTCTTTAATTTTTTTCTCTCGAATCTCACATGGCCTCATTCTTTTACAGAAGGATTGATAATGTTCATTTATAGGAAGGGAGACAAATATAATATACAAAACTGGTGTTCTATTTCTATTTTAAACTCAGATTTTAAGATTTTGTCACAAATCCTGAATAATAGGCTAAAACATTTAGCAACCTTAGTTATCTCCCCAATGCAATTTTGTGGTATACCAGGATGGAAAATACAACAGGCCCTTATGATAATAAGAGATACAATAGAGTTTTCAGAAATTCAGAGTAAAAATCACTATATCTTACCTTTAGATCAAAAAAAAGCTTATGACAGAGTTCATCACCCTTTTCTTTTTTTTGTATTGCAACACTATGGTGTACCAAATAAATATATCAAGTGGATAAAATTATTATATTCTACACCGACAATTTATCCAATAATATTAAACCAGGTAACAAGGGGTATGAAAATCACAGTAGGAGTGAGGCAGGGCTGCCCCCATGCCCCTTATTGTATATATTTTCACAGGACCCCCAATAAGGAAAATTAACAACCTTTCCCTTTGGCAAGGTGTTTCAAATGGAGACCTGAAGGGGATCTTAGAACTGCAGCTTATGCGGATGACATTTATTTTTCTTAGACATACAGCACTTGACAATGGTTTTAAAAGAAATGAAAAAGTTTACTGCGGTGTCTAATACAGAGTTAAACCTCAATAAATGTAAGGGGTTAATAGCTGGTCCAGGGGAAACTTCTGAGTTTGAATATAATGATATTTCCATTTCAACTGAACCTTTAAAAATTTTAGGGGTGGTCACGCATAACTGGGAGACAGTATTGAGTCAGATAGAAACAAAAGTAATGAGATGGAAATCATGGAAGTTATCTAAACTGAAAAGAATTCAAATAATAAAACAATTTCTGATACCGGGGCTACAATATATAGCTATGATATATCTCCCCCACTGATACTGGAAACCAGATTATATAATTGTTTTTTTCAAATGTTGTGGGGTTCAAGATTAAATCCAGTGAAAAGGTGCTTTACGTACCTCCCTAGAGAGAAAGAGGGGTTAGGGATGGTGGAGCCCATTGTTTTCTTTCACTCAATCTTCTTTTCCCAGACTATTAAAATAGGGTTGTCCCCGGTAAAGTCATTAGAAGGAAGATGGATCAAACAAACCACTGGACATTACTTTTCTCACTGGGATTCAGATCCTCCCACATTACATAAAAAAGCTTAAAATACCACTCTTTTTTAAACCTGCAGTGCAAAAACTATGTAAATGGAAAATGGCTATTAATGATATTAAGGAAAATACAGCAAAACAACTGTATGTGATCATTATATCTTCTATCCATCCAACAGATCCTGTTTTTAAGAATTGTCCACCAGAGAATAATACTTTGGTTATTGCTTGACTAAAAAACCGAAATAATTCACCCCCATATGTGGGAAATTCTATGGTTATCCATGTTTGGCCACCTAAACATAAGAGAGAACCTAAAACATAAATCAATCGAAGAAAGGAATTGTCCTTATAGTAAATGCATAGGAAAGGAAGAAACTATGCAGCATTTTTTATTTGATTGTTCTTTTGCATCTGCCTTATGGAAGGAATTAGCAATAAGATGGAATATGATATGGTTTAATCAACTAAATTATGAGTCTCTGATTTTAGGTTTGTATCCTTCTACTTTAAAAAATTCACACTGAAACCCTGGTGGTTTTCCTTTGCATTTTGAATTTTTTTTTTGTGGCCAGGTGCCAGTGGGTGATTTATCAAGATTAATGACCTGTGACACATACACAGTTTTAGTGGGTCAAGCAATGAGGCAGGTATTTCATAAAGATAAGGCAATATATAATTTATTAAAAGGATTTCCTGTATTTATTAAATATAAATAACGATTTGTTCCTTAGATTTTGCAATATAAAATAGAAGGTACTGTATTAACGTTTTTTTTTTGTTTGTATTTTTTTTGGTTTTAAATTCCAAAATGGATTTCTGTATTTCACATGTATGATGACACATCTTGAATATTTTGTATTTTCTCTTGCTCCTTTCCCCATTATATAATTTGTAGGCTGTGTTAAGATTTCACACATTTTTCAGTATGATGTAATACTTTTTTGTTAATGTTGTTTATAATGTTATTTCAATAAAAATTCCCCTACTCTTTTTCAATAAGTGCCATGGGATCTTTAGCATCTACCTGAACTACCACCAATCCAGGCAGATGGGACCTCGGTTTAATGTTTCATCTTAAGGACAGCACCTCAGAAGTGCAGCACCCCCCTCATGCTGCACTACAGTGTCAGTATTGGGATATTAACCCAAGTGCCAGATATGGGAACTGAACCCACAGCCCTCTGATCTCTCAGCCTCAGAGGTGAGTGTGCTACCTACTGAGCCACTGACACTGAAGACCAGAGGCCACTATCCTATGAGGGTGAGTGGTGAGGAGGGCTATAGATGTGAGTTTCGTGATGAGATCCATGACATTAGCTTGTTGCTGCCCAGGGTGACAATAAACCCCAGCAACCAAAATGGGCACAGTGCAGGGGAGGGAGATTTTATCGAGGAGTGCCTCTTGAGAAGTTGGGGCAGTGTGAGTGTAAATAGGTGTGAACTGGAGGGATGTGGAGGTATAAATATCCACACCACCTCTTCTCCCTCCTCTGTCCTGTCTGGTGATTGTGAAGCCAGGGACAGACAGTGTGATCCAGGATATTCACGGACAACCAGGTTTCAGAGATCACGATTATATCTGGGGCATAGACAAGCACCATAGTCTGAAGTATGGAGAGTTTAGGTACCAATATTCTTATGTTCAGGTGGATAATTTTAAGGCCATTGTGAAGGGCTAGGGGGGTGAAAGCAGGTTGAGCAGCAGTAGCAGCCAGGGCATTTTGCAGACCAGGATTTGGGTGAGCTTACAACTCTTGCCTTCAAGACAAAGCAGCCGCTTAGGACATGGGAAAAGAAATGAAAGCACTGAGGCACAGTAGATGTAACAAAAAGCACCATGTGGACATTGGGAAGTGCTGGAATGAGACAGGGTAACCATGCGCCTCAGCAAGAGGTTGTGTTTGGAGGGCAACTCAGGTGAAAACAGCCTTGTATTGGAGTCAGGGGTTAGCAAGTGATCCCGGGAATGGAATTTCTCTTAGCTCTGAAAAAGGGTCTGGCATCTACCTTAGCTTTGAAAGACTGTTTTTCAAAAATTAGAAAATTGTCATTGCTCTGAAAGACTGAAGGAAATAATAGTGTAGCTCTGAAAAAGGAACAGAAACTGGGGAGACTGAAAAAGAGGAGCAATTCCCTATAAAGCTGAAGTCAAATTAATTATGATCTCTGAATCTCAAATA
Source organism: Neoceratodus forsteri (assembly GCA_016271365.2). Classification (NCBI taxonomy): domain Eukaryota; kingdom Metazoa; phylum Chordata; order Ceratodontiformes; family Ceratodontidae; genus Neoceratodus; species Neoceratodus forsteri. The sequence continues at coordinate 702,244,527 of CM028135.1, read as the reverse complement.
TGAACGTGTACAGTTTGGTCAATCTGTAAAGGATAGATTTAATTAAAAACATTTGGTGTTTGTGATCCTTATCGACAATAGGTCCTGGGGTGTTGCACATAATCCCAACCTGGTTAAGCTATGCAATAGTTCTTATTGAAGGGATGTAAGGGAACCTCTGGTGAGCCAGAAATACCCCTAGACACAAGAGATTCTCTCCCAAGGGTTTGAGGAGTCAAAGGGTTATATCATAGGTGTTACATCATGAGGACTCCTCCTTCAGGATTTGCAGGGGACAAGATGCATCCATGGCCTCTCAGAGACAGGCTTAGTGGAACAGATGAGTTCTGGAAATTGTTTAGTCAGCTACAGAGAAAGGCTGTTGGTGCTAGGGAAAAACACACAGAAGTTACAGGATAAACAGGACATAATGAAGTGCCTGAACATTTGGATATGGATCAATCAGGGGCCAAGAAACCTCTAATGGGAGTGGTGACAATCGAAGACCATCCATTGGTGTGCCTGAATTGGAAAGCACATGTAGCAGCAAATGTAAGAATCATGACTAAAAGTTAGTTTAGAGAAAAAATTGTGGTCAAGTACTGTGTTGTGGGGCATAACTGTCCATTCATGTGGGAGCAGTTTGATCGCTCTCAGCACTCAGAGGTGCAAGTGGAGGAGGGTTATGTTCTCCCTTTGCTGTAAGCTTAGGGCAGGTAGTCGACAGTGTTGCAATGACCTCCATGTGTACCCCCACTACTGACTCTGACTGAAACAAGCAGTCATATGTATGTGAGTGTGTTACACATCATTATAAATCCAAGCTGTGGATCACAGATGAAGAATGCTTCACAACAACCCTGAACAATGCAGGCATTACAAAGTTGATACAGAAACTCTGAATGCACCTGGGCCCCCAAGCATGAAAAGTCTGACTATAGTGAAAAAGGGTGCTGAGGAGTCATGCTATGTGAACCTTGCAGAGAGGAGCAGTTATAGAACTCACAGACACTGCAGGCAACTTGATCTCAGTCATCAGAACCAATGGATGTGCAATTTGAGAATGTGGGGCAGGTCAGTAAGCTAGTGCAGTGCTAGAGTTACTGTAGTAGAAGTGGTACTGACTTTCAGAAAGTACCCAGCAATCATCCTACTTGTAATCCTGTAATGAGAAATTTGTAGTCCTTGCAGTTTCCTGTCATGCTTAGTCTGAAGCCCTTTAACCTTTGCTCTCTGTATACAGTGTCCTGTGCTTGCAGGTTGAGTCAAGATGGCCATGTACTAGAAGTTCCCTGTGTCTGTGCCAGTCTGTTCTTCATAGCAAGAATACTACAGTGGCAATGAGGTAAAACGAAAAATCCATGGGTGCAACAACCATACAGCTATTTGATAAGCTTTTTCTAGTTTTTTGTAATAAACAAAAAAGGTGGAAATCGCTTGGAGTTCATTGGGTCTCTACTAGCTAGGACACACCCAGTCTGCCTGCATTGTGTACAGTCAGTATCTTCCCTGGGGCATACTAAAATTGCTGGGCAAGGTGATCTCCAACAAAAAAAGGAAGTCAGGAGGGAGGTTAAATGAGGAAGGAAGGAAAGAAGGAAGGAAAGAAAGAAAGAAAGAAAGAAAGAAAGAAAGAAAGAAAGAAAGAAAGAAAGAAAGAAAGAAAGAAAAAGAAAGAAAGAAAGAAAGAAAGAAAGACAAGCTAAACTTCTAGGCATACAGTATCCGGCACTGGGAACAAAAAAAGGGGAGCTTGCAAACTGCTGTCTATTTCACACTGAATGAAGCAAACAAAGAGCTGTAAACTGCTCCAGGCCATCCCTGGCTGAGCACTAAACAGCAGTAGAGCAGCTCAGTTACCATAGAATTTAAACAGATACTGCCATCTTCTGGAGGAAGCTGAGAACAGCACAACAGTGCTAAGTGTAAGAAGGAAGAAAAAATCCCAGTACACGCAGTTAAAGCAGAAATACACACTTCGAGCAACTGCACCATACTGCATAGCCTGGCAAAGTGGCATTTCATGGACATGTAATAGAATCAAGGCCCTGATTTTTCTGTGGCACTTTGTGACCAAGTTCTGCAACAGGATTCCCATTTGCCACAGAACTTCTGTGGCACAGTTTCTTATTTCTGCGGAGGTTCTGTGACACTAATGAACTGCCATGTTGCAGCACCTTACACATATTTCTTAACTTTTTTTCTTTTTTACATTTTAACCCCAACACTGACAGGTCAACGGACTCTTAAGCTGGCTGACAGTCAAGGGGGGGCAGACATCCCTTCCCCTCCTATCCCCAGCAGGGGGGAATCTCTGGGAGGTTCCCAAAGGTACAAGATAACTGCATGGGCCCATCAGGCCTTGACATGTATGTCAACCTCTTGTGAGGGAAGGCTTTCCAGCTCACCGTGAGGTGTCGTTTTTACATTTTGACCCCACATTTTCAACTTTTTTTTAATCCCCCCTTCTCAACATGACAGGTGTCATTTATAAAATACTGGCTGAAATGTTACTTTGCACCTCAAATGCAAAAACACACTTTGGCCAGGATTTGAAAATCGACATCTGTCACATTCATGAGATGGTGTGAAAAAATGGCTATATTGAAAACTTGGGTCAAAATATAGAAAATTACCAAGGTTACGAGCGAGCATTGAAACTTTTCAACATAGCTTGGTAACGTCATTGTTTTTTAATATTTTAACCCCAGATTTTCAACATAGTCTTTGTATGATCTCCCCTTCTGAACATGACAGGTGTCATTTATAAAATACTAATGGGAAATGCCATTTTGTGCCACAAGTGCAAAAACACATTTTTAGACAGGATTGGAAAAATGATACCTGACATGTTCATGAGGTAGTGTGAAAAAGGCTAGATTGAAAATCTAAATATTGAAAATTTCAGAAGTAATGAGTGAACATGGAAAAATTTCAACTTACCTTCATAACTTTCATGTATTTTAAGATTTCGAACCCAACTTTTCAACATGGTCTTTTTATAACTCCACTTCATGAACCAGGTAGGTGAATTTTTTCAAATCCAGCCCTAAATGTGATTTTGTGCTTGCTCCATGAAATCACCTTTTGGGTTGGGATCAAAAAATTGCTCCTATCTTGTTGATGAGGTGAGGTCCAAAAAACACTATGTTGAAAATTCAGTGGAAAAAATTGTAAAAACTAACAAAGTTATAAGTAAAAATTCAAAATACATTGACTGCACTTACTTTGTTTCTTCAGTTCCTGGTTGGCATTCCAAGAAGCAGGACTTGTTTTCTTTGCAAAGTGGATTTTTGATGCTGAACTCTTAAAGTGAGTGAGGATTCGGGGTGCATGGGCTGCGAAGTTGGGGTGGTCAGGTGGGGTGGGGGGATTGATCAGGGAGGCAGCAAAAGACATCAATGGATGGTTATCTGCTTTTCAGGTGGGAAAAAAAAAATAAATTAGAGGAATCAAGGGTAGCACTGGGGATTGGGCACCCTGATGTCACTTTCATTAGTACCCTTTCATAAGGTCTAATGTGGTAATGTAACAAGCTTGGCCTATTTGGTCGATGATGTCATCTACCCTAGGTATGGGATAACCATCAAATTATGACACCAAATCTATTTTCCTGAAATCTATACAGAGGCGGATGTCTCCTTCTTTTTTGGGAACAATAACCATCGGGGATGACCATGGACGTATAGATGGTTCAATAATCCCTAAGGCTAGTAACTTGTCAATTTCTTTCTTGACTACATGGGGTTTTTCAGGTAACCATATGCCTTCTGCCATATAGGAGCAGCAGCAGTCTTAATCTGGTGTGTCACATTAATGGCTTGACCTGGTTTGGTGGTGAAAACAGCAGAAAACAGCTGGAGGAGGTGATCAATATCATTCTGTTGTTCTGTTAAGTGAGAGTTAATGACCACATCCTTGCTGTTTTCTGCATTTTCCAGTCTTCAATGAGCTATGTCTAAGTCTGTATCCTGACTCTCTGTATATACATAATAACAAGGCTTTGGTTCTGCTCACTCCTGCCATTTCCTTAAGAAGTTAACATGATAGATTTTGTATGAGGAACATTTTCCTGGAGTTTCCAGTTTATACGTGACAGGCCCAGTTTGTTCCAAAATGCTATATGGACCTTGCTACTTCATCAGTAGCTTATTTTCTGAAGATCGTAGGAGGAGCAGAACCTTATCACCTGGTTTAAACACCTTTTAGTAAGCTTTTATATCATACAGAGTCTTTTGTTTTACCTCAGCCTCTACACTATTCTTATGAGTCTGTTGGGTATATAGAAGTAGCCTTTTTCGAAGTTCCTTTATATAATCCAAGATGCTAACATGTTTTATTTGGAGATCACCTTCACAGGAATCCTTTACCACATCCAGGGGTCCATGGGGAATTCGACCGTATAGCAAATGGAACAGTGAAAACCCAGTAGAGGCTTGAGGGACCTCCTGATAAGCAAACAGAAATAGGGGGAGATAGTGATTCCAATACTTTCCTTCATCATCCACAAATTTCCGTAACATAAACTTCAGAGTCTGATTGAACCTTTCAACAAGGCCATCTGTTTGTGGGTGATTTGGGGTTGTTCTTACAGCAGTGACCCCAAGCAACTTATAGAGCTCTGTAAGTAAAGCCGCACTAAAATTTGCACCCCTATCGGTAAGTATCACCTTAGGAATCCTCATTCTGCTACAATAGTCAAGGAGTTTTTCAGCTATCTTAGAAGAAGTGATAGTCCTAAGCGGATAGACCTCTGGATATTTGGTGGCATAATCGCATAGGACTAGAATAATTCTGTTTCCCTTAGAGCTTTTAGTTAAGGGACTAACAATGTCCACTGCAATTCATTCAAATGGCTGGAAAACTAAGGGCAGAGGTCTGAGAGGTGCCTGATCCCCTTGGTTACCTGGCTAACCTGTTGACACTCAGGACATCCTCAGCAGTAATCAGCAACAGAGTCACGGATACCTGGCCAATAAAACCATTGCAGGAGCCTGGCTAATGCTCTTTCCCTCCCAGCATGCCCAGCACTGGGTACATCATGAGAAAGGAACAATAAGTCTGCTCTATACTTCATAGGAACCACTAGTTGCTCAACTTGCTCTTGTGTGGTGGGAAGTGTACAAATTCTATACAAGATGTTTTGTTTTAGGACTATGGGGTTTTCAGTTGGGCTATCTGACCCTACCTGAGCAAATACAGTAGTAATAGAGATATCATCTTTTTGTTCTTCTGCAATATCAGACATTTGCAATACTGGCATTACTTCTGCAGACCCCTTATCCTTTTTCCATTGAGTTTGCCATCTTTTTTTCTCTACTCTAGATTTCCTATCCTTTCCCACTTTCCCAAAGATGCCATCCTGAAAGGAAAAAGGTAGATTACTCTGTTCATGGGCTGCAGCTGTTTGAGCTCTAGTAGACACAGCAACTAAGTTACCAACATTTTTTTTCTGACAAGAAGACACTGTCTGTGTAAATTTATCATAATCTTACCCTAAAATAAAGGGAACAGGTAAGGCTGGTACCACCCCACAGTGACATTGTCCACAAGTCCATTAACAGTAACAGTTACAGTTACAGTGGCCGTTGGATACTGATGCACATCTCTGTGGATACAAATTATGCCTGTTGTGGAGATTGGGTTTTTCAGATGTGCTAGGTCTGCTCAAATGAGTCTCTGCTTACTACCAGAGTTCACCAGTCCACCAATAGTCTGTCCATTTATTTGCACAGGGATGATAATGTTACCCAGATTAATGGATGCAAAATAAGATGGGTCCTTCCTCTTCCTGGGGCAAAATCTGGTAATATGCCCTAGGCCTTGACAGTAGAGACATTCCACTGTTGACTCTACATGTTTAACAGGCATAGTCATATCCCCCTTCTTAATACCCCCGGTAACATTAGTAGATGGAAGAGTTGGTCTTACTGGGGTTGTTGCACTAGTAGGGGAATCAGCAGGAGAACCATCAGCTCTACGATACCCTTTTTGTAAGGGCTGACGAGCTACCAGGAAGTTCTCAGCCAAGGTAATGGCATTGTCGGCGTTGTCTGGATTGTGCTTCCGAATCCAGAGTTGCACCTCAGAAGGCATTATCTGTATAAACTGCTCCAAAACAAAAACATCCATGATGGCCTTGACAGATTTTCCCTCTGGTTGAATCCAATTATTGCAGAGGTCTTGCAGTCTTGTATATGTTTCCCTCAGTGGTATGTGAGGCACATGTTTCAAAGTCCTGAATCTTTGTCTATAGGTTTCTGAGTTAATGTCAAAACATTTTAAGATCTCTCTTTTGACTGCTGTATAGTCATTGACAGAGGCACTATCCATATTGGTATAGACTAGCTGGGCTTTTCCCGTTAAGTAAGGAGCAAGGCGAACCACCCATTGTGTCTGTGGCCAATTACATGCCTGAGCCACACGTTCGTACGTGATCAAATATGATTCAATGTCATCGGTCAATGTAATTTTCGTTAGTTTAATGTCTCTTGGAGTGGCTTGTGCCCCTTGCCCTGCCCCTAAAGTTTGAAACATCTGCACAGTATCTGGACACCTTTGGTCCTGTCTTCTATGTTCCTGCTGTCTTTCCCGATACTCCCATTCCCTTTGTCTGTCCTGTTCCACTTGTCTCAGTGTCAACCACCGTAGCAGCTCCCGCAAGTCCTCTGGGGGTACATCTTTTAGTTGTCCTTCTGGCTCATCCATGTTCACAGCCTGCATACAGGTTGTGATGTCTTCAATGTCACCAGTAGCCACACCAGTCTTACTCTTGGGCCTGGTCACAGGAGGGAGTCCTGACAATAAGGCTCTCCAATCAGAGTCATCTGATTTCTTGCTGAGACCCCATGGGGTTCCTCCATTTTATGAGCCATGTACCTACTGTTTCCTGGATAAGCCAAGATACTAAAAAGCAGTATCTATTTCTGGGACCTTTTAGCTTGGATCACCAGAATACCCCACTCTTGATACAAATTGTCGTGGGGTTACAAAATGACTTTCACAGGAGACAGCATATAGGGTACAACATATCTATCAGGTATGATTTTTATTGAAAACAAAATAGAAAAAAATAATAAAAGACAAATAAATAATTTTTCATAAACAGATAAAGCAAAATAAACCAAAAAGCACAGCTTGGCTAGAACATACAGGGCCATCTGCCAATATCAGTCTGTGTCTGACTTCTTTCCAGAGATCTCCCTGGGAGAACCAAACAGGTCCTCTCCCAACGAACATCTGATCTGGGAGTCTCAACTTAGCCCTAATATATGTCTATAACCCCTCCTCTAAACTGAAAGCCCTCCCAGTAATCAAACAATAACATAAGTATTTTACTCATAAAATAAACATTTTATAGCATAAATGTAACCCCTTGGTCCTCCATGGGAATAATCAATAAAGGTTTATTGCATTCTAAATCTAACAGTCTGAGTAGCTTAATTTCGTCTACTAACTAAAATGTGGGCTACATTATCTGAAACTCCACCCAGATAGACAGGAGAAGAGCTTCACCAACAGAATAAAATCAGCACACATTATGCTGCTCACTCCCTATACGGACACACCTTTCAGCTGAGGTGCATGTTTCCTACCTGACTACCAGACCACACCATTGAAAGCGGTAAACAAAAGTAAGGAGCCTTTATTTAACATGTATACATTTCATACTGTATTCACAGGGGTACTAATTCTCTTCCTACAGCGAAGAAGCAGGCTGAAGGAATGGAGGGTTCATAAATGAACCTAATATTATACGGAAGTGCCACAGCTGTTCAGGTGGGCTAAGCGGCTGACTCAGCCTTCACTCACAACCGGGCGGGGGGTACAGGACTTGTGGCGATAATGGGGAGTACTCAGGACACATCCCATGGACTGGCAGCTATCTGCAACTGTTACTGCCTAGTCATTGGGAACAGCCTGCAAAAAAATCTTGAGAGATAAATACAAAAAAAAGGGGGTTGTGTGTTTCCAAACGGACCACCGGTCCATTACGGGCGATAAAAGCAGAACTCTTGCAGTCTCTTCAAGGCACCGCAATATGTCTACAGACTGCATTAAATTGTCATTTAATCATACCCAACAGTGCCAAAGGTCCTGAAGTTATGTAGTAAAGTGTCAATTTATAGCAAGTGGCCAACACACCACACTAGGACTATAAAAGAGTGGTAGACATAGTGAAGAGAGGAGTAAAAAGGGGCAAACGAATGATGCTGTTGCGCAACAGACTTGGGAGGTTATAAACAAAATATAACAAGGCTGTTAAAAGGCAAGAACAAGGTCTTCAGGTTCTGGACTGTATGGCATGGTTAAAACATCATAAAGGGAGGGGGACTCCACCACAGTGGCGGCTCAGCCTTTCTGCCACTAACATTTCTCCTGACCCCTGCCAGGCGTCATCAGAGTGATTCACTCTGATGATGCCTTGCAGGGGCCGGGAGAAGCATTACTTTCAGAGCGGCTTAGACATCACTTTCTTATGCTCACTATGTGTGGGTGCACTATGCACTTTACTTAAATAAAAAAACTCTGAATAATATTTTTGCAATCCCAGTGCTTTCTCCATATGTGGATGCCCCCAATCCATTTGCTTGTTTCAGTTTTTTCATTGCTGAGCACCATATTATTTGTTCCGACACTAAAAATCCATCTTGCTTTGTTCCACAGGGAGAGGACAGTAACAACTACAAGTAGACATAAATTGGGATATTATTTGTTAGATCTTTTCAGGAATTCCAGTTTTGAAAATGCAGCATCCCCTTAACAGTGGTATCTAAACAGAAAGCCCACCAGCAAATTAATTTTTATTTTTAGCACTGAACACATTTTCTTTATTGCTGCAGTAAATGTAAACACTGGAGGAAATATGAAGAAACTGATAGATGGAAGCTTACAAAGGATGTCAATAGGCATTTTATGCGACTGCATAAATATGCAGAACTAAAAAGTGCTACATAAATTCACTGCCACTAAGTAAGTGGCAGACTTGGGGGGGAGTGGATTTGTCACCACAAACCTGTCTCTCTATGGAGTAGGATTAATATCATTAAAATGAACATCTTACCCAGGCTTTTCTACCCATTGAATATGTTAAATATCTGGCTTCCTCTCTCCTTTTTTCAACATATCCACTCACTCATCTCTAGCTTCATTTGGCTGGATAAATCTCCTGGACACTCCTACCTTAAACTTAGTCTTGCTAAAAATTCCGGCTGTCTCCACCTTCCAGATTTTCTTCTTTATTATTGGGCCAGTTATCTCGCCAAATGTGGTAAACGGCTTTCCACTTCTAGAGGACACTACACTCCTCCCTGAGTGCAAATTGAACACCAGCTTCTACACTCCTTTAATTTGCCCACCTCCTCCATTTTTTTCACTTCCTGGAGGTCTCTGCCGGCACCCTTCCAAGACTCAACAATTGGTACCTCAGTCAGAGTTTTCTCCCAGATTTGTACGTCTCTCAAGATCTCCCCTTCCAATTACTTCTTTCAGCCCATCTTGGCTAATTCCAACATTAGGATCAGCAGAACAGTTCTCTCCCCTGGTTGGTTGCCCCAGATTGAGGATGTCAGGGTCACTGATTTCTATTCTCAAGATTAACTTCTTTCATCCTCTGAGATCCGGTTGAAGTTTTATCTCAGTCAAGCTCATATTTTCAAGATCTTCCAGCTGAGACACCTACTCAGGCAGCTTTTTGGCTCTATCCCAAAGCGCTCTGGGTTACAACCTCTCCTGAACCAGATAAAGGATTTGGCACTTAAACCCCACAAAAATTCACTTTTGTATTCCTTTCTCCTGGTCACTCTCCATCCTGTCCCCCAGGCAGGTTCTAAGGTTTGGGAGGTCTTGATGCCTGACTCCTCATTTAATTGGATGCAGATCTGGAAAGACCTCTACCTATACAATACACAGGATAGGCTCAGACTCACTCAATATCACATCTTGAACAATATGTATTACACACCTGTCAAACTAGCCAAAATGGGCCATCTTTCTTCCCTCATTTGCTGATTGAATCTCAGATTGATCCCCTTCTGGGGTTGGATGATCTTTTCACTTCAGAAGTTTCTATTATAGATGTTTACACCAAGATTAGTGTTAAAGAAAGAAGATACCATATGGCTCTTAAATCAATGACTGTTAAAAAACTGGTCCTTAAACACTGGCTGGATCAATTGACCATATCTTACAATGAATGGCTAAATGAACTCTCCTTTTATTTATGAGCTGAATGCCTGATTGCCAGCATTCATAACAGACTAAATGTTTTTGATAAGAAATGGTGCAAACTTTATGCTCTGTATCTGAACTAGTATAATACTGGTTCTTCTGACTCCCTATTGTATAAACTTACCTATCTTGTTTGGTTATGTATTATACTTTTATATATTCATTGGCACACTCCAGGAGGGCTGGGGTGGGAGGAAGGGTGGGAGGTTGTCTTGTCAATTTCAAGTTCCTGTCCTGGTGATGTATGTTGTTGTTTGCTATTTTGTTTTTTAAAATCTCAATAAAGTTGAATAAATTTAAAAAAATAATAATTTGTCAGCACAAAAAGGAGGCTTGGTTTGCACTCAGAGAGGAGTGAGAAGGTCAGTTTTCCTATGTGGGACAGTGACACACAGGGTGTAAAAAGTTGAGATTATTGAAAATATGATGGATCATAATGATCTACATAGCCTATTTTCTTAAAGCAGCAATTTTGTCATCAAAGAAGAAAAAAGATGGGTCAGAACTGACTGTCACAAATTCGCTCAGCAAGTCAGCCCTCTACTCCCAAAGTGCCAGCCTCTGAGCATAGGATTTTTGGACAGTTAACAGTACAAGGTAACCCTCTTGTCTGTTTTGTAGGTTTGAGTCACCTTAGTCTCAAGTTCTGGAGGGATTCAAACTGATAACCTATTGTTAGTATACCCAATTATCAGGCTTAGATAATTATGTCTTTGGGGGACCAGATAACTTTGCATATGGGCACCTAACCAGCTGTTACAAAATGAACCCTTAGAACTCTATGCAAGACCTTAGAGAACTCTTATCCATTTCCCAGTTTGGTATCAAAATAAGCTCATACACAGTGTCAACTGTAACCTTTAAAGCTTCACTATATAAAAAGAAATTTCAAGGCACACAGGCAGTTTCTGTTTTTAAAATATATATCTTTACTTTAAAATAGATAAAATAGGAAAACATAAAAATTACAGAACAAAATATCCCAACACATACAGCCTTAAAACAAACAGGTTTAAAAGTGCAAATTCCTACAGTACATATACTCAGACTGGTCTTTGCTAAGGTATTCTTACTTCTTAATCTACAGTGCTGTGATGTCCTTCCTTCTCAGTCAGAAAATGAAAATATTTGTCAGCTCTGTAAGGTTTGCTCAGTATTTTTAAAACAGTCTTGATACGACATTCTCTCTGAGGTCACCTAACTCCGCCTTGGGGTCTTAAAATCTATATTTTATAACACAGGAAGTCCTAATAAGATATTTAAAAAAATAATAGCTGACCTAAAAGAATCGCCTCTTTTTATGAGGTTGGTCCAAACCGGTCTGTGATCTGTTTCACACACACATCAACAGTCTCTTTGATGTAATTCAAGGGCTTCCTTGGAATGGTTATTGGACCTTCCAATTTAGTCTGGGTCCTGCTTGGCCCAGACATCAAAGACCATTTGATGTAATTGCTGGCCATTCTGGGATACACCCAAAACACATGCATGTTGTTTCCATTATGACACCTAGTGCAAAATCAAAGGATTTCCCTGAGGACGTCATGAATGGCTAATTTTATTTCCTGGGATCAAAGCAAATTGACAAGGTAATTGCATTTTAGAAATCTGCAGTTAAAACTACCTCCTGTCCTTTGAACTTATCCTTGGGGTTTTTTGATGTGACAGTTCCAGCAAGACAGCATTTTCTCTTGACACAGTCCATCACACATTTTTTTATACTTACAAAAAATGATACAGGGATCAGAACCAGCTGTCCAAGTGTGACAATTCCTCCCCACCTAGACTGAATTTGGGGTCTCTATCCCCCTGCATGGGATGAGCTTCCCAAATCAGTTCACTCCCCATACACCCTGGCAACCCATCTGAGTTCTGATTTTGTTTTCCAGCCCTATGTAGAATGGTCATATCATATCCTTGCAAAGCAAGACTCCATCTTAGTAATCGAACATTGTTTTTCCCCATCTGTATCAGCCAAACTAGAGGGTTGTGGTCAGTCTGCACCACAAAATGCTGCCCATACAAGTATGGCTCCAATTTCCTTAGGGCCCACACTATGGCAAGACACTCCTTTTCCACCGTGGAGTATGACTGCTCCCAGGGAAGTAACTTTTTACTCAGGTAGGCTATTGGGTAGTCCCTCTCTTCACTGGATGTCTGGCTCGGTACTGCCCCAATACTCACGTCTGAGGCGTCAGTCTGAACTATAAAGATTTTACTATAGTCAGGACTTGTCAAAACAGGAGCACTGCACAGTGCCTCCTTTAGCTTGGAAAAGGCTTCCTCACAGGCTGGGCCCTAGGTAATTTTCTTGGACATCCGTTTCTTTGTCAGGTCAGATAGGGGAGCAGCCAGGGCACTGTAATTGGGTACAAATTTTCTATAGTACCCTGCTGTCCTGAGAAAACTCCTGACCTGCTTCTGAGTTTCTGGTCTGGGCCATGCCTGGATCACCTCTATCTTTATTTGGTTAGGATGGAGCTGTCCCTGGCCTACCACATGCCCGAGGTATGCCACTTCTCCCATGGCCACCTGGCACTTCTCGGCTTTGACAGTGAGCCCGTCGCTCTGTATCCTGTCAAACATTTCCCTAAGGTGGGATAGATGTTCCTCCCAACTGGTACTAAAGATGGCAATGTCATCCAGGTATGCCACGGGTACTCCTCAGCACCATTTAACACCTGGTTCACCAACCTTTGGAAAGTGGCCGGGGCATTCTTCATTCTGAGAGGCATTATTTTGAACTCAAATAAGCCTATTGGAATGATGAAGGCCGACCTCTCCCTAGCTCTGTCCGTCAACTCTACCCTTTTGTCAGGTCAATGGTCATAAGGTAGGTCGCCCCCCCAACTTGTCCAGGAGTTCACCCGTCTGGGGCATCGGGTGGGTATCTGACTTCATGACTGCATTCAGTCCATGACAGTCTACACACAAACGAGTTGAGCCATCTGGCTTGGGTACAAGGACTACGGGTGAGGCCCAGGGACTGTAGGATCTCTGGATTACCCCTAAATCCAGCATCTCCTCCACTTCCCTCCTAATGTCCTTTTGGACAGCCTCTGACACCCGATATGCTGTCCGCCGTATGGGCATCTGTGTCCCTGTCTCCACATCATGTGACGCTAAGGGGGTTAGTCCAGGCTTGGTGCTAAACAAGGGGGCAAAGTCTGCTAAAACCTCCCTTACTTTCTGGATCTGGCCTGGGGTCAGCTGGGGAGACAATTTTACTGCCTCCACAGAGGATCCCACTTACTCTCTTACAGCAAGTCCAGAAAGGGGTCTCCTTTATCTGTTCCCTCCACATGACTACACACTGCAAACACCATGTCAGCCCTATTTGCATATAGCTTAATCATGTTGACATGGTACATACTTTCTGTCTGTCTATGGTTAGGTAACTCCACAATGTAGTTCACATCATTTACCTTCCTAACCATTTTGTACGGTCCTGCCCACTCAGCTTGCAGCTTGTCTTTCCAGACCAGAATAAGAACCATGACTTGCTGACCCACCATGTACAGTGAGCTCTGGCTCTGTGGTCATACCATACTTTTTGTTTCTGTTAGACAGTTGCCAGATTGCTCTAGGCTGTCCCCATAAGCTCCTTCAGCCTTTCCCAAAACCTTAGGATGTAATCCACAATGAGAGTTCCCTGGGTGGCGTGCTTTCCTTCCCAGTCCTCCCGGATCAAGTCTAGGGGCCCACATACCCAGCGTCCATATAAGAGTTCGAAGGGGGAAAATCCTGTTGACTCTTGAGGCACCTCCCTGTATGCAAACAACAGGTGGGGAAGGTATTTCTCCCAGTCCCTCCCATGCTGTTCAGCAAATGCCCGGAGCATTGACTTTAGGGTACCATTGAATTGTTCCACAAGTCCATTGGCTTGTGGGTGATACGGTGTTGTGCATCTCTGTACCACCCCACACTTCTTCCATAAACATTTCATCAGGTCCAACATGAAGGAACCTCCTCGATTGGTGATTACCTCCTGCAGAAACCCAACACGGGAGAAAATCCCAAGTAAGGCATCTGTCACTTTGTCTGTCCTCAGAGAGGATAGGGTGACTGCCTCTGGGTACTGGGTGGTATAATCCACCACAGTCAGGATGAATCTCTTCCCTGAGGAGCTGGGGGTATTTAAAGGCCCCACAATATCCATTCCCACCCTCTGGAATGGCTCCTCCACTATGGGTAAGGGGATCAGGGCTGCTTGGGTTTTCTTGCCCGCCTTCCCTATTTCTTGGCACCAGTGACAAGACCTGCAATACTCCTTCACCTGCTGGGTGAAGTTAGGCCAGTAGAAATTCTGGGCTAACTTCTGTGTAGTGTGTGCGATTCCCAGATGAACAGACAAGGGAATATCATGGGCAACCTTTGACAACTGCTCACGATATCCCTGGGAAATGACAAGCTGCCTGCCTAGCATCCCTCCCTTTGTCTGTACTGCATGTGTATACATAAGTCCATTTTCCCCAATAAATCTTATGTCTGCCATCACCTCCCTGTGTGCCCTCTGAGTCTGCCCAAGCCCTCAGCTTCTCTAAACTAGGGTCATTCCTCTGAGCAGCTGCAAACCCCCTCACACAGTCCCAAGGCATGGGACAGGTCCCCTTCAGTTGCTAAACTAGGGTCCCTAGCAGTAGAGTCAGGGCCCTCAGGATCACTGTCAATCCCAACCCTCTGACAAGGGGTCACCCCTCCCTCTTTGGAGTAACCTTCTGTAGCTGTGTGGTTACTTGCTACTGGGGAAATTTCTACCCCCTTTTTATCAGTCTCCCCATCTGGAGATACAGGCTGGGGAATCAGCCTCTCAGTGGTTTCCACACTGGTTTCTGTGGCGGTCAGGGAGCTACTATTTTCCCTTGCCACTTGGCTATGGATAACTGCACATACTACCCCCTGCTGGAGATTGTTACCCAGGATCACATCCACTGCTAATGTGTTGGCTACAGCCACCTGTTGCACAGTTCCCCCTGTTTCACCCCAGTCCAGGAGAACACTAGTGAGTGGCAATGTTTTCTATTCACCAGTAAACCCTTGTACAGTTACGTATTTATTGGGTATAAGCTGACCAGGCTGTACCAGATCCCTCTTTACCAATGTCAGGAATGCCCCTGTGTCCCTTAACCCCTGTGTCTGTACACCATTTACTATGACTGGGTGCATGTGTTCCCTCACGTTCACTGGCATGCTCCCAGGGACACACAAACAACCCACTTCTTTTCTAGCACCCTGTTGTGTATTATGGCTTGCCTTTTTGAGGCACTGTCTGGCAATATGCCCAGTTTCCTTACACAGCCAACATGCATTTCTTACTTCAGATAAATCTTTTCGTTGAAACCTGGGGCTAAGTGGTTTCAGTGGAGGCAGTGAGGGTTTTAGCTGCCCTGAAGGCGTGCTTTTCCCTTTTGTGCTGCCACACTCACCCCATTGACTTTCAGAGCAGGTCTACTCTTGGCATAATGGTCCAAGAGTTCAGCAGCCTCTTGCACTGTTTTTGGATCTTGGTCCTCTAGCCAGGTTTTTAGCTCTGCTGGGCATGCCCAATAAAACTGTTCTAATAAAACAAAATTTTCAATTTTATCAACAGAGTTTGCCTCAATTCCTTCCCACCAACATTTTAAAAACTGACATTGTTTTGTGACTAGCTCCTCATAGCTCATATCAGGGCTTCTCCTGAGCTTACGGAATTTAGCTCTGTATGATTCAGCAGTTAATTCAAACTTTTTTAACAATGCAGCTTTTAACTTGCTGTAATCATCACTGTCCTCATTGTTCATTTGACCCAATGCATCCTGAGCTTTCCCGGTAAGTAGCGGGGATAGCTGGAAGCTCCAGGACTCTCTAAGAATTTTGGCCTGAATACAAACTTTTCCAAAAGAATTTAAAAAGGCATCCATGTCCTCCCCTTCCTTAAACTCGGCTATTAATTTGGAGTTCAATTTGTAACCCAGTCCTGCAGTCCCAGTTAAACCCAGGCCACTTACCTGCCCTGGTGCTGCTGGTTGGAGTCGTAGCTTCTCCAGTTCATGTTGCCACTGGTGCTCCTCTCTCCTCTCCTCTGCAGCTCTGTGTTCTCGCTCTGCCTCTTGGTTCTCTTGCTCCCTTTTCTCCTCTGCAGCTCGCTGGTGCTCATGCTCCTCACGGTCTGTCTCCCTCTGTTGTCGCTCTGCCTCCAGTTCCATCCTGTGCAACTCAATTTGCAGCCTGAGTACCTCTGGATTCAGGATACTGGTGATCTTCCCCTGCTGCTGTGGCCCTTCACTGGCAGTGGCCCTGCTGTCCTCCTCATCGGCTCAGGACCCCTCACTGGCCGCTAGTCCTGCCACACTCTAGGTCTGGTCCCTTTCAGTCATGGTCTGTGACTTACTGCTCTGGGTATCTGCTACCATCAGGGCCTCTATGAGGTTCTGCTTTTTGTCTGTCACCTTGAACAGGACTCCTCTGTCCTAGCACAACTGTTTTAAGTGTTCTACAGTGTGCCTGCTGTAGTTGGACACCATTTTTCCTGACTACTGCTAATATGACTGATACTTTAGAAAAAAAAATAAAATGGGTAGGACCTTGACTGTAAGCCAAGGGATATAGTTCTGTTTCATTTTCAAATAAAACACTGCCTTTCTTTTTTCCAAGTGAGCTGAATGGTCTCAAGCTGACACACTGAACAATGAAGCTTATACCACCAAACTTTTTATGCCACCGCTGCCAACCAATCTGTCACAAATTCACTCAGCAGGTCAGCCCTCCACTCCCAAAGTGCCAACCTCTGAGCGTAGGATTTGTGGACAATTAACAGTACAAGGTAACCCTCTTGTCTGTTTTGTGGGTTTGAGTCACCTTAGTCTCAAGTTCTGAAGGGATTCAAACTGATAACCTACTGTTAGCGTACCCAACTATCAGGCTCAAATAATTCTGTCTTCAGGGACCAGATGTCTTTGCCTATGGGCACCTAACCAGGTATTACAAAATGAACCCTTAGAACTCTATGCAAGACCTTAGAGAACTCTTATCCATTTCCCAGTTTGGTATCAAAATAAGCTCATACACAGTGTCAACTATAACCTTCAAAGCTTCACTATATAAAAAGAAATTTCAAGGCACACCAGGCAGTTTCTGTTTTTAAAATATATATCTTTACTTTAAAATAGATAAAATAGGAAAACAGAACAATTACGGAACAAAATATCCCAACACATACAGCCTTAAAATAAACAGGTTTAAAAGTGCAAATTCCTACAGTACATACACTCAGACTGGTCTTAGCTAAGATATTCTTACTTCTTAATCTACAGTGCTGTGATGTCATTCTTTCTCAGTCAGAAAATGAAAATGTTTGTCAACTCTGTAAGGTTTGCTCAGTATTTTTAAAATAGTCTTGATCCGGCCTTCTCTCTGAGGTCACCTAACTCTGCCTTGGGGTCTTAAAATCTATATTTTATAACACAGGAAGTCCTGATAAGATATTTGAAAAAATAATAGCTGACCTAAAAGAATCGCCTCTTTTTATGAAGTTGGTCCAAACCGGTCTGTGATCTGTTTCATGCACACATCAAAAGTCTCTTTGATGTAATTCAAGGGTTTCCTTGGAATGGTTATTGGACCTTCCAATTTAGTCTGGGTCCTGCTTGGCCCAGACATCAAAGACCATTTGATGTAATTATTGGCTATCTTGGGATACACCCAAAACACATGCATGTTGTTTCCATTATGACACCTAGTGCAAAATCAAAGGATTTCCCTGAGGATGTCATGAATGGATAATTTTATTTCCTAGGATCAAAGCAAATTGGCAAGGTAATTGCATTTTAGAAATCTCAGTTAAAACTACCTCCTGTCCTTTGAACTTATCCTTGGGGGGTTTTGATGTGATAGTTCCAGCAAGACAGCATTTTGTCTTGACACAGTCCATCACACTTTTTTTATATTTACAAAAAATGATACATTGATCAGAACCAGCTGTCCAAGTGTGACATTGACAGCCATCTGACATTTTTCACAATCCCCCACTCAAAAATGAATATCGACACAATTTAACTTGCTGTACTATAAGACTGCAACAAAGAATTTAGCATCTATGCCAAGCTCCATGCCACATTCTTTCAGCAGGGTCTTTATAGAGTACAGTACCACAATAATTTTTTTTACCTTATCCTCACTTCCATCTGAATGCACCCTAACCCTCTTTCTGCCCTGATATCATGCTATTTGGGGCTTGATTAAGTAAAGCTGTATCCAAATTTCCTCCCCGTGAACCAAGTTAAACTTTTTCAATGTACAAAAGAAGAAGTCTGACAACTCAAAAGACCACATCCACTTATATTTAAGTGAAATATAAAAATGTATTATAAAGTACATAAATATAGTAGTAGCAGCAAAAATATTACCACTGTGCAAACAATGCCAAAAACATATACACACACCAGCGTTTCCCATTTTCCAATGCTCAAGCGTGAAGCGTTGGTGTGTGTGTGTGTTTGGCGTATTGCATGTATATTCCTGCTACCTATTATGCTATAATCAGTTTGATATTTCACTTAAATATAAGCGGATGTGGTCTTTTGAGTTGCCAGACTTCTTCTTTTGTACATATATTTTTATGTCTGAGCACCATGGATTCCAGAAACAACCTTTTGATTTTTCACTAATCGTTTTCAATGCCAAAAAGAAAGACTAGCAATGCATTCCATGGCTTTGAATAAATGTAATATAGGGTGGTATTATAATTTGCACATTCTTGTATTCTATGACTATAGTATGTTCACCTATTAAGTTATGAGGCTATGTTGAATTCTGCAAATGTAGGCTCATAACTTTAGTAATATTCAATATTTTTACCACAACATTTTAATATAGCCATTTTCGTACAGTGACTCATGAATGTGACAGCTGTCATTTTTCAACTCCTGCCCAATATGTGTGTTTTCAGCCTGAAAGTTGATTTTGCAGTCCCTGCATGACATCACCTTTAGGCCAGGAGTTGAAAATTTCTCTGCCCTTCTCTATGAGGCAGGTTCATCACAAAGTTGTGTTGAAAAAATTGTGTAAAAATACTTAAAAAAATATAATTTTAAATATTTTAAACCAGATTCCTATTCTGCAGCCCTATTGGCTCTGGCCTGATTTTGTTCAAATGGTGGGCTACAGTATACAACAAAAAGAGACAGAGAAACAGAGAAAAGAAGAAATGCAACAACTCAAGCAGCAGAGGAGAGAAGAGATGCAGTGACAGGAGCACTGGTGGCTGGATGCCTTGCAGGCTATCAAAGGCAGAGGATCTGGCATAAATCCAGATGAGCAACAGGACACAGGTAACTTGAAATAAATTAAACTTACAAAGTTGTGTCCCTCTGATGATATCAAAGCATACCTGACAACTTTTGAAAGGGTTGTCGCAGCCTGCCAGTGGCCAAAGCAGCAATAGGCAATCAGACTGGTACCTTACCTGACAGGAAAAGCCCAACTTGCCTACAGCAATATGGACACTGCACAGTCAGAAAACTATGACCTGGTGAAAAGCAAAATCCTGAAAAGGTATGACATCTCAGGAGAGACCTACAGGCAGAGAGTTTGGTCTCTAAAGTACAACTCAGTCGACAATCCTCAAGAAGCCTTCACCCAGCTCAGAGAACTCCTGATAAAATGGCTCCAACCAGAGGGCAAAATAGTCCCACAGATCATCGGCACATTTGCCATGGAGCAATTCATCAACATCCTGCCTGTAGAGGTGCAGCTTTGGGTAAAAGAACATTGATCAGAAAGTGGCAAAAAGGCTGTTTCTTTGGCCGAAGACTACCAAATGGCCAGACAGACTCCACAACAGCAAGGTAACAGCCAAGCACTGGTCAGACATTCTTTTTTCCATTTAAAGTCCAAGTCTGATAAGAACTCTGGTGAGGGTAACAAATCTGCACCCAAAGACTTTATTTGCTATAACTGTAATAAGCCAAGTCATAGTGCAAGAAATTGCCATAGTAAGAAGAGTGACACTGGAGCAGATTTGTCCTTAGCAAATTGGGGCAAGTACTTAACAGATGTGAAGGTGGGAGATAAGACTGTGAAGGGACTTAGAGATTCAGGGAGCAGACAGACCCTAGTAAATATTGAAGTACTAGGAAAACAATGTCAAAAAGGACCAGGTACTGGTGTCATCTGCATCCACAGGAACACTCAATACTATCCCACCAGCCAAGTGACTCTGACTATTAATGAGGTATTGCACCAAATGAAAGTGGGAGTAGTGCCTAAGTTACCTGTACCTGTGATTATTGGAAATGACTTTCCAGGATTTACTGAGTTAATCAAAGACAAAGAGGGAGTAAATCCTGATGTTTCAGCAGCTGTGGTGACAAGAACTCAAGAAAAGAAAATCTCAGATGGTGGGGACCCTTTTTCTTTTGTTGATTTTGATTCAGACTTGTTTGAGCACAGCTCCAAGATCTGGAAGTCCAGGAAAGAAAGAGAATGCCTGAAGAAACAGTGACAACAAAAGACTGATGGACACAAGGGGTTGACATATGAAAATGCTGAAACTAAACTGATCACTGATTGTGATTTTCTTTCAGAACAAGCTAATGATGTTTCTCTCCAGGGTTATTTTAAGCAGCTGTGGGTGAAACCAAAACAGGGTGAACCTATGTTTAAAAAATGTACTGGGTTAGTGTACAGAATATGGGTTAAACCTCAGACACAGGACCAGATAGAACAATTGGTTATACCACAAAAGTATAGATCTGACTTGTTACAGATAGCACATGATAGTCCCATGGCTGGTCACTCAGAGAGGGATCACACCCTTGCCAGATTGCTGTACAGATTTTACTGGCCTGGAATTCATGAAGATGTTGCTACCTATTGCAGTTCTTGTGCTGAGTGTCAGAAAGTAGCCCCAGTGACTACAAAATACAAGGTACACCTGGTGCCCCTACCCTTGACAGATGTACCTTTTCAGAGAATTGCAATGGATGTGGTTGGCCCCTTAGACAAAAGTAAAAAGGAACATTGATTCAATGTGGTAGCATGTGACTATGCTGCTCGATACCCAGAGGCTGTTCCTATGCATACTGTCACAGCCCCAAAAGTGTCTGTAGAGCTTGCCAAAATGTTCAGCAGGGTGGGCATACCAAAAGAGATTATTACTGATTAGGGTCGTAATTTTGGTGCTGCATTACTGAAGGCGCTGTACCAACTATTAGATATCACTGCTATAAGAACCTCTCCTTATCTCCCTCAGACAGACGGTCTTGTTGAGTATTTTAATCAAACCCTAAAAACACATGTTAAAAAGGTTTGTAAAAGGGGAAGGGAAAGACTGGGACTAATACTTGCCTTACCTGCCTTTTGCTTACAGAGAAGTGCCACAGGCATCTACAGGTTTTTCACCATTTGAAATGCTGTATGGTAGACAACCTAGAGGGCCACTAGATGTAATGAAAGAAACATGAGAAGATAACCCCCATCAGAAACAATCTATTACATCTCATAAGTGTGCCACGAGAAAGAAGCTGGCAAAATATGTTGAAATCACCCATAGTAATCAGGAAGAGGCCCAAAACCAGCAGAAGGTGTATTATGACATTGGGGTAAAAGAAAAGGTTTTTGAGCCAGGTGAAAAGGTCTTGCTACTGTTACCCACTACAGAAAAATAAACTGTTAATGAAGTGGCAAGGGCCTTAGACAAACTGGCACAGTTAACTATGACACTGAGACACCAGATAGGAAAAATCCTACTAAGATATGCCATGCTAACCTCCTCAAGAAATGGGTTGAAAAAACATCAAAGGCTGCTTTGCTAGTTTTACCAGAAACTGATAAAGAAGATATTAATGTTCCTTATGATAGACTGGAACAAACTGTAATTGCTGATGCTGTAAAGGTGAATGTTTCCTTAACCTTCGAACAAACTGCAGAAATTTGTAACTTGCTAAAGACATTTAACATTACTTTTACCCCAGCACCAGACTGAGCAAAAGGGGTCGAGCATGAAATAGTGACAAGGAATGTTCGCCATGTTAGGCAAAAGACATACAGATTACCAGAATGGTTAAGATCCAGAAGCAAATGATTTGATACCTTTTAATGGACCAACATAGATGTAACAACAAGAACAAAGTGCTTTAGCTTTCGGACCAACTAGTCCTCCATCAGAAGCCTAATGGCAGTTGTTTAGAAAAAACAATACTTTTAACAGTTAGATCATGCAGAAAAAAAACAGAAAAAATCCCCATTGGTTTAAAATACTCATTTGAAAAATACAGAAAATGATGTCAGAGAAGTTTAACAGCACCATAATACCTTTAGCCAGGAGTGTCCCAGGGTCAAAGATGCTTGGTGGAACACACATACAAAGAATCCTACTGCATATAAATTTACTGTAATTGACATAAGATAACACTGCTGGAGCAGATGACTCCTAAATCAAGCTATGGGTGTCACAGTGGGTATAAGGATGTGATTACTGAAAAGCAGCCTCCACCCAGATTAAAGACATACTAAGATTGTCTTAGGACTCCCAAGAAGTTTCAATGCATGCATTATAGACAAGGAATTACCAGTAGAGTTGTCTTAAAAACATCAGTGCACACTCTATGATGTGTAAAACTTAGCTGGACCTCTCACTCTCCGGTACTCTCCAGCTAGATATCATGCCCCATAAATTTCAAAAAACCTATAGTGTAGTGACAGGACTTTATAAATGATAATTTAAATATAAATTGACAGTATTAGTGTCAAACAAAAAACTCTAGTTGTGCACCACCAAGGAATTAAGTCCATGTAGCCTGCTATGTGCTGATGTCAATATACACTGAGCATGTAACAACTTGATGTACCAGAAGTGTCTAAGGAATCTGAAGAAGAGATAAAAATGTAATTTCTCTCCTGCTCCTCTTCACACAAACAATAAACCCTATCCAACCCCACATCCCCATAATGTGTGTGGGGGGAGGAGGGAATAACTATCTTTAAGGAGATGCTCACACACACACACACACACACACACACACACACATTTTCAAGGATTCTGGATACAACTATAATGAAATAAACCTGCCACCCTCCCCAGGATAAGGTAACTCAATTAAATTTATATGCAGTAGGATTCTTTGTATGTGTGGTCCACCAAGCACCTTTGACCCTGGGACACTCCTGGCTGAAGGTATTATGGTGCTGTTAAACTTCTCTGACATCATTTTCTGTATTTTTCAAATGAGTATTTTAAACCAATGGGGATTTTTTCTGGGTTTTTTTCTGCATGATCTAGCTGTTAAAAGTATTGTTTTTTCTAAACAGCTGCCATTAGGCTTCTGATGAAGGACTGGTTGGTCCGAAAGTTAAAACACTTTGTTCTTGTTGTTACATCTATGTTGGTCCATTAAAAGGTATCAAATCATTTTATTTATTTATTTATCTATTTTATTTATTAAATTTGGGTGACCGGGTAGGCCCACTGAGCCCTGAAGGTCCCTTTTCGAGGCGACCTGGGATAATAATACATGTTTTGATACAGTGGAAAAACATTTGGTTGCAAGATTATACAGGCTTACATAGAGGTTACAGACATGGTTATCATAATGACACAGTTTTACCTAGTTACTACATGGCGTAGTTTTATACATGATAATTGATTTGCAGTTTTCAGGAGGAGAGCGACCTCCACTGCAAAAGTTATATATAGGATAATAGGAACAAGGTATCCTGGATCTTGAGAGGGGTACCTGGGTAGGCTAACTTTTGGGAGGGTTGATGTGGGAAAGGGGGGCAGGTTATAAGCCGGGCAGTGGCATGTGCTAATGTCAATCATATGAGCCTTAAGTCTCGTGCGAAAGTTCCTAAGTGAGGAGGCCTCCTGCACCAGAGAGGGAGCTTGTTCCACAGGTTGGGGGCTAGGTAGGAGAAAGATCTGCCTCCAGCATTAGTCCTTACTCTGGGGACTTCCAGTAGAGTTCATTCTGACGTCCGTAAGCTCCTGCGTTTATGTTTAATTGCTATGGTTCCTACTATGCTAGGTGGAGTGGGCAGCTTGAGTAGCTTGAAGGCCTGGACAAGCAAGGGGTATTGTAGGCAAGTGGTCAATGAGGGCCACCATAGCTGGGCCAGTGTATCACAGTGGTGATGTTGCGGGTGGTCCTGGGTATCGAACCGAGCTACCTTGTTATACAAGATTTGCATCCTGGAGACCTCTTGTTTAGCCATGCCCTGTAAAATCGGTGCACCATAGGTCAGGGTAAGGAGCAGGACACTTGTGGCAATGGAAAGCCTGGCCTCAGGGATGAGCTGGTCCTTGAGTCGATACAAGGTTCCAGGTTTGTGTTGTAGGGTCTTGGTGACCTGGTCCATGTGGTTCTTGAAGGTGAGAGACTGGTCAAGAGTCAGGCATAAGTATTTTAGGGAGGCCACTACTCTGATGCTTTTTCCAGAGAGTGTGGTGAGTTGCAGGGATGTAGTCCTGTCGTGGCTCAAAGATCTGGGCCCAAATAGCACTGCCTTGGTTTTGTCTGTATTTAGTACCATTCTGTTCTCACTCAGCCATGCCTCAAGGGATGTGAGGTCATTTTGAAGGAGAAGACCAAGAGCAGCCACTTCGCCCAAGGATCGGTAGATGACTGTGTCGTCAGCATACTGAATGACCGAGCTATCCCCACAGTAGGTACTTAGGTCATTGGTAAACAAGGAGAAAAGTAGGGGGCCGAGGATTGAGCCCTGCGGTACACCCTGTTTTAGAGGTAGCGGACCTGACATGGATCTCTTCCAGGTCACCCTCTGTATCCGACCAGATAAGTAGCTCCCAAACCACTTGAGAGCATGGGGGTCTAAGCCCACATTGTTCATTTTCTGTAGCAGAAGATTATGGTCAACAAGGTCAAATGCCTTGGACAGGTCTATAAAGACAGCACCTGTGGGTATCCGTTTGTTCATTGCTCTGAGTACTTCATCCGAGAAGTTAATAAGGGCAGTGTCAGTCCAGTGGTTAGCTCTAAATCAGTTTTGAGAGGGAGCAAGGAGCTGATGTGCCTCCAAGTAGTCACGGAGTTGGTCATAGACTAGCCTTTCTTGTAGCTTAGCAAGTGTGCAGAGCAGGGAGATAGGCCGGTAATTGGTTACGTTTTCCCTGGGGCCACCTTTGTGGATTGGGACCACGTTGGCCTGTTTCCACTGGTTGGGAACGATTCCTTCCCTAAGCAATCTGTTTAAGAGCCAAGTCAAGGGCCTAGACTTCTGGATCTGTTCTTGCAAGGACCAATACGGCAACTACTAAATCTAGATTTCAACATGGAAGCTACCGGAATTGCGGTAGAATATGGCAGTTACATAACATCAAGAAGAAATTGGCACAGCTAGACAGTGACATCTATTTTCTGACCTAGTGCAAGAGGAGAAACATAATCCGTAAAGGTCTTACTATTTGGAATCCATTAAAAAATACAGACAATTCTATATATGCAGAACAACTCTGTCGTAGGACCTCTGAAAAACTGAGAAATCACAGGATTCACATGTCATATGCCAAAAAAGTAATTCTGAACAAAGAGTTTGCTGAAATTGTTACCACTCTGGAAAGGATGTCTGGGGAACCTATTCAGGGCATCTTGCGAGAGATACACAATAACTACCAAAGGACCTTAAGAAAAGCCATGCTTATGAAAAATAGGAAATTGGATGCCCTTCAACATACCATATTTACAACCATAAAGAACATAATGGAATCACTGAACAACAACATAATTCAGATGGGCACCTTTCAGTTGTTAATTTGTCCAACCACACACTGACTACTGGAGAACTAAATGTACTTTCAAAGGGCCTCACTTTCTGCCCAACAAAACCACTGGATAAAATATAGTTTTGTGGTGAACTGGAAGAACACTTCCGTAGATTGAGACTTAAAGAATTCTTTCATAGCAAGGAAGAAATCACTGGTAGTGAAGACATCGTGATCAGTAATAAGTTAATGGATAAGAAAAAGAAATCTGAATTTACCCCCTCAGGTGGGTGTAACAAGAAACTAGACAATTACATTCATTGTTTCCGCCAACAAGTCAGTGGTCGGATCCTTACTAGGCAAAAACAGGCCCATTATAACCTTTCTCCACTGGAACGGAGAGCTATAAGGACACTGAAATCAAACCACAACATTGTCATCAAAAAAGCTGATTAAGGCTCTGCGTGGTGATTTTAAACAGATAGGATTATATTAATGACGCTAACAGACAGCTAACAGATCTTACATACTACAGAGAACTGGAGAGTGACCCCACTACAAGATATAAAGATGAATTGAGTGCCTTAATTAAAACTTTTCCAGACCATGTCCGAAACAAACTAACTGACCTCATCCCTGATGAACCCAGGCCAGGGACATTCTACATGCCGCCTAAAATACATAAACCTGGCAATCCGGGAAGACCCATAGTCTCTGGTAATGGTATCTTGACTGAAGGGATCTCAGGGTTTGTAGAGACCATTTTGAAACCGCTGGTTATGGAAAGAGACAGTTATATCCAGGACACTACGCACTTTTTGCATGTACTTTCTGGTTATAAGGATTTACCACCTGATACCATTTTAGTGACAATGGATGTAACATCACTCTACACTAATATTCCACACACAGATGGCATTACAGCATGCCTTAAATACATACAGTAGAAAGGAACAGGAACAAAACATCAACCCTGAAGTGGTGGGGAAACTTATGGAATTCATTTTGACACATAACAACTTCAACTTCAATGGTAAACATTATGTTCAAACTATGGGAACAGCAATGGGCACCAAAATGGCTCCACAGTATACTAACCTCTTTAGGGAAGACTTGGAGGAGGATTTTTATAAGGCAGTGTTCCCATAAACCACTAGCTTATTTCCATTACATTGATGATTTGTTTATCATCTGGACAGAGGGCACAGAAGCACTTAAAAGATTTTCATCATGAACTTAATAATCTCCACCCTACCATAAAGCTTACCCTGGAGTATTCTACCACCAATGTTAATTTTCTGAACACCACAGTCACCATTAAGGATGGAAACTTACATACATGTATTCACAGGAAGCTAACAGACAGACAGAGATACCTGCACAAGAAAAGTAATCACCCAAACCATACAAAACAAGCATTTGTCAATGCCGAATGTTGATTGCGTTGGTGTGTTGAGCTCGCTCACTGCCCCTCTGTCACTCGTTCAGTCTGTTTCTCCCCGTGCTGCAGGCTGCTCTTTTGTACTGGGCTCCTACCTGCATTTGGCACCTTGTTCTGCACATTTAGAAATCTGCAGCTGTCCCGACAGAGCTGCGTTGAGAGGGCTCACTCCCCCTCTCTCACTTGCTCATTCTGATTCTCCTGGCACTGCAGGCTACCCTTTTGTACTGGGCTCCTGCCTCTGATGGTGGCTTTTTCTGCCCACAAAGAAATCTGCAGCAGTCCTGACGCAGGTCTGTTGAGCCTGCTGACTCCCCCTCTCTCACTCACTCGTTCTGTTTCTGCCGGCGTTGCAGGCTGGCTTTTAGTACTGGGCTCCTGCCTGTGTTGCCGCCTTTTTCTGCCAACAAAGAAATCTGCAGTAGTCATGATAGAGCTCCATTGAGCTCGCTCACTCCCTTTCTGTCACTCACTCATTGTGTTTCTTCTGGTGCAGCAGGCTGCCCTTTTGTTCTGGGCTCCTGGCTCTGTTGGCACCTTTTCCTGCCCACAAAGAAATCCACAGCTGTCCTGACAGAGCTCCATTGAAGTCGCTCAATCCCCCTGTGTCACTCACTCATTCTGTTTCTCCTGGCGCTGCAGCCTGCCCTTTTGTACTGGGCTCCTGGCTCTGTTGGTGCCTTTTTCTGCCGACAAAGAAATCTGCAGCAGTCACAACAATGCTCCGTTGAGTTCGCTCACTCCCCTTTTCTCACTCGTTCATTCCGTTTCTGCCAGCATTCAGGCTGCCCTTTTCTATTGGGCTCCTGCCTGCATTGCCGCCATTTGCAGCAGTTACAATACAGCTCCGTTGAGCTCACTCACTCCCCCCCCTCACTCATTCTGGTTTTCCCACCACTGCAGGCTGCCATTTTGTACTGGGCCCCTGCGTGCATTGCTGCCTTTTTCTGCCCACAAACCAATCTGCAGCAATCCCAACACAGCTCCGTTGAGCTCACTCACTCCCCCTCCCTCACTTGCACATTCGGTGTCTCCTGCCGCTGCAGGCTGCCCCTTTGTACTGGGCTCCTGCCTGCATTGGTGGCTTGTTCTGGCCAGAAAGAAATCTGAAGCAGTCCCAACACAGCTCCACTGAGCTCGCTCACTCCCCCTCTCTCACTCACTCATTCCGTTTCTGCCTGCGCTGCAAGCTGTCCTTTTGTACTGGGCTCCTGTCTGTGTTGCTGCATTTTCTGCCCACAAAGAAATCCGCAGCAGTCACAATAGAGGTTATGTCGGAGAGGCAAGCCAACCGCTCTGCACTAGGATGAACTCGCACAGATGTACTATTAGAGGAAAGATGACTGAAAAACCAGTGAGGCACCACTTCTCCCAGCCTGACCACTCAATTTCAGATATGTCAGTAATGGTCTTAAAAGGAAATCTCAAAAACACACAACAGAGACGAGCTTTTGAGATGAAACTTATTTTATATCGCAGTATGGTAGCAGATGGGATGAAACTTTTTTTCAACTTTTGTTTATCTCCGCCAACTCCAGAACTCTCTCGGGCCACTTCTCTGGCCTGTGCCGCTCTACCGCCCACTGTGAACCCCGCCAACCTCAAGGATGTCACTTTCTCCTGAGCACCCCGAGGGGGAAGAAGGATCCCAAGGAGATCGTAGGGGGTGGTGGCGGGGCTCCAGTGTTGGACGTGTGGTGGCAAGGCTCTGGAAGGGCCGTCGCATATTCAGGCCGGAGGGGTATTTGTGTTACGCCTCGACGTGATGTGCAATGCCACTCTAGCCCCGACGTGAGTGCTCCCACTCCACGCTCCAGAAGGCGGCCACCCAACATCTGTCCCAAGCCTGTAAGCCCTTGTGCGTCGCAGTGCCAGCCAGGGGTCTCCACTGGGGGCCACTGCCACACCGGGGCTGCCCTGGATCCCCACAGAGAGGAGAGCAGTCCTCAGACACTCAATCTTCTCTCCTGCCGACCCCGACGGTCTAGGGCTCGTTCTGAACCTGGTCACATGTGGGCGCGAGGTGTGGCATTCCAGCACCTCAACCCTCAGCACCACCGGGCTGACCCAGATGGGATGAATTTTGATCTGGGTTTCATGGGACATTACAGAAACTGACATCCACAGACCTCTTCTTCTTCAGACTGGCATACTATAGGACTTCAGCTTGTGTGGGATGTGGGTACATGTGTGTATGTATGTGTGTGGGTATGTGTTGTGAGGTACATGATATAACAGGTGTGGGGCTTGCTGTCACATTGAGGTAGGCCTCTATTTAGATACATGGAGCTACAGTGTTTTACTACTCTTACTTCACACACATAATGAATATTAATTCCTCCTTACTTTTTATCTCTGCCAGGGAGTGAGGTGGATTCCATTATACCATATTCAGATTACCTAGCCTGTTACTGTACATACAAGAGTGTTATCATAGACTGTGACATATATTGGGGTGAAAGATCTCATTTGCATGGGGGTCCTGGACAGATCTTTGCACATTAGGCTACTTTTGTAGTGATTTGTGGAAATGTAGGTATGTTAGACCTCTGGTCTTACTCACATACTTTATATTTACTTCTAGTTATCTTATTCTGGGGAGGGTGGCAGGCTTATTTCATTGTAGTTGCATCCAGAATCCTTGGAAATATGTGTGTGTGTGTGTGTGTGTTTGTGTGTGTGTGAGCATCTCCTTAAAGCGAATTACCCCCCCCTCCCCGCACACACATTATGGGGATGTGGGGTGAGGTAGGGTTTATTGTTTGTGTGAAGAGGAGTAGGAGAGAAATTACAGTTTTATCTCTTCTTCAGATTCCTTAGACACTTCTGGTATATCAAGTTGTTACATGCTCAGTGTATATTGACATCAGTACATATCAGGTTACATGGACTTAATTCCTTGGTGGTCCACGACTAAGAGTTTTTTGTTTGACGCTAATACTGTCAATTTATATTTAAATTATCATTTATAAAGTCCTGTCACTACACTAGAGGTTTTTTTGAAATTTATGGGGCATGATATCTAGCTGGAGAGTACAGGAGGGTGTCAGGTCCAGCTAAGTTGTGCACATTATAGAGTGTGCACTGATGTTTTTAAGACAACTCTACTGGTAATTCCTTGTCTATAATGCATGCATTGAAACTTCTTGGGAGTCCTTAGACAATCTTAGTATGTCTTTAATCTGGGTGGAGGCTGCTTTTCAGTAATCATATCCTTATACACACTGTGACACCCATAGCTTGATTTAGGAGTCATCTGCTCCAGCAGTGTTATCTTATGTCAATTAAATTTATATGCAGTAGGATTCATTGTATGTGTGTTCTACCAAGCACCTTTGACCCTGGGACACTCCTGGCTGAAGGTATTATGGTGCTGTTAAACTTCTCTGACATCATTTTCTGTATTTTTCAAATGAGCATTTTAAACCAATGGGAATTTTTTCTGGGCTTTTTTCTGCATGATCTAGCTATTAAAAGTATTGTTTTTGCTAAACAACTGCCATTAGGCTTCTGACGAAGGACTGGTTGGTCCAAAGCTAAAGCACTTTGTTCTTGTTGTTACATCTATGTTGGTCCATTAAAAGGTATCAAATCATTTTCTTCTGGATCTCTTCTTGCAAGGACCAATACGGCAACTACTAAATCTAGATTTCAGAGTGGTTAAGAGCAGACGCGGTTAAGGAAATACAAAAAATTAAAGAATTGGGTATAATAGAAGAGTTGAGAAGTGCTTGGTCATCACCAATGGTGATTGTGAACAAAAAGAAGGGAGTGTAAGAATCTGTCTTGATTTTAGGAAACAATCAAGTGTCAGAATTTGAAAGTTATCCTATGCCCAGAATAGATGATTTGGTGGACAGACTGGGGAATGCCAAATATATCAGTACCCTCGATCTCACCAAGGGTTACTGGCAAATTCCCCTAGCTAAAGAATCCAGAAACGAAACTTCATTTGCCACTCCTATAGGATTGTATCAGTTTACCACCATGCTGTTTGGTTTACATGGTGTTCCTGCTACATTTCAGAAGTACATGGATGTAATTTTATCCCTTCACGCTGGTTATTGTGCTGCATACCTGGATGATGTTGCAGTGTATAGTCCAGACTGGAAAAGCCACCTGGAGTGCCTACGAGCAGTTATCCAATCAATCAAAAAGGCAGGTCTGGCAATTAATCCTACCAAGTGTGCACTAGGCATGCAGGAAACCAGATATTTGGGCTATGTTTTGGGAAATGGAGAAGTCAAGCCAGAGGTTTCCAAGATAGAAGCTGTAGCTAATAGTCCTGTCCCCAAAACCAAGAAACATGTCCAGTCATTTTTAGGGCTGGCTGGCTATTATCGGAGATTTGTTCCCAACTTTGCAGAGTTAGCTACTCCCCTCACTGAACTCACAAAAAAATGGTACCTGAATAATGTGAAATCATCCCCAGGGTGTGATGAAGCATTTCAGACCATTAAGGCTGCATTATGTTCAGCGCCTGTTTTAAGAAGCCCAGACTTTGAGAAACAATTTTTTTTACAGACTGATACATCAGAGGTAGTCCTAGATGCAGTCTTGCATCAGCATATAGATAAGAAAGAACATCATATGCTGTACATAAGTAAGAAATTGCATGATAGAGATAAGGTACTCCATCATTGAAAAGGAATGCCTTGCAGCAAAGTGGACCATGGAGTCCCTTAAGTTTTACTTACTAGGAGCTGACTTTATACTTGTAACAGATCACAATCCTCTCTGTTGGCTTAACCAAATTAAGGATACAAATTCTAGAACCACATGGTGGTACCTGGCATTACAGCCATTTAAATTTAAAGTAATGCACAAATCTGGGAATGAGACTGTCAATGCTGATTTTCTGTCTAGATATGGATCTGGAATTGAGAATTCTGAAGGCTGAAAAAACAAATGTGTGAGTTTAAACTTCACTATTTGCTGTACTGTTGTTATAGAAAAAGGATACTGCATATGCACAGAACTGTAAAGGTTATATGCTTATGTTAGATAAAAATTACTAGAAAGTTTTGGAACCTATTTTTGTAAAACAGGTTCCCTCTTAAGGGGGTTATGTGACAGGGTTGAATACAGCCCTGTCCCAGTTGTTATGGAGATGGAGTTTAAATGCAATGATCTGTTCTATTCTCTCCTTTTCCTTTCTTCTCTGTCTAGTTGTGCAACCAGACTTTCTCGTGAGACCTAGGACTTGATCACGCCGACGGTCTTGCAATTCTCTGCCTCTTGCTATCTTGCTACCCTCACTTGCTGTTCTGGCTTTTCTTCCCCCTTGCATATCTGCAGGTATAGAAATATATGGAATTATTTTGTGGAAATGTAATTGATACTGGGATCCCTTTGTTTAAAACTGTATATAGTTATACTGCTGAAATGATTGCAAAACTAAAACTGTATATAGTTATACTTCTGAAATGATTGCAAAGCTATTTGGAACTCAAGGGGTTAACCTGAGAAGCAATTTTTAAGTCTTTTGCAGAAGATGTAAACAAGAGGTCAGTTCTGGGTCACAATGTTCTTTTTGCTGCACCTGCTGAAACTGACAAGAACATTGGAAACTTACAAGAACACTGTGTGAGAAGCATACTATTTTCTTAATGAGCTTCTGGACAGACTTATTAAAAGGAGCTGCAATGTTTTGCAAAAGAGAGAGACAGAGACTGAGAGACTGAGATTGGAAATTGAGAAGAAAAACTCAGAAGGACTCTGTTTTCTATGTTTCTACTGCCATTGTAAATAGTTATTCTGAACAATTTTATTTTTTTATTTTACTATTATTAATAATAAAACTCTTGTTGTGAATTTTACAACTGCTTCTGGTTTTCCTATGCTTTCTGACCTGTGCCTCGACGATGGGGTGTCTGCCCGGTATGGGCATTTCATAGTCAGAATTCCTTATTCCGAGAGGAGCTGAGCACAGGATGGGCATACTAGCTTTTTTTAAAGCCCCACTGTATGCGGGGTTGAGCCCAGGATGGGTGTTTGTTTTCCTCAAGTCTGTCCTGCCTTTCAACTTCCCTCTCGGAGCAGGTCTCAGCCCAGGAGAGCTTTTCTCTTTTCAACAAGCCCACTCTGAGCGACTCACAGTGTTAATGTTTGCTGCAAGTTCTGCAGTCGATTGCAACTTCCACATTCAGCTGCAACTTCCGTGGTTGGCCACAACTTCAGCAGATAATTCCACAGTCAGCTGCGGAACCATGGAAAACTCAGTCCTTTGACCGAATTTCAGGAAACTAATGAATACCTTGACGTGTATATCAAAAGGTTTGAGTACTGGCTTTCAGTCAACAAAATTCCATCGCAGGACAATGAATGATGAGACTTCTTCCTCTCCATCCTACCAGCCCTATGCTCTCTTCACTTAAGAGTCTAGTGCCACCAGATCCATTAAGTGGGCGCAACTATGGCCAACTTAAGGGCACACTCTTACAGCATTACAAGCCCAAACCAATTGTGATAGCAGAGCACTATCAATCCCACCATGCCTTCAAAGAGAGGGAGAGTCAATTACTGATTTCATAATTTCCCTAAAAAAAATCTGGCAATCTCGTGTGAATACAAACAATTCCTCAGTGATACCTCAAGGGGCCAATTTGTCTGAAGTCTTCATGGTGACCACTATCCAAAGCGTCTTCTTACACAACCAGACCTGACTTTCAAGTCCATGTGCAACATAACATTAGCACTTGAATTTGCCCAGAAAGACACAGTGGAGCTCGCAGGCCTCAAGGACCCACACAGGGAGGCCATCCACAGAGTTACCAATGCCAAGCCTCACAGGGGTCAGCCTCAACCAAGGGGAGGCCACATGACATGACACCCTCCTCACCAAGCTCCTTGGAAATCATCACCACAAGCCAAGGAAAAGCAAGCTTGCTATTGATGAGGAGGAGAGCACTGGCCAAACATGTGCTAGTTCCATCAAAAAATATGACACAACTGTGGAAAAGTGTGACATCTGGTGTGTGTCTGCAAAAGCAAACTGCGCACAGCACAGGCACAGTATGTGATGAATATTCTGCCAAAAACAGTGAATGAAGACAACTACTTGGGCCTCTGTTGTCTAACAATGCAAGGCCATGAAGATGGCATCTTCCTGAAGTCTGGGGTTAATCGGCACACTCATGAGCATGCAACTTGACACCAAAGCATCAATGTCACTCATACCTGAACACTGTCTGTTTCAATCAGTACCCGATGCAATGATTCCTCATCTGGCTAACACTAATATCCTACATAGGCAGTCAGATTCCCATGTTGGGGGAGCTATAAGTCTCAGTGACATATGAGGGAGAATGGGCCCTGCCTGTCCTTGCCATAAAGGATAGAAGCCTGCATTGCTCTGTAGGAACTAGCTGGAGAAAATAAAGCTCAACCAGCAAAGAATTTTCTTATTACGCATGGTGGCCGAGGCACCACAGGAGGTGATCAAATGACAATGCAAGCATGGCCCAATATTTCTAGCTGGATATGACACCATTCGGTACCTCAAGGCAAGGATCCGAGTGTGGGAAGGTCCCACTCCCATCTTCCACAAACCTTGATCTGTACCCTAGGCACTGAAGGAAACAATTGAACAAGAGTTGGATTGGCTGTAGAAATATGACATCACATCCAGGGTGGAGAAGAGCAACTGGGCTGCCGTAATCATTGAAGTCCTAAAGCATGACAAGGCAGTGCTGCTGTGTGGCTACTTCAAGGTCACAGTAAACTGATATGTGGATCCAGACCCCTATTCCCCACCTAACAGAGAGAACCTATCTGCTACACTGGTAGGTGGTAAAATCTTCAGTAAAATGGACCTCTTATTTGCCTGCTGGCACCTGGAACTTGACCCTGACTCAAACCATTCCTAATCATCAACACACACAAGGTACTGTACCAGTGCAACCACTTGGCCTATAGACGTTCAATGGCACCAGCCATTTTCCAGCACACCATAGACCAGATTTTACATGGCCTTAACTGGCTCATCTGCTTCATGGATGATATTCTGGTTACAGCACCCACAATGGAGGCGCATCTACAATCTCTGATCAGGTCATGTCCAGGCTGTGAAAATATAGGGTTAAAGAAAAAAATGAGAAGCACAAATTTCCATATGACTCTGAGGAGTACCTGAGATACCCAGGGCCTGCACTCTGCAGAAGAGAAAGCAGTCACCATCAGCATGCCCACACCAAACAATATTGCAGCAGTTTTCTCATTTCTGGGACTGTTGAAGTATGATGATAGGTTCACGGCAAACCTGTCCACACTATTTCAGCCCCTGAATGATCTGCTACAGAAGGATGCAAGAAGTAATTGGTCACCGCAATGTGAGGCAGCATTCCAGGCTTGTAAAAACAGTTTTTCAACAGCAAGTGGTTAGCCCACTATGACCATCTAAAGTTCCTGTTGCTACCTTGCAACACATCTCCATATGCAGTGGGTGCAGTTATTTTCTTTATTTTTAAATATGGTTTTATTAGGTTTATACAAATGAAATACACATTTCATGTTATCTATACAAAAGTGCATAAGCACCATAACATCAGAGTTATAGTCACAAAGCAAATACATCATAATCATGTCCATTCTCTAGTTTCTCAATATTAATTCCTTTAGACATCTTTGCAGGTCATTCTATGATATTAGAAAAGAGTAATATTGCAAGTACGAATCAACAAAAAATGATCCCCCTTCACAGTGAGACCAGTAAACCTTAACTGGGTGCAGTTATTTCCCATGTCTTGCCATCAGGAGATGAACAGCCAATCACTGTCACTTTCAGAACCCAGTCTTCCAGTAAAAGGACGTACGCACAAATTGAAAAGTAAGCACTGAGCATAATTTTTTGGCATCAGAAAGTTTCATAAATACTTACATGACCGCAAGTTCATGCTTATCACGAAGCACAGGCCCTTCCTGGTCATTCTAGGTCAGAAAGCAGCCATACCAATGCTCTCTATCCTCAGATTGCAGTGCTGGGCCTTAATTTTGTTGGCCTGTGAGTATGATACAGAATAGCGAAGGTCCCAGGACTACGCCAATGCAGACACACTGCCTTGCTTAGCATGCAAAATCAAACCAGAGAAATATGTTAATGTAGAAGTCTTTCAAATCTCCTACCTTGAGAAACTACCCATTGCCCACAGTGGAAACACAATGGGATCCAGTCTTCTCCAAGGTTCATGATCTCACCCTAAATGGATGGCATTCCTTCACAAAGGATCCGACCATTTGGCCCTTCTTTACAAAAAGAGATCAGTTTTCCACAGAACAAGGCTGTGTTCTGTGGGGTGCTAGAGTGGTGGATTCCTCTGAAGTTCCAGAAATATCTGCTGGACAACTTCTATAAGAGAAATCCTGGAATTTCATGGTTGAAGGCATAGGCCAGAGGATACCCCTGGTGTCCAGGACATTTAAGGTCTAGTTGTCCATGTACACCTTGTGCAGCCATCTGAAATCAACCAGCCTCAGCACCCCTCCATCCCTGGTCCTGGGCAACAACACCTTGAGAGCAAATCCACACTGATTATGCAGAAATTGACAAGTAATATTTCCTCATTGTTATCGATGTTCAGTCCAAAGGGATTGAAGTGCTTCCTGCACAGGTGATCACTATGGAGAAAACAATGAACCTGCTGTGACATTTGGTTGTTGCATATGAAATGCCTAAAGAGTTGGTGTTGGACAATGGTCTTCAGTTCTCATTTTAGGAAATTCAAGCTTTTCTTAAAAAGGAATGGGGTCCATCACATTCACTCAGCCTCAAATGGAGCACCAGAATGGGCAGTACAAGCTGTTAAGAAAGTCTGTATGAAACAAGCCACTCACACAACAACCCAACAGCCGATAAACTTTCTTTTTGCATAACTGAACACCCCACATACGGTTACAGAGAGGACACCAGCAATTTTTTTTTTTAAATACAACCCACAGACTAGACCATGTTTTGTAAAACCAGACTTGTCCCACCAAGTGCACAAACATTAGTTACAACAACAGAGAGAACATGACAGAGTTCTGCACATGCCCTGCATTTTTCATCAAGGGGAGAGGATAATGGTCTGAGACTTTCAGAGCAAGAAGTGACTTTGGAGTCCAGGATAGTGC
This sequence comes from Neoceratodus forsteri, assembly GCA_016271365.2. Taxonomy (NCBI): domain Eukaryota; kingdom Metazoa; phylum Chordata; order Ceratodontiformes; family Ceratodontidae; genus Neoceratodus; species Neoceratodus forsteri. Next base: position 702,207,070 of record CM028135.1, on the reverse strand, counting down.
AAGACACTTATGGACCTTTAACTTATTGAGTATGTGTAGGTTAACATACCACTTATGTCAATGTGGACCACATCCCACCATCACGTCCCCCCACCACCACCACCTACCAGCATCAGCAAAACACCTATTTCGGGAGAAAGATGATGAGGATTTTGCTCTTGCCCTGGTTTGAGTTCCCTTATCAGTTCTGGCAGTAGCTGTTCTTGATGTACAGTACATGTTGCACTCACAACTGCTGCCTCATATCACAGAAATCCAATGAGACAGCACAAGGCACTACAGAGACTTGTTTTGTGAATAAAATGTTTGTGGTGCCATTGAACTTATTGTTGACAGGTAGAGCAACGTCTGACTAAAGGTCCAAAATAATTCTCAGAACTTGCCTGAGCCTGAAGAATCTACTTCAGCCCTAAAAGTAGGACATAACTATTTTTTAGACTAGTTTTGTCTAAGGGGGAGGAGCATAGTAGTTGTGGTACTGACTTTTAGGAAGTACCTAGCAGTCATCCTACTTGTAGTTCTGTAGTGAGCAATTTGTAGTCCTTGTAATTTCCTGTCATGCTCAGTCTGAAGCCCTTTAACCATTGGTATCTGTGTACAGTGTCCTGTGTTTTTCGGTATGAGTAAAGATGGCCACATACTAGCAGCTCCCTGTGTCTGTTTAAGTCTGTTCTTCATAACAAGAGTAAAACAGTTACCAGTTGCCATCCAGATAACTGTGCTCTTGCCCAGAGCCTGGGACATCTGGTGCCAACCAGCAAGGCAGAGTTCTGGATTTCATCTTGGATGGCTGCTGTTTCACATAGGGAAAGGCACCCTCCTTTCATTGCATGACTGCCCCTAATGGCCTAGGAGGGGTATCATGTGTGAAGGAACAGTACTCCTTTACTAAGTGGCATTACATTGGCATGCACCCATTCAGTAGGCATGTGACACAGAGGCATCGCATGTCCAGAGAGGGGCTGGCAGGAATGTTTCAAAGGAGTGGAAGGGCTCAACAATCCCTTCAATGGCCCTAATAGGTGCAAGACTAGGTCTCTCCACAGGAGCACACCCTGTATTTGAAATAAGGGTGGGACTAATGAGCAAAAAAATAAGGGCAGATTTGGGACAGAAAAATTGCCCTCATCCAGTCCCGCCCAATAGATTTGTTGACCTGCCTCCTGTCTCTGACATCCTGGGTTTCTCGAGTGATGTAATCTCCTTGGAGGCCTGGTCACCCTCCATGGTACCACCTGTAGGGGACAAGCCACAGGTTACCTACCAGGGAGCCAAAGTTAGGAGGAAGCAAAGGTAGGAATGGAGTGTCAGTCCCCAGGGGTTACACAGGCAGCATAGGGAAACTTAGGGTGATGGAAGAAGGTTCCCAAATCAGGACTGGAGTGATAGAAAAAGAAAGCATATAAAAAGAGAGAGAATGCAGAGGAACCAGGGGCTTCAGACAAGTAAGTCAAATGAGCACAGTGATGAGGACAACAGACTAAGGAAAAGCAATGCTACAGTGTTACTTGATCTACCACATATGTCATCCATGTCACAGGTCGCAGTGTGCATGGTCTATGCCAGTCTGGAGAGTGAAGCTCATGTCTCAGGGAGACCTGCCTGCTCAGTACTTTAGAGGTCTCCTAGAACTCACAACATGCAGTATGTCATCTACAAGGGATGGAGCCAGATAACTATTCACTTGAAAAGTTGACTTACATTGCCATCTGGCATACTGGATATGGAGTTAAACACTGAACATCAGAGGCCAGGCATTCTCCCTGCAGCAAGGAGAGATTGCCCCACTCCACAGCAAAGTGACAGTGATTCTGATAGCACTGCAGTTGTTTCAATTGGTTAAGGCAGAGGTCAAAACATGTACTCGCTGATGCCCACAACAAAGACCATTTGTGAACCCCAGTGGAAAGTAAAACTGGAGGACCGGTTATTGTCAGGCCAGATTTGTTTCTCTGATGAAGACAACAGTCACCCTGAAGTCAATTCCAGTCTTCAGGTGGGTTTTACACATTTGATTATTTATTTTGTTGTTCTTAGGTAACTCTGCATTAGATAGGGTTTATGTAGCATATTATTATATTTTACTTTTTTCTTTCCAGTTCCTGATTGGTTCCCAGAAACCGGGGAAGGCCGCAAGTCAGTGCACGTCCCACTTTTGAGGAACCGCTAATACTCACTAAAAAGGTCTTTATAGTCTGTGTAAAATTACTACTTTACCTTTCTACATGCAGTTTCTTTTTCTGTCCCCCGCGGTTCCCATTTTTAAAGAATCTGACCAAATTTAAAAATACTATTTGCATTTCTGGGTAAACTGCTTAATTTTTCCTCATATCCAAGCAGTTTTACTACACTACTCACCTTGCTATTTTTCCCTCAGGTTCTGGAAATATATTTCACCATTTTTTTGGGAACCAGCAGTGTTTTTTTTTGTTAAACCCTTGGGTTGAGCAACACAAAACTAGTACAGAATGGAGCTAGGCACACAGGAAAAAGCTACTGCATCTCAAACCAAACACAGCTTCCATGAACACTAAACAGAGGTGTGCAAAAATCTGAGAGACAAATCCAAGATAGGGTGAGCAATTTATTATGGCAAAAGGTCAGTAAAAGGAGCACATGGGCCTCCCTGAAGAAGAACTCGTATGAGTTTGATGCACTGGGGATTTTTCTCTGTGTGTTCCTGCACTAACCTTTTGCCACAATAAATTGCTCACCCTATTTTGAATTTGCCTGTCAGTTTTTTGCACACCTTTGCTTCGCATCCTTGGTGGAAAGGGTTGATGATCCTGGTGAAGCTTTGCCAGGACATCTGGAAGGTGGTAAAGAGAGTCTGCAAGAATTGGGGGTATGATTTCCCATACATGTCAGTACGGGTGTGGAAGACTGTCTAAGCCTGCAAGGACCAGTAATTTCAGGTGGAGACTAAGGAGTGCCTCTGGTACGATCCTGTGAACTTTCGCTGGGAGTATGAGGAGTGTGTAGAACTCCTGAGGAAAAGGAGTATTGGCTGGAGTATTGGTATGCACAGTGCCTTATATTGCTTCTCATCAAGTGTCACCTACCAGTGCCAGTTCAAGTACTGGAAGAATGGACAGTTATTATGAAACTGCATCCAGACCAGATCTGATACTGATGGCTCTGTGGTTACATGTCATTTTGTCACACAAAAAGTGGCTTTATTGGACATAGTGGGACATTTATTATCATGAATGTCTGTGCCATAGCATGTACAATGCATAAGAATTTGCTCCTGTACATGTTTGTTTCTTGTGTTCTCTCCCTATGTAAGCAGAAGCAGAATGGATAAGGTCCCTGCAGAACTCAGCAGAAGGCCAAAAGAGTATGCATTCAAATGACACCAGGGGAAAGCCATCACTGGAAACATTGGGATCAATGGAAATAGTCAGGACATTGTGGATAAAATCCATTTAATTTGCACAGATAACATTTTCATCCTGAACAATATTTCTGTAACTTTTAAAAATTCACAATGAAAAGCAATGTGTACTGTGATGACTCCTGCAAATGAACCAGTAAAACACCACGACTTTGAGTATCTACATCCTAGACTTTCTTCCTTTCGGGGGGGTGGAGTAACTCTCAGTGTTAGCTTTGGCTATGGGGAACTGATAGTCATTCAGTTGGGGCAGACCCAGTTGGTAGAAAACAGGTGGGCCCATGTACTTAGTGACATGATAGGGAGGCCCCTGGGATGAATGGCACAGCATGTGAACCTCTGAAGTGAGAGGATGCCTATTGTACTGGGTGGGAGCAACCTTAAGGAAAGCTGACTGTGCCAACCTACCAGATGGGATAGGGAGCTGCAGGACATTCTGCATCACTAGGAACCCATGGTGTTCCTCCAGGATGCTAGGGTAGGCATGGGAGGGTGCCACCAGTTTTCTGGTCAGTGCAGACATGGTCAGAATAGAGCTACTACAGGCTTCTGGGTACCACTGTTTCTGGATGTCCCATGGAAAGTGCAGAAATAGACCACTGGAAGGGGCTGGCACCCAATAGTGATAGCACATTTGGTTTATTTAAGCAATAAACCATGATAGGGTGTGGGTTATGCTGAGATATACCCACAGCTGGTGGGGTTTGGCCATGAGGCCGCAGGCTGAATGGTCAAATCTGGACAGCCATGGGTAAATCCCAGCATAACCCACACCCTGGAGTGGTTTATTGTGATTATACAATGACCCCTCTTTTAGGTGAGAATAAAAACAAGAATAAAAAGAGTTTTTGTGTTTTAAACAAATTTTATAGAATGTATTGCTCTGCCAGAAAAAATAGTTCCGTATTGTTAAGGAGATGGACCTGAGCTCAGAGGGTGCTAAGCGATGGGCGATGTCTCCTGAGCTACTCCCATTTGGCAGGCAGGCACGCAGTTTTTATTTTTTTATTTTAACAACATTTGTACATCAAGCGTTTTTTTCTGTGTTGCTATGGAGACACAGCATGAATGGAGCTGAAGGGGGAAGTTAGGGTGATGTCAGCATGATTGAGACCCATTTGGTAGGCATGTTAGCTTTTTTTTAATTTTAATAAACTGTCCACATCCAGAGTTTTTCCGGAGTTGTTTGCTATAGAGACACAGTGTGAATGGAGATGAAGGGGGAGACAGCTGACATCGTGGTGCGGCAGTTCAGTGTGAGGTTCTGGGGTCAGAGCGGCTTTCCGTTTGGGGGAAGTGGTGGTGTGAGTTCTTTGTTATTTTTTTCTTTTGTCTCTGGGTCAATGAAATCCCTGTAAGGAATGTAAAGGGTGCAGTTCAGCGTCAGGTGAGTGGCACTTCATGTGAATGGCCACCCAATGATTTTGGTTAGACATCAGAGTTGGGAGGACTGGAGTTTGGGCAGGTGATTCCTCATGTGTGGGTAGTCAGACAAGAGTGGTTGTCTCAGTGAAGCCCCTATTTTTTATTGCTTATTAGATACCAATATCTAGAAATGGGAGGAAAGATTTCTTTGTCGTTTTCCTTTTTTTTCTGGGATGTACAGTGGGTCTGGGGCTGTTGCGTGTATCACTTAGAAAGGGAACTTATCTTTGAAACTCCTGCTTTTGCCTTGATGTTTAGTGGGGAATCAATATAGTGTTTTGCATTTTCTGTGGTTCGGATTGATTTTTAAGGTGATTGAGATGCGGCTGACTGGCACCTTTTCCCATGGGTTATGCTAGAATTTACCATGGGAAAAAGGTGCCAGTAAGCCAATGAGATTAAAGGATTATGGGACCCCATTGTATAGTTTGTGTTTACCACTGTTTGGGGTGGACTTTATCCCAGATGGGGCAATGCCACAGGCACACATACTGGTCATTGAGTGAAGGGTGGAGTAGCTAACCCCTTGTGTAACATGTCGGGCAACTGAAAGCAGCCCTGCTGTGGTAGAGAGTAGGAGGTTGTTTTACAGTGGGTGCCCCTCAGCCTGAGGAAATATCTTGGTGAGAGGAGCTTAGATTACAAACAGAGGGTGCTCATGTAGCACAGGACAGAGTGTGAAGGCAGTTGGCAGCTGGCACAGAAAGAAACATCAGAAACAATAGTGGTAGCACCAAAGGACTGGGACAGATCCTGGGAAATAGGGATGTAGGGACATTTCAATGCAACTCGCCAATAGTAGGAAGTATCTAGAGGGACCACATGGAGGGTGAGGGAACCCCAGGGGAGTTTCACTTTAAGGAAAACAACCTGATGGCTCCTGGGCCGGTGGTGTGCTCCCCGAAGATATCAAGGGAGACACTGGTGGGAGCAGACTTAGAGAAGTGCCCACACACAGATGACTCAGAACCTGAAGAAGCAGGAGAGTCCCTGCAGGAAGAAAAGCTGCTTGACAAGGTAGGAGATCAGTCTCCAGCATGTACTAGGTGACCCGAGGTGATGGGCACCTCAGCATGACTGCAGCTGTCCAGCTTCATGGGATCAATAATCTGTGCAAACATGATAGCTGCCAGCAGCTGGGCACACACACAACTGCCTGTGGCTGCCAAGTGAGCAGCACCTCACTTACACTAAGCAGGGAAGTATCGGCAGGTGGCAATGTATGTGCTCTGAAATCCAAAAGTGTATATCCAGTGAAGTAGAAATGAGAGAATCTTCTACCACTCATGACACCGCCAACCTGGGTTCAGAAGCAAGCCCAGGTTGTCGGAGGGACGGCCGGGGGGAGGAGGATACAGCATCCTAAGGACTGCTCTCCTCCTCCAGGAGGGAGGGTAGGACAGAAACCAGTACTTGACTGGCTCCTTGTGGAGGCAAGGGGTTTGGCAGTAAGGAGCTTGGTAGCTTGGGGAGGCAGGGCAGACATAGGCAGGCATGCAGCAATGTAATTGCATGCCATGACTCCCAGAGGAGAAAAAAAAGAAAAATTCCATGACTGAGCAGGAGCTTCCCATGGCTCCATCATTGGTCTTACAGTGCCATATGGACTACATTTCCTCGACTGACACTCTTACTCCACTTAGAGGTTATTGGGGGGTGGTCTTCAGGTGACCCTTCCAGTGGGGGGTCATCCACAGGGAACACAGGAGAAGGTAAGTTCCAGGAGGGGCAGAAGGCAGGGCTGGCCAGAAGTGGCAGGGCTGAATGGGGCTGGTCAGCGGGGCAAAAAAAAGAAATCAAAGAATCTGCAGCTCACATCTTCACTGTAAAGCAACCCAACAGAACGAGAAAAGAAAAGCACTGAGTGAGTAGTTGGAAATGCATAGGACCCTCATTAGGACAGCAGGAGGTGGCATCCAAGCTAAAGCAACTTCTGAAAAGAAAAAGTAGAGGAGTGGGACTATCACAAAGAAATTTACTTGTAACTAAGAAAAGCACAGAGAAAGTCAAGGCACAATAACATGAAGTGTAGCCAACTGCACCATGAGGATAGTAGGAATCACTTGGAAGAGACAGGGAGACCATGGGCCAGATTTTAGAAGGGTGACCAGGGACCTGTATTCTACCATGTGTCAAACCCATGCATTTCTGCAGCTGCGGGACTGCCGATTGCAGCAAGTGCACCAGATTTATAATCTTGGGCACAGCAGCAATCAACCCCATTTATGGCAGCTTGTGCCAAATCCCAGGCACAAGTTCTGTGTAGAAGGTCCTGGGTATGGTCCAGTGCGCTATATCTTTGGCACATCTTGGGCCTGCAGCAATCTCATACTTTGTAAAATCTGGCCCCATGTGTTTTGGCTAGAGGCTGTGTTTGGAGGTCAGCACAGCTGGATCAGCCTAGCATTAGAGTCTAGGAGTTACCAAGGGACCCCAGTAATGGAATTTAACTTAGTTCTAAAAGAGGAGCTGGATTCTACCTTAGTTTTGAAAGAGGGTCTGGAATCTACCTTAGCTCTGAAAGAGGGGCTGGAAGCTCATAGCGGGCATTTCCTAGGGCTTAACTGCTGGACTGGTTAATGGCCCTCAGCTTTGCCTCAGGTCATCACCACCCCTAGCTGGGAATTCATCCTTAGGAAATGCATATTGTAGGGGGTCAGTATTATGTTTTGTAGCCACTAGCCAGCAGGACTAGTGACTGGGAAAATCTGCAACACCCACAGACTTTTTCTTTGGCCCAGTTGGTGTACTTATTAAAAAGCTACATTAACCAATATAAGTCAGCAGGGACATTTAATGACATTTTTACTGGCCCAGTACAAAATCTACCAGCATTTTGCTAGCAGGCCACTGCCAATTTCGACCTCTGGGTTGTTCAGGCATTATTGTCTTTTTGTCATTCTTTTCTACATGTGCCTTATTTTGTTGTCAATAGGAGTGACAGATGCTCATAGTCAGTTATAAAATGGCAAGAGAGATTCTAGAAGCCTAATTGGTAATAAAAGCAATCACTTGCCCAGGGTTCAAACACTGTTGATAGCAGTTAAAAGGCTTAGAACATGGTTTAATATTCGAAATGAATGCACTTGCTTACCAACCTAGATATCACACAATTGTTTAATTAGTATTTATACTGTATTTTACTGTACTGTGAGTATGCTTGTTTTAACTGTGTTTGTATTGTTATTGTTTATTTTTGTAATACTTGTCACTTGTGAAAACAGGCGGTATTTCTCATCTCGCCTACAAGTATAAAAAATAAAAAATGAAATGAAATAAAAAATAGATGTTGGATCTCCTTTCTACAGTAAGTTCAATTCAATGTCATCCTATTTATTTATTTATCAAGTCTAGGATTACAAATACCTTTGAGCCATGGCTCTTTTACAAAGGTTCCACGTCAGAGAAATACAAATTATGGGGAACATCAAGACAGGCATTACAACAATGTGGACATTGCAAAAGAGTACAGATTAATACAGTTCAAGGGTAGCATTGTAACAAGGCAGCCAGCGGCATTTGTCAGAGAAAACAGACAACAGATAAGAGTGCCAGAGTCATAGGGAGAGGGAAGAGGGTAGGGGAGAAAGAATGTAGGAAGGGTGGCAAGAGGGTGAAAAGTGCAGCATTGGGTATACCAAGATTTGAGGGTAGAATCCAGTGGGGGGCAACTAGAGCAGAAAGGGAAGTGGAGAAACAAGGTTAAGTTGGGCAGTCACAGGAGCTGTTGGTAGTGAGATAGTCCCGGAGCCTAGTTTTAAACATACCAATAGTTGGGGCAGAGGAGATGGTTGGGCTGAGGCCATTGAACCAGAGTGGTGCTCAATAAGCAAAAGAGCGTTGTCCCTGTGAAGTGTGACAGTAGGGGACTTTCAGTAGCTGTAGCGTGGATCTCCTAAGGCACCATTTGTTAATTTGGTGTTGTAACAGAGTTGAGACCCAGAAGGTGCAAGGCCAAGGTGGATTTTTTTGACCATGGAGCAGGTGAGAAACTTTATGCGGTTTGATAGTTGGAGCCAGCCGGTCTGAGTGTACAGGTCTCATGTGTGGGTGAGACGGTGAGCACCAGTGATGAGCTGACATGCTTTATTTAAGGCAGTTGAGAGGCATCTAAGGGTTGTGATTGTGGCCGAGCCATAAATGATGAGACCATAGTCTATTACAGAGATCACAGAGCTCAGGACTGCAACCTTCAAAGCTTCTGGCATGAGGTGTGGTCTGTGTTTGTAGAGGAGACCAAGCCGTGTATTAGCAGCTCTAGCTACATGATCTACATGAAGTCCATAGGAGAGATTAGGGTCAAGCTGTATCCCTAAGTATTTGAAGGACACCACCTGATCTAGAGTGTTCCCTTAGGTGTTGGAGATAGCCAAGTGGTGTAGCTTGTGTGGGTTATGAGAGCTGCAGAAGAGCATAGATTTGGTTTTCTTGTCATTGAGGACCAGTTTATGATTAAGAAACCATGTCTCTACAGAACAGAAACCAAGTTGAAGGTTGTGTTGAAGAGTTGCAGGATCTTTGTGAGTGGAGAATGCAACAGTATCATTGGCATATAGTATGATCTGCTCAGAGCAGTGGCAAGGGAAGGAGTTTAAGAAAAGGCTAAAAAGGAGGGGTCCCAGTATGGATCCCTGTGGGACACCAAAGCAAACAGGCAGGGTGTTAGAAAGAGCATCCGCAATTTTTACTCCCTGTGACCAGTTTTTAATAAGCTTTTAAACCAGAGAGAAGAGTCAGGTGAAAGCCCGGCATTCAGTAGTTGGTGTATTAGTAGTCCATGGTGTACTGTATCGAAGGCCTTGGAGAGGTCGACGAAAATGGCCCCAGTGAGAAGGCCGTTGTCAAGGAATTTGTGCAAAGCTCCAGTGAACTCAAGAAGGGCTGTGGTGGTGCTGTGACCTTTCTGGAAGCCGTGTTGTTGTGGACAAGGTATATTGTATTTATCCAAGTGGCCGGTAAGTTGATCAACCACGATGCGCTCAAGTGCCTTAGATATTGGGGGCAGTATGGAGATAGGTATTTTAAACCTGATTACAGATTAGTACAATTCTGTTCCTTAATTGAATCCCTTTGAATGGAACAGCAGATTACAAAGCAGAGTTGTAGCTGATTAAAAAAGCACTTTGTGCAAAGCCCCTCCCCCAACATTTGTCTGTCTGTCTGTCTGTCTCTCTCTCTCTCTCTCTCTCTCTCTCTCTCTGTCTTCCCCTTAATTAAAACAGTTTGCATACAGCTGACTTCGCACAGCTGGGTTTTAGCTTGCTATCAGCAGCACTCAATAACCATAATCTGTCTTACTTCTGTTAAAGGACACTATTAAATGTTCTTCAGAAATAAAATTCTCTTCCTTGATTTCATCTAAACACCCATGGTTCTGTATATTTCATTAAACTACAACCTCAAAATGTCCTTGAATTAGCAAAGTAAGCCTTTCCAAGCAGTGGTTTAAAGAGCATGGGCCAGAGGATTTTCAGCCATTCTGGGACTATGCCCCACTCTGCAGCCACCAGTGCACTAAAAAAATCTCCACACCTGCAGACATTCTGATTTTCAGCCTGTGCTCCACACAAACAGCAGGCACAGCTGTAGAAGATGTTATGCTTAGTCTGACCAGATGTAATATTTTAGTATAGCTGTGCCACAAAATGAATGCAAGTGACCGTAAATTGAGCCGCCCATAAAATGGCTCCATCTTTAAAAATCCAGTGCATGCAGGAAAAGCTGCAGCTCTGCAAGTGAAGACCCACTTGTGCCAGTTTACCCCAAACCTGTGCTGATTTCCAGGCGTTTTGAAAACCTGGCCTCATGTGTGCACTTCTAATAAATGGACACATGGCTATTTTATCTATTGTGTTTTGATGTGTCAGCAATTGCTTTCAAATTAAAAAAATATCTGTTTGTGCCGTGAAACAAGTGAGGTTTCACAATTGCTTTTCACATTTCTATTTAAAAAAAATTCAATAGATATCTAGTATCTGTGATGTCAGAAAATGCCAACTACTTAGGAGCCCAATGTATTTCGATGAGAAACTATAGATGTTTTTCTAACTTTTTTAAAAAAAATAGATACTTCTTTCAACAACAATATTTGCCTTTTGTGGGTAATATTATGATCCATCTGTACAATTTTACAATTTTTTGCCACAGAAAAACTTGTTACCGTATTGGTCCTTGTAACACAAGATCCACACAAACAGATGATTTGATACCTTTTATTGAACCATCAGAGTTGTTACAAAAGAACATAGGTGCTTTTAGCTCTCAGTGTTTTTTTTTTTTTTTACAATTTTTAAAAGAGTAATTGGCTTCAGTTTTCTTCTTCCCATGTAAAATCTAGTTAAGAAGAAAATACTATTTCCTAAATCATAAAAATATCAAATGTTATGAAAAATCACATATTTATATTAAATGTATAGTATTTTAGTGAAATAAATCATTATTCTTCTATAAAAATCAGAAAACAGATTTGCAGCTTCCCATTGAAATACACTGGTACTCTTGCCAGTAAAGATTTTATGACTTCATAATACAAGGATTCTGTTGGATCTTTTCTACTAGTAGCTGGAAAAAAATATGACAAAAAGGTAAGTAAAGAAACAAATAAAAGTTAACAAAATTATTATTGAGGCATCTGAATGTCTCAGACCTTTATTCTTTAAGATATACATCCTTACCAGTCACGTTCTTGCACTTCCCAGGCTGTAAGGTCACACGGCTTTTGGTCTTGTGTACTTACACTCCTGGGATGCACATTAAAATCCTTTACGTCACAACTTGTTATGTTGTATTCCTTACTTGTCTGAAGGATAGATAAGTACAAATAAGCAATTATTAGTCCTTCAGATAAATGAATATATGCAACTCCTGGTCCTACTGACAACAACATACTGTAAACCCAGTGCTGGTGGGATTGTCAGTTGTTTCCATTACTGCAGTGTTTTAAAGTGGGACTACAGTGGTGAGGGGGTGTTGAATGCCATCCTTAGAATCCCACACACAGGAACACTTATGGATGAAAGTATTGCACTCATGAGGTGCATGGAAGAGAAGAGATTTGTGCGCCTCCTGCTGGGGAATACTGTGACTGGGCTGTGTAAGACTCTGTCTCATTTGTTATACAGAGAGAGTTAAAAGCAAGGATCTATTTTCTGTCCTCTCCTGTTCTGTCACTTGTCTATCTCTTGTCTGTCTGATTGTGCAATCAAAGTTGCCTTGTGGAACCTCAGAATTGGCCACTCCGATAGTCCCACGATTTCACCCATTATCTGCCTTCCTTTATTTGCTGTTTCTATTCTTTCTTTCTCCCCTTGCTTCTCTGTGATTAAAAATATATGTGAATCTGTGTATGAAACTGAGAGCCTTTGGTTTGCAAATGTACTTAGTTTTATTGTTGAAATGAATCACAGAAAGCTGTTTGGGGTTTGTTAGAAAAGATAGCAAGCTGAAACATGGAAGCTGACTTTGAGGAACCTTTTGACCTTCCACAAGCTTGTTTGCAGAGCTGTCAGCAGGAAAACCAGCTCTGGCTAGAATGTCTTAATTGGCTGCACCTGTTAAATATTGGATGTACTGGTCACAAGAAAGAAATTGACAAAGTTTGGTACATTGTTTGAAAACAGGAGATATATCACCCTACTACTCCCTCCCTCTATCAGCTCCCTTCCCCCACTACCCCTATCCTCACCCCTGACAGCTCCCAGACTTTATACATGCTCCCCTGATCCTTCTCTCTGTCACTCCCATATCCTCTGTGCTCCCTCCCACTCTCCCCCACTATACCACTCCACTTCCCTCCCTTCAACCCTCAGCCTGACAAAGTCTCCTTGCTGACTGCTCTGCTTTCACCCCTTCTCCTTCTCTCCACACTGTTACTTGACAAAACCAATAGTCTGACTGCTCAAATGTTGCTGCATCACACTATTGGTGCACCAACCCGTAATTCGTATTGTAAACTTGTATGTTTTACCAGTAACCCCCTTTACCTTTTTCCCGCTACACGTTAATGCTGTTACGTTTCCTTGTTATTTATCAATTTGCACTGGGATTGGAGCCCCATGCTCTTTTGACAATGTCTCCTCACTGATGGCTCAAGTGTCACCTAATAGTCTCATTGTCTGTGCCCTCTATTATCATCTGCACCCACTGTATCTACAAATGTACTCAATGCTAACTGTTACCTAATGTGTATACATTCATTTACCACATAATTCTGCCTTGTGATTCAATATCCCATTGTCTGTACTATTTTATTGTACATTGTCTGTATTCTAACCTATTGTATGCTCAGATGTGGAACCTTTGTAAATGAGTCTCTAACTCAAAGATTTTATAATTCAGAGAAATAAATAAATAAATAAAATAGCTTAAAGGAGTAGTACAGTCAGAATCTGCAAAAGCATATGTTTGGCAGAGTGCTTTGATTTGTGTGTGTAGTTCTAGTGTGTTCTTCTCTTTGTCTGTTATTAGGATTTTTTTCCTAAAATTGGCCTGCTAGATTTTATGGACCTTGGGGACCTCCATCTTAGCATGGCTTATTGCTCATCTTGTTTCTACAATGCCTCCTGTCCCATGTGACAGTAATGTATCCAGGATCATGGATTTAGGAAACACTGGTTTAGAGCCAATTTGCAACAGCAGAGGTATGATATTAATTTCCCTATCCAGTGAACACTAATGGCTACATTTACAGTTTAGCAAATACACAAGGGCTAATTGAGTGGGTTATTCTGCAAGAAAACAGCTAGAGTCTTTACTAATTATAGCACTGAAGCGGCAAGGGCCTTATAATGTTCTTAGACATACTGGCTCAGTTAACTATGAGAGTGAGACCCTTGATAGGAAAATCCTACCAAGATATACCATGCTAACCTCCTGAAGAAAAGGGTTGCAAAAACACCAAAGGTTGCTTTGTTAGCCTTACCAGAAACACGTAAAAAAGATATTGATATAGCTTATGACAGACTGCAACAAACTGTAACTTCTGATGCTATAAAGGTGAATGTTTCCTCAGACACAGAACAAACTGCAGAAATGTATAACTTGGTAAAAAAACATTTGGAAGTACCTTCACCACAGTGCCAGGCTGAGCAAAAGGGGTTGAGCACATAGTAGTGACAGAAAATGCTCTCCCTATCAGACAAAAGACATATAGATTACCAGAGCGATTAAGAGCAGGCATGGTTAAGGAAATACAAAAAATTAAAGAGTTGAGTATCATAGAAGAATCAAAAAGTGCTTGGTCATCATCTATGGCATTTATAAATAAAATGAAGGTGATGTAAGAATCTGTCCGGCTTTCAGGAAATTAAATCAAGCGTCCGTATTTGACAGCTATCCTATACCCAGAGCAGATGATCTGGTGAACAGACTGGGAAGTGCCAAGTACATCGGTACCCTCGAGCTCACCAAGGGTTACTGGCAAATTTCCCTCGCTAAAGAATCCAGAGACAAAACTGCATTTTCCACTCCAGTTGGATTCTGTTGGTATTCATGGTGCACCTGCTACATTCCAGCAGTACATGTATGTAATTCTAACCCCTCACACTGGTTATTGTGCTGCTTACATGGATGATGTTGGGATGTACAATCCAGACTGGAAAAGCCACCTGGAACACCTATGAGCAGTTATCCAATCAATCAAAAATGCAGGTCTGACCATTAATCCTGCCAAGTACACATTAGGCATGCAAGAAACCAGATATTTGGGTTATATTTTGGAAAAAGGAGAAGTAAAATGAGAGATTTCGAAGATAGAAGCTTAAGCTAACAGTCCTGTCCCTAAAATGAAGGAACATGTCAGATAATTTTTAGGTCTGGCTGGCTACTACAGGAGATTTGTTCCCAACTTTGCCCAGTTAACTACTACCCTCACTGAACTCACAAAGAAACAGTACCCGAGTAATGTGAAATTGTCACCAGAGTGTGATGAGGCTTTTTGGGCCATCAAGACTGCATTATTCTATGTGGACAATGCCGTAGTTCTCTGGAAACACCCCCAGCCAAACTCCCTCCAAACTGCCCTACATGGTTTTTTTAGAGAACTTGAATCCTGGTTTGCTGAGCATCGCCTAGTACTCAACCACAACAAAAAGAAATCCATGATCTTTGCCCACCAACAAAGCCCACTCAAGAGTGCCCCCCCTAATCATTTCAAACTCACTGGGTTCCCGCCTTGAACAGGTCTTATGCTTCAAATATCTGGGTGTAACACTGGACACCTACCTCACACACATTCAACACCATTCTTCCACTGCTACCACTAGGCTGGGGATTCTATACAGACATAAACATTGCCTACCCCCCACGCCCTACACCTCGCTGTATCATGCTATCCTCGATGAACTACGGCATTGTGATTTATGGATCTGCAGACCAAACTACCCTACAGTGCATCAGCTTAGCCCTCAATAAAGCCTGCCAACTGGTCACTGGATGTGATAGATTAACCCACACGTGCAAGCTTTTCAAGCTTATGGACTGGCTAACCTTCGAAGGCAGGCTTAAGTATCACACTTGCTTCCTTGCCAAAAAAGTACTCCTGAATCTGGCACCTAAAGGACTCCACCCCCTTATCCAGCCAGTCCCACACAGAAGAGCCCCACGTTGCCCTGCCAGTACCTCTCTCCTTCTCCCCCACTGTAGGACCTCTCTAGGGCAAAGGTCCTTCCGGTATCATGCTCCCCTCTGGCTTAACAGCCTACCATCCTCCATCTCCCTGGTCCCCAGTCTTGGCCATTTTAAGACTGGTCTCAAGAACCTCCTCCTTGTCTCCACGGCTTGTGGCTGTTATTGATACTCCTTCCCATAGGAGGACTACTGTAAACAGTTCTAGCGCTAGTGCAGTATGAAAATCCAGAGAAGTAATGACAAAATGTTTTGCTTTATCCAATGACTACATCCTCAGGTCCTACAATCTCACTGTATATAAAATCTCACTGTATATAAACCCTGACTCGGGGCTCAGTTAATAACCCTTCAAAACTGTAACCTGTCATATTTCACAACTATGACCTAGGGTTCTTCTCTAAGATCCTGGATGCTGTAACCCAACAATGTATATACCCCTGAGCTTTATGATCTATATATAATACTGTTTAATGTAATGTTTTATGCTTTCTTGTATTTACATGGAGCCTTTGCAAAGGAGTCTATGACTCAAAGGATTGTAATTCTGATTTCTCTTCAATAAATAAATAAATCATGTTCAGCCTCTGGTTTAAGAAGTCCTGACTTTGAGAAATAATTTCTATTATAGACATATGCATTAGAGGTAGGCCTAGGTGCAGTCCTGAGTCAGAATATAGACAGGAAGGAACATTCCATTCTGTATATCAGTAGGAATAATGGGAATATTATATGACTTCTGTGTATATTGAGAGCAGCCTCTCCTCCCTGCATTTCAGAATGAGCTGCTCTCAATGGCTACGATTCACCAAGGGGCTGGTTACCCATGCAAAATGGACATAACCTGCCTGCACAGCTCTGCACCCACAGACAGGTGTGTGGTGGCCGGCATTGATAATCGCAGGCCACCACACGCCTCCTGCATGCCTCCCGTCTGCGGACCCTCCCACCAGGCACATTAGTTCACAGGGGCAGATCGGCGGACATGGGCAGGCAGCCAATGGGATGCCATGCTCAGTCTGCTTGTGGATCAATAACCCCTAACCTGCCAACTGGGTCCATGCAAGGGGCACCAAATGAGAGCCCGGGCAGCCACCCCCAGCCCCCCCATGGTCCATTGGGCTGGGGAGGCATGGAGAAGGGGCTGACAATGCTTTGCCATGACCAACAGCGGCACCAGGAGGGGGGGCACAATGGCTATGCCTCCTTCCTCCCCACAGAGAGGATGAAGCCCTGAATGGCACACAGTGGGTGCCACCACAGAGTACTCCCCTAGCATGCCCCTGACATGCCCCAGTGCAGCGCATCGCAGCTGGCTGAGGATCCCTTGCTAGGGGCACTAACGTGCCTGTAGGTGAATGTTGCCGGGGGTGCATGGGGCACCACTGCATGGCATTCAGCTGTGGGAATGCCTATGCACTGCCCTTAAATGGCATGTAGGCATTCATAAATTGCAGCCAATATACGCAGAAGTCTGATAACATCACCATCAGAGATGAGTTTGGTGCACTGGTTCATGCAATTCTAAAAGTGAAAACTTATACCAACAAGCACCAATGTGTTGGTTTGCAATAAAGACTAGAGGCAGACAATAGAGAGACTGAACTCTCAGTGGCTACAGGCAGTAGCACTAAATTTAAACAAACTCTAGTAGAGCCACTACAGCTGCAAATACATTAACTAGATAAGGGTGTTTCATGGGCTTAAACATAAACATGAATTGCATTTAGTAAGGCCAACGATACTGTTCCACATATGACTTGTGAACAAGCTGGGCAGCCTGGGAGTGAGTCACAGGGTGGTAAACTGGGTTAGGAACTGGCTGAATGATAGAAGATAAACAGACATGGTAAATGGTGCTAATCTAAGGAAAGGAGTGTGACCAGTAGGGTGCCACAGGGATCAGTCCTGTTTAGTGTTTTCATAAGTGAAATTGTAGAGGGGCTGAAGGGGAAAGTGTGCCTCTTTGCGAATGACACTAAGATCTGCAACAGGGTGGACACTCTGGGAAGGGTGGAAAAAATGAGAAGGGACCTAGGTAAACTGGAGGAAAGGTCCAAAGTGTGGCAGCTGAGATTTAATGCAAAAAAGTGCAAAATCATGCATTTGGGTTGCAGGAACCCAGGGGAGGATTACGGGGGGACTGATGGTCACCAAACAGGAATGGGATTTGGGGGTAATCATACTGGATGACTTAAAGGTGGCTAAACAATGTACGAAGGCTGTGGGGAGAGCCAGTGGGATGCTGGGGCACTTAGGGAGAGGTATCACCAGCAGAAGAAAGGAGGTGGTGATGCCACTGTGCAGATCACTGGTGAGGCCTCATTTGGAATATGGTGTCTAGTTCTGGGGGCCACATTTCCGTAATGTAACTTTAAATCACAAATGGGTTAAACGGTCCTATTTTAGATCTGTATCCCTCTCGCCTTCTGCTCCCACTGGTTAGGCTAACTGAATGTAACCTGGAAATATCTAGGCTAGCATGATAATTCACCTGCACAAGTTGCTTCTCCATCTACATCACTGTCTTTTTAAAAGTTTAACTTCTTGTTGAAAACAGCAGCTTGCCACAGTAATACATAAGCTAAAGTGATGTCACCTACCAGGAGTTATAAGACATGCTGTAGCTAGCTTGACTTGAGGAAGGGTGAACATGGTCAGGACCCCATAGCAATTGAAACGCATATGCAGCAAATAAGTCCAGATGTACTAACTTATCCTACAAGTGTTAAGTATCACAGTCTGCATAATACATAAGGCTTACAGTGATGAATCTTCATATGGTTTGGCTGGCTTTGGTTCTACTGTTTATAATACAGGTATGAATAGCTAGAGAAGAAACAGTGGCAGATGTTTTATAAAGGTATAACAAAAATTATGTCTATGAGGTAGTGTTATCCAATAATTAGGTCACATTTTCATACAGACAGATTACATTAGTGATACAGTGCAGCCTTCTTAAATGTATACCCTTGGGACCAGCAAAAGGTATGTGTTTAAGAGGGCTATGCACTTATCAGATCTTGTATTCTTTTACTGGTGAGAGCAACTTGCAGTATGTGCCTGGGGGCTGGGTAGGGAAAAGACATGCCAGGAGCACTTAAATGCTTCTTTGGTTGGGATAATGTGATTTGTGACATGCTGTGGCATTCTTTGGTCTGATTCCTGTGTGAGGGAGGGTGCTTCTGGGATTCATGTAAAGTGCTTCTGTAACATTCTTTGGGGCTCTTTGCTTTGATTTCACTGTAAGGGAGGGTGCTTCTGTGACTTGGGTTTGATGGTTAAAAACTTGAAGTAGGTGATTAATACCTAATTTTAAAAAGTGCAGCCATTTACAGACACTTAATTGCTAATTAGTAAGGCAGCTACTGGCAGTGTCAGTAAAATTAGACAATTTGAACAACAAAACTGAGGGAAAACTATGCATTTAAAAGAGATCTTTATATGCGTTTAACAGGCCTATTTAACATAGGAGGTACAGAAAAAAATTAAACTTGGAAATTCTATGCGTTTGTGTGGGCTATGCATTTATCAGGTATGCGTTTAAGTGGGATGCACTGTACATGAGTGCTCCTTTGTGAATCCCTGCTGCTTTCTGTCATTGAAATCACTGTTAGACATGTGGCTAACATATCTTTCAGTAGTGATTCTAGAATGTTACCCAGAACCTGTATTTATTAATTTTTTAAAATATTTTGAGAGGGTGCCTAGTTATGGATTAGCCCAATATTTTAGTGGAAACTTTGCACTCTGATTTTTTTTATTCTGAATTTTTTGCAGTATGTTCTCTCTATTTACATTAATTCTGTTGGCATTCCTGGTAATGTACAGAGGCAGGGGACTGAGTTGTGATTGAGTTTGAATAAGGAACACAAATATTCATTACATTGGTTTGCCATCTCGACTGGATTTTTCACTGTTTCCCCTTTAATAGTAATATATTCTACATTTTTTTTGTTTAGGCTATTGATGTAAATGCACAATTCTTGCTCTTGCTTTTGTCTGCATCTGTTGCAAGTCTGAGTTTTATTTTCGTTTTCAAATGGTTACTTTTGCTTTTATGTTTCTTTTAAAATGTTTAATATTCTGATCATGTGGTTATGTCATGGCTTTTGTTTTCAAATATTTTATTGCATGTTTAGCTTTTTTTTGTTGTTGAGTAACTTTCTTCACATCCTCATTTAGCCTTCTTGCTTGTCATCATTTGTCGTTATATTACTTGATCCTTTTAATGTAACTATTGCAAATGATAATATGTTGCCCTTTATAATCTGCTAAATGTCATTCCTTGTTTTGTTGTTTTAAATTTTATGCGTCAGTTTTTGGTTGTTTTGTTTTTTCTACAGCATCTAGGACCCTTTCCCTTCCGTTTTATCCTTTTCAACTGTTCTGTACTTAGGACCTATATTTTACTTGAGCTTTCATCCTTTCACAAGTATAATGAAAATGCATTTCAGTGCTGCTCACTTGCTTTATACATATTATTCCCCCTTCCCCCGCTTTGGCTTATTTTACGCACACTTTTTCTTCTGTCTTTGTTTCCTTTTCTCTCTCTTTTTCTTTATGGTCCTGACTTCTATAGAGATACATATTTTTGATTTAAATTGACAATAGGTTGATTCCGTGGATTTTGAATATTTGAGCAGTACTTGTTAATGGCATTCTGTTACTGGTAACACAGGCTATATATTTAACATCTTAAAATTGAAGTCAACATGAATGTATAATGCTCATGTACCAGCTATTTACTAACATTGAAACATAGAAGCAAGCTGTTGGCAGAAAAGGACCTCCTGGCCAACCTAATTTGCCTTAAGGTCCCTACCTACTGTGCTGCCATGGACCATAACTGATCTCCAGCCTTAAACATCCCCCCACACACACACACACACACACCAGCCCTTTTACCAAGGTCCCCATATGGGTGTCTCATGCATGTTTGAAACCTGATACCATTTCGGTACCCATTACCTCTGCTGGCAGGCTGTTCCAAGTATCCACCACCCTCTTATTTTCTCACATCCCCTCTAAGTCTCCCCCTTCCAGCTACATATCATGCCCCCTTGTCCTTGAACATCTCTTTCTCAGCAGAGTTCAACCTTCCTGTACCTTATTGATACCTTTAAGGTATATGAATGCTTCTATCATGTCTCCCCTTTCCCTCCTTTCCTCTAGAGAGTATGTATTTCACTCACTGAGTCTTTCCCCATAGAGCTTTTGGTGCAGGCCATGCACCATTTTGGTTGCCCTTCTCTGTTCTGCCTTCACCCAATCTATATATTTTCTGAGATGGCTAGGACCTCCAGAACAAATGATTGCAACAGCAACAGCAAATAGGGATCATAGTAGCATCAAGAAAAAAGAAGCCTAAAGAATATAAAGTAAATTAGTTTTTATTGATTTATTTAGCTTTTGTTTACAAGGTAAGCACAATAGACATTCAAGTGCCTATTTTCAGGTGCAACCTGAGAGAGTTGCAAAGATACAGGCAATAACAGTACAGAGGCAGGATAACAACAATTTAAACAAGGTACAGTCAGATACAAGCAAGAAAGACCAGCAGAAACCAATTACAGCGACATGGGAGCAACTGCTAGGCATGGTACAAATAGGTATAATCAAAGAAATACAGTCGGGTAACAAGCAGTGAACAATTTCAGTGCAATTAGAGTGTTAAGGCATGGCAACCGGGGAGGGCAGCCAAGGAATTAAGACCAGTGTCAGCAGCAACAACATTTGTGAAATTATTTATTTGTTATTTTTGGAACAAGTGTACACACGCAGCCAGGATTGTACAGGCACATCACAGAGGGTAGGACAACTAGGGACAGAGGCAGCCTGAAGCTTGTTTTAAGTAACCTCAGAGGGAAGACCTGAAGCAACTATGGGAGGGGGCAGTTCTTACATGAGGAGGAAGGAGGTTCCAGGTTCTAGGGGCAAGAGTCACAAAGGTACGATCCCCCGCAAGGGAGTGAGTCTTAGGGACCATAAGTGCCTGGGAGTCAGTGGACCTCAGCTGATAGCCAGAGGGGACTGGTTGGAGGAGGTCAGCAAGTGCTGGAGGAGTAGACAAACGGATGATGTTGTCCTTAAAGTTGCCCATTACAAATGATCGATGGTTACTAGGAGAGAGCCATCCCAGTCTAGAGTAAAGCAGACAATGATGGGTGAGCCGAGATATCTTTTTAAGCTGACGTTGCACTAAATGTCTTATCTAACAGGTTGGACAGAGTAAGACAATGGCTATCTGCAATGGAGACACTTTATATGCAATTTAGATGGCTAAGACAATCAAAATGCCTTAAAGTGGGCAGGAAATTACTTTGAATTGGAAGTTATTTATAACATTCCTATTTTCAGAAATTATATTCTTATCCCTAAATGAGCCATATGTAACTGTGCCTGAATAAAAAGTGATGTGAAAGACTGTATTTTGTATTGTTTTGTTTTTATGGGCAGCATTCTGTTAACAGTTCTCTTCATGGAACCAGTCATCTTGAGTTTTTATGATGCCATGGGTTGCATATAGATATGGTTCTGATGCGTCAACAGTTCATGCTTAGCATTCTGTACACAAACCATGACATTATGAAAGCTCCAAATTACTGGTTCCATGAAGAGAACTGTGCAGAATGTTGTCCATAAAAAGAAAACAATTGAAACACAGGTTTTAACATCAGTGTTTATAAAGGTGCATTCCGTTTTAGATCATTTGAAGGTATGAATTTCATTTTTGTAAATAGGAACATTACTAACTGCTGCCATTTAGCACAAATTTCCTGTCCCCTTTAAAGCTACAAACCAGGCTTTCCTAACTACCTACCACACAAGAAAACCACCGTCATTGGGGAGGGGGAGGACAGCGCTGCAAGCAGTAAGTACATGAATGTACTTACTGCTTGCAGCAGAAGACACACAGCTGAACTTGGATGTCGGATAATCCGAGACATCAGAGAAGACTTTTAGGATATCAGATTCTGAGGACCAATATCCTGAAATCATAATATCCTAAAAATCACTCATTATCCTAACTATCCATTTTCTAAATGGATTATCTGAGCAACCCGCCCTGTGGAATTCTCTACCTCATCGGCTAAGAGAATGCCTGACTGTTTACCATAGAAAGGTTTACCATATTAAGTTATTGCAATACAGCATGCCCCGCTTACAGCAGTATTATTCAAAGTACCACTTTAGCTGAAGTGTTAGTTTATAAAATGGGCAAAAAAATTCCTGAACTCTCATTGGCTGAAAGGCTTTTCCAGCCGTGTCTTTATCAGCACATAACCTTAGGATCTGCAGTACTTGTGCCAGCCTGAGCCCCACAACACTAAGGTATCAGTGTGCCACCATCAGGAAAAAGATGTGACATCACAGAATCACCAGGCAGCCATTAGAAACCTACCCCAGTCAGCAGTGCTACAGTATAAAACAACAACCGCAGTACTGAAAGCCTTTCACTTCCACACACAAACTCTCTTAGGATGATGATAAAACATTAAAAAAATGAAAGTCTGACCTCTACTGTGCATATTTAATATTGTTGTAAGTTCTAGTTGTACCTGTTGCCTGTTTCCTTTTGTGTGAGGTCCACAGCTCCTGGTCAAACTCTGCCACCAATGCACTGCCCAGTATACCTCTGCAAATACTCCAGATCACCCAAAGAGAAGTCATTTAGGTTGTTGGGACAAAAGTATGTGTCTGAGATGGAGCAGCCCGGTCAAACTGCAATGGATGATGTTTGGTCCAGAAGGGCAACACAGAAGCCATTCATTACGGCGGCTGCAGAGGGACATGCTCACTTAAAATCGGCTGCTCACTGTAACACCAGACAGTCTAGCAGAGGAAATGAAGTATTTATTTAAAAAAGAAAGAAAGAAGTAAGACATCAATTAAAAATATGCTCTCTAGTGCATGTGTGTGTTTGTTGTGGTAGGGAGGGAGCTGTCTGGAGTAAAATCACAATGACTGTCGGTCCCTATGGTTGCTTCATGTGAAAGAAGATACACTTGCTCTACTTCAGATCGGCTGGTGGCTGCAACAAACACACAGTGGTGCACTAACTGAACAAAACTGTCAGTACAACATTTATTTAAAAAATAAAAAAAGAATTAAAACCTCAGTAAAAAAAATATGCTGGCTGGTGGAGTGTGTGTGTGTGTGTGTGTGTGTGTGTGTGTGTGTGTGTGTGTGTGTGTTGGGGGTGGGGAGCACTGCCTGGAGTAAAAAATGTTGTTGGTCCCTTAGATTGATCCCTGCCAAAGAAGATACCCTCCCAAAACTAAAAAACAAATAAGGGTGGCAGAGGGAGCAGTAGAGACACAAAGAGACATTGCAGAACGCTCCCTAAAATATTAAAAGGGGTTTTAAAATGTTGTATAGAGGAGCAATAAAAGGGACTATTTTCTTCAAACTGGCAAAAAAAATAAAATAAAAACATTACTAAATAACACTTCAGTTTTCAAACTGCAGTAACTTTATCAGAATCTGTCCTGGAAATTGTTGTGCCCATTTTATAAGTGCAATAACATACTCCAAGGTGTGGATTATGTCCTAATAAAAGCATGCCCAGGTGCATAACTTGGCGCAAGTGCCTAGAGCCTTATAGCACACTTGGGCATGCTCTTATCAGGATATAACCCACACCTCGGAGTGTGTTATTGCTGGCTTATGTAGTACCTTGAATGATACTGCCACAGTTTTTTAGTCTCTGCACTATATTCTCATATCTTCTGACCTTTTACTGTTAAATTATCAGTTTTTATTGCCTTTGTAAACTACCTTGAATTCCTCTCTGCTTCATAGCTATGCTTGGCATTCCCTTCAAGGAAAGAAAGGAAAAAGTACAGCATATGTGAAAACAGGAGAGAGAGAAAAAGGAAGCATCTCTTATTTACTCTCCTCTTTGTCTTGGGAATGGGTCTGGTACTGGATTTCCTGCACAGAACCCTCTGGAGCTAGACCTCCCTACTGGCACAGAACATGTGGATGTCAAAGCCCAGGTTTTTCTTAACCAACAGAATACATGAAGATCTATGATCTAATGTTCTGTTGCAATATTTTGTACCCAGGACCCCACTGAAAATGAGCTTTGCTCAATGGGTAATCTGCATTCATACCATGAATAAAATACATTACTGCTGCTACTACTACATCTAAGAATTTCTCATGTATAAAAGTAGACTGCTGTCCCTTTAAAACCCATGTGGTAAATGACAGTCTTTAAATTAATTTAGGCATTATGTCAGTAGTTGCAATGTGTCACATGCCCTTAGCGGATATTTCTTTTTTCACTATGGGTCAAGTGTCACTATGAGAGGACGCATAACACGGCTGCATCAAAAGACAGCTCTATTAACTAGAAATTGATGGCAGACAGGTGATGGAGTTTTCAGAGAAAGAAATCTCATACATAGCTTCCAGGTCTCTCATTTACATGATGATATATGAGCGGTAGTGTGAAAAATTCTATACACAAGCAGATTGCCAATACATGAATAAACAGTATATGCTGTAACAAACTCTTCAGAAATAATGTACA
This sequence comes from Neoceratodus forsteri, assembly GCA_016271365.2. Classification (NCBI taxonomy): domain Eukaryota; kingdom Metazoa; phylum Chordata; order Ceratodontiformes; family Ceratodontidae; genus Neoceratodus; species Neoceratodus forsteri. Next base: position 702,182,084 of record CM028135.1, on the reverse strand, counting down.
AGGTGATATAGTACACATTTTTAATGATGTGTTTGTGTTTGTGTCTGTGGTGGTGGGAATAGTTATGTTTTGAGCTTCCATCAAATTTTAAATACAGTATTACAGGCTTAAATAAAGGTATTTATTTGGATCTAACTTTATTTTGTTTTAGTATGAACTGAAACTGTGAAAGATGACAAAGTATTACCTGCTAGGAATAGGCAGATGCCGTTCCTTCCAGGAAAATGCACAGTGACTTATGGACTAGGTTTACATGACCAATCAGGGATATGGGAGCTGTGTGGCATGGAAAAGATATGGTATCATGGGTTCCAGTATGGAGCTAGCAAGCCCTCTGCTGTTCCTATTGAACAGGTCTGGCTGGTTACCATCCCAGATCATGCCGCCTGTGGGTTGGGACAAGGGGAGGGGCTTATGGCAGAAAATAAAGAAGGATCTGGAAAAGTTAAATTCACCCCATGCTCCTCATTCTGTGAGGGCTTCATAAGCTCTCCTCCCTCCTCACTAGCTCCACCCTCACAGCTTTACGTGTTTAATCCATTTGGCACTTGAGTGAGGTGGGGATCCTGCCAGAATTCTGCCTGTGGGTTACAATGGTACCATAGCTCGGACAGAGCTATGCAACAATGGTTGAGTGTTGAGGTGGAAACCTGTGATCTCCTTGAGTAAGACAAGGATTTGAGGGAGATGGAAAGAAGCTTCTAGAGTCAGGCTAAGTGAGCATAAAGGCAGAAATAGAAAGTATAGCTTGCGTGATGGTACCACACCCCTGCCACTTGTGATACTGACAAGCTGGATTTGGGAACATTCCCGGGCTGCCGGAAGATCGGTGGGGAGAGGAGACCTGGTCATCCCAGTGGATGCTTACCTCCACAGGGGTGAGTGGTTGCCTGTGGTCCACTTTGTAGTCACCTTCTAGTGACCCTAGGAAGCCAGGGAGGTTGCAGAATGTCAAGGTGAATGGGACATGCGGCACATCTCTGCACATGCCCATTGTGTGTGGGGGGAGGGCAAACATATTGCACCACCATCCCAGGGAAGGGAGGGAGGCAACATGGAGGACAAGACAGGATGACTTCAGGGCTCACTCCATTAACTGGGCACTCCATTGGATTCAGTTCCTGGAAGGGACCTACCACCTCCACATGAGCCCACTATGGGTAGTAAGCAATGGGAGATGGAAGCAAGTCCCAATGAAGATTGGGATGGGGCTGGGGAAGTCATTTCATTTTAATTTAATTTCATTTTATTGATTATCCTGGTACACTTAGTGAGCAACACAATTTCACAAGTGACCAGGATTAACAATTTGTAAAATACTATAAAATATGAAAACAACATAATATGTGTACAGAAACACATTATATTTACTAGTTAGTGGTGGTTATAAACCACTGCCAGAGAGTGACCAACAGCTCCACAAACCACATATGTGGTTTATGGAGTTCCATAAACCGCAGGCAGAACAGTACCACAGCATCACCAGAAAAAATGCCAAACGAGCTGTCCTCACGCTGGATGTTCACAAGCACCACACAATCGGTCACTCAGCGCAAGACAAGTTTGTCTTCAGCAGTAACAGTCACCCTTGCAAAGTGGCAAAAAAGACAATTTAAACCAAAAAACACCAAAACCAGTAAATATAAAAAATAAAACAAGAAGAAGTGTGGTACTATGGGGATTTTATGCACCCCCTCGGTGTGTGATGTCCAAATAAACCCCTCGGGGTTTATGGGACATCACACACCTTGGGGTGCATAAAATCCCATACTCCAAACTTCTCCATGCATTATTTTATATATCCAATAGTCATAATACACAGCCACAATATATTTAATGATACTGGAACAGTTACAAATTAACACTGATTTATAACAACCAAAGAGAAAGAGGGGAGGTCAGGCTGAAGGGAGTTGGTGCTAGGGAAGAAAACCAGTAAATAAAAAAACAAAATAGAAAATATAAAGAAAAAAACATTATTTTACTTTTCTTCCATTGCTTATCTGGTAATGCACCTTTGTTGCACAGCTCTGTCCTAGTTATGGTGGATAAATACTGGATTTGATCTTCTTTCTTACAATCCCACTGAAAAAATGTCAGAAACAAATGATTTACTAGTGATCCCAAAGATTGACTGAAGTACTTCTGCTGACCATCCATTTTTGGTTCAGATGCTCTTTTGTGGAAAAGTCTACCTCAGCATGTCTGCAAGTGCAATTGAAAGCAGCAGTTCCTGCCAACCACAAAGTTTTGCATTGCCTGATAATTTAAAAATTCTGGCCTCAGTTTTTATCATTCTCTGCTAATTGTTTTAATTGAATATTAATAAATCTATCATGTGGTTATGGCTATACATGAACTACAGCAGTGTTGTACTAGTTCCTGTTTTTTTAACCATTGTTTATATAGCTATTATGCAGGCAAAACAAGGGGTTGTACATGCTAGTAACATCAGGCAAAGTCGAATGGCAGAACAGTCTCTCCCCACATTCCTTCTTAATACAATATGGCACTCATGGCATGGTCTGTGTGAAACTGTCAGAAACAATAAAGATTACAAAGAAATGGAAATTAAAGTTACTGTTCCTTGATTTTTTTTTTCATTTCATTTCACTAGCCACCCTTCACCCCTGCAGACTTCTTTGTACCTTCTGCCCTCCAGAAGAACCCTGCAGTCTTTAATCTCTTGAGTGGGGGATGCCACCAGTCACTTTCCATCCTCCCTGCAGTTGTTTCCATCCTGAACAGGTCTTCCATGAAGCCAGGTTGGTAAAGATCTAGTGTCCCCAAACTGACAAAGTTTCTCCTAATTCAGATGTCACCTTTATGGGCTAGGTGTCATAATCTTCTGTGTTGGATGTCACTGCCTCATTGAGCATTAGGCAACAGGTAAGGAAGTCTTCCCAGGCTCCCCTCTGCCTGGGCCACCAAATGGCAGTCACATAGTTGTGAAAGGTACATTCCCCCTCTGGAAGAGTTGCACATCCCAGGGTCAAGCTGTATCCTCCCACTGTCATAACTGGGATCTGGCTCAGGATGCAAGCTTGGGTCCTCTACTCAGTGGATGTATGCATTCACTACTAGACCATCGACCTGGCATTGAAAACTCATCTTCATCAAGCATTTATTGTTTAATGCAACTTTAATCTTGTGCTTAGTACCTGTTATTGACTTTGCTGTTGTGTGTATCATGGCTATATGGTTAGTCCGTAGCTTGTTACATTTTACTGTACTGGGCTTTGAAATTTTATAGTCGTGCAGTTTATAAATAAACATAGCATTGCATGTGAAATGTTGAGCCACTGAGGAAGACATGGGCCTTAACCCAGACTAATTGCTCCATAGGTGTACTTTCCTCCATACAGATGAGGTAGACCTATGACTAAGGTATTGGGAGGACCAGCTAAGTGCATTCACTACAGCTTTGGTTCTTACAACACAGACAGGAAACTGGATTTTACTAATTTCAGTTCTTTCTTTCATGTCTCTCTTTTCATCATGTTTTACGCTTCTTAACTATTTGCTTGTACTTTACCTGATTATCATGAGTTGCGTCTCCCTTATAGTTTCCGAATAACACATATTTCTTTTTAAGTTCTCTATTAATTTTATTTATTGAACCATTTGGCATTTCCTCCCTTTGTATTGGTTTTACAGTAGGTACGTGATCAATTCATATCCCCAACATAATTGATTTAAAGGGGAACAGTCATCACGAAGGGCCCCCACACTCAAGTGCAGGGCCGGTCCCAACATGCACTTTGTGTGTAAAAACATTTTGGTTTACGTCCTGTTTACTGTAATATAGTACAGTGTATTAGACTAATTTTGCTTAGTTATAGGCAAACATCGTCTGTAACTACATATCCCAGAATCCCCTGTAGATGACATCAGAGCAGTAGGCAGCAGTAAGAAGAAGCAATAGCCTGCAGTGCATGTTAGAGTTTATATAAGTTCTGAATCTCTGGTCTTTAGTTTGCTGGTCCAACTGTCATCCATGGGCTATGAAGTCACAGAAGACTGTACTTAGCCCTTGGAGAAAAGCAGTCCCAGAAAACATCTGACTGGAGATTATTAAGACTCTAACATGTAGCATGTAGAGCCATCTTGCTTTCAGAGCAAGGAGGCAGATGACTGAGGCAGCTAGAGCATTTCTGCTAGAATATTTCTGACTAGTGAGTAAGTAGACAGATACTTTATTAGAAGTGTAGGGTCGGTCAAGGCAAATTGGGACCATCAGTCAGAGTAGTCTGAATTGGGGGAAAGGAGCTGATAATCATTGTCACAGTTAGCTGACTCAGGAGGATAGCTGTGAATTAGGAGGTATGGCTTAGGCAGAAGTGAAGCAGTTGTCTGCATTTAGACTTCCCTAGCCTTCTTATAAGAGCATTATAAAAGGGCTCCCTCCTTATGTGTCCAGCACATTCGTGTCCCAGTGAGTGAGTGGAAAGGTGAAGGAGTGAAACAGGAGTAAGACTGGCATCTTAGCTGTTGGCAGGCATCAGAAGGTGACAGCAGGCATGCAGGGAACTCTGCCGGTCCAGTAAGATAAGTTAGACTACCTGTGTACTGGTTGCTGTCTCTTTAAAAGGGTATACTGTCAGTGGGATAGGAGTAAACAATGGTGTGGAGTAGGGAGGGTAAGACCTACAAAGGTCAAGCTAAGGGCGACTGAAACGCTAAGTAGGGTTGGAAGAGAGGCAACACCCTATTTAGGGTAAGGGGAGAAAATGAGTACAGGAAGCAAACTATCATAAATTACCAAAGGACAAAAAGGGAATTGAAGGAAAACCCTGTCTAGGGTAAGGGGTGAACACAAAGTTGGAAGGGGAAAGGTAAAGGGAAGCCAAGATGGTTAGTGATAAGAGAAGCCTAAAGCAAAGGAAAGGCAGGGAAACAAAAAGTCAGGAGGATAAACAAATCATCAGGCATGGGAGTGGTGCACTGTAATGGGTATGAGGCTGCAATCTTCAGAGACACATTCTGGAGACTGAGGTGTTGCCCCATATGCAGATACCTCTCTGGACTGAGACCAAAGGTCGCTGGACTCCAGGCCAAACTGACATGAGTACAGGGCAACATTTGCCTTACTCAGGGGCCACCTAGTTTGTCATCACTCGTTCAAAGGATGCCAGCAAAGAGGAAGAGTAGCTAGACCTTGGTAGGCTGTGGTAGGGTGGGGTGGAGAAAGGAGGGAGAGCAGCACCCTTCAGACCTTACACATGTGTAATTCCTTCACCATTCTAGCAGGGTGGGGAAACCAAGAGGAGGAGGAATCCAATGCAGGAGTAAGAGAAGAGGTGGGGTCCTCAAGGGAGCAGGCCCAAGGAGAGTGAAAGGTCCACCAGGCAAGGAGGAGGAGGAAGCAGTTGCTTGGGGGAGGACTCCATAATCAGGGGACTGAGCTGGGGGCAGTGAAAGGGAGGGACAGGATAATACAGTGCATTCCAGACACTTTGCCGGTGAGGACTGGAGGGCAAATCTTGGAGATCGGCAGGGAAGAGTGGGTAGGGAGGGAGCTGGATGTTGTTGTCCACCTGGGGATGAATGATCTGGCAAAGGAAGCTGTAGCTGTACAGGATAGGTTTAAGGAGCAGGGGAGGTGCCTGAAGCAGGTAGTTCACACAGTGGTTTTCCCTGAGGTGCTATCCATGCTCAGGCAGGGGAAGGCAAGGGAACTTTGCATCAGGTCCTTCAATGAGTGGTCAAAGGCATGGCACTGGGAGGAAGGTTTTCGCTACATCTGGGACTGGGATCACAGATGGGGAAATGGAGGCCTATACAAGGGAGATGTCCTCCATCCATCCAGGAGGGGAATGGCAGTTCTGTATGTAAAGTTTAAATGCTACTTTGACAAGAATTTAACTAGCCAAGGTGGGAGGCAGAAAGACTGAGGGAGTCAGAGATTGCTGCCTCCAGAGATTAGTGCAACAAGAAAGGTTAACACAGGGAAATGAAATTTCCTAGAGGCTGGTGGAAGCAAGGAGAAGGGCAGATCAGGCTCGATTGGTGGAGGAACTCAGCTGGAAGAAAGGGAAAGGAAGGAAGGCAGGAAGACAGTGTAACAGGGTGGTGGGACCAAAGTATCAGAGAGGACAAGGGGGGGGAGCAGGAAGGGAAGGCAAGTTAGAGGGAGGAAGGGATGAAGAGAATGGAGAGCCATGTTGGCCAACATGAGGAGGTTTGGAAACAAAATTTCTGGCCTTGAGGCAGTCATTGCAGAGGCAGACCTGGATCTAGTGGCCACAACAGAATCATGGTGCATGGACAACCAGAGCTGAGAAGTGGCCATCCCAGGTTACACCATGTTCCAAAAGGGGAGGTCAGGGAGAAAAGCAGAGGGGTTGTTTTATATGAGAAGAAGGGTGTAAGGACCACTGAGATACAGGGGCAAAGGGGGACAGTGAAGGAATGAATGACTGGAGATAATGTGGGTCAGCCTAGAGATGAGGTTGAGAGCCATTATTCACACAAGGGTGGTGTACAGGCCTCCCCCACAGGGGGAGGATTTAGACAGAGCCCTGGGGGAAGCCATTAGCAAAATGGCCAGTAAGGGGGACGTTTTAATTATGGGGAACTTTAATCTGCTAGATGTAGATTGGGGCACCTCACCACAACTACATCAAGACCCACGGCCATCCTTGACTCCATACAAGGGGCATTTCTTAGGCAGCTGGTTTTGGAACCCACTAAGGATGGGGCAATGCTGGACCTGCTACTTGCAAACAGAGACAGCACTGCTGACATCACAGTAGGTAGTCCCCTGGGTAAAAGTGATCTCCATACTGTGTGGTTTGGCATACAGATAGGACAGGAAACAAAACACACTAAGATGAGAGGCGTGGACTTCAGGAGGGCAGATTTTAACCCTTTCACTGCCAGGGCATTTTTGCCATTTCAGTGCCAGTAACTGCATTTTTAAATGCATATTTTTATTTAAAATATCTAAATCTCTTCCTCCCATTTATGCAGCATATCTCAAAGGGTGGGAAGGCAGAGGGGGACTGCAGGCTCAATGGGGAAAAACTAAGGGAAGTATAGCTCAGGTAATGGCATGCTGTTTGAAGGAAGTGAGAAATGGAAAGAGGAAGAGGCCACTATGTTTCTCTGAGGAGGTGGAAATGTCAGTGAAGGAGAAGAAAATAACATTTAGAAAGAACAAGGAGACTCAGAAGAATGAAGACAGGGAGGTATATCTGGCAAAACAAATGAAGGCAGGAAGGAGGGAGAGGGCAGCTAAAGCACTAACATAAGAGGGGATAGCTAGGGAGGCCAAAAAAGGGGACACACGTTCTTCAGGTATGTGTGAGAAAGAAGAAGAAGAACAGGGGAGTGATAGTGAGAATCAGGTGGGTAGGGGGACTATGCAGAGGAAGATCAAGAGAAAGTGGAAATACCAAACTATTACTTCTGCTCGGTCTTCACATTAGAGGGTGGGGGGACAGACCAGCAAGCTGCTGTAAGTACCAGGGAGAACAGGAAGTGGACACAAGTCCATTCTTGGTGGAGAAGGTCCAGAATAGATTGGAAGCCTTAAAGGAGAATAAGGCAACGGGGCCAGATAGGATTCATCCAAGGGTCCTAAATGAACTGCGCACGGTGCTGGCCATCCCTCTGGCAGTGCTTTGTAGCACCTTAGTGGAGATGGGGGCGGTTCCAGAGGACTGGAGGAGGTCTGATGTGGTCCCTCTGTGCAAAAGTGACAGTATGAAGAATGCTAGCAACTACAGGTCAGTCAGTCTCACATCAGTGGTGTGGAAGTTAATGGAGACACTACTGAAGGAGAGGCTTTTGGGGCGCCTGGCAGCAAAAAGGCTCCAGAACCACTAGCAGCATGGTTTCACAGGGGAGATCATGTTAAACTAATCTCATAGATTTCTTTGACTGGGTTATCAGGGAGGTGAATCAAGGGAGAGAAGTGGACATGGCCTATCTGGACTTCATTTAGGTTTTCGACACTGTGCCACACAGAAGGCTCATTATGAAACTAAGCAGCCTGGGGGTAAGGAAGAAAGCGAAAAGCTGGGTATCAAACTAGTTAAGGAATAGAAGGCAAAGGGTGGTGGTAAATGGTAGCCACTCAGGTGATAGGAGAGGGACAAGTCAGGTGCCACAGGGTTCGGTGCAGAGACTGGTCCCAGGGCTGACACTCAGGAAGGGGTGGAGAGAATGCAAAGGGGTCTGAGGAAAGCAGAGGAATGGTACAGGGGATGGCAGCTGGGTTTCAGTGCCAGTACATGCAAGGTTATGCACTTAGGGTTCTGAAATCCAGGGGCTGTGTATAAGATGGGGGAGGTGTAGCTTACAGTCACCAAACCAGAAAGAGACCTAGGGTGTCATCATATCCAGTTGCCTCAAGATAGCTAGACAGTGTGACAAAGCAGTGGGAAAAGCTAGCAGGATGCTGGGGTGCATTGAGATAGGGATTTATAGTAGGAGGAAGGAGGTGGTCCTGCCACCGTATCGCTCACTGGGGAGGCCCCACCTGAAGTACTGTGTCCAGCTATGGAGGTTGCACCTCTGCAAGGACATTGAAAGAGTGGAGGTGGTGCAGAGGAGGGCAAACAAAATGGTGAGGGGGTTGCACAAGAAGCCATAAGAGGAAAGGCTGCAGGAACTTTATGTGAACTACCTGGAAGAGAGGAGAGCAAGAGGGGACAAGATTAAAACCCCGTATCTATCTACTACCCTGCATCATTCATGAAGCTCCTCTGCATTAAGGAAATTTGCATATATTTCATTGGACATACCCAAAACCGATACTCAAGCTGGTAAGTCAGCCATAAGATATGTCATCCCTACGGCCTGAAAAAAACTCCAAAGTATGATTAAATTAAAAAACCTAATAACCTTAAATGGATTCAAATCCCTCATGGAAAAAACTACCCCAGAAATCTGTCAGTGCTACTGACTACTAAATATTGTCCTACCTAGCCCTTGTCTTAACCTTCTAAATAGCTATGATAAAAGCTGTATTATGCACTTATTCTTGTCTCATGTGTGCTCGATGTTTACCGTCTGCGACTGGTGTTACGTTTTGCTATTATAACTGAATGTTTCTCATTTCTTATTTTGCCTATTACATGTTTTATAATTGCTTATTTAATTTACTGGGCTGTGTCAACTAGCCATGTACTGTATTGTTTAGTTACTGTCGTTTATGAATAAGGGACCGCCTTGTGAATGAGCCTGCTCAACGGTTGTTATCCATTCAAAATAAACTGAACTGAAACCAATAAGTACCTCACAGCAGTGAACAAGGTGCAAGTGGAGGGTCTATTTCAGAGAAATTAAGGCAATAGAACAAGTGGGCATGCAGTGAAGCTAAAACAAGAATATTTAGGAGAGATGTGCAGAAATACTTCTTTACAGAAAGGGTGGTGAATGACTGCAACAGCCTGCCAGAGAAGGTAGTGGGGAAAAGACTATGGGGAGTTTCAAGCATGTGTGGGATAGGCACAGGGGCATATTAGGTAGAGGAACATGTGAGGGAGTGACACATATGACCAACTAAGGTCAGTGGTGACAGAATAAGCAGGGACAAAGGGCAGAATGGACGGACCTAAAGGACCTTTTCTGCCAACAAAATCTATGTTCCTCTGTGAGCAAACAAAAACATTTTTGCCCACAAAGTGCATATTGGTACCAGCCCCACACCTGAGTGTGGCATCTTTTGTGCTGAATCTTCCATTTTAAAGATATTCCAAGGATTTTCTGTATCATGATTCCCTACAATTTCTTCATATTGTTGTTTTCCCAGTGCTTCCTTTATTTTTTCAAGATTCGCTTTTCTTTACATGTATATTTCTGTGTACCCAGTTGTCTTTATTCTCGGTAGTAGGATATTAAATTTGACTATATCGTGGTCACTATCTGCCAAGGGTTAAGTCACTCTACTAGAGGAATCAAGGTAACTAAGGTAACGTTACTTCTCAGACTGCAGTCGCCAGTTTCAACAGCAAGACATGTCTTTGATCGGAGAGTGGATCTTCACTGTGGTAGTAGTTCAGGTGAGTGACAGTGTGTGGGGGAGTCAAGGAGGGTACAGGGTGGTGGGTGCACAGTGGAAGATCAGGAGGGGGGTGCGGGTGCGATCAGCATTGCACTTTTTTTTTGTTACAGAAAAACTAAAAAAAAAAACACATTGAGGGACCCCTTTTTGATTTACCAGCTATGTCCTACATGAGAAGGGGGTACCACTGAACACCAAAAATGTTAAACATAGAAACATAGACTATGACGGCAGATAAGGACCGCTTGGCCCATCTAGTCTGCCCATTTCCCTTTCTACAGGATAAGCTGCAGATCCTAGTTATACAACAGCCTATTTCTTCCTACCCCCCACAAGAATTACCTTATGTCTGTCCCATGCATTCTTGAATTCTCCCACAGCTTTAGACCCCACAACCTCCTCAGGAAGGCTGTTCCATGCGTCCACCACCCTCTCTGTGAAAAAATATTTTCTCACATTGCCCCTGACCCGTCCCCCCTCTATCTTCAAATTGTGACTCCTTGTTCTTGCACATCTTTTTTCTGAAAGATGCTACCCTCTTGGACTTGGTTGATTCCACTGAGGTACTTAAAAGTTTCTATCATGTCCCCCCTCTCCTTCCTTTCCTCAAGGGTTATATTAAGCTCCTTTAGTCTCTCCTTGTATGACTTCTCTTGCAGACCCTGCACCGTTGCCTTCTCTGGACTGCCTCCATCCTGTCTATGTCCTGGCAGAGATGGGGTCTCCAGAACTGGACGCAGTACTCCAGATAGGGTCTCACCAACTGTCTGTACAGAGGTGTAACAACTTCCTGTTTTCTGCTGGTGATGCCTCTCCCTATACATCCCAGTATCCCCCAGCCCTCCCTACTGTGTTCTCACATTGTTTGCCAATCTTAAGGTCATCTGATATGATTACCCCCAGGTCCCTTTCCATTTTTGTTGTTGATACTACCCTTCCCCCCATTGTGTTTCTTCTCCAGGGTTTTTGTTTCCCAGGTGTATTATTTTGCACTTCTTTGCATTGAATCCAAGCTGCCATACTTCTGACCATTCCTCCAACCTTGCCAAGTCCCTTCTCATTCTTTCCACACCTCCTTGTGTATCAACCCTGTTGCAGATCTTTGTGCCATCTGCAAAGAGGCATACTATTCCTTCCAGTCCCTCTGCAATGTCACTTATAAAAACATTAAAAAGGACTGGACCCAGTACTGAATCATGCGGTACCCTACTAGTAACCCCTCTTTCTTCAGAGTGGACTCTGTTTACAATAACCTTCTGTGTCCTGTTGTCCAGCCAATGTTTTACCCAGGCTACTATCCCAGGATCCACTCCTAGGCTGATTAATTTGTTTATTAATCTTTTGTGTGGGACTGTGTCAAATGCCTTGCTAAAGTCTAGGTAGGCCATGTCCACAGCCCCTCCTTGGTCTACTACTTTGGTCACTCAGTCAAAGAAATCAATTAGATTAGTCTGACATGACCTTCCTGTTGTGAACCCATGCTGCCTTGGGTCCTGTGCCCCACTGGCCTCTAGGTACTCAACAATTCTTTCTGTCAGAAGTGATTCCATCACTTTCCCTACCACAGAGGTCAAACTGACAGGTCTGTAGTTTCCTGCCTCTGTCTTGCTCCTTCTTTTGTGAAGGGGAATCACATCCATCTTCCTCCAGTCCTCAGGTACCACCCCATCCTCCCATGATTTGTTAAAAAGGGTAGTTAGTGGTGTCACTAGTTCTTCCCGTAATTATTTTAGAATTCTGGGGTGAATCCTGTCAGGCCCCACTGCTTTGTCCACCTTCAGTTTTAGGAGTTCTTTCAGAACCCTTTCTTCTGTGAAAGGACTGGGATCAACCCCCCTATCCAGAGTGCTTCTGTTAATTGGATTAGGTACCTCCCACTCCCACTCTTTTGTGAATACCGAGCAGAAGTATTCATTCCGTATCCCTGTTTTTCACTGTCCCTCTCTGCCCACCCATCCCATTCTGTTCAGCCTCACTATCCCTCCCTTTGTCTTTCTACGCTACCTGATGTACCTATAAAAGGTTTTATCCCCCTTCTTAACCGTGTTGGCTATCTTTTCCTCAGTTTGGGCCTTTGCTATTCTGACTTTCCTCCCTGCTTCCTTCTGCCTTAACTGGTACAGTTCTCTGTCCTGCTCCTTCAGTGTTTCCTCATACTTCCTGAATGCTATCTTTTTCTCCCTAACCTTCCCTGCCACCTCTTTTGAGAACCATAGTGGCTTTTTCATTCATTTTGATTTGTTTATTTGCTTCACACAAAGGTTTGTTGCCTTTGTGATGGCAGTTTTGATGTTTCCCCGTTGTTGCTCCACCCCTCCTTCTAGCCTGTTTGCTAATGCTTTTCTAAGGCACTCTCCCATCTTGCCAAAGTCAGCCCTTCTGAAGTCCAGTACCCTCACTTTTGTATGGCTTGACTCTGTAGCTGAGTTTATCATGAACCACACTGTTTGGTGGTCACTTGTTCCCAGATGGCTACCTATTTCTAGATCTGAGATCCTCTCACTGTCCCCATTTGAGAGTATGAGGTCTAAGATTGCTCCCTCACAAGTGGGTTCCAAAACTAGCTGTCTGAAGCATGCCCCCTGTAGGAAATCGAGAATAGCCCTGCTCTTGGAGGTGGCTGCAGCAAAAGTGCTCCAGTTAACATCTGGCATATACAAGTCCCCCATTAACAGTATCTTCCCATTCTCTGCCATCCTAAGGATGCCTTCTATCATATCTTTGTCCATTCCCTCCCCTGAGATGGGGGTCTGTATACAACCCCAGTGTGGACTGTGGTGCCATTTCCAGTCTCTAAGGTGACCCACAGTGCCTCCTCTCCTCCATGTTTACTCTTTTGTTCCATTGCTTTTATCCCTTCCCTTACCTAGAGAGCTACTCCTCCCCCTCTTCTCCCTTCCCTGTCTCTCCTGTAGGTTGTGTACCCTGGTATGTTAACATCCCAGTCATGGTTCTCTGTGTACCATGTTTCTGTGACTGTTACGATATCCAAGCATCCCTCTTCCATCAAGGCCACCAGTTCAGGGAGCTTGTTGCCCAGACTATGAGCATTGGTACTCCTTACCCTCCATTTCTTGATGGCCTTTCCCCTTTTTGCCCCATCCCTGTCCTTATTGCCGTTGTCATTTTCTTCATTTGCCCCTGCCCTTCTCCCTATCAACGTCTCTATCTTGGTGTTTACCTCACTTACTACCCTGATTTTTTTGGAGGGGGCTAGGATTTCCCTGCTCCTTTCCAGTGCCTCCCCCATGGCTAGTTTAAATGCTTCCCAATAAAGCTTTCAAACCTATCACCTAGGATCCTTTTTTTTTCCAATTGTTTAACTAGGTGAGACACGCTAAGCTGAAAGCTTGTTTACAGGTGCAACCTGGGAGCACAGGAAGTTAAGTGACTTGCTCAGGGTCACACAGTATGAAAGTGGGGGCTGTGGGATTCAAACCCAGGTCTCCAGATTTGCAGCTCAGAACCTTAAACCACTGTGCTATACTGCCTCCTGGTTCTCCTCTTGGACAGATGCAGACCATCACACCAGTATAGTAAACAACTAATTATGTGGAGCATGGGGTGGGTGCCACTGGACACCAGGGTATAAACATGGTAAAAATGGGGGCCGTGGTACACTTGTGGGGGTACCATTGGACACCAATGATTATATAAAAAAACATACAGTATATACAACTCGGAGTGGGGGGGTGCCACTAGATGGTGGGGAGTACCACTGGACACCAAAGGAAAGTCAAGAAAAATATACTGTACTGCCATGGCTTACAAAATCCTTTTACATAGCAGTAAATCCTTTTTCCTAATTATTTGTTCGTTTGCTCAAAAAAGGATCTTTTGTCACACAAAAGGATTTCAGAATTGTTTTTTTCTGACCCTTTTTGTGATAAAGGATCCTTTACCGTGAGTCCTTTTTTGTTGTTGTGAAAAAGATCCTTTTTTGTGAATCCTTTTTCATTCTCGTGAAAAAGGATCCTGAGTCACGAAAAGGATTTATTTATTTTTTTAATCCTTTTTCGAGAGACAACAAAAACGGATTCATGGTAAAGAATGTTAGTGAGTCACGAAAAAGGATTTAAACAATAGAAAACAAAAGTTCTGGGGGCGTGGGAGGTGTGAAAAAGTATAGAATACAGCTCATCAAGCCCTGATGAGAAAGATACATGTTTTGGTGTCTGTAGTAGACATCAGTATGCACAGTTATGACAGTTTGTTGTAAGGAAAAATGTGAAACAAGACAGCAGCTCACGAAAAATTAATTGTTTCCCACAACAAGGGATTGACCCCCCCCAACAAAAAGAATCCTTTTTTGTGAGTCCAAATTCCTTTGTTGATCCAGGAAACTATCCAAAAGAGTGTACTGAGCATGCTCAGAACCCAAAACATTTAAATTAAATAACTTTGCAACAAATTAAAAAATTTCTGACCAAACCAGCAAAACACATTTATCTTGGGCAAGCTCTTTGTACCCTGAAAATTTCAGACCAAAATTCCAAACCATCTGGGCATAGTGCCATGACAAAGTTCAAAAAAAGGCAAATTTTAACATTTTAGCCATATGAGTAGCTCGAAATCTGCCAATCCAACCAAAACAAAACTTGGCACATCAAGAGATGTACCACACAAGACTGCACATGCAAAATTTCATGCAAATCCATTGAAAAGTTGCAACGTTATTAAAGTGCAAAATTTGAGGTTTAACATTAAAGTGCCTACTCAACGCTAACTATATCGGTGCTACCTCAACCCTATAATAAAAATGACAGAGAATATATTGCCTGCGTATAAACATACCAAATGGACAGTGTCACAATATGTCTATGTATAAACATACACAATGGAAGGTGTAACAGTATGTCTATGTTGACAGTGTAACAGTAAGCCTACATATAAGCATAACCAATGGACAGTGTAACAGCATGTATATGTATAAACATATCCAATGAACAGTGTAACATTATGTCTATGTATAAATATGCCCAATGGATGGTGTAATAGTATGCCTATGAATAAAAATACCCAGCTGGCAATGTAACAGTATGTCAATGTATAAACATACCCAATGGACAATGTAACAGTATGTCTATTTATAAACATACCTAATGGATAGTGTAAGATTAAGTCTACGTATAAATATACCCAGTGGACAATGTAACAGTATGTATTTGTATAAACATTCTCAGAAGACAGAGTGATGGTGTCTCTGGATAAATATACCCCATTGACAGTGTAACAGTATGTCTATGTATGAACATACCCAAACGGACAGTGTAACAGTATATCTATGTACAAAGATACCCAGTGGATGGTGAAAAAGTATGTCTGTATATAAACATACCAAATGGAGGGCATAACAGTATGTCTATGTATAAACATACCAGTTTGGCAGTGTAACAGTAGACTACGTATAAACACACCAAATAGATATTCTAACAGTATGTCTATGTATAAACATACCCAGTGGACAGTGTAACAGTATTTATACAATAGGATATGCCATAGGATAAAACAGCATATCTGCCATAGTAACAAGATAAAAATGAGTGACTCACGTTTAGTAGACCTACCACGTAGATAAATGTAGCTACCATGAAATCAACAGTGTTTATTTCCACAGTAGCTACATCACGCACAATTGTAAATTACATTTCAGGTAACAAACAACATCAGAGACCCCAGGAAAACTTAAATAAGAAACACCTGGAAAAGAAACTCTGGAAAAGCGTGTAGACACAAACAAGACATAGTACAGCAACCGAACACAAGACAACTGCAGACGATGGTACTAAAAACAGACAGGTAGAACAGACTAATTTATATTAAGAAATGTCATTCATAAAACAGCCACAAAGGAAAACTTTCCAAATAGTGGACACAGTAACAAATCCTGCTGACAAGTCTCAGTATGAACTAGTTGACATTTTAAAAGAAAAATAAAGAGCACAAAGTCACACTCCCCCCAACATCTTCCTCTCAATAACGTCACACACCCAAAATCCATCCCACACAGTACTTAAGCCACAGAAGCACACACAGACCCATATACAATCCCAAATTAACACCCAAATGTATACCACAAAAAATAAAATAGGTGGTGCAGCACAGGGTGACAAAGATGATCAAGGGGCTGGGGGACTTATCATATGAGAAGAGGCTGAGGGAGTTGAACATGTACTCGTTGGAGGAGAGGAGGGACAGGAAGGACATGATTGAAACCTTTAAGTACATGAAAGGAATAAACAAGATAGGTACAGAGGGGCTGTTCAAAGTAAGGAAGGGGAGAGACACCCGGGGCCAAGACATGAGATTGGAGGGAAGAAGGTTCAGGAGGGAGATGAGGAGACACTTTTTTACAGAGAGGGTAGTAGCTGGGTGGAATGTGTTACCGGCAGAAGTGGTATCCAGTAGAACAGTGGACTACCTCAAAAGGGGCTGAGACAGGGCAAGGGGTCCAATGGAGGGGAAGGGTGGAAGGAGGGCAGCTGCAGAATAGCAGCTAGCTGCACATTCGAGCAGACTTAATAGACCTCTAGGCCTTTATCTGCTGGCACATTTCGTATGTTCATAAAATAACAAAATATAAACATACTCAGTAACACTGTCACGGTATACATGAAACCAAACACTCCAACAAGACAGTGAAAGTCCCACCCATTCACAGAAATCAACCAATAACACAATGAGTTCCCATACTGACACATGAAATAACAGATCAAAACACTGACATAACAAACTAAAGCAGGCACATAAAAGAACAAGAAAAAGCTGAAAACTAAGAAATACCACAATAGAAAACACTAAAAAACACCCAAAAAACACCACAGCCCTATTTTATAAACTGAATATGTCTTGAGCTGTGGTGGAATATGCTATTTATGTGCACTTGTACACACAGGCCTCAGGAAACACCACTCGTGTCTCTGCTACGCTCCGCCACTCATGAACTTACCTGAGGTCAGTGTGCACTCATGAAGATAAACAGTGTATTCCACCACAGCCCAACACATATCCCCTATGTCTATATACAGAATCAACATACCCAACTGACATTGTAACAGTACGTCTATATATAAAAATTCCCAAATGAATAGTCACACAGTATTTCTAGTAGAAACATATCAATGGACACATGACTGCTACGCGCTCCAGAATCTTGTGGAGGAAGACTCGGAAGCAGATGGATAAAAGCTTTTTGATTTCTAGAACAAGTATGCCATCATTACCTGAGTTTTATTCCCTTTCCAGTTGAGCTTATTGTGGTCCTCTGTTTCTGTGTGGTCTGCCTGTTGTTTTCTGTGTTTTGCAGTGGAAAGACCAACAGTGGGCCTGGGAGAAGAGCTGAAAGCTAATAGGTGCACTCCAGAGTGAGCACCTGAACTGTTCCGGGCTGACTTGAGAGGAGAGCCATCCTGAATGTGCAGGCTGGAATAGGGACTATGTCCAAAGTTGTATGTGGAGATGAGGTGGTGAAGAAGAGCTAAATGGAGTCAAACGGAGACCGAGTCAGCTTTCTGCAAAGCTTCTTTCTAAGGGATGGGTGGACTGCAACACAAAGTAAGTATATATATATATATATATATATATATATATATATATATATATATATATGTATTTTATAGTGGTCGATCACGCCACTATAGTTAGGGTTCAGCGGTCACTTACATACTAAAGTTAAATGTTTGGGCGTTAATAACTTTGGACCCATTCAACAGATTTGCCTGAAATTTGGAATTTGTGGTGGGGCATGGTAGATCTCTTGATTTGCCAAATTGTGTGTCAGTCAGACTTATGGTCTTTGCATACGAAAACACTGAAAAATACAAACATTATCCATTTTTGAAGGCAGCTTTTGGGATTTTGGATGTGGCCCAGCACGGCCATTGTGTAGCATGCCACTCTGTGAGATGGCTCATTTGAAAGTGCTTTGGTGGCCAAACATGCTGCTTTTTGTTTGGTGAAAAAATATTAAGGCATTCAAAAGTTATGCCACTTTTAAGTTCCCATTATAAGTCAATGGGAAAATGTATATGTATGTTTTGCGAACAAAGAATGGGGTTCTGGCCATCTCGTCCCAACTGGTGATCAAAGAATTTGCAGCCTCGCGGTTCAAGAATCTTTGTCCCTGAGGATTTTTAAAATTCTTTGATCGTGAGGTCCGCCATCTTGTTTTTGATTTTATGATCGGAAAAACACAAATATCTCGGCTCAGGGGTCACTTCTGAAGTAAAACTTGGATGGGTTTTACTCAGGGAACCCCGATCTATTGAGCCATGCCTTTGGTTTCATCAAAATCAGTCTAAAACTAGAGTTCTGAGCTTTTAAAATATTAGTTTGTGGCTCGCTAACAATCTTTGATCGCAAGTCTGCAAATTCTTTGATTGCGATATTCTTTGATTATGATCGTGCATTGCAAGCGAGGGACGAGATGGCCAGATTTAAAAATGCTTTTTCTCAGCCCAGGGGTGCCCTAGAAACTTAAATGAGGGTGGGTTTTGCTCAGGGGGCTTTGTTCTTCCTCATCTGAATAAAAAAATCATGTTTAAAATATCCCTGGTAGTCTAGTGCCCCCCCATCATGATAAAATATATAACATTCTGTAGTGTCTCCCAATGTTCATAAATATTGATTTTTATGTCCCTGCTAGTCTAGTGGCCCCCTCCCCGATCTGTATAAAATTATTATTCTTGTTCATATCCCTGGTAGTCTAGAGCCCCCACTCCATCGTAATAAAATATATTACCATCTGCAATTGCCTGGTAGTCTAGTGGCCCCCACAATGTTTATTTGATAAATATTGATTTTTTATCTCCCTGGTAGTCTAGTGCGCCCCCGATCTGTATTAAATTATAATTACTGTTGATATCCCGGTAGTCTAGTGGCCCCCCCATCATAATAAAATAAATAAGGATGTCCAATTTCCTGGTAGTCTTGTGGCCCCACCCCACCCAGCTGTGCCAGCCCACCCAGCACCCCCTCCACCTTCCCCTGCCAGCAACTGGCACAGCCCCCTCTCTCACCTCCACGGCCAGCCGCTGACTGTGTGTATTATCATCACTAATGCAAAGAGGCACTCAGAAATAATTCAGAGTGCCTCTTGCGTGTCTATAACTTGCAGTCAACTGAAAGAAATAGAAATGACTGTGCCAATCGCCGGAGTGACTTTCTACTTTTCTATACTTTCTTAAAAAGTAAGGAAATTCTATGCAAAAAAACTTCTTTAATGCATCAGTTAGGGTTCTTCTACAGTGAAAAAGCAAGGAAATTTGATTTGGGTTCCACCCTTGCACTCCACCCAAGCCCACCCCACCAACAGGCATTGGGGTGTGCATTAGGGTCATCGACCTAACCCTCACATCCCATTCTCTACACTGCACCACCTTAGCTTGTTCACACATGGGATGGGGTGAGAGTTAGGGCTGATGACCCAATGCACACCCGATACCTGTTGGTGGGGGCGGCTGGGGTGGGCAAGTAGTGGGAACCCTAAAATTGAATTTCACTTTTTCACTGTAGAAAACCCTAACTGATTCATTAACAAAGTTGTTTGCATAGAATATATATATATATATATAGAGAGAGAGAGAGAGAGAGAGAGAGAGAGAGAGTGCTCAGAAAAGAGCCTGGATAAATTGCAGAAACTGTTGGAGAGGTGGTCAATGAGCTTGAGTGACACAGACTTTTTATGAAAATATTCTCTCTTTGTGGTTATTTTGTTATTTGTATAATTCAACTGTTTGCAAAATTTCTGCAAAATAGGACGTGTGCTGCCTTTATTAGGTCATTTCAGGCTCTATGTTTTAAGTTATTGTATTTGTATGAGGGAAAATGATTTTGTGATATTTTTTAAATATAACTGAAAGATAACCGAAAGGTGTTTTAATTTTGTGCAGCTTATGTATGTTCTTGCTAACCTTGTTTAACCCTGTTAATTCAGTTATATTTTAAATTATATGTACTGCCACGTATTTGTTTTCTTCTTCCGTATATTGTTTTTGCCCATTTTTCATTTTTTTTATTTTTTATTTTAAATTGGTAAATTGAAAGGATAGGTTTGAGATGTTTTATTTGTGACTATAAGCCTGGATTTTAAGTAATTAAATCATCTGAGAGACTTCAATTAGTAGGGCACCTGTGGGAGCAATCTCTCCATAATCGTTTAAGCTTGAGTCAATATTTTTAATTAGTGGATCAACTGTGGAACACTTATGGAGCATTAGAACAATAAGAAGGCACATAGAGAGTGAGGTGGATTTAATCAAAGACCACAAGGTAGCTGAAGCTTAAAAGGGTGTATGTGTGAGCAGTGTTAGTTGAAGCACTGCAAACGGTCGGTAGCTAGCAGTGAGTTGTAAGCCGTGAGTAGATGTTGATATGTGCTGAAGCGCGGCTGGAGAAAACTAACATTACATGCCAAACACACCAAATGAAGGGATTTTTAACTCAGGTAGCTCAAAGCAAGTTGTTTGGCAGTATATTTGAGCTATTTGTTGCGTGTTCCTGCAATAGCGGTGAATTGCTGTTAGTTTAGAGAATCGGGAAAAGGCAAGCAGAAAGCCAAGCAGAGAAGAATATAAGATCCAGAATGACTGTTAGTAGCTGCTGAGTGTGGATTGTTTAGTGGAAAGAATCTCATCTGTGCAAGTAAGTGGCAGAAAGAGTTGTACTGGATTTTATTTTTTGTTTTCTGCACTTTGAGCAGCACTTGGTGCAGTGGCTATATACTGGAATTGTTTCTGTTTTTTTCTTGCTGTTCCATTTTGAATATTACAGGCTGGAGATTTTGTTATAGTTTTTTTTTTTTTGCTTTTTTTTTATAGTGAAGGAAAAGGAAGATCTACTGTTGTTTGACCCCTTTGAATTTGGGAGGTTTAAACCAGGAACTTGTACCTCGACAAGTATCAAGAGGGATAATACAATCCAGCCTGTTCTAAAAGAGGCTCTGTGTAAGAAGTTAATTCTCAAGTCAACCTGCTGTTTGGAGTGTGCCAAGCCTTTTGGAATTTTAAATTGGACTTTCTTTTGCTGACGCGTATTGTATGTACCTTGTTATATCTAGATAAGTGTGTATTCTGGAAGAGTTCTTATTGTATTAGGATTATAACTGTGTTGCAATTAAGTTGCATTTAGGTTGCAACTAAGTGGCTCTTAAGTTTCAGCTTAGACTTTGATTGTAACCTGAAATATATGTGCTGGGATTTGGTTATAGAGGGCTGTAGTACCGGTTGTTAGTCGTTAAAGGATGAATGCTGTAGAAAAAAAATGCAGAAAAAGGATAGAAAGAAAAATGAAGGTAAAAAGAAAGAGCTAACACAAAAAGCAAAGAAAAAGGTGGATTTGAACAAAATTACACAATGTTTAAATCGGTAAGAAGAACATATTGAGTTAAGAAGGAATAAGAGGATAGTAAGGAAGAAGTTTGATCCCCAAATGATGTCCTCACCAGTAATAACACAGAATGAGGTGGTTTACTCATGTACCCATCCCCTAATGAAATTTATTAGGAATATGGAGGAAGAGACAGAAAAGGTGGAAATGTCTAAAAGTGAAAATGAAACAAGTGTTACTGTTCCTGAATTACATATTTCTGATTTGGTTAATATGGAGGGGAGTTTGGGGAAGAATGTTGATAATGATGACAATGAAAGAAATACTGATGTGATTATTGACTTAGTGACTAATGCTATTTCACTGAATAATAAAGGGAAACCAAGTCTAGGGAATGAAAGTATGACCAATGAGCCCATTTGCCTAATAAGCCCAATCAATAGAATGGAAAAGCAGAATCATAAGAGAGGCACTTACCTAGAAAAGCATGAATCCTTTTTGACACCATATATTAGAGATTATAATATTAATGCTTCAATAAATTATGAAATAGGAAAGCAAGCCCCGCTTATATGGAAGAAAGAGACACAAGATAGGGATGTTTCGGCAGCTGAAAAAATTACTATTGATGAAGAAGTGGGGAGAAACCCATGCCATACTGGTAATACTGAAATGGAAGGTGGAGAGGGGAATGATATAGTGCTTAAAACTCTATTGGACTTAAAAAAAAGAACAACACTTTAGTAATGCTCAGCTCTTGGAATTGGTTATCCTTTTTCATGTTTTTCTGGATTTGTATGTTAACAATAATAAATGTGAATGAAGCAGAAAAGGCAAAAAGCAAGAATTTGAGGATAAATTGCTTAATTAGAGAGGAGCTGGCTGTAAATAAAAGCTGTAATTGGCCCAGTGCACTAAATAATGTGGAAAATACAAATAATGTAAAGGAAAAAAAGATATCTAAGACAATAAAAACAATAACAGAGGAAACTGCTGAAAATGAAATAAAAGAAATCGATCTTTTAGTTAAAGATCTAAATAAAAGGAAAAGACAGATTGAGAAAAGTAATGATTTACAGAAAGTAAATGATGAAGAAAGGGCAAGATCTACGTCAGATAGAAAAGTACAGTCAAAGGGGAAAGTAGTAAGACAGGATGGGCTGAGAGGGAAAAAAGGATGACAAGGAGAACATGGTTAAGGTAAGAAAGGATGAATTAACATCAGAGAAAAAGGTAAGGTTTGAAAAGGAAAAACAAGTTAAAAGTGATGAGTCAATAGAAGAACTGAAGAATAATAGAATAGCTAAAGGTGATTTATTGCCTACAATATTTGTGCATGGGTTGCCAAAATCAAGAAATTAGAACAATTATATGTTGAAATTAGCAGTTTACAATGTGCTTAAAGGCATACTGGGGCACAAAGTGAATCAGCAAGATCTGAAGTCGATTTATTGATATAAAGCTAGTCCAGCTAAAGGTTGGATTTGTCTAGTTCTTAAAGATGGGGATACAGTATGCGCCACTTAATACGTCCTCGGTTAATTTGGACCGCTGGTTAATTTGCCCGAAATTCATTTGCCAAATGCCTTTTCCTATTGACTGCATATTAAACTACTTCATTAAGCCGTACTTTGGCCGCCGTCTATACCACCCATTTTAGTCTCCTTCCAACACTTTCTGGCTCCACTTAACAAGGTGTGAAACGATGCAATTAGTGGAATATAAAAGCTAGCACTATCATTAGCTTCCTCATTGTGCAGGTATCCCAAGTTGCTGCATTTGGTGCTCAATAATGGCTGGAATTAAACAAAGCGGGATGACTCTTGGCAGGAAAATTCAAATCCTAGAAGAAATTGACCTGCTTCCTAAGCTCAGCCTCAGGAATTTATCAATTCACCTCAGAATTGCAAAATTGACTCTGAGCGATCTTAGCAAAGCAAAAGAGCATCTCATGCCTGACTGGCACTTCGAATCACAATCCTGAGCACAAGAGAAAATGGGATAGTAAAGACGTTGATGTGGAGGAGGCTCTCCTCCGTTGGTTTTCAAATGCCCGTGGTCGTGAAGCTCTGATCAGCGGACCTTTGCTCTACAGAAGGCTCAGCAGCTGGCTGTCTCAATGGGTAAGCCAGATTTCAAAGCTACCAATGGCTGGCTTACCCATTGGAAGCATCGGCACAACATCTGCTTTAAAAAATACATGGTGAGAAGCAGAATACCGATGCTGACAGTGCTGCTGGTTGGATTAGGGGTGTTTTGCCTGGTCTCCTCCATGGCTATTCTCCAAATGATATTTTCAACACTGACGAGACGGTCTTATTTTTCAGGTGTGAAGGATATTGTACCCTCTCATTTAAGGCTGAGATGCCTATGGGTCTAAAAAAAGCAAAGGAGAGGGCATCTGTCCTACTCACTTGCAACATGACAGGGTCTGAAAAGTGTGAGCTGCTTGTCATAGGGAAGTCTGTGCAGCCAAGATGCTTCAGAGGGGTGTCCCACCTTCCTGTCATCTACAGGGCAAACAGAACAGCCTGGATGACAGAAGATATTTTCTCCGAATGGCTATGTGCATGGGATAGGCGGCTGATGAGACATAAAATTGCACTCTGCCTAGATAACTTTAGTGGACACCCTGAAGTCCCTGGGCTGCATAACATTAAATTAATTTTCCTGCCTCCAAACACCACCAGCATTGTGCAGCCCTTGGACCAGGGCATCATTTACAGTTTTAAGTGCCACTAAGTGCGGAACATGAGGGTTAGGATGCTCAGTCTACTTGATGCCTCACACGATCTAACTGCAGCAGAGTGTGTGAAAAAAATAAACTTACTGGATGCAGTCAGGCTGATGTCTGAGTCTTGGCATTCTGTCTCCACTGAGACCTTTTTGAATTGCTTTCACAAGGGAGGTTTTAAACCAGTCGAGGAGTGTAACCCAGAAGTTGACAAACAAGTTAACACCCCAGAAGAAACCGCACCACCACCTGGTTTGACCCCGGAAGAATTCGATGAGATCTGCCGTATGGGCAAAGACGACCCGCAACCACAGGAGGATGACATCGCTGATGCCCTGCATGGACTTGTAGCTGAGGAGGCAACCATGGACGAGGAGGATGACTCCCAGGAGAGCCCGAGGTTATGGTGACCATGTCAGACGTTGAAAATGCTCTGCTCATGCTTAGACACGCAATGGAGCAGCGGGAGGATCTGTTGCCTGACTGGGAGATCATGGTGTGGACAAACAAGCACTGGAGAAAATACACTGAAAAGAAGATGCACCAAACGAAAATCTCACAGTTCTTCCGGCAGCACGAGTCTGAGAAAGAAGATTGATACAGCACACAAGTCAAACCGTAGTACACTCTTTTAAGTGATTTAATAAAAGTTATGTTTTACTTCGAGGATGCCTGCACAGCAATCTAAACATAGTCATAAAACAGCTGTATTCATTAATCATTGTGCAATGCTGTGAAATATGATCCATTTCTTTCTTTTTTTTTTTTTTGTTCGATTAGCAATTATACGGACAATGTTTATAGCAACTGAAATGCCTTTGGTCATTTGAGTCCATTGTAAGTGGCATGTACTAGGAGAAAGATTCTGACAAACACAGAAATTTACAGAAATAGGGATTACACTTGATGTTACTATAAGGAAAAGTCAAGAAATACAGATAAGACAGGTTGGAAAGAGTGGTAAAGGGACAATGAGTGATGATGTAAGGAAAAGTAAGGATGCAAATAGTTATAAACAACCAAGTATAACAGCATATATGACACCAGTTGAAATAGTGCATAACATAGGAAATGAGAAGGAAGAAGCTCTTAAAAGAGGCAGAAGACAATTGGGGAGTAGGATTAACAGATCATATACATTAGAGCTAGATGAACATATAGATGAGAGTGATACTCTGGAAGTGGTAGACTCAGTAAGCATTGTTAGTAGTAAAAGCACGTTGAGCTTACAGGAAGTGACAAATTGACCAGAGTTGGATAATATAGGCAAAGATTTTATAAAATTGCTTAGCTGGAATGTGGCAGGATTGAAAGAGAAATTATTAGACAAAGATTGCCATGCATGGTCAAAAATGTTCCATACTGCTTTTGCAAGAAACATGGTTGAAAAGGGGGGACATTATATAATTGACTGGCTTTACATGGTCAGTATCTGCTAGAAGGGTTAAAAGATTTGGACACCCAAATGGTGGTCTAATGATTTTGTTAGATATTGCACTGAAATGTAGAGTAATAGAGGTTAGTGCTGCCTCTGAGTACTTTATGTATATTATTATAGCAAATGAGGTACTGTATGCATGTGGGCAATCTTCAATATCTATATTCCTCCAAAATTAAAATCACAAGAATACAAATCTGTTTTGAATCTGATAGGAAACAGTGAAAGGAAGATGTTTAGGCTCTAAGATAATTATAGCAGGGGATTTTAATGCTCATGTGGGGAATATGATAGAAGAACAGTCTCGGGATTGGTGTCTCAATGATGCCATGAACATACCAGTAAGAAGCTCTAGAGATAACGCCATGACTAATAAAGGCAAGAGTATTATACAATTTTGTGAGAGATACAGCCTTAGATTGTTAAATGGGAGAACTAAAGGTGACTGGAATGGAGAATTTTCATTTTTGACAAAAGATGGAGGGAGTGTCCTAGATATATGCTTGGTTGCAGCTTTTGATTATAATCTAGTAGAGCTGTTCAAAGTAGTGAGACTTTGGGATAGTGACCATTTCCCTCTTATATGTAATCTAAATATAAATTTGGAAGTGAAAAAAAAAAGATAAGAGTAGGGGGGCGTGGCCTAGCCCTGATTCAGTATGGTCGCATAGAGAGATAGCTATTGCAACACGGGGATAAATCTGACATTAGCCATCACTAAGACCCTCTATTTCTGCCAGAATTTTTATCGTAGCAGAGAGGAATCTCCAGGCATAATTTTTGGGACTTTTCTTGCAAGTTCTCTTTTGGAAATCACTCGTCTTTTCTCTCGGAAGGCGGATTTGCAGTGTGGCCTACAATATGCAGCCTTCTGCAGAATCAAGAACTGAAATGATGTTCAGCCAGCTTATGACCCAAATGGCACAACTCACAATTGCAGTCAATGTCACTACGCAAACTTTGCAAGGGATCAAAGTTAGGCTTTTCCACAATGAAAGACAAATATCCTCCCATGACGCAGCTCTTCATGAAATGACTGCTACTCGGAGGGAACAGGCCAAGCTTATCCACACACTACAAAATAAAGTAGATGACCTGGAAAGTCGCAGCCGTCGAAACAATATACAGCTTATTGGCTTTCTGGAAGGTGCAGAACAGAAATCAGCCATTGACTTCTTATAGTCAATCCTCCCGAAGCTGCTCAAACTACCAGCTGATTTTCACCCTCAGATAGAATGGGTGCATCGCTCACTTGCCCTGGTACCAAGGCCTGGAGCAAGGCCCAGACCCCTGCTTGCCAGATTTTTGGAGTTTAGGCAAAAAGAATCTATTATGGCTGCTGCTCAAACTGCGGGGGAAATTACTTGGCAAGGGCATCATATCCAGCTCTATCAGGACTATTCTAAAGAACTCTCCGATCGACGTATCGAATATGACCAGGTATGGAGACTGTTACAAAAAATAAACTACTCTTACTCACTGCGGTATCCAACGACCATGTGGATTATGCACAATGGGTCTCCCCTTCTGTTTGAGACCCCAAGAGAGCTTGATGGACTTCCTGTGGGCTAGACACCCTGCAGAGTTTTGGGACCCCAACAATCAGAGTGAACAAATACAACACTCTCCCTCTCCGTCTGCAGCGAATATTTCCTCGGCTCCTAAACAAGACATACCTGAGTCTGGCATGCAGATTTTTGACACATCACTACCATCAAGGCCAAGGAAACTGCAATCATCTCATCATCATGATCAACGACAACTTCCGAAAGAGCCGGCTCCCCGAGCCCACAGGCGACGACTCACTCAGACCAACTTTCAGGTCAGCAAGATCCCATAGATCAGCAGACATTCTTCTCACCCAACCCATTTGCCATTCCACAACCGGACCTGCAGGACTCAGATACTGCACAAGGGATTTCAGAAGGGGCAGAGATGGACATATGTGGGTCGACATCCTCAAGACCTATGCTCTCCACGTCTCAAAGCAAATCCTAGGCTGACATTGCTGCCACATCCCCAGATCTTGCAGCCATTCTTCCCACTGCAAACTCACGAGATGGAACTCTCGATGCTACAATTGGTCTTCCCAGACCTGGCTCAGAACCCCCGGACTGAGGACATGTTTCAAACTGTATGGTACCAGTTTAATATGGGGAGGGGTTGAGTATGTAATAAGGGAAAGGGAACCTCCTTTTTTTGGGGGGTTTGGTTCTCCATCTATGTGTTAACTTCTCGTCCTTTGGCTTGCCATGGGATCTAAATTGCTGGGAGTATTAAGCTCAGCTCTCCCTATCCCTTGTCAATCAGCTGGGAATATAGGAGTATTGTAACTCCTTTCGGGACATGCTTTTGAGGATATCCTGCTATGTGCTTAGGACCCCATGGTCCTAGGGGAATTCCTTCTCATACGTCCTCAGGGTGGTCTTAGCTCTAAATGTATTTTTATACCCCGTAGTATGGACAAGCTGTTCTGGAGGGTATTTCCTCCTGTCCTGATCCCAGGCCAACCCCCACAGATACCAAAGGAGGTCTTGCGACTTCGGTCAGTGACATATTACCTTTGGGACTCCTAATGGCTGTGGACAGGCCGATATGTGTATATAGCTGGTTAAATGTTATCAGTCAATATTATGTTTTACAAGTTGAAATTGTTTATAGGTTTTTCCAGATCGTGATTAGTACATGCTTAAGGGGGGGATTGTGTGTGTATTTGGGGTCCCTTGCTGGTGGTGTTTAAATTGATTATAACAGATTTTCTGGTTCAGATGATATGGGGCAGACCTTCAATCTCAGTCTCTATTAGGTTCTATAGCTCGTTCCCTTCTAAATCAGACCTCCCACTTCTAGACTATGGTTGACATTCGCTATATCACCTGGAACGTATGTGGCCTTAATACCCTTATGAAGCATTCTTAGGTGCTGAATCATTTCAAGAGACAGGGTGTGCAGATAGCCCTACTACAAGAGACTAAGTTGAAAAAGTTGGACCATGACAGGTTGAAAGGCTCTTGGGTGGGACAGGTTGTTTCTTCTTCAGCCTCCACCTGCAGACAAGGGGTTAGCTATTTTATTTCACAGATCCCTTCAGTGGACACAACTTAAAGTGCAGCAAGATAGAGATGGCAGATAGGTGGCAGCTTTGATGGATACTCCAACAGGTACCCTAGTGATAGCTAATGTGTATGGCCCTAATGACGACCAGCCTGAAGTGTTTCACTCACTGGCCCAAGCTATTAGCTCCTTAGCCTCTCCACAGGTCCCTGTAACCTTAGGGGGTGATTTCAATCTCCCCCTGGACCCTTCCTAGATTGCACGTCCACCTGCCCAGATCATCATCAGAAATGTCGCCTCTCACTGCAGCAGCTGATCACAGATATGGGGTTACAAGACCCCTGGCACATTCTGCACCAGCGGGACAAAGATTATACATTCTTTTATCCAGTGCATAACTCACACTCTCGGCTGGACTACTGGCTTGTATCCCCTTCTATTATGAACAGCACCAATGATGCTGTAATTCATCCAATTATCATATTGGATCATGCTCCGGTACAACTTCACATGCTAAGTAGTCCCTCAGCCTCTAAATCCCCAAGCTGGCATTTGGACCCGCTTCTCTTGAGGGACCCTAACTTCCCTCAATGGTTTCAGATACAGGTCACTAATTTTCTACAAGATCATGCTACAATGGAGGTCTCCCCAACAATGGTTTGGGAGGCACTGAAAGCCACCATATGAGGCACTGTCATGGGACATTCAGAGTATCGCAGGCGGCAGAGAGAACACCAGCTTAAAACATTGGAATCCTGTCTTATAGAACTCGAGACCAAATTTAAAAGTATGCTGTACACTTCCTTACATTCCCTGATAGGCAAGGAAATCACTAAAATCCATCATCAAGTACAGGACCTACTTGCCAGGAAAGCTGAATTGGCCTTCCTCAGACTACGGCATAAATACTGGGAGGAAGGAGAGAAGGCTGGGAAAGTACTAGCCTACAGACTCCGGAAACAGAGGGCTGAGAGCCATATTCCCAGACTCAAAGTACCAGATGGTCCTGTGCAAGTTCAACCAGAATACATAAATGAAATTATGACAGATTTCTATAAACAACTATATTCTTCCTCCAGCACTTTTAATGTTGCACAGGTACAAACTTTTCTGACATCTATACCTATCTGTCATCTAACTCCTCAGCAAGCTGCTACCTTGGAGTCTCCCATGACCCCTCAAGAGACCACAGAAGCACTAATTTAAATCACAGGAAAGCCCCTGGTGGGGATGGATTTCCCCCTGAAATGTGGAGCCTAGTTGCACCACTGATCTCCCCCCACTTGATGTTTTTAATTTGGCACTTAGTTCAGGATCCCTCCCCCCATCCCTTCGGGAGGTGATCATTACTGTATTTCCCAAAAAAGGGAAAGATGCCACTTTACCATCCAGCTATCACCCTATTTCACTTATCAATGTGGATAGTAAGATTTTTGCAAAAATCTGGCTACCAGGTTAAACCCCTTGCTTCCCCACCTTATACATCCTTCACAAGTCGGTTTTGTCCCAGGTCGGTTCAGCAGAGATCATATACGTTCCCTTATAAATATTTATATCAGGCCAGTAACTTCCCAGCACCAGCTGCTGCAGTAGCAATAGATTTTGAGAAGGCATTTGATTCTCTCAAATGGCAGTACCTTCAACAGGTGCTAGAAGCCATGGGCTTTGGTCACAATTTTAGAAGCTGGGTGACAGCTCTGTATCACAACCCTTTGGCTCTGGTCCTCACCAGTTCTACTCTGTCTGCACCCTTCCCTCTGGGGCGGGGCAAGAGGCAGGGCTACCCAATTTCTCTCTTACTTTTCTTAATAGCGGTGGAGCCACTTGCGATTGTCATACACCATTCTTCAGCCATAACAGGTTTTCCCATTGGCGATATCACTTACCCCACATTTATGTATGCAGATTATTTGTTAGTCCCATTAGTGGATGTCACTACTTCCCTTCCTGCTCTGCTTTCCCTGCTTGCAGATTTTACGAGCTACTCTGGCCTAAAAGTCAACAGGTCTAAAACGGAAGTACTCCCCCCTCAATAGCTTGTACACTTTCGATCAGGTAGCCCATCTCAGCCTTCATTGGGCCCCAAATTCCCTTGTGTATCTAGGGATATGGCTCACAGTAGATCTTACTAAAATATGGGATCTGAACCTTAAACCCCTTCTTAAAGATATCAAGACTGAATTTGTGCACTGGCGTGGTCTTCAACTTACACTAGCATGTAAAATATCCACGATCAAAATGGTGGTAGTCCCTAAACTTTTATATGTCATCTCACATATACCATTTACACTACTGGCCTCATGAGTTAAAGCCATAGACCAGGCCTTTTCCAATTTTATTTGGGAAGGCACCAAACCCCGTTATAGTAGAAATAAATTTAGAGCCCATTGGTCACAGGGAGGCTGGGGCCTTCCTTGGCTGGAAGGGTATAAATGGGCCTTCACTGCAGCTCAGACCCTAAACTGGTTTCTCCCACAGACATCTGAGTGACCACAATGATACACATGGAGGCGTATGTGGCCCGGACCCAGTCCCAAGCAGTTTTACTTTACAATCCTCTTCCCAAACATTTGTCTTCCTGCCAAACAATAGCAGGCTCCAGTACTGACATGGCATTTAGTGGAAAAGAAATTGAGGCAGATTATGCCCCCTTCGCCTACCCTATATGGGGAACATGCTCATAAAAGTGGATGGCAAACCTTTGCACTGGCCCCTATGGCAGAGTAAAGGAATTTTTACACTAAAGGACTTGATGACAGATGACAGCCTCACTATCAAAACATTTCAAACATTAGATCAGGAATTTCACTTAGGTAAGCAGGCCTTTTGGCAGTACTTACAGCTCAGAAGCTCAGTTTTAGCTTATATTAAACAACACCACACGACAGATATAGCAAGGTCCCATTTGTTAATTAAATGGCTGACCTATAAAAGGGGTAAAGCCAGTCTTATATATGCTGATCTTAGGAATCATCTCCCTGCACAATCAGCTCAGGCTGAAGGTAAATGGGAGCAAGCTCTTCAACAATCCATTTTGGATGCCCAATGGAAGCTATGCTGGAAATATGCTCATTCTATGTATCCAGATATGAGAAGTAAACTTATGCAAAACAAGATACTGTCGCATTGGTATCAAACTCCTGTTGTCTTGTACGAATGCATCTCATGGACAACAGTCATTGATGGCGATTTCTTTCGGGAGAGGGAGACCTTTTGCACATACTTTGGCTTTGCCCACTTCTCATTCCATTCTGGAAGGCTGTCTTGGGTCTGGCTCAACAGGCTTCAGACTGCTCTGACTCTAGATCCCCTAGTTTGGATTTTGGGCCTTCCTCCTGCACTGAGATTGTTCATTCATCAACAGCACAGATGGCTGACACTTCTCAGCCTCCAAGCTAAGAGGCTTATCCTCTGTAGGTGGAGAACCACAGAGGTACGCACCATCTCTGAATTATATAATGCCCTCTCTAATGTAGCAGTACTGGATCGTCAGTCCCACTTAGTTACCAACACTCTCTCACAATATTATCTTACCTGGGCCCCTTACTTAGCTTATCTCTCCCCATGTGCAGGGTTTAGCTGACTTCCTCTGTGGAATGATCTGGACCAACACAGTAGATACACCAGTAGGAAATTATTCGGAACTCCAAAACCCACCCCCTCCCTACAAGGACTGTTATCTTTTCTCTTTATAGGATAAGAATTCAGATATGGACCTTAACATTGCTAGTATTTTGTTATTATGTCTGTGCTTTTCAGGCTTTTCAGGTATCAGGAGACACTTATGTATTATGCCATATTAGACGTCTTAACTAATTTAGATGCGGTGATAATCATGCAATTTCTCATACTTTTTTTGGGGGGGGGGCACAATACCACAATACAACTCACTGTATAATTTCTTACTGTATCATTGTTTAGCAATGTCCTTTTCTATGGGCTAGACTTTGTCAATTATATAATGACACTGCAGTCAATGTGTATGCATATGTGTCATGCTGTGTCTTCTTTATGTACCTGGCTATGTCTGATATTATTTTTCAAACTTAATAAAAATTATTAACTACTAAAAAAGATGTAAGAGTAGAACATCAGGCAGATGTGCATATGTGTATTATGTATGGTAAAAGGATTAAATGGAATGGATTTACAAAACAGCTAATGGACAATTTATTTAGTAGTGGATAAGTAGAAAGCATAGTAAATAAATTTACATCTAATAATATAGGGAGAGGGGAAGGTAGGATTGAGATGTATGATGAGCTAATATCTACTGTTGTTGACACTTTAAGTAAACAGAAAAGTTCAAAACAATTACTAGATGTAGGAGCAGAACTTCCGTGGTATGATAAAGACTGTCTTATAGTAAGGAATGAAATCAAGAAAGTGGGAAAAATAAGATTAAAACAACCATCAGTAGACATCTTGAGAGCTTTAAGCCGCTGAAAACAGAATATAGATTTGTATTAAGGGAGAAAAAAGCAAACTATAGAAATAGACTGTAGGAAGAACTGCAAGCTAGTATAGTGAATAAAGATATGAAGTCATTCTGGACCTTAGTTGCCTATGGGTGTGGTGAAGATAATGTGCAATATAATATCATAGGTATGATCCCTGAGGATACCTGGGTTAAACATTTTAATAATATTTCCGATTTTGGTAATAAAGAGTATAATGTGAATAAAGTGGCTAAAGAATGTATAAAGACTATGGTTAATAATACCACTTTTATCTTTGGTGTTGAGGAAGTAAAAAATGTAATATGTGCACAAAAAAAGAACAAGGCTGTTGGAGGAGATGGTGTCCCTGCAGAGTTATTACACAATAACTTAGAATTATGGGCTAATATTCTTACACAAGTGTTCAATGATATAAATACTACTCTATGTTACCTCAAGCTTGGAATAAGGGAATAATTGTACCCCTTTTTAAAAAAGGAGATAAACAGGACCCGAAATGTTACCGCCCTATAACTTTGCTGCCTGTAACACAGAAAGTTTACTCCAGACTGATTTTAGAAAGGTTGCTCACCTGGGTAAAAGAAAACGAATGTATTTTAAAATTTCAGTGTGGCTTTAGGAAAGAGTGTGGAACCATGGATTTGGTGTTCACATTTAATTACTTAATTGCCACCGAAATACGTTGATTCACAGGTGAGCAGCCAGTCTTTCACCCAGGACCCGCTCCGTAAGCTGATTGGATCAGTCAGAAGCACCGCAGCCTCCTATTGGCTGGCTCTCACTATTCCCTAATGTGCATTGGCCAGGGGCTAAACCCACAATCCGTGCACCTCTGCCAGCACTAGAACTGCTGTTAGACAGGGGGTTTCATCCCTCCCATCTCCCCTACCCCCTCCACTGATTAAATACACCTACTTCCCGCCCCAATCCACTGAAGCCTCTCTGATTGGCCCAATACCCCTGCTGATCATAGGCTATCAAAACCTCTGGCTCCAGCCTACCCTCTACTGGCTGTCAAGTTTCCTCACCCCAGTTATACAGTGCTCTCTGAATTGCTACACGTTTTTTACTCCCTGTACACAGGGAACATGTCTCCCCGGACTGGACAGATGCCACTCCTAACTACCCTTCTCTCCTGCCTTCCACCTCTCCTGTCCACTTTTCCCCTCACTTTCCCTAACTTGCCTGCCCCCTTCATGCTGCATCTCGGCAGCTCTCTCCAGCCTCCAAATTCAATGACCAGCTCACCCCCCAACACAAACTGGTCCCACTGCACCTTATGACCCTGCCCCTTCCTCCTTGCTCCATCACACTCTTGGGCTATTCTTCACCTAATTACCTTCCAATCCGCTGCCCATAGATGCCCTCCCACTTTGCCCAAACAGCGGATAACAGCCCTCAGTTGTGAACAAGTGTTCAATAGCTACCTACTATGGTCTCTTACTTATTGCAGAAGGGGACATACATCCTAACCCTGGCCCCTCAAACCTACCAATGGTGCATTCAACAGCAGGCCCCTACCCTAACACAACCCCTAACCCCACTGAAGACTACCTCTCATGGGATCTGTGCCTCCTGCACCTAAATATATGTAGCTTGCCCCTTAAACTTGACTCCCTCCAGTTACTTGCAGCACACTATGCCCCTGATGTCATCGTCCTCTCTGAAACTTGGCTAAACAAACAAGTGCCTGACTCCTCGATTGCTATTCCAGGCTATGCAATTGCCCATCAGGACAGGTCAACTAGAGCCAGTGGTGTGGCTATCTATGTAACCTCTGATCTGCATTTCTCAACCACTCTAGCCAAAGCTGAACCCAATGCCTATGGAATTCTCTTGCTTCAACTGACTCTCCCCTTCTCCCTCCCTATCTACATAGCTAGAGTCTATTGCCGGCCTGGCTTCCCAGCTTCATCTGTCTCCAATCTCCTAGAACAAACTGCCTCCCAAACCCCTACTGGTGAACTCTATGTCATGGGCGACTTCAATCACAACTGGCTAGCTCCCTCCTTCAACAAAACCCAGACGGACATTGCCTCACTTAACCTCTCACAAACCATCTCTGAGCCCACATGCCTAAACTCCAAAACAGGAAACCACTCACTACTTGATTGGGCCTCACCACTCACCCCCACCGGGTTATCACTTCTGGGCTCCTACCCAATTCCCTAAGTGATCACCACATTATTTATCTAGTCCAGAAAATCCACCGACCTCGTCCCCCTCCAAAGTTCATACTCCAACATTCCTACGAATCTCTAAACCTCACCTCTGTGCTTGAAGACTTAGCTCCTGCTTGCTGGGAATCCCCAGCCAAACCCTGCTCTATCGACGATGCCTTCCTTCATTTCCAAAACACGGTCCTCCAAGTCTGTGACGCTCACGCCCCACTGCGTCGCTCCAGGGTACATGGCTATCACCTGCCCTGGATCACCCAGGAACTGACAGCCTGCCAAATCACCCGGGACAAAGTATGGAGCAGTCACAAAATCTCACACCTCCCAAGCGACCTTGTCATCTATTGTTATCTACGCAACAAATGCACCAGAACAACCCATCTAGCTAAAGCGGAATACTTCAGCTCCTCCCTTCATTCCAACTTAAACTTTCCATCCAAATTCTGGAAGGTTATTCACTCCGTCTTCTCCCCCCGAACTGCCCACCCTCCCCCTCTCCTCCTCATGAACAACTCCCTCCTCACTGAGCCGCAGGATGTCGCCACTGCATTCAACACATATTTCTCCTCCTGTGCCTCAGCCCTCCTCTCTTCCCTGCCCACCTCGGTGCCATTCAGTCCTCCTCCCATATGTTCTAATTCCAGTGTGCCCACCACCTTCACCTTCAAAGTAATCTTGCCAGTTGACATCCTTGAAGCCCTTCAGGCCCTCAACACAACAAAAGGAAAATCCCCCGATGGCCTCAACTGCAATCTCCTCCACCTCTCTGTCCCAGTCATTGCAACCCCCTTTGCCACCCTCTTAAACCTCTCCTTTTCCTCTGCCACTGTCCCTCAGGTTTGGAAGCAGGACATCATCATCCCCCTCCCTAAAGGGGGCGTCACCACCTCCCCCTCAAATTATCACCCTATGTCCCTCCTACCTGCACTCACAAAGTTGCAAGAACATTTAGTGCTCAACCAACTCACCTCCTTCCTCTCTGACACCAACTTCTTCATGCCGTTCCAGTCCAGTTTCAGGAAGGACCATTCCACAGCCTCCTTCCTGGTTAGGATCATGGATTCCATCCTGTCAGGCATGGACAAAGGGTTGATCACCTCAGCCATTTTCATGGACCTTGCCAAAGCTTTCGATACAGTCTTCCACCCTCTGCTACTTCAATGTCTCTTGGAAGCGGACCTAGCTGGTTCAGCTACAAATTGGTTCAAAGCCAACCTCACTGACAGAACTCAATCAGTTAGAATCGCCGACGTCACCTCTTCACCCCTCCCTATAGCCACCAGAGTTCCACAAGGATCAGTAATTCACCCTATCCTGTTCCCCATCTTTCTAAATAACCTCCCTCTGGTGTGCTCATCCACATCTATTCAAATGTACGCAGATGATACTGTCCCTTTTGCCTCAGGCTCCTCCCCAGAAGAGGTAACAGCCAACCTCCAGGCTGACTTCAACAAGGTACAGTTATGGTTTAGCTCTCATCAGCTCTCTCTCAATGTAAACAAAACTACCACCATGACCTTTGGCACTCGGCAATGTCTAACCAGGCTTCCTTCCCTCCCTACTTTCCACACCCTTGATGGGACAATACTGGAGGAAGTCACTTCCTTCTGCTACCTCGGGGTTTGGCTCAACCATCACCTGTCCTTCTTTGATCACATTGATGCCATCATAAAAAAAAACTGCGTCCCAAGCTCGGAGCCCTTTACAGGAACCTCAACTGCCTCCCTCTCGTGGCCAGGCGTGAGCTAATGCATAAGATGATCCTCCCCTCTTTAGACTACTGTGACATAGTATACAGTGCCACTCCCAAATCTACCTTATCCAGACTAGACACACTTTTCCATGCCTTCTGTCACTTCACCCTCGATGCCACCCCCACACCCATCACTACAACCTCTACCATGCCCTCGCATTCCCTTCCCTGGAAAACCATTGCCTGCAGCACGGCGCTAAATTTGTAGCCAAATTCTGGCATGACGCCCTGCCCTCATACCTCTGTACCTTACTTACCCCAGCTCCCTCCCCTTCTCATGTCCTCAGATCCCTCGATGACCGGAAGCTTCAAATCCCTAGGCAGAAAACCACTATTGGGCAATCTGCCTTCTCCTACCACTTCCCCAAACTCTGGAATGTACTCCCTCCCCAAATTTGCCACTCCTCCTCCTCTACTCACTCCCTGTCTTTAGCACTAGCAAACTTCCTCTCGGTAAATTGCTCCTGCACTTAAGCCACAAAGGTGTCCCCTTTATCCCCCCCCCGATTGCTTGACCAGTGGCCCCTAGCTTATACTATGGAAGCTGGCTTTTCTATACCAACTTCAGCACTTCTAGTACATGGGCTTTGCCCTATCCTAAACCCTCCTTGATACTGCCTGATTCTCATATTTTCTCCAGTCAGTGTCACACCTCATCTATCCAATACTATCCCATTCTGTAATATAATCTATGCCTGCCAAGTGTTGTTGTTGAACTGTACTGTTTGTCTTGTCCCTATTCCATCACACAATTGTATCCTGCAACTGCATAACTGAAACTTTCTCTGTAAACTGATCAACTGAATCTGCCTACTGTATTGCTGTAATTGTGCTCAGCTATGTTCTACTGTTTTTCCTCGCATATATAACTCTTGATAACCTGCAAGTTATCTCCCACTGTACCCTCACCCCCCAGGCCACACTGGGAGATAAGCATATTTTCACTCAGTGTGCCATCCTGGTGAAACAATTTCAATAATTAGATAAATAAATAAATAAATAATCGATAACTATGTGAAGAACAAAAAAAGGAGCCTTGTATGTTGGCTTCATAGATATCAAATCAGAGTTCAGTCAAGTAAATAGAAATAAATTGCGGGATATCTTAGACAGTTTGAAAATGTATTTATTTTATTTATTTATTTATTTAGCTTTTGTTTACCGGGTAAGTACACTAGACAAATATTATGCCTATTTTCAGGAACGACCCGGGAGAATACAACATGAGGAACAACAGTCAAGGAGACATGGCAAAGAGAGTACAGTTTTTTGTCACAGTAAACAAACATGTGGGAAATACATCATTTGATGCTAGGGGAAACATATTGTAGTAAGCACATTTCAGATTATACTCTCTAGACTAGTTAGTTCAACTGACAGATATATACAGGTCATCATACATAGGAGTGGAGCATAGCTCAAGGACTGGATTGGTCATAATATAACTTATAACATTGTTGTATACACCCCCTAGGCTAGTTGGATCACGGACAGGTATATACAGCTCATCACATTTTTCTAAATATGCACATGTTAGACAAAAACAGAAACATTGGGTAGTACAAGTTTCTACCAAGTGACCAAGGTGCAATATGTCATGGTTAGCCTATGACCGTGGAGCAATAATGGGTGTAAAAATGCCCAAGGCTTTTTAGGCAGGAGTAGTCAGAAGTCATTGATACAGTGGGGAAAATATCTCCAGGAATTCAATGGAGACACCCTGGGGAGGTTCAGACAAAACAATTTGACACTTTACTCTAGGGAGGTTTGGGGCAGTCACACTCTGATGCTAGTTTTAGGAAACCCCACAGGGAATTTTGAAAACTCAGATAGGAGGGGGCAGCTCGGATATCCACAGGCAGCGAATTCCAGAGTCTGGGCGCACTTATGGCAAAGTCCCGATCCCCCCCATGACGGTCCGGGTAGGAGGGACTTTGAGCATCCCTGATGTGAGAGACCTAAGTTGGTAAGGGTTGGGATTCAGTTTAGGCAGAAGCCGGGCCAGCCTCTGGGGGGTGCTAGTTCTGATCACTTTCCCAGAGAGGCATCCCAAACCAAAATCAAGGTATCTAGCTGGTGAGAACCAGCAGAGTTTCTCATATAGCTCACAACAGTGGGTGAGTTGGGGGGCAGCCAAGGCAAAATGACAAATGTTATTGTAAGCAGTGTACCATTGAGTGAGATGTGTCTTTGGAGAGCAAGCAAATAGGTGCAGCCCATAGCTGAGGGAGGGAAGGAGCACACCCTTCGCTAGGGCAAGCCTGGCTGCTGGTGTAAGGTTATACTTGGCCCTATAGGCCAGACCCAGTTTGCCTCCCTACAGATGTTAAGGATATGATTACCCATGTCAAGTTGGGGGTTAAGTGTTACCCCCAGATATTTGATGGAGCTCACTATGGGTAGTGAGGATCCATCTGCGCTGGTGACATGTAAGCAGGCCGATGAGGCTTTGATTTTAGCCACTGAGCCAAAGAGCATAGCCTGTGTCTTTTTCAGGTTCAGGACCAGCTTGTGACTAGTAACCCATGACAATACCCTGTTAAAGTCATTGGTCAGGTTCTGGTTTAGGGTAGTGGCATTCTGGGAGTGAGCCAGGATTACCAGATCATCTGCATACATGGTGATGCTACAGCTGGTAGTAACCATGGGTAGTTGATTGATGAAGAGGGAGAAGAGGAGGGGACCCAGTATTGAGCCTTGAGGCACTCCAGAGGTCACTGGTAGGGGCTCCGAGAGGACTTTATTGAAGCAGGTACGCTGCTTTC
Source organism: Neoceratodus forsteri (assembly GCA_016271365.2). Classification (NCBI taxonomy): domain Eukaryota; kingdom Metazoa; phylum Chordata; order Ceratodontiformes; family Ceratodontidae; genus Neoceratodus; species Neoceratodus forsteri. The sequence continues at coordinate 702,142,366 of CM028135.1, read as the reverse complement.
TGCCATGTAGATAACCCATTAGCCATTTCATGGCATGGGGGGAGAGGCCAAGTGACCACAAATTGATCAGCATATGCTTGCTATTTTAAAAATGTTGCAAACAGATACTATAGCAAATATTAGGTATGTCCGAGATGGGCCGGTGACCAAGGAAATCAACATTTTCAAGGTGTGAAACAGGGTTGCCTGTTGGCACCACTTCTATGTAATTTATGTATAGAAACACTGATAAGTAACATCAAGTCGATTGATACTTTTGCGCCTAAGATAAATAATGTATTAATTCAAATACTTTTATATGCAGATGATGCGATAGTGATTTCACACACGGCATTAGGATTATGAAAAGCAATCTTAAATATTATGGAGTCTCTGAGGTCCCTAGATCTGGAACTGAATGTGAATAAATCAAAAATCATGGTGTTTGGACACAATAATGTGAATGGTGGTAAAAACTGGGTAATCAGAAACAGTAAAATTGCGGAAGTAACAGAGTACTGATATTTGGGGGTAATTACTAACAAAAAAAGCATCCTGGATACAGCAGGTTTGTGAGGTTAAGTCTAATGCATTTAAAACTTACAGTGCAGTTAAAAGTTTTGCTCATAAATTTGCAGATAATTCATTTACAGCTTTAAAGAAAACATTTGATGCTAAGTGTAAATGTCAGCTGCTTTATGGGAGCAAAATATGGGGGCTTTACTTGGACAAGCAGAATGTAGAGGTGATACAGAATTCATTTTTGAGAACAACTCTGAATTTACCTAGAGACTGTCCTGTTAGTTTTATGAGAGTAGAAATAGGATCATTACCTATAAAACCAAAAATCTTGATTCGTGCCACAAAATAGTTAGGCAAAATATTGAAAATGAAGGAGGATAGGCTCCCAAAGATGTGCTGGAGTGATTTTCTAAACAAACGTGTAAATGGGCTAAATATTGGTTGGTTTGTGAGGTTGAACGATGTGTTAACAAAGGTTGGCTTTGTGGAAATTTGGAATGGAAAAGTGGTTAATAGCACTGACTTATTTGTAAATGAAGTTGTTGCAAGGCTAAAAAATATTGCAATGCAAGAAGATATGTGAAGAATCCTTGAGATTGTTTTGCTGGGGTTATATTCTAGTATTAAAATAAATTGGAGCACTGAGAAGTATCTGACAAAATGTGAAGATTTTAAACATAGGAATCTGCTATATATGATAAGATTGGCTACCTTGAACAACACATTTTTCAACCTACATAATAAACTTTATGGTATGGTTTGAAAAAATGCAATTGTGTTACCTAAAAGGATGCAGAAATTGTGCCTGTATTATCCGAATGTGCAATATGGCAAGAAAAAAGAAATAAATGGCTTAATCCATTAACTGAGCTACAGGGTGAAGATTTTATTAAGATACTGTTCAGTATGAATGAAATAAAGTATATGTATGGGTTAGCAAGATGTTTTTATACTAAATTTTGATTCAAGTGCAATAAGATCTATATTGTAAGCACATTGTCTGAAAATCAAATAGTGTCCATGTTTACGTATACTTATATTTATAATGTGACTTTTTGGATGTAACAAATGTGTGTTTTATACAATCCTTTTAACCAATAAAATAATCTGAATCTGAAAATCAATGGACAGTGTAAATGATGCTGTATTTCTATGTAGAAATATGCCCAATGCACAGTGTCACCGTATGTCTATGTATAAACACACCCAATGGACATTGTAATATAATGTCTATCTCTAAACATACCCAATGGACAGTTTAACAGTACTTCTATGTATAAACATACCAATGGACAGTTTAACAGTACTTCTATGTATAAACATACCAATGGACAGTGTAACTGTGCTGTATGTTAATGTATAAACACACTCACTGGACAGTGTAACTGTCTGTTCATGTGTTAACACACCCAGTGGACATTGTAACAGTTTCTCTATGTGTAAGTGTACCCAATGGAGAGTGTAACAGTAAGTCTATCTATAAATATACCACTGGACAGTATAAAAGTATGTCTATGCATAAGTATACCTAATGGATACTGTAACATTATATCTATGTATAAACATATGCAACGGATTGTGTAACTAACAGTATGTCTGTGTATAAATACACTCACATGAATAGTGTAACAGCATGTCTATGTATAAATATGCCCAATGCACAGTGTAACTGTAAGCCAATGTATAAGCATACCCAATGGACAGTGTAACGGTATGTCTCTCCATTAATACACTCAATGAATAGTGTAACAATATGGCTATGTACAGTATCAAAACTCCCAACTGACTATGTAACAGGATGTACATGTATAAACATGCCAATGGACAGTGTAATGGTATGTCTATATATAAACATACCCAAATGTACAGTCTAACAGTATTTCTATGCAGAAACATACCAATGGACAATGTAAACTGTGATGTACGTTTATGGAAAAACATATCCTGTGGGCAGCATTAATGGACAATAGCTGTGAACAGCTTTACCCTTTGCCCATGTATAAACACACCCAATGGATATTGTAACAGTATGTCCATGTATATACATATCCAAAGGACAGTTTAACAGTATGTCCATGTATAAACATATCCAAAGGACAGGTTTGTCTATGTAGAAACATACTAATGGACAGTGCACTGTGCTGTATATTTATGTATAAACACACCCAATGGACAGTGTAAAGCGATGTCCATATATTATCACATCCAATGAACATCATAACAGTATGTCTATATATAAACATCCCAAGTGAACAGTGTAACAGTGAGTCTATTTATAAACATACCCAGTGGACAGTGTAAAAGCATAAATACCCAATGGATAGTGTAACAGTATGTCTATGTATAAACATACCCAAAAGACAGTTTAACAGTATGTCCATGTATATACATATCCAAAGGACAGTTTAACAGTATGTCCATGTATAAACATATCCAAAGGACAGGTATGTCTATGTAGAAACATACTAATGGACAGTGCACTGTGCTGTATATTTATGTATAAACACACCCAATGGACAGTGTAAAGTGTGTCCATATATTACCACATCCAATGAACATCATAACAGTATGTCTATATATAAACATCCCGAGTGAGCAGTGTAACAGTAAGTCTATGTATAAACATACCCAGTGGACAGTGTAAAAGCATATATACCCAATGGATAGTGTAACAGTAGGTCTATGTATACTGTAAATATACCCAGTAGACAGTGTAAATGTATGTCTATGCAAAAATATACTCAGTGGATAGTGTAGCAGTATGTCTATGTATAAACATACCCAAAGGACAGCGTAACAGTATCTCTATGTATCACATACCCAATAGACAGTGTAAGACATGTCTATGCATAACCATACCTGATGGACAGTGTAAGAGTATGTCTATGTACAAACCTACTCAATGGACTGTAACAGTATATTTAGATATAAACACACCCAATGGACAGTGTAACAGTAAGTCGGAAACACGACAATTCGCTCCCGACAATCCGAACGGCATCATTTCTCTCCCGACATTACATTCTGGCATCAGTTCACCCCTATGACACTCACCACCCTGTGACAATTCACTCCCACTGTCCTCCCCACCCCCGTAGGACACCGCAGATGGATAAATGATGCGGACACTATGGAAAAGTCGGCAATTTTAAAACAATATGCACTTACCAGGTTAATGCTACCAGGTCAATGCTTAGTGTTCACAGGTGCCATGTTGCTGTCAGTCTGTAGTCATGGTTACCAGCTTCTGACATCCTGTCTGTGGCCATGGTTACCAGAGTATGACGTTGTGTCTGTAGCTACTGTTCAGTTTCTAATGCAAGTGAAAGAGTATGCGGGTGAGTTAAAAAGCAATAACTTTATTTCAAAAAGTTTAAAATCAGTGTGAATCATTCCTCAATCAGTAATCAGTAATCAAGCTGTGAGCAAGACCGCGCGGAGAAACTCTTCAGTCGTGTGGTCTGCACATTTTTTTAAAATGCAGGTGAGACGTGCAACATTGTCTCTGTATGCTCTCCTTGATGAATTCAGAAGGTTCCCAGCTAGTATCTGCTCCACCTCAGAATCCCCTTTTCCATTGTACCCCCCCAAGTCCATCTATAAATTTCCACACCATGAGGTGTGACATACAAAGCACACTCTGCATCCCACGGTGACAGGCCTCCACAACATTATTTGTTTTAGCTCGTCCATTTGACACACTGTCTGAATGATTCCACAGTGTTATTGCACAATGTGGCTGTCTTCATCCATTCCCTCTTCTGTTTCTCCTACCCACCCAAGTGTCCTCAAAATAGTCCACAACAGGCTGTAATTCTTCAGCAAAAAATGTTTGCAGCTTCATCAGATATTTCTTCGAATCTAGCAATGACTTGGTCAGGGGGGTAGAAAGACAATGCTGGCAGATATTTATACTTTAAGGCAAATACTGTGTCCTGGGCATATTTTACTGCTAGTCCCTTACTCTGTATTTTCCAGTAGATGCATTGAGTAAAATGAAAGAAACAACCAACTTGAATAGATTGGGGGAATACAGACTTGAATGTATTTATTGTTGCTCTCTCAAAGTCAGTCATGACCAGAGCAGGGTTCAAGTTAGGACACATTTCTTTCAATGCAGACAGCAGACATTCATAACATTCTCTTGATTTTCCTGGCAGTAATGCATAAATAGCTGGCTGCTCATTTCTGAAGTGTTTCCCCATTATAACATATAACTGTGTGAACAGTGGTGGGGAAATGCTAAATGTGCTGTCTGCGTACCAATGTGTACATCACTCAAGGAAAGTTAAATTCTTATGTGTGCCAAACACTAAGATTCTATTGTGTCCAGGGCCACTATCATACAATAAGAATGGGACTCTCTCACCACGTTCTGATGTTTTATAGAAGCTGTAAGATTCAGGGATTTGTAATTCTGTTAGGTCCTTTGGGTTGGGTGGTGCACCATGCACTCTCACCCGCTGTATTGTGCATTTTAGATTTTGATCACATATTTTCCCCTGGGATGCAAGCAAAATGTTAGCTTTTGCATGAAGAAGCACCTGTGCCATGGTATCTTGTGTTGTGGCCACTCTCTCTCTCTCTTTTGCAGCATTTACTGCCTCTACTCTTTCCACCGCACAGGCATCAGGTGCATGTGAATGCATAGAAAACCTATGTATAATCGTTGGGTCCTCATAGCTTTTTGTATGAATTCTGGCATTGCAAAGCTTGATTTTGCAAACAGCAAGCTCGCATGCCAAATTGCCTTATTCATATATCCAAGTTTGTGAAAGGTGTATATATAATTGAAATCATCCACAAGTTTTTCTCTCTCTCTCTCTCTCTCTCTCTCTCTCAAAAAATGAAGCGGCCTGTCATTGTGGAAACAGACACAGAGATCTAGTGCATTTGAGGGCAAGCTGTATTAATAGGCTTTTAAACTTATAATTACCCAGAAGTACCCACTGCAAGCTGTAATTGCTATGTAGCTATGTGACTATGTAATTACTATGTAACAGCACCCACAGTACTTTGGGAGCAAATAGCCACAACCTGAGTTGTCAGTGGAATGAATTGACACAGGAGTGTATAGTCGGGAGTGAATAGTCGCAGTATGAATTCTCGGGAGTGAATTGTCATGTAACCCAGTAAGTCTATGTATAGACATGCCCAATGGATGGTGTAATAGTATGTCTATGTATAAAAATATCCAATGGTCACTGTAACAGTATGTATCTATACAAACATACCTAATGGATGGTGCAAAAGGTTGTCTAGGTATAAACACATCCAGTAGACAGTGTAACAGTATGTCCTTATATAAACATACTCAGGAGACAAAACAGTGCCTCTGTATAAATGTACCCAAATGACAGTGTGACAGTATGACTATGTATAAGCATACCCTATGGATGGTGGAACAATAAGTCTTTCTATAAACATTCCCAACAGACACTGTAACAGTAAATCCATGTATAAAGATACCTAGTGGATGGTAAAAAAGTATGTCTATGTATAAACATATCCAAATGAGAATGTAACAGTATGTCTATGTATACTGATTTGGCAGTGTACTAGTATGTCCATGTATAATACACCCAATGGATATTGTAACTGTATGTTTATCTATAAACATACTTGATGGACAGTGTAACAGTAGGTCTATGTATCAGTATCAACACACCCAATTGATATTGTAACATGATGTACAGTATATGTATAAACATAACAATGGGTGCTGTAACAGTATGTCTATACATAAGCATACCCAAATGGACAGTCTAACAGTATTTCTGGTAGAAACATACCAATGGACAGTGTTAATTTCTGCTGCATGTCTATGTTGAAACATATCCAAAGGATAGCGTTACTGTGTGTCTATGTATGAACACACCCAATGGACATTGTAACATAATGCCGTTGTATAAACATATGCAATGGACAGTGTAACAGTATGTCTACAGTATGTGTAAACCTACCCAAGGACAGTCTAACAGTATGTATATGTATAAACATACCAATAGACTGTGTAACTGTGCTGTATGTTAATGTATAAACACACCCAATGGACAGTGTAAATGTATGTACATGTATTAACACACCCAGTGGACATTTTCACAGTATGTCTATGTGTATTATAAATATACCCAGTAGACAGAGTAAATGTATGTCTATGCAAAAAATATACCTAGAGGATAGGCTAACAGTATGTCTATGTATAAACATACCCAATGAACAGTGTAACAATATGTCTTTAAATAAAGATATCCAACATGTACTGTAATAATATGTCTTTGTATGAAGATACCCTATAGATGGTGAAAAATTACAGCATGCCTATGTATAAACATACACAATGAAGAGTGTAACTAACTGTATGTCTATATATAAGCATACCCAAACGGACAGTCTAACAGTATTTCTAGTAGAAACATACCAATGGACAGTGTAAACTGTGCTGTATGTCTATGATGAAACATATCCAATGGATAGCGTTACCATATGTCTATGTTCAGTATGAATGGACACACCCAATGGACAGTGTAACTGTATGTCCATGTATTATCACACCCAGTGGACATTTTCACAGTATGTCTATGTGTACTGTAAATATACCCAGTAGACAGTGTAAATGTATGTCTATGCAAAAAATATACCTAGAGGATAGGCTAACAGTATGTCTATGTATAAACATACCCAATGAACAGTGTAACAGTATGTCTATGTATAAACATACCCAAAGGACAGTTTAACAGTATGTAGTAATAGTAGTAAAATCTTTATTTTGTACAGGAATATGATGGTACAATCACACCATTAGGACCTATGTCCTATTTTCAAGGTGGTCCTGTTGATAAGTTAAAATACAGTAATGTAAGTGTAAATGCATGTTACACATAGGACACACATATGTAAAAAGAACCAGATACATACAACACTTATGTCAAGTAATCCTATCTTAGCATTGTAGTATTAAAAATATCATCCATTATGCGTAGAGCAACTAGCTCTTGTTTCAGTGCTGCAACAAACATTTTCAATGTTTTAGCAGAATTTGTAGGTGAATCATTCATTTTGTTCCACATCGATGTAGCCACATATGGGAAGGACATTTTCCAACTTTATTTGAAGGTTTCAGCACTTTATAATTTCTATTACTGCTATTTCTCAAGCAGTATTTATGTTATTTTTTTCTAGTTTTTCAAACTGCTGTAATAGCTTACCTTCATTAATTGTTTTGAAAATGTGACTAGCCCAAATTAATTTCCTTTTAATTTTCCAACAGAAGCCAACTGAGGGCTTCATATAACTTACAATGATGTGTCCTCTAGTTACATCAGAGTATACATCTAGCCAGACGATTATATAAAACTTCTACTTTCTTAAATGTTTTATTCACAAATCTGTATATGTGACTACCATAGTCTAAAATTGGAACTAATAACTGATTCACAACGTTGTTTGCATTGTTTATTTATACAATATCCAGTACACCTAAAAGCACCAGTCTTACTATTTTATTTCCTAGACAGTTCTGCAATATGGTAATCAAACTAAATTTTGATCAGTACAGACTACGTGATACTTGCACTCCATTACCAATACCTGGGCAAGTATTTCACTACAGTTTGTTTTAATTTCAATCCCTATACCTTGGGTTCCTCTTTTAAGTTGACTTTTATTAAACACCATTGTTTTTGGTTTCTTGATGTTTAACACTAGCTTAGAATCATCAAACCATGTACAAAGTTTTATAAAATCTTTTTGTAAACTTTATCTCATTTATACACAATCTTTTCTAGTTGCAACAATCACCATGTCATCCTCATACAACCTAATTTTGGAGTTTTCAGCCATGTTTGATAACTGATTTACATATATTAAAAACAGTATTGGGCCTATTATGGTTCCTTGGGGAAGACCTCTGACCTCTGTTAATTTAGTTGAGCTCACCTCCTACTAAAACTTGCTGTATTTCCATATGTCTATGTATAAACATGCCAATAGACACTGTAACTATGCTGTATATTAATGTATTAACACATCCAATGGACAGTATAACAGTATGTCCATATATTAACACACCCAGTGGACATTTTAACCATATGTCTATGTGTAAACATACCCAGTAGACAGTGTAAAAGTATGTCTATGCAAAAATATACTCAATGGATAGTGTAATAATATGTCTATGTATAACTATACCCGATGGACAGTGTAACAGTAAGTCTATGTATACTCCTACCCATTTGACTGTGTAACGGTATGTATATGCATAAATATACCAAATGGATGGTGGAGACCCTGCCAGACAAACCTGATTGAGTACTACGATTGGATGACAAGGGAACTGGACAAAGGCCATGCAGTGGATGTCCTGTATTTGGATTTCAGCAAAGCCTTTGATTCTGTGTCACATGGGAGACTGCGGGGGATGCTGGTATGTATATATAGGGGTAGGAACAAAGATGGTTAACAGGATCCCCAATTAGCTGAGGGGAAGGCAGCAAAGGGTGGTGGTGGGGGGGAACTCTCATCACCAAGGGATGTGATGAGCGGGACACCGTTGGGATCTGTATTGGGACTGGTGTTGTTCAGGATATTCATAGTTGATATCTCCTATGGGGTCCAAAGTAAGATCAGTCTTTTTGCAGATGACACAAAGATGGGAGCAGTGGTAGATGGCAGCGAAGGGTGGAGGGGGCTTCAGGAGGACCTGACCAAACTACAGGAGTGGTCGGATGCATGGCAGTTGGAGTTTAACGCCAAAACATGCAAGGTATTGCACTTCAGAGCTAATAACTAGGGGAGGAGCTACCAGCTGGGGGGGTACAGCTGGAATGCACAGAGGAGGAGAAGAATCTAGGGGTGCTTATAATGGGGAGTATGAACAACTCAGCACAGTGCAGGAAGGCAGCAACAAAAGCCAACAGGATGCTGGGGTGTATAGCGAGGGGAATCTCCTCCAGAAATAGGGAGGTGATCCTGCCCCTATACAGGTCACTGGTCAGGCTGCCTCTGGAATACTGCATGCAGTACTGGCACCCATTCCTGAAGAAGGACATCAGATTGTTTGAGAGTGTACAGTGGAGGGCAACAAACAAGATCCAAGGATTAGAGAGATACTCCTATGAGGAGAGGCTGTGTGAGCTGAACATGTACTCCATGGAGGAGAGGAGGAATAGGGGGGACATGATCAAAACGTTCAAATACTTAAAGGGGATTAACAAGACTAGCACAGAAGGGATTTTCCAGATTAGAAGGTGAAGGGTCATGAGGGGTCACCAGCTGAGATTGGAGGGGGGAAGATTCAAAAGGGAAGTCAGGGGACATTTTTTCACAGAGATGGTGGGGGATAAGTGGAATACTCTGCCTGAGGAGGCAGTAGCCTGTAGCATGGTAGAGAGTTTTAAGGAGGGTTGGGATAGAATGAGGGGGGTATTTATGAAAAGGGGAGGGGTGAGTGGGGCAGCTGCAAACTGAAGGGCTAGCTACACAATCAAGCAGACTCAATAGATCATGAGGTCTGTTTCTGCTGGCATTTTCATATGTTCATATGTTCGTGTAACAGTATGGCTATGTATAAGCATACCCAATGGGCAGTGTCACAATATATCTATGTACAGTATCAAAACACCCAATTGACATTGTAACAGGGTGTATATGCATAACCATGCCAATGGATCATGTAACAGTATATATATATATATATATATATATATATATGGCAAAAAATCCTTTATGTATTAGATTGTTCCACACTAATCACGTGAGGAAATTCAGTTAGGGCTGAAAGCCTCTTGGATCCCCCAGCCCACCCCCAACTGACATCAGGGCACGCTGCTAGTTGTCCTCCCCAACTCTCACCCCATCACATGTGAAGAAGCAGAGTATAGAAGAATGGGTGAGAGTTAGACTGACAACCCCAACGAGCACCCCGATGCCAGTTGGGGGGTGGGCTGGGGGAGTCCAAGGGGAGCTTTTAACCCTAACACCAAATTTCCTCGCTTTTGTCACTGTTGAACAACCCTAACTAATGCATTAAATGGAGTTTTTTGCCTCTAATTTCCCTTCTTTTTGAGAATGATGATGAGAAATAGTGAATGTAATGCGGTGGGCCCCACGCTCCTGCCACGTGATGTCTTGTAATGTAGTAACAGGAACAGCAACACAAACAGAAGCACGAACAGTGGCACACATGGTAACACAAATGTAAATGGTAAAGGAAACGTTAAAAGAAATGCAAGCGCAAAGTGATGCCGAAGCGAACAGTGATGCAAATGGACATTGAAGCACATACAAAAACACAACTGGTAACGTGAACAGTGATGGCAGTGGTATTTTAAATGGAAATGTTAAGTGTCACAGCAAAAAGAATGCAAAAGGGAACAGAAACAGAAACATGAACGCAAGCGCACACGTAAACGCAAATCGCAACGCGCACAGGCACGGTACCACAATTGTAAATGCAAATGGTAAAGTTAACATGAAGAATAATGCCAAAGGAAAGAGAAACAGAAATGGGAACAGAAACACGTACTGAAACGCAAACCAAAATGCACACGGGCACTGTAACGCAATTGTAAACGCAAATAGTAATGATAACAGCAACAATAACAGCAAAGGAAACAGGAGCGCAAAAGGAGACACAAGTGCATATGGAACCGTAAACCGTACTGCGCACGGGCACAGTAACGCAATTGCAAATGCAAATGGTAACAGTAACAGCAAGGAAGACACAAAACGAAAGAGAAACAGCAACACAAATGAAAGGGCTGCCGTAAATGCAAATGGCAATGCACAAAGTGACACAAACAAAAACACAAGCAGAAACGTGGAGACAGTAACTGTAACAGTAACAGAAGCGCATCACCTGTTGTTGCCAAACAGGTGCATACAGAAACACAGTGTGTACAAAGAATGTATGCATTGTGAGCCGGCCCGGTGTCGCTGAGGGCTGAGGCGCTGGACGCCACACCTTGTGCCACGCCAGCGACCCGGGTTCGGGAACGGACTCGGGTCGTCGGGGGTCGGCAGGGGGAAGGAGGATCGAGCGTCCCAACGGATGCTCTCCTCCTTCGGGAGGACACCGGGGTATTTAATACATAGCGCCTGGGAGAGCAGTGGAAGCACCAGCCTGGGCAGCGGCGGCTCCCATTGGGAGTCGAGAGGGGGACGCCATTCGGCACTTGGCAGGCGTGAGCATCGCCCGCTTGAGCCGGGCGTCCTCAGTGAGAGGGAGGGAGGAAGGAGAAAAAACGGAAAACAACCCGTGGCACTCTGGATGACGGCTGCTCCAGCCACCCAATCTGCAACCACGGGCAGACCCCGCTGTGCAAGGTGAAGGAGGCAGGTAAAAGGCACTCTAGGGGCAGACCCAGTGGGGACTGGAGGGCATTGAGCTAGCCCGGAGGAGTAGAATGACGAGGGCGACCAGGAGGATAAAAAGAGATTAAAAAAAAAAAAGAATGTATGCATTGTAATGGGGATTGAAGCTTAAAACAAGCACTGGAAGTACTTAATTGCTAATATCTCAGCAACCGCACAATGTAGAAAAAAAATTTTATTTTCACAAAAATCTTGATTTTCCTGGCTAGGTTTTTGTTATTACATAGCCCACAGGGCTATGCAACTCACAACAAAAATTCCGTATCTCCCACCGTTTTCGAGATACAAGCACCAAAAGGTGCGGTGGACGTCACCATGTTAGTCTATGGGGAAAAACGTCAACTTTGGAGTACCGTAACTTGGCAGCTGTGCAATATTTTTTCACCAAACCAAAAGGCACATCTGTGAGATGTTGGCTGCCTTCCCTCCAAATTTCAGCTCAAAAGACCAAACCGTTCTTTCGCAGCAGGGTGGCAAAGAATTCCTGTCATTTTGGCCAAGTCTGAAAAAGTAGTGTCGCAATTTTCGGCATTTTCTAAAATTTTGTGAAAGTGTCTGTCAGCGAACAATTATTTTGTGACACTACTGTTTCCAGAAATTTGAAAACATATTTCTGGGGTGTTTAACCCCAAAATAAAGACATGGCTAGCATCCTCAGGGTCCGACTAGGTGAACACAAAAGAACTGTGTTCCTAGAGGGTCCCAAATTTAAATGGCAAGCATTTTCTGATCACCAACTGAAAAAAAAATGGTGGATTTAGAACACTACTAGGCCATTTGTGACACTAAAAAGTGCATTTAGAAAGTGTTGAATATTTTAACTTTTCCCATTGACTTATAATGGGAGCTTGTTTTTTAAATAACTTTTGAACCGTTCAATATTTTTTCACGAAGTCTTCAAAAGGCACATCAGGAACCCTGGCTACATGTTCCCTGATGTTTTTGGACTGGTCACACAAACTGTGCGACCTGTAGGTGAGAGCAAAGAAATTGCAAAATAAAGCGTAATTGAGCAATTGGTTGTTGCTTCCTTAACTCCATGTGCCATACCTGACCAAGACAAAACTTGGCACATCCCATGATCTAATGTACCAGTATGTACCAAATTTCAGGTAAATCTTTTAAACAGTGGCAAAGTATTCAATGTACCTCTTTAAACTAGAAGTGCTATCAACCAATGGTAATTCACCATATATGAATATTATATATATATATATATATATGGCATATACAGGCCAGGGTGTGCCTGCCCCTATATGAAGGAGAGAAGTCAATGTTAAACCCCAAATTTTGCACATTAATAACTTTGCAACCATTCAACAGATTTGTACAAAATTTGGAATGCATGGTTTTGAATGGTAGATCTCTTGATATGCCATGTTTCATTATGATTGGATGTGTGGTTTTCGTGCAAAAAAGCACCAAAAAATGCATTTTTCGCTTTTTTTTGGCCCATTTTTGTTGATTTCTGCCCATTTCACTATGGCCACACCGTTTGGAATTTTGGTCTGAAATGTTCAGGGTGGAAAGAGGGTTGCCCAAAGAACAATTCAGCATTGGATTGGTGCAAAAGTATGAATCTGTTCAAAAGTTATTAAATTTTGAATTTTCGTGTTCTGAGAATGCTCAGTTCAGTCTTAGATTTACTGTATATGTATGTTTAGTGAAAGGGGATTGGGCTCATGAACAAGGATTTTGTCACTTCTCGAATGGGGATTTATTAAACCCGCTTGTAAGGAAAAAATTCCCTTTCGTGAGCCTCCATCTTGTTTTCAGTTTCCCCCACAAATAAAACATTCTAACTTCTCCTCCGGGTGTCTTGTGTGGTATTACTAGTATGGATTTTGTTCTGGGTGATGCCCTGTACAAACCGATGACTTTGGTTTTCTTTGTTTTTGTCTAAAATGTCCATTTTGAATTAAAAAAATCTTTGATCATCACTCACTAGCAATCTTTGTTCATGAGGTGACAAAATCCCCTTTCGTCAGCAGATCCATTTGTGAACTGTCAAAATCCCAGTTCGTGAGATAAGGACCAGATGGCCTTATCTCACGAATGGAGATCGGCTGATGGACGAGGATTTTGACACCTCAAGAACAGGGATTTGGCTGACAAACTTTGATTTTGACACTTCACTAACGGAGATTATACAAACAAAATCCCCGTCATCAGCTGATCCCCATTTGTGAAGTGTCAATATCCCCATTTGTGAGATGAAGACCAGATGGTCAGATAGGGCCATCTGGTCCTCATCCCACCTCATGAGTGGGCGATACATGATGGTGCAAAAAATTGCCCCAGTTTATTCTTGGAAAAAATGCCAACATCGGGGTGCCCAATCCCCGTGTCAGCATGTATCTCCCCTACCCCTACACTAATATGGCACACTGGGAGCCCACCCCAGTGTGCTAAATATATATGTATTTTAAAATTTAAAGCTTCCGACACTGGGATGCCCACTCCTAGTGTCAGATGATGCCCCTCCCCCAAAAGCCAGCAATCTTCAATTGCCGACATGGGGTGCCCAATCCACGTGTCTGCATGTATCCTCCCCTCAACTAACATTGCACACTGGGAGCCCACCCCAGTGTGGCCAACTATGTATTTATATTTTAAAATACATGTTAATAAAGAAAACCGTCCCCCAATGTCTTTCATTTTTTTTTTAAAACCTGCAAAAAAGAAAATGGTCCCTCGTCGTCTCCCCAGAACATACTTCCTCTGTGCACCCACCTCCCCACACCCCACCTTAACCATACTTACCTCCAGAGGTCAGGAGCAGCATTCTCTGCACAGGGTCACGTCTGCACTCTTTAAAGCCGAACCACAAACTGAAGAATCAAAGGTAAGTGCCGTACAATGGCAGTCAGTGGGGGTTTCAAATTAGGTTGATATCTCAGCCATTTTAAGAATTTTGGCCCCAAATTTTGAACATGGGGTTCTTGGGATCCCACCTCATGAACACTGCTACTGTCATTTGGTTACTCGGTCCCAAAATGTGATTTTGCAGTTGCTGCGCGGAATCACCTTTTGGGACTGAGTAATGAAACAACAGTGCCACTGTTCATGAGGTGTGGTCCCCAAAATGCCCATGTTGCAAATTTGGTGAAAAAATTCAAAAACATTAATGCATTATGGGCGTGCGTTGCACAGTTTCTACGCACACTCGTAACTTTGCCAATTTTTAATATTTTCGCTCCAGATTTTCCATATTGCCATTTTTTCACATCTCCTTATGAACAGTACCACTGTCATTTTTCACATCCTGCCTGAAATGTGTTTTTGCACCTGTGGTGCAGAATAGCGCAGTCACTGTGTGAAATCAACATTTGGGATGGATTAACAAAATCACAGTGCCACTGTTCATGATGGGAGGTTCCAAAAAGCCCATGTTGAAACTTAGGTAAAAAATGTAAACAAATGACCTTGCTACAAGCGTGTGTTGTGCAGTTCCTATGCACGTTTGTAACTTTGCCAATTTTTCATGTCTTCAGTCCAGATTTTCAACATTACCATTTTCTCACAGCCCCTCATGAGTACTACAGCTGTAATCATTAAAATCCTACCAAAAATGTTTTTCTATACCTGTGGCGCAAAACGACATTACAGTTGTGTAGAATTACATTTTGACAGGGATTTGAAAGTTTTCTATACTGGGTATATGCAGTGAGGTGATAAGAAGGTTATGTTGAACTTCATTCATTTTTCTATTACATTTTTTTTTTCCAGCACCCGCTGTATCCTGTAGCACAGCCTTTCAGCTTGGATGTTACCTTTGTTTGGATTTTTTGTGGCTGTTGCACCGGAGCGGTATTTCTACTGCAAACTTGGGACCGCTACTGGAGAGAGAGGGCTCCTATTACCATTACCTGTGAGAAGACACCAATATTTGCTCATTTTGCTGTTGGCCAAAAATTCTTTGGACCTTTTGATTTTGTGAAGTTTCAAGAGGATAATGGCATTCTCTCTATCCAGCACGAGCCTGGCCAGGGACAGAAGATTTGTGGATTTAACCCCTGAAACAAATGTGCACATTGAAACAAATCAAGAACCAAGCGGTTCAAGAGAAGGTACTGTAAAATCAACTTTTAATTCCTTGGAAAAAGCAGCATTAAAGGAAATAAACCTGCACTACAATATGATGTCACTAAAAAAATATCTCACGAAGAAGTGGGTACCTAGAGGGCTAAGACTTACTAAGTTGTCAGCATGTGGGCTTGCAAAAATGCATCATCGGGAAAGAAGGGAAAATGTATTGAAAACTGGCTCCACAGAACTGGTTAAGATCCAGATAGATGAAGATGAACACAATCACAAAGAGGTCACTGAAGAAATTGTACTGTCACAGAGTAAATTGGAAGCATCCAGTGACCTACCAATAACTAAAGAACTGGAAAAAAAGCTAATAGCTAAAGCCAAGAAACTAGAAGAGCTGATTATGAGGAAAAAGACCAAATTGTTATGGGATGAAAGGGACTACTTAAATGGTAACATTTATAATTGGGAAAGTCAGTCCTGCTGGAAGTCAAGAGGAAGCTATAGAATGAGAAATCGGCCTCTTAGCACTAACAGACGATCTAGTTCTAATGCTACTAGTTCAACATCGAATAGAAGTGTTAAATTCTCAAGCACAGAATCAATTAATGAACAAGGCTCAGCTTCAGTTTTAAAAAAAAGAAACAAAACACAAGACAAGGACGTCGAGGTCAACGAGCACACCAATTGAATTTTAATGACTTAAATAACATTGCAGCTCCAGGACATTGTGATTCATCCCAAAGCACTGTCATTAATTTAACATCTAGGGACTTGACAAATGATCAAATTGCATTATTGTCTAGGGGTCTGTCTTTTGTTCCAGTTCATGGTTTGAATGAATTTCCAGTGCACTGTGATCTATTCCATTTGTTTAGAAAACTTAATCTTATAAAGATTATTTCAGGAAATGTAACAGAATTAAGAGAGACGCTAAGTACTAATTCACAGGCTTCAGTACCACCACCTGATTCGAATATTAATGAGCTGTGCTCTGTTCTGTTGGATGAAATTTCTGATCTAGAACTACAGACATTGTTAAATCAGACTAATTATACCATGCAATCTCAGGATATGGGACTTGTCGGTGCTCCGACTGGCTACCGGACCACTGGAGTCCCATCTTTCAATCAAAATGGGAATTATACTAGCACAGGGGTTCTCAAATGGTGAGGCCAGCCTTCCTGGGGAGGCCCCAACCTGTTCCAGGGGAGGCTCAAGCAAGTCTGAAAAAGTACTGTATTTAAATTTTGAGTTTTATATATTTTGTGTGAAGAGATGAAGCAAACTGAAAGAGGATAATAGGAGGTGAATTTTGTGTATTTGTTTACTAATAGGTGATAAGGGAAGGTGAATGAGCCAAGGCTCATTTCAGGTGTACCTCCAGGAAGGGTAGGGAGGAATACATTTCAAAAGGTAACTGCAAAACAATCAATAAATACACAATGAACAATAGTGCAAACAAATATGAATAATAAACTAATAATGAGAGGTAGTAATTCATCAATTTGTAGACTGATGGCAGAACAGCCCAAATACAAGGGATGAGCATAGAAGTGCTAAAAGCAACAGCAGGAAGAGTAAAGTAATCCCAGAGAAATATTGCTTAGGAGCAGGGAAGAAGGGGAGAGGTAAAGTATGTAGCAAGGTTATTTCATATAGAGAGGAAACAGAAAGTAGTCTGACCCATGACGGTACTCAACAAGGGGTAACAATGGTTCAGGAATGAAAATAGTGGAGCAAGTAGGCTGGCCTGTGGGGAAAGGGGGGTTACAATAAGCTGAATAATAATATTTATTTTAGTTATTCGTTATTTAGATAACACCTTTGAGCTCAGGAACCCTCTTTCAAAGGTTCCACATCAGTATAAGACAAATAACTGAATGTGAGCCAAGTACTCAAAGGGGTTTCAATTTATTCATGGTGTACTGCGCAAAGTACAGTGTGTTATTTTTCTTTGGGGAGGCCCAAGATTACTTCAGTTTTTTGGGGAGGCTCAAAATCTTTTCCATGGATTTGGAGAGGCTCACTGTGACAAAGTCTAAGAACTATTGTACTAGCAGAATGTCTGCTAGCAGACCAACCCTAAAAGTTCCCTCCACTTTTATACCCCCAACCCCACCCCGCACCCCTGGGAGTGAAACCATCCATGCGTTTCAGGAATTGGTACTTAGAGAGAACTCTGCATAAATGAAATAAAGAAAAAACACATACAGCACAACTTAACAAAGGGTGAATGTAAAGCTTTGGGGGAACTTAGGAACATGCATGATATTGTTATCATTAAACCGTCCGAAAAGGGGGGTAATATTGTGTTATTAGATAAAGATTATTATGAAGCCTAGGCAGTTAGACAATTGAATGTTGAAACTACTTATAAAATTATGAAAAGAAGCCCACTGAAGGACTTTAAGGAGCAGCTACTGGATCAACTAACATTGGTGCTGCATAAGGAGTGGATCACAGGAGCTGACTTTGATTATTTAAACCACCAGTACCCTACAGTCCCGGTATTTTACCATGCTCCAAAAATCCATAAGGATAGAAAAGTACCTCCTGGTCAACCTATTATGTCTGGTTATGAATCATTAATTGAACCTCTTGCTCTATATTTAGATAGCTATTTAACATAAGAGGTCTCTAGGTTAGACTCCCACCTACGAGATACAACACACATCTTGCAAGAGATGATGGGGAGGGTTTGGAAAGAATTATTTTGGTGGATTACAGTAGATGTTACTGCTTTATACACAAGCATAGAACATCACTTAGCTTTACAAGCAGTGAAAAACATATTGGAGAGCTTTACCCTGTCTTACCCCATAGCATGCATTCTATTGCCATCGGAATTTATCCTGAACTCTTATTTCTTTCTTTTTAAAGGCTGTTATTACCAAGTCAGGGGTACTGCAATGGGGTCTTTGGTTACACCGTCTTACACCAACCTTTTTATGGGCTGGTGGGAGGGGCGTGCGATCCTGGACCCCATCACGAATCCGTATTTTTCAAATATCATTTTTTACAAGAGATTTATAGATGATCTCTTGTTTATTTGGGATGGCACATAATGTGAAAGTCTCTCTTTTATTCAATACCTGAATGGCAATGAGCTAGGGTTGCATTTTACAGCACAATATAATCAGTGTGAAATAAATTTTTTTGAACTTACATTGTTTGGGGTTCCAGAGTTACAAGTTAAAACAAAAGTATTTCATAAAAAAACAGCTGCCAATAGTGCCCTCCATGGGCACAGTTCCCATCCCGACATACCACTGAAGTGCTCCCTTATGGTCAATTAATTAGATTAAAGAAGAAATGCAGTGAACCGCAAGATTTTGAGAGTACAAAAAATTATTTTTTTGCAAGGCTCAAAATGAGGGGCTACACCCAATCCACTTTAAATAAAGCTCTCAAGAAAGTGGAATGAAAACAAAGGAGGAACTATTACAATATAGAGAGAGAAATTAAAAGGCAACCAGGATAATTTTTTCAACTAGTATGATCCTGGAGCTCTGGATTTGTGTGCCATTGTTTTCAAACACTGGCACGTTCTAGGCATCGATCCTGACTTTAAAAAAACAGTGGACAATGGGCCACTGGTAGCTTTTAAGCAGGGCAAGATTCTCAAAGATCTGTTATCAGAGAGTTAGTAAAAGAAACCCTCACCCCCTAGTTTGTGGCTTGGCACTAAACCACATGGTTTCTTTCCATGCAAAAAATCTAAAACGTGCAAGTCCTCTATTCAAGGTAAATCCTTTTTCAGTCCAGGGAAATCTGGTGTGAAAGAAGTTAGAATTAACCATTTTTTGTCCTGCTCTACAAAACCTGTAATTTATGCCCTTTGGTGTACTTGCGGTAAGGTCTATATTGGCCGGACAACAAGAAGCCTAAAAGAGAGAATTCAGGAACATTATAGGGCTTTGCAAAAACAAGATTTGGACAAACCAATAGCTAAACATTTTATGGAACAAGAGGATCTCACTGGGCATCAAATGCTCTGTATGGCGATTGATCATGTGCCATTTACACTGGAGGGGTAATAGATATCAGGATATAAACAGAAAGGAATCCAAATGGATTTTTTTGCTTAAAATGTTGAAACCATTGGAGTTTAATGAACAGATGGATTGGAAGCCGCACATAAACTCATAAGACTAACAACTTGATACAGGTACTGATAGCAGTATAGAAGTTATACCTTGCAGCACTGCCCACGAGTATGCCATGTATGTAAAATTAATGGATAACTAACAAGGCTCCTGGAGAAAGTTATTGGTATAAATGAAGGGGGGGGGCTCTTTTGGTGGGTTGTATGGTATGTTTATAGCATGGAAGACATTAACAATAACTTTGAGATGCCACTATGAGATTTTCTGTCTCATTTATATCACACTTCCTCTCTTTTTTATTCTCCCCAATCTCTTTGCCTCTTGACGTGCTTATATATATATATATATATATATATATATATATAACACACACATATATATATATATATATATATATATATATATATATATATATACATAGACATATATATGAATTTTTCTTCACGCTCCTCTTTTTTTTCTGGTGACATCTTATGTGGTTTAACAGACCAGGATGTTATCCTATAATAGTACCCTACAGAGCTTAAAAATGTATTATACACTTATTAGATTATCATAAGAAAACTCCATATAAGTATTTAACTTAATTTAAATAAATGGGGATCCACTTTTAACCAATGTGCTGTGGGTTTGCTATTTTTAAATACATTTATTATGAGATGCTTTTCAGCTAATCAGTTAACACTGTGTTCTAGGTGGGAATGCATCGGGGCTCATACCAAGTCAGCAGTGGGTCAGGTTTACAAATAGAATAATGGATAGGTAACTGGGTATTACTGGTGAGTAATACCATCGAGAAGTTCTGAACACATAGGAACCTCAAGAGTGAAGCTCGAGAGGTTCCAGTGTCCAGAACCTCGAGATGGTATCTCACCAGTAATGCCCAGTTACCTATCTATTATTTTTTTTAATATATGGATCCGACTTTTTTTTTTTTGATCATTTTGCTGCGATCAGTCGGCTGTTAACTAAAGGAATCTCGCGCTCGTAGCCGACTGCCACAGTCTGTCACACAGTGTTGCCTGGTCTGCCTGCCTTCCATGACTCGCACATATGCATAGCAACTATTTCAATTTCTTTTACCTTTTGTTTTGGGGATGGGTGAGCACAGTTCAGCAAGATACATTTTCATTTGTAGATACCCCAAAAAAAACTGAAGTTTTGTCACTGTGGACTCCGCATAGTGTCCTCTCACTAAGCGAGAATCCGTCGCCATGTTTTTCAAACTGTTTGGGCTGGAAACGCGCCAATCGGAAGGCACGCTTAAAAGACATGACAAGATAGACTTTTGCTTGCGCCATTCATCTTTGGTGATAATACTATCGTTCAGGTCCTGAACGATAGTATTACGGCTCCTGAACGATAGTATTATCACTCGGGAGCAGTGGTATTATCGGTTCAGGAGCCATACTATTACCAGGATTTTTTTGGATGGCTTCTGATGGTATTAATTTGACAATCCATATATTAAAATGTTAGAATTTCAAATAAGTTATTTGTTAAACCTGGACACTAATTAGAATTGACTTGCTCTGAACCTTCTCTGCATCCTCACCTACAATGGAGTCACTTTAAGTTTATCTTTTATTGGTTTGTTACACAGTCTGCTTTGATTAAATGAATTACACCTGTGGTAAATTGGTACATAATCTGAGCACTACGTACTTGGTCACACCTCATGATGAAGGGGTAGCAGTGTCCCGAAGCACCGAGGCTGGAAATGTTGTGGAGCCCTATATTTATCTATTTCTTTGAATTTTTATACACAATTGTTGCATGTGAGTATATTTTTTCATGCTTGCATCTCATATTCCTTTTTTATAAGAATACAATAAAAAGATTTCTCCCTGAATCTGGTTCTGGAGGACTGGGTTTCATCATAATTTTGTTTTATGTTGAACATTTGGTTTGAAAATGATGTAAGATGGCACAGTTATGACTATATGTTGCAATGTCGCTGTGCCTGCTCATAACTTAATATGTGGAAGTGCAGGGGCCAGAGACCCCTGTGTTTCCACAGCTTCATACATATGTGCATCTGTGGAGAGATAGGAGTGCAGGGTCCATGCTCCCACTGTGACATATGGATATTGTGGTACTATCTCGATCTCCGACCATGACATATGGATGCTGTTGTACTATCTGGATGGAGGGATGGGAGCGCAGAGTTTAAAGGACCCTGTGCTTCCACAGTAAAGTAAAGATACTGTTATACTATCTCAAAAAGTGAGGAAATAAATTGTAAAAATCTTCATTAATGCATCAGTTAGGGATGAAGTGACAAAAGTATGAAAATGAGGCATTAGGTTCGAGCCTCTAACCACCCACCCTACCACCCCACCCCCATCCTCCACACATCAGCAGGCATCCAGGTGTGCCATGGGGTTGTTAGGTCAACTCTCACCCCATTCTCCTATACTGTACCATGTTAGCCTGTTTACACATGGAATGGGGTGAGGTTGGGCCTAAAGACCCTTGGCACACCCCGATGCCTGCTGATGTGTGGAGGATGGGGGTGGGGTGGTAGGGTGGGGGGCTCAATCCTAATGTCTCATTTTCATACTTTAAACCCTAACTGATGCATTAACAAAGTTTATTGCAGTGTGTGTGTGTGTGTGTGTGTGTGTGTGTGTGTGTGTGTGCAATGTATTATAGTGGAACAATAGCGCCACTATAGTTAGAGTTGAGTGGCATGTTTAATGTTAAACCTCAAATTTTGCACTTTAATAACTTTGCAACCAATCAATGGATTTACACAAAATTTGGCATGTGCTGTCCTGTGAGGTAAATCTCTTGATGTGCATGTTTCATTCTGGTTGGATGTGCAGATTCTGAGATCTGGATAATGCAAAAACCTTAAAAGTTGCCACTTTTTGCAGTTTTTTCATCATCATCTTGTGCCCAGACAGTGTGGAATTTTGGTGTGAACTTTTTATGGTAGATAGAGCTTGGGTAACGAAACTGCCATGCATTTGTTTGGTAAAAAAATATTAATCTATTGCAAAGTGATTCATTTTTAAGTTCCCATTGTTTTCAAGGAGAAAATTGCTACAGGTAAAAAGCTTGACAAAGAATATGGCCTCATGAAAAAGGATTATTTTTCTTGAAGGGCTAATCCTTTTTTGCCAGAAAACTTCCTTTTTCGTGAGCCGCCATCTTGTTTTCTTGCCCATGAACTAAAAAGCATGGAAAATACATACAAATGTTATTTTAAAAATAAAACACCAGAACCAAGATAATCAGGCATCATTTTGCTAGATTCTGATGTTTGTTTTTTCACAATAAGGGCCAGAAATACTTTTTTCTGGGCACTCAAAATCCCAGGTGCCCAGCTTAGCGAGAGCGGTGCTTCCCCCGTGTTCTCTGTGTGAGAACACTGGGAATTTCTTGACATCTGCAGTGGCAGCTGAACTCATGTTGCCGACTGCACTATGTGCTGTGAGCCACCCTTGCTCTGATGTCTAGTAGCACCCCCACCCACTGATCAGAGAGTCCCTCTCAATAAAAAATATGTATTTTCTGGTGTCTATTGGTACCTCCCCCACCCTCTGATCACTGTCCCTGTTGTTAAATATTTAATACCTGGTGTCTCGTGACACCCCCCCACCCACCAATTGCCATTCCCCTTGAAATATGTTCGAGCCTTGGTGTCTAATGGCAACCCCCTCCACCCACCCACAAATCATCATCCCCATTGTCAAATTTTAGATCCCTTGCTTCTAGTGGCACCCCCCCCACTGACAGCTCATTGTTTTATTAAGTATAGCCAACATCGGGGGGCCCAATCCCCATGTCAGCATTTACAGCCCCCCCCCCAAGCAGTGTGGTACACTGAGGAGCCCACTCCCTGTGTCCTGAGATGGTTTATTAATGTTACTTGCTATCTGCAATAAGAAAACCATCCCTGACATCTTTTGTTTTACCCGAAACAAAAAAAAGGTCCCTCATCATCACCACATGCCCATCCCATCCCATCTCTACCCTCCCACTGAGCACCCACCTCCCTACCCCCCCCATATTTACCAGCCGATGTCAAATTCTGTCATCTTCTGTGGGCAGAGACACATCTGCACTCTTCAAAGTGAAATTGTGAACTGAGGAATAAAGGTAAGTGCTGACAGCCCCAAGACAGACCCCCCACCTGTGGGTCTGTGAATGGTGGGGAATGGGGTGTTAGGGTTGTAGTTCTTTTCCATAAATATATATATACATATACATATACAGTGCACTTCACTTATAACAGACACTTATAGTGGACAGTCATTTATAATGAGCAAAAACTGATTTCCCAAACCAAATATATCAAATCCAATACATTTTTCTCAGGTTATAATGGACAGAAACACTGCTTATGATGGACACTTTGAAGCTTTTATAAGTATTTGTAGTGCATTTTGGGGTGGGGGGCTGCAGAACTGGTTAGGAGATTTGTCAAATGTAGAATTTAGATGAAGGAGCTACAAAAACTAAATTTCTTACAGTATAATCCTCCACAAGTTGCATAAACCTTCATTAGATGATTACATTAAAAAGGAAGTGATTTTATTTTTTAGTAAAACCCTTACAGTACAATTGCCTTTGTTTTTACTGTTCTGGAACCCCAACTTCCAGCCATTAGAGTTATTGTCTTCTTCTTACCTTCTGCAATAAACATAATAAAAAAATCATGTTCCCTGACAGTTAAATAACTTTAAACACACAAAGTACAGAAACATATATGGTGGTCAGGATTCTGAATAAGCTATGAAGTTTCAGAATATGTTTTCAATCACTCTGAGCCCCTGTTCATACACACACAGGCACACCTAATATATAGACTCTATCTCCTTTGGATGTAATGGACACTGGATATAACAGACAAAAACTGTGTGCCCAGATGTGTCCATTATAACAGGCTTGCACTGTATATATATAAATAACATACCCCATGTAATAGTATGTCTTTGAATAAATGTACCCAGTGGACAGTGTCACAGTATGTCTCTATATAATGTCACCCAGTGGACAGTGTAAAAGTATGTCAATGTATAAACATACCCAATAGAGGGTGTAACGGTATGTCAATATACTGCATAAACATACTCATTTGGAAGTGTAAAAGCATGAGTATGTACAAAGACACCCAATGCATACTGTAACAGTATGTATATGCATAAATAGAGGCACAAAACTCCATTTAATGCATTAGTTAGGCTTGCTCCACAGCAACAAAAGTGAGGAAATCCGGTGTTAGGGTTGAAAGCCCCCCCTTGGACCCTCCAACCGGCATCAGGGTGCACGATGGGGTCATCGGTCCTAACTCTCACCCCATCACATGTGTAAAGAAGCTGAGGTAAAGGAGAACAGGGTGAGAGTTAGGATCGACAACCCCATGCTGCACCCCGATGCGGGTTGGGAGGGTGGGCTGGGGGTCCAAGGGGCGGCTTTCAACCCTAACACCGAATTTCCACAATTTTGTTGCTGTGAAACAACCCTAACTGTCATATTAAATGGAGTTTTTTGCCTGTAATTTACCTTCTTTTTGAGAATGAGGACGATAAATAGTGAATGGAATGTAGTGGCGGGAGTGCGGGGCCCGAAGGGCTCCGTGCTCCCACCACGTGATGTCTTGTCAAATAGTAAAAGTAACAGCAATGCAAATGCAAGTGCCAACAGTTACATACATGGTAATGCAAACGTAAATGGTAAAGCAAATGGTAATTGAAACGTAAGCGCAAAGTGACGCCGAAGTGAACAGTGACACAAATGGACATGCAAGTGCATACGAAAACACAACTGTTAACATGCATAGTGATGGTACCGGGTATTTTAAATGGAATTGTTAAGTGTTACAGCAAAAAGAATGCCAAAGAGAACAGAAACGGAAATGCGAATGGCAGCACTCACGTAAACACAAACCATAACGCGCACATGCATGGTACCGCACTTGTACATGCAAATGGTAATGTTAACCCAAAGAATAATGCCAAAGGAAACAGAAGAAAATGGTAACAGAAGCGCATATGGAAATGCAAACCGTAACGTGCACGGGTATATAAATGCAACTGGTAAAGTTAACATGAAGAATAACCCCAAAGGAAACAGAAACGGAAACGCAAGCACGTATGGAAATGCAAACCATAACACGCACGGTCACGTTACTGCAATTGTAAATGTAAATGGTAATGGTAACAGCAACAATAACGCCAAAGGAAACAGAAATGCAAAAGGAAATGCAGGCATGTATGGAAATGCAAACCGTGACATGTGCGGTCACATTACAACAATTGGAAGCACAAATAGTAATGTTAACAGCAGAAATAATGGCAAAATAAAGAGGAATGGAAACGCGAACATAAGTGCGTACACAAACAAGAACACAAAGGGTAATGCACATGGTGACGTACACGGGAACAGTAACGCAAACACGTAGGGAAACACAAGTGGTAATGGTAACTGTAACAGTAATGGAAGCGCGCACACCTTGGTTTTGTCCAACAGCTGCATAGAGAAACACAGTGCGTACAAAGAATATATGCATAATAATGGGTCTCAGAGCAGAAAATGAGCTGTTGGAATACTAAATTGCTTATATCTCAGTAACCGTATGACGTAGGAAAAAAAAATCATGATTCATGATTTTCCTGGCTATTTTACGATACGAGCCCTGAAAGGCGCGGTGTGCACCACTATGTTAGTCTATGGGAAAAAATGCCAATTTTAGAGTACCGTAACTTGGTATCCATGTAATATTTTGTTACCACACCATGAAACGGCACATCTGTGAGATGTTGGCAGCTTTCCTTCCAAATTTCAGCCCAAAAGACCAAACCGTTCTTTCGCAGCAGAGTGGCAAAGAATTCCTGTCATTTTGCCATAGTCTGGAAAAGTACTTTCGCAATTTGTGACACTTTTCACAAAAATTTGAGAAAGTGTCACAAGTGCAACACTACTTTGCAAAACTACTGTTTCCAGAAATTTGAAAAACATATTTCTGGGGTGTTTAACCCCAAAATAAAGACATGGCTAGCATCCTCAGGGTCTGACTAGGTGAACACAGAACGAATTGTGTCCCTAGAGGGTCCCAATTTTAAATGCCAAGCATTTTTCTGATCAGTAACTGAAAACAAAATGGTGGATTTGCGGCACTACTAGGGCCATTTGTGACATTAGAAAGTGCGTTTGTGACACTTTCAAACTTTTTGTTAACTTTTCCCATTAACTTATAATGGGAACTTGTTTTTTGAATAACTTTTGAACCGTTCAATATTTTTTCACGAAATCTTCAAAAGACACATCAGGGACCCTGGCTTCACATTCTCTGAAGTTTTCAGACTGGTCGCATAAACTGTGCGACCTGTAGGAGAAAGCAAAGAATTCGAGAAAAAGCATAATTGCGCTTTTGGTTGTTGCTTAATAACTCCACAGCCGTATACCTGACTGATATAACAGTTGGCAGATCCCAAGACCTACCATGCCCAACTGTACCTGCCAAATTTCAGGCAAATCTGTTGAACGGTGGAAAAGTTATAAAGGTGCAAAATTTCACCCTTTAACCCTAAAAGTGCTACTCGAATCTAACTATGGTAGCACTACCGTGCTACCATAATGTACCCAATTGATGGTGCAAGAGTATGTCTATGTATAAAAATACAATGGATGGTGTAACGGTATATGTCTACGTACAGTATCAACACAGGCAACTGACAGTGTATCAGGATGTAAATGTATAAACATGCCAATGGACTGTGTAACAGTTTGTCTATTGATAAAAATACCCAAATGGACAGTCTAACAGTATTTCTATGTAGAAACATACCAAGAGACAGTGCAAACTGCATTGTATGTCTGTGGAAACATACCCAATGGACAATGTTACCATATGTCTATGTATGAATACATCCAATGGACATTGTAACATAATATCTATACAAAAACATACCAGTGGACAGTGTAACTCTACTGTATGTGTATGTATAAACCCACTCAGTAGACAGTGTAACTGTATGTTCATGTATTAACAGATCTAGGTCAAAACCACATGGTCGATAAACATGTGGTTAAAAACCACTCTGTGTGGACACCATAAAATAGGCGTGATGCAAAACTGTGCAAATATTTATAAACGCACTCCAAAACTGCACACGCTGTTTCGATTGTGCAGTTTTTGTCCATGCATTTATTCTGATACAGTCTTAATGGTACACCTGTATTAACAAACCCAATGGAAATTTTTAAAGTATGTCTATGTATAAAGATACACAATAGACATGTAGAAGGAAGTCTATGTATAAACATATCCACTGGACAGTGTAACAGTATGCCTTTGCAGAAACAGCCTCAATGAGCAGAGTAACAGTGTCTGTGTATAAATATTCCCAACAGACAGTGTAACAGTATATCTATATAGAAACATACTCCATGGACAGAGTATCAGTATGCCTTTGTGTAGACATACCCAACGGACAGTGTAACAGTATGTCTACATATAAATATACCCCAGTGGATGGTGAAAAAGTATGTCTTTGTATAAACATACCCCACAGAGGGTGCAACAGTATGTCTGTGTATAAACATACCCATTTTACTGTGTAACAGTATGGTTGGGGCTCATCTTGTCATCTGTGCTCAGGCTAATCACAATTCAGCCAAATAATAATACCAAGAAATCTTTTAAAATGTTAAAATGATGGAATGAAGATAAAGTCAGAACATGAAATTAACTTAAATGTATTGCAAGCTTTCAAGCAGCTTGGGGGGGGGGGTCATTGGTACTATAACTGCTTAATTCTGATGTTGGTCACACACCAGAAGCACCCACGCAAAATTTTAGAAAAAATGTATAAGAAATTAAAGTCTCTGGGCCAGATATTCAAACTGCGCCATTCTGTGGCGCAAGCCCTTGCACTGCTCAAAAAAGTTACGCAGGGGTGTGGCCAGGGCGTGTTCAAGGGTTAAGCTATTCGACAACTCCCTTGAATATCGCCCCCAACACAGCCACTGTGTATGGCGAGTGGGAACTTGCACCACCGCAAGTGGTCAGAGTGAGCATTCAGATGCGGTGGTGCAAGTTCCATTGCGCCATGTGCAAACCTGCGATATTCAAAGGTGACATGCAAATAGGGCCATAATTTATGCAAGGCACCACGGGGCCATTGCATCTAATTACGGCCCCATTTGCATGCCATTAACATGCAAGTGCGCCCGATCCCCGGCGACTTACTTTACAAGCCCCTGACAACCAGCAGCGAAGGACCAAGCACTCCCTAGCAGCCCGATCCACGGGCATAATGTAGTTCAACCCCGCACTAGCCTGATCGTGGGCATAGCGTAATTTAACCCCCGACTAGCCCGATCGTGGGCATAGCGTGTGTAAACCCCCGACTAGCCCGATCGCGGGCATAGCGTGATTCATCCCCTCAAAGACCAATATCCTGGTGGTCAGTGGACATGAAGCCCGATCATGGGCATAAGGTCAGCGCCCCCAAAGTCCAATATCCATGGTGATCTGGTATTCCCCACCCACCCACAGGCCACCACCCGCTTCCTGTCGGCGGTAGGCGGCAGCACCCACCCTGCCGCCCGCCGCCCCCCCAGCCGTCGCCACCGATCGACAGTTGGTTGGCGCCATTGGTCAGAGCAAGAAGCATGGCGCAGTAGTCGGTACCGTATAAAGGCAGCTGGGTCTATCTCAGCATATCTGACTGCCTTTAGGGCCGGTATGGGCTGTATGGCCATTGGCTCTTGCCTGAACCAATGAGTGTGCAGCCCTACTGAGCTGTCAGTCGGTGGCGGCGGGTGGCAGGCAGGTGGTGCTGCCGCCTGCCGCTGACGGGAGTGGGGAGGTGGGGCTCCGTGGTGAGTGGGTGAGGCTACCAGATCACCAGGGATATTGGACTTTGGGGGGTGGGTTTGACCGTATGCCCGCGATCGGGCTTCGCGTCCACTGGACCACCAGGGATATTGGTCTTTGGGGTTAACCATGTTGTCGCCCACGATCGGGCTAGTCGGGGGTTACATTACGCTATGCCCACGATTGGGCCAGTTGGGGGTTTACATTACGCTATGCCCGCCGATTGGGCTAGTGGGGAGTTGATGTCCTTATGCCCATGCATCAGGCTGCCGCGGGGAATACCTGCCGCCCACGATCGGGCTACGGGGCACTGAACAGTGGAGGCCACCACAGGTGGCAGCTGCTGTGTTGCACCCTGCAATACAGCAGCTCACCTGTGGGTGGCCTCGACTGATCCTTTTTTGCTTAAAGTTGTGCAGGCGCAGGAGGATTGCGCTTCAGATAACTCTGCATCGCCCGCTGAATATTGGCTGTGCAGTTTATGCATGGTTCCTCCCCCTTCGGTTGAGCATGCCTTCATTAGCCTTGCACTGTTGCTCAGCATGATTTGGGGGGCGCAACTGCCTCCTGCTGAATATTGCAGAATGGCACAATTTCAGACTTGTGCAGGTGCAACCCTATTGTGCATGGCTCAGCTCTTTTGAATATTCGGGCCTCTGTGTATTAGCTAGGGTTGAGCTTGTTGAACCTTTAACATTGTACTAAAAACAGAAGAGGTGTGGCCTTCTCCAAATTAATACACTCCCAAACTGTCACCTGTGAGCCTCTTACAGGCCAGAGCACACTCACACTAACTCATAATATATAAGAAATGAATCCAGAGAGTGGTTTCCACCTAAGAAAGAAAGAAAGCAGCTGGCCCTCAGCACATATTGGCATGTTAACATTTTAAGTGTAGGTACTTGAGTGATGAGGGGGTCACCCTGTTGTTGGTGATTAGACTAATTGTGATTTGGCTGAATGATAAGACCCAGAACCACTTTAGAAAGTTAAAATGATGAAATGAAGACAAAGTGATAACATGGACTTAATCTAAATGAACTGCAGGCTTTTAAGCACCTTTTGGGGGAGTACTGGTACTACAACAGTTTAATTCTGATTTTGGCCACGCACCAGGAGCATCCCTGCAAAATTTAAGAAAAACATATAAGAAATGTGTATTAGCCAGGGCTGAGCTTGCTAAACCATTAACATTGTGTTAAAAACAGGAGAGGTGTGGCCTTCTCCTAATAAGTATTATTTATTTATTTATTTAAAATTGGTGACCGGGAAAGGCACACTGAGCCGAGGCTCATTTCCAGGTGTGACCTGGGTACAAGTAGTACAAGGTGGGAGACAGAGAAATACAGCAAAATATAACATAACAGACTTATAATACGGTATAATACATTACGTGGAGTTTGGTGGAGAGGTTACACATTTGTTTGAACGGCAGAGTGGAAAAAACATTGATTCATTTCTTTTCTAGACAATTTATTACCTTAAATTCCAAGTGCGTGTCTTTACATATTTACATTAGTGGATTTACTGAAAAATTTGAGTTTTCGGGGAGAGTGTACGGTGGGGGGGGGGTTAACAATAAGAGCTGGCGTGTGGGTTTAATTTTTACCCGGCAAGGCTATTTGGGGTGGTACTAGGACTGGGTAAGGAGGAATTGGGTGTACAGCTGCAGCAGGCAGGGGAAGGGAGAAGCCTGAGGAGCTGTTTAAAGGCTGATAGGGAGGGGGCCAGGTGGAGGTTGGGAGGGAGGTTGTTCCATCGGAGTGGGAGCCGGTAGGAGAAGGCAGCTTGCCCTGAGGCTGAGAGGGGGCGAGAGAGGTGGAAAGTACGTGCATGTCTGTGGTGAAGTGAGCGATCCCCATTGATTATCTGTGAGCCTCTTATGGGCCAGAGCACAGCATATAAGAGAGGAAGTAAGAGAGTGGTTTCCACACAAGAAAGAGAGAAAGCAGTGGTCTCTCAGCTCATGCTGGTATGTTAAAATTTAAAGTGTAGGTACCTGACCATTGAGGGGTCACCTTGTCGCCAGTGATGAACTAATCAACTTAAATGAATGAAAGGATTTCAAGCAGCTTTTTGGGGGCAGCTGCACTGGTACTATAACTGGTCGATGCATGAAAACAATAAAATATAAGTTAAAAAAGGAAACTCTAACCTGGATACAAAGGATCACCAGGACTGGCATAAATAAAGCCTTGGTTTTCTTGTAGACTTACCTCTGTGTAAGATTTATGATTCTTAGTATGCTCATTGTAATTAAGTGTCAAATACAGTCTGCCATGGTTGTCTTGGCACAAAACAAAATTCTGAGGCAGTAAGTCTCTTTGACCTTCTCTGCCGCCTCTGGCCATGTTAAATTGGGAAACTATTCACAGTTTTCTTATGAGCCCAGAAAGTTTCAGGGGACTGATGGCTGGAGAATGTTTCAGTTTAGTGAGATCCATGCTTGACAATGCAGCAAGATACAGGAAAGTGTACTTTTTTGTTTTTCCTCTAATGCTTAACAAACAGCAATAAAAATGTTGTAGCTTTTATTAAAACAAGTGCTGATGAAGATATAAAAACCTATGTTTTGGCCCAGTGGTGCTAAGGGTTGAGGCACTGGATGCCACATCTTGCACCACACTGGTGACCAGGGTTTGGGAACAAACCTGGGCCATTGGGGATTGGCTGGGGAGGGAGAGGATTGAGCATCCAGAGAACTGCTCCCCTCTCCCGGGGAGGGTTGTGGGGTGTTCCAGGTGCTGTAGCAGCCTCCAGTAGAGACTGGAGGCAGCACAAGCATATGGGACGTTGTAGGGGGTGAGACGTTGGCAGACTCCAGTGGCAAGAGGCATGGTGGAAAGCCACACAGGAGTCCTTGCATGCCACTTCCCAAGGGGGAAACATACAAGGAAAAACTCCCTAGTGGACTCAGGGAGGTGACAGAGGCCCTGGGAGCCCAAACCCACATCCCAACATTGGATCTGCCATCCACCAG
Source organism: Neoceratodus forsteri (assembly GCA_016271365.2). Taxonomy (NCBI): domain Eukaryota; kingdom Metazoa; phylum Chordata; order Ceratodontiformes; family Ceratodontidae; genus Neoceratodus; species Neoceratodus forsteri. Next base: position 702,109,536 of record CM028135.1, on the reverse strand, counting down.
CTCTCCTGAGCCTCTCGACCCAGACCATCCCCTTTAATTACAGACAGCCCCCATGTAGGTGAGGTGGGCCCTCCCCACAGGGATTGATCCGGGGGACTGGATAGATCTGTGAATCTGGGGAGGGGGCTCAGTAACGTGTCTCCCAGTGGAAACAGCGGTTTCAGGCTCGGTGTAGCGGCAGTGGCTGTGAGGGCACTCCCGAGAGATGCCCTAGTCCCCAGAGTACAAATAGAATGTACAATAAAAAAAAAAACCTGTTTGTCTGGTGAGTACTGCATAAATGTTCAGAGCTGCAAACAGACTTAAGAAATGTCTAGTTGAATACTCTTCTTCAGTACTAGTTCGAACTTCAACATAAACTTCTCATAGCGCCAAATTAACTTCTGCTGGGCTTGCTGTTTTTTAAATCATGTAAAACAAAAGCAATTAAGCACTCACCACCAAATATGAGGAAAAACACTGCTTACCAATATATTCTGTGCCCAGAAAACTTTATTGAGGTGCCAGCTTAAAACGCCTTGACTCATTTTGGATAATTACAAAATTCCCTTTTCAAAAGGCTGAAAACTCACAGTGAGAGGTCTCTTTATATACACATAAAACCTGATGTCTTAAAATGATGTCAGTAATGGGAACACCACATAGGTTCATATATAACAATATAAAGAGCATACATTACAGCAAACGTTAGTGAAAAAATATTGCAATAAACCTAAACAAGAAAAAATATACACAATTAAAAAAGTAATTTATAAAAACAATTCATGGCATCACAACGTCTCTGAATTTCGCTATGGAGCTTCAATAGGTGAATTCTCACAAGTGTATCTGTAACAGGAAAGGCAAAATTATATTACTTGCCGTATAAAAGCAAAGTTAATGTCTTACACAGGCAGACAGGATGTGTAATATAGGCTGACATCTAAATTCCAAACTATGAATATGACATTTATAATTCATTTGAAACAAGGTATTAATAATCAGACTGTATCTAAAAAGTTATTAGACAATATGTATACACAATAAAATGAACACATGGCATAGGAGTATATATAGAAAGAATGGGTAGAGGGGAAAGGACACTTAATTTCTTACTGGTCTCTAACTCAGGAGCTAGAAAATGTTCCTGGTGCAGACCTATTAAAGTGCAGACATGATAGCAGCAATTAGTAGCAGAACAACTGGTAGACAAATATAGGGTTTTAAGATGGAGGATGCCCTGTTAAAAAAAAAGCACAGAGTAAGCAACCTAAGTTATGTCAGATAGGGTTCTATATCAAAGTTGTCATTGAGGCCAGGATATTTGCATGCCTGTAGGGTATAAATCTAAAAACCCTCTCTCTTTTTAAGCAGTTTATCAAAATCACCCCCTCTGGGGTTAGTACTGACTTTATCAATTGCCCTAAACAGAAACACAGGTTGCTTTTTTAATCTAAGCATTATGTACCATACTGTTTGTTTGCTGTGATGTTTTGCTCTCTTGACGAGGTGCCTTTGTAAATGAGTCTATGACTCAAAGGTCTGTAAACCGATGCGCTAATAAATAAATAAATGTGTTCATCTGGATTTCTAGACAAAGTAACATGCTGGGCAGTTGCATACTTCAAATCACCATTCGTAATGGCTCACACATGCTCATTCACCCTGTTGTTGAAAAGATGTTTAGTGTGTTTATGAATAGACATACTGCTACAGTGTTCATACATAGACAAGTCAAAACTAACTCTGCCCAGTGCTCACAATAGTGGCTGCAGCACCTCAAAGAAAAGTGAACACAAACAGCAAAGAAGCTATCAAGTCATACTAGTGTGTTTAATGTGTCTTGAGTATAGCAGAAAAATACTTAGCGCTTCAAACCTATTGCAGGTTCTTCCTTAGCCCTCCCCCTGATGAAGAACCTGTGATAGGTTTGAAGCGCTGGGGTGTTTGTTCTGCTGTACTCGAGCACATTAAACACACTGAGCATTACTTGGATTGACTTGCTTTCTTTGCGCACGGTTTTTGCTGTTTGTGGTTCCTTCATTCTTCGGTGCTGCAGCCACTATTGTGAGTGCCAGGCAGAGTTACTTTTGAATTGTCTATGTATAAACGCTGTAACAGTATGTCTGTTCATAAACACACCCAATGAAAATTGTTACAGTATGGCTATGTAAAAACTTACACACTAGACATTGTAACAGTATGTCTATGCAAAAACACACCCAATTTTGTAACAGTATGACTAAGTATAAACATATGCAATGGATAGTGTAACAGGATGGCTATATAGGAACATACTGTATGGACAAAACAACAGTATTTTTACAAATAAACACACATAACTGGTAGCGAAACAACATGTCTCTTTCAACATGAATACAACCAGGCCTTCACTATAAATGAGCAGTGCTCAATGGAGTTTGTTTCCTGGTAAAGTAAATAAATACAAAGACCCCCCCCCAAGGGGCTTACTACAATACCCCCCAGATTTGGGAACTTTGGGAAAGCACTTACTGTGCATTGACCCCGTCCCAGGCTCCCTTTACCTTTTTGAATCTTTGAGGCAGGAGGGTGTCATTGTCTGACGTACATGGTGACCTGATGACATGTGTATTTGTGAACAGGTAATAAAGATATCAACATTATATATATGGGCAGCAAAACAGTATACCTACTGCGCATACTGTATATTAGAGGTGCTCAGGTTTCCTCTGCTCAGCTAGACAGCATGCATTGATAGTATACTTAAGCTAGCATTACTAACTTCATTTAAAACTTTGACCCTTTCTTTCCTGCGTAATACATTTGTAAACTGAACATGACATCATGGGTCCCCATATTAGAATCCTGCCAGTTCAATTTGTTTTCTGTGCTATTCTGTATGTCCATGTACCGCTGCCACAGAAATCAGTATGCAGTGACCCTTCACCTGTAGTCTACCAAGTACAGCAGATTTTGTTTCATATTTTATTTTAATATTTAAACACAATGGATAAATTGGCACTGTTCTAAACCCATGTTAATACTAAATTGAAATGCAGTGCATGTGATTTGACAAAATGGGACTTATGAGCTGTAATTTGCAAACCAGGTATCATTTTTCAACCATGAGCATACTGTCACATACTCAGTTTATAATGTATGATACGGAACGCAGTGATCTTTAATCATGTTGGTTATGTATGATAGTTAAAATACATGTGGAACCTAATCCCAAAATAAAAATTAATTATGCCTGTTGGGTACAAAGATAGACGGACAGATAGATAGAGAGACAGTTTATACACCATACATCAACAAGCCCCTTTGTGATTCTCTGTGACAGTCTGGCTACAGTAGCAACAGCCAATGATCATGGGCAGACTTTGCTCCCCTTCCTGCCAGCCCAAGACTGAGAAACTGATCAGTCAGCTACGGGGTGCTGGGGTGAGGGAAGAGGAAAGAACAGCCAGGAATTGTACTATCTGTCTCCCCTCCCCCATCAAGGATTAGGGGTGAAGGGGAGGGTAGAACATGTCCTTTTCATTTTACATTTTACATCTGTCATAAACCTAAATAATATCAATGTTCTATGGCAAATGTAGTTTTACAGGAATGGTAACAAGATATTGTGACATTTCTCAGCTTCCATTTCTTGCCTCCAGATCTTGCTGGGAATCTGCCTCCAGGACATTTCAGATTTTGGGCTCAATCCTTTCTCCGCTGCTTATGAGTGTTTTTGACTGCAACAATCAAGCATGTCTCTCTTACAGTATGATTGGCTCTTTGTTCTTGGCCTCTCTGTCTGAATATTTTTTCTATCTTCTGTTTTGATTGATTGTTTTGTTTACCATGTATATTAAGTGTCAACATCATCTGATTGATATGCATATGGTGCACTGAATCCCTCTGAGTTTGTGAAGAGGTGATGGCATTAGATCTACTGGTATGATTTTCCATTCCTTTTCACTAGTAGGAAGATTGGCATTTCCTTTTTCGACCATCCTCTTTTATATGGTGCTTATTTGTTTTATTCAACTCCTGCTGAAACTTTTTCATGCAGGACAAGGGATGGGACCGTTGTAATTAGGAACACAGGAAATGCTAAATGAAATGTTTTTATTTATAGCAACAGTTAAAGAGCAGCAGACACCTTTGGTAAAACTCTGGAAAACAATATTTTGACAGTTCGGCTTGTATAAATATATCTTCTATAGATTTCTCCTCACCGTTATGTATTACTGAAGAACTTTCCACAAAAACAAGATCTTTATCACTTATAGTTCATTTGCTTCTATAGCTCATTTCTTGCTTGAAATAATAATGTTCTATTCTGACATCACAGTCTACTGCCTTGGAAATAACTATGATGTCACAAGCAGAGTATTATGATATCAGGGGCCAGACAATGAAGAAAAGCACAAATGCGGAGCTCAAAGGTTTGCACTGTGCTTGCGCACAACCTGGAGGTTGCCGTGTTCAGTCGGATAGTGCACTGGCACAATGCAACTGAATACTGAGCCATGTTGGCATGGCACAAAGTCAGTTTGTGCACTCCAATATGGACCTGGGCTGTATCCAGCCCATATGGAACTGCACCCCCAAACCAGATAGAGTTGAAAGCCATGGCATAATATTCAGCTACAAAATGCAGATAACCCCATTGGGCATGAAAGGCATTAAGGGGCCTTTAACATGCCCATTATGGGTTCATTTACATTGGAAGCAGCAGCCTGGTTGCACCTGACTTGATGTCATCCCTGGTGGCTAACGGCACCCCCAGCCCTGAATACCCATCCCACCAGTGTGTAGCCCATACTCTGTTGTCTAGAGGCACCCTCCACCCACCGGCCACCCATCTAGTGATGTGGAACATATACACTGATGTCCAGTGGTACCCCCTACCCATTGAACCTCCATCCCAGTCCATGTAACTGATACTCTGGTGTCTAGTGGCACCCCACACCCTCCGATCACCCAGTCCAGTATGGCACATGTATGCTGTGGTGTGCAATGGCACCCCCCACTCCCAACAACCAGCCCAGTGATTGCACTATAGTCCCTGGTGTCCAATCCCCCCACACACACACACACACACACACCAATCCTGATGATGGCAAGATGTCCCGGTATCTAGTGGCACCACTCCACCCTCTGAGCACCCATTCTAATGTTTGCATTAGTCCTTGGTGTGTAGCATCACCCCCCACCCTCCAATTCCCTATCCCATACATAATCCTGTGTTCCTGGTGTCCAGTGGCATCCCCACCCTCTGATCACCTATTCTGGTGCCTGCACTATAGTCCCTAGTGTCTAGCATCACCCCTCACCCTGAACACCCATCTCCTAAATGCATATGTATGCCCTGGTGTCTAGCAGTACCCTCCATCCACCAAGCAGCCATCCTAGTGCTACTGATGAGTCCCTGGTGTCTAGCGGACCTCTGCACTCTGGTCTCCAAGCCCATATAGTACCCTGTCCCACAGGTGTCCAGTGGCATTTACCCATCTCCCTGGCCATCTACCCGAGCCTATCCCTGGCATCCAATGGTACCCCCCCTGGATCACCGGTCTCCACATGGACCACCAAACTGTGGCTGTTCCATGGCTTCCACCTATTCCGCCCACACCCAACCCCTCTACCCCTTACCAAGCAGGATAAGAATGTGCAGTGCATCACTCTAAGGCAACTGGCACATCCCTCCTCTTACCTCTACAGCCAATCATCTTATAAGCTGCAGTGAGCACATGTACAGTATACCTGTACACGTGCTTACTGAAGTACATCTGGGAGCTGGCTATGGAGGTGAGAGGAGGGCTGTGCCAGTCACTGTAGAGGGATGCATCATACGGTGTCATCCTGCCCTGTAAGGAGGGGGGCTGGGGTGGATGCTGTGCTGAGTTGAGGTAGAGTGGGTGGAGGGGCCATGGAACCACCACTGTTTGGTGGTCTGTGTGTCAACCAGCAGTCCAGTACCACTAGATGCCAGATATAGGCTCAGGTACCTGGGTCAGGAGATGGGAGGATGCCACTAGACACCTAGGGAGCAGGGCACTATACGGGCCAAGAGGCCAGAGTGGGGAGGTGCACTAGCCATCAGGGAATCAACGGTAGGAATGGGATGTGAGCTCAGCAGGTGGAAGGTACCGCTAGACACCAAGGACATGCATGCACATTTAGATGACAGGCATTCAAGGGTGGGGGATGCCATTAGACACTAGGACTACAGTGCAGGCACCTGAGTGGGTGATTGGAGGGTGGGGGATACTGCTAAACAAATGCATACATACACACTTAGGGGATGGGTATTCAGTGGTGGGGGTGCCACTACATACTAGGGACTATAGTGCAGACACCAGGAAGGGTGATCAGAGGGTAGGGGTGCCACTGGACACCAGGGACATGGGATTGTGTACAGGATAGGCAATCGGTGGGTGTGGGGTACTGCCTGACACAGGCATTCATACTCATTAAAATGATGGATGTTCTGGTGTGGGTGTACCGCTACACAGCAGGGACTATAATGCAGGCACCAGGATGGGTGCTCAGAGAGAGGGGGGATGACACTAGGGACATCTTGTCATCGTCAGGACAGGTGTGCATGGGGGCACTAGACACCAGGGACTACAGTGAGATAACCAGAATGGGTGTTGGGGTGGGGGTGTCACTAGTCACCAGGGGGGATGTGCACAGTACTGGGATGATGGATTGAAGGGTGGGGAGTGCCATTAGACACCAGGGCATCCTTTGGCTCACCAGAACAGGGGTTTGGAGGGTCGGGGGTAGGGCAGCTGCAGTACAGCCATCGTGCCACCAGAGCTTTGCACCCAGTTAAGACTAGGTTTGAAAAGGCAGTAACTAGTGGCCCTGTGAGTGCAATTTACTGTAGATGCAAACCTCTGAAATTTGCATTAGAAACAACTATCCTGTTTTCATGCATATGACCTCAGTAATAAACAAGCATTTGCCAATGTGGAATGTTTGCATGGTGGCATTAGCAGTAGAAGTGCAGGAGTTAGACAGCTACAGTATAGGAATGGCAGTGAAGTACTGAACTGATGCCAACTCCACCCCCCACCCTGCAAAGATGGACAGGCATTTGGGTGTGGCCTTGGGTCGTCGTCCATGACGGTCACGACATTTCACCTCACCATACCCTGCAGACACTGACAAGTGTTGAGGTGTGCCTTGGGGTGCTTTGGCTTTACATTCACTTCATTCTTTAAGGAAACATGCCGAAGTGGGTGCAGTATAGGAGAATGGGGTGAACTCTGGGGCCATAGAGTCCAAGGCACACCTCGATGCCTGTCATTGGCTTCAGGGTGGGGTGGAATGGCATGAGCATTACTGTCGACAGTCCCAAGTCACAGCCCTGACGCCTGTCAGTCCCTACAGGGTAGAGCATTATGGTTGAAAACCCAAATGTCTTGGGCATCTCTTGGTATTTTTACTCCAAGTTTTCAACATGGGCTTTTTGTGACCCCACCACATGAACAGTGACACTATCAGTTCGTTAGCTGAAAGGTGGTTTTGCACAGCAATTGCGTCATTTGACGCCACATGTGCGAAAACACATTTCAAATAGGATGTGAAAAATGACAGCTGTACTGTTCATGAGGAGGTGCAAAAAATGACAATGTTGAAAATCTGGAGTGAAAATATATAAAAACTGGTGAAGGCAATGTACATCCGTAATGTAAATAGTTTGGGGAGTTTTACAGCAGATTTTCAACACAGGCATTTTGGGACCTCTGCTCATGAACAGCGGCACTGTGATTTTCTTAATGTGTCATGTACACTGATTTCCCACAGCGACCATGCTATTCTGCGCCAGAAGTGTGATAACACATTTCGGCCAGGGTACAAAAAGTGACAGCTGTACTGTTCATAAGGAGGTGTGGAAAAATACCAATGTTGAAAATCTGGACTGAAAATATTACAAATTCGTGAACTTACGAGGCTGCATGGAAACTGCACAATGCACGCTCGTAACATAGTCATTTTTTGGACTTCTGTCACCAAATTTTCAACATGGCCATTTTAGGACCTCTGCTCATGAACAGTGTCACTGTGATTTTCTTAATCTGTCCTGAACATTGATTTGGCACACCGACCGCACCATTGTGCGCTACATCTGCGAAAACACATTTTGGGCAAGCTGTTAACAATGACAGCTGTACTTTTCATAAGGAGGTGTGGTAAAATGGCAATGTTGAAAATCTGGAGTGAAAATATAAAAAATTCTTGAAGTTACGAGCGTGCGTAGGAACTGCGTAACGCACGCTCATAAAACAGTCATTTATTGTGAATTTTTTCACCAGATTTTCAACATAGGGTTTTTGTGGGCCTACCTCATGAACTGTGATACTGTCTTTTCATTAATCGGACCCGAAAGGTGGTTCCGCGCAGGGACCGCAAAATGACCTTTCAGGACTGAATAACCAGGTGACAGTGACTGAACTCATGAGATGGGGTGTCAAGAACTCCATGTTGAAAATTTGGTGCAAAAATTCAAAAAAATGACTGAGATATGAAACAAAGTTGAAAAAATCCTATTTATGCCATTATACAGCTTACCGGCATTTCTTCAGTTCGTGGTCGTCTTTGAAGAGTGCAGACGTATTCATGGTCCACTGAAGATCATCACCCTGGGCTCTGGTTGCAAGTATGGGGTGAGGGGGTGTGGGAAGGTGGGGTGCCCAGAGGGTGGGCGCAGGTTGGGGGGCAAGAGAGTCAAAGAGGGACCGTTTTCTTTTGTTACAGGGTTTTTAAAAAAAAAAGAACACAGGACTTTTGCCATGCTGGGGGTGGGCTCCTAGCGTGGTACCTGGAAGTTTGTTTGGGGGGGCAGTGGAGCCAACGGGGGATTGGGCACCCCTGTTGGTCATACAGTGTGCGGGAGAGCACATGACAACGCGGGACTTTTGCCATGCTGGGGTGGGCTCCTAGTGTGGCACCTTGAAGTTTGCTTTGTGGGGGCACTAGAACTGAGCGGGATCGGGCACCCTGTTGGACATACAGTGTGCTTGGGGGGGGAGTGTGCATGTGCCAGTGGGGATTTGGCACCCCCCTCAGCACACAACAAATTGGGGGGGGGCGCATCATGCCAGGAGATGCAGTGGCGAACAGCTGAAAGAGAACGACTGCTAACGTGGTAAGGTGTAGGCAATTTGCATACTGCTGACAGTAGGACAGTATGCAAATTGCCTACACGTTACCACCGCTGATTGTAGCGGTTTTTCTCTTTCAACTGTACATCATTGCATCTGAACTGCTGTCTTAGACAGCTCAGATATTCATTGGTGCCCTGCTGCCGCGCCTACAAAAATGATCAGGGCATTGGAAGCAGGGGTGCCACACCTACGAAAACTGGTATGGTGGCACTATGTTTCTTGCACATGTGTGCAAGCAAACATAATAATGGGGATACAAAATACTGAGCTAATGAAAGATATAAGCTGCTTTGTGTCCAAATATTATGTTTTTCAAAGTTCTTCTTAAGGCATCAGTGGCTCTTATAAATATAAAGTGCAAATAAGTCACAAATAGCAGCAAGTGGGGGAGGTGTACATCGGAGATAGTTGCAACAATAAATACAGTAACTAATAACCAATAGCAGTAACACGGTACTCAACATGCAGCAATGCAGAAAACAGCTGTGCAAAATAGCTGTATGAAATTAAAAAAAATATTTGCAGTAAAATACAAGCTCAGGCCAGATGCAAAGACAAAGCATTATTAATGAGGGAAGCAGGGGCAAAGCGAAAGGGAAGGGGGTTAAAAGTAGCCAGTGGGGGGGAGTAGATGAGCAAGATCAGGTGAAATGGCAAGCCATTGGCAGACAGACTATTTAGAGGGTGGTGAGCAGACACATGTAATGCAAAGTACATCCTGGGCTTGATCATGAGGTCATTGTGTTAATCTCCAGACATCCAGGCAGCTGCTGCATTCACGGCTATGTGCAGTATATATAACCATAGTTAAATAGGAAGTACTACCATGAGAAACACAGTACCTGTAACCATTAAGTGCTACCATGTGAAACACCTGAAACCATTCTTATTTATTTATTTATTTGGTTATTGGAATTAAAACCTTTGAGCTAAAAGCTCATTTACAAAGGATCCTCGTCAAGAAAGGGCAGGGAGTACAAACAGGATAGGTAATACAGGACAGCCACAGAGGCATTGTCAGGTTTCAACAAAATAATAGCATACAGTAATTGCTAAAAGGGAATATAAGGCAAGTCATAACATAAGATAATCATAGGCAGGTTTTACATAGCCATTGCGTGAGTGCAAGAAAACAAAGGGATACAATCCCATGCCAGCAACGGTAATAAAGTGCACTAGTCAAAGAAAAGAGTACAACATTAGCCAGCAAGAGTACGACATGAGTGATTAGAAAGGTAGCTATATATCACTGTCAGTATCCTGGCCAGTAGAGTCATAAGAAATAGTCCGGAAGGAGACAGGACTAGTTGAGGAGAGGTGTGGCAGGAGGGTAGAGTGGAGGCACTAGAGGGCACCTTGGGTGAGGAGAAATGGGAGCAGAGGGAGTGTTGGCAACTGGGGGGGAGTAGGGCACTTGGAGGGAATGGGAGCAGAGGGAGTACTGTCAGGTGGTCAGGCAGATAGGGCAGGTGGGGAGCCGCATGCTTCTGTGGGGCAGCACAGGGTGATCAGGGGCAATGCCCAAGAGTGGCGGAGGCTACCAACAGCAGGGTCAGGCATGACAGTAGCAGCATACCGGAGGGGAGATAGTATTCTGAAGTGCAGACTTAAAGGGGCCAATGCGAGGGAGACTTGTGGTGAAGTCATACCTCTCAACCTTTTGTCCCCCAAATGTGGAACATTGCCTGTTAAAATGTGGAACAAATGGGCAAAACGTGGAACACTTAATCAAATCTTTATCTAAGAAGCTCAAAACACTGTTAAAATGTTGCATTTATGTTCGTAAAGTCTGTTATTAATTGAATAACATATTTTTTGCATTATTTACTATGAATTTTTGCTTTAAAATGCTGACTTTGAATGTGGACCAAGTCCTCACAATGTGGAACAGGGAGCTTTTGTGAAGTAAAATGAGGAACGTTCCTCGTAATGTGGTACAGTTGAGAGGTATGGGTGAAGTGGGGGAGTTCATTTAACCAGTCGGGAGTCCTGACCGCGAAGGCTCTTTTCCCCAGTGTGGTTCTTCTGAACGGGACTGCTAGGGCATGCTTAGCGACACTTCTTGTAGCATGTTTGGAGGGTGCGGGGAGGAGTAAAGGTTGTAAGGAGGGGGGAGCAAGTCCAAGGAGGGCCTTTTTCCCTAGCAGGCAAGACTGAAGCTTGATGTGATCAGAAAGAGGAAGCCATTTAGTTTTAATGTATAGGTCACATGTATGTGTTAAGCGATCAGCACCTAATACAAATCTGCAGGCTTTATTGAAGGTTGCGTGGACTCTGAGTAGACTTGTATCAGAGGCCGTGCCATAGATCACGTTTCTATAGTCCAGGATTGGTAGTACTGTTCCAGTAACCACCAGGAGCCTAGCCTCTGGAGTGAGGCAGAATCGGAGCCTAAGAAGGGCCCCTAGTTTCCTGTTGACTGCAGTGGTGATATTGCAGATGTGTTCATCAAATGAGAGGGACTCATCTACTGTGATTCCAAGGTAGCAGAAAGAGGACACCTGCTCCAGGGTGGATCTAGGGTTACAAGTAATTGAGAGTGGTGTAGTACATCTCCTATTTTGATGCCAGGCAAAGAGCATTACCTTGGTTTTTTTTTGCTGTTAAGCACTAGCATGCTGTCTCTGAGCCAGTCCTGTAGGAGATTGAAGATGTGCTGTAACTCCCCAGTGAGTGCTTCCTGGTTGGTGTTTCAGGAGAAAATGTCCATGTTGTCTGCATAAAGCAGGACCTTGGAAGTGGGGCAGGTGTCAGTGAGATTGTTCACAAAGAGGCCAAGCAAAAGTGGACCCAAAATAGAGCCTTGGGGGACCCCTACTGTGACAACACAGGAGTCAGAGATAGTACTGCTGATTTTGACTTTCTGAGACTGTCCGGACAGGCAGCTTGAAAACCAGTCAGCCGTGTTGGGGGACAGCCCAAGGCAACTTAGCCTGTGGAGCAGTAGCTGAAGATTCACAAGGTTGAAGACCTTGGCCAGGTCTATAAAGATAGCCCCAACCAGATGGCCCTGATGAAGAGCCTCGTGTACATAGCCAGCGAAGTCAACTAGTGCGGTATTGGTGCTATGCAGCTTGCTGAATTCGTGTTGTTGAAGGGAGAGAAGGTTCTATTTGTGCAGATGGTCTGTAATTTGATCAGCAATGATTCTTTTCAGTGCTTTAGAGAGCGGTGATAAGATAGAGATTGGTCTGTAATTGGATATTAGAGACTGATCACCTCCTTTATGCTTGGAGTGACCAGAGCAGATTTCCAGATAGAAGAGAAGGTGGCCAGGTGCAGGGACAGGTTGAACAGCTTAGTTATGGGGACGATGACCTCAGTAAGGGCGATAGATATCAGTTTCATAGCTGTCCCATCACCACCAAGCCTTGTTTTTCCCAGGACCCTGTTGAGGTATGTTCTTGTTTCCTTGATGGTTACCTGGCGAAAGTAGAAGGTGGGACAGATCTTAGTGCAATGGGGGTGGGCGAGTGGTCAGTGGTCCATGTACCACCAAGATAAGAAGCCATTCTGTGGGGTAGGACTGTGCCGTAATCCATAAAGGCCTAATTAAAAGCATTGGCCATTGTGGCTTCATCAAGGATGACCTTGTCATTGTGGTGGAACATAGATGGGGGGATCTATCACTGGTTCTGGCGAGGTTATTAAATGGGACCCAGAATTTCTTCCCATCCCCCCCAGCATTGTGTCTGCTGGTTCTTGTGATACGTGGCTTTGGCCTGCTGGATTGCCCAGATGCACTTGTTCCGAGCTGCTTTATAGTTCTGGGCATCCACTGGAGTCCCTGTTTCCCATGCACGGTGCCAGAGGAGATCTCGTTGCTGCATCATGCCAAATAGTTGTGGGGTTACCCAGTCCATGCTTCCTCCTTTGGTCATCTTCTTGCAGTAGAGGGCAAACTTGTCTGCCACTGCATTGGAGTGATTGATGAAGAACTACAGTGTGGTGTCAATAGAGGGGCAAGAGTCAAGGAAGGTCCAGTCTATCCCTTTAAGGTGATTTCTGAAGCCGTTCATTGTGCTGTTCTTAATTACGCTGTTCCACACCATTCTTGGGGGAGGCTTGGCCTGTTTACTTGACAACTCACATTGGAATGGTGAGTGGTCACTGAGGGTGTCAGAGAGTACCTTGACATTCTTTAGCCTTTCACGGTGCTGGTGCCCATGCAGTAGTTTGTCCGGGTGGTGCTTGTGACCATCTGTGTTAGGTACAGTTCCGAGACTAGGTCTCTGTGTGTGGTGCTGGAGCTGGCCAGTCAGTTGGAGTTAAAATCTCCTAGGACAATGGTTTCCTTATTTTGGCTAGCCTAGGTGTAGAAGCTAGTGAAGGCTTCTAACCCAGCCTGCTGCTGTCCGGGTGGGATATAGACTGCCATGATAGATAGGCCTTTGCACCCATTTTCTATCATGATTTTTATAGCTAAGCATTCACAGTCCTTGCTGGTGTCAGTCAACTCGACTGAGTGGCATTGCAGATTTCAGCATACATGGAATAAGCACCCACCACCCCTTTTCACACAACGGTACACCCTGTATAGATTGCAACCTGGTACAGATACTACTGAGTCGGTTGTATGCACAGAGAGCCATGTCTCAGTCAATGCAATGACATCAGGCTGAGTTTGTGCCATCCATGCCTCAAACTGAGTAAACTTGGCTAGGAGGCTTCCAATGTTAATGGACACAATCCTTAGTTGTCCAGTGGGTGTTTGGGTCTGGGTATGGCTTGTCTGAGGGCCAGGGTTAGGGTGGATGTTGCCTGATAACAATAGTAGGAGAAGGATGAGTTTTCTGCAGATTTTTAGGAACAGATGCCTAGCCTTTAACCTCCACTGAGTCAGCGAGAGGCACTTAGCAGGCGGTGTACCCACAGCAAATTGTAGGCTAGGAAGTAGCCATATGGCTGGGATAGAGGGCCACTTGTTAGCCAAGGGCAAGGGAGGATGCTGCATGGGACAAGCACGAGGGAACACTGAGCTGCATGTTTCCCACTGTGCCGGCTTTACCAGGTGTGTGGTTGAATTGCTTTGGTATTAGGAGGGGGACAGGTGCTTCTGAACCGTGACACCCAACAGAAGTAGGAGCAGTTGTAGAAGGATCCCTTGCGTTATGAGATGTATGCATACTTTAGGGTCAGTGGTACATGAACCTTCCAGTACCCCCTTAATACATAAAATCTGACAATTAAATAGGCGGGGGGGGCAGGGTGTACTATCACCGAGGAGAGAGCACTAAAGTACTGTGAAATTGTGCACCGCCAATTAGTGGCAAACACTTTTGCACTAGGGTACACTACTGATGCAGGGTGCACTTTCAGTGAGGAAGGAGCACTAGAGTACTTGGAACTGAGCAATGCCAATTAGCGGTGAACACTTGAATAGTAAATGCTACTATGTGAAATACATGTAACTATTGTTAAATGGGAAGTGCTACCATGTGAAATCCATTAGGGATATACAACAGCCTGACTGAAAATATACCATTTATGCTATTTATTTCCACAAGTGAGTTATAGAAATCCATATGCCATTTATTTCCATGAGTGAGTTAGAGAAATCCTTCCCCATCACAAATGGAAATAAATGGCATATTTACAGGCAGGCTGTTGTATGTTCCATTTATACAACTTACATAGCCAAACATGAAATAAATGGAAATGACATACCCAAGTGAAAAATAAACATTTATTTTTCACTTGAGTATCCAACAGTGAAAATAGTCATTCATTTGAATGGCTTTAGAGTTACATAAAATAGAAACAGTGTTTGATGGCAGATAAGGACTGCTTGGCCCATCCAATCTGCCCATTTCTTTCTACCTACACTATTACCACAGACCGTGCCCAATCAGCAGCTCTTTCTCCCTCCCTCCCCCTTCCTTCTCACTATGATTCCCTTGTGCTTATCCCATGTATTCTTGAACCCCACCACTGTTTTAACCCCCACCACCTCTGCTTGAAGATTTTTACAGGAATGCACTACTCTTTCTGTGAAGAAGTACTTCCTCACATCTCTCCTGAATGTACCCCCCCCAGCTTCATAGCATGTCCCCTTCTTCTTGAGCACCATTTCTTCTGAAAAATACTTCCCTCCTGTACCTTATTCACCCCCATGAGGTATTTAATGGTCTCTATCATATCCCTCTCTGCATCCTCTGTTCCAGGGTGTACATATTGAGGTCCTTCAGTCTCTCCTTGTAGGGCTTTTCATGCAGACCCTGCACCATTTTAGTTGCCCTCCTCTGGACCACTTCCACTCTGTCTATGCCTTTCCATGGATGTGGTCTCCAGAACTGGACATAGTACTTTAGGTGAGGTTTTACCAGCAATCTATACAGAGGCACCACCACCTCCCTCTTTCTGCTGGTGACACCCCTCCCTATTGCACCCCAGCATCCCACTAGCTCTCCCTACAGCCTTGTCGCACTGCCTGGCCACTTTCAGGTCATCCAATATAATTACTGCCAGGTCTCTTTCCTGCTTGGTGTTCATCAGTACCACTCCACCCATTTAG
The DNA here is from genome assembly GCA_016271365.2 of Neoceratodus forsteri. Taxonomy (NCBI): domain Eukaryota; kingdom Metazoa; phylum Chordata; order Ceratodontiformes; family Ceratodontidae; genus Neoceratodus; species Neoceratodus forsteri. The sequence continues at coordinate 702,093,891 of CM028135.1, read as the reverse complement.
TACTCCACCCCAGGTTTCTGTGCCCCAAGTGCATTATTTTGCACTTTTTCCCATTGAAACCCAGCTGCCATACACTTGACCACTCCTTGAGTCTTCTCAGGTTTCTGCATATTCTCTCCACCCTTACTGGAGTGTCCACCCTATTGTAGATGTTGGTGTCATCTGCAAAGAGGCAGACTTTCCCTTCCAGCTCCTCTGTAATGTCACTTATAAGGACATTAAAGAGGACTGGTCCCAGCACTGATCCCTGAGGCACCCTGCTGGTCACCCTCCCTTCCTCAGAGTGAACTCTGTTTACCACCATTGTCTGTTGCCTATCCCCTAACCAGTTTGTTATCCAATTTACCACCTTTGGACCCACTCCTAAGCTACCCAGCTTTTTTACCAGTCTCGTATGTGGAGTGATGTTGAAAGTCTTACTGAAATTTAGGTAGGCCACATCCACCGCTCTACCCTGACCTAAATCCTTTGTCTCCCAGTCAAAGAAATCAATCAGATTAATTTGACATGACCTTCCCCCATGAAACTATGCTGCCTTTGGCTTGTAACCCACTGGATTCAAAATATTCCACAATCCATTTCTTCAGCAGTCATTCCATTAACTTTCCCACCACCGATGTCAGGCTGACTAGCATATTAATTACCAGCCACCTCCCTGCTACCACTTTTGAGTAGTGGGACTACATCTGCCCTCTTCCAGTCCTCCAGAACCACTCCTGTTACCAGAGAGCTGTTAAACAGAACTGTCAAAGGTGCAGGCAGTACTTCTCTGAGCTCCCTCAATACCCTTGGATGCACCCCAGCTGGCCATTGCTTTGCCCACCTTCAGATTAGCAAGTCCATTCAGTACTCTCATCTCCAAAAAAGGACTAGTGTCCACCTCCCTCCCTCCAAAGTTCTGTTACTTTTTTGTGGTCCCTCCCCTCTTCTTTCCTCCGTGAATACTGAACAAAAGTATTTGTTCAGAATGTATGCCTTTTCCTGGTTCTCCTCTGCACAGTTCCCCCCCCCCACCTTCCCTTTCTAACCTTACAATCCCACCCATCTTTCTCTTTTCACTTACATTTAAAAAAATGTCTTGTCCCCCTTCGTTAGCTCCTGGGTTATTCTCTCATCAGTTTGTACCTTTATGCTCCTTACTGCTTTCCCTGCTTCCTTCTGTTTTTCCTGATACACCTCCCTATCCTTCTCCCTCTACTTCTCCTTAAACCTTCTGAATGCTACCTGTTTAGCCTGTACCTTTATAGCCACTTCTTTCAAGAACCATAGCAGTCTCTTTTTCCTCTTGCTTTTGCTCACTTGTTTGACACAGAGGTTTGTTACCTTTACTATGCTCCATTTTATTTTCACCCACTGTTCCTCCACCCCACCCAGGCCATCATTCCCCACTATGTCATTGGTGAGACATTCACCTATTGTTATAAAATCTGCCCTCCTGAAGTCCAGGACCCTCACCCTTGTGTGGTTCAGTTCAATAGCCATCCTAATACTGAACCACACCGTATGACGATAATAGGTCTCCAAGTGGCCTTCCACCTTTATGCCTGCAACACTGTCCCTGTTAGTGAGAACCTGGTTCGGTATTGCCCCATCTTGAGTGGGTTCACTGACTAGTTGCCCGAGGAATGCCCCATGCAGAAAGTCCAGGATGGCCCTGCTTCTAGCTGAAGTTGCTGCTGGGAGGCTCCAATCTACATCTGACAAATTGAAGTCCCCCACCAGCAGCACCTCCCGCTTTTTTGTCATTTTGCCAGTGGCTTCCACAAATACCTTATCTTATTCCTCCCCATATCCTGGAGGTCTGCAGATCACTCCAGTGCAAATAGTGGTTCCATTCTCTGACTCCGGGGTGGCCCACAGTACCCCAGCCTCCCCCTGTATTCCCTGTATCTCCATCACTTTTATGCTTTCCCTCACATAAAGCACCATAAGTTGTATAAATGTAGCTAATGTTAAATGGACAGTGCTACTGTATAAAATGCTGTACCTGCAGCAATTTTAAATCAGCACTGCTACCATGTAAAATACATTTAACTATTGTTAAATGGTAAATGCTACCATCTGAAATACATGTAACCACTTCTAAATGGGAAGTGCTGCCATGTGAAACACCTGCAACCATAGTTAAATGAGAAGTGCTACCATCTGAAATACCTGTAACCATAGTTAAATAGGAAATGCTACCATGTGAAATACTTGTAACCATTGGTAAATGGTAAATCTTTCCATGTGAAATACTGTACCTGTAGCCATTGTAAAATGGGAAGCGCTACCATGTGAAATATTTGCAACCATTGCTAAATGGGAAGTTCTACCATGTGAAATACCTGTAACTATAGTTAAATGGGAAGTGCTACCATGTAAAATACCTGTAACTATAGTTAAATGGGAAGTGCTGCCATGTGAAATACCTGTAACTATTGTTAAATGGGAGGTGCTGCCATGTGAAATACCTGTAACTATTGTTAAATGGGAAGTGTTATGATGTGAAATGCCTGTAACAATTGTTAAACGGGAAGTGCTGCCATATGAAATACCTGTAACTATTGTTAAATGGGAAGTGCTGTCATGTGAAATACCTGTAACTATTGTTAAATAGGAAGTGTTGTGATGTGAAATACCTGTAACTAATGTTAAATGGGAAGTGCTGTCATGTGAAATAGCTGTAACCATTGTTAAATAGGAAGTGTTATGATGTGAAATACCTTTAACTAATGTTAAATGGGAAGTGCTATCATGTGAAATACCTGTAACCATTGTTAAATAGAATATGCTACAATGTGAAATACTGTACCTATAACCATTGTTAAATAGGATGTGCTACTACGTGAAATACTGTACCTGTAACCACTGTTAAATAGGATGTGCTACTATGTGAAATACTTTACCTGTAACCATTGTTAAACAGGAAGTGCTAGAATGTGAAATACTGTACCTGCAACCATTGTAAAATAGGATGTGCTATTACGTGAACTACTGTACCTGTAACCATTGTTAATTTGTTTAATGGGAAGTGTTACCATTTGCAATAAAAAGCATTCTTAAAGATGAAGTGCTACCTTGTGAAATACTTGAAACAATTGTTAAATGGAAGTTACTGTCATTTTCTGTACTAGTGCTGTTGTCTATATTGTATATTATATGTTATACTGTGTTCTAATCCATTTATGTAAGACGTGGAGCCTTTGCAAATGAGTCACTGACTCAAAGGGTTGTAATTCCTAGGCTTTAAATAAATAAATAAAAAAGTCCTACCATGTGAAATACCAGTAGCCATTGTTAAATGGGAAGTGCTACCATGTGAAATACCTGTAACAATTGTTAAATGGAAAGTGCTACTGTGTGAAATATCTGTAACCATTGTCAAATGGGAAGTGTTACCTTGTGAAATACCTGTAACAATTGCCATATGGGCAGTGTTACCATGTAAAAAATGTATAACCATTGTTAAATGGGAACTGTTACCATGTGAAATACCTGTAACCACTGTCAAATGAGAGGTGCTACCTTATGAAATATCTGTAGCCATTGTTAAATGGGAAGTGATATCATGTGAAATACCTGCAATCATTGTTAAACGGGATGGGCTACCATGTAAAATATCTGTAACCATTGCTAAATGGGAAAGGCTACCGTGTAAAATACTTATTTCTAAATTGGAAGTGCTGCCTTGTGAAATACATGCAGCCATTGTTAAATGGAAGGGCTACCATGAAAATATATGTAACTATTGCTAAATTGGATGGGCTACCTTGTGAAATATCTATAACCTTTATTAAATAGGAAGGGCTACCATGTGAAATACTCATAACCATTGTCAAATGGGAAATGCTAGTATGTGAAATACCTATGACCAGTATAGCGCAGTGGCTTAAGGCTCTGAGCTGCAAATCTGGTGACAGGGTAAAACATGAACCCTCTGGTACCTCTACTACTTCCTGTCTCCCACCCAAACTAACTCCCCCCCTTTTTTTCCTGTCCCTTCTCACTTACTCTCCCGCTCACCACCTTTCCCTCCTCTCTAGCCTCCTTTAGGCACCTAATGATCACCCTCTCCCTGGAAGTTTCCTTAACCTCGAAATTGTCTACTCGCTTGAACCTGTTATAGCTTGTTTTTCTATGAAACTTAAAAACGTTACTGCCTTAAACTGTTAATAGCAAATTTATGATGTAACTTTCCTGTCTGGTTTTACCTGTAATGTGTATCGTGCTTTGTTAAATGTTCTTTGTGACGTGGAACCTTTGTGAAAAAGCCCTGGCTCAAAGGTATTAATTCCTAGACTAATAAACTAAACTAAACTAAACATCCAGCGGTCAAGACTTGGGTTTGAATCCCACAGCTTCTACTTGCGTACTGTGTGACCCTGAGCAAGTCACTTAACTTCCCTGTGCTCCCAGGTCACTCCTGTAAAAAAGGCTTTCAGCTTAGTGTGCTACTCCTGGTTAAATAAAAAAAAAAAGTGCTGCCTTTTGAAACACATGTAACTATTGTCAAATGGGAAGCACTACCTTGTAACATAACTGCAACCATTGTCAAACAGGAAATGCTACCATGAGAAGCATTGTACCTGTAACCGTGTTTTTGTTTGTTTGTTTTTTTAATTCTGTTTATTCTTCAAGCAGGGATATACCTGATATCAGCCCCCCATAGTCCACCCACATGGCATGCTCCTCCAGCTGCAGTGACTGGAGGGCCCATAGCTTACCCTGTATGTTGTGGCTCCCCATAGGAAGTGACCAAATCCAGCTGTAATCCAGCAGAGTCTTACACTGGGGCATCTTTTGGGAGACAGAGAGAGAGAGAGGAGGCTTATTGTGGTGCTGATCCTGGGGGTTTCTTCCTTTTATGTTTCTTTTGAAGACACCGACATGCAATGATGTCAGCGCAAGAGCATGCTTGCTCCCATGCATGCATGCTAGGCAGACGTCCACCATTGACTTCTCCCCTACAATGCAGTCCTGGCTGGTGTAATCCCAGCCTCTGCTGGGTGTCACTAGGGCACCAGGCACCGATGATCTTCTCCCACCCAGAGGAGGAGAGCATTCCATCAGTTTCTCATCCTATCATCCTTCTTTCCTCTGAAGCTCTGGGCATGTTAACAAACCCTGGTTGTTAGTGTAAGAGGCAGTATTGCTACCACTGTGCTGGTGTGCTGGCCACCTGTAACCATTGTTAAATGGGAAAAGCTACTGTGTGAAATGTTTGTAACCACTGTTAAATGGGAAATGCTACTGTGTGAAATGTTTGTAACCACTGTTAAATGGGAAATGCTACTGTGTGAAATATTTGTAACCACTGTTAAATGGGAAATGCTACTGTGTGAAATATTTGTAACCACTGTTAAATGGGATATGCTACTGTGTGAAATATTTGTAACCACTGTTGAATGGGAAATGCTACTGTGTGAAATATTTGTAACCACTGTTAAATGGGAAATGCTAATATATCTACTAAATGGAAAGCACTGCCATGTGCAATATCTGTAACCATTGTGAAATACAAAGTGCTGCCATTTGAAATACCTGTAGCCAGTATCTGTCGGTGTCAGTGGCTCAGTAGGTAGCATTCTCACCTCTGGAGCTAGCAGATCAGATGGTCATGGGTTCTAGCCCTTCACCAGGTACTTGGGTAATACCCATAACTGGTAGTATGAGGGAGGTGCTGTATTTTGGATGAGACTGTGCTAGTATAAGCAACCCCCCACCCGACAATTTTTTCTTATTGTTTTCTTCTTTTTGTTAAAAACCTACTGCAGTAGTAAATTATGTTCTCTACTATCCCTATATCCCTTTCTATCATGCTGGGGTGGCCTCCCATAGTGATATCTCTTTCTTTTTCTAGCCTTTTTGCGTCCATGTAGTGGGAAGGTGTTTGGGTTCCTAATGGTGTGAAAAGCCTCTACCAACCTAAAGCAGACAATATAATCTAAAAATATGCTTACAGGTAGAAACTAGCATGTTTACCTAGAAGCAAAGTTCCCTTTATGCAGACTAGTCTCTGTTACTATAACTGCTGGCAGTTCATGATAGCATTCCACTGAATCTTTTTTCCCAGAAATAGAAGTGTACACTGTTTCAAGATTTCACCCCTCCCCATTTTATCAACAGTAGAATAAGGATTATGATAATATTATACAGTTCCTCTGGGGACAGTGGTTGTTAGGAGGAGGCGGAGGTCTCATAACCTCTGTGGTGCAAATGAGTGAAGAGATTCCCTGGTTTGCGGTTTGTAAAACAGAAATGCAAGCGCTACCACACATAGCGCTTAAATGTCAGTTTTAGTCCAAAACAGGAACGTAGCTACAAGGGTGCCAGGGGTGCAGTTGCACCAGGCCCATGAGGTTGAGGGGCCCAAATCATAATTTTGATGTTTATTCAAAACCAGGGGGGCACTATAACATACCTTTGTACCCAGGCACTTTGGGAATTTGCTACACTACTGGTCCAAAATTAGTTCCCTTAGGGTGTTGGGCTGCGCAGAAGAACCAGAGCAATATTTTTTGAAAAGAAGAGGAGGCGGCACTGGTTCTTCAGAGTATGGCCATAGATACCAATGGAAAAAACACTTGCTCCTGCCAAATGGTCTGCTGTATATTTATATTGTAAACAGTTGGGTTACGTTTTTTTCTTTGCAAAAGAGTAATCTGAGTTCTACATACTGCATCCCTTTTAAAGAGGATAAAAAGGGGAAAAGTCTAGAAGTAAAAGGTTTTTTTCTCACCTTTCTTCTTTCAGCTGGTGGACTTTTGTGCATACCATAACATTAGACATATCCCATAATAATAAAAGACGCCCGGATGCAGTCCGTATATTCAGAGGTTTATTTCTGTTGTTCTCTTTTATCTTTTGCTTAAAAAAGGGACAAAAGGTAGTTTAAACCTGGGTAAAAGAGTTTAGTGTATGAAATCACTTTGCTAAGCGTGCTGTACAGATTTAACTTTTGGACTCAAAAAGCATACACATACTGAGGGACTTGCTCCACACCTCTCTGGGTTATAGCACGTCTCTTAAGGGCCAGCAGCCCTCTAGTGGGCTGTTAAATAGCCTCAACACTGGATGAGGTCACAGATAGTAGGAGGGAACCTATGTCTTAAGTGACCCTTTCATATTCATATCAAGATAGCCTTTTGCACACTTATTTCTTGGGTATTGCATTTAATGTTTTACATTAATAATTTAGAAATAAAGGTTTATGTCTGTGTGATACCCAACATTTATGTATTATAATAGGCTTATTTCTTGTATTAGTGGTAGGGGGTGGATCATGTGACTGGTGATGTCATCTTCCTAGTATTATAAAAGGAAAAAAGACAGAGAAGCAAACAGATAGGCCGATTGTACAGAGGATAGTGGTTCTATCTGTTTGCAGGTGCCACTCTGTGGCAGTACTCCATGTTGGGATACTGAAGTTCAGTTGGTATACTGATTTATTTTTTTTTTTTTTGTAATTTTTGAAATGTTTCTTATTTTATTTTCTTGAAGAAATCCTCAAGAAGAATTTGAATTTATTATTATTTTCATTTAAATAAATGGGCCACACGAAGTTAGTATGAGCAATAATTGAACCTTCTGTCTTTGGTGTTGTCACTTATCCCACACCCTATTACAGAGACATTATATTGAGGTCCCTTCTGCCCATCTCTGGTAACTGTTCAGGTGGAAGTAAAAGATCTCATGTCACTAACTGATGACTAGTAGGGAGTTTCTCCCTGGTGTCTTGGTCAGCATTGCCCCATAAAAACAGTTCTATGCAACCCACACCCCAAGACACACCTGGAAATGAACTGTAAGAGCTTAGTGTGCCTTTCCTGGTCAAAAAATTACAAATAAAAACAGAAAAGATAGGAATTGCTGCCATGTGAAATACTTATCTGTAACCATTATTAAATGAGAAGTGCTACAACGTGAAATACCTACAATCATTGTTAAACAGGAAGAAAAAATTACTTACCATAGTAATGTTGTTTCTTCTAATGGAGTCTTGCTGTATTCTGACTAAATGCAGTTATCCCCAGCACTTGAACTGCCCCAGAGAGTGACGAGTTAACTGTATGCAGAAGCACAGAACGTTGAGCTCGAGCTCAGTTTGCAAACCTCTGTCTCTTGCACTCTGAAGTGTAACCATCAGATTATTATGAGCACTAACTAATAAAAGTAATAAGTGGAAATTATTTCAACTCTTGCAAGCCAAATGGCTGCACAAATTGTTTTTAGGGTCAAAAGACTCAAGTCGAGAACCCCAAAAAGAAAGCTAAATATAAAACCAAAGTAAGTAGAGACCTAAAACATCAACAACACCCATAAGATAGGCCAAGCCAAGTACATCTCTGGGGTGCAGCACTGTGCCTGCCCACCCACATCCCAAAACTACTGGGTTCTAGCAGGGGAGGCAGGGAGGGGAGGGAGGTCAGAATACTGCAAGACTCCATTAGAAGAAACAACATTACTATGGTACGTAATTTTTTAGTCAAACAACATGAAGTCTTGCTGTATTCTGACTAAATGCAGACTACCAAGCAGTACCCCCTTGGAGGAGGGAGTCACAGGACCTATTTTGGGAACAGGTTCTGCAGTACAGCTGTGCCAAACCTAGCAACACTTCTAGACTGAATGTCCAGAGGATAATGCTTGGTAAATGTGTGAATGGTTTTCCAGGTGGCTGCTTTACAAATTTCCACTAAAGGTATATCCCCAGCTGCTGTGAGCGAAGCAGTTGTACCCCTGGTAGAATGAGCCCTCAGGCCTGAGAGAGGTTCCTTTCCAAGTTTTGAATAGCAGAATTGGATACAGGAGACAATCCACCTGGCAATAGTTCTCTTGGTGGCTGGTTTGCCCTTTCCCACCTCACCATGGGTGAGAAATAACTGAGAACATCCATTCCTATAGGCCTTAGTATGCTCCATATAGTAACTAAGGGCTCTTTTCACATCAAGACTGTGTAATATTCTTTCCCCAGAGGAAGAATGGTCAGTAAAAAACACAGGCAATGTCATAGATTGGTCCAGATGAAAGCCTGAGACCTCTTTGGGAAGAAACTTTCTGTTAGTTCGAAGGACCACCTTATCCCTGTGAAAAGAAATAAAATCAGGTTCCACTGATAAAGCCTGTAACTCACTGATCCTCCTGGTAGAGGTAATGGCTACCAGGAATACAGTTTTCCATGTCAAGTATTTCAGCTCTGCTGAAGATAGAGGCTCAAAAGGGGGCTGCATAAGCTGTGCTACATAGATGTTCAGATCCCAAGAAGGGGTAGGAGCTTGAAAGGGAGGATTCACATCCATCAGACCTTTGAAGAATTTCTGGAAAACTGGATGAGAGGCTAAAGAAGAGCCCTTCCCAGCCGAAAGGAAGGCAGACACAGCTGCCAAATGCACCTTAAGTGTAGTGGGCCGAAGGCCTAAACTATTAAGATACACCAAATAGTCCAATACAGTAGCACTGTCAGCTAATTCTGGCCAAACAGGTATCTGGGAACACCAAAAACCAAATCTTTTCCACTTGGAATTGTAAGTTTTTCTGGTAGCAGTTTTCCTGCTAACCTTCAGAATATCCAAAACTGACTGAGAAAGGTTTAGATGTGCTTATTCTAACTCTTCAAGAGCCAGGCCTTGAGGCTGAGAGCCTGGGAGCCTGAAGATTGGGATAGAGGATCCTCCCCTGAGAGGATGTCAGCAGATTGAACTGTCTGGAAAGACACAGAGACCTTGTCACTGACAATGACAGTAGTAGAAGATACCATGGCTGTCTGTCCCAGTCTGGTGCCACTAGGATCACCCTGGAAGGCTGAGCTCTGGTCTTGATCAGAACCCTGAAAATCAAAGGGAAAGGAGGAAATGCATACAGGAACCTGCTTGTCCAATCCAATAGTAGAGCCTCCTGGTGTACAGAGGCCAGTAGAGGAAGTCTGCAACAAAAGAGAGGAAGTTGATGATTGTCCGGGGCTGCAAAGAGATCTATCTCTGGAGTCCCCCACCTGTTGAAGATAACCTGAAGGACCAGGGGATTCAGACTCCATTCGTGATGACCCTGAGAAATTCTGCTGAGAGCATCTGCTAAGATATTGTCCTTCCCTGGCAGGTGTACAGCCACCAGGAAAGCATGAAGGGAATAAGCCAGAGACCATACTCTCATGGCCTCCGTGCACAAGGCCGAGGAACGAGTGCCACCCTGCTTGTTGATGTGCCACATGTTTGTGGTATTGTCTGTCCTGATTTGTACTACTTTCCCCTGAACCACAGCTGAGAATGTCTGCAGAGCTAGAAAGACAGCCCTCAACTCCAGACAGTTTATGTGAAGGAGGGACTCCTGGTGAGACCAGGTTCCCTGAGCTGCAAGCTGGTCCAGATGGGCCCCCCAGCCTAGGAGATAGGCGTCCATGGTGAGAATCACTGAAGGAGCCTGACTGATGAATGGGACACCTTGCTGAAGGTTGTCCTCATCCAGCCACCACTGGAGCACCTGAACTAGAGTATGCGACACTGGAACCAATTTGGAGAGAGGGTCCTTTTTCTGAGACCAGTAAGATCTGAGATAAAATTGATATCTCTCATCTGAAACCTTGCTTCCTGGACCGCAGCTGTGGAGGCTGCCATGTGGTCCAGTAACCAAAGAAAATGTCTGGCTGGATGAGAAACTAGAGGTTGAAAAGAGGAAGCCAGAGTGACTAGAGACTGAACTCTTGAAAGAGGAAGGAATGCTCTTCCCTGGGTCATGTCTATGTCTGCCCCTATGAAAGTAAGCAGCTGAGTTGGTTCCAGAACCGACTGTTCTAGGTTCAGAATGAAGCCCAAGGACTCCAGGAGCCTTTGGGTGACCTCTAAGGCTGACTTGACTTGGCCTGCAGACTAACCTACTAGGAGCCAGTCATCCAGGTATGGGAACAGAAGGCTACCTTGTCTCCTAAGGAATTCTACCACTACTGCCAGGCACTTGGTAAACACCCTTGGAGACGATGTTAGGCCGAAAGGCATGGCTCTGAACTGATAATGGCCTGAGGGCAATTCGAACCTGAGGTACTTTCTGTGGGAATGTCTGATGGGTATGTGGAAATAGGCATCCTTGAGATCCAGGGAGGCTAGCCAGTCTCCTGGTCTCAGAGAATGAAGAATTACTCCCAGAGTCACCATCTTGAACTTTGGTTTTGTTAAGTGTTTGTTGAGGTACCTTAAATCTAGGATGGGTCTCCACTCCCCTGTCTTTTTTTGGGTAAGAAAGTATCTGGAATAAAGTCATTTTCCCCTGTGACAAAGAGGTACCTTCTCTACTGTTTGCATGAGCAGAAGAGAGGAGACTTCTGCCTCTAAGGCCTTTGTCTCCAAGGGGGAGAGGGGGCTGAAAGATCTTGCTGTAATTTTTGGGAACGTTTTGAAACTGAGAACAAGTCCCTGGCTCACTACTTCCAGGACCTATTTGTTTGAGGTAATGGAATCCCAGGCCTGGGAATAATGAGCCAGCCTGCCCCCTACAGGAATTGGGGAGGCGACCCTGACTGACACCTCAAGGTGTCTGTTTGGCAGGGGGCTTGGACTGAGAGGATACTGGGGTCCTGGTCATCCCTTGTCTGCCTCTTCCCCTGAAGAACCCCCTCTGCTGAAAAGAAGAGGAAGCTTGGGCATGGTAAAAAGGCCTGTTAAAAGGCCTGCCCCTGCAAGCTCTAAACTGCTGCTTCTCAGGAGTGGCCTGCTTCTCTTTTGCTGCAGCACTCCTGTAGGTGGTCCTGTACTCATCCATCTTCTTCATGTAAGCCTCTGTTTGTTCACCAAACAGAGAGTTACCAGTAACAGGAAAATCCATGGCCTTAGTCTGGGTATCCTGTAACAGATTGGTACATCTGAGCCAAACTAATCTCCTCATGGAGACAGACGTAGCTATGACCCTGGAATGCACATAATTTGAGTCAACAACAGCGTGAAATTGGACCTTGGATGCCTCAATACCATCTGCAGCCACCTTCTCCAGCACCTTGGCTAGCTGGGAAGGGGCATTCTTAACTAGTTCCAGAACCGTATCCCACCTCGATTTCTGGTACCTGGCTATATATGCCATATAATTGGCTTGTCTGAGTCCCAAAGAGGATGCCAAGTATTGTTTCTTGGCCATGGCATCCACTTTTCTAGAATCCTTATCTAGGGGGTGAGATGCCAGGGGAATATTAGCCTTATCACAGGCTGCAGTCTGCACTACTCCCACATGGCTGCAATGAGTTGTAAGAAATTCTGTTCCAGGACCTGACAAGGTATATCTCCTGTCCATCTTTTTATCCACAGGAGGTATAGAAGTTGGAAACTGCAACATTTTTTGTGTCTGTTTCCCCAGGGATTTATGCAGAGGGATAGACACTCTATTTGACTCTGGGACATCCATCATTTCCATGAAGTCAGGTTCCTTCTGATCCTGTTCAGCTTCTTCCACTGGGAACTGAAGAGTATCAGCCACTTTCTCGTAAAACAAGAAATGAGAGGGGGCTCAGAAAGTCTGGGAGGAGACACACTGGAAGGCCGTCTGGGGAGATGTCAGGCTGTACTGGCTCATCTAGGCCTTCATCTTCCTCTTCATCATACTGTTCTTCTCCATCCCAATCGCCCTCATAGAAAGCCTCTGGATCAATGTCGGAAGCGACTATGTCCGACAGAACCGAACCTCTATAAACCGTTGCTGGTTCGGTCGGAACCGGGCAAAGTGACTGAACAATAGAAATTACTTTAGCAATCTCCTCAGCAGATGGACCATGTAAAGCAGGATCTGAACCGTCTGATTTTTGTTTTCTTTTGCTAGGAACTGATTCCGCAGAATCAGCTCTCCTTTTGCCTGAGGAGGCATCGCCCAGGTCAGTGGGCACCCCCTCAGGTTCGGCAACTGCTGAACCGGGCTGGCCATCCGCGTCAGCAGACTTCTCGGCTTCCCTCTCCCTTAGCCTACTCAAACGTTTTTCCAGAGTGGCTTTGGGAAAGTTTTTACAGATTTGACAGTCTTCTCTGAGGTCGTCAAACCCCAGACAGTAAACATAGACAAGGTGAGGGTCGGCCTTAGCAAAGTCCTCCTTACACTCGGTACAGTGCTGAAACCCAGTGGGACCGGTTTTCTTTTTGGGTTTCTCAGACATGCCAGCATACTGAAAAGTTACCCTTACCAGCTATTACACCAGGCAACTAAAAACTGATATGTTCCAACCATGTCACGGGTCGGTTAAAAAAAAACCTGAAATCGGAATTTTTTTAGGAACCAATGAGTACCAGAATCCACAGATAATATTTAGAAACAAGACAGAAATAGAATGGGTTTCGGTTCCAAACCAGACCGACCGGAGAAGAACCGAAGGGAAAAACAATTTCCACAATAATACAACAACTACCTACTACTACCACGTACTGTTACCAAGACAGAGGTAAGAAGACCTAAATAAAGAATCAGTTAGGTAAAACCAACTGATTTAAACTGATACTGAACCGAAGTGCAGGAGGAATCTCCGGAGCGACTTCACAGTTAGGCAGAGTAAAAAATCTGACGGTTACACTTTAGAGTGCTAGAGACAGTTGTTTGAAAACCGAGCTCAAGCTCAACGTTCTATGCTTCTGCATAGAGTTAACTCTTTACTCTCCAGGGCAGTTCAAGTGCTGGGGATAACTGCATTTAGTCAGAATGCAGCAAGACTTCATGTTGTTTGAAGTGCTACTATGTGAAATACTTGTAACCATAGATAAATGGGAAGTACTGCAATGTGAAATATCTACAATCATTGTTAAAGGCGCATGCTACTATGTGAGATACTTGTAACTATTATTAAAAGGGAAGTGCCCACCATGAGAAATATTCTACCTGTAACAATTAAGTGCTACCTGTGAAAGACCTGTAAGCACTGGTAAATGTGATGTGCTACTGGTACAGTTTATGGACTTTGGCACTATAGACAGGAAAGCTATCAGTGGCAGAAACCTCTGGGAACCTGGAGGCCAAGTGATCCACCCTTTCCTCCCAGGTATATTCATTCTGTAATGAGGCATGCTCTACTGTATATGTTCCGCTCTTCCTCAGCGAACTTAAATGCTGCATCCAGCAGAATCCATGAAGAACTGGTAGTACTTGAGTTTAAAAGATCCAACACTTTCCACTTGTACTACTCCATTTAGGACATAGTTTCATACTTTTACCACTCTTAGAGTGAAAATATACCTCCTAACATTACCCCAATCCCCCCCCCACACACACACACATATACAGTGCACCCTCCTGTTCAGCTAGAAATGTGCTAATGACATCCTGCTGTCCTGCAGGACCTCACTCACTGGGAGAATATTGAGAACAGATGATCGTCACTATTTGCATGTTGAAGGTTAGTTTCCTTCGGCACCGAGTCGTTTTCATGTTGCACAGTTTAATTTGTTTTTAGTGTTCAGTTCCCAGTTAAAAAAAAAACTATACATATGGAGTCAGAACTTTAAGCAATTCACAACACTATGCACCATGATAAGGATATATATAGATAGCTATTGTCACCATCTGTTTTGATTTATTACAAGGCTGCCTCATTGAAATACTGAGAAATCACCAACTATATCGACAAGGTTGCTGCTTTTAGGTACCAAGCTGTCAAATGCTTGTAAAATGATTAAAAACTGGTTCTACATTTAGACAGCTGAATTAAACCAAGTGGATTTATTAAGCTAATAACCGAAAGCTCAACAAACATCTGAACAAAAACATGGGTTTGCAAGAACCTTTATACTGGGCTACTCTGAGTTACCCTCTGGTCTTGATTGTAATAGTACAGGCAAACTGTTGTCATTACTCAATGCTTTTTTGTATAACATTTCATAAGCATAAAAAAGTAAGGAACTGCTAGCCCTGATACCTGAAACTGTTAGGTCACAAGTCAGATATAGTAATATTATTTACAGAAATGAACACATACACTTTCCTTAATCACACCTTACTGCCCATTTTGGGATTCAATGGTAATGTATTTGCTGATTATTTTCTTTCTTTTTTAACTTTTACTTTAATTTCTGTATAATACAACAAAAATGGTACAGAACAACATTCATCTGAACAATTACATAAGCAAGAATATATTCAACTTGTACATGAGACAAAAAGAAACACTTTTGAATACATTCAAGTCTATATTTCTGCAACAAGGTATCTAAATCAATAGTATTTATCCTAATAATGTATAATAAATATGGTACAGGTGACTGCATTTGGCTTTACTATTTTTTACTAGTTAAACATTTTATTTCATTTTTATCTCATTTACTCTTATCAGTTTAGAGTGTCCATTAGTCCCCCTTTCCTCGACGGGATTCCCGTTTTCAGCAGGTGAGAAAATAAAACAATTCTGTTCACAAAACTCAGAAGGCTGGAGAAGGACTGAGTGTCAATGGGAAAGAAAAAGTACAGAAAACATGTCTCTAGAACAGAGGGATATCAATTGACTATACCAATTGAGCACACAGGGGATGAACTGGATAGGCATAACCACCTTCTACCCTTCATTATGTTACAGTTCCATCATGCAGCAGATTCCGTGTTGCTGTTCTTCAAAACAGCAGAGACTTAAATGCAAGCAATGCAGTTTGCCATGATGCTGCATTGCCTGCACACCACTTCCATTCTGTCTTGTACTCCGAGCTCAGATAAACAAAACTATGAAATATTAAGTTGGAGTAAGATTGTAGCTGTGTGTAGTCAGTGCTAGATACAGTATGGCTCATTGGTGGAATTGATAACATGTATGGTGCGTATGTACTGTAAGTACAGTACTAAAATAGTAACATTACAAGAATCTGCAAATACAGTATACTCATACCTAAGTTCCTACCCCATTAAGCCGGGCCTAGTTAATGACAAGATGAAGGAAACACATTTAAAAAAAAATTATTCAAACTGAAAACAAAAACAACCAAAAGGGAAACTCAGTGGGAACTAAAGCTTTAAAAATTGCTGTTTGAATACTGTGGTGGTGGAGATTTGGATAACCAATCATGGGCATGGTTTATTTAAGCAATAATGCAAGACAGGTGTGGGTTATGCTGGGATTTATGTCACATGTATTGTAAGTAGGTAAAAATTAAAAGTTTATTTATAAGTGCTTTTCAAAAACGAAAGCGCTGTACAATAATAACATTAAATAAAATATTAATAATAGAATCAATCTTTAAACGCTTTTAAAAACAAAAAGGTTTTTAGCTCAGATTTAAAACTCTTGACGGTCAGGCAACCTCGTATCCATATTCTGTCACAAAGATGCATGCCGAATTACTTTAACCACAGAATAAGTGGGTAAATCCAAGCATAACCTATACTGTGTCATGCATTATTGTGATTATACAATGGTTCCTTGAAAACATTTTTTGATTAAATAAATTTGAAATGTCTATTTTTTAAATGTTTATAGTTCATTTAATTGTACTGTCCTTCATCCTGTGTAAAATTGTTCCCTCTGGCAGTCAGTGCTGGAAGTTTCAATACTGTGTATGTTATCCTCCCTTCCCCCAATGTCTTTAGCGCTAACCCCTTCCCTCCTACCAAAGAAAAACACTCCTCACTACTGTCTATAGAGTTGATTAACTAATTTTGTGAAAGAGTAAATAGTGTAGGTGAAGGGGCGGCATTGTGGTTGCAAGGCTGGAAGAGGCTGAGAGAGAGAGAGAGTGTGCTGACAAAGAGAAAGAGAGAGCGAGAGAGAGAATGGAGCAGGTGAGAGAGCAACATTCAATATTTCCACAACTTTTTTTTCAGTTTGATTTCCAAGGGAGCATCTTATTGAAGAGTATTTTATGGTGCAGGGCCATAATCTGATTGGGGAAATAAGGCCTTTAAACTGCAACTTGGATTCAGTACATCGCTGGGTGGCAGGAGAGAAAGAGAGGGGTGTAGGGCTGTAATTTGATGGAGGAAATAAACCATGGCTTGGATTCAGCACATCATTGGGTGGCTGGAGAGAGAGAGAGAGAGAGAGAGAGAGAGCTGGCCGCATTGTGGCTTTTGTCAGTGAGTACAGCGGAGTGAGTGCTGCTGGTATGTTTTAAAATTATCTGTAAAACTTGAGCCATGGCTTGCTGAACAGGCATGAGGAGGTGTACATGCTGGGTGAAGGGAGGGTGGCAGCATGACTTTTAGTAAGCGCGGGACTTGTAGTTTGTTCAGCTAGGTTTTAAAAAGAAAGATGGAGGCAAAACAGAGTTTTCAAAGTGGAAAAATGTTTAGTGATTGCTGCATTGATTACTCAGTCGGCTGGCCCTTTATGAGTGGGTTATGCACAGATTTGCCCACAGCTAAGGTTGCCAGTCAGCCAGTCAAGTCTAAGTATTTAAGGTGCCCATTATACAATTAGTATTAAAATAGCATGGAGAGTAAAAGAGCTCCAGTTCTGTATCTTTTGAACTGATAAACTCCAGAAACATTTTCTGTCTAGAAATAAATATAGACTTTATAAAATTGATTATAGAAACATTAAAACATAGAATTTGATGGCAGATAAATACTGCTTGGCCCATTCAGTCTGCCCATTTCTTCCTACCTACGCTATTACATCATTCTGAGCCTGATCTACAGCTTTTCTTCCCTTCCCCCCTTCCTTTCCACTATGATTCCCTTGTGCTTATCCCATGCTTTCCTGAACCCCACCACTGTTTTTGTCCCCACCACCTCTGCTGGAAGGTTGTTGCAGGAATCCACCACTGTAACTACATTATAATTACTGGTGAGCATTTTTAATGTTCTGATAATGGGTTGCTAAAAAAGCATTACAACCAGGCAGTTGTAACTGCTCCCTGTCAACTAAAGGAAAACTGAGCAAAACAGTGCCTGCAATCACCAGGGCTGCAGAAATGCCCGATTAACATACCCTGTAAAGTTTACAATGACTGCAGCTAACCTTTGAAAAGTTATTTTTTGTTTGTAAGGTGGTCCTGGATGCGTCATTCCTAAGGTGCCACCGCACTGGAAGACAGAGTGTGACCTTAGTACCTCCCGGATCATCCTGTCCTTTGTCAGAATGCCGCGCATGCCCGAACTCAGAGCTGTAATTTTTAATAACAAATTTAACCACCTTACACTGCTCCATTTTCAATGGGACTTGCTTGTAGAGGTACAGCTCAAAGACCTCTACATGGGACATAGTTTATTTTTACTCGGTGTAAATGTGCCTCGCTCATCATGAACAAGCATTCCAGCAAAGGACAGAGACATGATAGAGATCTATAAATATCTCACAGAGTTAAATAAGGTACAGGAGGGGAGTATTTTTCTGAGGAAAAGACGCATGAAAAACATGCAATGAAGCTGGAAGGGAGAAATTTAGGAGAGATATGAGGAAGTACTTCTTCACTGAAAGAGTGGTGGCTGCCTGGAACAGTCTTCCAGTAGAGGTGGAGGGGGCAAAAACAGTGGTGAGCTTCAAGCATGCATGGGATAGGCACAAGGGAATCTTAATTCGGAAGTGAGGGGGAGATATGGGAATCAAGTAGGATCTGTGGTGACAGGATAGGATAGGCAGGGAAAAATGAGAAGACTGGGTGTACTAAGCAGTCCTTATCTTGCCATCAAATTCTGTTACTATGTTTCTATGCCTCGTCCTCCTTCATCATGGCCACTTCTGAGTTGCCTGTGGACCCTTCACTGTATCAGGACAACATTGAATCCATCCACTCAGATGCCTCCCACCTTTGACCTAGGAAAGCCTTCTTCAAATCCAGATGTTCTATCAAGGAATGGACCCTCTCAAAACTGATCTGTGCTCTTCATGCTATGAACATTTCTTTTTCAGCATTTGCCAAAAGAACAGGATTTCAGTATCTTTGTTGCAGCTCAGCTCCAATAATCCAGATTCAGACAGGTAACATAGATCATGTTACACTGCCTGTTCCCAATCAGCTTGATGAACTTTGTGACCTTATCATGCAAATGACTCGTCCATTACTCATTTGGAATCAAATATGGCTATTACTGAATTTCAGTTGGCTACAGATCTTGCTTTTCTGAGGCAGTCTTCTCTACCCATGTCTCCGCCTGCTGTGTCTGTCCATCCTCTCAAGTGATGCCTATTCCAGCTGGTCGTTCTGCAATGTTGGCTTATTCAGCAACTTCCACTGCACCTGGTCCATCCCTTCCTGCTCTCCATCCTACTCCTGCTCCTGTGCACCCTACTCCACCCAGTCTGGGTCTGGAACCTCCAGTCCCTTCAGGTAACCTGCCTATCCCTTGCCAGACCATCAGTGTGGCTGGTGACTTGGGTTTGGGAATGAGCCCAAGTTGTCAAAGGACCAGCCATGGAGATATGATGAGCATCCCAGAGAATGCTTCTCACCTCAGGGAGGGGGTGTTAGGTCTCTGTTTTGCTACTACCATCTGGGTGACCACAGATAGCAGTGCAAGCAGAGCCATGGAATTGGTTGGGATGCTGACATGTTCTGATGCAATGCATGTATGCATGCATGCACACTGGGAGCTCCCCTCAGCATCCGAGGAATGAAAAATGGAGGAAAACAGGCACGTGCTGCAGGAGGGCATCCACCTCTAACTGCAGGCCTCACACCACTGACCATGGCACTCTCCTTCC
This sequence comes from Neoceratodus forsteri, assembly GCA_016271365.2. Taxonomy (NCBI): domain Eukaryota; kingdom Metazoa; phylum Chordata; order Ceratodontiformes; family Ceratodontidae; genus Neoceratodus; species Neoceratodus forsteri. The sequence continues at coordinate 702,074,333 of CM028135.1, read as the reverse complement.
AAGGCACCAACCAAGTCTCCATTGTGGGTAGTGCCCCTGCTGATGGCCAAGCCCTGTGGGTAAGCAAAGGTGACAAAAGAGGAGATGGAAGTCCCATGGAAGGCAGGTGATGGGGCTGGGTGAGTGGACAGGATGGCTGGGGACCAGCTGCCCGAGAAGAGCAAAGCACCGTAAATTTAAAAAACCTGCCTGTCCCTTGTTTGCCACTCAGTACTTGTCCTCCTTCTGTATATCCAACTTATGCGGTTCCCAACCACCCTAGGAAGAGCGTAATTAGAAGAAAAGATGTAAATCTGGTCACCCTTCTCATCTCTTCTCATGATACTGTATTTTCAAGAACCATGTCATATCTTGTGGGGAAGTATCTGTTGTTCTCAAGGCCAAGGACCCCAGGCTTTTGAAAAAGTTGAGCATGACAGAGTTCATAGTGACATACAGTACATATCATGACATACTTTGTTCTGCATACCCTTGCAGGAGAGAGGAACTGGATATTTATCCTGACTTAGATGAGTGCATAGCCATTCACATTGGTGGTACCTTTTTATATGACTATCACAGATCCTTTTCTGCAGATGCATCTGCCATCCTCTCCATTTCTGGGCAGCATTCAATAATGAATTATTCTGCAGCATTGAATAATGAATTATTCTGCAAATGCTTCACCTGACAGTGTGCCTTATCTTGTTCAGTTTGTGGGTTCTTCACTCATTTGCCAATTTGTATTCCCTGACAGTACCTGAAGCTGCATCTACTCCTGCTTCTGCTCCTTGCCTTCCCAGAATGCATTTTACTTCCTCAAAAATGTATCTGACTATAAAGGGCAGCAGGTCATCTTTTCAGCTTGACGACCAACATGCAATAATTTTAATGAAACTTTTTGTAATACTCCTTCCTGCACCCTTCTGCATTTTTTCAGCAAATTGTAGGGGGACTTACTCCAAGACTGTATGCCACCATAAGCCTTAATCTCTCATTTCGTCCTTCTGTTAATGGCATTTAATTCACCCTCTAATGTCTATGAGTATTGGCCATTAACGAAAACTCCTGTCAGCTCAACCATCATCTTCTAAGGCACCTTTTCTCCTTGATGGTTTAGCTTATGGTTTCCATACTAGTGTACATATCCTGCCTCACTTATCCCTCATCTGCAAGAACCTCCAGTCCAAAATTCTTGATACAATAGCTGTGCAGACAATTTTCTCCAAAATTTTGACTGGACCATTGTCATCTCTGCCCTTACCTGGCTACTAAATCAGCCCTATTGGTGTCACCATTCAAAAGGATTCTGAAAAGAAGTGATTGAATTTTTTTTTTCATCAAGTTTTACACCGTCACTGACAGTCATCCCCTTCTCTTCTTGTCACCCACCATCCCATGGACTTACAGTGATAGTTATCTAAAAGTTGACTACCTCAAGGTAAGTGCTGAGGTATGCTGAGACACTCAATTTACAATTTCTATTGGTTGCAATGTGATTCTGCTTCAGCATACCCCAGCATTACCTTGGTACTGATCAAACTTTGTGTGATTACTATTGTACCTGGGGGGAATCACGGATATACCCCTATGGTGGCATAAGAGGAGGGAGGGCCATCCATCCCATCCCCAAAGTGCAATACAGATTCCCCAAGCCCTGTAGGTGGTGCAGGTGCTATGGCAACTGGAAGATCATCCTGCAGCCATGGGATTTTTGTGTTTTCTGTGTGATTTCCCTTTGGGTTCAAGTCACGTGCAATGATGTATGTTACAGGCAGTTGTGTTGGGTCCCCTTCCCATCACACTTACCTTGTCACACCACACAGCCCCTGCTAGGTGGTGAAGGTACAGTAAGATGCCAAATTCCCCTTCCTAAAGGACAGCAGCCCTTGGAATGCTAAATCCTCCTTCCCCTGGCCAGCCCCTGATAAACTCTGATTTGTTTGTTTGTTTATTTATTAAGGTAAAAACCACTGAGTATAAAACTGATTCGCAATGGTAACCTACTTATTCGCAATGGTAACCTCTGTTCCTACACCCGGGTCACCAGTTTGGCATGAAGTAAGGCATCCAGCACCTCAGCCCTTTGTGTTACCAGGGTGGAAGTAATTTAACTTTGATGTGTCTGCTCCCCATTCCAATGCCATACCCAGTATTAACTCTCTTATTCCCTCTGTGGCCTTTCCCTTGACTATGCAAGAATTGATGATGCTATCTAGTACATCAGATTGGTAGTGAGGGAGCTTGGCTTGCTAAAGCTGATATTTCAGACACCTTTAAAATTCTCCCTATACATACATCCTTATGGCATCTTTACCAAATTCAATGAGAGGTTTCCTATTTTGCAGTATACTTAAGCTTTGGCTGCAAGAAAAATGACTTCTTTGTTTCCCTGTGCTGGATTCTGTTGAACTTTCATAGGCACCCATTCTATAGGATGACTTCCTCTTTATAGATCTGCCTACTTCCACTTCTGCTGCTGGAATTACTTGCCTTAAGGACCTCTTCTCCTCTTTACAGATTCCCCTGACTGCTGACAAAACCATTGGGCCCTCTAAAACCTTGGAATCCCTGGAAACTGAACTTAACTAAGAAAAGATGGAGGCCTTCTTGCCACAGCAGAAACTGGGTCATGTTTCATCGCTATTCTCTACTTTTTCATCCCATTCTACATGTACAAAAAAGGAACTGTCATCAGTTTAGGACTACCTCAGTTTTACAGTCCTCATAATTCTACAGAGCAGGACCTATTTATTTTTTATCATCTCACTTTAATTTCTTCAGTTCAAGTGCTGGACAATCTTAACTTTATTACTGCTGTGGCCTAATCTGATCTGTTAAAACCCATTCTTATCAGTAGCGCCATATGGCATCCTAACCATCCATTGCTTAAGCCGACCCAAAATGGCTACACAAGATAGAATGAGTTAATATGGTCTCTCACGTCCTGTCCCACTGAAATGGAATTTCATTTTACCAAGAACCTAATTTGTTCTTTCCTTGTGAAGCCTTTACCAACGCTACGCCTGCATTCGGCTATGCTGCCATTTCCAACAACTTCTGGTTTCTTATGCTTTGGCCTCTGGTATAAATGAAATTGCCATGTAAGCCTCCCTTATTTGGGAGGGCTTATTGCTCACCTTTAGGGACCCGTCCCCCAGTGTGTAGGGAGTTTGATGCACTGGGGGGTGTATTTTCTGCTTGCTACCATATGGGGCGGCAGATAGGGCTTCTATATAAAGGGGAGGCATAGCAGAGGTTGGGGGAGAGTGCGGCAGTTCTGCAGCAGGGCAGTTCGAAGGGCCCCCCCTTCAGTTAGGCAGATCGGCAGCTTCAGCGGTGATGCAACAGGTTCCTGGGTGGGGTATCCAAGGGAGGTGAGCAGCAAGGCGGTTAACGGTCGTTTGGGTCTTGGGTCCCCTTGGGACTGGGTGGTGAGAGCATCCAGGTAGGCTTGATGGCAGGCAGAGTAGGACCCCAGTGGCATTGGGCCCAAGTCTTTGGGAGAGGTATTTTTGGACCAGTCAGGGGCAGTGAAGGTTGTGGCGAGGCCTCTATAGGGGATCACAGGGGTGGTGGCAGCGTTCCCTGGTTCCATTCCCCAGTGGCACATCCGGCCTAGTTTTGAAGATGTGAGTTGGGTAGTGGTCTAGACTCGATGGGGGTCAGCTGTTTCCCGTGTCCTGGGGGCGGCCCCAGGCTTACGTAGTGGCTAGGCCTTTATGCCAGAGTAGGCTGTAGCACAGCTCAGGAAAATAAACAGTAAAGTAATGGAACTACTGTGACTCCTTGGGAGGTTCAACTCCAGAAATAGTTTGGAAGCCACGTTGAGAGAGAGAGAGAGAGAGAGAGAGAAAAGCTATAGGGACTAGGCTGGTCCAGGACAAGAGCTAAATTTTGGAAAGGTGGGCCATGTTTGAAAAGAGGCAGCTGTGGAATTAGCAGGCCGTTCAGTTTTTCTCCCAGAGAATGAAATAGCTCAGCAGCGTCAGAGGGGCACATTCCTCCCCTGGTTGAGGTTTTTGGGTTGAAGCAGTGAGAGGTCTGGAAAAGAGGGTTCGGGGTCTGGAGAGAAGCTCCATTTGAAGTGAGATAGCAGTCAAGTTATTAGGTACTCACCAGTGCTAGTGGTCTATTTGAGAGCTTCACACTTCTGGAAGTGTTTGCAAAGTAATCTGTCCTGAGTAAAAGATTTGCTGCTTATTTTGTTCAGACGGAAAACTAAGCCTAAGAAAGCCTGCACACTCTCTGTGGAAATAGTTCCATGTAAAAAAGTTAGCCCCATGGAGCTGTGTAAATCTTTTAAAACTTTTAAGCAATTGAGTCACTGAGCTTCTGCAATCTTTAGGAGTTCAGGAGAATAAATTTGATTTATTTGTGAGAGAAACCGGAGTCCAGAGTGATCTATTTGAAGAAGGATTTAAATGAAATAACGCAGTCCTTTAGTTTTTAGGGGTTCTGTAGTCTCCTTGGGGTCTTGAAGCTTTCAGTTTTTATCCTGCACCGTCTTGCTCAAGTACCAGTGGGTGTGAAGCCAAGAAGCCCAAAGATGAATTGCTCAGGGTCTGCTCGTTGGTCCTGCTGCTGGGGTAAATGAAATATCATTTTTGGGCACTGAGACAGTGTGCTAGAAGATGTCTCAAGGTAGAATAAAGCCACTTTCAGTATTGCTGTTGTCCAGAGAAATGCTTGGTGGGATTCTAGAGTCTGGAACCCCCTTCCATGGAACACCTGGCTCCTAGATAATCGGGAAGAGGGAACTACAGATTGTAAGGGGCTCATCCACGATCTCTAGCACCTGTGCAGGAGAAATTTTGCCTCATTTTTGGAGCTGGTGGGGCCTACCGCCTGGGGCTGAGACCGTGTGATGCAGTTCTAAAAAGGGTGGTGGCATGGGATAGGCCTATTCGGATGGCTAGGCCGCAACCCTCTCTCTGGTGTGTCGTGCGTGCATTTCTAGTGAGTCATGTGCACCATTCTGGCCTCGCTGATTTGCTGGTGGTATCTTGAGAGGAAAAAGGACTGTAAACCCAGCGCCATTTTGTTGAAACGTTCAGAGAGAGTGGTGGTGGTTGTTAAAACTTTCAGTTGGAGACAGAGAAGTAGAGGCCTGTTTTCTTTTTTTTTTATATAGGTCTTTATGGGTTTTCTTTACAGGGTGTCCCACTTTCCCCACCGAAGGCCCCGGCACATGGCTGTACATGCATGTGGAGGCACACACACACATTGTGGCACCAGCTCTGCCCCTTCCACCCTCCTGTCCTTGTCACCCCCTCTACGTATGCTATCCCACTGGACCTCCACCAGGTTGGAGTGGAACTACGGGAGGGCAACAACCCACCCCCACCACCCCAGGAGAAGAAAGCAGCCTGCTGGCTCCATTCGATCCTGCTCCTCCCTCCCTCCCCCACCCACACGGCACCCCAATGACCTGAGGTTATTCCCTAACCTGGGTCATCGGTATAGCATGAGGTAAGGCATCCAGCACCACAACCCTCAGCACCACCAGGCCAGCTCGAGGGATGTGTTCTGAAAAAAAAAAAGAAAAGAAAAAGAACAACTTTATTGTTCCCCTCCACTGGAGAACTAAAGTGTCAGAGGTTGGGAGGTGATCTGATGAATTGGAGTAATGGCAAGGCAAGGCAAAGTTTATTTCTATGGCGCCCAAACCCGGAGGATCTGGGTGCCTTACATTTAAAACAAGTAAGAGAACTAAAATAAACAGCAGAAAAATTGTTAAAAAGTAATAAGCTAAAAAATAAATAGTTACAATAGTAAATCAGTAGATAGTTCTGGGATAAAATTAGCTAAGCAAGGACAGAAATCCAACGTCCAGGAAGGCCAAGGAGAATAAATGGGCCTTAAGACAGCACTTAAAGGTCTTGATCGACGGGGCCTCCCCTAATAAGATGGCTGGCAGAGGCTTTAAAGCGGAAGAAGTGACTCCCCCAGAGGAACCATTGACTATGGTTCCTGTTTCACTCCTGACCTAGTTATGGAACTCAGGAGGGAGAGGTCAAGCAGATGAAAGATGTATTTGTTGTGGATATACGTGAGAAGGTGTAGCTAGACTAGCTGTGTGCTCAATTTGCTCAAGCTCTGCTCCGGAGGAATCTTTGATAGCACTCCACCTGTTTTCCATTGGGGATACCCCTCTAGTGCTTCGGAGGGATTGCCATCAGTTTGGTCTCAGGGAAGTACTGAGGCCAAGGCCCTGGAGAAGCTTACTTTGCAGGACTGAGGAGATGAGGGGAGAAAGCCAAGAGATCCTTCCCCTGATGTAGTAGTGGAAGCAGTAGAAGGGGGTTAAAAAAAGGGGTGGTGGTGAGGAGCACCTACGTCTGCCCAGCTCCTCACCGCTGGCTGCCCGCTATCCCCATGGCAGAGGGAGTGGCAGGGGCCTTAGAAGTCCAAAAGGTGACCCCCCCAGGGCCAAGGGGTCCCTGCTAGCATCTCTGTCCAGCAGCAGCCTACCAGTCCCTTCTGTGAAATCAGAAGCATCTGCCTCTGTGAAGATCCATCCTGTAATTAAGCTGGGAGTGGCTGGAGTGTCTATTGAAAGGGAAGAAATACCTGCAGAAACTGAGTTTGATGAGGAGAAGCTGCTTCATAAAAGATTTCAATTCGCTGACTATGAAATTCAGCGAGCCATTCCTAGGCCTTTTCACCACCCTGTGGTCACTCTGGCTGACAGAACCCCACATTTACTAGTCCGTGTCAAAGCCCTAAGAATCAGGATGGATGGTTTGATTAGAGGTTATCCTCTTAAGGTTACCTACAGGAATAGAACCTAGCTGGAGCCAGGACTGGCCAGAAGGACCAGTGTGAGAGAGCTACCCGAATGGTCCCAGATGGAAAGGTGGATAAGGAGGAGGATCCACATTGCATATCTATCTGCAGACTACCCATATGTGTCAAAGAGAATGTGGGATATGATTGAGAACATGAGAGAAGAATGGCTATACAAGGAACAGCTACAGAAACTGCAGTCCAGGCTTGGACATGGAGGACAACCACCCCAGGAGCTATTCTAAAAAGCATGGGCTATGTGCCACATTGCGCCTTGGTCTGGATTAACTTTGTTTAAGAACTTTACCTTAGTGTAGGACTTGGCAGGATGCAAGTTGAAATGTTACATTGTTGCCAAAGACTTTTTCAGAGACCTTACAGCGAAGCCAGATCCAAATTTCTACTTTCCTCCAGGTGGGGGTCCTGCCATTTAAGACCCTAGAGAGATTTATGGACTATGCCAGGAAGACTGCTCATCAGGGCAGGTAGTATGCATCAAGACTGTAATGTTCTTCAGGTTATCTTTTGAATTTAATGACTTTGCTGAAAAGACAAATAACTGTGATTCTAAATTTACAGTTTACATTTAACTCATTTTACTAATTAGGCAGGGGGATTTAGCCTCTGCCTTGTGTGAGTGCAAGAATGTGTGTGCCTGTGAGAGTGCTTGTATGTGGGAGTGAGAATTGAGAAGTTAATAATGTTACAGTTTAAATGTGTTTCTGCAACTTGGTGGGTGGTATAAGGGGAATAAGGGAAGCTGCAATGAAATCTACCTCAATGTGTGTATAGATACTGAATCAAAAAATGTTTTCAATGTTTAAATCTGTTCGCAATGCTTTCAGTTTTGGTAGTTTTAAAGTTTAGGACCTCCTGGCAAAGGTAAGGTAGGGTATTTATGTTATGGTGATAGTGGTGTCAGGGAGGGTTCCCTTTGGGTCAGTTTCAGTAGGTACCTCATCCAGCAGGCCAGGGACTGCGCATACTTGGTTTGTTGGTTGGGGGCCTGCTTGGCCCGCTGCCACCATTCCCAGGAGGGAACAGTTTCTTAGGTAGGGGGAGAGTGTAAGCTCCCCCTCATTTGGGAAGGCTTATTGCTCACCTTTAGGGACTCCCCCAGTGTGTAGGGAGTTTGGTGCACTGGGGGTGTATTTTCTACTTACCACCATATTGGGGCAGCAGATAGAGTTTCTATATTAAGGGGAGGCATAGCAGAGGTTGGGGGAGAGTACAGCAGTTCTGCAGCAGGGTAGTTCGAAGGTCCCCCCTTAGGTAGTTCAGCAGCTTCAGCAGTGATCCCCTGGGTCCCTGGGTGGGGCATCTAAGGGAGGTGAGCAGCAAGGCAGTTTGCAAGTTTGGGTCCTGGGTCCTGGGTCCCCTTGGGACTAAGTGGTGAGAGCATCCAGGTAGGCTTGAGGACTGGTAGAGTAGGATCCTGGGGATGTTGGGCCCAAGTCTTTGGAAGAGGCATTTTTGGACCAGTTCAGGGCTGTGGAGGTTGTGGCAGGGCCTCTACTGGGGATCGAGGGGGCGGTGACAACGTTCCCTGGTTCCGTTCCCCAGTGGCACATTCAGCCCAATTTTGAAGATGGGCATTGGGTGGCAGTCTAGAATCGAAGGGGGGTCAGCTGTTTCCTGTATGCTGGGGGCAGCCCCAGGCCTACATAGCGGGAAGGCCTTTATGCCAGTGTAGGAAATGGCACAGCTCAGAAAAAAGAAACAGTAATGTAATGGAGCCACTGTGACTCCTTGAGAGGTTCAGCTCCAGAAAGAGTTTGGAAGCCGCATTGAAAGAGAGAGAGAGAGAGAGAGAGAGAGGCCATAGGGACCAGGTCGGTCCAGGACAAGGGCAAAGTTTTGGGAAAGTGAGTCATTTTTGAGAAGAGGCAGCCGTGGAATTAGCAGGCTTTTCAATTTTTCACCCTGAGAATGAAATAGCTCGGTGGTGTCAGAGGAGCACATCCCTCACCCGGTATAGGTTTTTGGGCTGAAGCAGTGAGAGGTCTGGAAAAGAGAGTTCAGTCTAGAGAGAAGCTCCATTTGAAGTGAGATAGCAGTCAAGTTATTAGATACTTACTAGTGGCAGTGGTCTATTAGGGTGCGTCACACTTCTGGAAGTGTTTGCAAAGTAATCTCTGTCCTGATTAAAAGATCTGCTGCTGATTTTGTTCAGACAGAAAAGCTAAGGCTAAGAAAGCCCGCACACACTCTGTGGAAATAGTTCAGCGTAAAAAGGTTAGTCCCATGGAGCTGTGTACATCTTTTAAAACTTTTGAGCAATTGAGTCCCTGAGCTCCTGCAGTCTTTAGGAGTTCAGAAGAATAAACTTGATTTGTTTGTGGGAGAAACCGGAGTCCAGAGTGATCTATTTGAGGAAGGATTTAAATGAAATAACTCAGTCCTTTAGTTTTTAGGGGTTTTGTAGTCTCCTTGGGGTCTTGAAACTTTCAGTTTTTATCCTGCACCTTCTTGCTCAAGGACTGGTTGATGTGAAGCCAAGAAGCCTGAAGAAGAATTTCTCTGGGTCTGCTTACCGGTCCAGCTGCCGGGGTAAATAAAATATCATTTTGAGGAACTGAGACAGTGTGCTAGAAGACATCTCAAGGTAAGAAAAGCCACTTTCAGTATTGTTATCATCCAGATAAATGCTAGGTGGGATTCTAGAGTCTGGGACTCCCTTCCCCAGAACATCTGGCCCCTAGACAATCAGGAAGGGGGGCTACACCCACTTTAACACTATATAGTCTCTTTTTTAAAATTATCCAATGGTGGCAGGTGCTGTAATCTGGAGTCACCTCTAGAGTAGCCAGTTGGTTGCATTCTATTCAGATAATCAGTCAACTGTAGCAATAGTCAAAGGTTAATCCTCTCCCATTTGGTGCCAGACCCTTAAAAGCCTGGTTCCTCTTGCAGATACTCTAACGGATACAGTATGCCTCCAGAATTGTACCACCTTCTAATGATGTGACCCACTATCTAACTTTGGCCAGTAACATCATGTTGTAAGCCCTGGCTCCTTCTTCAAGAGTGGCATACAATACTGCATGGAACAAATATAAGAATTCTGCAGTCTGTTTTTGGAACTTGAATCTTCGCAATGCAGAAGTTTGTCAACAACTAGCTTTTTCTTACTTTTATTTATTTAGTTTTTGTTGACCTGGAAAGAAGGACTAGACAATTCTGCCTATTTTCAACCTTGTCCCAGGAAAGGGGGATGCAGGGGAGGGGGAGGGGTACATATACTAAACTACTCTCAGTCTCTTCCACTAGACAACATATACAGTATCTAGAATACAATTCCATTTATCAGTTTTCCTCTCCAGTTCTCCTCTGTTCCTTTCAAGCTCTCCTATAAAGTTGTACATTCAAAAGTCTACAGGGAAAAAAACTACAGAGAAGCCTTTAGAACAACATCCTATAGACATCGTTATTTTCCAGAATTCAGTAGATATCCTCAGATCAGGCATCTTCGTTCCAGCACCTGATCTGACTCTGCAAGCAGTTATGGACTTGGCCATTTATGGATTCCTAAGGCAAGCAATTTCTGCCTCTTCTACTACATTTATTCTTACCATGAATCTGCCTACCTCCAACCTTTGCAATACACCACCCGACACATACAGTGGTAGCCACAGACATCAATTAGGATATCCTTAGTTATGACTAGCCATAGGTAGACATGGGTCATTCTGTTTAATTACACAGAGTAAAGACACCGAGGTCTCAGAAAGATAAAAATGCACCTAGCCCAGCTTGACTGGTCCCCAATCCTACGTGCAGCAGATATTGACTCTGCCCTAGCCTATTTCTCCGGTGCTTTCAGCAAGGCCTGTGACCTTTATGCCCCCCCAGACTAGAATCCGTACCAAAAAGTGGAACGCCTCATGGACCTCCCCGTTCCTTATCCAAAAACTGAAACAAAGAGACAACCTCTGGCATATTGCTATCGCCTCGGGTAAACTGGCTGACAGACAAGCCTATAATGCAGCACATAATAGGTGCATCTGGGTTATAAGGCAGGCAAAGGCCGAATATTATCAAACCTCCCTTGCATCCACGTAGGGCTTGTCCCGTACCTTCTGGGACAATATGAAGGAGTTCAATGGAAAGACCCACTCTCCCCACCATCGCAACTTTCCATAAATGGTACCATCACTATGGATACACCCCGCATAGTTGAGTCCCTCAATATGGCTTTCTCAGATCTAAGCTCGGTCCTACCCAACTACTTTTTCGACCCTATCCCAGCCAACACCACCTCACCCTGGATCGCCCCCCTTTCTACCTGCATGCCATATCCTCCCTTGAATCCAGGCCTAATCTACAAAAAGCCCTAGCTAGCAACAACCCCAGCTATGATCCCCTGGACTCCAGGATCCTCAGATTAGTCTTGGACACTGTGCTAGCCCCACTCACCAACCTCCTAAACTTGTCACTATGTCTGGGCCAGTTCCCAAGTGCTTGAAAAATTGCAGAAATCACCCCAATCCATAAGAGTGGGGAAAGAACCTCCCCTAACAATTTTAGGCCCATCTCCATTCTCCCCCCACTCTTCAAAGCACTAGAAAAAATAGTGGCCTTACAGCTCTCCAAGTACCTGGCCAAACACAACCTGTTGTGTCCGGAACAGCATGGATTCTGACCTGGACACAGCACCACTACAGCCCTCCTGGAGTTCTCCCATCCCCTCCACTCTGCTCTCGACTCTGGTCAAGTTGCGGGAGCAGCGTTCATTGACCTCTCCAAGGCCTCTGACACTGTCTGTCACCCCCTCCTACTAGACTCCCTCCACCAACTTGGCTTCTCCCCTGGCCCCCTCACTTAGTTTACCAGTTACCTCTCTAACAGATCCCAGTGTGTGAGGTAAACAGTACCTTGTCCAACTCCCTGCCCGTTCACTCAGGGGTCTCCCAGGGTTCCATCCTGGGCCCCGTTCTGTTCAGCCTCTTTCTCAACACTCTCCCAAACTCCTGCTCAGGCAGTATACTCCTCTATGCCAATGACACGGTCCTCTTTGCCTCCCATCCTGACCCCGCATCTCTACAGTAATCCCTGCAGCATACATTTAACCAAGCAGAAAAGTGGTTCCTTGACCACCGACTGGTCATTAACCTCAAGAACACCAAATTCAAGCTCTTTCTCACCCCCAGAATAAGGCCAAAAATACCCCTCTCTGCTTTCTCCCTAGTAATCCACACCCTCTCGAGCTGGTGTCATCCTACAAATACCTGGGCATCACCTTCGACTTGGCTCTTCCCTTCCACACCCACATCGATACCCTGTCCTCAGCTATAAACTCTCGGATTGGCCTTCTCTATTGACATAGAGGTTGCCTCCCCCAAACCACCCTCCGATTGGCCATCATCTCCTCCGTCCTGTCCTTAGTAGACTATGGCCTACCCATTTAAGCTGCAGCTGACAATTCTGCCCTTGCCAAAATTCAGACCTCGATAAACAAGGCCTGCAGGCTCTTAACCGGTGCATCCCACCGCACACATACTTGCCTGCTCTATTCCACCACCAACCTGCTCACCTTTGACGAGTGCCTGTGCTACCAAACCTGCCTACTTGCCAAAAAATCTCTGCTAGGTCTCTCACCCCAAGGGGTCACTGCATCTCTGCAGCGTGCATCCCCATCTGTTGCCACCCAGAGTGCAGTCAAGTCCACCTTCCAGGTGCCTCATACCAAGACCTCATTAGCCCAAAGGTCCTTCTTCTACCACGCTCCCACATGGTTCAACTCCCTCCCACCCTCTGTCACTAATCTTACCAAAATTGTCCCTTTCAAAGTCACTCTCCGTAACCTCCTCTTTGATGCCCGATGCTGTAATTGCCCCTAATTATTGTAATGGTGTGGTCCCGCCCGCCACACCCTTAGCCTGACAATGTCCGTTGGACTGCTATTCTATATGAGTCTAACTTACTGTATGCAATGTTATCTGTAAACCACTGCTGTAAATGCATTCTAATTGTTATATGTATTGCACCTATATGTTACCACTGTTGTACCTCACAAATTGTTTCGTGTCTGCCCTCCCTGCAACGAGGTGCCTTTTTAAATGAGTCCATGAGTTAAAGGTTGTAAATCTGACTCTTAAATAAATAAATAAATAAATAAATAGCTGGCTATTGTTACAGATGGCCTTGGCTACCAGTTTCTAGCCTTATGCTTTGAACCTCTAAATCAGATCAACTACCAAATGGAGTAACTATCATGTATTACCCTACCAACAGTAACTGATGTGTCATTGTGCTGGATGAATTAGTTGCAAATCAAGTTCTGTCAGCCATGCCTTTCCACCCTACAAGGACTATCATGACAACCTCCCAGTTCATTACCCATCTCAGAATCCTCCTTACTTACTAAGAATTGGACCCCAGCAGCTATTCCAGTACATTCATTCACAGAAGGCACAACTACATCTGTAAGAAAGAACATGCCAGCCCATATTATCAAAGTGATGGGTAAATGGTCTTCCTCATACTTTGAACTTTACATCAGCGATCCAGTGCCAGCACTTCAACAAACACATTTTCAAATATCCTCCTAGTGAGCCTGGAGGGAGGGCAGACCTTTTGCTATTTATTCCCAAAGATTTCCTCCAAAGGGTTTTCTCTTCTCTCTATAGTGCATTAGATGCGCACTCTGTGAGTTGAAGGAGGCAGATCATCCCTGTTACACATATTTTGCCCTTTTGGTGTCCGTTATAGTTATTTCCTTTAGCCTCGAGTCATCTTTTGACTCAACTACAGAGTCTGGATATACAGTACTTGAAAGAGAGCATGGCTAAACGTATATTATATAAGAACATTATCAGCTACAACATTGAATTAGAAGGCTTACCTTTGGTTCAGTGGGGTAGTTGACTAACTCCTGCCCTTCAACTATAAAAGGCCAATCATCTGAAGTTCCCCTACCTTAGTTGCTTCACCCCCTCCATTCTCTGCTCCTCCTCTGGCACTGCCTTCACCCTCCACATGGCTTCAGTTATAATTATTTATTTTAGTCTCAAGAATCTTTTTATTTATTTATTTGATATATCAGGTTTACAACCTTTGAGCCAGAGGCTCATTAACAAAGGTACCTCGTCACATGTAAGACAGAAACTAATACAGACCGGGTATAACAACAATTACATTAAGCGTGTGTTACAGACATTTGTCACAGACATTATTTACAGTATTTTAATGTAGATATTTACAGACATTATTTACAGTATTTGGATGATGATATTTACATCATCACAGCAGAAAGACATTATTAGCTTGAAAAAGCATCTAAACAGAGTAGTCAGTCCTATTCATGGGTTTGGTATTGTTTACGGAGGTTGCAATCCATAATGGACTTTGTCAGAGAATTTGGATCAGAGTGAGTGAGACAGTGAAAAGTTAGTTGCAGTTACAGGAACGGATATTGAAGACGTGGTTGTGAAGAGTGGTTTTGAAGTGGATGATCTTGGGTGCACTAGTGATGGTGGTTGGGAGTGCATTAAACCATGTAGGGGCCCTGTAGTGGAAAGATCTCTGGGCAAGGGAGGTTTTTACCCTGGGCACAACCAGTGGTGCTTTCTCTGTGTTGTGGGTGGAGATAGTGGGGGTGGCAAGATGAAGAGAGGCGGTGACCCGAGGGGGAGGTCCAAGCAGTATTTTCTTGGACAGTAAGCAGGTCTGGAAGAGCAGCCTTTCATCGAGGTTGAGAAGATTGGCAGAGGTATAGAGGGAGCAGGTGTGAGTGAGCCTAGGTGCGCCAGTTAGGAGCCTGCAGGCCTTGTTTAGGGAGACCTGGATTTTCTGAAGTGCAGAGTTATCTGCTGCCCCATATATAGGGAGCCCATAGTCCACGAGTGACAGTATTGATGAGGTGATAGCAAGCCTAAGGGCGTGGGGGGGCAGTCCCTGTGTCAGTAAAGGAGTCCAATCCGGGTGTTTGTTGCGGCAGCAAAGGTGTTTATGTGGTTATGGAAGGTAAGGGCCAAGTCAAGGGTAAGGCCAAGATATCTGTAGTTGGATACCTGTTCAAGGGGGTGCTGGGTGCTGGGGAGGATGCGGAGAGGTGCAATTTTTGCTTTGTTTTGGCAGTGAAAGAAGATCATTGATTTAGTCTTTTTTAAGTTTATGACCAGTCTATGGTCCTTAAACCATGTTTCGGCCTGGGAGAAGGCATGTTGGAGGGAGTCCTGAAGGGGCGTGGGTTTATGATGTGAAGCAAAGAGTACTGCATCATCTGCATAGAGTAAGATTTTTGTGGAGCAGGCCTTTGGTAAGGAGTTTAGGTAGAGGGAGAAAAGAAGTGGCCCCAGGATAGGGCCCTGAGGTACCCCAGAGCAGACAGGTAGTGTGTCGGATAGGGTTCCGTTAATTTTGACGCATTGGAACCAGGCAGAAAGGTAACTGGAGCACCAGGATAGGGGGTCTGTGGAGAAACCAAGTTGGTGGAGGGAGTAGAGAAGGAGAGGGTGGCAGACCGTGTCGAAGGCGTTGGATAGGTCTATGAACACAGCTCCTGCAATGTTACCAGCATCTAAGGAGGAGTGCAGGAAGTTGGTGAATTCTAGGAGGCTGTGGTGGTGCTATGGCCCGAATGGAAGCCATGCTGCTCTGGGCATAGAATGTCATACTTGGCTAGGTATTCAGAAAGTTGGGTGGCAACCACTTTTTCTAATGCTTTAGAGAGGGGGGAAGAATGGAGATGGGTCGATAGTTATTTAGGGAGGCTTTGTCACCACTTTTATGGATGGGGGTAATGACAGCTGTTTTCCAGGCACTTGGGGAATTGCCCTAGGCATAGGGTTGTGAGCAGGCCCGTTAGAGGACTAGGACCTCGTCGGGGCAGTCGAAGGAGCCTGGCATTTAAGGGGTCATTTATAGGGTTATTGCTGTTTAGCGCTTTTTGTAGGTAAGGACGAGCTTCGTGGGTGGATATTTTGCACAGGAGAAAGCAAGGATGCTGCAGGGTTGGGGGTTGGGATTGGGGCACAGGGTCAAAGAAACAGCTGGGGAGAACAGTGCTGAGATCCGAGAAGGTGGTGTTTAGACAGTTTGCTATGGTGAGTGTGTCTGTGGAGGCAGTGTCATTTATGGTGAGCTGGGAGGGAGGTAGAGAGCATGATTTCCCATTGAGTTCTTTGATATTACTCCCGAAGGTCCTCGCAGACCCCCACGTGGTTGTGAGAGTGGATTGATAGTGGTCTGCTTTGGCCTTACGGATGGCTCGAGTGCATCTATTGCAAGCAGCATTATAGGATTGTCTGTCCGCCAACCTGCCAGATTCTGTGGCTTTGTGCCAGAGATTATCCCTGCCTCTCAACATCTGGAGTAGGGAGGGGGTTATCCAAGGAGCATGTTGCCTTTTGGTGTGGAGTTTGGTGAGTGGAGCATAGAGGTCACAGGCCTTGGTGAAGGCCTGTGTAAACATGTTGAGTGCAATGCTGATGCTGGGGGCTATATTAATGGGGAACCAATCTATTTGGGTGAGCAGCTGTTTAAGTTTTATTAACCCTCCTGGGTGGAGATGCCTTCAGAAGGTTGTTTGGGTTATGGGTTTGGGTGTGGAAGAGGTCCATTGGAATAGGATGGGTGAGTGGTCACTTAGGGAGTCCAGAAGTACTTTTATATCCTGGATTATGTTGGGTCGGTTAGAGATAATGATATCCAGGAGGGTGAGGGTACCAGTAGATGGGTGAAGTCTAGTGGATTGGGTAACTAATTGGACCATGTCAAGAGCCGAGAATGAGTCCTTTGTTGGTGCGACCGAGGGGCCAAGCCAGTTGATATTGAGGTCCCCTACTACTGTCTGCTCTGCATTGTGTGTTAGGGTAGAGAGGTATTCGGTGAGGGATGTGACGGCAGGCTTTTGGTTCTTAGGGGGTATGTAGGCGACTGTGAGGTATAGTGGGCCCCTGGAGGGGTCAGGGGTGATTTTTAGGGTGAGGGCTTGTGCTCCGTTTGTGAGTTTGGGGGGTGGGAACATGTGGCCAATAATGTTATTATTGATGTAGAATGCACAGCCATCCCCACGCTTTCCTACCCTGTCTTCCCGATATAGGGTGTATCCGGGGAGTGAAACAAAGGTGCCGGGAGTAGATTTGGAGAGCCAGCTCTCCACTAGGGCAGTGACATCTGGTTGGTGAAGGGTGGCCCAACATTGGAGCGCTGCAGAATTCTTTAGCAGGCTGTGTATATTCAGAGAGGCAATGCAGAGTCCAGAGGATCTGGTAGGTGGAATGGTGGGGGCAGGGCCTAGATTAGGGTGGATATTACCAGAGAGGAGTAGTAGGATGACTAAGGCTCTAACCATAGGGCGGCAGGTTGTTATATTTTTGGGAGTACGTTTGGGGGATGTAGTGGAGCAGGAGATGGGCAGGCTTTGGAGGGATGGGCGGACACAGAAGGGGTGGAGCCAGGGGGGCCCGGGTGGGTGCTGGGGTTGGGGCTGCTGGTGGGAGGTGGATGCAGGGTTCCAGTGTGTGATGACATGGTGGGGGGGATGGCCAATTCTGGAGAGATGCAATGGTGCAGTCCACAAAGGGCATAGGGTGAGGTCTGGCTGATGGGAGGTGAACCCCAGGGTGGTTATGAGGATGAGGCACATAAGGTGGAAGTAAATAGACATGGTGCCTAGTTAGCTTTGGGGGCAGAATGAAGAGGTTGTGGGAGGAGCCAGAAAAGCTGTAAGAGCTTTGAGATATGCCATGATACTGTAGCTTGACTTGTAGGCTCAGTGACAGAGCTACCGACTATGGTGGTAAAAGCACAGGTTTTGAGACCTGCAGTAAGACAGAGGAGAGCTTTATTTTAGGCAGACTATAACGATAGAGGCTTTGTGAGCTTTAGAAACTAAGCCTGAGTTAGTGTGCTTTGGTTGTCTCAGCGGTAGAGCTGAGAATACTGATGAGAGAGATACAGGGTTCATAACCTGCAGTGAATACCAGAAATGTTATTTTAACAGACTATGGGGAGGGGGCAGAGGCTTTGAGAGCCTTGAAACTGGTGGGAAAACAAGCCAGATATGATGGCTGAGTGGTAGAGCTGCTGATTTTGGCAGCAAGGGTGCAGGGGTTGAAGCCTGCAGTAATACCAAGAATATTATCTTAGCAGACTATGGGGGTCAGAAGCTTTGACAGCCTTAAAAACTATAGCTAAAAAATAGTTCAATATTATGGCTGAGTGGTAGAGCTGCTGACTCTGGCACCAAGAATACAGGGCTTGAGGCCTGCAGTGGTACCAAAAAAAAAAAAAAAAGTTAGCAGACTATGGGGGTCAGAAACTATGAGAGCCTAAGAAAGTAAGGATAAAATAGCCAGATATGATAGTTAAGTGGTAGAGCTGCTGACTCTGACAGCAAAGGCACTGGGTATGAGACCTGCAGTGGGACAGAGGATTAGTATTTTTTTCTAAGTAGGGAGAAGGAAGGGTTAAAAGCTTTAAAACAGAGGTAAATATTGGCCTGGTTCGTTGGCTTAATGGATAGGCTCCATACTTTGGAGTCAGGGGTACAGGGTTTGAGGCTTGTAAGGGGACTATGGTGGGCTGATGGAAAGGAGGGAGTAGATATTAGGGAAGAAGAAGGCAACAAAAAGGATTAGGAGAGAACTGTAGTGACTTCTAGTGTACAGTGGTTGGAGTGGTGCCAGTGATGAGAGTGTAGCTATCCCTAGTGGTCGGTGTGTATAAGCAAATGGGAAAGTGGGCACTTAGGAAAAATGGGATATGTCATGTGACCTGTAAACAGCAATAAATGGAGTGCTGGCTGTGGGTGGGGCAGTCCATGCAGATGGGGTAACAGCTCTCCACAAGCATCCTGGATGGAAGGAGGCTTTACCTCTTACAGCTCTCTGCAGTCCCCTGTTACAAGCTCCTCAGCTGGGCAGTGTTCTGAGGGGGAGAGGGGTGCTTCTGAGCCCTATAAGGGGAAGGGAACAAAGGAATCACATTAGTATGCAGTGGACTAGATCAGGACCCTACTGCACATGTGCCAACTGTTGGGACAGAGTCGGGATACAGAAGGCTACTGCACATGGTGCAAGACGGTGGACACACACGCTAGAAATTCTACACAATTAGAAAGCAGGTAAGCACTCTAAGACAGTATTACAGAATCCTTCTCTTGGTAGCTCAACTGAGGGTGCAAATACTCAATGACAAGTATACATTATGTAAGCACTACGGAATGTTACATGCCACACTGAACTATCATAAAGTGGGATGGGAACGGTGGATGCAGGAGCAAAAATGTAAATTAATCAAAGAGGTATCCTGGGTTCTAAGCAGGTGTACACAGCATCCTTACCATGCATGACTGCTGGATCAAACTGTGGCTGGCTGGCAGCCTGCACCCTACTCTTGGCTGAATGGCTGGCCTAATGAGTACAGCCGATTTAATACCATAAGACATACCAGGCTTTCTAGGCAGGAAAATAAAAAAGTAAAATAGTTTAGTTTTTTTATGCAGTCCTTGTGATCAGAGTTATTAGTTACAGTATATGGCATTTTGAAATTTAATGTGAAAAGTGAAGGATGATCGCTGTAGCAGGTGATGCAATCCATGGCCATTTTGTGTTATGCCATAATGTATATGTCTGAATGCTAAAAATATTTTACAAAAATAGCCCAGAAAGAAGTTATGTTTTTTTCTGTAAGGTGATTATGGATTGTACATCATCATAATCCATTCTTGCCCAGTCAGTCATCTTACAAAATGGTTATATAATATTCTAGCAGTTACTCATTGCCTGTAGCAACTTTATCCAGACATTTATGCATAGTATCCTAGGAGGTCAAATACATCTCTTTTGATGAAAGATGAATAAAGAACTCTGCATTAATTCTGGAGCAGTGGTAGATGAGCAGTGCATGACTATGTGGAAGGAATCCAGGTTGTCAGAACAAATAATCTTATAAAAGGTCACAGACAAGCAAGGGGGCCATTCTACAGAGCACCAGCTTTTGACCTCATAGTGCTTCGTTGGGAGCCAAATTCGTAGGCTGTCACCAGACTCAGCCTTTGATGTCAGCTGGTTTCAAAGAACTATGTTTGAGTTTACGCTGCGTGAGCATTCAAAATATACAAGACTGGTGTTTATACTGTTATGGATGTATTTTGGAAACTGTCAACCCTCTATAGGTTTTAAATTAGTTGTCTTTTCAACCATCCAGGGGAACTGAATTCCTATTAAACAGTTGAATAAACAGTAAACACCCTCATTAAAAGCAAAGTATTTTACTGCTTTGATATCAAACCAGCAAAAAAAAAAAGAAGAAGAAGTGGCATAAGAGTAGGAGTGTAATCCAAGTTGAATACTATATTGAGCATTTCTTCAGTTTTAGGAAAGATCATCTAAACTGATTTACAGTATTTAAATTACATTGTACAGGCTGGCCTGCTGGCACAGTGAAAGTGCTGTGCAGGAACAAGCCTGGGTCGTCAGGGGCCAATGAGTGAAGGAGGACTGAGTATCCCAGAGGATGCACTTCTCTGGGAAGGGAGAGTCACTGCCTCTGCAAATCTACTGCCACCTGGCTACCCACAAGTAGCAATACAGTGGATGTACTACAGGGAGGTTGGGAATGCCTGGCTGGGCTCTGCAAAGCATGTATGTGTGTGCATGCATGTGCCCCATTCCAGCATCCAAAGGGGTGGATGGAAACCAAAGGAAAACTCTGATGCGGTCAGGATGATCCCGGTGCATGCTGTCCCCGCCTTCCACTATGAAACGCAACTCCACCAGAGGTCTCTCTAGCTCCCCACACTCAGAAGGGGCAAATGATACTGTCTGCCCATCACCAGATCATAATGTGGGGGGTTGGGTAAGCCATGGAGGCTCAGGAGGGTGAATGCCAGAGACATGAGAGGACAGGGCTGGAACTGACCAGGGATGGGGTACAGCACCTACGAGACTGGGATTAACAAAGCAAGCAAAATAACTTATCTTATTGTCCCACCTACTGTAAGTGTTTTTAAAATATAGCTTACAGTATATATAAGGGCAGATGACTGGTTGTAAGCATATGGCAAATCCTACCCATATTTGGCATACATTCATTGGGGAATAAAAAGTACATTAAAGTAGCAGTTTGGGTTGAATCTTAATGCCGCAAAAGTAAGTACATGAGATGTTAGGGTAAATAAAATGTTCCCTAGCCTTAGTGAATCTGAAGTGTGGTGTTTCTTATGGTATAAACTTTAATGCAACATAGCATTAGCATTACCTTAACTTTGGCATGGTCTTTCCAGGCACAGAAAAATAATCACACCGAAAATTGGTGCCAAAGTTAGGGCATCACTAACAGTGTGTTGTGCGACAGTTCATACCCCAAGAAACACCATGTCATAGATTCACCAACAGTCAGGGAACTTATTTTTACCCTAACATTGCATTCCCTTACTTTTACAGTATTAAAGGAGTTCTACCAGCAATGTAGAAGCCCCGACCGCTGCACAGATTGGGGCTTCACCGCTACAGTCTCCCCTGCGGTCACCATAATAAAATGCTAGTTTATTTACCTCATCACTCATAAAATCCTGGTCCCCTAGTGGCCCTGACATTTTTAAATATGGCACCCAAATTCTGTGAAAATAGCACTGGGTATTAAAGATACAGACCCAGTTATTTTTCCATAAGTAGGGACTGTATTAAGGCTGGGGTAATGATACATCACAATCTCACAATGTTTCCAGCAAGATCACGGTGGTTCTGGGTGCCATACTTAAAAATGTCGGGGCCACTGGGGAATTCTCAGAATTTTACAAGCGATGAGGTAAATAAACCAGTGATTTATTATGGTGACCGCAGGGGGGACCGAAGCGATGAAGCCCCGATCTGTGCAGCAGTTGGGGGTTCTCCACTGCTAGTAGTTCTCCTCTAACCTTCAATCCTAATTGATCCTTTAATATAGTTTTTTTTGCAAGAATTTCCTTACTTTTTTTAAAAGGAAATTAGATAACAGATACATGATACTTTGTACTGACAATGCCGGTATTTGGCTGGATTTGGCAATACTTTTAATGGCATGCAGTACCCATACACACTGCCACTCCTGGCTCTTATCCCAGCCAGTGGGGAAAAGTCCTGATAATAGATTGGCACACATACATTAACCTCCACCCCTGTACCAAGCAGTCCCTAGTACACACTGGTACACCCTTGCCCTTCATCAAATTACCAGTCCCTGGCATCTAGAAGAGCCCCCTACATCATACTGCCCTAAACCAATACTTCCTGACATCCAAGGGTACCACCATCTCAACAAAAGAAAATCCAGCTTAGTTATTCAAGGAAATGATAACATCCACTGTTAGGACACTGTAAATACTTGCATTTATTCATTTAAAAATGCAATTAAAAGACCATGATAGTCTAGGCACACACAGGAGTAGCAGCCCCCGCCAAGTAACGTCAATGTTACATATCTTTCTGACACTTTGTCAAGATGTCCTAAATGGTATAGTTTCCTTGAACATCTGAGACAGATTTTCTTTTATTGTAGTGGTCCTTTTTTTCTGGCTCTGTTCAATGTATCCTGAGCCACCCTCTTTTATTATGGCTGCAGTGGGTGTAGCCCTGCAGATGTTTTACTATGACTGTAGAGATACCCAACGGACTAGATAATATTGGAGGTTTTGTAGAATCACTGCGCTAATTGAATTGAGCTGAGCAGTCTTTAAAGCACTATTTAGCTCATAAACACATCAACATAATCAGCCTTTCAACTGTAATTGAGATTGATATCTCCCTCTCTTTCTAATTTTATCCTTTTACCTGTGTTGCACCGAGATGCCCAGAATAGGTGATTCCATAGCAGGCCTTCTCAAAAAAAAAAATGTGTCATTATATACATGAATGCCAAAGTTTTAGATAAATAATTAGCAGGATACACAGCATTAAAGAAAATATGTGGCAGTCTGATGGTCAAAAGCCACAAAAGAAATGCTATGCAGATAGGCAGTTGTTTCTGAATAATTAATGAAAAAAGCAAACAAACAAAAAAAAAAAACAATATAAGGTTATAAAACATCCCAGTGTTGAAGTCTGTAAGACTAGACAAACTGAAATACATGCTGCAATTGCATTTTCAATGCTGGCACTGTGTACTCATGTTTCTGTCTGTAACTACTGTATGTGTTCATTTGTCAATATTATTTGTGAATATCCAAGTTTGCACTATTTAAACTTGTTCTGTCTATGAGTTTGTGCTGCACTGAAAACATAATATCTGATCTATACGGTTTTCTCTCTCCCACATAACAGTAACTCTACTATGTATTTCTTTCATATTACCATCAAGACACAGTCTACACAAAATGTATTTTATTATCACACCTGCACTGATCCTGCATTTCTTTGCACTGAATCCCAACTGCCATTCTTCAGACCATTTCTCCAGTTTTTAAGGTCTTCCCTCATTCTTTCAACCCCCCTGGCATGTCTACCCTATTGCATACCTTTATATCATCTGCAAAGAGATATACCTTCTCCTCCAGTCCCTCTGCAATGTCCCCTGTAAAGTCCAGATAGGCCACATCCACTGCACCTCCCTGGTCCTCTAGCTTAGTTACCCAGTCAAGCCATAGATTAGTACAATGAGTTAGTGCAAAACACAGAGCTTATCATGAATACAGTACAAGTCAGGGTTAGATACACATATGTTAGCAATAATACACAACATGGTATGGGGTTATAGGCATTTAATCCATGCCTCAGGTGCATTGTGGAGTACCAGACTGCAGGTCTAGTGTCCTCACAGCACCTGAGGTGTGGATTAAATGCCTATAACCCCATACCCTGGAGTGGGTTACTGCACTTATAACATGGGTTCTCTGCAAAACACGGGAAAATGCACTGAAAGGGGTGTGTCCCCTCTTGAAAGACCAAAAAAGGTACTGTATTCTGCCACCTTGAAAAATAGTCTGGAACAAAGGCTGTGTATCTTATTGTTGTTATGCACATAGAAATGTCACAGATACACTACGGAGAGGATTTGTGGCATTTTTTGTGCATAACATAGTGTGTGACACTTCACGTGGCCACTACTGTACTGTGCCCCCCACACACACACACAAAAGGAGCACAATGACAACTGTGCAGGGCTTCATGATAGTGGCCAGCTGCAGCTCTGTAGCACATTTTGCTCCTTGCAGCCTGACATACAGTCTACCCAATATCACATGGATATAGATTGCCACTGAGGGTGCTGCTGCCCCCCCCCCCACACACACATACACACAGAACTCAGCAACTGCTACACTTCTCGGAGTGTGTGTGTCTCTATGTTTCTCTTTCTCTCTCTCTCTCTCTCCCCTGTGTTATGCTACGAGTAGATGTGACAGGGTTGAATATGGCCTTGTCCCAGTTGTTATGGAGAAAGAGTTTAAATGCAAGGATCTGTTTTAGTCTCTCCTTTTCTGTCTCTTCTCTGTCTAGTTTCACAACTAACTTTTCTTGTGAGACCTATGACTTGATCACCCCGACAGTCTTGCAATTCTCTGCCTCTTGCTATCTCTGTGCCTTCCCTTGCTATTTCTGTCTTTTCTTCCCCCTCGCATGTCTGCTGGTATAAAAATATATGTGAATAATTTTGTGGAAATGTCACTGATACTGGGATCCCTTTGTATAAAACTGTATATAGTTTTACTGTTGAAATGATTGCAAAAAGCTATTTGGGACCCAAGGGGTTAACCTGAAATGCAGTTTTTAAGCATCTTGCAGAGATGTAAACAAGAGGTCAGTTCTGAGTCACAATGTTCTTTGAACACTGACAAGAACACTGTGTGAGAAGCAGAATGTTCTCTTAACGGGCTCCTGCAAAGACTTATTATAAAAAGAGCTGCAATGTTTTGCAAGAAAGAGAGACAGAGATAGAGACTGATATTTGAAATTGAGAAGAAAAAGGTCTTTGCTTTCTATGTTTGTAATGCCATGGTAAATAGTTATTCTGAACATTTTTTAATTTTACTGCTATTAATAATAAAGCACTTGTTGCTAATTTTACAATATACTCCTGCTTTTCATATGCTTCCTGACCCATGTCTCGATGTCAGATGGTGTCAGCCTAAGTGGGATTTATGTTGTGCATACCCTAAGCCAGGAGTTTTGTGCGTGGGTACTAGATCTGGTATCCCGAAAGCATAGAAGAAAGGTATGGATTCTGCAGCAGCAAGCCCAGGAGTGGTTACCAGGAGAATGGCAGCCAAACTAGCAGAGTCAGAAGTCCAAGCTGAGACTGGACAGCTAGCACCAGTTATAGAAAAAGAACAGGCAGTGACAGAATCTGAAGCCTGAATACCTGTTTCAAATTGTGGGCTCTACAACAAAAAGAGATGGAAAAACAGAGAAGAGAGGAGATGCAGCAGAGAGAAAAAGAGATTCAATGTTTAGAGGCACTGAGAAAAAGAAGAGATGCAGCAAAGAGAAAAAGAGATTCAATGTTTAGAAGCACAGGGAAAAAAAGAAATGCAACAACTCAAACAGCAGAGAAAAAAAGAGATGCAGTGACAGGAGCAACAAAGAAGAGAAGAGATGCAGCGATGGATGGATGCCTTGCAAGTTATCAAAGCTGGAGGTTCTAGCACTGGTTCAGCAGAGCAACAAGACACAAACAACTTAAAATACATTAAACTTACAAAGTTTTGTCTCTCGGATGATATTGAAGCATACCTGACAACTTTTGAAAGGGCTGCAGCAGCCTGCCAGTGGCCAAAGCAGCAGTGGGCAATCAGACTGGTACCTTAGCTGACTGGGAAAGCCCAACTTGCCTACAGCACTATGGATACTGCACAGCCAGAAAACTATGAGCTAGTTAAAAGCAAAATCCTGAAAAGGTATGACATCTCAGGAGAGATCTACAGACAGAGATTTCAGTCTCTGAAGTACAACTCAGTTGACAATCCTCGAGAAGCCTTCACCCAACTCAGAGAACTCCTGATAAAATGGCTCCGACCGAGGTCAAAACAGTCCCACAGATCATCAACACATTGGCAATCGAGCAGTTCATCAACATCCTATACAGATGTACAGCTTTGGGTAAAAGAACACTGACCAGAAAGTAGGGAAAAGGCTGTTTCTTTGGCTGAAGACTATCAAATGGCCAGACAGATGCCACAGCAGTGAGGTGAGCCAAGCACTGGTAAGACACTCTTTTTCTCATTTAAACTCCAAGTCTGATAAGAACTCTGGTGGGGGTAACAAATCTGCACTCGAGGACTTTATTTGCTATAACTGTAATAAGCCAGGTCATATTGCAAGAAATTGCCAGAGTAAGAAGGGTGACACTGGAGGAAATTTGTCCTTAGCAAACTGGGGCAAGTACTTAACAGATGAGAAGGTGGGAGATAAGACTGTGAATGGAATTATAGATTTGGCAAGTAGACAGATCCTAGTGCATATTGAAGTGCTGGGAAAACAATGTCCAAAGGGACCAGGAACTGATGTTATCTGCATCCATGGGGACACTTGATACTATCCCACCAGTCAAGTGACTCTGACTATTAAGGGCGTATCACACCAAATGAAAGTGGGGGTAGTACCTAAGTTACCCGTACTTGTGAGTATTGGAAATTACTTTCCAGGATTTACTGAGTTAATCAAAGAGGGAGTAAATCCTGATGTTTCAGCAGCTGTGGTGACAAGAGCTCAGGTGAAGAAAATCTCAGATGGTGTGGACTCTTTTCCTTTTTGCTGATTTTGATTCGGACTTGTTTAAGCACAGCTCCAAGATCTGGGAGTCCAGGAAAGAAAGACGATGCCTGAAGAAACAGTGGCAACAAAAGAGTGATGGACATAAGGAGTTAACATATGAAAATGCTGAAACTAAACTGATCACTGACTGATTTTCGTTCAGAACAGGCTAACAATGTTTCTCTGCAGGGTTATTTTAAGCAGCTGCAGGTGAAACCAAAACTGGGTGAACCTACATTTAAAAAATGTAATGGGCTACTGTACAGAGTTTGGGTTAAACCTCAGACACAGGACCAGACAGAACAACTGGTTATATCACAAAAGTATACAGTAGATATTAGTTACATAGATACATAGACAGTGTCGGCAGATAAGGGCCTATGGCCCACCCAGTCTGCCCATTTGAGCTTGTAAGTTCAGTTTATGTTTTCCTAGAAGTCTGTTGCCCCTTACCCCTGACCTCCAGAATTCCTTTATGTCTATCCCATGCATTCTTAAATCCCGTGATTGTTTCAGCCCCCACCACTTCCTCTGGCAGGGTGTTCCACTTGTCCACCACCCGTTCTGTGAAGAAATTCTTCCTCACATTTCCTCCAGTTGTTACAGATAACACATGATACTCCCATGGCTGGTCACTCCGGGAGGGATCACACTCTTGCCAGATTGCTGTACAGATTTTACTGGCCTGGAATTCATGAAGACGTTATTACCTATTGTAGTTCTTGTGCTGAGTGTCAGAAAGTAGCCCCAGTGACTAAAAAAGACAAGGTGCCCCTGGTGCCCCTACCCTTGACAGATGTGCCTTTTGAGAGAATTGCAATGAATTTGGTTGGCCCCTTAGACAAAAGTAAAATGTGTAATCGATTCATATTGGTAGTACATGAGCTGATGGCCTTAATGGAAGAGGGATGCCTGGATATCGTACCAGTCACAGAAACATGGTACACAGAGAACCATGACTGGGATGTTAACATACCAGGGTACATAACCTACAGGAGAGACAGGCAGGGGAGAAGAGGGGGAGAAGTAGCTCTCTATGTAAAGGAAGGGATAAAAGCAACTGAACAAAAGAGTAAACAGGGAGGAGAGGAGGCACTGTGGGTCACCTTGGAGACTGGAAAGGGCACCACAATCCACACAGGGGTTGTGTACAGACCCCCATGTCAGGGGGAAGGAATGGACAAGGATATGATAGAAGGCATTCTTAGAATGGCAGAGAAAGGGGAGAGACTATTGATGGGAGACCTGAATATGCCAGATGTTAACTGGAGCACATTTGCTGCAGCCACATCCAAGAGCAGGGCCATTCTTGATGCCCTACAGGTGGCAGGCATTAGACAGCTAGTTTTGGAACCCACTCATGAGGGAGCAATCTTAGACCTCATACTCTCAAGCAGGGGGCAGTGAGAGGATCTCAGATCTAGATGGGTTGCCATCTGGGGACAAGTGACCATCAAACAGTGTGGTTCCGTTAAACTCAGCTACAGAAGTCAAGCCATACAAAAGTGAGGGTACTGGACTTTAGGAGGGCTGACTTTGGCAAGATGGGAGAGTGCCTCAGAAAAGCACTAGCAAACAGGCTAGAAGGAGGTGTGGAGCAACAATGGGGAATTATCAAAACTGCCATCACAGAGGCAACAAGCCTTTGTGTGAAGCAAATAAACAAATCAAAATGAAAGAAAAAGCCACTATGGTTCTCAAAAGAGGTGGCTGTGAAAGTCAGGAAGAAAAAGATAGCATTCCGGAAGTATAAGGAAACACAGAAGGAGCAGGACAGAGAGCTGTACCAGTTAAGGCAAAAGGAAGCAGGGAGGGAAGTCAGAATAGCAAAGGCCCAAACTGAGGAAAAGATAGCCAACTCAGTTAAGAAGGGATAAAACACTCATAGGTACATCAGCGAGTAAGAAAGACAAAGGGAGGATAGTGAGGCTGAATAGAAATGAATGGTGGGTGGGCAGAGGAACAGTGAAAAGCAGGAATACTGAACGAATATTTCTGCTCAGTATTCACAAAGAGGAGGGAAGTGCCTAATCCAATTAACAGAAGCACTCTTGATAGGGGTCAGATCCCAGTCCTTTCACAGAAGAAAGGGTTCTGCAAGAACTCCTAAAACTGAAGGTGGACAAAGCAATGGGTCCTGATGGAATTCACCCCAGAATTCTAAAAGAATTAAGGGAGAAACTAGTGAAACCACTGGCTACTCTTTTAATAAATCATGGGAGGATGGTGTGGTACCCGAGGACTGGAGGAAGGCGGATGTGATCCCCTTCACAAAAAGTGGGACCAAGACAGAGGCAGGAAACTACAGACCTGTCAGTCTGACCTCTGTGGTAGGGAAGGTGATGGAGTCACTTCTGAAGGAAAGAATAGTTAGTACCTAGAGGCCAGTGGTGCACAGGACCCAAGGCAGCATGGGTTCACGCGGAAGGTCATGTCAGACTAATCTAATAGATTTCTTTGACTGGGTGACCAAAGTAGTAGACCAGGGAGGGGCTGTGGACATGGCCTACCTAGACTTTATAAGGCATTTGACACAGTCCCACACAAAGATTAATAGTCAAATTAACCAGCCTGGGAGTGGGACCCAGGGTGGTAGCCTGGGTAAAACATTGGCTGGACAACAGGACACAGAAGGTAATTGTGAAATTGAGTCCACTCTGAAGAAAGGGAGGTTACTAGTGGGGTACATAGGAGTTCAGTATTGGGTCCAGTCCTTTTAATGTCTTCATCAGTGACATTGCAGGAGGGACTGGAAGGAAAAGTATGCCTGTTTGCAGATGACACAAAGATCTGCAACAGGGTTGATACAAGGAGGCATGGAAAAGGATGAAAAGGGACTTGGCAAGGTTGGAGGATTGGTCGAAGTATGGCAGCTAGGATTCAATGCAAAGAAGTGCAAAATAATGCACCTGGAAACAAGAACCCAGGGAAGAATACACAATGGGTGGGAGGTAGTAACAACAACAAAAAGGAAAGGGACCTGGGGTAATCATATCAGATGACCTTAAGGTTACGCAAGCAATATGGAGAAGGCAGTGGGAGGGCTGGGGGTATACTGGGATGTATAGGGAGAGGCATCATCAGCAGAAAACAGGAAGTTGTTATCCCTCTGTACAGACAGTTGGTGAGACCCCATCTGGAGTACTGTGTCCAGTTCTGGAGACCCCATCTCCGTAGGACATAGACAGGATAGAGGCAGTCCAGAGGAGGGCAACTAAAATGGTGCAGGGTCTGCAAGAGAAGCCGTATGAGGAGAGACTAAAGGAGCTTAATATGTATACCCTTGAGGAAAGAAGGGAGAGGTGGGACATGATAGAAACTTATAAGTACCTCAGTGGAATCAACAAAGTCCAAGAGGGTAGCATCTTTCAGAAAAGAACTTGCAGAACAAGGGACACAATTTAAAGATAGAAGGAGGGCGGTTCAGGGCAATGTAGGAAGTATATTTCATAGAGAGGTAGTGGATGCATGGAACAGCCTTCCAAGAGGAGGTTGTGGGGTCTAAAACTGTGGGAGAATTCAAGAATGCATGGGACAGACATAAGGCAATTCTTGTTGGGGGTAGGAAGAAATAGGCTGTTGGTTAACTAGGATCTGCGGCCTATCCTGTAGGTAGGGAAATAGGCAGACTAGATGGGCCTAGCGGTCCTTATCTGCCATCAAAGTCTATGTTTCTATGTTTCTACATGACTCTGCTACTCGATACCCAGAGGCAGTTCTAATGCATACTGTCACAGCCCCAAAAGTGGCAGCAGAGCTTGCCAACGTTTTCAGCAGGGTGGGCATACCTAAAGATATCATTACTGATCAGGGTAGTAATTTTGGTGCTGCATTATTGGAGGAGCTGTACTGACTACTAGGTATCACTGCCATAAGAACCTTCCTTTCTCACCCTCAGACAGACGGTCTTGTTGAGCATTTTAATCAAATCCCAAAACGCATGTTAAAAAGGTTTGTAAAAGGGGAAGGGAAAGACTGGGACCAATACTTACCTTTCCTGCTTTTTGCTTACAGAGAAGTGCCACAAGCATCAACAGCTTTTTCACCATTTGAAATGCTGTATGGTAGACAACCTAGAGGGCTACTAAATGTAATGAAAGAAACATGAGAAGATAACCCCCATCAGAAATAATCTATTACATCTTATAAGTGTGCCATGAAAAAGAAGCTGGCAAAATATGTTGAAATCACCCATAGTAATCAAGAAGAGGCCCAAAACCAGCAGAAGTTTTTTTTTTTTAATTTATTTCAGTTTCAGAATTACAACCTTTGAGCCAAACTGGCTCTTTTACAAAGGCTCCAAGTCAGTAGAAGAACAGACAGAACAGTACAATTTACATCATATGATGAGAACATACAAGTGACAAGACTATTTTACAAGCAAGATAAATGTGGAGTATAACCTCACATACAAATACTTTTATTACTGAAATATCTCTAGTCTATAGGTCTAGTTACTAAGTGCAGGTTGCTTGTAGTTGGCAGCCAAAATTGGCTTCATCAAAGGGGAGGAGGTATGGAGAGTATTGGCATGGGTACAGAGGAGGCATATTGTATAAGGTTATTAGGGGATAGGAGAAGGGGGTATGGTGATGAGGGAAAACAAGCTGATAAGTTCTGTATGCATGGGGGCAGCCTAGGGGAAGTGTAAACTCAGTGGAGGGAAGGGGGTGAGGACTCGTGGGGTGAGATGGGTAAGGAGGTGGAGGGGTAAGGTTTGGAAGTCTAGGGAAGGGGATGGAACTCCTGTCATTGTGCACAGCAGTTGCACTCTTGGGATTCTACCAGTAGGCGATGGAGTTCTTTTTTGAATTGGCTGAGTTTCTTAAGGTGAAAAAGGGAGGGGGATAGGTCGTTCATCCAGAGAGGGCCTCAATAGGAGAGGGACCTCTGGGCGAAGGTGGTTCATTTGTAAGGTACATGCAGTACCCCTCTAGCAGAGCTTCAAGTTGTTTTACTGTTGGGGTTACATTGGAAAAGCTTTGAAGTTGATTCTGAGACCAATCCTAGGAGGGCTTTTTTCCTGTGATACGTGCCTGGTACTGGGACCTTAGAGGTAAAGGGAGCCAGCCAGTTGCGGAGTAGAGACTGCAAGAGTGGGAATACCGATTTGCTTCTAGAATAAGTCAGCAGGCTTTGTTGAGCAGAAGTTTAACCCTATTGAGAGCAGTTTCAGTGGCCGCACTGTAGGTAGTCAGTCCATAGTCAATGATGGACAATATTGAGCTTTTGGTGACAAGGCTGAGGGCCTCAGTGGTCATAGCATTTCTGTGTCAGTAAAGGAGTTAGAGTCTGATGTTGGCAGTTTTCATGACATGGTCAATATGGGTGTTGAAAGAAAGGGTGTCGTCTAGGAATAATCCAATGTATTTAACAGTAACCTGTTCGATTACGTCACTTTTGTTACTTAGTATGATAAGTGGGCCACCCTGCTTTTTTAAGCTTTGAAGGGTAAAGTGCATTGCTTTTGTTTTTCTTTAGTTCAAGCAGAGTTTGTTATGAGCAAACCATGACTCCAGTTTGGTAAAGCTACTTTGAAGGGTAGCTGTTATTTCATGGAAGTGTGTTCCTGGTACGGAAATCACTGCATCGTCTGCGTGTAACCCCTAGATGGCGCTATCCCAGGGGCTACTACCCCTGCCTGATTTGCCACTAACAGATTGAGGGGCCTGGATCCAATGGCGGGTGCCTCCACCCAGAGGTCAGGGTTTGCAATAGTTAAACTTACTTGGTCACAGCCCTCTGGGACACTGCAACCCCCCTTTCTTCCCACTAGTGGCCCACACAATATAGCAGAATTACCTTCACAGTATACACTTACCCCAAGGCTGGTTCAGGCACGGGACATCCTGTAAAATAAGATACAGTGCAACAATCACAGTACAGTACTTTAACATAGACAAATACCTCAGGCAGTATAACTTTGTTGAAACAAACAGCTCTGATTTATTTAGGGGGATATAACAAGGACAGGGAAATCAGGTTAATTAGCTTATCCTTTACTATCTACCTATGGCTCTGTGCACAGGCCTATCCCTACCAGTTACTGTCCCTGGGTACCCAGGCCCTAGTAGCTAGTCAAACCGTGGCAGCTGGTAGGGCCCTTTCACCAGAGAAAAGGAAAATTAAACAGTCAGCAGTACAGTAATTCCATTTGGATTTAATGTGGCAATTCAACAGGAGCGACCCGAATTAGTACTCACGACCTCCAAAGAAGATATGGTCCTTCAATGTCAGCAGGGCTACTTTTGATCTCCAAGAGACTCCTCACATTTATATGGTAAAAAAAAAAAGCACTATACCAGGCAGGCTGCATCTGTATCCCAATCGCAATTACTGCACAATAACCAGGAGAACACACAGCAGATTCAGTTCCTGACAGACCGAGTGTAATTCAACAATTTCTTCAGTCTTCTACAGGGTGAGCCTGGTTTCTACTCTTCAGAGATCCTTTGATTCTTTTCACAGGACAGATTCAGTCCTAACAAGCAGTTACACAAGTTGTAGACCGGAACTCTGGGCCTTGCACGTTTTTGACTGAAACTGTGCACTGAAGAACACAGGGTTTCTTTCCCCTTCACTTTCAGATCTCAAACTGAAACTCCCAACAGACAAAAACCGGGCACTTCCTTTGAGTTCCTCCCAGTTCTTGACTGGATTGGCTGTCACTCACAATAGACTGCTGCTGTTGGTCCAAAAAGGCACCAAGTCTAAACTACATCTCCCAGAGTCACTGCCCATACAATCCTCTTGTGGCTGGCTCAGATTATGAGTCCAAGTTCTGATTCGTCCAAGGCATCATTTTAGAGCTAGTTTACCCCACACTGATTGGTCCAGTTCAGCAGTTCAAAACCAGAATGGGGAACTAGGCAGACAGTTCTGACTGCAAAGAAAGCAGGTTAGACAAACTGTAATTTTATTATTACTGTAAATGATTTCTGGCAATCAGTTACATCTTTCAGACAGGTTCCCTTTGCACTCCTAGTGACTGCAAAAATGGGGTGAATTAGCAGCAGCTTGGTGGTACTCAATCAAAGAAACACACAGTCCCCATACAAACTAATTATGTCTGCAAGCAGACAGCTCTTAAAGAGACAGTACCAGAGGTTCTAAAACACTCACTGATAAATGGCTAAACGCGTAAACACCATTCAGGCTTGGAGCATTCAAGCAAGCTCCTGGAAGTCTTTTGGGAACCCCATTTGCAGAGGTTACACCCTTCCTGGCCTAGGGAAAAGCTTGGCGTCGCGTCAAGCAAGTACCCATAAGTTTCAACTGCAACCATATACATTTGCATTAGGCTCACACATGTAATCATCAGTCAATACATCATTTACCAAGAACCATTTCTGAAACATTGCAGTCGTCCTCTTTACACAGTATAACACACACATTGTACCATAACTCAAGTTATTACCTCTTGTACATGAAACCTGAAGAGAGGACCCTTCCTATCAGTTACCTTGGGGCTGGACAGGCAAGGGCACCATATAGAGGAGCAACACAAGTAACTTGGAGTTAGCACTAGCGCTCAGTTTGGGCAATAGGCTCGAGGACACATACACTCCTTTATGGACAACATTGAGAGGCAGGTCCACTGGCCGGCCCAGGGAATCATAACTGAGGTGCACCACAGGCTTTACAGCTCGACCAGTCTTTCTAGGGGAGCTGTTACAGTCTCTACACTCTGAGCCTCATTTCAGCATTGTTCTCACTTGTCAGGAGTCTCCATGGGGTAGAAGAGGCTAGAACTTGGGGCACTTTCAGCTCCAGGGTTACAGTTTCTGAGTCCACAACATTTGGCTCGCATGGAGAGCTTTCAGACACTGGCAGTGGACTGTCAGGGCACTCAAAATACTCTTCTTGTTGGTGTATCACCAGTCTGCCCCAATCTATCATTTTCCTCCCTGAAGCTCAAACAGTTCAACCATGCACAATGATTCCATTTCATCTGATCTGATGCTTTGCACTTCACTTTCTGGGAGCATTGGCTCCAGGGATGAAGCTAGGGCATAGACAGTCCAGAAGGCCCAGCTTTGTCTCCAGTATTGACTAGGTTGCCCCGAAACAATTGACTCAGTTCGTAGAAGGATAGTATTCAAAGTCACTCTCACTTTCTTCTGATATGGACTGACAGTCATGCTCAACTGGGACTTGTGCAGGGGAACACTTTAACTCTGCTTCTGTAGGTGCAGACTTCCTTGATCTTTCTTAGCAGCAGCTCTAGTCACTGGTCCAGAGGGGCATCTTCTGGGGCTCAGACTCAATCAGGATTTGTCCAATGGGTAGTAAATGATTTCTATGCATTGTTTTTACATCTTTTGAATTGTTCTCAGGCCTTACTTTGTACACTGGCAGATCATCTAGTTTGCCCACTACAATGTGAGGGAGATGGTGCCATCTGTCAGCAATCTTGTGTTTGCCATGCAGTCCCAGATTTCTTAGCAATCCCGATCTCCCTCCTGGAGTTCCTGTGCTTTCACCTTTTATCATACCTTTCTTTGTTGGCCAGATTTCTTTTGGCAGCCATGGTTTGAGCCAGTTAGTACGCATGAGTTAGCTGGGCCTTTAACTTTTGCACATACTGTAAATAGTTGTCAGCTTGAACCCCATCAGGAGAGACCCCAAAACACACATCTACGGTGGTCGAGCTTCTCTTCCAAACATCAGTGGTAGGGGAGAACCAGTGGCATCACTTTTGGTGCAGTTATAAGC
Organism: Neoceratodus forsteri; assembly: GCA_016271365.2. Taxonomy (NCBI): domain Eukaryota; kingdom Metazoa; phylum Chordata; order Ceratodontiformes; family Ceratodontidae; genus Neoceratodus; species Neoceratodus forsteri. Next base: position 702,039,177 of record CM028135.1, on the reverse strand, counting down.
ATGTACCAGGGTGCTAATTTGTTGGCTCCATCTAGGCTTGTCCTTTGGGTGCAGGTGCCTAGCATATCTACAAAGTGCGGTTGAAAGCGTTCAGGCTGTGGGTCCCCTGAGGTGGTAAGGAGTGGTTCTGGACTTTCTCACTCCCCACAGAGAAAGCATCTCTTTGATCAGACGACTCTCAAAGTCTCTCCTTGATCAGAATGGATTCTTTGTGGAGCCCATAGTGAACAAAAAGTTTTCTGAGTACTTTGGCTACAGTGGATGCTTTCTGGTCTTTGGTGGGAAAGCTTGGGCATATCTCGTGAAATGGTCAGTGACCACCAGCACATTACTGATATTTCTTTGATCTGACTCCAAACTCAGAAAATCAATACAGACCAGCTCCATGGGTGCACTGGTGGTTATGTTAACAAGGGGCAGCCCTCTGGGCAAAGCTTTCCTCTGTAAGCAGCGACTACAAGTTCGTATGTTGCTCCACATCAGCCCCCATCTTAGGCCAATAGAATCTGGATCTCACCAAGTCAAGTGTTCTGTCTATAACAAGGTGCCTCATGTGGTTGTGCAAGGACCTCAATACTGAGTCTCGAAAGGCAGTGGGCAGCACCAGTTGTTGTTGTCTACTTGTCCCCTCTGTCTACTGTTCTCTATATAACAGTTTATTGATCAGTTTCAACTTGGACCTTCTTTGTATAACAGTGCAGTTCTCAAATCAGTGGAGCGTAATTTGGACACATCTTTTCCTGCATAGAGGCTTCTAAAGCTGATTTGATCATAGGATCGCGAGATTGAGCCCTCGAATACTGTCATTGTCCAGCTGAGGCAGTGCACCAATGTCTATTGCAGAAAAGTGGCAATAAGCAGCAGGTATGCAATTCTCAGAGGGTCCCAAGCAATCCACCATGCAGTCCCTGCGATCCGTGGACATTTGTTCCTCCCTGTCAAACTTCGGCAGAGTGCCCGAATGTCAGGTTCTGCCAATCGGACCAATCTTTCTGGGAGAACAGGCCTCCGGGAGAGAGCATCAGCATCTATGTGGTTCAGACCTGCTCGGTATTCGAGAGCATAGTCATATGTAGATAATGCAGAAAGCCACCTGTGGCCAGTGGCATCCAACAGCTGGGAGGTCTGCACATAGGTCAAAGGATTATTGTCAGTTTTACTAGTATTTTAGCCCCATACAAGTACTCATGGAATTGGTCAACAATAGCCCACTTCAAAGCTAGGAACTCTAACTTATGTACAGGATAGTTCTTTCGGATGGGGTCAGGCTTCTACTGGCAAAGGCCACTGGTCTCAGGCCATTCTCGTGCTCTTGGTACAATACAGCCCTCAACCCTTGCAAGCTAGCATCAGTTGTGCAGGGCGTAAGGTTTTCTTGGATCGGCATAGGCCAGCACTGGAGCATGGGTAAGTTGATATATGATCTCATGAAAGCAGTCTCACAATCAGAGAGTCAGCGGGCCCCAAATACTTCACTCGGATGAAAATACACTCTTTCAGTCTTGAGGGCGCTGACTTTTGGTATTTTTTGTGGGTTGGGGATACCCTTGAGTAAGGTTAAGTAAAGGCGGATCACTCTTGAATAGTCCTTGATGAAAGCGCCGATAATAACCACAGAATCCCAGGAATCTTTGCAGTTCTTTTAGATTTTTGGGCTGTGGCCAGGTGGTCAAGGCCTCAACTTTACTTGGGTGGGTCTCTATTCCTCGGTGGATACTATGTGTCCCACATACTTTACTGATGTTTGAAAGAATTGACACTTATCAATGGACAGTTTAAGGCCAAAGTCCTCCAGTCGATCCAAACACTAAATAATCTGCTCTCATGTTCCTCCAGTGAGCTGCCAAACACAATAACATCATCTAGGTATACCAGGCACTCTAGTAAGTTCATGTCCCCACTGCCGCTCCATCAATCGTTGAAAAGTGGCTGGGGCACCTGAAATCCTTGAGGCATCCTCATGAATTCATAGAAGCCAGCGGACAGATAAAGGCTGTCTTCTCACGGTCCTCTGGGGCCATCGGGATCTGGTAGTACCCACTGCGGAGATCCAGCACAGAGAACCACTTGCTCCCGTTTAGGCAGTCAAAGCATCCTGAATGCGGGGCATTGTGTACTGATCAGGGATAGTCCGCCGGTTTAAGGTGCGATAATCACGCACATCCTTACTGTCCCATTCTTTTCCTCACTACCACAATGGGGAAGCATAAGGGCTTCTGGATTCTTGTATTACACCAGCCGCTAACATCTCTTGCAGATGCCGTCTCACATCATCTATATCAGCAGGTGCCAGGCGTCGAGACCTCTCACGAAATGGTCTTTGTCATGCAGCCGGATATTGTGCTCAGCTCCTTGCACGCATCCTACGTCCCATCTCTTTAAAGAAAACACCTGGTCTCTCTGGGCAAGCTTCTCACTGATCCTCACTTTCCATTCAGCTGGCAGCGGGGGAGTTGCGAAATCAAACAAGTCAGGCGTTACTCTGTCATTCTTCCCTTGAACTCTTGCTGCTGGGTAGCACTGCAGTGTCTGCACAATACATTAGCCAGGATGCAACCTCTATTTACTCGAATGTCTCTTTCAGACACATTATGAACTTGGACCATTACCCTTCTGGCATAAGCATGGGCTCTAGAAGGGCAAAATACTAGCTTGACCAGCAGTCCCTCTGGCAATTTTCCATGCTACCAGTGCATCCAACATTAATATTTTATTCTTAACATCCTTTCTGATCACGGACCTCTCCCTGTAAGGTACACTGGGCATTTGGTGCCAGGATCAGAGACTCAGGATCCTTCTTCCATACAATTCCGACCCGGTTCCTCTGGTTCTATATTTTCAGCATCTCTCTGTGCCTCATAGGCCTTCTTAATTAAAGCTGGAACTCTTAAAGCTCTACTAGTCTTTGACCCCTGTTTTCATACACACAAATGTGCCAGCCTTCTGAACATATGAGCATTTGTTCCAATCAACAAAGGGACACCATCATACAGTCCAGTGGGGGGACACACTAAGGCTAGGGTCTCTACTTGTTGACCACTCCAGCCCGCGAGGAGGTGAAGGAAGAACCAGCAAATTCGGATATACCCAGAATAGGGGTAGGCCTTCTCACTTAACCCCCATACATGCAGTCCTTCTAATGGTTGTAAGCAAGTCTCTGACAAATGCTTCTGATACCAATCTTGAAACATAATTGTCACTTGGGAGCCACTGTCTATACAGCTCTTGTAGACACTCCATTTACCTTTACAGTGGTCTCCATGGAGGGACCCACTATTCTGGACCAGTCTGGAGAGGTAGTGGGGGCCTGGGCAACTGACCTTGCCACAAAAGGACGTGAATTAGCATTTTTGGTGCCCTCACTGGGATCATTTCGTGCACCTCTTAACCACTGATTTGTTCTCCGAAGCTCTCCTTGTAGCCTATATGCAACTTTGTCAGTGTCTTTTGGGGATTGGCATTCCCTTTTCATGTGCCCATCCTTCCCACAATTATAGCAAAACATACTTTTTGGAGTTTGAGCTGGCCGAGGTGCCACACTGGGAGCCAGGGCGGGGGTATTACTAACTGGAAACCTTGGTGCCATCTCTGTCTGCGGCGTGATAAGCATTTGGAGACATCTCGTCAGTTTCTCCACTTCCATGGTCAAGGAATCGAGTTCGGAGCTGTTATCAGCAGGAGATACATGGGTGGGTATCCCCACCCCATAGCAGATCTGAGTCGGATATAGGTCGGGCCCGTACTTGCAGGCGTGGCCTTCATAAAGGACTGTTTTTAATTCCGGATCTCTCTCAACAGTTGCCCCATTGTGGCATATCTTTTCCTTATCAGAGCACTCATTGACTGCCAACCTCTGCCCTGAACTTCACTTGATGGGCCACTCAGTCACTCGGGTCATAGCCACAGCTATTGGTGCAGGTCCTCCCGAGGTGCCTTTTCTCAACTCCTCGAATTTCTCTCATTAACTCATCATAGGAGGGTGGGGATTCCAGTCGATTTGCCAGGCGTAACTGAAGCAACAGCAGTTCTGAGAAGGGGGCAGACTTAAGGATTCTGTCCAGTCTGGTTCGGTCCAGTTCAATGCTGAACTACCCTTTCTGAGGCATTCTTGCAACAATTTTTCCAGCCGAGACATACACAGACAACAACTCCCTTGGTACTGTTGTGCATTTCTTACTCTCCACCATAGGTCCCTCATCAGAATCTGGGCTCCATACACATTCTCAAGGCCTCAAGATAGGCTTGTGCAGTCGCTTCAGGGTTACTGGCCCGTTAGCTACGGATGGTAGCCAGGGCAGGACCTCGGAGGCTCTCACTAACCCTCTTTGCACCGGCTTCCGAGCATTGCCATTCTAGCACTTGGGGGCAACATAGTCTATCCAGGTCTCCCAGTCATCCTCCCCTTGGGGGTGGGAGGTGCCAGAGAAGATCCTCAACCTTCGTAAGAGTCGTGACTAATGGCAGGTGCAGAAATAGGATCTGCATTGGTTCAGCCACCATTACGGTACTGGAGCAGGAGAGGGTGTTGGGGAGGAACACCCCAGGTGGCAAGAATAGTTTCTTCAAGTCCTCCACAGTTTTCCCTTCTCCAGCAACCATTTAGCAATTTCTCCTCAAAAGTTTCAGATAGTGGTGGGGCTCACTCCCCCCGGTCTTTACTGTCCTTAGTTATCACTCTCCAAGCAGTGAGGGCTCCCTCTGGGGTAATGGTCTGTGGTACTTTGGAGCTATCTATGGGATCCTTAAACTCTACTAGGGCCAGGAAAGTGTGGGTGAGCAGATTAGCGTGCCGACCCACCACCACAGGATTTTGTAAACCTTCCACCTTGGAAAGTACTCCCTGCACAGTGTCCGTATTGATACCCAGGGGGATGTCCAGGATAAGCATAGCATTTTGGGGGTCGATCTCCTCCCCAGTACACCACTCCACCAGCCGGTGCACAGCCACTTCTGTCGGGGTACCCATTTATTTATTTATTTATTTATTTTCCCTTAACAGTGGTTTGTAAATATGGCCACTAGAGGACACACAATCCCAGCGGTGAGCCTCCAAAATGTAACCCCTAGATGGCGCTATCCCAGGGGCTACTACCCCTGCCTGATTTGCCACTAACAGATTGAGGGCCTGGATCCAATGGCGGGTGCCTCCACCAGAGGTCAGGGTTTGCAATAGTTAAACTTACTTGGTCACAGCCCTCTGGGACACTGCAACCCCCCTTTCTTCCCACTAGTGGCCCACACAATATAGCAGAATTACCTTCACAGTATACACTTACCCCCAAGGCTGGTTCAGGCACCGGGACATCCTGTAAAATAAGATACAGTGCAACAATCACAGTACAGTACTTTAACATAGACAAATACCTCAGGCAGTATAACTTTGTTGAAACAAACAGCTCTGATTTATTTAGGGGGATATAACAAGGACAGGGGGAAATCAGGTTAATTAGCTTATCACTTTACTATCTACCTATGGCTCTGTGCACAGGCCTATCCCTACCAGTTACTGTCCCTGGGTACCCAGGCCCTAGTGGCTAGTCCAAACCGTGGCAGCTGGTAGGGGCCCTTTCACACAGAGAAAAGGAAAATTAAACAGTCAGCAGTACAGTAATTCCATTTGGATTTAATGTGGCAATTCAACAGGAAGCGACCCCAATTAGTACTCACGACCTCAAAGAAGATATGGTCCTTCAATGTCAGCAGGGCTACTTTTGATCTCAAGAGACTCCTCACACATTTATATGGTAAAAAAAAAAGCACTATACCAGGCAGGCTGCATCTGTATCCCAATCGCAATTACTGCACAATAACCAGGAGAACACACAGCAGATTCAGTTCCTGACAGACCGAGTGTAATTCAACAATTTCTTCAGTCTTCTACAGGGTGAGCCTGGTTTCTACTCTTCAGAGATCCTTTGATTCTTTTTCACAGGACGGATTCAGTCCTAACAAGCAGTTACACAAGTTGTAGACCGGAACTCTGGGCCTTGCACACGTTTTTTGACTGAAACTGTGCACTGAAGGAGCACAGGGTTTCTTTCCCCTTCACTTTCAGATCTCAAACTGAAACTCCCAACAGACAAAAACCGGGCACTTCCTTTGAGTTCCTCCCAGTTCTTGACTGGATTGGCTGTCACTCACAATAGACTGCTGCTGTTGGTCCAAAAGGCACCAAGTCTAAACTACATCTCCCAGAGTCACTGCCCATACAATCCTCTTGTGGCTGGCTCAGATTATGAGTCCCAAGTTCTGATTCGTCCAAGGCATCATTTTAGAGCTAGTTTACCCCACACTGATTGGTCCAGTTCAGCAGTTCAAAACCAGAATGGGAACTAGGCAGACAGTTCTGACTGCAAAGAAAGCAGGTTAGACAAACTGTAATTTTATTATTACTGTAAATGATTTCTGGCAATCAGTTACATCTTTCAGACAGAGTTCCTTGCACTCCTAGTGACTGCAAAAATGGGGTGAATGTGGCAGCGAGTGGTACTCAATCAAAGAAACACACAGTCCCCCATACAAACTAATTATGTCTGCAAGCAGACAGCTCTTAAAGAGACAGTACCAGAGGTTCTAAAAACACTCACTGATAAATGGCTTAAACGCCAAACACCATTCAGGCTTGGAGCATTCAAGCAAGCTCCTGGAAGTCTTTTGGGAACCCCCATTTGCAGGGGGGTTACATGCGTAAAGCAGCATCTTAGCAGATCACGCACTTGGCAGGGAATTGATAAAGAGGCTAGATAGTAAGGGCCCTAAAATTAATCCTTGTGGGACATCCAAAGTAACATTCCGGGGTTCAGAGGATACACCTTTTATCCTAACACACTGGGACCTGTGTGAGAGGTAGCTTGAGAACCAGGACAATGTATTGGTGGAGAGGCCAAGGGCTGTGAGGCTGTTGAGCAGGATGTGATGATTGACTGTGTCAAATGCTTTGGTTAGGTCAATAAAGATTGATCCAACCGTTTTTTCCACCATCCAGGGAGTCATATAGATGTGAAGTAAAGTCGGTGAGTGCAGTAATAGTGCTGTGGGATTTATGGAATCCATGGTGCTGAGGGCAGAGTAGGTTATATTTGTTGAGGTAATCCGTGAGCTGATTTGACAATTCTCTCTAGGGCTTTTGAGAGGGGTAGTAAAATAGATATGGGGCGGTAGTTGCTTATGCTGGTCCTGTCTCCACTTTTAAAGACTGGGGTGACAAGGGCAGTTTTCCACTTGTCAGGGAATATGTTCAACTTCAGGGATATGTTAAATAGTTACATTAGTGGGTGGGCAAGCTCTTCTAGGGTGATGGCGAGAAGCTTCATGTCGAGCATATCACTACCCATTCTAGTTTTGCCAAGGATCTTCTTCACATATTTAATAGTGTTTGTCTTCGTGTTCATTTTGAAGTAGAATGGGGGTTAAGTGGTGTTTGTGGTGTCAGCGTGGTTTGGGGGCTGGCTGTTAGGGTCAGTAACAAGGAACTCTGGAGGGAGAACGGAGCTGAGGTCTGTAAAGGCCAAATTAAAGGCATTATCTAACTCTTTGGGTTGCTGGAGAGGGCCCGCAAGGGTGACAATTAGATCTGGTGGAGCTTTGGTGTATTATGACCATGGGGTAAAAGAAAAATATATATTTTTTTAGCTAGTATTTTTTCTCCTTAGCTCCTGGTCGACTGTACATCCCAACCGACCTCCTGGCCCACACCCCGATATCAGTCCAACTTTCACCCGTATCCCTAATGGCTTGCCCTCCATGGCAGGGTAATGAGGAGCCCTCCAAGCTCAATTCACCCGAATGGATCCAGATTGGGTGACGCACCATTCAGGGTTGAGCTGCAGAGGTCAGAAGCTCATGTTGCCCACCCAGGAGCCCTTTTTCCTTGTTCTGCATGATCCCTAGAGGTGGAGTGTGCAATGACGCCAGCGACAGCACCACACACATTCCCGTACATGCACCCTGTCAGGCATCTGCTCCACCTCTACCTCTCTAGATGCAGTGTCAGTGTGCCAGCTCCCAGCCACCACTAGGGGCCAGGCATGCACCGACATCTGGTGAGCCCCCTCCCTGGAGAAGAAGAGCTGTCCCAGGAACGCTCGATCCTTCTCCTCCCTTGCCGACCTCTGGCAGCCCGTACTCACTCCTGAACATGGATTGCCGGCATGGTGTGAGGTGTGACGTCCAGCACCTGAACCCTCAGTGCCACTGGGCCGGCAAAGAAAAAGTTTTTGAGCCAGGTGAAAAGGTCTTGCTACTGTTACCCACTACAAAAAATAAACTGTTAATGAAGTGACAAGGGCCTTATAAAGTGCAGAGATGTACTGGCACAGTTATCTATAAGATTGAGACAACAGACAGAAAAAAATCGTACTAAGATATACAGTACTATGCTAACCTCCTCAAGAAATGGGTTGAAAAAACACCAAAAGCTGTTTTGCTAGTTTTACCAGAAACCTGGTAAATAAGATATTGATGTAGCTTATGATAGACTGGAACAAACTGTAACTGCTGATGCTGTAAAGGTGAATGTTTCCTTAACCTCTGAACAAACCCCAGCAATTTGTAACTTGCTAAAGACATTTAACAGTACTTTTACCACAGTGCTAGGCCGAGAAAAAGGAGTCAAGCATGTAACAGTGACATGGAATGCTCACCCTATTAGACAAAAGACATACAGATTATCAGAGGGTTAAGAGCTGACATGGTTAAGGAAATACAAAAAATGAAAGAACTGGGTATCATAGATGAGTCAAGAAGTACTTGGTCATCACCAGTCGTGATTGTAAACAAAATAGAAGGGGGTGTAAGAATCTGCCTTGATTTTAGGAAACTTAATAAAGTGTCATAATTTGACATTTATTCTATGCCCAGAAAAGATGATTTGGTGGATAGACTGGGAAGTGTTCAGTATATCAGCACCCTCAAGCTCACCAAGAGTTACTAGCAAAACCCACTAGAAACATAGAAATATAGACTTTGTCGGCAGAAAAGGACCGCTTGGCCCATCTAGTCTGCCCATTTTCCTACCTACAGGATAGGCCGCAGATCCTAGTTAACCAACAGCCTATTTCTTTCTACCCCCCACAAGAATTGCCTTATGTCTGTCCCATGCATTCTTGAATTCTCCCACAGTTTTAGACCTTACAACCTCCTCAAGAAGGCTGTTCCAAGCATCCACTACCCTCTCTGTGAAATAATACTTCCTCACATTGCCCCTGAACTGCCCCCATCTTTAAATTGTGTCCCCTTGTTCTTGCACGCTCTTTTCTAAAGATGCTACCCTCTTGGACTTTGTTGATTCCACTGAGGTACTTAAAAGTTTCTATCATGTCCCCCGTCTCCCTTCTTTCCTCAAGGGTTTACATATTAAGCTCCTTTAGTCTCTCCTCATACGGCTTCTCTTGCAGACCCTGCACCATTTTAGTTGCCCTCCTCTGGACTGCCTCTATCCTGTCTATGTCCTTGCGGAGATGGGGTCTCCAGAACTGGATGCAGTACTCCAGATGGGGTCTCACCAGCTGTCTGTACAGAGGGATAACAACTTCCTATTTTTTGCTGCTGATGCCTCTCCCTATGCATCCCAGTATACCCCCAGCCCTCCCTACTGCCTTCTCACATTGCTTGCTAACCTTAAGGTCATCTGATATGATTACCCCCAGGTCCCTTTCCTTTTTTGTTGTTGTTACTACCTCCCCCCCATTGTGTATTCTTCCCCTGGGTTCTTGTTTCCCAGGTGCATTATTTTGCACTTCTTTGCATTGAATCCTAGCTGCCATACTTCTGACCATTCCTCCAACCTTGCCAAGTCCCTTCTCATCCTTTCCATGCCTCCTTGTGTATCAACCCTGTTGCAGATCTTTGTGTCATCTGCAAAAAGGCATACTTTTCCTTCCAGTCCCTCTGCAATGTCACTGATGAAGACATTAAAAAGGACTGGACCCAATACTGAACCCTGCAATACCCCACTAGTAACCCCTCTTTCTTCAGAGTGGACTCCATTTACAATTACCTTCTGTGTCCTGTTGTCCAGCCAATGTTTTACCCAGGCTACCACCCTGGGACCCACTCCCAGGCTGGTTAATTTGACTATTAATCTTTTGTGTGGGACTGTGTCAAATGCCTTGCTAAAGTCTAGGTAGGCCATGTCCACAGCCCCTCCCTGGTCTACTACTTTGGTCACCCAGTCAAAGAAATCTATTAGATTCGTCTGACATGACCTTCCTGCTGTGAACCCATGCTGCCTTGGGTCCTGTGCCCCACTGGCCTCTAGGTACTCAACTATTCTTCCCTTCATAAGTGACTCTATCACTTTCCCTACCACAGAGGTCAAACTGACAGGTCTATAGCTTCCTGCCTCTGTCTTGGTCCCAATCACATCTGCCTTCCTCCAGTCCTCGGGTAGCACACCATCCTCCCATGATTTATTAAAAAGAGTAGCCAGTGGTTTCACTAGTTCCCCCCTTAATTCTTTTAGAATTCTGGGGTGAATTCCGTCAGGTCCCATTGCTTTGTCCACCTTCAGTTTTAGGAGTTCTTGCAGAACCCTTTCTTCTGTGAAAGGACTGGGATCGCCCCCCTATCAAGAGTGCTTCTGTTAATTGGATTAGGCACTTCCCCTCCTCTTTTGGAATACTGAGCAGAAATATTAGATTCAGTATCCCTGCTTTTTCAGTGTCCCCTCTGCCACACCGTTCATTTTATTCAGCCTCACTATCCCTCCTTTGTCTTTCTCAGGCTCGCTGATGTACCTATAAAGGTTTTATCCCTTCTTAACCCGAGTGGCTATCTTTTCCTCAGTTTGGGCCTTTGCTATTCTGACTTCCCTCCCTGCTTCCTTCTGCCTTAACTGGTACAGCTTCTGTCCTGCTCCTTCTGTGTTTCCTTATACTTCCGGAATGCTATCTTTTTCTTCCTGACTTTCACAGCCACCTCTTTTGAGAACCATAATGGCTTTTTCTTTCATTTTGATTTGTTTATTTGCTTCACACAAAGGCTTGTTGCCCCTGTGATGGCAGTTTTGATGATTCCCCATCGTTGCTCCAAACCTCCTTCTAGCCTGTTTACTAGTGCTTTTCTGAGGCACTCTCCCATCTTGCCAAAGTCAGTCCTCCTGAAGTCCAGTACCCTCACCTTTGTATGGCTTGACTCTGTAGCTGAGTTTAACGTGAACCACACTGTTTGATGGTCACTTGTTCCCAGATGGCAGCCCACTTCTAGATCTGAGATCCTCTCACTGTTGCCGTTTGAGAGTACGAGGTCTAAGATTGCTCCCTCATGAGTGGGTTCCAAAACTAGCTGTCTGAGGCCTGCCACCTGTAGGGCATCAAGAATGGCCCTGCTCTTGGATGTGGCTGCAGCAAATGTGCTCCAGTTAACATCTGGCATGTTCAGGTCTCCCATCAACAGTATCTCCCCTTTCTCTGCCATTCTAAGAATGCTTTCTATCATATCATTGTCCATTCCCTCCCCCTGACATGGGGGTCTGTACCTAACCCCTGTGCGGATTATGGTGTCCTTTCCAGTCTCAGGTGACCCACAGTGCCTCCTGTCCTCCTGTTTACTCTTTTGTTCAGTTGCTTTTATCCCTTCCTTTACATGAGAGCTACTCCTCCCTCTTCTCCCCTGCCTGTCTCTCCTGTGGGTTATGTACCCTGGTATGTTAACATCCAGTCATGGTTCTCTGTGTACCATGTTTCTGTGCTGCTTCACGATATCCAGGCATCCCTCTTCCATTAAGACCATCAGCTCAGGGGCTTGTTTGCCCAGACTATGGGCATTGGTACTCCATTACCCTCCATTTCCTGATGGCCTTACTCCTTTTTGCCCCATCTCTGTCCTTCTTGCCTTTGTCACTTTCTCCATTACCCTGCCCTTCTCCCTATCAACACCTCTATGTTGGTGTTTACCGCACTTACTACCGTGATTTTTTGGGAGGGCTAGGATTGCTCTGCTCCTGTCCAGTGCCTCCCCCCTTGGCTAGTTTAAATGCTTGCCAATGAAGCATTTAAACCTATCACCTAGGATCCTGGTTCCCCTCCCAGACAGATGCAGCCTATCATGCCAGTACAGGCTTGCATCACTCCAGGTGGACCCCCAGTCCCCAATGAAGCCAAATCCCTGAGCTATACACCAGTTTTTCAACCACTGATTGAATCCCATGGTGCGGAACACCCTAGCCTCTCCTACACCATAGATGGGCAGCACCTCCGAGAAGGTTACCGTGTGTGCTACTTGTCTAAGGCCCCTCCCCAATTCCACAAACTCTTCCTGCACTTCTCTAATCCCTTTCTTAGCCAGGTCATTTGTCCCTACGTGGACAATAACATCCAGCTCCCTCCCCTGTGCAGCTGCTCCGGCAATCCTGAGGATTCGCTCCCTGTCCCTCCAAGCCATGGCGCCAGGCAGGCACCTTACCTGCTTCTCCTCTTCCTCCCCTAGTTCTACCTTCCTAACAATGGAGTCCCCCACCAGGAGTTGTTTCCTTCCCCTGTGGGGTCCCTTGCCACCCTCCTGTGGGTCTCCTTTGTGGAGGTTCCCAGCATCCTCCTTGGTCTCCACTGTGGGTGCCTCCATAGAGGAACCACACTTTGCCAGAATGGCATAGGAATTGTGGAGAGGTACAACTGGAGGGATGCGCCTCTGTTCCACCACCCTCACCCTCCCTGAGCTCACTGTGGTCCAACCGCTTCTCTTTCTTGGCAAACTCTGAGGCAACAGCAGTGGCACTGGTGGTCCCTGGATGGAAGAGGAGGTCCCACAAATCCTGGCCAACTCAGCCTGGAGATGAGCAACCTCCTCCCTCAGCACTAGTTAAAGAATCCAGAAACAAAACTGCATTTGCCACTCCTATGGGATTCTATCAGTTCATTATCATGCTGTTTTGTTTACATGGCGCTCCCGCTGCATTCCAGCGGTGCATGGATGTAATTTTATCACCTCACACTGTTTATTGTGCTGCATACCTGGATGATATCATGGTGTACAGTCCAGACTGGAAAAGCCAAATTGAACACCTATGAACAGTTATCCAATCAATCAAATAGGCAGGTCTGACAATTAATCCTACCAAGTGTACATTAGGCATGCAGGAAACCAGATATTTGGGCTATGTTTTGGGAAACGGAGAAGTCAAGCCACATGTTTCTAAGACAGAAGCTTGTAGCTAGCAGCTCTATTCCTAAAACAAAGATGCATGTCAGGTCATTTTTAAGACTGGCTGGTTATTATCGGAGATTTGTTCCCAGTTTTGCTGAGTTAGCTACTCCCCTCACTGAACTTACAAAGAAATGTTTCCCGAATAATGTGAAATGGACCCCAGAGCATGATGAGGCTTTTTGGGCCATTAAGGCTGCATTATGTTCAGCCCCTGTTTTAAGAAGCCCAGACTTTGAGAAACCATTTTTATTACAGACTGATGCATCAGAGGTAGGGGTTCAGTTAATTTATTTTTTGTAGAAGTAGAATACTTCCGTGAGTCAAAAATCTGGAAGTCATTTCAATTTTTTGGAAGTCAAAATACTTCCCAGATATCACAGTTTGAAAGCCAATATTCTAAGAAAGATCAATTTATTGATGTTAATACAAATATTAGTGGTAAAATACAATTTCTTTTAGAAAGATATGGAAATTACGTACCTACCATAATTCTTGATCTTCTTGGACGAAGTCTCCACCACTCCTTCACACTAATGGGATCTACGCTGGACGCACTAGGACCCAGTGGGAGCAAACTTTTTGCAGGAGGGTTGGCGCCAGAGATAGAGCTGCGAGAAGCGGTGCTGTGAGCCTCGGCTGGTGCGACAATGACTATCTCAGCATCAACCCTCCAACCACCACAGTACCCATTTTTCTGAGGAGGTGCAGCGTAACTAACCTAGAAGGATAGCCTAATAAAAAAAACAGATATAAGATAGTCCGGAAGACCCGTATAAGAAGGTTCAAGAAAGAAGTCTTCACAGCCTAAAGATTGAGGGAGTGAAGACCAACAACAGAGGTGAGCTCGGGGGATGGTGGGTGGGCGTGTGAATGAGTGGTGGAGACTTCGTCCAAGAAGATCAAGAATTACGGTAGGTACGTAATTTCCATATCTTCCTGGACATAAATTCTTCACCATTCATTCACACTAATGGGAGAGTACCACATTAATAATCCCCCGAGAGGGTGGCAGGAGAGACCAAGAGCTCACAGATTTAGGACAGAAGTCCATTACAAATGGTTCTGCCAAACGAAATATGTCACCTGGCATGGATATCTAGGGTATAGTGCCCGACGGAAGTATGCACTGAGCTCCAGGTAGCCGCATTGCAAATATCCACAATGGGCACGGATTTCCGCCAGGGATGCCGCGACCACTCTAGTAGAGTGAGCGTACACTCTGCCCTCCAGCTTAACCTGCACCATGGAAAAACAGTGGTGAAGGCATGCCACCAGCCATGCTGAAATACATCTGATAACGACAGGTTGACCCAGCCGGGTCTCGCTGAAGGAAACAAACAGTTGTTGAGCTTTGCGAAATTCTTTTGTTCTATCTAAATAGAAACACACAGCTCTTTTGACATCCAAGGAATGAAGAGAACAATCCCCTTCATTTTGGAAGTTTGCAAAGTAAGTAGGAAGGACCAAAGGATGGTTTAGATGGAATTCTGAAACAACCTTAGGGAGAAACTTAGGATGGGTCCTAAGAACTACTTTGTCTTTATGAAACACAGTATACGGAGGGTCTGTGACCAAGGCATGTATCTCAGAGACCCTGCGGGCTGAGGTAATGGCCACCAGGAAGGCTGTTTTTCAAGTGAGAAATTTCAACTCACAGGTAGCTAGAGGCATGAAAGGTTTTCGAGTAAGCATGTCTAGCACAAGATTAATGTCCCAGGCTGTGACTGGACATCTGATAGGAGGTCTGATATGTAGACTTCCCTTAAGAAACCTCTTAACCACAGCTAACTGGACCAGAGACAAGGAAAGTACTGGCTCATGGTAAGCTGAAATGGCACAAAGGTGAACCTTGACTGTAGAGTATTGCAGACCTGAATTTGAGAGGTCTAAAAGGTACTCCAGAACTTTATCTGGTGGGCAGGAAAAAGGATTCAAAGAGAATTTTGCACACCAGAGCGAAAAATGCTTCCATTTGGCTGTGTAAGTTTTCCTAGTGGCTGGCTTGCACGCAGCCAGAAGAATATCTGAAACTCTGTGAGAGACATTGAACCTGTTCACTTCTATCTCTTCAGAAGCCAAGCGTGAAGGTGAAGCGATCTCATTTTGGGATGGACCACAGGCCCCTGAGTCAGAAGGTTTGTCTGAAGGGGAAGCGCTTTTGGAGGGGTTTCCGACATGCTGTTAAGTAACAGATACCATATTTGTCGAGGCCAGAAAGGAGCAATGAGGATCATTTTGTCCCCTTTGGACTTGAACTTGAGAAGTACCTTCTGAATTAGAGGAAGAGGCGGAAAGGCATATAGAAAGCATTTTTTCCACTGCAGCCTGAACGCATACTGACAGAAAATGCCAGGCCCTGGATTTCTGGAGCAGAAGAGAGGCGGTTTTATGTTGAATGGGGATGCAAAAAGGTCCAGGTCTGGAGCTCCCCACTCTGCAAATAGTGACTGAACTACGGTTGAGTTGAGAGACCATTTGTGAGGATCTGTCTCTGTTCTGCTGAGATGGTCTGCCAGTTAATTCTGTACTCCCGGCAGGTAGACCGCTTAAATTAGAGCATTGTACTCCAAGCACTATTCCCACACTCTCATCACTTCCCTGCATAAGGGGTAAGAGTGAGCATCACACTGCTTGGTGATGTAATACATCACCGCTTTGTTGTCCATTTGAAGGAGAATGTTCTTGTGACAGAGAATGTCCTTCAAAGCCCGGACTGCATAAAGAACGGCTCTCATTTCTAAGACATTTATCTGAAGTTGGGACTCTTCCTGAGTCCACATACCTTGAGTGTGGAGTCTCTGACAGTGAGCTCCCCACCCCATCATGGAGACGTCCGTGGAAATGGAAATTTGATGATCCAGAGGAGCAAAGGGATACCCCTCCAGAAGATTGTCCTCTTGCGACCACCAGGTGAGTGATTTTCTTCAGATGTTCTGTCACCTTGATGAGAAAGGACTGAGGGTGAGTGGTTGGAGACCACTGCGTACTGAGTATCCATTGAGAGATTCTCATGTGAAGGTGTGCTAGGGGTACAGTGAACACCAAGGATGCCATGAATCCGTTGCATTGAGATAGCTTGAACCGAGCTGTTCTCTCTGATGTATCAGGCCAGCTGTAGGATATCGTTTCTTCTGTCCTCTGGTAGAAAAGCTTTCACAAGGGAGGTGTCCAGAAGAGTTCCTATGAACAGGAGCCTCTGGGAGGGCTGCAGCTGTGATTTCTTGAGATTTAGCAGGACTCCCATGGACGGGCTGGCTAGAAGCCAGTCGTCCAGATATGGGAACACTTGTATTCCAATTTTTCTGAGATGCGCTGTGAGGATTGCACAACACTTTGTAAAAACTCACGGCGCTGAGGATAGCCCAAAAGGCAGGACCCTGAACTGATAATGCTGGCCCAAAGCCACGAACCTTAGGTATGTGTGATTCTTTGGGTGAATAGGAATATGTTGGTAAGCATCCTGCATGTCCAGGGGGGCTAACCAGCCGTGTTAATGAAGTAAGGTAACAGGGTTCCTAGCGATATCATTTTGAATTTCTCTTTGGGAAGAAATTTGTTTAATTTTCTGAGGTCCAAAATGGGGCGTATGCCCCCTGTTTTCTTTGGAACTAGAAAGCAATGGGAGTAATGGGAGTAGAACCCTGTGTTCTGTTGATCCAGCGGAATTACTTCTACTGCCCTGTTGTTCAGAATGCCTTGTATCTCAGAGGCAAGAAGTTCTGACTGAAGTAGTGACAGTTTTGGCTGCCGTTTGGGGGGACAATCCGGAGGGTTCTCTGTAAAATTGAGGTAATATCCCTCACGGATTATCCAGAGGACCCATTTGTCCGAAGTTATGGACTTCCACCAGTTGTAGAATTGAGTCAGATGACCTCTCACCACTAAGGAGTCCCCCTCGGGCAGCTGAGGTAGGACTTGGGCCAGAAACTCAGAAGGTGGCACTGGGCGCTTTGGGTCCTTGTGCCTTCTGTTGCATCTTCTTTTGAGGCTGAAGGGCTCGATTTTTATTAAAACCTCCCCTGCCTTTGCCTTGAAAGGACTGATGGTTATGAAACTGGCATTTGTTAACATCCCCCCCGAGAGGGGACGGGAGGTCGAGCCAATTTAATGGCTGACCTAGTCTTTTGTGTGGCCTCTAGAGCCTGTTCTACCTGAGGGCCGAAAAGATACACACCATCAAAGGGCAATGCCATGACCTGTTGCTAGGCATCATTCGTGAAACCTGAAGTTCACAGCCAGGAATGGCGGCGGGTACAAATGCCTGCCGCCGCTGCTCAAGAGGCAGTATTGAAGGCATCCATAGCTGCTTTAACCTGCTGGTTGTTGGACTCGATACCCCTGGTTATGGCTTGAAGAAGCTCTGAATTAGTGTCCGACTCCGGTAGAGCTTCAACCATTTGTTTGAGCGAATGCCAAAGAATATACTCATATTGAGAGAAATAGCCCTGGTAGCTGGCAATACGCATACCCAGGGTGGATACAGCAAAGACTCTTTTACCTAAAGTATCTATCTTATGAGAGTCTTTGTTTATAGGTCAAGCTGTAGTAGTCTGAGGAAGGATGACCTTATCATTCTCGGCCAAGACTACAATAGGATCCTCAAAGGCTTGGGAGGCCAAAATAGGTCAATCCTTGGGAGTAGCATACCTTCTATCTACGGAATTAGCCACAGAAGGAATGAAAGCAGGATTATTCCATACCATTTGAGAAAGCATCTCAAAGGAGGGTTGTATCGGATGAGTTAAATCCATACAGATGTCCAAAACATGAAGGTATTGGATTCTTAAAACTTCCCAGGATCGATGTCCATAGTCTGGAGAGAAAGAGTGGAATTCAAATTTTTCAGCAGAGTCTTAAATGACAGGTCCTCGACTACAGGCTCTGCAACAGGATTAGGCCCTGCTCCTTCCACATCATCACCCAGTCTAAGATCTGGATCAGGCTCAATATCATCACCTGACAGTCCAGGAGGGACTGCATGGACAGGAAAGGAATGAAAATCAGCAGAAAAAGAGGAAGGAAAAGAATTCGGAGAGGAGAAACCCCGAAGACTGGCAGAAGAAAAGCCAGGCCTTGGCGACGAAGAAGAACACGGTGTCGAAGAGCCACACAGTGCCGACAAAGCAGATGGCGCCGAAGAAGAATCTAGCAGCGAAAAGCCGCACAATGCCAAAGACGGCGCCACAAGGCCACATGGTGCCATGAAACCCAATGGCACCAAAAAGCCACACGGCACCGAGGATGGCGCCGACAGACGCATCAGCACAGAGGATGGTGCCAGCAGGCACATCGGCACCAGATATGGTGCCGAGCAACCCACTGACGCCAATGGCACCGAAACCAACCCAGGGCCCCAAAAATTTGGATTTGAGGGAAAAGAAGGAAGAATACCAGGAGATAGAGGCATCGGTGTGGCCCCCTGTGCCACAGCCATGTGAGGGGTGAAAACACCTGAGCGTGGAGTCAATGGCACCAAAGAAGGTGCCGCACAACTAGGGAGGCCCAATCGCCCTGCCTGATCCCCTGAAGAGCCCAAGAGCCCCGTAGTGGCTGGACCAGCCTCTGAGACCATTGTTCCATCAGAGCGGTTCACTGATGAAACTGCTCATCGGAAGCCCTACCAGAAGGTGGGGAAGGGCTCCGATGTCGAAGAGGTCGGTAACCAGAACCAGAAACCGGTGACTCCGAATGAGGAGACTGGCAACTGACCCCAATGACCGACCGTCGATGTGCAGACATAGAGGGAGACCTTGAGTGATGCCTCCTCTTTTTTGACCTACAGGCCGAAGAAGAGCTTGAGGCCGAATGGTGCTGAGAATGCAACTGTTTACTTCTATGCTTCCGGGGGGACTGCCCATCCCCTCGGGCATTGGACCATCCATTGTCAGAACCCCCTCTGGAGAAGGTGACAGACCAGACCCAGCCTGGCTGACTGAGCAGCTTTCATACGAAGTCTCCCTACCATCATCTGACCAGCTCATTGTCGACTCTGTCAATGTAGGCTGAGACTTCTTTCTTTGAAAAG
This sequence comes from Neoceratodus forsteri, assembly GCA_016271365.2. Lineage (NCBI taxonomy): Eukaryota > Metazoa > Chordata > Ceratodontiformes > Ceratodontidae > Neoceratodus > Neoceratodus forsteri. Next base: position 702,020,009 of record CM028135.1, on the reverse strand, counting down.
AATAAATTATCATAAGCGGAACTTTCATTCGAAAAATACTACAAAATAATAAATTGAAAACTATGCTGCTAGTTTGATATTTGACTCCTGGAGGGTGAGCGACGTCATCACTGAAGCACACTTGATGGCGGGAAAAAAGGAACTGAGGCGGTTGGAGGGTCGAAGCCGAGATAGTCATTGCCACACAAGTCGAGGCTCGCGGTGCTGCTCCTCACAGCTCCATCTCTGGCGATGACCCTCCTGCAAAAAGTTTGCTCCCGCTGGGTCCTAGCACCTCCAGCATAGATCCCATTAGTGTGAATGAGTGGTGGAGACTTTATGTCCAGGAAGATCCATAATTTCTTGGCTTCTGTGCCTTCAGTTTTGGAAGTTAACTAATTTAGTTTTTTTTTTTCACATTTAGAAGTCAATAACTTCCTCCCCCTTTATTTTGGAAGTTTTTGTCTTATTTTTGGGACTCAGATACTCCGAAGATGGACTTAACTGAAGCCCTGATCAGAGGTAGGCCTAGGTGCAGTCTTGAGTCAGCATATAGGTAGGAAAGAACATCCTATTCTATATGTAATTAGTAAATTGCATGACAGAGAGAAAAGGTACTCCACCATTGAAAAGGAATACCTTGTGGCAAAGTAGGCCATGGAGTCGCTGAAGTTTTACTTACTAGGAGTTGACATTTGTAACAGATCACAATCCTTTCTGTTGGCTTAACCAAATGAAGGATAGTTATTCTGAACAATTTTATTTTTTATTTTTATTTTACTGCTACTGTATTAATAATAAAACACTTGTGAATTTTAGAACTGCTCCTGGTTTTCTTATGCTTCCTGACCTGTGCCTCGATGACAGCATGATTCCAAATTGCCAGCCAGCAACACTGACAGAGTGCCCTGTCACAAGGACACTGCAGCAGCACATAAGTGTGCTCATTGGTGTCCCCATCACTACTGAAGAGAGAGGAACTTTGTGCCAGAAACTCCACTGCCTCTGTGTCACTGAGCTGTGCGTTATTCTCCTCCCTCACCATTACCACAACTTTGTGCTCCTGATCTGTCACTGCTCGGTATGCTGGTCGCTCCTGCTGTGTCACACTCTCTTTCTCTCATTCTCTCATTCTACACAATCTGTCTGTGTTCACAAGCACTGTCTTGCTGAACCATACACTGCACTCCTATACTAACAGGACTGCTGTGAAATTGAGGGGAAAGCAATGAGAGCTTCCTGCAACAAGAGCAGCAAGCAGCCACGGTTGTCTGCTTCTGTACAGAGCTACTATTGGCTTCTCCAAGGAGAACAGACAGCACACTGTGTATCATGGGAGCTGGGGTTGGGGAGAGGGAGTTGGGTTCCGCACAGCCTGATGTTACCTAAGTCTGCGGTCTGCCGTTCACTTTGGGTACACTGTCTTGTCGGGGGGGGGGGGGGCCTGCAGCACTGCTGCCATGGAGCACAGTGTGCTGCATCTCTGCTGCTCCTCCATGTGTGTGTTTCTTTCTCTCCCTGTCTCGCTCACTTACAAGCAGCTCTGTAGTGTGTGGGCTGGTTCGCTGGGACAGTTTAAACAGGATCGCGCTCTAGCAACTGCTGAACATTGCCTCCCGGTCACAGCCTCACCTATCCGTACCGCATATGTCTGAGCTTTGTCAAACTGCTGCATGTCGCTCGAGCTACACATACTGACAGAGAAAGAAAGACAGCAACAGTACAATACAGCAATGCTGAATTAAATGTCAGTGTGTGACTTTGCAGCCAGTCTTTCTGTCTCTCGCTGTCACCCAACTTTGAATGACTGCCGTTTACCTTTCACTTCTGCAACAACTAATGGGTGCTGACTCTGCACAAGAATACATCTTGGGGAGCTTCACAGCAACTGTGGATTAAATAGTTAATTTAATTTATGGTCAGGTGATGCTCTTTACCCAATTAGGTTACCTGCTCTTCTGAACCCCAGCTATAAAAGTAAATAAATGCCATAAAAGGCAGTGTATGTTTGTTAGTGTGTGTGTGTTGGGGGAGCAATGCTCTGTGTGTGTAGACAGTGACCTCTATGTTATACTGCAATATCTATGCATATATGTGTATATGTATTAGTCAGTATGTATGTATCACAACACTTAGAAAGTGCAGTTAGGTGGCTCAGTGGGTAGTGCAAACATTGTTAGTCTACATTCCCCCACTATCTAGATCAGTTTCAGCCTTATGCCTGTCATTGCTGATTTAAATGAGGCATCTAATGGCAATCCCCCCACCCTCTTATGTCCATCGAAGCCTGAAAAAAAGAAAATGGTCCCTGCTGGGGGGATACTGGGATGTATAGGGAGAGGTATCACCAGCAGAAAACAGGAAGTTGTTATTCCCCTGTACAGACAGTTGGTGAGACCCCATCAGGAGTACTGCATCCAGTTCTGGAGACCCCATCTCCACAAGAATATAGACAGGATGGAGGCAGTTCAGAGGAGGGCAACTAAAATGGTGCAGGGTCTGCAAGAGAAGCCATACAAGGAGAAACTAAAGAAGCTTAATATGTATACCCTTGAGGAAAAGAGGGAGAGGGGGGACATGATAAAAACATTTAAGTACCTCAGTGGAATCAACAAAGTCCAAAGTCCAAGATGGTAGCATCTTTCAGAAAAAGAGATGTGCAAGAACAAGGGGACACAATTTGAAGATAGAAGGGGGACGGCTCAGGGGCAATGTGAGGAAGTATTTTTTCACAGAGAGGGTAGTGGACACATGGAACAGCCTTTCTGAGGAGGTTGCGGGGTCTAAAACTGTGGGAGAATTCAAGAATGCATGGGACAGACATAAGGCAATTTTTGTGGGGGGGTAGGAAGGTTGGTTAAATAGGATCTGCAGCTTATCCTCTAGGTAGGAAAATGGGCAGACCAGGTGGGCCAAGCGGTCCTTATCTGCTGTCAAAGTCTATGTTTCTATATGTGTATGTGTATTAGTCAGTGTGTGTCTATCACAACAATTAGAAAGTGCAGTTAGGTGGCTCAGTGGTTAGTGCAAAAATTGCTAGTCTGCATTCCTCCACTGTCTAGATCAGTTTCAGCCTTATGCATGCCACTGCTGATTTAAATGAGATGTCTAGTAGCAACCCCCCCACCACCCTCCGATGCCCCTTGGAGATGGAAAAGAAGATAATGGTCCTTTGACATCTTTTTTTTAATCTGTAAAAATGCGTGTAGACAGAGCACTGCTATGTTATACTGGAACATATATACTGTATATACAGTATATTTATGCATATATGTGTATATGTATTTGTCAGTGTATTTGTATCACAACAGTTAGAAAGTGCAGTTAGGTGGCTCAGTGGTTAGTACAAAAAATTGCTAGTTTACATATTTCTCATTCCCCACAATACCATTATTTTGCAGCTGTACTGAATCTTGTGCAAATTTGTTCACTTTAATGTACTACCACCTCACCTTCCCCTGTGCTAGGCAGTCCCTTGCATACAATGCTAGTCTCCTCCTTCATGCTGTCTTAATCCAGTTGATCCCCAGAATTTTGCGACACTCCCCTCAACCTGCTATACACCAAATAGTCCCTGGTGTCCAGCAATACCCCCCTCTGGCCCTAACCAATCATTTCCTGGCACCCAATGTCACTGCTACCCTCACCCAAGCCAAAACCAATTATTCCCTAGCTCCCAGTTGTATCCCATTCCCTATCCCTGCCCCAAACCAAACATTTCTTGGTGTCAAGTGTTAATTTTCACCCTCACCATAAACAAAACTAATTACTCCCTGCTGGCATCCAACAGTACCCAATATCATCCCTCTCTCTCAGACCAACCAGTCTCTGGTGTCCAGTGGTAATACTTTCACAATCCACCTGGCTCAAATCAATAACTCCCTGGCATCCAGCGGACCCTACCAATTCCAACGCTGTGTGTCAGGTGTCTAATACAATATCAGATATTTTCATAAATCATTTTTGAAAAATCAAGCCAAGTTTCTCTTTCCCTCACCCACTAACACCCACCCCATTCTTCTCCATAGAAACATAGAATTTGATGGCAGATAAGGACCACTTGGCCCACCCAGTCTGCCAATTTTTCCTAGCTACTGTAATACCGTGCAGTCTATCTGATCTCTGGCTTAGCCCTCCCTTCCCTAATGACTAAGGCTGCCTTATGCTTATCCCATGCGTTCTTGAATCGCACCACAGCTTTCGCCCCCACTACCTCCACTGGAAGGCTGTTCCACTCTCTGAAGATGCACGTCAGTGCAAAACTGGTCAGAGACGTTGTGTGTTCTCTGTGTATGGTGTCTGTGGTGGTGCAATAAACACTCATTTTGGCAGTCAAAAGAGCGCTGGCCTTTGCTCGTCCTTCAGTTTGTATTTCTTGGCCATCCACCTTTATGGTGACCGAAGTGGTAACTTGTTCTCGCTGCTGTTCCAGGCATCCCCTACTCTCACTACTTTCTCTGTGAAGAAGTACTTCCTTATGTTTCTTCTGAGTCTACCTACCTGCCTCCAGCTTCATAGTATGTCCCCTTGTTCTTGAGCATCTTTTTTTCTGAAAAATGCTTCCCTCTTGTTCCTGATTTATACCCGTGAGGTATCTGAAAGTCTCTATCATATCCCCCCTTTCCCTTCTTTTCACCAGGGTACACATATTGAGCTCCTTTAGTCTCTCCTCATATGGTCTCTGGTGCAGATCCTGCACTATTTTTGTAGCCTCCTCTGGACCGCCTCTACTCTGTCTATGTCCTTCCAGAGATGTGGTCTCCAGAACTGGACACAGTACTCCAGGTGAGGTCTCACCAAAGATATGTACAGTGGTATCACCATCTCCCTCTTTCTGTTGGTGATACCCCTCCCTATGCACCCTAGCATCTTACTGGCTCTCCCCACTGCCTTATCACATGGTTTGGCCATCTTTAAGTCATCAGATATGATTACCCCCAGGTCTCTTTCCTGTTTGGTGGTTGTCAGTACTACTGTCCCCATCTTGTTTTTTTTTTTTTTTATTTATTCTTTTCTCCCTGAGCCGCTAACCGCCTGGTACTTTCAGCCCGGTCACGGTGCTACGGACTTCCACCCCTCAAATCGGTCACTGGGTCCCCTCCGATACCCCGTGGCTTTCCCCCCACAGTGGGGCTGCGGAGCTCTCCCTGCACGCCGCAGACGTCAGATAGGTCGGAGGGGCCCTTGCCTAAGGGGCTAATCAAAACTGCAGTGGGCTTTATGGAGGGTGGCTGGCAACTGTCCTGATTTTCCACTTTTCTTGGGAGGTGGGGTATTGAAATGATGTCCAGTGTCCACCCTGACTCCTTGTACACACTCCAGCGCCGGTAGCTGTGCGACTCCTGGCCTCCGCCAGGGGTCCCTCATGCTCCGGGTACTTTCCCCACCCTCCCGCCGGAGAGGAAGAGCAGTCCATAGAATGATCTATCCTTTTCCCCCAGCCGGCCCTCCAGCAACCCTGGTCCATTCCCGAACCCGGGTCACCAGCGTCGTAAGTGGAAATCCTGTCCCCATCTTGTACTCCACCCTTGGATTTCTATGCCCTAAGTGCATCATTTTGCACTTCTTCACATTGAAACTTACTTGCCACAATCTTGATCACTCCTCACACTTTCCTAGATCCCTATTCACTCCCCCCCAGAGTATTCACCCTATTGCAGATTTTAGTGTCATCTGCAAAAAGGCACAACTTCCCTTCTAGTCCCTCTGCAATGTCACTAATAAATACATTAAAGAGGACTGGTCCCAGTACTGATCCTTGTGGTACCCCGCTGGTCACCCTCCCTTCCTCGGAGTGAAATCGGTTTACCACCAACCCCTGATGCCTATCCCCCAACTAATTCCTTACCCAGTTTACAACTTTTGGTCCCATGTCACACATATGCATACAATCATCTTCCCCCAGCCCACTAGCACCACATGCAATCCTACCCCACGTGGCACCCTAAATTTAAAAAATAATATGGCAGCCGGCTAAGCCCCCTTCCACCATCTAAGCTGGCTGTCATCTCATGAATAACAAAAGTAGACAATAGTTATTTGTCGATCTGATGAATCAGTATCACAAATTACTATTTTCATCTCACTCTCTCTCTCTCTGTCTTTTTATTCATCAGGTGGCAGCCAGCTGAGGTGGGGAGAAGGGCTGAGTCAGCCGCCATTTTTTGTTTTTCTTAAAATCAGGGTGGCATGGGGTACTTATGGGCTGGGGGAAGGGTTATACTTATCAGTGTAGCGGGGAAACAGGCGTGGGATGGATACTAGTGGGTGGGAGAAGGGTACCAGCTTGAGTTTTTTATTTTGAAATGTCTGACAAAGGGGTTGGCACCATTGTCAGAATAAGGGTGGGAGGGTTCTTTGGTGCTGGCACCAGAATTGGGCTCATGGTGCCAGCCATATCAGGGTGACAAGCAAGGCTGGGCTCCTGGTTTCCACATACATACTCTTTTTTTTTTTTAATGTTAAACTATGTGTTGAACACCAGGATTGGGCTCCCACTGTCAGAAGGTGGGAGAGAGGGGGGGGAGAGAGAAAGAGACAGAGAGAAGCATGCCACTGAGGATGGGCTCCCTGTGGCCACATTGGCAAATCAGGGGTTGGAGTTCGTCATCAACAGCCACTGGAGATGGACTCCCAGTGGTCACATAATTATCTTTTTTTTTTTTTTGTAGATCCCAAACCAGAACATAACAATGCGTGTGTAGATGAAAACAAATTGTTACTTCCTGGAGTCACCTGCTGCTGTGTGATGCAGCTTTGGTTCTGTACGAGTCTGAGATAACTAGTATGTAGTGATGTGTGAATTGACCATATATGACTTTGGGCTGATATTGTTAAACTGCGCATGCATAAATTGCAGTTTTTCTTTTGCTTATAATAATTTTAAAAACACTAAACGTATCACCCTTGGAAGAGGATCTAACAACCCTGAAAGTTTTTTTTGTTTGAACTTCAAGGTTGTTCATAGCATACTGAAGTAATACAACGAACTAGTATCGGCTAGCAATGGCCTGCAAAGACACTTGATGGTAATTGACAACATGCTACAAAACAAAAGAACTAGCACCTGAGGTAGGGGAAAAAAGAAGACTCAATCTCTGGAAGTTCAAGTGTGCTATTCCACATCAGTGATCAGTAATATAGAACTTATGCAAACCTGCAAAGTTTTCATGTTTCCGTTCTCAGCTATGTTTTAGTTATTGATGAGAAAAAAGGGCACTTTTATGGGTTTTTCTTGCCATTTTGAAGCTCCCAAAAAAATCACTGAACCAAATTTTCCTAAAATTGCCAGGTCCCATAATCTTGTGCCAGAATGAGTGCTGTTCCAAATTTCATGTCCATGTATTAGGAGACAGCCAAGAAATAAGCTGGCAAAAATTGAGCCTGTGTATATAAGTGCCTCTTCAACCCACTGCCATGCCACTTTAATATATGCACCAAGTTTTAAACAAAGATGGTTAGGAAAGATCAAAGGTGGACTAACCCGATAGAACAACAGCAGGGGAAATGCTTGCCATGCTGGTTACCCAGGTTCATGCCCCGCGTCTGCATACACACTGCAGACTGGTGGGAGGCTGGTAAGGCATCTGACTGGATGCCCCCAGCCTCCAGGGAGGGAAGGGATGTATGCTTCCCACTGAATGATTGCTCCCTCGTGGCAACAGGGTATCAGTACAAGCAGGGCATACCCATACATCATGGACAATGTTGTCCCACATTGCCATGTCTCGGCAAGTGCATGCACTGGGGGCCCTGACTGGTTCCATCTAGAGAGAGAGGGAGAAAATCAGAAAAAAAGAGGAGTTATCAGAATGGCGGCACTGGTGTACTCAGGCCTTGTACCTGCCATTCTGACCCCGCACCTGATAATACTCTGGTGAGGAGGGGGATGCCCAACTCTCAAACTGCCTCACTTCATCACAAGGGAGAAAGGTAGCTGTGGAGGACCCTGAAGCACAGCAGCAGATGCTGGAGCTGGGCAGCTGCTGGTAAGAGGATGAAGGAAAGCTAAAAGTGACACTATCTGCCTTGGGGATTTCAGCCTGGACTGGCTGGGCCTGAATGCCTCTCACTTAGCATCTAATCTTAGCAAAGCTAATTTGACTCAAATTATTGCATCTCCCACCAGAGTCTCCTCCAATGGTTCCAGCAGGATGCTCATTGACTGGATACTTACCAATAGAGTGGACTGGATTAGCTCCTTGGGAGTCCTAGCAGACTCCATCAGTGACCACTGTCCCATATACTGCACGTGGGAAGCCTCTCCCCCAACTTATCCTCTGAAAATTCTATCCTCGAATTTTGCACTCCTGGCTACAGTAACCTTTCTTCAGGACCTCAGCCTGGCTGACTGGGCCCCTATGTTCATCACCAATGATGCCAACACAGCTACTGAATACTTTACCAATGTCTTAATATCCCTATAGAAGAGACATATCCCCTCCTCTACTCGTAGGGTCAAGGGCAAACCTACTAAGGGGCTTAAGCGCCCACTACTCCAGCACCTAAAACTAAGGGACAGACTATGGGTGAAATGGAAATCCTCTGCCCTACAGTCAGACTATGTAGAATATAGGGCCTACAGAAATGCCTGCAAGAAAGATGCCAGGCTGGCCAAAAGCAACTACTACCGGGAGCTACTTCGCTGTTCCTCATCTAATCCTAAACAATATTGGGCACGAATAAATGAAATCCTTGGGAACAACAGGCTGCAGACCTCTAGGGATATGTTGGTAAATGAGGTCAGCTGCAACCATCCCCTAACTATTGTAGAAGCTTTTAACTTAGTCTTCACAATGCTCCCCACCTTCCCTCAGGCTTCTCCTCCTGGCTCACCTACCTCCCTTCAGGACACCTCTGAAGCTTGCTCCTGTCGCTAGGCTTGAGGTACTAAAGCTCCTTAGATCCATCTCTCCTCATGGCAGTGTGGGTATGGATGGTCTCGAACCTAGGATCCTACGGCTGGCGGCCTCCCTATTAGCAACACCAGTAACCAGATTATTCAATCTCTCCATCTCCACCTCAGCTGTTCCCCTTATTTGGAAATCGGCTAGGATAATTCCGGTGTTCAAAAAAGGCAGCCCCAAAAGATTAGCTAATTATAGGCCCATTGCTATACTGCCTACCCTTAGCAAACTACTTGAAAAATTAGTACATGGCCAGGGCGTTTCTCAGCTGACCAAACACAATATTCTGTCCCCAATCCAGCATGGATTTAGGCCTGGACACAGCACCACCACGACACTTACTCTGTTCACCAGTGATGTCAAGACAAACATGGATAATGGACCACTCACCAGAACTGTATTCATTGACCTTACTAAAACATCCCCTTCTACTTCACAAACTACAGGGCCTTGGTGCTACTTGTCCCACCTTGTCCTGGTTCAAAACTATCTTGACTGTCGTTCCCAAACAACCTCCTTCTGCAAAGTCCAATCATCTTCCTCTGCCATCTCCTGCGGTGTACAGTACCTCAGGGATCTCTACTAGGACCACTGCTGTTCTCCAGCTTTGTTATTCTATACCGACCTCCACCACCCACTGTAAATCCATCATGTACGCTGATGACTTACTTCTATATACTGCCTCCTCATCTGTCAATAACATCAATGCTCACCTATCATCCTCGTTCAGTCAGATCCAGGCCTGGCTCTCCTCAAACCAATTAATTATCAATCAATCAAAGACTCAGGCCATGCTCCTTGGGTCCCTAAGGAAAGTCAATGTCGAATTCCACCACCTGGGGGTCCAGTGCCCAGACGGATCTGTACTAACCAACACAAAATCCTTCAAATACCTAGGGGTGACTCTTGACCCCCAACTCAACTTCACCTTGCATATCAATGAGGTCTGTCAACACGTCAACTTGAAGATCGGAGCTGCATACAGGGTTTGTCACTCACTCACTCACTGCTTCAGCCCGGATCTCCGTAGCCCAGAGGGTCTTGCTCCCGGGCCTGAAATATGCTCTTCCAGTCTTCTCTCATGCTACAGCAGTGGATCTGCATAAATGGGACACCACATACAATAACATCTGCAGATTTGCCCTGTCTGCCCCCCATCTCACCCATCACTGCCTTCTCGTCTCTACACTAAACTGGCTCTCTCCCGATGGTATACGCTCCTACACTCTGGGTAACCTTACTGATTCCTTATCCCATCCACCATGTCCTGATGCATTAGCAGTTATGCTCAAACCAGTTATCCAAGCTCATCACCTAAGGTCTTCAACTTCTCCCCTGCTCACCGTTCCTCCTTGCTGTACTAAAATGGGTAAACGTGCTTTCTCCCATCTTGCTCCCAAATTCTAGAACTCCATTCCTACTGACATAAAGCATTCCCCGTCTCACAACTCATTCAAAAAAAGCACTTTTTTCTTACTTGATCTCTCCTGGTATCTGTAAGTGCCCCTAATTTCCCTCTCTGGTCCCTTCGGCTCATTCCATGTCTAACGCTTGCTAAGTAGTCATTCTAGTTACTGTGTAATCCTTGAACTGATAAGTAGTCATACCAAGCTCCTGAAAAATTTACCTGGCTGGATTAGTATTATCTCCTCCTACTCTGGTTGTTTTTTCTCTGTACCCTTGACTAACCACCCTGCGTGGTGGTCCAGTGCTGCAGTGTATATACCTGTCTTTGTTATATTGTGTCCCCTTACTGTTGTACACTACCGGGGCATGCTTGAAAATAGGCAGGTTTTTTGCCTAACGCACTTACCTGGTTACCAAAAGCTAATAAATAAATAAATTAATTAATTAATGATGTGTGCAGTCATGTAAGTTACAGTAAATGAATCACATACAAACATGCATTTGTCAATGCCGAATGTTTGCTTGGTGGTAATAGCATTGGGAATGCAGGAGTTAGACAGATGCAGAATAGGAATGGCAGTGAAGTACTGAACTTCATGCCAACTCCACCTCCACGCTGCAGAGAGGGACAGGCATTAGGGTATGCGTTTGGGTTGTCGCCCATAATGTTCATGCCATTTTACCTCACCCTATCCTGCAGACACCAAGTGTTGAGGTGTGCCTTGGGGTTTTCAGCTTTACAGTCACCCCATTCCAGGACATACACTGAAATGGGTGCAGTATAGGAGAATGGGATGAACTCTGGGGCCGAAGACTCCAAGGCACACCTTGATGCCTGTCACTAGCTGCAGGATGGGGGGGGTGGAGGTGGAATGCCATGAGCATTACAGTCAGCAATCCAAAGGCACATCCCTGATGCCTGTCAGCCTGTACAGAGTGGGACATTATGGTTAGAAACCCTAATGCCCTGGGCATTTGTTGGTATTTGCACTACAAATTTTCAGCATGGCCTTTTTGTGACCCATACCTCATGAAAGCATTTGGGACCTCTTCTCATGAACAGTGGTACTGTGATTTTGTTAATGTGTCCCGAACTTTGAGTTCCCACAGCAGCCATGCAATTCTGCACCAGATGTACGAAAACATAGATCAGGCAGGATGTAAAGAATGACAGCTGTACCACTCATAGGGAGGTGTGAAGAGATGGCTATGTTTAAAATCTGTAGTGAAAATATTAAAAATGCTCGAATGTCTGAGCAAGTGGAAACTGCGCAATGCATGCACTTAACACAGTCATTTAGTGGAATTATTTCACTAAATTTTCAACATAGGTATTTTGTGATCTCTGCTCGTGAACACTGTCACTATGATTTTCTTAATCTGTCCCAAACATTAATTTCCCCCAGCAACCATGTTGTTCTGCGCCAGATGTATAAATGCATATTTCAGACAGGATATGAAAAATGACAGCTGTACTGTTCATAAGGAGGTGTGAAAAAATGCCAATGTTGAAAATCTGGAGTGAAAATATTACAAATGCGCAAAATTACAAGGGTACGTGAAAACTGTGCAACGTACGCTTGTAACACAGTCATTTCATGGACTTTTGTCACAAAATTTTCAACATAGGCATTTTAGCACCTCTGCTCATGAACAGTGTCACTGTGATTTTCTTAATCTGTCCCAAACACTGACTTCCCACAGCGACCATTCAATTGTGCGCTGGAAGTGCGAAAACACATTTTGGCCAGGATGTGAAAACTGACAGCTGTACTGTTCATAAGGAGGTGTGAAAAAAGTTTGAAAATCTGGAGTGAAAAGACTACAAATTTGGGAAGTTATGAGGGTGCGTGGAAACTGCACAATGCATGCTTATAACGCAGTCATTTTATGGACGTTTGTCACCAAATCTTCAACATAGGCATTTTAGGACCTCTGCTCATGAACAGAGTCACTGTGATTTTCTTAATCTGTCCCAAACACTTATTTCCCACAGCGACAGAGCTATTCTGCACTGGAAGTGCGAAAACATATTTTTGAGCAGGATGTGAAAAATGACAGCTGTGCTGTTCATAAGGAGGTGTGGAAAAATGCCAATGTTCAAAATCTGGAGTGAAAATATTACAAATTTGGAAGGTTACGAGGATGCATGGAAACTGCACAACGCACACTCATAACACAGTCATTTTATGGACTTTTGTCACTAAATGTTCAACATAGGCATTTTAGCACCTCTGCTCATGAACAGTGTCACTGTGATTTTCTTAATCTGTCCCAACACTGACTTCCCACAGCGACCACGAATTGTGTGCCAGAAGTGTGAAAACACATTTTGGCCAGGGATGCTAAAAATGACAGCTGTATTGTTCATAAGGAGGTGTGGAAAATGGCAATGTTGAAAATCTGGAGTGAAAATATTACAAATTTGTGAAGTTACGAGGGTGCATGGAATCTGTGCAGAACGACGTCAGAATACAGTCATTTTATAAAGTTTCGACACCAAATTTTCAACATAGGCATTTTAGGACCTCTGCTCATGAAAAGTGGCACTGTGAGTTTCATAATGTGTCCCAAACACTGATTTCCTACAGCAACCATGCTATTCTGCGCCGGAAGTGCGAACAACACATTTCAGTCAGGATGGGAAAAATGACAGCTGTACTGTTCATAAGGAGGTCTGAAAAATGCCAATGTTGAAAATCTGGAGTGAAAATAATACAAATTCACAAAGTTACGAGGGAGGGTGGAAACTGCGCAATGCACGCTCGTAAAACAGTCATTTTTTTTGGATTTAGTTCACCAAATTGAAAAATAGGTTTTTTGAGAGCCCACCTCATGAACAGTGGCACTGTCATTTCGTTAATTGGTCCTGAAAGGTGAATCTGTGCAGTGACCGCGAAATCACCTTTCGGGATCGAATAATGCCATGACAGTGACTGTATTCATTAGGAGGGGTCCCAATAACCCCATGTTGAAAATGTGGTGGCAAAGTCCAAAAACTGGCCGAAATATCCACATAAGTTGAAAAAATCCTATTTATGCCATATACAGCTTACTGGCGTTTCTTCAGTTCGTGGTCGGCTTTGAAGAGTGCAGACATGTTCCCAGTCCACCAAAGATCATCGCACCGGGCTCTGGAGGTAAGTATGGGGTGAGGGGGTGTGGGGAGGTGGGGTGCACAGGCGGTGAGTGCAGGGTTGTGGGAGGGGGCACGACAGACTGTGAGGGACTGTTTTCTTTATTTCAGGGACAACAATAATAAAAAGGGCGTTGCAGCAAGGTTTTCTTTTTCCAGGCTTCATCTGTGCACGCTGGGGTGGGCTCCCAGTGTGCCACCTGTGTTTTGGGGAAAGGGGGAACATAAGCCGATGGTTATTGGCCCCCCTGTTGACAAATAAGGACTGTTTCAGGGGGCATGATGCTGAGGGGGATTGGGCATCCCCTCAGCACACAACAAATGGGGGGCACATTATGCTGATGGAGAATGGGCTCCCCCGTTGGCAAATTAATTGGGTCATTGGCATGCTGACAGGGGGATTGGGCACCCCCGTCAGCTTACATGGGACTGTGAGGCGGCAGCATAGCCGCTGCCATGTTCACAGAAATGTTACACCAGGCAAGGTACCGCCCTGCAATGACAGGTCACTCCCTCATTGCAGCGGAATTGCTGATGCTGCAATAATGAGGCGGCCCCCCATTGCAACAGCCAAATAATTTCAAGTTGGTGGCACTTCTGCAGAACCAGTGTCAACAGGACATTGAGCCTGCATTGGGTGCACACCGCCAAGCACACAAATGCAGTGCTGGTATTTTTTTATTTTAGTTTTTGTTGACCGGGTAAGCGCACTAGACAAATCCTGCCTATTTTCAGGCACGACCCAGGGGGAGGGGGATACAGATGAATGCCAACTGACCTTGAACCAGATTAAGCTGTTGGTGGTATTTTTAGTGAATGAGGGAAATTTGGCCAGGACACCGGGGAAATTCCCCTACTCTTTTCGATAAGTGCCATGGGATCTTTAACATCCACCTGAACTACCACCAATCCAGGCAGATGGGACCTCAGTTTAATGTTTTATCCAAAAGACGGCACCTCAGAAGTGCAGCACCCCTCTCGTGCTGCACTACATTGGCCTATATTGGCCGCTACACTGCCGCATCTCAACAACCCCCTTCTCTCCTAAGCTGCCGCATAATGTTTCTTGCGCATGCATGCAAGCAAACATAAAAAAATGGTTTAAAGAAGGAACATTTTTTTACCGTAACAGTAGATCTCCGAGAGACTCTCCTCATTGGGTCAGTCCTTTGAAACTGTAAACCGTTGTCATTAGGACTGGAGCCTTTTCAGTATTGGGCTCCAGCAAAAACCCAGTTTGCGCAGACAAAAATTGGTTACCGCCCATGCACACTTTTGAATATCGGGCTCCTGGTGTCTTTTGTTTGTTGGGTGCCCAAATAGTGTTAACTAGCTTCTTCACACTATCTGCCCCAGATTTACTTTTCAGGAATGTGATCTGCTTTTCTAGAAATTTGTTAAGGACTGGTTGCAATCTGTTACATAGAATCTTGGTCAATGTTTTATAATCCTGGTTTAATAATGAGATGGACCTATAATTTCAATAGTCCAACAGGTTTTTCCCTTTTATTTTGGGAAATAGAGAAATAAGAACTTCCAACATAGTAGGGGATAGCAAGCTGCTACTCCAGGATTCTTGAAAGACTCTATGCAGGGCAGGTGTCATTTGAGTGGATAGTAACTTATACTCTTCCCCTGGGGGATACCACCTGGCTCAAATGCAGGGGTCGATCTTAACATTGTTTTACTAGCCCAAACACTAGTGCAAATTGACCAGGGCTAGTGCAGCTAACTCTCTACTAGCCCGCCTTGACTAGTGCAGATTTTCATGGCCGTTAGTGAAGTTAAAAATGTCTCTACTTTACCTTTCTCTAGTCTTCACGCTAATCTCTCTCAATGTTCCAGATGGCCAGGTGTGATTAACAGCTCATTAAGAGCTGCAATTATCTGGCAGTTCAAGAGGGGGATCCCACAAAAGACTCAATGTGAGTCATTATCACTCCACTGTTAAGACTTTCAGCTAGTGTTCAGGGTGTGATGAAGGGTAGAGTGCTGTTGCGTCACTAGGTTCCAGTTTTCTGAATGTGTCTATAGGTGCTTTTACACACAGGTCTATGTAACAGAATAACTGTTACAGAAACAGTATTCCGTTACATCCCTTGTGTGTAAAAAGCATTTGTTTCATTCCCTCAGTGAACGTTCGTCCAAACCACAATCTCTGCTTCTTGCCGTTTGCACGGACGTGTTTCGTTTGATCTGGCTGTGTAAAACAGCCATTCTGATACCACTGCAGAAACTGCCATTACAGCAGAAACTCTGGGGGAGCCGAAACAAATGGAGGCAGGATTAGCCGGAATACTCGCAGGGGTGTAAAAGGAAACCCGAACGCAACAGAGTCGGCGCCACACAGGTAACATTTATTTCGTTTTACAAACCTGTGTGTAAAAGCGCCTTAAGTCTAACAATTTGTCCAATATTATTAAGACCAGTGCCCCCCATTTCTCTACATTTTGAGTTTGCATCTAACATTTCAGTGAGAAAATGCAGAGGTATACAGGATCGGCCCTGCAGGTGGTGGGTTTTATCCCAGCCTCATCTTAACTTCCCTCTCCCCTCCAAATCTCCTAACTCTGCTCTTTCCCTGGACACCACTGCTGACCAGACTCTGAAGTGACCATCCATAGATCCATTACTGGCAAGTGTAGGGGGTCCACAGCTCTTCTTAATGGACCATGCCAGCCATCACCATCCCTACAGTTCCACCCTTATCCCACTCGGCATGTCCTTTCAGCCTAAAAACAAAGCTTTGGATCATATATGGTACAGAAATAAACCTTGATAAAATACATAATTTGAAACCTTGAAATAGGCATTCCTGGGGTGCAAAGATCATCCTATACAGAAATAGAAATAGTATAGTGTTATGCCTGTGTACTGTTTCTCCTGGGCTGATGAAAAGACAATGTTTAAGAAAAATATGTTATTGTTAGGGCAGAGCATATTTAAATCGATGCTTTTACAAATAAAAATCTCATAGTTTTCTATTTTCCAAGCCCCTTAGGTTTGTCTAGCCCTCACTCCAAAGAAATCTTAGATGTGCTCCTAGCTCACTTGAGACTACAAAATCTTTGAAAAGTGCAGGTCTCTAGTTGACTATAGGGTGGGGATCGAGAGTGTCTTTCTCTGTCTGACTCTGTTTATTTCCCTGTGGGTGGTGGTGACAGTGTGGTGAGGTGCATGATGATGTCAGCTATTGTGTGCGCAGAGCTAGGACTGCTTGATTGAACATTTGCTGTTGTGACACCCTCTCTCTGTTTGGTGTGGGGGGGGCAGAAAGAGGAAGAGAGGAAGCTGTGGTACAAAACAATGGGGAGGCTCACTGTGATGGCATTGCAGTCTTTTTTTTTCTGCTGGGGAGCTGGAAGCAATGTGGGAGCAGGATAAATGTGCAATAATCAGAGTATTTCTTGGCTTTGCTTGCATTGTTTCCTGCATAAGTGATCACAAATTACCATAATAATTAAGGGTTAGTGCAATCATCTGTGGGCTAGTGCAATTTTGAATCAACTTGCCCTGATGACTAGTGCAAAAAAAAGTTAAGGCTGACCACTGCCCAAAGGTTTTACTGTTCCAGAGGGTTTGAATGACAGAAGCAATTTCATTTAACTGAATTAGTTTCCAGTGTTTTCAGCTACTTGCTCAGATAGGCAGGGCAGATTAATCCCTGCTTGGAACCTATCAATGTCTTGTTCAGAGCAGGTTGTTTGCTCTGATGGATATTTTCATAGAAGTCACAAAAATACCTCATTAGTGGTCCACACCACATTACCACGTTTGTTTTGTACTCTTGCAATTAATACTCTGCTGGAATTTACAAGTTTCATCCACGCCATGCTCGACCAAGAAAACTGTGGGGGGGGGGGGCTGTATTAATAGACCTGACGAAGGCCTTCAATACCGTTAATCACCCTCTACTACTCAGGCAAATGTCATCCATAGGGATCTCCAATGATGCCCTTCCATGGTTTGCTAGCTACCTTGATAATCGGGTCCAATGTGTGAGGATAGCAGGTATCTCATCTGATGACAAGCCAGTCCTTTCTGGAGTCCCCCAGGGGTCTATTTTGGGCCCATTACTCTTCTCCCTCTTCCTCAACAGACTCCCTAGTGTCTGTCAGCAAAAAATATTACTTTACGCAGATGATGCAGTCCTGTTTGCTAACCACCATGACACTGTAATCCTTGAAACCCAGTTACAGCTCGACTTCAAGCATGTTGAAAACTGGTTCAGCACACATAAACTTGTCCTGAACCACAGCAAGACCAAAGTCATGACCTTCTGTAATCCATGGAGCAGGCACAAATCTCTGTCCCTCACCATCAAGAACCACTCTGGTAACTCACTTGAACATGTCCCGGAGTTCAAGCACCTTGGTATCACACTGGATAGTACCCTCTCCTACACTCAACATTTAGACACTATTGCCAAGGCCGCCAATACACGGATTGGTCTGTTACACAAACACAAGCACTGTATGTTTGCTGATGCTCTTAGACTAGCCGTCTACAGCTCTGTCACCTCTATCATCGACTACGGCCTTACCTTCTATGGCTCCGCTTCTACAACTGCCCTCCACAGGATCTCAGTTTCACTCAACAAAGCCTGAAGGCTATTAATGGGTGTGGCCCACCAAACACACACCTGTGACCTCTACACACAGGCTGGCTGGCTACCACTACTCAGCAGAATACAATACCAAACCTGCCTGCTTACCAAAAGGGTTCTCCTTGGACTCATGCCCCAGGTGTACGTTTGCTCCTTGCTGTCTACAGTGGCATTCAGCATACTCACAGTGCCCAATATCAAACCTTCCAGGTTCCAAGATGTCGTACCGCAATGGGTCAGCGGTCCTTCACCCATAGGGCTAATCAATGGTTCAATACCCTCAACAAAGAAGCACTTTCATCTGCTACGGTTGGACCCTTTAAAAGGCATCTCTGACTTTACCTCTCTGCTACCACTCAATGTAACTGCTTCTCCTAAAAGGTCTGCTCCAACCACCACCTAGTTGCTCTAAACCATCGACCTGCCTCCTACTTGAGTATCATTCTCTCTCTCTCTCTGGTCCATGCTCTTCTGCGAGACCCCTTTCCTGCTCCCCTTCTCCCCAGAACTTGACACTCTCCTCCTCGCCCTCCCACTGACACCGGCCCTCCAGCCTGCCTACTTCCTTCTCTCCCCTCCTACCCAATCATATGCCTTTAGTCCGATTGCTTCTTAATCTCTTACTGTTACCTCTGCCAGCTGCTTACTTAAGTTGCTCTCTAGTTGTGTCTTTTATTTCTAAGGTGTGTTGCAACTTTAAAAAAAAAAAAAATAAAAATAAAAATTTGCCAACCTTGGTATGTGTTATGATTGGTCATCTTTGACAACCTTTGTATGTATGTTCCCCCCCCCCATCTTCTGACGTGGAACCTTTGTAAATGAGCAGTTCCTGCTCAAAGGTATTTGTAATCCTAGAGTTTAATAAATAAATAAAAATAAATTTACTAGACTGCAGTTTTTAAAGGAGAATCGCACTGAAACTGTAAGTAATTTTTCCCAGTAGAAGCTGTTTTGAATTCGGCTCCTCAAAAACGGTCGACCGTGGCACGCTTCCTTTGGATTTTTGGAAGTATCCTTCTGAAAGTCCAACAGAGTTTGGAACACTCTGCCATGGTCAATTGCTATGGAGTAACAGCCACACTGTTTCGCCTGTTACTTCCACATTCCGGGATAAAAACTGCGCATGTGCACCTTGCGCACATGCACAGTTCCTCTGGCACTACCATCTTGGGAATGGCAAGATGCCAGTCACTGCAACTACACCTGCGCGAATGCCATGCATGCACAGTTGTGCCACCACCGCCATCTTGGAGATGGCACTTGACGGCACTCACTCTACAGACCTTTACAAGCTCACCACAGCTGTACCGGCTCTGGCTAGAGTTTAAGTAGTGGTTCAAATTGTGTTATTGTTCCATCTATATGGATCTATGTATAAGTAACCTCAGTGGTCGTTTCTGATTTACACTCTGGTGTTAAGTGCCGTTTTAGAACTGTGTGATGTCCCACTCAACCAGAGAGTTCTGTAACAGAACAAGGATGCATTGTGCCAACAATGTAAGAAAAGAACAGGGACATAAACTAGATCATACAGTTCTAAAATGGTTCTTACCAGTAGCACGTAAATCAGAAACATCCACTAGGATAACTGAAAAGCCTGTAACACTAGAGGAATAACAGAATTGAACCAGTATTTAAAAACTGATTCTACTAGGTAAAAATGACATAGATTCAGCACAGTTCTCCTGTAAGTCTATGAGCCAGAAGCTTACTAGTCCATTCTCCAGACTCCCAGGATTGTTTCATACGAAACAAGGCATACTCCAAGTTTTGTGTGTAGATCTGGTTTATTTCATATGTTAGCCATGTCATACATGTTAGCAGTTCAGATTTATGGCCACTATTGTGTTTTATTTATTTATTTATTGTAAATCAGTTTACAACCTTTGAGCCAGAGGCTCGTTTCCAAAGGTACCTTGTCACATTGAGGACAAACATTACAAATTTAGGTTACAGGATACAAGTAGTTGTAAAGGGTTTCTGTTGCTTTAAGATATCTCTCTAGGTCTGCTAATTTTTCATGAGTCTTTTTCTTTTTCAGATGTGGAAAAACATATCACCCTCCCTCTCAGAAATGCTTTAAAGGGCCCCTGACCCCATTGGGACAACTTTAGAAAAATGTAATATTTAGACACAATTCAGCTTATATTTTACATTTCTTTCTGCAATTCCCACCGTTATTTCTTTGTTACTAAGAGCATTTGCATGGCAACATGATGTCTGCCCTGTCTGCTGTGGCCTCTTGCCTACACCTGACATGACAATTCTGTTTATGATAACCCAGTCTGTTTCTGTAACTATAATTATGATGTTATAAACTGGGGACTGTGATATCAGGTAAAGACAAGCTGTCAGAGCAGATGAAGTCTAGGGGGTAGTGATCCTGTTTCATGAAACTGCATTTAATAATGAAAAAGAGGGACACAATTGCTGAAAATATAAGAAAGGTAAACTGAATTGTGTCTAAATCTTACGTTTTCCAAAGTTATCCTAATGGTGTGTCGGAGGCTCTTTAAAGCTCTCCCACAAGCAGGCCTGGGAAACATACTAACATACTATTTGCCAGCAGATTAGGCCTTATGGTCTATCAAGTCTGCTCAAACCTAGATCCTTAATTGGGTGCCGAGACCCTCCCATCCCTTGTGCTCCAGAAACCCCTATCATCCATCCCCACCACCCCCCGGGACAGGCCATCATCTGATACATCCACTTTCTGTGTCTGTCCCACCTCTCTTAAAGCTCTCCACTGTGGATCTCTGAACCAGCTCACCAGGCAGAGCATTCCAAGGGTCCACCACCCTCCAGTGAAAACCTCCTCCTCTTTCCCCCTCACCCTTCCACCTTCCAACTTCAAACCATGCCCTCTGGTGATGCCTCCCTGCTTTAGTCTAAGATCCCTCCATGTTTACCCTATTTATTCCCTTGAGGTACTTGAAGACCTCAATCATGTCCCCTGTCTCTCCTCTCCTCCAATGAAAACAGGCAGAGCTCCTCAAGTCTGTCCTCGTAAGTCAAATCCCTAGCCTCGTATCATCTTTGTTGCCCTCCTCTGTACCCTCTCCAGGAGCTGTATGTCCCTCTTCAAGTGTGGTCTCCAGTACTGTACACAGTACTCAAGGTGTAGTCTAACCAGTCCATTGTACAGTGGCAGAATCACTTCCTTGCTCCTAGAGGTGATCCCCCTTGCGATGCATCCCAACATCCTGTTTGCCTTGCTAGCTGCTCTCCTGCACTGCTCAGTGTTATTCATACATGTATCCACCATGACCCATAGATCTTTTTCCCCTGTTGAGGCTTCCAGCACCTCCCCTCCCAGGGTGTACCTGTGTTTAGGGTTTCCCCGACCAAGATGCAACACCTTGCACTTGGTGATATTGAAATTTAATTTCCATGTGTGAGCCCAGCTTTCCAGGGTGTCCAGGTCCCCTTGCAGGGCCAACCTCCCCTCTTCTCCCTCAACTACTGCTCCCATCTTGGAGTCATCCGCGAAGAGACTCATTTCACACCCTATACCATCCCTGATGTCTGATATGTATGCATTAAACAGGATTGAACCCAGAAACCTCTCCATTATTTTTAAACCTAAAAAAATCAGTAGTCTCTTTGAAGATCCACCCCCTAAATTAACTACCATTAACCAAGGTGGTATTGAACTTCCATCTAAAAGTTTTTTCCCCCTCCACTTTCCAAATTAAGACAAACATTAACTGCTGTGTGAGCTGAAATAACACCACTTTGGATACCAGCAGAGATGATGGAGTTCTTTAGAGTGGCTGAAAAAAAATATAGTCCAACCTACTGCATGACCCATGCCTACTGGATAAAAAGGTACAAACTCTGTCTGTGGGGTGGGTTATCCGCCACATATCTGTTAATCTCAGGTCCACCATTAGTTTTAACAATGCTCTCTGGGAAGGGGTGGGTGAAAGGGGATTTGCTGATTTGGAGGAAGGCAGGAAGCTCTATCTAGGACTGGATCTAAAACTTAAAGTTACCCCCAAGTGCAATCTCGTAACCTACCAGATCACAAAGTTATGAAGCAGCATAGTTGAAAAACTGTTTTTGGTCCTTGTTTGTGGCATAGATACTGCAGAGGGCTGTTCAGATGCCCTCAAGAAGGCCTGTTACTACCCTCATCAGTAATATGTTTAACAAAAAACATGCCTTTCTTAAGTAAGATAGCAGTCTATCTTTTCTTAGAGCTAAAACATTTATATTCAGCCTGAGCCACCCATCCCCTTTCTAATTTTGCTGCCTCTGCTGGAAGCTGGATCAATATGCATCTCTTGAAGGAAGGTACGTCAGCTTTTGGTTGTGTAGGTAGAAAAGAACTTTTTTTCCTTTTGAAGGGAAGGCCTTTCCCTGAACATTCCAAAATAACAAACATAATGACAGCTAACCTTATACGATAAATAACACAAAATGAATCAGGACAGAGGTGTACAAGTATCCAAATACTATTACCTAAGTAACTTCAGAACCAGACAACAAAAAGCCTGTTACAATGCTGCAATTATAAAGAGCTGTTAAAGTAAAATATGTAATAAATTCAGAACAGTCAGTTCAACTATTTTTTGTGATATAGGAGTTTCTAAGCTTACAATGCAAAAACATACTAACATACTAAAATGCCAGCAGAATAGGCCTAATGGTCTTTCTTGTCTGCTTGTTTGGTCAGCCCCCACCCTGGGAGCTGACCTTGCTGCCCCCCCACCCTCTCCAGTCAAATAACTTGAATAAGAAAATGAGTCAAAAGTAAAATAAAGCTAAAGCAGAAATAAGGTAAAACCATGCTAAAAAAAAAAAGAGGAAAATAACAGTCCTAGGGATCGGGTTGCTAAGAGCACCATAATTACTATTTCTAAGGTACTAGCGAATGAGTTACCAAGAGAAGTTAGTTTACCATAGTAGCCATTACATATTGCCAGCTGTCATAGCCCTTATATATGTACTTCGTCTTGCAGTTCAAGCTTCATAACAATAGCATTAGGAATAGCTCAGGTGCCGGCCCAGTGGCGCTGAGGGTTGAGGTACTGGATGCCACACCTTGCTCCACACCCATGACCTGGGTTCAGGAACAAGCCCGGGCCATCAGGGGTTTGCTGAGGAGGGAAAACATTGAGTGTCTGCAGGACTTTCTGTGGGGAGGGTCTGGGGCATCTATCGTGCTGCAGCAGCCCCTGATGGAAATCGGGTGCACTACAGGAGCAGGGATACATGTGGGGAGAAGCGTGGCAGATGTTGGCATGTTGTGCCTTGGCGTCATTGCACATCCGCCCTTCTCAGGGGAAGAAAATACAGGAGGAAAAATGGCAGACGACAGACGCAGCTTGATGGCCGCACTTCAAAAACCAGGGGGTCTGTCATGGAATTGCACTGTGGTATTGGTTCCTAGCCCAGCTCGGGGGAGACATGGAGGGTTCCCCCCTAGTGGGTGCAGCACTTTGCCAGCCGGTATGTGAGTGAGCCTGCGGGCTGATCAGGGATGAAGGCAGCTGCTGGATGCAGGCGGGTCGGGCTGCAGGAGTATAAAGAATGATATGATAAAAAAAGGAATAAATAGCTCAGGTAATCTACTATCAGCAATCCTGAGATCCCATGAGGACAAAGCATGTGGTCTGCCTACTCAGACCTAAACAAGAAAAAAACATCTCATGATCTATCAAAGTATACAAAGCAATGTCATGGGGTATGTATTTTGCCACTCATCAAATGGCCAGTCCATGGTAGGATGTTGCTTAATGTTCAGATCTAACCTATACTCATTCTGATGCTAATGCTAAGGTTGCAATTCAGAGTGTGGTTTAAGAAGGCCATGCAATAAAAATTACACCCCACTCTATGGCATCACCATTCAAAGTACTGCAACTAGGGATATACCCTTATAAGGAATAAAGAATTAGTATGTTTGGGTACCCTTATCCACAGCAAATGTAAGATGCGTGTATTTTAAAACTGTATGCAAATCAGGCTGACACCAAGATGACCATAGCTGAGAAAGTGACAGCCTTTAAATTCTGGAAGAGTAACATCAAATTCTTAGAAATAAACATCAATAGTTGAGACCCGCTTATTTGAGATGTTTTCCTGATCAGACTATAAGGCCCTAGTCACTCCTGTATTGTCATAGAATCACTTATAAAGAATTGCAATCTGCTAATTAAGCTGTTTATTACTTTAGCCAAATTCTGTAAGATCGCTTACTGAATTTGTATAGAAGGTATTCAAACATTAGTAAACAGAACATCAGTCTCTGCGGTAAGGTCAGATAAATAGTCAAAAACTCCAACAAAGTCTTATCGGTTTGCTTGAAAGACTGACAGTAATGTCAAGTAAATAGGACATGCATTGTTTAAAACTCAAAAATATTAGATTACTAGATTGAGTAAGGACACAGTTGTGCCTTCTGCAGTTCCCTGTAACAGACATCAACCGTTGAGGTATTGGCGATAGTAGCAATACAGATCCCCTTTGCAACTGAGATGCAACTGAAATGTAGAGTTGCAGCTACATTTCCCGAGTGGTATTATGCAGCTGCAAGGATTAATTTCACTGGATTTCTAAGGGGAAGCAGTTCATTACAGAATCTACCTATGAACAGAGAGATAAGGAAATGAACAGTCTAAAACAAACTGTTCTGACAAGTGGCATTTATTGTAGAGACTGGTGTGGAGCAGTCACAAACCGGAACCAGAAGTGACACACACTGACTTGACGACCCAAGTTTTGTTTCCAACTGTTAAACTGCATTTTTTGATGTGACCAGTTCCACGTTGGACAGCGTGTCCATATTTTCAACCTCTGGGGCAGATGGGGAAGGAGATCCAGATCCTCACTATCTCCACTCCTGCTATGACCTCTTTTTTTTAGGATTAAAGAGCACAGGAAATAAAGTACAAAGTTTGAACCACTAAATGTGTTATTAATAAAATGAGTACAGTTTCAATTAAAAAAACAACACTGTACAATTTATTTTAGTTCATGATATTGCAGATACTGGGACAATTAATCTAGCTTTCTGGTTTTTCAGCTCAGAAAACTGAGTGTGCCATTTTGTCTTATGATGTGCTCATCTGTGACCGTTTATGGGCCACGCACTATTCACTCATTCTCAGCTAACAGACGCTTGGAGTCAATGAGTGAAGAGCTGAGTGTTTAATCCTGTCTTTTCCCCCGACAGGGTACCAGACCTCCTGCATGCCTCAGCACTTCCCTCCCTCCCTCAGCCATTGCCATATCTCACCCAACTGCACACCACTTATTAATTTCCCACTAAGCCACTTTTTAGTGTAGACATTTGAAAATGCTGTACTGTATACCGTGTACCTAAAAGAGTATGTAAACTAAAGGAGCTGACCTCCTTATTCCCCATTTGGCATGGTGTTAGCTGTTCAGCATGTCTGCATTCTTGCTATCCTCAGCATGTCTTCCTGCATAGCCATCATGTCTCGCTGTTTCACTGACATAGGCTGCAACAAAACAGCAGCTCCACCACAGTTAGTGTGCTCTCAACAAAGCAACAAATATCAGCCGCACTAAAGTCAGTATAAAAAAGTGTATTGTTCACTTCACATACTGGTGTTCTAACAGCTGTGAAGTCTAACTGGATGAGGTACTAGTCACACGAAACTGGTTGGAGTTTTTGTAGCTTTTCATCCAGTTTTCCCAGCTGACTGCATTTGCACTATTTTGTACGTCTTACGGACTTGGCAACTACACCAGTATGTGTGTAATAAACTTTTTTATACTGACTGCAGTGGTGCCGATATTTGTTGCTTCCCTGACTTACCCTGTCTCCTCCAACAACACACTACTCAATGGCGCCTCTTTTCAGTCACACAGTAGTTCATACAGTGTGTCAATACAATGATCAGAATCACAGCCTGCACAGTGGCTGACACTGCACTGGGCTGGTGCAGAAGCGAATGGGGCCCTCAACAGCAAGGTGTGACATGGCTGACGATGAAGGGAAGATGGTTCAGAGTTTAACATTTTAAGAACCTCCAGTCAGAGGGGCTGAAGCCCCTAACCTCAAACAATTCTCTTTAATGTGGCAGTTCAGAAAGTGAATGCTGTTTTCTTCTCCCGCTCCTCTGGGTAAGCAAAGACTAGGATGGCACAGCAGCCTGCCTACAAGTAGGAATGGGACTGAAAATGTATACCTCACACCCTCCCTGATTGTAGCAAAAGTACCTGCATTTCCAAAGTGTGATAGGTCATGATCTGGCTTGACAGACAGGACAACAATGAGCAACAAAATATTTTAGGACAAGGCAGGCCAGACAGATCTGGTGCAGATCCTTCCGCACAATAAAGATGCCATGCACGCATAGTCAAAACAAACAAAATCGCTTTTTGCCTGGCATACTCAAGGCCCTAATTTTTCCACGATTCTGAGGCAACAGATACTGCCACAGAACTTAAATGCAAAACTGCATGATAGTTTTCTGCAGTTTGTCAATATAAACTGTCAAAACCAAACCTGCAGTTTCCATTGACTCTTCAATGTAAATGTGGAAAATTATTCTATGGATAATGTAAACCACAGACAACTATTCCACAGTTTATACTGGATTCTGCAGAATGCATTTTAGAATTTTGCGGAATTAAAAAAAAATCCTGAAAAGCATTTTGGAACAGACCCTTTCCATTAGTTTGCCTGCTAGTGCTTTATCTTAAAAACAGAAACAGGTAAAAACTACCCACTGCCCAGCTAATATCCGCCAGCTTTCACAACCCAATCTGAGAGCCTCCCAGAGTCACCTAATTTGAAGTAGTACAATTTTTATCAAGCTAGCAAGCAAATTTAATTTTTAAAGTGCCATTCCAGAAGACCATGGTGTTGTACACAAACATAACTAAAACAAAATAACCATAAAACATGTAATCAAACTCAGTTATAAAATCAACAGGACTTAAGCCTCAAGAAAGGCAAAATTAAAAAGGTAGGTCTTCAAGGCAGATTTAAAGGCCTCAGCAAATGGGAGATTTTTAAGCAGAATCCTACGAAAACAAAAATGGATACCAAGATTGCAAATAAACAGATCAAATTTTATTTGGCAAAAAAATGCACATAAAAACAACAGTAAAGCAATTTTCAGATATATAAAACTCACAAAAAAAAAATAATCAGATAATACAGAAGGCCCAATTATTTCAGAACACAACACTATCAGCCCCCCACCCACAGGAAATGGCTATTATGTTCAATAAATATTTCACATCGGTTTATGGTCCCAAAACAAAAACACCATACAACACACCAATACTAAACAATGACAAAATCGTTATTGACATAAGTCTGGCAACTATAATTAATAAAATCAAAAATCACTGGGACCAGACCGTATGTCACTAAAAATGCTTAAACTAATGATCAACAATATAGCTATAACATTAAAAATAATCGATGACGCATCAATACGAGTAGTACGGCAGTATACCAACAGACTGGAGCACAGCTTTTGTAGTACGAATTCACAAAAAAGGAAATAAGAATACTTGCAATAATTACCGGCCTGTAAGTTTGACATCTGTGCCAGGGAAAATAACTTGAGAGTATTATAAAAATAAAAATATAAGATAATAACCACCATAGTTTTACAGTGGGAAGATCACGCACAACAAATCTTCTCAGTTTCTTTTCTTTCATTATGTATTTTGTGTGTTTTTTCAGTTTTCACCTGCCCCCATTCCCACACATGCACATGCGGAGGCATGCCCGTGCCGCATTCCAAGACACCCTCCCGACTTGCCATGCCCTCCCACCTGTGCTGCCACCGAACCTCCATGGGGGGGGGCAACAACCTCAGGGGAGAAGAGTTGCCATTAGGTGCTCAATCCTGCTCCGCTCCTCCCCCTGGCACCCCAACGACCCGAGGTTGTTCCCGAACCCAGGTTGCCGGCATGGTATCCATTGCCTCAACCCTCAGCGCCACCGGGCCAGCCTAATCTTCTCTGTTTCTATGAGGAAATCAGTAGACTTCCGGTGACGTCAGCAGCCTGAATGGCAGCCTAGAGTTGGAGATCTCATCAGCCTGAAAACAAATCAATAGGCATCCATAACAAACAAGATGCAGTCTCCAGCCAAAATAACGAGATCAAAAGCAGGAACTAATAAAAACATACAGACCCCGGCTCAGAAACTTCAATTGATGATGCAAGGTGAAAAAGGACCGAGACAAACGGGGCCTACTGAAGAGGAGGATACTATGATGGTGGATGCAGGGCCAGATGAAGAATGCTCACAGCTAGTGGCTTCGATTCTGCAAACAGCCAAAACAGTGCAGAAAATAGATACCTCCCTGACAGAGTTACACTCTGATATTAAAAAAATAGAGCACAGAACGGATAAGCTGGAACTAGGGATGGCCACGGTCTTGGAACAGGCAGACCGTCACGACCGTTTACTGCTGTTTTTAATGGCAAGGGAGAGGGAGATGCGGGCCAAAATTGATGATCTGGAGGGACGGAGCAGGAGGCAAAATCTACGAATTTATGGTATACCGGAAGGAGCTGAAGATGGAGCTGTTGATGCGATCACTTACTTACAGAAGCTGTTGAAAGCATTATTAAACTTACCTCCAGAGCTGGATCTCGATATGGATCGGGCACACCGCTCCCTCGTTCAGCGTCCCGTAGGCCCCAACGCCAGCCCTAGATCTTTTGTTGTAAGGCTGACCAACTACGCTTCAAAAGAAGAGATCCTTAAAAGGGCATGGAAACAGCAAAAATTATGCTTGGAGCTCATCGAATAATGGTGGACAATGATTACACGGGCGGGAAAGTACAGGAAGCCCCGACGCCACGCACATGGTCCGTTCTGAAGCAGCCGATCCAGAAACTTAAAGAGCAGATGCTGTTCCTCTGCGCGCCTAGGAGTGGAGACAAAACAAGGTTTTAAAATTTATGAAGATCTCTTAGAAGCCAGGGAATATTTAGAAGAGATTGGCATTCCGGTACCAGGTCTGGAGAAAGAACGAATCGAAAAAGAGCTGAGGCGCTCAGCATGGTCGGTGGCGCGTAAAGGGCTGACACGGCATGCTAACCCACACACTACCAATCTCTGAGCAGATGTTACAGCGCTCCTCAAGCCATACGTGTCAGCAGTGCAACTGGCGGATTTATCTCCACGGAAACTCCGGTGATAGAGGCGAAGACTGAATAATACTCTAATATGGAGAACTGTGAGGAGAATATGTGCACCAGTTACTGGGGATCCAAATTGTGCAAAGGTAGACAGAGACATTCACAGAGATGGACATAATAATGAGAAGTGAGACCAGCATTGGGGGTTGGGAGATGTGAAGATCCGCGTTAGAGGAAGTGAAGGTGTGTACTGGGGTATTGACGGTCCGAGGCTGATTCTCTCCTTCCTCCAGTTTTCTTTGTTGTTACCTTGTTCCGGTTGGTGTCCTGGGGAAGGGGGGGGTTCCCTTTCATCCTTCCTTTCTCTCCTCTCTTGTGTGAGGCCTGGAGAGCGCGGGAGACTCGGAGAGATTCGGAGGGAGTGCGGGGATTCGAATGCTGTGGTAACGACTTAGTATAAAGCACCTAGAAAGGTAAGATATTGAATCGGACATCAGTGGGCGGATGAGAAGGGGGGGTGAATTGATTGACAATGGCGCAAGTTTCGTTCGGGAAGAAGAAG
Organism: Neoceratodus forsteri; assembly: GCA_016271365.2. Lineage (NCBI taxonomy): Eukaryota > Metazoa > Chordata > Ceratodontiformes > Ceratodontidae > Neoceratodus > Neoceratodus forsteri. The sequence goes on along the minus strand of CM028135.1, from coordinate 701,990,325 downwards.
GGATGGAACAGTAGCGGGAGACGATCTGCCCTGCTTAGCTGGGCAGTTGAGAAGGCACAGTACTTGTCTCTCGCTAAGCCATGGTGGGGGGGGAGGGCTGAGAAAGGCTGGTGTGTAGACCAGGGATCTCTGGGTCTCTAGCACCTGCATTAAAATGGGGATCAGGCTGAAAGAGATATCTCTATAGCTCAAAATGAGCATTGCCTGCCTATTGGTGGTGCTGGCGTCGATGTACCTCAGAGCCCTGGGCTAAGACCCAAAATGGTGCTCTCAAGGGATAAGCCCAGAACAACATACAGGGCTCAGTGTCCCAAGTGGGATGCAAACCAGTCCTACCACAGGTAGTTGGACTGACCTAGGAAGTTGGAATTTCTTAAAGGGGAATATTGCCTCACTGTTGGGGCTCATAGACCCAAAACAGACATTAATCAAGGGGGGAAATAAGAGGAGAGGGAAAGCATTTAATTGCTTACAGCAGGTTATTAAAGCACTGTTGATATGTATGCAGCTAAAATTAGCGTTATTTTGTTTTCATGTTGATACAAGTTCTACCCTCTTATTTAAGGGGGACATTGTTATATATATTTCCAATTACACGCAGATTGACTGGCAGTTCAAGGCCAGTAGAACGTTAACAATTAATGATTGTAAAGTATGGCGCAGGAATGTTCATAAGCAAATAATAGGATTATTAAGAAGGGAAAGAAGGAATGGGGAGCATTCTCGAAGCAGAAAGAGAGTAGGCTGATGGATGGGGAGAGGAATAAACTCTCTAGTCACGTCAGAAGATCTGAAACAATCCAAAAGTTAAGGACTTTAAACCATGGACAGGATCAAATCTAAGATTGGTTCTTTTAATGTGAATTGTATAAATCACCCTGCAAAACGAAAACAACTTCAGAAATTTTAAAGAGACAGAGGTGTGAGATTCAATTTCTGCAGGAAACACGTCTGTCTCCATGGGAAGCTTTAAAGCTAAAAATAGGATTTCCCAACTGTATCACACATCCCTTGCAAGGGGGAGGAAGAGAGGGGTGGCGATACTGCTGTCGTCCTCTCTCCCATTTGAGGAGGATGAAGTGATCGTGGATACAGGAGCTAGATATGTGATGGTGACGGGACGCATACAAGATATGCAGGTTACACTACTAAATGTGTATGCTCCCCCAGGATCAGACATAGGTTTTTTTGCAGATCTATTTAAACTACTAGCAGAGAAGGCGAGGGGTGCTGTGATTGCAGGTGGGGACTGGAATGTCATTATGGATAGGGCCCTGGACACGACCTCGGGTATCTTGGCACCTAAAGAAAGAACCTCTAAACAAATGAGGAGACTCATGAGAGACACGGGCCTGGTGGATATTTGGAGGGAAAAGTACCCAACAGCGCGTGATTATACATACTACTCCCCCAGATATAAAATCTATTCGAGGTTAGACATGTTTTTTACATATAATAAGGATCTAACAGTCTTCGATCGGTCTGGTGGGCTCTGAAAGCCTATCAGACCATAAACCCATATATGCACAAGTTGACCTTCAATTACCTAGAAAGCCAACGCAGTGGAGATTGAATGTGAGTTTGTTTAGGGATGACAGAGTAAAGGAGGAAATACGGGAGATAATAAAACAGATGGTGGACATAAATGACGGTCCGGATACCACGCCTCAAATACTATGGGACACAGTAAAAACAATGATCAGGGGCAAACTCATTTCAATAGCCACATATAAAAAGAGGGAAAGGGGTAGGCAAAGAGAACAGCTAAATCAGGCAATTAATAGCCTGGAAGAACAACAAAAAATTAAATTGTGTAGGAAGAGGGAAAAAGAGATAAAGGAGCTCAAACACAGGCTTCAGAGACTACAGCTCCTGGAAACTGAAAAAGCTCTGTTATTTACAAAGCAGACCTATTATGAGGGAGGGTCAAGGGCCACTCGCTTTTTGGCATATAGACTAAAGCAGCAGGCTGCCAGGGCTAATGTCACGGGACTCAGGAACCGATCACTGGCGGGTCTCCACATAGTGGAGCAAATAGCAGAAACATTGGTCACCTTTTATAAAACTTTGTACCAACCCCAATCAGAGTCACTCACAGAAGAGGCTTCAGAATTTTTAAACACATTAAAGCTATCCAGGCTCTACACAGAGCCCAAAGGCAGACTCTGGAACACCAAATCACCCTACAAGAGGTACTGGACACAGTGGGAGAACTTAAGACAGGTAAATGCCCAGGACCAGATGGGTTTGGGGAGCTATATAAAACGTTTAAAACAGAGTTAATCCCTATGCTTAAAAGCGGTCTATAATCAAAAATACGGTTGGAAGGAAGTGATCCACCCTCATGGAACTACACAACTATAACAGTGATTCCGAAAGAAGGCAAGGACCCGAAGGAATGTGGCTCATATAGACCAATTTCTCTCCTTAATGTAGATTACAAAATTTTCATGGCAATAATAGCCAAGAGACTTCAGTCTTTTCTTGGGGGCTTGATCCACCCAGATCAGACAGGCTTTGTAGAGGGTAGGCAGGCCCCAGAGGGAGTCTGAAGGACGATAAACATAATCGATATTATTAATAAAAAACGTATCCCCTCCTGTCTTATGAGTATGGAAGCTGAAAAAGCGTTCAATAAAGTTAGCTGGAACTTTCTCTTTCTGGTTCTTGAGAGAATGGGTTTCCACCCACAATTTTTAGAGGCTATTAAAGCTATATATGCCTCTCCGCGAGCCTACGTAAGGGTGAATGGGGGCATTTCAAAGCAGTTTGATCTGGGACGGGGTACTAGACAGGGGTGCCCTCTCTCACCTCTTCTTTTTGATCTATATATAGAACCATTATCTCAGGCTATAAGGGAGGCGGAGGAAGTGGAGGGTGTGAAGGTTAGCAGGGAAGAGCATAAAATTTCTTTATATGCGGACGATGTTCTCCTATACATGACTAACCCGAATAGATCCATTCCTAAACTGTGGTCCATCATAGACAAATTTAGTCAATACTCAGGATACACGTTAAATAAAAATAAAACAGAGGTTGTGAAATTTCATTATAATCCCCCCTCACATATAGGGCAACTCTTAGATGTTAACTGGAATAGAGGGAAAATGAAATACTTAGGTATTCAAATCCCAAAGAACCTAGCCATGTTATACTCGACCAATTTTGAGCCAACGGTAACACAGATCAGGCAGGATATTAAGCGATGGGAGACTCTACAATTACCCCTATATTCAAGACTGCAATCAGTATCAATGAATATACTCCCTAAATACTTGTACCTCTTTCAATGCCTTCCAATAAAAATACATAAAACCAATTCCAGATATGGCAGAGGCTGTTGACAAACTATATCTGGAACAATAGGCGGCGAGAATTAGAAATACGATTATGCAAACAAATAAAAAGTATGGAGGCCGAAATGTCCCTAATCTAGAAGATTATTTCTTAGCCACTCAGTTAAAATGGGCCCTCCTGTGGTCGACTAGGACTTACTCAGCCCGTTGGAAAGCTATAGAGGAGGCCCTAACAGATGGGACTCCCCTGGGGGCAAGGGCCTTGACGCCAGGAGCTCAAATTATAAGGGAGAATAACCTCCTTACATCAGTACAAAACACTCTGAGGTCCTTAAAACGGCTATGGACCAAACATAATCTGGAAGGAGAGCTCTGGCCCCTGAGGTGGTTCGCTTGGGACCCAGGCTTCTCCCCGATTAGACAGGACCTTACCTTTAAAAGGTGGGGGAGGCTGGGCTTAACTTCATTCAGTCAATTCCTGAATGGAAACACTGTCATGGAATTTAATCAAATAAAGGAAGCTTTTTCGTTGAAGCAGGTAGATTACTTTAGGTATTTACAGGTAAGAACCTACATACATAAACTACAATGCTTGCATACACAATCAAGAGTTTCATTGGGGCTTACCAATGTTATAGAGGAGATCCTCAGTTCACAAAGACTCAAGGGGTTGATTTCAAATATATATGGGGCTCTGAGAGATGGAAGAGGGAACCAGACCCTTAAGGTTAAGCATAGATGGGAGCAGGAGATGGGGGGAACCACTGGAGGACAAAGAATGGGTCTCCGCCTTGGCACTGACCTCTAGGATCACATCATCCCCGATGTGGAAGGAGTATGAGTGGAAGGTCAGACTAAGATTTTTTATTGCACCAAACATTCAGTGTAAGTGGGACAAAAAATGTTCGGGAGAATGTTGGCGGGGATGTGGAATGAAGAGGGCAGATTATCTACATGTGTTCTGGTCGTGTCCGACCCTTGCACATTTCTGGATAGAAACTGAACAAAGGATAAGACAGATTGTATCTATTCAATCTATACTAGACCCTAAGAACCTAATTTTGGGAATGAAACCAGAAGAGATTAGGGGACCAGACAAAATCTATTTATGGAATATCCTACTCACGGCAGCACATAAAGCTATAACCAAAAGGTGGTGCTCACCAAACCCCCAACGTTTCAGGACTGGGTGACAATTATTAATGAAATCAAAGACATGGAGGAAATTACATATAAAATAAATCTGAGGACACATGTCTTTATAAGACGCTGGACTCCATGGTTGGTGATATGAGGTTGTAAGCTGTAGTTCAGGGGTTGGGGGAAGGGGAGCTGAGACACAATAGAAGGAGATTACTAATACAGAGCAATAAGGCTGTGCTGCTTCTGGGATGCTCCTCATAAAGGAAAGCGGGTAAAAATAAAGTGAAAGTGGTAAAAGAATCTGAGATATATGAAATGAAATACTGAATTAAGACCAATTTGTAACAGAACATATCAACTTGTATATTTAATCTTAAAGGTTGGAAAAGATATGTGACTAATGTAAACCTGTGCCAGAATATGCAATAAACTTGAATTTAAAAAAAAAAAAAAAGGAAATCAGTACACTCCTAGACAACTCCATACCATATGATGTAATTTATCTCAACTTCAGTAAGGCATTTGATTTGGTAGCATATTGCGTAAAAACAGAAAAAGTCTCAATCAGAAAACATTGATGCCAATCTTATAACATGGACAATTAGTATGGTTATCAGACAGAATGCAAAAAACAATAATAAAGGGATATATACCATTACTGGAAAATGTGACTAGCAGAGTGCTGCAAGGCTCTGTACTAGGACTGTTATTGTTTAAAATATTTATAATAGACATGACTAAAGAGCTGGAGAGCTACTTAGTAAAATGACTCCAAGTTGGGTGGTCCAGTAGAAACAAAGGAACAAACATCTATATTACAACAGGACTTTGATAAAATAACAATGTGGGCCAGTAAATGGGAAATGCATTTCAACATTGAGAAATACAAGGTTATGCATTTTGGCAGCAAAAATATCAAACACACAATCCTATGTAATAATACATTAGAAAACAGAGATTGAAAAAGATCTAGAGGTTGTAACAGCCAACACATTTGACAAAAACAATGCTATTGCCAAAGCTAGCAGTACTTTCTGGGCAATAAAACATAACATAAAATCATGGGACAGATAAGTAATTTTGCCATTGTATAGGGCATATTTGAGGACCCATTTCAATTATGCCTCACAGTTAGTTTTGGAGCCTGTACACTAGAGGTGAAGTTGGTCAGCTGGAGAATGTGCAGAGCAGTGCAACAAAACTATTGAAGGAGAACTATAGGCAAGCTTAATAGAGCCATCGCTGCATAGATTGTGGCTCCAGTATCCCAATCCCCCCTGCAGTCACAATATACAAGTAGTGGTGTAAATACATTATTGTTCGTAAACTTTTATAATTCCTATGGTACGGCCGGCACTTTGTAAGAGAGGGAATGGACCACCGGAGATTGCGTTGCAAACACATTGTACACACATGCATTTAAGTAAATTCTGTAAAATTGCACTGGGCATGGGAGATCCAGAGATTTTTAAATCTCCATATGTATGGGCACAATACAGGAAGGGGCAAAGCCGCATCATCATATTGCGGTGTTTGCAACACGATCTTCGGCAGTCCATACCCTCTCTTACAAAATGCTGGCTGCACCACAGGAATTATCAAAGTTTAAGAACAGTAAGGTATTTACACCACCACTACATGTATAGTGTGACTGCGGGGGGGGATCGGGGTACTGGATCAACGGTCTATGCAATGATGGCTCTATTAATCTTGCCCATAATTCTCCTTTAAGGGGCTAGAGGACATACGGACATACAAAATGCCAACAGAAACAGGCATGTCATACTCAGAAAGACAGTCAGAACGTTAATGTCTGTCAAGACAAAGTGAGCAAGGAGGGATCTCTTGCATATGTTGATCACCTGATGAGTGCGCTAAACATAGAATTCAAACAAAGGGAAGTAGAAACTAGAGGACACCCACTCCAACTGTAAGGCACAAGGGCAAATGCAAAACTTTTATTCCCAGTGCATAGATAATATGTGGAACTCGTGTAACTTGGATATGCCCTTTGGGAAAGAAATGGAGTTACTAGGTTTGCACAATTTGTCAAGACGGGCTCCTGCATAATCTTTAGCAGAGCTAAGGAGAAATTTCATTGGAATAATGGGGAGTCCTTTCGATACATGTGAATTAGGCATTATTTGAATTCTTTAGGCAACCTGGCAAAACTAACTAGACCTCTCTAGGCCTGAGAAAACTATATATACTGGGTGGTAACTCTGGCTGGACCTCTAAGATACGTTTCTGGTACTTATAATGTTGCAGAAAGCGAAGGGTGTCACAATAGTTAAAGAAACATGGGAACACGAAGCTGTCTGTCCCATTAGGGATGAGTATTGGTCTAGAAGATGGAAGTTTGGTTAGAGGGTATCTGCAGCTTCAATACGGTAAGAATTATTTTTGGAAGATTCTCATTCGATGTATTCGTATCTTCACCATTATCCGCCACTATCATATAATGAACATGGCCAATTGCTGGAGGGCTTGAGGGGCAGAAGGCTCCCACTGGCATATCTTTTTGGGATGCTGCAAGTTGCGCTGTTTTTGGAAGCAGATTTGTGAAGTGTCCCAGGAGACTGTTGAGGTACAAATTCCCTTAGATTTTATGAAATGGGTGTTAGGAGTCCCAGGGGTAATGCATTTACAGGGGGATAAACAAAGCCTTATATTTATTCTTATAGTTGTAGACTTTAAGTGCATCACTGCTGACTGTTTACAACTTGAAGTGCCCACTAAGGCCGAATGGCTTCAGAGAATGGATACAGTCCACACAGTGGAGCTTTTAACAGCCAAACTTCGACTCCAGGAAGAAAAGCATATTGAAAAATGAGAAGGCTGGACTCAATGGTGCCAGGGCAGGGACGTGGTCCCAAATGGGGTGGTAGATGATATGGTTAGTAGCCTGCACTACTGTTCTTTTGTAAGTCCTCAGTCAGCTTTTTCACTCAGATGGGTACTGTCAGTCCCTGGTTCGACTCAGGGTTCTGACCCTGCATAATTTAAACCCTTAATATTTCAGAACCTGGTGCTCAGTGGCATTTTAACTCTTGCAACTATTTTCCTGGGTGGAGTGCATGCACAACCTTGGTTTGTTGTATTGGTTATACTGTATGTTTCTTGTTAATCTTTTTTATTTCATTATTGTATATATACAGTAGCATACATTACCTGATATAATCTCCTATATCTGTTTTGCAATGGGTGAACTGAAACTGTACAATACTTTGACTGTATCATCTCAAACATATCCACTTATATGGTGTTTTGTATCCATCACCCTTCTTCCAGTGATGAAAGTCCTCATTTCTAATGCTGGTGTCTTTCTTTTCCCTTACAGGGTACCAAATGGTCACTTGAACTTTTGCATCAAACTATCAAATTACATTATGGGGGACCGTTTTTCTGTATACATTCCTTAACTAAGAAGCAACACCCTTGCATTGCTATAGAATTTAGGATCTGTCATATCAGCTGCATTGGACATTATGTATTCTTTGTATGCTATGTACTGTATGCTGAATAAAGCTGAGCTAAAAAAAAAATGTGGAACTCGTTACTGACCAATACAGTCATAAGTAAAAATAAGCTATAATTCAAGAAGAATTTAGGTAGGTTCATAATTAACAACTTGGGAAAATCTGTACAAACAGAGCTAACCATGGGCTTAGGCCATCTCATGTCTATCATTCCTAGTATGAATCCTACTCCTAGTGCCCAGATACAGTAGATGAGACAATATGGGTAAACATTGTTAGCAACAGACTAAACACACTTTGGCAAAGCATCCACATCAGTGAGTATACTGTTTTTTTTAAGAACACTTTTTTTAAATTCACTTTATTATTTTTTCATAATATTACGAAACAGTTCCTACTTACATTCGATGTCAGGCATATCCTGTTTGGAGCTACACAGAGGCGAGGTGGTGAAAAAATGCAACATCTCCCCTCCTGTAAGCCTTGTGAGGCATCATCTTTGATCCTGTTTCCATGTTGAGAGCAACAGTGACAATCAATCTGAACGTGGTGGGCAGACCCCTAGGCACGTGACCCCTTCCTTTGCACCTGTTATATTTAGGAAACTTTCCCCAGATTTGTTCAAATTGAGCTTCTTATTAAACTGTTTTGAAACATCGATTCAAGACTGAACTCTGAAGCAGGGTTTTAACATGGTTCTTTGGAATGTTCTACAACTACGGTCAGTATGGATGCAAACCATGTTTGAGGCTGATTAAACCTCTGAAAGGGGAGCAGTCAACATTAAGAACCCCACACCAAAATGTGGAGCTGATCCCAATTTATACTTAGTGTGCGAAAACATCTACCTTTTATTACTGTTTACTGCTGTATATTACTGTAGCCTACATCAGACTAATTCTCTTGACTTGCAAGCTGACATTTTCTATAACTACACATTTCAGAATCCCCTGCAGCTGACATCAGAGGAGGGCTTTTGCAGTGGAAGACTCAATAGCCTGCAGTGCAAATTACAGTTCTTATAATAAGTGCTAATCTAAGGTTTGCTGGTCCTCCTGTCCTTCCTGGGCTAGGTACAGTCACAGAGGACTGTACTTTGCCCCAGAAGAACAGCAGGACCAGCAAACGTCTAAGATGGACCCTTTTAATACATCCTACATTTACATAGAAACATAGAATTTGACGGCAGATAAGGACTGCTTGGCCCACCCAGTCTGCCCATTTCCTTACCTACTGGATAAGCTGCAGATCCTAGTTAACCAGCGGCCTACTTCTTCCTACCCCCCCCCTAGAATTGCCTTATGACTGTCCCATGCATGCTTGAATTCCACCACTGATTTTGACTCCACAACCTCCTCTGGAAGGCCGTTCCATGCATCCACAACCCTCTCTGTGAAAAAATACTTCCTTAAATTACCTCTGAGCCGCCCCCATCTTCAAATTGTGCCCTCTTGTTCTTGCACACCTCTTTTTTTGAAAGATGCTACCCTCTTGGACTTTGTTGATTCCCTTGAGGTACTTGAACATTTCTATCATGCCCCCCTTTCCTTGAGGCTATACATATTAAGCTCCTTTCGTCTCTCTTCATATGTCTTCCGTGCAGACCCTGCACCATTTTAGTAGCCCTCCTCTGGACAGCTTCCATCCTGTCTATGTCTTTGCAGAGATTGGGTCTCCAGAACTGCACACAGTACTCCAGATGGGGTCTCACCAGCTGTCTGTACAGAGGATAATAACTTCCTGTTTTCTACTGGTGATGCCTCTCCCTATGCATCCCAGTATCCCCAGCCCTCCTTGCTGCCCTCTCACATTGCTTGCCCACCTTTAGGTCATCTGATATGACTACCCCAGGTCCCTTTCCATTTTGTTATTGTTAGTATCTCACCCCCATTGTGACTCTTCTCCTGGGTTTTTGTTTCCCAGGTGTGCATTACCTTGCACTTCTTAGCATTGAATCTAAGCTGCCATACATTTGACCATTCCTCTAACCTTGCCAAGTCCCTTCTCATCCTTTCCACCCCCACCCTGTGCATCAACTCTGTTGCAGATCTTTGTGACATCTGCAAAGAGACATATTTTCCTTCCAGTCCTTCTGCAATGTCGCTATAAAGACATTGAAGAGGACCGGTCCTAATACTGAACCTCACGTGTACCTCACTAGTAACCCTCCTTTCTTCTGAGTGGACTCCATTTACTATTACCTCTGTGTCCTATTCTCCAGCCAATTCCTTACCCAGGCTGTCATCTTGGGACCCACTCCCAGGCTGGCTAATTTGTATATTAATCTTTGTGTGGGACTGTGTCAAATGCCTTACTAAAGTCTAGGTAGGCCATGTCCACAGCCCCTCCCTGATCTACTACTTGGTCACCCAGTCAAAGAAATCTATCAGATTCATCTGGCATGACCTTCCCGCTGTGAATCCATGCTGCCTAGGGTCCTGTGTCCTCTGGCCTCTAGATACTCGAGCAATTCTTTCCTTCAGAAGTGATTCCATCATTTTCCCTATCACTGAGGTTAAACTAACAGGTCTGTAATTTCCTGCTTCTGCCTTGCTCCCACTTTTGTGAAGGGAATCACATCTGCCCTCCTCCAGTCCTTGGGTACCACCCCATCCTCCCATGATTTGTTAAAAGGGTAGTCAGTGGTGTCACTAGTTCTACCCTTGTTCTTTTAGAATTCTGGGATGAATCCCAACAGGCCCCATTGCTTTGTCCACCTTCAGTTTTAAGAGTTCTTTCAGAACCCTATCTTCTGTAAATGGGCTGGTATCAACTTCTGTATCCAGAGCATTTCTACTGTTTGTTTTATGTACCTCCCCTCTTCATTTGTAAATACTGAGCAAAATATTTGTTTAGTATCTCTGCTTTTTCACAGTCTCCCTCTGCCCACCCTCCTCCCCTTTATTAAGCCTCACTATCCCTCCCTTGGTCTTCCCTTCGCTCCTGATGTACCTATAAAGGTTTTATCCCCTTGTAACTGGTTGGCTATCTTTTCTCGGTTTGGGCCTTTGCTGTTCTGACTGCCTTCAGCCTCCTTTGCTTTAACTGATACAGTTCTCTGTCCTGCTCCTTCTGCGATTCCTTGTACTTCCTGAATGCTTTCTTTTCTCTTGAACCTTCACTACCAGTTCCTTTGAGAACCATAGTGGTTTCTTGTTTGTTTTTGTTTATTTGCTTCACAAAGGCTCGTTACCTCTGTGATGGCAGTTTTTATTATTCCCCATTGTTCTTCCACCCCTCCTTCCTGCCCATTTGCTAGTGCATTCCTTAGGCACTCACTCATTTTGGCAAAGTCAGCCCTCCTAAAGTCCAGTACTTTTGTCTTTGTATGGCTTGACTCTATTGCTGTGTTTATTGTGAACCATACTGTTCGATGGTCTTCCATATCCCTGAGTTTGTCCAATCCCCACAGCTTATACTTGACTAGTTTCCTCACGTGGTCAAAGTCTGCTCTTCTCAAATCCAGAACCAGAGCCCTTGATGAGGGTATACTGGTACTTGGGGCCCATTTGAACCAAATGGTGTTATTGTCACTGGATCTCAATGACTCCTCAATTCTCACTACGCCTACCATTTCTGAGTTTGTGAGCAGCACATCGAGAATGTCAGTTTGTATTGTGGGTTCTCTCACCAGCTGCATTGGCAGGCAGTCCTGCAGTGTATTAAGTAGGGTCTGACTCCTGTTGCTCTTATCTGCTGGAATCTCTCAATCTATGTCTGGTAGAATGAGACCCTCGCACTACCACTACCTTCCCTTTTCAACTCCCTTCTGAATTTCTGCCCCTAGCTTCCCATCTCACTTGTCCCTCTGGTTTGTAGACCTCACTGTGTAGCATTTTTTCCTGATGTGGTCATGAGCTGCACCTACAGCGATTCCATCTCTAACTTTCCTCCCCCATTGGATCCCTCCTCTACCTCCTCTATGCCTTCCTTGACATAAAGGGCTAACCCACTCCCTTTTCCCTTACCCCCTCTCACCTATATATGGTGTATCCTGGTACTGCTAAGTCCCAGTAGTTTTTCCTGGTGGCCCATTTTTCAGTGATGGCAATCAGGTTTAATCCCCCATCTGCCACCATCACCTGGAGTGCATTAATTTTGTTTCCTAGGCTTCTAGCATTTAGACAGATTTCCTTCCAGAATGTGCCTATATCCCTTCCCATCTTATTAGCACCTCTCCCTCTGTCCTCTTCATCCCTCCTTAATGTCTTACCCCTTGCTTGTTTTGTGTGTCCCTGCTCCCTGACTCATTTTCTTACTTTATTATGGAAACTGTCAGGATGCCTCCATCCCTACTGCTTCTAGCCCCAGTTTCTTGGAGAATCCTAATTAGGTTCCCCTTTTGTTCTCCTTCCTCTGTGGTTCCTCCAGCCTCAGTGCCCCCCCCAGTTTAAATTTTCAACATAGACATCAAACATCTGCCCCAGTGCACTAGCCCCCTCTCTTGTTAGGTGAAGGTCATGACCCTTAAAAAGCCTCCAGTCTCAGAAGCCCCCCAGTCTTCCACTAAATGGTAACCCTCCTGCTGACATCATCCCTTCAACCACCCATTGAACACCTCAGTCTCTTCCCTCCTGTTCCCCCTCCCCCACAAAAGTAGGATCTTGGAAAAGGCCACCTAATTTGCTGGGCTATGTTTGATTCACTGGATGTCTCCAAGCTAGACAACTCCTACCATCTGTGGTGTCATCTTCATGCCCTACCCCATTGACATCAGATATTCTTTTCTGCTGGATGGGACAGATCTCCTCCTCTGCAACTGCTGCAGCATTAGAATGATTCCAGTTTTCAAACGCTAATACTTCAGTGAATTTTCTACTTTTCAATAAAGTTTTCGATCCATATTGCATATCTTGCCTTTCAGTTACCGATCCATCGACGATTTGAGGTTGGTCCACAAGAAACCCAGTTTTAAGCAGTGTGCTGGGTCCCAGTAGATGATGTTGGCAATGGATGCACACACACCACATGACTTTACTGCCTGGGGCTAACCAGAACACTGGTGGCAACCTTGCTGCCAGGCCATACATCTATTGTCGATTGAGGAATGAAGGCTTGTCTCCTCCAAGGTAGGAATTAAGCACTTCAACAGGCCTCGGCATCTGTTGGGTCAACAGCCCAAATGGTGGCAATGGAGGAGGCATAGCAGTGGGCTCATCGGTCCAGGCCTTGGTGCCCATGGGAATGCCTGTGGGTCTTCCTTTCAAGAACTGCCTGGAATTCTAGGAAATTTACCTGGCCCTCAAAAGCTTGGGGGAAAAAGTCCCTTCCACTGAAAGAAGCAGAAGTGCTGCCATCGATTGTGGGAGGGGGACTGTTCCCACTCTTCATGGTTCCTCAATTCTCCGATCAGTTGAGGATAAGGTCAAAGCTACCACAGTGCCCCAAAAGAGCTCAACCTTTCGACAAATAGGTCAAGATTTTTCTAGACCTGGTCAATCTGGAGTTGGAAAAGGAGGTCAATGATCTCAAAGACCCTGATCTTCCCAGATCCCTCACCAACTGAAAGGAAGGAGACTCTACCAGTGCCCTCAGTCCGGGTCCTAATCATACTGGTGATTCCCTCTCCAGTGCCCACTACAAAGTTGATCATAACGTTTCTGTCTTAGCATATGGTTTACACGGTTCCACCGGTGGACTCCATCCCCCTCAAGGGAGTAATCGGTTGAGGTGCCACTTGTGGTTTGCACCCTTGAGCTTGTTCTCACTCTTGTTTATGCCACTCTTGTCAGAGGTTGAGCTTCTCATCCTCACTGGAGGACTGATGCTGGTGTCAACTCAAAGAGAGGTATGAGGACCTCCTGTGGCATCAGTGGGCACATAGTGGTGTGGGGAGGGGTAGACCTATAGTGCCTGCCACTCATTCCTCTATGGGGTGTGATGGCCCTGGAGCTTTGATCAGTGGTTCCACCACCCATGGCCCTTCTGGCATGACTTATCATTGTGGAACCCCCCCCTCCTCCACAACTAGTGAAAGAGGCACCCAAGAAGAGGTCCTCATAAGGACCTGGGATGCCTGGGTGCCTCTTGGTGGTGGTCACCCAGGATACTAAGGTTGTCAGACTCTGGAAAAGCAACTAAGGTTGGTTGTTGAGGGGGGGACTCTAATTGTGATGGGAAGTTGTTGATGGCCTCGAGTTGTCATCGATCTGTTAACCTAAACTCATCACAGTTGTTCCTCATAGAAAGAGTTGACCTCATTTGTCATTCTCCTGCAGCACATGTCAAAGACCTTGAATGTGCCCATGGAGAATGTCCAGAAGAAGAGATTTTACCTTCACAGACATCCTGGAACAGGACGACTCCCCGGTAATGGCATTCCCAGTGACCAAGGCTGATCTGGGGCTATCACTGAGTCTCTGACAGCACCCTACATTCTGCCTGGCACCCACCGCCTGCATGGTATACATGTATGCAGCATTACCAGGAGCCTGAGTTCTCCAAGCAATCTTCGGCTGAGGGGCTCATGTCGGACTCAACCTTTTGGAAAATAAAAAGCCAGAGTGACATGGGCAAGTGGCTGGACAAGGAGTCTAAGAAGCAGGACTTCATGGCCAAGAAAGTCTACACAGTAGCCACCTTGGGAATTTAGCAGTCTAGCTATGCATGCTCATGGCCAGGTGTAGTCACACCCTTTGACCTTGTCACTTAATTTCTCCCTCTGCTCCCAGCCTTAACCCAGTCTGAGGCCAGGCCTTGTACGACACTGGCTGCATACATGCTAAGCATTAGCTGCAGACAGCTTTGGACTTGTGTGACTCAGACTCCCGCACCGTGGCTGTGTCCATGTGATTTAGGGCCTGGCTGCATCTCTCTACGTTTACCCTGGAGATCCAGCATTCATTTAGATAGTTTTTATTTACCAGGTAAATTCACAAGACAATCAGATGTCTATTTTACGGCACAACCTGGGAGATTACAAACAAAAAAATGATAGCCAGTCAATCTTTGGTGGGCTGGAGAGCTCACATAGCCAACTGCAGAGACCAAGGATTCTGACCGCCCAGCAAGATACAGTGCATGCGGTTAATACATAGTAAATTTTAACAGATACAGACAAATGAAAGGGCTCAACAAGAAAGCATTAACATAATGCATAACATCTGAAAAGAAGCACAGAAGCCATAAAATAGTATAATATAAAAGGTGCGTGTAATAGTCTAAACATGATCTGCAAGCACATGTCAGTGAAAACCTAAGGACAGGAGCAGTGTGCTGTCTTTTGAGATGCTCTCAGAACCTTTTAAATTAGCAGACGTGCCATTTTCGGGCACCGACCTCTTCAGCCCTGGAGAGGAGGATCATCTCACTTGCATTGAGAAGCCCAATATTACCCTGGACTTGGTGGCTTCATCACAGCAGCTACTAAGCCAACAAAGACAAAGAAGAGCTCCTTTTGTGGCTCTAGCTACCAGCCACATTAGCAGCCTCATCAGCAGAGGCAGTTCCAGCTGTGTCACCCCCAATCCCACGCAGGATGGTCAGGAAGAAAATGGGGAGGGGGGTGTATCCAAAACTCTGCCATCCAGAGCCCCCTCTAAGGCTGCCAACTGATGGACTAGGGGGTGCCAGCTCCCGTCCCACTCAGTCCCTGTCAAAACTGCCAGTCAGGGGTTGGCTGCTCCACTTCGTTCCACAGTGGTCCGCCATTACCTCAGACAAGTGAGAGCTAGAAGTGATAGGTTCAGGTCTGCATCTCAAATTCAAGGCTTTACTGCCTTACTGAAACCATGTACCAAGGAAGTCTAGGGTAGCCTCAGACAAGAAGAGGAGCAGTGCAATACAGCTTGTCCTGCATGACTTTACCTCACAGGGTAATGTGTTTAGGTACTTCCTGGTACCAAAGTGGACAGGGGTTTAGCACCCCATTCTGGACCTGCACAACCAGAACAAGTTGCTTCACAGGAGAAAGTTCCATATGGTCCCTTTGGACCAGCCAATACTATCACCGGAGAACGAGGCATTGGTCTGCTTCCTCGACCTCCAGGATGCCTTCTTTCATATTCCAGTCTGTATGTCCCAAAGCTGGTGCATCTGGATCTGTGCAGAAGGGGTCCTTTATCACTTGAAGGTCATCAAATATTGCCTGTCTTTGGCACCCAAGGTCTTCACCAAATGCCTCTCAGTCGTGGCAGCCTGCCTCAGATGTAGTGGCATCAGGGTGTATCCACACCTTGGTGACTGACTTCTAGCGGGTGTACCTATTAAAAGAAGTGGAGTGGTCCAAAGACCTTGCCTCCAGACATTTCTGGACAACAGCCTTCTTGCCAACCCAGCAAAGTCTGAACTAGTACCCATGTAGGTGATCAAATTCATCGGATCATAGTTGGACTCTCGCTGAGCCAAGATTCTCTTGCCTGTGGGGAGGACATCAGTCCTCCAATTAAGAAAATGAAGAGACACGAGAGGGCACAGTCTCAGACTTGGGGGGGGGGGAGATTCAGGAGGGAGGTAGGAGACAGTTCTTCTGGAGGGCAAGTGGAACACTCTACCACAGGAGGTGGTGGCCTGTAAGATGGTGGGCAGTTTCAAGAGGGGATGGGACAGGGTGAGGGTGAATCGAAGGAGGGGAGGAGTGGGAGGGGGGCAGCTGCAAGATGAGGGGCTAGCTGCACAATCGAGCAGACTTGACAGACCATAAGACTGGCATTTTCGTATGTTCATATCAAAACGTATGTCCTCTGCCCGATTATTTCAGGTTGGGCAATCACACCAGGTCTGAGAATGCTATCAGGTTTCATGGCGGACTCGACCAGTGTGCTATGCTGGGCCTGTTGGCCTATCCGGCCCCTCAAATGGGTGCTGTGGTGCCGGTGGTCTCAGCGCCACTGTAACCTGGAAGCCAGTTCTTGTGATGCAGCTGATGAAGGATACCACTGAATGGTGGCTGTGTCCCCAGAATATTGATGAGATAATTCTCTTTGTCCACCCAGAGTCAACCCTCACCTTGATGACAGATGCATCTCTGCGGGACTGTTGAGCACAAATGGTCAACTGCAGAGACCAAGGATTCTGGTGGTCCAGCAAGACCTGCTGTCACATCAATCTGCTTCCTCTCTGAGCAGTGCAACTGACACTGATGGAATTAGTTCCACTGATTCGGGATCAGGTAATTAAGTCTACACTGAAAACATGATCACCCTGTTACCTGAAAAAGCAAGGCAGGACACATTTGTTTCCTGTGAGGATGCACTCCACACTTGGTAACTGGTGCACAACATACAGGCTATCTTCTGGAGGTGCATGTTGCATGAGAAGACAACCAGTTGGCTGACGATATTAGTCAAGTGGGCGAGACGTCGCATGAGTGGTCCCTCCATCAGGATGTCATGATACAGATGTTTGCCCTCCTCTGCTGGGAACGCTGATGGGGGATACCTTTGGTTGGCCCTGGAGCCTGGGCCTTCTGCATGCCTTTACTCCCTTCCATTTGATCCACAAGGTAGTGATCAAGGCACATTGGGACCAGGTGACTTTGATCCTGATTGCTTCAGACTGGCCTAGGCAGTTCTGGTACCAGGAATGCCTCAGCACCAGGAACCCATCTGGATCTGCTGAGGAGACAAGGGTCAATCCTGCACTGGGACCTTCAGTCTCTGCACCTCTTGGCCTGGTTCCTGAACTGCTAGAGTTCCAGGCCATGGGCCTTTTGGAAAGCTTCTCCATGTAGTGGAGGCATCCCCTAAGGAGCTGACTTGCAAAACGTACACATTTAAATGGCAGAGGTTCTTGCTTTGGTGTCAAGGCAAGGATATTGATCCCCTTGCCTGCCCACTCGCTACAATCCTCAACTACTTTTGTTTCTGTCTTAGTCAGGACTGTGAGCTACAACTTTGGTGGCCTTCTCTGCATATAGGGCCCAGGCAGGTATGCTGATGGTGGCAGAGGAAAAGGTGGTCTGGTGCTTTTTAAAGGGCCTGGACTACCTGTCTCCTCCTTTATGTGAACCATTGCCTCCATGGGACCTACTGCTGGTGTTTGTGATGCTGATGGGTAAAGCATTCAAGCCAAGGTACAAGTGTGAGATGTCACATTTGACGTGGAAAACCACCTTCTTGGTTAACATCTCCTCGGCCCAAATTACTGTTCCTTCCTCAAATCCACCTCTTCCCCTCTTAACTCTCTCTGTCCCTCAAACTGCTGGTCCGAACTCACTTTGCCCACTCCTGCCTGCCTCTCTTGGTCTAGTTCTCTTACAACTACTGGTCTCTGAACCTCTGCATAATTTTATGCCTCAATATTCTGTTCAAATTTGTAACCTATAGTTGCTGTACTCTGTTGACTATAATTCCATTGACTATTGCTACTGCTGTTTAGACAAAGTTTTCTTTTGATTAAATAATTTATTTATTTGCACTTTTCTTTTCCTCCAGTCTCTCCACCACATATTTTTATTGCACAGACTGCACAGTCATCGTCACTTTGTTCATTGCAATAACTGTCATTGTTTATTTGTATAGATTGTACATGTTCTTCTCTCTCTGTAAACCCTCCACTCCCACCCCCAGGTCGCACCTGGAAATGAGCTTCAGCTCAGTGGGCCTCTCAGAGGTACCCCTCTTCAAATAATAAACTCCTTAGGATGTGTATGTCTGGGTAAAATATTGTATGTAAAGGGCTAAACTAGGTCAGCCACCTCTAATGGAGAGGATGATAGTTGTAAATAGCCAGTCATCTTATTGCAACTGCCCTAGTGTACATTAACAGAATGCGGTTGTTATGTTGCCTGGTAAACAATGGACTCAGTGCCAAGAAGCCTCAAGAATTATGAAAGTAGAATTTATCAGTGTCAGTGGCTCAGTAGGTAGCACACTCGCCTCTGAGGCCAGGAGATCAGAGGGCTGTGGGTTCAGTTCCCACATCAGGCACTTGGGTTAATATCCCAGTACTGACACTGTAGTGCAGTATAAGAGGGGTGTTGCACTTCTGAGGTGCAGTCTTTCAGATGAGACGTTAAACCAAGGTCCCATCTTCCTGAATTGGTGGTAGTTCAGATGGATGTTAAAGATCCCATGACACTTAAGGAAAAGAGTAGGGGTATGTTTATTAAAATCATAATATATACAACAAAGTAATATACAGAAAAAGTAAACAAATAAATCAGGAAAGTTCATACAAAAATCTTCAAAAAAGAGAAACTCAAAAAGTCCACATTGTATCCTAAAACAAAGAAACAGAATTAAATTGGTAGTAACAAAAACATATACAATGGAGAGAGAAATGATTCAACAGAAATCCCAATATCGTTCCCAAATATTCTGTTTGAGAAGCTTCCTTTCTCCTTCCTTAATACGATCAATATGGGCTACCACTTTCGTAAATAATTCCTCAGGAGTAAGATAACGTTGTTGAAATAAAAACCAACACCTAACCTGCCATACCCAATACAGTATCACAATCGCTATGATATTTAAAGTACTAGAATTACACCAGCCCAGGAAGCCGGAAATAAACCAAAAATAAAGCTTTCTGATCCCACTTACGTAAACTTTATTCCAGAACACGGCACACACAAACCAAAACTGAAAAATAAAAGGACAAGAAAAATATAAATGAAGCATAGACTCTGTAAGGGCCATACAAGAAGCCCGAAAGCAATAACGATCCATCACTTGTTTATGTTTGTGGTTACCACGTACGTTAATTTTACCATGCACCCCTAACCAAGCAATATCCCACATTGCCACAGGAATACGTGTATCAACAAGGCGATTTCCAATCTGTTCCTTTTCTATCAGTATAAACTCTGGAAAAACTCTTCACAAAATGTGACTCTACTATCACTGTATACAATTTTTTCCGAGAAAACTCCTTAATCATGGGTACCGTAATATGCCATGTCTTAAGCATGTCAAACACCGTGACCCAATCTGGAGATAATACATATTTCCTCTTATTTTTGTGGATGAAACTCCCTAAAAACCATTCCTGTAAAATCTCTGAAGGTGAAATTCGTACGAAAGGAACCCAAAGCTGAGGTGAATTAACAACTAAAGGCTTTAGATTGGTCGAAAAAATAAGAGAATAAAAAAACACTATCGGGTGTATCATAGTAACCCCTCCCAGCCGATAATCATTCAACAAAATGTTACGTTTAAAAGGGTTGAGGCGACTACCCCAAAAACAAGAGAAAAAAAGACTCAAAAGGGGCACAAAAAAACTTCTACGCAAAGGAAAAATATGTGCTACATGTAAAAACAAAGGCAACAAGCAGGTTTTAATCAAAAAAATCCGTTTCTTCTTTCCCAGAAACCATTTATTCCACTTACACACCTTTTCCCTACCTTTATTCAGACATATTTCCCAGTTATACATAGCCACATCCGGAACACCAAAATAAATACCCAATAACTTATGCGGAGAATCCACTAAACGAATACCCCCAATAGAGGAAGTACCCTCCAGAGATGTAACTAAGTTAAAACACACGCTTTTCCGTAAATTTAAACTGGAACCAATAACTGATAAAAAAACTGGAAGAACCTTACATAATAAACAACCCACCAGTGCAGTAGGCACTAAAACACATAAATCATCGGCGTAACAGATTACTTTCTGAGTACTGTAATCTGAACCTGAAAGACCCAAAAGTCTGGGGATTTATAAAGTAGTCTAATAATGGGGTCCAAAGCTATTACAAACAATAGTGGCTCAAGGGACAACCCCATGGACTCTCGCGATAAGGTAACAGGGTGACCTAATCCACCCATTTACATATGGTCTAACATAAGCTAAAGAATAACATAAAGTAAGCCAATTAATAAAAATCTGAGGAAACCCATAAGCTCGGAGGTCAACCATATAAATTCTTGAGATACCCCATCAAAGGCTTTGGAGAGATCAAAATTAAATAAATAGCCGTGAAGAACTCCCTTTTGCCCCTGAGAAAATAATTCTTTTATTAAAAGTAAAGCATCTCGGATGGACCTACCTGAAACTGAGCAATACTGAAATGGCAAAAGTAAAGAAGACAAAAATATTGAAATCCTGTTCCCCAGTAATTTGGAAAAAATGTTATAATCTGTATTTAATAGGGTGATTGGCCTCCAACTCCCTAAATCAGATTTGTCACCCTTTTTATAAAGAAACAACATTAAACCTTCATACATCTGATCCGATAAACGATCCTCATGTAAAAAGGCGTTGAATACAGCTAATAACTGGGTCGGCATAAATTTCCATAAAGATTTATAAATTTCAGCAGACAACCCATCAGAGCCTGGAGCCACCTTATCTCTAAGACCACCAATAACTCCTTTCACTTCCTCTAATGTAAAAGGTGCTACAAACCCTTGCTGCTGAATTGCCGTCAGGGTAGGTACATCCGATGCTTGTAATAATAGCGACATGTCAGGAGATTCAGAGACTGGATATTCAAAAGTGTGCTTCACAAATTTAGTAACACATTCCATGATGTTCAGCTGCCCATTAACCATATGCCCTTGATCATCAAGAAGTTGAACCATCTATTTACCACAAAATTTCTCCCTAGTAATGTCAAAAGGGTTAAATTGACACTGCTTCCCAGAAGTCCGAAATTTCTGTTCAAAAACAATAGATTTTTGTCTATCATACTGAACTTTAGTTAAGGCTACTTTAACCTCTTTTATATGGGCAGAACAGTCAGAATGAGATAAACGGGATTCAGTAAATAATGCCAACAATTCGGCTCGTAAGAGCCTAGAGGTATGATGTCTAGTATTAGCCAACAATCTGGAATAGTGTTTAAAATAGGCCACCAAATATAATTTAGTATCAATCCACCAATCAATCATGGAATCATAAAGAACAACCACAGAAATGCGATCCGAAATCAAGTCCAAAAAACCTTGATGAAACTCTGGAACCAATAATAAGGACGCATTAACCCTCCAAACTCCAGGCCCCTGTGATAAAACTTCCCCCAAATGAATCCGTATCCCTAATAAATGATGATCTGAAGTAGCCATAGGCACTATTACACCAGCCACTTCCCCAATAGTACGTGAACAGAACCAAAATCTATCCTAGAGGTTAATTTACCTTTCAAAAGTAGGTAACAAGGACTGGGCAAATACATCAGCCAAATTCATCTCTTTAATAATATAGCAAAGCTTGTGTATCACAGTAAACCTTTTAGTGGGAGGGACATCTAGACTAGAGTTAAAGTCTCCACCCATAAAATGATCCGTTAGTAAACAAATAAGGCTTAATTAAACGAAAAAGCTGAACCCTAGCAGCTTTCTGTTGTGGAGCGTAAATATTTATAAGCCGGTAAGGCAAATCATACCATAAAAGATCTAACAATAACACTCTTCCTGGAACTAAATCCACCAGCTTCTGCAAAATAAAGTTAGATGAGGTAAAACAATATCCAATGCCGGAACAGAGGTCCTGGCCCAGGGACCAATATGAGGGCCCCAACCCTCAATCTCTCAAGGCTGTAGCAGCTTCCCCAGTAGTGTAAAGCCTAACATCTTGTAAAAAATAAACCTCATAAGCCAAACTATGTAAAGCTGAAAAAGTAGCTGTACGTTTATACTGTGAACGAATGCTATTAACATTGAGACTAGCTAAACGTACAGAAGACATGAAAAAGTGAAAAAGGAAAAACCTTATCAAAAAGAACCAGATATGAAAATTACGTACCTACCGTAATTCTTGATCTTCTTGGACGAGTCTCCACCACTCATTCACACTAGTGGGATTAGCGCCGGAGGCACTAGGACCTATCGGAAGCAAACTTTTTGCTGGAGGGTCGGCGCGAGAGATGGCGCCGCGAGGCACGGCGCCGCGAGCAGCGGCTCGAGCGGTAATGACTATCTCGGCGACGCACCTCCAACCGCCTCAGTACCTTTTTTACCAAGGAGGTGCAGCGCAACTAACGTAAGAGTAAATCTAACCTAAAAAAAAAGGACATAAGATAGTTAAATGCGACCCGTGTAAGAAGGGTCAACAAAGAAGTCTTCACGCCCTAAAGATTTGAGGAGTGAGCCAACACAGCGGTGAGCTCGGGGATGAAGGGTGGGCGTAGAATGAGCGTAGGTGGAGACTGGCCCAAGAAGATCAAGAATTACGGTAGGTACGTAATTTTCATATCTTCCTGGACATAAGTCTCCACCACTCATTCACACTCAGTGGAGAGTACCAAGCTGATAATCCCCAAAAGGGCGGCAGGAGAGCCAGAGCTCACGGACTAAGACAGAAGTCCATTAAGGATAGTTCTGCTCAATGCGGAATGACGCCTGGCATGAACATCCAGTGCATAATGCTTAACGGTATGACTGAGCTCCAGGTGGCGTCTGTGCAGATATCTGCAATTGGAACATTGCGACTTCCGCTAGGGATGCTCAGTGACACTCTAGTAGTAGAGTGAGCGACATCTCTACCTTCTAATTTAACTTGAGCTATGGAATAGCAATGCCAAGGCATGCCACTAACCATGATGAGATGCATCTGATAGCGACAGGTTGACCCAGCCGGGTGTCGCTGAAAGAAACAAACAGTGGCTGAGTCTTTGAGTAACATCCTTGGTTCTATCTAAATAGAACCGCAAGGCTCTCTTTAACATCCAAGGAATGAAGAGCCTCGCCCCTTCATTTTGGAAATTAGCGAAGTAGCGGAAGTACCAGAGGTTGGTTTAGATGGAATTCTGACACAACCTTGGGAAGAAATTTAGGATGAGTACGGAGAACTACCTTGTCTTTATGGAATACAGTATACGGAGGGTCCGTAACCAGGGCATGTATCTCAGAGACCCTGCGGGCTGAGGTAATGGCCACCAGGAAGGCAGTCTTCCAGGTAAGAAATTTTAGCTCACAGGTAGCTAGGGGTTCGAAAGGCTTCCGAGTGAGCATGTCCAGCACCATGTTAATGTCCCAGGCTGCAACTGGATGCTTAACAGGGAGTCTGGTATGAAGAATCCCCTTAAGAAATCTCTTCACCATAGGTAACTGAGCCAGAGTCAAGGAAGAAACCGGCTCATGGAACGCTGAGATGGCACTAAGGTGAACTTTAACTGTGGAGTACTGGAGACCTGAGTTTGATAGGTCCAAAAGATACTCCAGAACCTTGTCAGGAGGACAGGAAAAGTGGATTCCAAGAGGACTTTGGACACCAGAGAAAAACATTTCCATTTGGAAGCGTTACGTTGGGTGGCTTGGTTTGTGAAAGCAGCCAGAAGGATGTCTGAGACTCTACGAGAGACGTTGAACCGATTCACTTCCACCTCTTCAGAGCCAAGCATGAAGGTGAAGTGATTTCAGGTTGGATGGACCAACGAACCCTGAGTCAAGATTGGATTTGCAAGGGAAGTGGTCTCGGAGAGGCTGCCAACATACTGTTGAGTAGAGGAAACCATAGTTGCCGAGGCCAGGAGGGAGCAATGAGAATCATTTTGGTCCCCTGAGACTCGAACTTGAGAAGTACTCTCTGGATTAGAGGAAGGTGGAAAGGCGTAAGAAAGCGTTGTCCACCGCAGCCTGAACGCATCCTGACAGAAAATGCCAGGCCCTGATTTCTGGAGCAGAAGAGAGGCAGTTTGCGCTGAGTGGGGATGCAAAAGGTCCAGGTCTGAGTCCCCCACTCTTTGAACAGAGACTGAGCTACGGCTGGATCGAGACCACTCTGTGAGGGTCTGCCTCCGTTCTGCTGAGGTGATTTGCTAGGTCGTCTTTGTATACCTGGCAGATAAACCGCTGAATCAGAGACTTGTGCTCCAAGCACCACTCCCACACCCTCATTGCTTCCCTGCAAAGGGATAAGAATGAGCACTCCTTGCTTGTTGATGTAATACATCACAGCTTTGTTGTCCGCTTGAAGGAGAATGTTCTTGTGACAAAGGACATCCTTCAGAGCTCGGATCGATAGAGGACCGCTCATCTCAGGACATTTATGTGGAGATGAGTTTGAACTGAGTCCATACACCTTGAGTGTGGAGGGAGGACAGTGAGCTCCCATCCCATTAGCGACGCGCCTGTGGTGATGGAGATCTGATGATCCGGGGAGCAAAGGGGAATCCTTCCAGGAGATTGCTTTCTTGAGACCACCAGGTAGAGACCTTCAGGGCTCACCTTGATGGGATAAGACTGGGGTGAGAGGTCGGAGACCACTGAGTGGAGAGCATCCATTGGGTGGTTCTCATGTGCAACCGGGCCAGGGGTACAGTGAACACCGAGGACGCCATGAGACCCAACATGCGTTGCATCGAGAGAGCTGTAACCGATTGGTTCTCCCCGATGTAACGGCCATCCAGGATGATGTCGAGTCTTCTGTCCCTCTGGAAGGAAAGCCTTCGTGGAAGAGGTGTCTAGAAGCATCCCTATGAAAGGAGCCCTGGGAGGGCTGCAGCTGAGATTTTTCAATTCAGCAGAACTCCCATGGACATGAGAAGACGAGAAGTCGCTTGCATGGCTTCCAAAGTCCCTTGGCTGGAAGGGCTTGCTAGGAAGCCAATCGTCCAGGTAGGGAAACACTGAGTCCCGATCTTCTGAGATGCGCCTGAGAACTGCACAACACTTTGTAAAACTTGTGGCGCGAGGATAGCCCAAAGGGCAGGACTCTGAACTGATAATGCTGACCCAAAGCTACAAACCTGAGGAACTTTGGTGGGTCGGGTGGACGGGATATGCTGGCAAGCATCCTGCATATCCAGGGAGGCCAGCCAGTCGTGTTGATGCAGCAAGGGTAACAGGGTACCTTAGGAATTATTTTGAATTTCTCCCTGGGGAGAAATTTGTTTAACTTTCTGAGGTCTCAGAATGGGCGCATCCCCCAGATTTCTTTGGAACCAGAAAGCAATGGGAGAGAACCCGTGTTTCGTAGATGCGGGCACCAGTTCTATTGCCCTGTTGTTCAGAAGGCCCTGATCTCGGCGGTGAGGAGGTTCGATTGAGAGGGCGGCAACCTGGGTTGTCGTCCTGGGAGGACAATTCGGGGTTTCCAAGAAATTGAGAGAATAACCTCGCCGATTATCTGAAGGACCCATTTGTCCGGTTGTCGGACTTCCACTGGTGTAGAAGTACATCAGACGACTCCCACTGAGGAGAAAGTTCCACCTCGGGCAGAGTGGATGGAACTTGGGCCAGCACTTATCAGCAGTGGCGCTGGGGGCTTTAGGCCCTGCACTTTCTGCCGCGCCTTCTTTTGAGGTTGGGCAGGTTGGCTTTTATGGAAGCTTCCCCTGCCTCTGCCTCGAAAGGACTGACGACTATGAAACTGACGTCTGTTCACATGCCCCCGAGAGGGGGCAGGCGGAGGTCTGGCCAATTTAATGGCCGATCTAGTCTTCTGAGTGGCCTCTAAGGCTTGCTCCACCCGAGGGCCAAAAAGATAGGAGCCATCAAAAGGCAGCGCCATTACCTGCTGCTGAGCATCATTCGTGAAGCCAGAAGAACGCAGCCAGGAATGGCGCCGAGTACAAATCCCTGCAGCTGCTGAGCTAGTAGCAGTGTCGAAGCGCCCATGGAGGCTTTGACCTGTTGGTTATTGGACTCAATACTTCTAATATGATCAGAAGAAGCTCTGACTTGGAGTCCAATCTGGAAGAGCTTCAACCATTCTTTTCATAGAGTGCCACAGGATATACTCATACTGAGAAAAATAGCCTTGATAACTGGCAACACGATACTTAGAGTGGAGGCAGCAAAGACTCTCTACCTAATGTATCAATCTTACGAGACCTTTGTTAATAGGTCGAGCTGTAGTAGTTTGAGGAAGAAACGACCTTGTCATTCTCTGCCAGGACTACAATAGGATCCGCAAGGCTTGGGATGCCAAAAGGGACAATCCTTGGGAGCTGAATATTTTATCAATGGATTTAGCCACTGAGGGAATAAGAGCAGGATTATTCCATACCATTTGAGACAGCGCCTCGAAGGAAGGCTGGATCGAGGAGTCAAATCCATAGGGATCTCAAGCATGAAGATACTGGAGTCTTAATATCTTCCCAGGATCGATGTCTGTAGTCTGGAGAGAAAGAGTGGATCTCAGGTTCTTCAACAGAGACTTAAAGGACAGGTCCCTCGACCACAGGCTCTGTAGCAAAGAAAGATCCTGTTTCCTCCACTTCATCACCCAACCGAAGGTCTGGGTCAGGCTCAACATCATCTCCTGATGGTCCAGGAAGGACTGTTTGGACAGGAAAGGAGGAAATTAGAGAGGAGGAAATAGCAAAACAAGGAGAGTCCTCGAGGGCCTCGCGCCGACGGGTAAAACGGGTTGAAAACGGCACTGAGGAGGCGACGGGCGCCAAGAGGCACGCTGAATTGAAGCGCCGGGCGGGCGCCGTGACGGTGCCGCTGGCTAACGGCGCCGTGAACGCCGCCGCGATGACCACACGGGCGCTGCCAGACCAGACGGTACCGCCGGCGGTGTAGCGAGACCACGCTGGTGTTGCGGACGGGCGCCTGCAAGACCCAGCGCACTGAAAACGGCGCCGACAAGCCAACAGACCCTGCGGAAGGCGCCGGAAAAGCCCCAGGAACCTGGAAAGCTAGAGGAGGAAAAAACAGGAGATAAGGGCATCGGTGTGGCCCCCTGCGCCGCAGCCATGTGAGGGGGGGAAACACCTAAGCACGGAGTCGCTGGCACCGAAGAAGGCGCCGCGCGACTAGGAAGGTCCAACCGCCCTACCTGATCGCAGGAGGAGCCCGAGGGCTCTGAGGCAACCGAGCCAGGCAGAAGAACCAACCTCCGAGCCCATCGCTCCATAAGAGCGGTCCACTGATGAAACTGCTCATCTGGAGCCCTACCTATAGGCGGGGAGGGGCTCCGATGTCGAGGACGACGATTACCGGAAGTTGGCGACTCCGAAGAAGGAGACCGGCAACTAGCAACGATAACCAACCGTCGACGCGCAGACATACCACAGGGCGACCTCGAGTGATGCCTTCTCTTTTTTGACCTGTGGGCCGAAGAAGAGCTCGAGGCCGAACGGTGCCGAGAATGCGACCGTTTATTTTTATGCCGACGGGGGGACCGCCCATCCCCCCGGGCATCGGACTGACCGTTGTCGGAACCCCGCTGAGGAGAAGGAGGCTGACCGGACCCAGCCCAGCTGACTGAACAGCTTACAATAAGTCTCCCTACTGTCACCTGACCTGCTTATGGTCGACTCATCCAGTAGGCCGAGACTTCTTCAAGTAAGTTAAATTTAAAATATTAGAAAAATTTAACGAAAATAGAATAAAATTAGCTATACTACTATCATGATAATGTTACAAAAACAAACTGAAAACTATCGCTAGTTTGAAGTTTGACTCGACTAGACAGCGACGCCGTCACTGAAGCGCACTCGACGGTGGGAAAAAGGAACTGAGGCGGTTGGAGGGTCGCCACCGAGATAGTCATTACCACTCGAGCCCTGCTCGCGGCGCGCCGTACCGTATGCGCCATCTCTTGTGCCGACCCTCCAGCAAAAAGTTTGCTCCCGATAGGTCCTAGTGCCTCCGGCGCTAATCCCACTAGTGTGAATGAGTGGTGGAGACTTATGTCCAGGAAGATCATTTCTTTCTCCTAGTTCTAGCAGTTTTCTTTTTCAGGGTAATCCCAGAGTTATCAGCTGGGGGTATTGGTGCAGAGGAAGTCGAAGGAATAGGAGAAGGAAAAGAGTCCCCCAACTCTTCCTCATCCATAGCATCCCCCCAACTCTGCAAAGGTTCATATGGATTAGACACTGGGACAGAAAGTGTAGAGACTTCCTCCACTTGTTTGGTGGAACGAAGTCATCTAGCAACTGGCGGTGAGATCTCCAAAACTTCCCCTGTCTCCAAATCTTCACTTGCCTGGAGAGGAGGAGACGGTACAGCAGTAGGAGCTGAAACAATAGGAGAGGGAGGTAACTCATTAGGTGGTGGAGCTTCTGAGGGATCCGGATGGTTTGGGATAGCCGGGACATCAAGGGAGGCCGAAAAAGAAGGAGTCTTTGACTTAGTATTGGGAATAGGGCCTGATCGGGGGTCGAGAAGAGGCGAAAGACTTAGCTATATAAGAATCATGTTCTGCATAATCAGCGGTATTATGGGCTGCCCAAGGACAAGCCACAAAAACATGAGTAGCTTCACCACATAGGTTACAAGTGGGAGGGACAGTGCAAGATAAAACCGAATGTCCCAACATTCCACAAGATGCACATTTTAGTTGGTCACAATCAGAGCTCAAATGAGACAGCGAACCACATCTATAACAAGAACGTGGCTGTCCTGGATAAAACAGGATACCACGGTCCCTCCCCAAATAGAAACAATTAGGGAGATGGTGAATCCCAGCCTCAGTCATTTTAAGTTGCACATTGAATTTCCACCCTCCTGTCCAAAACCCATTATCATCAATCAATGCATGAAGTACTCCATTGACTGTCCAACGTTGTTCCAACCAATATAAAGTATCCAGTACATTTACTCCTACATTCCGAAAAAGAATGGTAATGACTTTAGCAGTTGGTCTGGTAATAGGTATTACCACAAAATGTTTCCAAATAGGGTCTATACGAGCAGCATAATATGCAGACCAAAATTTATCTAATAAAGCTGCTGAACGAAAGGAGACATCAAAGTTATGATCCCCAGAAGAGTGAATGAATGCATACACCTCAGAGGGTCAAATCCCTAAGGAGTCAATAATTAAGGATTTACCCACAAAATTACGATCTGGGGGAAGGTCCATACCCCCTTTATAATAGATACGTGCAACAAAACGTTTCCTAACAGGGACATCTGTAGATTTAAAGAGGGAGGCATAGCTGGCTGGTTTTACAGCATGTGCCTGAGGAGGTCTATGAACTGTATTGCCCAGAGAACCAACCAGCATATCGGCCCCTACAGTCTGAAGACACTGACCTGGCAGAAGAGTCACAGTCATAGGTTCCAAAACAGTAGCAGCAGGCGTCACAGGAGTCAAAGAAGCTGGAGAAACCTGTCTCGATAAGGGAGACCGTAAATCAGACACAGGAACAGCCGAAACAGGGCTCCTGGCCTCGGTACTTGCAGGCGGAAATGACGCAATGGTCCGGTCCGATTCCGAAACCAGCACTCCCTCCAGAGCCTGTGAACTCAAAGGTTCCCCCAGTCGATTCAGTCCTTCCCCCGGTAAAGGAACATGGGGGTCAGGAATCCAGGCATTCGGGGTCTTCACCCAACCCGCTCTCGCTAACGCCACCTCTGGAGACCAAGTGGCAAGCCGGGCCGAAAACGGGAACGAATAATCATCCAGGGCAGTAGCTGACATACCCGCCTCGTTAGCCAGCGGGTTGTGTAGAACCTGTACATTGCATTTCTTCGTTACACCAAAAGGAGCTACCTGGCAACCTTCCGGGCGTTTTCTTTTTTTAATCATCCTCTGTGGACAAAAGCACAACTTGATCAGAAACCATCGTACCCTCTACAGCAGCGAGCTGAGCAGAATCCACCACAGGTAAGAAACTACTTGGAACCTCCATGTCATCTAGTCGAACCGAAGCCTCCTCGAGTACAGCAACCAAATCCATAGAGCAGTCCTCCAACACCTCCACACTCTCCACTGACTGAGACATACTGAGCGCAGTCCAGTCGTCTCAGGGAAGGGGCCCACTACCACCAGAGTAGGGGAATTTCCCCAGTGTCCTGGCCAAATTTCCCTCATTCACTAAAAATATACCACTAACAGTTTCATCTGGTTCAAGGTCAGCTGGCATTCATCTGTATCCCCTTCCCCCATGTTGTGCCTGAAAATAGGCAGGATTTGTCTAGTGCACTTACCTGGTCAACAAAACCTAAATGAATAAAAATAAATAAAATTAAGGTTTACCCAGTCCCTTATTTAATATTAATAGGCAGCTTAACTCTTTTACTTCAGGGAGGACCAGCTTCAGAATGGGTCAAAACTAACTGGGGTTTGAAAGAAGTAGATTGAATGTTGCTGAAAAAAAAAACAAGTTGAAAACAGTGATACAATGTCCCAGCCCTTCGGTATACTGGCAGCTCAGTGGCTCAACATTCTGTGATCCACAGGAGTGGACAATTCTTGTTCCCCTGATGCTTATAGAGAGAAGCTTTGTATGAGTTCTGTGCATCTGGCAACTGAAGAAGGGCTGTTCCAAATAATGTGTGTCCATGTGGAGAGAAGAAGAGTTTGTCAAGTCTGAAACTTTAATGCCAACCCGGTGGCACTGAGTGTTGAGGTGCTGAACGCCACAACTCACTCCACGCCAGCGACCCGGGTTCGGAAATGAGCCCGGGCCATCAGGGATTGGCAAGGGAAGAGAGGGACTGAGCACCCAACGGTGGCTCTCCCTCTCTGGGGAGGGTTGCCAGTCTGTCCTGCTGCTATATCGCCACCTCCTGGGTGAACCCAGGAATGGCAATCGCAGTTAGGACGCACAACGGGAGGGGCAGTGCTAGCCAAGAGCCCGGGGAGGAGCAACGTATATATGTGTGCCTCCTCATTGGCTCTCTCAGTGTGCCGGCAACTGCAGGGGATAGGGCAAAACAGGATAAAACAGAGCCCGTCACTCCTAGGTGACGACTCCTCCGATGCCAGTCCACATCACCGGCGCTCACCAGGGCAGACTCCAATGTGCATCACCAGCTCCACCATTATTAGGGGGAGGATCGGTCGATTCCTATTGATCAGGCGACCACTCTAGGAGCAGACTCCTGGGGGTACCATGGGACGTGTGGAAGGCGAATTGAGGGTGTCTGATTGAGTGGAGGGATGGTGCTGTAAGGAGAAATAAATATAAGGTTAAAAAAAAAGTCTGAAACTCTAAACCCTGCACATGTGAAGTGTTCCCAACTTGCTGTGTTATCCTGTTGGGAAATCTTAACCTTTACAGTTAGTATTTTAGTTGCAATCTAGTTCAGTATTTTTCTGTTTTTCAGTACTCTTTAGTTCAAATCTTTATTTTTATTTTCCTAGTCTGTTATGTATTTCATTATTTTTTGTTTGCATAACGTGTATATTCCATAAGTATTAAATATTTAAGCAATAATACGTAACAGTGTATGGTATATCGTGAGATACTGTCATGCCTCGGGTATGTTGAGAGGCACAAGACTGCAGGGCAAGCATCCCATGCACCTGAAAAGTGACAATATCTGAAGCTATGCCATACCATTGAGTGTATTATTGCTATTATGAACTAGATTTGTGAGTTCGTGCATGCGCGTCAACTCCTTGGGACAGTAGGCTTTGAGGGGTGTGACACAGACCAATGCAGAGTGCTCTGCATGTGGCTCGACAGTATCACACCAATCCTCAGTCAGGCTGGTCCTGACACTGTTTTGCCTGCCATGGTCTGTACTTGAAAGGAAAAAGCCGCACCAATCAGGATCCGTCTTTTTCCTTTCATCTGCAGGTAACCTCAGAGCAAACAGCTGATTGCGTTGTGACATCTCTGCTGTAAGCATGATCTGATCACGCTGGCTGGGAGAAGACACTTTCCTCACCTGCCTCCTCCATGTTGCTGTGTTTTTCTGACACTGAAATGCCCACTACTGGTGTTGGATGCTCCCCCGCACACATAACCTCTGACCTCGGGGTGCTCAATCCCTGAGTTAGCATTGAACTCCCCAGTGCTCTGGCACACTGGGAGCTTACTCCAGTGTGCCAACATCCATAGTTCCCCTGTAAAAAAAAGAACACAGACCCACGGAGTCTTTTTTTTGTTTAAACCTGAAAAGACAGAAAACGGTCCCTCGTCGTTGCCACCGGCCCCATCCCCCAACCCGCACCCTCCCTCCGCGCACCTGACCTCCCCGCATCCCTTCACCCATACTTACCTCTGGAGGTTGGAAGCAACGATCTTCAGTGGACCAGGAACACGTCTGCACTCTTCAAAAGCCGACCGCAAACTGAAGAAATGACGGTAAGTCCTGTAATGGCAGTGAATGGGGGGGGTTCAATTTAGGTTGATATCTCAGCCATTTTTGGGAGTTTTGGTCCCAGATTTTCAACATGGGGTTCTTGGGACCCCACCTCATGAACACAGTCACTGTCATTTCATTTCTTGGTCCTGAAAGGTGATTTCACGGTCACTGTGCGGAATCACCTTTCGGGAGCGATTAACAAAACGACAGCGCCACTGTTCATGAGGTGGGGTCCCAAAAAGCTCTTGTTGCAAACTTTGTGAAAAACTCTCAAAAATGACTGTGTTACGCGAGTCCATTGAGCAGTTTCTATGCATGCTCGTAACGTCGTCAGTTTTTAAGATCTTCACTCCATATTTCCAACGTTGCCATTTTTTCACACCCCTTATGAACAGTACAGCTGTCATTTTTGGTATCCTTCCCAAAATGTGTTTTTGCACCTGTGGTGCAGAATAGCGCACTTGCTATGCGAAATCAACTTTCGGGACAGATTAACAAAATTCCAGCATCACTGTTCATGAGGCAGTCTAAAAGATCATATTGAAAATTTGGTGACTGTATTCTGACGTGCGTGCGGTTTCTCGCACATTGTAACTTGCCACTTTTTATTTTCACTCCAGATTTTCAACATCCCCATTTCTTTCCATTCTCCTCATGAACAGCTGTACAGCTGTCATTTTTCACATCCTGCCTGAAATGTGTGTTCGCACCTGTCGTGCCAAATGGCACACTCGCTATGCGAAATCACCTTTTGGGATTGAGTAACAAAATGATACTGGCACTGTTCATGAGGTGATGTGCCAAAAAGCCCATGTTGAAAATTTGGAGCAAAAATACCAACAAACACCCAGGGCATTAGGGTTTCCAACCATAATGCCCACCCTTAAAATGCAAACTAGAGGACTATACAGAGAAAAATATGGGAGGCATGTACAAGAGCAATACCAACAGCAAACTCTTGGCATTGACAAATGCTTGTTTTTAATTAGAAATACTGAAAAAAATTTATAAAATGGTTTCTTCCATTATTATTTGTAATGTAAGTGGGTACATGAGGGAAACAGTTATTTAATAAAACTAGGAGGCGCTTAGGTATGCTGGAAAGTTTTAAGACAGGGTGCCTGCTTATGTACTGTAGATCTAATCCCCTCCCCGTCACACACACACACCTGTCTGTGTTTCACACATCTTGTTAATAATGTGGGAAGGCACTGCTTGGAATCTCCTATCGGGACTTGAAAGTAAGTGTTGTAAGTGCCTGTTTTGTAAGTTAGGGTAGAAATGCTACAAACGGTCATTTATACCAATGTGTGTGCTATATAAAGTGGATTTTTTTGTGATAAATTAATGTTTTTAAACACAGTGGTGAGAAACTGATCACACAGCAGCCATGTTACTGTATGTGTAGGAAAACTATAGGCAGAGTAGTACTGTGTCTTCCAGGTTGGTAAAGAAAACTAGCCAGGGGCTTTTTTTAATGTGACTATGTGGTCAGATTTAATCATGGCTAACAGAAGCTTTCAGCCAATCATTTTTCTAGATTCTTTATACCCAGTTCAAAATGTATATTTAATGCATATGACTGTGCAGTGTTTTAAAAGGTACATGCAATTTATTTCACTGGTACACTCTGCAGTTCTGTCTCTACAAGCATGTGCCAGGTTAAATTGAGACTATTTCTACTACAGGAGCATGTTGTGTAACTGGGACTTCTATGTCCAGGCCTTGTACTGTGTGAGCAAGCACTTAAAACAGGACGAGAAGAGAACTGACCAGTAGTAAATCTACAGGCTGGCGGCAGCATTAGAGAAGAGAGTGATGTTTGTTGTCAGCCAAGAGCTTTGTTATAGTGACCTATCTTACACTTACGCAGCAATGATGCCTTTGCTCTAGACTAAAATTTAATTGAAATGCCCCTAATCAGAGGGAAAGAGGTGCCTGCACAAAAACATGCCTTCAGATTCCTCCTGACACCCTCACCTATCAAAAGACAGCCCCAGTTTCCTGAGTCTGGGTGTTCAATCTAAAGCCACTCACTTCCACAACCATATATGAACAACAGCATGTCTTTATTGCGCACCTATACAAATCATGTAAACATCAGCATTAAGTCCCAACATGAACAAAAAGTGAATAATATTTTGCACTGATCAGGAGCCACAATGTAGGGATGGGGGAAACTGGCTCCAATAAGTTCAGAACATAGACATTTACTCAAAAAGGAATGTCATCAGCGACGTAATCATGTTATGATAACATTCTGATAATTTCTTGAAAACTTGTTTGGAAGCTTGGTATACTTTCCTAGCAAGTATTGACCCAGAGAGAACGCTGGGGGCGGTGAAAAGACCCAACAGAAAGTCTAGGATTGACCCAGTGAGGCAGCCTGTCACATTTCCAGTCGTGTTATAGAATATGTGTGCAGTACTAATTAGTTCTATGACACAACGTAGGTTCTTACCTTTACGTTGTCGTTTTAGCATCATTCCCCTTCACTGGCAATAGGGTGGGGGTCAACATGAGGTTCAGAAGTGTTTTTGAATTTTAAATTTACAAAAACCAAAAAGGTTTTGAAACTTCTGATGAGGTATAGATTACCATCACAACTTTCATGGCTCACCAGAACCTTCCCGAACCTCGGAAACATTTGTAGTTCCCCCATCCCTACCACAAACCATGTAATTCAGCATGATTATGTTGTTGCATATGTTGTGTGATTACCCCAATATCCATGGGTGGCACCTTTGATTAAAAGTACATTATCTTGTTGTACCTTTGAACTGAACTACAGGCAGGTCTATGTTACATGACAATTTTGTGTCATGCTCTACAAGTTCTACTGAAGGCTCTCTGTGCTCTTTCAAAAGATGCAAAAGTCACTTTCATGATCATGTTAAATAATGTCCACAGACTTAAAAAATGTTTTGTTTGGTGAGTGGCAAGAGAAATCTGCTGCCAACAGAGCCGTTGTGTCCATGGGTCATGAAGTGTGCATTTTGTGCAGAAGACTGTAAGAGGGTAAAGTCTGCCTTTCATGATTACTTTTTAAATTGTGTTCCCCCAGAAATTATTTTGGCATGACGTCCCTCACCACTGAAATTACATGCCTATGTTTGTGTTTGGCGGAGGGGGCAGGGAAGACCAACGAAACCAAAATCAAAAGCAAAATGAAAGAGTGACAACATTCTAGTGCTTTCAGTATGCAACAGATTTGGGAGTTTTGAATTTAATGTTAAGGCCTTTAGGGGATTGTGTTTTTTTTCCCTGAACATTCCAAATCTGCATCCATTTTCAACTACGGAATAATTCTTCAAAACAATTACAAATAGTGGTTTTTTTTGTTTGTTTTTTTAAGATCAGCTACATGTGGCCGAGAAAAGGGACTGGTAAAATCATCTCTTTCTTTCTCCCACAGTATAACAGTTACACAAAAGTTTAATTGCATCTGATAGTCTGACCTAAGATCTTCTGCAGAAACAAGATCTGTAGCTGCTTAAAAAACATATCCTTGGCAAGCCCGCCAGTGCAGCGGTAGAGCTACTGCTCGCAACACTGCTGACCAGGGGTAGGTAGCATACGATGAGTGCTGAGTCCCGCTGCTTTACTGCCATGTGGCTGCACACCAGTGTAGATGCAGGGCATCTGCAGCTCATGGGATGGGCATAGGGAGCGTGGGTTTGGATAGGTTGCGTTAGGGTTTCTCGGCAGCCTATCCCCGTGTGCTCTCCTGGCCACGGGGCAGGATGACTGAAAACAGAAAAAATGGAGGTGTAGGATCAGAGGATGAAATCTCTGCCAGCCCACCACCTCTACCGTTGGATCCATTCCACCGGTCACCCTGTGTGGGGGGGTGTACCCCCAGTCTTCACCTCTGCCGTGGGTGGCCAGATGTCTACAGTGGGGGAGAAGGCAATCCTAGCCCAGGGGCCAAACTGGGGGGGCAGCACAGCGGTGTGTCATGGGTGGGTGGGTGGTGCCGGTGACTAGCAGATCACGACCGGAAGGTATACGGGCAAGGCAGTAGGTGTATAGAGGGTCCAACCTGGCCCGAAGTGGAGGAGCACAAAATATGCTAAGAAGAAAAACAAAATATCTATGGGAGTTTGTCAAAATGGGGCAAGTGATGCTAGAACATATTTTAAAAGTGGACAGAGCAACTCATAGGCACATAATGTGTCAACACTGGCTACATATCATGATGTGTTTCATAGGCTTTTACAGTACACATAAAAAAGATGGATACAGAAAAGCATTTCCAGAACAATGACATCTCTTTATCAGTAGAAAAAATAAAAGTGACTGATAGACACCCTTCAGACAGTAAGTAAACTTTAATTAAAAATCATCATACCCCACCTTTAAAAAAAAGCTACAGATTTTACAGTACTTTCAGAAACAAATTACTTCCTTTAGTTTTTTTGTGTGGTTTGATATAATTCTGAATGATGTTTGACTCCTAACATTCTAAACTTCTCCAGAGATGAGCTGTATTTGCCCATTATGGTGTTAGAACATAAACCAGACAGCATAATAACAAGGGAATGAAGTAATTAGTGTACAGTGCAGATCCAATGTAAACTAAAACAAACAAAAAATATCTTCATGTCTGTGCTCAAGTAGCCACTAGATCAGAAGCTTTAGTGCCCAAGGTTCCAATATGACTTTTGTATGTAACTATGCAGTCTACAAACCCCAAATTTAGAAGTGCCTTTTGTATGTAACTATGCAGTCTACAAACCCCACATTTAGTAGCCATACTGCCACTGACACATATCTTTTACTGGCACCTGGTACATTTAATATATTGGTAGGCCAATGAAGTGTCACAGTGGGGGCAGGTACTGACTGTGCACTTAAAAGTTTACTGGGGTGTCTGCGGAACAACTGATAAGAACAAATAAAGGGTAAAGGGAGTCACCCCCTCTGACTCTACTCACTTACATTTGTACATTATCAAAAGCAAAATCTAAATAACTGGTACACACCAAATGCATTTCTGGACTCAAACTAGAACTTTAGTACCAAGTTGCTGATGGAAGCTGGTGCTTAGTAATGCAATTGTTTTTCAGGATTGGGCTGAGGGAACACAACTCCTTGCAGAGCATGAGTTTAGCATCTTAACCTCTGCATTGCACTTGTTCTTTTGTCTGCTTTAAAATAATCTTGTTTTACCTTTTTTCTAGGGTCCCTTGCTAATGCAGCCTTTTTTCTGCCTGATATTCATTTTTAAAGAGCAAAAGAGCACCTTTCTCGGTGCTGTACAAAAACAAGAGGATGCTCCCTTACCTCTGTGGGAGCTCCTCTGTAGGAAAAATAACCTTTATAAATACCCCCCGGGAAGGGCTCGTAAATTGCCTCTGAAGGGCTAGCAGCATGATCCCTTTCCACTTCCCTGTTGCTGTCCACACTGCTCGAGTGTGGTATGCTCACTTTAAAGTAATTAGTTGGTTGCTTATGCTCCATTTGTAAAATTGAGTAGGTTCAACTAACAAGACCATTGTTAGTTGAACCCTAGCTCTGGTTTTACCAAATGGCCACTTAAACAGCCTTAAACTGAGCTTTAAAGTCCCGCTCCTTACACTTCAATGGAGCACCCCTCCCCAACACTCTCCCTATTGCCATGTTAGAAAATGTGGTGTGGCCAGCAATATAACATGCCCCTGCACTCTCCCTATTACCATGTCAGAAAACTGGGCATGGCCAGCATCAGGGAAGTAGAAAGGGATTGCGCCGATAGCCCTTCGAGGGCAATATACAATCCCTTTCTTTCCCCTGTGGGGGGTGGGTGGGTTATAAAGGATCTTTTTTATACAGACAAGTTCCCAAGGAGGTAAGAGAGCTACCTCTAGTTTTGGTGGTAATTAAAAAAATAACAAGAATGGTTATCTTTAAGCACCAAGGCATGACTAGGGGTTACATTAACATTCCGTTAACTGGGCAGACTAGATGAGCCAAAAGGCCTTTATCTGCTGACACCTTCTACACTACTATGTTAATTACCCTTGGGTGGGGGGCACTTTGTGGCCCATGCACACAGGAGGGATTGACTGTTAATGAAACCCCTGGCAGTGATTTACTGCTGTTATGAAAACCGGGTTGAGTGAAAAAAAAAAAAACTATTGATCTTTGTATTCAGATGGCCCTTTTGATTTTTTGGTGTCATGGGCTCTGCAGGTGCATTAACAAAAGATTAATATAAGGCCCTTGGAATGTGAGGAAACAATCAAAAGGCTGTATTATATAGCCACTTCTGATAATCACTCACCAATTTGGAACCTGGTGACATTAGTTTAATGGAAGCCTACTGTAAAACCTGAAGTATGAGCGTCCACTTAACTGATGTCACATGGTTCCAGAACTGAGCAGTACTTCTAAACAATAATTAACAGGCAGGAAAAGGTAGCACCTACAAGGAAAAAACAATTAATTAAATGGAAAGAAATTCAAAATTACAGTCAGGCGATTACAGTGGCTATACAAATGTCCAATTCCAAACAATATTAAAAAAGGTAAAGAGGTTTTTGTTACCTTTAAAAACTGCACAGTGCTAAATATTTCTGTCTTTAGAGCTGTGGATGTAAGCTCGTCCTTTCAAGTGAAAAATGGATACATCTGACCTAAGGACAGCACTGTATTTTTCAGTATGATAAGTCAAATAGTTAATATGTAGATAAATCCTTTCTCATAATTACTAGGCACATCTCACATTGGAAGCAGCAGTTCCTCTTTTTGTGATTGTACTAATCAGTCTATGCCTTTGGTATTATATCAAGAAATGGGAATTTTACTGCTCTGAAGAAGACCATATTGAAATATAATAGGTAGAAAACATCTCCAAAGTCTGACTCAAACACTGTATATAACTGGATGATTTAGGGAAGAGGGAGACTTTATTTTCAGTTCTTCATGTCAATCCTTGTTCAAACTACTGTTTTAAAAATTTTAATAATCAAGTTATAGCAATCTTCCCATGAAATCTATATAATATACATATATATATGCACGTATGTACATATTCTTTTTGGAAAAAAAAAAAAGAATCGACTAGTGATAAAGTAGAACAGGATTTGATCAGTTTCTTAAAGAAGACAGGAAATGATTTTTACATAGTTAACTGCCCTTCCATGCCAGTTATGTATTCCGATATGTTTTGATGATTTTTTGTTAAACAAATAATCTAGTTTTGGGGTGTTCTCACATCTACAATGAGGTCCACGCTCCTCACCAGCTACTGCTCTTGATTTTTATATTTCTAAGACATTCTATGACATCAATAACTCTGATTCCTTGCTATTCATCTGAATGGCCTGGAATGGTGTTACTGATGTCATAGAATGTTCAGGTAGTATGAAAAGAGAGAGCAGCAACTGATGAGGAGAGGGATTCAGGGTAGTTACAAAGGCAGCAAAATTATACTATTAACAAAAAAGGTCAAAAACATATCAGAATACCGGGTAGCCAGTAGAAGGACAACTGAAGGGCATCTAGAAGTGTAAAAGTATTTCCCTTCACCTTTAACACAAATTGAAACTAAATTTCTCTCTCGCTGCCTCCCTCTGCAGACACATTCCATACCTTTAAAGAGACTATATTTACCAGTACAGAATATGATAATACAAAAA
The DNA here is from genome assembly GCA_016271365.2 of Neoceratodus forsteri. Classification (NCBI taxonomy): domain Eukaryota; kingdom Metazoa; phylum Chordata; order Ceratodontiformes; family Ceratodontidae; genus Neoceratodus; species Neoceratodus forsteri. The sequence goes on along the minus strand of CM028135.1, from coordinate 701,949,964 downwards.
TCAAACTGTGTATATATTTATACATACTGTATATCATAAATCTGACTAGCCGTTACATTCAGGAATCCAGACTGAGAATTACCAGCTGAGAATTACTGAACTAAAATAAAATACAAAAAGGCCCGCTTTCCTTAATCATCATCACTACTGTAGTCTTTTGGACGTAGACAAGGACCAGGAGCGGGACTGGGTCCAGGGCTGGGTCTGTCTTCATTGTCGGTGAAATCTGAACCAGAATCTAGGACATCATAAATGAATGAGTATAACGGGACTCTGGGTCTGTTGGTAGCACAGCCTTTGCACTTTGTATTGTAATAGCTCTTCAACAATCTGTAGATATCCCCTGAGAAAAGAAGAGTGGAGATAAACAAAGCAGTGAATATCAGGAACATAGACCCGATATGTTCCAAATTACAATAAATGCCCTCTGCTCCTTCCCCAAAAGAAAACTACGTTTATTTTCAAATGTTATGGAAGATGGACAGGAACAGGAATTAAACAATTATACGCACAGCAAGCATATAAAAACAAAAGTTAATGAATGTAAATACAGTACTTATATTGGCAAACTTGCAGACTGTTCTACTCTTTCCTTGCATGCATTTACTGTGGTATTCTTTAAAACGAGCACCACGATTTTAATAACTGAGGAACAGAGCTGCAACAGATAAGATGTTCTGAAACATTGTATCTGTATTAGCTCAACAGTATGATGCAAGATTTCTATTTGCCTATATTCAGTTTACTGTCCACAGTTAGGCAGTCTTCCACTGAGAATGATCAGTCACTGGAACAGTCTTCAAGCTTGACTCCTCCTACCACCTAATCATCTGGTCCTCCAAATACCCCCCACTTCACTCAGATCTCTTACACTGGAAGGAACTTGTCTCCTTCACAGCTCCTGCTAGCGAATTAGGATTCAACTTATTTTTCTCTCTAACTATTGTACAATATTTTAGAAGTTTTTCTTCTCATCACAACTCATTCTTCCCACCTCAACTCCAACTCACTGCTGAGTGGACATTCTGAATGGAAGGAAGGGGAAAACTGGGATTTAAGAGGAATCCTATCTGCAGGTTCATTATGTCAGCCTTTGAAACGTCAAACAGAGTCAGTCATAGAAAAGCTCTGTACAAGCACTAGAGTGGTGAAAGGAGGAAAGCTACTTTAGAGATGGTATTCTCTTCCTCCAGCAATGTACAACCAAGATCCTCACAACAAATGTGTCACTCCTAGGTTGGGGTTCCTACCTAGAGGATCTCACAGTAAGTGGCATCAGGAGCCCTAAGGAGACTAAGCAGTACATACATCTCCTTGAGCTCAGGACAATACTGCTGGCAATGTAGCCATTTCCTCCCTACTACAGGATCAGTCAGTCCAAATTTGGATTGACAATACCAAAACAATGTACTGTACAAACAAACAGGGAAGACCAAAATTCTCAAAACTGTGCAAAGAATCTATGAGGATCTGGGATCTAGATTATTCCCTGGACACAAAGATTCCTGTGCATACCTCCCAGGCAAGGCCAGTGTGTTGGCAGACTCACTAAGCAGCATTAGCCAGGGACATAATTGGAATTTGAACCAGCAAGTGCTGTTTTCAGTCTTCAGAAGATGGCGCACCCCAGAAATAGACCCATTTACCTCTTGGAAGAACAATTAGTTGACAAAGCTCAAGAGAGAAATAGCAAGAATGATCCTGATAGTTCCAGACTGGGCCAGGCAGGCGTGGTACTCAGTGCTTCTGACCCTGTCCAACACGATTCCAATCAACCTACCACTAAGATGCTATTTACTGACTCTATCTCAGGGTAGGATTATATTTCTAGACCTCAGAACCCTGCATCTGAGGGCATGGATCTTGAACGGCTAGAATTTTGAAGTCTGTCAGAGGAAGTGCTAAAGGTTCTGAAGGTTTTCAGGAAACCAGCAACAAAAAAAACTTATTCCTCTACGCAGAAGAGGGTCTCGTACTGGTGTGCCCCAGAAAGATAATCCCAATGCAGGCAGGGCTGTCTACAGGTCTGGACTAACTGGTACATCTACAGTCCTTAGGTCTTAGACCTTTAACATAGAAACATAGACTTTGATGGCAGAAAGGACTGCTTGCCCACCTAGTCTGCCCATTTCCCTACCTACAGGATAAGCTGCGGATCCTAGTTAACCAACAGCCTATTTCTTCCAACCCCCCACAAAAATTGCCTTATGTCTGTCTCATGCATTCTTGAATTCTCCCACAGTTTTAGACCCCACAGCCTCCTCAGGAGGGCTGTTCAATGCGTCCAACACACTCTCTGTGAAAAAATACTTCCTCACATTGCCCCTGAACTGCCCCATCTTCAAATTGTGTCCCCTTGTTCTTGCACATCTCTTTTTCTGAAAGATGCTACCCTCTTGAACTTTGCTGATTCCACTGAGGTACTTAAAAGTTTCTATCATGTCCCCCCCTCTCCCTCCTTTCCTCAAGGGTATACATATTAGGCTCCTTTAGTCTCTCCTCGTATGGCTTCTCTTGCAGACCCTGCACCATTTTAGTTGCCCTCCTCTGGACTGCCTCTATCCTGTCTAAGTCCTTGCGGAGATAGGGTCTCCAGAACTGGACACAGTACTCCAGATGGGGTCTCACAAACTGTCTGTACAGAAGGATAACAACTTCCTGTTTTCTGCTGGTGATGCCTCTCCCTATACATCCCAGTATCCCGACAGCCCTCGCTACTGCCTTCTCACATTGCTTGTTAACCTTAAGATCATCTGATATGATTACCCCCAGGTCCCTTTCCATTTTTGTTGTTGTTACTACCCCATTGTGTAATCTTCTCCTGGGTTTTTGCTTCTGTGGTGCATTATTTTGCACTTCTTTGCATTGAATCCAAGCTGCCATACTTTTGACCATTCCTCCAACCTTGCCAAGTCCCTTCTCATCCTTTCCACACCTCGTGTATCAACCCTGTTGCAGAGCTTTGTGTCATCTGCAAAGAGACATACTTTTCCTTCCAGTCCCTCTACAATGTCACTTATAAAGACATTAAAAAGGACTGGACCCAGTACTGAATGAACCCTGTGGTACCCCACTTGTAACCCCTCTTTCTTCAGAGTAGACTTCATTTACAATTACCTTCTGTGTCCTGTTGTCCAGCCAATGTTTTACCCAGGCTACCACCCTGGGACCCACTCCCAGGCTGGTTAATTTGACTATTAATCTTTTGTGTGGGACTGTCAACTACCTTACTAAAGTCTAGGTAGGCCATGTCCACAGCCCCTCCCTGGTCTACTACTTTGGTCACCCAGTCAAAGACATAAATTAGATTAGTCTGACGTGACCTTCCCGCTGTGAACCCATGCTACTTTGGGTCCTATGCCCCACTGGCCTCTAGGTACTCAAAAATTATTTCCTTCAGAAGTGAATCCATCACTTTCCCTACCACAGAGGTCAAACTGACAGGTCAGTACTTTCCTACCTCTGTCCTAGTCCCACTTTTGTGAAGGGGAATCACATCCTCCTTCCTCCAGTCCTTAGGTACCACACCATCCTCCCATGAGTTGTTAAAAAGGGTAGTCAGTGGTTTCACTAGTTCTCCCCTTAATTCTTTTAGAATTCTAGGGTGAATTCCATCAGCCCCATTGCTTTGTCCACCTTCAGTTTTAGGAGTTCTTTCAGAACCCTTTCTTCTGTGAAAGGACTGTGATCAACCCACCTATCCAGAGTGCTTCTGTTAATTGGATTAGGCACCTCCCCCTCCTCCTCTTTTGTGAAAACTGAGCAGAAATATTCATTCAGTGTCCCTGCTTTTTCACTGTCCCTCTCTGCCTACCCACCGTCCATTCTATTCAGCCTCACTATCCCTACCTTTGTCTTTCTGCGCTCCCTGATGTACCTATAAAAGGTTTTATCCCCCTTCTTAACCGAGTTGGCTATCTTTTCCTCAGTCTGGGACTTTGCTATTCTGACTTCCCTCCCTGCTTCCTTCTGCCTTAACTGGTACAGCTCTCGGTCCTTGTCATTCTGTGTTTCCTTATACTTCCTGAATGCTATCATTTTCTCCCTGACCTTCCCCGCCACCTCTTTTGAGAACCATAGTGGCTTTTTCTTTCATTTTCATTTGTTTATTTGCTTCACACAAAGGCTTGTTGCCTCTGTGATGGCAGTTTTGATATTTCCCCATTGTTGCTCTACCCCTCCTTCTACCCTATTTGCTAGTGCTTTTCTAAGGCACTCTCCCATCTTGTCAAAGTCAGCCGTCCTGAAGTCCAGTACCCTCACTTTTGTATGGCTTGACTCTGTAGTCGAGTTTATCGTGAACCACACTGTTTGGTGGTCACTTGTTCCCAGATGACTACCCACTTCTAGATGTGAGATCCTCTCACTGTCTCCATTTGAGAGTACGAGGTCTAAGATTGCTCCCTCACGAGTGGGTTCCAAAACTAGCCTGAAAGTACACCTGGTAGTGGTGTCAGCCTATATGTCTGCAGGCAAAGATTGGTCCTTGGCCTCACAATCAGTTTTTAAAAGGTTTTTCAAGGGCCTCAACAATCTGCATTCCCCTATAAGAGAACCTGTTCCCCCCAATGGATCTAAATATCTGTCTTGTCCAATAGAGGTGTCAGCGTGGCTCAGTTGGTAGCACATCCGCCTCTGGACCAAAAGGTCGTGGGTTCTCGCCCCACACCGGGATTGGACTTGCACCTAAAAAATCGCTGGCATCCGAGTGCAGTACTGGGGGGTGCTGTACTGCTGGGGTGTGCCGTCCTTCAGATAAGACGTTAAACCGAGGTCCCTTCTACCCATCCTGGTGTTGTCCTGGTGGGTGTCAGGTGGAAGTAAAAGAACCCAGGGCACTCTTCTAAAAGAGTAGGGAACATTCCGTGTCCTGGCCAACATTCTCCTTCCCATAAGCCGGTTCATGCAATTATCCAGGTTGTGTGTGGGTGATGATGTGCGATATGGCCGCCACCACACATTCAGTCACTTCACTACCAGTCTAGCATTGCTTGTAAAGCGCTTTGGATGTAAGAAAAGCGCTATATATATGCAGATTCTTCTTCTTCTTCTTCTTCAATTGATGGAGGCTACATTGCAGTACATGGTTATAGCTGACTTATGTCACATAGAAAACAGTTTTCTTGATAGCCATGACATCTGCCAGGTGGGTAAGTGAACTGTACGCCCTCTGTACAGATCTAAACCACATAATATTCCACCGAGACAAGGTTGTCTTTAGAACCAATAGGACGTTCCTAACTAAGGTGGTGTCTGAGTTCCACTTAAAGAGTAGCTGACGCCTTCAAGAGAACTTTAACAAAACATAATATTTAGACATACTTCCGCTTGTATTTCACATTGGTTCTGTATTCCTCCTCCCAATTATTTTTTACTAAGGTAACTTGCATGAAAACATGATCTTTGCCCATGAAGAATTCATCTATCCCTGTTTCTTTCTCCCTACCTGAGGTCATAATGCACTACTTGTGACATCACAATTACTCACATGGCAACAGATTGTGATATCACAACACAGGATTATGACTTAAAGTAGGGACTGAGCTATTATAGAGGCAGATGAACACTAAAGAAACTTTAAGGGATAAAGATCATATATTCATGCAAATTTCCTGAGTAATAAATAACGAAGAGGATAAATATACAGTAGATAAATGGAATGCAAGCAGAGTTATACCTAAGTATTATGTTTTTTCAAGTTTTCTTTGAGGCATCAGTAGCTCTTTAAATAAATCCCTTACCCTTCCTCTTCTCAACTCTGAACATTCCAGTACAGGTGAGCAAATATTGCACTGTCGGGATGTAATAAGAGCACTAGATCACTACATGGACCAGACAAGGGATGCCAGGTTCCAGAGTACACAGCTTTTTGTTACATATGGAGAGGGTGGAAATAGTAAGCCAGCAGCTAAGAAGACTCTCATTGGACAGTTTCCTGCATGCAGTTCTATTATGAAAAAGCTGGCAAGGTACCCCTCAGAGGCATATGAGCACAGTTCATAAGGGGAACCTCTGCCTCTGTGGCAGCTACAAGTGGCATCCCCCTCCAAGGAATTTGTAAATCAGCTGCATGGAAAACTGTACACACCTTTAAAAAGCACTACTGTCTGGACATACCGGCTAAGAGGGGTCTCAGTTTTGGAACTAGTGTCTTCCAGAATCTTTTTCCAAAATAGGTTCGCTTCTAGACCCATCCTCCCAAGGTACAGCCAGTAAGTCCGCTATTTGTTAGACATTTCATTGATGGATGCCTGTTGTTTGAAATAAAAAACTACTCATTGTAATAATGTTGTTTCTTCTCTGGGATCTATCAAAGAGCCTTATTAACTCTGACCCTGCCTCCCCTTGTGGAACCTAAAAACAGGTTCACGCAAGAACTGGGTCTTGTCTTAAGGTTCCTTGAACATTACTTATTGTGGTTTTTCAATAATTTTAAAATTGTGGTCATTTTCAATTTGACAGGTTTTGTCTGCTTCAACATATATGGGTTTTTCAAAAAATTTCGATCAAAGTAGAGTTGTGCTATGTTAGCCAACACAAAGGCAGGAGAGAAACAAAAAATATCTTTTTGGTAGGTAAATATAATACTTTTATTAGGCTAATGAAAAGAAACAGATACAAGCTTTCGAGGTCTATAAACTTCTTCAGGTATGTTGCAACTGAGGTTGAAGTGCCCTTTATAGCAGCTTGGTTTTGATTAGCAATGCGGGAAAAAAAACAAAAAAAAAACACAAGAGAAAACTGTAAATGCTTCAGTAAAAAGCAGGAGGAACATCGAGAATAATGGATGGGCAACTATGCACAACTAGTGTGTTCTGCCACAGAGGGGTTCTGATTCCCTCTGACCTCGAGAGCGAAGCTCGAAAGGTCCATGGGAATCAGAACCTCAAGGTGGCAGAACATACTGGTTGGGCATAAAGTTGCTCATCATGTATTTTTTTATAGTGTATAGTATTACATAAAAAATGTGCACACAATGGTTTTTAGCTTTCAGAACAGAATAGACGTGTGCATTCTCTAGAGGTTTTGGAATGCTATTGTACCACAGAAGGGTACAATCACATTCCATGATCTTTGAACTGCGGTACAACGGCATTTTGAAAGGGATGGAATTCTATGCAGAGCAATGCTCTACTATACACTATAATGCAATATTTACATTCTGGCTGTTGTCATACTATACACATGATGTTTTTTTTTAAATATTCAGACAAAAAGCTATAGAGGTTTTAAAACATTAGGGCTAAAATAAGCTTAGTAATGTTGATTTACATCAAACAGAGGCTGAGCAGAAGGTGTTAGGAAATTGGTCATATATCATGGCATTTTGTTATGTAGCAGTCCAGCAACTGTTCGTTTAATAGCAAGGGAAATGTTCCTCTGTGCTAAATTCAAAGGCTATGTTAGGTAGTGGGACATGAAACATCGGTTTTTATTGAAGCCAAACTCCAGAGTCTTAAAAGTTTGCATACATTTTAACTCAGAGTCCCTTCTCTCCCTCTGTGTCCTGAAGTTGCCATTCAGTACTGCCACTTGCATGTTGCCTAAACTATGTTTCAAGCTGGAGAAATGCTCACCACTTGTGTAGGTTTTTTTTTTTTAAGTTAAGTTTGGTTTTACTGATCGACTTTCCAGGTTGTTACAATATTTTAAAACAATTATCTATAAAACATCAGTATATAGAAAAGTATAGTTATGTAAGAAGTTACTGTAACAGTAGATGTTCGGGAGGAGCTCTTGCAGCAGGTAATAATATTAGGACTGAAGCCGGCAGGCATCAGGACCGCACGGAAAACTTGTAGCTAGCAGTCTGAGGCAGGGGACTGCCCCCTGACGTCGGCTCCGCCTGACGTCCTGCGTGGTATAAAGGGGGCGGTCCCCTGGTGCCACCTCAGTTCTCCCGCCGGAGTCCCGGCTTGATAGAATTTGGAGAACCAGGTAGCGAAATTTCCATATCCTGGTTGGATGGAACCCAAAAATAATGATAATGATCCCCCAAGCTGTCCTGGGGGAAGGAGTGTGGGAAAGCCACCTGCTGCAAGAGCTTCTCTCGAAGATCTACTGTTATGGTAACTTCTTACGCAACTGTACTATCTGTCTTCGAGGGTGGAGCTCTTGTAGCAGGTAATACCATTAGGACTGAGTCCCTAGCAGTACCCAAAGATAGGCCCAGGTCTGACAGGGCGGAAGGGGATGTATATAGAAAAAGGAGTGGACATCTATGAGAGAAGGCCTTGCGGAACTGCTAGTCTGAAATCTGCTCTCCTTCTGGAGGTGATGTCCAGGCTGGAATGCCTGATGAAGGTGTGGATAGAGGACCATGTGGCAGCCACACAAATATCAGCTGAAGATACATTCTTAAGGGCCGTGAATGAAGATGCCACTGCTCTGGTGGAATGACCCTTAACAGCACCCGGGAGAGGTCTGTCGTGGTGCTGATAACAGAAAGTAATGCAGTGCACTAACCAACGGGCTAGTGTCTGTTTGGAGACAGGAGCTGCTAACATTCGCTTCGCAAAAGAGACGAACAACTGGTCCGATTTCCTAGAGGAGCGAGTCCTGTGAAGATAATAGTGCAAAATGTGATGAACATCCAGGGTGTGCAACAGTGCTTCGCCCTGGTTGGAAGACTTCGGATGGTATCCGGAAGGTTGATATCCTGGTTCAGAGTCAGGACGGATACCACCTTCGGCATGAATTTCGGGTGTGCTCAAATTCACCCTGTCCCTGTGAAAGACTATGTAAGGTTCTTTACACATCAGAGCCAGGAGTTCCGAAACCCTTTGAGCGGAGGTGATGGCCACCAAGAGAAGAGTCTTCCAAGAGAGGAAGCGTAGCTCGCAAGAGACTGCTGGTTCGAAGTGGGGGGAGAGATTGAGTTTCTCCAGAACAAAGAAGAGGTCCCAAGGAGGAACGATGTCCCTTTTGGGAAGTCTGATGTGTAATACCCCTCGCAGGAAGGTCTTGCAGGCATTCAATTGCACTAGAGCTTTGTCTCCGATAGGACTATGATATGCGGAGACCACACACATATGCACCTTGATTGAGGAATAACTCAATCCCAAATCCAAGAGGTGTTGGAGGTACTCTAACATGTGCCTGATCGGGCAACCCAAGGGGTCTAGGGAATGGGCAGTAGCCCATAAGCAGAAGCATTTCCATTTCAGAGCGTACATGGCTCTGGTAGAAGGCTTCCTGGCTGCTACCAGAATCTCAGCCACTCTACTTGACACTCCTAATCTCTCTTCCGCTAAGACTGCAGGAGCCAAGCATGCAAGTGAAGAAAGCAAAGAGCAGAATGGATGAGGGTGCCCTGTTCCTGAGAGAGCAAGTGAGTGGAGAGTGGCAACTGAACTGGGGGTTCCAGAGACAGTTGCTGGAGCAGCAAATACCAAATTTGACGAGGCTATAGAGGAGCCACCAGAATCATTCTGGCTGCCTCTGACTGCAATTTGAGCAGAACTCTCTGAATGAGGGGAAAAGGAGGGAAGGCATAAAGGAACTTCCCAGTCCAGGAGAGGGACAATGCGTCTCACCAAAAAACACCAGGCCCTACAGCATGTGAGCAAAAATTGTGCAGTTTGATGTTGTATGGGGACGCAAAGAGGTCCAACTCTGGCTGGCCCCACCTGTTGAAGAGTTCATCTGCGACATCTTGGAGCAATTCCCACTCGTGATTTTGAGAGGAGGAGCAACTGAGACTGTCGGTGAGATCGTTCGGGACCCCTGGCAGATGAACTGCGGTGAAGTCTAGACAGTGTTCTACTGCTCAGTCCCAAACTTTCATGGCCTCTCTGCAAAGGGGGTACGAGTGAGTTCCCCCTTGTTTGCTGATATAGAAGACTACTGGTGTGTTGTCTGTCTGCAGCAGGAGAGGACCCGACTGAAGCTGGTCTCTGAATGCCAAGAATGCATTCAGTACCGATCTCATTTCCAGAACACTGATATGAAGAGAGCGTTCGGTGATGGACTAGGACCCCCCGGGTCCTGTGGTCCCCTAGATGCACCCCCCAGCCTGATGGAGAGGTGTCTGTGGTCAGGGTTTGAAGCGGTGGGGGTCTGCGGAAAGGAACTCCGCCGCTCAGACTGTCCGTGCAGAGCTACCATTCTAGAAAACGATGAATTACTCGAGAGATCCGGATTTGAAGATCCAGATCATCCACTGACTAGTCCCACTGTACCATGAGGTGCCATTGAACAGCCTTCATATGGAGCCTGAATAAGGGAACTGTTGCGATGGCCGCTGCCATGTGACCCAGCAGCTGCACCCACTCCGAGGAGGATGGGTGACTTTGGAGGCTTCTGGCTAGTGCCTGAAGGCGTTCTGCCCTGCCCGGGAGCAGAAAAGGCCCTCCCCTGTATGGTGTCCAGAATGGCTCCGATAAACTGCAGCCACTGTGTTGGCCAGGGGTGTGACTTCGGCCAGTTGACTGTGATGCCCATGGACGAAAACAGAGCCCACGTTTCTGTGAGGGCGATTAGAAGCTCCTCCTCCAACTGAGCGGAGAGGAGCCAATCATCCAGGTAGGGGCAGACAAAGAGACCACTCCTGCGGAGGGCTGTTGCTACCACCGCTAGGCACTTGGTGAATACCCTGGGTGATGATGAGAGGCTGAAGGGCAGAATCCTGAATTGGTAATGCTCATCTCTGAAGCAAAACCGCAGAAAGCGTCTGTGGGCCTTCAGGGCCTTGATGTGCAGGTAGGCATCCTGCATATCTAGAGAGCAGAGCCAGTCTCCTTGCTGGAGCAGGGGGAAAAGGGATCCCAGGGTGACCATGCGGAACCTCTGGTATTTCATGGTGAGGTTTAGCTGGCTGAGTTCTAAAATGGGGCGAAGGTCTCCTGTCTTCTTTGGAACGAGGAAGAAGCGTGAGTAGAAACCTTTCCCTCTCTGGGCCGCTGGGACCCTTTGAATAGCTCTCTTGTCTAGGAGCTGTTGGATCTTTCCTTCTAGGAGGAGATTGTGTTGTGGTGGACAATGGGACAATGGGGGGGGGTTGTCCAGTGGGATAGAGGTGAATTCTATCGAATATCCTGTCTGAATGATGGCCAGTACCCACTGGTCGGTAGTGATACTGGACCATTCTAGCGGGAAAAGAGCAAACCGCCCTCCTACTTGCTCGTTCTGCCTGTCCCTGAGAGGAGGAGGGCAGCAATGGGAGTCAGGTAGAGGGGGTTGGACGGGCCGGGGGCCTGGGAGTTTTAGTTTGCTTAGGGCCCTGGGAACCTTGATGGGCAGGGTTTCCCCATCTCTTAAATCCATTTCCCTGTTTGCCGGTCTGTCCTTGATTCTGTCGCTGACGAAAAGGACACCAGCAAGATGCTTGAGGTTGGGACTTCTACATCCGATGTACGTCCGCCGCCACTCTCCCCAATTCCTGCAGTTGCTTCACCATCTACTCCACCTCAGGGCCGAAGAGCACCGGGCCCTGAAAAGGAGAATCCAGGATACGGTCCTGAAGATCTTGCTGGAAACCAGTAAGTCTAAGCCAGGACTGTTGTCTCATGCAAATGCTCGATGCCGCGGCCCTGGAGGCCTTATCCACATCATACAAACACCTGAGGGCATGCTTGTCCACGTCCAGGCCCGACTGAGCGCAGGCCAAAATCTCCTGTTTGGAGTCAGAGTCAGGGAGAGTCTCTACTAGATCCATGGTCTTTCTCTGCAGGGACTGTTGGTAGGAGATCATATGGGCCGTGAAATTCAGAGACCTGATGGACCCGGTAGCTGAGGAAAAAAACTTTCGTCCCCAGCTGTCCAGTTTCTTTAAGACGGGGTCTGTGGGCTGAGAGCTTAAGTGCTTAGGCTGGGCCCCCCTTCCGTGGGCAGCCATAAGGACTAAGGAATTAGCCTTAGGTTGTTCTGCCAGGAATGGTTCTGATTTGGGAGGCTTGTAGAGTCTGTCTGCCTTCCTCAGAACTGCCGATATAGAAGACTGTGTCCGCCAAGTAAGGTGAGTGATGTCCTGGAAAGGTTCTACGAATGGAGGGATGACTAAGGGTTTCAGTTCCTTTTCTCCTAGGCACTTAGCCAGCTGTTTCCATTCCAGGTCTAGCGCCTCGGTATCCCATTCGTAGATAGTCTGAATGTGCCTCATTATGTCGAGGAACGAAGGATCGTCCGGGGCGACCGTGGAGAGTCCCTGGGTCCAGGAGAAGGAGGTAAGAACCTGTCCTCTGAGGAGTCTGAGTCGTCGCCTGCCTCGTCCGAGGAAGATGTATGTAGGGGTGACAAAGGAGACGGAGAGGGAACCGTGACTTTTGTTTCCCCTTTGACATGGAACTGGGTGCTCTTCTGGTTGTCCCTTGTCTGGGGTAGGAGGAGGACCCATAGGTGGTGGAGTGGGGACCTTGTCTGGGGGTCTGTAAAGAAGGTCTCCTTTGACAGTGTTCCACCAGGTGGTGAATAAGTTGCCTATATCTGCCACAGGGACGACCACTGGAGCCGGTGTCGGGTCAGAGGGACCGGGCATCGAATCCTGGGGTGCTGGCGCCTGGGGATCAAGCATCTCTACAGGATTGGCAGGCATCGGGTCTGGTAGGCCAGCGGCCAGTGTCCCGAGGAGTGTCAGCTAGCGTCTGGTCTGTGGGCATAGCAGCAGATGTCTAAGCCTCATCTGGAGACCGCCCTGTGTCTGGTGTCGGGGAGCGGGTCATCGGGATAGGCTTGGTGGGCGGACGTCTGGCGGAGGGCGAACCTTAGCCTGGGGGGGAGCGTCCGAGCCTGGGCATCCCCCTGCCTACTAGAATGATCTTAGGAATGTTTCCTCTTCTCTGAGGAGCTGGGCCTGTCCAGAGCCCTGGGCAGACCTTCCTGGGTCGACCCTGTTGGTTTATGAGGTCGGTAGGCCAGGGAAGAAGAGTGATATCCCGTAGATGCCGACTCCCAGTGGCGACCCTGAGGAGGGGGGAGTGGACTTAGAAGAGTGGGAAGATTCCGCTGCTGGGACTGAGCCCTATCTTTAAGATGAGGAAGAAAACTACGCCTGTTTGGCTGGCGGTGGATGGCAGGATTCAGACTTGGCCCTATCTTTCTCCTTATGATGCTTCCCCCCTGAGGCCTTGTCCTTGGGAGGGGATTCTCTAATGAGAGAGGATCAGCTGGCCCCAGAACCTTGCTGCAGGGCTGCAAGCTTTTTCTCTAGGAGGAAGGTCTTCAAGGCGTGGGCTCTTCTGGTGCATGTCTTCTGGTTAAATTTCTGACAGTGGCTGCAGGAATCAGGCTGGTGTTCTGGGCCTAGGCAGATGAGGCAGGCCACATGGATCTGCTTCCCACAGGCACCTTAGATTTACGCCACAGTGGAGAAGGCGTAGACATAAACGAGGTGAAAAGATAGATTACTACTTTAGAACAAAGAAAAATGACTTATCTGACGTTCAAGCTGTCAACTGCAGAGAGGTATCCATGGAGCCGAACTATGTGGGTTGACAGCGGGAAAATAACTGGCATGGCGCCAGGGAACCTCCCCCTTTATACCACGCAGGATGTCAGGTGGAACCGACGTCGGGGGGAGGTCAACTGCCTCAGACTGCTAGCTACCAGTTTTCCGTGGGGTCCTGACGCCTGCCGGCTTCAGTCCTAATGGTAATAACTGCTGCAAGAGCTCCACCCTTGAAGACACATCTGTTTTGTTACTTATTACAGACCATATTTTAAAACATGTGCATTTTCATTTGAGAGAGAGAGCTCAAAGAAAATAACTTTAGCTAATAAAGCAATTGCAGGAATTTGAACAGAACACCAGAGGGTACAGGTCTGGTTACATATACTCCCAGTTAGTGTAGTGCAGGCTGTAGTCAGATTTACAATAGAAGTGATGGTCCAGTTTTAGACTTTAAAACATTTTTACTTGTACTCTCTCTCAACCAATGGCACCATAAAAATGTCTGCATTTTTTTATTTTTACAATATCAGATGTGTACGACTAGTCCCATAAGATGTCCACTGATAGTAGTACACCAAGAATTACACAGCTGAAAACACAACACTTACATAATAACATTTAATATTAGTTTTAAGTTCATAGCTAATAAACCAGATGAGTTGTCCTCTTAAGATTTCAAAAATAGTCAAATTGTGAGTCTCATAAAAAATTCAAGTCTGCAGCAGTGCGACGAAAAATGTTTTCCCATAAAAGCTTGTTTCAGCTACAATAAAGAAAAATATTAGTTTACCTGTCAGATTTGCTTGTCTAGGTACCTCCTATGCTATGCACCATGAATCTTTTTAATTTTTTCAATACTAACCTTTGCCAGGTCTACAATTCCATTTCTATACAAAATGTGGCAGACATCTTTTTTTTTTTCTTGAGAAAAAAATTTAATTAAAACATTTATAGAATACTCAAATTTTGGTGGAATTAGAAAATTGTACCACCAAATAAAACTGGAAGATGCCTGTAATCTTTTATAGTTTTTACAGAAAAAAGGTACAGTTAGATTTTTTTTTGCCTATTTTCATTGCACTGTTGCTTTAATATGTTTTCAGTGCTTTTGCATCCAGAAAGGGCTCAGTAAAATCCACCTCACAATATTTCACTAGTAATTTACAATATATGTAATGATAAAAGAAATGAAGCCACCTTATTTATAATGTGCGAGTTATTAAAAAAAAGCATTATTGATGCTAAAGTTTTAGGAGGAGCATTTGATTCAGTATATTCCCTAATCAATTTTCTCTTTGTTTCCAATAGAGAGGGCAAAAACATTTTATATATATCACATGTTCTGTCACCAACCTCCCCACTACCATACTTGCAAAAGGGAGACAACACATCTGCTCGGTGTTGCTTATAGTGAAGATTACTGCTGAAAACCTATAACCTAAATTTTGTACAGCAAATCCTTGCTTTCTTGCTAATTAATAATGCAAGATAATATTCTATACCAAAAGAGATTTTCTTATTCCTGTAAAGGTTATGAATTCTGGATTCATAACTTTTCAACATGTCTTGGCTGGTTGAGAAACTCCTACATCTTCATTTAAATTTGTTCAATCAGTTCTTACCTTGGAGCCCTAAATATATCACTCCGAATATGTCCTAGATGTAGTGGAACTATTTTTCCTTTGATGTGTTCCAAGTATGGATATTTTAAAACTTTGGTATGTTTGTGATCTGGTCTTGGATACTGTAAAGGTGCAGGTTAATTTGCTTCCTTAGAGTCTGTCCTGTTTCCCCCAACAAAAAGACTTGTGTTGGGGCATTCTGGGCACATGATCAGATATACAACATTAGAAAGAAGCCGCTGAATGATCCCAGGATTTTGTAGTCCTGTTTTTGTGAGGAATGGATATTGTATACATTGCAATGATATCAGTGCATGTTTGGCATCTTCTCTGTTGGCAGCAGAATGTCCCTGATTCATTCTTATCCACTGGCATCTTGCTTCAGACAATAAACTGCCATAGATTGTGGCATACCTCTCAACCTCCTGCCTCATAAATCAGGGACAAGGCTTAAAAAAATCATGGACAAAGGACCAAAATCAGTACATTCCACTAGTGCTTTCTCCAAGTGCTAGGAGCTGTGACTCTATAGGAGTTGCTCCATCAGATGCTCCACTTCTCTTCTGTGAAGGTCACCCCTGCCTCCTATTTGTGCTGACAAGCCTCCAGGGTTGTTCAAGCTGGTCTACTGAAGAGACCATACAAGTGTGATACTGGATGGTCTGAGTTAGCTCGTTCTATAGCTGCATCAGCTATCTCTCTCAAGGGACCCAGTGCCTTGTGCAGCTGAGTGCTGGAGTTTTGTGACATAATCCCTGATCTGAAAATAATACTAAAAGTCCCACTGGGGTAGCTGGCATTTTTGTTTAAGGTGCTGGAAGGATTTCACTTTCCTGCTGTAATCAATTGGCCCAATCTACCCAGTCCTCCTCTCTTCCATCGTTTAGAGGTGGGACAGATCTTTCTTGGGTGGAACTCTTCGGCTAATCTGATTGAGGTTAGGCCACAAACTCTCTTCCCCTTCCTTCCTCAGGGCCGTGTACCAGGTGTCCAGCATTGTTCTGGTATTGACGTTGTCTGTATGCCTAACTCTTTGGGTCCACTTCTGCCAAGGCTATGGCCCCCCATTCACCTTCTCCTTCTAAGGCCACCCAGCTAGGCCATCCCTCTGGACTCCACTGAGAGAGGAGATGTTAAATTTGACTTTCCTGGTAGCAGGCTCTTATGTCTGATACTCCCAGCCCCTTCCCCTCCCCTCTGGCTATTAACATTGTTTGCCATGTATCTTAGGTTAATCTTTACCCCAGATAAACTTAGCCCATGTTTTTTAATCCTTTGCCAAACGGTCTTTGGGATAGGGATCGGGAGTGAGGAAAACAAAAACTTGGGGAGGATATTCATCCTTAAGATCTTCACTCAACCTACAATAATGATGGGAAGTTCAGCACATCTTGTAAGATCCTGCTCTACCACTTGCAAAAAGGGAATGTAATTAAGTTTAAGTATTTTGGATCTGACTTTAGGGACCTGGATTCCAAATATCTAAAGTGGGAGGTCACCCATTTGTAAGGACACTGGTCTACCCACTTTGGGGGCAGGTGTCCACTCAACAGCATTGCTTCTGATTTATCCATGTTAGCTTTAAAGCCCAAAGCTGCACTGTAGTCTTCTAAAATGCTTCTCAGGGAGGCAGGATATTTAATGAATCTTGGAGAAACAAGAGCGTGTCACTCACATACAGGAATATACAGATCTCCTCCCTTGCAAGCCTTATGCCCTGGAACTCTGTAGATAATCTGATAACAGATGCTAGGGGCTGTATGCTCATAGTGAAGAGAAGAGGTGACAGGTTGCCCCTCTGCTGTGTCCCTCTTTCAAGTGGTATTTCGCCTCAAAGAACACCACTGGCTTTAACCTGTGCTACCAGTTCCCCATACAGTGCCTGCACCCAGCTGATTAATGTTTCCCCCATCTCAAAGGCTGCCAATGTGTTATCCAGAAAGGACCAGTCTAGGCGATCGAATGCCTTTTCCACGTCAGTCACTAGTTGCATGATTGGTGTTTATTGCTTGACAGCCTCAATCACATTAACAAGCTTGAAAATGTTGTCATAGATATGACGCTGGGGAATAAGTCTCGTTTGATCCCCATGTATGATCGAGCCCTCCACTTGCTGTAGTCTGTCAGCCATCACCTTTGCAAAAAAGTTTAGTGTCTTTATTTAGGATGGATATAGGCCACCAATGCTTGTAGTTGAGTTGGCCCATATCCAAACTAAATAAAGACACTAAACATTTTTGCAAAGGTGATGGCTGACAGGCTACAGCAAGCTATTTCTTCCCTCGTTATCTGCCTATTTAGCATCTCCATTTGTTGTTGTGTAATCCTGGGGAGCTGGGCTCTCTCTAAAAACCTTTGTATCTTTTCTTCCTGGCCCTCACCTTGCTCCTTTGTGTAAAGAGTTTTGTAACACCTCTCAAATTCTAACACTATCTCTCTGGGCAAGTAGAGGGTCTCCTTGGGGTTGCAGCTCTGGTGTGGTTTGGCAGTGTGTCTGTCTGCCTCGTTTTTCCTAAGCTGGAAGACTAAAACCCTACTGGATCTGTTGCCAGCTTGAAAATATTTTTGACTTAAACATTACAAACGTACCTCTACAGTGTTCTAGGACAGGGTATTAATTCCTGTCCTAGCCTCCTTCAGTTGTCTGAGGATTTCCTGTGATCCTTTGTCTGTGCTCAAGCTCCAGCTTCTGTAGTTTATCCATGAGCTTCTTTCATTTCTCTTGCAGGTGATTTTTCTTGTGTGAGGTGTAGTCAATAAAGTGGCCATGGATCATCACCTTGAGCCCATCCCATACAAATTTTTGAGCAGTGTCCTGAGCCATGTTAATTTTAAGGTACTGCCATATTTGTTCTGAGATCTTATTAACAAATATTTCATCATTAAGGAGGCTGCTATTCGAGAGGTCACGAGGAACCCTTATTATGGGAGGGAACTGGAATTTAATCCTTAACAGAATGCTAGACACAACCTCCCAGATTCCAAGCATGAACATTAAGACAATTAGAAGTTAACTCCTTCAGAAGCTGGGTTTCGAGGATGTGTGGAGGACTAAGTATCCGATTACAGCAGCTTATACTTGCTACTCTCCTTGATTTAAAATTTATTCTCGATTGAATACTTATTTCACTCACAAAAAAGATATGTCTCAATTCTCCTCAATGTGGGTAAGAACATCAACCCTGTCAGATCACCAACCATTTTTCCTTAGGGTGGCTCTTCATATACCCTTGAAGAAGATGCTTTTGAGACTGAATGTCTCTCTCCTTAGAGACCTCATAAACATAAAAGATTTAAAATCAAGCTTACATTCGGCAGCTGAACATAACGACAAACCAGTTACATCCCTGCAAATATTGTGGGATACAGTTAAAACAATCTTAAGAAGAAAGTTAATATCTATTGCAGTCCAAAGGAAAAGGGAGAGGCAAAAAAAACAACTAATGGACCTCATGATTACACTTCAGGAACGCGAATTTTAACAGAAGCTAAAATGGGATAAGCAGATAGATGCGGAAATCAAACAAATAAAGCTTAAAATCCAAGACCTGCAAAAAGTGGAGATTGGTAAAGCTCTCCAGTACTTGAAACAGAAATATTATGAAGGGGGAGTCAGAGCTACTAAATTGTTAGCATACCAACTTAAACAACAAGCTGCTTAAGCTGATACCACACAAATTCAACACCCAAATACGGGGCAGATGGTTCACAGGATTAAGCAAATTTCAAATGCATTCGACTAATTACTACCAGTCCCTCTACAGCCCACATAAAGAAACTACTCTAGCAGCCAAACGTAATTATCTCCAAGCCCTTAGCCTCCCCAGATTAACTCCAGAACAGGACAACAAACCAATTACCCCTATAACACAACCCGAAATATTAACAACGATCAAGGATCTTAAAACAGGGAAAAACCCGGTCTGGACAGCTTTAGTGGTGAATTTTATAAGGCACTTAAAAAAGAGGTAACTCCACTATTGAACAGAGTCTTTAACAAGGTTTGGGGAGAAGGAGCCCTACCACCCACTTGGAACTATGTTACTATTACAGTTTCACCTAAAGATGGAAAAGACAGTATAGCGCAGTGGTTTAAGGCTCTGAGCTGCAAACCTGGAGACCTGGGTTTGAATCCCACAGCCCCCCACTTGCATACTGTGTGACCCTGAGCAAGTCACTTAACTTCCCTGTGCTCCCAGGTCGCACCTGTAAACAAGCTTTCAGCTTAGTGAGTCTCTCCTGGTTAAAGGAAAATGATCATTTGCAGGGGTTCCGCCCCTGCAAACCTTACCCTCCGGTTTAGCTTTTTGGAAAAAAAGCACCTTTTTTCTTGCACCAAAAAGTATTTTAATTTCGAAAAGTCTGCTACTGTAAGTATGGCGGATGCTGGGGCAGCCCCATTATGTGTAAAGGTGTAGTGCCGCATTGTGTGCTTCAATACAAATGCACTAAAGTGCACGGTGCGGTACTACACCTTTACACATAATGGAGTAGCCACAGCATCCGCCATACTTCCAGGTAGCGGACTTTTTGTAATTAAATTAAAATACTTTTCAGCACAAGAAAAATGGTGCTTTTTTCCGAAAAGCTAAACTGGGAGGGTAAGGTTTGCAGGGGCGGGAGCCCCTGAAATGACCATTTTCCTTTAAAACAAACCCTGTGTAGTTCATACAGTATCTGCCAGTATTTCTCCTTAATATTGATTACAAACTATTTAAAAGTATATTTGCCGGAAAACTCCACTGAACACACTCATTTACAAGGAGGTCCTGGTAGGACAACTTGGTACAAAGTATACACAATATTACAATGCAATATAATATAGCACAATTGTGCTACATCAGGTTCAAACAGTGTTGAGACAGGTAAACAATGTACAGTGATACAATACAATACAATTGTGATACATCAAGTTCGAAAAGTGGTGAGACAGGTAGACAGTGTACAGTAGCAGGGGAGTTATGGCTCAATTATATACATTTCAGGAACTAAGCTAACAGGCATGAAATGAGAAAAGGGGGAAACATGACAGAAGTTTACAGTCAAGTGCTTTATGAGCCTATAACAGTTTTGCCACTAGGAGGGCTACTAGGTGCTTTGGCAGTGGCAAATTTCCACAAGCGTATAGTAAAGAGACTTAAAACCTTACCTCTCAATATCATCCACCTGGATCAGACAGGTTTTATCACAGGCCGACCGGCCCCAGATAATGTCAGGCAAACAATAAAACATAACTGAAACCATCAGACATACCCATACACTGACTTGTGTCATAAGCCTCAAGTCTCGACACTGAAAAAGCCTTTGATAAGGTGGTATGAAACTTTCTTTTTCACACTCTAGGGACCCTCGGCTTCCCACAGGAATTCACAGAAGGTATACAGACCCTCTATGCCTCCCCTCAAGCATATATCCACACAAATGGGCACAAGAAAATAACAGATCTTTCAGCATATTCTTTAGAACCTGACTGATTGAACAGCTGAACGGACCCAGGTGGTGGGAAGCGGCCCATAAGGCAAACTGCTTCTGCTTCATAGAATAAGTGGATCTGGTGGAAGGCTTCCTAGCAGCCACCAGAACATCAGCCACTTTTTGGGAAACACCAGGATAAGCAATGGCTATGTCTTCAGGAACCATACATGAAGATGAAGGGATCTGAGGTCTGGATGGACCAGGGTTCCCTGTTCCTGTGACAGCAGACCCTTGCATAAGGGCAGAGGCACAGTGGGTTCCACCATTAGCTGTTGCAGTAAAGGGGAACTAGATCTGTCAAGGCCATTGAAGAGCAATGAGTATCAGAGTTGCCCCCTCCATTTTTAGATTGAGCAGCACTCTTTGAATTAGACAGAAGGGAGGGAGGGAGGTAGGGCATACAGGAACCTCCCTTTCCAATAGAGGGGCATGTCTCACCAGAAAACTCCAGGCCCTGGGGAAAGCGAGCAGAAAAGCGGTAGTTTTGCATTGTGTGTGGACACAAAAAGGTCCAACTCTGGACAACCTCATCTACTGACCAGGTCTTCGACAACTGAGATCAGCAGTTACCACCTGTGCATCCTGAACTGGGACCTGCTTAGCCTGTCAGTCAAGATATTTTGGATGCCTGGAGCATGTACTTCTGACAGTTCTAGACCATGTTCCAGAGCCCAGTACCAAACCCTCACTGCTTCTCTGCATAAGGGATAACAATGAGTCCCCCCTTGCTTGTTGATGTAAATAATCACACTGACGTTGTCCACCTGCACCAGCAGAGGACCAGGGACAGATGATTCTGGAAGGCCTGGAGCCCATACAGGACAGCTTGCATTTCTAGAACACTGATATGCAAGGTGCTCTCCACTGAGGACCATGTACCCTCTGTCTGCTGGAAGCCAGGTGGGCACCCCAACCTCATCCTCGAGGATCCGTTGTGAGAATCTGGAGAGGGAAGGGAATCAGGAAGGGAATCCCCTCCAATAGTTTGCAGGGTTTCATCCACCACTTGAGTACTTTGTGAAACAGGGGACGTGACTAGAGCCATTTGTTCCAAATCATTTGTGAACTGATCCCACTGGACTCTCAGAGTCCACACTGAGGGATCTGCATGTGCAGCCTGGTTAAGGATACTGTCACTGTGGCTGCTGCCATGAGACCCAGCAAGCGTAGGAATGTCCTGGCTAACACATACCTGCTGTCATGCACTAGCTGTGCTTGAGCAATCAGGCGGTGGGCCCTTTCCAGAGGCAGGAAGGCTGAGCCCTGGGCCATGTCCAATACTGCTCCTATATACTGTAGTCATTGGCAAGGGGTCAAAACTGACTTTGGCAGGTTGACAGTCACCCCCAGAATGTCAAACATCTGTCTGGTTCGAGCCAAAGTCTTTAGCAGCTGATTCCTGGAGGGGGCTTTCAATAGCCGGTTGTCCAGGTAAGGGAAACCATAAAGGCCTTCTCTGCAAAGGGCTGCTGCCACTACTACCAAGCATTTCGTAAAGACCCAAGGTGCAGAAGACAAGCAAAGGCCAACACTCTGAATTGGTAATGTTGCCCCTGAAACAGGAACCTCGGATATTTTCTATGAGGCTTCTGGATTTTTACATGGAAGTCAGCATCCTTCGTATTGAGGGAACAGATCCAATCCCATGCTTGCAGCAGTGAAAGTAGGCCTTGCAGGGTGACCATCCTGAACTTCTTGTACTCTATGAGGAGGTTCAGCTCTGTGAGATCCAGAATAGGCTGCTGGTCACCTGTCCACTTTGGGACCAGGAAGTACTGAGAGTAAAAGTCTGTGTGCCTTTGTTTTAGAGGCACTGGTTCTATGGCCCTCTTTTGTAACAAAGTCTGCATTTCCTCCAGAAGCAGGAGGATAATGGTTCACAAGTGGGAGATGATCTGGAGGCACATCTAGAAGTGCCAGAGCATGGCCCTGTTCTACGATTTCCAGAACCCATGCATGTGTTGTCACCTTTTTCCACTGGTTCAAGTGGCGGAAGAGGTGACTCCCTACAACTACCCCTGGAGGTAAAGGTGACTGAGGGGTGTACAAGGAATTAGGCTGAGCTGGCGGGGATTGCTCCCCCTGCTCCACCACCTCTAGGGGCTTTTGAGTAGGCACCTGTGGTGGTACTGGGGGTTTTGCTAGGCTCCTGCTCCCTTGCCCCTGCCTGGCTGTCTACTGGGTGCTGACACCAGCTGGATGAAAAGGACCACTAACTCCTACCTCTAGGCTGGGTATGGTAGAGGGAATGCACAGACTTCAAGGTTCTGCCTGAGGCCTAAAGAGTAGATAGGATGTCTTTGACCTCAGCACCAAACAATTTATGTCCTCAAAAAGGGGCAATGAGAATGGACTGTTACACATCATAACACAAAGCCTGCCACTCTAAGCTAAGTATATCTCCTGAGCCGGATGCCAGAGGCCATAGCCCTGGCAGAAGCATCTGAGACATCATAGGCTGTGTGGGGCAGATGCTTGCTCACATCAGCCCTAGCAGTAAGAGCTTTGAGAAGCTCTTGTTTTAGGGAGCCCTCTGGCAAGGCTTGTTCTGGTACTTCATCATGTGGGCCTGACAGTTAGCAGTGTGAGGCACAATGATGCTGAGGGAGAAGTCCTTTTGCCCAGAACATCCAACCTCCTGGACTCTATCAGGAAGGAGGAAACTCAGGTGCTTAAGTTCTCTGGACCTATCATGTGCAGCATTACTGAGTAATTATTTATTTATTTATTTAAGAGATTTACCAGGAAGGCATGCTGAGCAGAGTACTGCTCTATTCCACATGCGCCCTGGGGGTAGGGAGTTACAAAGGTAAAGTAACAAAATACAGCAGAAAAAGAACATACATAATGTTTTAAATCAAGCAGTGGTTGAAACAGTTATTTTTTCAGTTGCGTAGGTGCAAAACCATATTATATGTCAAGCATAGGTACATACTGACAGGGTAGAACCAGACTGGTGCTATCAACTGGAGGGTTTAGGAGTATAGAGGGTGCTGGGGGGGGGGGTTACAGGTGCAGTTGGTAGAGAAGTGCGTTTTAAGAAGGGCATTGCGTTGAGGAGTACTTGAGGAATGTCTGATACCGGCTGCCAGGGAATTACAAAGTTTGGGCATCCTGAAGCTGAAAGCAGCCTGGCCGGACCGGGTGAATCTGTGAGGAATGTGCAGGAGCAAAGCGTCGATATTTCGGAGAGCATAGGTGGGTTGGGAGAGGGCGGTTAAGGAGGATGACAGGTAGGAAGGAAGAGTTTGCAACCAGAACTTGGCAGAGGTTTTGGCGCAGTGAAGCAATCTTCTATTGTGTAGAGACGGGAGGTCCAGGGATTGGTAAAGGACACAGTGGTGGGTGTCGGTCAGATGGTTCAGCGAGAAACGGCAGAAGGAGTTAAAAAGGGGATCAAGCCTAGCTAGGGAGGTTTGGGGGGCTGCACAGTAGACAACATCGCCATAGTCAATAATAGGTAGGATCATTTTTTGCACTATTTCTTGTCTGGTTGGTAGAGGAATGCAATTTTTGTTCCGGTAAAGGGCTCCCAACATGGGGTGCAACTTTTTGTATAGAGCATCAATATGCGCTGAAAAGTCCAGATGTTGGTCTAGCCAGACCCCAAGGTAGCGATAAGTGGTGCAGGCCTCTAGTGGGGATTTATCTAGAGTATAGAACGTTGGTGGTGCAGTGAGCCGAGTTAATTTGGGCCGAGAGCCGAAGGTGAGGGAGACTGTTTTTTTTTGGTTTAGGAAAAGTTGGTTTGAGGTGAACCAGCGTTGGATGGAGTCAAAGTCCTTCTGTAGGCAGGCTGTCACGGCACTAATGGATAGGCCAGAGGCAAACAGCACCGTATTGTCCGCATACATGTGGATAGCCGTTTGAGGGCAGGCTGGTCATTTAGAAAAACAGAGAACAGCAGCGGGCCGAGTACAGACCCTTGGGGGACTCCACAGGTGACTGGGAGAGAGGTGGATCGAGTTGAGCCAATGCGGACTGATTGGGACCTACCTGACAGGTAAGAATGGAACCAGTTATTAGCATTTTCTGACAGTCCTGTTTGAGCGAGTTTAGCCAGCAACAGGGGATGGGAGACTGTGTCGAAGGCTTTCGCCAGGTCGATAAATATGGTAGCTGTTATTTCCCCTTTGTCCATACCCGTGAGGATGGCGTTGGTGAGGTGAAGGAGGGAGGTGGTGGTGGAGTGTTTTTTTCTGAAACCGGCCTGGTAGGGGGTGAAGAAAGATATGGTTTCAAGATAGTGGTGAAACTGGGAGAGAACAAGGCGCTTTTGAATCTTGGCTAAGACAGGGAGCAGGGATATAGGACGGTAGTTGGATGGTGAGGAGAGGTCCCCGCCTTTAGGTAGTGGAATAACTGTGGCTTGTTTCCATGAGTTGGGGACCACCCCGAGTTTAAAAGACAGGTTAAAGAGCAAGGTTAGCGGGTGGGCTATGGCAGGTGCTGAGAGCAGGAGCATTTTGGAATCAAGGCCCGATGGACATTTACCTTTGGATGGGTTAAGCGCCTGCAGTATTTTTAGCACCTGGCCAGGTGAGACAGGGCAGAGAGAGAAGGAGGCCGGGGTGGGTACAGTAGGGGGAGCAATGGACAAGGGATAGGGATGGGAGGAGAGAAGGGAAGAAGCAGTGGAGGAGAAATAGGAATTAAACTCAGTGGCTACCAGGCTAGGATCCATAATGATATTCCCTGCTATGTTAAGAGTAGGAGTGGGATGTTGGGCAGGTGGGGAAAGAAGGGATTTTATTGATTTCCAGAATTGAGTGGGGTGCGTGAAGTTATTGTTGAAAGCGTTTTTAAAGTAATTTGATTTGGCCTGTCGCATGAGTCTTGTACAGGCATTTCTTAGCGAACGGTATTTCTGCTGAGCCGTTTGAACACCTGTGGCCTTGAAAGATTTCCAGGCACGGTCTCTGGCACGTAGGTGTTCCATGAGGGTAGTTGTTACCCATAGTAAGTGAGAACCTCTTACCCGTGATCTCCTGAAGGGGGCATGTAGGTCCCAGATGGCGAGGAAGTTTGTGGAAAAGAAAGCTAGGGCCTCGTCCATGGAGGTGGCCCTTGGGATGAAAGACCAGTCAATACTGGTGAGGTCATTTAGGAGAGCTGTCTGGTCAAGTGATTTATAAGCTCTGTGGTGCAGCATGCGGGTTGGGGGGGGCCAAGGGTCGGAATATTTTTCGCACCGTATAAATCATATGGTGGTCACTAAGAGAGTCAGGTAGTAGGCCAGCTTTAATGATCCGATGAGGGTGGGTAGTTAGGGCCCAATCCAGGAGTGTGTGTTTTTTGAGTATTGAAACTCCCTCAGGCTTAGTGGCAAGAATAGGTTACTCACCTGTAACAGTAGTTCTAGGAGTGGTATATGTTGTTCATCCACACTTCTTGGCATGTCCCTTTCCCCTTTAAATCTTGCCGGAAGTCTTCAAGCTGGCTCCTCCCACCCACCCGGGTGGCATAAACCTCGGCTCCGCCCCATGATGCCAGATCTTAGCTCGCTGAAAGCCAGGTTGTGTGCCTAAAGCCGGGGAGGTCGGGTGTGTGTGTGTGTGTGTGTGTGTGTGTGTGTATGAACAACATATACCACTCCTAGAACTACTGTTACAGGTGAGTAACCTGTTCTTCTAGGAGCATGGATATGTTGTTCATCCACACTTCTTGGCAGACTCCAAGCAGTTCTCTGGGAGAAGGGAGGCATGGTGCACAACCCCTACTTGGGAAATAGAGATTGGAGAACCGAGGCCCCAAAACCAGCATCCCAGCATGACTCAAGGTCGATGTGGTAGTGGGTAACGAAGGTGTTTGCTGACTTCCAGGTTGCAGCCCGACAGATCTCCTGGATAGGGATGTCCCTGGAAGCAGCCACCGATGCAGTAGTATGGTGGGTAGAATGAGCTCTTATCCCTCTGGGAGGCTCCTTGCCTGCCAATTCATAGCACAGACCTATGCATGATGCAATACACCTTGCAATGGTCCGTTTGGCTGCAGGTCTGCCAGAAGCAGCTTCAGCGTAGGTGACAAGCAGCTAACGAACCTCTCCGCGAATTTCCACCATTCTCTCCTTATAATAGGAGAGAGCATGTCTCAGGTCCAAAGTATGGAGCCTGCACTCGGCGTCCGAGGTGTAGTTAGGGTAGTATACTGGCAGAGTCAATACCTGGTAAAAGTGAAACTCTGATACCACCTTCGGAAAGGATTTCGGGTGGGGGCGCAGGATAACTCTGTCCCTGTGAAAGACCAGCTAAGGGAAGTCCACCGACAGTGCCTGGAGCTCCCCTGTCCTTCTGGCTGACGTGATAACCACCAGGAAGGCCGTCTTCCACGACAAGTGTGAAAGTGCGCACTTGTGCATAGGTACGAATGGCTTGCCCGTGAGCTTTGTCAAAACCAGCAACAGATCCCATAGAGGTGGAGGTTCACGCACCGGAGGGGATATGTGATCCAGGCCTTTGAAGAAGCGATCGACCACCGTCTCCTGCGCCAATGTCGGCTGACCAGCCCGTGCCCGGTAAGCAGAAATGGCTGCCAGGTGCACCCCAAGGGTCGATGACCACAGACCTCCTTTGGAGAGAGACCAAAGGTAGTCGAGAATGTTAGCCACAGAGCAGGATAAGGGGTCCAGACTCTTACCCTGACACCAAATGGAAAATCTCTTCCATTTGAAGGCATAACATTTTCTGGTCGATTCCTTATGAGATGCCTCCACCACACTGTAGACATCCTCGGAAAGACCCACAGACTGGAACTCTAGCCGCTCAGGTACCAGGCTGTGAGGTGCAGGGATTGAAGGTCCGGATGGAGTACCTTCCCCTGGTTCAGAGATATCAGGTCCGGGCGTGTACAAAGCCGCTCCAGGGGCCTGCAGCTGAGGCTGAGGAAATCTGGGTACCAGAACTGGTGCGGCCAATCTGGGGCTACCAGGATCACCTTCGCCTTGTCCCTCCTCACCTTGAGTAACACCTTGTGGATCAAGGAAAATGGAGGAAAGGCGTAGAGGCGGCCTGGGGTCCACGGCCTCGAGAAGGCATCCCCCTGCAGCGAGCTCTGTTGAGGGAGATGGGCATGGTACAGACTCAGCTTGTTGTTTTCCCTGGAGGCAAACAGGTCCACCAACGGTTTGCCCCAGTGGGAGAACAGAGTGTAAGCTACCTCTGGATGGAGAGACCACTCGTGGGATGTCTGACCTATGTGGCTGAGAGCATCCGCCAGCTGGTTCGAGACTCCTGCCACATGAATGGCTAGGAGATCCGCCTCCAGCCGACTTACAAGGGTCCAGATGCGGAGTGCCTCCTTGCACAGCAGTCGGGAGTGCGTGCGGCCCTGTTTGTTGAGGTAGTATATGGTTGTAGTATTGTCCGTCTGGACTTGAACCACTTGACCCCAGAGCCGAGGAGCGAAAGCTGACAGTGCCAGTCTGACTGCTCTCAGCTCCAACAGGTTGATGTGGCATCAGGACACCTCGGGAGTCCAGAACCCATGGGCCCTGTTGTCCCCCATGTGGGCTCCCTAGACCATGAGAAAGGCATTGGTCGTAAGGATGACCATCAGCTCGGGGCGGACAAACGGGATGCCTTTCTGCAACCATTCTGGGGCGGTCCACCATTGGAGAACGTCCCACATCTTCTGGGTTACAGTGATCAGCTGGTTGAAATGACCGTGGCACTGAGTCCACTGGGTGGCCAGCTCCCATTGAAGGGGGCGCATGTGCCACCTGGCCCAATGGACCACTGAAGTGCACACTGTCATATAACCCAGAAGGCGCAGAAAGTCCCGGGCAGAGCGCAAGTGCCCAATCAGAAATGACTAGGCAAAGGAGGAGAGAACCTCCACCCTGTCCGCCAAGAGCCAGATCCGTTGGCCTCTCCACCTCCTGAAGGGAGGATCCTGCCAAGAGCCAGTTGTCGAGATAAGGGTAGACTCGTACTCCTCAATGCCAAAGATGGGCTGCCACCACTGCAATGCATTTGGTGAAGACCCGCGGGACCGATGACAGACCGAACGGCATGGCTTGGAACTCGTACAGGGTCCCTTCGACCCTGAAGCAGAGGAACCGCTGATGGGATGGACGGATTGGGACATGAAAGAATGCGTCCTGTAGATCCAGTGAACAGAACCACATGTTTCGCTCCAGGGATGTATGATCTGGTTCAGAGTTACCATCTGGAAGGTGCGAGACCTGAGATATTGATTCAGGTCGTGGAGATATAGGATGGGGTGCCAACCCCCCATCCGCTTGGGCATCAGGAAGTACCTGGACACGAAGCCTGGGTCTGTAGGAGAATCCAGCACTGGAGCTACCACATCCTTGCGGAGGAGCTGAGCTATGTCATCTTGAAGAGCTGACTGAGTGCAAGCTGAGATCCTTTCCTCCCAAGGGGCTTGGCTTGGCTGGGAGGGTACTGCTCAAACTCTAGAGGTAGTCCCTGACTGACCCCTTCGATAACCCACCTGTTCAAAGTGATATCAGACCAGTCGGAATGAAAGTGGCAGAGCCGGCCCCCCCCATGGGAGGACCCAGAGCTGGCGTGACAGGTATAGGGGTGGCAGCACCCAGCCCGTCACTGAGCAGGCTTAGAGGGGGAGGAGGAACCTGGACCTGCACCTTGGCCTCCTTTACAGGGCTGTTTAGGACTCTGCTTGGGCCGTGGGTGCCAAGCTTGAGCCTGCTCCTGCTGATGTTGCTACTGGCCTTCTTGATAGGAGGGCTGCCTGACCGCAGGGGAAGATTGCCGAAATGGCTTCTTCTTTCTTTTCTGCTGGTCCTGGCCCGAAAAACCCTTTGCAGAGGTAGCATCCAAGGCGGCACTGGACTGCTCGATACACTGAAGGTGACCAGCCATTCCTGGACCGAACAAGTTGGTGCCAAGGAAGGGAACTTCAGCTAACTTGTACTGGGTATCCGCCGGGAATGAGGATAACCTCAGCCAGGCCCTGCGGTGAGTGGCCACTGCGGCTGCTAAGGAGCAGGCACAAGAATCCCCGCTGTCTAGGGTTGTCTGGAGCTGCTGTTTTGCAACAGCACGGCCCTGATCACGGACTTGCTTGATCGTGATCTGCATGTCCGCCGGGAGATGAGGGAGGACTTTGTCTAATGACCTGAGGAGGGCATGAGAGAAGTGTGCCATAATGACAGCTGAACTGGCCTGACGAAGGCCTAAGGAAGAGGCCGCGTAGACATTGTGGGCGGAGTGGTCCATATTTTTGGACTCCTTTTCCAGGAGTCGGTCTGTGTTAGCTAAGCTACCAGTAAGTCTAAACACAGAAGTAGTCACCAGGCTCTCGGCCGATGGATGTTCTGTGAATCCCAGCAGGGACCCCATGGGTACCGCATACTTGCAGGCCATGCGGGCAGATGGTGCTGGGCAGGAAGCTGGGCACTGCCAGAGCTCAATGGCTGGGCCATTAATGGCTTTGGCCACTGGAAAGGCCTCTCTCGGGGTATCCCCCCTTTTAAGGATGTCCGTAAGGGGGTACTCCTCCTTTTTCTGGATAGACTCCAGGGGCATTCTGGTAGATTCGGAGATCATGTGGAGAATGCCTTGAAAGGAGGAAGGACCCTCCTCTAAACCTGCCAAGGAGGACTCATCATCCCGAGGATGGGAGTGTAGTCCTGTGACATCCGAGTCAGAGGAGTCGCGGTACTACGGTCTCCCGCCTACGTCCCCTTCGATCCGCTGGGGGCAGTTGGGGGTAACTATTATGGACAGACATCAGGGAAGCCCAGTGTCTTTATGGTCCTCTTTTGAGGGAGCCCCTCCCTGACGCTGCTTAGGTGGTGGTTCCACCATCGGTGGAGAGACCGAGATGGGCTGAGCCGGGATGTGGGCAGGGGGCGCAAAGGCTTTGGTTCCGGAGGGTTCGGAGTTGTCCCAGGAGGCGGTAGCCAAGTGATGGCCGGGGTGGATGGCGGAGCTGGCTTCTGCCCTGTCAAAATCAGCTGTTGCCACATAAGATCCTCATAGCGTTAACAGAGTTTCCATCGAAGCCTCTCCTCATCCGAGGAGGATGAGGATCTTCAGCGATGCCTCTTTTAGAGTGCTTGTGACTCTTTTTCAGTCATTCGACCGAGGGGGTTCTGGACCTCGATCGAGATCCGGCTGGCCAACTCAGTCAATGGGGAGACACCGGGGTCAGTGAAAACCGAGGGTCCGGAACCGTGTCCTTGATGCTGACACCAGCAGGCTGGGTCCCTTCATCGGGAAAAACAAGGACCGGAGTCCTTTCTAAAGAATCATCAATCGGAGTTGGCGAAATAGGGTCAATTAGGTTGAGAGATATCTCAACCTCGCCAGCCACTTCCTCGATTTCTTGGCCGGAGGGAAGATCCGTAAAGTCGGCGGCCGAGGATGCGATCTCAACCGAGGTCGAGACCATGTATTCCTGGGACTCGGACCGTTCTCTGTCCCAAGAACATCTCCGTTTGGATGAAGACTTAGGATCCTTCTCCCTCTGGTGGTGGGGAGAGACTGGCACAACTCCTTGAAGGAGGCCGAAAAGGTGGAACCGAGGTTCAGAGGACAAAAAAGCTCAGAGTAGCCGAAGCTTGAACCGCTTCCTCCTTGAAAGCCTTCATTTGCTCCAACTGTTCAGCAGATCCTGCAGCTGCAGAAACCGCCGACCTCCCATTCTTCAATTTCATGGGCAGGTTCCTTTTCTCCGGTCTCCCCAATTTTAGGTGTGCGAAGCGGTCGTCCAGGATGTTGGGATGGAAGGACACGCAGAATGTGCAGGTGGAGGTGCTATGTCCAACACCAAGGCAGTAGACACACGTTAGGTGGGGACTGATGCACGACATCTTCTGGCCGCAGGAGCACCGGTGAAATCTGGGAGCAGATTTTTCCTCCATGTCCGATGCGCTACTATCGGAATTGATAACTCGAACGAGTTATAACACAAGATTCTGTAAAAAAACGACGTTTTGAAATCCAGGGCCTACGAATTGCTGTGAAGCTGTATCTTCCAGCAGAAACGAAGATCTGGTGTCATGGGGTGGAGCCAAGGTTTATATCACCCGGGTGGGTGGGAGAAGCCAGCTTGAAGACTTCCAGCAAGATTTAAAGGGGAAAGGGACATGCCAAGAAGTGTGGATGAACAACATTTCCATGGTTCTAGAAAAAAAGGTTTCCCCAGAGAGAACCAGGTACATTTTATCTGTTTTCATGGGTACAGCTGGGATACTGTTAGGTCTGTACCAGGCAGCAAAGGTGGAATCCTCTAAAGCAGCGAGCAGAGGTGAAACCACAATTGCAGGAGGTTCTGGCAACTCCAAAAACTTTATGAAGTTTTTCTTGGTTGTGTCCTGTTCCTTGAGGTCAAACCCATGGCAGCTGTAACTGCTGCATCATCATGAGGAAAGTAGGATCCTCTGGAGGGGACCTTGAGGAGTTCATCACCGAGTCCCCACTACAAGTTGACACAGTGAAGCTGGTGTCCCTGCCATAAGGGCTTTCAGCATAATCCTCAGCCTCTGCCACCTCATTCTGCATTATAAGGCAAGGATTATATTCGTACTTGTCATTGAGTAGATTGAGGGGGAGAAGGGAGCAGGCCGGCGAAGTTGGTGGCACTCTAGAAGGCGGCTGTGGCAAGGGTGTACCTTGTGGCATTGAGGAGGGGATAAGTAGTAGACTCCATCGATGGACCCCGTGAACTGGGAGGTTAGGCACCAGGCATCGAATCATTCAAAAAAGAGGATAGGACTGCCTGAGCGTCGGTGCCTGTGTGGTCGACAGGTGCGACTGGAGGGGTCAACATGGGAGGCTGAGTCCCTAATGTTGATGCCGATGTACCAGCCATACTAGGCCTGCTAGTGCGCGCACCAAGCCTCGATCTGGGTGTCACGTCGACGGTTGGGTGGGGGGGGCAAGTGGCATTTCTGCTGGAGTGAATGATGTGGCAGAGGAACTTGTACCTGATGTGTGGAGGGGCAACCTGGAATGCACCAGGGAGGCTCTTTTCTTCTCCTTGTCCCAGTGCTTGTGTTTGTGACTCCCTGATGCCTGGTCCTGGGATTCTGAAGACCTGGACTTGGTAGATGGGGCTGGTGATGCGGCAGTGCTCTTCTGCTGGAGCTCCTTGTCCATGCTAGCTATCTTCTGTTTAAAGAGGAATTATTTTAGGGTCCCCTTTCAGCATTGCCTGGTCATGGAATAAAAAGCTCTACATATTCTACAGGCTTTCACATTGGGTCCAGCCTAGGCAGTAGATACAGACGTCGTGGGAGTTGCCAGTGTAGATCTTCTTACCACAGGCACAATACCAGAACAACTTCAACGGATTCCTCTATGACATAAAGGTCAATGAAAACCACTATAACAGTGATTGCATTTCTGAAAAAGAAAATAAAACCGCAGCTTATTGCGGTGGTGTTTCCTTCAGCGGTCCAATGAGTGTGGTTGACAGCAGGAAAAGAACTGAGGAGAGGAGGGTCTGCCCACATTTATTTGACATCATCGTAGGTGGCCCTTGGCTAACTGCTTGCAAAAGTTTCCATGTGGTCATAGTGTCTGGCAGCGTATAGTTTCATAGGTTTGGTCTGATGAAAGAGACATCCTCAAAGAAGATCAAAGGGGTCTACTCCCACTACTTCCTAGTAGTGAAGAAACCAGGGGGCATGCGCCACATTCTTGATCTCAGAAAACTGAACAAGTACATGGATCAGGAAAAATTCAAGATGGTTTCTCTGGCATCCTTGTTACCATGCCTGAAGCATCATGACTGGCTAGCATCTCTTTATATGCAGCATGCAAATCATCATGTACTGGTATGCTCTTAACCACCATAAGAACCTCCAGTTCTGTGCGGAGGGGCAACATTATCAGTTCAGAGTCCTACCCTTTGGGCTTTCTTCTGCACCACAAGTCTTTGCAAACTGCTTTGTAGTACTCAACACATCTCAGAAAGTGCCAACTACAAGTCTTCCTGTACCTGTATGATTGAGTACTAACAAGCCCATCCAGACAGGAGACAGAGCAGGCAGAAGACACCGCCTCTCAATTTCTGATGTCTATGGGAGTTCTACTGAACCCTGCCAAGTCTCAGCTACAGTCCTTCAAAGTACTACCATTCATAGGAGCTGTTCCGGACATGACCCAAGCTGGGGCCTTCCTCCAAGAAAGCAGAGTATGAGCAATCTTGCAAATAGCATACTACATCCTGGAATGCAAAACTGCCACATCACACCATGCAGCACATGCTGGGACTCTTGGCATCCTCGGTGTTCACAGTCCCCCTAGCAAGGCTACACATGAGAGCAAAGCAGTGGATGCTCAGTACGCAGTGGCCTCAGGAATCACACCCTCAAAACTACCTCATTCAAGTGACTAAGACCCTGGTGAGGTCTCTGATGTGGTGGTCAGTGGAGGAGAGCCTCCTCCACAGCTTCCCTCCCCCCCCACTGGAGTCATAGGTAACCGTCACCACAGATACTTCCATGCTGGGGTGGGGAGCACACTGCCAGGGACTCCAGACACAAGGGGTCTCAGACTTGTCATAACCAGATCTCCACATAAATGTCTTAGAGATGCGTGCAGTCCTTCATGGCCTGAAAGCCCTCGTAAACTTAGTCAGATGAAAGACAGTCCTCCTCCAGACAGACAACAAATCTGTCATGTATTATGCCAACAGACAGGGGTGAACACACTCTTACCCTCTCTGCTGGGA
This sequence comes from Neoceratodus forsteri, assembly GCA_016271365.2. NCBI lineage: Eukaryota > Metazoa > Chordata > Ceratodontiformes > Ceratodontidae > Neoceratodus > Neoceratodus forsteri. The sequence continues at coordinate 701,915,812 of CM028135.1, read as the reverse complement.
GGCAATGAGAATGTGGAAATGGTACCTGGATTTGGGGACTCTATTCCAAGCAGTCTACCTGCCAGAAGTCGAAAACAGTCTGACAGACGAACTGAGTCGAACAGCAGCAGATCCTCATGAATGGTCTCTAGCACCAGACATTGTGCAATCGCTATTTGACAAGTGGGGCACCCCAGATGTGGAACTTTCTGTGTGCCCAGTCAATACCAAAATGCTTCAATTCTGCTCCAGAAATCCAGGACCTGGTGTTTTCTGTCAGGATGCATTCAGCGTTCTCTCCAATCCCTCTCATTCAGAGAGCGCTGTTCAAGCTGGAGAAACACAATGGCAAGATGATTCTATTGGCCCCCAGCTGGCCTCAGCCAATATGATTTCCTCTGTTGAATCGACTGTCATTTCACCTTTAGGCCTGCCTCCTGAAGAAACTGACAAGAACAGGTTAAAAATGTCTCAGTCTCTGAAATATTCTTGACTGCATGTCAACCTTCCACCAGGAAGACATACACAGCTAAATGGAAATGATTCCCCAGCTAGAGTTCCCAACAGCCACATGGATCCTTTCAAAAGTCCAAATGAAAAGGTTTTGGAATACCTACTGGACCTTTCTGATGCTGGCTTGCAGTATTCTACAGTTAAGGTCCATCTATGCGCTATATCAGCATACCAAGAGCTTGTAGGCACCTTCTCTTTGGCATAGCTGCCACTATTTAACAGGTTCCTCAGGGGTATCTTAGACATAAGGTCCCCCCATTAGGAAGTCGGCAGCTCCCTGGGACCTCAGTCATATGCTGGATATACTCATTCACAATCTCTTTGATCCTACTGGGACCTGTGACATGAAATATCTGACTTGGAAAGCAGCATTTGTTAATGGCCATCACCTCCGCTCCCAGAGTGTCTGAAATCCGTACTTTGGCCACAGATACTCTGTACACTGTTTCCCCATAAAGACAAGAAAGTGCTCCAGTTTCTTACTAAAGTGGTGTGGGGATTCCATCTGAATAAGTCTCTGATTCTGCCTACCTGCCTTACCAACTTCCACAATGAGGGAGAAAGGATGCTCCACTCACTGGACGTAAAAATGGGTCTTTAGGTTTTTACCTGGACAGGACTAAGGACTACAGAAAGGCAAAGCAGCTCTTTGCCTTTTTTGACCTAAATCAAAAGGGATTATATGTCACACAATCATGTACATTTCGGCCTGGACTGTGTGCCTTTGCCACTGCTATGCCATGGTAGGGGTACAACTGGAGGGCAAGGTGCATGCCCATTGCACCACAGCAGTGCCATTTCCTTGGCAGAAATACTCTCTGTGTCAACTGCAGAGATTTGAAGGGCTGCAACTTGGAGTACAGTGCGTAACTTTACCAAGCACTATTCCCTGAATGTCCATGCCAGACAGCCTGCCACCTTTGATAGGACAATTCTGAATCGACTACTATACTGGAGTGAGCACTTGGCTCAAGCCTCCCTAGTCTGGGGGACTTTCTCTGAGCTTGGTACTCAGGCGTTGCCAGGATTTGGGAACAGGTGGTCTTCTCAAAAAATATCCTATAATTTAGTCCTGGTGTACAAACAAATCTTTAAGAAAACATTTTGGAAGCAAGATTGGGGGGGGGGGCCTATGTCTGACCTATTAGTGGGAATCTATGGAGAAGACTGATTCTTAGAAGATATGAAAGTTACGTATGTACCATAACTGTTGATCTTTCTTAACATCTTTTCCACAGAGTACTGTACCACACCCCTCCACCATCACCCATAACACCACCAGTATTATTGTGTTATGGTCTTCACCCCCTTCATACTTGGTTTCGTCTGTGAAGATAATGTATTACTGGGTTTAGTGGCCCTTCTTATATGGGTCACCAGGGCGGACTCATGCCCTTAGGTTTGGTGTATAGCTTACTTGTTAGGTTCATGCTGCTCGCCTCCTTGGTAAAAAAGGCACCGAGGTGGTTGAGGGCTGGTGCTGCTCTATACCAGTGGACACATGCAGTGATGCGCCCACAGGGCTCACTCACATCATCAGCCCTCTCCAGGAAAGCTTTGGCTACTGAGAAGGTCTAGCACCTCTGGCTCACACCCAGTAGTGGTAGCCTATGGAGAAGACATTTAAGAAGATCAACAGTTACAGCAAGTACTTAACTTTCTTTTTGTGTACGTCAATCATTAGTGATTCTGACTGTGGTATACAGGATACTTATGCTGGTGGTGGAGTATTTGATGTTGAGTTTTATAGAGGGACTGAAGTTGCTAAATCCTGATGGAATGTTCACCTTCTGCCCAAATGATGAAGATATCATCTGTATGTCGACCTGCATCCACATGCGCACCTAGACACCATTGTGAAGGGGGTAGGGGTGGGAGGAGCAGCTGCAAAGTAAGGGTGCTAGCTGCACGCTCAAGTAACTTGATCGACCATATGGCTTGTTTCTACTGGCAAATTTGTATGTTTGTATTGAAACAGGACTTGACAGGACAGCACACTAAAAAGAAATGATCTTACACGTCAATCAAGCAACATGTTTTACCCAATTCAGTGCAAAAAGAGCACAAATGGATGTTATCTAGGAGCAATAAGGCCACTGCAAACCAGGATGAACCACCACTGACAATGAATATTAAACTAGATTATCAGCAGGGACCATTCCCTCTCAGTCTTGTCTGTCCTACTACTAAGAGGCAACTTCAAAACACACAGGAGAGGACATGGGAATTAAAATATATAGAACATTTAAGTCAAACTGTAACAGGTTCAGATTATGACATTATAGATTTATGACACACTATGGAAAACTCTAATACTGAATGTTACTTTGTACAGATATGCTTTTCTATTTTTTTTTCTTTCTGTGACACCCCCCTCCCCCCATACTTTGTGTATCTCAGGTCAATACTATATCTTGTGTTCCTGTCAGGGTACCTTTTAAATTAACAGTTCAATGCACCCATTCAGCCTTTCTTATAAATATCTTTCTTATGAATGCCCCTCCACTCCCTAGACATTCATAGCACTTTCAAGCACCGCTTTAAATCCTGGCTACTAAGTGAAGCCAAATGCCTCTGTTCTCCAGGGTAGTTGTTTGCCTTCTCACCTCCCCTATTTGCTACCTTTTGTTACCACTTCTGTCCTATCCTCCTGCACCTTTTCCGTGTCGCTGTGTCCTCCCAGAAACCCTGCCCCTCTTTGACCCTCTCCTCGTTTCGCTTCTCCAGTGCCTATGTATTCCAAGTTTATGTCACTCTTGTACTGCTTGCACCTAATTTGTCCCTCGTGGTCAATCCCTGCATACTACTGTCCTGAAGAAGGATCCATTTCTCGCTTGCCAGTTGGAGGACTGAGTACTCGAGGTGACTGGTGGAGGTGGGCCCCTGGCCCGAGGTTTTGCCCCTGGGTAGTCTAGAGGTGCTGACCGGAGGGCCAGCAGTTTTCTGGTTGGATACTGTGGTCTTGGAGGGTGCCTGGCAAGGACGGGTGTGCCCCTGAGGCCTAAGAGGGGACTGCCTGGGTCTTGGGGATCTGCTCCCCGGTCGGTCCATTTTTGGAGTATTCTATCTTGTTGGACAATTTTCTTGGGGGTGAGATTGTGGCTTTGTAGAATTGGGAAATTACAGCACTTGAAAGTGAACACCTTCTGGAACTTATCAGCAGAGAGACAGAACCCTGGACCTTTTGTTGCTGCAAGTATTTTTAGTATTCTACGACCTAACTGATTTGCTAATTCTATTTTTTTTCAAGGAGGCAGTGAGAGGGCCTCAGTTTGACTTTACTGGGTACTCTGATTCTGAGAAATGTAGCAGTGAGAGTGCTACATTCATGGCTGTCAGTTTTGGTCAAGGAGGTGGTAAGAGACCTCCTATCCCACTACAAATTATCAAGAGTTTTGGTGAAGGAGGTGGTGAGAGCCCTCCTGTCCCACTGCAAATTATCAAGAGGCTCTGGCGAGTTTTTCTTCTCAACTCAGCTGGACATTTTTGGACATTGTGACAGTACTGGTAATAATATAAGACAGAAAGATTTATATATCTTGCTTAAATGTTTATTGGGGTTAAAACGGTGTTGCTGCTGTTTTGATACTTTTCTGCAACAAGGATACTTAGTATTTTGTGAATCAAAAACCAAGTAAACGTACTAGGTCAGGGGTGCTTAAGATAAAAAATTTACATAAAACTAGAAAAAAATCCAGCACTCACCACCATTTATAACCTTTTGATAAAGGATTTGTTGAATCCGAAACACGTCAAGGCATTGTGGCACTTTAATAAATGTGGGCATTAATTATATTCAGAGAGCAGCGTCCTTTGTTATAAATGGTAGTGAGTGCTGGATTTTTTTCTAGTTTTAGGATATACAGTAGTTTATTTTGATAATATTTTGGGAGTTCTTTTGTATGAATGGGATAGGGCTGAGTGGATAAAAGAGTGAGATTTGGGTATGAGTGTGTGTTTGTGGGGTTTTATACTGTTTGGTTATTTTTAAATATGTGCCTGGGAAAGAGTCTGGGAAGGCGCAGCAACTCGGTGGCCCTCCTTCAGAAACTCTGCCCATTTGAGCTCCCATCACTCCCTTTAGAGACTTATGGGAGATGTCAGGCTCTAGGGATTGCCTGGAGGGTGGGGTCCTGAGGGTGACCAGTCTGGGTGACTGCTGGAGAGTCACGGATATGGGTAGTGACGCCAAGGAGACGCCCTGGGGTGAAATGGCCACCAGAGAGAGGTTCTCTCTGTTTGGTGCCCATACCCAAGGGCTCCACGGAAATTAGTGGGCAGGTAGCTGATCCAGCAGTCTCCCCTCATCCTACTCAGACTGTGTTATGCAATGTAGACGAGGAACAAGACTGCTATAATGGCCGACGTGATTGCCTCAGTAGACCTGTCTTGCATCACAGAGACCTGGCTGGACGAAAATGTGGCTCCTATTTTGGAGGCGGCAATGCCAGCCAGGTACTCTGTGATACACAGCCCGAGGAAGGATCGCAGAGGTGGGGGGTGGCCATTTGTTTTAAATCTGACCTGGGCCTCACGGTGCTACCTATGGGTCCCACGGAGTCTTTTGAATGTGTTGCCGTTCAGGGGGTCCTGGTGTGGGTTGCAGGATCCTCCTGCTCTATCGCCCCCCCCCAGAAAGAGAGGGTGAATTTTTGAGGGCGATCAGGGAGCTCATCGATGGCCTGGTGTTGGAGTGCCTGAGATGGTTAATTCTTGGGGACCAATGCCTGGATAGACAACGGGCTCTCCATATTTGGTAGGGATCTCCTTAGGAGCATGGAGGAGCTGGGCCTGATGCAAAATGTTACTTCAGTGACCTACTCATGCGGCCACACATTGGATTTGGTGTTTTCATCAGGTCTTCAGACCACTGACCTTAGATTTGATCCGGTAGTTTGTTCGGATCATAGCACTGTGAGGTTCAGGTCTGGGTCCCCCCCGAAGCCCTTGCCTCTGTGGAAATGGTCTGGTACTGCCCTTTGCGGGGTTTGTCTCCATTAGGGTTATTGGCAGTGCTGGACCTACCGAGTGTGGGGGCTGCATGTGCAATTGGAACAGAGGAGGCGTTGGCAGCTTATAATGGGGCCGTCACCGCTGCCTTCGATTCAATTACACCCATTCATGTCTGATCCTTATCTACTCACCAGAGACCTCCCTGGTTTGATGAGGAATTTAGGGAGTTAAAAGATTAAGGGTCAGAGGTTAGAGACATTGGAGGGGCACTGGCCTGATGGAGGACAAATTGGCCCTGATGTCCCATTATAAGGATTATCAGGGAGCAATCTCCTGTAAGAAGGCAGAATTTTTGTCATGGGAGATTGCTGTGGCAAGGAACAGACTGGCTCAGCTCTTCCGCACGGTGGTTGGGCTATTGCATCCTGCCTGCCTCTGTGTGGGGGGAGCGGGTTCAAACACTAGGTGCTAGGAGTTCGCTCTGTTTTTTGCTGATAAAGTGTCCACTATCAGAGCTGAGATCTCCTCCAGTGTCACTCAAAGGGATTGTGGGGTCCACTCTGAGGGGTGCCGGAGCACTCCTCCTGTCTGAGTTGAGTTTGATACAGTTGGGGTAGAGGAGGTGGTGAAGGTTGTCTCGAGACTGAAGCCAACACATTGTGATTTGGACCCAGGTCTGACACAATTTTTGGTTGGATGTACAGACCTGATTGGACCTGTTGTTGCCGAGATCGTCCGGAGTTCCTTGAGGAGTGGGGTTTTCCCTCTGGCCTTGAAAGAGGCCTTGGTTAGACCCCTACTAAAGAAACCCTCATTGGACCCGGACTGTCTCATCAACTACAGACCAGTCTCTAACCTCCCATTTTTAGGGAAGGTTATAGATAAAGTGGTGGCAAGTCAGTTTGAGGAGTGACTTGCCTCATCCTCCACCTATGAGATTTTCCAGTCTGGGTTTATGGCTGGGCATAGTACGGAGACCACCCTGATGAAGGTGCTTAACGATCTCCTAATGATGAGAGACAGGAGAGATTGTTCCATCTTGGTCCTCCTGGATCTCTCAGCAGCATTTGACACTGCGGACCATAAGGTGCTGCTTGACTGACTGCAGTTCTGGTGTGGCCTGTCATGTAGGGTCATCAAATGGTTCAGGTCATACCTGACAGATAGAGTGCACGGGGAGGTGATGGGGTTGCCCTCATCTAGCCCAAAGCCTCTAACTTGTGGTGTTCTGCAGGGATCGGTTTTGTTGCCTTTATTGTTCACAGTGTACAGAAACATAGAATTTGACGGCAGATAAGGACCGCTTGGCCCGCCTAGTCTGCCCATTTCCCTACCTAACGAATAAGCTGCAGATCCTAGTTAACCAACAGCCTACTTCCTCCTACCCCCCCTTAGAATTGCCTTATGTCTGTCCCATGCATTCTTGAATTCCCCCACTGTTTTTGACTCTACGACCTCCTCAGGAAGGCTGTTCCATGTATCCACAACCCTCTCTGTGAAGAAATACTTCCTCAAATTACCTCTGAGCCGTCCCCCCTCTATCTTCAAATTGTACCCCTTGTTTTTGCACATCTCTTTTTCTGAAAGATGCTACCCTCTTGGACTTTGTTGATTCCCTTGAGGTATTTGAACGTTTCTATCATGTCCCCCTTCTCCCTCCTTTCCTCGAGGTTATACATCTTTAGTTCCTTTAGTCTTTCTTCATATGTCTTCTGATGCAGACCCTGCATCATTTTGGTTGCCCTCCTCTGGACAGCCTCCACCCTGTCTATGTCTTTGCGGAGAAGGCGTCTCCAGAACTGTACACAGTACTCCAGATGTGGTCTTACCAACTGTCTGTACAGAGGGCCAACAACTTCCTGTTTTCTACTGGTGATGCCTCTCCCTATGCATCCCAGTATCTCCCGAGCCCTCCTTACTTCCTTCTCACATTGCTGGCCCACCTTTAGGTTGTCAGATATGACTACCCCCAGGTCCCTTTCCATTTTTGTTGTTGTCAGTATCTCACCCCCCCATTGTGTACTCTTCCCCTGGGGTTTTGTTTCCCAGGTGCATTACTTTGCACTTATTTGCACTGAATCTAAGCTGCCATACATTTGACCATTCCTCCAACCTTGCCAAGTCCCTTTTCATCTTTTCCACCCCACCTTGTGTATCAACCCTGTTGCAGATCTTTGTGTCATCTGCAAAGAGACATACTTTTCCTTCTAGTCCCTTTGCGATGTCACTTATAAAGACATTAAAAAGGACCGCCCCAGTACTGAACTCCTGCGGTACCTCACTAATAACCCTCCTCTCACTGTGGACTCATTTATTACCTGCTGTGTCCTGTTGTCTAACCAGTGTTTTACCCAGGCTACCACCCTAGACCCACTCCCAGGCTGGCTAATTTGTTTATTAATCTTTTTGGGCGGGACTGTGTCAAATGTCTTGCTAAAGTCTAGGTAGGCCATGTCCACAGCCCCTCCCTGGTCTACTGCTTTATATGCATTATCTTGCACTTCTTTGCATTGAATTTCAACTGCCAAAACCCCTGACCATTCTCTGCAGAAACCTTGAAGAATGGTCAGGGGTTTGGCAGTTGAAATTAATGCAAAGAAGTGCAGATAATGCATATGGGTACAAAAACCCTGGCACAATATATCAGTTGGGGGGTGATATAGCATGCACCAAGCAGGAAAGGGATCTTGGGGTTATCATCTCTGATGACCTCAAGGTAGGGAAACAGTGTGACAAGGCAGCAGGTAAAGCAAATAGGATGCTGGGATGTATAGGCAGGGGCATCACCAGCAGGAAAAGGGAGGTCATAATTCCGCTATACAAGACACTAGTGAGGCCCCACCTGGAGTACAGTGTAGTGTTCTGGAGACCATACCTACGTAAACATAGACAGGGTAGAGAAGGTTCAGAGGAGGGCAACAAAGATGGTGCATGGATTGCATCACAAGTCCTATGAAGACAGGTTGAAGGAACTGAACATGTACTCCTGGAGGAGAGGAGGGAGAGAGGGATATGATAGAGACATACAAGTATCTTACAGGAGGAACAGGGTGCAGGAAAACACTATTTTTAAGCGAAAAAGATGTTCCAGGACTAGAGGGCATGGGATGAAGTTGGAGGGAGGACGATTCAGAGGAAACATAAGAAAGAATTTCTTCACAGAACGGGTGGTGGACAAGTGGAACACCCTGCCAGAGGAAGTGGTGGGGGCTGAAACAATCACGGGATTTAAGAATGCATGGGATAGACATAAAGGAATTCTTGAGGTTAGGGGTAAGGGGCAACAGACTTCTAGGAAAACAAACTGAACTTACAAGCTCAAATGGCAGACTGGTGGGCCATAGGCCCTTATCTGCCGACACTGTCTATGTATCTATGTATCTATGCTTTGGTCACCCAGTCAAAGAAATAAATTAGATTTGTCTGACATGACCATCCCGCTGTGAATCCATGCTGCCTTGGGTCCCGTGCCCCACTGGCCTCTAGGTACTCAACAATTCTTTCCTTCAGAAGTGATTCCATCATTTTCCCTACCACTGAGGTCAAACTGACAGGTCTGTAGTTTCCTGCCTCTGTCTTGCTCCCACTTTTGTGAAGGGGAATCACATCTGCCCATCTCCAGTCCTCAGGTACCACCCCATCCTCCCATGATTTATTAAAAAGGGTAGTCAGTGGTGTTACTAGTTCTTCCCTTAGTTATTTTAAAATCCTAGGCTGAATCCCATCAGACCCCATTGCTTTATCCACCTTCAGTTTTAAGAGTTCTTTCAGAACCCTTTCTTCTGTGAAAGGGCTAGTATCAACCCCCCTATCCAGAGTACTTCTATTGACCGGATTACGTATTTCCCCCTGCTTTTCCACTGTGAATACTGAGCAGAAGTATTCGTTCAGTATCCCTGATTTTTCACTGTCGCTCTCTGCCCAACCACCTTCCTCTTTGTTCAGCCTCAGTATTCCTGCCTTAGTCTTTCTTTGCTCCCTAATGTACCTATAAAAGGTTTTATCCCCCTTTTTAACCGAGTTGGTTATCTTTTCCTCTGTTTGGGCCTTTACTATTCTGACTGCCTTACCCACTTCCTTCTGCTTTAACTGGTACAGTTCTCTGTCCTGCTCCTTCTGTGTTTCCTTATACTTCCTGAATGCTATCTTTTTTCCCTACCTTCCCGCCACTTCTTTTGAGAACCATAATGGTTTTTCTTTCGTTTTGATTTATTTAGCCACAAAGACTTGTTGCCTTTGTGATGGCAGTTTTGATGTTTCCCCATTGTTGCTACACTCCACCTTCTTGCCTATTTGCTAGTGCTTTTCTGAGGCACTCTCCATTTTGACAAAATCAGCCCTCCTAAAGTCCAGTACCTTCACTTTGTGTGGCTTGACTCTACAGCTAAGTTTATCGTGAACCACACTGTTTGGTGGTCGCTTGTTCCCAGATGGCTGCCCACTTCAAGATCAGAGATCCTCTCTCCATCCCCATTTGAGAGTACCAGGTATAAGATTGCTCCCTCTTGAGTGGGTTCCAAAACTAGCTGTCTGAGGCATGCCCCCTGTAGGGCATTGAGAATGGCCCTGCTCTTGTATGTGGCTGCAGCAAAACTGCTCCAGTCAACATCTGCCATATTCAGGTCCCCCATCAGCAATATCTCCCCTTTCTCTGCCATCCCAAGGATGCATATGTTGCCACTGGGAGACATCATCAGGTGCTATGGACTGGGTTTTCACTGCTACTGTACGCAGATGATACCCAGTTATACTTGTCCTGTGCACTGAGTAATCAGATGGCAGACTCTGTATTTAACAACTGCATGTCTGAGATCCGGACTTGGATGTCCCATAACTGGTTGGGACTCAATCCAGACAAAACAGAGATGCTGGTGGTGGATACGGGTCATCATGGGGGGGGGGGATGGGGGTCTGTGGAGACCCCCTAGTCTTGTACTGGGGGGGTGCCGCTGACCCCATCTGAACAGGTGAAGAATCTGGGTGTGATCTTTGACAGCAGCTTCACATTTGATGCTCAGGTGTCGGCCATTGTAAAGAGTGGATTCTATCATCTGAGGAACATTGTCCAGATTCGGAACCTGTTATCCCCCAAGGACCTAGCCTCACCAGTACATGCTTTCGTAACATCTAGACTGGATAACTGCAATGCCCTGTACCTAGGGCTGTCTGGAGGTAACCTCCGCTGACTGCAGCTGGTGCAGAACATGGCAGCAAGATTACTGATGGGTGCGTGTAAGTATGATCATATTACACCCGACCTCCGCGAACTGCACTAGCTGCCGGTTAGGTGGAGGATTGCCTTCAAGGTCGGATTACTGACCTATAAAGCCCTTCACGAAGGGGGACCAGTCTACCTGCAAGATCTCCTTGTGCTTCACTGTCCATCTCGGGCTCTCCGTTCCACCGTGGGTTGTCTCCTTAGTGTCCCTAGGGCTAGGTTCCGTCACTCTGGTGATATTTTTTGGTGGCTGCACCTACTCTATGGAACTTATTACCTAAACAGCTGCGGGAGGCACACTCGGTGGATACCTTCAAAAAAGGATTAAAAAGGTATTTATTTAGCTAGGCTTTTAATGTGTAGATAGTGTGAATTAGATTTTAATTGATTATATAGATAGTTTTATATATAATATGTTGTTTGGATATTGCTGCTTGTTCCAACTTTGTATTTTATGAATATTTTAAAATTGTTGTATTGTGTTTTAATTGTGAAGTGCTTAGAGTCCCTGGAAAGGGGCGCTATAGAAATAAAGTATCTATCTGTATGTCTATCTATCTATCTACTGTACAAGCTACCTATTTTTCTTCCATGTGAGCTAACTTTTGAGCAATATGTTTTATGATTACTGTTGGCTCATTGTAAATTTGATGTTTCCTGCTCCAATCTGCCTATAATTGTAAAGTGTTAAGTTTCTGTTTGTAATTCCACAGTATACTGTGACTTCTGTGACGCATGTTGCGGCCCGGGTCGTGCCTGAAAATGGTCCCCAGGATCAGTGCACCTACACGGTTATCAAAGACGTAAATAAATAAAAAAATAAATCTTAGCACTTCCTGCTAAGTATTCCTTAGTTCCTTGTATAATGCTTTGTTAATCCTAATCATATCATGTATACTTTTATGTATTGAGGTATGTATTTTATGTATTGATGTAGTATTCTCTTGGCACTATACTGTTTGCTGCATACTCAATATACTTCCGCGCACTGTGAGACAAGCAACTTGTTGTTCAGTGTGCCTTTTCTGGTGAAACCTTTCAATAAATAAATAATTACATTTTCTCACTATCCTGTCAAAAAGTATTTTGAAACAATGCATCTCAGAGTATATAACTTCAGCTTCTTTTGCTGAGTTTGCTGTCTGTTGGTCCCTGAAACTTGCGTACTATGCCATCTTTGTACAAGATATGTGTTGTTCCAATAAAACGTACAAACTATCCAGCGACTCCTGTTTTCCAAGGACCAATATGGCTAAAATCTCTTTTTACTAAGTAAATTTAAAGAAAGACTAGGCAGACCTCTTAGGACCATTCAAAACAAAAATGTGGATGACACAGTGGTAAGACTTATATGTGACTTGGGTAGTAGTAAGAGCAACTGATATAGACAAAATCAAGATGAACTGGAGGGGGATTATGAAAACCAACTTAATAAAAAAGAACAAGCTTGGATCTATGTTAGATGCTGGGGGTATCCAGGTTTCAATAAGAAATTTAAGGAGGTTCATTACCCCAAACAAGTGGAATCTTCAAAGACATGTAAAGTTACTGAAGGTGGGAGTATAGCCATGAAGTTTAAAGGGTACCTTGAAGGAATTTAAAAAAATATTTTTGCCGGACTGCCGGCACAGCGATAGTGCTACCTCCTGCAACACCAGCAACCCAGGTTCAAAAACGTGCCTGGGTTGCTGGAGGGCTGGCTCGGGGGGAGGACAACTGAGTGGCCCATGGTCTGCCCGCCTCCTCCGGGGGTGGAGGTGGGAGGGTTGTGGTGTCTGGTGCATGCCTGAACCCTAACGGAGGTTGAGGATCAGCTATGGACCACACATGAAGGGTGGGGGAGGACTGTGGCTGGCAGATACCTGGCATGCTACGTGCAGAAGCATGCGTAGCATTGCCACAGGCATCATAGCACACTGCGCCTTCCTGCTTGGGGGAGAGAGGGACAGAAACATAAAACTCCGGCTAGCAGGATGATCTTGGGACCCTGCAGGCCCCACATTTGGCTAGCTGGGAAGACCCAGCCTCCTGGAGCACTGTAGAAGCAGAGGATTTCCAGAGTGAGGTAAGTCCCAGTGGGCACCGGGGTAACGGGCCTGGGGATTCCCAGGGGATGGGGGCCAGAACCGGACAAGGGGAGCAAAAAAAAAAGACAAAAAAAAAAAACCTCCAACCTTTTTAAAGTCTGCTCCCCCACCAACTCCTTCTTCTGTGACTACGCATTACCATTTAGTACACTGTACATTACTCCTTCCATATAGGAGTCCCTCCTTTTTTCAGGATTACCCCGATTGTCACTTCTCTACAGGAGTGGACTGTCACACTGTGAAACACCCCAACACCTCTGTGTTATAAATGATTCTTGGTTCTCATTCAGCAAAGTGGCAGCAGTGCACTGTGCTCTCCCCCCTGTAGAATGAGGTCTGCATGCAGTCCTCTGAACTCCATGCCTTGCCCTGGTGCACTGCGGAATTGAAATTCTCAACTTCTTGGGAGATAACAGCAAGGGGATGCTATTATTTACACACCTTGACAGCCAATCATGGAGTGGCAATGAAGTCAGCTGTGGAGGCAGCCACTTGCTCATCCTACTGGCCAGAGAAAAGGTGCAGCTGTAGAGGCCCACAGCACTGACAGTTGGGGGTGGGGAGGGTTCAGGGGATCCAAAGGGCATAAAGAATTTTTTTTTAAGAAAGTCTGTTTACCAGACAAATCTATATAAGAAATTGTTGTCACCTTGTAAAACTTACAATACAGAAAACACTATGCTGGCCTGTGGCACTGAGCAATGGGGGACCACCATGGCATGCTGGGGACAAGTGCGAGCCCAGGATATCAACAGCAGCAGCCAGTGAAGGCAAGGAGGGCTCTGAGCATCCTCAGGATACTGCTCTCCGGGGAGAGAGGGGAGCTCACAGCACCATTCCTGCAGCAATTCCTAGTTGTACTGCTGTGTAGGCACTGTTGAAAGCATGGGTGACCCCATGCCAACTGGAACCCTCAGGCCAGCCGTAAGTGTGCATGTGTTTGTCTGTAGGGTGGGAGAAGACATGGGAGCAAATATGGAAATTTTACATAGGTGTGACACATGGCAGCCTTGGAGTCCCCCCATGCACCACTGTGGCCCCTCCAGTCAGTCATAGAAACAAAGAAAACAGAGTCTGATGGCATATAAGGACCGCTTGGACCACATAGTCTGCCCATTTTCCCTACCTACTGTAACACCAAAGACCCTACTTGATCTCTGGCATTATCCCCCTTTCCCCTAACACTAAGGTTTCCTTTTGCCTATCACATACCTTCTTGAATCCCATTACAGTTTTTGCCCCACCACCTCTGCTGGGAGGCTTTTCCAGGCAATCACCATTCTTTTTGTGAAGAAGTACTGTACTTTCACACATCTCCCCGAGTCTACCCCTCTCCAGCTTCATAGCATGATCCCTTGTTCTTGAGCACCTTTTACTCTGAAAAAAGGCTTACTTCTTGAACCTTATTCATACTCATGAGGTATTTGAAAATCTATCATATTCCCTGTCTCTCTCCTGTCCTCTAGGGTATATACGTATTGAGTTCCTTCGCTCTCTCTTCATAGAGCTTTTGATGCAGACCCTGCACCATTTTAATAACTGCTCTCCTTTGGACTGCCTCAACTTTGTCTATGTCCTTCCAGAGATGTGGTCTCCAGAACGGGACACAGTACTCTAGATGATGTCTTACCAGTGATTTATACAGCGGTATTGCCACCCCCCTCTTTCTGCTGGTGATGCACCTCCCTATGCACCCTAGCATCCCACTGGCTCTCCCAACTGCCTTGTCACACTGTTTGGCTACTTTTAGGTTATCAGGTATGATTATCCCTACCGTAGGTTTCTTTCTTGTTTGGTGGTCTCCAGTAGCACTCCCCCCATTTTATACTTCACCCCAGTGTTTCTGTGCCCCAAGTGCATGATTTTGCACTTCTTCACATTGAAATTTAGTTGCCACACTCTTGACCACTCCTCAAGCTTTCTTAGATCCCTCTTCATTTTTTCAAGCCCCTCTGGAGTGTCAACTCTATTGCAGATCTTAGTGTCATCTGCAAAAAGGCATACCCTCCCTTCTAGCCCCTCAGAAATGTCGCTAATAAAGACATTAAAGAGGACTGGTCCAAGAACTGATCCCTGCGGCACCCCACTAGTCACCCTCCCATCCTCAGAGTGAACCCCATCTACCACCACTCTCTGTCTCCTATTCCCCAACCAATTCCATACCCAGTTTAAAATCTTTGCACCCACTCCTAGGCTGCCCAGCTTGTTTACGAGTCTCCTATGTGGAATGGGTGTTGAAGGCCATACAGAAATCCAGGTAGGCCACATTCACAGCTCCACCCTGATCCACTTCCCTGGTCACCCAGTCAAAGAAATCTATCAGATGTGTTTGACATGACCTCCCCCTTGGTAAATCCATGCTGCTTCCAATCTTGTAAGCCTCTCCATTCAAGGTATTCCACAGTCCTTTCTTTGGTAGTGATTCCATAAATTTCCCCACCACTGCAGTCAGGCTGACTGGTCTGTAACTGCCAGCTTCCTCCATGTTGCCGCTTTTGTGAAGTGGGACTACATCTGCTCTCCTCCAGTCCTCCAGGATCACTCCTGTCTCCAGTGAGTGGTTGAACAGGACTGTAAGGGGTGTAGTGATCACCTCTCTGAGCTCCCTTAATATCCTTGGATGGGTATACCATCAAAACTGAGTGGAAATAACCTGGGCAAAAACAGCTATGTGGACATAACAGCATGGGGATATTACAGAGATTTGTCCCCCGACTTTCACCCTTCCAGGGTTGGGAATCCTAAATTGCCCCCAGTTGCCTCCCCCACCAGAGCTGGAATACTAAATTGCTCCCCTCCACAGTTGGAATAGTAAATTGCCCCTCGAAGTTGGAATAGTAAATCGTGCCCTCCCCAGTTGGAATACTAAATTGCCATGCTGTTATCGACCATGCTGTATTTCTTTTAGCAGTCGTGTTGTGGACCCCCTTGGATGTATCCCATATGGCCCACTGCCTTGACCACTTTCAGATTTGTGTCCTAGGTTACTTAGCTTTCCCCTTCCCCATGGCCGTCCTAGTGGGATGTTGGTGGCACTAAAGGTCAGGACAATGCTTGTTGGCAGCGAGTGGTGAGTCTGGTAGGTAGCAAGGTTGTGTCATCTGAAGGAGTGGTGTCTCGGGGGGGGAGACATAAAAAACAATAAAAAAAGAGCGATTCAAATCAAAAATAAATAAAAGGGACGCCGTGATGGCACAAGCCACGGGACTGTGCAGGAAACCCGAGTTTGAAACAAGTTCGGGATGCCACATCAGGGGCCAGGTCTGACTGCAACAGCTGCTGCTCAGCAGTATGTTGCTGATGGGGGGATGGTGGTGTGCCACCAGGGCCACAGTGGCCCCTGTGGTGGGCCAAGGGGCTTGTTCTATCCACAGGATGCACACACCACAGGGCAGGTTAAACACAGGGACAATAATCCAAGCCCTGTCTATATGATGGCCTTGGTTCCTGGGTCCAAGTGCCTGCCAACTCTGAATCCTAGCCCACAAATTATGTCAGCTTCCTCGGGGTGGCTCTTCCCAGAGCCCCTGCCATAGTGGAACAGCCGTGGGCTATGTCCGCGGGCGTGGGGCCAATATGCATTATGTACTGTTATACTTACGAACAGTGAGCTTATTCTCTGTGAGATATTTGTGCATTTTGTAGATGTCTCTCATCAGTTCGGGGTCTCCAAACGTGAAGTAAACCACATCTCGTCCAGCTTCAGTAGCAGCCATAATCTGTAACAATGCTGCAGAAAAATACATAAAACTTGATATAATTAAAGTTTAACAGGTAAGCGAACAGATCAGACCATCTTGGTTTTAGTTGTGACCTGGGGAATGGGAAATGTGGCTAAAGAGGGTACAAGCTATGATAACAATAACAACAATATACACAGAGCCTGTGTGGGAAACCTGCAAAATAACACTGGAGAGTAAAATAAAACAGCAAACTAGATGACGGCAAAAAGGTAAAAAGCACATATTATAACCAAGGCCCCTGGAATTCTGCGGTTCTACGGTTGCAGAATTTGCTGCAGAATTTGCATCATGCCGCAGAATATATATAGTGCCGCAGAATTCATTGTTTTTGGTGAATTTTCATATAAATATACTGTTTCTCCATTGTGTCAGGCTTTCTTTCCTATCTCATTTATCCTGAAGCCCGTCCTCCATGCTCAGCATATGATGTCATTGATGACATCACATCATATTTAGCCAATGAGAGGACTGCGTTCTGCCAGAGAAATGAATAAATCATGCCGCAGAAATCAGAACATGCTGCTGCAGAAGCCAAGGAGTCCTGCCGCAGAAATCAGAACATTCTGCCACAGAGCACCAGGGGCCCTGATTATAACTCCTAAGGAAAACATCTGCTGAACATTATAGGACAGCTGTCATTAGGGCTGTACCACTGTCACAAAAGTCACCAAGTCATGGATTTCATAACTTTTCCATTTTTATGAAAACTCCAAGATTTCATCATTTTTCATGACAATCACATAATATTTCAGCATCTCCATTACAACACCATGAATTTTTGTGTTTTTTTATGAAACACCTTAGGGCTGGTGCTCACAAATGATAGTTACAGAATGTTGCATCGCACCACCACAATGGGATTGGCCCTCTGTCTGCCAGTGTGGGGGCTTGCAATAGACCCCGTCTCCCACATGGCATTCACAGTGTGTAGCCTCCTGCTACTGGACCAGCCTAGCAGTGAATGTATTGAAAAATTTTTATCTTTGTTGCTAGGAATGTATAAAATATGTCAACATTTTTTTTTTATATATAACAGATCCATAACTTTTTGTGACTACTACTATTTTTCATGGTTTCTGTCATTTTTCTCCATGACAATACCATTCCGTGACGAAAGTACTGCCCTAGCCATCGCTCTTCCTTAATTCCCTGGGATGACTGTGGACACTGGCTGCACCTTTCCTCCGAATGGGAGGGAGAGTACTGGAAAGCCTTCAAAGTCTGCATCAGTGCTGTTTCCAAGTGAGCAGATGCCAGGTGGCCCACACTCCCCCTCTCTGGAAGCCGTGCACCTTACCTCTGCAACACACTCAGCTTCCAGCTGGCCACAGCGTGGTATTTCAAGGTCTCCCAAGTGGCTGCGGAACAGGCTGCCGATCAGGGACGTTAGACTAAAAGAATTTCTGGGGTGCCGTACACGTTTAAAAATTAATCAAGGGAGGGTATGAATACAAATGTCCTTTTAGAAGAAGAAACTAAGGTCAGCAGGCCTTTTCTTTTTCAATTATGGAATCAAATACTGAGAAACACTAGAAGCAGTCAGTCTACAACTGTATTTAAATTTTAAAAGGTTTTTACTCAAATCTGAAAAATGTAACTATATGTAATAGTCTTTTTCATGTATTTTGTATTATGTTTGTACTGTGTGATTTGTGGCATGTATTTGCCCCAGGATGCCCTTGAAAGTGGGCCTTCAGCCTTTTTGGGCTATCAATAAAAGCATTTTTTACACTTTTACCGACCTTCCATTGCACCAAATGCAGTACTTGGATGGGAATTTGGAGGGCATGTGCCCCCTCAAACTCTATGGGCCTGCTACTGGTGTGTGTCTGTATTAGCTAGTGTTTTCTTTTAGATACTTAAGTATAGTAGATGATAAAGTGAGAACCCCAAAAGTGAGCCTGGGACTGACATCATCCTTGAATTAAGTTAAAGTACGGCAGTGAACGATGCCTATAAAACTGAGGAACAGGTTCAGTTCTGCTACTATGAACCACATAGAGGTGCTGAAAAATATCATAAACCCAAAATCCTTGCCTGTCCACAAACCCTTTTTTACAGACTTATAACACAAATCTGTTACTGTCTCTTACTTATAGTACCTGCTACAACATGAATATAAACGTGTAGCCCCTGCTATTTGTTAAATAATCGACCAGAGAAATCTAACTGAATTTACTTGACAGGTGGAACCCCAAGAGAACATCTCCTGCACGCAGTTTTATTCCATGTTTTGTGCCACTCGGCATTTGTTAACTTAAAACACTAATATGTTGTTGCAATAAAAAGTACCAAACTAGCTAGAAAACACCAATTGTTCAAATCACTTATCAAGCCAAAACAAATAGCCAAAGTGTAATTCCTTGTAGTTTTTAGAAAACCTTGATCATTTTGTTGTTGCAAAACTGAAAAATAGATAATTTTGGACATTAATATCTCAAAAAAACTACTTGGCCAACTTTTTTTTTTTTTAAATTTGCCACATCAGAAGGGACTAAGACTGATAAGAAACCCTGAATATTCCCAAGACCTATTCAGTGATTTATGCATTATGAGCACTCCCTTCAAAAATGGCTTTTAATATAAATTACACGTTGAACCATAACTATGAGATTGCAGATGTGACCCCATAATTTCAAGACACCTAAACCTTTGATCACACTTGCCAGTGAACCTGCTTGAAATAATTTCCCTTTGGGTTAAGTGGGTGCATGGTATTGCTGAGTAACATAGTAATTTAATGTTGGAAGGAACTCTAGGGCCATCATGTCCACCCCCTGCTTCAAAATCAGTTATGAGTATGCTATGCAAACATGTACTAATTTAGAAGGCTTTCTTCTAGAGAAATATTGAAAGCATGCATTTTGTTTCCTTTAAATCACTGATTTCACTTCCTAAGCCACCCATGGTTCCCATCTACCTGGTCACCATCCAGCTCTGTTGCTGTCCCTGAACACCAGAGAGTCCTTAATCCTGCAGATAGTCCCCCTAAGTGGTGGGGCTTATGGGGCTGAAACCCCTGCAGTAGCTCCAAATCTGGCGATAGGGACTCTTTGTGCTGAGCGGACAGGTTGCCCAGGGCCCAAGTATGCCAAGGCATTATCCTACTAGACTGGGTGGTATTCTCTTTCACTGCCGCCCTTGAGACCTCATCAATGAAGATGTGATGCACCAAGCAACAAGACGTGCATGCCGTAAAGCCCCGGTGTCTCCCATCCTATAACCGACTTGCTCCTCCTGTGGGTCCTCATGTGGCACTCCTGCTGTGGGGATCGGACAATCTATCACTCTAAGAAGCCAAGCATCTTATTGGACAGTCAACACTCCCCCACTCCCGCCGGGCTGGCCCTCCCAGCCTCACTCCTGATGCCACATAGCTGGCATTGTAAGCGGCCATGCTCCTGCTGCGCCAGTCCTGAAACCATACTGTTTATTTAAAACTGGATTCTGAAAATCTTATAGTCCCACAAGATAGGAAAAGCAGAGTAGACTGCACTAGGGAATGGGTGCTCACTGGAAAATATACACAGCAGAAAGGAAACATCGAGGCACTCACTGTGCATGCAGAAATGGCACTGAAAACATCTTCAAAGTGCTAAAGAGACTTTCTGAAGCAAAATGCGTCAGGCTGCCCATCAGGGGAGCACTGTGACACATTTTATGCTGGTTTTGTAAGATATGGTCTTCAATACAGTCTCTTTAGCACTCTGAAGACATTTGCAGTGCACTTTCCCAGTTGCTGTCCCCCCCACAGCCGAAGGCATATGCTGTTGGCCAGAAACTGAGTTCATGGCAATGACTCAGTAAGTAAAGCCACGGCTACACTACAATGTTTTCCTGGTGATGGTGCTACACTGGGAGGCTTTTCCTTTGATGGTGGTAAACTCTGATGCTTTTCCTATGGATTCCACTACACTTTATAAAGTTTTTCCAGGTGAGGGTACTGCACTGCATGCTTTTAGGTGATGGCGCTATACTGTATGATTTTTCCTGGAGATGACACTGCACTACAAAGGTTTTTCATGATGACTGGTACACTGAGACCTTTTGAGAACTGCACTACACCATGAGGCTCTTCCTGGTGCTGGCACTATGCTGTATGAAACATAGAAACATAGAATGTGATGGCAGATAAGGGCTGCTAGGACCACCCAGTCAGACCATTTTTTTTTAACCCTTCATTTTTTGCTGCAGACACTGCTTATCTATGGTGCAGTCTTATTGTTGACTGTACTATAAAGCTTTTCCTGGTGAGTGCGCTACAATGCAAGGCGTTTCCAGGTGAATGCATGTCACCCATGAGGTTCTACCTGCTGCCTGCGCTGAACTGTTAGGCTTTACCTGGTAACTGCATTACAGTGAGGCGTGTTTCCAAGTGACAGAGCTACACTTCAAGGCTTTCCCTGGCAACAGTGTTACACTACAAGGCTTTTCCTGATGACTGGCATACACGGCAGACTTTTTCCTAGTACTGCACAATGGATATAATTAATTTGACATCAGAAATGTATGTAGGGGGACTTCCGGTTCCACCCTCGATGGTGATGGTAGCCTAAAACAACTGCTCCGATACCCCTTCCGAGAAAATACTACCTCTTACTTCCAGAATTCTCAAAATATTGTAAATACAATATGCACAAGAGGGGGAATAAGGGACCTGCATCTATAAAACTAGATAAAATGGAAGATGCAGCGGAAGATGATCCCAGATCGGAGTCCGAGATCTCAGAGTCCGAGTCGATTCTGCCGCATAGCGCATCATCGTCTGCTAGGGCTACCCAGCTGGGACATCGCACACCAAAGAACAGAATAAAAAAATCAAACTGGACACGATATACCATGAACTGTGTGCATTTAGGGTGGATATCAAACAGCTGTACTCAGAAATACGCAGAGATGTGCAGCAATTAGAACAGCGAGCAGACGACTCGGAGCGCCAAATTACAGCCACAGAGAATCGAGTAGATGACTTGGAAAATGCTTTGCAACAAATACAAGAACAACAAGGCCTCTTAGAAGCACGCCAAGAAGATGCTGAGAACAGAGCACGTCGAAAAAATATTCGCCTCTATTGTATACCAGAGGGAACTGAGGGCTCCAAAATAAAAGAATTCGTATCTAAACTACTCTGCTCAGCTTAAGACCTTCCTGAGGACTATCAGTTTGATTTTGAGAGAGTACATAGAGCTGTAGCGCCAAAACCATCCACGGCGACTGCTGCACCCAGATCTATAATTGCCAGATTCAATAAATATGCAGTGAAAGAACATATACTACTAACAGCATGGCGTAAACAAAAGATCTTCTTTGGGCAAACCAGATTCTATGTAGATCATGACTATGCACCTCGCACAATGAAACAACGTAGGGCCTACCTCCCACTGCTTCCCACGATGAAAAATCAGTGCATCAAATTCCAGACCCCCTACCCGGTGAGGCTTGATGTTTTCTTGCCTGAGGGAAAGACGGAATTCTCCAATGTGGAGGAGGCCCGTGAGCGATTGAAGGCGAAAGGCCTGTTGTTTCCAGAAAGGCCGCAACCTGGTGTATCTCGTCTCACTCAGCCTTTGCGATGGCAAACAGCACAACCAAAACTGAATGCAGTAGAAGAAAAGAAAAACCAGATGAATATAAGAGATCCTAAACAACAGTTGACAAAGTTTGTTTGAGACACTACTACTATCCTTGAAAGAGAAACCTGAAATGTCTTGAAGGCACTTTTGGTAACAGTATTTGTACTTAATCGCGAATGACTGGGGCTGGAGGTGAGACGGAAGTGGTGAAGAGCTAACCGGATTACTCCGATCTAGGCTCAGTGATGCCTTCTTCACCTAGTTGCTCGGTGTTAAGCCCCAAAATATGGGCTTACACTTGGATACTTGTCAGGGATAAGCAAACGGCCTTGTTCCCGCCGCAGCTCCTTTTCTCTTAGCCCACCCCTCCCTAATGAACCCTGGGAAGTAACAACATAATTGGTACAGGCAATACACAAGGCCTGTAGAATTGTCATCCCTTAGCTTCGAGACAAAGCACAAGTCAAGGTTACTATTTGGAACTGATCGAATCCTACCTCTCTCTCCATACAGGGAACGCACTTGGCTGAATCACACTTATATCCATACTTATTTTTTTTGGACATATTAACAAACTGTTCTGGGCAAAACAATACTTAAAAGCAGATCAGAGGCACTGCTGAAGACGGGGACTAGAATATGAAGACCCAGAATATTTTGACTTTCTTTCGGGACAATTCTTACAGGAAGGGGTGTGGTGTTTGAGAGCGGGACTTTGTGCAATTTTGTACAACATTCTTATGGGACAACCACCGATTTATTTTTATAAGTTGGGACAAAAAGTTAATTATCTGTTCAGCTTATTACTGCATATTCTGTCTCTTTTTTTATTTGTGGGCCTTAACAGCTTACGGAGAGCCCGTGGCAAAATATGCCCCAATCCTAACCCTCCTGCTGGGTTTAAGTTTTTTTATTCCAATGCATACCCAGTACCTAAAGGGAAATGGATAATAGTTTCTCCTACCTTGGAAGCTTTTACATTTTTTATTTTTATATTATTTACTAGAAATATGGTAAAAGAGATAACTGTTTCAAATCAGTATGTGAGAGCCCTAATAATATCAACCATACGGAAAGTTTTTTCTTTAGGCTTAATGAGGTTCTTAATGTTTAACCATGCCCTGTTGGCATGTGAGTTATGGCTTAAACTTCGATCATATGCAACACAGCTTATTGAGACGTCAGGCAGGAGGTCTAATGTTTTAGTCTTGTTTAGAAAGAGACTGCAGGGGGCTAGTCAAAGTGATAAAGGACGACCTATGAGAGATTTGGAACTGGGTCCTATACACATCAGAATGATCCTGTTGGGGTTGGAGTGTCAAAGTGGGGGAGCCCATATCCAGAAAAAGACCACTTTTTCTATAAATAATTATGGCTAACTCTGCACTTATTATGTCCTTTAATGTAAATGGCATTCACAATCCGGTAAAACGTAGAAGATTGCTACGATATTTTAAACAAAATAAGCCGGATGTGATAATGCTCCAGGAGACCCATCTTTCCCAGTTGGAACACTCAAAACTAGGGGCATGGGGGTTTGATAAAGTGGTGGCCTCAGCCCATCCCTCCGGAAGGAGTCAAGGTACTGCAGTCCTAATTCCATATGGCACACAGTTCCAAATGCAAAAACAGATCATAGACTCAGATGGAAACTATGTAATTGTGGTGGGTCAACTTTATTCGAGGCAGGTTACACTAGCCTCGCTTTACCTCCCTCCAGGAAGTAAGGTGAAGGTGGCACAGAGATTTCTGGATACCCTATTGCCAGCCATTCAAGGCATGTGTATTATTGAAAGAGATTTAAATATCACCCTGAACATTAAATTAGACTAATCTAATCCCAATAAACATCGGCGATCTGCTATCCAGAAATATCTCAGACAAACCCTACCTGAATTGGGGCTCATAGACACTTGGGGTCATTTCTTTCCTTCAGTAAGGGCATTTACACATTTTTCACCCAAAACCAATACCTCAGCATGATTAGACTACAGTATATTTTAACTTCAATTGAACATCTTGAATATGATAGGGATAGATATATAAGGATATCCCTTCTATCAGATCATGCCCCTGTTTTTTTAAAAATAGATGTAGAGAGACCTAAAAAACAAAACTTCTGGAGGCTTAATATAACCCACTTACAAGATCCAGAATTCATTCAACTGGTTAAGTCACGCATACTAATTATCCAGGCAGATAATGCTTCTCCTGATATAACAGTTACTATTAAATGGGACACCCTCAAAACAGTGCTCAGGGGTGATATCATCAAATATACTTCTTTAAAAAAAAAAGGTAGAGAAAAAAGGGAACAGGAACTGCAGGAGGCTTTATCGAGGCCACAAGCTAAGTTATGTCAGGGAGATAACTTAGTTAAACCTGAGATGTTAATAATTAAACAAAAACTTCAAAAAATAACAGATCAAAAAATTGAACAACAACTGCTGTACTTAAAACTGAACTCAATAGAAGGGGGGCCACAAGGAGCTAGGAATCTGGCGAGACGCCTCAAGGGGTCCAGAGGCAGGGCCATGGTTGCCAAACTTCGACACCCACAAACCAACCAACTGTTGTCCCACCCTACTATTAGACAAGCAATGGCTGATTATTATAAACTCCTATATACTGAGGATATCTCCCCAAGCACACATCAACTGACTACATATCTCCAAAGTATTAAACTACCTCATTTAAATACCCAGCAAGCTGAGTCCCTGATACGTCCTATTACTGACCAAGAGATTATAGCCACCCTTAAGCTGACCAAGACAGAAAAGGCTCCGGGACCAGACGGATACCCGAATGAGTTTCTCAAACAATTTCAAAAATTACTTATACCCATCCTACTACCAGCATACAGGGAAATACAGGAGGAGCCCCCACCCAATCTTGGAGATATGCTGAAATTACAGCTATCCCAAAATCTGAAAAGATCCAACTCAGGCCGCTTCCTATGCCTCTTATCTAAATTAAACTGTGACTATAAGGTCTTCATGTCCATTCTGGCTCATAGATTAGACAGATTACTATCTCAGTTAATTGACAGAGATCAAGCGGGATTTATCATGAAGCGCCAAGCCCACGATGCAGTACAAAGAGTCCTATTATTAGTAGAACATGCTACTCAAAGAAAAATCCCTTTAATTTTACTCGGGCTCGACGCCGAGAAAGCCTTCGATAGGGTCTCGTGGCCCTTCTTGTGGGCTACCCTTAAAGAATTTAATTTCCCTGAAAAATTTATATCCCAAATCCAGGCCGTGTACCACTCTCCAGTACCTTATCTGAAATTAGACGGTTCGATCTCCTCACAATTTACTTTATCCAGAGGTACACGGCAAGGATGCCCATTATCCTCACTTCTTTTTGCACTTTATTTAGAATCTCTAGCTGCCAAATTAAGGGAAGATGGTAATGTTCAAGGGATCCCATTAGGAGGCAAAATATTTAAATTATCCCTTCATGCAGACAATATTTTGCTAATCCTGACTTCCCCAGAGACATCTGTCCCAGCGGTATGGGAACAACGTCAACTTTTTAGCACCTTATCCGGCTATAAAGTAAACTTTTCAAAAACCGAAGTACTTAATTTCTCCTTCTCTCCATCCAGACAAATGAAACTGGAATTTCCCTTCCGCTGGCATAGACTTGAAATGAGGTCTCTAGGGATAAAAATCCCAGCTAAGTTAATACATCTTGAAATGGTAAATATGGACCCAATTACACAGCAAATTACCTCAGATTTGTCTAGGTGGACACAACTCTCCCTGGGCCTAATTAATCGCGTAGAAACAATCCAACAAAATATTTTTCCTTGTTTATTATTTTTCCTACAAACTTTGCCAACTGTTCCCTCGGACTTTTATTTTCGATCCTGGGATAAGCTTATCTCGAGGTTTATTTGGGGAGAAAACCCCCAAGGATAAAATACACCTTGCTACAGCTTCCTAGATCGCACTGAGGGCTAAATTTACCTAACTTGAAAGAATATTCTAGAGCAACTCAAATCCGTACAGCCCTATTACTTATTAATCCCTCTTATAGGGCACACTGGGAAACAATTGAGATAACCTTAAATGGACTGGAATCCCTATCAACGTATCTATTGGAAGACCACAACAGGTGTTATCCCTTGAATAGGTTTCTGAAAATGACGGCGGAAGTAAAAAAACTGGCTTTATATCATTCGATATAGACTAACCTCTCAAGAGACATACTATTTAAATGTCCTATCTTGTAATAAAGACTTCTTTCCCTCCTCATTAGAGACAGATCTATTAAAATGGGAACACTATTCCATCAGATATGTATTCCAACTGATAAGCCCTGCGGGAATTCATCCATTCACAGATTTACAATCCTCATATGGATTACCCCAGAGAGAACTCTCAACTTATAAGGCACTACATGCTGTTTTCGTTAAGATGGCTGACTTCTTGACCGAGATAGCAAAAGCCCCCTCTAAGAGGGTACAGTTGATTGTACAGGCTATAGAAGGCAGACCTCAGGAACACATTATTAGTAATATTTATAAGGCAATGCGTTCTATGTCCACACAGGAACATGACCAAGTAAGAGCCAGATGGGCAAGAGAACTTAAAATAGAACTAGACCTACACAGATGGTTACAATCTACCTACTTTTATTCTAAAAATTCATCTTCATCTTACTGGAGGGAGTTTGCATGGAAGACCAGGGTTAGATTCTTTAGAGCCCCAGATATTCAGCTAAAACTGGGAGTACCAATTGGTAGTCTCTGCTGGAGAGGACGTGGGTATTCTGCAGGCCAAGAACATATATTTTGGGCCTGTCCACTCCTATCAGGCTTTTGGAGAGATATTATAGGGGAACTTAACAATATTTTTGACATACCTGATCTATTTACTCCAGGATTTATCCTGACAGCAACACCTCCACAAGACATACAGATTAGCTGGTTTAAATATAAACTGGTCACACTTTTAATTCTAATAGCTAAAAAAGTTATTACCAGATTATGGCTCACTAAAAAATTCCTGATAAGGCCTCTTGGAGAAACCTCACTTATGAAGTATATAACTTGGAATGTCTCTCATATAAGATAAATAACAGGATTAACACTTTTAATACTAGATGGGGACCATGGGTTGCATACCAATTAGAGACTTACTCAGACTTTGTACCATGAAACCAAAAAAGGATACTCTTATGTATTTCATGCTAATCACAGTTGGGATACTATATTATTCTGGGGTGTCTGATGCTAAGGGGTGGAGATCCAGTTCGAGAGAGATGTTGATCTGGAAAAGATGGAAGGGGGAAGCAAGGGAATCTTATTATTTATTTAAGACTATAGTCTATGAGATCTTAGTTTGGTCAAAGAAACAAATAATGAAAGAAAATAAAATGCTATTACAGAGATATGTTAAACAATCCAATGTGTATAAATCAAATGCCTGTAAATTAACTGCCTGTATGAGCTGTATTATGGAACCTCAACAATTAACATGTTGCATAAAATGTGATCATGTATGTGATATTCTACCTCAAAATAAAATAAAAAGTTATATTTAAAAAAAAAAAAGAAATGTATGTAGGGAGACATAGACTTTTAGTTACACTTGACGTAACTAGTCTTTATACAAATATTCCCCATAACTTGGGATTAGAGGCTTGAGGTATTTTCTGGACAAACGAGAAAAACAAGAACCACCTACAGATTTTTCAGTGAATATGGCAAAAATCGTATTAGAGAATAATACATTCAATTTTATGGGGAAATTTTATTTGCAAAAACAAGGCACAGCAATGGGGGCAACATCTGCCCCCAATTATGCCAATTGGCTATTGGGAGGGTAAAGTTTTGTATTCCCAAAGCAATCCAATTAGAGAAAAGTTGGAATTTTGCAGGCGTTACATTGATGACTGCATATTAATTTGGACTGGGAATGTGCAGGAATTATTAGATTTTCAGGGCTATTTAGAAAGGCAAGATCCAGGTTTCAGATTTGAAATACATTACAGTGCAAATCAAATGCATTTTTTCTGGTTTTAAAAATTTCCAGAAGTGAAAATCGTGACCTTTTGACCTTCCTGTATTGTAAGCCAACAGACAGGAACAATCTCTTTAAATCTAGTAGCTGTCACCCTTGGCACACAATAATAAATATACCAAGGGGACAGTTTATGAGAATGAAACGAATCTGTACTGAAGAGTCAGATTATGCAGAAGCATCAGAAGATCTGGCCGTTCGACTTAAAGAGTGTGGTTATAGTGAAGGGGTTATTAACAGGGCAAGATGTGCAGTAGATGATATGCCATGGGAAACTTTACTGCAACAAAGTGCACAAAAAAATACACCAAAACCAAAATGTATGAATTCTGTGACCACTTTTTCATCGGATGCACTAGTGGTTAGAAATATTATTCATAATAATTGGGGGATTATCAGAGTGGAAACACGGCTCAAAGAAGTAGCATAAACTTTGCCAAGCATTACCTTTAGGAGGGCACTTAACATAAAAGATTGAGTTGTACATAGTGTACAACCTACACTTAAGAATAAAAGTTTTTTGGAGTCTCAGAATCCTGATTGCACCAGATGCGGCCATTGTAAATACAGTAGTGTTTACATAGAACAAAAACTTTTAGGACGGCTCGGGCACCAGGGGTCGGCAGGGGAGGGAGAGGATTCAGCACCCACTGGGCTGCTTTCTCCCGGAGGAGGGTGAGGATTGTCCAGTGCCCAGCAGCTGGGGGCGCCGCAGAAGCACTGACCGCACATACATTGCATGGCTGGACACAGCAGGGCTGCTGCAGCACGCAGCATCAGGAGTGCACAACGACTGAGGGGTGGGATGGGATGGGATGGGATGGGGAGGGCTCGGGGCTACACAAGAAAAAAAAATCCTCCCAACCCAGATAGGCGATGGCCCTTCCAGTGCCACCACCACACGCCCAATGCTGGTTCCCTGCCACTGCCCCTTTGGTGTGCCAGGGTCATTAGCTGCCCAGGCCTGGGGAGGATTCGTAACGTGCTTGAAGATGGCGGGAAGCACGGCGGGCAGTAGAGCGAGATAGTGAGTGAAGAGGCCTGAGAGAGGTCTAGAGTTGGGGGTGATAAAATAGAGTGGAAAAAAAACTTTTGTGGGTCCTAAGGATGGTAAAGAATATAACATTTTGCATTTTATTACATGTGACACACTAAATGTGATTTATTTGGTCACCTGCAGCTGTGGGGTGTTTTACGTTGGAAGGACAAAATGCAAGTTTAAAGAAAGAATTGGGGAACACATGCAAACTGTCATCGAAAAAAATGAAGTATGCATTATCAGTACATATAAATATTGCTGGAGACGGCAGTCAGCATGTACCCCGTTTTGTAGGAATAGATAAATCTGTTTTGGGTCCTAGGGAAGGGGATATTGAAACTAAGTTAGCAAACCGTGAAGTAACTGGATTTACCAGTTGGGAGCCTTAGATTGGCCAGGTCTTAATGACCAGATAGAGCAATCGAAATTACTGCACTGATTTTTTCTGATAGAAGGTAGTATGATACATATTTTATATACTGGACATCAGTAACGATTAAAGCAAAACATGTTTTTTTATAAAGTAAAAAATGTAAACTTCCACCCCTTTTTTTCTGTTCCTTCCCTTGAATCACATGCAGCTGCAATATGTATAAAGAATTGGTTAATAAAAAGCATTAAAGTTAAATGTAGTAAAATAAAAAATTTGTAAGCAGCAAAGAAGGATAAACTTGAGCAAGCACTGATTTAAGATGAACAATGTTTCTTAATGTTGTGAAAAAAATATAGTATGATACAGCTTTATATATTAAAAATAGCTGGATATGTTAAAATAGCATGTTAACATTATCGGAATCAGTGTGCTGAGCTTAATTAATGGGTTGAAATGGCATGAGAACCAAAAGTGAATTATAGGCATTCTCACATGTTTTATAATTGAATGGGTGAAATGGGGATATAAAATCCTAACACTAGGTAGTGCACTATACCTTGACAAAGAGCCCAGTTATGGGCTTGAAATGTTGGTTGGTGGTAGCCTCCCTGGGCTACACCATCTCTACTGTTGCTGTATTGCTCACAAGTAGAACTACTAAAGGGAAATCAGGTTTCTCCCACGTAGCTCCCAGTTACTGGAACTCGCTGCCCCTAGATGTACGCCTGGCCCCTAGTCATGCCACATTTAAGAAGAGGCACCGCTCCCTCCTTGCTGTATGTGCCCGATGCACCTGCTTCAACCCACCGTAGATTATAGCTCCCTCTGCTATTGCTGCCTCGCAGTTCCCTCCTGTCTTCTGTGGTGTGAGCTGGCACACTGCCTCTACTGCTTCCCCCACTAATTCTAGCCTCCCCCCTTTTTCCCACCCCTTTCCCTCTCTCTTGCTATGCTATACTTCTGCATTTCCTATCTCCTGCCAAAACTGATAATCAGCCAGCTGGTTGTATGACATTATTA
Organism: Neoceratodus forsteri; assembly: GCA_016271365.2. NCBI lineage: Eukaryota > Metazoa > Chordata > Ceratodontiformes > Ceratodontidae > Neoceratodus > Neoceratodus forsteri. Next base: position 701,885,282 of record CM028135.1, on the reverse strand, counting down.
TACTGTAATGATACTCTTTGGCATTGCTACACTTTAAATGTGATATTACTATAACTGTTATTTATGTGCACTTACCTTCTATTTGTATAATACACCTTATGTGCCCTGGTACTACTATTGTCTTAAACTTGCTCACTTTTGATATGTGATGTGCTGTACATTTCTTGACATTGTATGCCTTGTACCTGTATCTCTCTGTGTTGTGACCTCCCGGGGTCGTACCTAAAAATAGTCACTTTTGTGTCTAGTGCACCTACCCGGTTATCAAAAAATAAATAAAAAAATAAAAATAAAATAAACAATGATCTTTTGCTGAAGGACTTGAAAGTCTGCTGCATTACTAGACAATGAGGGCTGGGTCCTTGCAATTACGGATTCATAGTTTCAGGACTTGCAGCACCATCCCCTAGGGAGTGACCCTTTTTTCAGTCTGGTACTACATGGCTTTGCCTGGTGATCGTCCCTTACTGCCAGGCATTACTGGGCACCTGCTCTACAATGTGGCTTTTTCCTGCTGAATGAGTTGCACTGTGAGGCTTTTCCAGATGAATGCACCACACACTGCAATGCTTTTTCTAGAACTGTGCAACACTGCTAGTTACAGCTCTGGGTAGAGCCTACAGTAGTTTTGCTCTGGCTACTAAAACGCCCGATCATGGCACACTTCCATTGGACTTTTGGAAGTATCCTTCTGAAAGTCCAACAGAGCTTGGAGCACTCTGCCATGATCGAGCGCTATGGAGTAACAGTCAAAACAGCCGCACTATTTCAGCTGTTACTTCTGCATTCTGGGACAGGAACTGCACGAGTGCCACCCATGCGTAGTTATGTCGCTGTCACCGTCTTGGAGCTGGCACTCGGTGGTGCTCATTCTCCGACACTTTAGAAGCTTGCCACAGCCGTATCAGCTCTGGCTAGAGTTTGTTTTCTTCTGCCATGTGAGCTACACAGTGAAGACTTTCCTTACCAATTGACTTGTGTAGCAACTGCAGTCGGTGATCTGTCAAGGAAATACCTTGACACTGTTTACGGATAATTCTTTTGAATTTACTGGGCAAAGGTTTCCACTAATTGCCAGCCTGACATGACAGCCATGAGAACATCTTCCCTGCAGCTCTGAATTTTAACACATGTAGCATGCAGGGAGTACAGACTTGAAAGACTTTGTAGATATAAATAATTTCCTAATGATATGTTACTTGGACTTCTTTTGTGAGTTTACTCCTCATCAATAAGAAGGCATCACTGAGAACAGTAAACACCTCAAGAACAGGTCTACAACCTAAGTATACTAAGCACATATGCCTGTGGGCTATAAGCAGAAAGGAGAACGATCCATAATCCACAGAGAGAATGTGGCTTCTGAAGACTGATGCTTATCCTTTGAGTCAGGGACCATGGGACCATGATCATGTATTGTGTACCCTGTGGTCAAAGTCTAGAATAGGTATCAACATTTGAGCTGCAACTTTAGAACGCAAGGAACCATGTTTTCTCAGGGCATCTTTAACTGTAAAATAAACTCCCTTCTGAGTTTTAGGCAGCTTCCACTATCAATGCCGATTAAGATTAAAGACTTATTTTCACTGGCTTTTTACATAAATTTGTAGGTGGTATTTGGAGGTTCAATGTAGTTTATATGCATAGTCGTGCCTGTTCATGTGGAGGTAGAGTTTCTTGCGTGGCTGTGACAGATGGACACAAAGTTTCAATGAATCGGTCAGTCAGTGACTGCGCTTGGGAAGGTTAAAACATGGTTCAAACAAGACCCACTTGTGCAAAAAACTGAGGGTCAAACATGAACCTATTAGGTCACAAAAATAAATGGAAAGAATAGCAACTAAAAATTGACAGTAAAAGTATTTTTTACAGCTCACGTTTCCTTCCTCCACATATTGTTACAGAACACGATCATTGCTCTGGATCCACTAGCATGGGAATGGGGTCCTTTTCTAGGCAGGTTGCAACTTTTGGTATTTTCATGCATCGTAACACTTTTCAGTCAGTCGGTCGGTCGGTCACTCAGTCAACCAGCCAGCTACACTATGGAGTAGCTTAGCATTTTATTTAAGCGAGAACTATGACCTGAACAACAAATTACTTTGCAAAAGATATACACAACAACTTACTTGTTCATTTGCAATATTTATATAGGCTGTAGTTCCCTGTATGACATCTTGCAAGCATGCCGGGTCCAATGAGGCAGCAGGAACAGGACAGTTAACAACTGTCTCTTTGTATTATTTATTCATAGGTCTCTGATATACAGTACATGGCCAACATAACAGTAGCATATCAGATTAGCAGACTTCGAGTGCTCCTTTACTCAAATTTATGTTTCTGTTACACCATGCATGCTGGATCCCTTTACTGACTACTCACAAAATTCTGATTTTAAAACTCTGTTGTTCTTCTCTAAGCTCCAATGTATTACATATACAGTAGCCCTTTTCATATACAAATTCCTGCACAGTGTTGCCTCTAGCAGTCTCTCAGATGTAGTCGGCTCACAATCTTCCACACTCTGCCAGTAGCAATGCTATTTCTGTCACAAAGCTCACGTCTGCAGGTATCATGGGTTTCTCAGCTTCCACTTCTATGCCTTGGAACAGCCTTTTAGGGAACTTGGCTCAACCCAACTGCTCTCTGATTTTGAGCTCTGCTTCAAAACCTACCTTTTCTATTATTTTGTATTTTTCTGACCTGGAAAGGCACATTAAGCTGTAACAGCTAGCCTCCAGTTGCGTCCTGGGGGGTGGGTTACACAGACACATTTTATTGATGGGGAAATGTTGCCCATGAAACCTGGAAATGTACAGTTGCGTAAGAACTCACTGTAACAGTAGAACTTTGAGAGAATCTCTTGCAGAAATTCACACTTGTAGCCATCAGGCACTAGGACCACATGGAAAACTTTCTAGCTAGCAGTGTACTAGGGGCCGCCATGATGTTGATGATGACTGCTGAGGTCATCCCTGCCATATAAATGTGGGTGGCCCCGCGCCCTCCTTAGTTCCCCCACTGGAGACCATATACAGAGGACCTCCTCCTGGGGAACTGATGGGGGGCCAGAGGTTCCCGCCACTGTGAAATGTGAAACAGAAGGTATACTGTCCTGGAGATAGAGAGAGACAGACAGGAACAGAGAAGCAAAGGGGGATGGGAGGGTGCAGCATGGCTTATTGCAAGAGATTCTCTCGAAGATCTACTGTTACAGTTAATTCTTATACAACTGTACTGTCTTCTTCAAGGATATCTCTTGCAGCAAGCCACACCTATGGAACAAATCCCAAGCAGTTCTGACATCGCGACAGTCTGGGTGGCTGGAGGCAACAGACCTAGGAAAGAAGGCCTTGAAGCATAGCTAGGATAAAGGCTGCCCTTCCCCTAGAAGCAATGTCCAGACTGCAGTGTTTGATGAAAGTGTGAACAGTACTCCAAGAGGCAGTGGCAGAGATGTCAGCAGCTGACACATTCCTGGCAACAGAAGTGGTCATGCCTCTGGTAGAGTGGCCATGGACAACGCCAGGAAGTTCCTTACCGTACTTCCTATAACAGCAACTAATACAGTTGGCCAACCATTTGAACAGGCACTGTTTAGAAACCAGTACACCCTCTTTTCTGGGGACAGAATAAACAAACAGCTGCAAGGACTTTCTGCAGTCCCTCATGCAGTGAACATAATACCTGAGTATTCTATGTACAGCTAAAGTATGGAGCAATGCTTCCACTGGATTGGCATGCTCTGGGTAATACACAGGCAGGTGGATGGCTCGATTCAGGGTAAACTCAGACACCACCTTTGGTAAAAACTTGGTACACAAAGACACCCTGTCTTTGTGGTAAACCAAATAAGACTTACACATCAGAGCCTGAAGCTCGGAAATCCACCATGCAGAAGTAATTGCAACTAAAAAATAACATTTTCCACAACAGAAAGCATAGCTCGCATGTTAAAGATGGCTCAAAATGAGCCAAAGTAAGTTTCTCTAACACAAAATTTAAGTCTCAAGGTGGGACCAGATTGTGGATGGGGGGCTTCAGGTGAAGAATGCCTCTCAAAAATGAATGGGACACCTCCAGTTGTGCCACCGTACAGACATCAATAGGCACATGGAAGGCTGAGATAGCGGCTAGGTGCACCTTAATGGAAGAGTACTGCAGACCAAAATCTGAGAGGGACAACAAGTGCTCTAGAATCTGATTCACTGGACAAGTGAATGAATCCAGATGATGAGAAGCCACCCACAGAGCAAGGCGCTTCCACTTCATGAAATAAGTGGTCCTGTTGAAGGGCTTCCTAGCAGCCATGAGGACATCAGCCACCTTTTGGGATACTCCAAACCGAGCCATGGCTATGTCTTCAGGAGCCAGGCATGGAGGTGTAGGGACTTGAGGTCCCAGTAGACTAGTGTGCCCTGCTCCTGAGACAGCAAGCCTTTGCACAGGGGCAGGGGTACTGGAGGCTCCACCGCCAACTGCTACAGCAAGGGGAATCAGATCTGACAAGGCCAGAAGGCAGCCATTAGGATCAATGTCACTCCTTCCATCTGAAGCTTGATCAGCACCCTCTGAAGTAGTGGGAAGGAAGGGAGGGAAGAAGGGAACAGAGGAACCTCCCTTTCCAAAAGAGGGACAACGCATCTCACCAGAAAACTCTAGGCCCTGGAGCTAGCAAGAAGAAAAGTGGCAGTTGTGCATTGAGTGGGAATGCAAAAACTTCTAACTCTGGATGACCCCATCTGTCAAACAGGTATTCTACGACAGAGGTCAGCAGCTCCCACTCATGCATCCTGAACTGCAACCTGCTTAGTCTGTCTGCAAAGATGTTTTGGGTGCCTGGAACATGGACTGCTGGCAATTCTAGACCATGTTCAAGAGCCCAGTACCAGACCCTCATTGCTTCCCTGCTCATTTGTTGATGTAGTGCACTATGCTGATGTTGCCCTCACCTCTAAGATATTTATGTGGAGGGATCTCTCCACTGCATTCCAAACTCCCTGGGTCTGGTGAGAGCCATGTGTGTGCCCCAGCCCATCCCCAAAGTGTCCGTGGTGAGGATCTGGTGAGGGGAGGCAATCAGAAAAAGAACCCCCTGAGAAGATTGCCGGGTTCCATCCACCACTGAAGCACTTCCCTTAACAGCAAAGTGACTAGAACCTTCTCTTCTAGATCATAAGTGTGCTGATCTTACTGGAGACTCAAAGTCCACTGGGGAATCTGCATTGCAGTCTTACAAGAGGAACCATGACAATGGCTGCAACCATGAGGCCCAACAGCGCAGGAATGTCCTGGCTGTGGCATATCGGTTGCTGTAAAGGAACCAGGCCTGTTCTATCAGGCATTCTACCCTGTACTGGGACAGGAAGGCCACACCCAGGGCCATATCCAACAAGGCCCCTATGTACTGGAGATCTTGACAGGGGATCAAAACTGACTTGAACAGGTTGACCATAATCCTCAGGGTGTAGAACACCTGTTTGGTATGCGCTAGGGTGCGAGCGAGTTGCTCCCCGACCTGAGCTTTGAGTCAGGTAAGGGAAGACGTACAGTCCCTCCCTCCCTCCTGAGGGCTGCCACTATCACTGCCAAACATTTGGTAAAGACTCATGGCGCAGAAGACAAGCCAATGGGCAATGTCCTGAACTGGTAGTGCTCCCCCAGAAGAGGAATCTGAGGTACTGCCTGTGGGGAGCACAAATATTTATGTGTAGGTATGTATCCTGCATATCCACAGAGCATATCCAGTCTCCCCTGTGCAGTAGAGGCAGCTGGCCTTGGAGGGTTACCGTCCTGAACTTCTTGTACTGGATGTAGAAATTCAGGTTTCTTAGCTCCAAGATGGTTTGCAAATCCCCTGTGGATTTAGGAACAAGAAAGAAGTGGGAATAGAACCCTCTGTTCCTCTGAACTTCTGGAACTGGTTCTATGGTCATTTTTTGTAGCAGCGTGCAAATTTCCTCCAGCAACACTGGAACGTGCTCTGGAGAGTAGCTTGAATGAAATGGAGGAAGATCTGGAGGGCACTCCAGCAGTTCTACCATGTGGCCTTGCTCTACAAGCTGCAGGACCCAAGTATCTGTTGTGATCTCCCTCCACCTGTCTAGATGGAGGGAGAAGTGACTCCCTACCACCACCTCCTGAAGTGCTGGAGGGTGGCAGTCTGACCAGGAGTCATGCTGAGCTAGGGCCAGTGGTGGAGCTGCACCTCTACCTTTAGTAGCTTTCCCGGTGGTGGAGGTAGGGGTGGGCAGGGCTGTGGCTGCTCAGTGCTTGGCTGGGTGATGGGCACCCGGCTTGGGTTTGTGGGAGGTCCAATTAAAAGGCACATTCTGGCCACCTCTTGGCTGTGTATGGTAAAGGGTGAACTGAATGCAGGGTTCTCCCCGAGGACTGTAGGTCAGAAAGTATGCCGTGTACATCCATCTCAAAGAGCCTGCAGCCCCTGAAGGGGGCATTCAAGATGGATTGTTGAATGTCAGTGGCAAAACCAGACAACCTGAGCCAAGAATGTCTGAGACATATGCCCACTGCAGCTGCTCTAGCAGAGGCATCCGCAGCATCTTAGGCCACCCTCAAGAGGTGCTTGCCCATATCAGCTCTGGACTGGAGGGTTTTAAGCATCTCCTGTCTCTGGGGACCCTGATGAATGGCCTGACCTGCAGCCTTGCTCTTCTTCCAGAGGGTATTTTGGAAGATGACTATATGGGCAATGCAGTTAATAACCCTGATGGCCAATGTAGAAGACACACAGGCCTTCCTGCCCATTACGTCCGGCTTTCTGCACTCCTTATCCAAGGGGACGGAGCTGAGGTGCTGAGGTCTCTTGGACCTATCATGGGCAGCGTTTACTACTACTGAATCTGCCCTCGGTTGCTCTGTGAAGAAAGGCTTCCCTAAGAGACTCTGGTACAATTTGTCTGCCTTCCCGGGCATTGCAGGAATCATATTTGGTCTGTACCAGGCAGCCATGGTGGCATCCTCAAAGGCTGCCAGCAGAGGAGGAATGATTCAGAGGGGAAGAATCTGGAAAGTCCAGGTATTCTATCAGATTTCTCCTGGTAACATTCTGCTCCTCAGCTTCAAACTCCATTACTGCTTGCAGCTGCCTCCTCACTGAGATGAAGTGGGGGGACCTTGGGTATAATTAGTGGAGTCCTCACCCCCTGAAGAAACAGAAGAGGTAGATGAAGGGCTCCTAGGACCCCCGGCCTCATCCTCCTTATCAGAAGCAAGGAGATCAGAGTTGTACTCATCCTCATCCCCAAGGTCTAAATAGGGCACAGAAGACAGAGATGACTGAGAGCATGAAGGGTGTGTTGCCGTGGGAGACATTGGCACAGAAGCCAGCCTGGTAGTCCTTGGTGGCAACGGGCTCAGAGGTGGAGCAATGTGGTGCATGAACTTCTAGAAGGAGGAGAGTATGGTCTGGATGTCAATGGTAAGTGTTGTCAACGGGCGGGGGGCTGGGTCTCTGGCCTGGACGGTGTGGCCTGCAGCGTCGATGAGAGGCGCTGAGGCCCCGATGCCGGCAAGGTAGTCTGGGGTGTCAATGGGGGGAGGTTGGAATCCTGGCGTTGAGAAGAAGGCAAGAGGTGTTGACGGTGAGGCTGAATCCCCGACATCGACAAAATAGTCAAGGGCGTCGACAGGGAATGCAAAAATCCCGGTGCTGAGGGGCTGTCATCAGCCAAGAGAGATCTGGCGGAACACCCTGATGACTGCCCTTCAATCTGAATGGGTCTGAATGACAGGGGTTGAAGCGTTGACAGGGGGTGTCAGGAGGCCTGATGTCAACAAGCCAGTGCCAGCCAAGAAGAGACCGGTGGGCAGCGCTGCCAAAGCTGACCCTGTGAAAGAGAGGGTGTGGGTGGCAGTCGGCGCTCGAAACAACGACCGAGAGCATGCTGGGGAGACCTTGTCCTTAGGCCTGTCTTTATCCCAGTGCTTGTGTTTGCCAGCAGATTTGTCCCAGGCCTTGGAGAAGTGGGAGCCCGTGGAGAGAGCTGGCGAGGTGGAGGAGCTTTTTTCCCTGAAGTGCCTTCTCCATGTGCGTGACCTTCTGTTGCAGGAGGAAGGCTATTAGGGCTTTTTAATAGTGTTGCTGAGTGGCCTGGTTGAATTTGTGGCAGACCTCGCAAGCCTGGGTGTCGTAGGCACCACCGAGACATGTGACGCAGTCACCATGGTCGTCCTTGTCAGTGATCTTCTTGCTGCACCTCAAAGTTTTAAAAGTTTCTCAGAAGCAGTAGACATAAAAGATGGGAGGAATCACTTTAGAAAAATAAACGTGATCACTAACTAGAGTGAGAAAAATAAAAGAAAGGGAAAATTGAAGACTTGGTGGTTGACTGAAGTGGCAGTGTTCTCTGTGGAGTCTGATGAGCGATGGTCGACAGTGGGAAAAGAACTGTGTAGGGCGCGGGGCTGCCCACGTTTATATGGGAGGGACGATGTCGGCTGACACTGTCATCATGGGTGGCCCCCAGTAGACTGATAGCTAGAAAGTTTTCTGTGTAGTCCTAGTGCCTGATGGTATAGTTCCATAGGTGTGGCTTGCTGCAAGAGATATCCTCAAAAAAGATACTTCATTACACCTTTTTAAATTTTTTTCCTGCTCTTTTCTCTGGAGCAGCCCTTCTTGGCAAGGCAACCTCCCAACCCCATCCAGTCTTCTCTGTCGCTTAACCCACCACCTCTAATCACAAATTCATCCCTTTCTCATTGTGCCATCTGCAGCCCCACCAACCCTCACTGGACAGCCAAGCTCCAAATGGTGGGGTGGCTAGTCTGCTTTGAAGTGCCAGGGAGAGCCATGATGCTGCTCCACTCTTTAGAGTTTTTCTCCCATTTTTCTTTCCTGTCCTTGGGAAGCCGGCTTGAAGGCTCACTGGCATGTGCAAAGCATGCTCTGCCTGGTGGGGCCTGTTGGCATCCCCCATCTCACAGTTACAGCTATACTGCCACCTTATAGCACCCAGGTGACGATAGAGCAGCACATACTGGCCCCTCCCACACAGGAGGAGAAAGGCAGTCTCTGGGACACAATATCCTCCTCCCCATGGCTGGCCCCCAATGCGTCACACTCACTCGTGAATACAGATTGCTGGCATCATGATTGGCAAATATACTGCTCTGCCAATGGCTACCAACTCCCCTACATTTCTTCGATACGTGCCAAGGGAATTTTATCTACCACCTGCACAGTGACAAGAAATGGGCAGAAGGGACCTCAGTTTAAAATTTCATCTGATGTGTGGCACCTCGACAGAGCAGTACTCCCCTTGTATTTGCACTACAGTGCCAGTTAGAGGTATTACCCAAGTACCTGGTGTGGGGCTAGAACCCATGACCTTCCAATCTTCCAATCCAACCAAGAGGTGAGCATGCAACATACTGAGCCACTGACAGGTTTCTCTTTAACCTTCACTTGCTGTGTCCCAAGATCCCAGCTTTCTGCGTAGTAATATTATAGCCACATTTCTCAAGTCTCCTTGTTAGTGCCATACCAGCTTATTTAATCCTTTACTGCGACTTCCCATACCCTGATCCAACTGTTTGAGTCCTCCGTAACCAATCACTGAAAAGTGTTTTATGATACATTGCAAAAATGATCCCAGTGTCTTATAAAATAATATTTTATTACACTATATTATAACCATATTATCCTTTGTGTTTGCAACAGCCTTACACTTCAACACAAGTTGAGCAACAGAGAATCAAGATTAATGATTGATAATCAATTTTAATAATGCTCCAATTTTTAATCACAATTTGTATGCATAATCATCCAAACAACATATAATTCATATAAAGCTTCATTAGCAAAGACATTATTTTTCAACTAGCTCAACCGAATAAATGGCTTTGAGTAAAGACTCTAGATTTATCTCTTTTGTTGAAGACTTTGGTAATACTGTTACAGCACTGCACTTCTAGGTTCTTGACTCTTAAGGAAAAAGTAAATTGTACCTTGTAGTTTATTTAGGGAGTGTTTAGATTTGAGGACTAGACTGTTATAGTCTTTTTTGTAAGCAATAACCCACGACAGGGTATGGGGTTATTAATGATTAATCCACACCCTGGGTACGTTGTGAGGCATAAGGCCGCAGGCCGAGTGTCCTCACAGCACCCAGGGTGTTGATTAATCCTTAATAACCCCATACCCTGGAGTGGGTTATTGCACTTATAACACGGATTATGTTTAAACAACAACAACAAAAAAAAGAAAGGTTTTTTTTTGCTGTTTAAATAAGAAAAAAGGTCATGTATCCTGCCACCTTGCAAAACAGTGCCTAACAAATAATGCATAGTAGATTGCTGTTATGCACATAGAAATGTCACACATACACTACTGAAATGAGTTGTGACATTTCTTCTGCATAACAGTGCCTGCTGCACTGCGTACCACATGTACTGTCACCCTCCACACACACACTCAGATCCACAGTACTAAGCAACTGACCGCAACTGCTTAACCCACCACGCTCAGTCTCTCTACAAATGCAAGCAACATTCACCGTACCGGGATGGGGGAGATGGGCTCCCTGGTACTGTCTGCAATTCAGCAGCACACGTGCACCTTGACATACACAAACAAAACTGACATTCTACTCCTTAGCACTGACTGATGTGAAACCTGTCTCATCACTCTCCATGGCAGGGGACAAGAAACCAGACCTCCTAAAGGGAAGAGACACACACTGCTGCTACCTGCCCCCCCCCCCCCAAGAGTCATGGAGCGAGTGAGCCGAGTTGGAGCTGTGCTGCTGCCGCTGATTATCTGAACTGTGGCATGAGGACTGGGTGTGTGAGTCAATGACAGGTGGTGCAGTGTGGTTTTCCAGGTTCAACTGCATGGTCCCAGTCTGCAGCTGCTTGCATGATTTGGGAGTCAGAAGAAACAGCAGACAGCTCTTCTGCATGCCATTGTCTGTTGTCTGTTTCACTGACACTGTCATGCCTTCACCACTGCGCAATCTGACCGGAAATCATGCGCTCTCTCCCTTTCTCTCTCTCTTGCGTGTTGCCACTGGCTTGGAAAGCCCTGAATAAAAATAAATAAATAAAAACACTCTTATAGAGTAAGGACATTACTTTCCAATGGCTCTCTCTCGCAAAATATTCCCTGTTGACTAAGTCAGACGTTTGATCTGACACCTGTCAAGCAAGGCGGAACACAATGTCTCACTATCTCACTCTCTCCCTCGCAGTTCTGCCATTCTCGCTGGACTGTCTCCCTGTGGCTCACACTCTCTCTCTCCCTGTTTTTCATCCTGTTCACCTGTGATCTGCCACTGGGTCAGTCTGTCATTCATTGACCTGTGCAGGTACATTGGGACAAGCAGAGGTATGATGTCAATTGACATGGCTGGGCACACCGCACTGTTGCAAAACCACTGTCAGTCTCCTCGCAGCGTGGGATGCTGCTCCATTTTTGTCTCCTTCTCTCGCTCTCTCTCTCTCCAGCAGCCGGTCTGCTGATGTGTGTCTGTCTGTCGGGAGTCAGGGAAAGGGGACCGGTTGCACGGGAACGGAAACTCTCACTGGGAACTGTCTCGCTCTCAAATAGCCCTGCAGAAAAACAGCACATGACCGCGAGTACAAAGCGGATGGCTCTGTAGGGAACAAAGACACAGACAGACACACCAGACTGTGGGGGAGGGGGCACCAAACTGTACCATTTCCCAGTATTGTCCCCCTGTGTCTCACTCAGTCAAATGTGTGATGGATGGGAAGGGTGGGCCCGTCGGCAAACAACTCAAACAAGCTCTCTGGGCTCCCACTGACTCCAGACTCCCACCTCTGCCTCTCACCCACACTCTGGCATGTCCCCCTTTTTCTCCCCACCAGTGCAGCACTATGTACTCCGTGTTACTCCCACTGGTTCACCTGCCTCTATCACACTTGGTGCCTGTTTTAATGGCTGCCTTTCTGACTTTTGCTCCTGCATGATAAAACAAGTTTGGATGGCACTTTGCAGGAGTCACTCTGCGAAACTGTGGATTAATGCTAACTTAATCCATGGGCACACAGACCGACTCCACCAATGACATTGCTTGTTTTTCCAACCCATGTTATAATATTGTTTAGAAAATGGCATTGGAAAATAAATAAATCTCATTGGCTTAGGCATCCTAGGAGAGATTCATTTACAGTATTTTTCCAATAGAGCCCACATGCAAACAAGAGCCTATTCGGGGGTGCCCCATCAGTGTGCACCCCGAATGTTCAAGACATACTGCCACCATCTTGCCGTGCTCACCAAACTATCGGTAAATGTAAGCGGTAAGGCCGCTGTCACCCACATCACGAAACATACCACAAAATACCATTTTTAACTCCTAGTACAGTGTGACAGCATAATACCTATGTTCTGGTTCACAAAACGCCCAGATCCAGAACTCGCACAGCATGTAGCTAGCTCCACGGAGACCGAACACGACAGCATTGGTATTTCCTTAGATCTCCCTACCGCAGATGGACGTTCATCTGCAGCATGGAAGATGAAGTAAATACCGGTGCTCTCCCATGCAGTATCCATCTCGGCAGTGACTGAATAGATTATTTTCTCAAAGTTCACATTTTCTCAACTTGCTAAAAGGATCAGTCCCCCTTAGTTGTTTTAAACAGGACAAAGTGAAAAAAAAGAAAATTAAAAAGTGACTTTCTCACCTGAAGAAGTAAGCATACTAAACATCACCAGGCAGTCCCGAGTGCAGCTTGAGCAGACAAGGCATGCACATGTCCACATACCCATGATTTTAAATCCATTTAAGCCGCCACTGATTGCACAGAGACCACACAATAAAAAAAAAAGTCTGACTTTCTGAAGACATACTTTAACATGTCAGCTGAAGACACTGTAAAGCATTTTTTGTTTTATCTACACCCCCTTAAAAAAAGACTACTTTATCTCAAAGCTGACAAAATGTGCAATAAAAATTTAAATACATTATTATAATGTTTAAAAACTTTAAAAAACTGCGTCCAAGAGTTTCTTTCCATTTTCTAAGTGCAATAATACCCTCCAGGGTAGGCAGTATGGGCTATACCGGACCTTCCAGGAACTATAAGACCCTCCGTCTGCGGCGTCGGGCCTCATCACGCCCCTGGGCGATCCGGTATAGCCCAATACCGCCCACCCTGCTGGGCATTATTGCTTACTTAAAACACAAATGTTATTACAACATACAAACAGTATTTATTTATTTATTTTTTTTACTCCTCTCTCCTCACAGCTCTCCCCTCTCCGGGAGACACCTACGGCCTTTTCAGCCCTCGCTCACCTACCTGGTGACCACTGCAGTCCATTCCCCATGAAGCCATGGTTATACCACCCAGGCGGGTATGGGGTAGGAGCCCTTACACCCCGATGCATCTATGTTTCGTTGGAATGCTGTCTCCGGGCTGGTAGGGGCATTGGAGGTCAGAGCCTGGTGCTCCGTCTCCTGGGAGACTGCGCGGTTATTTTTCCGATGTTCTCTCAGCGTGCCATGCCCCCGGACGTCAAGGTGCTGAAGCGCCGACGTCTGGCACGTCGCCCCTCTGTTGAGCGTCGGGCTTGCTGTACCTTGGGTCTCCACCCGGGGCCAGACAAGAGCCGAACTCTGGTTCCCTCCCCAGAGAGGACGAGCAGTCCTTAGGACGCTCAAGTCCTCTCCCCCGGCCAGCCCTCCAGCTCCTGAGCTCATTCTCGAACCCGGGTCACTGGCGTCTCAAGCAGAAATCCAACCGCTGCACCGGCGGACCAGACAAACAGTATTAAAAAGCATAATTTCAGTAATCATAAAAACATTGCTCATGAATCTCCATTACCTTATACATATTACATCCTTTAAAAAAATGCACAAGGTGAACTGGATTGGCAGCCAGTATCAATGAATCAGTGTATTGTTAGTATGTACAGTATACTGTATTGAGCATGATGTTTGTAAGAACTAGTTTTGCTCCTTATCTTTGTTATAATACAGCGCTGTATATTAAGCATAATGTTTACAGAAATTTTTTTCCTTTTTTAACTTCCTCCTGGGTCCCGGCCCAGAGGAACCCCTTCCTCTGGTTCTGTCGGCTGGGCCCCGATGTACCAGGAATCCAATATCATGCTGCATGATACCGGGAGATTTTTTGCCTGTGGTTTTCTCCTGGTTCATCCCTACCTCTCAAGGGCACTGACATGAAGGACTTGCGTCCAGATGTATGGCCTGCTTGCGGATGCTGCCATCAAGCGGCCACAGCGTCCTCCCCACCCGACTCCCCTGAAGGAGCCGTTGTGCCTTGCAGCCCATGCTTCCACAGGCAGAAACGCTTTCGGGCATCGCTGTCAGGTAACCCACCCCAACTCTGGAGAAGGAGAGCATCCGCTGGGACGCTCAATCCTACCTGCCCTAGTTGACCCCCGGTGACCAGAGTCCGTTCCCAAACCCGGGTCCCCGGTGTAAAGTGAGGTGTGGCATCCAGTGCCTCAACCCTCAGCGCCACCTGGCCAGGAGAAACTAGTTTTGATTCTAATCTATGTTATAATAAAGTAGTTCTAATTTTCTTTTGCAGTTCTGTGCCAAGTATCCTTTTCCTAACTTGTGAAGCTGCTTGGGCATATAGCATGATGCTCCTTCGTTTCTCTCACTTATACAATAACTGGCTTAAACCATTTAGCCTTTATATCTCTATGAAAGTGGCAGTAGACTAACTAATAATACTATAGCATCAATTTGATTAAGGTTACAGGGGCAGACTCTTATTTTGCTTCTCAGCTTATAAATTTTACCAAAGAAAGTAGCGAGCGTATTCTCAAGTCCTTAGTGCACCCAAACTGCTTAGCTTCATTTTTACAGTTTTCTCCTCTAAAGAACTCGTGAAGATACTTTTACTACCATAACAGGCAGAGTAACTGTATATTTAAACAAATAAAGAACTGGGCTGAAGTTAGTTTTACAGGAGAGAACCCTCTCCTCAATCTTGAACTTGATTTGCATAAATCCATAATAAAACGATCAGTTACTATAATTATGTAAAAGATTAATGCAGAATGATCTCAAGTCAGAAATAATGTTCCTTATTAGAATAAACTAATCAGCCAATGAATTTGATAAGACTCCAGTGTTTCCAGTTAAAAGTTCTTGAGGAATATCTACTTTTTAATTAAACTCATTTGCATACATATATTCAATCTAATTTGTGACATTTGTTTAATAGCACATTCATCTCAATATTAAATGCCTCTTGAATTGCCATTTAATAATTTGGGAAAACGGAAGAAATGTCCATGCCTTATTATAAACATCCCATGCCAATAATCCTCACTTGACGCTGCTGAGAGGATGTTAGTTGAGATTTGTGACAGTGTGATCTTGTGATTTTAATGCATTTAAGAGAATGTATGGTGTAAAAGACTTCACAAATACTTGTTCCCCTTCATTTTCATATTCAGAAGCAGACAGGGGTGATTTCTTCTTCAATAATTGATGTGTGATATTGTGACACATGGCAAACTTTTCATCTACTGTACCTGCAGCTGCTTCAAACACAGCAGCCTGGTTTGTCTTTAAGGAGCAGAAATGGTAGAGCTGCTACACTTCCCAGAGGATCTAAAACTTAGTCAGAATGTGGAACATGAAGGAATGACTCCAAAAGCTTTAAATATTTAAACAGTACGGAAATAGGCTGACGATTATTAAATACTGCAGTGTAATTTGGTTAACAAGTCCACTGCATGAAAAATATAATGCTAGTGCTGATCCCTTTGGCTAAATTCCATGGGGGCTACAAGCAAGACTGCAAAGGCCTCAGAATATGTGTCATGTAGGAGTGTGTTTTTATGATGGAGTATTTGAACGCAGATGTCTGAAGCAAAAGAAAAAAATAATGTACACACAGTATTCTTACACTTTTTTGTCCTCCCTTCTTGTTTCTAGGGTGGGGACTGCCATAGCTGTACATCCCCCTCCCCTATAAGGAGTTGAGTGAGCCTCTGCCTTTGCAACTGACTTCAGTGTAGCTCTTTAACTTGCTGGCAGGGGCTTCTGGACTTCCTGGTACCCTGAGGAGTCCCACAAGTTAGGGGTAGGCAGGGGTTGGAATGTGTGTGTGGGTACTTGGGGGTATAGTGTACTGCCACTTTTTAAAATTAAGCCATATGTTCACAATATGTGACCTGGTGCTCATCTCATGCTGAGTGCAACCACTTTTATTTTCAAAATTTCAACCCGGGGGAAAGGGGGTTGAAGGCATTGCTTGTATACTACCAACAGCCCCTCCACTGCTTTGCCACTCTGGTATGGAGGGGAAGGGGGAGGGGGAGGGAAGAGAGTCAGCTCTGGTTCAAAGACTGAGGATGATGATGCACGGCATATGAAGCAAAGCACTAGCCATGAGGACATCCATTTAATGGCTGATTCTGAGTGTGGGTGCTACGAATTCTTTACATCAACCCCTCATATGAGCAAAGCATGAGAGGGCAGAAGTTCTGAACAGCCCTTGTTTTTTGTTTGAGGTTGAAGAAAGGTGGAGGAGTGCTTTCGTAAGTCAGGGTCGAGGAAGGGACTTTTTAATGACATTACATAGACAATGTACAGTACATAGATGGGCTAGGATTGGAAAGATTTTTATCCATCTAGTCTGCCCCGTTTTACCTAGTTAAACTAGTTGTGCCCTTCCAATTATACCTCATAATCCCAATTGCCACTATCTACCCCTTCCTGTCTATCCCATTTAATCCTGAAGTCTGTTACAGAGCCAGTGCTCACCACCTTCTGGGAAAGTCTGTTCCACTGGTCAGCCACCCTCCCAGTAAAGAAAAACTTCATCATGTCCTTTCTAAAAGCACAGTTATGCAAGAACTTACTCTAACAGTAGATCTTCGACAGAGGATCCTGCAGTAGGTAATTACGTATAGGATTGAAGCCGGCAGGCGTCAGGACCCCACAGAAAAATTTCTAGCTAGCAGTCTCTGACGGGGGCCCGCCCCCACTTCAGGTGGACCGGACGTCATGCGACGTCAGCATAAAGGGGCGGTCCCCCATGCCCACCTTCCAGTTCTTTCCCGCCAAAGGCAAGACGGGAGAGAAGTGGATATTTCCCCCCTGGAAAAGGAGCTGAAAAAGCTAAGAGGGATGGAGGGCGGAGCAGATACCATTGTGAAGAGCCTCTCTCAAGATCTACCGCCACGGTAAGTTCTTACGTAACTGTACTATCTTACTGAGAGGGCTCTTGCAGTAGGTACTACATATAGGACTGAGTCCCAAGCAGTCTGGAACAAAGAGAAGCTCACGGAGGAGGAAACTACGTGCACAGATCCTCTGGCTGTGAAGGTCTACGAAAGAGCCTTGCAGACAGCCACGCAAAGCCAGCTCTGGTGAGCAACTTCTAAACAGTAATGTTTCGTGAAGGTATGGACAGAAGTCCAAGTTGTGGCTGCACAAATGTCAGCCGCCGATACATTCTTGAAACAAGCAGCAGAGGCAGCTACACCCCTAGTGGAGTGAACTCTGACCTGACCTGGCAAGGTCTTGTGATACTTGTCATAACAGAAAGTGATATAATAAGCCAACCATTTCGAAAGACATTGCTTGGAGACAGCATTGAAACATAGACTTTGATGGCAGATACGGACCGCTTGGCCCACCTAGTCTGCCCATTTCCCTACCTAGAGGACAAGCTGCAGATCCTATTTAACCAACAGCCTATTTCTTCCTACCCCCACAAAAATTGCCTTATGTCTGTCCCATGCATTCTTGAATTCTCCCACAGTCTTAGACCCCACAACCTCCTCAGGAAGGCTGTTCCATGCATCCACCACTCTCTCTGTGAAAAAATACTTCCTCACATTGCCCCTGAGCCGTCCCCCTCTATCTTCAAATTGTGTCCCCTTGTTCTTGCACATCTCTATTTCTGAAAGATGCTACACTCTTGGACTTTGTTGATTCCACTGAGGTACTTACACGTTTCTATTATGTCCCCCCCCCTCCCTCCTTTCCTCAAGGGTATACATATTAAGCTCCTTTAGCCTCTCCTCGTATGGCTTCTTTTGCAGACCCTGCACCATTTTAGTTGCCCTCCTCCGAACTGCCTCCATCCTATCTATGTCCTTGCGGAGATGGGGTCTCCAGAACAGGACACAGTACTCCAGATGGGGTCTCACCAACTGTCTGTACAGGGGGAAAACAACTTCCTGTTTTCTGCTGGTGATACCTCTCCCTATACATCCCAGTATCCCCCCTAGCCCTCCCTTTTGTGAGCAAAAGAGACAAACAGTTGATCAGTCTTTCTGAGATCCTTAGTCCTATTGGTGTAGTATCTCAGAATCCAGTGAACATCCACAGTATGTAAGAGGTACTCCTCTTGATTGGAATGTTGCGTAAAGAACACAGGCAGTTCCATGGACTGATTCAGCGTAGATTCCACTACCACCTTAGGGAGAAACTTAGGGTTGGTACGCAGAGCCACACGTTCCTTGTGGAAAATCAAGTACGGGATTTTGCACATTAAGGCCTGAAGCTCGGAGATTCGTCAAGTGGAGGCAATGGTCACCAGGAAGAGAGCCTTCCAGGAAAGGAACTTAAGATCTGCAGACAATGCCGGCTCAAAGGGAGGCAGGGTAAGCTTCTCAAGAATGAAATTCAAGTCCCAAGGAGGGGCAGGGGTGCGTGAATGGGGGGTCTCAAATGGAGGACCCCTCTAAGGAAAGTCTTAGCGACTTCCAGCTGCTCAAAAGACCTGTATCCAAAGGGAACATGTAAGCAGAAATAGCCGCCATGTGAACTTTCAAAGAGGAGTGGCTGAGACCCAAGTCGAAGAGGTGACGCATGTAATCCAGGAGCCTCCCAAAAGAGCAGGAGAATGGCTTGAAAGCTCTGGAAGAGGCCCAAACAGAGAACCTTTTCCATTTCATGGTGTAAGTGGAATGAGTAGAAGGTTTTCTGGCCTCCACTAGAATCTCTGCCACCTGCGTCGAAACTCCGAACCGTGATTGAATCACATCTGCAGTAGCCATGCATGCAGCTGAAAGGATTTGAGACCTGGTTGGACTAGCAACCCCTGATCCTGGGTCAACAAGAGTTGCGACAGAGGAAGAGGAGGTACCTCTGAGTACTGTTGCAGAAGAGAGACCCAAGCTTGCCTGGGCCAGAACGGAGCGATGAAAATCATACATGCTCCTTCTGAACAGAGTTTGTGTAGGACCCTCAGAATCAACGGGATCGGGGGAAAACAGACAAATCTGCCCTTCCAATTTAGAGACAGAGCATCTCTCCAAAAAACTCCATGTCCTGGAGTGAGCAAGCAGAAGATGAGAGGCAAACAGGTCTATCTGAGGGGTTCCCCAGCATAGGAAGTCGTCTTCTACTACCCCCTGATCCAGTTCCCATTCATGTGCTTGGGCGGATGACCGGCTGAGGTGGTCTGCCAAAGTGTTCTCGACCCCTGGAACACAAACCACCATGAGGTGAAGGTTGTGAAGTATCGCCCAATCCCAAACCCACATCGCTTCCCTGCAAAGAGGGTAGGAACGAGTTCCTCCCTGTTTGTTGATGTACCAGACTACACACATGTTGTCAGTCTGAACAGCCAGATTACTGGGAAGCAGATACAGATGCAGAGCTTGTAAGGCGTACAGGACAGCCCTCAGCTCCAGTACACTGATGTGAAGAGTCTGCTCGAGCTTGGACCAAGAGCCCTGGGTCCATTGAGATCCCTGGTGGGCTCCCCAACCCTCGCCTGAGGTGTCTGTTGTCAGGATTTGGGTGGGGGGAGAAAGACAGAAGGGAACTCCTCAGCAAAGGTCCTCCTGAACCATCCACCAATGCAAGTCCCGAGCCATCAGAGAGGAGACCAGGATCTCACAATCCAAGTCGTCCACCAACTGATCCCCCTGAGACCGAAGCTTCCACTGAGAGATTCTCATGTGTAGCCGAGCGCGAGGCACCATCGGG
This sequence comes from Neoceratodus forsteri, assembly GCA_016271365.2. NCBI lineage: Eukaryota > Metazoa > Chordata > Ceratodontiformes > Ceratodontidae > Neoceratodus > Neoceratodus forsteri. The sequence continues at coordinate 701,865,354 of CM028135.1, read as the reverse complement.
ATGGCAGCCGCCATGAGCCCGAGGAAGCGAAGGACCAACCTGGCAGTGACCTGCCTGCGGCTGGACAAATGGTGTGCCTGAGCCTGAAGGGTGGCCACCCTGTCCAGAGGCAGGAAGGCCATACCGGAGGTCGTATCCAGGATCGCCCCGATAAACTAGAGTCTCTGAGGTGGAATCAAATGGGACTTGGCCTGGTTGATGGTAATACCCAAGCTGGTGAAAACCTGCAGGGTAAGGGAAAAGAAGCGCAGGAGATCCTTGCTGGACTGGGCCACAAGGAGTCAATCGTCCAGGTAAGGGAAAACCTGAACCCCCTGGGTACGCAGATGGGCCGCCACCACAGCAAGGCATTTGGTAAACACTCGAAGGGGCCAAGGAGAGAACAAATGGGAGGGCCCTGAACTGGTAGTGGTCCCCCTGAAAAGAAAACCAGAAGTATTTGCGGTGGGACGGGTGGATAGGGATATGCAGGTAGGCATCCTGCATGTCCAGGGTGCACAGCCACTGTCCCGGCCGAAGCAGGGTCAGAAGGCTCTGCAGAGAGAGCATTCAGAACCTCTTGTACTCCACAAACAGATTCAGGGAACTGAGGTCCAGGATGGGCCTCACGTCGCCTGACTTCTTCGGAACCAGGAATAAATGAGAATAGTAACCCGTCCCCGTGAGATGGGGGGACAGGCTCTATCGCCACCTTCCGAGAAAGGGTGGAGATTTCTTCCCGAACCAGAAGAAGGTGTTCTGGGGAGTAAGACGACCTTGGAGGGGGTTTTCTGGGAGGTTTCTGAAGAAACTCTATTGAGTGTCCTTCCGTTATCAGCTGAAGCGCCCAAACGTCTGACGTGATCCTCTCCCAACCCGGTAGATGCAGGGAGAACCTCCCCCTACCAGTTCCTCTGGAAGGGCCAGAGGCTGTGGGAGAGGAAAGGAGTCAGGTGGTGTGAGGCAGCACTGTGGCTGGAGCTCCCGCTGCTCATTTGGGTGGGGGTGGGGCTTCGCAGCATGAGGGGCCTGGCGTGTATTGGCCCGCTTTCCTTGAGGTTTCGCCTTGGCTCGTGCCTGCTTGTGAAACGGAAGGCGCTGCTGTTGAGGGGCTCTGTATAAGTCATTGACCTCCTTGAGGGCAGTGCCCATCTCTCGCAGTCCGGTGATGATATCTTTGACATCACCACCGAACAGCACCAAACCCCTGAAGGGCGCGTCCTGCACTTCAGAAACCAAACCCGACACTTGGAGCCAGGCGTGACTCCGCAGACCAACACGAAGCATATGCCTACTGGCCAAACGAGCAGATCAGACCAGGTCTGCCACTTCCTGTTTGGTCCGAGACTCAGGAAGAGAGTCCAGTTTAGCTTCCACCTTGCTAAGGACAGCCTTCTAGTAATCCCCCATAGGGCGACGTAGTTCAAGGCCTGAATACCCAGAGTGGAAGAAGTAAACAAAGTCTTTCTTCCCATACTGGTCCAGAAGGTGGGATTCCTTATCGGGGGGGTGACGAGATCAAGTGCTTTGGATTGGCTGTCCGGACATGGGTGGCGCTGATCATGACCGAGTCAGCCTTGGGGTGAGGGGTAAGAAACTCAACACCCTCGGGAGCCTGATATATTTATTTTATTTTTATTTTATTTAAACAGCAGTTTGGAAAACCTTTGAGCCATAGGCTCATTTACAAAGGTACCTTGTCACAGTAAGACAAACCAAAATACACAGTATAGCAGTACAACACATAGGTATAACAGTAAATTAAGACATAGATACAAACAAGCTGGTACAGGTAGGATGGATGCAAACAATACCAGAGTTATGTTGTCCTTAGCAGCTTAGTAATAAGCTTTGTCATAAGTATTGAGTACGGCTTTGACTAGCGGCAGTTACAGCATCGGGTGTTAATAAGGTGGTTACATAAGGAAGTTTTGAAGCACGATATAGTTGGAGCTTCGGAGATGGAGGGGGGCAGTGTGTTGAACCAGGAGGGGGCCCTAAAGCTGAAGGCTCTTTGGCCGTGAGAGGTCCTAGCTCTAGGAATAACAAGAGAAGTTTTCCCAGAGGTCCGAGTATGAACTAGTGGGACAGAGCGTCGTATGGTAGTGGTCAATCCTGGTGGGGAAAGCCCAAGGAGGGTCTTTTTTGTAAGGGTACAGGTAAGATATTTGAGGCGCCTGTTGAGATCAAGTACCAGCGCTTTAGCATACAGTAGACAGTGTGTGTCATCCTAGGTGCTCCAGTAATTAACCTGCAGGCCTTATTCAGAGAGTAGTGCGAATTTTATGGAGTGCGGTCTGATCAGCAGCACCATACACCGGCAGTCCATAGTCCACTAGGGACAGGATAGAGGAGGTGACTGTGAGTCAAAGAGCCTCCGGGGGGAGGCAGTGTTTATACCGATGTAAGATGCCCAATCGGATATTAGTGGCAGTGGCTAGGGCAGCGATGTGTCCATGGAAGGAGAGGGAGGGGTCAAAATGGATCCCTAGGTATTTATAGGAGCAAACTTGTTCGAGTGGGAATGAGGACCCAGAGTGAATGAGGAGTTTGAAGTTGCAGGACTTGTTTTGGGGATGAGAGAAGAACATAGTTTTTGTTTTTTTAAGATTTATCACCAATCTATGTTCCTTGAACCAGCCCTCGGCTTCAGTGAAGGACTTCTGCAGCGAGTCCTGCAGGGCAATAGGGTTACGACTTGAGGCAAAGATGACTGCATCATCAGCGTACAATAGAATGTTCCCCGAGCAAGAGTGTGGAGGGTGTTAAGGTAAAGGGAGAATAGTAAGGGCCCAGAATGGAGCCCTGGGAACCCTGAAAAGATGGGACAGATGTCTGAGCAGGTCCCATTAATTTTAACGCTGTGAGCGGTCAGACAGATAACTGGTGCACCAGGAGACAGGCCCAGCAGCAAAACCAGAGAGACTAAGGGCATCAAGAAGGAGGGTGGGAGACAGTGTCGAAGGCTTTCGAGAGGTCAATGAAGACAGCACCAGCCAGAGAACCAGTGTCTAAGGAGGAGTGGAGAAAGTTGGAGAACTCTAGGAGGGCTGTGTTGGTACTGTGGCCCGCCCGGAAGCCATGCTGCTCAGGACAAAGGACATTGTAGGTGGAAAAGTAGTCAGAGATTTGAGAGGCCACCACTTTTTCCAAGGCCTTGGAGAGAGGAGAGAGAATGGAGATCAGTCGATAGTTTCCAGCCACAGTCCTATCACCACTTTTAAAGATAGGGGTGACAGTGGCGACTTTCCAGGCAGTTGGAACCTTCCCCAGGCAAAGAGAGTGCTTGATGAGGCGTGTGATCGGGGTAAGGACTGTGTCTAAGACCAGCCATAGGATACACGGATCCAGGGTGTCACTGCCCGTACTATTACTCTTGAGAGCAGTGACAAGGTGCGGCCTAAGTTCTTGGGCAGAAACACGGCGGAGGAGAAAATAAGGGCGAGAAAGATTTACGGCAGGTGCTGGGGGAGGAGGGTCAAAAAAATTTGTAGGGAGGATAGGGCTAAGGTCAGTGAATGAGGTGTTGAGGTGGTTGGCTATGAGGGCTGGTTCTGAGGAGATCACACCATTAATGTTGATCTGGATGGGTTGGGGGGAGTGTGCACTCCCATTTAACTGTTTAATGTTACATAGACATAGAGACATAGAAGTTGACGGCAGATAAGGACCACAAGGCCCATCCAGTCTGCCCATTTCTTTTTCTACTTTATAAATGTACCATCGGCCTTTGCTCTGTCAGTGGCCTATCTATTCATACTCATCTGTATTGCTCCCTTATGCCTATCCCATGCCTGTTTGAAGCCCTGTACTGTATTCATAGCCACCACTTCCTGAGGTAGCCTGTTCCATGCATCCACCACCCTTTCTGTGAAAAAGAATTTCCTTACATTCCCCCTTAATCGGCCTCCCTCTAATCTCATGCTGTGTCCTCTTGTCCTGCTATTTTTCTTATATTTAAACATGTTGGACTTTTTCACCTTGTTAATGCCCTTAAGGTGTTTGAATGTTTCGATCATATCACCTCTCTCCCTCCTTTGCTCAAGGGTATACATATTGAGCTCCGTTAATCTGTCCTCATAAGTCTTCTGATGCAGTACCTGTACCATTTTGGTTGCTCTTATCTGGACTACCTCAATTTGGTTAATGTCCTTGTGAAGGTGTGGCCTCCAGTACTGCATGCAGTACTCCAGATGGGGCCTAACCAGTGTCTTGTAAAGAGGGATTATTACCGCCCTGTTACGACTTGTGATACCCCTACTAATACACCCTAACATCCCCCTAGCCTTACCTACTGCTTTAGAGGTCTGCTTGGATGATTTCAAGTCATCGGTGATGATGATGCCCAAGTCTCATTCTTCCTTTGTGACTGCCAGCAACTCCCCTCCCAGCCTACAGGTGGCTTCAGGGTTTCTCTTCCCTATGTGCATGATCTTACACTTCTTTGCATTAAATCCTAGTTGCCACTCTTCTGACCATTTTGCTAATTCATCCAGATCTCTTCTCATTCTGCCCACCCCATCTGGATCATCTACTCTGTTGCAGATATTGGTGTCATCTGCAAACAGACAAGCCTTACCCTCTAGTCCACCTGCAATGTCACTAATGAAGATACTGAAGAAGACTGGCCCCATGACTGATCCCAGAGGTACCCCACTTGTGACTTGCATCTCTTCTGACTGTATACCATTTACCACCACTCTCGGTTTTCTGCCCGTCAACCAGTTTGCCACCCAGTTGACCAACTTCTGACCCACCTCGAGCCTACCCAGCTTATTTATCAATCTTCTATGTGGAACAGTGTCAAAAGCTTTGCTGAAGTCAAGGTAGGCGACATCCACTGCTCCCCCTTGGTCTACCGCTCTGGTTACCCAGTCAAAGAAATCTATGAGATTAGTTTGACAGGACCTTCCTTTTGTAAACCCATGCTGTCTTGGATCCTGTGCCCCTATGGATTCCAGGTGTTGCATTATCCTTTCCTTAAGGAGTGCCTCCATAATCTTGCCCACTACTGAGGTAAGACTGACTGGTCTGTAGTTCCCTGCCTCCTCCCTGCTACCACTCTTGTGGAGCGGGATCACATGAGCCCTTCTCCAGTCTTCTGGGACCTCTCCTGTGCTCAGAGACTCACTAAACAGTTCTGCTAATGGCTCTGCTAGTTCCATCCTTAGCTCTTAAGTGCCCTGGAATGTATACCATCAGGTCCCAATGCCTTGCCCACCCTGAGCTTAGCGAGCTCTTGTAGGACCCTTTCTTTCTGAAGGAGTAGTGCTCACCCCGTGTCCATGGTGCTGAGCTGTGGGCCCTGCACTACCTTCTCTTCAGTAAATACTGAGCAAAAGTATCTATTTAGGATAGATGCTTTTACAGGGTCCTCCTCCTCACATGCCCCCTTTTCTCCTTTGAGCTTAGCAATACCCACTCTGGACTTTCTCCTTTCACTAATGTATCTATACCAAGTCTTGTCACCTTCTTTTACTGTTTATGCTAGTGTTTCCTCAGTTTGGGACTTTGCCTGCCTTACTGCATTCCCTGCTTCCCTTAGGGCAGTTTGGTATGCCTCCCTATCTTCATTCCGCTGTGTTCCCCTATATTTCTTGAAGGCCAGCCTTTTGGCTCTGACCTTTTCTGCTACTGTATTTGAGAACCAAAGTGGTTTCCTTCTTCTTTTGCACTTCCTTTTCTGTCTAACACAATGGGATGTTGCTTCAAGTATTGCATCCTTAATGCTTGCCCACTTTGCCTGTACCTCCTCACCTGTGTTTCTTTTTGCCAGGGCTAGCGTAACTCTGTTGGCCATCTTTTCAAAGTCAGCTCCTCTGAAGTCCCATATTTTTGCCTTGGAATGGGTTGATTTAGATGTAGTGGCCAAATTGAACCATACCATGTGATGATGTTATCCCAGAAGGTTCTGGGATTCCCCCATGAGGCAGTGAGTGAGGACCGATAGTGCTCAGACTTGGCCTTTCTGATGGCCCGAGTGCACTTGTTTCGGGCGGCAGCATATAACCGCCTGTCATTGGGCCGGCCAGTCTCAATGTCACGGTGCCATAGGTTGTCCATATGTTTGAGCTGGTGGATCAAAGCTGGGGTAACACAGGGGCATTCTTCCTTTAGAACGGCGGGTCAACACTGGGGCAAAGATATCACAGGCATTATTAAAAGTTTGGGTAAAGAAGGAGAGCTGTGTTGATGTCAGGAGTTGCCAGTATAGGAGACCAGTCAATTTGGGACAGAAGTTCCTTAAGTTTTATCAGTCCACCAGGTATTAGATGCCGCCGGCATGTGGACTGTGCTATGGGTTTGGGGACTGAGGTTGACCAGTGGAATAAAATGGGGGAGTGATCGCTGAGAGAGTCTGGGAGGACTTGTACATTGGGGATCCGATTAGGGTGGTTGGTGAGTACCACATCAAGCAGGGTACTGGAGCCTCTCTTGGGGTTAGTCCTGGTAGGGTGGGTAACTAGTTGCGTTAGGTCTATTGCAGAAAAGGAGTCTCGGGTAGAGGAGGAGGGGCTGAGCCAGTTGACATTTAAGTCACCCACCAGAATTTGATCAGCGGTAGGAGGTAGAGAGGTAAGGTATTCTGTAAGAGAGGCAATGGCCTGCATTTGGTCCCTGGGGGGCACGTATGCAGTAGTCAGATAAAGGGGTCCCTTTAAAGGGTCAGGGGTTAGTTTCAGCGTAAGCGTATAACCTGTCTGCCTTCCTCAGAAGGGGGTCTATGGTGGAGGGTTGCTTCCAAATAGTGGAAACAAGGTCCGCGTGAGGCTCGATCCAGGGTGGAACCAAGGTAGGAGCAACCTCGGGCAGATCCAAATGGCCAGCTAGCTTCTGCTATTGTGGATTTGACTCCAAAGAGTGCCACTAATGGATAGCCTGAATTTTGCACAGCAACTCCGTAAAGGAAAGATCCTCCAGAGGAGACTTCGGAGGAGTCCTCGGCCTGGGCTTATCCGGAGAGAGGGGCTTGTCGTCCAAGTCGAAGCGCCCATCGGAGTCATCCGAAGGCTCCGAGGAGGAAGAGGAAGACACCACCTCCTGACGTAGGGGAAGAACGGACCGTTTGGGAAGCCCTCGGGGAAGTGTATCCAACCCTGCTTTGGAACCAGAGGGCTCGCCTCTGGTATCCGGAGTAGAGGAGGGGGTCTCTCGTCTCCGGCGTAGGGGGTCTGGAACTGAGATCCAACGTTGGAGGATGACTCTCCGCCTCCCTAGTGAGTTGAGCCTTGGCCTCAGCCCACCAGGAAGCCAGAGTCTCCTTCAAATCCACCGGCGGCTAAGGGGGCAGTGGAGGAGGAGGGGGATACGGATACTGAGTGTATCCACAAGGAGCGTATCCATAACCGGACGGCGGGTACCCCGGCGTCAGATAATGAGGCACCATGTACTGGGGCACTGGATACTGTGGACCCGGGTATGACGGCGTCGGATACCCGGGAACTGGGGGCTCTGCCGGGGCAGATGGCCCGGCAGGGCGCCCAGCAGGCGGGCCTTGTACAGGAGGCACAGCAGGCAGTGGGCTCAGCGTGGGGGCAGCATCCGGGAGGGGGATGTCGCCCAGTGTAGGCAGGACCGGCGTTGGGGCTGGTGTCCGGGGAACCGACGTCAGGTTGTCCGGCCCAGTGGGAGGGAGACCTGACGAGGGTGCTGAAAAATCCTCGGCATTGCCCGGAAAAGGAGGAGAAAATTCCCCGTGGTCAGGCTGAGGAGACCCAGGGTCCCAGCAGGGCAGCGAAGGCTGCGGAGAGCTGGAAACAGCGGATGAAGTAAGGTCCGGTGCCAGCTCGGCCGCCGCATGGGTGTCGGGCAGCCCAACGTCCAACTTATCGGCAGAGTCCGGGCGGACATCGGAGAAGCTGACGTCCGACTTAGCGGACCCTTCGCCCGAGGCAGGCCGCAAAGGAGGGGCGGTCTGGTAGGGCAGAATAGGGGCCATGTGCCACCCCGAAGGGTCGGACGACTTAGAGGCTGATTCTGGGCGGATGTCAGAGGAGCTGACATCCAGCTTACCAGAGCCAGTCGCACCAGTAGGCTGCACAGCGGCAGCCTTACTGGGAGTGGCAGCCTCCAAAAGCCCAGAGGCGCCCGAAGGGCCCGAGCCAGATGGGTGGGCCGACACCATCTTGGAAGCCTCCAAGATGGCTGTTGTGGAGTGGTCCCCCGGGGTGGGGATGTTACCCGCAACACGGTGACTCCAGCTGAAGTCGCGGTGGAAGTGGAGCCCCGGTCCTGATGCTTCTCCTTGTCCTTCTTCTTACGATGGCCTTCGGGGGGAGTAGAAGCCTGATGGAGCTTTTTCAACTCCTTCTCCATGGAGGTCATTTTTTTTTTTAGGATGTGGGCCTCCAGGGACTGCTGCTTCCATCTGCGGGTGGCAGCATTGAATTTCAGGCAATGCTGGCACTTCTTCATCTGATGATCCGAGCCCAGACAGAAGAGACACTGGGAATGGCCATCCTTGTGTGGGGAGTTGGGTGCCACAGGAGTCGCACTTATTCTTGTGCTCGGAGGGTGTAGGGGACAACATACTCCACCGAAAAAGTAAACAATTTATCGAATAAATGGAGAAAAAAATTACGGTAGAACTACTGACAACAGGCTGACGAGTGTTGAACTTTACCGCGAGGCGATGACACGAGTTAACGGTGGGAAAGAACTGGAAGGTGGGTGAGGGGGACCGCCCCTTTATACTGACGTCGCATGATGTCGGTCACCTGATATGAGGGTGGTCCCCCGCCGCCACAGACTGCTATCTAGAAATGTTTCCATGGGGTCCTGATGCCTGCCAGCCTCAGTCCTATATGTAATTACCTACTGCAAGAGCCCTCTCAAAGTAAGATCTGTCCTGCTAATTTGAAACAGTCTTCCAGTTTGTGTCTGTTCTTTAAATCTGAATAACTCACTTAAGTCAACTCTATTATATCTCGCATGTACTTCACTTGTAGGTCTCTTATCTTTTGATCTCTTATGTCCACTCTCTCCCTCGTCTCTTCCAGTGAATACATGTCAAGATTTGTAAGCCTCTTCTAGTAGATCTCACTCCAGTGCTTCACTGTAGTCACCCTCCGTTGTATTCTTTCAGGTTTCTACTTATATTTTTTGAGATGAGAGTTCCAAAACTGCACCACAGTGCTTAGATGTGGCCTGACTAGTGACCTGTAGAGTCGTATATTACCTTTTCACTACAGCTTGTGACTCGACATCTGATATTCCAGTAACCTGTTGGCTCTCGCACAACCTTTTTCACATTGACTAGAAATTTTCAGGTTACTGTTTATCATTATGGCCAGATCTCCTTCCTCATGAAAGGATTTTACTGCAACTCTTTTTTCCTTTTTTTTATTCTTTGCTGACAGGGTAAGGCCCACTAGGCACAAGTGCCTGTTTTCAGGGGTGACCAAGGAGCACTGGGGAAGCTAACTGACTTGCTCAGAGTCGCACAGTATGCAAGTGGAGGTTGTGGGAATCAAACCCAGGTCTGCAGGATGTACCAAGCTCATTCACAGCTTTTTACTCTAATCTCTAAGCTTTACTACCAGCCCTATGCTGTGCTATATTTTACCTGTTGGTTCCTCTTGTCAATATGCATAACTATACATTAACATTAAATTGTAGCTGCCATGTGCCTGACCACTGTTTTTTTTTTTTTGTGGTACTTTCTGTTTATTGTTTTTGTTACTGTAACCCCTCTGCAAATGGGGGTTCCCAAAAGACTTCCAGGAGCTTGCTTGAATGCTCCAAGCCTGAATGGTGTTTGGTGTTTAAGCCATTCATCAGTGAGTGTTTTTAGAGCCTCTGGTACTGTCTCTTTAAGAGCCATCTGCTTGCAGACATAATTAGTTTGTATGGGGGGACTGTGTGTTTCTCTGTTTGAGTACCACTCGAACTGCTGCCAATTCACTCCATTTTTGCAGTCACTAGAGTACAAAGGAACCTATCTGAAAGATGTAACGGTTTGCCAGAAATAATTTAGAGTAATAATGAAAATACAGTTTGTCTAACCTGCTTTCTTTGCAGTCAGAACTGTGTTTGCCTAGTTCCCCATTCTAGTTTTGAACTGCTGAACTGGACCAATCAGTGTGGGGTAAGCTAGCTCTAAAATGGTGCCTTGGCAGAATCAGAACTTGGACTCATAATCTGAGCCAGCCACAAGAGGACTGTATGGGCAGTGACTCTGGGAGATGTAGTTTAGGCTTCGGCGCCTTTTTGGACCAACAGCAGCAGTCTATTGTGAGTGACAGCCAATCCAGTCAAGAACTGGGAGGAACTCAAAGGAAGTGCCCGGTTTTGCCTGTTAGAGTTTCAGTTTAGCTCTGGCAGTGAAGGGGAAAGAAACCCTGTGCTCCTTCAGTGCACAGTTTCAGTCAAAAAACGTGTGTAAGGCCCAGAGTTCCGGTCTGCAGCTTGTGTAACTGCTTGTTAGGACTGAATCCGTCCTGTGAAGAGAATCAAAGGATCTCTGAAGAGTAGAAACCAGGCTCACCCTGTAGAAGACTGGAGAAATTGTTGAATTGCACTCGGTCTGTCAGGAACTGAATCTGCTGTGTGTTCTCCCGGGTATTGTGCAGTAATTGCGATCGGGATAGAGAAGCAGCCTGCCTGGTATAGTACTTTCTTTTTTACCATATAAATGTGTGAGGAGGCTTGTGCAGCTCAAGTGAATCCTGCTGCCATTAAAGGACTTTTGCCTGTGACTGTTTACCATATAAATGTGTGAAGAGTCTCGTGGAGCTCAAGAGTAGCCCTGCTGACGTTGAAGGACCCTATCTTGTTTGGAGGTCGTGAGAACTAATTCAGGGTCGCTCCCTGCTGAATTGCCACATTAAATCCAAATGGAATCACTGTACTGCTGACTGTTTAAACTAATTTTTCTTTTCACTGTGTGAAAGGGCCCCTACCAGCTGCCACGGTTTGGACTAGCCACTAGGGCTTGGGTACCCAGGGACAGTAACTGGTAGGGATAGGCCTGTGCACAGAGCCACAGGTAGATAGTAAAGTGATAAGCTAATTAACCTGATTTCCCCCTGTCCTAGTTATGTTCCCCCTAAATAAATCAGAGCTGCTTGTTTCAGCAAAGTTATACTGCCTGAGGTATTTGTCTATGTTAAAGTATTGTACTGTGATTGTTGCACTGTATCTTATTTTACAGGAGGTCCCAGTGCCTGAACCAGCCCTGGGGGTAAGTGTATACTGTGAAGGTAATTCTAATATATTGTGTGGGCCACTAGTGGGAAGAAAGGGGTTGCAGTGTCCCAGAGGCTGTGACCAAGTTAGTTTAACTATTGCAAACCCTGACCTCTGGGTGGAGGCACCCGCCATTGGATCCAGGCCCCTCAACCTGTTAGTGGCAAATCAGGCAGGGGTAGTAGCCCCTGGGATAGCGCCATCTAGGGGTTACATCTTGAGGCTCACCGCTGGGATTGTGTGTCCTCTAGTGGCCATATTTGAACCACTGTTAAGAAAAAATGGGTACCCGACAGAAGTGGCTGTGCACGGCTGGTGGAGGTGGTGTACTGGGGAGGAGATTGACCCCAAAATGCTATGCTTATCCTGGACATCCCCTGGTATCAATACGGACACTGTACAGGAGTACTTTCCAAGGTGGAAGGTTTACAAAACCCTGTGGTGGTGGGTCGGCATGCTAATTTGCTCACCCACACTTTCCTGGCCCTAGTAGAGTTTAAGGATCCCATAGATAGCTCCAAAGTGCCACAGACCATTACCCCAGAGGAGCCTCACTGCCTGAAGAGTGATAACTAAGTACAGTAAAGACCGGGGGAATGAGCCCCCACCACTGTCTGAAACTTTTGAGGAGAAATTTGCTAAATGGTTGCTGGGGAAGGAAAACTGTGGAGGACTTGAAGAAACTATTCTTGCCACCTGGGGTGTTCCTCCCCAACACCTCTCCCGCTCCAGTACCCGTAATGGTGGCTGAACCAATGCAGACTCCTATTTCTGCACCTGCCATTAGTCACGACTCTTACGAAGGTTGAGGATCTTCTCTGGCACCCTCCCACCCCCAGGGGAGGATGACTGGGAGACCTGGATGAGACTATGTTGCCCCAAGTGCTAGAATGGCAATGCCTCGGGAAGAGCGAAAAGAGGGTTAGTGAGAGCCTCCGAGGTCCTGCCCTGGCTACCATCCGTGCTAAACGGGCCAGTAACCCTGAAGTGACTGCACAGGCCTATCTTGAGGCCTTGGAGAATGTGTATGGGAGCCCAGATTCTGATGAGGATCTATGGTGGAGAGTAAGAAATGCACAACAGTACCAAGGGGAGTTGTTGTCTGTGTATGTATCTCGGCTGGAAAAATTGTTGCAAGAATGCCTCAGAAAGGGTAGTTTGCCAGCGATTGAACTGGACGAACCAGGCTGGACAGGATCCTTAAGTCTGCCCCTTCTCAGAACTGCTGTTGCTTCAGTTCGCCTGGCAAATCGACTGAATCCCACCCTCCTATGATGAGTTAATGAGAGAAATTCGAGGAGTTGAGAAAAGGCGACCTCGGGAGGGACCTGCACCAATAGCTGCGGCTATGACCCGAGTGACTGAGGGTGGCCCATCAAGTGAAGTTCAGGGGCAGAGGTTGGCAGTCAATGAGTGCTCTGATAAGGAAAAAGATATGCCACAATGGGGCGAACTGTTGAGAGAGATCCGGGAATTCAAAAACAGTCCCTTTATGAAGGCCACGCCTGCAAGTACGGGCCCGACTATATCCGACTGCATCTGCTATGGGGTGGGGATACCCACTCATGTATCTCCTGCTGATAACAGCTCCGAACTCGATTCCTTGACCATGGAAGTGGAGAAGCGGCGAGATGTCTCCAAATGTTTATCAACGCAGACAGATGAGTACCAAGGTTTCCAGTTAGTAATACTCCCCTGGCTCCCAGTGTGGCGCCTCGCCAGCTCAAACTCCAGAAATATGTTTTGCTATAATTGTGGGAAGGATAGGCACATGAAAAGAGAATGCGGTCCCAAAGACACTGACAAAGTTGCATATAGGCTACAAGGAGAGCTTCGGAGAACAAATCAGTGGTTAAGAGGTGCACAAAATGATCCCAGTGAGGGCACCAAAAATGCTAATTCACGCCCTTTTGTGGCAAGGTCAGTTGCCCAGGCCCTCACTACCGCCTCTCCCGACTGGTCCAGAATAGTGGGTCCCTCCATGGAGACCACTGTAAAGGTGAATGGAGTGTCTACTAGAGCTGTATTAGACAGTGGCTCCCAAGTGACAATTATGTTCCAGGATTGGTATCAGAAGCATTTGTCAGGCGTACCCTTACAACCATTAGAAGGACTGCATGTATGGGGTTAAGTGAGAAGGCCTACCCTATTCCGGTATATCCAATTTGGCTGTCTTTCCTCACCTCCGTGGCTGGAGTGGCCGAGACAAGTAGAGACCCTAGCCTTAGTGTGTCCCCCACTGGACTGTATGATGGTGTCCCTTTGTTGATTGGAACAAATGCTCATATGTTCGGAAGGCTGGCACAGTTGTGTTATGAAAAACAGGGGTCAAAGACTAGTAGAGCTTTAAGAGTTCCGGCTTTAATTAAGAAGGCCTATGAGGCACAGAGAGATGCTGAAAAAATAGAACCAGAGGAACTGGTCGGAATTGTATGGAAGAAGGATCCTGAGTCTCTGATCCTGGCGCCAAATGCCCAGTGTACCTTACAGGGAGAGGTCCGTATCAGAAAGGATGTTAAGAATAAAATATTAATGTTGGATGCACCAGGCGATGGAAAATTGCCAGAGGGACTGCTGGTCAAGCCTAGTATTTTGCCCGCTAGAGCCCATGCTTATGCCAGAAGGGTAATGGTCCAAGTTCATAATGTGTCTGAAAGAGACATTCGAGTAAATAGAGGTTGCATCCTGGCTAATGTGCATTGTGCAGACACTGCAGTGCTACCCAGCAGCAAGAGTTCAAGGAAGAATGACAGAGTAACGCCTGACTTGTTTGATTTCACGACTCCCTGCCAGCTGAATGGAAAGTGAGGATCAGTGAGAAGCTTGCCCAGAGAGACCAGGTGTTTCTTTAAAGGAATGGGACGTGGGATGCGTGCAAGGAGCTGAGCACAATATCTGGCTGCATGACGAAAGACCATTTCGTGAGAGGGTCTCACGCCTGGCACCTGCTGATATAGATGATGTGAGACGGCATCTGCAAGAGATGTTAGCTGCTGGTATAATACAAGAATCCAGAAGCCCTTATGCTTCCCCCATTGTGGTAGTGAGGAAAAAGAATGGGACAGTAAGGATGTGCGTGGATTATCGCACCTTAAACCGGCGGACTATCCCTGATCAGTACACAATGCCCTGCATTCAGGATGCTTTGGACTGCCTAAACGGGAGCAAGTGGTTCTCTGTGCTGGATCTCCGCAGTGGGTACTACCAGATCCCGATGGCCCCAGAGGACCGTGAGAAGACAGCCTTTATCTGTCCGCTGGCTTCTATGAATTCATGAGGATGCCTCAAGGGATTTCAGGTGCCCCAGCCACTTTTCAACGCATTGATGAGCGGCAGTGGGGACATGAACTTACTAGAGTGCCTGGTATACCTAGATGATGTTATTGTGTTTGGCAGCTCACTGGAGGAACATGAGAGCAGATTATTTAAGGTATTGGACCGACTGGAGGACTTTGGCCTTAAACTGTCCATTGATAAGTGTCAATTCTTTCAAACATCAGTAAAGTATGTGGGACACATAGTATCCACCGAGGAATAGAGACCGACCAAGTAAAGTTGAGGCCTTGACCACCTGGCCACAGTCCAAAATGTAAAAAACTGCAAAGATTCCTGGATTCTGTGGTTATTATCGGTTCATCAAGGACTATTCAAGAGTGATCCGCCTTTACTTAACCTTACACAAGGGTATCCCCAACCCACAAAAAATACCAAAGTCAGCGCCCTCAAGACTGAAAGAGTGTATTTTCGTCCCAGTGAAGTATTTGAGGCCCGCTGGACTCCTGATTGTGAGACTGCTTTTCATGAGATCATATATCAACTTACCCATGCTCCAGTGCTGGCCTATGCTGATCCAAGAAACCTTACGTCCTGCACACTGATGCTAGTTTGCAAGGGTTGGGGCTGTGTTGTACCAAGAGCGAGAATGGCCTGAGACCAGTGGTCTTTGCCAGTAGAAGCCTGACCCCATCCGAAAAGAACTATCCTGTACATAAGTTAGAGTTCCTAGCTTTGAAGTGGGCTATTGTTGACCAATTCCATGAGTACTTGTATGGGGCTAAAATACTAGTAAAACTGACAATAATCCTTTGACCTATGTGCAGACCTCAGCTAAGTTGGATGCCACTGGCCATAGGTGGCTTTCTGCATTATCTACATACGACTATGCTCTCGAATCGGAGCAGGTCTGAACCACATAGATGCTGATGTCTCTCTCGAGGCCTGTTCCCAGAATGATTGGGTCCAATTGGCAGAACCTGACATTCGGGCACTCTGCCGGAAGTTTGACAGGAGGAACAATGTCCACGGACGCAGTGGACTGCATGGTGGATTGCTTGGGACCCTCTGAGAATTGCATACCTGCTGCTTATTGCCACTTTTCTGCAATAGACATTGGTGCACTGCCTCAGCTGGACAATGACAGTATTCGGCGGCTCAATCCGCATCCCATGATCAAAGCAGCTTTAGAAGTCCTCTATGCAGGAAAAGATGTGTCCAAATTACGCTCCACTGATTTGAGAACTGCACTGTTATACAAAGAAGGTCCTAAGTTGAAACTGATCAATAAACTGTTATACAGGGAAACAGTAGACAGAGGGGGACAAGTAGACAAACAACAACTAGTGCTGCCTACTGCCTTCGAGACTCAGTACTGATGTCCTTGCACAACCACATGGGGCACCTTGGTATAGACAGAACACTTGACTTGGTGAGATCCAGATTCTATTGGCCTAAGATGGGGGCTGATGTGGAGCAACACATTCGAACTGTAGTCGCTGCTTACAGAGGAAAGCTTTGCCCCAGAGGGCTACCCCTTGTTAACATCACCACCAGTGCACCCATGGAGCTGGTCTGTATTGATTTTCTGAGTTTGGAGTCCGATCAAAGAAATATCAGTAATGTGCTGGTGGTCACTGACCATTTCACGAGATATGCCCAAGCTTTCCCCACCAAAGACCAGAAAGCATCCACTGTGGCCAAAGTACTTGCAGAAAACTTTTTTGTTCACTATGGGGCTCCACAAAGAATCCATTCTGATCAAGGGAGAGACTTTGAGAGTCGCCTGATCAAAGAGATGCTTTCTCTGTGGGGAGTGCGAAGTCCAGAACCACTCCTTACCACCCCAGGGGACCCACAGCCTGAATGTTTCCACCGCACTTTGCTAGATATGCTAGGCACCCTGCACCCAAAGGACAAGCCTAGATGGAGCCAAAAATTAGCACCCTGGTACATGCTTATAACTGCACCAAAGTGATGCCACTGGGTTCTCCCCTACCGCCTGATGTTTGGAAGAGAAGCTCGACTACCGGTAGATGTGTGTTTTGGGGTCTCTCCTGATGGGGTTCAAGCTGACAACTATTTACAGTATGTGTAAAAGTTAAAGGCCCAGCTAACTCACGTGCTAACTGGCTCAAACCATGGCTGCCAAAAGAAATCTGGCCAACAAGGAAAGGTATGATAAAAGGTGAAAGCATCAGGAACTCCAGGAGGGAGATCGGGTATTGCTAAGAAATCTGGGACTGCATGGCAAGCACAAGATTGCTGACAGATGGCACCATCTCCCTCACATTGTAGTGGGCAAACTAGATGATCTGCCAGTGTACAAAGTAAGGCCTGAGAATAATTCAAAAGATGTAAAAACAATGCATAGAAATCATTTACTGCCCATTGGACAAATCTTGACTGAGTCTGAGCCCCAGAAGATGCCCCTCTGGACCAGTGACTAGAGCTGCTGCTAAGAAAAGATCAAGAAAGCCTGCACCTACAGAAGCAAAGTTAAAGTGTTCCTCCACAAGTCCCAGTTGAGCATGACTGTCAGTCCATATCAGAAGAAAGTGAGAGTGACTTTGAATACTATCCTTCTTACGAACTGAGTCAATTGTTTCGGGGCAATCCCCTAGTCAATACTGGAGACGAAGCTGGGCCTTCTGGACTGTCTAAGCCCCAGCTCGTCCCTGGAGCCAATGCTCCCAGAAAGTGAGGTGCAAAGCATCAGATCAGATGAAATGGAATCATTGTGCATGGTTGAACTGTTTGAGCTTTCAGGGGAGGAAATGATGGATTGGGGCAGACTGGTGATACACCAGAACAAGAAGAGTATTTTGAGTGCCCTGACAGTCCACTGCCAGTGTCTGAAAGCTCTCCATGCGAGCCAAATGTTGTGGACTCAGAAACTGTAACTCTGGAGCTGAAAGTGCCCCAAGTTCTAGCCTCTCTACCCCCATGGAGACTCCCCTGACAAGTGAGGACAATGGTGAAAATGAGGCTCAGAGTGCAGAGACTGTAACAGTTCCCCCTAGAAAGACTGGTCGAGCTGTAAAGCCTGTGGTGCACCTCAGTTATGATTCACTTGGGAGGCCTGTGGACTTGCCTCTCAATGTTGTCCATAAAGGAGTGTATGTCCCCGAGCTCATTGCCCAAACTGAGCGTCAGTGCTAACTCCAAGTTACTTGTGTTGCCCTCTAAGTATGGTGCCCTTGCCCCATCCAGCCCCAAGGTAACTGATAGGGAAGGGCCCCCTCTCTTCATGTTTCATGTACAAGAGGTAATGACTTGAGTTATGGTACAATGTGTGTGTAATACTATGTAAAGAGTGACATACTGCAATGTTTCAGAAATGTGTTCTTGGTAAAATGATATACTGACTGACGATTACATGTGTGAGCCTAATGCAAATGTATATGGTTGCAGTTAAAACTTATGGGGGTACTTGCTTGACGCGGACGTCAAGCTTTCCCAGGCCAGGAAGGGTGTAACCCCCCTGCAAATGGGGGTTCCCAAAAGACTTCCAGGAGCTTGCTTGAATGCTCCAAGCCTGAATGGTGTTTGGTGTTTAAGCCATTTATCAGTGAGTGTTTTTAGAGCCTCTGGTACTGTCTCTTTAAGAGCCGTCTGCTTGCAGACATAATTAGTTTGTATGGGGGGACTGTGTGTTTCTCTGTTTGAGTACCACTCGAACTGCTGCCAATTCACTCTATTTTTGCAGTCACTAGGAGTACAAAGGGAACCTATCTGAAAGATGTAACGGTTTGCCAGAAATAATTTAGAGTAATAATGAAAATACAGTTTGTCTAACCTGCTTTCTTTGCAGTCAGAACTGTGTTTGCCTAGTTCCCATTCTAGTTTTGAACTGCTGAACTGGACCAATCAGTGTGGGGTAAGCTCTAAAATGGTGCCTTGGACGAATCAGAACTTGGACTCATAATCTGAGCCAGCCACAAGAGGACTGTATGGGCAGTGACTCTGGGAGATGTAGTTTAGGCTTGGTGCCTTTTGGACCAACAGCAGCAGTCTATTGTGAGTGACAGCCAATCCAGTCAAGAACTGGGAGGAACTCAAAGGAAGTGCCCGGTTTTGTCTGTTGGATTTCAGTTTAGCTCTGGCAGTGAAGGGGAAAGAAACCCTGTGCTCCTTCAGTGCACAGTTTCAGTCAAAAAACGTGTGTAAGGCCCAGAGTTCCGGTCTGCAGCTTGTGTAACTGCTTGTTAGGACTGAATCCGTCCTGTGAAGAGAATCAAAGGATCTCTGAAGAGTAGAAACCAGGCTCACCCTGTAGAAGACTGGAGAAATTGTTGAATTGCACTCGGTCTGTCAGGAACTGAATCTGCTGTGTGTTCTCCCGGGTATTGTGCAGTAATTGCGATCGGGATAGAGAAGCAGCCTGCCTGGTATAGTACTTTCTTTTTTACCATATAAATGTGTGAGGAGGCTTGTGCAGCTCAAGTGAATCCTGCTGCCATTAAAGGACTTTTGCCTGTGACTGTTTACCATATAAATGTGTGAAGAGTCTCGTGGAGCTCAAGAGTAGCCCTGCTGGACGTTGAAGGACCCTTATCTTGTTTGGACGTCGTGATACTAATTCAGGTCGCTCCCTGTTGAATTGCCACATTAAATCCAAATGGAATCACTGTACTGCTGACTGTTTAAACTAATTTTTCTTTTCACTGTGTGAAGGCCCCTACCAGCTGCCACGGTTTGACTAGCCACTAGGGCTTGGGTACCCAGGGACAGTAACTGTAGGGATAGGCCTGTGCACAGAGCCATAGGTAGATAGTAAAGTGATAAGCTAATTAACCTGATTTCCCCTGTCCTTGTTATATTCCCCTAAATAAATCAGAGCTGCTTGTTTCAGCAAAGTTATACTGCCTGGAGGTATTTGTCTATGTTAAAGTATTGTACTGTGATTGTTGCACTGTATCTTATTTTACAGGAGGTCCCAGTGCCTGAACCAGCCCTGGGGGTAAGTGTATACTGTGAAGGTAATTCTAATATATTGTGTGGGCCACTAGTGGGAAGAAAGGGGGGTTGCAGTGTCCCAGAGGGCTGTGACCAAGTTAGTTTAACTATTGCAAACCCTGACCTCTGGGTGGAGGCACCCGCCATTGGACCCAGGCCCCTCAACCTGTTAGTGGCAAATCAGGCAGGGGTAGTAGCCCCTGGGATAGCGCCATCTAGGGGTTACATTACAAAACAATACATCAAGTATTCTCATGTAGGAAAATTCAAATAACATTTGACATTATAGGCATAATTAGAATAACAGATATGTATTCCTACATTCTGGTACAAGAGGAGTGAGGGTAAAACCATATAATCAGGCAGCTCTTGGCCCAAAGTCCAGTAAATGCCAGCTGCTTCAGTGGCCCAGGTTACCGTCCATGAATATAGATCGAAGGGATGATACTGCACTAGCCAGAAGTGCTATTAACCTATATAGTACAAGCTAAGAAAACAGTAAAGCTCATCTCAGCCATCTCGCTCCATAGAGCCTTAGAAAATATGAACAGGAAACAACAAAGGCACTCCTACAGGG
Organism: Neoceratodus forsteri; assembly: GCA_016271365.2. Lineage (NCBI taxonomy): Eukaryota > Metazoa > Chordata > Ceratodontiformes > Ceratodontidae > Neoceratodus > Neoceratodus forsteri. The sequence continues at coordinate 701,845,379 of CM028135.1, read as the reverse complement.
AAGGCCTCAAAAACCGATAGTGCTCCTAAGGATAAGTGTCTGGATGAGGGTCATTAAAAGGAGTGGGGTACACACATATAAAAGTAGAACCTCCCATAGCAATATGTTGTAGAAATTCTCCCCCACCTCCAAACAAACAATCCCTCCAACAGTAGCATATGGTCGTGCAAATTAAATGTCTCTAACGAATCCTCAACAAATGGAGCATCAATAAAACAGTGTGATAAGTCCCAAATCAACCCTACTCAGCCCTCATCAGAGTCTGAAGCTTCAGCTGTATTCCTTTATGGCTGTTGCAACTGTAATTCGACTTCAGTTTTCTCAATCCAGTGGCCAGCATCCTTCGGATCTATGAACTGCCAGCTCTTGCCCCCGTATGTAATATGGAGCCTTGTTGGGAGTAAAAATGAATGTACTATTCCCAGGGTATGGAGTCGTTGTCTGACCGCATCAAATTACTTGTGGCGGGCCAGAGTCTGAAAAAATAGATAGAGGAAGAGTTTTATGTTCTTCCCCTGGATGGTCAAAGGGTATGCCGCTCTTGCTGCTGCAATTAGGACATACCGCACCTCCGGGCAGACTGTTTTCAATAGAACCATCCGGGACTGGTTAATGTCAGCTGGTCATACTCTAGAGTTAATCCTGTACGTGAGATGCAACTCAGTCCAGTCGAAGTCCTCCAATAAAGAAAGAGATTCTCTGCCATCCAATTCTTCAGAAATCTGAGGAGATGCACTCCCTCCGCCCCTTCTGGTAAGCCAACTATATGGACGTTCCCTGCCTGCAAGCTATTCTCCACCGCTTCCAAGTGACCCCATAGTTGCTGATTCTCCTTTGTCAGGAGAGCAGTCTCTGCCTGTGTAGCAAGGGATCGCTTATCTGCTTCGGCCACAGAAGTGGTTAAAGTGGCCAAGGCAACATCATGAGTCTCTAACTTGGTGAGGGATTTCTCCAGCTTAGCGTCCACTGCCCTTGACTCCTAGATGGCTTGCCATGGTGGTTCCTTGGAGGCTGCAGAAGTGGAGGGTTCAAACAACTCTAAGCCCATGCCTGCTGGAAATTGTGACGCATCAGGCCGCAAAGATCCCGATGTTTTCTGCTGAGTATTCTTAGTGCGTCCCATGACAAATTTGGTATCTTTTCAAAGCCCACACACAAAGGAAGCTGATGGTCCTGTTCAAGTTACGATACCAGGCTTCAGGAAAGGTAAACTAAGGCTGGAAAGGAGCTCAAGATGCAGAGCTAGTGAAGGAAGCGTCCTGCCTGGAAGCTAGCTCTTTGGCGCCCCGCCTGACCACTGTTTGAGGCTCTACAATTTCTTCTACATTTTTCTTATTCTTTTTTCTGTGTCCCCTCTCCTACATAGCTTTCTGTCATCTGCAAACTGGCACATCTTGCTATTCAGTACTTTCCCTATATCACGAATAAATATACTAAACTAGACTGGTCCCAGCTCCGACTCTTGCAGGACCCCAACTGTAACATTCCTTATACCTGAGAGTTTGCCATTGAGTACCACCCTTTGAGTCCTGTCTGATAGCCAGTTATCTATCCATCTTGACAGTTTCTCCCCCAGCCTCATGTCATTCTTTTCTGGCTACGTTTCCTGTGTGGCACAAAGTCAAAAGGCTTGCTAAAGTCTAGGTATAGGATGTACACTGCCTCATTTTTGTCCACCATCTGTGTCACGGCATTAAAGACGTCTAAAGGTTAGTCTGATATGATTTTCCCCTTGAAAACTCATACTGCTTCTTGTATGCAAGTCTTTGATGATTGCTTCCATCAGTTTTATACACAAAAGTTAGGCATATCCATGTCCCTCAAGGGTGCCTGATTCTCATGCAATGAGAGTGGCTTCCAAACAACCTCACCGCAAATAGTAAGCACAGGAGGCCTACTCAGTCACTACCAGATATTTATTGATGGCCACTGGATTCTGTGTTTTCGTTCATAGAGATTTATCACAAGAAGTGGTCCATAATCCTTTTGTTATATTTTCTAAAATCAATTATCTTTGGTAGTCATATATACGTTGAACAGGTTCCATATGAACTTCCTGTTATAGCACTCCTCCAGACTACTGCTACTTCCCTAGTACGGACTGACTCTGTGAAAAGGTCTGCTAGTGGTTCCGGCTGCAACCTGCTCAGCTCTTTTAACACCCTTGTACCCGGTACCTTTTGATACAACCCAGCACTCTGCTGGCCCTCTTCACAGCAGCTGTGCACTGCCTGTCATACGACAGCTCCTGTTCTATTATAATCAGGTAATTTTCTTCCTCCACTGCAGCAAGAGGAGCCCCACATAGTGTGTAGATTCTTACTTACAGAACTACTTTCTAAATAGGGCCTTCTGCCTTAACATTCTTATGCTGCCCTCAAATGTAGCAGTTGCATTTGGCTACACTGAATCTGAGACTTCAGACATTTGACCAGTCACCCAGCCTTTTCAGATCCTCCTGATGTTTGTTCCCATCCTCAAGGGGGTCAATCACCCCAGCCAGCTTAGTGCCACCAGAGAACTAAAGCACCCAGGTCCAATCTTGTCTCCTTCATCTGATACTGCACCTGTTCGGGTGGACTAATAAAAGATTACAAGTACCACCTTGCCAATAGCTACATCAGTTCCATTATGATTTTGTGTGTATTCAGTCTACCACTTGGAAATGTTCTGGCCGGATCTTCCTCAGACAGTCAGCTACTGGGGCAAATGTTATGTCCGCAGGATGCATCATGGCTACCACTGATGCCATGGGCCCTCCCAGTGAGCACCCTCCCATGGGTGCCCAGTGAACACCAAAACAAACTAATTATTCCGCATCCCAACCATCACCCCTGGTTCTCTCACAGGTTCCTCCCTTTTCCCTGTTCTCAGTGACTCAGTCCTCTTCTTCACCTTCCCACTTCCATTTATGTAGAGGAAGGCTTTGGTGTGATCCACAGGTCGTACTGTTATCCTGACTGCTAGCAAAGTACAGTTACGTAAGAACTTACTGTAACAGTATATCTTCGAGAGAGGCTCTTGCAGTAGGTAATTACATATAGGACTGACGCTGGCAGGTGGCAGGACCCCATGGAAAAATTTCTAGCTAGCAGTCCCTGGCGAGGGACCGCCCCGACGTCAGGTGACCGGCATCAGGAGACGTCGGTATAAAGGGCCGGTCCAGGATGCCCGCCTTCCAGTTCTTTCCCACCACAGGCCAAAAGAGGCCGGACGAGAGAGGAGCAGATATTTCCCTCACTGGAAAAGGAGCTGAAAAAGCCTAGGGGGATGGAGGGCGGGAAGGTATTACCTACTGCAAGAGCCTCTCTCGAAGATCTACTGTTGCGGTAAAAGTTCTTGCATGACTATACTATCTTACTGAGAGGGCTCTTGCAGTAAATAACTATATAGGACTGAATCCCAACGCAGTCTGGAACAAAGAGAGGCACCAGGAGGAGGAAAACTACTCCAAAAGGTAGTACTGGTTGTGCAAGTCTCAAGATAGGAGGCCTTGCAAAACAGCCAGCCCAAAGCCTGCTCTGCGGCGAGAGGCAATATCCAAACTGTAGTGTTTCGTGAAGGTGTGGATTGAAGTCCAGGTGGCAGCAGTGCAGATGTCTGCCGCAGACACATTCTTGAAACAAGCCGTAGAGGCAGCTACTCCTCTTGTGAAGTGGCCTCTGACTTGACCCGAGAGGGTCTTGTTGTATTTGCCATAACAGAAAGTGATGCAATGAGCCAACCACTTAGACAGGTATTGCTTGGAAACAGCATTGCCTTCCCTTTTGTGAGCAAAAGAGACAAATAACTGATCAGTCTTTCTGAGATCCTTTGTCCTGTTGGTGTAGTATCTCAGAATCCAGTGAGCATCCATAGTATGGAGTAAATACTCCCCATGATTAGAGTACTGCATAAAAAAAGCAGGTAACTCTATGGACTGATTTAAGGTAGACTCTGCTACTACTTTAGGTAGAAACTTAGGATTCGTGTGAAGAGCAACTCGTTCCTTGTGAAAAATCAAGTAGGGAATTTTACACATCAGGGCCTGGAGCTCAGAGATTCTTTGAGCCGAAGTAATGGCCAACGAAGAAATGCTTCCACTAAAGAAACTTCAAATCCATGAAGCTGCAGGTTCCGGAGGAGGAAGAGGCTTTTGAGAACAAAGTTCAAGTCCCAAGGGGAGCAGGAGACGGATGGGGCCTCAGGTGGAGGACCCTCTGAGAAAGGTCTTGGAGACCTCCAGTTGAGCAAAAGCCTTGTCTGCGAAGGGAACATGACAGGCCAAAATGGCCGCCATGTGTACCTTCAGAGAGGAATGGCTGAGACCCAGGTCAAACAGATGACATAGATACTCCAGAAGAAGGCCCGCTGAACAGGAGAAAGGTTCCACATTCTTGGAAGCAGCCCAAATAGTGAATCTTTTCCACTTCATGGCATAAGTGGATCTGGTGGAGGGTTTTCTGGCCTCCACTAAAATCTCTGCCACTTTGGGAGACACTCCAAAACGGGATTGGGCTAGGGCTGCAGGAGCCATGCATGCAGGTGAATGGATCTGAGGCCTGGATGGACCAGGGTCCCCTGATCCTGGGTCAACAAACCTCGAGATAGAGGAAGAGGAGGATCCTCTGAATATTGTTGTAGAAGAGAGAACCAGACTTGCCTGGGCCAGAAAGGAGAGATCAGAATCATTCACGCTCCTTCTGAAGCTAGTTTCTACAAGACTCGTGGGATAAGTGGAATTGGGGGAAAGGCATAGACGAATCTGTCCTTCTAGTCTTGAGACAGAGCGTTGCTCCAAAAAGCGCCTCGCTCTGGAACGAGCGAGCAGAAGACGGGAAGTTTTGCGTTTGGGGGGGTTGCGAACAGGTCGACCTGTGGAGTTCCCCAAAGCCAGAAGATATTGTCTAGGACCCCTTGGTCCAGTTCCCACTCGTGAGTCAGAGCAGAAGAGCGACTTAGCTTGACTGCCAGGGTGTTGTCAACTCCCGGAACGTGAATCGCCCGTGAGGTGGAAGTATAGTGTTGTGTTGCTCAATCCCAAACCTCATTGCCTCCCTGCATAGAGGGTAGGACTGAGTCCTCCCCTGCCAGTTGATATACCACACCACGCACTATGTTGTCCGGCCTGACGGCCAGGGTGGCCGGAAGGATGTATTGGTGAAGGGCTTGAGAGCGACGACACACTGTCCGGCTCGAGCACATTGATGGGAGAGCTTGTTCTAGCTTGGACCAGGAGCCCTGGGTCTGATGGGGCCTAGATGGGCTCCCAACCTTCGCCGGAGGCATCTGTGGTTAGAATCTGGGAGGGGGGGAGGATGAAAGAAAGGAACTCCCTGAAAAAGGTTCTCTCGAACCATCCACTATTGCAAGTCACGCATCATCAGCGATGAGATCAGAACTGAGTGATCTAGGTTGTCCACTAGCTGATCCCACTGAGAGCGTAGAGTCCACTGAGAGATCCTCATGTGGAGGTGAGCGCGAGGTACCGTCGGGATAGCAGCCGCCATGAGCCTGAGAAGGCGAAGGATCGACCTCGCAGAGACCATCCTGCGGTCGGACAACAGACTTATTTGGGTCTGGAAGGGTGGCCACCCTGTCCGGAGGCAGGAAGGCCTTGCCCATGGTCGTATTGAGGATTGCCCCAATAAACTGTAGCCTCTGGGATGGGTCCAGATGAGACTTGGAATGGTTGATGGTAATACCCAGGCAGGCAAAAACCTGCTGGGTAAGGTAGAGGAAACGCAGGAGTTCCTCCCTGGACGAGGCCGCCAGGAGCCAGTCGTCCAGGTAAGGGAAAACCTGCACTCCCTTGGTACGCAGATGGCCTGCCACCACTGCCAGGCATTTGGTAAATACTGGGGCCGAGGATAGACCAAACGGGAGCACCTTGAACTGGTAGTGGTCCCCTGGAACGCAAAACGCACAGGCATTATGGCGAGATGGGCGAATGGGAATGTGCAGATAAGCATCCTGCATATCCAGAGCACAAAGCCATTGACCCGGCCGGAGGAGGGGCAGAAGGCTCTGCAAAGAGAGCATCCTGAACCTTTTGTACTCTACGTAAAGATTCAGGGAACTGAGATCTAAAATTGGTCTGAGATCTCCTGTCTTCTTTGGGACCAGGAAGAAATGGGAATAGTAACCCGTCCCCTGAAGATGAAGGGGGACAGGCTCTATCGCTTGCTTCAGCAGAAGAGCCGAGATTTCCTCCTGGACCAAAGGAAGATGTTCCCGTGAATACGACGACTTCAGAGGGGGTGGCGGGGTGGTTTCTGAAGAAACTCTATGGAGTGTCCTTCTGCTATGAGCTGGAGCACCCAAGAATCTGTGGTTATCCTCGCCCATCCCAGAAGGTGGAGGGAAAACCTCCCTCCTACCGGTTCCTCCGGGGAGTCCGGAGGCAGTGGGAGAGGAAAGGAGTCAGGTGGTGTGGGGCAGCGCCGCAGCTGAAGCACCCGCTGCTTTTTTGGGTGGGGTTGGCAACTGTGGGGGCCCGGGGCTTCTAGCAACTGTGGGGGCCCGGCGCTTTGTGGCCCGCCTTCCCGGGGGTTTCGCTGGCCAATTCCGCTCTGTGAAAGGGATGGCTGCTGCTGATGGGACCGGTACATGGAATCAACTGATTTAGAGCCGTCCCTTCTCTTCACTAATCGGTATGATGTCCTTGACATCAGCACCGCACCGACTCGGAAGGGTGCTTCCTGGATAGCAGATTGCACCTCTGGGACCAAACCTGACATGCGGAGCCAAGCATGACACCGCAGGCTCACGGGCGAAAGCTGAGCTCCGCCCCGCAGTGTCGCTGCAATGCATGTGCATGAGCCGACTGGCTGAACGAGCAGAGCGGACGAGATCAGCCAACTCCTGCTTGACTTGGGAGTCAGGCAAGGAGTCCAGTTTGGCTTCCGCCTGAGTTAGGATGGCCTTCTGGTATTCCCCCCATGTGGTCAACATAGTTCTGGGCCCTGATCCCCAGTGTGGAGGAAGTGTACATCTTTCTCCCATACTAGTCCAGAAGGTGAGATTCCTTATCAGAAGGTGACGAGCTAAGATGTTTAGGGTTCACCGACCGGCCGTGAGCAGCGCTAATCACGACCAAGTCAGCACGAGGGTGAGAATCCACGAAATCAACACCCTCTGGAGCCTGATATAGCCGGTTCAACTTCCTAGGAAGTGGGGCTAAAGCTGACAGCTGTTTTCATATTGTGGTAACAAGGTCGGCATGAGGCTCTATCCAGGGTGGCACCAAGGTAGGAGCTGTCACGGGCAGATCCAGATGTTCAGCGAGTTTCAGATGCTGAGGATCTAGTTCCAGGGAGTGCCACTGATGAACCTCCTGGATTTTCCTAAGCAACTCCGTAAAGAAGGATCCTCCGGAGGAGACTTCGAGGGTCTCCTGGCCGGGGCTCTGGCGGAGAGAGAGGGTCAATGTCTCTCTCAGAGCAGCCGCTTAAAGAGTCTGAGGAGTCCGAGAGCGAAGAGGAGGATGAAGAAGAGAAAGACTCCTTTCCCGACCCGGGAGGAACGGACCCCTTGGGAAGTCCCCGGGAAGCGGTCCTCCCCTCTCTGGATCCAGACGGAAGTACCCTGGAGTCCGGGTGGTGGTGTGGACCACCGGGTTTACGGAACCTGGAACGGCACTGGTCACCGAAGGCGTGCCTCGACCTCTTTGGTGAGCTGAGCCTTGGCCTCAGCCCATCAGGAGGCCAGAGTCTCCTGCAGGTCCACCGGCGGCCGCGAGGGCGGTGGAGGAGGAGGAGGTGGGGGATAAGGATACGGGTTATAACCGTATGGAGCGTATCCAAAACCCGGCTGCGGGTAGCCCGGCATCAGGTATTGTGGCGTTGAGTACTGTGGCATCAGGAAGCTTGGCGTTCGGTACTGTGATACTGCGATACTGGATACTGCGTTCCCGGGTACACCGGCGTCGAATAAGACGGAGGATACCTGGGAGCCGGGAGTGCTGCCAGAGCAGACGGCCCGGCCGTAGACCCTACGGGCGGGTCCATAGTGGAGAGCCCAGAGGGCGGAAGGCCCGATGGGAGCAGAATATCTCCCGGAGTTGGTAAGGCCGACGGCGGAGGCACTGGCACCGGAGGTACCGATGTCGGAGCTGGCATCCAGGGAGCTGACGTCAGGTCCGGCACTCCAGGTGGAGGAAGGACTGATGGAGGCAAAGGATCCCCAGCTTCGCCCAGGGACAGAGGGGGAAAAGTCCCCGGGGTCAGGTTGGGGAGACTCTGGTTCCCCAGATGGCAGTGAAGGCTGTGGGGAACCGGGAATGACAGATGTTGGGAGGTCCATCGTCGATTCCTTCGCTGGCCGGACGTCGGACGAGCCGACGTGAGGTTTATTGGTGAGCTCTCGTTGGGCGCCGGAGGAACCGACGTCTGACTTATGAGAGCTGTCACCGGAGGCAGGCCGAGTAGAGTGATCGGTCTGGTCCGGAGGAGAGGAGGCCACGCATTGCCCTGGAGGGTCGGACGTCTTACTGGCCCTCTCCAGGCGGTGTCAGAGGAGCCGACGCCTGGCTACCAGAGTCGCCCACAGTGGTAGGCCACAAGCCTGCGGCTGAACCGGGGCGGAGGACTCCAACTGCCCGGAGGTGCCCACAAGGCCCGAGTGCGAGCCAGATGGGCAGGCCGACGCCCCCTCAGAAACCTCCGAGGCGGCCGTCGAGGAGCGATCTCCCGGAGGGGATGTTACCTGTGTCCCAGCGACTTCCGAGGGAGACGCGGTGGAGGAGCCCTTCTCCCAGTGCCTCTCCTTCTCCTCCTCCTTCTTCTTCCGATGTCCTTCGGGGGAAGTGGACGCCTGCCTCAGTTTTTTGAGCTCCTTCTCCAAATAACTAATTTTCTTCTTTAGAATATGGGCTTCCAGGGCTTGCTGCCGCCTTTTCCGGGTAGCCGCGTTAAAACTGAGGCAGTGCTGGCACTTCTCGACCGGGTGATCGGGGCCTAGGCAGAACAGGCACAGGGAGTGGCCGTCCTTGTACGGTAGTTAGGCGCCCGCACAAATCGCCATATTCTTGTGCTCAGAGGGTGTAGAGGGCGACATACACTGATGCTAGTACTGACGTTAGTCGAAAAATAAAAGTTTTGATGAAAACACGACGAAGGTAGGGCTGACGGGTACTGAATGAGCTAACGGCGGAAAGAACTGAAGGCGGGCGTCCCGCGATCGCTCTTTATACCCCACGCCTCCTGACGCCGGTCACCTGACGTGGGGGCAGTCCCTCGCCAGGGACTGCTAGCTAGAAATTTTTCTGTGGGGTCCTACTGCCTGCCGGCGTCAGTCCTATATGTAATTACCTACTGCAAGAGCCCTCTCGAAGTAAGATCTTCTTCTTTTTTTTTTTGTTTGTATAATTATAGTCCCATAGTCTCTCAGTGTTGCTTTGTATTCCTCTCTGGCCTGGAGGCAACCCATCTCTTTGCAGCATTTATAAACTTTTCTTTTTGTTCAAGATCATTTGTATTAGGTACCTGATGTGCAAGGGGGCTACTTTGTGTCCCTTTTACCTTATTTCTAAGAGAGATGCAGACATCTGCGGCTACTTTGAGCACTTCAGTGAACCCCATTTGAACTCTGCATTACCAGCAACATGCAGCTGTCAGGGGTTAAATTGGGCAGCAGTCCACAGGAAATTAGTTCCGCCACCTCTTAAAAAACATGTATAACAGTTCCAGCACCTCTGTCACGGACTACTTCAGGAGAGTTTCATCACCTAGAAATGACCGTTCCACCACCTAGGAATCTAGATGTTAGAGTTCCCCCACCTAAATACTTCCAGTTTAAGCACTGGCCGCTGCTGCAGTTGCTTGGACACCAGGCTCTTCCTCTTGGCCAAGTTCACCTTTCTGAAGTTCCAAATACTGGTGGCTGAGGCACAGTTAGTCTTCCCTATCAGCAGAGAGAAGGCTACCTGGTTGCGATGAAGGCCTCCCACTGTTTCCTTGATGGTCACACTGGAGATGACACCATCCCCAGTTCTGAGAACAAGGTCAACGGTGGTCCAAAATCTATCTAGCCCCTAAAAGGGAAAGTGAACAATTAGGGATAACTATCAACTGATTTCTTTGCTCCCTATACTGTCAAAACTATTGCAGCACCAGCTGCAACTTTAATCTTCCCAATATCTTTAATCAATTGGATGGAATATACTGTACTAATATGGATTTAGGGCTGGACACTCCACAGACACTGCACACCTTGACTTTAATACTATAACAGATACTGCATTTTAAAAATGACTAAACATGGGTGCCATGCATGTGGACTTGTCAGAGTCCTGGATACAGGTTCATTCTACATACTGAAAACTTCTGTAAACATCTGAATTCCAGAACAGCAGCAGTTATGTAAATTGCTGGATGTCTAGCTACAGAGGTAAGATTCAACACTGCACAACAGCTTTTCCTACTAGTGATGGATTACAGATACATCATTTAAAAACACAAACTAAAAGTCTCCCTGCATTATGTGGATGCAATCCTAAATAGGACAGCATGCTTTATCTTGCCATGAAGATAGTCAGAGTCATGTCCGAGTAGTGTATGCCTTTGTCACCTCGAGACTTGATTATTGTATCGCTCTATATCTTGGGTTATCTGGAGTTAAAAGATCTCCTAGTTCCCTACTGTCCAACTCGTCCACTACTCTCTTCCAACGTAGGCTTGCTTTTCATCCGTCTCTCTAGACTGACAGTCTGGGGACAGAGTGTTCTGTGTGGTGACACCCTTTCTATGGAATGCTCCACCAGACTGCGTTAGATCTGCCTGCTTGGTTGAGGCCTTCAAGTCTAATCTGAAAACTTTTCTATGCACTCAGGCCTTCCCTGAATTTTAATTTCTTTTATTATGATTTTATATATTATTTGCCTTACTGTTGAGTTTGTACTTGTTTTTGTGCAGTGCCCTGAGCCCTCGGGAAAGAGCACTATAGAAATAAAGGAAATCCTTATTTATTTCAATGGAATTTCAGGTAATATAGCTAGATATATCTAAAGATTTATGGGTATATATATATATATATATATATATATATATATCTACTACCACTGAAGGTCCCTTCAAAACTCACTCCTGTACTATGCTGGCCAACCTAAGCTGGTCCAACCCAGAGAATAAATGTGAAACAATTTGTGTTACTTTAATTTTTAAATTGATTAAATTGGCTGCTCCTACCCCTTTAAAAAGTTTATTTTTGAATCTCAGTTCTCAGAATCTCAGCATTATAATCTCAGATCCATTCTTTTCAGTGGCCTTAGGTTTTTCCAAATCAAAATGTATTTTGCTGAAATTACTGTATTAAATGACGTTGCTAAGTTCTGGAACAAACTCCCTGCCCAATTCAGGGCCACTGAGACTCTAAATGTTTCCATGCAATTCTTAGAAATAAATGTAAAACAGTATTGTATGTAATGGTTTTAAAAGGTACTAAATTCAGCATTAACTCAGTATCTGTCTTTTGATGACTAACAGTTTATTCTGTGACCAGGGTTCACACAGGATGACACTGTCAACAGATTTCTGCATCACTGTCTTTTCCAGTCTGAAAACCTTTTATTGCTACTGCTACTACTTTAGTCTCCTGTAGGATGTACAGCTCAAGAAAGCAGTCCCAGAAGATGGGTGGGAACTTGGTATCAGCCCTCTTAAGACACTAGTCTACAGGCAGATTTACATGGCCCGCTCTGCACCATTGCGAGAGATGCAGATGAGTTGCACTGGTGCAGATCTGGCTGTGTAAACAGCCTGCTGAGTGCTGTAGACTGCTCTATTGCACCGCAACTCAGCAACAATCAGTGTTTAAGTGGTGAGCGGTACCAATGCAGGCATTTTTTGCTAGTGTATAAACACATTGCTCCACCTGCACCAATGCAGCCCTATGACATGCCACGACAAGCTGCCGTATTTCCCCTAAACGCTGCTTTGTCATCATTAATGACTCTGCTGCAATTTAGCCCCCACCACCCCCGCTACATTTACCTTGGTCGTGACCCTCGGCTAAGCATCCAGAAGGAACTCATCAGTTTTTTGTTTTTTTTTTATTTTCCCCAACTCCGTTTTTATCCAATTTACCTTTGTTAGAATCAAATTCCCAATAAAGTTTACAAAAAAACTTGGTGCTTGAGAAAAAAGTGTAGACGGAACTTACTGCCGCTTCAGATCAGTCCACAGAGCTACCCCCGACCTCAGCGAAATGTAGTCAAAATCTAGGAGGTTCAGTTGGATCTCCTGTAACAATGCATATCATCGGTAGTGTAAACATCAGTTGGCATCTTTGCAGGAGGAGTGGTGGGTGAGCAATGCAGACAGCAGTGCGACAGCATGGTAAGTGTAGAAGTGCTTCATACTAGGGAGACTGAAGTTTTCCAGGTTCATCACTGCATCCAATCTAAATGCTCTTGAAATTTCCCTGTCCACTTGGACATCTGGGGGCCTCTTTTGCCCCCTTTACTCTAGCTCATCCCAGATGGACTCTGTAACACTGTTAGCCTCCCTGATGTCCTCCTTGTCCTCCACAGTGACTCATTACCTTGCAGAGACACATCCAACCACCATTCCTGTCAGGCCTATCCCTTTAGAATAGTATATATCCCTCTGTCTTGGTATACCAGTCATTTTCTTCTCCAGACAGGTTTCTGCGAGTGCCACAGTATACTGTGAGTGCATATAAGTGGATGGACAGTTGCCCCACATTGCTTCCTTGCCCACCCAATCATCAATGAAAGCTCATTATTTTAATGTAATTTTTGGTCTGGCTTCCTAACTTCCTTAGATTAGGTTAGCTTTAACCAGTTGTTTTTTCGTTTTATCTGTTTTAATGTAAGGTACTCAGAGCCTTTTGGATTGGGTGCCATATAAGCAAAATTGACATTGACACACAGGTGTGGGCTTCTATCCTTGTGTTCCCCTGCTTTGAAATTGTTCCCTCAGTGATCCTCTGCATCCGCCTTCTGCCCTTGGTGATCCCCCACACCAGTCTTCTCCATGTGCCCTGTACCCCCACTCCTTCTTGACTCAGGTGAAGCCCATCCTGGGTTTACAAGTGTCTTTTACCCCAGAAGGCCCTGCAGTTAGCTACAAAAAGAAAATCCTCTCTCTCTTGCACGAGATCCTTAGCCAAGCATTTGCCTGCCTAATGGTCTGTTGCTCTTCCTCACTAGCCCACAGGACATGTAGGATCTCAGAAAAGATCATCCTGGATACGTTTCCTTCAGGAACATTCCTAGTTCAGTGAATGACCTCCACATGTCCTCAGCACTTGTGCTCCCTTTGTCATTTGTGCCAACAAGGATGACAGCCTGCTGTTCCCTACAGCTGTTTTTGCTTGGCCCTAGAAAGCACTTGTTCAAACCACGCTTCAGGCAGGCAAACCACCTTACCTGAGCAACCATCCTGGTCTAGCAGTGCCCCTCCACCTCACCCAGTTCACTAGCTATGAAGTCCCCAATGACTACAAACTTTCTACTCTGCATCTTGTCTTTTCCTTTCTCTTCTTTAGCAGCCCAAGTACCTATTATCCCTCTCAACCGTGCCTGCCAGAGGTGGATACCTCTTGCAGATGTCCATTCTTGAAGTTGCTTCTTTATGACCATGCCTGCTAAGACCCTTTTCTTTTGGATCCACCCCAATCATTGCCACTAGACATCAAAGTCCATGTCACGCGTCTCCCCAGCCAACCTGTTCCTGCCGATTGCTCAACCCAGACCTAGTGCCTATGTTGCTAGCCTCCTCTATGTCCTCCTCCTCTTCATCTGCCTGCACCCCTGGGGTGCGTCCAACTGCCACTCAAACTTTCCATACATAGAATGATGTACATTGTATTGCCCTAGCAATGTATCAGCTGTGCTTTCCTCCCAGTATCTGGATGCTAGCCTCTCCCCTGCCCACCCTCGGAGTCCTTCCTAGCTGCCAATCCTCCTCTCTGTGCCTATGGGACCCATTCAGTTGCATTTCAGACTGGTAACACTTATAAATTGTTATTTTTCTGTAATTTCTGACCAGGAAAGACACACTGATTTGTGATGGCTCTTTTCCAAGTGCATCCTTGGCAGCTGAGTTACATATCTTACTGACAAGGGCAATGTTGGCTAAGGCACCAGAGAAAGACCTCATTTCTCACAGTAAATGCCAAAGATCTTTAAAAAGCTTCTGTCTCAAGAAAAACTATACAATACATTATATTTTGGTACAATCTAGACTGTATTCAGTAGATTTTCTACATATTTCTCCTCCCCATTATTTTTTACTGAGGTGATCTGCATAAATTTATTTTATTTTTTATTTAGTTTTTGTTGACCGGGTAAGTGCACTAAACAAATCCTGCCTATTTTCAGGCACGACCCGGGGGAGGGGGATACAGATGAATGCCAACTGACCTTGAACCAGATTAAGCTGTTGGTGGTATTTTTAGTGCATGAGGGAAATTTGGCCAGGACACCAGGGAAATTCTCCTACTCTTTTCGAGAGGTGCCATGGGATCTTTTACATCCACCTGAACTACCACAAATCCAGACAGATGGGACATCAGTTTAACGTCTCATCCGAAAGACGACACCTCAGAAGTGCAGCACGCCTCTCAACCTGCACTACAGTGTCAGTACTGGGATATTAACCTAAGTGCTAGACGTGGGAACTGAACCCACAGCCCTCTGATCTCCCGGCTTCAGAGGCGAGTGTGCTACCTACTGAGCCACTGACACTGCATAAATACATGATCTCTTTCGACTAGAGTACATCTGCTTACTTAAAGTCATAATTCTTTGTTGTGACATCACAGTCTAATGACATGGAAGTACTTGTGATGTCACAAGTACTGTATTATGACCTTGGGTAGTGAATAAGCAACAAAAACAAAGTCTTCAGAAGCAATGATCCTGTTTTCCTGCAAATCACCTCTGCTGTAAAACATGGAGAGGAGAAATTGAGATTTAATATGAAATGTAAGCTGAACGGAGTCTAAATATTGTGTTTGATAAAGTTCTCCTGAAGGTGTTGACTGCTCTTAAATTCCACCTGGACAGCCATCACTGTTGGGCAGAAAGAACCTCTGTTTAATGTCTCAACTGAACAATCTCAGTAGTGCAGTACTCCCTAGTGTTGCACCACAGTGTCAATACTAGCCAACAGCCCAAGTACCTGGTATGCGACCAGGACTCACGATTTTCTGATCTTCCAGTCTCCAGAGGCAGGTGTGCAACCTTCTGAGCCATGACACTGCACTATTTCGAGGATATTAAATAGTTGGTACAGCATAGCAAAATGCTACACAAACGGGGTAATGCTGGCCATTTCCAGAAACGCACACCAGTAGACTGCTACCATTTTTTTAGCAACTTCATGGCATGGGAGACTACCTGGATAAAACAACATTTTTGTTTTAAAGTTTACTAATCAGTCTGTACCAAGTGCTTCACAATTTCACACTTGATTAGCATTTTTGCGCAAGAAACTGCTAATCCGTTTTTCAGGCTTATTTAATACCCTGTATTTGCACTGCAAAATTAGGATTATACACAACCCTGTATAAAATGCCTCTCTAGAGCAGCAACCAACAAGCTGTGACTGCAGACGTTACCCTTTGCCCTCTGCAAGGGGAAGGTACTGTACATCAGGGGCACAAAATCTTATCACTGGCATGACACAGGTCACAATGGTGTCATACTAGAGTCCTCTGCTGATGAGCGTCAGGGTGTAGAGGTTGAGGCTGGCTTCTAGGCCTCTTGTTACTTGTCAGAAACGTCTTCTGTTTGGGACCATGTCTCAGTGGGATGGCAGTGTGACACAGGGAGATGATAAACAAGTGGAAACTAGACTGCTGATCAGAAGGATTACAGTACACCTCTACGTTGTCCTTTGCCCAGTTGCACCACTTAAGACTTCTGGGTTTCCTGAGCCCCCCACCTTTCTGGTTAGGGAAGTTCCAGCAAACTCTGCTTACAGTTGGCTTGGAGATATAAGCTATGTCGTGAAAAAGATGGAATTAATAAACAAATGGCTGTTTCCAAAATCTTCAATGAAGTCTGACAGTTCTTGGGTTAAAAAAAAAAAAGACGACTATTTTTTAAGCCAAACATAACATGTACTAATTAAACATTTATAACTTTCTTAACAGAACTGTCCATCAAACGTGATCCCACAATGTAAGAGATTTTACCTTGATACTGATGAACTGAACTTGGCAATCAATTTTACTTAATGGAAAACAAAAAAGGTTGTCATAAGATCAATAACCAGGGACTGAAAAATAGGGTTTAACTAAATGGAAATATTAACAACAAAAGACAAATGACTTCTGCACACTCTTTCTCTAAAGGGTTGGATACCTCATTAAAAAACCTAAACTAAATTAAAAAAAGAAGTTTTTTGGTAACTGCACCCAATAAATTAAAATCTAGTGACAATTAAGTCTGTTTATAAAATTCTCTGATCCTGAGATTCCATCTGAATATGAATGGAAGATCTGTCATCATCACATAAACATGTTAGTTACACTACTGCATCAAGGGACCCCAATGAAAATGAGATATTGCATCCCATGGGGCCTTCTTGTCACAGAGTAGATGGAACTTTCAAATAAACAACAGCAGCGTGTTTTGGAAAACCAAGAAAATGACAATAAGATGATATATTGCTGCATTATTATCACCATCACATTTCCTACAATGTGTTGCCTAGCTTTCATACAGCTTTGTGCTCAGTTCTTCACTGGACCCCCAAATGTAGTTCACGCCAGCAGTGTGGCTCAGTGTAGCACTCTGCTCCTGAGCCTGGGTCAGATGGCTGTGGGTTCAATCAGTGCTTAAAGCAGAACTGCAATGAAGGGAGCCATTTTGGGGCTTATTTGGATCGTGTTATGATCAAGCCCCTTAGTTGTCACCTGCTGATTCAGGCTATTTTTAAAAATAGACAGTACTATGACATTTTACATGTTAAATTTAGATGTGGAAATATCTTTTTAGTGCAAAATAAGATGCCTCTGACCTTCTGACCCCACAACACTCAGACTGCTTATGCACACTACATTTCTCTTATTTCCTTATCGTCCCCATCTCTAACAGGCTCCCTTTGGGCCGGCATCATCGCCAGCCCAGTCACCAGTGGTTAAAATGAAAATGTTTAGGAGGTGGAACTGTAATTTCTACAATTGCAGGAGGTGGAACTGTCGTTCTTAGGAGGCGGAACTCTCCAATCGTGTTCAATGGCAAAAGGTGTTAGAGGAGGTGGAACTGAGTTCCTGCCCAATCTAACCAGTGCCAGTCACCCAGCTTCTATCTGAGTTACCTGATCCCCCATGGTAGGGGCTGCAAGCAGCTTCTCAACCCACCACAGACAGGATCCAGCTAGGGTCAGTGCCTGCGTCGCCGAGGCAGGGTGTTCGAGAGACTGGCAGTTCCTCCTGCTTGTTGGGCATTTTCCCCTTGTTTGTCCTAGTCTTCCGGACACCAGCAGACACTGCTGCACATGCACAAGCGTGGGTGGTGTGGCGCCAGCCAACATCTTCCCGCCTGTACAATTCTGGTTGCACGGCTACCTATGGAAATCCAGGTAGCAGTGCTGCAGTGGAGCATGTTGCCGCCCTCCCTGGAGGAGGACCGCATCCTCTGGGACACTCCACTCTCTTCCCCCTGATGCCCCAGGCTTGTTCCTAAATCTGGGTCACCAGCGTCAACAGTGGTAGCCCGACCACTACACTGAGGCACCCGCCCATGTGCACACTCCTAATAGAAGGTGTGTAAGTGTGCTGGGCAGAGCAGAGCTAAACGTCAGCACCAGAGGTGTAGACAGACATAATCACAGTATAGATTTGTGCCCAGTCTTTACAGTACTTGCCTGAAGCTACGTGTCTTTAACTGCACTTTTATCATTCTAGTTTGAGTTCGTTTATCAGTCCCTACTATTTCAAGGTTTTACTTGGTCAATTTTACGTTGATAAATGTGAATGCTACTACTGTAAATCACTCTGTAAACTGTGCTTAACACCATGGATAATACTGCACTTGCATTCTACCTTCTGAAAGCATGTATATAATGCTGCACCCATTGTTTATTAATCCCTCTATTACGTTACCTGCCTCCTTATCTTCTGTTACGTTATCTGTCCTAACCAGGACCTCCTTGTAAATAAGCACTGCTCAATGGAGTTGTACTAATGTAGGACAATATGTCACCGCTATTTCTGAAGCGTCCACTAATTAGTGGCTGTGACAGGTTAAAGTGACTTGGTCACTTCTGAGAACACTATGAATAACATAATACTCAGGCCTAATGCAGCTTAAATTTTATGTACAGTATATTGCCTGCATTTCTCTTCCCTTTGTTCTTCCTTACTAATTAATGCAGCTGTGCACGATAGTGGTAAAAATTTCGATCTACCTGTATACTTTCTTATTTTATTTTAGTTTGTCCCTTATTTCAGGACTTGTAAGATAGCTTTTTCCCCCCATTTTGAGTCACTGTTTTTTTTCCAAGTTGTAATAATAAAAGGAGCACATCTTTTAATATGGTTCCGACCAGGTTTTCTTTGCTATACTCTGTTGTTTTGGATCAGCCATAATTTAAGATCACTTTTTTGTGACTATAATGAACTAGCAAGCAGTGGACACTGCTCCTTGATCTTATGGGACAAGAGGTGTACAAAAACAGCTGAAAATACTGATGAAAACTTGGTTCAAGCCATATTAAAAGGAGCCTTCCTTTTATTATTTCAAATGTGAAAAAAAGTGCTAAAGCAGACTCAGAATGGGACGGGAAGGCTATCACACAGGTAAGGAGACGAGCAATCTAAAATAGTATAAAAAGAAGAAATTTCTTCATACTTACCGTCATTTCCTTTTCTGTTAGCTATTATATTGTCAATAGGTAGTGATTAAAACTGGGTATTGTACACCCCTACTAGGGGAAATGGCCCAGCCCAAGGCTGTTAACAGAATAGAATGTTGGGCACGTAAGGATTCCAGACAGCAGCAACTCTCCAGTAACTGTTGCCCACACACTGCCTCTAAATATGGAAATAATGGCAATGTAACTCCCAGGAAGGTAACTTAGCTCATATATTATGGTCTTGTCCTAAATTAACTTTTTGGGGCAAACGTTTTATCCACCTGCTCCAAGGTAACCTCATATTCCATCACAAATACACCCAAACTAGTATTGCTTGGCATTCTTCCGCCACTACTTGTGAACTTAACAATTTTCATTAGGACTGGTTCCGCACTGTTCTAATTGAGACAAAGAGTCTGATCCTAATGAACTGGAGAGCCACCAAACTTCCCACTCTGGATTTGTGGATTGAATCTTTAAATACTTTGGCTTTAAATGAATGTCTCTCACACTTTGCCTGGGGTAAAATGGAACAGTACAAGAAGAAATGGAACAAATATTTATCGTCACATCTTTGTCTGATACTATGAATATTTAGATACAAAATCATTTGGAACACCCTAAGTAATAGGTTTTAGAACTTATAGTTTTCAACTTTAGACGCAATGTATGCTTGCTTCATATCTAAGATAGGTTTATAGATGTTAAGTGTTTTTAGTGTTATTAATAATTTTAACTTTTTTTTTTTGCAATATGCAGTCATTGACTGCTATTCTTTCTGTGTTGAAAACTTACTATAAAAAAATTTGACAAAATAAATATGGAAATAAATATACTGGTTGACTTGACATGAAAAAACACACAATTCAGCTTCTACACAAATAGGACTCTAGCCAGAAGAAAATACAGTAAACAGTGGCCTACCTCGTGACATGACTAAAAATTAGTGATTGAGGCTCGTCTTCTAGGACTGTACACCTTGAAAGGTCCTGCAGAACTGAATCAACTGAAAACAGGCTTATTAAGAGGCAAAGGACTGCATACAGTGTAAGAATTCACCTGCAACAAAGGAGGATCCCTTAGTTAACACCAAATTTGAACCTGTTAAACTATGTGCTAGCAACCAACATTCTGATGTGGAACTGCTCATCTTTTTTTTGGCATATCTATATAAAGACAAGCGCAGCAGGGAGGCTATCGAGGGATGTCCAGACAGGCTTACAATCAGAGTATATAACAGAACTGACATCCCTGCGCTGCCATACTGGACAATATTCTCCCTCAGGAGCATGGCTCCCGGGCAGGCTGAATTGACAATGTAGGAGCTAACAGAAAAGGAGATAACATTAAGTATGTGTAACCCCAGGGGTCAGTTTGATGGTATTTTTTGTGTTATTAGCGCTGTGCGGTGCCTCCATATGTAACCCCCTACCTGGGTCCTGGGTTCGGGGAGAAAACTGTTGCTCAGTATTTTGGCTAGGTTTGACTTCTAGTCAGGAGCACCTAAGTAACTCCGGACACAGGAAGCAATAACGGTAATGTCCAAACCAGGAATGGGATTCTAGAGTGTGGCTTTTATTCACAACACAACTGAACAATAAAGCATAGATGGACCCCCACGGGGCTACACTCCTGGTAATGCAGATCCACGGAGATCAGAACACATCCTCTACACACTGTAACCCTCAGGTTTAGAAACACACTGGGCACTCAGCCTGTACTTGTACTCTTCTCTGGATTTCCCTGGCCTGGCACATCCGACCAGCCTTGGACTACTTTCCTGCATGGCACATCCGGCCAGCAACTGGACCACTTTCCATATGGCATGGGACATTACTCGGTGGCTCCCTAAACCACCCATGAGCACATACCAGCTCCATAAGGGACAAATCTTCCATCTAATCCCACGTCTGGGTACTTTCCCCGAACACTGGCCAAGTGCCCGGAAAAAAGTAACAGGTGTCCCAAAGTGAACCCATTGAGGTGAATCTGGTAACTCCAGATGCGGGTCTCCCAACTCTTGCTCCCATAATTCATACCCTGCCATTTCTTTGGACTCTAACACCTCTTCTCTGAAAAACTCTACTGTTGTAGATTATCACTGTAAGTGTATTTAGCATTCAATCTAGTCTCTTAAACTCCAGTGCGCTGACTTGGTGCATACTTGTTAAGTGGCTATGTCCATCCCTGTAGACCCCCACTGACTAAGGATGTCCACATCCCACACTCTTTAAGCACTGTACTTGGCTGTCCTTTCCTGACCCACGGTAGCAGATACTTAATAAACAAAGTCTCTGGTGAAACATAGGCCCTTTTTCAGAGCAGACTCACCCCTGATTGCAGGTGCTCCACAGGCTTCTCTCACAGGAAAACCATCACAATTCTTCATGGTGCCGCAGCACAACATCAGGCAGCTTTCTCTCTCTCTCTCTCTCTCTAGCCGGGCCAGGGGATTGCCCCTGGAAGCTGGCTGTTGGTGCCTGAACCAACTGGGGAGTGGTCTCTACCACTTCAGCTGAAGTACTTCGTGTTCTTCTTATGGTGAGAACACACACCACTCTGCAACTAGCTCTAGATCAGAGCTGAGGGCTCTGAGGGGCTGCACACTGCGGTGCACCTCCTCCCTCCACTACAGACAGCACAACACTAACTTCAAAACCTCCCAACGTTCTGCCTAACTCCCAGCTGCAGCATTCCAATGTGGCTTAGGCTGCTGCGAAAATTCTAAATGATGTCATTTCTCCAGCTCAGCAAAGACTGAGCATCGAGCAAGACAGAGTGAAAACAATCTAACTGGTGTCTCACTAGCTGCCTGTCCCTGCCTGCCACTAGGTCTAACTGGGATTCTTGTAACCCTGGGTAACAGAGGGGTTACATATGAATAAAATGTTTTCTTTCTGTAGCACTCCACATTGTCAACGGGTAATCATTACAACTGGGTTCTAAGAAGCAGTACCCAGAAAAAACCGGGTGAGGGAGAATATAGTCCTATATGTTAACCATGTAGAGGAAAGGAATTTACCTGCTAACTGCCACTTGCAAAACTCTGCAACCAAAAGCCACATCAGCAGAGCTTTGAATATCTAATCTGTAGTGCTTGGTGAATGCATGGACGGAGGATCATATAACTGCCTAGCACAACTCTAAAACAGATACCTCACCTCTCTTAGCCCAGGAGGTGGCCATAGCCCTGGTGGAGTGAGCCTTCATGAGAACCAGAGGCTTCTTCTTTTTTGAAGCATAAGCCTTGGCAATGCAGGCCCATACCCACCTAGCTAGGGCAACCATGGAGACTTTTTGTCCATGTTTGGCTGTTCCAAAAAGAATGAACAACCTCTCTGATTTATGTAACGCAGCAGTCTGTCCAAGGTATGTCCTAACGGTCCGTCGCAAATCTAACTTGTACCACTGCTTCTCCTTTGGGTGAGAAGCTTGCAGACAGAAGGATGGCAGACAGATTTCCTGGTTCACGTGGAAGGCTGTGCAGACCTTCGGAATGAACGATGGGACTGTTTTGAGCACCACCTTGTCCTTATGCCTGACAAGGTACAGTTCTTTGTTGAACAAAGCCTGGAGCTCACCAATCCTCTTGGCTGAGCACACAGCAACTAAGAAACACACCTTGTAAGACAGTATGTCCAAAAGTACTGAAGAAAATGGTTCACCTGGAATGCGTGGTGCCAGCCAATGAGGCGGGGTTCAAGCGTCCACTGGATGCCTCCCACCTCTGAGAGGGAGGGCATCTCCTTCTGCTGCATGACTGCCCCATGGTGACCCAGGGGGAGGGGGTTATCGTGTGGGAAGGAACAAGTGGTCCCTTTGGGGTGGCCTTTAATACCCACTCATATTGCAGTTGACGAGAAGGCATCACATGCCCAGAGTGGGTCTGGCACGGGAGCACTGAAGGTAGGGCGGGGCTCACCCGCCTTTCCGACGGCTGCAATAGGCATCTCACCAAGGCCACCTCTTAGGACCATGCCTTGGGGTGAGGGGAGGAAAAGGGAATAAAATCCCCGGCAGCTCCAGGCAGATGAAGCCGCCCCGCTCCCATGCTATGGCAGGGTCTCCTCGACTCCTCCTACACCTCGCCAGCTCCACCACACGGGTATTGATGTCGAGTGAAGTATGTTCCTTCTGGTTTGAGGGGGACCAGGGGGTTCCGCTCATGGAGGATAAGCCTTAAGTTACAGTCCGGGTACCTGGAAGGTTGTTGAGCAAAGGCTGTTTGGGTTGGGACATCATGTGGTGGGTGGAGGGCTTGGGCAGGTGGAAGGAGGTCCTGGCAGCTGGCAAGATGAAAATGGGGACAAAAAGAGAAAATAAAAAAAGGAAAAAAGAAAAAGAAAATGGTTTAAACGGCTCCTTACAAAAACCATTCAGAACCAGTTTCAGATCTCAGGGGGGAACAGGGGATCAGAACAGAGGCTCACTCCTGCTGACAGCCCACAGAAAATGAATAACCTCCCAGTTAGTCCCTAGGAAAGAACCCAAGGAGGCTCCGAGGGCCGACACCTGAACTGTCAGGCTGCTCAAGGCCAAATCTTTTTCCACTCCTTCATGCAGGAAATCCAAAATCTGCAGAACCGTGGCTTTGGAAGGCCAGATATTTTTTTCCCTGGCCCTAGCTGAAAAGGCAGTCCATACACCAGCAGAAGCTGCCAACATGGAAGTCTTCCTGGCAGCCATCAGGGTGTCCATCACCTTCTTAGAGAAACCCTGCTTTAGGAGTCTCCTCCTCCTTTCAGGAGCCAGGCTATGAGCTGCATTGCTTCTGGATTTGGATATAGAATGAGGCCCTTTGGGAGAAGGTCTCCCTGCATTGGAAGGCGAAAAGGTGCGTGTTGAGCTAGGTTCACTAAGTCTGAGAACCACAGTCTTCTGGGCCACTACAGAGCTATTAGAAGAAAGCTTCCTCTTGAGTGTCTTATTTTGCGTATGACCTTGGGAGGAGTGGCAGACGAAGGAAGGCATACACTCTGCCGAAATTCCACACTTGTGACACAGCATCCACTGTCTCCCCTGTGGCGGCGTAAGAACTGTCGAACTTGAGCATTGTTCTTTTTTCTTGTTCCAGTTAAATATTGTAGTATATTACTGTATGGTATTTTCCTTCAACAAATATAGATTTGTAGTACTGAATGTTATTTGCCTACATTGTATGATCTGTCTTGATGGGCACATATGGATCAGAGTTTTTGATTGTAACAGGTTCTCTTCCTTTTGAATAAAGCTGAGTTTAAGAAAAAAAAAGAAAAGAACGTTGGCACTGTGACTGGAGGCAAACAGGTCGATCTGAGGACCACAGAAGGTTGAACACCTCTGGGTTTAAAATTCACTCCCTTGGATGGACATTTTCACGGCTTAGCCAATCAGCTTGAATGTTCAACTCCCCCGCCAGGCAAACTGCTGACAGAGAAGATTCTCCTCTACCTACAGCAGGAGAGCTGTGGCTTCTTTCAGCATCTCTCTGTTCTTTGTGCCCCTTTGATTGTTTATGTACGCCACTGTGAAAGTATTGCTTGACCTTATTTTCACGGCTTTTGACTGCATCTGTCCGAAAATGAAGGAGAGTGAGGTGCACAGCCCTCATCTCCAGAATATTTATGTGTAGGTGCTGTTCCTGTGCTGACCAAGTTGCCTGAATGGGAATGTGGTATAGGATTGCCCCGCACCCTGACAGGCTGGCATTGGACATCAGAATCAACTATGGGGGGACTTCCAAAGTAGACACTTTGCTCAGATTCTCCAGACTCACTCACCAACTCAGAAACTGCTGTAGCGGATTCTAGCCTAATAATCCTCCAAAGTCAGATCCCAGGCTAACAGCAACTCGATCTGTAGGGGACCTATGTGAAGGTGAACCCACGGAACTAGTTCTAGTGTCACCATTATGAGGCCCAGAATTCGCAGAATGTGGTGAGCTGAAGCGGACGACTGGCTCTTCAGCCACTGAACCTCTCTCAACAGGGTCTCCTTCCTGACTGGCGAGAGGAAGACTTTCCCCTCACCCATCCAGAACACTGCTCCTAGGTGCTTCTGGGTCTGTGAAGGCTAGAGAGCTTTTCTCCCAATTCATTACCCAGCTATGGGTCTCCAAAACCTCCAGAGTCCTGGTCACCAACTTCCTCGTCAATGGCACAGATAGTACTCAAATGAGCCGACTGTCCAGGTATGATGTCCCTTCTGCCAGACTTGAGCCACCAGGACTATGAGCACCTTCAAAAAAAACCTGGAGGTTGTTAGTAGTCCAAACGGGAGCGCCCTGTACTGGAAATCCTGTCCCAGGACCGTGAACTGGAGGAGCCTTTGATGTGACTGCCGAGTGGGAATGTGAAGGTATGCATCCATCAGATCTATGGATGCTAGATAATCCCCAGGCTGGACAGCCAGGATGATCGAACGTAAGGACTCTATCTTGAAGGTTGTGTGGCGAACAAACTTGTTTAGGTGTTTCAGATCCAGAACAGACCTAACCCCGGACGTCTTGGGGGCTGCGAAACAGACAGCGTAGAATCCCTGGCCTTGCTTGCTTGGAGGCCCCAGCATAACTGCCCCGATTTGAATGAGGTAGTGTAGGGTCTCTGACACTGCTTGTCTCTTCACGGAGCTATTAGAACCAGAGATGGCAGGAACAGCCTCTTTGAGGGAACTGTAGAAAATTCTATTGCATAACCTAGAGCCAGAACTTCCAAAACCTAAGCATCTTGTGTTATTTGAGCCCATCTTGTGTAACAAATTGTGCAGTCTTCCACCAAGGGAAAGGAGGTAGACAAGGGCCCATGTACCTTCACTGTGAGGTGCCTGCCTTTCACCCTGGGCCTCCGCTGCGTCGTCGGGCAAGGGCTCCTCTGCTACTACTGCTCTTGAAACTAGATACTCTCCTTTACTCCTATGGTTGCCGAAGTTCTGAAAGGGAAGAAACCCCCCTTGATACTGCCTCTGCTGACCACCTCCTTAACCTTTTGGAGCTGAACTGGCCTTTTGCTATTGCTTTAATTGAGGAAGGTGGCCCTTTTTATCCTGGATATCTTTCAAAATATAATCCAGGCCAGAACCAAACAACAAGCCTCCCTCGAAGGCTAAGTTAATCATCTTGGTCTTCAAAGCCTGATAAGCAACTCAATGTCAAAGCCACACTCCTCGCATAATGGATACAATGTGGTAAGTGGAGCGAGCCAACATGTGCAAATTCTCCACTGTGGCATCCCCTTAAAAGGGGGAGGCCATGGATACCAACTGCAAAATGCTCACCCCCTCTATATCCAGGGGAACAAAGCTGCCCAGGGTCATAACTCATAAATTTAAAGCTCTGGCAACAATAAAGGAGGCATAGAAGGTGTAGAGATTTGTGCCATTGGAGGCCAATGCTCTTCTGCACACAGCATCCACTCACATGTCATGTGAATCTGTTAAGGCTAAGGAGCCTTCAATAGGAATAATGGTATGTCTGACAGAATTATGAACAACCTTATCCGCCAGATGAGGGGTTTCCCACTTGCGAGTATTTTTTCCCAAAATGGGAAACACTGTACCTTAGGCTTTGCTAGGTATTTTCTTTGGTCTGCACCTGCCCACTCCTGTTCAATAATTTGGTCACAGTGAATAAAGTTCAGAAAACCCTTTGGAGCAGAGAAGGACATGGACAGGATAGTACTGACATCCACTGCCTCCACGGACTGCACCTCCTTGAGCTGTAATGACCTACACACTTCAGGTATCAGATAGGACAAAGACTTGATATCAAACAGGGTAGGGAGAGGGATCCTCCTCTTCGGCTCTGTCCACTCCCCTTCCTCCTCCTCAGAGGGTTCATCTTCTCATCATCAAGTAGCTTCCTAGGATCAGGATTTTCCCCCAAATCCTCATCCTGACCCTCTGTATGGTCAGGGTCGGGGTCTGCCTGCATATCCATATTAGCAATCCTATCCTGCTGCAACACACCTGGATGTGCCTGTGTGGGCCCCCTGACCTTAGGGGCCAGGTTTGGGGTCGGATGTGTCTGATGGAATATGCTGCAGAACATCGAGGACCAAAAGCTCTCAAAAGCAACAAGAAAGATTTATGCAATTTTGCTTTGCCACTTCCAGCTGGTACACTAGGTGTACCCCCTCCCCCCAGCTCGGAGCTACATCTATACCTCAGAGGTACCTAAATACCTATATCATAGCACCACCAGGCAGCTAAGATTTTTTTTTTATTAATGGTGCTGTGTGGGTATTATTTTGATGGATGTTCCAGTCAGAGTCGAACAGGCCAAAGAAATGGATATGAACGATCAAATGAGCAGCACTAAGACAGCCCACCCACCCTACCTGTGTGAATGATGCAACTGTTCTGCATGCCCCGGTGTACTGTGGTATACGGTACACTACCTGGTCCAAGAGGTGGTAATGTTTTCTAGTACTACAACTACTTCTACTGAATCTGATCAACACACTGAATCCTTAAAGAAAAAAACCGACATTGTGATCACCACTACCCAGGCAGGCAGCCAGTCACACATCGAATCGGTCATGTGCAGTACAGTTATAAAAAAGTTTGGCACGGCCACCTGATGACAGACACGCAACACAAACATCCTTCCTAGTTCCACAATTGCTGCCAGCCACTGCCAAGTAATTTAAGTATCAAAAATAAAATACAGTGGTTTAATAATTTCAGCCCAGTTAGTGTAAGTGAGATGTAACCCGACTAGAATACCACGCACACATAAACAATAAAGAAATTATATGAATTTTCAATTTAGTAGCATTTTTTTTTCTGTGACATATTCTCAGTCAAATTTGGGGGATGTGAGAAATATACAAAAAGTATTCAGTTTCTGGGTTTCAGGCATCTGCTAAGCTATGCACTGTACGAAAATTAAAGGGGCACTGTCAGCTTTGCCCCTTCGTTTTGCATCACTGCTGAGTAACGTGCCTTTTGGCACACACCTATCTAATTTATTCTTTAAAATGCTCCCATATATATATATATAAAATCGTTTCTTTACCTGCTCTGCTGATATTTTGCAAAATTCTACATTTGCTCGGGACGAGCTCAAAACACCTGCCACCGGAAGCATCTCCATGTTCAGAACGCGAGTCATGGACGAGTGCAGCCATGAGGTATGATATTTTTACCATGCCACTTGTAAAATGATGTTTCCCCTGTAAATTCAGAAATTCTGAACAGTTTGTGGTGCTTGCGAACAAAAACCGAGCAATAGGGGTATAACAATTTACTTTAATCCGGAGCTGAAATGTCGTGCATGCGCAAGATTGTGCCAGTCCTGCACATGCATGGGATCTTGTACATGCCTCACTTGTACAGGCATGGGATTTCAATGCCAGATTAAAAATGTAAATTGTTATATCCCCATTGCTTAGTTTTTTTTCACAAGCACCACAAACTGTTCAGAATTTCTGAACTTATTGGGGCAACATCTTTTTACTAGTGGCATGGTAAAAATATTATACCTCAGGGCTGCGCTCGTCCATGACTTGCTTTCTGAACAAGGAGATACTTCCGGCAGTGGATGTTTTGAGCTTGTACCGAGCAACTGCTGATTTTGGCAAAATATGAGCAGAACAGGTACAAAAATGATTTTTTATATATATGGGGGCATTTTAAAGAATAAATTGGATAGGTGTGTGCCAAAAGGCACATTGCTCAGCTGAGATGCAAAACGAAGGGGCAAAGCTGACAGTGCCCCTTTAAAACAGTGCAGTCAGGATCAGTTGCTGAGTGCAAAAAAAAGTGACAAGTAGTACTAGACAAAGTAAGGACAAAAAGTGATGAGTTGTAGCCCTGACTCATGATGACAAAAAATGATAGTAGTAGACAGCGGTACCCTACCTTCCAGATCAGACAGTGGTACCAGGTACCACCAGGTACGTTTGTGACATAAAATGTAGTTGCTCACTGAATCTGAACTCTCTGATGTTATTTTTTTTCTATTCTGTACTGCTCATGTGATTATTCAAGTAACAGTGGCCTGGCCCAGTCCTGACCTGACCTGACCTGACCAGACTTGTTGCGATTAATTGCTACCTCATGTAGCAGATCCTACTGACAAGATGCCAACAAGAGCAGAACATTACTTGATTTATTATTTGTCTCTCACCCTTTAACAGTCGAGACCTCAGGTGTCCTTCCACCTTGTTTTGGGGATCATAACCCGATATGGGGTAATATTCTAATCCTGATGGAACAGAAAATATTTGATAAAAAAAAAATTTGGGTAAGGGACATGAGAACTTTTTCCAAAAATATGTTTATTTTTTATTTTATTTATTTTTTGAGTAAGATCGGAATTACAATCCTTTGAGTCGTAGACTCTTTTGCAAAGGCTCCACGTCAGGTTACAGGGGGTGAAGGGTAGACAAATACAGAAAAGACAAACATGAACAGGCAGTATTTACAGTTTCAGTACTGACACAGCAGTGTTTGCAGAGTCTCCATGTCGGATACAGGGGGTGGAGGGAAAACAGAGAACAGTGAGGACTAACATTGACAGGCAGTATTAGAGGTTACAGTACTGATAAAGCAGTCCAGGCTAGAAACTTTATTAGGCAGGTGAGGTAAATAGGCATGAACCTTAATCAGCAGGAGAGGTAATCTGGCAGCATTCCTGGGGTCCCTAGGCAGGGGTTTGCAGGATGCCATTACGTAGGGTCTAGGAAGACCCTGAGTCAAGAGAAGTGGAGGGTTAGGGAGTTAGGAGAGTGGGCAGATTTAGCCACAATCACATTTAGCACTCTCCTTTAGATGGGTTTTAAGGCCAGATTTGAATAGAGAGATGCTATGGGACTGGGAGAGAGGGAAGGGTAGTGAGTTGAGCCAGAGAGGAGAACGGTACCGGAAGGATCTTTGCCCTAGTGCTGTTCTACAGAGGGGAACTGAGAAAGATGGGTGCGCTGTGAGTCTTGTATTGCGCCTGATGGGGCTGCACTGATAATGGGGAGTAGTCCGATGGGGGAAAGCTGAAGGTGTATTTTTTTTGCGACAATGCAGGTGTGGTATTTTAGTCTTTCTTGGAAGTTTAGCCAACCAGTCAGTGTATAAAGATTGCAGGTATGGGTTAGTCTGTCACTGCCTGTCACTAGGCGTCAGGCTTTATTCAGTGCAGTGTTTATACTGCTCAGCGAGGTGGGTTCCGCTGGGCCATATATTACTATTCCATAGTCAACTAGGGAGAGGATGGAGGAGGTGACTGCAAGTTGCATGGCCTGAGGAGGTAGGCAGTGCTTGAGTCTGTAGAGGATGCCCACTCTAAGCGTTGATAGCGGAGGAGAGAAGACGGGTGTGGCTATGGTAGGAGAGGGAGGTATCCAGGGTGATGCCCAGGTATTTAAAGTTTGTAACATGTTCCAGATGGGTGTCTAGTGAGTTCAAAATTAGGAGTGCTGACTGACTATGAGGGCTCTGGCGGTGCGCAAAAATCATGGACTTGGTTTTGTTATAGTTGATGATCAGGCGGTGATCACTGAACCAGTTTTCTACCTCCCGGAAAAAGCCCTGAAGGGCTTGTTGGAGGGCGCTTGGGTGAGGGGTGTTTCCAGTACAGGATCGCGTCATCAGCATAGAGTAGTAAGTGACCACTGCAAGCTTTAGGGAGAGAGTTTAAGAAGAGGGTGAAGAGTAAAGGGCCAAGTATAGACCCTTGCGGGACCCCGGAGCAAACTGTTTTGGAGGAGGAGATGGTGGTGTTTATCTTGATATGCTGTGATCATCCTGAGAGGTAATCCTTGAACCAGGCAGTGGTCTCAGGGACCACATTTAGTTGAGGAAGGACACAAAGCAGTAATTCATGACTGACTGTGTCAAATGCCTTGGTCAGATCCACAAAGATAGCCCCTGCAATTGAGACATGGTCAAGGGCCTCGTGGTGAGTTCAGTGAGTGCAGTGATGGTACTATGGCCCGTCCGGAAGCCATGCTGTTCCTGGCTGAGAAGGTTGTGTTTGGTTAGATGTTCTGTTAGCTGGTCAGAAAATACAGGTTACTCACCTGTAAGAGGAGTTCTAGGAATGGTATATGTTGTTCATCCACACTGTCTGGCAGGTATCCTTGCCGCTTTAAATCTTGCCGGAAGGTCTTCAAGCTGGCTCCTCCCACCCACCCGGGTGGTAAAACTCTCGGCTCCGCCCCATGACGCCAGATCTGGCCCGCTGGAAGCTCAGGTTGTGCGTCGAAGCCGGGGAGGTCGGGAGGGTCGTGTGGATGAACAACATATACCATTCCTAGAACTCCTGTTACAGGTGAGTAACCTGTATTTCTAGGGACATGGATATGTTGTTCATCCACACTGTCTGGCAGACTCCTAGCAGTTCTCCGGGAGGAGGGAGGCAAGGCACACACCCCCTACTTAGGGAATAAAGACTGGAGAACCGAGGCCCCAAACCAGCATCCCGGCGTGACTCAAGGTCGATGTGGTAATGGGTGATGAAGGTGTGTGCTGACTTCCAGGTAGCAGCCCTGCAGATATCCTGGATAGGGACGTCCCTGGAAGCAGCCAACGATGCAGCAGTATGGCGGGTAGAATGAGCTCTTATCCTCTGGGAGGCTCATGCCCACCAACTTATAGCAGAGATCTATGCAGGAGGTGACCCACCTGCTTATCGTCCACTTGGCTGCAGGTCTGCCAGGTGCGGCTTCAGCGTGGGTGACAAACAGCTGGCGAACCTCTCCCGGGCTGGCCGTCGCTCCTTATAATGCGAGCGCCTTCTAGGATCCAAAGTATGGAGCCTGTATTCGGCCTCCAAGGTGTGACTGGGGTAGAACACCAGCAGAGTCAACACCTGGTTAAGGTGAAACTCTGACACCACCTTCGGAAGGAATTTCGGGTGGGGGCGCAGGACAACCTTGTCCCTGTGGAAGACCAGGTAAGGAGACTCCGATGCAGAGCGCCTGGAGCTCTCCCATCCTTCTGGCTGGACGAATAGCCACCAAGAAGGCGGTCTTCCACGACAGGTGAGAGAGTTCACACCTGTGCATTGGTTCGAATGGCTTGCCCATGAGCTTTGCCAGTATCAGCAGTAGATCCCACGGAGGTGGAGGTTCTCGCACCGGAGGGGAAATGTGATCAAGGCCTTTGAAAAAGCGCCAGACCACCTTCTCCTGTGCCACTGACTGCTCCCTGGCCTGCACCCGGTAAGCAGAGATGGCTGCCAGGTGCATCCTTAGGGTAGTCGACCTAAGCCCTTGCCGAGAAAGGGACCATAAATAGTCCAAGATGCTTGCCAAGGAACAGGAGAAAGGGTCCAAGCCCTTGCCCTGACACCAAATGGAAAACCTCTTCCATTTGAAGGCATAGCATTCCTGGTCGACTCTTACGGGACGCCTCAACTACATTGAGGACCTCGTCGAAAGACCCAAGGCCTGGAATTCTAGCAGCCAGGAACCACGCCTCAGGTGCAGGGATTGAAGGTCTGGATGGAACACCTTCCCTGATTGACTGAGAGCAGGTCCGGGCGAGCTGGAAGCTGCCTCGGGAGCCTGGAGCTGAGGCTGAGGAGATCTGGTACCAGAACTGGCGGGCCAGTCTGGGGCTATCAGAATCACCTGCGCCTTGTCCTCCTTGCTTTGAGAAGCACCTGTGTATCAAGGAAATGGGGAAGGCGTGAGGAGGCCCGGGGTCCACGGCCTCGAGAAGGCATCCCCCTGCAGCGAGCCCTGCTGAGGGGGGCGGGTATGGAACAGCCTCAGCTTCACGTTCTCCCCGGAGGCAAACAGGTCCACCTGAGGTGTGCCCCAATGGGAGAACAGATCTTGTACTACCTCCGGCAGGAGAGACCACTGTGGGATGCAGCCCCTATCCGGCTTAGGGCATCAGCCAGGGTGTTGGAGGCTCCTGCCACATGAATGGCTAGGAGATCTGCCTCCAGGCTGCGTACGAGTGACCAAATGCGGAGAGCTTCCTTGCATAGAAGCATGGAGCGATCCCGCCCTGGCGGTTTAGATAGTACATGGTCGTGGTATTGTCCATCTGGACTCGGACCACTTGACCCCGGAGAAACGGAGCAAAGGCGGTGAGAGCTAGGCAGACCGCTCAGAGCTCCAGCAGGTTGATGTGGCATCGGGAGTCCCGCGGGGACCAGAGGCCGTGCGCTGGTGTTCCCCCAGATGGGCACCCCAACCCATCAGAGAGGCATCGGTCGATAGAGAGACCGTCGGCTCGGGGCGGACAAAAGGGATGCCCTCCTGCAGATGAACTGGAACGGTCCACCACTGGAGAGCGTTCCACATCCCCTGGGTCACCGTCACTAGCAGGTCCAATGGATCGCAGCGTCGTGACCACTGGCTGGCCAGTCCCCACTGAAGAGGGTGCATGTGCCAGCGGCCCAACGACCACGCTGGTGCAGGCCGCCATGAGACCCAGGAGGCGAGGAAGTCCCGGGAGAAAGCGATTGCCCAACCAGAAATGATTGGGCAAAGGAGGAAAGAACCTCGCCCTGTCCGCTGGGAGCCGTGTTTGGCTCAAGAGAGTCGAGCTCTGCCCCGATGAAAAGAATCACCTGCTTCGCTCGAGTTCCGACTTGGCCTCGTTGATGAGAAGCCAACTTGAGAGCAAACCTGGAGGGCCAGATCTCTGGACCGCTCCACCTCCTGTCTGGAGGGGGCTGCTATCAGCCAATCGTCCAGGTAAGGGTACACTCGGACCCCTCGGTGCCGCAGGAATGCTGTCACCACTGCTATGCATTTGGTGAAGACCCTGGGAGCTGGAGACAAGCCGAAGGGCATGGCTAGGAACTCGAAAAGGGATCCCTCCGCACGAAAGCGAAGGAATCTCTGATGTGACGGACGGATAGGGATGTGAAAGAACACTTCCTGCAGGTCCAGAGAGCAGAACCACACGCCGAGTTCCAAGGATGGCATTATCTTGAGCCAGAGTGACCATCCTGAAGGTTCGAGATCGTAGGAACTTGTTTAGGCCGTGGTAGGTCGAGAATGGGGCGCCAGCCCCCCGTCCGTTTCGGAACCAGGAAGTACCTGGACACAAACCCTGGGTCTGAGGGAGGGTCCACCACCTCCTGATCACCTCCTTCTGGAGGAGGCGATGCGTCGGCTCGGCGAGCCGACAGTGAGGCTGCGGATCGATGCCCCCGGCGTGACGGCCTGAAGGGCGGGGCCTGCTCGAATTCCAAGGGCAGGCCTTTTCCCACCACCTCCAACACCCACCTGTCCGTGGTAATAACGGACCAGGTGGAAAGGAAGAGACGGAGCCGTCCCCCCACGGGGGGAACCTGGGGTGAGGTGACGGGGTTGGGGGCGACACCCCTCAACCCGTCACTGGGCAGGCTTGGAGGAGGGACCGGCCGAGGGACCTCCTGGGCCTTTACCTCCCTGCTTCCTGTTGGAGGAAGTCCCAGGCTTGGGTTTGGGATGCCAAGCTCGAGCCTGCTGGCCCTGACGTTGCTGGGCCGGACGTGCCGCGGGCGCAGAGGGACGAAAGGGCTTAGGCTGTGGTTTGCGGCCTTTGTCCTTCTGAGCGGATGAGACCGAGTCCAAGGTAGCACTGGACTTCTCGATCCTCTGAAGGTGACCTTCCACCCCAGGGCCGAAGAGGTCAGTCCCCAAGAAGGGGACATCTGCCAACTTGTGCTGGGTATCCGAAGTGAAGGTGGATATCCTCAGCCAAGCCCGACGACGCATAGCCACTGCGGCCGCCACCGACCTGGCACATGAGTCCCCGATGTCCAAAGCAGTCTGAAGCTGCTGTTTGGCCACTGCCCTGCCCTGGTCCCGCACCTGCCTAACCGTGGTCTGCAGGTCCGCGGGAAGATGAGGGACAACCTCGTCCAGGGAGCCCAACAGGGCATGAGAGAAATGTGCCATGAGGACGGCCGAACTGGCCTGGCAAAGACCGAGGGAGGATGCAGCGTAGACTTTTCGCCCGGCATAGTCCAATTTTTTGGACTCCTTGTCGGAGGTTTGTCCATTATCCCTAGCGCTCGGCACGCCGGAAAACGCTTGTCGGTAACCACCGCCGAGGGTGTTCCGAAAAACCGGACAGGGAACCGGTAGGGACCACATACTTCCTGGCCATCCTGGCCGAAAGCGCAGGGCAGGAAGCAGGGCGCTGCCAGAGCTCCAAGGCCGGGCCCACTATGGCCTCAGCCACCGGAAAGGCCTCCGTAGGGGAATCCCCTCGGTCCAGAATCTCCATGAAGGGATACCTGGCCCGCTTAGAGACAGGTTTGAGCTTCATCCCGGTGGACTCCGAGATGAGCCGAAGCAATCCTAGGTAGGACGAAGGGCTATCGTCCACCGACTGTCCTCCTGAGGACTCCAAGTCCATTCGCCTGGAGAAAAGGGAGGAATCGCCTTCGGACTCGGAAGAGTCCTTGAAGAGCTGCCTCGGGCCTGAGCCACCCTCCACCTGCCGAGGTCGATCGGGAGTGAGGGTGACAGACAGCCTATGGGGCAGTCCCTGAGCCGACCGAGAATTCTTGGTCAGAGCCCCAAATAACGGCTGTGGAGGCGGAGGTTCCACCAGGATTGGTGGAGCAGCTGGTTTTGGCCGAACAACTGGCCTGGTAACAGGCTCCTCGGATAAATCGAGGGGTTGTTTTAGCCGCTCCGGTGACAGCCACCTAATGGCCGGGGAAGGCGACGGCGTCGGCTTGGTCCCAGTCAGAAGGAGCTGTTACCACATGAGGTCCTCATATCGTCGACGTAACTTACGTCGAAGCCTCCCCTTGTCTGAGGAGGAGGACGAGCGGCAACGCCGCTTGCTGCGGTGCCGAGACAGAGACCGCCTATGACGGCGGGATCGGCTGGACCGCAAAGAAGTCCGAGACCGAGAACCTCGGCTTTCCTGAGGACGGTACGGGGAGGTGTCGTGGGGAACCGGCACTCCCCTCGGTTCGGAGGGTTCATCCAAAGGCTCCGGAACCGGAGGCACAGACAAGCCCACGGGGTCCTCAACTCCCACCGGGGGAACCGGGGAGAGAGGATTCTCGGCTTCTCCTGCCGACAACCCGTCCAACGGGTCGAGAAAAATCTCGACAGCGTCGACGGGAGTCTTGGTCAACTGGTCTGACGGGGACACCGTGAGACCAATGGTCGGCCGAAGGGGTCAACCGGTCGATGGCCGACAACCGGAAGAGGGATCTTTTCTGCTCCCAAGAGCGTCGACGGAGGGACTTACCCTTGTCTCTCTTTTTGGACCGAGAAAACGGTCCAGCAGAAGTTGGTCCCTCTCCTTTAGTAGAGAGGGTCAGACAAAGCTCCTTAAAAGAAGCTGAATAAGAGGCACCCAGAGAGAGCGGGACAAATGCCGCAGCCAAGGTAGAAGCGGCCCGCGCCGCCTCCTCTTCGAGGGCGATCATCTGCTCGAGCTGATCCGCCGAGCCCGCCGCTGCGGAAACCGCCGACCGGGCCTCTTTTGACTTCACCGGAGGAAAACGCTTCTCGGGACGCCCCAGTTGTAAACGGGCAGTGCGGTCTTCGAGGACGTAGGCCGAGAGGTAGAGCACAGGTCGCAAGCCTGCGGGTCGTGCTCAAGGCCTAGACAGTAGACGCACGTGGAGTGCGGATCTGTCCGAGACATCTTCTGCCTGCAAGGGCATCTCCGGAAACCGGGAGTCGATTTGTCCATCGCAGCCACGAGGGATAGAAGACCGAAGATTATTTTAGCGAAAACTTTAATTCGCCAAAACCAAAGAATTAGGAACCAGTCTTATACGCAGAACGTTAAGGAGGGAACCTGAGCTTCCAAGCGGTAAGGAAGATCTGGCGTCATGGGGCGGAGCCGAGAGTTTTACCACCCGGGTGGGTGGGAGGAGCCAGCTTGAAGACCTTCCGGCAAGATTTAAAGCGGCAAGGATACCTGCCAGACAGTGTGGATGAACAACATAGCCATGTCCCTAGAACAATTTTTTACAATGCTTTGGAGAGGGGGGAGGAACAGAGATTGGTCTATAGTTGCTGGTGTTCGTAGGATCACCATTCTTCAGAATGGGAGTGACTATGGCTATCTTCCAGGTTGAGGGGAACTGGCCGAGGCTAAGCGAAAGGTTGAGAATTTTTGTAAGGTGAGGTAATGTGACATCGAGGGTAAGCCTAATGAGTTTGAGATCTAGTGTGTCATTGCTATACCGGGTATTGGCGATAGCTTTGGAAATATAGCGTTTTGCCGCACTGCAGGGGATGACTCGAAGCCTAAAAGGAGGTGAGTTGACATTACCCAGGGTGAGGGGAGGGGAGGTAGTGGTAGGGTGGAAGAAATTAGAGGGGAGGATATGGGAGAGGTCAGAGAAGGCGGAGTTAAAGGCTTCTGCTATGGTGGTGGTATCTTGTGTGACATGCCCGTTTAGGTTGAGTTGAGTAGGGTTGGGGGAGCAGGATTTACCAATGAGTTCTTTTATGTTGCTCCAGAATTTTCTCCCGTCTCCCCAGGAGGCAGAAAGAGTTTGTTGGTAATAATTGGCTTTAGCCTGACGCGCAGCCCATGTACATTTATTACGGGCCTACTTGTAAAGCTGTCTATCCTGGGTGCGCTGGGAATTAATGGCTTTGTGCCAAAGGTTGTCCCTTTGTTGCATAAGGTTGAGGAGAGGGGGTGTGATCCAGGGGGTGGTTCTGGCTTTCACAACGTGCTTAGTCAGGGGAACGAATATGTCGCAGGCTTTATTAAAGGTGGTAATAAAGTGGGTGAGTGACTGCGTGGTGTATATGGGGAGCCAGCAGCTATTGGATAGATAGTTTTTGAGGTTCTCTAGGCCACCTCTTTTAAGTCTCCACTGCCAGGAGATTTTTGGCGGGGCAGAGGGCAGTTTACCCGACCACCAGCAAATAACTGGGGTGTGGTCACTGATGGAGTCTGGAAGCACGGTCGTTTGGGAGAGGTTTCGTGGCCTGTTGGAGAAAATAAGGTCTAGGAGGGTGGAGGTCCCGGTTCTAATGTCCCGCCTGGTCGGGGAGGTGACAAGTTGGGTTAGATCAAATGCCAAGGCCATGTCTTTGTAGCAGGATGCGGCTGGGGATAGCCAGTCGATGTTGAAATCACCCATTAAAATAACTTCACTAGTGTTCGGTAGGTGGGAGATAGTGTGAAGGATTGATTCAAATGCCAGTTTTTGGTTTCTCGGGGGGATACAGGCCGCGATAATGTGTAGCGATTTGGAACCCAGGCTTAGTTTGACAGTTAGTGTCTGGGCTCCATGTTGAGGGGCGGGGGTATGTACTTCTATGGCACTGAGGGAGGATTTAATCAAAATTGCACAGCCACCGCCTCTCTTGCCAGTCCTGTCAGCCCTAAAGATGGTATAATTACTAAGGGAGACAGCAGTATTGGGGATGGTCTCAGAGAGGGCTAGTATGTCTGGTGCATGTTGGGTGATCCAGATTTGCAGAGGGGTGTGCTTTTTGGGTAGACTGCAAATATTAAGGGAGGCTAGCTGCAGTCTTCCCTTTGTTTTTTTGGTGAGGTCTTTGTGCTGTGAGGTCCTGGGTTGAGGTGGATATTGCCCGATAGGAGCAGAAGAAGAAAGGTGTGCCGCAAGAGGCCCAGCCTGCAGAGTTTGGGAGAAAAACGCTGGTAGTGGGAGGGTGATGTGCTTTTTTTGCTGAAGGAGGGGACTGGGAGACCAGTGATAACACTGGGTAGAACAGAGAGGGATGTGAGGGGGACAAATGTCTGGTTAACGTGTTTGGTGGGGGGCTGAGGTCTGGGGTGGGGGAGTATAGAAGTACAGTGTCTACCGTGTGTGAGTGTGCGCGAAAATGTGGGTGTGTGTGGGTAAAGGTCTATGGGATCAGATTGGAAAGAGTGGGATAAGTTGGAGGGACCGGGCCTGAAGCTAACAGTGATAGCTGAAAGGTTAGGGAAATGGGTATGGAGGTGAGGCACTGGAGCCACTGGGGTGTTGAAGACCAAGAAGTATGATCCTGGAAGTAAGTAGAGTTGTTATAAGTATGGAATACATGGTGTGGTAATTAAGTGAGGGAAGGTTACAGTGGCCACTAGTGAGAGAATTATATAACCTGCAGCTGGAAAAGTGGGTTGATAGGTTGTTTCCAGAATCACCTGATTAGCCCTTCCTATAAATTCAACAACCGACCAAGGGTGGTGGTGGGGGCGGTGAGGGGAGCCAGAGCGCAGCGACGGCGGGGCCGATTCCGGTCCATTTTCGCAGAGAGCAAGATCAGTTCAGCCTTCCTTCGTACCTGGTATGGGTCGGGGAGGGCGTCCTGAGCCCTCACAGACCCTTACAGCAGCGATCCCGGTTACTGTTTCCGTGGAGAGGAAGCAGAAAAACAGAGTTCAAGTACAGGTAGGATACTAAGGAGTGGCACAGTGGGACGCTAGAGGGGGAGGGGAGAAGAGCCTGAAAGCTTTCAATGCTGCCGAGATTTAACAAATAGAAAAACCTTGATTGCTTGAGTGCTTGCCTTAGCTTCTCTAGAGCTGCAGCGTTTACTTTATGACTTATCTGAATCTCAGCCGGTTAGCAGAGAAATTGCAGCCTTTAGCGTTTAACAGCTGCCAAAAACGACTACTACTGTATTAAACCAAGTCGGAAAGCAGAGGTCAGGTTTTTAGTTATCTACCCATCTGCAGACTGTACTTAGGTCGGAGATCGCAAGACAACAATTTACACTGACTCTTTTCTTTAGAAGTAAAACAATCTTTTGGCTATGTAACAGGCTGCTATCACACATTTGTGAGGGGACATAAAATAAACATTTGGAGGTACTGCACCTTTAACGGTTATAAATACAATGAAAGGGTACTACACTTAAGGTTTAAAAAGAGGCGCCAACAGCATACAATTACAGGGTACTGCACTTAAGGTTTAAAAAAGGCGCCAAAGATCCGGTCCGGTCCATTTGCGCAGAGAGCAAGATCAGTTCAGCCTTCCCTTGTACCTGGTATGCGGGGAGAGGCGTCCTGAGCCCTCACGGACCCTTACAGCAGCGATCCCGGTTACTGTTTCTGGTATGCGGGGGCATCCTGAGCCCTCACGGACCCTTACAGCAGCGATCCGGTTACTGTTTCTGGTATGTGGGGGAGGGAAGGTATCCTGAGCTCTCACGGACCCTTACAGCAGCATCCCAGTTACTGTTTCTGGTATGCGGGGAGGGTGTCCTGAGCCCTCCGGACCCTTACAGCAGCGATCCAGTTACTGTTTCTGGTATGCGGGGCGGGCGTCCTGAGCCCATACGGACCCTTGTGTGATCCTGGTTACTGTTTCTGTGGTATGCGAGGCGTCCTGAGGCCTTATGGACCCTTACAGCAGCAATCCTGGTTACTGTTTCTGGTATGCAGTGGGGGAGGCGTCCTGAGCCCTCATGGACCTTACAGCAGTGATCCCGGTTACTGTTTCTGGTATGCGGGAGAGAGGCATCCTGAGCCCCACAGCAGCGATCCTGGTTACTGTTTCTTAGTGTAGAAAGAAAGAAACGGGACAGATGTCAACTCATACCTGATTTAGATCTAACAGTACAATACTTTACAGATATCTTCAATGGACTATGTGATATGCATGCCCCAAAAATTTAAAAGAAAATAAATCCAGCTAGACTACCCTGGATTAACACTTTTTTTTTTTTCTAAAGTATCAGAATTAAGAATAGGTGCTGGAAAAAGGTGAGGAGAGCAAAGCAAGACAGTGACTGGGTTTTATTCAAAAATAAAAGAAACAAATGTAGACAACAGGTTAGGAAAGCAAAAGTCCTTTATCATAAAATTATATTGCATAGCGAGAGTGATCCCAGAAAATTTGTTAAAAATTTAAATAATCTAATGAGACCAGGGCAAGGCTCAACAAGGAAACTCAGCTTTAGGATTAATGGGACCCTGACTGAGAACACCCATGAAGTAGCTATATCCTTAAATGATTTCTTTGTGGAACCGCCTGGTTTCAATACTACAATATTAAGCCTTGGACACCAGGAGGAACTGATAATAAACAAATTCTCAGGATCCCATCCACCTTTTAGGTTTAAAACTTCAAGTGTATCAGAAGTCTACAAGGGACTAAAGAATATAAATATTCATAAATCTATGGGCCCTGATGCCATAGAAGGGAGATTCCTGAAAATGGCTGCTAAACAACTAGCCCCAACTGTGACATACATTTTTTATAGAAGACTATAGGAAAACTACTTTCCACAACGATGGAAGGTTAGCAAAAATACTCCAGTATTTAAGAGGGGGGGGGGGGATATCTACATAAGTCAACAACCACAGACCAATAGCACTTTTGTCTGTTTTGGCCAAATGCCTGGAGAGGCATGCCATACACAAATTATAGGGTATTTAGAAAAGTATAATCTAATAACACCATATCAATCTGGTTTTCGTAAGGGGCACTCTACTACTTCAGCTTTATTTAACAATATTGTTAATACATCATTACACTTGGGACTAGAAACGGCAGCGGTTTTCATTGACCTGTCGAAGGCCTTCGACCTGGTGAACCACTCCCTCTTGCTACAGACTGCAGAAGAAACAGGGATTACTGATGGCCCCAGAGATTGGTTGAAATCCTGTTTAGGGGATTGTATGCAATCTGTATCAGTCTTAGGAGGTAAGTCATTAAGGAGGGCTGTACTGAGAGGAGTACCACAGAGGTCCATACTAGGGCCTCTGTTGTTCTTAATATTTAACAATAGCCTTCCTCGAGTGGCACAACACTCACAGATGAGACTGTATGCAGATGATACTGCCCTTATTACAACAGGGCAAAACAGTACTGAACTAGAAGAAAAACTGCAGTCATATTTTAATGGCTTGAGGGGATGGTTCACCAGGTTGGGCCTTATTATGAATACGAAAAAACTAAGCTTCTTCATTTTAGGTCCAAACTTAAAAGAAACAAATAAAAATTAAGGTAGACAGTTATTTTTTTTTTTTGGAACAAGTATCTCATTATACCTATCTGGGTGTCACGTTTGATGAAAACATGACATTTGGGGAACACATAAGCTTGAAAACCTATAGGGAAAATAAGAGAGTGGGGGCACTACGACAAACCACAAAGTGTGTAACAAAAAAAACAGTAGAAGAAAAAGTTGCGGAGCAATTAATACTACCTGTCCTAACATACGGGGAGCTTCTTTACCATACTGCTAATAAAACAGTATTATGCAAACTAGATAAGACTTACAATAGCATTGCAAGATATGTCTTGTGGTGTGACCCACAGACACATAATTGTGTATTATTAACTTCACTACAGTGGTTGCCAGTAGAAAACAAAAGTGCCATGACATGACAAAAGATTATCTATAAATACCATGTTGATAGTCCAGAGCATTACATTAACATTAAACTATTTGGTGGGCGTTACCAGATAGGTACAAGGCAAAAAAGAACTATTCAAGCAAATAAAATCCTAGTTCCAGTTGTTAAACCCAAATTTCGGAAAAAGACACTGTGCTATCAGGCCGCAAGACACTGGAATACCCTGTCCCCCTTAGTTCGTGCATTTCTAACCTACTATTTATTTTTAAATGGAGTTGGAAAAATCTAACTCATTTAGCTGCTTATGTTATTGATAATAATTGCATCCGTGGACAACTTCTAAATCTAATTAACATCCTGGGAAAAAGGACCTAATTTATTGTTTTGTTATTTTACTGTTTGCATTTGTATGTATTGTCATGT
The DNA here is from genome assembly GCA_016271365.2 of Neoceratodus forsteri. Taxonomy (NCBI): domain Eukaryota; kingdom Metazoa; phylum Chordata; order Ceratodontiformes; family Ceratodontidae; genus Neoceratodus; species Neoceratodus forsteri. The sequence continues at coordinate 701,802,972 of CM028135.1, read as the reverse complement.
ATGTTTTGTTGGTTGTTTATTTTTCTTATGTTCAGGCAACATGTAAGTTAACAGGACTGTCTTGTAAACTGGGTCATCTGACCTAAAGACATGTTTTCTCTCCTGTATAAAAATAAAGTTTTTACTACTACTACTACTGTACACAAAAGATTTTCACCACAGACACAAATTCTTGAAAGTGTTTTATGGATAGGGCCTGCTTGAGCAGTCAGTGTATGTTTTATTCAGGTATCATATTTGAAATTAAAGTGAGGAATGTTGACTTTGAGGCATGTGAGGTGCTCAGCATTTTCTGGTGTCAAACAGGATTGTGTGTCAGTAATGATGTCACCAGCTGAACTAAACAATCATTCTGAACAGACACTAGTCAAAGGGCAATTCATGTACTTCATTGCAATGTTTACTAAAGCAGGCCACATATTTTGTTTGGATTTCCAGTATTGCAAAGGATCAGCATTCCAGCTGATATTGAGCTCTGCCAGGTACATTTCAACAGTGGTCTGTGCTGAGCCTGAGGCTGTGTTACAAGAGGCAGATGAAGAAGATGTTACAATTACATCTTCTAAGCGACTCCAGAGACATGAAGCTGAACCAAGTGACTGTGGGACAGTGCTATGCTTGCCTGGTGGAGAAGAAGAAGATTCAGCTGCAGTGGCTGAGGAGGAAGAGGGAGAAAATGCCACAACAGTAGATTATGGGCCACCTGATGCTGTGCTGTGTTGTGAAGAAGATTCTGAATGTGGTGCTGCTGTTACATAGAAATTAACAGTAGATAAGGACCACAAGGCCCATCCGGTCTGCCCATTTCTTTTTCTACCTCATCAATGTGCCATAGACCTTTGTTCTGTCAGTGGCCTATCTATTCATACTCATCCGTATTGCTCCCTTATGCCTATCCCATGCCTGTTTGAAGCCCTGCACTGTATTCATATCTATCACTTCTTGAGGTAGGCTGTTCCATTCATCCACCACCCTTTCTGTGAAAAAGAACTTCCTCACATTACCCCTTAATCGGCCTCCCTCTAATCTCATGCTGTGTCTTCTTGTCCTGCCATTATTCTTATATTGAAACATGTTAGACTCTTTCACCTTGTTAATGCCTTTAAGGTGTTTGAATGTTTCAATCATATTACCTCTCTCCCTCCTTTGCTCTAGGGTACACATATTGAGTTCAGTTAATCTGTCCTCATATATTTTCTGATGCAGTCCCTGCACCATTTTGGTTGCCCTTCTCTGGACTGCCTCAATTTGGTTAATGTCTTTGTGAAGGTGTGGCCTCCAGTACTGCACACAGTACTCCAGATGGGGCCTAACCAGTGTCATGTAAAGAGGGATTATTACCTCCCTCTTCCAACTTGTGATACCCCTACTAATACACCCCAACATCCCTCTAGCCTTACCTACTGCTTTAGAGGTCCGCTTGGACGATTTCAGGTCATCGATGATGATGATGATGCCTAAGTCTCTTTCTTCCCTTGTGATTGCCAGCAACGCCCCTCCCAACCTATCAGTAGCTTCAGGGTTTCTCTTCCCTATGTGCATGATCTTGCACTTCTCTGCATAAACCCCAGTTGCCACTCTTCCAACCATTTTGCTAGTTTATCCAGATCTCTTCTCATTCTGCCCACACCATCTGGATCATCCACTCTGTTGCAGATCTTGGTGTCCTCTGCAAACAGACAAACCTTACCCTCCAGTCCATCTGCAATGTCACTGATGAAGATATTGAAGAGGACTGGCAATAATTAAGCCCTTCTGTATGAATGCAGAGTCCCCTAACTATGCTTGCCCTTTCTAATCAACGCCACCCCTAGCAAATTTCGCTGTTGTACTCTGTTCCATGACAACACGCACCTCGTCAATTATTTCTCATCTCGAAACAAGTGTCATCATCATCACACAATAGTTGCTTCAATTTGTATTGTGGGTCCAAGATTGTTGCTTTAATGTAGTACTCGGAAGCATTTTACATAGTTTGTCATCTTCTTCAACTTTTTTGACCATACATCTGATACGTTAGATCTTGTATTCTGGGGGCAACCTGCATGTGTCAGCAGCACACACTGGCAGCCTTTGTGATCATGGACTGTCTTGTTTCTCTAACTTTTCCCTAATCAGATTCAATCTGAATTTTAAAATTTTTATTAGGGGTATCACCTGGTTGAGAGCTGCTGTGTTTGAACTAACCTCCCTGGTGATTTCCTCAAATGGCTGGAGCAGGAAAATTAGAAACTCCAGCATGACCCACTGTCGTGCAGTAACATAGATGTCTGCATCACCAATTTTATTTTCTAAAGTGCTCTGTACTCGGAAAACTAAATTTGTAATGTTTGTCCACAATGTGATGAGGTACCTTTGGAAACGAGCCTCTGGCTCAAAGGTTGTAAACTGATTTACAATAAATAATAATAAAGTGTACTGCCTGACAGCTTTCTTTTGTTCCAGCAGCCTTTGAAACATATAAAAGGTCAAATTCCATTGAGCAGAAATGTCTTGGATCAGTCTATGCAAAGGTAAACTGTGCTCCTGCTGTATTTTTTCAAACAAGTGATGGGCTTTGCCATAGTGACTGAAATCAGGTATAGATTAACCATAGGGCAGATGGGGCAGTTGCCCTGGGCCCCCTAGTCTGAGGGGCCACCTGAGTTTCCCCTTTTTTTTTTTAAATCCTTCCCCCCCCCCCATTTCTTCCCTAAACCTCGAAGGGGGGTGACTGCATACAACAAAAGTATAATAGAACTTGAAGGATGATTTGCCCTGCCACCACCATCCCGAAACAGCTTGTTTGCTGCTTTTTATTTCCCCACAGTCACGGATGTTCTGCAGGCTGCAACACACAACATGCACCCTGTAGCCAATCACAGGGCTCCTCAATCCGTTGTTGATGTTTGCACCCTCGCCCACCCAGACCTGAACTTTTCTGTCCCCCTTAGGTCCATGTGTCACGTAGCACTTCATAAAGTCCCGAATGATGGAAAACTTGCCACCAGAGATGACTCATTCCCTCTTGAACCATCAGCTGCTGAACCCTGATTCCCGCTGTCTAATCTGTTGATTCATTAAACTGCACTGCCACTGTCTGAATCAGCATTTGCTGGTCTGTTTTTAAAAAGCCCAGGTCGCCCGGACTAGAGGAGAGAAGACAGATCTGATTCGATCATCGACCAGCAAATAAAATTCAGTCAGCTGACTGTCGAAGGAGGCCGCGAAGCGAGGAGTGCAAGCAGAGCGAATCCAGCCAGACTGTTGTCAGTCAGACCACCACAGTGCCTGTGCCTTGCCTTCTTGACTTTGAGGTAAAAGAAAATTAACCATAACAACTGAATGTTTGTTACTTAAATTCCATAATTTATAATTTAACATTTAAAATTGTAAATGATGGATACCCCCCAGCCAGCAGCATGAGATTTGGAGAGGAGACAGCCAGGTCCTTGCTTTGCAGATGAGGCTTTTATTTGACTATAGGTTTGGTGGTACAATTGCAGCGCTGCACATTTAGCCCCCCTTCACAAAGGAGTTTGATCCCCCTGCAAAAGTCGCCGACGTTTTGCAGGGGGATCAAACTTTAAAGAGTGGAGGGGGGCTAAAATATGCAGCACTGCCAACTGTACCACTAAACCCCACAGTCAAATAAAAATCAAGGCTGAGAAGCTAGGTATGGGATCTGAGTTCTCTATGGATAGAACAAAATTTATATGGGTCCATGCCTAGTGAAGCTGACACCACTGACCCCCAATTATGCAATGTCTTTCCCTGTGTGTACAATCCCATACTTGCCCCTCCAGAGTTGGCCAGCCAGGTAGAGAGCCTGCTAGATCTTTCCTAACTGGGGAAGGGGACCCAAAGTTTGGGGCACTGAAACTGGGCATGGAGAGTGTAGTGGTGTCAGTAGTCAAGAGTGCCTTTCCCATCTCTTTTATGTGCCACACGAGATGTGGGGAGGGGACAGACAGGTCCTTGCTTTTCAGATGCGACTTTTATTTGACTGTGGGGTTTAGGGGTACAGTTGGCAATACTGCATATTTTAGCCCACCCCTTTAAAAAAGGAGTTTGATTCCCCCCTGCAAAAAGTTCAAGGTCCTTGAACTTTTTTGCAGGGAGGATCAAACCTTTTTTAAAGGGGGGCCAAACAACAACCTTCTATTCCCACCCAAGTGAGGCATTCAGAGTAGCTGGAAACCCATCCGGATGCATTTTAAGGCATCAAAAATCATTCAGTTTTTTGGGGGCCTAGGCAATCTCCGAACCCCCAGCCTATTGGTTAAGTCACAGGTGCCTCGGAATTCAAAATTGCCCAGGGCACCATAACTTGTTAAACCAGCCCTGACTGAAATGACTGCATACTCTTTTAGCAGTGCCAACGAGAGCCTCAATCTCCCTGTCGTCATCGAGAAAACCATGAACTATTAAATGTAAACAATGCCCAAAGCAGCGGATGTGAACAAAGCCCCCCTCCTCCTCCAGGACCTTCCTTATGTTGGACCCATTATCTGCAACTATAAAACCAACTGACGGCTCCTGTGAAGTGAGCCATTGCTGTATTGATTTTTGGAGCTCTTCATGATGTTGTATGAGGTATGTTCAGATGGAAAATAAAACATTCTCAGAACAGTAAACTGTGATGCTTCACTGTCCCAAGTCCCACGTGAATTATCTAAACATGTCTAGTGTGCTATACTAGACATGAAGGGTTCAGGCTGACAGCTTGTCCAGATATCTGTTGTGAGATGCACCACCCTGCCAACAGCATTGCACAAGACATGTCTTAATTTGTTACATACAACACTGAAAAGATCTGGAATCCCTGTTGTTGAGAATTATTTCTGGTATACTATATCAAGGTTCGAGATACTCAAGCAGCCACCTGAATCCTATATGTTCAACCACGTTATATGGTAGCAAATCAACAGCTATCATTTCTGAAATTGTTTTGGGTTATTGTAATAGCAACAGGGTGAGTCAAGGCATATTTGGCTTTACGCTTATATGTTTCTGAGATGGTAAGCTGTCTCCTTGAAGCAGAAGGGCTTTTGAACACATGGTCACTTTCAGTAACAGTCGGAGTAGTCCTTCGAATGGGAGGAAGTGGTGGTGGGGGTGTTTCAGTAGGGCTGCCACTGCTTTCATCTATAGGTTCATAGGTAGTTTACAAACTCAGTAGGCAGTGATGCCTTTTATGAGCTCGCCACCACTTATTGGTGTAAGAAATATTTGCGGTAATCCATATATAGATCTAGTTTATTTTTAAAAATGCTTAATGAGTTACTTCCAACAATATCTTCAGGTAGTGCATTCCATGTTGATATCACGCTTTGAGTGAACCACTGACCTCTTTTGTTAGTCTCATTTTGCATTCCACTTAATTTTTCATTATGAGATCTTGTGGATGTTATAGATGGGTTCAAGCATAATCCAATAGTTTCAAATATTGTATTGTTATTAAATGCATTATAAACCATTATCAGATCCCCCCTTAATTTCCTATACTGTATAGAAAAAAGTCCCAGATTGTTTAATTTATTCCCATAATCCCGCCCCTCTACTGCTTTGAATTTTTTTGTTACTCTACGTTGAACACCCTCAATTAGTTTATTGCTTCTAACCGAGGATGGACCACATACAGGTGAGCAATACTCAAGATATGGTCTGACCAGACTAGAAAAAAGAGGGATTATTACCTTTTCACTTCTACTTTTGATGTTTTTTAGTATGCAACCCAAGATCTGATTACTCTTCTTTACTATATTTGTGGTATGAGCTTCAAAGGATAAATCCCTAGAAAATGTCATTCCCAAGTCCTTTTCATTATCAGTTGTTGGGAGTTACCCCTGAGTGTAGTGAGCTATTTCTGTCACTTTCTCCTCGAGACTCACAACTGGACTTCTCAGTAACGTTATGACATCTGTCTAAGGTGCCTTTTCAGTGCTGAAGTTCCCAATGCGCCTTTCTTTGTACTCCTTCTGAATGGCCATTTACAAATAGCGCATGTTGCTACCAACTCATTGGAAGCACTAATGGAGAAGTATGACCAAACAAAACATGATATATTTTGGTTTTTTTCCCCAGGAAGGCACAGCACATCGGTCACCTTTTCGGGGTCCCCCTCACCCGGATTTTTCTTGGGCCTGTTCATGTTGTGGTCTTTTGCCACTGCCCCGTTCCACAGCCAAAACATTTCTGCCTGTATCTTCCTCATCTGCAATTTCCATCCCCTCCAGTGAACCTTGTGCTGCCTGATTATTCTCTTCATCTTTACTATTACCCTCGTCGGGTTCAACAGCAGAAGAATCAGATGAGGGGCTGGCAGTAGCACAGTATGCAATTGTTCCATACCACTGGGTGCTTCTGCTGGTGGTATCCACTGCCCCTTTAGTTGTTTTTTTTAACTACATAACCCTTTTTTTTTTTTTTACTTGGGACTGATGATCTGAGACATTCACCTTTTTTGGATTCAAGCATTCGCTTGGAAGATGAAACCTTAGACATCAAAAAATCACTTTTTGGGTCTGATTTTGTTTTCCCTTTTCAGGCTGATTGCTCTCTTTTGCAGTGCTACTGCCTACCTGAGAAACAGAATGCACCTCATCAACACTTTGATCCATTTTTTCTTAGTATTCTAACCTGTAACAAAAGATCCCTCTAACTAATGTGATGTCCTTCTGATGACTCCCATCCACAGGCCAGGGACAAATTTACTGTTGTGACTCGTGACTGTACCGAGCACACCGACAGCACAGCAGTCCACCACCAATTCCTTCCAAGATTACCAGACTGGCTCCTACAATACAGTTAGTTACTGTTAAGTGACCAAATTCAGCAACTGTTAAGTGTGCCTCAGAATTTGAATTGGAGATGCAGACACATCTAGTGAACAGCCACACGAAGCAGTCCCAACCTGGGGACTGGTTAATGCTTACACGTAATGTAACATGATATACTATAAAACTAATGATAATAAGGAGGAATAATGGGGAATGAGTAATGATGATGATGACACTTGTATTGTACTGTAAACAGCCTGCTACAAGTCACATAGTCAGATTATCCCCTGGGCCACCCACAGCCAGCAGCACAGGCACATCAACTTGTAAGTTGTTTGAACAATATTTTTCTTTACTACATGAAATTGTGAATGAACGTTAACAAGTGATTGTGATTTGTGATTGGATGGCACAAGTCAAAGATTTATTTTGCCACCCTGCCGCCCTTGCCCTGTACACACAGACACACTGAAGCCAGGAAAAAATTTATTTGGGATTTCTGGGATGTTACATTTATAGTGGGCCACACTGCAGTCTCTCTGTCTCTCTCTTTCTCCCCTCTGGACATCACAAGTCAAAGATTTATTCTGCCACCCTGCTGCTCTTGCCCTGTGCACACAGCCACACTGTAGCCAGGAAGATAACTTTTACTTGGGATTTCTGGGACTGTTACATTTACTGTGGGCCACCCTGTAGTCTCTCTCTGTGTCTCTCTCTCTCTCCCCCTCTCTCTCTCTCTCCTCTGGAGGTCACAAGTCAAAGATTTATGTTGCCATACTGCTGCCCTTGCTCTGTACACACAGACACACTGAAGCCAGGAAAATACATTTTATTTGGGATTTCTGGGACTTTTACATTTATCATTAGCCCCCTGTAGTCTCTCTCTCCTCTCTGGATGAGACTGTGAATGAATGTTAACAAGTGATTGTGATTCGTGCTTGGATGGCACAAGTCAAAGTTTTATTTTGCCACCCTGCTGCCCTTGCCCTGTACACATAGCCAGACTGAAGCCAGGAAAAAAAAAAAGGGATTTTATGTAACTGTAAAATTTCTCTTGGACCCCCAGTAGTCTCTCCCTCGGCTCAGGAATGACACAAGTCAAAGATTTTGCCAGCCTGTCCTTTCTCATGTACTCACTGCCACACTGTCTGAGGCCAGGAAAAGAAAAAAAAACTATAATTTGGGATTTTCTGTAACTGTAAAATCTCTCTTGGCTCCCCAGTAGTCTCTCCCTCTCTCCTCTGGATCAGGAATGGCACAAGTCTAAGATTTTGCCAGCCTGCCCTTTCTCATATACACAGTCAGCCACACTGTTTGAGGCCAAGAAAAGGGAAAAAAACTTTCATCTGGGATTTTACGTAACTGTAAAATCTCTCTTGGGCCCCCAGTAGTCTCTCCCTCTCTCCTCTGGATCTGGAATGGCACAAGTCAAAGATTTTGCCATTCTGCCCTTGCTCATACATACCGTCACACAGTACTGCCACAGTGCATTAGTTTGCAATTTGCATCCACCACTGGCAGTCACCCAGGCCACCACTATCGCCCCAGTCCTGAGTCTTGACTTCCTGACCTGCATTCGACCCCCCTCAATGATCGGTTTCTCTCCCCCTTCTTTCTTCTTTTTCCTCCCTTCCCAATCATATATTTCTGGAGTTTTTTTGTGGTTTTTGGTGTTTTGGCTCTTTTGTTTGGTGACTCTCTGCTGGCTGCCTGGCTTTGTTAAGCACAGCTCCTGCTCCTCTGGTCCTCTTCGCTTGTCTGGGGCCATGCTGCACACTCAGCATGGTTACATACCATGAGTGCATCATGTGGCCTTCTGCTGCCTGATTGGAAGCTGCCAGCTGCCTGTATGTGCCGATGGCATCTCCATAGCAACAGACAACAAAATCGTGGAAATGGCATCTCCATGAACCCAGAACTGGACTTCTACAGCAAAGTCCGTATTTATCTGGGTCTGTGCACTGCGGGTACGATCCTGGGGTCCATATCTCCTGTGGAATAGTCAGCCCAGCCCTAAAGAGCAGGTTAGCCAATTTGAAAGCCGCAGCATAACAGGCATGATTTTAATTTAAGGGGGCTCCCTGATACCAGGTAGCCCCAACCTGCTATGTAGAGTTGCAGCCCTAGAAAACTAGAAGCTGATTTTTCTTCACAGAAGCTTTTCAGTTGTTTCCCCTTTGATGGCACAGCAAAGAATGGAGAGTTGCTGCTGTCTGGAATCCTCATGTGCCCAACCTTCTAGGCTGATTCAGCATTTGGACTGTGCCATTTTCCCTAATGGGGTGAACAATACTCAGTTCTAATGACTACCCATTGACAATGTGGAGCGCTACAGAAAGGTATATTTCAAAATTTTTACTGCTAACATGCACTGCTGCTTTAATTTACATGGTACCAGGATACTTGTCTAGTAGAGTTCTTCTGCATCAGCTGCCTAGTTTGGTGAAATCCTGCTCCTCTGTTTGTGACATCACAGTTTGTTACTGTGGAACTTATGATGTGACAAACAAAAGAGTGTAACTTCAGCCAAGTTTTAGCAGAAAGAGATCAACTCTACGGAACAGAGACTCTGATCAATATAAATGAAGTGAATAAGAAAGAATAAAAGCAATTTAAATACAGAAAATCTATAGAATATAAGCCGAGTTGTGTCTAAATATTAACTGTTTCTCAGAGTTTTCCCCAAAACTGACAAACTCACTTTAAATTAAAGCTCCATTATTTTGGGAGGAGACACTGAACCAGCTTTCGGGTGATGACAAGGTGTACTCTTCAAGAGCTGCTACCGAGGAGAAACACTGAGTCAGTTTTCAGGTGACAAGATGTACTCTTCAAGAGCTGCTGCTACTAAGTGTCAGATAACATTGATTAAACAAATATTTGCATTTACTGATCCTTACCAAATCTGGAATTCTTACAGATTACCTACTACGTAACAACAATAGAAAGCTTGGTGTAATCTCAACACTAGAAAAGGCAAGGATGAGCCCAGGACTTTTTCAAACCCAATAAAGCTGTAAGGGTTGTGTGAAAAACTGAAACTACAGACCTAGTCTGAAGTGATTCCAGCTACCTTGCAGCAGGTGATGAAAAAAAATGAGTAAGTCCACTGAGATTCTCAGCAGCGACTTTGAAAACTTTGCAGAGTGAATGTAGCCAGGTGAACATAAGGCTGTCTCTCACAGTAGGGAGGCAACAACCACAGTGACTTGTGCAAATTCAGTGAGAGCAGGCCTCATAAAAGAAAATGTACTATTAGAAAGATTAGAAGGTGGTAAAAATCAGCTGAGAGAGATGTGTGCATAAATGGCATACTGTAAAGGTTTGAGGGGACTGTGATGTCAGAGGTTGCGATGGCCTGGGCTGCAGAGGTGATGGGTCTGAATTTGCTGCAAACAATTTTACAATGCAGTGCGTTTATACAATCAAGCTGAGGAAAGTAATGGGTAACTCACTGCGCATACTGCTTTTATGGATGGGATCTGTTTTGCAAATTAATGTTATTTTGAAAGCTGCTCGTGGGGTGAAGGATATTGACATTGATGGTTTCAAGGTATAGTTCAATCCAGACCTCAGTTTTTTTATTAGACTGATACAAAATGCTTTGATTGGGTGAAATGCAAGCTGAGAGGCTTAAACATCTCATCCAATTCAGTGTCCTCATCAAAGTTTTGGGAAGAAAGGAAACGACAGACTTTTTTATTCAATGACCCAAAAGATTGACACAAGTTTACAGTGAAACTCCATAAAAAATCAGCGTGACCGAGGAGAGTGATTCAGGTGGGGGACTCTGATGGAGGGTCGAACAGGCCTTCTAGGCTTAAAGAGCAACTTACACCTCAAGAAGAACTTTACAAATGTAATATTTGGAGACAAAGCAGCTTATATTTCTCACTTGCTCTGCATTTCTTATCCCCATTATTTATTACTGAGGTCATATACATGAAAACAAGACATCTGTTCCCTGAGACATCATCAGCTCTTATTGCTTCTTCCCAACCTGATGTCATAATACTCTACTTGTGACATCACAGTTATTCTCACGGCAAAAGGCTGTGATGTCACAACACAGCATTATAATTTAAGCTAGGGAATAAGCTACTGAGGCTGATAACATCTAAGGGATAATGATCTTGTTTTTGTGGGGATTTCTTCAGTAATAAATAATGACAAGGAGAAATCTACAGAAGACATATGAAATTCAAGCTGAACTATGTCTAAATATCATGTTTTCCAAAATTTCCCAAAGGCAACAGCTGCTCTTTAAAACCTTTAATCATGTTGTGATTATACCAGTTTCATATGGGCTGTCTTATTTGGGATTTCTAATACTGAACTGCTTTATAAATCTGTATATACTGTAAGTGTCGGTATTACGTTATGTAACATAGAAACATAGATTTTGACGGCAGATAAGGACCGCTTGGCCCACCCAGTCTGCCCATTTCCCTACCTAATGGATAAGCTGCAGATCCTAGTTAACCAGCAGCCTACTTCTTCCTACCCCAACCCCCTAGAATTGCCTTATGACTGTCCCATGCATGCTTGAATTCCACCACTGTTTTTGACTCCACAACCTCCTCGGAAGGCCGTTCCATGCATCCACAACCTTCTCTGTGAAAAAATACTTCCTTAAATTACCTCTGAGCCACCCCCATCTTCAAATTGTGCCCCCTTGTTCTTGCACACCTCTTTTTTTGAAAGATGCTACCCTCTTGGACTTTGTTGATTCCCTTGAGGTACTTGAAAGTTTCTATCATGTCCCCCCTCTCCCTCCTTTCCTCGAGGCTATACATATTAAGCTCATTAAGTCTCTCTTCATATGCCTTCCGGTGCAGACCCTGCACCATTTTAGTTGCCCTCCTCTGGACAGCTTCCATCCTGTCTATGTCTTTGCGGAGATTGGGTCTCCAGAACTGCACGCAGTACTCCAGATGGGGTCTCACCAACTGTCTGTACAGAGGGATAATAACTTCCTGTTTTCTACTGGTGAAGCCTCTCCGTATGCATCCCAGTATACCCCCAGCCCTCCTTGCTGCCCTCTCACATTGCTTGCCCACCTTTAGGTCATCTGATATGACTACCCCCAGGTCCCTTTCCATTTTTGTTGTTGTTAGTGTCATGGTAAAATGTCTCTTGATTACAGTCTGCCCATAATTTTATGTTCATGGTACAGCTTATCAATATGTTTTTTTACTTTGATTAAGATTGTCTGCAGCTCCTGGGCTTACAAAACTGGCATTAAAACAGCAGGGAAAGGGGAACACAGTTTAACCAGGAATAGCACACTAAGATGAAGCTTGTTTCCAGATGTGACCTGGAAGCACAAGGAAGTTAAACTGTGACAAGTTTCAAGATCACACAGTATGCACCTATCGGCTGTGGGATTCAAACCCAGGTCTCCAGATCTGCAGCTCAAAGCCAAAATGATGCAGGGACTGCATCAGAAAACATATGAGGACAGATTAACGGAGCTCAATATGTATACCCTAGAGCAAAGGAGGGAGAGAGGTGATATGACCAAAACATTCAAACACCTTAAGGGCATTAACAAGGTGAAAGAGTCCAACATGTTTCAGTATAAGAAAAACAGCAGGACAAGAGGACACAGCATGAGATTAGAGGGAGGTCAATTAAGGGGTAATGTGAGGAAGTTCTTTTTCACAGAAAGGGTGGTGGATGCATGGAACAGCCCACCTCAGGAAGTGCTGGATATGAATACAGTGCAGGGTTTCAAACAGGCATGGGATAGGCATAAGGAAGCAATATAGACGAGTAGGAATAGATAGGTTATTGACAGAGCAAAGGCCGATGGCACATTTATAAAGTAGAAAAAGAAATGGGCAGACTGGATGGGCCCTGTGGTCATCTGCAGTCAACTTCTATATGTTATGTTTCTATGTTTAACCCACTGTACTATACTGCATCCTTATTGCCAAAAGATGAAGATGCAAAAAACAGACTGGTCCCCTTGCTCCCAACACTGTCTACTTCCTTGTCAAATGTAGTTGGCGGTAACACATTGGACAGCTATCAAGAACAATATGCAATAATCTTGTAATGTATTTCTAATGTTAGTTTGAATCTATTATAAAAATTATCCAGTCTCTGCAGCAACTGAGCAACAGTGCAGCAAGATGCATAGTATTACTGGCCTGTGTAATTCTTTAAATAGCTATCAGATGGCTGACAAATACCGTGCTTTAAATGGTTCCTTCTATTAAACCAGTTAATTCAAGTTATGCACTGGGTAATAAGGTTGACTCTTAGGCAAGAACTGTCCATTTACAAGAGGGACCTGAGAGTCAAGTATACACACATCATGCAAAACAGGACATAGCACAAATACAGAAACATGATACATAGGTTAAGTACATTATAGATGATGACACAGAATAAGATATAAATTTGATGAACTGGTACTAAAACACTGGCATCTATGAGATGACATCAACTGCAGTTTAAGCAATAGTTTAAAGAACACCAGTTTTGGTGTAATCCCCAAGGCCTCACACCCCCCCCCCCAACCACAATTTACTTAGCCACTAAGGACATTATCAGTCCTTATCAACATTTTGCTCTGCATAATTATTTGTAGGAAGGACTCATAAATCTTCATACTAAGGAGCTGGTCGACAGATTTCTTCCTTTCTGACCTGACCAGTTCCACTCCCTATATACCCTTTGCAGTACTGACATGTTGTGATATAGCAGTTTGTAGAGTGGGGTGTGCTCAATGACCACAACATGAGCTGGTTTTCTAGAGCATTTTTTTTTTAAATATTTTATTAGTCCACTGGGTTTAAATCAATGCCACCACTCAACTCACAACAGCCTTGTTAGTTGACCAGAGGCATTCATTTAAAACCAGTGGAGCTCTGAAATATTTAAATAAGCCCTGGAAAAACAGCTGCCACTGTGATCAGTGCAGTACTCCCCTGTGCTCTACGAACCACTGCCATCACAAAATGTTGGAGCACGGGGTGGCACGGGGTTGGAGCTGTAACAAATACGGACCAGGGAAAAGATCTGGCAGCCAGCTCCTCAACATAAGGATTTATGATCCCTTCCCCTACTAACATAAAGCAGAGCAAAATGCTGAAACAAGGACTGGTAGAGTTCTTAATGGGTAAGCAAACTGTGGGGGGCTTGGGGACTGGTTTGAAAGCCTAGTCAGTTGTTGCTCTTTCAAGTTTAATTGTGAACTGCTTTCCAGTAACGATAAAGGGAAAGTCCCATAGTTGTACTGCAAGAAAAAAAAAGGTATAGTGACTGTGAATAGTCTTTTTAGGGGTAGTTTGAAGTCCAGTTCCGTTGTAATACTGTAACCACCAGACCCTCCTTGTTGGGGTTCTAGATTTTCCCTCTGAAGGGGTTACAAACAAGTGTCATGCATGTTAATCTGTACAGAATTTCTACTTCTTGTGTACTTGTTCTTATGTCACTGAATTGTACTGGTCTAAGGAAACATTATTATTCTAAGTTTTGAATTGTTAAGTTAGTGTTAATAGTTAAATCTATACTTTAGGTGGATTTATTATAATCGATAGCATTTTGTTAAAATGTAAAATGTATTCTCACCCTCTAGATCGAGAGGGGGATGGTTTTTGATAACATTCAATTATACTGTACAATATATTCTGTTGTTAAATCATTTAAAAAAAATCAAACTTCCTTATTAAAAATAAGTTCTGTTATTTAGGTGCATGGACAAGATACACTGTAAGCGTATAACTTGCTTTGAGATTAGATTAGACATTAGGCTAGATTTTTTATTCCTTGTGTCTGCCCTGTGCCTGGGTCATTTTTCCCAGGGGATGCACCAGATCTATGTGCCTGGGTCATCTGTCCCAGGGGATGTACCAGTGGTCGTGTGCCCATGTGCAGTTACGCTGGGTGGAAACAGAAAGCCAAGGAAAAGTTGGCTACACCATATTTTAATGATCTAGCATGACTTACTCTCCATATGACAGATGTGTCCAAAGTTGACAGCATAATGCTGTAATCCATGTCCGACTGTAGCAACTGGACACAGTTCTGAAAAGAGCACCTACTGCGTCCAGAGGATTAAAAGATACAACGGGGGCTGTTTTGTGGTCCCATTGAGGAACCAGACATGGAATTCACTGTAGCCTCTTCTGACATTTGAGTACACCATACATGTTGGAAGTGCAGATTAATTCACTACCCCATTTCCCATCTGCAGATCCCCTCCCCCCCACAAAACTTGGTACTTAGTAATACTGGCAAATGTGTTTTCTAATCTTCTAGCTAACAGCCCATCTGCTGCTTGCTACTGTTAAGATAATTGGTTCTGCATGCTAGAAGCACTTCTGCTTGCCACCACATCTTCTCTGACAGAAGTGGCTGAAGCACTTTTAGCGTGCACAGCTCATACCTTGAACAGTTCCAAGCAGCAGACAGGCTGCTAGCCTTAGGATTAGATAAACATTCCTTTGTATAACTACAGGAACCAGTGGGAATAGGAGGGATCAACAGACGGGAGGAGGGGATGCCTCACTCATGTGTGCACTGTACCTTCCCCAGAGCAGAGGTATTGTTCTTATCACCACAACATTAATGTTGAGAACCTTTTTCCTTTTCCAATTAAACCCCTTGGGTAGGTAGTCTTGGTAATTTGTCCTGTATACCAGGCAGAACGCATTCATCAGCAGGGTTACCTGAAGCAGAAGAGAGGAGTCCCTACAGTAGGTGACTGAGAACCATCCACCACTGTAGTGACCTCCTTTGGGGGTTCCGTTCCCTAAGTTTTCTAAGCTCTAAAAAGCCACAGACCACAAATTACTCAACTTCCACTAAGAAGTTCACATATGCAGTCTGGCCAGAGCCACCAAAAATACCTTGGCTGCCATAAAGCCCAGCATATGATGTATGGAGCGGGCTGTCGCCTGCTATTCCAATCAGACATACTGCTCTATCGTTACAATAGAATCTGCTCTGTCATCTGGCAGAAATGACCTCAATGCTCACATGTTAGGAACTGCCCCAATGAACTAGAGACGCTATAATAGAACTAAGACTTGGGGAAGCTGAGTATCACCTCTACTAACTGAAGGAACAGGCTGACACAGGTGACTGCCAACAACTTAATTAAAGAGATAGGCTCTTTATGAGACCATCATCAAGGTAACAAAGTACATGAACCCCGCTTCATCTGACTTGCCAGCACTGCAAAGCACACAGTCAAGACAATCAGAGTCAAAACAGGCCCAAAGGGAAACACTCTAAATTGCAAATCTTTCTTCCCCAAACAGAAGCACAGGAACCAGCGATGAAGTACTTGGACTGAAATATGCTAGTGTGCGTTCTTCCTGTACAGGCAAGGAAGCCAGTCCTCTGATATGTTTAGGTCTCTCAGGTCCAAACTTGTGTATAGTCCCTGTCTTTTTGGGGACTATGTAATACCTCAAATAGCACCCACTGCCCTTTTTCACTTTCATGACGAATCCTATTGTCCAAATTTTCCAACAGTCCACCCCACCACCTCTAGTTTCAGTTGTTTCCCCAACTATCCATTGGAATGGTGAAAACTTTCTGGTGGACATGCAGGTATATGTTACCCATCTCAAATGATTTCTAACGCTCATTTCTCCAGTGTGATGGCTTGTCATAGCTGGCAGAAAAGCATCAGGCAGGGAAACAGGAAAAAGCTTTCATGGACTGATAGATCCAATGAGATGTGGCGCTGTGTTGTAGCCCTTAGCACAAAACACAAAAAACACAGTGCTCACTCATAGACTATTTAACAATTTATTGAATCAAAGTGCAGATAGTGTCATCCAAAAACCTCCGGTGCTCTACCTCTTTGTCCAGCCTTGAAGCACTGGAGGTTTTTTGGTTACATGGTCTATGAGTGAACACTTTGTTTTTGTGTTTGGTTGAGAAAAGCATCAGGCCCACCATCAAGAGGAGCAGACTGGTCCAACTTGGGCAGCTAAGGCAGACCCTGGGTTGGCAATGAGTCAGAAGGCTCCATTTTGTCCCTGTATAGGTGAAGCTTTTGTTTGGGTCTTTGACATTTGGCGGATGAGTCTTGGCTAGGAATGGGCAACGAAACTTCCAGAGGAACTTCCATTCTAAAAGAACCGCACACAGAGGCAAAAAAATCCATATGGTTTATCTCTGGAAGGCAGTGTGAAGGAACATTGGTACTTTAGAATCAGCCTACACTCCATCTCGGCAACACTGTCTGTACCTTCTGACCAAAGGGGGTGAATCATCAGAGGCAGTGTAGCACTTTATGATGGACCGCATGTTAACTGGTGCTGACTGAGGTCTGCTCCTTGGTTTGCCACTGGCTATAATTCCTGTTTTCAGGGGAGTCTGGAATGGACTCTCTAAAGGTCTTTACTTTCAGAAAAGGAGAAAGAGTCTGGCAATTCAAAATATCTAATATATAATTTACTAAGACTCCAATCTACTAGGTTCAAAACAGATAAGGTAAACATCCATTTGAAAAAATACACAGTTCTTGCACAGTACTTTCGAGCTTTAATGCTACATTTTCACAAAGCACTGTCTACATTTTGTTAAAGTGCATCTGTCACGCCTGAAGGGAATCCAATCAACAGTATTCGAGATAAATGGCATGTTGATGGATGGACAGATACGGGATGCATGTCAGCTGGGCACACAAAATGCCAATCTGCATTTGTTTAAAGCAGTCTACTAATTACAGATACTCCCCGCATAGACTAAATATACAGTGATTTATTTTAAATAGAAGCATATAAAAGTAGATAATAAACACTTCACTGTTATTTCATTCATTTGTCTAATTACCGTACATTAAAGTAGCATTGCATGCTACAGTGAAAATGTACCTCACTATGCCTTTTTTATTCTGTTTTAGACTGCTATTCTGCTGTTATACAATATGTCCCTTCCCCATTTTAAGTCTGTTTTAACATTTTTTTTGAGATTTTAAATAATTAGTAATGTACTCATTTAATTCGGCAGTAGTGCCAGCTGATTTTGAACACCCATTATTTTCCATCACTTTTCTTCTGACGATGGTAAACTTGCATTTAACAGACAATTTTTCCTAAATCTTTTTATATTTACAGTTTTTGACTGGAAAACGCACACTAAGCTATGACAGCTTGTTTCCAGGTGTGTCCTGGGAATTGGGTTACATGGACCTGTTTTATTGGCATGGGATTACTGGCCACAACATCAGGGAAACACCCCTATTCTCTCTGCAGGGGGGCCCTATTTGCTTCCTGTCAGAAGAATGGGAGAAACCTGGAGAGGAGGTGGTGATGGTGTCCAGGGTGGAGCAATCTGCTTCCCTCCCCAACCCCAGTAATGAGGAACCACTGCCTATCTTATTAGCAGAATATGAAAATTACTTACATACCGTAATTGTTAATTTTTTGGATGAAGTCTCTATCACTCATTCACACTAGTGGGACTACACCAGAGGTGACCGGACCCAGTGGGAGCCAAAAATCTTCAGGAGGGCTGGCGCTGGGGTAGGGCTGCACATATACAGCTGGCTCGGCCATATAGGCTATCTCAGCGTCGACCCTCCAACCTCCTCAGTACCATTTTTTTGAGGAGGTGCAGCATAAACTAATCTAGTGAACTAACCTAACCTGGACATAAGATAGTCCATACGACCCGTATAAGAAGGGTCAGTTCAACAGTGTCTTCATAGATAGCAAACGAGGGAATGAAGACCAGAAACAGGATGAGTGAGCTCGGGGGATGGTGGGTGGGCACGTGAATGAGTGGTGGAGACTTTGTCCAAGATCATCAAGAATTACAGTAGGTACATAATTTTCATATCTTCTGGACATAAAGTCTCCACCACTCATTCACAATAGTGGGAGAGTACCAAGCTAAAAACAATCCCTCGAGCAGGGTGGCAAGAGAAAGGAGCTCACTGAGGACAGAAATCCAGTAAGGATTGTCCTGCCAAAGGAAGGATGCTGTCTAGCATGGACATCCAGGGCGTAGTGCTTCACAAATGTTTGAACAGTGCTCCAAGTTGCTGTGTTGCAGATGTCTGCAATAGGTACGTTCCAAATCTCTGCCAGGAATGATGTAACCACTCTGGTGGTATGGGCATACAACCTGCATTCCAGCTTGACCTATGCCATTGGGTAGCAATGGCAGAGACATGCTACCAGGCAGGCTGAAATGCATCTGATGGTAACAGGCTGACCCAGCCGTGCCATGCTGAATGAGACAAAGAGTTGCTGGGATTTGCTAATCTCCTTCGTTCTGCTGATGTAGAATCATAAAACCCTTTTCACATCGAGAGAATGGAGGGTACGTTCCCCTTCATTCTAGAAATTCGCAAATTAGGTCAGAAGGATCAAGCACTGGTTCAGGTGGAATTTCTGAGACTACTTTGGGAAGGAATTTGGGGTGGGTCCTGAGGACTACCTTGACCTTGTGAAATACTACGTACAGGGAGTCTGTGACCAGGGCATGTCTTTTAGACACCCTGCGAGTAGAGGTAATGGCCACAAGGAAGGCTGCCTTCCAGGTCAGAAACTTTAAGTCGCAGTTTGCTAGAGGCTCAAAAGGTTTACAAGTGAGCATGTCTAGCACAAGACTGATATCCCATGTGGCTACTGGTCTCCTGACTGGTGGTCTAGTGAGTAGGATACCTTTAAGGAATCTCTTAACTAAGGGAAACTGAGCCACTGACATATTGTGTATAGGCTTGTGGTAGGCCGAAATTGTGCAGAGGTGCACCTTTACTGTTGAGTATTGCAGTCCTGCATTTGACAGGTCTAGAAGGCACCCTAACACCTTGTTTGGTGAGCAAACAAAGTGGTCCAGGTGGGACTTTGCACACCAAATGGAAACTCATTTCCACTTTGCTGTGTAAGTCTTCCTGGTGGATGGCTTACGCGCTTCTAGGAGGATGTCTGAGATTCTCAGAGGGACGTTGAACCTACCCACTTCTATCTCCTCAGGAGCCAGGCATGGAGATGAAGGGATCGCAGGTGGGGATGGACCACCAGACCTTGTGTCAGGAGGTCTGTCCGAAAGGGAAGCTGTCTCGGAGGAACCTCCAATAGTCTGTTGATTAAATGAAACCATATCTGACATGGCTAGTATGGGGCTATGAGACTCATGCTGTCCCCCATGCCTCTAAGTTGAGCAGCACCTTCCCCTCTAAATTAAGAAAAGAGAAGAAAATACATACAGAAAGTGCCTTGCTCACCGCAGTATGAATGCATCCTGACAGAAAGCACCAGATTCTGGATATCTGGAACAGAACAGAGGCAGTTTTGCATTGCGTGGGGGCACAAAAAGGTCCGGGTCCAGAATGCCTCACTCTTCGAATAATGACTGCACAAGGTTTGACTCGAGAGACCACTCGTGTGGATCCGCCTCCGTTCTGCTGAGGCAATCCGCCAGATTGTTCTGGATTACTTGGAAGATAGACCACTTGGATCAGGGCTTTGTGCTCAAGAAACCATTCTCCACTCTCATGGCTTCTCTTCGGAGAGGGTAAGAGTGTGCTCCACCCTGTTTCTTGATGTAGTACATCACCTCCTTGTTGCCTGTCTGAAGGAGGATTACTTTGTGACAAAGGACATCCTTCAGGGCTCGGATAGCGTACAGAACAGCTCTCATCTCCAGGACATTTATGTGCAGCTGAGACTTGTCCTGACTCCACATGCGCTGGGTGTGGAGTTCCTGACAGTGAGCTCCCCAACCAGACAGAGATCCATCCATGGTGATGGTGATCTGCGTCTCCAGTGGGGCAAAGGGAAAACTCTGGAAAAGGTTGTCTTCCCAAGTCCACCAGGTGAATGACCTCATTACAGGCTCTGTCACCTTGATGTGAAAGGATTGTGAATGTGTGGTTGGAGACTACTGAGTGCTAAGCATCCACTGTGTGATTCTCATGTGCAAGTGGGCCAAGGGCACAGTGAACACAATGACACCATGAGACCTAGCATCCACTGCATCGAGAGGGCCTGGACTGAGTTGTTCTCCTCGATGAAGCAAGCCATCTGGAGAATGTAATTTCTCCTGTCTTCTGGGAGGAAGGCTCTTGCCCTGGAGATGTCCAGGAGAGCTCCTATGAAGAGAAGTTGTTGGGAGGGTTGAAGCTGAGATTTTTCCAGGTTCGGAAGAACTCCCATGGATGTGAGGAACTTGGAAGCCATGGAAACCGCTCCCTGTGTCCCTAGTCTGGAGGAGCTTGCTAGAAGCCAATCATCCAGGTACAGGTACACCTGAATTCCAATTTTTTTGAGATGCTCCATGAGTACTGCAAAGCACTTTGTAAAGACACGTGGTGCTGAGGAGAGCCCAAAGGGTAGAACTCTGAACTGGTAGTATTGACCCAGAGCCACAAAACCTAGGTACTTGTGGTGGCTTGGGCATACTGGGATGTGCTGGTAGGCGTCCTGCATGTCCAGAGATGCCAGCCAATCATTCTGATGAATCAGAGGCAGGAGCGTTTCCAGCAATGTTATCCTGAATTTCACTTTGAATAGGTATTTGTTTAACCTCCTTAGGTCTAGAACAGGGCACATACCAGCTGTTTTCTTTGGAACCAAGAAGTAGTGGGAGCAGAAACCTGTGTCCCATTCTGCTTGTGGAACCACTTCTACTGCCCTGACTGTTCAGGAGGCCCTGAATCTCAGAAGCAAGGAGTTCTGACTGAGTGGTAGACAACTTAGGCTGTCGTTTGGGTGGACAATCCGGTGAGGTCTCTGAGAAATTTAGAGCATTCTTCTCGAATTATCCTGAGGACCCATTTTTCCATTGTAATGGACTTCCATTGGATGTAAAACTGAGTCAGAAGCCCCCTACCACCGATGAGGAGTCCTCCTTGGGCAGATGAGTTGGGATATGGGCTGGGTCTTCAGAGGGTGGCACTGGGAGCCTTTGGGACCTGTGCTTTCTGTTGCATTTTCTTTTGTGGCTGAAGGGTTTGGTTCCTGCTAAAAGCTCCTAGACCTTTACCATGAAAGGACTGTTGGTTACGAAAAACTGCCGGCGGTTTCGACTGCACTGAGGAGCAGCAGGAGCTGGTCTGGCCGTCTTAATAGCAGTCCTGGTTTTCTGAGTGGCCACCAGTGCCTGCTCTACTTGTTAGCCAAACAGATAGACGCCATCAAATGGAAACTGCATGACTCACTGCTAAACATCATAAGTGAAGCCTGAAGTCCTTAGCCATGAGTGACGCTGGGTGGAGATCCCAGCTGCTGCTGCTCTAGAGGTAGTGTCAAAGCCATCCATAGCAGCCTGAAGTTGCTGATTGTTGGACTCACTGCCTTAGTGATGGTCTGAAGAAGCTCTGAGTTAATGTCTGACTCCGAAAGAGCCTCAACCATTTCTATGAGCGAATGCCAGAGGGTTTACTCATACTGAGAGAAACAGCCCTGATAACTAGTGATACGCATGCCCAGGGTGGCAGCAGCGAACACACGTTTTCCCAGAGTGTCTATTTTATGGGTTTCTTTATTCACTGGACCAGCCGTGGATTCCTGGGGAAGTATGGCTTTGTCATTTTCTGCCAGAAACACTATGGCATCTGCAAAAGCTTCAGAAGCAAGGATTGGTCTATCCTTAGGGGGAGCATACTTCCTGTCTATAGACTTAGCCACAGAAGGAATGAGCGCCGGCGTCTGTCCCACATCATTTGTGAAATCATCTCAAAAGAGGTTTGCACCGGTGGTGTTAGTTCCACAGGAATTTCAGGAACATGCACATACTGATGGTGCAAAAGCTTCCCAGGATCCACCTTGGGAATCTGAAAAGAAAGGGTGGCATTCATATTCTTCAGTAGAGACTTAAGAGAGAGGTCCTCAACCACAGGATCCACTGAAGTGGAGGGCTTACTATCCACTCCAAAAAATTAATCCTCATCCAGATTGTCCCCTAATCATAGATAAGGATCAGACTCAACATTGTCCCCCACTACCCCAGAAGGGATAGTATAGATACGAAAGGGAGGAAGAAGGGCATGAGGTGCCACTCCCTGAACTAGAGTTGAAAACCCCCGGCACCTGAGGTGGCGCCAGTGCAGAAAATGGCACCGGCATCATGCGCCACATTGGCAACAGCATTGCCAAGGCCAGAGCCAAGGGCGGTGCGGCAATCGATGTCGGCCAAGTGCCTAGGGTCCTCAAATCCAATACCAGGACACCTGAAGCTGGAGACCTAAAGGTATGAAGAGGAGGAGGAAAAAGCAATACCTGTGCCGGGCCCTGTGCTACAGCCATGTGAAGGGGAAAAGCACGAAGGAGTGGCTTTGATAGCACCAAAGAATGTGTCATGCAACCAGGATGACCCAACCGCTCTGCCCGCAGGCCCACGGCCCCTAGGCCCGAAGGCCCCAGGGGTCTGGTCTGCAGGCAAAGGCAGTCGGGACAACAGCTGGACCAACTGCTCCATAAGAGCAGCCCAATGATTAAAATGTTCACTGGAAGATCCCCAAGGGGGCGGGGAGGGACTCTGGTGCAGAGGACTGTGGCCACTAGGGATTAAGACCATACGTGACCCCAACAGACCCAGGGTCAGCCTCCTGTCCCCCGCTACCAACGACCTCAGTGCAGACATACCAGATGGCGACCTCGAATGGTACCGGTTCTTCTTTGACCTGAGGGAGGCCGAGCGGTACCGAGCCCCCGACCAGGAATGGGCCCGCTTCTTTTTGTGCTTCGGGGAGGATCACCCTTCCTCCTGAGCACTGGACTGCCCGTGGTCAGACCCCCCCCCCTCCAAAGAGGGCGGTGGACTGGACCCAGCCCTGCTGCTAAAACAGCTTTCAAGCAAAGTCTTCCTACCGTCACCAGCATCGTTCATGGCAGACTCTGTCAATGGCAGGCTGAAGAAGACTTCTTTGTTGCTTCACTTGAAATGAAATTGAAAACTTGTTTTTTCTAAAATAAATAAATATTATAAAAGAACTAATGAAATCAAATACCGAACGACTATGCTGCTGCCATACAGACATGAAGATCTGACTCCCGGCGGGTGGCGATGTCCGTCACTGAGGCGGTTGGAGGGTCGTGCCGAGACATAGCCTATATGCTAAGCCAGTCTTGTGGTGCCACACTTTTTTTTTTTTCAGTCTTTGGGTAAGGCCCACTAGGAACAAGTGCCTGTTTTCAGGGTCGACCTGGGAGCACTGGGTGGTTAAGTGACTTGCTCAGAGTCACACAGTATGCAAGTGGAGGTTGTGAGAATCAAACTCAGGTCTGGTCTACTGGATGTAACAAGCTTGTTCACACCTCATTCCTCTAACCTCTAGTCTAGACTGTCAGCCCAACACATGTGCAGTTCTACCTCAGTGCCAGCCCTCCTGAAGATTTTTGGCTCCCACTGGGTCCTAGCACCTCTTGCGTTGTCCCACTAGTGTGAGAAAGTGGTGGAGACTTTAAGTCCAGGAAGATCAAATGTTTTCTTACCTGAAGAAAGGATGGAAATTGTACAGGGAGAGGAGACCTCTGTTGCTGTGACTGATGTTGTAGATTGAACTGCTGGGCCGTCTGCTGTAAGTTCTGATGCAAAAGATTATGCTTAGGAACAGTTACTAGAAGAAAACACAAGAAGAAGCACTTTCTTGCCCAGACTGCAGAAGAAAAAGCTAGATTCAGTTCTCATAAGAAGCAGCTCTAGGCGGGATGCCGCCAGACTCAACCCCTGGCAGTCAGAATTGACAGGCCAGTTGAGACTCTGACAGTTAGCTCTGCTGATCAGCTGCTGGAGTCTCCTGGAGCTTCCTCGATCCAGAGCAAGAAACAGTCTAGTCACAGATGTGACTACCCAGATCCTGCTACGTGAACTCTTGAAAAAGTATTAAAAGAGGTTGGCTGGATGAAAAAGGCTGCTGTGTGGCAGGTGGACCCAGTCCAACTCCAGGTCTCCATGACAACAGCGGTTCCAGAATTACCAAGAACCCTGACCTGACCAAAGCTCCCAGGTAATCCTATCGTTTTGGATCCTGTAGTTGTACCAGAAGGACTCCTGCTGTCTGGGTCTCCTAGACCCTTTGCTAGCATTCTGGTACCTCCTGGTCTATCTACTGACAACCCACTGCAGCAGTCTCCGAATTCACATAGTACACCACAGCCTGAACATGCCACTGCTGATGGGGCACTAGCCCTGCTCACTCTTGAGTGTGCACCTGAAAGGCACAAGGTCCATAGTCTTCCTGCTGACTTGAAAAAATGACTTGACTACAGAGACTGTTGTAGTAGTTTGTTCTGTGCCTTTATTACTGGACTCTTCCCTTGTTTTTTTCTGAACCTACTGTTGTTTCTCGTGATTGTCTGCATGATGTCTTGGTCCATCAGCCTGCATATATGAAAACTCTATGCATGGAACCTGTATCCAGCATGGAAGCTGCATTACTCAGTGCTTCCTCATCTGTTTCCCTACCCTTGCAACTGAAACTGTGGTGCTGCAAGTGCCAAGTGTGGTCCCTTTCCTAGATGTGGCGATTCCTTAATCAGGTGAACACTGTTTTGGATGCTGTGGCTCTGCCTGGCACAACTGTTTTGCAGTCTAACAATTCTGTTGCCCCTAGACCCTCCAGACAGTCTTTGATGCTGACACTAATGTAATCCTAGTACTTCTACATGGCCTTCTGCTCTACTTCTACTCCGCAAGCTTCATCTAATTTGAATGTCTTACAACACAAGGGTCCCCAAAAGAAGTTCACTGATTTACTTCAAACCCCATTCTTTCCTGCAACATGAAGAAATGTCAGGTTATGGTACAAATATGGCATAGCTGATTTTCCTGCAGAATCTATGTGGCCAGAACACTTCTGAAAGATTCTATGAAATTCATAGCCACTGAAATATATGCCATTATTCACACCCAAGTTGACCTAGTGTTTGATATTAGTTTCCAAACAGCTACTAGTTTGGGGAGCTCGTGGCATAAATGCCACACTTGGAAGGACATGGCACTCTGGGCACCTTTTTAGGCCATTCCACCTACAAAACCTGCACATAAGACAATTACAATCCTATTCTGGAACGAGGGTGTGAACATCACAGATATTGTCTACTGAGTCAGGAATAGAAGCGATATGTTGGGGGTTCCAGAGTCCATTTAAGATTGTGAAAACATCTGGACTGGGGACTGGAGAATTCAGGTAAAATTGAGGCAAGGGGAGAAAGGGCTGGAATATCTCTATAACAGTTTCTATTTGAGACAGGACCATAGAATAGTCTTTTGTCAAAGACAGCCCAAGGCCTGCTATTGCTGTGGCTCCAAGTACCATATCAGTAATGCCTCCAGTCAGGCGAAGTGTTCCTATTGTTCTGAACTGGGATAGCTGAACACACACTGTACCATCCCGTTACAATGCAGTTTTTTTTTTTTTTTTCATTTTTATTCTTTTCTCCACCTGCCCTAGCTGCTGGCAGCCCGTTACTGTCAGCCCGGTCACGAACCACTGACTTCCACCCCCCATATCGGCCTCGGGCCCGCTGATACCCGTGGCTTATCCCCCACGGTGGGGCTGCGGCACTCTGGTTGCATGCCGCAGTCATCGGACTATGTCGGAGGGCTGGCCTGGGGGGCTAATTGAAGCCGTGGCGAGCTTCATTTAGGGCTGCCGGCAGCTTTATCCATTTTCCTTTTTCGGGGGAGGCGGGGTCGTGCAATGACGCGGAGCGTCCTGCCCCGCCTCCAGTACGTGCCTGTGCCGGCAGCTGCGTGACTCCTGGCCTCCACCAGGGGTCATCCGAGCTCAGACACCTCCCTCCCTCCCCGGAGAAGGAGAGCAGTCCCTAGGGCGCTCATCCTTCTCCCAGCCTGACCCTCCAGCGGCCCAAGTCCATTCCGAACCGGGTCGCCCGGCGTCGGCATCTTGCAATCAACCGTTGCGCCGGCCGGCCTACAATGTAGTTTGTATGGTAAGCAGGACTTCTTCCCACACTTGCCCATGGGCTTTGCAAAACACTGATAATGACCTGAACCAGATGGAACAGAATTATTATGTGAATGTGGCACACAAGTCTGGTCCCAATAGAACAGGGATTCAACCTTGACATATTACTCCTCTTGAAGCATAATTTTTTCCCCCACTAGTATGCTGAAACAGTCTCTTTCTGTGGTGCCCCATCTACACCAGTATTTTTGGTTGTTAATTTTTCTGTACCAGTGCCTCTGGTGGATGAAACTCTGGATGTCCCTCATACATCTTCCCCTACTGCACTTGAATCTGGAATCCCTTCCGTGGTTCTGGTTGCTCCGCTGTTCATGGTATGGGGGAATCTGAAGTAACCACAGGTAAAGACCTGGATGGCCGATCACACTCCAGGATGATACTGCCCTGTCTGACAGCATGGCGGTTTCTGATGCGTCTTCTGAGCATATTATGGCTGAGAGGGACAACAATCTAAAAGATAAACATTGTAGCAGATCTACTAAACCAGAAATTCACTAACCTCCTGCCCTACCTAGACAAACTTCCCCCGAATCACACCAATGACCCTTTGGTCGCCACTAATCCCAACACACCTCCCAGCGCACCCTTCCACTTTAAAGGTACCACAGCAAAGGAGATTTATAGGCTCCTCATGGCACTACTCAAATCTGGCAGTGCAGGCAGCGATGGCCTCTGCAGATTCCTGAGGCTAACTGCTGGCTACATTACATCACCCCGGCCTTTCTCTACACCACATCCCTAGCTACCTCCTCTGTACCAAGGATATGGACACAGGCCAGAGTAGTTTCCATATTTAAATCTGAGAATCCTGTACTCATGGAGAACTGCAGACCAGTTTGCATACTGTCACACCTCAGCAAAGTGTTAGAGAAAATGGTCTTTTGGCAAATGTCTGACTACATAGATAAATATAGATTACTCTCCCCTCTTCAGCACAGTTTCAGGAAGGGATGCAGCAATACCACAGCCACTACCTGCTTCACTGACCATGTTCTCAGATTTGCCAATGAAGGTATGCTAATCGGCGCAATCTTCATCAACTTATCCAAAGCCTTCGATCTCATCAACCACAACCTCCTTATTCAGAAACTTGACTCCACAGGCTTCTCTGAGGGGACCGCAAACTGGTTTCGCCACTACCTTTCCAGGAGGTCTCAAAGTGTCTGTGTCAGTGGAGCTCTCTCATCCCCCCTATAGGTGACCAGTGGTGTCCCACAAGGATCCATACTGGGACCGATCCTTTACTCCCTATTTGTCAATAACCTACTTCACATTAACCCTGGCTGTCTGAAAATCCTGTATGCAGATAATCTAATCCAGCACAGGAGCGACCCCAGTCTTTCCTCTCTGTCTCATGATTTCACAATCACACACAATTGGTTTCCGGCTAACAGATTATTGGTTAACATGAAAAAACCAAAAACATGCTATTTGGGTCTGGACAGAAGCTCTCCAAAATACCCACAACAATGGTCAACTCCCTCTCTATCTCGGCCCCTGACGGTACACTCCTTAAGCATGTCAAGAGTTATAAATACCTAAACCCTTCCCTTACATTCAACAAACATAGAGGAACAATAATTAAGAGAGTTCACCAGCAGATTGGGGCTTGCTACTGCCTGCAACACTTTCTTACCCCTGAGGCACGACTGGCAATCGGATGAGGTATGATGCTCCCTCTCCTGGCGTACTACTCCTCTGTCATCTCCCAGACCTTATCCAGGGAACTCACCAAACTAAATACTGCCTACAACTGCATCTGTTGTTTTATTCTCTCTGCCCCTCTAACAACCCATCACTGCTCCCTGTACGCCTACCTAGGTTGGCTATCTCCACAGGCTCGATGTGACCTCCATCTGGGTGCACTTGTTTGTAAAACCCTTGTGGGTGGAACTACCTCCCCTCTAGGCAGATTCCCCTACATAAAGCAATGGAAAAGAGGATGAGGTCCATGTCTCAACAACAGCTAAGTGTCCCTCGCTCCAATATTAACATGGGCCAGAAAGCATTCTCTGCAGCAGCTCCTAAGCTCTGGAATAGCCTCCCCACCTCTGTCACTATCACAGGCTCTACTCAGGCCTTAAAATTGAACTTAGCAACAGTTCTCCTATCAAACTCTGTCTGCAATTGCACTTCTTAACTGCTTCGGGACTTACAATTAATTAATCGCTCCCATGACTGTCACTTCACCTTTTTACCCATGGTATTAACACTCTCGGCCACCACTGGCCTGCCCATGGGTGCTTCAATTGGTCTCAGCACCATTTACTGCATTTCTCCCCTTGATAACTTATGCAGACCAGTGACTTCATGCTATTAAAATATTTTTGCATGATTGTCATTCTATCATATTGCTGTTGTACTTAAAATGTCACGTACTTGCTCATTTTTTGCATGTGCATCTAAAACTATTACATCCTAGTACTTTTCACTTGATGTATCTATGACTTCTGTATCTCTGCACGGTGCCATCTCTATGGCCTGGGTTGTGCCTGAAAACGGTCCCTGGGACCAGTCTACCCACACGGTTAACAAATAAATAATTAAATAAATAAAATATCCCCCCTACCCCTTTCCAGAAGCAGGTTTTACACATACAGTTCTAAGATGTGGACATTACAGAGGTCAGCCCAAGTTAAGACTCCAAAAAATTATTCTCTTCTCCTGTCAAACAAATATGAGTTTGACAAACCAGTGGGTGACACTGACCCCAAGGGGGTCAGATACCTTATCTATTATATCCTCACAGAAGTTCAAGTTCATTCCAGGAAAAAACGAAAACTCCATTGAGCACACTCATTCACAAGGAGGTCCTGATAAATACAAGTATTGTAAGACAGAGTAGAGATACACAAGTGTTCTAAGACAAAACAGAGATACATAACTACATAATTATGACAAAAATGGTTACCGGCAGCAGTACAATAGTGCAATGTCATACGGGGTAACAAGGCAGACAGCAGATACATGACACTAATACTTCAATACTGTATAATATACAGCACACAAAAGGATGACATATCCAAAGGGATTGGGGATGTGGTAGAACACATTGAGGGTTAGTGCTGAAGTTATAAGTGCTAGTGCAGGAGACATTGTGTGAGGCACAAGTATGACCTCTGGTACAAGGCAATGACATACGGCCCTATTGACTGAATGTGGGCAGGGATGAATACTGAATTGTTGCCATTTTACATAGTGAGGACAGTGGTGTTTCATGCAGGCCCGTAATGTGTGGTGAACTGTCCTCTGAGCCCGAAGACCTCCTGTGAACACAGATACAGTGGAAGAGGAAAGGCCGCGTAAAGTAGGCTCCTAACAAATAACTAAGTTCTTTTCTCTTTCACTTATCCTGATGGGCCATTTTGGATGTTTTTGTTCCTTCCTAATTTTTTGGTATCTCTTTATGGCCTCAGCCTCCCCAGCTATTAGCTTTGCATCTCTCAGTGTGAATGTTACACACAGGTTGACTTCCTTCTCCATATTAAAGGAAAACTGCACTGTCATATCTTCTAAATGCCATTTGCTTCCATGTCAACAGACAACTCTTTTCATGTAGCTGTTAATGATGTATGCAACTGCTTCTGTTAGTTTTCACACTTCATACTAGGCACTGTCACTCTCCTGGGAGGGTCCATTTCGTAGTTGTTGAAATCTCATTGTCCCTGACAGCTGCATTAGCATACGAGATGTGATACGTAATCAACCTTTAAACTCCCCAGTATGCCTGTCTGCTTAAGTAGTTTTAAAAGAACCAAGCTGCAAGAAGGTGTGAAATACCACATTTAGCTTCAGTGGGTTTTACAAGCTACCCGAGTTATAATGCAGTTTTTTTTTGCCCTTAAACTCCATTCAGTTTATAAGTTTCCAGAGAGTTTTTGCAGGGTATTTGTTATTTTAGCATAGAGATACATGATATAAATGGTTGATCTGACATCATGTTCTCATATGCTAATGCAGCTCTCAGGGACAATGAGATTTCAACAACCAAGAAATGGACCCTCCCAGGAGAGTGTCAGTGCCTAGTATGAAGTGTGAAAACTAACAGAAGCAGTTGCATACATCTGTAACAGCTACATGAAAAGTGTTGTCTGTTGACATGGAAGCAAATAACATTTAGAAAATATGAAGGTGCAGTTTTCCTTTAAAACAATTACCAATTTCTGTAATTCTTCTACAGGATAAAACTGATATTACTAATGAAGAAAAAAGATGGTATCATGGCCTTTCCATCTGGTCCTATACTGATGAACCCAGTACAGGTTTGGGTATTCTTTTAAGATTCCCAAGGTATTTCCATGACACATTTGGTGGACATTGTGCCCAGTAAGGCAATGCTTTTAGATGCTTATATTGAAGGGTATGAATATGATTTAATCAAGTTATATTCCCAGCAGATGAAACTAGCTAGGATTAGTCTACGTAAATCCATACAACCATAACTTTTTTTTTACAACTAAAAGGCTGTATTTAGTGGGTATTTCAACTGTAGGTTATTCACACATGATGAGAAACAAAAACTTCCAAAGTGTTCTGGGATTCCAACTTTTTTAATCAACTTTACAAACAAGTAGGACTTACTGATGCTCATGCCGCTTTGCAAACATCTACAGTACACATATATTTTAGAGGTAGCCTATCTACTTGTACTGATCTTATTTTTGTCCCCTCCCATCCTATTAGTCTCCTTTCCAACCCATGTGGTGGGCCAGCCCGGTGGTGCTGAGGGCTGAGGTGCTGGTCGCCTTACCTCGTGCTACGCCAGTGACTCATGTTTGGGAGCAAACACAGGTTGCCAGGGGTCAGCAGGGGCGGAGAGGGATCAAGCATCTGAAGGCCTGCTCTCCTTTTCCGGGGGGGGGGGGTTCCAGCGGTCGGCGCGCTTCTGACCCCTGGCACCGATGCTGCAAGGAAGTAACTGAGTGGGGCAGGTGCTGGGAGGAGCGCATGTGCACTCCCTCTCCTGACATCACTGCACGCCCTACTCCTGGGGAGAAAATGAAAAAATATGGTCCCAGGAAAGCTTGATGAGGCAGCCACCCGCCACATGCCACGACCCTAAATGGTGCTCCCTGAACTGGATCCTGTTCAAGGTGAGTAGAGCTTGGGGAGGCTCCTCGCTGCCCCACCACGGGGTGTAAGCTGTGGGGGAAGAGGGGTAGCAGCCTGATGCTGAGGTACAGGGCTGGATGGGTGGCTGGGATGGGTGCCAACTTGGGACCCAGGGGGAAGAGATAGAGTTAAAAAAAAACAAAAACGTGGTGGAAACCTCTGATCATAGGCTTCTTGGGTCAAATGCTGGATCTTTGTCTTCCCCTAAAATTGGGCCAGGAATCTGGTGCTTAAATACATCACTTTTAGAGAATCATACTGTACAGCGAGAGCTTCACAGTTTTTTTAAAAGTAAGGAAACCTGTGTTCATATTACACAACAGTCCTACTGTTTGGTGGATTGGCACTAACCTCAGGGAATTTTTTGTTTCTCAAGGCAAAACCTGAAAAGAGGGCAACATAGTCAGGATCTTGACCTTGGAGCCAACTACATAGACTAATTTATTTAGCAGTAGTCTGAAGACAGTTTTTCAGAGCAAATTGAAATCTTTAAATAACAAATGAAAGACATACAATATGACAGAATTACATCCTTGTACAAAGAACAGAAATTTGGTGCCCAAGGTAGGTCTCAGCAGTCCAATCCTTTTGACACCTGGAGAGACCGTGCCTGAAAAATGAGTTATTTTTGGAGTAGGGGATTTCCCAATCCAACGGACACAGTATCATAATTTTGTACAAAATCTTTAGGTGTTCCTTTTGACGGTAATAAGACCATTGAGGACTTTTTGGTTGGTGATATATGTCCATATTTACCATCAGATGAAATGCCCTTTTTAGAACGAATGGTGTCCCAAGAAGAAATCACATCTGCAGTCTCATCCCTTAATAATAATACTATTCCAAGGGAAAACAGACTGCCTAGTGAACTTTATAAATGATTGATTTTCTACTGGATGAGCTGCTCCTTTTACATAATTGTATTTCATTTTCTGAAAACATACCGGTGGAATTAAATACTAGTTTGCTTATCTCCCTTTTTTTAAGAAAGACAACAGATCTGACCTGGGAAACTGGCGGACATTTTGTCTTAATAATAAAGACATTAAAATTTTGTCCAAAGTTTTGAATTGTAGGCTCTTGCAAATGGCTTCACATCTACTATCTCCATCCCAACTTTGTGGGGTGCCAAGCAGGAGCCTACAGGAAGGTATTTTCTTAATCTGAGAGACTGCTGAAAGGGGTAATGAAGGTTTACTATCTGGTTATCTTCTAACTGTAGATCAAGAAAATGCTTTTGACAATGTGACACGTGTCTTTTTAGTTGTTAAATATTAAAGGCCTATCATTTTCCCCATTACTTCGTGTCTTGGATTAAGTATTTGTATTAATCTGCATCAGTTTTCCCTTTTGTCAGTGAATGGACTGGTACTGCCTTCCAGCAAGCTGGGAGGGGGCCAACAGTGCCCCCTTAGTCCAATACTGTTCGTCTTCTGTACAGACCCACTACTGTGTACTATTAACAGCCAACATGATATTTACACCATGTCCTCACCCATCTATCAGGTCTCCTTCTCTGCTATAGTGAATGAAGATTAGGTTACTTTATTAGTTTGATACATGAATTCTGGTAATAGGTCTCTAGCAATCTTTCTGGCATTTTCCTCTATTTCTGGCTCTTTGATTTGTGTCTCTAAAAGTTCAGGCTTAGCTACATGTATAACTCAGTCTGATCAGCCGTTATTAAAAGTCTTGTGATCTTTTCTGGATCTGGGAATATCACTTGGCATAACCGGACACTCAAAATTGATCAGACTAAGTGCATTATTGTCAGGTGGAACACTTGGGATATATGCAGGAAGAAGCAATTTTTTATGATTCACACCTCCCTGCTCTCCCATTTTTTTTGTATCTTAGTAATGTGTATCCACTGCCCACCACTTTGGAAGTTACTTAGAAATATTAGAAGATTCATAGAAACGTAGAA
Organism: Neoceratodus forsteri; assembly: GCA_016271365.2. Classification (NCBI taxonomy): domain Eukaryota; kingdom Metazoa; phylum Chordata; order Ceratodontiformes; family Ceratodontidae; genus Neoceratodus; species Neoceratodus forsteri. The sequence continues at coordinate 701,769,260 of CM028135.1, read as the reverse complement.
ACTGCCAGCAGAGAAGGACGGCTTGGCCCACCCAGTTTGCCCATTTTCCCTACCTATAGTATCATCCCATATCCTACTTGATCTCTGACCCATTCACCCCCACTTCCCTTTCTCTAAGATTCTCTTATGCCTATCCCATGCATTCTTGAACCCCCACCACTGTTTTTGCTCCCACCACCTCTGCTGGAAGACTGTTCCAGGAACTCACTACTCTTTCTGTGAAGAAGTATTTCTCACATCTCCTGGCTCTACCCCCCTCAAGCTTCTTATCATGCCCCCATGTCCCTGAGCACTTTTTTTCCTGAAAAATACTTCCCTTCTGCACCCTATTTACCCGTTAAATATTTAAAGGTCTCTATCATAGCCCCCTTCTCTCTCCTCTTTTCCAGGGTGTACATATTTAGGTCCTTAAGTCTGTCCTCATAGGGCTTCTGATGCAGACCCTGCACCACTTTAGTTGCCCTCTTCTGGAACACCTCCACACTGTCTCTGTCCTCCCGGAGATATGGTCTCCAGAACTGGATGCCGTAATCTAGGTGGGGTCTTATTAGTGATCTATACAGATGCAATACCACCCCCTCCTTCTGCTGGTGATACTCCACCCTATGCACCCCAGTATCCCACTAGCCCTCCCAACTGCCTTGTCACACTGCCTGGCCACCTTTTGGTCATCTGATGTGATCACTCCCTGGTCTCCTTCCTACTTGGTGGTTGTCAGTACCACTGCTCCCATTTTGGATTCTGTCGCTGGGTTTCTGTGCCCCAAGTGCATTACTTTGCACTTTTGCGCACATCTTTTTTCAAGGGCTCAGGGTAACCATCTGAACCCTGAAAAGCATAATGTGACATATTTACCCATTAAAAATGGAAAACTTGTCATGATTAAGCCACTTGTCTTTCATTTTTGTAATTTTGTCTTGTAGGTGGGTGCATCACAATCTGGACTTCCCTTCTGCAGTCAGGACTTAAAAGTTCTGTACAAGTGTGGGAATGAGGGTCGGCAAAAAAAAGAGGATGGGCTGCTGGGATATTCCAGAATACTTAAATGACATCTGCAAAAAAAATTCTTTTTTATTTTTATTTAAATGTTGGGATCTTAATATGCCAACTATCAGAACTTTAAATTGGAAGAGCTGTTATGTCTCCATTTTATTTGCTCATTTTCAAATTACCCCGGTTATCTCCACAGCTGTGGGTAATGCTGAAGCTAAGGCCTTGAAAACCTTACCCAATCAAGAGAATTCTTGGGAAAATGTGGGACACTATATGGTGCTGCTGCCACAGCAAATTCAATGTCAAAAATGCCCATAAGCATATGTCGGTTCAGGGTGCATATTGTCTGAGAGATGGCTGTACTCTGCAGCTTGAAATAATGGATCACCTTTTTTCCCTTGTTCCTATATTCCAGGGTTGTAGAAAGTTGGCTACAGCCTGGAAGAAGTCGCTTTTTAATACAGTGTCTTTCAAAATTTTAGTTAAAGGTTATTGCCCATCTGGATGGAGGATTATGGACTCTAGCACCTTAGCAGTTGTGTTAGTATGCATTAAATGGTGCATCTGGATGACAATGCATCAAGTTTTATTTACAACATAAGTGTGGAAAGGCTTAGACGGTATTGTTTTATACACTGACTAAAGTGGGCTTGGGTACGGTTTATGTATTTATGTTCAGCTTATGCCTTAAATAGTATTTTTCTTGTTTTAATTTTCAGTGTATTTATACTTTGTTTTATTTTATTTTTATGATTACTGTCTTATGATTTCACTTTCCTTAATCTGTTTTTAAATTTTCTGTATAGACTGTATTGTTTTGAATTTCTTGTTTTCAATAAAACTACCCCTACTCTTCCGGTAGGGGGATCCCTTTTCCATCTGGCTGCCAGCCAAAATAGCAGACACTGCTGATGGAGGTGGAGAAGATCTGATTCCCTCTAGCCTAAGCAACCAACCTGAAAGAACTGCTATGTTTACAATAAATTGATGAAACAAAATGGATGTGATCTTACCACAACCAGAAATGGAAATGCAGCTTGAAGTGCCTGAATCAGTTAGTACCACCTCAGATGCAGAGCTTGAGACTGCAGATGCCTCAGAATCAGATGAAGAACCATCAGAGCACGATAAGAAAGTCCTGAAAGAGGCAATGACCAGACCTAAAGCACACCTGCTACAGCTCTTGGCAGAGGAGGATGAGGTTCACTAGACAATGGTCCTCTCGTGGTATACCACAGAAAACAGACTCAAAGAGATGAGACTGTAGACACCAAACGCTGTCTTCTACAAATGGATGTGTCATCCAGCAAGTCCATGCTGGAGTTCCGTGAATCATAAAAGAAGCTCCCCAAAGAGTCTGCTAATCCTGAATTGACAGCAGTTTTATCAAAAGAAGATCACTATCAAAAGCATCAGCTGCTACTGAAGGGGGATTATACTGCGGTCAGTCTGAGCCTACACCTAGCACCAGCAACCAACAGTCCTGGGGTCCTGATGCAGGGTTAAGAACAGCTGGGTGGGTAAAAATAGGGAAAGATGAAGGTGGGACATCTCCTGGTGCAGTTTTGGCAGCTGAGATAATGGCAGCAGCTGAGACGGAGAGCTGACAGGTAAGACCTTTTTCATTTATTTGTTTTATTTTTATTTTAGTCTTTGGTAATCGGGTAAGGCCCACTAGGCACAATTGCTTGTTTTCAGGGGTGACCTGGGAGCACTGGGCGGTTAAGTGACTTGCTCAGAGTCACACAGTATGGAAGTGGAGGTCGTGAGAAAGAAACCAAGGTCTGGTCTGCTGGATGTACTAAGCTCGTTCACAGCTCATTACTCTAACCTCTAGGCTGTCGTTTTCTCCTGCTCCATCCAGCCTGACCACTGCATATGGTGCGGAAACATATGGGGGACAGGAAAACAAAAGTATTTGAAAGGGACTGATAAACCAAGTACTGCAGTTTTGTTTCAAGCTACAGAGACACACCAAATTAATGCTGCTCCTGAACACTCCAGTTGCCTAGCAATAACGGGATCAAGACTTCCTGAATGCCCTGGTCTGCCCCCATTCCCTCTAAGTCTGCTACTTCACAAGCTAAACTGGGAGTACAAACTGTCTCAGTCCCCAAAATGACAGAACCAGTGCAAATTAACCCTCCCAGGAAACTGCACAACTGCACACAATTCGCACTCTAAGCTACTGAGGACCTGTCCCAGCAGAGTGCCACAGGTCGTAAAGCAGTTAAGGCGACTGATGCCACTTATTCATCACCAGAAAACCCTATTCCAGTCAATGCTGATGCTCAACAGGGTAATCACACAGGAGGTGAGACCCACAATACAGAGGAACAGCAGGACACTAATAATGGAGAAGAGGAGCAACACGCCAATGGGAGGGAAGAAAAGAATTCACAGCAAGGACCTTTTGAATGGCTGACTTATTGACAATCATAGGGGGAAACCAGCACAAAGGAGAAATGCTGCACAACAGAAATACAAAGGGGGCATGACCACAGCGCCTGATAGGTAGTTTGCCAAAGGACTTGTTGAAAACATCAATGGGTTTTGGGACTGCTAACCTGTAGGCACTAAGTCATGTACAGGGGACTTGATTTTTGACATAAGCATCAATACAGTACACTCTTTAGAATGTTTTTGGCAGAAGTATGAGCTTGTCAAGAATACACCTTTGTGATCCCCTTTTATTTCAATCCCACTGAAAAAGCCCACAATAAAAACAAGAACTTTACTGTTTAAGAGTGAGGGGGTCAACATCTCAGGAGTACTGTACTGGCTGCGGCAGCGGTGTGACGTATTGGAATATCTTGCCTCATACTTGATGAAGACTGTGTGTGGACTGGGTGTGGAAAATAAAAGTAAACATAATTTCACACTTGTCTGTCATTTTCATATAAGAAGGGACCATGGGCTCTCTTTCTACCCTGGGCAGCCCAGGACGTGCCACAAGTATGGGGCAAGAAAGCACCTGAGCTCAGTCTGTGATAGACCAAGATGCAGCCTCTGTCTAGAGTATGGTAATGTAAGCCTATAATGTCTGAACCCATTTTGTTATAATCTGTGTGATGAGATGAGGCATTCCTATAGACAGTGTTCCTGTGCAGAGCACAATGCCTAGATCAGGCAGTACATGATCAAGACCAATTATTATTGAATCCCAAGCTTGTTTTCGAGGCCCCAGAGATACCTTAGCAGCCTTAAGTCAAGAGAAACTGGTCCCCATCTCTGGGTCCTAGCTCTCAGTCCAGGGCTCCTGATGTCTCAGAGCCACAGCCACCAAAGAAAGTGATTCTTATGTATGTCCCTGTTACACAAAATAACCCCCAACAAAAAAAATCAGATATAAGCAGCCACAATGGCAGAGGTTTCCACCTGAAAGGCAACAACAAGCCACCCTGTGGATCCACATGTCCCTGAGAAGCCCATACTATTAGATGGCCCTCAAGTAGAGGAAAGCGATGGGCACATGCCTCCACTGCCCACCCTCAGAAACTACAATGGCAGAAGTCCCAAAACAGAGCAGGGGATGATCTCACAGGTTGAAAGTGAAACAAGATAAAGCTCCACCTATTGTGACTAGAAACAGATATAGTATTTTGAGTAAGTGGAAGCAGTGGGGAGACACCAAGGAGGAGAAGAAGGAGGACGGGGACTTGGACGTGTCCTCGGTGACAACTTCCATGATGGATTATTCCTCGGATTCATAATCAGATGTTTCTCAGACTAAGAGATTCAAGGGCAGAACAAAGTCCCAGACTAGAACAACCTGATGAGCTAATCTGTCATGTGTACATGATCTATTTTAAACCCAGTGGCTCCTAATGTGAGCATCATTAAAGGTCAGAAAAGAGGCTCATGACCCTGACCATATTAAGCAAGCTGCCTGGTAATATCATGTTCCTTTAGGATACCAGGATTAAAATCCTTCACGAGATAAATCAAGCCAGAAGGTTGTGGGCCTCAGATTGTTCCTTTTTGTCCCAAGTGAAGGATGTATGTGAAAGGGCAGCAATCTTACTAAAATGTATTCAATTCAATGTAAACAGACTAGTCAAAATATGTCCTGGTAGAGCATTGTTACTTGATACAGCATGTTCCCACTTGAAATACCATTTTATAAACATCTGTGCTCCTCAAACCAGTGTGGCAAGAGTTGCGCTTTTCAGGAAAAGTGCAGTGGTCATCTTTGGAGGGGACTTTAATTGTGGGATGTTACTGGAAGACAGAGGGGATCATACCACCAAAGTGTAAAGTGTATGAGTTTTCTAAAAGAAATGCCAGGTATGGCACAATTACATGATAGATATAAAAGCATGCATCGAGTCAGAACAATAACATTTGGAGAAGGGGTACTAGCAAATGGGATAGATTTTTATATTCTTGTCCCAAAATATCAAGGTACGAGGGACAAGCACAATGGCAAATAAAACATCAGACCGCATGTGTGTTGTGTAGTTTAATGCCAGGGACTCAGTCCAACAAAGAAACGTCTTGGAAACTGAATAACAAACTATTGTCGAATGATGACATTGTCTTGAAATGAATCAGCCTCATTAAAGCAAAAGTTTCAATACAGTGCACCTATGATTCATTGGCAGACTGGTGGATGGCCACAAAACAAGACATTAAAGCATTTTTTACAAAGCATTCACAAAATTACTATCTTTGTTACTTAAATTTAAGGACCCACCATCAAAAACGTATATCGCATTCATATATAGAAAAATTTAACCTAGCCCCACAGATACAAACTATTAAATGTGGAACATTCAAATTCCAGTGCAGTCAAGTAGAATCCCTGAAACAAGAACAATAATTTGGACTGCAAGGACATAAACAAGATTTTGATATGTTCAAGGGATGAGCGGAATGAGTGGAAAAGACACAAATGTTAGGTTTCACAAAGTCAGACCAAGGTGTGGCCCACAATGAACCAGAACAAATATTAGCTATTATTCATAGATACAGTATGTAACAAACATATTTGGAATGAGGTCTGAAGTGCAGTGGATTGATGATTTTTTTTAAGACATAGATCTCCCAAAGCCACCAGATGAAATAAAGCCAACACTCACAGACCTGATTAGGCTTAAGGAAATACAATAATCTATAGGGAAATTGAATAACACCAGTCCAGCGGCAGATGGAATTACAACCAAATTTTATAAAAGGTTCTCTGAATAACTAAGCCCAATTGCAGTAGCCCTGTTTAATGAATTTCAGTCACAAGGTTCTATGCCCAAAGAAATGTCCCAAACCATAATGATTTTTGTTGTTTAGAAAGAAAAGGAAATAGCCCACCTAGCAAATTGGAGACCAATAAGTCTATTAAATGCAGATTTTTAAATTTTTGCTAGAATCTTAGTTTGGAGGCTAGCAGCTGTAGCAGATATATTAATTGCTCCTTTTCAGACATGTGCAATCCCCCAGAGGTCTATGTTTAACAATCTTGTCTACCTCAGGAAACCAGTAGACATGTTTTTTTTATTATATCTACATCAGGAAACCACATATGACAGGGCATGTCATACCTATATATTTAAAACCCTGGCACAGTATGGCATACTAGCTATTTTTATAGCATGGACTGAGGCCTTAAAACAAAAATGCAAGTATCACACTGATGATGAATGGACGGGTGGGCAGGAATATTACAGCTTGTAAAGCTGTGAGGCAAGGGTGCCCTTTAAGTCCCCTACTTTACATTTTTTACTGGATCCTTTGATTAGAAAAACACATGGATGTCAATGATTCAAGGCATACAGACTCACCCTGAGACACTTGCTGTAAAAATGTTAGCATATGCAGATGACATCTGCTTATTGTTAGAAACTTTATCTGTCACAGACTTAGTTCAGATCATAAAACAATTTGAAACTATGTCAGGGACTAAACTGAATTATGACAAAAGTAGAGGTATACACATAGGTAATGGTAATCAAGATGTTTCCTGCACAAGTAGTGAAAAAAACAGTGACCATTGAGCCTCTTAAAATCTTAGGAATGGCTAAGTATGTATGTATCTATGTAGGTACGTATGTATGTCTTTGATAACTGGGTGAGCAAACTGATCCAGAGGACCATTTTAAGTTGCGACCCGGGCCACCAGGGTGGCAAACACAACAAACAACAATACAATACTGAGATACCATTAAAACAAAACAGGACTGCCAAATACATTTGGAATGAGGTCAGATTATATAGTACAAATATTTCAGAGAAATCAGTACATACTGGGTAATGAAATACATTAAGTGGCTATGCAATATAAAAGGCTTAACATGGTGATTATGGTAAAGTATTACATGCAATGTATATACAGTCACTGGGGAGCCAAGAAAATAAATACAGTTAAACTGAAGGTTCAGTCTCTCACCAGGAGTAGTACAGGCACAAGTCATAGGCAGAAATGTAACTTAAGTTAAATAGCAGAACCTACTAACAGTTCAGAATAAAACAGTAGTCATATCCAGATTGAACAGAGGAGAAGAATAGTGCAAGAGTGTTGGGGCACTGGAGGTAGGGTGAGGGCACAGATAGGTGTTGTGCCAAGATACGGGCCCTTGCACCTCCTGGGGAACAGCTGCAAGTATAAGCGGCCTCGGCCAGGAGCTATAACCTTAAGTTTGCCTTGAAAGAATGATGGGAGGGGGTTGATTGGATGGACAAAGGAAGTCTATTCCAGAGGGAAGGGGCAGAGACAGAGAAAGCTTTACGACCCATGGTAGTAGTAGTGCGAGGGACTTCCAGTGCGGGAACGGAGGAGGCCAGGAGACTCCAAGAGACCACTCTGTCAGTGAGTGGGGTGGAGTAGGGGGACAGCTGATGGTTTCTGAGCGCACTGTCAATGTGGCTGCCCATAGCAAAGTCAAAATGATCTGCAGAGAGAGTCACCTTAGGGACTGGTTAAGTGAGCAGTTGTGGGTGGTAAAAGGGGCTTGAAGGACAAAGTGGCAGATGGAGTTGTATGTGGCATGTAAGCAGGTCCATAGGGAAGAGGACGCAGTAGAGAATACGGGGGAGCAGTAGTCAAGGAGAGGCAGAAGGTTTCCTTGAGCAATGGCTAGGTGAGCTTCAGGGGACAAAAAACTGATTTTGGCGGTAGGCAGCACCTAATGTTTGGTGGATTTTCATCACAGTGTTGCTGATGTGTTCACTGAAAGTAAGGGAGGTGTCTAGGGTGACACCTAGATATTTAAAGACAGGGACAGTTTTGAGTGGAGGACCAGCGGGGTAGCGATTAAGAGTGTTTTTTTTTACCTGGCTACCTTTGCTAGGAATGGTTTCGAGCCAAAGATCGTAGCCTTTGTCTTTTTCTCATTAATGAAAAGTTTTCTGGAGAGGAACCAGCTCTGTGCAGCCCCAAAGTTTGCTGTGAGGATGGTGGACAAGGACTCTATTGAATTATCGCTGTGGTATATGATTAGGTCATCTGCATAGAGGATGGCCTTGCAAGTGATGCTTTCAGTAGGGGGGTCAATAATAAACATAGAAAAAAGTAGAGGCCCCAGTGTTGAGCCCTGAGGTACACCGGTGAGGGTAGGTAGTGGAGTAGAGAAATTTTTGCCAATCAAGGCAGACTGGGACCTACCTAAGAGGTAACTACAGAACCATGTGACCGTGTCTGGTGAGCAGCCGAAAGTTTAGCAGGGCAGAGTAGAGGAGATGATGGTCTATGAGGTAGAAAGCCTTTGACAGATCCACAAACACTGCACCTGTGGCCCTGCCCTTGTCCATATTTCTATCGATATGGTTTGGGAAAAGTGCCATGGCAGAGGAGGTACTATGGTGTTTGTGGAAGCCATCCTGGAGAGGACACAGGAGGTGGTATTTTTCTAGATGATCGGATAGTTGGTGGTGAATGATTTTCTCAAGTAATTTACTCAGGTGAGGAAGTAGGGAGATGGGCCTATAATTTTCGGGGGCGAGGGGATCCCCAGCCTTAAATATGGGTACAACATGAGCGTGCTTCCAAGAGTCAGGAACTGTTGCAAATGAAAGGGCAAGGTTGAAAATGTAGGTTTGGGGCTATACAATAACTGGGGAGAGCAGTTTTAGGAAGGTGGGGTATAGCCCATCACTACCTGGGCTACCTCGAGTAGGAACTGTCTTTAAGAGTTTGGCAGTGGTTTTTATGCCAATGACCATAAAGTAAAATGGAGGATCACATGTTGTACTAGGGGAGGGCTGGGAACATTTTGGAACTGACAACGATGCTCTTCAAAATTGGAAAACACAACTAATGACAGCTACGTGTAAAATAAAATATATGGAAACAGAAATTATACTAAAGAACTGAATGGAGTTGATAGGCGATAAGCCCATAATAGCTCTCCTGTTAACCAATAAAAAGACATCCAGTCTTCTTTTAAACAAATCTTTGTTAGTACTGACAATGATTATTGTTGGTAATTTATTCCATGGTTTTACAATCTTATTTGAGAAAAAAATTGCTCTTTTTTTGTTTTTTCTCTGGTCCTTAATAACTGAAGTGGGTGTCCTCTTGTATTCAACATTACCTGTTTAAAGTCCAGTCCACACTCTATTGTGAGTGACTGATCATTAATAATGTCCCATGCGAATAATAGGTCACTTCTTAATCTATGGAGCTCCAATGACATTAAATTATATTTTACAAGTCTTGCTTCATATGGCAATGATTTATCTGGACATATACATTTTGTAACATTTCTCTGAAATCTTTCCAGTCTCTTTATGTCTTTCTGATGGTATGGACACCATAACTGTGTGCCAAAATCAAAGTGAGATCTTATATATGCTCGATATAATGGCAGTAGAATATTTGGGTCTCTAGATTTTATATTGTGTTTTATAGACCACCAAATTTTATTGCCAGTGCTAAGGATATTTTAAATATGCAAATTAAAATTTAGATCAGAGTCAACAGTATTGCCTAGATCTTTTTCATGCACTTTATTTATAATTAAATTGTTATTCAAAAAGTACTTGTTTCTACTATTCTGCTTTCCAAAATGTAGTACACTACATTTAGAAATATTGAAGGCCAAACCCCATTTTAGTGACCATGCCCCTAGGGAGTTAGGGTCTTTTTGTAATAAACTAACATCTTCTGCACTACTACATGAGTTTCCTATCTTACAGTAATCTGTATATTTGACAATGGTATAATTTAAATTCTTTGATAAATCTGAAATGAAAAATTGAAATATTACAGGGGCCAAGACACAGCCTTGGGGAACTCCACTGTTCACTGGGAGCCATGCAGATAAATGGGCATCAATAACAACCCTTTGATGTCTTTCACTTAACCAATTAGAAATCCAATGTATAAGTGGATTAATATCATGTAGTAATAATTTCTGTATTAATGATCGATGAAGTACAGAATTGAAAGCTTTTTTAAAATCTAAAAAGACTGCATTACAGGGAATTCTATTGTCTAAATATTGGCTTATTTTATCATAGAAAGTCACTAAATTAGTAGTACAAGAACGGCCCTTGACAAAACCATGCTGAGTTGGGTCCAGATTGTTAAGCCCAGGAGTAATCATGTCTTTAATAATTCTTTCTAAAATTTTACAGAATATAGGTTTGATGCTGATTGGTAGGTAGTTATCAGGATTTCCTCTATCAACTTTTTCAAAGAGGGGGTGATATCTGCCCTTCTCCAGTCTGAGGGCACTGAACCTGAGCTTAGGCTATTTTCATAGATATTTTTTAAGGGATAGGATAGGTTCACTTTCATTAGATGAATAATATCACCTGAGATACCATCTGGACCAGGGAAGGAGCTATGCTTAACACTATCCAAATTGGATTTTATGTCTTCAAGGAATAACACCACCTTATCCATGACATTATTAAATATGGGTGTACTATTATCTGGTGGTGTATTAAATACTTTCCTGAAGTGATTATTTAATTGATCTGCCATTTCTTTGGGGTTTGTTATAATTTCATCTCTGTCTATAACTGGACCAACTTTGCACTCCTGCTTCCTTAATGAATTTATATAGCTATAAAGGATCTTCTGATTTCTCTTTTTGCCTGAGTTGCTATAAATTTTTCATTATCAATTTTGCAGTCCTGATGGCAGTTTTACAGTTCTTTTGAATCCTTTTGAACTTGGACCACATTCTGTCACATTTATTGGATTGATATTTTTTAAATGCTTTTTTTATTTTTCCTAATTAGTTTAATCAAGTTATTAGTCAGCCATTTTGGGTTTAAAAGAGAACTTATTTTCCTTTTTTGGGGGGATAAATTTATGAGACGCATCTAGCATAACATTTTCAAAGGAATTCCAGGTGCTATCAGTATCTGAACCCTTTGGCACAGTCTTCCAATCTATGTTGCCTAAATATTCATTGAGAGCCAATGTACTGGTTTTATTATATGCAAAGACTTTGGTCATGTTATGAGATTTGGTCCATAATAGAAATAGTAAAGTAAATTTAACACCGTAGTGATCACTGTTACATAATGGTACTGTAGGTTTACAGTCCTTAATGATTAGGGATTCACTGCTTAACACAATATTAAGTATGTTGTGTCCTCTAGTTGGATAGTGTACATTTTGAATTAGGTTCCGTTCGTCACAATATATTAAGAAATCCTTCAAAATTGTGTTAGTTGCTGTTTTACCGGACCAATTAATGTCCCCCAGATTAAGGTTACCCATGAATATAATACTGCCAATTTCAGCTACTAATTCCATTTCATGGAGGATGTCATTAGAGACGTGTGTTGTATAGTCAGGTGGTCTATAACATAACCCTACTATTATGTTTTTATTATATGAATTTTTTATCCTAATACATAGTAATTCCACCAAGGATGAGGGGGCTTTGATTTTTTCAGAAACTTCAATCAGGCTCAAAGATGCTTTAATAAACATAGCAATACCACCTCCCCTTTTATGCTGTCTATTTAAGAAGAAAAGGTTATACCCTGGAATTGAAATATTCCAAAGATTGTTTTGCTGCCACCAAGTTTCAGTTACTCCAATAATATCTGGCTGATCTATTTTAGATCTAATGAGTAGTTCAAATTTATTACCAAGGCTACGTGCATTTAAATGTATGCAAATGAGATGGCTTTTATGTTTGTTAGTATGATACTTCAGCTGGGATGTACCACTATTAGTTTCCCCCTTCTCTAAAAGTTTAAAGGCCTAACTGGGGCAAATTTACAAAACTGCTTACTAAGTTCTCTTGCTCCAATCTTATTGAGATGGAGACCATCTCTAGCAAATATGTTATACTGTTGATGAAAAATGGGCCAATGACTTCTGAAAGTAAAATGCTCATAGAGACACCAGTTTTTACTCTAGCATTAATGCGAGCTATGGTCTGATTTTTTTCCCTTCTCGCACGTGGAATAGGAAGGATTCTTGATATAACCATTTTATAATTTTTTTGAAGGTGTTTTCCTAAATCTATAAGATTGTGGCAGATATTCTTTTCATGCAGGTACCCCACATTATTTGTCCCTACATGAAGTATAACATTCAAAGAGTGCATAAATAACTTATCCACACTTTATTTATGTCTTCAATTCCTGCTCCTGGGAAACAATTAATTGATACATTGTTAGTGGGACCATCACATAGCAGGGTATCCATACATTTCACAATCAAATCACCTATTACCACTGTTGGTAAGCTGGCATCACTGGACTGAGAGTGTACAGTTTCTTGGCCAGATGAGGGGGCTAAAGGCGAAAACCTATTTTCATGGCAGGCAGAAATATTGTCAGTTTCAGGGATAGAGAACCCTTGAATTAGAGTTGATTTCAAAATATCTGCTCTTCTGCCTTTCTTTTTCCTTCTTAATGGTACATTTTCCCAACCATTTTCAATATATTCATCATATTCACTTTCTCTTAATATTTTATTTGGTCTGTATGATTCAGCTGCCTGATTGATGATGTTTAAGCCAGGTGAATTTAAAACATCATTGTATTGGTAACCATTTTCTAATAATGCCTGTGATTCAAAAGCTGGTAGCACTCGAGAGTTAGATTGTGCCTTGTTAACTTCACATATTGGAGTGTTGATTATGTCTCTATCACTCATACTATTGTGTTGTTGAGTAATAGGAGCGATATGTGTTGCTGCAATGGATGTTTCAGGAAGATTTCCTACCATGTTATCAACAAACTGCTCTAGATCTCTGTGCTCTTGTACTTTTTGCAACTCATCCTTTAGGGATATATTTTCCTCCTTATGAAGTCTAATCTCTTTGCAATACTTGCAAGTATAATTTATTGGAATTTGATTTAGACTTGCAACATTACCTAATACATGGTTACAGGACTTATTTAGAAGAGCTAATGTTGGCTCGGTGGTGCAGAGGGCTGAGGCGCTGCACACCTTACCTCATGCCATGCCAGCGACCTGGGTTTGGAAATGAGCCAGCATCATCGGGGAGCTGGTGGGAAGGAGCAGGATCAAGCGGCCGTAAAGGCAGCTCTCCTCTCCCAGGGAGGATCTCTGTCGTCCCCCATAGTTCTGCTGCCCTCGGGTGGAGGTCCAATGGGCAGTGTAGGCAGGCAGGGGCCAGCAAGTAATGGGAGGGTACCTCGGTGCTGCAGCGTGCGTGTACCTCCACATGCACACGTGCAACTGAGCCATGGGGACGGGAGAAAACATGAACAAAAAATGAATACAATAATAAAAGAAAAGCTAATGTACCCCAGACCCACTTGCATGAGGGAGTTGGAAACACAAGAACATTTTCTCTTTGTTTGCTCTTTACCAGTAGAATTCTGGAACTTACTATTAAAGATGTAGAAGGATAATTGTCTTTCCCCTAACACTTACAGAAAGGTTTTGTTTGGGTATATATTCTGGCAGGCTGGAAAAATACCATAAAAGTACACTAAGGGTGATATCTGCAATGTGCAAGTACTATCTTTGGCAAGCGAGGTGTTCTTTCACATTGCAACAAAGATGACACTGCTGGTGCAATAATAACGATCATAAAAAAGGTATTATTGAGACTATATCAGGCAGAAATTAAAGCCCTACTACTATCCCAGTAAGACAAATTATGGAAATATTGCACATGTATCTTTACTTGACTGAAAACCTCCAGAGTTCAATTATTTTTCACTGTAATGTGTAAATTAGTAATTTATCATGTGATAGACAACATGTTCATTGATGTAAATAGTAACATTTTCGGGAAAATGGGGTTTATATAATAGGGGTGAAAGGATATTGCATAGGATAAAACATCATTTCTGCCCTAGTAACTAGATAAAAATGCGTGATACATCCTAACCAGACCTACCATGTAGATAAATGTAGCTACTGTGGAATAAATAGCATTTATTCCACGGTAGCTACACTTATCCACATAGTAGCTACGTCACTGCCTCCACTCTGCTCCCCTCACAACGCGAGCCGTACCTCACCCTGCCCGCTCACCAATCGCTGAATCAAGCTGAAAATAATCCGCTAGAAGAAATATTTCAGACCCAAACAACAATAATATAACTAAAAATAAGAAAATTACCAGTAAAAGATGCCGAAACTCAATGAACCACACCCAAAAGAACCTGGAAAACCCTGCCTACCCACACAAATCAACCAATGAGTTTTAGTCAGGGGTGGAGGGGGGTAGATTAGGGAGGCAGGTAAGGGAGGGGGACATGGGGAGGAAGGAGAGAGATAAAGGGAGGGGCAGAGAAGAGGGAGAAGGGGCAAAGGAGGAAGGACTGGGGCAGGTAAAGACGGAAATGGGGTAGGAAGGAGAGGGGATAAGGGCAGAGGGGGGAGAATGGGGAGGGAGAGACAGAGAGGAAAGTTTGGAAGAAAAAAGGGGGGAAGAGGGGGACAGAAGAGATAGTGAGGATAGGAAGGACATGAGAAGGTGGGGGCAGTGAAGAGGAAGGAGTTGAGTAAAACAAATAAGCCAAGTAACAAGGGACAGTCACAGGAGGAGGTGGTGTAGGTGTGTAGTAGTGAGTTTAGTGACTGTTTGGAGAAAGCAGAACAGATGGGAAGGGACAGAGAGCTCCAAAGTTTAGGGGAATGGACCGAAAAAGCAGCTTAACCAGCAAGGGATTTATGAGAGGGGAGCAGGAGGGAACGAATGGAGTACAAATAAGCATGGCGCACAATAGCTAGATGGGCAAAAATGGAGTTTGGAGTAAAGTGCAATAAACAATAGTACACCAGAGTTGCACAATTAAGGCAGGTAACAGACAAAACAGAATCCTCCTTCAACTGTGTTTCATGGTAAAGAGACTAACATAAAACTGTGAATACAGATTTAAAGATCTGGAATATGCTTTTGCCTAACTGTACTTTTGTGCCAAATTCTGAATGCACTGCCTGATATGTTTTTAAAAATAAAAGATAAGCACCAATCAAAACAAAGAATTGGTACTGCTCCTTTTTATTTTGGTTTACAAATTTTATTTGTAGTTTTATCCTCCTTCTCTCCCCCAGCGCCCCCATCTATTCAACCACCCCAGCCATGTCACCTGGCTCCTCTGGGATCTTACCTTCACATTGTCCTAGCCTTTAGGATTTGGCTTGCCCAGCCACCAGTGCAGAGCCCACGGGGGTGTCGATCATCATCTCACTACCGTGAGGTATTTCCCACCGTTTTCGCCCAGTCACTCCCCATTGCTGGGGCGTGACACATAAGTGCATGTACATGGAGGTGTACGCAGGCTGCAGAGTCCCGCAGCTCCCACCCTTCATTGGCGGCCCGTCCCATTCTACCATCAGGCCTCCACCTGGGGGCAGTCATTCAGCAGGACTACCAAGCCACCCTCCCTGAGAGAGGACAGCTGTCCTCCAGTTGTTCAATCCTCTCCTTCCCCGGCTTTCTGCTCGCACCATGAACATACGTCGCTGGCATTGCAGGAGGTAAGGCATGATGCCTCAGCCCTCCATGCCACTGGGCTGGCATTTTGGTTCACAATTTATGTTCTTCCACTAACCCAAAATCTGGCCCAGGCTTTCCCCTTGCCCCCTGCACACTGGTTTGGCTCTGCAGCTTATTTCCAACAGCAAACCTACTTCAGTACAGGATACTGAGGACAACTACAAAGTCATTATTTACAGATGGTAAGATTTTTCCTTCCTAACATTTTATCTTCACAACTTTCCCATTCATGTTGAGAGACAAATATCCAGTATGACCCCCCCCTCCCCCCCATGGCTCATTTTCCCTTACACATGACTGTCCTGGTGCATGCTCATTCAGGAGGTTTACCTAGGCCATGAGAGGATTCTGGCACTGAGCTTGCTTTCAAGCTGTATTACCTAAGCTCCAATATGTTGCCATTGCAATGCATTTGACATTCCTTAGGACCCAAGCATGAGCTGGGCTCAAGAAATGAGCCAGAGTCTCCTGGATGACAACATTTACAGTGCAAACAAAAACTTGTGATCCAACAGTTTGTGTGGTCAGACCACTAGGAAGGGTGCTCAGTAAAGTACACTATGTCTGTGTGCAGGTAGGTAACTACATACTGTAAGTAAAAGAAGGCAGCTGCCTAAGCTGAGCTAGGTGTTGAACAGCTCAAACGAAAAAACATTTGCTGCCTGTAACAGCTGGCATATAGCTCATTTATTGTGTCACAAAACAGTTCAAAAGCACTCACAGTTAGAAGCAGGCAATGCAGTACAAGGAGATAATTCATCTGGACAGAGTGGCAAGGTGTTCTGGAAATTAGACCCCTAGCATGCAGGAAAGCAGAAACCAGGAAATGCTGTTTCTGTTATTTTAAGTTTTTTTTAGTACTGTATAAACTACAGTTTGCACTGAGATTCTGCCTACAAGTACCTTGGAGTGTGGCTCAATCCCTCCCTAGACTCCTCTTCCCACTTTAGTCCCCTTCACTACAAATTACACCCCAAACTAGGGTTTCTCTACCACCACAAGGGAAGTCTTTCCCTCCCAGATAGATGTTATCTAGTGGTTAAATGGATCCCCCAGCTTTCGAGTATGCCAATGCAATTTTCAGTACAGCTCCAGTCACCTCCCTCACCAAGCTCGATGTCCTTTTCCACACCTTCTGTCGGTTGGCCTCTAACTCCCCTCCCCAACACACCACTGGGACCTCTACGTCTCCCTATCCTTCCAATCCCTCTTGCAGAGACGCTCGTCCCATTGCTCTACCTTCATCTCCAAATACTGGTTTAGGACTCTTCCATCCTACCTTTCCTCTCTCCTAAATCTTGCCACTCCCTCCCCCTACAACTCGCATACGAACTGGGTCCACTCCTTTGCCCCCTCACACAAGTCCATACCTCTGCTGGGAAACTAGCACTCTCTTATAGACTCCCCTCCCTCTGGAACAACATCCCCATCAAACATGCAGCACCCCTCCTTTCCTGCTCTTAAGCACTTACTCAGACCAACCCCTTCTACTTCTTGCGCAAGTCTAGTGTCCTAATACACATTTATTTTTCCCTGTCTTCCTCTCTCTTACATCTCCTAATCAGACTAGAGACTGTATGTATTGCTCTTGATGTCTTACTCTGCTTATTTTTTTTTATTTACTGTACAATATTCTGTAACACAATATCAATAAGTTATTTTTTCTTTGTACGTTGATTATACTGTATCTAAATTTTGTTATCCCTCTGTCGTATTTGTACCCCCTATCCCCAGGTTGCACCTGGAAACAAGCTTCCGCTTAGTGTGCCTTTCCCAGTCATCAAATTTTAAATAAAGAAATGGGCGGAAAACTGGCTGAGAGACAGAACCCAGAGGGTGGTTGTTGGGGGAGAGTTATCTGGTACCACAGTGGTAAAACAGTGGAGTCCCACATGGCTCTGTGCTGGGGCTGGTGTTGTTCAATGTCTTCATCAATAACATTGGGGATGGCATTAAGGGCAAAATGTGCCTATTCGCAGATGACACCAAGCTCTGCGGGAGCACGAATACAGCTGAAGGGATACAAGACCTACAGGAAGATCTGGAAAAGCTGGGCAGGTGGTCCAGGAACTGGCAGCGTGGCTTCAATGCCAAGAAATGCAAAGTTATGCATATTGGAGCCAGGAATCCTAGAAAAGAGTACTACCTAGGTAGAGTCCGAGCACCAGCATCAGAGGAGGAGAAGAACCTGGGAGTGATGATCACTAGTGACCTGAAGCACTCCATGCAGTGCAAGAAAGCAGCAGCAAAGGCAAACAAGATGCTGGGATGCATATTTAGGGGGATCAGTAGAAGGAGAGAGGAAGTTATACTGCCCTTATACAGGTTACTGGTAAGGCCGCATCTAGAGTGTGGAGTTCAGTACTGGTGCCCACACCTCAAAAAGGACATTAAACTGCTGCAGAAGGTCCAGAGGTGGGCTACAAAGATGATAGTGGGTCAGCAGGGTAAGGCATACGAGAAGAAGTTGAAGGCACTGAACATGTACTCCCTGGAAGACAGAAGAGAGAGAGAGAGGGAGAGAGAGAGGGGGGACATGATTGGGACCTTCAAGTACTTGAAAGGGATAAATAAGGTTGATAATGACAGTCTCCTTAAGCTGAGTGGCAACCATAACACTAGGGGGCACAGTCTTAAGCTGGAGGGTGGGAGGTTTAGGAGCGAGGTCAAAAAGCACTTCTTCACAAAGAGGGTGGTGGGCACTTGGAATGCACTGCCAGAAGGGGTCATCTCACTGAAGACAGTGGGCAGCTTTAAGAAAGGCTGGGATAGGCAGAGGGGGAAAGTAAGGATCATGGGTAGGGAGGATGAGAGGAGTGGGGAGGGAGGGCAGGGACATTAGCTCAAGCTGTGGACCCTGCAATACAAGCAGACTTGATAGACCAAATAGCCTTATTCTGCTGGCTTCTTCATATGTTCATATGAAATAAATAAATAAATACAAGAGCTACTCTAGTGAATCTGAGAGCCACTGGACTCTTTTCAAAAAACTTTGCAATGTACCTCTAGCTCCTCTTACACATGCAGTCTAGCACAGACAAATGCTGTTTCCTGGTTCCTACCCAACAGATAGAGAGACCCAGTCAATAGATATTAGTGGTTGATGAATGATGCCAGAGAAGTACACGAGGTAGTAGTCAATCAGGCTTCTAAAGTATGTTACTTCTAGTTAAAACACAGACTCAGGTTAATAATGTGATAATCATAACTAAGGTACAAACAATTCCATCTTTTGACTCTGAACTGATATAATTAAAAAACCTGGGTGGTGATTATTGGCCTCATCAGTCAAGTAAATGTACTCGATTAAACACTACTTATTTTTTTAATGCAGCTGCATTTTACTTTAACAGTAGCACCTCATTAACATGTTCCACAAAAGATAACCAATAAGGGAATGGCAAATAATCCTGACAATGACTGCTCATATCATTGCCATTAAAACCTATAGAAAATGCAGTCTGACTTGTTTTTCAGAGAATACTACATTAATCAGCACTCTAGCTGCCTGGAAAACAATCAATAAAGAATAGCCCTGCTATATCAAAACATGAAATGATTATAGCAGGCAGACAGAATACCAAAGCTAGAAAGGAATATTCATTTTAGCTGCTTTAAATGGAGCAGAAACCTTGTTTCTGTATTTTTTTTAATTTACAGTAGTTGGAAATCTGGGCATATATGTAGTCCAATAACCACAGTGTACTGTTTCATGTGTTCGTTTTGAAACAGTTTTATTTTTTCTTTAGGGTCCCTTGTTATGGTTGCCTTTTCCCCACCACTTATTTATTGTTCAGTTCCAGAGCCTAGTGATATCAACTGAGTGGAAGCCTGCAGGAAAAGCTTCACTCTAGGCTTCCACTCAGCTAATGTCAGCTGGATTGAGAACTTATAAGTAACTGAAAAATGAATGTCAGGTGTGGAAAAGGCAGCATAACAAGAGATACTAAAGAAGGAAAAAAGGCCATTTTAAAAGGAACAAATGAAGCAGAAGACTGGGGTCATTAAACAGACTTCACACATACCCAAACATTCCAATTATATTAAAGGAAAACTAAAGTCAAAATCTACAAAAAAAAAAAAAAGAAGTTGTGCAGTGTTCTGATTTGTAGTAGCGCTCCTAGTCCATCCTTCCCTTTGTTTGTTGAGCTAGTTTTATGGCCTCTGGGGATCTCGATGTTCGCATTTTTTATGACCCTTGTTCCTACAATGACTCCTGTTCCATGTTACAGTGATGCGTCCAGGACCATTAAGGCAACAAGAGTTGCTGTTTGTTAAGTTTACAATAGTATAGCTGTGATTTTAAGCAACTCTCCTTGTCCAGGGAGCCTTTATGAAAGCTACATTTACAGATGGCAAACACCTGAGGGATAATTGAGTGGGCTGCTCTGTAAAGAAACAGCTACAGTCTTCACTAATTATACCATTTGTAACCTTGGATGACTAGCATGCTTTTTTAACGGTCGTATGTAGTTTGATGAAATGAAAAGTTTTAAAAACAAAACATCTACTTCTGCTGCCTAGACCTAGATACATACCTAGAACACAGCCCATTCGGATTTGACAGTTATTTAGTTGAAGCCAGAATATCAGGCTCCAAAGAGTAGACGGCTGATGCGGTACTTATTACTCTCTGAATCAATGGTTCTGGATGCATCACTGTCACATGGGACAGGAAACGTTGAAGAAACAAGAGCCATAGAAAATGCATATATGGAGATCCTCGGGGGGCTATAAAACCAGCAAGAAAATTTAAAAAAATCTCCTTTCAGCAAACAAAGGGAAGCCCTTACTAGGTGTACAGCTACAAATCAAAACACTACACAAGTTTTTTTTTTGTTTCTGACTTCGGTTCCCCTTTAAAAACATAACAAAAAAATAGTTTTGTTTCCCTTTAAACCCTGTTCAATAAATGCTTAAAAAAGAAAGTTTTTGTTCCCTTTAAACCTTGTTCAATCAACGCTTTAATTTCAAAGAGGGAAATGTTTTTAAGTTCATGTCAATTTTGCTCAGGTTGGAATGAAAGGCCCTGAAGGTAGGAGTCACTGTTTTCAGAACCAGTGTTTATGACTACAGTGAATTTTCTCCAGTTGAAATTAGTAGATTTAACACACTACTGCTCAAAGGTAGACATTTCTAAGATGAAGGACCTGGTGAGCAAGAGTTTGGAGCAGCTGCACGAGGCTGATAATGTAGAGCTCATGTGGTGCTCCTGTAAGCAACAAGGGGAATGGCCAAAAAGTACCGATGCCTGGCTCAACAGAGACCAAAAGCAACTAATCCAATATAAAAAGAAAGCCTATGCTGCTGGAAAGTGAACGGTTGCTCCAGACAAGAGAGTAAAACACAGCAGTACTGAGGGATTGCGAGATTAGAATTAAGAATGCCAGGTGGGGGAGCTGGAAGCCAGGATAACAAAAGCAGCTTTGGACAGCACCAAAGCCTTCTTCCAGTACATAAATGAAAGGAGGAAAATGAAGGACAGGATTGGGCTCTCGAAAGGAGGGCAGGAACCAGTGAGAAAGCCTCAGGTGAAGGCCGAGATGCTGAACGAACACTTTGCCTTGGTGACCACCAAGCGGACTCCAAGGAAGGGGAGTTGTTTCACTTGGAGGTCCCATGGCATCAGTGGTAGCCATGATGTAGTCTATGGACATCACACCCACACTAGTAGCCTACTACCTGGTGAAGGTCAAGCTAGGTAAAGTCCCAAGAGGTGTACAGGACACATCCTAGGATCACAGTGTAGCTAAGAGAACAACGTGTGGGGCCAGAGGACTGGGATGTGGCCTATGTGATCCCTATTTTCAAGAACGGGCAAGGTTGGACTTAGGCAACTAAAGGCTGGTAAGCTTTACATAAGTGCTGGGCACAGTCCTGAAAGGGAGTACTGTATATTGTTGAGGCCAAGGTTCCTGCCCATCTCAGCACGCCTTTGTGAGGGACAGATCATAGCAAACTGACCTACTCACTTTCTTTGAGGGGGTGACCAGAGAGGTGAACAGAAGCTGTGTTTTCGACACAATTAGTTGGACATGAACAAGATGTTTTACTCTGTGGTACATGACAAGCTTTTGGGCGTGTGCCTCACTGGAGTTTAAATGAGGCATACACATGGTGGATTGCTAACTGGCTTGTGAGCAGGAAACAGAAGGTTGTGGTGGATGGATGCTACTCTGAGTGGAGAGGGGTACTTAGTGGAGTGCTCAGTAACATCCCTCATGGATCGGTGTTGGGGTCACTGTTGTTCAACATTTTCATCAATGACCTGGAAGCTGGGATCTCCAGCAGGCTGTTCAAGTCCTCCAGTGACACAAAGTTGACCAGGGTAGTGGTTCCCCTTCAGGATGGTGACAAACTTTAGGAGGACCTGAACAAGCTGGGTTACTTGTTGGCATTCCTCTAAACTGTCCCTGATTTTCAGGGATGTCCCTGATTTTGCCTCATAAACTGCCACTGTCCTACTTAAATTTAGGAGTTCAGTTGCAGAAGAGTAGGGATTCAAAGCATAACAAAATGCCAGATTTCAGTGTTACAGTCTTGTTCTCCTTCAGAAAATGCCATCTACACCAAACCAAACCACATGGCAGAATTGTTGAGCTAATATTGCCATTTTGTTTTCAGATGTGTTTCTGATTTTTTTTTAAACCTTGTACCTGATTTGGATGACAGGAGGTGGAGAGGCATACTTGTTGGATTCCTGGTGTCTGACATTAAATATAACCAAATGCAAGGTACTCCACCTGGGAAAGAAAAACAGAGATAACACCTGCACACAGTGTGGGGCTCCTCTCATTGAAATGGAGGAGGATAAGGGCCTGGTGGTCAAAACAGACAAGGTTCTGAAGCATGAGAAGCAGTGTGCACACGCTGTCAAGATGGATGGCAGACTGATAGGGTGCATCAAATGAGGGGGTGACCAGCAGGACAAGGGATATAATCCTGCCACTTTACAAGGTCCTGCTTAGGTCTTACCTGGAGTAATGCAGGCAGTATGGGGCTCTTCACTACAAAAACAGACAGGTAGTCGAAAGGGTGCAGCACAGAGCCGCCATTTAAAGAACAACTCCCTACTACAATAAAATGCTTAAAAACACTAGATTTACTCTCTATTTCACTGAGTTTTTCAAAATGTACTCGACTCTCTCCTGCTAACCACACAATTGCTGTTTGTGATATCACAGTCTGTTTCACAGTGAGCACTGTGATGTCATAAACAAAGGCACTGGGAGGTTAACAGAGGAGAGGCAAATGCTTTCCAATGTTTTCTATACAGTCTTTTTGGATGGACTATCAAGATGTGGTGCGACTCTTGAAAAGGAATATTGAAAATGAAAAAAATGTATTCTCTAGTAAATTGTAGCAACTGAAACATCTTATATATGAAAGTACATGCTGAAGTGCAGAGTTGCTCTTTAAAAATGATCAAGAGTATGAAAGACCAAAGCTCTGTGGAAAGGCTGGTGGCCCTAAGCATGTTCATACTGTAGTAAAGGAAGCTGAGAAAGGGAAACTTTTTTTTAACCAAGAAAGGCACACTAAGCCAGAGCTTGTTTCCAAATGCAACCTGGGAGCACAAGGAAGTTAAGTGACTTGTTCCGGGTCACACAGTATGCAAGTGGGTGCTGGTGGGATTCAAAGCCAGGTCTCCAGGTTGCAGCTCAGTGCCCTTAACCACTATGCTATAATGTATCCTATGCTATACTGTCCTGAGAGAGGACATGATCAAAGTCTTCTGCATATTCAAGGATATCAACAAGAGTGAATACAGATGTTTAATCTGTTGTCCTGTAGTGAATCATCAGGACATGTCCTGAAGCTCAGAGGTAGCAAATTCAGGGATAATGTTAGGAAGCACATGTTCTCCCAGCAGGTGGTGAACTAATGGAACAGTCTACCAACACAGACAGTGGACACAAAAACAGTACTGGCCTTTAAGTTAAGCCTGGACAAAGTTCTGCTTACCAAGAAAAACAATGAATACTGTCAGTCGTAAAGAGGGTGGGAAAACCCTTTAAATGAGCACATGCTTGCACAGCATGCTTATTTATACCTGCTTATGAAGCAGGGGGCAGACATTATGGACCTAGAGTCCCATCCACAAGTGTTGCTGATGAGGGCAGCTCTGATGGGGGGTGAAACAAGTTCCACCAAATTCATAGCATTCATAGTTGCGGCACTCATAGTGGATGGGGGTAGGGAGAGGAGGAGGAGGAGAGATATACTGAAAGAAGTTCCTGCAAATTCATAGCACTCATAGTTGGGGGTGGGGAGAGAGAGCAAGGGAGACTGAGAGAGGGAGAGGGAGGAAGCAGACTGATTCCTGCATACTGTATGTGCTTGAACTCCACTCACTGGGCAGAGCGTGGAGCAAACATCTGTGATACACTTGGTATTCTGTAACTCCCCCAGATCTTGTTTCTCTCCTACTCCCACTCGCTATACGTTAGCATAGATCTCACTATGCAGCCATAAAAAGCACACTGTACATATGGCTGCAATAGTGAAAGTTTATTGGAAATGTTCCATTGTATGTGCCAAGTAGTGCAGAAAGTAAAATGCAATTAACAAATTACTATCAGATTATCTCATTCTAACACAGCCCAAACACCCATATACTTCATTTATCAAAACCTTTGTTAGGGGCCCCAATGCAGTGTTGACTTTCTCATACTCCCAGCTTGTTTCCTGTGAGCCAGGCAAGCTGTGCAGTACTTGCTGCTTGCCGAGGAACTTACTACCTCAACCAAATCCCAGGGTGAGACCTTGGTGAGCCTCATCCCAGATGGATTGATGTAGGTCCTGAGACAAAATCTTCCACTTTGGGAGGTGGGACTGGGGCTGTAGTAGCCCTTCAATGCATGGGTTTGGGCATTTGCATTATTCTCCTAGTAGCTCCCAGTTTTTCCCCTTTGTCACTTTCACCACAGTGACACTGTAAAGGCACCCAAAAGCATTCCCTCTGCATTACTCTCAACCCCCTAAGGATGTCTTTTATGGCTCCACTCTCAGCTATTATTTATTACAGAAAATGTAATGAGGAAGAAATAACGTAACTGACAGTAACTGGGAACAGAACCCAGTCTCCCATAATACCATACTGATGTTTTTCCCATTGTGCTGTCAGGCTTACTTGGCTAGCCAGAGTTGACTACATCCACGCTTAGACTGAAAATACTTTAGCTAAGAATAACTGAGATGGTAGTTACTTGCTAGTGCTGAATTAGCCACTTCTAACAAGCTGCCCAGATAGTTCAAGATATTCCTTATGGAAATCTTTCTGGTGGCCCTACTCAGGTACTGCAGGCAGGCAGAAAATGTCCCCAAGGCTATCACAGAAATTTCACAAAATATCTGGACACATCAGCTGGTCTAACTGTATTTGAAACACAAACTGCAACAAGTAAGAAATAATGCGACAAGTAAGTCAGCAGTTTGCTTGTGATATCGAAAATATGGGCATAACATTGACAAACTGGGAAAACACTAGGTTGTTTTTTTTTACCATGTGTTTATGCCCCCTTCTCATACTGGCTGGCCTTTTCCAGGCTTTTCATGGGACTCCGAACCCTGCCACCCTTGTCTCCAACAAACCAGGCAATCCTATATCTTAAGCTCTCACCTTGGTGGCGCCAGCAGCGGAGGGCTTATCTGCTAGACTCAAGGCAAAACATACCAATCTGGTTGGGGTTGGAGTCCAAAGGAAGCAAGGTCCTTCGTCCTGCATCACTAGCAGGGCTTCCTTTTGTTTCTCCTCAGGCACTGGTTAGAGAGTTCAGCATATATATGCACACTGGGTCACACTTATGTAAAACTCAGCTAGGCAGCTCTAACACCACACATGTGGCCCTCAGCTGCACCTCCATCCTTGGACACCCAGGTGGTAGTGTTGCCTCAAAGCTGGAAACCTCTGAGTCATCAGCCAGCTTGCATGGATTTTGTTTGTGAATTAAAATGTTTTATTTTCAAAATACCACAAGTGCACAATATTCATTTTGCATACAAAAAAATTATATATCATCAGTCAAAATTTAGTTAACAAACCAAGAAAATAACACATCCTTCAGATGAAAGGACATCACAAGCAACTCAAGATGACAATACACACAAAACATGCAAGTTGTTATACTAGCACATGTGATGGCTGGAATTTATACATAGAGGATAATATATTGGCATTAGTGAACGACAACGCTGTGTTCACTTTGAGTGGTTATCATGACAAAGTACAGTTATGTAAGAACTTATCGTAACAGTAGGTCTTCTGGAGGAGCTCTTGCAGCAGGTAACACATATAGGACTATGCCGCCAGGCACTAGGACCCTATGGAAAATTTCTAGCTAGCAGTCCAAGGTGGGGGATTTCCCCCTGACGTCGCCTCTGCCCCGACATCCCACGTGGTATAAAGAGGGCCGTCCCCCAGCACCACCTCAGTTTGTCCCACCGGAGACCCAGCTGAGACACAGGATGGGGAACTGAGGAGGATCTCCCATCCCCCCCGAGAGAGAAGTACAGTTACAGAACCCCAGGGGCAGGTGGGAGGGAAAACCACCTGATGACCTCAGAAGAAGCCAGAAGGGGAAGGAAGGAAACATATTCAATTCAGTGCTTTAGAGTAACTGGTAATTGCTATTTTTCTTTTAAACTTAGATCGTGGGCTTTTAGTGACACTATACTTTCTTTGTTGTCTTTACTTATAATTGTTTTTGGGCTGTTGAAAATTTAAAACATAGTGGTGGTGTAATTCTGTGCTGTCTTTAATTGCTGCAAATTTTATCATGGCTTGTCTGACTGCCCTGTAGTTGGGTGAAGGGTGTTAATTGTCTGGCCTCTGACCTCAGCTACGTGATAACTGGAGGTGGGGCTCAGTCAGAGTTAAAGTAGCAAGCAGAGTTTTATTTTCTCAGAAGAAGCCAGAAGGGGAAGGAAGGAAACATATTCAATTCAGTGCTTTAGAGTAACTGGTAATTGCTATTTTTCTTTTAAACTTAGATTGTGGGCTTTTAGTGACACTATACTTTCTTTGTTGTCTTTACTTATAATTGTTTTTTGGCTGTTGAAAATTTAAAACATAGTGGTGGTGTAATTCTGTGCTGTCTTTAATTGCTGCAAATTCGCCCCCCTTCCCCCAACTCTTAATTATATGCCCTGTTAAATCTGATTGACAGGAGCTAAACACAGGGTATAGTAAGGAGTGTGAAGTAGGAGGGGCATAAGGGAGAAGAAGCCCACCCTCAGCACGACAAGTGTTTTGACTCATTTATTTATTGGTTTCTTTTTCTTTAAAAAAAATTATCTGAGGATCAGTGGCAGGATTTTTAGTACAGTAAATTAATAAAAAGGGAACTAGGAGAGCTTCAGTAGCAGACAAGTAGTGGAATTGCAGTATAATGTAGAGAGTGGTGCAATGCAGTGGCTGTGGGGCAGCCATATTCAGGCAGACCTTCTGGACACTGAGGTGCTGCCCTATCTGCATGCATCTCTCTGGCTGGGATGAGGTAGCCAGACTCAGAGCGGAAATAAACTGGGTCAGGAGTACCATCACCCCTATCCAGGGACCACCCAGTCCAATGCAACTGCCTCAAAGGATGCCAAGAACGAGGAGCACTTGGATGACAGTGGGCTCAGGGAGGGTTAGAGCAGTCAGGCAGAGGCACATCCCAGATCCTATTCCACTCAAGAACTTATATGCCACACTGGCAAATGAGGACAACCAAATAGAGGTACCCAGAGAAGTGGAAGGAAAGGATGTGGAGGTTAGCCAAGGAGGTGACCTCAGCGGGGAAAGCAGTGGACCCCAGAGGAGGAGGAAGCGAATCCTGGTGGGGACTCCATCACAAGAGGGATCCAGCTAGGAACACAGGAGGGGGAGGACAGGGAGGTGAGGTGCCTACCAGGTGCCACGGCATGGAGGGATGGAAGGAAGATCCTGGGGATCACTGGGAAGGCAAGATGGGAGGGTGAGCTGGATGTCATTATCCACCTAGTACTAATGACCTGGCAAATGGGGAGCCAAAGGAAGTTCAGGAAGAGTTTAGGAACTGGGGAGGGGTCTCAAGGCAGCTACTTCTGTCACTTTCTCAGAAGTACTACCTGTGAGAGGCAAGGGAGAGCATAGGAGTGCATGCACCAGGAACTTTAACTCATGGTTGAAGAACTGGTGCTGTGAGGAAGGGTTTGGATTCATTGGTGACTGGGGACCCACCTGAGGGATGGAGGTTTGTTCAAGCCTGACGGCCTGCATCCATCCTGGAGGGGAATCCAAGCACTCAATGATAAGTTTAAATGCTACATTGACAAGCATTTAAACTAGCAAAGGAGGATGGTAGGCCAGCAAGGATGGTACCTACTTGCTCACCCCCCACAGCTAGCAGTGGAACCAGTGAACCAGAGGAGTGGCTATCTCTGCAAAGCAGTGTGCAAAAGATAGAGATTAGTGCCCAAGAGGTGGATAAGCAGAAAAGGGGCAAAATTCAGCAGAAGGGCAGACAGCAAGGAGAACCAGGGATAAATGACAACCAAGGAAGGGGCTGGAGTAGAACAGTGAAACAGTCTAGGAGGTCAAATCATGGAAAGCTATGTGTGCAAATGCCAGGAGCCTTAGCAACAAGATGGAAGATCTGGAGGCTGTCATGGTACAGTCAGACCTGGACAATGTGGCCATCACTGAAACCTGGTGTAATGATAAGCACGGCTGGGAGATGGCCATACCTGGCTACAACATATTCAGAAGAGACAGAGCAGGCAGGAAGGGAGGACGAGTGGCATTGTATGTGAAAAATGACATAAGGGCCACAGAGATCCAGAGGAACAAAATGGGGGAGAGATACTGTGGGTTAAGCTGGAAAGGAAAATGGGGACAGCCATCTGCACAGGTGTGGTCTATAGACCACCAGCCTAGGAGGAAGAAACAGATAGGGAGCTGATGCTAGCCATCCAAAGGATGGCAGACAAGGGTGAGGTAGTACTGGTTGGAGACTTCAATATTCCAGATGTGGACTGGAGCATCCCAGCAGCAGCATCAACTAGGAGCAGATTTATCCTGGACTCCCTCAGGGTGCCTTCCTCAAGCAACTGGTCATGGAACCAACTCCGGCAGAAGGCAATACTGGACCTTGTGCTCACAAACAGGGACAGTGTGATGGGGGTAACAGTGGGGAGCACCTGGGAAACAGTGACCACCAGTCATTGTGGTTTGAAATCACAGAAAGAGCAGAACCAAACCACACAAAACACGATCCTGGATTTTAGGGGGCAGACTTTGGGAAAATGGGGAGATACTTGAAAGAGGCATTAAGGGAATGGGACAGAAATCAGGGGTTGAGGAACAGTGGGCAGTATTTAAAATGGGGATTACAAGAACAACAGAATTATGCATTAAGCAGGTTAGCAAGAGGAAAAGGAAGAGAGACCATTATGGTTTTCCAAAGAGGTAGCAAAAGAAAGTGAAAGCCAAAAGATTGCATTCAGGCAATACAAAAGACACAGGCAGAATGGGATAGGGAAAAGTACCAGGAGAAGCAAAGGGAGGTCAGTAAGGGAAGCCAAAGCTCAGACAGAAGAACACATTGCAAAATCAGTGAGTAGAGGGGACAAAACCTTTTACAGGTACATAAGTGAAAAAAGAAAGACAAAGGGAGGGATAGTGAGACTGAAGGGGGAGGATCGGGCCGCGGTGGAGGATGACAACAGTAAAGCTGACATATTGAACAGGTATTTCTGCTCAGTCTTTACTGAGGAAGAGGAGGGTAATGGGTCTGAAGGGAGTACAAGGTGAGAATGGTGCAGAATGGACACAGTCCCTTTACACGAGAAAGGGTCCTGAAGGAACTGGAAGTAAGAGTTGATAAAGCAATGGGGCCAGATGGGGTGCATCCCAGGTCCTTAAAGAACTAAGAGAGGTGGTGGCTGAACCTCTGGCTATCCTGTTTAGCCAATCACTGGAAACAGGGGAGGTACCCAAAGACTGGAGGACAGCAGATGTAGTCCCCTTATACAAAAGTCGGAACAAAGAGGAAGCAAGAACTACAGCCCAGTCAGCCTCACCTCGGTAGTGGGGAAGATCATGGAAGCACTACTGAAGGAGAGATTGGTGGAATATCTAGTTGTCAATGGACTACAGGACCCAAGGCAGCATGGTTTCACCAGGGGGAGGTCATGTCAGACCAACCTCGTTGAATTTTTTGACTGGGTGACTAGGGAGGTGGATCAGGGGAGGGCAGTGGACATGGCCTATCTGGACTTCAGCAAAGCCTTTGACACTGTGCCACATAGAAGACTAATACACAAACTGGGGAATATGGGTGTGGGCAGGACAGTAGTGTGGTGGGTAGGTAACTGCTGGCTGGGTGGCAGGACACAGAGGGTGGTGGTAAATGGCTGTCACTCCACAGAGGGAAGAGTGACCAGTGGGGTACCACAGGGATCAGTGCTGGGACCGGTCCTATCAACATCTTCATCAGTGACATTGCGAGGACCTAGAAGGCAGAATTTCACTGTTCGCTGATGACACAAAGCTCTGTAATAGAGTAGACACACCAGAGGGTGTAGACAGAATGAGAAGCGACCTGCAGAAACTTGAAGAATGGTCAGGGGTTTGGCAGTTGAAATTCAATGCAAAGAAGGCAAGATAATGCATATGGGGCACAAAACCCTGACACAATATATCAGTTGGGGGTGAGGATATAGCATGCACCAAGCAGGAAAGGGATCTTGGGGTTGTCATCTCTGATGACCTCAAGGTAGGGAAACAGTGTGACAAGGCAGCAGGTAAAGCAAATAGGATGCTGGGATGTATAGGCAGGGCATCACCAGCAGGAAAAGGGAGGTCATAATTCCGCTATACAAGACACTAGTGAGGCCCCACCTGGAGTACAGTGTATAGTTCTGGAGACCATACCTACGTAAGGACATAGACAGGGTAGAGAAGGTTCAGAGGAGGGCAACAAAGATGGTGCATGGATTGCATCACAAGTCCTATGAGGACAGGTTGAAGGAACTGAACATGTACTCCCTGGAGGAGAGGAGGGAGAGAGGGAATATGATAGAGACATACAAGTATCTTACGGGGAGGAACAGGGTGCAGGAAAACACTATTTTTAAGCGAAAAAGATGTTCCAGGACTAGAGGGCATGGGATGAAGTTGGAGGGAGGATGATTTAGAGGAAACATGAGAAAGAATTTCTTCACAGAACAGGTGGTGGACAAGTGGAACACCCTGCCAGAGGAAGCGGTGGGGGCTGAAACAATCACGGGATTTAAGAATGCATGGGATAGACATAAAGGAATTCTGGAGGTCAGGGGTAAGGGGCAACAGACTTCTAGGAAAACAAACTGAACTTACAAGCTCAAATGGGCAGACTGGGTGGGCCATAGGCCCTTATCTGCCGACACTGTCTGTGTATCTATGTATTTGTGATGCAAGAGCTCCTCTTAAAGATCTACTGTTACAAGAGCTCCTCTTAAAGATCTACTGTTATGGTAAGTTTTTACGTAACTGTACTATTTTACTTCAAGAGGGAGCTCTTGCAGCAGGTAACACATATAGGACTGAGTACCAGGTAGTACAAGGAGAAACCCAGGTCAGAAGGGTGGCAGACTAGGAAAAAACAGTGTCTTTGGCACTCTTTAAGAGAGTAGTCCCTGGAGGACCACAAGGCCGAAACCTGCTCTCTTCTGGAAGCAATGTCCAGACTGTAGTGCCTAATGAAAGTGTGGCCCAACTCCAAGTAGCAGCTGCAAAGAGATCTGTTACAGACACATTTTTGATGGATGTAAAGGAAGTTGCGACCCCTTCCCCTTTGTGAAGTGACCCTTGACTGGTCCTGGGAAGGGTTTGTCATACTTGTGGTAACAAAAGGTAATGCAGTTGACCAACCATTTGGCCAATGTCTGCTTGGTCACTGGAGCTCCTAACATTGTTTGGGCAAAGGAGACAAACAACTGGTCTGTCTTTCTTGACAATCGGGTCTGTTCTATATAGTAACGAAGAATTCGATGTACATCCAGAGTATGTAACAAGGCCTCCCCCTCCGTTTGAGTACTCTGGGTAGTAAACTGGCAGTTGGATGTCCTGATTTAAAGTGAATTTGGACACCACCTTTGGAAGGAACTTAGGACTTGTAGGCAGGGCAACTCAGTCCCTGTGAAAAATAAGGTAAGGCTCTTTACTCGTCAGAGCTTGTTGCTTGGAAATTCTTCAAGCTGGAATAATGGCAATTAAAAATAGTGTTTTCCAAGAAGGGAAGCATAGCTTGCAGCTGGTTCAAAGGGAGGCAACGCAAGCTTCTCTAACATAAAAAGAAGGTCCCATGGAGGAACAGGATCCTTTCTGGAAGGCTTGATGTGAAAGATACCCCTTAGGAAGGTCTTGCACAAGCCCACTCATGCCAGAGCTTCCCCATCCATCGGGGCATGGTAAACTGACAGCGCAGAAAAGTGCACCTAAATGGAGGAGTAGCTGAGTCCCTTGTCTGACAATAAAAGAAAGTACTCCAGCACAGATTCCACCAGACAGTGGAAAGGGTCCACTTGAACAGGGGAATGCCGATGAACAGAAACGTTTCTATTTCATGACATACATTGCTCTGATTGAGGGTTTTCTCACTGCCATGAGAACCTCTGCCATTCTAGAGGATACTCCGAATCTGTCCCTGATCAGGTCTGCAGGAACCATGCATGCAGATGCAGAGACCAAAGATTCGGATGTACCAGGATTCCCTGCTCCTGGGAGAGCATGTGAGTGGACAGGGGTAATGAGATCGGTGGTTCCAATGCCAGTTGCTGGAGCAACTGGAACCAGATCTGATGAGGTCAAAGAGGCACCACGAGGATCATGTGTGTGCTCTCTACTTGCATCTTGAGCAGAACTCTCAGGAAAAGCAGAAAAGGAGGGAAGGCATACAGAAACCTCCCTGTCCAAGAGCGGGACAATGCATCGTGGCAGAAAACACCAGGTCCTGGATCTAGCGAGCAGAAACTGGGCAGTTTGGTGTTGTGAGGGGATGCAAAGAGGTCCAGTTCTGGCTGACCCCACTGTCCGAAGAGGTCATCTGCGACTTTTTGCAGTAGCTCCCATTCGTGACTCCGCAATTGAGAGAGGCTTAGGCTGTCTGCCAGATCACTGTGGATCCCTGGAACATGAACGTCCATTATTTCCAGATTGTGATCCACTGCCCAGTGTCAATCTTTTATCGCTTCCCTGCACAGAGGGTAAGAACGTGTGTACCCTTGCTTGTTGAGGTAGAAGACAACTGGAGTGCTGTCTGACTGCAGTAGTACAGGCCCTGGCCTGAGCATGGATTGGAAGGCTTGCAGAGCACATAAGATGGCCCTCATCTCCAGCACATTGATGTGGAGATTGCTCTCCATCAAAGACCAGGACGCCCTTGTTTGGTGGGATGCCATATGCGTCCTCCCATCCTGTCCCTGATGCATCCGTAGGTAGAGCTTGCTGAGGATTGGGTTTTTGAAAGGGAACTCCGGTGTCCAGATGGGAAGGAGTAAGCCACCACTTCAGAGTATGGCATACCGCCTTGGAGATCCTGACTGGTTGGTCAAGATCGTCCATGCAATGATCCCATTGAACCCTGAGGTTCCATTGCAGAACCCTCATGTTCAGATAGGCCAGGAGAACTATAGTGATGGCTGCAGCCATGTGGCCTAAAAGCTGTAGCAGTACTCTGGCCGGGATTGGGTTTGTTGAGATGACTCTCCAAGCAATAGGTCTTAGCCTGTCTGCTAGGTTCTGAGGGAAAAAGGCTTTCCCCTGGATGGTGTCCAAGACTGCCTCGATGTACTGCAACCTCTAGATAGGCTTGGGGAATGACCTGGAGATGTTCAGAGTGATCCCTAAGTCATGTAACAATCGGAAGGTCTCCTCTGTTGAACAACTTAGCTGTTCCTCCGTAGGAGCTGTGAGTAGCCAGTTGTCCAGGTAAGGGTAGGCATAATGACCCTTTCTCCTGAGAGCTGCTGCCACGACCACTAGGCACTTCGTGAAGACCCTCAGTGCTGAGGAGAGGCTGAATGGTAGTGCTCTGAACTGAAAGTGTTCTCCTTGGAAGATGACACTTTCTGTGGGAGTGCAGGATCTTTATGTGCATGTAGGCATCCTACATATCCAGTGAGCAGAGCCAATCCCCCTGGTGGATCATAGGCAGCAGGCCGGGCAGAGTTACCATCCTGAACCTTTTGTACTCTATAAAGTTGTTCAGTTGGCTCAGGTCCAGAATGGGGTGGAGGTCCCCTGTCTTCTTTGGCACAAGAAAGAAATGGGAGTAATATCCCCTTCCCCTGTGACTTGGAGTTACGTCCTGAATCACTCTCTTTTGCAAGAGCGATTGGATTTCTGCTCTTATGAGGTCTCATGGGATGGAGAGCAGTGGGTGAGAAATACAGGTTACTTACATGTAACAGGAGTTCTAGGAGTGGTATAAGTTGTTCATCCACACTGTCTGGCAGGTTCCTTGCCACTTTAAATCTTGCCGGAAGGTCTTCAAACTGGCTCCTCCCACCCACCCGGGTGGTAAAACTCTCGGCTCTGCCCCATGACGCCAGATCTAGCCCGCTGACAGCCAGGTTGTGCGTCGAAGCCGGGGAGGCCGGGTGGGTTGTGTGGATGAACAACATATACCATTCCTAGAACTCCTGTTACAGATTAGTAACCTGTATTTCTAGGGAAATGAATATGTTGTTCATCCATACTGTCTGGCAGACTCCTAGTAGTTCACCGGGAGGAGGGCGGCAAGGCACACACCCCCTACTTCGGAAATAATGACTGGAGAACAGAGGCCCCAAAACCAGCATCCCGACGTGACTCAAGGTCGATGTGGTAAGGAGTGATGAAGGTGTGCCAACTTCCAGGTAGCAGCCCTGCAGATTTCCTGGAAGCAGCCACCGATGCAGTGGTATGGCTCCATGCCCGCCAACCTATAGCAGAGATCTATGCAGGAGCTGACCCACCTGCCTATTGTCTGCTTGGCTGCAGGTCTGCCAGGTGCGGCTTCAGCGTAGGTGACAAACAGCTGGTGAACCCCTCCCCGAACTTCAGCCGTCCGCTCCTTATGAAAAGCGAGTGCTCTTTTAGGGTCCAAAGTATGGAGCCTATATTCGGCCTCTGAGGTGTGACTGGGGTAGAACACCGGCAGAGTCAATATCTGGTTAAGGTAAAACTCCGGCACCACCTTCAGAAGGAATTTCAGGTGAGGGCACAGGACAACCTTGTCCCTGTGGAAGACCAGGTAAGGAGACTCGATGGAAAGTGCCTGGAGCTCTCCCATCCTTCTGGCTGACGTGATAGCCACCAAGAAGGTGGTCTTCCACGATAGGTGAGAGATGTCACACCTGTGCATCGGTTCAAATGCCTTGCCCACGAGCTAAGCCAATACCAGCAGTAGATCCAACGGAGGTGGAGGTTCTCGCATCAGAGGGGATATGTGATCAAGGCCTTTGAAAAAGCACCCGACCACCTTCTCCTGCACCACTGACTGCTTCCCGGCCCACGCCCGGTAAGCAGAGATGGCTGCTAGGTGCACCTTGAGGGTCGTTGACTGAAGCCCTTGCTATGAAAGGGACCACAGGTAGTCCAGAATGCTTGCCGAGGAACAGGAGGAAGGGTCCAGGCCCTTGCCCTGACACCAAATGGAGAATCTCTTCCATTTAAAGGTGTAGTATTTCCTGATCGACTCCTTACGGGACGCAACGCTGAGGACCTCGTCGGAAAGACCCAAGGTCTGGAACTCTAGCCGCTCATGAACCAGGCCGTCAGGTGCAGGGATGGAAGGTCCGGATGGAATACCTTCTCCTGATTGACTGAGATCAGGTCTGGGCGGGCTGGAAGCCACCTCGGGAGCTTGGAGCTGAGACTGAGGAGATCTGGATACTAGAACTGGTGGGGCCAGTCTGGGGCTACCAGAATCACCTGCACCTTGTCCTTCCTTGCCTTGAGAAGCACCTTGTGGATCAAAGGAAATGGGGGAAAGGAGTAGAAGAGGCTCAGGGTCCACGGCCTCGAGACGGCATCCCCCTGCAGTGAGCCCTGCTGAGGGGGGGGTGGGCATGAAAGATTCTCAGCTTTGTATTCTTCCTGAAGGCAAACAGGTCCACCTGAGGCATGCCCCAGTGGGAGAACAGATCTTGTACTACCTCTGGCAGGAGATACCACTCGTGGGACGCAGCCCCTATCTGGCTTAGGGCATCGGCCAGAATATTGGAGACTCCTGCCACACGGATGGCAAGGAGCTGCGCATGAGGGACCAAATGCAGAGAGCTTCCCTGCACAGAGGCATGGAGTGTATCCCGCCCAGGCGGTTTAGGTAGTACATGTCGTGGCATTGTCCGTCTGGACCTGGACCACTTGACCCCATACAAACGGAGCGAAAGCGGTGAGGGCTAGACGAACTGCTTGAGACTCCAGCAGGTTGATGTGGCATCAGGACTCCTGAGGGGACCAGAGGTTGTGCGCTGTGTGCTCCCCCAGATGGGCACCCCAACCCATCAGAGAGGCATCGGTCGATAGAGAGACCGTTGGCTAAGACCAGACGAATGGGATGCCCTCCTGCAGATGTGCTGGAACGGTCCACCACTGGAGGGCATTCCACATCCCCTGGGACACTGTCACTAGCTGACCCAAGGGATCGGAGTGCTGTGACCATTGGCTGGCCAGTCCCCACTGTAGGGGACGCATGTACCAATGGGCCCAACGGACCACGCTGGTGCAGGCCGCCATGAGGCCCAGGAGGCGTAGGAAGTCCCGGACAGGGTACAATTGCCCAACCTGAAATTAATGGGCAAAGGAGGAAAGAACCTCAGCCCTGTCCGCCGGGAGCCATGCTCTGGCTCGTAGAGAGTCGAGCTCTGCCCCGATGAATTGTATCGCCTGCTTTGGCATGAGTTCCGACTTGGCCTCGTTGATAAGGAGGCCAACCTAAGAGCAAACCTGGAGGGCCAGATTCCTGGACCGCTCCACCTCCATTCAGGAGGAGGCTGCAATCAGCCAGTCGTCTAGGTAGGGGTACACCTGGACCCTTCAGTGCCACAGGAATGCTGCCACCACTGCCATGCATTTGGTGAAGACCCTGGGAGGTAGGGAAAGGCCGAAGGGCATGGCCTGGAACTGGTAGAGGGATCCCTCTGCCCAGAAGCGGAGGAATCTCTGGTGGGATGGAAGGATTGGGATGTGAAAGAACGCATCCTGGAGGTCCAGAGAACAGAACCATATACCTCGTTCCAAGGATGGAATGATCTGAGCCAAAGTGACCATCCTGAAGGTTCGAGACCTTAGGAACCTGTTCAGGTCGTGCAGGTCTAGAATGGGGCACCAGCCGTCTGTCCGTTTCGGGACCAGGAAGTACCTGGACACAAACTCTGGGTCTGGTGGAGGATCTGCCACCTTCCTGATCACCACTTTTTCGAGGAACAGGGCAATGTCGGCTCGGCGAGCTGACAGAGAGGCTGTGGACCCCGTAGCCCAGAGGCAGGCCCTTTCCTACCACCTCCAACACATAGCGGTCCGTGGTGAGAGTGGACCAGGCGGAAAGGAAGTGGTGGAGCTGTCCCCCCATGAGGGGAACCCAAGGGGGAGTGAAGAGGCTGGGGGCGACACCCCTCAACCTGTCACTGGGCAGGCTTGGAGGAGGGGCTGGCCAAGGGACATCCTGGGCCTTTTCCTCCCTGCTTTCTATTAGAGGAAGCCGCAGGCTTGGCTTTGGGATGCCAAGCGCGCGCCTGCTTGCCCTGATGCTGGTGTTGCTAGGCCGGACGTGCCGCAGGTGCAGAAGGGTGAAAGGACTTATGTTGCTGATGATGGCCTTGTCCGTCTGGGTGGAGGTGACAAAGTCCAGGGTAGCGTTGGACTTTTCGATCCGCTGGAGGTGGCCTTCCACTCCAGGGCCGAACAGTTCAGTCCCCAAGAAGGGGATGTCCGCCAATTTATGCTGGGTATCCGCTGTGAAGGTGGATATCCTCAGCCATGCTCTGCGGTGCACGGCCACTGCGGCCGCTACTGATTGGGCACAGGAGTCTCCAATGTCTAGAGCCATTTGGAGCTGCTGTTTCGCCACCGCCCTTCCCTGACCCCACACTTGCTTGACCATGGTCTGCAGGTCGGCTGGGAGATGAGGGATCACCTCATCCAGGGAGCCCATGAGGGCGTGGGAAAAGTGTGCCATCAGCACGGTTGAGGTGGCCTGGCAGAGACCTAGGGAGGATGCAGCATGCACCTTGCGCCCGGCATAGTCCAGCTGTTTGGACTCCTTGTCGGGGGCTTATCCACATCCCTAGTGCTCCCAGAATGCCAGAAAACGCTATCGGTGACCAACCCCTCCACAGAGGGGTGCTCCGAAAAAATGGACAAAGAGCCAGTAGGGACCGCATACTTCCTGGCCATACTGGCCAATGGCGCAGGGCAGGAAGCCGGCCACTGCCAAAGCTCCAAGGCTGGGTCAATAATGGCTTCAGCCACCGGAAAAGCCTCCGTGGGCGAATCCTCTTGGTCCAGTATCTCCATCAGGGGATACATGGCCCGCTTGGATACTTGCTCGAGCCAGATCCCAGTGGACTCCGAGATGAGCCAAAGCAGACCCATGAATGATGATGGGCTCTCGTCCATCGACTTCCCCCCGGAAGACTCCAGGTCAAGGGGACTGGAAAACAGGGAGGAGTCGTCGTCAGACTCCGAGGAGTCTGTAAGGAACTGCCTGGGGCCTGAGCCACCCTCCACCTGCCGAGGACAGTCGAGAGTGAGAGTGACCGATAACCGGTGAGGCAGACTCTGACCCGACTGAGAGTCCTTGGTCGGTGCCCCCGATTTTGGTTGTGGAGGCGGAGGTTCCACCACAATCGGTGGGGCAGCTGGTTTTGGCCAAACAACTGGCCCAGGCTTGGGCACGTTGACAACCGCAAGGGGCTGTTTTGGCCTTTAGGGTGACAGCCACTTGATAGCTGGGAAAGGCGACGGCGTCGGCTTGTTCCCGGACAAAAGGAGCTGCTGCCACATTAAGTCCTCGTAGCATCGGCACAATTTGCGCCGAAGCCTCTCCTCTTCAGAGGAGGAAGACGAGGACGAGCGACGCCACCGCTTTCCTCGGTGCCGAGACCGCCGATGTCGGTGGGATCGGTTGGACCGACATCAAGTCCGAGACCGAGACCTCGGTGTTTCCGAGGGGGTCTGGGGAACGGGGACACCCGCTTTCCTCGGCTCGGAGCCTTGACCGGGACTCCGGCACAGGAGGCGCAGGAGAGTCCTCGGTTTCCACTGGGGAACCGTGATGAAGGTTGTTGGATTCACCAGTCGACAGCCCGTCAAGCAGTCAAGAAAAATCTCGACTGCGTCGATTGGTGACTCGACCGGCTGACCTAGCCGGGACACTGTGAAGCCAGTGGCCTTAGCCGCAACCTCGTCATCAAGTCGAGTTTTGACTGTCCGGGGAAGGGGACCTCTCCCACTCCCACGAACATCGACGGTGGGACTTACCCTTCGAGTCCTTCTTTTTCGGCCGAGAAGAGTGTCCTGATGGCCCCTCTCCCTTCATGGAAAGGGACTGGCAAATCTCCTTAAAAGAAGCTGTGTAGGAGGATCCCAGAGAGAGAGCGGGATAAATGCCACGACCGAGGAAGATGAGGATGCAGCCTGGGCCGCTTCCTCCTCGAGGGCGATCATCTGCTCGAGTTGCTCAGCTGAGCCAGCCGCCGTGGACACAGGCCTCCTTGGACTTCACCAGCGGGTAGCGCTTCTTGGGGCACCCAAGCTGTAACAGGGCAGCGCGGTCTTCCAGGACGTTGGCCAAAAATGATCGACATAACTCTCAGGCCTGCGGGTCATGATCAAGGCCGAGGCAGTAGACGCACGTGGAGTGCGGGTCCGTCCTGGACATCTTCTGCCCGCATGGGCACCGCCGAAATCTGGGAGTCGATTTGTCCATCACAGCCAAGAGGGAGTAATTAGACCGAAGTCTTGAGAACTTTAGAATTATTTTCGGGCGAATCGAAGAATTAGGATCCAGTCTATACGCAGAGCGTTAAGGAGGGAACCTGAGCTTCCAAACAGTAAGGAAGATCTGGCGTCATGGGGTGGAGCCGAGAGTTTTACCACCTGGGTGGGTGGGACGAGCCAGCTTGAAGACCTTCCGGCAAGATTTAAAGTGGCAAGGAACCTGCCAGACAGTGTGGATGAACAACACATCCATGTCCCTAGAACTGGCGGGTTGTCTGCTGGAATTTGTGTGAACTCCAGCATGTACCCTGCTTTCTATAATCTGCAGTACCCACTGGTCTGTAGTGATACTGGATCATTCCCTGAGGTAGAGGGAGAATCTTCTTCCTACTGCCTCCCCTTGAAACTCCGCTGGAGATGGGGGAGGCAGGCAGGGAGTAATGCTGAGGTGGAGGGCTTGGGCATGAGAGGTCTGGCACTTTTTTGCATTTTTGGGACCCTGAGTGCCTGAGGGCAGGGGAGGACCTCTTCTCTTAAATCC
This sequence comes from Neoceratodus forsteri, assembly GCA_016271365.2. Lineage (NCBI taxonomy): Eukaryota > Metazoa > Chordata > Ceratodontiformes > Ceratodontidae > Neoceratodus > Neoceratodus forsteri. The sequence continues at coordinate 701,728,903 of CM028135.1, read as the reverse complement.
CCCTTTAGGTTGTTGACGCCTTCCCTGTTGACCCTGGTTCTTACGAAAGGGCCAGTGTCTGGTCGTAGCTGGCTCCAACTTGTACACTTGGTGAACATCGGAGACTGCCTTACCAGAGTCCTGTAGCTCAGTGATCAGTTCCTTAGTGTCTGGGCCGAACAGAACTGACCCTTGGAAGGGTGCGTCCAGGATAGTGTCCTGCCATAATCCAGATACCCTCAACCAGGCATGACGCCTCATACAGACCCCTGTGGCAGCAGCTCTGGTGGCCATATCCACAGAGCCATATGAGCTTCTCAGGACATGTTTGCCTACATCAATGCCGGACTGAATAACAGCCATCAGTTCAGATTTTTGGTCAGAATCCGGCTGAGTTTTTGCCAAGTCCATTGCTTTGTTCCATAATGACTTTTGGTACATAACCATATGTGCCAAGATGTTCAGGGACCTGACTGTGCAAGTGGCAGGGGACTATATCTTTCTGCCCATTTGATCCAACTTCTTAGACTCAGGATCAGGAGGCTGTGAACTCACATGCCTAGGTTGCTGTACCCTGCCATGAGCTGCGGTCAGCACCATAGAGTCTGTTTTGGGCTGTTCACGCAAGTGAGGCTCTCCCTTTGTGTTCTATAGAGGCGGTCTGCCTTCTTTGGGACAGCCAAAGTAGCTGAGGGATGCTTCTAGGCCAATTTAATGACATCCTGGAAGGGTTCCACAAGAGGAGGAGCGAGCAAGAGTTTTGGGTCGCTTGCTCTTAGAAATTTTGCCAAACAACATCTTTCTGGGGCACGCTCCTCTGTGTCCCACTGATTAAGGTATTATATATGTCTCATTATGGCCAGAAAAGAAAGATTATCCAGAGGAAATCTGGGGGAGTCCTTCCTATGGTCTGGAGAGGGCAAAGGGAGCTCATCCTCTGAGGAAAAATAAGAGGAAGAGTCCACTGGGTCTTCATCTGAGGATGAATGCAGACGTCCTTTTGAAGATGGAACAGACAACGGGTGATGGCCATGGCTGCTAGGTGCTGGTGACACCGATCGTCGTCTCCTGATGATGGGTGGTCAGGCACTGGAGGCTGTCTGGGAGGCCTCTGAGGCAACGGCTCCTTGGGCTAAGGCAGGAGATGCCTGGGACTAGGTGACCGTTCCAGTGGTTTGGGTATCAGGTCTCCCTTTATAGTGTTCCACCATGAGTTGAACAGGGCTCCTACCTCCACCAGAGGGACAACAGGCTGAGCTGGCAGTGGGGTAGGGGTGTCTGGTGCCGCTGACGGCGGCCCTTGTGGTGTGTCTGGCACAGTCGTCTGGTCTACTGGTTGACTGCCATCAGGCATTGGTATCGGAGGTTCTGGGAAAGAATCCCCTGGAGGATGAATGTCCAGCTCCTTAGGAAGAGGTGGCGATGGCGGGTTTGAACCTCTTTTCAGAAGTCCCAGCATTTGGTCCTCAGGTGTGAGGCCGTCACCTGGTCCAATATCTGGTCCTACAAAGCAGACTGCCGCTTCGGAGGAGGAGCCTGGTCCGGCTCCAACGTGGAATTGGAGGGTCCTGAGGTCTGGTGATCACCTGAAGTGGTTCCCTCCTTCTCTCTGGGCGGCAGATGCTTCTGGCACTGCTCTAATTCCTGGTGTCTGGTGGAGTCGCCCGACACTTTCGTCTTGTTGGATGACTTTACAATCTTATGGGTGGTGGATACAGAGTTAGCACCCAAAGCTGATGCCTGTCCTTCTGGCTTAGACCCTAGTGACTTCTTGTGGGGCCTTGAAGCCAGGTATGTAGGGTGGAAGAACACCCATGCCCACAGAACTCCTTGTCATGTACATGGGAGAAGGCAGGTGTCATCATTGGTGGAAGCCCCGGGAAGGGCTAAGGAACCTGAGGGAACAGGTTCTGACCTCCCGCCAGAGGCAGAGGACTTGGAGATCTTGTTGGGGGACCTAGGGCGGGACTCTAACCTGGCTCGATCCTTGTCTCTGTAGTGGTGTTTCCCCACCCCAGTTTCTTCTCTCTGGGGGAGGAATCCCTGGCTGAAGAGGAAGAACTGTGTCCCGAATGGGTTCTTTGCATGCAAGCCACTTGCTGTTCCAGTAGGTAAGCCTTCAGTCTTGAGTCAGTGAATCTGAGTCTTGTTGTTGAACTTCTGGCAGTGCGAGCAGTCATCTGGCTTGTGGCCCAGGCAGACCGAATGGCCGTCTCTAGCCAGGATCTGGTTGCCACATGCGCACTACCACTTCCGCCATGGAGGAGATGAAGAAGACATGCAAAATTGGAAAAGCGAGGAGAAAACCTAATCGAATGATAAACTGCGCAAAGCGCAGAAAATGGTGGTTGACTGCAAGAGAGGCATCTGTGGAGCCGACACTAGCAGGTCGACAGCAGGAAAAGAACTGAGGTGGTGCTGAGGAACCACCCCCTTTATACCATGTGGGATGTCGGGGCGGGGCCGACGTCAAGGGCGGTCCCCCACCTTGGACTGCTAGCTAGAAATTTTCTATGAGGTCCTAGTACCTGGCAGTACAGTCCTATATGTGTTACCTGCTGCAAGAGCCCCTTTTTGAAGTAAGATCCTAGTAAACCTCGACAGCGAAGCTCGAGATGTTTACTGTTGTCTTGACAACACAAGTAGTGAACACAGCATTGTTGTTCACTGGCACCCATACACTGTCTTTTATAGTGTATGGGCAAAAGTGAATACTGCTGGGGCGCTTAAACAGTAAAAAGTTGGGAATCAACAGTCGTGATGTTCTGAAGGTGGATGTCACTGTGTGTCAAAGTCAGCTTGTCTAGCACAAGGAAGCATGGCAACCAGTTGATGAGCCGCAGTGCAGCCTGTCAGTTTGTAGGCATCGGAGAAAAAGGACTTGTGAGAAAGGTACAAAAAACAAAACAATGGGGACTGCACTGGCAACTTGTTCTGTCGCTGAATCGGGATTTGGGGGGGGGGGAGTGAGACAATCGCTCTTTATTTTTTTTAAAACCAAGTGTCAAAACTGTCTGCAGTGTACAACAAATAAAAAAGAAGAGGGAACGACGTGGATATTAGGGCAATGAGAATGTGAGGGCATTCCAAGTTGTTGTACCATTGATGTGACGTACTCAAGATGGTACAACAACTATAAGATATCATATCGATGGCAGAAAAGCACTGGGAACTGATCGATTTCAGTTAATAATAACCCTCTCCCATATACAATGAACACTTTGAGAAATTGGAAGATCAATATGCTTCAGCAGCCTGAGACAAACTGGAGTCAGACTGTCCCAGCTTTTGTTTTTTAAATTCTTGCCCCTTACCTTTTAGCCTGGCATCCCCACCAAAGGCTCCACACCCCCAGTTTCCTGTAGCCACAGCAGAGAGATTGTTGGGGGGAACGCCATCTCGAAAGAAACCACAGAAGGCCTGCAAAAAACAAATCACACAGATGTGAGAAATTTCCAGAGTCTTCGTGCATAGCAGGAGAAAGTAAGGTCACCCAAATTATTGTGACCTTCAGTGGTAGATAACATGGCTTGACCTTGAGACGGTAAGGCAGGGTGTCAGTATCAAGAGCGAAGTTAAGGCAGAGCTAGCTATGTTGTCCCATTCTCTTCCCTTTTTCTCTCTTTCCACCATTAATGCTGTTTCCTCCCCATCTTGTTAATTTACTGCTACCTCAGCTTCACCTGTATACGTTTGGCTTCCCCATCCCTATTACTCTATTTTAACTCAAGGAAGGGTTCTGCACTGTATTTTACTTCCTTTGTATTGTCCTGTATTTATTTAGTTTTCTTTAGTACTTTATTTTATTTGTATATTGTAATTCTCCTGAAATCATGTCCATTCTGATTTACTACTTTAATTTTTTTTCCTCTACGTCGATTTGTAAATGCACTACTTTAGTTCCGCCCCTTTACTATTGGTTCCCGCCTTTATAATCACCTCCTACAGGCTGCACCTGGAAATTAGCTTCTTTTTAAATATTCAAAACCAATCATTCAATAAATAAAGTACGAGACAGCTATCTTATGAGGTTTGGACAACAGGACCGTGAAGAGAAGCCAGCCTGTTCTGGCTACTCAAACATCACAACATCTTACAGAATTAACATACTTCGCATGCCCTATTAACTTATTACACATCATAGGAAAAGGTAATAGTGAAAGGAGACCTTTTATTTCTCATTTTAAAAATAATTTAATGATTTTATTGTGAAGAGTCCTGTGATGCTCCCTCACAGTTTTGCTACCACAAAGTAGTGCAGTCCAAATGAAGCTGTAACGTAAGTGCAACTGAAAGCAAGTTGAGAGTTTACGTAGCATCATCATATGGCAAGTTGAAAAAAAGCTTTAATGCAAATGTTTTAATGTTGCTGTGCCCTTTTCTGTAAAAAAAAATGTAGTCATGGAGTGATACAGTGAGCAAGTAGCTGAGGCAGCAGCACAATTCTGAACAAGAAGCAGGGGTGTGGCTAAATGGAACACAGATAAATAGGTGAGAGCATGATACCCACTGAAAATAGGAAAAGATGTATGCAGCTGTTGGCATTTTTTGCTGTCTGACCGGCTGCAGATGGTTTCTAACAGGAATTATAGTGATGTATTACAACAATATACATGGTCTTACCCTGCAGCTGTATCAGGGTGGTGCTGCTACATGTTTCAGACGACTGACAGCAAAGAACCTTCTTTGCTCAAATCCATCCTGACAGAATCATGGAAACCTGACGGCAGAAAAGGACCTCATCAGTCCATCGGGTCTGCCCGTACCCACCCATTCCCTACTCATCTCCACTCTTACAAGCCCTCCCCTCATTTCCCAATCCCATGTGTCAGTCCCATGCTCTCTTAAATCCTTCCACTGTTTCAGCCTCCACACATCTTCTGGTAGTTTATTCCAGGCCTCTACCACCCTCTCCGTGAAGAATCGCCCCCCTCACACTGCCTCTATATCTTCCACCTTCCAATCTTAGGCTATGTCCTCTAGTTTTAGCCCCCTCCTTCCTTCTAAACAAGCTTCCTGCATTTATCTTATTGATCCCCTTCACATATTTAAAAGTTTCAATCATGCCCCCCCCTTCTAGTATCCAATGGGTACAATCCAGTTCCCTACACCTCTGTTCATATGGTTTCCCCTGCATGATGTGCACCATCTTGGTTGCTCTTCTCTGAACCCTTTCCATCCCATCAATATGCTTGCGTAGGAGCAGTCTCCAGAACTGGACCCCATACTCTAGGTGTGATCTCACCGTGGCCTTGTAAAGAGGCATCAGCACCTCCCTCCTTCTATCAGTTATTCTCTTCCCAATACATGCCAACATTTCATTTGCCTTCCCTGCCGTCTTGTTACACTGGCTACCCAACTTAAGGTTGCTCGATATTATGATCCCCAGATCCCTCTCTTGCTCTGTTCTTTTGATTTCTTCCCCTCCTAGAGTGTAAGCAGTTCTTGGGTTTTTGCATCCTAGATGCATCACAGCACACTCTTTGACACTGAATTTCAGCTGCCATGTTTCCAACCTCCCCTCTAGCATCTTCGGGTCCTGCCTGCCTCTGCCTCCACCCCCACCAGGACGCTCCACCCTATTGCAGATTTTCATATCATCCACGAATAGACATACCTTTCCCTCCACACCTTCTGCTATAGCACTGATGTATCCATCAATGCCAAAAGTTCACTGTTGGTATTGCTGTTGAACATGCCTCCCATATTTTTCTGTGTATATTCCTCTGCCTTGCATTTTATGGGTGGGCGTTATGGTTGGAAACCCTAATGCCCTGGGCGTTTGTTGGCATTTTTGCTCCAAACTTTCAACACAGGCTTCTTGGGACCCCACCTCATGAACAGTGGCAGTATAATTTTGTTAATCCTAAAAGGTGATTCGCACAGCGAGCGTGCCATTCGGCACCACAGATGTGAAAACACAATTCGGGCAGGATGTGAAAAATAACAGCTATACTGTTCATGAGGAGGTGTGAAGAAATGGCAATGTTGAAAATCTGGAGTGAAAATATGAAAAAGTGGCAAAGTTACGAGTGTACGTAGAAACTGCACAATGCACACTCGTAACACAGTCATTTTTTGGAATGTTTTTACCAAATTTTCAACATAGCCATTTTGGGACCTCCCCTCATGAACAGTGGTACTGGAATTTCATTAATCTGTCCCGAAAGTAGATTTCGCACAACAACCACGCCATTCTTGCCACAGGTGCAAAAACACATTTTGGGAAGGATGCAAAAAATGACAGCTGTACTGTTCCATAAGGGGATGTGAAAAAACGGCAATGTTGAAAGTTGGAGTGAAAATCTTAAAAACTGATGATGTTACGAACGTGCGTAGAAACTGTGTAATGGATGCTCGTAACGTAGTCATTTTTGGGAGTTTTTTCACCAAATTTGCAACAAGGGCTTTTTGGGATGCCATCTCATGAACAGTGGCATGGTTGTTTCGCAGTCGCTGCGCGGAATCACTTTTCGGGACCGAGAAATGAACTGATCGTGACTGTGTTCATGAGGTGGGATCCCAAGAACCCCAAGTTGAAAATTTGGGACCGAAACTCCCCAAAAATGGCTGAGATATCAACCTAAATTCAAACCTCCCCATTCACTACCATTATAAGGCTTAACGTAATTTCTTGGTTGATCTTTGAAGAGTGCAAACGTGTTCCTGGTCTACCGAAGATCGTTGCTCCCAACCTCTGGAGGTGAGTATGGGTGATGGGGTGCAGGGAGGTGGGGGTGCACAGAGGGAGGATGCGGGTTGGGGGGGGCCAGCAGGAATGACGAGGGACCATTTTTTTTTTTTCAGGTTTAAAAAAATAAAAAAAAAGACATGGGTCTGTTTTCTTTTTTACAGGTAAACTATAGATTTCAGCACACTGGGGTGGGCTCCCAGTGTGCCAGAGTACTGGGAGGGAGGAGGGGGGGATTAAGGGAGGATCAATGCCGACCCAGGGATTGGGCACCCCAAGGTCGGAGAATATAGGGTGTGGGGACATCTGTTGCCAGGAGTGGGCATCCCGGTGTCGGAACACCAGAGCTTTTGGCACACTGGGTGGACTCCCAGTGTGCCACATTAAAGGATGAGGGATACATACTGACACAGGGATTGAGCAACCCAGTGTCAGCAGGTGGGGGGGGGGGTCGCGCTTAGAGTAAAAGTGCCTTTGGGCACTGAATACTCCCAGGCCTGTACGGAGCTTAGGCTATGGCCTGCTCCACACAGGTGGAAGAAAATACAGAAATGGAGACAGTGGGACGTGGAGGAGGCACGTGAGGAAAGCACCTCCTCCCACCTTTCAGGCAGGGTCCGGTGGGGTGGCAAGGGGGGGCGGAGATGTCATGACGCAAACAGATGTTTGCTCTGCGGTGATCTGCAGATGAAAGGAAAATGCCACTACATGACTGGTGCGGCTTTTTCTTTTCAAGTGCAAACCACTTCAGGCAAAACAACATCAGGACCAGCCCAGCTAATGATTGGTGTGATACTGTCGAGCCCCTTGCAGAGCACTCTGCATTGGACAGACAGTGTCACACTCCTCAAAAGTCACTATTCCAAGGAGTTTGCAGTGCATGCACAAACTCAAAAAGGAGTGATCGCAGCACCAACCCCTGGGGCATCCCACTCATCATTCCCCTCACCATGGAATACACTCCATTTACCATCACCCTCTGGCTTCTGCCTGCTAACCAGTTTTCCACCCATCTAGTTATTTTCTGCCCCACCCCTAAGCTTTGTAGCTTATTTACCAGCCTTCTGTGAGGGATGGTGTTGAAGGCCTTACTCAAGTCCAGATAGGTCACGTCCACCACCCCCATGGTCAAGCACCTGAGTCACCCAGTTGAAAAACTCTTATCAGGTTAGTCTGGCAGGACCTCTCATTTGTGAATCAGTGCTGTCTTTTATCCTGCAGTCTGCTGTTCAACAGGTAGTCCACCACCCTTTCCTTTATCAGTGCCTCCATCACCTTTCCCACTATTGAAGTGAGGCTGACTAGGTGATAATTTCCCCACCACCTCCTTACTGCCCCCTTTGTGCAGTGTCACTACATCTGCCCTCCTCCAGTCCCCTGGCACACAACTTGTATCCATGGACAATTTAAATAGTCTTGTCAGTGGGACTGCCAGCTCCTCCCTCAGCTCCCGGAGTACCCTCTGGTGTAAGCCGTCCTGCCCCATTGACTTGTCCACCTTCAACCTGCCCAGTTCCTCCCTTACCCTGTCTATGTTGAACACACTAGGATCTGCCATTTTACCTGCCCTGCCTCTTCCCCCCAGCTCGGGTCTCCTACCCTTTCCCTTCTCCGCGAAGACCAAGCAGAAGTATTTATTCAACTCCTCTGCTTTCTCAAAATCCCCTACCAGTTGTATTCCTCTTTCCCCTCGCAACCTTACTATCCCCTGCCTCGCCTTCCTTCTTCCCCCACAAACCTAAACAAAGTTTTATCACCCCCTTTTTGCCTGCTTAGCTAAATTCTCCTCAGTATCCGCTTTAGCCCTCCTTATCTTCTGCCCTGCGACCCTCCTCTTTTCTCTTTAAGCCTCCCTGTCCTCCCCACCTTTGCGTCTTCTAATATTCCCTGAATTCTCTTTTCCCTTCCCTGACCACCCCTGCCACCTCACGTGTAAACCAGAGCGGTCTTCTCCTTTTTTGTTCTTCCTCACCTTCTTAAAGCAAATTTCAGTGGCCTTCAATACCCCTCCTTTGATGGCTCCCCATAGCTCTTCAACATCCCCTATATTCCACTTCCCTGCCATTTCTTCCTCATATATCCTCATTCTGTTAAAGTCCATCTTTCTGATTTGTCTCCCTCCCTGTTTTTACCCTGAACTTCACAGTTCTGTGATCACTAGTTCCTAGTCCATCACCCATCTCCACCTCTTCCACACTCTCCCCATTTGTGAGGACCACGTCCAGCAGATTTTCTCCCCTAGTGGGCTCCCTGAACAGCTGCTGCATGAATATGCCTTGTAGCACCTCTAGAATCCTCCTGCTCGTAGCTGATCCCGTAGCTGGGATCCCCAGTCCATATTGGGAAGGTTGGGGTCCCCAAGAGCAGAAGTTCCCCCTTGAGGGCCATCTTTGTAACTGCCTGTATCATCTGTCTATCCCCTTCTTCCCCCTGCATCAGAGGTCTGTAAACCACCCGTATCCTCAGAGATTCCCCAGTCCGTCTATCGGTCGAGCGCGACCCACATGAGTTGTCTCACCCATCTCCTCCTGCCCTTCTGTTGCCCTAATGTTATCTTTGATGTATAATGCCACCCCATTCCCTCTTACCATCCCTGTCCTTCCTAAACAGTCTGTAACCTGGGATAATTGTCTCCCAGGCATGATGTTCTGTCCAGCAGGTCTAAGTTATCGCTACTATGTACAGTCCCTCATCCACCATAATGGTCTCCAAGTCCACTACTTTGTTCCCTAAGCTCCTGACATTTGCCGATAAACCCTTCCACCAGGGCCCCCCCCCCCCAACACTGCTCCCTCCTACTAACAGCTTGTCCTTTCTTCCTTCCAGTGCTTTACCTCCATCCTGGGAGAGGGAGGCTGAGAGCCTCCATCAAACCCTGCCACTTCATTGGCCCCTTCCCTGACACCCCCCAGAAATCAGTTTAAATTATAATTTCTTTCAATAAAGTCCCCTAACTTTCTCTTTAGCACTGCTCGTCCCGCCCTGTTCAGCTGCAGCCTGTCCAGGGCAAATAGTCTCTCGTCCTCCTACGTTGCTCCCCATTCCCAACTACCCCAAACCCCATCTGTTTGCACTATCCCCCCAGCCAATGATTAAATTCTTCAATCCTCTGCCTTCTTGCTGTGCTTGCTCTTGGCACCAGCATTACCTCACAGAAAGCCATTGACTTGAACCCTGCACTTCTGCAGAACCTAGCAAGCTCCCTGAACCTAGCCTGCACTTCCATAAGACTACTACCCTCCATATCATTGGTGCCTAGATGGAACACCAAGTGTGATCTCTCATCTTGCTGCTTGCCCCATGAGGGTATATTGTGCCTCACCTTCAGTGCCGTCATTTGTGGCATACACTTGACCCAAATGGTGCTATTCCTGCCTCCATTTCTTGCCCATCTGATTCCCTTCAGTACTGAGTCCCCTATGAGCACTACCCTTTTTACCCATCCCCCTTCTTATAGTTTTGTTTACACCCCCTCCCTGGCCTACCATTGTCTCCCTTGTCCAAATCCTCCCACAGGTTTTAGCATTCTCCTAATTAAATCTCGCTTTCTATACTTTTCATCTAGCCTCCCTTTCGCATGCTCCAACCCCTCCCTATGCTCCATCCCTTCCTTCCTACGTGTACAGGTGACCTCCCCCTTCCCCCAATCCTTGCCCTTCCTGAGCTTACTGTAGGCTCCTCCGCTATCTCTTCCTTACATTGTGTCCCCCTCGAGACTGTTTGTATCCCCTCCTCCTGCACGTTTTGTCTATCTCCCTCAAGAGTCCCTACCAAAGGTGCATCTCCCATTTTTGATCCTTCTAACACCTTTTCTCCTTCCCCAACTCCAGAGAATTTCTTGCTGGTGCACCCCTTTTCGTCCTCCGCCTCAAGTAACCCCAGGGGAGCATATCTGTTTTCCTTCCCTTCCCCCTGGCATTGCAGCTTGCCGCCTGATGCTCTCTTCCCAAATTCCTGCCCCTTCCCTGATGGTGTTTGCTTTGTCTTTTTTGATCCTACCACTTGCCATTTCCCCGGACCCTCTCGTCCCTTACCTCACTTGTACCCAAGTCTTCTGTGGCCTCCCTTGTGCTCCTCCCTTTTCTTCTCACCCTGCCTGCAGTCCTCTACTTTTCTTCTAGTGTTTACTTCTACACCTGTTCCTAAAACCCCTGCAGCACCCCTTGTGTTCACTCCACACAACTCCCACCCAGCACGTGTTCTCTTTGGACCTCCTTCCCTCCTCTCTCCTTCCCCTCTCCCCTAACCTGCTTAGAACTCATCTCAGCCACCCCCACCTCCTCTCTTAGCTGTGTAAGCTGAATGGACACCGTGCAGCCCCCCAGCCTCCATGCCATATCCAACACCATTGCTGCTCCACACCCATTGCACCCTACCACCCTCCCAAAGATTTCCCATGTCCTGGTGGCCCAGAGACCATACTCAAGACCTGCTTGATCCCATGTGAGGCTACTTCTTCAACCTCTCTGCTCATTAATTCTATCTCCTAAGTCTTAAAAATACTGCATGAATTCCCCCTAATATACTGTCTTAAAAATATTCTAGAATACCCCCGTAAATAACAAGAGACACCAAATCAGTCTGTACTGTCCCTTCCTGTATTCCTTACTATAGCCTTCCTGCAATCACTGCCTTTCTGTGCTTGTACCAGAATTCTTTCCTCCTTCAGATCTACATAGATACATAGACAGTGTCGGCAGATAAGGGCCTACTGCCCACCCAGTCTGCCCATTTGAGCTTGTAAGTTCACTTTATGTTTTCCAAGAAGTCTGTTGCCCCTTAACCCTGACCTCCAGAAATCCTTTATGTCTATCCCATGCATTCTTAAATCCTGTGATTGTTTCAGCCCCCACCACTTCCTCTGGCAGGGTGTTCCACCTGTCCACCATCCGTTCTGTGAAGAAATTCTTCCTCACGTTTCCTCTGAATCATCCTCTCTCCAACTTCATCCCATGCCCTCTAGTCCTGGAACATCATTTTCACTTACAAATAGTGTATTCCTGCACCCTATTCCTCCCTGTAAGATACTTGTATGTCTCTATCATATCCCCTCTCTCCTCCAGGGAGTACATATTCAAGTCCTTCAACCTGTCCTCATAGGACTTGTGATGCAATCTATGTACCATCTTTGTTGCCCTCCTCTGAACTTTCTCTACCCTGTCTATGTCCTTACGTAGGTAAGGACTCCAGAAATGTACACTGTACTCCAGGTGGGGCCTCACTAGTGTCTTGTATAGTGGAATTATGACCTCCCTTTTCCTGCTAGTGATGCCCCTGCCTATGCATCCCAGCATCCCATTGCTTTACCTGCAGCCTTGTCACACTGTTTCCTACCTTGAGGTCATCAGGATGATAACCCCAAGATCCCTTCCTGCCTGGTGCATGCTTATATCCTCACCCCCACTGATATATTGTGCCGGGTTTTGTGCCATATGCATTATCTGCACTTCTTTGCATTGAATGTCAGCTGCCAAACCCCTGACCATTCTTCAAGTTTCTGCAGGTCGCTTCTCATTCTGTCTACACCCTCTGGTGTGTCTACTCTGTTACAGAGCTTTGTGTCATCAGCGAACAGGGAAATTCTGCCTTCTAGGTCCTGTGCAATGTCACTGATGAAGATGTTGAATAGGACCGGTCCCAGCACTGATCCCTGTGGTACCCCACTGGTCACTCTTCCCTCTGTGGAGTGACAGCCATTTACCACTACCCTCTGTGTCCTGCCGCCCAGCCAGTTACCTACCCACCATACTACCCATCTCCTAGTACCTTCTTCGTATATTTCCCTACCACTTAAATCACTTTACTTAACCTGACAGAACTATCACATTATAAGTATAAAAGTACCCCAGATGTATAAATATCACATTAGAAGTATAAAAGTCCCTCAGAGTTATAAAGTCACTTAGAACTGTAACAAAGTCAGATAAAGCTAACAATTTAACCATGCCTCCACACTATATCCTACTTGTAAATTCCACTACCCTTTAAATCACTTTACTGGGTTTTAAGATGATGTGATAGAAATATATCTTGATAGAAATAAAACATTAGAAATATAAAAGTCCCTTAGGATAAAGTCACTTTAGAAATGCTTACAGGAAAAAGATCCACATTTAGGAAAAGTCCACATCACCCCTCCTGTAGCTGAAATGCCCCTTGTCGTTAGCAGTACATTTAGGAAAAGTCTGCATCATCCCCTCCTGCAGCTGAGATGCCCCCTGTCATTTGCAGTATCCAAAGTCACCTTTCCTTCCAGCGGTCCCTCTCCTTTCAAGAGACCAACTCCCCTCCTTTATCTCTTGTGGTGGTATCTCCCAGAACCTGGGAGGGACCCTGGTAGTCTATTTAATTAATAGCAGAGGAGGTGGGAAATACAGGTTACTCACCTGTAACAGGAGTTCTAGGAATGGTATATGTTGTTCATCCACACTCATTGGCAGTATCCTTGCCGCTTTAAATCTTGCCGGAAGGTCTTCAAGCTTGCTCCTCCCACCCACCCGGGTGGTATAACTCGGCTCCGCCCCATGGCGCCAGATCTGGCCGCTGGAAGCTCAGGTTTATAACGTCGAGCCGGGAGGTCAGGTGGGGTCGTGGATGAACAACATATGCCATTCCAGAACTCCTAGTTACAGGTGAGTAACCTGTATTCTAGGACATGGATATGTTGTTCATCCACACTCATTGGCAGACCTCTAGCAGTTCTCCGGGAGGAGGGAGGCAAGACGACACCCCATATACTTACTTGGGAAAGAGAGACTGGAGAACCGAGGCCCCAAAACCAGCATCCCAGCGTGACTCAAGGTCGATGTGATAGTGGGTAATGAAGGTGTTTGCTGACTTCCAGGTAGCAGCCCTGCAGATTTCCTGGATAGGGACGTCCCTGGAAGCAGCCACCGTTGCAGCAGTATGGCGGGTAGAATGAGCTCTTATCCTCTGGGAGGCTCCATGCCCGCCAACTTATAGCAGAGATCTATGCAGGAGGTTACCCACCTGCTTATCGTCCGCTTGGCTGCAGGTCTGCCAGATGCGGCTTCAGCGTAGGTGACAAACAGCTGGCGAGCCTCTCCCAATTTCAGCCTGACGCTCCTTATAATAGCGAGCGCCTTCTAGGGTCCAAGTATGGAGCCTATATTCGCCTCCGAGGTGTGATTGGGGTAGAACACCGCAGAGTCAACACCTGGTTAAGATGAACTCCGACACCACCTTCGAAGGAATTTCGGGTGGGGCGAGGGACAACCTTGTCCCTGTGGAAGACCAGGTAAGGAGACTCGATGGAAAGCCTGGAGCTCTCCCATCCTTCTGGCTGACGGATAGCCACCAAGAAGGCGGTCTTCCACGACAGGTGAGAGAGCACACTGTGCATAGGTTCGAATGGCTTGCCCATGAGCTTTGCCAGATACCAGCAGTAGATCCCACGGAGGTGGGGTTCCCGCACTGGAGGAAATGTGATCAAGGCCTTTGGAAAAGCCGAGACCACCTTCTCCTGCTCGACTGCTTCCTGCCCGCGCCTGGTAAGCAGAGATGGCTGCCAGGTGCACCCTTAGGGTCGCTTGACCTAAGCCCTTGACTAGAAAGGGACCATAAATAGTCCAAGATGCTTGCCAAGGAACAGGAGGAAGGGTCCAAGCCCTGTCTGACACCAAATGGAAAACCTTTTCCATTTGAAGGCATAGCATTTTCTGGTCGACTCACGGGACGCCTCAACTACATTGAGGACCTCGTCGGAAAGACCCAAGGCCTGGAACTCTAGCCGCTCAGGAACCAGGCCGTCAGGTGCAGGGATTGAAGGTCCGGATGGAACACCTTCCCTGATTGACTGAGAGCAGGTCCGGCAGAGCTGGAAGCTGCATGGAGTCCTGGAGCTGAGACTGAGGAGATCTGGGCACCAGAACTGGCGAGGCCAGTCTGGGGCTATCAGAATCACCTGCGCCTTGTCCCTCCTCTTTGAGAAGCACCTTGTGGATCAAGGGAATGTGGGAAAGGCGAAAGAGGCCCGGGTCCATTGCCTGAGAAGGCATCTCTGCAGCGAGCCCGCTGAGGGGGGCGGCATGGAACAGACTCAGCTTGCTTCTTCATGGAGGCAAACAGGTCCACCTGAGGTGTGCCCCAAAGGGAGAACAGATACTGTACTACCTCCGGCAGGAGAGACCACTCGGGATGCAGCCCCTATCCGGCTCAGGGCATCGGCCGGGGTGTTGGAGGCTCCTGCCACGTGAATGGCTAGGAGATCCGCCTCCAGGCTGCGCACGAGTGACCGTCGCGGAGAGCTCTTTGCAGCAGAAGCATGGAAGCGCGTCCCCGCCTCTGGCGTGTTCAGATAGTACATGGTCGTGGTATTGTCCGCTGACTCGGACCACGGACTCGGAGTAAACGGAGCAAAGGGCGGTGAGAGCTAGCGGACCGCCCGGAGCTCCAGCAGGTTGATGTGGCATCGACCTCCTGCTGGGACCAGAGGCCATGAGCTCGTGTTCCCCAGATGGGCACCCCAACCCATCAGAGAGGCATCGGTCGATAGAGACCGCTCGCTCGGGCGGACGAACGGATGCCCTCCTGCAAATGAACTGGAACGGTCCACCACTGGAGAGCTGCCCACATCCCCTGTCCCACCGACGCTGGTCCAAGGATCGCAGCCAGACCACTGGCTGGCCAGTCCCACCGAAGGGGACGTGATGTTCCAGCTGGCCCAACGGACCACGCTTGGTGCAGGCCGCCATGAGACCCAGGAGGCGCAGGAAGTCCCGGAGGGGCATTGCCCAACCAGAAATGATCGGGCAAAGGAGGAAAGAACCGGCCCTGTCCGCGGGAGCCGACGCCTGGCTCGAGAGAGCTCTGGCTGCGCCCGATGAATAGAATTACCTGCTTCTAGCCTCGAGTCTGCACCTTGCCTGCTGATAAGGAGGCCCAGTTGAGAGCAGACCTGGAGGGCCAGATCTCTGACCACTCCGCCTCCTCCCTGGAGGGAGCTGCTATCAGCCAGTCGTCCGTGTGAGGGTACACCTGACCCTCGGCGCAGAGGGAATGCTGTCACCACTGCCATGCATTTGGTGAAGACCCTGGAGCTGGAGCATGTCAAGGGCATGGCTTTGAACCGAAGAGGGATCCCTCCGCTCGGAAGCTGGCGAATCTCTGGTGAGACGGACGGATAGGGACGTGAAAACGCGCCCTGCAAGTCCACAGAGAGCAGAACCACACGCTGCTCCAAGGATGGTATTATCTGAGCCAGAGTGACCATCCTGAAGGTTCGAGACCTTAGGAACTTGTTTAGGTCGTAGGTGGTGAATGGGGGCCAGCCCCCTGCCTGTTTCGGAACCAGGAAGTACCTGGACACAAACCCTGGGTCTGAAGGAGGGTCCACCACCTCTTACCACCTCCTTCTGGAGGAGGAGATGCGGCGTCGCTCACGAGCCGCCAGTGAGGCTGGGGATCCCGGCTCCCGAGGGCGACGGCCTGAAGGGTGGTGCCTGCTCGAATTCCAGAGGCAGGCCTCTTCCCACCACCTCCAGAGACCCACCTGTCCGTGGTAACAGCGGACCAGGCGGAACGGAAGTGCTGGAGCTGTCCTCACGGGGACCTAGGGGTAGGTGACGGGGTGGGGGCGACACCCCTCAGCCCGCCACTGGGCAGGCTTGGAGGAGGGACCGCCGAGGGACCTCCTGGGCCCTTTCCTCCTGCCTCCTGTTAGAGGAAGCCGGGCTGGGTTTGGGATGCTGTCGAGCCTGCTGGCCCTGACGTTGTTGGGCCGGCGCACGAAGTGCTGCAGAAGGACTAAAAGGGCTAGGCTGTGGTTTGCGTCCTTGTCCTTCTGAGCGAAGAGACCGAGTCCAAGGTGGTATTGACCTCCATCCTCTGCAGGTGACCTTCCACCCCAGGGTCAAGAGGTCAGTCCCCAAAAGGAACATCCGCCAACTTGTGCTGGGTATCCGGCGTAAAGGTGGATATCTCAGCCAAGCTCTCACGACAAGATAGCCACCGCGGCCGCCACCGATCTGGCACATGAGTCCCCTATATCCAAAGCAGTCTGGAGCTGCTGTTTGGCCACTGCACTGCCCTGGTCCCGCACCTGCTTAACCGCTGTCTGCAGATCGGGCGGAAGATGAGGGATGACCATCCAGGGAGCCCAACAGGGCATGAGAAAAAGTGCCATGAGGACGGCCGAACTGGCCTGATCAAGGCCGAGAGGACGCAAGGAGACTTTTCGTCGATATAGTCCACTTCTTGGACTCTTGTCAGGAGGTTTGTTCATCCCTGGCGCGAGCCGGGCGTCGAAAACGCTGTCGGTAACCAACCCTCAGCAGAGGGTGTTCAAAACCGGACAAGGAACCGTAGGGACCGTGATACTTCTGGCCATCCTGGCCAAGGCAGGCAGGAAGCAGGGCGCTGCCAAAGTTCCAGTGCCGACCCACTATGGCCTCGCCACTGAAAGGCCTCCGTCGGAGAATCCTCGGTCCAGAATCTCCGTGAGGGGATACCTGGCCTGCTTTGGAACGGGTTCGAGCTCCATCCCGGTAGACTCCGAGATGAGCCGAAGCAGTCCTAGGAAGGACGACGGCTATCGCCCATTGACTGACCTCCTGAAGACCCAAGTCCAGTCGCTGGAGAAGAAGGAGGAATCATCTTCGGACTCGGAAGAGTCCTCAAGAGCTGCCTCTGGCCTGAGCCACCCTTCACCCGCCCAGGTCGGGTCGGGAGTGAGGGTAACTGACAGCCGGCATGGGTAAACCCTTAGCCGACCGAGAATCTTGGTCGGAGCCCAATTGGTGGCTGTGGAGGCGGAGGTTCCACCGAATCGGTGGAGCAGCTGGTTTTGGCCGAACAACCGCCTGGTATAGGCCTCGACAAGTCGAGGGGTTGTGTCGGCTGCCCGTGACAGTTACTTAATGGCCGGGAAGCGCCGGAGTCGGCTTATTCCCGGCCAGGAGGAGCTGTTGTAACATAAGGTCCTCATCGCCGACGACTTACGCCAAGCCTCCTCATCCCGAGGAGGAGGACGAGGGATCGAGCGGCGACGCTGCCACTGCTGCCGAGACCGAGACCGCCTTATGACGGTGGGAACGGCTGGACCGCGAAGAGGTCCGAGACCGAGACCAGAGTCCCGAATTTCGGGTCGGTGCGGGAGGTGTCGGCCGAACCGCACTCCCTTCGGCTCGGAAGGTCCATCCGAGGGCTCCGGAACCGGAGGCACAGGCGAGCCCACGGGATCCTCAACTCCTCCCGGGGGAACCGGGGAGAGGGGAATCTCGGCTGCTAAAGGCGACAGCCCGTCCAATGGGTCGAGAAAAATCTCGACTTCATCTGTGGGAGTCTCGGTCAACTGACCTGACGGGGACACCGTGAGGCCAGTGGCCGAAGCCGAGCGGTCGACCGGAGCCGACGGTCGACGGCCCGGGGAGAGGGACCTTTCCCGCTCCCAAGAGCGTCGACGGAGGGATTCACCCCCGTCCCTCTTTTGACCGAGAATAAGGTCCCGCGAGACGAGGCCCTTCCCTTTAGTGGAGAGGGACAGACAAAGCTCCTTAAAAGAAGCCGGTAGGAAGAACCCAGAGAGAGCGGATAAATGCCGCCGCCGAGGAAGATACGGCCCGTGGCCGCTCTTCTCGAGGGGCTACCATCCGCCGAGCTGATCCACGAGCCCGTCAGCCAACCGGGCCTCCTTGACTTCACCGGAGGGAACGCTCGGACGGCCCAGTTGCAATCCGGCAGCACGGTCTTCGAGGACGAGGGCCGAGAAAGATGAGCAGGTCGCAAGCCCGCGGGTCGCTCAAGGCCTAGGCAGTATACACGCGGAGTGAGGATCCGTCCGAGACATCTTCTGCCCGCATGGGCATCTCAAACCGGGAGTCGATGGTCCATCGCAGTCGCTAGGGATAGAAGATCAAGTCTTTTGCAAAATTTTATTTTTAAATCCGCAAACGGAGAAATAGGAACCAGTCGCAAACGCAGAGCGTTAAGGAGGGAACCTGAGCTTCCAAGCGGTAAGGAAGATCTGGCGTCATGGGGCGGAGCCGAGAGTTATACCACCCGGGTGGGTGGGAGGAGCAAGCTTGAAGACCTTCCGGCAAGATTTAAAGCGGCAAGGATACTGCCAATGAGTGTGGATGAACAACATATCCATGTCCCTAGAAATATTATTCCCTGCATAACAGGTCCTTGGTCCACGGCTGGGCTCTGGTCTTTTAAAGTCCAGCCGCACAGTTCAAATTTAGCACCTTGCTTTCTGGCGCACCCGACTCGCTCTGGCAGAAGCCGTCCTCTGTGGCTACTGCCGCTGACTTCCTTGCTGCGGCAATGGCCACTGAAAAACCTTAACTGTGGCAATGGCCGCCAAAAAACCTTTACCTGTGGCTACGGCCACCAAACGTCTTTCTCCACAGCTATGGCCACCGTATCCCCCGATCCATGGCTATGGCCACCGAGGTCCCGCACCACACAGTAGGCATGGCAAAGGTGCCGGGAACTTGAAAAAAAAAAAAACATAGCTTGCTCAAGGAACAAAATCAAATTTGATTCTCTCATATTCAGAAAAAAAATCACAGTTGGCATCAGCAGAACTCCGTTACATAAAAATACTGTCAATATTTTAATTTTATTACCTTCCATTATTTATTATTGAAAACATGCTCATGAAACAGGATATTTTTCATTTAGACTTCGCTCTCTTGGTGGTGCAGGAGAATCTGCAAATGTGTTTTAGTGGTCTTTAAAAACCTTTTTTTACTGCTTCTAAATTAAATGTGGAAAAAGCTGAACTTATGATATTTGGATCACCACCTAAATTGAGATGTTCCCCAAGTCCAGTGTTAAAAATCACTGCAGATGATTGTACCCTTTTAGAACAGGTCAATACCTGGGTTACTGGCTACAGCTTACTGGCTCTGGCAATGTACATGTTGATGCTTTGATAAAGAAAGTTGGGAGTCGTGTAGGATTACTGTACAGATATTGGGATGTCTTTACCCCAAATTATGTATGAAAATCATCATGGAGCAGGTTTTACCCTTATTCGATTATGGGGAAGTATGTATATACACTGTGACCACTCTTCTAAAGACAGAATGACCCATTTAGATGTACTGTACAACCAACTAGCCCACCTTGTACTAGAATGCCGCCCCACCAAAAAAATATACCACTGTGAACTCTATAAAATAAAGATTCGGGTGGCTTGCACTCCCCAACTTGAGAAAACTGCATAAAACAATTGGGGATGTTAAAAACGTCTACTGCTTACAGGCAGAATATTCTGAGAACTGTACACTGTAAAATCTTCTCTGCAGAATGCAAAAAAAAGGGGAAGTGGCTGTTCAAAGAAGTAAACAACCAGATCAATGTATTATTTCAGTAATATAGTCCCACAATTCTGTAATCAGTTATCATCGAACTAAGGATTCTATCACACAAACCCCCTCAACTAAATAGGGTAAAGTCATGGTTTCTCCAGACAGTTTCTAAGTTGAATGTTTGCTGCCTAGGGTACTTGGATCTAAAATGAAATACAATGATAGAGCTGGCAGTGTTTGTATTAGATACATATATTTTCTTATATACTGTGAGATATTTATTGTTGTATTATTATGTATTTTGTAACTGTGTAAAGAAGAGTTATGTTACAACTTACCATAACAGTAGATCTTCGAGAGAATCTCTTATATTAGGCCACACCCTTGAAACTACAGCCGCCAGGTACTAGGAGCACACGGAAACTTTTGCTAGCCAGGGCCTCCCACGATGACATCATGCATCAACATCTATATAAATGAGGGTGGTCTCATCACTCCTTAGTTCCCCACTGGAGATTAGACTTGGAGGATCTTCAACTGTGGGGAACCAGGATATCAGAGCAGCACCAGATACACAAGGTGAGATATGGTGCTGGATGTAATAGCCATGGATTAGGTTCAGGCACAATATCTGATGTAACCTTCTCCGAAGCAGAACGGGGATGGAGGGAGGGACAGCATGGCTTAATGGAGGAGATGCTCTCGAAGATCTACTGTTATGTAACTGTTCTATCTTCCTTGAGGATACCTCCTCCATTAGGTCACACCTTTGGAACGAGTCCCAAGCAGTCGCAAAAGCCACTGGGAGGATGGCACAGTCTGATACAGACATTCAAGACAGCAGGCCTTGCAGCATAGCAAGCCCAAATCCAGCACATCTATGAGTGACTATGTCCAGACTGTAATGTTCATTATGAAATGGGTACTAACAATGATGGCTCCTGATTGGTCAAGAGTAGCTTCAGCGGAGCCGTTTTCTGAGCACAACGACCCGGGTGAAAGTAGCTCCTGATAAAACGGACTCTGCACTTTGCAAATACTCGTATGCTCAACTGCCAACTGCCTGTCCCCGCACAACACATACCTGAAACAGTAAGTCCGGTCTCCCCTCTCACATCCTTCCTCTGGTCCCACTGTGAAGATGAGCACTCTGGTACTGTGGGTTGTTCTTTTTATTTTTAGCATGTGTTGACCACGACTCCGAGCACTATTTCCCTTCGCCGCGATCAGCTCGGTCTCTCAGACCACATGCGAGATGGTCCGCAAAAGAAAAAAAGTTCTTTTTTTTAAATGTAAACAACAACAAAAAAAAAAAAAAACACAGGCTGGCTATAGACTATGCAGCTCTGTCTCCATCAAGTACACACTGCTCCCTCCAATCCAAACCAGCAGCCTGGGCTCTCAACAACGGTTCTGCAGCCTCATCTATCCCAAAGCCAACCACTAAATTAGAGATCTAATCCAACATGCAGGTCCCAACACCCTGCTAGTGTGTGAAGCCACTGCCTGCCCTTACTAAACAGCTGCTTATATGCAGCATTAGCCCCACCTATTGAGTAGCTGAAACTGACACCCTGCTGCACGTTGGGACTATCTGTCTCTGAAACCTTATCTGAAATAGAAAAAAAGAGTTTTAAATAATATGAATAGCAAAGGTTTAGGTAAAAACAGTTTACTAGCTGGGACCTATTTCATAATCTCAATAAGGCACTCGGGAGGCATTATGTTGGGATAACAGCTCTTCTCAGGTGGGTAGAAACACTCAGCTTAAGCCATTATCCCACCATAACGTCCCATTGTGCGTTATTGCTTAAAATGAAAGTGTGACAGTGCTTCATGGCTGCAGCACAAATGTCTGCAGTAGAAATATTTCTGAAACAAGTGACAGAACTGACCGCACCTATGTGGAGTGAGCACGAACCACACCAGAAAGTTCCTTACCATACTTCCGGTGACAGAATGTAATACAATGTGTGTCAGCCATTTGGAGAGGCACTGTTTAGACACAGGCGCATAGGTGCCAACTCCAGGGGTGCTGGGGTACTCAGGCACCCACAAAGTTGACTTAAGCACCCTCAATATTTTGAGGGAAGACTGGAAAAAAGCATTATTAGGGAACCTGCCCATTGAAAAAATACTTCTTAATGTCAGTGAGCACCCATACAGGTTTATAAAAGTTGGCTCTCCTGGGGCGCTCTCTTTCCCTGGGGCAAATAAAACAAAGAGCCGAGATGAGTTTCTGCGGTCCTTGATGTGATTTGCATAGTATCTCAGTAATCTATTTACATCGAAAGTATGGAGGAGTGCCTTACCCTGATAGGCATGCTAAGGGTAGGAAACAGGAAGGTGTATGGTTTGATTCAGTGTAAATTCAGATACCACCTTTGGTAGAAACTTAGGATTTGTACGCATAGAAACTCTGTCTTTGTGAAAACTCAAATAAGGAGGCTCACACATTAGAGCCTGCAGTTCTGAAATCGACAAGAAATATAAGCAACAGCTTGCAGCAGGTGCAAACGGAGCCCACATCAGTTTCTCAAGCACAAAGTTCAATCCCAAGGTGGGACTGGATTGTGGATAGGAGGTTTTGGTTCTAGGCCCGGTCCTCTTTAAAGAGCAGGTGTTTACTTCTAATAAATAGATGACTGACTGTTTTCTTTATTGCATTTAGATGCGTTAGTAATTACTTTTTACTTTTATAATGAAATATTTGTTACTGCAGTGATACAAGTGGGTTTTCACCTTTGCTTTTGACACTGCTGGTAAAAAATAATTCAACAGAATTCTGGTATTGTGATGTCAGAAACTGCCAGCTACTTAGGAGCACAATGCAGAGCTCAATGAGAAACTAAATATCTTGTTCTCCCTTTTTCAAAAGAAATACTGTAGGTACTATTTTCAGAAACAAACTTTGCCTTTTATGTGTCTGCACTATTGTGGTCCAGCTGCATGATTTTACAGTTTTAAAACAATAATTGGTTCTCATTTCTTCTTTCCAGGTAAAATCTGGTTATGAAGAAAATGTCACCTACTAAATTATAACAAAAGATCACAGGTTATCTTAAATCACATATTTCTGTTAAATCTATTGGCCCGGACATTCAAAGGGGTTGCACATGGCACAACAGAGTTGCACCGGCGCAACCCCGCATTGCGCCCTGGCGGGATATTGAAAAGGCTGCCCGGTGCAGTGCAAATTCCGATGCGCAGGGGCACAATGTAATCGTGAGCGCAGTGCAAATGGGGGCATGCTCCATCGCTATGCAGCACATCCCGATATTCAGCATGGGATGTGCGCATGTGCTGGCGCAACCCTGCCATGCACTGCATAGGGGGCTCAAAGTTGAGCCTGTGAAGAGTGGGAACAAATCCCGGCTACTCACAGGCAGGCTGCTGTATTGCAGTGTATAACACAGCAGCCGCCAGCCGTGTATGGCCACCTGCCCACCCAGAAATGAAAATTACGTACCTACCATAGTTCTTGATCTTCTCTTGTATCTTCACCATTCATTACTGCTTGGGTTGTGCCGGAGGCACGCATCCGCTACGGGAGATTTTTTTTTAGGTCGGCACCAACGGCGCCACCCCCGACAAAAACACACTGCGTCATACGTGAGGGGGGCCGTAGAGGTGACGAGAGACCTCCTCCATCTCAGTTCTGGTAGCCGGAGAGGTGAAAAAAAGGGTAAGGAAAAGGAGAGCGAGGCAAGAGATCGCCGAGGGACAGAAAAAAGAAAGGATATAAACTGAAAAAGGAATAAGCCGGTAGAGGACAGAAAGAAAGAGAGAGAATGCCGACCCTAAGGGACTGCAGGGCCTCCCTTCTGGGGCGGCTCCAAGGGAGGAACAGATAAAGAGAAAGAGAAAAGGGAAGACGAAGAAAGGGAAGAAAACAAGGGATGTTGAGAGGGGAGAGCCCTGCTCATAGATATATTGGTTGAGAGGCTTATAATCTCGGAACCAAAAACAAGGGAGCAAGAATCCCTCCTGATAGGACTGAGAGAAGGTTCAGCTGAACCACTTGTACAGATCGGACACAAAGGGCAGAGTCTCTAACCTCCCGTCATCCCAACCCCCTACACTATAGCTGAGAGCTCACAGACTGCCCAGGCAGAAATTCTGTTCTGGAAAGAGAGTGCCCAACTAGGAAGGGGAATAAGCCCCTTAGCACCTTGCTAAGTGCTAACACAGATGTGTGTGGGGAGGGGTAAGCCCTACAGAAGGCAGCTTTGTATAAAAGGATAGAGTGGGAACCTAGTCGGACTCCCTGAAGGCAAGGCAGGAACAACAGCTCAAGGTAAATGAAGTGCCAGAAGCACTAACCAGAAGAAGCTGACACAATATTACTTAATACCTGCCAAAGGGAACCTGAAAATTGGAGCCAAGCCATAGAGGGATAGTCTCTTCAGCTAAGAAGCCAAGAGGTCACCCCTAGGGGCAATCAGAAAGAGTTTCCTCAGGATAGAATAAATCCTACTCCTAACCCTTTACCTTGAGGAAAACGGATTCGTCCAGAGAAGAACGGAAAATCAAGATAGTTTTTTTTTTTTTTTTTGACTTAAAGGCCAATGAAGAAGGGAGAGGAATGAGTAGGGAGGGGGAGACGCCGCAGTAGGAGGCCACTGAGGGGAAGCTGGGCAGGTATAAGTAATGAATGCTGAAGACACAAGAGAAGATCAAGAATTACGGTAGGTACGTAATTTTCATATCTTCCCCTGTCAATCTTCACCATTCATTACTGCTTGGGCGAATTCCAAGCTCCCCCCCTCAAGGGGGGGATAATAGAAACCCTGAGGAAACAAGACCCTCAGCTCCTGCTGGTGGGAAGCAGAAGGGGAAGACCCTAGGCTAATCAGATGAGAAGCCTATGGCGGAGGAGAGCTAGGAGGTGTCCCCCAGGGAGGGGGAGACGGAGGGAGCCCCTGCAGAAGCCTCCTAGCCCTGGAGGAAAAAAGATGGATCCTCTGGAAAGCAGAGCGAATCACCCTACGCTGGGCCAGGGGTGATAACCTTGATAGATGAAGCCATGCCGTCCGTCTAATACAGATTGCTGTCCCCGCAAGCCTGGAAGTCACCTCACTGGTGTCATAAGATGCCCTTGCTTGGTGTCTTGCCAGCTCCAGGCCTATAGCAGAGAGGGCAATGGCCTGTCTAGATTACTCCGAATCAGGCATTGATGCTAGAAGCTGGGATAGCATTGACCATAAATGCCTACTGTAGGCAGCATGGTGCGCCTGATGTGAGGCAATGCACAGCATCGCACGAGAAGAAAAGAACACCCTTCTCCCCCCACCGGTCAAATTGTAAGGAATCTGAATTTGGTGGGTGGTCGTGCACCAGGCGGCAGTGCACGGAGGGAGTTTCTAGGAATGCCAATCCCGAATGCAGGTTGGGAAGAGAACCTAGAGACTTCAATGGGGCAGAATATCGTCTCCTGCAGTCTCCGGGGGCTGGAACAGGGATGGCTGGCGACTGCCAGGAACGGACAGACGCCTCCTGGAAAGGAATAGGCCAGGACAGTATCACCAAATGCTGGGCACTGATCACTGAGGAATTCACGCGTCTCCCGTTCAGTATTGTCTTGTCTAACAATGGAGATACGAAGATCCCTCACCATCCTCGAAAGGAATCGTTGATATTCAGTGACATCAGCATCGGAGGACAGATGAGTAGGGGGTTCCTCTCCCTCCGAGGAGGGAGACGAGGATGGGGGCGAGCTCGAATGTCCAGAGGACTCCAGTGGTGGTGGGGATAGGCGAAACACCTGCTCATGCATACATCTAACGTATGAGGGGAAGGTCACCGCAGAGCCTCTGAACGTCTCCCAGGATAACGGGCCCGTAGGACTGACATGGCCTGGGGGGGGTGGCTGCAGAGGAACGGGAGAGACCAGCTGGACCTCAATACTGGCCACCCCAGGGGTCTTCAGAGAAACGGCGCTGCGAATGATGTCAGTGCCAGTTACAGCGCTGGGTGGCTTCGATACACCAGAGACACCCGAACCCGGCCCTGACTCCCCAGTGGCGCTGGTCAGACCTGTGGCACCACCCTCAGTACTGGGACCTGAATCTGCACCGCTAGAAAAGTAGACTGGGCCCACGGCACCGTGAGCCAACACGGCACCATCAGATGGTGCTGCCTCGATCACCGCGCTCGTGAACGTGCCAGGATCTGGAGCGCGCTGAAAGCAGTGTCAAGGTCCACTGGCTGCCGGGCCCAACAGACCTGGGCCTCGACACTGGGGAGCTTGCACCGAAGAGGTGACTGCCAAGGCGGTGTCTCCACGGCACTCTCCGACATTGCGAAGAGGCCTCCTCAGCAAGACTAGAAGATGAGGAAGCCTCCTCCTCTCCAGGCCGTATAGGCCTGGGAGGGGACCCAGAGTAAGGGTCTAGAAATCTTACCTGGGAAGCCCTGGAGCGATGCCGTCCCTCGAAAGTCGGTGGAGCCTTGCCGATCTTGAATGCGTGGACTTCTAGGATGCGACGGTCCATCGAGAAACAGGCATTGCACAAATCCATATCATGGATGGGTCCCAGGCAGTGAAGGCAAACATCATGCTGGTCTGTAATGGAAAAATGCTGGCCACAAGAGCACCGACGCATAGGGGCACGGCCCGCTTTCAACTTACGCTTTGCTCCCGAACCGGACATGATGCGAAAACAATAAACACAGAAAAGCTCCCGGTGCCGTGAAAAAGAAAGGAACTATCTTACCAAAATCAATGGTGTCGGGAAGAACTACTTAGAGAGAGGAGTCGCGAAAAGTAGGTCTCCGACGCAGACAAAAAACTTCACGCATAGCAGGTGTAGCCTTGATGGCAGGAGAAACAGAACTGAGATGGAGGAGGAGTCTGCAGCACCTAACGGCTGCCCCTCGTGCATGATGCAGTGCATTGCTGTCGAGGTGCCGACCTAAAAAAAAAAAAAAAAAAAAATATCTCCTGTAGCAGGTGCGCGCCTCCTGCACAACCCAAGCAGTAATGAATGGTGAAGACTGACAAGGCAAGATCACCGTTCCACAAGCACCCACATCTCTCTTTGTGGTTTGCGTACCCCCTCCTCCAGATGCCACGATAATGTAATGAAAATATACCCTGGTGGTCTAGGATCTTTCACCCGATTCCTCGATTGCGCATATGTATTAGACGAACATCCCCGGTAGTTCTAGTGGACCCCTCCCGTGTCCCTCAATAGATTACATATAACTCCCTGGTAGTTCATCGGAACCACCCCACCTCCTGTGTCCCCGATCGCCGGTATCCGCGTATACACAGTCCCTAGTAGTCTGGTGAGACCGCCCATGTACATCAAGGTAAAACTTTTGCATTACACCTTAGTGTCCAGTGGACCTCCTACTCACAAACACCCCATGCCTCCATCCCGCCGCCCCCATCATCGGCAGGCAGCTGCAACCCGCCCGCGCTACCGCCTGGCCACTACAATGACAGATACAGTATGGGCTGGGGGCATACTGTATTAGATAGTCTCTCAACATGTGGAATGACTTCATTCATATTTGGGACTGTTCTGTAAGCAGTTTGCCCTGCAAGCCCATACTGTATCTGCCATTGCCGGGCGGCCAGGCAGCATGCGGAGACTGCAGCCACCACGCCGAGGAGGAGCGGGGGGCATAGGGGTCTGTGTGGGTGGAAGGGGTGGGGGTGCCACTGGATCACCTGGGAATTGTATTACAGGGCTTTACCACGATCACGGCAACAGGCGGGGGGGGGGTGCCACCAGACTACCAGGGACTATTAATATGGCAGATACCCAGGGGGACACAGAAGGGTAAGGGAGGTTTCCACTAGACTACCAGGGAGTTGCATATATGTCAGCTATTGGCAATCGGGGACACAGGAGGGAGGGAGGGGGGTTCCTCTAGCCTACCAGGGAATGTCGTCTGATACATATGCTGCGATTGGGGAATCGGGCGGGGGTCCACCAGACCACCAGGGTGTGTTTACATGCACATTTATCGTGGAATTGGGAGAGAGGGGGGTACAGCTAGACTGCCAGGGACTTGCATTACGGAGCAGTACCGCGATTGCGGCTACGGGGTGGGGATGCAACAGGACTCCCACAGCACATCATGTTGTGCAGGGCACCTGCATGCAAGTCGCTAATAGCCTTGCACATACGCAATGGCGCCATAATGACATGCAAATGGCCCCATTTGCGCCTTGCATATATTATAGCCTCATTTGCATGCCCCCTGCTGAATATCGCGGGTGATGCACCTAGAACAAGTGCATTTGCGCTGGCGCATCCCCGTGCTCCCTATCTGTGGTTTGCGCCAGTGCACTGCCACTGCGCCATGCGCAGTATGTGCGCTGTCCATGCCATAGTCAACGGTGCTGCGCCATGGCACATCAATGTTGAATATCACCTGGACCTGGCACAGTCTGAATATCCAGGCCATTATATTTTGGAGGTACAAAGTGTTGTTTCTCCATAAATGCCTTGCTGAAATCCTGGACTGGATGAATTGCACTTGGCTGAGATTGAACCCAGGAAAGACTGAGGTGATGGTTGTGGATCCAAGACGCCGGATGGGGGGTTGGGAGGGCAGGTCACCTCTCAGGGCTTTTCCTGAGGGGTTCCGAGCTCCCGACCTCTGAACGGGTGCGGGACCTAAGGGTGATACTTGATGATGGGCTGACACTATGATCTCAGGTGTCGGCCGTCATTAAGTCATCCTTTTACCATCTGAGGAACAATGCTAGGATCAAGCACCTTGTTCCGTCCAGTGATCTACCTACACTGATCCACGCCTTTGTGGCCTCGCATCTTGATTATTGCAACCCCTTTTACTTTGGGCTTCTGGGGGTTGATATCTGCCGCCTGCAGCTGGTGCAGAACGCTGCTGCCTGGTTGTTGATAGGGACTCCTCGGACTTCCCATATTACGCCGGTGTTGCACGAACTGCACTGGCTGCCAGTTCAGTGGCAGATCACCTTCAAAGTTGGATTACTGACCTATAAAGCCCCATGTGGACTCGGCCCTGACCACCTGAAAGAGCTCCTGTTTCCTTACGGACCCGAGCGATTGCTCCGTTCAGCAGACAATGGGTTGCTAGAGATTCCAATGGTAGTTTTAAAATCTTCAGGGGCCCATGTATTTGTGTACGTGGCCCCAGCCATTTGGAATTCTCTACCCTGTCTGACTCGGGAGTGTGTGACCGGGGAAGTTATAGGCATTGAAGACGATTTAGAACAAGGTATACTGTGACTGTGTAATTTTATGATTTTATTATGTATTTATTACTGTTGCTTTTATGAGCTTTTATACTCTGTAATGCACCTTGATATATGAAAGGTGCAAAATAAATAAAGATTATTATTACTATAAAACATCTGAAAACAGATTTGCAGTTTCCCATTGAAATACACTGAGCCTTGCCAGTAAAACTTTTCTGACATCATAATACAAGAATTTAATTGAACTCTTTTTTTATGAGCAGTTAGCAAACTACAAATAAAATTATGAAAATTCAAGTAAAGAAACAAATAAAAGCAAACGGAATGACTACAGAGGCATCTAAAAGCCACAAACCTTCATTCTTTGAGATATATGCATCCTTACAAAGCACTTGCACTTTAATGTCTTCAGAAGCGACATTGTGGAGGGGCTGGAGGGGAAGGTGTGCCTCTTTGCAGATGACACAAAGATCTGCAATAGGGTTGACACAAGGGAGGAGGAGGAGGAGGAGGAGGAGGAGGAGATGAGATGGGATCTGAGCAAGCTGGAGGAATGGTCAAATGTATGGCAGCTGAGATTCAATGCAAAAAAGTACAAAACTGTGCACTTAGGACACAGGAACCCAAGGAAGAAATACTCAATGGAGGGTGGAGGGGGGAGGTACTGTTGCCCAACAAACAGGAGAAAGATCTAGGAGTAATTATATCTGAGGACCTAAAGGTGGCAGAACCATGTGAGAAGGTGGTTAGAAGGGCCAGCGGGATGTTAGGGTGCACAGGGAGAGGCATCACCAGCAGAAAAAGGGAGGTGGTGATGCCACTATATGGATCATTAGTGAGACCTCATCTGGAGTACAGTGTCTAGTTTTGGAGAACGCATCTCAGGAAGGACACTGACAGAGTGGAGGCAGTCCAAAGAAGGACTACAAAAATATTACAGGGATTGCACCAGAAGTCATATGAGGAGAGGCTGAAAGACCTCAATATGCACTCTCTAGAGATGAGGAGAGGGGGGACATTCAAATACCTTAAAGGGATAAATAAGGTACAGCGAGATAGCATCTTTCAGAAAAGATGGACAAGAACTAAACAAGAAGTTGGAAGGAGGTAGAATCAGGAGTAATGTTCGGACGTACTTCTTTACAGAAAGGGTGGTGGATGCTTGAGACAGCCTCCCCCCACAGGGGTGGTGGGGCCAAAAATGTGTGGGACAAACACAAGGGAATCCTAGAAACAATGTGGAGTGGGAAATCAGTCTACTGCATAAGTAAAAGGTAGGGAAAATGGGCAGACTAGATGGGTCAGGCGGTCCTAATCTGCCAACAAATTCTATGAATCTATGTTTCATGAATCGTATGGAATATCTCAAACTGGGCAACATACGCTCGTCAACAGGGGCAAGGAATGCTGATATAGCAGCCAAACACACTTTAAGGGAGGAATACTGTAGACCAGAGTCTGATAGTGACAGCAAGTATTCCAACATGGCATTGATAGGGCATGTAAATGGATCTAAATTCCTGGAAGCAGCCCACAAAGTGAACCGCTTCCATTTCAAGGAATATGTACTGTATGTCTGGTAGAAGGTTTCCTAGCCGCAATCAGCACATCTGGAACTACAGGGGATACCCCTAAACATGCAATGGCTATGTCTACAGAAGCCATGCATGCAGGTGTAGGGATTTCAGGTCCGGATGGACCAGGGATCCCTTGTTGTGTGACAACAGACCCCAACACATAGGCAGAAGGACAGGAGACTCCACTGCCATCTGCTGCAGAAGTGGAAACCATATTTGTTGAGACCATAATGAAGCAATGAGGGTGAGAGTGGCTGCGATAGTGGAGAAAATCGGACCACTGCAACTAGCAAAGCATAAAGCTATAGTGAATACCACGTTGCGTGTTTGCTGTGCTGTACTGTAGCTGAGCTAGGCTACTTCTGTTGGTTGTTTGGTGTTGACTTAGGATTTGTCAGTTGGAGTTGGGGGTGCTCTGCCCCCACACACACCATTGTGTTTCTAACATGGGGGATAGGGGATGTGGGGGCAAAGACCCCAAACTCAAACAAATTAATAAAAAAAAACAAGTAACTGTAAAAAACAACAACAGAAAAAAATGCAAGGCAGACCTCTGCATCAAGGCGTTACACCACAATGTACATTGGCATGCTACGCTAATAGCATAGCTCCATGGTGGTCCAATGTTCTCCACTATCACTGTAGTGGCACCTTCCACCCTCAATTTGAGAAGTACTCCCTGTTATTAGAGGAACTGGGGAAATGCATACAGAAACATCCCTTTCTAAAAGAGAGACAACACATCTCACTAGAAAACTCCAGGCCCTGGAGCGAACAAGGAGAAACACGTCAGTTTTGCGCTGCGTGGGGATGCAAAAATGTCCAACTCTGGACGACCCCATCTTGTGATTAGGTCATCTACCATGGAGGTCAGCAGTTCTCATTCTTGCGTCTTGGAATGTGACCTGCTTAGCCTGTCTGCAAAGATGTTTCGTAGACCTGGGAGATGCATGGCTGACAGCTGTAGGTCATGTGACAAAGCCCAGTACCATACTCTCATTGCTTCCCTGCTCAGGGGATAGGAGGGAGTACCCTCTTGTTCACTGATGTAATGCATCACACTGGTGATGCCTGTCTGTTATTAACAGAGGACCTGGACTCAGATGCTTCTGAAAGGCCTGAAGGGTGTACAGGATAATGCTCATCTCCGGGACATTCATGTGTAACTTGGCCTCCACCTTGGACCATGACCCCTGCATCTGGAAAGGGCCAAGATACGCATCCCAGCCAGAGCCGGAGGATTCCGTGTTGAGGATCTGTGCAGGAGCTGGTACAAGGAATGGAACATCTTTTAATAGGCTGTCATGATCCATCCACAGTAGCAATGCTCTATGCAGCAGAAACATGATGAGAACCATTTGGTCAAGCTTGTCTGTCAGCTGACCCTGAGTGTCCACTGAGGTATTCTGATATGTAAGCGGGCCAATGGCACAGTTAGAATGGCTACAGCCATGAGATACAGAAGATGTAACACTGTTCTTGCTGAGACACAGTGACTTCTGTATATAGGTTGTGCTTGTGCAATCAGGTTTTCTGCTCTGTCTTGTGGCAGGAAGCACATCCCTTCTCTGTGTCCAAAACTTCCCCCTATGCATTGCATTCTTTGGCAGGAAGCCAACATTCACTGTGACCCCCAAGTCATCAAACAACTGCCTTGTCTGAGACAGGGTATGTAGCAGAGCTTCCCTGGAGCTGACCTTCAGGACCCAGCCATCCAGATATGGAAAAACATGCAGGCCTTCCCTGCAAAGGGTTGCTGCCACTACTGCCAAGCATGTGATAAACACTCATGGTGCAGAAGACAAGCCAAAGGACAATACTCTGAATCGCTAGTGCTCCCCTCGAGCATAAAGTGGAGATACTGCCTGTGAGCCTTTCTGATCTTGATATGAAGGTAGGCATCCTTCATGTCTAGAGAGCACGGCCAGTCCCGAACTTCTTATATTCTATGTATAAGCTGAGATCCCTTAGAGCCAATTCAGGGCACATATCCTCTGCCCACTTTGGTGCCAGGAAGTATCTAGAATAGAACCCTTTGTTTCCCTGTAGAAGAACTGGTTCTATAGCACATTCCTGGAGTAATGACTGTACTTCTTCCTTCAAAAAGGAACAAATGACCTGGAGGATAACAGATGATCTGCAGAGGTTGCCAACAGCTTCAAAGCATGCCCCTGTGCAATTATCTCCAGTACTCACTTGTCTGTTGTAAAATCCCGCCATTGTTTTAGGTGCAGGAGAGATTTTGAGTGCCACAGCCCCTTCCCCCCGCCAGAGTAACAGTGGCGGTGGGGTTGTATGTGGAAGAGAGTCACGTGGAACCGTTGGGGGCAGCGCCACTGGTATCAACTGCCTCTGGTGCTTCTGGAGGATACCCGGCAAGGGGCAACTTTCTTCACCTCAGCCTTGCTGATGGTAGGCACAGCCACCTCTGGCAGCAGGATGACGAAAGGTCCCCATCCTCGACCACTGGCAGGAGTGGGATGGAGGGATCTGACAGACCTTACAGTCATTTTAGATGTTTGAAGGCCCTTGATTGCCTCTTCAACCTCATAACCAAACAGTTTTGTCCCTCTAAAAGGGGCATTCAGAACTGCTTGCTGCACATCATTTGTAAAACCAGCAACCCCTAGCCAAGAATATCTTCTCATGCAAATGCCAGAAGCAGCAGCCCTGGCAGCAGCATCAGAAACATCAGAGGCCAGGCAAAGCAAATACTTACCAACATTAGTCCCAGAAGTTAAAGTTTTAAGTAAGTTATTCTTGGCAGAGCCCTCAAGCAAAGCCTGGGCTGCAGCTTCTGCAGCTTTCCACAGGCTGTTCTGATAGTTAATCATATAGGCCTGATAATTTACAATTCTAAGGCTCAGTGAGTCAGAGGCATATGTACACATGCCCATCACATCCAGCCTCCTAGACTCCTTGGGAGGAGGCAAAGTACTCGTGTGTTTAGGTGCTCTGGCCCTACCATGAGCAGCCATGATGACTGAAGAGTCAGTTTCTAGCTGTTAGCATAATAAGACTTAGCAGATGGGGCAGGATACTGCTCGTCAGCATTTCTGGGAATTGCAGGCAGTAAGTTTGGTCTGTACTTTGTAGCAAAGGTAGCATCCATTAAAGATGCAGGACAGATTGATGGAATAATAGTGGAGGAATGCAAGGGACCACAAACATTTCCATCAAGTTTCTTTTTGGGGAATCTTCCCCTTGTATAGCAATGCTCATGGCAGTTTGCATCTGTTGCATTGCAGCTTGAAATACAGGGTCCTCAGAAAATCTTGTGGTATAAACCACTGAGTCCTTACTGCAGGACACGAGGGTAATACTAGATCTTGGCACATCCTGTTCTCTTTCATACTCCTCCTCTAAATCCTCCTTCATAACCATGAGGTCAGGATTGTAATCCACATAGCCAACATCTCTGTTGATGACAGGAGCCGCTGAAGGCACTGGCAACACTGGCGGTGTCTGGGAAGGAGGAATCTGCAGTGTGCTAGTAGACATTGTCGATGAGGGCTGGGTACCAAGAAGAAAAAATTACTCACCATAGTAATACTGTTTCTTCCAAGTTGTCCTTTAGCACCAATAACAGTATGCAGTATGCTGGCTAGGTCGAGCTGCCTCGGAGGTGGAGTTTATGCTAATGAACAAATGAAATGGCATATCAGAAGACAGATAGAGAGTGAGGAGCTTTCCCAGAGGGCACCAGAATTTTTTCAAAGCTAGAATGGGAACATGCCCATGTTAAATGTGAACCAACAGGATTTAAAAATCATGCAACAACATGAACAGAGAACAACTGAAAAAACATGTAAACTTTCCTTTAAATGCAATTCAAAAGTTCAGGAACAAATTTGACCATAATGAGGAAGCAGAGTTCTCCATTTAGGTTACTTGGGGAGGAAGAGTGGAAGCTTACTGATGTTAAAGGACACCTTGGAAGAAACAACATTACTACAGTGAGTAATTTTTTCTTCTCAGCCCGGGGGTCCTTTAGCATCAGTAACAATATGCAGACTACAAAGCAGTGTAGTTGGGAGGCTGGTACAGAACCTACTTAGGGAAGAGGCTCTGCAGGACTGCCCTGCTGAATTTGGCCATCAGATCTGGACTGCACATCCAGGCAATAATGCTTTATGAATGTGTGTACAGTCTTCCATGTGGCAGCTTTGCAGACATTAAGTAAGGGAATATCCCTTGCAGCTGCCACTGTGGCAGTAGTATCCCTGGTAGAATGGGCCCTGAGGCTTTCCGGGGGTTGTTTACCAGCCTTGTCATAACAAAACTGAATACAAGAGACTATCCAGCAAGAGATAGTTCTCTTAGTGGCTGGCCTTCCTCTACCTACCTCCCCATACGTGAGGAAAAGCTGGGTAGCAGAGCCCCTAAACTGCTTGGTGTGTTCCAGGTAGTAAGAAAGGGCTCTTTTCACATCCAAACTATGGAGACTCTGTTCTCCAGGAGTGGATTTTTCAGCGAAGAATACAGGAAGGATAATAGACTGGTTCAGGTGGAAACCAGAGACCACCCTGGGCAGAAATTTCCTGTTTGTTCTGAGCTCTGCCTTATCCTTGTGAGGGATAATGTAGTTTGGCTCAGTACAGAGTGCCTGCAACTCTAAAAACCTTCTTGTAGAGGGGATGGCAACTAGAAAATCTGTCTTCCATGTGACATACAGTACTTTAAATGTGCCATAGCCATGGTCTTGAAAGGTGGTTCCATGAGCTTGGCAATGTAGAGACTGAGAACCCAAGGGGGAACAGGTTAATTCGCGGCTGAAGACGGAGGAGGCCTTTAAAGAATTTTTTTAAAACAGGCAATGAATTAACTGACTTCTTACCTATGGAGCGGTAAGCAGAAATTGTAGCTAGGTGAAGTTTTAAAGATGAGGCCTTTAGGCCTGAGGCCTGTAAATGAACCAAATAATCCAGAAGACTAGACACTGAGGCATTGAGACGATTTATATGTTTCCTCTTGCACCAGAAAGAAAATCTTTTCAATCTAATTGCACAAGTTTTCTTGGTGCTAGGTTTTTTGGCCATCCTCAGGATTTTAAGGACCTGTTCTGAATACTGTGTATCTGGGTACTCTAACTCCTCAATTGCCAAGCTCTGAGGTGAGAAGATTGCAGATTTGGATAGGTCACTCCTAGCTGTGGTAAAGTCAGGAAAGAGTGACTGAGAGGAAGCCAGATAGGCTTGCTATACGACAGGGCTAGTAGGAGAGGACATCGAAGTTGCCTTAGCCAATCCGGTGCCACCAGGATCATTGTTGCTGATTGAGCCCTCAGCTTCTTTTTTTTTTTTTTTTTTTTTTTTACCAGGGGAGACACACACTAAGCTGGAAGCTTGTTTACAGGTGTGATCTTGGAGCACAAGGAAGTTAAGTGACTTGCTCAGGGTCACACAGTGTGCAAGTGGGGCTGTGGGATTCAAACTCATGTCTCCAAGTTTGCAGCTCAGAGTCTTAAACCACAGCGCTATACTGCCACCTTCTGCTGCTTCAGCAACACTCCATAAATTAAAGGAAATGGAGGGAAGGCATAAAGAAACTTGCCTGCCCAGTCCAGAGTTAAGGCATCTGCTGGAAGAGTCCCCAGTTCTGGGGGCCTGCAGCAGTACAGAGGAAGTTGATGGCTAAGGTGAGAGGCAAACAGATCTATTTCTGGTGTACTCCACCTCCTGAAGACTGTGGCAAGGACTTGTTTGTTCAGAGTCCATTCGTTGTGCTCTTGGCTGATGCGGCTCAGAGCAGCTGCTACGGTATTGTCCTTGCCTGGAAGGTGTATGGCTGCGAGGCTCACATCGAGAGAGTAAGCAACAGACAGATTCTCACTGCCTCTGTACACAGGACAGTGGATTTTGTGCCACCCTGCTTGTTTACGTAGAACATAGCAATGGTGTTGTCTGTCCTGATTTGCACTTAATGACCTTTTACCTGAGGAGCAAAGGTCTTTAGGGCAAGGTAGATGGCTCTGAGCTCCAGCACGTCGATGTGACTTGCTGATTACTTGGGAGTCCAAGTGCCACTTACAGAGTGATTATCTAGATGAGCCCCCCATCCCAGCAGGGAGGTGTCTATAGTGATGATTTTTGTGGGAGCAGAAAGCTGGAAGGGGATTCCCACCAATAGGCTGGCAGCTTCCTTCCACCAGTCCAGAGCTCAGAGTAAGGTTTTTGTGACTGGAACCAGCTTGGACAAGGAATACCTTTTTTGAGACCAGTGTGCCTGCAGGTGGTACTGTATGTCCCTCATTTGAAATCTGACACCTGGGACAATTGGTATCATGGAGGCCATATGTTCCAGGAGCTTTAGAAAATGTCTGGCTGGCCTGGGCTGGCCCAAGACAAAGGAGCTTACCACTGACAGGACATTTTGGATTCTGTCTGCTGGAAGAAAGGCCTTGCCCTGCTATGTATCCACTTCTGCTCCTATAAAGGTGAGGAGCTGAGTGGGATCCAAGTGGGATTTCTTTTCTTTGATGAGAAAGCCTAGAGACTGCAAAGTTGTCTTAGAGTAACTGAGAGCCTCTCTGACTTGATGAGGGGTCTTCCCAATAGAAGCCAGTCATCCAGGTATGGGTAGAATGCAATGCCTGGTTTCCTGAGATAAGCAGCAACAGCAGCTAGGCACCTGGTGAATACTCTTGGGGCTGATGTTAGGCCAAAAGGCATGGCTGCAAACTGGTAATGCCCTGATGGCAGCCTGAACCTTAGAAACTTTCTGTGGAACTGCCTTATTGGAATATGGAAATAGGCGTCCTTAAAGTCCAGGGAGGCAAGCTAGTCTCCCTGCTGCAGGGAATGAATCACCATTATGAGAGTGACCATTTTGAATTTTGGTGTCAGTAAGTCGCTGTTTAAACACCTGAGGTTGACAATAGGTCGCCATTTTTCTTCTCTGTGGGGAAGTATCTGGAGTAGAGGCCTTTGCTCATCTGGGAAGATGGTACCCTCTCCACTACTTTTGCCAGTAGCAAATTCTTTACCGCCAGCTCCAGTAAGAGTCTTTATATAGAAACACAGAAACATAGAATTTGATGGCAGATAAGGACCGCTTGGCCCACCCAATCTGGTTCTGTTGGAGTTAGGGTTTTGATAACAAGGGACCCCTGACAGGTGGACATTTTTTTGAACTGAAGGGATAGGCCCTTTTCCACTACCTCCTGGGCCCACCTGTCTGTGGTTATGTGGTTCCAAAATTGGAGGTAATGGGAGAGCCTGCCCCCACTGGAAGAAGGAGGGTGACCTGGTTGCTGAAGTCAAGGCTTGGACTGGGTAGAAGGTGCAGGAGTGGTGGCAGCTCTCCGCTAGCCCCTCCTGAATCTTCCCCTGTAGAATACTCTCATTTGAGGGTAATCCATGGGCATTGGCACTGGGAAAATGCCCTAGGATAGAATCCTCTGCCTCTATTTCCCTTGTACTGAGACTTTCGAGACAAACAGGCTTTTTCTTTAGCAGGCATTGCTCTCATAGGTGGTCTTATACTCTTCCACCTTTATCATACAGTGGCGTGAAAAAGTTTTTGCCCCCTTCCTGATTTTCTCTATTATTGCATATTTGTCACACTGGATGTTTTCAGGTCTTTAGAGAAAATGTAATATTAGATAAAGGGAACCTGAGTGAACAAATAACACTTGTTTTTTTTTTTTTTAATTTCACTTATTTAATGAAAAAAAGTTAACCAACACCAACTGGCACTGTGTGAAAAAGTAATTGCCCCCTTACACTTAATAACTGGTTATGCCACATTTAGCTGCAATGACTGCAACCAAACACTTCCTATAATTCAATATCAGTCTTTCACATCACTGTGGAGGAATTTTAACCCACTCTTCCTCATAGAACTGCTTTAATTCAATAACATTTGGTAGGTTTTGAGCATGACCTGCTCGTTTCAGGTCCTGCCACAGCATCTCTATTGGGTTTAAGTCTGGACTTTGACTAGGCCACTCAAAACTTTAATTTTACTTCTTTTTAGCCATTCTGATGTGGACTTGCTTTTGTATTTTGGATCATTGTCTTGCTGCATGGCCCAACTACGCTTCAGCTTCAGCTGACGGAAGGATGACCGGACATTCTCCTTAAGAATTTTCTGGTACAGAGCAGAATTCATGGTTCCTTTAATTATGGCAAGTCATCCAGGTCCTTAGGCAGCAAAGCATCCCCACACCATCACACTACCACCACGATGTTTGACTGTTGGTATGGTGTTCTTACTGTGGAATGCTGTGTTTGCTTTACGCGAGACATTATGGGATCCATGTCATCCAAAAGTTCCACTTTGACTCATCTGTCCATAGAACATTTTCCCAAAAGGCTTGTGGATCATCCAGGTGCTTCTGGCAATGAGAGATGAGCATTTATGTTCTTCTTGGTTAGCAGTGGTTTCCCTTGCTACTCTCACATGAAGCCCATTTTTGCCCAGTCTCTTTCTGATTGTGGAGTCGTGAACACTGACCTTAGCTGAGGCAAGAGAAGCCTGCAGTTCTTTGGATGTTGTTTTAGGATCCTTTGAGACTTCCTGAATGATTTTACGCTGAGTCCTTGGAGTAATTTTGGCAGGCCGCCCACTCCTGGGAAGATTCACTACTGTTCCAAGTGTTCTCCATTTAGAGATTATGGCTCTCACTGTGGTTCGATGGAGTCCCAGAGCCTTAGAAATAGCTTTGTAACCCTTTCCAGACTGATAGAGGGCAACAAATTTTTTCTGATCTTTCAGGAACTTCCTTTGATCATGGCATAATGTGCCTGTTGAATCTTTGTGTTGGCAACGTGACTCTGATGGTAAGGGTCAAAATAAGTGAGATTTATATTGAGCAGGGCTGGCTGTAATCAAGCCTGGCTGTGTTCAATCAGCTGACTCTAATTATCCCTTTAATTGGGTTGATTTAACTAGGGGGCAATTACTTTTTCACACAGTGCCCGTTGGTGTTGGTTAACTTTTTTCATTAAATAAATGAAATAAGTAAAAAAAAAGTGTTATTTGTTCACTCAGGTTCCCTTTATCTAATATTATATTTTGTCTAAAGACCTGAAAACATCCAGTGTGACAAATATGCAATAACAGAGAAAATCAGGAAGGGGGCAAATACTTTTTCACGCCACTGTATATGCTTCAGTCCAATCAACAAAACGGGAATTATTTTCACTGGGGAAGTGCAAAGCTTTGGACTGGGTATCCTGTGTTAAAATTGTGGTTCTTAACCAGGCCAGGCGTCTAAGTGAAATGGCTTGAGCCATGACTCTGGTAGCTGCATCATTATTGTCCACAGCCACTCAAAACTGGTACTTAGTGACCTCTAGTCCAGTTTTCACTGTTTCAGCAATGTCCTGTACCATCTTGCTTGATTTTTGTTTCAAGATGGCCAGAATGGAATTCCACAGTGCTTTCTGTATTTTGCAGAGTACGCCAAATAAGTGAAAAGGTACAAAAGTAAAAAAGCTGTGGTGTACGATTTCTTAGCCATGGAGTCCAGTTTTCTGGACTCTTTAACACGCCACAGCCTGCACTACCCCCTCATGGTTTGGGTGAACACAGAGAAATTCAGCATCCTGTTTAGCAAGCTGATATTTTCTGTCAATTTTCTTACCTAATCTAGGCAGAGAAGTAGGGGTCTAGAGTAGCTTCATGGTTGCTTCTCTGAGTGATTTGTAAATATGCAGCACTATCTTTTTGGAGGTGGAAAATCCATCATACTATGGTGCATAGGAGTAGAGGGGGCAGAGAAAATATTGCCCATGCTCTGCATTGTTTGGTAAAGGTGCCAAGCCTTGGCCATTTCTTCAGCAGGGTGGGGCGTTATGGTTGGAAACCACAACAATCTGGGCGTTGTTGGTATTTTCACTCCAAGTTTTTAACATGGGCTTTTTGGGACCCCAGCTCATGAACAGTGTCACTGTCATTTCATTACTCAGTCGCAAAAGGTGATTTCACACAGTGACTGAGCCATTTATTTATTTTGTTTCTGTTGACCGGGTAAGTGCACTAGACAAATCCTGCCTATTTTCAGGCACGACCGGGAGGGGGCTATAGATGAATGCCAGCTGACATTGAACCAGATTAAGCTGTTGGTGGTATTTACAGTGAATGAGGGAAATTTGGCCCGGACACCGGGGAAATACCCCTACTCTTTTCGATAAGTGGCATGGGATCTTTAACATCCAGCTGAACCACCAATCCAGGCAGATGGGACCTCGGTTTAATGTCTCATCCAAAAGATGGCACCTCAGAAGTGCAGCACCCCTCTCATGCTGCACTGCAGTGTCAGTACTGGGATATTAACCCAAGTGCCAGATGTGGGAACTGAACCCATAGCCCTCTGATCTCCTGGCCTCTGAAGTGAGTGTGCTACCTACTGAGCCACTGACACTGGCGCCACAGGAGCAAAAACACAATTTGGGCAGGATACGAACAATGACAGCTGTACTTTTCATAAGGAGGTGTGAAAAAATGACAATGGTGAAAATCTGGAGTGAAAATATTAAAAATCGGTGAAGTTAAGAGTGTGCGTAGAAGCTGTGCAATGCACGCTCGTAATGCAGTCATTCTTTGGAATTTTTTCACCAAATCTGCAACGTGAGTTTTTGGGACCCACCCCATGAACAGTGGCACTGTCATTTCATTAATCTGTCCCGAAAGGTGATTCGGCACAGCAACCGCAAAATCACCTTTCAGGACCGAGTAACCAAATGACAGTGACAGTGCTCATGAGGTGGGGTCCCAAGAACCCCATGTGTGAAAATCTGGAGACAGAATTCCTAAAAATGGCTAAGATATCAACCTAAGTTGAAACCCCTACTGACTCCCATTATACAGCTTACTGTCATTTCTTCAGTTTGCCGGTCGGCTTTGAAGAGTGCAGACGTGTCCCGGTCTATAGAAGATCGCTGCTCCCGACATACATTCGGAGGTAAGTATGACGTGGGGGAGGGGAGATGAGGGAGGTGGGTCCACAGAGCGAGGGTGGGGAGGGAATGGGAGATGATTTAGGGACCATTTTCTTTTTACAGGAAAAGAAGACTTTGGGGACAGTTTTCTTTATTTTACAGGTACCCAAAATATTTAGGCACATGTGTGGCTCCAGTGTGCCACAATAGTGTGTGTGTGTGTGTGTGTGTGTGTGTGCGTGCTCGGGGGGCATGCCGACACAGGATGCGCACCCTGATGTCAGCACCTGGCATTAGGAGTGGGCATTCCGGTGTCAGAAACATAAATACAGAATTATTTCGGCACACTGGGGTGGGCTCCCAGTGTGACACAATACTGGGGAGGGGGATACATGCCGACATGGGGACTGGGCACCCTGATGTCTGCTCTCCAGGGAATGTATGGCGGGCAGCAGAAGCCACCAATGTGGAAAGCCGCGCTGTGGCTCCTTTATTTATTTATTGAAATGGTTCACCAGGAAAGGGTTCTGAAAGAACTAATAAAATTGAAGGTGGACAAAGCAATGGGGCCTGATGGGATTCACCCAAGAATTCTAAAAGAACTAAGGGCAGAACTAGTGACACCGCTGACTACTCTCTTTACCAAATCATGGGAGGATGTGGTGGTACCTGAGGACTGGAGGAGGGCGGATGCAATTCCTCTTCACAAAAGTGGGAGCAGGACAGAGGCAGGAAACTATAGACCAGTTAGTTTGACCTCAGTGGTAGGGAAGATGATGGAATCAGTTCTGAAGAAATGAATTGAGTATCTAGAGGCCAGTGGGGCAGAGGACCCAAGGCAGCATGGATTCACGATGGGAAGGTCGTGTCAGACGAATCTAATAGATTTCTTTGACTGGCTGACCAAAGTAGTAGACCAGGGAGGGGCTGTGGACATGGCCTACCTAGATTTTAGCACAGCATTTGATACAGTCCCACACAAAAGATTAATACACAAGTTAGCCAGCCTTGGAGTGGGTCCCAAGGTGGTAGCCTGGATAAAAAATTGGCTAGACAACAGGACGCAAAAGGTAGTAGTAAATGGAGTCCACAGTGAAGAAAGGAGAGTTACTAGTGGGGTACCGCAGGATTCAGTACTGGGACCGGTCCTTTTGAATGTTTTTATAAGTGACATTGTAAAAGAACTGGAAGGAAAAGCATGACTGTTTGCAGACAACACAAAGATCTGCAATAGGGTTGATACACAAGATGGAGTGGAAAGGATGAGAAGGGACTTGGCAAGGTTGGAGGAATAGTCAAATGTATGGCAGCTGAGATTCACTGCAAAGAAATGCAAGGTAATGCACCTGGGAAGCAAAAACCC
Organism: Neoceratodus forsteri; assembly: GCA_016271365.2. NCBI lineage: Eukaryota > Metazoa > Chordata > Ceratodontiformes > Ceratodontidae > Neoceratodus > Neoceratodus forsteri. The sequence continues at coordinate 701,685,931 of CM028135.1, read as the reverse complement.
AGGGGAAGAGTACACAACGGGGGGTGAGATACTGACAACAGTAAAAATGGAAAGGGACCTGGAGGTAATTATATCAGATGACCCAAAGGTGGGCAAGCAATGTGAAAAGGCAGTAAGGAAGGCTGGGGGGATACTGGGATGCATAGGGAGAGGCATCAATAGTAGAAAACAGGAAGTTGTAATCCCTCTGTACAGACTGTTGATGAGACCCCATCTGGAGTACTGTGTGCAGTTCTGGAGACCCCATCTCTGCAAAGACTTAGACAGAGTGGAGGCTGTCCAGAGGAGGGCAACCAAAATGGTGCAGGGTTTACACCAGAAGACATACAAAGAAAGACTAAAGGAGCTTAATATGTATACCCTTGAGGAAAGAAAGGAGAAAGGGGACATGATAGAAACTTTCAAGTACCTCAAGGGAATCAACAAAGTCTAAGAAGGTAGCATCTTTCAGAAAAAGAGATGTGCAAGAACAAGGGGGCACAATTTGAAGATTGAGGGGGGACGGCTCAGAGGTAATGTGAGGAAATATTTTTTTCATAGAGAGGTCTGTGGATGCATGGAACAGCCTCCCCGAGGAGGTAGTGGAGTCAAAAACAGTGGAGGAATTCAAGAATGTATGGGACAGACATAAGGCAGTCCTAGTGGGGGGTAGGAGAAAGTAAGCTATTGGTTAACTAGGATCTGCAGCTTATCTGTTAGGTAGGAAAATGGGCAGACTAGGCGGGCCAAGCGGTCCTTATCTACCATCAAATTCTATGTTTCTATGTAACGGCACACCGAACAAACAAGGTGCTCGGCGGTAGGAGTCGACATGAAACATAAGTCCGGCCATGCACATTACTGTGCACTGTAATGCGCATGGTTGGAGTCTTGTCAGCTGTTTCCAACAGAGAGAAGGTATGTCTGTGTGCCTGGTTACGAGGGAGGGGGAAGGTCCCACTGCAATGAGAAAACTGTCCCTCATGTCAGTGGCAGATTTCTTTCAAATATGATCCTCTCTCTCAAACTGCTGTCACGGACAGCTCGCCAATTCATTGGTGCCTGAGAGAGACGAGCCCCATAAAACGTCAACTCATAACCATCCCTGATTGAAGGGGCACTTTTTCTTTCAAGTGAAGACCACTTCTCTCAAACTGCTGACATAGACAGCTCGCCAATTCATTAGTGTCTGAGGGACAAGCCCCATAAAGCATCACCTGCATTGGGCAGAAACTCACATACCTCTAAAATGTTGTACTGTCCCAAGATGTTTCTTGCACATGTGAAACGTGCGAGCAAACAAAAAATAAAACTGTTCAGTATAACTATTTACAAAGGCAATACAAAAAGAGAAAACAAAGTCCTTTGTCTGAGGGTATCTCTAATTCTAAGTTTCAGTCTCTTTTTATAATGAGTTTTTGCCTGGCAATTACCTTGTGTAACCTCATCTCATTAAGAGGCATCCTGTTTCTCACAAAAACGTATCAGAACTTAGTCAATTTCCTTGCAGGTGCAACAAAACAGAAGAAAAAATTACTCACCTTAGTAATGTTGTTTCTTCTAATGGAGTTTTGCTGTATTCTGACAATAGCAGTGAGTCCCAACCTTCGAACTGCCCCGGAGATGAAAGAGTTAACTTTCCATGCCAGGCATGGAACACTGAGCTTGAGCTTGGTTAAGACTCTGTCTGTTCCTGTTTGAACTCAAACTGTCAGATCTTTACGAGCTAAACTCACTGAGGTCCTGTGTGGAAGCTGTAAACCTACACTAGCCAACTGGCTACTAACATAATAACACATTTTTTTGGTCCCAAAGCAAAGACTCAAGTCAGGAGACCCAAAAAATGAAATAACACAACACCCACTCACCCAAAGAAAGGGTGATAACAAAAAAGGTGGGGTACCTCCTGAGTGCCAACACTGCCACTGCCTTCCCACATCCCAAAAACAGAGGTTCTGAGAGGGGAAGGCGGGGGGAGGTCAGAATACAGCAAGACTCCATTAGAAGAAACATTACTAAGGTGAGTAATTTTTCTTCAAACAACATGAAGTCTTGCTGTATTCTGACAATAGCAGACTACTCAAGCAGTACCTCCATGGAGGAGGACAGAACCTACTTAGAAATAGGCTCAGCTAGCATAGCTGTGCCAAACCGAGCATCACTCCTAGCCTGGATATCCAGAGAGTAATGCTTGGTAAAAGTGTGAACTGTTTTCCAGATAGCTGCTTGACATATGTCTAAGATAGAATATCCTGGCAGCAGCCAGGAAGCAGCTGTACCTCTGGTAGTGAGCCCTCAGGCTTGAGGGCGGAACCTTACCTAATTTTTCATAGCAAAATTGGATGCAAGAGACAATCCACCTGGCAATGGATCTTTTAGTGGCAGGTTTTCCTTTACCAACCTCACCATAAGTGAGGAACAGTTGGAGGGAGTCAAACCTATGACCCTTGATGCGTTCTATATAGTAGCTAAGGGCTCTTTTCACATCTAGACTGTGTAGCTTCCTCTCACCAGAGGAGGAATGGTCAGTGAAGTACACAGGAAGAGACATAGACTGGTTAAAGTGGAAGTCTGAAACCACCTTAGGCAAAAACTTCCTGTTAGTCCTGAGGACCACCTTATCCCTATGGAAGGAAATAAAGTCAGGCTCCACTGACAGGGCATGTAGCTCACTTATGCACCTGGCAGAAGTGACAGCCACCAGAAACACAGTTTTCCAAGTCAAGTACTTAAGCTCTGCTGAGGACAAAGGCTCAAAAGGGGGTTGCATAAGCTGAGCAATGCAAACGTTAAGATCCCAAGCAGGGGAAGGATCCCTGAATGGAGGATTGGCATGAAGCAATCCCTTGAAAAACTTGGAGAAAACAGGGTGAGCTGAAAGAGAAGAGGGCTTACCTGCTGAAATGAAAGCAGAAACAGCTGCCAGATGCACTCTTAGTGTAGCTGGTCTGAGTCCCAAGCTATTCAAATGGACCATACGTGGGCAGATCAGCAGACTCTGGGGAAATATGCTTCCCAGAGCACCATATGGAAAATCTTTTCCACTTGGAATTATAAGTAGTTCTGGTGGAAGGCTTCCTAGAAGCCTTTAGAATATCCATAACACCTTGGGAGAGGTGTAAATCGGCAAACTCTAATTCTTCAAGAGCCAGGCCTTGAGATTGAGAGATTTGAGATTCGGGTACCAAACCCTCCCCTGAGCACAGGTTAACAGGTTGTAATTCCTGGAAGAGCCAGGGAAGATGGACTGTTAAGGACAATAGGAGAGGATACCAGGGCTGTCTGGCCCAGTCTGAAGCAATCAGGATCACTTTGCAGGGTTGAGACCTGATCTTGACTAGCACTTTGAACAGGAGAGGAAAGGGGGGGGAAGCATACAGGAACTTCCCTTCCCAATTGAGAACTAAGGCATCCAGGAGGACTGAGCCCAACACTGGGGGCCTGCAGCAAAAAGGGGAAGTTGGTGATTGTCTGGGGCTGCAAAAAGATCTATCTGTGGGGTGCCCCATCTGGAGAATATCTCCTCCAAGACCAGAAGATCCAGTGACAATTCGTGATGGGCCTGAGATATCCTGCTGAGGGCATCTGCCAGGACATTGTCCTTGCCTGGGAGGTGTACTGCTGTGAGAGAGGTTTTCAGGGAATAAGCCAGAGACCACAACTTCACTGCTTCTGTGCACAAGGCCGTAGACAGAGTGCCTCCTTGCTTGTTGATGTACCACATTGTGGTGGTATTGTCTGTTCTGATCTGAATAACTTTGTTCTGAACAGACTTGGAAAAAACTTGAAGTGCTAGAAATACTGCTCTGAGTTCCAACAGACTGATGTGAAACAGAGATTCCTGAGGGGACCACAACCCCTGGGTGGTCAGGTCGCCCAAGTGAGCCCCCCACCCCAAGAGGGAGGCATCTGTGGTAAGGATTAAAGAGTAAGGATTAAAGAGTGAGACTGAGTGACAAAGGGAACTCCTTGTCTCAGATTGTTCCGATCCTGCCACCACTGCAAGGCCTGGATCAGGGTATGAGTCACTGGGATCAGTTTGGTCAGAGGGTCCTTTTTCTGAGACCAAAAGGCTCTCAAATGGAACTGAATGTTTCTCATCTGAAATCTTGCTCCTTACACCACTGCTGTAGAAGCAGCCATGTGTCCCAGGAGCTGCAGAAAATGCCTTGCTGGTCGAGACACCTGCGGGGTGAATGAGGAGGCCAGAGTGATAAGGGTTCTTGCCCTGTCCAGGGGAAGGAAGGCTCTGGCTCTTTTCTTAGCTCTGCACCTATGAAGGTGAGGAGCTGAACAGGCTCTAGAACTGACTTTGAAAGATTCAGAAGGAAACCCAGAGAGGTGAACAGTTGCTGAGTTATCTGTAGGTGTAACTTGACTTGGTCTGGGGACTGGCCTACTATGAGCCAGTTGTCCAGGTATGGGAAGATGGCAATCCTTTGCCTTCTTGGAGAAGCAACTACTACTGCCAGGCATTTTGTGAACACCCTTGGAGCAGAAGTTAGACCGAAGGGCATTGCTCTGAACTGGTAATGGCCTGAGGGCAGCTCGAACCTGAGGTACTTTCGATGGGAGTTTCTGATGAGAATATGGAAATAGGCATCCTTGAGGTCCAGGGAAACTAGCCAGTCCCCTGGCCTTAGAGAGGGTAGAATTATTCCCAGAGTCACCATTTTGAATTTTGGCTTTAAAAGGTGCTTGTTTAAATATCTGAGATCCAGGATGGGCCGCCATTCTCCTGTCTTTTTTGGGGTAAGGAAGTACCTGGAGTACAATCCTTTGCCCTGGTGTAGAGGTGGAACCCGTTCCACAGTATTGAGAGCCAGGAGGGAAGAGACCTCTGCTTCTAGGGCAAGTGCCTCTGAGGGATTTGCAGGTGGAAAAGATCTGGTTCTCGGCTTTGGAAATTTTTTGAAGCTGAGATCAGTCCCTGGCTTACTACTTCCAGGACCCACTTGTCTGATGTTAGAGACTTCCAGTCCTGGACAAAGTAAGCCAGCCTGCCTCCTACAGGTGGTGGAGAATCGGCCCTGGCAAACCCATCAGGGTGCCTGTTTGGCAGGGGGTTTTGGCTGAAGGGTGGAAGCAGGTCTGCTTGTACCCCTTCTGCCTCTCCCTCTAAAGAACCCCCTCTGAGCATAGGCAGAAGAGGAGGCCTGGGCTTGGTAGAAAGGCCTGTGAAAAGGCCTGCCCCTGCCCTTGGGATGCTGCCTTTGAGGAGTGGCTTGCCTTTCCTTGGCCTGGGCACTCCTATAGGTGGTCCTATACTCGTCCATTTTCTTCATGTAATTCTCTGTTTGCTCCCCAAACAAAGAATTACCCACAACAGGAAAATCCATGGCCTTAGTCTGGGTATCTTGTGACAGGCTAGTACATCTGAGCCAAGTCATTCTGCGAAGTGCCACAGATGTAGCCATGACTCATTTGAGTCCATTGCAGCATGGAATTGCACCTTGGATGCCTCAATACCATCAGCAGCCACCTGCTCCAGCTCCTTGGCAAGCTGGCCAGGGACCTGTTTTGCTAAAGCCATGACAGTGTCCCATCTGGATTTCTGATACCTAGCAGTATAGGCCATATAGTTGGCCTGTCTGAGTCCCAAGGATGCTGCCATGTACTGTTTCTTTGCCATGGCATCAATCCTCCTGGAGTCCTTGTCTGGGGGGGGTGTGAGGCCAAGGGAATATTTGCCTTATCACAGGCTGCAGCCTGCACTACCCCAACATGGCTGCATTGTTGTGTAAGGAACTCTGTATCTGAGCCTGACAATGTATACCTCTTGTCCATTCTTTTATCTACAGGCGGTATGGTGTGAGGAGTCTTTAAAATCTTAAATGTCTGTTTCCCAAAAGATTTGTGTAAGGGAATAGACAGCCTCCTAGACTCTGTGATATCTATCATTTCCACATAGACAGGCTCCTCCTGGTCATCCACAGCTTCTTCCATAGGAAGCTGGAGGGTTTGAGCCACTTTTTTATAAAACATGAAATGGGAGGGGGACTCAGAAAGCCTAGGAGGAGACACTCCTGAAGGTCTGTCTGGGGAGATGTCCGGGTCAATGGCATCCAGACTTTCAAAACCACATTCACTTTCCTCATACTCCCTCCTCCTCCTCCTCCGGTTCATAATATTCCTCTAAATCATAATCTTGAACCGGTGGAACCGGCCGAACTGACGCCCTGATGGTGCGGTTCAGTCGAAACGGGAAAGCGACAGCACAATTTTTATCGCTTGGCTATTTCTTCAGCGTTGGAGAAGAAAGTTTGGATCCACACCAGCTGATTTTTCCTTCCTTGTTCTCTTAGCTGGAACCGACTCCTCAGAATCGGATCTCCTTTTGCCCGAAGAAGTCTTGCCCTGGTCAGAGGGCACTCCTTCTGGTTCGGTTTGAACCGAACCAGACTGGCCATCCGGTTCAGTGGACTTTTTGGCCTCCCTTTCCCTGAGCCTACCAACTCTTTTTTTTCTAGGGTAGCTGCAGGAAAATTTTTACAAATCTGGCAGTCTGCATTGAGGTGGTCAAACCCCTGACAATAAACACAAGTGGTGTGGGGATCAGCCTTAGCAAAGACTTCCCCACACACACTGCAGTGTTGAAACCCAGAGGGCCCGCTTTTTCTTTTGGGTTTCTCAGACATTATGCCAGTCCTAACCAAACTTACCCTTTTAATGGCAATCTGCCAGGCAAGACCCTCTTATCGGTTCCTGTCCGTGTCACAGGTCATGGAAAAAAAACGTAATAAAATCTGTTTTTTTAGAACCGATAAGAACCGGTAACTACACTCTAAAAGTACAGATAAAGATTTTTTAGTAACTTGATCGGTTCAAACCGAACCGATGAACCGTTTACAAGTTCCACACAGAATAGAAAATAATATAAACCTATCCAGTACTCACAAATACCACAGACAGAGACTGAACCGACAGGTTGCGGTTTAAATTCGGTCGAAAACCGAGAATAATGGTACTTTAACCGACAAATTGAACCGAGCAGAAGGAGAAATCTCTGGAGCGACTGTTCAGTGAGGCGGAGTAAAGAATCTGATGGTTTGAGTTCAAATAGCAACAGACGGAGTCTCAACCGAGCTCGAGCTCAGCGTTCCATGCCTGGCATGGAAAGTTAACTCTTTCATCTCCGGGGCAGTTTGAAGGTTGGGACTCACTGCTATTGTCAGAATACAGCAAGACTTCATGTTGTTCGAACATAGTGTCCCAGAACTAAACACCTGTTGACAGCTCTGCAAGAGTTCATGGAGGTCAAACTGCATCTCAAAGTTAGAACCCCCTAAGTTCCAAACAGCTTATAATTAATGGGCTTCCCTTTTTCCCATTAGGAAACTGTGGCGTAATTTGCCGTTATAAAGGAGCATTTATAACAGCAAACACGCGCGCAGTTTCCCCACTCTTGTATATAAACTCTACTTTCGCTGTGTCCTTCCCGAACAGAAACCCTTCCCCTATGCAAACCCACCATGGAGAGAAACTGCCACGGACACTCGGCAGTAGGTAATTTTTAATATTACTTCAGATGTTCCACACAGCTACTGGATGGACCCCCACGACAACATTTTAAATAAAGTGAAAGCGGACCTTGCGCGCCGAGGCAATCTGACTGCGCCGGCACAGCAGTCTTTTTTTTATTTTATATAATTGCTGAGGCGAAAAAGAGAAGCCCAACAATTATATAAAATAAAATATGGGTCCCAGTGTGTAAATTCAAATTTGCACACACCCACGGGGTTTGATCAGACGCATAAACCCCTCGAGTGTGTATAAATTCTCGCTACACACCGAGACCAATACTTTATCCTATATTTTATAATCATTTCAACAACATAACTATATACATTGTCAAACCAAAGGACTCCAGTTTCACAAAAAGATTCACAAATATTTTATAGCTGCAGATACACAAGGAGAAAGAAAAAATAGAACAACAAGAAACAGCAAGTGAAGGCAGGGAGATAGCGGAAGAAGGAGAATCACGAGATCATGGGAATGATCACAAGAAAATTTGACTGCACAGTCAGACAAGAGACAGAAAAGGCTGATTCTGTTTGAGGCTGAGAAACCTGCTATACAGCACAGAACAAACTAGAACTCATTTGAGGAACTGGGAAGCTGGTAATACATAAATAATATTGTTGGGGACTTGTTAGGAAGGTGAGCTATGCTTTCTACAGAAAGTTTCATTTGTCCTTATTGATTTAAATTTTGGTAAGCGGGTAGGCCCACTGAGACCAATAATAGTCCCTTTTTCAGGGGCGACCTGGGGTTAATTACAGCAATGGTACAACAGGACAATAATGTTACATTAAGTTCAATAACATACAATAGATTATACTCCATACAAGAAGGCAGTCATTAGACATACAGAGTAATACAGGGGACTGTTATCAGTCCACTGTCATACATGTTAGGTGAGATCAATAAACATAATCATATATATCAGACAAGCAACAGGAATGAAGTGTGAAGATAAACGATTACAAGTGCATTGGTTTAATCCCAGCAGATACGTTTTAAGTCCCTTTTTAAACCCCCCAAGGGATTCACATTCCTGACGTTTGGATGAAAGTGAGTTCCATATGGGAGGGATGAGAAGGTCCTGGACCCTTGGGAGGACATTGTCCGGGGGACCTTGAGAAGCTGTCTGTTGGATGACCTTAGAGTCCTATTATTAGTTTTAGGTTGTAGTAACTCTGCCAGGCTAGGTGGGGCAGATGCCAATCTAAGTTTATAGGCTAGGCATAGAGAGGAGTAGCGTAGTCTACCTTCCAAGCCATTTAAGGGCTTGCAGGATTTGGCAATGGTGTTCTCTATGGGGCGCCTCTATAGCAAATTTTCCGATCCTATGGTAAAGTGTAATAAGTTTTTTTATCTCAGTACTTCTGGTGGAGAGAAGTATAGGGGAGCCATACAGTAATTTAGGTAGCAAGGTACCATGGGCAATCTTAGATCGTGACTCCAGGGTGAGGTAAGTGCCGAGTCGATACAAAAGACCTATCCTTTGGTTCAGTGTTTTGGATAGATGATCTATGTGGGCTCTGAAGTTGAAATCCCAGTCAATGGTGAGCCCTAGGTACATTAGTGAGTCTACTACCATCACCTTTTCCCCCAGATGAAAGGGTGAGGTTAAGTGTATCTGATCTGTTGGATGGTGAACGTTTGGGCCCAAACAGCATCCCTTTGTTTTTTTTTGCTGTTCAATAGAAGTTGATTTGTGGACAGCCAGACTTCCAGTGATGTTAGATCTTTGGATAGCAATTGGCTGAGTTCTTTCAGATCCTCCACTGATCTATAGATAACAATGTCGTCTGCATAGAGAATGATTTCAGGGCCTTTGCAAAAAGTAGGCAGGTTATTAATAAATAGGGAGAATAGGAGTGGTCCTAGGATAGATCCCTGGGGAACTCCCTTATTAATATCAATCTTGTCAGATTTGGCACCCTGCCATTTAAGTAATTGGGACATGTCCTGGAGATAATTCCTAAACCATTGTATTACTAAAGAGTCAAGACCGATTTGTGCCAGTTTAGCCAGGAGCACTTTGTGATTTACCAGATCAAATGCTTTGGTAAGATCGATAAAGATTGCACCAGTGTACAGTCCTTTGTCAAGGGAAGAGAATATATCAGTGGTAAGGTTAAGCATGGCAGTGTCAGTACCATGATACTTTCTGAAGCCGTGTTGGGCCTTGGAGAAAATATTGCATCTCTCCACATAATTCATGACCTGGAATACACCACTCTCCAACACTTTGCAGGTGTCGGGAGTAGGGATATTGGACTACAGTTTTCAACAGTCTATGGCGCCCCCTTTGTGTATAGGGGTAACTAGGGCCACTTTCCAAAGGGAGGGAACCTTTCCCTCCACGAGCGAGCGGTTGATCAGCCACGAGACTAGGGTTACAATAACAAGGGCTGCAATATTGATTAGTTTGGATTCCAGCCTGTCATACCCTGCTGAACCATAGGTTTTAATACCCTGTAGAATTCTCTGGATTTCTAGACTGGAGACTAATTTGAAATGAAAGTCAGGAATGTTGTGGCCACTTTTGGGGGACCTGTTGTGAGGTATGACCTGGACAGGGGGACTTGAGGGTATTTAGCTCAGTAAAGAATTTATTAAATGCCTGTGCTGCTGCGAGCGGGGTTGAGTAGTGAGTACCATTAGCTATGATGTCACCCCCCCTTCAGGTTTGTTATTTCCCTTGATAAGGGCATTTATCTGGGACCAGAATTTTTTGGGATTTGATAGGTTTGTTTCTTGGATATGTCTAAGGTGAGTCCTTTTGGCTTTCTTCAATTCAACTCAACTTTACATTTATTTCTGAGTTCCCTATATTTGTGCCAGTCAGTGAGTTGGTCTGTGGTTTTATAGGTACTCCATGCCCTATCTCTGTAACCCATGAGTTTCCTGAGATCCCGAGTGAGCCACCTGGCTTCTAGGCCTTTAACTCGTATCTTTTTTTGGAGAGCATGTTTGTTAGCGGCAGACAAAAAATGACTGTTGAAGAAATCTATGGCATTCTTAAGGTTAGGGGCTGATTTTATCTGCTGCCAGTTAACATCAGTGAGTGCTCTGAGAAAGGAACTAGCATCAAAATTAGAAAAATTTCTGTTCAGGAAGATACGGGTTGGGGGGACAGGAAAGCTGTTCTTCCAAATTCTGAACGTGGGGGAGTGATCACTCAGGGAGTTGGCGAAGATGCCAACCATTTTGAATCTGTCTGGGTTTGTGGCCAGGATCCAGTCAAGAGTGGTATGTTTACCAGTTTTTGCATTGAGTCTAGTTGGATCCTGAATTAACTGGGTTAGTTGCACGTCTTGCAGTGAGTTTTTATTAAGTCACTGGTGTGGGTCCCCCAGTGAATACTGGTCTCCCATAATTACATTTTCAACCCTAGGTAGAGTGGGAATGATGTTTAATAGAGTTTTTTAGGGATTCATTTGCCGATTTAGGAGGATTATAAACAGCTCCAATTAGTAGTGGTTTGATTCCGCCCAGTAGTAGTTTTATAAATATGGTTTCACAGTCTGAGAGCTTTGGGATTATTACTGGAGTGAGCGTGGCATTAAGGATGGACTTAACATAGATCAAGACCCCTTCACCTTTCTTTTTTGGCCTATCATTTCTAAAGGACTGATATCCATGTAAACCTACTTCATGGTCATTTACATGGGTTTGAGCCATGTTTCAGTGATAGCTATGACATCAGGTGCACAAAGACTTGCCCAGACCTGCAGCTCATGTATCTTGGGCCTAAGACTGTTGATATTTATATGTGTCAGCTTCAGCCCTTTCTAATTATTCCATGTACGAGTATTGGCAGTGGTGACCTGGATATTATTTGCTATTGGGCCAGGATTTTCCTCTACATCCCCTGCTAGCAGCAGTAATAGTAGGTGGAGCAAGCTGGGAAGAACATGGGGCTTTGCTGTAACCTTTTTGCAATGTTGTGCATTGATATAGGCTGTAAGGTTATATAGGTTACTGTGTCTCAGAAGACCTAGGAGATATAATGAGGGGTTGCGGAGTGACACCACGGGGATTGTTAGGGGCTTTCTTGGGCTAGACCAGAGCCTACCCTGCCCCTGGTTTCGGCTTAGGTGGTCAAAGTCTGGGTCGGAACAGAGAACTAGCAGGATATATAGTGCCGCGGGTAACAGTCCCTGCATCATCATGCAATTACTGAGACACGCTAATTTTAGGGCTGACTGAAACAGATCACCGTGGACTAGATCTTTGGAATTATATGTGTAGGGTAGAAAAACAGTCGAGGAGGATCAACCCCTTTTTTATTTTATTATAAATTGCTAGTTATGCTTTAGAGTAGATCAGACAGGAAATTAATCTCTACTTCCCTAAAGATGGATCTGGCAGTACGTTTAGAAATTTGAGCCGTCTCTTAACTGGTGTGATAGGTTTTGTTTGTTACAGCTTTAGGATCAGCTAGGGAGTAGTAATCTTGTTCTCGATTGACAGGAAGGGACCTCTAGTAGCGATTTAGGATAACCTGCAAATAGTAAAGCTGACTGTTAGTAAAAAAAGAGAGGGGTGTCATTAACCACGTGATCACTATGCTCTATAAATCAGTGAGCCGACCAAGGGTGGTGGTGGGGGCCTGCCGCGAAGCGGAAGTGGGGTGATTGCTCTGGCAAAATATTTCAGGCTAATTCAGTTCAGTTGCAGTGCATAGGCACATTACATTCAGTCTCAATCAATCCTGCATTTATCTGGGGTCTGGTCTTGGCGCCAAAAGCTTGGACTTCAAACAATACAGTCAGAGCTACTGCCACAGCATAGCGAGAGAGATGGTACCTCGAGCAGCAGCGGGGGTCTCGAACACAGCTCGGTGAGGGCTTCCTTCTAGCCCTCTCGACCCGCGGTCCTGCAGCTGTGGAGAGAGGAGAGGACAGTGATTAGTTTAAATAGGGGACTCGGGTGCTAGGGGGAGGTGCTGGGGGCCAGGGAGCAACGGGAAAACAGCAAGCCGAGATTTCTCCACTTGGGGTTCTCTACGTCAGCAAAATCCCTCGGTTTCACACTAATTGATGCAGTTCAATAAAAACAGCAAAACTGTAAGCAATTCCCATTCTGTGCTCTGGCAAAATATTTCTGGCTAATCACAGTTCAGTTGCAGGGCATAGGTGCATTACATTCAGTCTCAATCAATCCTGCATCTATCTGGGGTCTGGTCTTGGCGCCAAAAGCTTGGATTTCAAACAATACAGTCAGAGCTACTGCAACAGCGTAGCGAGAGAGATGGTACCTCGAGCAGCAGCGGGGGGGGGGCTTCCTTCTAGCCCTCTCAACCCACGGTCCTACAGCTCGAGCAGCAGCGGGGGGGGTCTTGAACACAGCTCGGGGAGGGCTTCCTTCTAGCCCTCTCGACCCATGGTCCTGCAGCTTCAGCAGCAGCGGGGATGGGTCTCAAGACACAGCTCGAGGGAGGCTTCCTTCTAGCCTCGACCCGCGGTCCTGCAGCTCGAGCAAGCAGCGGAGGAGGTCTCGAACACAGCTCGGGAGGGCTTCCTTCTAGCCCTCTCGACCACCAGTCCTGCAGCTCGAGCAGCAGTGGAGGAAGGGTCTCAAACACAGATCGGGGAGGGCTTCCTTCTAGCCCTCTCGACCCTCGGTCCTGCAGCTCGAGCAGCAGCGGGGGGGGGTCTCGAACACAGCTTGGGGATGGCTTCTTTCTAGCCCTCTCAACCCACGGTCCTGCAGCTCAAGCAGCAGCGGGGGGGTCTCTAACACAGCTCGGGGAGGGCTTCCTTCTAGCCCTCTCGACCCGCAGTCCTGCAGCTCGAGCAGCAGTGGGGGGGTCTCGAACACAGCTCGGGGAGGGCTTCCTTCTAGCCCTCTCGACCCGCGGTCCTGGCATTAAGAAGAGAATTGCAGGATTCCATTAAAGAGTAGTAATTTTATAACCAGAGTGAGTGAAGTAAAACTGAAGTTGCTTGATTCTTGTGGTTGAGACCTAGGATTTGGAAGGATATTTTTGCAACATTTTGGAAGTGTCCTGCTGGCTGAGGAGTGAATTCATTTTTATCCCTCGACTCAGTACAGTGGTTTGTGTAGGAGCAGTAGCAGGAGGTGTAGGTCTAGTAAATTGTGGTGTTAGTTGAATTACAGTACTCACCAGGGTGGTGAAGCAGTGGTGTATTTGATTGTTTGTAACAGTCACCAGTGGTTGTGGTATTTCCATTATAGGTAAGGTTCTGACATCACTTCCTCAACAGGTCTTGGGGCAGAACTGTCATATTCTTAATAACCCAGCACAGTGCATAAAGGGTAAGTACACACACACACACAAAAAAAAATTATATATTACATATTGTATATTATAAGGGAGAGGGACATGCGGGGAGTGGTGCAATGCACTGGCTGTGGGGCAGCAGTTTTCCAGGAGACATTCTGGAACCTGCGTTGCTGCCCTATTTGCAGGCAACTGTCAGCTCTGAGGGAGGAGGTTGCCTACCTCCAGGCTGAACTGTCAAGGACTAAGAAGGCCTCCCCCACCTAAAGAGCACCAGTGCCACAACCACTGCCTCAGAGGTTGCCAAGTGTGAAGAGCAGTTGGACCACAGTGGGTTCTGGAAGGGTGAGGGTGGTGGAACAGAGGTGAAGCCCTCTAGTTGTACCTCTACACAAATCATATGTCAGTCTGGCAAAGCAAGGTTCCTCTATGATGACACCCTCAGTGGAGAACAAGAAGAATGCTGGGGACATCCACAAGGGAGACCCACAAAAGGGTGGCAAGGGACACCACAGGGGAAGGAAACAGCTTCTGATAGGGTACTCAATTGTTAGGGGTGTAGAACTGAGGAAGGGAGAAGAAAGGGAAGTAAGGTGCCTGCCTGGTGCCATGGCTTGCAGGGATAGGAGGCGAATCCTCAGGATTGCAGAAGCAGCATCATAGGAGAGGGAACTCGATATCGTTGTCCATCTTGGAACAAATTACCTAGCTAGGCATAAGATCAGTGCAGTGCAGGATGAAGTTGTGGAGTTGGGGAGGGGCCTCAGACAGGTAGCAAGCACGGTAACCTTCTCAGAGATGCTGCCAGTATATGGCAGGGGTGAGGCCAGGGTACTGCACACCATGCAGTTTAATGAATGGTTGCAAAACTGGTGCCGAACACAGGGTTTTGGCTTCATTGGGGACTAGGGGTCCACCTGGAGAGATGAAGGTCTACACCGGCACAATGGTCTGCATCTGTCCAGGAAGGAAACCAAGCTCCTAGGTGACAGGTTTAAATGCTTCCTTGGAAAGCTTTTAAACTAGCCGGGAGAGGGGTGCTGATAGGAAGCAGGAAAGTTCAAGCCTCCCCCCACAAAACATAGCGGGTCATAAGGTAAACACTGAGGTACAGAGCTTGACAGAGGGCAGGACAGGGGTAAATGGAAAAATAGACAAGGGCAATACGAGCAGTGATGGGGTTAAAAAGGATAAAGCCAACATTAAATGCAGGGCAATGAGTACCAATGCCCGTAGTCTGGGAAAGAAGCTTCCTGAGCTAGTAGCCCTGATGGAAGAGGAACACTTGGATATTGAGGCAGTCACAGAAACATGGTACATGGAGAACCATGACTGGGATGTCAACATACCAGGGTACACAGTCTACAGAAGGGACAGGGAGGGTAAAAGAGGAGGTGGAGTAGCTTTATACATAACAGAAGGGATCAAAGCTATAGAACTAAAAAGTAAAGAGGGAGGACAAGAGGCACTCTGAGTTACCCTGGAGACAGGGAATGGCATCACAATCTGCACAGGGGTTGTATACAGACCCCTGTCTCAAGGGGAGGAAATGGACAGGAAAATGATAGAGAACATTCTCAAAATGACTGAAAAAGGGAAGATACTGTTGATGGGGGACCTGAATATGCCAAATGTTAACTGGACGACATGTACTACAGCCACATCCAAGAGCAGGGTCATTCTCGATGCCCTACGGGGGCATGCCTTAGACAACTAGTGGTAGAACCCATTCAGGAGGGAGCAATACTAGACCTGGTACTCTCAAATGGAGAGAGGATCACAAATTTAGAAGTCAGTAGACATCTAGGAACAAGCGACCACTGCACAGTGTGCTTCACAATAAGCACAACCATGGAGACAAGCCATACAAAGACAAGGATACTGGACTTTAGGAGGGCTGACTTTGGCATAATGGGTGAATACTTGAGGAATGCACTAGTAAATGGCCAGAAAGGAGAGGTGGAAGAACAATGGAGAAAAATCAGAACTGCCATCATGGAGGCAACAAGCTTTTGTGTGAAACAAATAAAGAAAACAAAGTGGAATAAAACACCACTATGGTTCTCAAAAGAGGTGGCAGGGAAGGTTAAGGAGAAAAAGGCTGCATTCAAAAAGTATAGGGAATCACAGAAGGAGCACGACAGGGAACTGTATCAATTAAAGCAGAAAGAATTGGGGAAGCCAGTCAGAATAGCAAAGGTTCAAACCGAGGAAAAGACAGCCAACTCAGTTAAGAAGGGGGATAAAACCTTTTGTAGGCACATTAGGGAGCATAGAAAGGTTAAGGGAGGGATAGTGAATATTAATAAAGGAGAGGGGAGGTGGGCAGAGGGAGACAGTGAAAAGGCAGAGATACTGAATGAATACTTTTGCTCAGTATTCACAAAAGAAGATGAGGAGGAGTTACCTAAGTCCTAAACCAAATAACAGAAGCACGCTGGGTAGGGGGGGTTGACATCAGTCTATTTACAGAAGAAAGAGTCCTGAAAGAACTTCTAAAATTCAAGGTGGGCAAAGCAATGGGGCCTGAGGGGATTCACCCCAGAATCCTAAAAGAACTAAGGGAGGATTTAGTGACACCACTGACCACACTTTTTAACAAATCATGGGAGGATGGGGTGGTACCTGAGGACTGGAGGAGGGCAGATGCGATTCCCTTTCACAAAAGTGGGAGTAAGGCAGAAGCAGGAAACTACAGACCTGTTAGTTTGACCTCAGTGGTGAGGAAAATGATGGAATCACTTCTGAAAGAAAGAATTGTTGAGTACCTAGAGGCCAGCAGGGCACAGGACCCAAAGCAGCATGGATTCACAGCAGGAAGGTCATGTCAGACAAATCTTATTGATTTCTTTGACTGTGTGACCAAAGTAATAGACCAGGAAGGGGCTGTGGATATGGCCTACCTAGACTTTAGCAAGGCATCTGACACAGTCCCACACAAAAGATTAATAATCAAGTTAGCCAGCCTGGCAGTGGGTCCCAGGGTGGTAGCCTGGGTAGCAAACTGGCTGCACAACAGGACAGAGAAGGTAATAGTGAATGGAACACATTCCGAAGAAAAGGGGGTTACTAGTGGAGTACTTCAGGGCTCAGTACTGGGTCCAGTCCTCTTTAATGTCTTTATAGGTGACATTGCAGAGGGTCTGGAAGGAAAGCTATGCCTCTTTACAGATGATACAAAGATCTGTAACAGAGTTGATACACAAGGAGGGGGTAGAAAGGATGAGAAGGGACTTCGCAAGGTTGGAGTAATGGTCAGACATATGGCAACTTAGATTCAATGCAAAGAAGTGCAAAATAGTGCGCTTGGGAAATAAAAACCCAGGAGAAGAGTACATAATAGCAGGGGAGGCACTAACAACAACAATAATGGAAAGGCACCTGGGGGTAGACATATCAGAGGACCTAAAGGTGGGTAAGCAATGTGAGAAGTTGGTAAGGAGAGCCAGGGGGATACTGGGATGCATAGGAAGGGGTATCACAAGTAGAAAAAGGAAAGTGGTTATCCCTCTGTACAGACAGTTGGTGAGACCCCATCTGAAGTACTGCGTGCAGTTTTGGAGACCTCATCTATGCAAGGACACAGACAGGATGGAAGCAGTCCAGAGGAGGGCAATGAAAATGGTGCAGAGTCTGCATCAGAAACCATAAGAAGAGAGACTGAGAGAGCTTAATATGTACACCCTTGATGAAAGGAGGGACAGGGGGGACATGATAGAAACTTTCAAGTACCTCAAGGGAATCAACAAAGTCCAGGAGGGTAGCATCTTTCAGAAAAAGAGATGTATAAGAACAAGGGGGCACAATTTAAAGATAGAGGGGGAACGTCTCAGGGGTAATATGAGGAATTTGTTTTCACTGAGATAGAGGTGGACGCATGGAACCGCCTTCCTAGAGAGGTTGTGGGGTCTAAAACAGTGGGGGAATTCAAACATGCATGGGACAGACATAAGGCAATTATAGTGGGGGGTTGCAGGAAGTAGGCTAGGCTGTTGGTTAACTAGAATCTGCAACTTATCCAATAGGTAGGGAAATGGGTAGACTGGGTGGGCCAAGTGGTCCTTATCTGCCGTCAAAGTCTATGTTTCTAAGGAGAAGATAGAACAGATCCTTGCATTTAACTCCTTTTGCATAACAAATGGGACAGGGCCTCATTCAACCCTGACACAATGCCAAAAAGTGCAAGGTAAAGAATCCAGGAACTGCTTACTGTCTATATTTATGGGATGCCAGAATAAAGCACGGAGGAGGACAACAGACCTGGGGGTGATGATAAGAAATAACCTAAAACCATCTTCTTAGTTCATTAAGGCATATGTGAGGACTAACAAGATGCTGGGGTGCACAGGATGAAGGATTACTAGCAGAAGGAAGGAAGGAGGTGACACTGGCCCTGTAAAGATCACTGGTCAGGCCGCACCTAGAAACTGCAGTTCTGGAGTCTGTAGCTAAGGAAGGATAAGGACAGATTACAGATGGTGGCGAGAAAGGCAACAAAGATGGCCCGTGGACTACAAAGCAAAATATGTGAGGAAAGACTTAATAGTCTTAGCATGTATTCAGTGTAAGACAGAGGGGAGAGAGGCCATGACAAAGACTTTCAAGTTCATGAAAGGGTTCAACAGAGTGAACACAGAAAGTTTATTTAACCTGAGAAACATTCGATCCAGTAGGGCTGAGCTGGGAGGGGACAGGAAAAAAAAGACATTAGAAATCACTATTTCACGGAAAGGGGGATGGGTGGATGGATGGATGGAACAAACTTTCAGACAAGGCTGTGGAGGCAGAGACAATATCAGGGTTTTAAAAAAGTTGGGATGCATGTAAGAGAGTTATAAGATTGGATAACATAGAAAGGAGAGGCAAGGATGTGGGTATTAATTAACATTAGAAAGATGCTGAGTAGGGAATCTTGGGAAAGAATAGATGGTCTGGTTAGGTCTTTTTTTGTCTGCCATATTTCCATGTAGCATCTGTGCAGGCCATGTGTAGTATGGTAGAACTTCAAAAATAAAGCATTTTTATAACTGAAACCCATCCAAAAAGTCATAATAATACATAATTCCTTGCTGTCTTTTTTTTTCCCATCAAGATTCCCCCCCTCTACTCTTGCCATCACCCCACTGAAGTGAATATATCACCATCATTCAGACTGTTCTCCTGATTTTCTCCCTTGTGGTCTCCCTGTGGTTCAGGCCATGCCCATCAGCTATGATATAACGGTATATCCCTGCAGACGGACCAAGCTCACTGGCCCATTCACAAGGGTTGCTGCATGCTGGAACTTGCCACTAGCCCTCCCTGTCCAATGTGCGCTGCCTTCCGACAGCTTCCTGCAGCTTGTCCTCCCTCCTGACATGGCGTTAGGAGTCTGCTCCTGAACTCTGTACACGTGCATGGTGGACTGGGAAGTGTCGGTGGTGGTGGGGTGGGTATAGATGCAAACCAACTGAAATTTCAACCGATTAAGTTAGTAGTATTCTAGTGAATGGGAGAAATGGCTAGAACTTCAGTGAAATTCATCATCTCTGGCCATCTGAAAAACGACCAGACAAGGTAGACAGGACCTTAGTTTAATGTCTCATCTGAATAATGTCATGCCCTGACAGTACAGCATCTCCTTAATAATGCACTTGGGTGCCAGCATTTATGGTATGGAGCCCACCTCCAGTACTGGACTAGAATCCACGACCTTCTGGCCCAGAGGTGGATGTGTTACTAAGTCCCATTGACATATGGAGTTAGGGATGATAAAAAATGTCAAGTACTGAGGTCTAGTGGCTGGAGTACAGACTAGGGAACCAGGAGACCAAGATCCAGATTGAAATCCCACCACAGCCACTTACTCACATGCGACTCTGAGCAAGTCTTAGTGCTGCAGTCTATCCACCTGTAAAAATGGCTAAAGCAGAACCCCAATGAAAACAAGTCATTATGTCACAGCTGGACTATCCTGCATATAAAAAAAATATTAAATCTTAATTGACCCCCCCAACCTGTTGCCATTTAAACATCTAAATAAAATATATAAATGTGAAACTTAATAATTCTTAGTGCACATGGAGATGTTAAAGAGTATAAAGTTCTGGTGATCATCTATATGCTTTTAAAATATGCTTTATAGGCATTATGAAAGGCACATGACAATATGACTAGCTTTTTCAGTTTCCAAAGAATACCACTATGTCCGACACTGGATTTTACATTAGAAACTCAGTTTATACATACTATGGAACCACTACCAGCCCTTTATAAAGCACCATCCTGTATCTGAATACTTTTATCAATATTCTTCCTTTCAATTATTGTATCCTTATAGTTACAATTCTTTAAATTCATATTTTAACATGAACTACAATTTCAAAAAGCAAACCCAGTGAGGACTTTCAAGCTCAAGTAAAATAATGATTCAATAGCAATACATTAACTTCATCGAACCTGCTGATTCCCAATCCCTAGAGTGATTTGCTATGTGCTTCTCCTTAAACTTAGGTTTACTTTACTTAATGAAATGTGAAACCCATTAACTAAGTACTTTGCTCAGCATTTTTCCTACGTGTGATCAAACGAGCAACATAAGTCCTCTTCTGCCTCCAGCAATTCTACGTGCACCAACTTTAATAAATCTGTCCATGCAGATAGAGATGCAAAATCCTGCTAGCATGATGAAATACTTTTGCCTGACTGAAAATTTGTTGCAGTTGATGATTTAGTTTACCAATTAAGCTGTCATGGAAGTTCATCAGATTCATTTATTGGTTTGTTTAAAGGCGGATTTCAATACCTCTTAGCTTTGAGATGAATGTTATTTTGAGAGCAAAGGTGTTCTAAATAGAATTAGTCTTTGTCAATACAAACTGTCCTTTAAAGCTCAAAGAAAGGTTAAATATAGCATAACAGATTACTTAAAACAATGCATCTCAATTTGTTTCCCTTATTTTCTCACTTTGAACACAAATACAGTACCCCATATTATTAACTCTGTCACCAATGTGCCCCATTTGGTCATGGGCAGAGACACTAGCAGCAGAATTTTTGAAGGGGCTTGTGGCACTCCGTACAATATCCCACAACAGCAGCATTTTTTTCCTTAATCTTTTTACCTCTAGAGCAGGTTGCCATATCTTTTAGCCTCCTGACCAAAACATGCACCAACACTGCTTTCAATCATCTGCCAGCCCTGCACTCAAACCCTGCAACTGGGCTTCCTCATGAGTTACTGCAAGAAGCGTGCATGTGTGTGTGTATTTGCAGAGGTCGCTCAATGCACAACAGGCTCATGGTGCCTACATGTTGGCAAATGGCATTCATAAAGTACACTTCCACCCCAACACCCAGCTGATCAAACTCCCTCCCACCATATCCCAATATGTACTGCCACCACTTCCCAGAGTTACTGCTGACTGCTGGCTACATCATGATCAATGGTCAGCTCTGATCCTCTGGTGTGGGCTTCTGTTATACATGAGAGCAACAGGAAACCTTCAACTCACAGTGGTACTCGTGGATAACCTAGGCCCACGTTAATGAATCAGAGCAGGTCTTGATCATGATGGAGTTGGTGGATGATTGCAACTAGGGCTACAGTGGCAAAGTGCCTTGAAAATAAAAATGTCTGCAATTTGTGATAAGAAAAGACCACTGTTTTATGGTGCTCAGAAGCAAGAGATTCCATTTTGATCATCCTGAATTGTGGGATTTTGCTGGTGTTTCAGAATCCAATTTCTGGAATTCTATGGTAATACAAAACAATATTTTTCACACATTTTAATTAATAAAATTCGTTTTAGGCATTCACAGGCAACAGCAGGCAGCAGACAACTCTGCCGGTCCACTAAGGTAAGTAAAAGCACCTGTTCACTTGTTGCGACCTGAGTAAGAGAGTACTGAAAGTAGGTATGGGCAGTGATGAGTGAACAGGAACGCAGTTTCTGCACCTTTTTTGCAGCAGGAACGGAGTTCCTGTATTTCTTCCCACTGACACTAGAACTGAAATTCTTAAACCAGCAACATAATGACAGTTTCTGGGCCTGTGACGTGAAATCAGGGTTTCCATAACAACATTTGACTTGTAAAACAATGCTATTTTCCTAGAAATACTTCAATATCTCTTAACTGAATCTACTAGTGTCTAGACAGATAGATGTGTTGTCTTGGCACAGCTATCCTTCAGATTGAGGATCTTCATTCTGCATTTCATATTTGCCAGTGCCTGAGTTCCTGTACTTCTTGTCTACCACTTACACAACTGGGTACGGGGGTGATGGAAGGGAGGAAACAGGCTGAACAAGCAGTAACTACCTGTTGACTGACAACAGAGGAAACATCCTATGTGGGGTAAGGGTACAACGAGGTTGAAGTATTAAAGCAAAAAAGGGGAAAACTAGAAACACCCCATCTAGGGTAAGGGTACTAAGTAAATTACAATAAAGTAGAGACAGAAGGAATGGGAATGTTGGGAGTGGTGCAGTGCAGTGGTTGCGGAGATGAAATTTTCAGAGTGACCTTCTGGAGACTGAGGTGCTGTCCATCTACATGCACCTCTCTGGGTTGAGGGAGGAGGTTGCTGGACTTGGGAACTGAGAATCAATCTGGAGAGATCTGGGCCTATACTGGGATGATGGCCTGCATCCATCTAGGAGGGGAACCACAGTCCTTAGAATGTAGTTGAAATGTTACTTTGATGAACATTTAAACTAGCTGATGGGGTGGTGGAAGTAAAAAGGAGGCATAAATTGCCCCCCCTACCCCCAGACAAGCAGAGAGAAGGGAGAACCTGAGTAGAGGAAAATCTTCCAGGGTACAAAATAAACAAAAAAGCAGTGAAAACAAAGGGGATGGGAACAAAAGTCGTAAAAAGAGATGGGAAAAGGAGGCAGGACAAATGAGAAAAGGGGCATAGCAGGCAGAGTGGGAGCAAAGTGTGGAAGGCTATGTGTGCAAATGCAAGAAATCTTGGAAAGAAAATGTCAGACCTAGAGGCCATCCTGATGGAGGCAGACCTGGACATTGTGGCAATTACCAAGTTGTGGTGCACAGGAAACCATGACTGGGACATGGCCATACCAGGCTATACTCAGTTAGGTAAGTTTGGGTGGGAATGAAGGAAGGAGGGGTGGTGCTGTATGTAAGGGAGAGTATCAAGTGATAAAGACACAAGGAATCCGGGGGAATGGATGATTTGGAGGTATTGTGGGTCACCCAGGAGACAGGAACAGGAGCCACTATTCACACTGGAGTAATCTACAGACTTCCAGCACAAGGGGAAGAACTGGATAGGGCACTAGAGGAAGCAATTAGCATAGTGGTAGAAAATGTTCAGGTGCTGCTGGTGGGGGACTTCAGTCTACCAGATACAGATTGTAGCCTCCAAGCCTCCACTTCAGCTAGAAGTAAGGACATCTTAGACTCCCTGCTGGAGGCATTTCTCATGCAACTAGATAGGAAGCCCACCCGTGATGGGGCAATACTAGGTATGTGCTCACAAACAGGAACAGTGTTGCAGACATCAAGGTAGAAGGCCACCTGGGGAATCAGCGATCACCGTACAGTGTGGTTCAATATAAGGAGAGCAGCGGAAGCAAATCACAGCAAGGATGAGGGTCCTGGAATTCAGGAGAGCAGATTTTAAAAAAATTGGGTGAATGCCTTAGAGATGACCTAGCGGGGAGAGAAGGAGACCTGGGTGGGGTGGATGAACAGTGGGTTAAGTTAATGGAAGGCATAATGAAGGCAACAAACCTCTGCGAAAAGGAAGGAAGCAAAAACAGGAGAAAAAGGAGACCACTATGGTTCTCAGAGGATAAGACTGAGACGATAAAAACTAAAAAGGAAGCATTCAGAAAGTTTAAAGAGATGCAGAGGAAAGAAAATAGGTGTCTCAGGAGAAGCAGAGGGAAGCATGGAGAGTGATGAGGAGTACAAACTGGAAAACTGCAGAAAGAACAATCCATGGGGTAACTAAAGGAGAAAGACCTTTTCTTAGGTACAGTAGTGTCCCCCAGGATGAAACCCACTTTTAAAGCACTCTGCAGTATGCTGCAGCAGACCTACTAAATAAAGCAATGTAATTTCAATGGCAATTAGTCCCCTTTGTCATGCAGGAAACTGTGGCATTCACTTCAACCTGGCAGTGTCACATTTTCCTGTACGTCAATAGGGACTAATTGCCATTGAAATTATATTGCTTTATTCAGTAGTTCTGCTGCAGCATTCTGCAGAGTGTTGCAAAATGCTGCAGAACTGGGTTTCATCCTGGGGACACAGCTGTGCATAAGTGACAAGAGGAAAATGAGGGTAGGGATTGTGTGGTTAAGGAGGGCAGGGGGGACTGTGCAAAGGACCTCACGATAAAGCAGATATCCTGAACAAATACTGTTGTTCAGTCTTCACAGAGAAAGGGGAAGGGCTACATGAAAGCAGCAGAAACACTGGTGAGAGGGAGGTAAACACAAGTCCATTTCCAAAGGACAGAGTCCAGAAGGGACTTGCAATGGGGCCAGACAGGAATCACTCAAGGGTATTGAGAAAGTTCAGGGAGGTACTGGCTGCACCTGTGACAGCCCAACTCAACAACTCACTGAAAACAGGAGTGGTTTCAGGGGATAGGAGGAAGGCAGATGTAGTCCGGCTTCATAAAAGTGGTAGCAGGGAGGAGGCTGGCAAATATAAGCCAGTCAGTCTGACATCAGTGATGGGGAAACAGAAACATACAATGTGATGCTAGATAAGGGCCCCTGGGCCAA
Source organism: Neoceratodus forsteri (assembly GCA_016271365.2). Taxonomy (NCBI): domain Eukaryota; kingdom Metazoa; phylum Chordata; order Ceratodontiformes; family Ceratodontidae; genus Neoceratodus; species Neoceratodus forsteri. Next base: position 701,661,445 of record CM028135.1, on the reverse strand, counting down.
CCTAGTCTACCCATTTTTTTAATCTCCATTTTTCTGCTGCAGATCTTACTTGCTCTACTGCGCCATCTCTCTAATGGAGTTATTGCTAAAGGAAAGGATTGTGGAGTATCTTGAAACCAGTTGGCTACAGGACCAGAGGCAGCACAGATTCAGAGGGGAAGGGGTCATGTCACACAAATCTGATAGACTTCTTTAACTGGATGATCAGAGAACTAGATCAGGGTGGGGCTGTGGACATGGACTACTGAGGTTTTAGTAAGGCATTCAACACCATATCACATAAGATACTCATAACGAAACTGAGCAGCTTGGAGGTGGGTCCTTAGGTAGTAAACTGGGTAAGAAATTGGTTAATGGATAGGCGACAGAGGGTGGTGGTAAATGGAGTTTACTCCTGGGAAGGGAGGGTGACCAGCGAGGTGCCTCAGAGTTCAGTACTGGGACCAGTCCCCTTCAATGTCTTTATAGGTGACACTGCAGATTAACTGGATGGGAAGGTATGCCTCTTTGCAGATGACACCAAAATCTGCAATAGATTAGACATCCCAGAGGGGGTGGAAAAAATGAGCAGAGACCTGAGAAAACTCAAGGAGTGGTCAAGGGCGTGGCAGTCGGGTTTCAATGAGAAAAAAATGTAAAATCATACACCTAAGGGAACAGAAACCTAGAGGCGGAGTACAGAATGAGAGAAGAGGTACTGACGTTCACCAAACAGGAAATGGACATGGGGTAATCATATCTGATGACCTTAAAGAGGTGAGACAGTACGATAAGTCAGTGTGTAAGGTCGGTGGGATGCTGGGTTGCATGGGGGGGGGTTCACCAGCAGATAGGGAAGGGTTAAACCAGCAGAAAGAGAGAGAGAGAGAGAGAGAGAGAGAGAGAGTATTGCCACTGTATAGATCATTGGTGAGACCCCGCCTGGAGTACAGTGTCCAGTTCTGGAGACCACATCTCAGGAAGGACACAGACTGGGTGGAGGCTGTCCAGAGGAGGGAAACTAAAATGGAGCAGGTGTTGTATCAGAAGCCCTAGAAGGAGAGACTGAAGGACCTCAGTATGTACACACTGGAAGAAAGAAGGGAGAGGGGACATGATAGAGACCTATAAACACCTCATGGGGTTACATAAGGTACAGGAGGGGAGTATTTTTCAGAGGAAAAGATGCAGAAGAAAGAACATGGGGACATGCAATGCAGCTGGAAGAGGGAAAGTTAGGAGAGATGTTAGGAAGTACTCCTTCAGTGAAAGAGTGATGGATGCCTAGAACAGTCATCCAGTGGACATGGTGGGTGCAAAAACAGTGGTGGCTTCAAGCATGCATGGGACAGGCACAAGAGAATCTTAGTTTGGAAGCAAGAGAGGAGGGTCTGCGGTGACAGACTAGAATAGGCAGGGAAAAATGAGCAGAATAGGTGGGCGAAGAGATCCTCATCCGCCATCAAATTCTGTTTCTTTATTTCTAATAAAGTAGACTGTCACAATGTTTTATCAACATCTTATGCAAGTTGCCAGATGTGAGGCCTTATACACTGCATGTCCCTAAGCAAGTCCTAGGGTCTCTGTTGCTCTGGATTGCACAGAAAGCAACGTAGCCCCAGAGCAAGTTTGCATGGTGGGGGGGGGCCTTATATACTTGAGGGGGGTGGGATCTGTGTGTCCATGAGCAAGTCTGAGGGCTTCTATAACGTGTGGCTTGTCCCAAAGGCAGTTTCAACACAAGTATGTAAGGCCCCATTTGCAAACTAGGAGAGCTGAGTCCCTTTGACTTCATTGGAGACACACAGTTTAGAACACCCCCACCACTGTACCCCTCCACATGTCTCACAGCAAGCCATCACCCCCATCATATCAGAGACAATAAATTGGCAGCCTGACCCACAACAGCCCCTGACCCAACACTGCCAGCTCCCACACACAAATTCAGTTTGACTCCTGGATTTACAGAAACCTTTGCAAATAAATATTAGTGTAAACTAACAATAAGTGCAAAACAGGGGGGGGGGCTTACATCTTGTGTTCCCTGAGCAAGTTGGAAGGTTTCTGGTGCTTGCCCCCCCCCCAGAACAAGTTTGGGGGGGGCATGGGTGTGTTTCTGATCACATCTGAGGGCCTCCATCACTTGTTGCTTGCCCACAGCAAGTTTGCAGGTGGGGGCCTTAGACTCAGTTCAATGTGGGCAGCAGGCAACATAAACTCTCCCCACCTCACAACTTGTTGTTAGGCATGCAACTTATGACAGAGACCCTATCAATGCCACCCCCCCATCTGGAGCACACAACAAGCAACAAATAAAAGGCACCCTGGAAATTTGTGACTCTGGGACTTGTTCAGGGATGCAGCATGTATGCCCCCCCCACCCCCCGACAACTGCTCTAAGGTGTACAGAAAGCACTGTAGCCCCACAGCAAGTTTGTAGGTAGGGACTTTATTTGCAGGGTGGAGTGGGGGGAGTCGATGTGAATCTCTGAGCAAGTCCGAGGGTCTCTGTATGATGCATGCACCAGAGGAAGCTAAGCAGGGGAGCTGGCATCAGCATGTCACTTGCCCAAACCCACATGGCAAGTGACTCACACCAATACCCAGAGTTGCCCGCAGCCACGCTGTAAGTCACTTCTTGGATTTGCAGAGTGCAAGTAAGGAAACTGGCCCAGCACCACACAAAATGTACCCTTACCAACTTGACTAAACCCACACAGTAAGTATTCCGCAAGACTGGCAGGGGAGTTGACATAGGCATGTCACTTGCCCAAACTCGCATGGCAAGTAACCTGCCCCAAAGAACCTACAGCCCCACAGAAAGTAACACCTTGCACTTGCCTAGCACCACAGAGCTGGAAACCACACGTACCCATAACCACACAAAATCTTCCCCTATCCCTGATCTGCCCAAACCCACATGCCAAATAAACCCACCCCTGCTGGCTTACCCAACCAACCTTTTGGACTTGCCTACTGCCACCATGAGGAACCAGACTTGCTCAGCACCATAAAAAAATAAACTCTCCCACTGACTTGCCCACAGCCACTGGCCATGTCCGTGGCAGCATTAGTAGTCTGCCTGCTTGTTAGTGACCCATACAAATGCAGACCCCCTCCCAACTTGCAGTGGACAAAAAGGGAAGTCCGTGCTCTGAAACACAAACAGGGGTAGTCCAAAAAGGGGGCAGCTAGCTACACACAGTAGAAGCTAGGGATATCATAGTATCATGGTTTTACAGGGTATCAAAAGTCAAACTATTGATACCGTGGGCAATTTCCAATACTGCAATAACCATGGTTCAGAGTATACCGCGGTATTCAGACCTTTCAACTAATTTTTTTTTGTATTTTCAGGGAAAACTGTCCCTTACACAGCAACTCTTCCCTGACGCAAGGGTTTGAGGAGGCTTCTTTTTGGCACAAAAATTACTTCTTCCGTAATACTGTGGTAAAATGGTAACAGCGGTATTACGTGTGACACTTATCATACCATCAGAATTTCATACCGTGACATCACAACTAGAAGCAAACTGGAACCAAAGGACTGCCCAAAGGAGGCTAACACAAAGTTTGCATTTGAAAGTTTTTTTACTGGAAATTAAAGTCAGCAAATGTTGCAACAGAGCAGAAACAGACAAAAGGGACAAGATGAAAGATTGAACTTTGTCGGCACTTATAATGTGCAATCTGGAAAGACGCACCAAATGCTGAAAAACAATTTGCACACCCTGAGGTCTGACCCTGTTCTGTGTAAATATAGTGCCACTCAGCCCCGTACGGTATATCAGAGGACAAACAACATTAAAGACAGTGGTAAACAGCTGCACGCCTCCTAGAGCCAGTCGAACCTGGCTGCCAGTTCCTCCCCACCACGGGTGTTACAAGTGTGGTAGCTACTATTACTGTACTGTCATTAAGAAAACAAACATGTTCACACACCCACCTACAGCTCAGACTTATAAGATCTTAAACTACATTAACTGTAGTGGTTTACCTCATGAAATGTAAGTGTGGCAAGTTTTACATCTGTAAAACTAAAAGAAAATCAAGATTAGAGTGGGAGAGCACCAGAGACATTGAAAAAGAGAGCACCAGCAATGTATTGGCAATGCATGTTAGAAGTGAAGGAAAACACCATAGACTCACCTATACAGGGATGGAAAGACAGCGACCTGCCCCGTGGGTCGGAGGGTGTTCTGATCAATATCCTCCTATGCAGGGAAGGTTTTAAATTTGTAACTTAGGTGCTCCCAATAGGCCTGGACTGAACATGCACCTGGGACTCACATCCTTTCTTACAGGATGATATGATACTGTACATAAACTAAATGGTTCAGTAGAACATACATTTATAGGAAATATGCCTGAATATCTATCTATCTATCTATCTAGCTATATATATATATATATATATATATATATATATATATATATATATATATATATACCATCCATATAACCCCGAGAAAGGCTCGTTTCCCCAGGGTTTTGCTTCCACCCCATTTCCCTTTTTCCGGTCTCTCCTGGCTGCCCTGTGTTCTACTCTCCTGCTGGCCCTGCATGACTTTTAAGGAGAGCGGGCTGGAGGAGTTGGTTTTCGGAGCCACCGGTTTTGAAAATGGCACTTTGGTGCCGGCGAGCTCTGCGCATGCGCAGAAGCACATTTTCTTCTGAACGAACTCTTAAAACTGAAGGTGGACAAAGCAATGGGGCCTGATGGGATTCATCCCAGAATTCTAAAAGAACTAAGGGTAGAACTAGTGACACCACTGACTAGTCTCTTTGACAAATCACGGGAGGATGGGGTGGTACCCGAGGACTGGAGGAGGGCAGATGCGATTCCCCTTCACAAAAGTGGGAGCAAGGCAGAAGCAGGAAACTACAGACCTGTTAGTTTAACCTCAGTGGTAGGGAAAATGATGGAATCACTTCTGAAGGAAAGAACTGTCGAGTATCTAGAGGCCAGAGGGGCACAGGACCCTAGGCAGCATGGATTCACAGCGGAAGGTCATGCCAGACAAATCTGATAGATTTCTTTGACTGGGTGACCAAAGTAGTAGATCAGGGAGGGGCTGAGGACATGGCCTACCTAGACTTTATAAGCCATTTGACACAGTCCCACACAAAGATTAATATACAAGTTAGCCAGCCTGGGAGTGGGTCCCAAGATGACAGCCTGGGTAAAGAATTGGCTGGAGAATAGGACACAGAGAGTAATAGTAAATGGAGTCCACTCTGAAGAAAGAGGGTTACTAGTGGGTACCGTGAGGGTTCAGTATTAGATCGGTCCTCTTCAATGTCTTTATAAGCGACATTGCAGAGGGACTGGAAGGACAAGTATGTATCTTTGCAGATGACACAAAGATCTGCAACAGAGTTGATGCACAAGGTGGGGTGGAAAGGATGAGAAGAGACTTGGCAAGTTGAGAGGAATGGTCAAATGTGTGGCAGCTTAGATTCAATGCTAAGAAGTGCAAGGTAATGCACCTGGGAAACAAAAATCCAGGGGAAGAGTACACAATGGGGGTGAGATACTAACAACAACAAAAATGGAAAGGGAACTGGGGGTAGTCATATCAGATGACCTAAAGATGGGCCAGCAATGTGAGAGGGCAGCGAGGAGGGCTGGGGGAATACTGGGATGCATAGGGAGAGGCATCACCAGTAGAAAACAGGAAGTTATTATCCCTCTGTACAGACAGTTGGTGAGACCCCATCTGGAGTACTGCATGCAGTTCTGGAGACCCAATCTCCGCAAAGACATAGACAGGATGGAAGCTGTCCAGAGGAGGGCAACTAAAATGGTACAGGGTCTGCACCGGAAGACATATGAAGAGAGACTTAAGGAGCTTAATATGTATAGCGTGAGGAAAGGAGGGAGAGGTGGGACATGATAGAAACGTTCAAGTACCTCAAGGAATCAACAAAGTCCAAGAGAGTAGCATCTTTCAAAAAGAGGTGTGCAAGAACAAGGGGTACAATTTGAAGATGGGGGGGCAGCTCAGAGGTAATTTAAGGAAGTATTTTTTCACAGAGAGGGTTGTGGATGCATGGAACGGCCTTCCGGAGGAGCTTGTGGAGTCAAAAACAGTGGTGGAATTCAAGCATGCATGGGACAGTCATAAGGCAATTCTAGGGGTTGGGGGCAGGAAGAAGTAGGCTGCAGGTTAACTAGGATCTGCAGCTTATCCATTAGGTAGGGAAATGGGCAGACTGGGTGGGCCAAGCGGTCCTTATCTGCCATCAAATTCTGTTTCTACGTTTCTTTCAGCCATCCCGTGACCATTTTGGCTGTCCTCTCCGGTGGTTCTGGTCTTAGAGAAAGTCAAGAGAAGAACTGGGACCATTAGCAGGACCAGAGAGGTAGCCAACTAGGAGGAAAAAACATTTTTGCGAGTGCCACTCGCACTTGAGCTACAGGGAGCCGCCTTATGAATACTGATGAGGAGGCTCATGATGAATAAAGATGAGTGGGAGCCTGTCTAGCACCTAGGGGAACTAAGAAATGTTGCTGGTAACAGGCAGGAAGGAGAAATGAAAAGTATTAAATGGTGTTTTGGTACCACAGGGAAGTGGGGGGGCAACAGTTTCAGTGGGGATTTAACAAATATAAATGTATACACTGGCAGCAACAGAGAGATAAAGGGGGACAGTGTATACGCTGCACTGGGAAATGAATGAGTTGCCTATGGGCAAGGTATAAGGGTAGTGGCAACTGGAAAACAGCTGGACAAATAAACTAAATATGGCAGTTGTTTAACAGGGCACGGGGTGGCTTCAAATTTGTGGGGAAAAAATAAATAAAACTAAAGGGTTTCACTTCAGGAACACTTGAAATCTGGGACTCTCTGTAAACTGTGGACACTGTTAACTTCGGCCACCATGTTGCAGCAGCCACATGACACCAGCCAGCCAACCACCAAGCCAGGATTCTTGCCAGGGACTCTGGGACTGTGTGAACAGACTTCCGGGGGGACAAGACCGGGGAAAACCTAGGCACCTTTTTCTGCACCAATAAGGGAGCCTCATACATATTAATTTTTGCCTATGGACAGTGGCTCCAGTCAATAGGGAGTGAGAGAATGGCTCCCAAAAGTTAAGGACTGTTGGATTTTGGGTCAGTCTGGGAAGAGTCCCTTCAAAAGGAGGGGGCTCTTGCTCATGGAAAGAGAATGGGGCTGCAGGATGGACCTGCCTGGCGGCTGCCAGCAATTTGTCCCCCAGGGCAGGGAGTGCCTGCCCCATCAGGAAATGGGAAAGCAGAGGCAAGAAAGAAACAGCTTTGAAGAGAAAAAGAGAAAACTGCAGGTTGCTCAATGTTCTGCATTGTTCTGAATTTGCACCAATGTGGTGAGATAAAGGCAGCTCGAAAGGAAAAGGTTAAGTTGCAGAGTGCAAGAATTTGTGTTGAACTGAGGATGCATCCAAGTAGTGGCAAGAGGAGAAAGCATTTGTCAATGCCGAATGTTGTCTTGCTGGCATTGGCATTGGTAGTGAAGGAGTTAGAGAGATGCATAACAGGGATTGGCAGTGAAGTATTGAACTAACACCAACCCCACCCCCACCCTGCAGAGACTGACAGTCATTGGGATGTGCCTTTGGGTCATTGGCCATAACGCTCACGCCATTTCGTCTCACCCTACACTGCAGACACCATTCCATAAGGAAATATGCTGAGATGGGTGCAGTACAGGAGAATGGGGTAAACTTTGGGGCAAAGAGTCCAAGGCACACCTCAATGCCTGTCACTGGCTGCAGGGTGGGGATGAGGGTAGAATGGCACAAGCATTTCAGCTGACAATCCCAAGTCACACCCCTGATGCCTGTCAGTCTCTACAGGGTGGGGCGTTACAGTTGGAAACCCTTACGCCCCAGGCATTTGTTGGTATTTTTACTCCAAATTTTCAACATGGTCTTTTTGTGACCCACTTCATGAACAGTGGCACTATCAATTCGTTAGCCAAAAGGTGATTTTACACAGCGACTGCGCCATTTGGCGCCACAGGAGTGAAAGAACAGGTTACTCCCCTGTAACACTAGTTCTAGGAGTGGTATATGTTGTTCATCCACACTTCTTGGCATGTCCCTTTCCCCTTTAAATCTTGCCAGAAGTCTTCAAGCTGACTCCTCCCACCCACCCAGGTGGTATAAACCTCGGCTCCGCCGCATGACACCAGATCTTAGCCCACTGGAAGCCAGGTTGTGCGCCTAAAGCTGGGGAGGCCGGGTGGGTGCATGTGGATGAACAACATATACCACTCCTAGAACAACTGTTACAGATGAGTAACCTGTTCTTCTAGGAGCATGGATATGTTGTTCATCCACACTTCTTGGCAGACTCCAAGCAGTTCTCCGGGAGGAGGGAGGCAAGACACACATCCCCTACTTAGGAAATAAAGATTGGAGAACCGAGGCCCCAAAACCAGCATCCAGACGTGACTCAAGGTCAGTGTGGTAGTGGGTAATGAAGGTGTTTGCTGACTTCCAGGTAGCAGCCCGACAGATTTTCTGGATAGGGATGTCCCTAGAAGCAGCCACCGATGCAGCTCTTATCCCTCTGGGAGGCTTCTTGCCCGCCAACTCATAGCACAGACCTAGGCAGGATGTAATCCACCTTGCAATGGTCCATTTGGCTGCAGGTCTGCCAGAAGCGGCTTCAGCGTAGGTGCCAAACAGCTGGTGAACCTCTCCACGAATTTCCATCGTTCTCTCCTTATAATAGGAGAAAGCACATCTCAGGTCCAAAGTATGGAGCCTGTACTCGGCGTCCAAGGTGTAGTTAGGGTAGTATACTGGCAGAGTCAATACCTGGTTAAGGTGAAACTCTGATACCACCTTCGGAAGGAATTTCGGGTGGGGGCGCAGGACAACTTTGTCCCTGTGAAAGACCAGATAAGGGGAGTCCTCCGACAACGTCTGGAGCACCCCTGTCCTTCTGGCTGATATGATAGCCACCTGGAAGGCCCTCTTCCATGACAAGTGTGAGAGTGCACACTTGTGAATAGGTTCGAATGGCTTGCCCATGAGCTTTGCCAAAACCAGCAAAAGATCCCACGGAGGTGGAGGTTCATGCACTGGAGGGGATATGTGATCCAGGCCTTTGAAGAAGCGCCCGACCACTGTCTCCTGCACCAATGTCAGCAGACCGGCCTGCGCCCGGTAAGCAGAAATGGCTGCCGGGTGCACCCTAAGGGTCGATGACCGCAGACCCCCTTTGGAGAGAGACCAAAGGTAGTTGAGAATATTAGTCACAGAGCAGGATAAGGGTTCCAGACTCTTACCCTGACACCAAATGGAAAATCTCTTCCATTTGAAGGCACAACATTTCCTGGTCGATGTCTTACAAGATGCCTCCACCACGGTGTAGACATCCTTGGAAAGACCCAGAGCCTGGAACTCTAGCCGTTCAGGTACCAGGCTGTAAGGTGCAGGATTGAAGGTCCGGATGGAATACCTTCCCTGGTTGAGAGATATCAGGTCCGGCGTAAAACAGCTCCTGGGGCCTGCAGCTGAGGCTGAGGAGATCTAGATACCAGAACTGGCATGGCCAATCTGGGGCTACCAAGATCACTTTCGCCTTGTCCCTCCTCACCTTGAGTAACACCTTGTGGATCAAGGGAAATGGAGGGAAGGCGTAGAGGAGTCCTGGGATCCATGACCTCAAGAAGGCGTCCCCCTGCAGCGAGCCCTGCTGAGGGGGCCGGGAATGGTATAGCCTCATCTTGTTGTTTTCCCTGGAGGCAAACAGGTCCACCAACAGTTTGCCCTAGCAGGAAAACATACTGTAAGCTACCTCTGGATGGAGAGACCACTCGTGGGATGTCTGGCCTATGCGGCTGAGAGCATCCGCCAGCTGGTTCGAGACTCCTGCCACATGAATGGATAGGAGATCCGCCTCCAGTCGACTTACGAGGGACCAGATGTGCAGTACCCCCTTGCACAGCAGACAGGAGTGCATGCCACCCTGTTTGTTGAGGTGGTACATGGTTGTGGTATTGTCCGTCTGGACTTGAACCGCTTCACCCCGGAGCTGAGGAGTGAAAGCTGACAATGCCAGTCTGACTGCTCTGAGCTTCAACAGGTTGATGTGGCATCGAGACTCCTCAGGGGTCCAGAACCCATGGGCCCTGTTGTCCCTCATGTGGGCTCCCCAGTCCATGAGAGAGGCATTAGTCGTAAGGACGACCGTTGGCTCGGGGTGGAAAAATGGGATCCCTTCCTGTAACCATTCTGGGGCGGTCCACCGTTGGAGTGCATCCCACATCTTCTGGGTTACAATGATCAGCTGGTTGAAATGACCATGGCGTTGAGTCCACTGGGCTACCAGCTCCCAATGGAGGGGGTGCATGTGTCACCTGGCCCAGCAGACCACTGAGGTGCATGCCGCTATGTTATCCTGAAGGCGCAGAAAGTCCCAGGCAGGGCGCAAGTGCCCAACCAGAAATTATCAGGCAAAGGAGGAGAGAACCTCTGCCTTGTCCGCCAGGAGCCGAACTCTGGCTTGTCAAGAGTCGAGCTCTGCCCCGATGAAGCCTATCACCTGAGTAGGCACGAGTTCCAACTTGGCCTCATTGATCAGGAGGCCAAGTTGGGAGCAGGTTTGAAGAGCCAGATCCTTGGACCGCTCTACCTCCTGAAGGGAGGATCCTGCCAAGAGCCAGTCGTCAAGGTAAGGGTTGATACGGATGCCTCGACACCGAAGATGGGCTGCCACCACTGCAGTGTACTTGGTGAAGACTCGAGGGGCCGATGACAGGCCGAACGGCATGGCTCGGAACTCATACAGGGTCCCTTCGACCCTGAAGTGGAGGAACCGCTGATGGGACAGACAGATTGGGACGTGAAAGAACGCGTCCTGTAGATCCAGTGAACAGAACCACATGTTTCGCTCCAGGGATGGTATGATCTGGTTCAGAGTTACCATCTGGAAGGTGCAAGACCTGAGATATTGATTCAGGTCATGGAGATCTAGGATGGGGCGCCAACCCCCCATCCGCTCGGGCATCAGGAAGTACCTGGACACGAAGTCTGGGTCTGTAGGAGGATCCGGCACTGGTGCTACCGCCTCCTTGCGGAGGAGCTGAGCTATGTCATCTCGAAGAGCCGATTGAGTGCAAGCTGGATCCTATCCTCCCGAGGGGCGTGGGCTCAGCTGAGAGGGTACTGCTCGAACTCTAGAGGCAGTCCCTGGCTGACCACTTCGAGAACCCACCTGTCCGAAGTGATATCGGACCAGGTGGAATGAAAGTGGCGGAGCTGGCCCCCACGGGAGGACCCAGAGCTGGAGTGACGGGTGTAGGGGTGGCAACCCCCAACCTGTCACTGAGCAGGCTTAGAGGAGGAGGAGGAGATCTGCACCTCGGCCTCCTTTACGGGGCTGTTCAGGACCCTGCTTGGGCCGTGGGTGCCAAGCTTGAGCCTGCTGCTGCTGCTGTTGCTGCTGGCCTCCTTGTTAGGAGGGCTGCCTGACTGCAGGGGAAGAATGCCGAAATGGCTTATTTTTTCTTTTCTTCTGGTTCTTGCCCAAAGAACCTTTTGCAGAGCTAGCATCCAAGGTGGCATTGGACTGCTCAATACGCTGAAGGTGATCGGCCACTCCTGGCCCGAACAAGTCGGTACCAAGGAAAGGAATGTCAGCTAATTTGTGCTGGGCATCCACCGGGAAGTAGGATAGCCTCAGCCACAGTGGTGAAGCCAGGTTTGGGTGAGTTTGGGAGCCGGGAGGGCCATTCACTCAATCACAAGCTCCACAATGGGCACCAAACAGTGATTAAAAATAGTGGCGGGGTGCCACTACTCACACTGGGGCAGCCAGGAGGGGTGACCGCCCCCCAACCCCCCTCAGCTCTGCCACTGTGAGTCAGCCAGGCCCTGCAGTGAGTGGCCACTGTGGCTGCTAAGGAGCAGGCACAAGAATCCCCAATGTCTAGGGCCTTCTGGAGCTGCTGTTTTGCAACAGCACGGCCTGATCACAGACTTGCTTGACCGAGGTCTGCATGTCCATCGGGAGATGAGGGAGGACTTTGTCTAATGACTCGAGGAGGGCATGAAAGAACTGTGCCATAATGACAGCCGAACTGGCCTGACGAAGGCCTAAGGAAGAGGCCGCGTAGACCTTGCAGGCAGAGTGGTCCATATTTTTGGACTCCTTGTTCGGGGTTCGGTCTGTGTCGGCCGAGTTACCAGTAAGTCTAAACACAGAAGTGGTCACCAGGCTATCGACCAAAAGATGTTCTGTGAATCCTGGCAGGGACCCCATGGGCACCACATACTTGCGGGCCACACAGGCAGACGGTGCTGGGCAGTAAGCTGGACGCTGCCAGAGCTCAAGGGCTGGGCCAGTAATGGCTTCAGCCACTGGAAAGGCCTCCATCAGGGTATCCCCCCCTTTTAAGGATGTCCGTAAGGGAGTACTCCACCTTTTTCGGGATAGACTCCAGGGGCATTCCGTTGGATTCTGAGATCAGGTGGAGAATGCCTTGAAAGGAGGAAGGACCCTCCTCTAAACCTGCCACGGAGGACTCATCATCCCCAGAATGAGAGTGCAGTCCTGTGACATCTGAGTCTGAGGAGTCGTGGTACAATGGTCTCCCGCTTAAGTCCCCTTTGATCCATTGGGGGTGGTCAGGGGTAACCGTGATGGACAGACATCGGGGAAGCTCGATGTCTGTACGGTCCTCTTCCAAGGGAGCCCCACCCTGAGGCTGCTTAGGCAGTGGTTCCACCAGAATCGGTGGAGGGGACGAGATGGGCCGAGCTGGGATATGGGCCGGCCCCGCGGTCTGGGGAACATAAGGCTTCGGTTCCGGAGGGGTCGGCGTCAGCCCAGGAGGCGGTAGCAAAGTGATGGCTGGCAGAGCCGGCTTCTGCCCAGTCAAAATCAGCTGTTGCCACATAAGATCCTCATAGCGTCAACGGAGTTTCCATCCAAGTCTCACCTCGTCCGAGGAGGATGAGGATCTTTGACGATGCCTCTTTTTAGAGTGCTTGTGACTCTTTTTCAGTCATTCGACCGAGGGGGTTCTGGACCTCGATCGAGATCGGGCTGGCCGACTTGGTCAATCAAGAGACACCAGTGTCTGTGAAAACCGAGGGTCCGGAACCATGTCCTTGATGGTGACATCAGTGGGCTGGGTCCCCGGGAAAGCCAAGGACCAGAGTCCTTTCTAAAGAATCGTCGACCAGAGTCAGCGAAATAGGGTTGATCAAGTTGAGAGACATCTCAACTTCGTTGGCCACTTCCTCAATCTCTTGGCCAGACAGAAGATCCATGAAGCCAGCGGCCGAGGATGCGATCTCGACCAAGGTCAAGACTGAGTATTTCTGGGACTTGGACCTTTCTTGGTCCCAAGAACATCTCCGTTTAGACGAAGACTTTGGTCCTTCTCCCTCTTCCGAGGGCGAGAGGAATGCAAGCCCGAGGGCACCTCACCCCTGGTGGGGGAGAGACTGGCACAACTCCTTGAAGGAGCCCGAAAAGGTAGAACCGAGGTTCAGAAGAACAAAAAATCTCCGAGTGGCCAAAGCTTGAACCTCTTACTCCTCAAAATCCTTCATTTGCTTCAACTGTTCAGCGGATCCCGCAGCTGCGGAAACTGCCCACCTCACCTCCTTTGATTTCACCGTCGGGTTCCTTTTTTCCAGTCTCCCCAATTTTAGGCATGCCAAGCAGTCGTCCAGGACGTTGGGATGGAAGGCCAGGCAGAATGTGCAGGCGGAGGTGTTATGTCCGACACCAAGGCAGTAGACGCACGTTAGGTGGGGATCGCTGCGTGAAATCTTCTGGCCGCAGGAGCATGGGCGAAATCCGGAAGCAGAATTTTCCTCCACGTCCAATGCACTACTATCGGAATCGACAACTCGAACGAGTTTTAAGGTAAGTTGCAGTAAAACCAACGTTTTAAATCCAGGGCCTACGAATTGCTGTGAAGCATGAGGAAACCTGTTATCTTCCAGCAGAAAGGAAGATCTGGCATCATGGGGTGCAGCAGAGGTTTATACCACCCAGGTGGGTGGGAAGAGCCAGCTTGAAGACTTCTGGCAAGATTTAAATGGAAAAGGGACATCCCAAGAAGTGTGGATGAACAACATATCCACGCTCCTAGAAACACATTTTGGCCAGGATGTAAAATATTGACAGCTTTACTGTTCATGAGGTGTAAAAAAATAGCAATCTTGAAAATCTGGAGTGAAAATATGAAAAACTGGTGAAGTCACGAGCGTGCATAGAAACTGCACAGCACACCTGTATAGCAATTATTTGGGGGATTTTTTTAACCAAATTTTCAACATAGGCATTTTGGGACCTCTGTTCATGAACAGTGGCACTGTGATTTTGGGAATCTGTACCGAAAGTTGATTTCCCACAGCGACCGTGCCACTGTGTGTAAAAAATGACAGCTGTACTGTTCATAAAGAGATGTGAAAAAATGGCAATGTTGAAAATCTGGAGTGAAAATATTAAAAATTGTAAAAGTTACAAGCATGTGTGGAAACTGCGCAATGCACACTCATAACACAGTCATGTTTTGGAATTTTTTCACCAAATTTGCAACAATGGCTTTTTGGGACCCCACCTCATGAACAGTGGCACTGTCGTTTTGTTACCTGGTCCCCAAAGGTGATTCCGTGCAGTGACTGCGAAATCACCTTTTGGGACCGAATAATGAGATGACAGTGCATGTGTTCCTGAGGTGGAGTCCCAAGAACCCCATGTTGGAAATTTGGAGCCAAAATTCAAAAAAATGGCAGTTATCCACCTAAGTTGAAACCCCCTCATTGATGCCATTATAGAACTTACCAGCATTTCTTCATTTTGCAGTTTGGCTTTGAAGAGTCCAGACATGTTCCCGCTCCACTGAAGATCGCAGCACCGGATTGCCGAAGGTAAGTATGAGGTGAGGGTGTGTTGGGAGGTGGGCTGAGCAGAGGGTGGGGCGGATTGGGAGAGGGGTGCTGCGGACAACGAGGACGTTTTCTTTTTCAGGTAAAAAAAAAATAGAACTGACATAGTGTCCACACAAGGTGGGGAGACATGCGACATGGTTGTTTTGGGAGCGGGCGGCACACTGGGTGAGCTCGTGTGCCACACAATGTTGGTTGGGGGACATGCTGACACGGGGATTGTACCCCCAATGTCAGCTTTGTTTGGGGATTGTTTATTGAAATGTTTCACCAGGAAAGGCATGTATGGGAGGCTTGTCATCTCTGCCACTGCATGACGAGCTTGTCTCTGATTGCAGTGGCACATTTCTTTCAAGTTGGTGGCACTTTACATAATTTTTGCATCAGCGCTAGTAGCATGCTGGCTAATTGGGGAATGAGGGATGCACCTACTAAAGCGTGCCCTGCATTCGCCAACACTGACACACCTCTTACTGTGCTACTACTACCGCAAGATGTTGCTTGCGCCTGTGAACAAGACAACATAAAAAGAGGTTGTGTCCTGTGCCTGGGAAAAGGACTAAGGTTGTGTCTAAGCCTGGGAAAAGACAAAGGTTGCGTACTGAGCCTGGTAAAAGGACAAAGGTTGTGTCCTGAGCCTGGTAAAAGATGGGATACAGAGGAATGATGAGGAGTAAGACAATATGAGTGTGCAGAGAGAAGAGAAGGAACAGTGAGGCTCTTCGATCCAGAAAATTACTATGTGCCTGCACAGTGAGAAAAGGGACTTTGAGTGCAGGAATTAAGTGTGAGCCAGAGCATGAATGTGGCTGTGTTGAAGCTGAGAGACTGTGACAGCAGAAGGATGGACAGGTGCCTTTCGGGGTCAGGTACCTGTTATCTGCACCCGAGATACAGTGAGGAAAAGAAATAGATTGCTGTGGCTACACACTATGGCAGAAAACAGAAAGAAAGAGAAGCAGAACAGAATGTGCTGAATATTTCTGCTGACACCCAGGGCCAGGTGGGGAACTCGCTAACCTCCATCAAGTGGGGTCTGGCACTGAAGGAGATCATGGGTCTTGTACCCGAGTGCTACGGTGCTCTGATCAGAAGGAGCCGGGCCGTGGGGCCACTCCAGGGTCTGGGTTCTCTGTAGTTGGCAGGCCTTGCGCATGTGCCCTGCAACGGGCCTGTAATGGTCCGAAGGGGACAAGCTGCAAGATCTGCTAGCAAAAGAAAGAGAGAGCAAGCTGCTGCTCTGTGCCCCCTGTTTCAAGCATCGAGCCAAGTTCTGCCTGTTTCCATCAATCCCCAGGACTTCAGTAAGCTGTGCCATCCAAGGACTGATTCTGCAGAACCGTGAGTAAAAAAGCAGGAATTGCTCTGCACCTGGGGACTGTAAATAGTTAAGCAACCACACCAAGGCTGAAGACAGAGCCAAGGGCTAAAAGAGGAAGTGTAAAAAGTTACAAATGAGCAGCTTGGTGGGAGCAGCCCCGTGCTCCCACCAACACGTTATTTACTACTTATATTACTTTTTTTCAAAAAGTAAGGAAATTCATGGCAAAAAAAATGTGTTTAATGGATCAGTTAGGGTTAAAGTTGGTTGCTACCAACTGCTTATGCTTTCCCCATCGCTGAACTCCCTGCTCAACTCTTATCAGCTATCCTGGGCGCCATTTCAAAATTAGTACCATACGCCACTTAATCCTTTCTCTGTTGCTGTTGATATGCACACCTACCCATATAGTAGATAAATCTAATCATACTATGTAATTGTTACAATTTCTACCATGCTACTGTATCACTGCCTGTAAATACTCTTCACTTTGTATAAACCAATATGCATCTCAGTTACTGCACCCATCCTACTGGGCCATTGCTTGTTATCTGCAAATTATGTATGTACTATTGTGTTTTTTTTTTTTATGTATTTATGTACTGCACTCTTGTAACCCCCTACCCCAGGGTGCATCTGGAATCGAGTGGTACTCTGCTCAGTATGCTTTCCTGGTAAATCTCTTAAATAAATAATAAATAAATAAATAAAGCAACAAAAGTGAGGAACTGAGACGTTAGGGTTCAGCCCCTAACCCCCCCACCCTATCCAATACAGACTGACAGACACCAGTGTGTGCCATGGGGTCGTGTGGCCCAATTCTCACCCCATTCCATGTGTAAGCAGGTTGACATACTACAGTAAAGCAGAATGGGGTGCGAGTTAAGCTTCAGGACCCCATGGCACACAATGGCGTCTGTCAGTCTATATCGGATGGGGTTGGGGGGGGGTTAGGGACTCAACCCTAATGTCTCATTTCCACACTTTTGTTGCTTTAACCCTAATTGATCCATTAAACACAGTTTTTTGCCATGAATTTCCTTACTTTTTGAAAAAAAGTAATATAACTAGTAAATAACATGTGTTGGTGGGAGCACAGGGCTGCTCCCACCAAGCTGCTCATTTGTGCATAACGATATGCATGTGTGGGAGCATGGGAGCTCTGGGCCCTGTGCTCCCACATACACATAGCTACAGAGCCATACAGCAGCCCTATAGGGGCAAGGAACCCTTGTAACACTAGTTTGCCAATATGGCAGCAACCGTAGCATGTATAAAAACAATGTAAGTGTGGTTGTAATCGTGACAACAAGTCACCCACACTAAATAATATTGATCAAATCCATATCTCATGCTGTTTACGAGATATGGCTGCTGAAAAGAGCTGGAAGCACACCTTTGGAACCCTTGTGACACTAATTTACCAATATCTCAAGAACGATAAAAGCAACGGAAAGAATTCCACTACAAGTGTAGTCTACGGTCTCCAATCTTGTTCTAGCGGATTAGATCGCCTAAAGGTGACCTAAGCCGCCAATAGCGAAAAGTCTGTATTTCACTTTGTTTTTGAGATATGGGTGCCGAAAAACGCAGTGAGTGGCACAATATAATCCTATGGAGAAAATCTGAACTTCATGATGGCATATCTATGGAACCGCGTAAATTTCCAACACCTAAATGGCATAATTCATACCTGTAGAGTATCCCCTCAATACCCTGAAAATTTCAAGTAAAAAACAAACAAACCGCTCATTGGCAATGCAACAGTAACGTTTTTAAAATCCTAGTCTGTGAGGTAGCAAAATCCTTGACCATAAACTCGCAGACTAGGATTTTGACAGCTCGCGGACTAGGATCGTTAGCGAGTCACGGTCAAAAAAAATGTCTTTAATTTTAAAAGCTATTTTATGATCAAAACAAGCAAAACCAAAGGCATGTCTTTGTAGAGGGAGTCGCCCTGAACAAAACCTATGCCTCATTTGGCCCAAAAGTCACCCATGGAGAAAGCTACAGCATTTTGTTTTGGGGAAAAATTGAAAAACAAGATGGCAGCTCACAGACAAGGAATTTTCTGGTGGACCAGGATCCTAGTCCCCAGGCTACAAAATCCTTGACCATAAGCCCAGTCTTTGTCTGAAAAATAACCATATATATCCGGGAGTGAACAGAGCATGGTCAGAACCTGAAAATTAAAAATGTAGTAACTTTGGATCGGATTAATATTTTTTCACCAAACCAACACTGGATTGTTCCTTCACCCAACCTCTTTCACGTTCCAAATTTAAGACCAAAAGACCACATAGTGCGGTTGCAGCATCATGGGCAAAAGAAAGTGTCAAAAGTGTCAAAAAACATGTTTTGTTGTGTTTTGCTGTGCAGAAACCATAAAATCGACGAAGCATAACTGGGTAAATCTGCAGCCCACCCCAAGCAGCATCGGGGTGGCGTTGGGAGTCGTCAACCCCTCACCCATTCTCCTATACCTCTGCTTCTTCACACATGTCATGGGGTGAGAGTTGAGGGCAACGACTCCAGCGTGCGCCTGATGCTGGACTGAGGGTGAAACAGAGATCAAGGGGGCTTTTAGCCCTAACACCGAATTTCCTGCTTTTGTCACTGTGGAACAACCCTAACTAATGCATTAAACAGAGCTTTTGCCTCTAATATATATACACACATACACACACACACACATATATACATACAGATACACGTGTATGTGTGTGTATAGATTTTATATATATATATATATATATATATATATGTATATTTATTTATAAAATGGGTAGGAAAAATTATCTATGCTGGTTGGTTGAAACACATCACATGACCATGCATATATCAGAGCGCGACCACACACCTGCACTTTCACCCCCCTCAAAAACAATTTTGCCATTTTATAAGACAGATAACCCACTCTAGAGTGTTTAGTCGCGCTCCGATATATGCATGCTTTGGGTGGTTAACGCACTCGGCTGCACACACCAAGGCATGCATATATCAGAGTGTGACCGCACACCTTAGCGTGGGTTATATATATATTATATATACACACATATATATATTTCTGTATCTATGGGAAGCATGATGGGCAGGAGTGGAATCTGGAAAATATCTTTGTGAGTGAACAGTGACCTCTGGATACTCGCGAGTGGTGTAGCGCAGCGGAGCCATGAATGATAGTATCCAGAGGTCACTGTTCACGAATGAAGATATTTTCCATATTCCATGACTGCATGACTGCACATCATGTGTGCGATTTATACAATAGGGTTTCACTGTGTATTTTGCTGTGCTTTGTTTTAGTTTGTAAGAGAAACTGTGTGTTTTTGCTGGTCTTTTTTAGAGTGGGTGCTCTCTGCCACTGTGCTGCGGTATGATGAATAGGTTTAACTTTACTGGAGGTTGTGCCTTCTTATTGGTTGAGTTGGTGAATGGCTGTTGGTTCCGTGATTGCCCTGGTTATTTGTGTGCTACGTAATGGGAGAGTGTTTTGTGATTGGGTGGATGCTTGCTTAGGGCATGGTTTCTCCACCCAGGCTGGCGTTCTGTGCCATTGGAACATATTATTTTATGGATTTATTCATTTGTGGAAGAGGCAGTAGCTTTCATGCATTTCTTTTGGGGTTGTATACTGCATGATTCATTTGTGCTGTCATAGTTTATAAGCGTTTGTCTGGTTCACTTCATTGGAGCTTTGGCTTGTTGCACTTTCACTTTTACTGTGGCATCCTTTTCTGGCAACGGAGGGAAACTCTGAGCAGGTACATTTTCCAAAATTTTGTCACTTTCCTTCTTTTTCATGGGCCACAGTGCAGCACTTGGAAGGTAACATATGCCTACTGTCACTCAGAATCATTGTGCGATCGAATAACTTGTACCCTGTTCCATGGTGGGTTATTGTACTGTGCAGCTGTGAGAAAATAAACAGGTTGTGTTACTGTGACATTTTCAAAATTAGTTATAGTACTGCATACATGTTTTGGTGGAGCACTCCATAGCTAGGAAATACAGGTTACTCACCTGTAAAATGAGTTCTAGAAGTGGTACAGTATATGTTGTTCATCCACACTTTGTGGCAGGTTCCTTGCCGCTTTAAATCTTGCCGGACGTTCTTCAAGCTGGCTCCTTCCACCCACCCAGGTGGTAAAACTCTCGGCTCTGCCCCATGACGCCAGATCTAGCCCGCTAGAAGCCAGGTTGCACGTTGAAGCCGGGGAGGTCGGGTGGGTCGTGTGGATGAACAACATATACCACTCCTAGAACTCCTGTTACAGGGGAGTAACCTGCATTTCTATGGACGTGGAAATGTTGTTCAATCCACACTTTGTGGCAGACTCCTAGCAGTTCTCCGGGAGGAGGGAGGCACAGCGCGCACCTCCTACTTAGGGAATAAGGACTGGAGAACCGAGGTCCCAAAACCAGCATCCCAGCGTGACTCTAGGTCAAAGTGGTAATGGGAAATCAAGGTGTGTGCTGACTTCCAGGTAGCAGCCCTGCAGATTTTCTGGATAGGGACGTCCCTAGAAGCAGCCACCAAAGCAGCAGTATGGTGGGTAGAATGAGCTCTTATCCCTTTGGGATGCTCCATGCCCGCCAACCTATAGCAGAGATCTATGCAGGAGGTAACCCACCTGCCTATCGTCCACTTGGTTGCAGGTCTGCAGGGTGCGGCTTCAGCGTAGGTGACAAACAGCTGGCGAACCTCTCCCTGAACTTTAGCCATTCGCTCCTTATAATAAGAGAGCCTGTAGAGCGGGAGGAGTTGCCGTCTGACTCCGAGGAGTCTGCAAACAGCTGCCGAGTGCCTGAGCCACCCTCTATCGTCCGAGGTCGATCGGGAGTGAGGGTGACCGACAAACTATGGGGCAAGCTGTGAGCTGACCGAGAATCCATGGTCAGAGCCCCAGTCTTGGGTTGTGGAGGCAGAGGTTCCAACACAATGGGTGGAGCAGCCAGGGTCGGCTCCTCTACTACCACGAGGCGTTGTTTCGGCTGCTCCGGTGACAGCCACTTAATGGCCGGAGAAGTCGACAGAGTCGGCTTGTTACCGGTCAGTAAAAGTTGCTGCTGCCCTAAGTCCTTGCAGCTTTCGCCAGAGCTTATCCTCCAAAGAGGATAAAGAGGACGAGCAGCGACGCCACTTTCCATGGTGCCGAGACCAGCTGGACCTAGAAGAGGACCGAGACTGAGACCTCCGGGGATTCTGAGGGTGGGTCAGAGAGGGAACGGGGGGGAACCCACCCCTCCCTCAGTGCAGGGACCTTAACCGGGGACTTCGGCACAGGCAAGTCCTCGGTAACCACCAGGGGAACCAGTGAAGAAGGGTTGTCGGCTTCTCCAGTTGACAAACCGTCTGACGGGTTGAGAAAAGTCTCGACCTCGTCGATGGATCTCTCGGCCGGCTGACCTGATGGGAACATCATGAAGTCAGCGGCCGCAGCCACAACCTTGACCAAAGTCGAGAGTCGATGGTCTGGTGAAGGGGATCTCTCCCGCTCCCACGAACGTCGACGGTGGGACTTACCTTTAGAATCCTTCCTCCTGGACCGACTGGTATGTCCTGATGGCCCTTCTCCCTTGGTGGAGAGGAACTGACAAAGCTCCTTAAAAGAAGCAGTGTAGAAGGAGCCCAAGGAGAGTGGGATAAATGCCACAGCCGAGGAGGAAGAAGAAGAAGCGACCTGGGCCGTCTCCTCCTCAAGGGTGATCATCTGTTCCAACTGCTCTGTGGAGCCCACCGCCGCGGACACTGCCCAGTGGGCCTCCTTAGACTTGACCAGCGGATACAGTTTTTTGGGGCACCCGAGAAGTAGTCTGGCAGCGCTGTCCTCCAAGACTGAAGCCGAAAAGGACTTGCACAATTCGTAGACCTGCGAATCATGGCCAAGCCCCAGGCAGTAGACGCACATGGAGTGCGGATCGGTCTGGGACATCATCTGCCCACAAGAGCATCGACGGAAGCCGGGAGTCGATTTGTCCATCGCAGCCACGAGGGAAGACGAAGACTTCAGTCTTGTAAATTTTAAAATTAGTTTTGGGAAATCCGAAGAGTGTGGATCCAGGCCTAAAACACAGAGCGCTAAAGAGGGAACCTGAACTTCCAAGCGGTAAGGAAGATCTGGCATCATGGGGTGGAGCTGAGGGTTTTATCACCCAGGTGGGTGGGAGGAGCCAGCTAGAAGACCTTCCGTCAAGATTTCAAGCGGCGCAAGGAACCTGCTACAAAGTGTGGATTGAACAGCATATTCATGTCCCCAGAACAATTGCTTCACTCAGAGTCAGTGTTACACTGCAGTATGGGAACTGCTGAAGATGGGCAGGAGGTTTCCATGGAAGTTTGCAGGTAGTGGGATGCCAATACTGGATGTAAAGATGACTGGTGATTGAATTGAAAAGGTAAAGAAAACTGGTCCTTTTCAAGTTATGTGCGTGCCTTCACCACTGTCTATGCCGGGAGTTTGCGCTGCTAAAATAAGACAGGCCATATTGTTTGTCTGACACATTTATATAATACTGTTTCTGCATGGGAGACTGTAAGAAGTACTGCCTTTGTGGGGGGGGGGGATAACATGTGCACTATGATAATAAATGGCCCAATGATGTATGCACTATGCGTATAAATGTATGATTTTACATTTATACATACAGTAGATATGTTATCAGGCCGTTTATTCAACTGAGGTGAAAATACATGCTTTTATCCCACTAGATATGGGCAGGCTGGATGGGCCTCGCGGTCCTTATCTGCCGTCAACTTCTATGTTTCTACAGTATGTAGATATCACCTAACCCTATTGTATAAATATATATGTACAGTATATGAAGAGACTGCTATTGTCTCTCTTTTTATTACAGGTTATCTGCATTATCGCACTCAGTGGGATCTACAAAAAGGCCAGTGCCCTGCTCTTGAACTGTGTGTGGTTCCCTAATACAGACTTCATAAGACTTTAGTCTATAACATTTATTAGCATGCTGTGTGGACATCACATTTATAACACGAGTGACTTTTGATATTTTTCTGGACTTATAACTTCCATCTAGTGGTGGTGTACAATGATAATACTTCTCAAGCAAAGAAACATGTTTATATTTATCTGTAAAATAAGCTGGATTTAATTATGTGAGCATAGGTCTCTACATTTTGTACAGCAGGTTTAGCATAGACTGCTTCTAAACTGTAAACTCTTTTTCCCACTTTGTTAGTCTTGTTGGTTGAAAGCAGAATATAACATAAGTACATATCTAGCTATGTTTTTGTAAACCAAGCATCTATTTATCTTTATATGGAGTTGTGAGTACTTTCATTATTGATATAGATTAACCAATGAGTTCACAGTACTTAAAGCTCACATCTTGTATTGTTTAGATAGTGGAAACAACACGCTGTTTTTTAATATTCACTTTTTTATCTGCACGTTCTAATTATACATTTATCCTGTCAGTTTAATTTATCACACTATTTAAGCAGTTGGTTTGGACAGGTTGGGTACCTTGACAAAGTGCATGCTATGTATGCACAAAAGGGGATTAGTAGTGACCTGTGCCACACTGCTGTATTATGCACAATTAAACTTTTGGATATGAAACGCTAGTCAGCCTGAGACTTGTGTGAGGTGAGTCAAGTGCCCAGCCTTTTTGTACCCATGTTGCTCATGCTCTGACTGAGAGAACCAATGTACCTGGTGCAGCCCTTTTTAACTGTGTGTTCAATAAAATTCTACTCTTTTTCAGAAAGTGCCACGGGATCTTTAACTTTAACCTGGACAGTGGCCAGCTCTGTGGTGCCGAGCGATAGGGGCTGCCAGTTCTGCCACATGACAGCCACTTGTCCCCCATGCCACGATTCCCAGAGTGCACCTCCTCCTCCTCCGCCCACACATCTGCTCCAGGGGCACCATATCCAGAAATCTCCTCCTCCCCTGTGCCCCCCTTAGGGGTGGAGGGGCCCTTCAGGTAGGGTTAGTGCCGGATCACTTGGATGCAGGTTGACTGGTGGAGGAAGGCAGTGGGGGTGAGACCAGGTGGGTATCAGGGATTTACGCGGCTTGAAGGAGTGGTGGACTGGAGCCCAGGGGAGTATAAACAGATATAAAAAAAAAAAAAAAGAAACCTGGACAGTGACTAGGGGTGGGCAGAAAGGAACTTGCCAGTTTATATCAATTACCCTTGGTCTCTCACTGGGCTTACTCCTCTGTGAAACTTACCCTTATCATATTTCCCCAGCTTAGCAGCCTCTCCTGCACTCATCTCAACTTGTTTCCAGTCTTAGCCTCCTCAGGGCTTTGATTCTCGCAGATGACAATGCTGTCAAGTCTTCTCATGCCGTTTCTGATTATCCTGATCATGCTGATAAGCCACCTTAAGCACTGTAAATAGGTGCTCACCCCTCCCTGCCTCTGGCTGCATTGATGAATATCACCATTTTAGATGTGGCACTGCTTCCAATGCCCAAAACATGAACAGTTCAATTATTTTCTCCCAGTCACCTCTACATTCATGGTCACGCCTGTGTTATACGAGGAGTCTGCCCATTCCTTATTGCTTGCAGCTTATACTCTCAGGAGTCCTGTCTGTTCAGGATACATCCAGGAAAGAGCATACAAGAAAAAAGATATGCTTGTTTCACAGCAGATACCCTAAGGAGCTACTTAAATGACTAATACTGTTACTCCTGCTAATATCGGGTAACATTTACGCTAGTCCTGGCCCACCCCTGAGCAAACTTAATGTCAAAGACAGAACAGGGGATGCTCTCTTTGGCTAGCATCAACATCTGCAGCCTTCTAAAAATACTGGATGCCCTCACTGTATGGGTCACCCAGCACAGTACAGATGTCCTGTCAGTGGCTGAGACATGGCTATATCACCAGATGTCCCTGATGCTACCATTCCAATACCAGGGCATTCTGTCTTCAGGCAGGACAGGCTGTCAAAAAAAGGGTGTGCTCCATATCTGAAAGAATCTCTAATGGGGCATGTCCTGTCTTTGCCCAGTCCTGGGGTTGCTTTACAGGTACTAGCCATCAAGGTTCTGCTCGGTGCTCACAACAAGGCGCTGACTATTGCTTCAGTTTATATTCCTCCCAAACTGTCGTCACCAGGCCTGAACCCTTTCCTTAACAGCAACACCAGTTTAAAGCACAACTCGGAGGTCTTAATGCTTGGTGATTTCAATGTAAATTGGCTCTCACCCAGTGTGAGTTTCTACAAGGATGCCTTATCTGCAGCAAACTTCACCTAGCTTATTACCTCACTCACTAGGATTAATTACAGAACAGATACCAGTATGCTACTGGACTGGGTGCTTACCAACCACCCTGATCATATCACTCAAACAGCAGTCCTTTCAGAATCTATAAGTGTTCATTCCCCCATCCAGTGCCTATGGGCAAATAAATTCACTAAACCCCTGGCTAGAACTGTCAACAGTAGGGTACATATCTGTGGACACCTGGAACCGGTAAAGACACTTCTTTGACAACAAGATTGGTCCCAAATTGATACCACTACACTACTGATGTTGATACTGCTCTAGAGCATTTCATCTCCTGCTTCCATGCAGTATGTGATGTCCATGCCTCATACAAGAAGAGAAAAATCAAGGGCGTAGATAGCCCCTGGATTACATGTGACCTCCTAGCACAAATGAAAGCATGTGACCACCTATGGATTTGGGCAAGGGCTACTAGCAGTCAAGCAGATATTCAGGTATACAAGACAGGCAGGAATGCCTGTACCAGGGCTATCTGTTTGGAAAAAGCCACTTACTGCAGAAATGCCCTATCCAACTCTCGGAAAGATGGAAAGAAATTCTGGAGCAACCTTGTAGAAATAACAGACAAAGACTCCAAAATGGCCCCAGCATGCTAAACATAGATGGTACCATTAGCCTTGGCCCCTCCGAAATTGCCAATACTTTCAACTTGGCATTCACTACTCTCAGTCCTTTACTACACGCTAACTTCTTTAATTCCACCCCTGTGGCGGATCGGCATGTCAAACCTGATAAGAGCTAGTTTATCTGCAGTTCTATTTTAAAGTACTGATCAAAGGTGAAGTCAGAGAATACTTAAAGTACTCAGCAGAACCAGAGCAACTGGGGACTCACTTGAGCTGAAACTAATCGCACTCACCCTTGATGCTGTCTTGCCCCCCTTAACCAAGATTATCAACCATTCTCTCATGATCTCCCAGTTCCCCCTCAAGTGGAAGTCCACCCTGGAGACCCCAGTCCATAAAAGTGGTGACAAGGCGCAACATGGAAATTACAGACCTATCTCCATTCTCTCCCCCCCCCCCCACATCCAAAGCTCTCAAAATAATTGCTGCTGACCAACTGGTTGAGTACATGGAAAAATACAACCTGCAATGCCCTCAGCAGCATGGATTTCACAAAGGCCATAGTGTCACCACTGCTCTCCTCGAATTTACTGGCTTCATTCACCATGCACTAGCTAACTAGTCGGCACCACCTTTATTGACCTCTCAAAGGCATTTGATATGGTCAACCATCCATTACTAATTGAACAGCTTGCTGACCTAGGGTTATCAAGTGACACCTTAAGCTGGTTTAACAGCTATCTCTCTGACCATTCGCAACAGGCGAGGATTGGAGATGTCCTCTTGACTAAGCAACCAGTCTGGTCAGTCAATCAATCAATCAATCAATCAAAATCTTTATTTATTCAGGCGAACATCATTGAGCATAGCTCATTTACAAGATGGACCTGAGTGGTCATAACAAAAAAGGTTACAGAGTGTATACAAAAAACATGATATTGAAATAGCACAAATACAAACATTTATGAGTGAGATAGATATACAATTATTTACATATATACAAGGCAAAGGACAGTAAACCAAAACCTATTAAAGGTGAGAAACAAACAGTCTGGTGGGGATAAGGCTAGGATAATGGTACATGGGTGGGCATATATGTTTGTGGTTTGATGTGGAAAGGACCAGAACAACGATAGAAGAATAGGAGGAGCTTTAGAAGGGGTGGGGAGAGAGAGGGTGTGGGGGTGGGAGGACTAGGCCTTGTGGAAGCAATTGCATGAATCTGGATTAGGCTGGTGTACAGCTTTTGAAGGATGTAAGGGGATCAGTGTTTCCATTTTCAATGTCTTTTGGATAGAATTCCAGATAAGTGCCAGGAATAACTGATTGCAGCTCTTCCATACGGTGCAGGTGATAGGAATCTTCAGCAGGATCAGTTTGTTGATCCTCAAGGTGTAGAGCCTGGATGTGATCTGGTTGAAGCAATCTGAGATGTAGGAAGGAGTTTGTTTGTCAGAGCTTTGTAGATCCAGATAGCAGCATTTTTCTTCTTCTATGTTGCAGGGATGTCCAGCTGACTGCATTGTAGAGAGGCAATGATGGGTGCTAGAGGAAGGTCAGTAATGAATCTAATAGCTCTATGATACAGGGTGTCTAGTTTGTTTAGATGGAGAGAGGAGCAATGACCGTAGAGGAAGTCAGCATAATCAATGAGGGACATGAATGATGCAAGGATTAATCTTTGTTTGGAATCTTTGGTCAGGTAGTGTTTGATTCTATAGAATAGACCAAGTCTTTGTCTTAGCTTTTCAGGAGCTCTTCAACGTGGGTAGTATAGTCAGTTTATTGTCTATCCATACTCCTAGGTATTTGAATTTGTCAACATATTCCAGATTTTCACCAAGGATGGTAGAGAGTTGTGGGAGGGTGAATGATGGGATAGTGGAAGAACAGTTCTTGTGGGCAAAGAACATAGCTTTGGTTTTCTTAGCATTTAGTAATAATTTCTTTTTAATAGGTTATGCTGGAGGAGGAGAATTGAGACTGCTAGGAGCTCACAGGCTTTTGATGGTGAGGATCGCTCACATAAAGTACAGTGTCATCTGCAAAAGGTGGATATTAGAAAGAGAGAGATTGGAGTCAATACTGTTGATGTAAATGGCAAAAGGATGGGACCCAGGATGGAGCCTTGTGTACACCTCTTAGGAGTGGCTTAGGGTAGATAGATCACCATCATTCTTTACCAGTTGTAGCCTTCCAGAGAGATAGCATCTGAACCATTTAATAGAGAGTGAGTCAAGGCCTATGGAGTTTAGTGAGGTGATTAGAAGATCATGATCCACAGTGTCAAAGGCTTTGCTTAGATCCAGAAACACAGCACAGGTATTATTCTTTTTGTCTAGGGCAGTCTGCCAGTCATTTGTGACTTTTGCTAGAGCAGGTGTCCCTCAAGGGTCAATACTGGGGCCACTAATTTTCAGTATCTTCCTGAACAAACTCCCTGCATCCTGCCCTGAACATATTCTCTTATATGCAGATGACACAGTAATTTCTGCAGAGAAGACTGATCCCTCCTCCCCTTGAGAACCAGCTTCAGAAAAGTTTTACGGATGTTGAGGCATGGTTCTTCTCACAGAGGCTAGTGCTCAACTACAAAAAAACTAAAATTATGTTATTCCATGACACGCATAACAAACATAAAACCAAACAGCTGACTGTCAGAAACTGCTCTGGAGTCACGCTAGAACAGATGCAAATGTTCAAGTATCTAGGTGTGACTTTGGACAGCACATTGTCCTTCTCCAATCATATTGACACTGTTGCCAAATCGGTGATTACCTGCATCGGCCTTCTTTACAAACATAAGCACTGCCTGACTCCTGAAGTCCTCAACCTAGCTACCCAAAGCTCGATCATCTCCACCATAGACTATGGGCTTGTTGTCTATGGAGCTGCCACTGATTCTGTCTTACGGCAGATCTCTGTTGCGCTGAACAAGGTGTGCCAACTACTTACTAGGGCTGCCTACCGCACCCACACCTGTGACCTCTATGAACAGGCAAACTGGTTCCAACTCCAGGGAATAGTCTTGTACCAAACCTGCCTGGTAGCAAAAAAGGCCTCCCTTGGTCTCATGCCTGCTGGGGTACAAAAGCTCCTCTGTCCATCTTCAAGCACCCGCCTTACCAGAAGCTCTGAAAACTCAACTCTACAAGTCCCTCGCTGTCGCACCTCACAAGGCCAGTGGTCATTTGTAGGCAGAGCCCCAAAACAGTTTAACTTGCTACCCTGTGAAGTCACAAACATAGCCACTCTTGGCCCATTCAAACACAAACTACATCAGCTCCTAGTGATCCGTGATACCTGTGACTGCTTCACCTAAATCCTGAGGTGGCTGCTCCCACTTCAGGCCTGCTTCCTATGCCAAAAGTCCCACCTCCCTCCCTTCCATATCTCTCCTCCCCTCATTTTTCTTACATCTTCCCGTCTCCCTTTCTCCATGCTACCCCTTCCCTCTTACTCTCTATCCCCTCCCCATTTCCCCCTCACCTCTGCCTGCTCTGATTGTCATCCAGTGTTTCCACGTCCATTATCCCCTTCCCCTCTTTAATTGCAGCCCTGTCTCCTCTTCTTCCTCTCACCTCTCTACTCCACCCCCCTCTTACCCTATTCCCCCCCAACACTCTTCTACTCATCCTGTTCTGACCATGTACACGGGCTCTTGGTTGTTCTCATTTTTTTCCTAACCTTTTTTTTTTCCAAACTTTTACCCCATTTTTACTCTGCCTCCTCCTTAAAATCACTAGCCTGCTGTGTTTAATTAACCCAAGCTATATGCTCAATGTTTTTTTTTTTCTTGTTTTCATTTCTGGACAAGGCCTTTGGCTGCACTCTTTTAATGTAATGTATGCGCCTTTTTGGGCTTCACTTTTGTAATTTTAGTCTAGTTGCTCTAGTTGTTACCACAGTTAATGTCCCACCTCTTCCTGTATATATCTTGTTATCCTTTTGCTGCCTAATGTAACCACGCCTGACTGTTCATTTGTCTTAACCTATCTATGTATTCAATGACGTGGGACCTTTGTATAAGAGCCCTCGGCTCAAAGGTGTTAATCTGAAACTCAAATAAAAAATTAATGAAATAAAAATAATGTCTCATCTGAAGGACAGTACCTCAACAGTTCAGCACCCCCACATATGGCATTACAGTGTCAGTTTTGGGTACTACTCCATGTATCTGGTGTCAGATTAGAACCCATCACCTTCCGATCACCCAGCCCCAGAGGTGAGAGTATCACATACTGAGCCACTGACGCTGCACACCTGACTTTAATATCTGATAATATTGTAATGCCAATGCAGCATTCTATTTTTGAACACACACATCCCCAAAAACACAACAGCTATGCAACAGTTGTCTTATCTATTAAGATTGCAAGCCACTAAACTGCACTCATTGAAAGCCATGTCCTTATGAAATTACTCTGAACACAAGATGAATACAGTCGTCAGCGTTTGTTAAACAGAGAGGCTGGACTATGCAATACGGAAAAAAAAAGTCAGACTACTCAGTAAACATGGCATGTCTGTAAACTACAGTTTCCACTAGAATAAGCATTTTCGAGCAATCTAGAGGGCTCTTTTTAGAATTATGATCCGAGCTGAGCAGTCATTTGCCATGCACCCTAACTCCATTATCTCCGACATACATAATAACGTATTTGTATAAACACTGTTCTACAAAATTTACATTTTTATTGCACATCTCCTTCAATGTTAACATTCAGCAAGCACAAAAAAGGTACTAAATCTGCAGGATACTGTAAGAAATATTGGGTCTGGGCATCTCAGCCAATTAAAATACTGTCCTTTCTAATACTGGGACATGGTACTGAATCTATCCCAGGCTTGCGCAAGCGAAAAATGACTGCCTCGGCTGTCTTGGTGTTAGCTTATCTTTCAGCACCCGAATATAAATAGCTGGGCTCAGTGAAATATTAGGCAATCATTTCAGTAGTCATCAGACTGGTGAACAAATTTTTTGTTTTGGATTTACTGTTTGTGCTCCTGCTCTTAAACTCCTATCCATCAGCCATAAAGCCACTTCCCACACCTGTCACTATGACTCTCCCCTACTAAGCTTTCCCCAAGACATATTCCTCCTGACAGAACCCTGGAGTTGGCCAAAATTCTCAGTATAACTAATCTACTACTCCAGCACTGTGAGTTTTGTGAGTGCCATGCCAGCGGCATACTGTATGCTGGACCTTAGTTGAGTTTATCCATTCTTTCCCCTCCCACTGGATGCTGACAGCTCCATGTGCATGTCTGCCGAAGGGTGCTGGCGGGCGAAGTCAGTCAGCATCCATCCCTCCTACAGCTGCTCCTCCTGCACTTCCACCTAAGGATACCCAGTTGGCAGCAACCTGATGAAGTAAGACAACCACCCTTCCCAGATGATGAAAGCATCCTCTGGGATGTTTGCTATTC
The DNA here is from genome assembly GCA_016271365.2 of Neoceratodus forsteri. Taxonomy (NCBI): domain Eukaryota; kingdom Metazoa; phylum Chordata; order Ceratodontiformes; family Ceratodontidae; genus Neoceratodus; species Neoceratodus forsteri. The sequence continues at coordinate 701,629,962 of CM028135.1, read as the reverse complement.
CTCCTTCCCGCAGGCCCTCCTATGTTGTGGGCTTGCTCCCAAAACCAGTTTACTGATGCTGTGAGTAGCAGCACAGCTGCTGCACCAACAAACTGGTTCAGAGTTATGAGCTAAATAGCATCACTGCAGTTTGACGAGCATCTCTACCCCCCTGCCGATAACCACTGGAGTCCCCCAAGGCTCAGTGCTAGGCCCCATTCTGTTCTCCATCTTTTTGAATGACCTCCCCCTGGTTTGCACTGCATCCAGCATTCACATGTATGCTGATGATACAGTATTGTTTACCTCTGGCAGTACTGTCGCTGATGTCACTACCAGGCTCCAGTCCGACTTCACTAAAGTCCAACTCTAGTTTAGTTCTCATCAACTTTTTCTAAATGCCAAGAAGACAGTCTCCATGTCCTTTGGCACAAGGCAGAGACTCGCTAGGCTAAGTCACCTCCCCACCTTTCACACTCTTGATGGAACTGTTCTTGAGGACTCCTCCTCTTTCAGCTATCTCTGCATCTGGCTGGACAGATACCTTGACTTCTCTGTACACACTGATGCCATTCTGAAAAAACTAAGGCCCAAGCTTGGGGCCCCTTACAGAAATCACAGCTGCATCTCACTCGCTGCCAGGCGTGAGCTGGTACAGAAGATGATCATGCCCATTATTTGACTACTGCGACATAGTCTACGATGCTGCCCCACAGTCCCACCTACCCAGACTGGACTCGCTCTTCAATTCCTTCTCTCGTTTTGCTCCTGATGCCCCTCCCCACACCCATCATTGCGACCGCTCTCTCAACCTCCTTCCCCTGTACTCCCAGCACGCGCTACATGGTGCTAAGTTCATCTCTAAATTCTGGCTTGAATCTCTCCCCTTATATATCTCCTCCTCTCTTGGCACCCCTATCCACTCCCTCTATTCCCCAAGATCAAATGCTGACACTCGTACCCTCTCAGTCCCCTGCAGAACTACTTCCTCTGGCCAAAAAGCCTTCTCTTACCACTTGCTTAAAATGTGGAATGCACTTCCTCCACAAATCCGCCACAGTTCCTCCCTATATTCCCTTACCTCTACTCTGCACAATTACCTTACACCTACCTGCACCTGCTCCTGACCCCCTCCTTGACTACCTGTCTCCCTCTCACTTTTTTCTCTCCCTCTTGCTCTCCTCTTTCTCATCCCCCCCAACCCACCTGCACTCATACTGCCCCTTATAGATTAGCTCTTAAAAAGGTGACTGGATCCTATGTGTTCACCCTTGCTGCATCTGCACCACCAGTGGACTGCCTGTAATGTATGCATTGTCAACCTTGCATCCTATGCTTTTGATCCTGTACTGATTCTTTATGTATGCTGCTCCTATGAACAGTCAGTACAGTAACTGTTGCATCAGCCTATTATGTACTCAATTGCCATGAACCAGTTTTGGAAATTATATGTATGTATTCACCATCTGTTATGTATGTATCTAAGAACTCTCACTCTGTACATCCCTCTCCCCATATCCCCCAGGACGAACCGTGACATGATCATTAGGTTGCTCATTGTATCTTTCCTGGTGAAACAATTCAATATATAAATAAGTAAAAAAACATTTAACTCAAATTTCTACTACAGCAGTTACTATCCTCAAGGAGACCTAGTTATTTGTTTTACTTACAGTATATGGGGGATAAACAGAATAATTCAAGATTTTTAGCAACCCTTCCTCCCTTTGACTTTTCTTGGCCTGTTACAACTGATCACTTTTCAATCATTTTTAAGTCGTTTAAATCCTCAGGACCTTTTAGTCTTCTGTTCTCCCTCAGCAGCCCCATGAAGCATATCACTTCTTAGGTATACCGTCAATAGAAGGGAACAAGCTCAGCTAATGAATTCAATTTGTTGAACCATATGTGAGCAAGGTGTTCTCATACTAAAGTGCTTCTCCTTGTATACACCCACTCTGTTTCTGATAAAAGGATCAGCACCAGAAACAAATATATAATTTCATCCCTCCCTCCTGCCAAGATCCTGGATACATAAAAGGCTTGCTTTAGCCTTATTTCAACTTGCAGGAACAGCTTAGCTTTAAACAAAAAACTGACCATTGTGGAGTGATCTAACAACCTTACCAATACCTTAGTGAGGGACTGATCTTTCTGTTTTCAGTACTACTAGTCATATCTATGAATTTACATTAACATAGTCTCCAGGGTCCTAAAATGCTAGGGGGAGGGTCAACACATATGCAGTCTTGGATGGAAAACTTAACAGAAAATTTACAAGTGACTGCACCATTCAGTCAGTGTTAGCACTGGCAGATCACGAGTATAGAAAGCCATGAAATGGTGACATCACGGCCCCTGACTGCTAAGACGTGTTGCTGTAGGTGCCAGTCAGAAGCAGCTTATAATATGTAAATAACCATTACAATTTATGGAAAAGCCACACCATTAATTTATTAGTTGGAACACCAGAAAGCTATTACTTACAGCTATGACATCACAACTGTAGAATATGACTTTCTGACATCAACAAGAATTTTGAAAATCTGTGACAGCTGAAGCTGTGGTGCAGTAGCAGTGCAATGCACTACCACTTAAGAGACCAGGGTTTGCATGGAATCCCCAGAATACCACGCTGGAGCTAGACTGGGGCCCAGAACATCGCAGATGAGAGGCAGTTGGCCCTTGGAGAGAGAGGGGCAGAGCTACATGCTGTTCATACACCCCTGCCAGTTAACCACAGAGCGGCACTGGAGTCAACTGTGAAAGAAGCCTTCATCCGCCCCTCCCAGCTGGAGGAACAGTATAGCTGTGACACCTCTGTTGGTGTTGGTAGGAAGCAGATTACTGGGTCACCTGCCAGTGCTGTGGTAGCACTACTGATTGTCCTGCTGGCAACCCAGGTTCAGAAGCAAGCCTGGGTCGTCCGGGGCCTGCCAGCGGTAGGAGGACTGAGCATCTCAGGGGATGCTCTCCTCCTCCAAGGGAGGGAGGGTTGTCACACTGTCATCTGAGGATGCACGTGTGGTAGTGCAAGAATTGTGGTGTACGGAGGATGAGGACGCCATCAGGTGCTTGGCTGAGATGTGCGTCAGTAAGTCACCAGCATGGACTTCAGTCTTTCATACTGGTGTCCTTGGGTGGGGGGAGGGAACAGTGCAGAAACTAAGGGGTAAATCCCCTAGTGCTGAGCCTTGTGATGGGAAGCAAAGAACAGGTTATTTACCTGTAACAGTAGTTCTAGGAGTGGTATATATTGTTCATCCACACTCTTTTGGAATGTCCCTTTCTCATTAAATCTTGCCGGAAGTCTTCATGCTGGCTCCTTTCACCCACCCAGGTGATATAAATCTCCGCTCCGCCCCATGACACCAGATCTTAACCCGCTGGAAGCAAGGTTGTGTGTCTTAATTCCGGGGAGGTCGGGTGGATGCGTGTGTATGAACAACATATACCACCCTAGAACTACTGTTACAGGTGAGTAACCTGCCCTAGGAGCGTGATATGTTGTTCATCCAAACTCTTGGCAGACTCCCAGCAGTTCCCTGGGAGGAGGGAGGCCACATTCCCCCCTACTTAGGAAACAGAGACTGGAGAATTGAGGCCCCAAAACCAGCAACCCGGCGTGACTCAAGGTCAATGTGGTAGTGGGAAATAAAGGTGTTTGCAGACTTCCAGGTAGCAGCCCGAAAGATTTCCTGGATAGGGATGTCCCTGGAAGCAGCCACCGATGCAGCAGTATGGCGGGTAGAATGAGCTTTTAATCCTCTGGGAGGCTCCTTGCCCGCCAACTCATAGCATACCCCTATGCATGATGTGATCCATCTTGCAATGGTCATTTTGGCTGCAGGTCTGCCAGAAGCGGCTTCAGCATAGGTGACAAATAGCTGGCAAACCTCTCCCCGAATTTCTGCAATTCTGTCCTTATAGTAGGAGAGAGCACATCTCAGGTCCAGAGTATGGAGCCTGTACTCAGCATCCGAGATGTAGTTATGGTAGTATACCAACAGAGTCAACACCTGATTAAGGTGAAACTCTAAGACCACCTTCGGAAGGAATTTTGGGTGGTGGAGGAAGGACAACTTTGTCCCTGTGAAAGACCAGATAAGGGGAGTCCACTGAAAGCGCTTGGAGCTCCCCAGTCCTTCTGGCTGATGTGATAGCCACCAGGAAGGCTGTCTTCCATGACAAGTGTGAGAGCTCATACTTATGCCTGGGTTCGAATGGCTTGCCCAAGAGCTTTGCCAAAACCAGTAGGAGATCCCACGGAGGTGGGGGTTCATGCACCGGAGGGGATATGTGATCCTGGCCTTTGAAGAAGTGTCCGACCACTGTCGTCTCTACCAATGTCGGCTGACCGGCCCACGCCCAGTAAGCAGAAATGGCTGCCAGTTGCACCCTAAGGGTAGATGACCGTAGACTCCCTTTGGAGAGAGACCAAAGGTAGTCTAAAATGTTAGCCACAGAGCAGGATAAGGGGTACAGACTCTTACCCTGACACCAAATGGAAAACCTTTTCCATTTGAAGGCATAACATTTCCTGGTCGATTCCTTATGAGATGCCTCCACCACCGTGTAGACATCCTCGAAAAGACCCAGAGCCTGGAACTTTAGCTGCTCAGGTACAAGGCTGTGAGGTGCAGGGATTGAAGGTCCAGATGGAATACCTTCCCCTGGTTCAGTGACATCAGGTCCGGGCATGTATAAAGCCGCTACGGGGGCCTGCAGCTGAGGCTGAGGATATCTGGGTACCAGAATTGGCATGGCCAATCTGGGGCTACCAGAATCACTCTTCTTGTCCCTCCTCACCTTGAGTAGGACCTTGTGGATCAAGGGAAATGGAGGGAAGGTGTAGAGGAAGCCTGGGGTCCATGGCCTGGAAAAGGCATCCCCCTGCAGCGAGCCCTGCTGAGGGGGGTGGGCATGATACAGACTCAGCTTTGTGTTCTCCCTGGAGGCAAACAGGTCCACCAATGGTTTGCCCCAATGGGAGAACAGACTGTGAGCTACCTCTGGATGGAGTGTCCACTTGTGGGATGTCTGGCCTATGTGGCTGAGAGCATCTGCCAGCTGGTTCGAGACTCCTGCCACATGGATGGCTAGGAGATCCGCCTCCAACCAGCTGACGAGGGTCCAGATGCGGAGCGCCTCCTTGCACAGCAGATGGGAGTGCGTGCCACCTGTTTGTTGAGGTAGTACATGGTCATGGTATTGTCCATCTGGACTTTAACCACATGACCCCAGCACTGAAGAGCGAATGCTGACAGTGCCAGTCTGACTGCTCTGAGCTCCAACAGGTTGATGTGGCATCGGAACTCCTTGGGGGCCCAGAACCCGTGGGCCCTGTTATCCCCCATGTGGTCTCCCTAGCCCATGAGAGAGGCATCGGTCGTGAGAACAACCATCGGCTCAGGGCGGACAAACAGGATCCCCTCCTGCAACTGTTCTGGGGTGGCCCACCATTGGAGAGTATCCCACATCTTCTGGGTTACAGTGATCAGCTGGTCGAAATGACTGTGGCGCTGAGTCCACTGGGTAGCCAGCTCCCATTGAAGGGGGCGCATGTGCCATTTGGCCCAATGGACCACTGAGGTGCATGCCGCCATGTAACCCAGAAGGCACAGAAAGTCCCAGGCAGGGAACAACAGCCCAACCAGAAATGATTGGGCAAAGGAGGAAAGAACCTCCGCCCTGTCCGCCAGGAGCCGAGCTCTGGCTTGAGAAGAGTCGAGTTCTGCCTCAATGAAGCCCATCAGCTGAGACGGCACGAGTTCTGACTTGGCCTCATTGATCTGGAGGCCAAGCTGAGAGCAGGTTCTGAGAGCCAGGTTCCTGGATCTCTCCACCTCCTGAAGGGAGAAACCCGCCAGGAGCCAGTCGTCGAGATAAGGGTAAATTCAAACTCCTTGATGCCGAAGATGGGCTGCCACCACTGCAATGCATTTGGTGAAGACCCGAGGGGACGATGACAGGCCGAATGGCATGGCTCGGAACTCATACAGGGTCCCTTCGACCCTGAAGTGGAGGAACCGCTGCTGGGACGGACAGATTGGGACGGGAAAAAACATGTCCTGTAGATCCAGTGAACAAAACCACATGTTTCGCTCCAGGGATGGTATGATCTTGTTCAGAGTTACCATCCGGAAGGTGCAAAACCTGAGATATTGATTCAGGTCATGGAGATCTAGGATGGGGTGCCAACCCTCCCATCCGCTTGGGCACCAGGAAGTACCTGGATACGAAGCCTGGGTCTACAGGTGGATCTGGCACTGGAGCTACTGCCTCCTTGCAGAGGAGCTGAGCTATGTCATCTTGAAGAGCCGACTGCGTGCGAGCTGAGATCCTTTCCTCGTGAGGCGCTCGGGCTCGGCTGGGCGGGTACTGCTGGAATTCCAGAGGCAGTCCCTGCCCTACCACTTCTAGAACCCACCTGTCTGAAGTGATATCAGACCAGGCGGAAAGAAAGTGGCGGAGCCGACCTCCCACGGGCGGACCCAGGGTAGGCATGACGGGTGACGGGGTGGCAATGCCAACCCATCACTGAGCAGGCTTAGAGGAGGAGGCGGAAGCTCCTGGACCAGCGCTTCAACCTCCTTTATGGGGCTGTTGAGGGACCTGCTTGGGCCTAGGGCGCCAAGATTGAGCCTGCTGCTGCCTGATTGAGGGCTGCTGACCACAGGGGAGGACTGCCGAAAAGGCTTCCTCTTCCTCTTCTGCTGGTTCTTGCCCAAGGAACCTTTAGCAGAAGTGGCGTCCAAGGTGGCATTGGCTGTTCAATACGCTGAAGGTGGCCTGTCACTCCAGGGTTGAACAAGTCGGTCCCAAGGAAAGGCACATCAGCTAACTTGTGCTGGGTATCTGCCGGAAAGGAAGATAACCGCAGCCAAGCCCTGCGGCAGGTGGTCACTGCGGCTGCTAAAGAGCGGGCACAAGAATCCCCGATGTCCAGGGCTGTCTAGAACTGCTGTTTGGCAACAGCACGGCCCTGATCACAGACTTGCTTGACCATGGTCTGCATGCTCACAGTGGGGGTGAGGAAGTACGTCATCCAATGACCCTAGGAGGGCATGGGAGAAGTGTGCCATATGATTACAGCCGAACTGGCCTGACGAAGGCCCAAGGAAGAGGCCACATAGACCTTATGGGCAGAGTGGTCCATGTTCTTGGACTCCTTGTCCAGAGGTTGGTTGGTGTCAGCCGAGCTACCAGTATGTCTAAAGATGAAAGCAGTCACCAGGCTCTCAGCCGAGGTATGCTCCGTGAATCCTGGCAGGGATCCCATGGGCACCGCGTACTTATGGGCCATACGGGTAGACGGTGCTGGGCAGGAAGCTGGATGCTGGCAAAGCTCAAGGGCCAGACCAGTAATGGCTTCTGCTATTGGAAAGGCCTCCATCGGGGTATCCCCACTGTTAAAGATATCCGTAAGGGGGTACTCCGCCTTTTTCTGGATGGGCTCCAAGGGCATCCCGGTAGAATCGGAGATAAGGCGGGAGAATGCCCTGAAAGGAGGAGGGACCTTCCTCCAAGGCTGCCGAGAATGACTCCTCATCAGCAGGATGGGAGTGCAAACCGGTGCTATCCGAATCCGAGGAGTCAGGGTACAGTGGTCTCCTGCCCATGTCCCCTTCAATCCGCCGAGGACGATCTGGAGTGACCATGATGGACAGATGTTGGGGAAGCCTAGTGTCTGGACAGTCCTCTTTCAAGGGAGCCCCACTGGGGGGGCTGCTTAGGTGGTGGCTCCACCCTAATAGGTGGTGAGACCGTTATGGGCCTAGCCGGAATACGGACCGGCCCCCCAGGTGGAGGAACTGAAGCCTTCTGTTCCGGAGGGGTCGGCGTAGGCCACTGAGGTGCAGGCCGAGTACTGGCTGGGGCAGACGGCGTATCCGGCTTCTGCCCAGCCAAAATCAGCTGTTGCCACATGAGTTCCTAATAGGTTCGACAGAGTTTCCGTCGAAGCCTCTCCTCATCTGAGGAGGATGAGGATCTGCAGCGGCACTTCTTTTTTGATTGCCGGTGGCCTTTCTTTGATTTTACGGTTGAAGAAGACAGAGCCCTTGATCGAGACCGACGGGGTGGGTTAGGTCGATCGGGGGAAACCGGACTCTGGGAAAATCAAGGTTCCGGTTCGCTTCCCTTGATCAAGACACCCACAGGAGGCATCTCGTGATCGGTTAAAGAGAGGATAGGTGTCCTCTCTATAGATCATCAATTGGAGTCGGCGAAAGTGGCTCGAGAAAAATCTCAGCCGGTTCAGCCGATGTCTCAGTGTCCGCCTGGCCAGACGGAAGATCTGTGAAGTCGGCGGCCGAGGAAGCGATCTCGACCGAAGTCGAGACTGCTGTTTCCTGGGACTTGGACCTCTCTCGGTCTCAGGAGCATCTTCTAGAGGAAGACTTCGGATCCTTGTCCCTCTTGCGAGGGTGGGAGGAGTGCGAGCCCGAGGGCACCTCACCCCCTGGTGGGGAGAGACTGGCACAGCTCCCTAAAGGAACCTAAGAATGTGGAGCCAAGGTTGAGAGGGACAAAAAAACTTTGGCTGGCCGAAGCCTGAGCAGCTTCTTCCTCGAAAGCCTTCATCTGCTCTAGCTATTCTGTGGATCCCGCGGCCGCAGAAACCACCCACCTCGCCTCCTTCGATTTCACCGGCAGGTTCCTTTTCTCTGGTCTCCCCAGCTTAAGGCGCGCCATCCAAAATGTTAGTATGGAAGGCTAAACAAAAGGTGGGGATCGGTGCACTACATTTTCTGGCCGCATGAACACCGGTGAAATCTGGGGAGCGACTTGTCCTCCATATCCGATACGCTATTATCGGAATCGACAACTCGAACAAGTTTAAGAGATAAATGTGGTAAAAACTGACGTTGCGAAGCCAGGGCCTACGATTGCTAGAGTTAGCATGAGGGAACCTGAATCTTCCAGTGGAAAGGAAGATCTGGCATCATGGGGCGGAGCCGAGAGTTATACCACCCGGTTGGGTGGGAGGAGCCAGCTTGAAGACTTCTGGCAAGATTTAAAGTGAAAGGGACATGCCAAAGAGTGTGGATGAACAACATATCCATGCTCCTTGAAAAATATGTTTTTTTTTGTTTGTTTTTTAAATATCATTACAAAAAAAATAAGTAACAACTAAAAATTAGTTTGGGGTAACAGGAAAACTGTAATGAATGATTATTAATCAAAGTTACCCAAGTTATTTTACTGTAGTATACTGATTTTGTACTGTTGTGTTGATATGCCAGTTGTTATAGTATATTATATGTCTCTCAGTCTCGTTGCGGAAGTTGTATCTTATTTATTGTCCCAATTTGCACTGTTATGCTCACTCTTACCTGTTGTATTTGCACAGTGAGATTGCCCTTGTTACATTCATCTTGTATAATGTGCTGCACTGTGCCATCTCAATGGCCCGAGTGGTGCCTGAAAACAGTTCCTGGGACCCAATTATCAAATAAATAAAGTACCACTGGTACTAAAAGACATCAATTCTGTCCTATACAGATACAAGACCCCTCTGAAAATGAGGTGGGGCATTTCAGGTAGGCTATGTTGTTTAAATAAATTGCTTGTAAAGCACTTTACAGTGCTGTGTATAAACAGAGAGTACTACTTAAATCGTTACATAGGAGTCCTGCTCATAGTTCACATTTTTGTATGCATGTGACTGAGCAAAGAAAATACAGGGCAAGTAAGTAATAAAGATAAGTTTATTACTAAAGTACTTAACCCAAAGCATGTAACAAGGAGTTACAAAGAGGAAGATTTTCACCAGTCAGCCCCGGGAATACATGTACTATATAAATCTAGATCTAGACATGAAACAGACACGAAGAAAAGTACGGGAAGAACACCAAAATCTCAGAGACTGGGCAGTAGCTGGCTGGCAGTTACAGTTATACTGTTGATAACGGTGCAACATTTGGATAAGGCAGACAAATACAATTGGATATAAAATGCAGAGCGTAATATCTGGGTGGAAACACCAGGAAACAGGAATGCATAGCTAGCATAAAACTTAGAACAAAGGAAATTCATTGTCAGCAATAAATAGAAAAGTTCGTATCAGTCCCACTGGAGACAGTGAGACTGGTAACACTTGTAGAGTAATCAGAAAAGCATACAGCATGTTACAGTAGTGTAAAATATAGCAGAATATATGTGGAAATTAGAAACAGTATATATGGCAGAAACATATCATATAGGTAAAACATTAGGAGGCTGTGGTAAGGCACTAATACTTGTAGGTGTATAAGGTTACGGTTACATGTGGGTCAGTTGGTGGTATATAACCCAGGCATAACAAAATGTACATTCTATCCATTCTTTAGTCCAGGCAATGCCAGTAGTTAAGCAAATTACTAGTGGCATTGAGATGTGCCAAAGCTCAAATGGCTAGAAAATGAACTACACATAAAACAAGAACTGGCTATAGCCAACAAGAAAAAATGACTCACCGTAGTATTATTGTTTGTTCCAAGGCATTCTTCAGTATGCTTGTACATATGCAGTATGCCAGCTGGGTTCAGGTGCCCCAAAGGTGGAGTCAAAGCTAATGATTTTTGGCATCAGCCAATCAGAGAGCAGGAGAGGAAGTGCTGCCTGTAGCTAGAGTGGGAGGTCAGTCACTTTAAAATTCACTTCGAAGCTAAAGGGCAAAAGCCCCCAACAGTACTTAAGAAAAAAATATTGAACTATAGGAACAAGAACAATACATAAAAACTATAAAACACTCATAACTATAAAGCTCTAAGGTATTAAATCCAAACAGTTAAAATTTGGCTAAAGTATGGACTGCAGAACTACTCAGTCAGGTTATGTAGGAGAGGTTGGATGGGAGGTCAAGCATATGGAATACCTTGGAAGAAACAATATTACAACAGTGAGTAATGTTTTCTTCTCACCCCAGGAATTCTTCAGTATGCCTGTACATATGCGGATTACAAAGCAGTGCAGATGGGAGGCAGGTACAGAACCTACTTTGGAAACAGATTCTGCAGGACTGCTGTGCCAAATTTGGCATCTGACCTGGACTGTTCATCCAAAGGGTAGTGTTTTGTAAAAGTGTGCAGAGTCTTCTAGGTAGCTGCTTTGCAAATATCCAGCAAGAGTATGTCCCTTGCAGCTGCCACAGAGGCTGCAGTGCCCCTATAGGAATGAGCCCTGAGGCCTTGAGGCGGTTGCTTGCCAGCCTTATAGTAGCAGAACTGAATGCAGGAGACTATCCAGCGAGAGACAGTCCTCTTTAGAGGATGGCCTGCCCTTGTCCACCTCACCACAGGTGAGGAAGAGCTGGGTATGCTCTAGGTAGTAGGCCAGTGCCCTCTTGATGTCCAAACTGTGTAGCTTCCACTTGCCAGAATTGGATTTGCCTGTGAAGAAGACTGGGAGAGTTACGGACTGGTTGAAGTGGAATTCAGCAGACACTACCTTGGGCAGGAATTTCCTATTTGTTCTGAGAACTGCTTTATCTTTGTGGTAGAGAATGCAGTTAGGTTTAGTACACAGTGCCTACTGCTCTGAAATCCTTCTGGCTGAGGTGATTGCCACTACAAAGACAGTTTTCCAAGTGATGTACTTTAGTTCTGCTGTAGCCATAGGCTCAGAAGGTGCCTGTATGAGTTTGGCTATGCAGAGGTTCAAGTCCCAGGGAGGGATAAGTTCCATAAAAGGGGGCTGAGGGTGTGATAGGTCCTTGAAAATTTTCTTAAAGATGGAATGAGAAATGATAGACTTTTCCTCCCCAGCAGAAATATAAGCCGAAACGGCTGCTAGGTGGACTTTCAGGGATTAGGCACTTAGGCCTGAGGCCTGTAGGTGCACCAAGTAGTCAAGGACTGAAGAGACAGTACCTTTCAGTGGGGTGAATGTGCCTGTCCTTGCAACATAGGGAAACTCTTTTCCATATGGAAGCATAGGTCTTTTTAAGTACTAGGTTTCTTAGCCAGATGAAGGATTCTTAGGACTTGTTCTAAGTACTGACAGTCTGGGTACGCTGGCTCTTCAAGTACCAGGCTTTAAGGCAAAGACACTCTATATTGGGATATGTTATCCCCATCTAAGGCAGAGTCAGGAGACTGTGGCTCAGTGGCAGTCAAACTGGTTGCTTGGCTGACACGGCAAGGAGCAGGGAATACCAAGGTTGTCTTGCCAGTCTGGTGCCACCAGAATCATGAAGGCAGGCTGGTTTCTGAGCTTCAGGAAGACCCTGAGAATCAAGGGACATGGAAAAAAGGCATACAGGAACTTCCCTGTCCAGTCCAGGTTTAGGGCATCCACTGGTACTATGCCCAGAGCTAGAGGCCTGCAGCAGTACAGGTGTAGCTGGTGACTGAGGCTGGAGGGTAAGAGGTCAATCTCTGGAGTGCTCCACCTCCTGAAAACTGTGGCCAGTACTTGTCTTTTCGGGTCCCAATCGTGGTGGCCCTGACTGATGCAGCTCAGAGCATCTGCCACCAAACTGTCCTTCCCTGGCAAGTGAATGGCCAAAAGCTGTATTTCCAGGGAGTAAGCCAGAGATCAGATCATCATGGCCTGAAAGAAAAGCATTGTGGACCTTGTGCCCCCCTGCTTGCTGATGTAAAACATAGCTGTGGTGTTGTCAGTTCTGATCTGGACAGATTGATCTTTTAGATGAGGGGCAAATGCTTTCATTGCCAGATAAACAGCTCTGCGTTTGAGGAGGTTTATGTGGTATGTGGACTCCTTTAGTGGACCACATCCCATTTATGGACTGATCTGCCAGGTGTGCTCCCATCCCAGAAGGGCGGCATTCGTAGTGAGTACTCTGGAAGGTTCCCTTTTCTGAAAGGGGGGCCCTTCCTTGAGATTTTCTTTCCTAACACAAGTCAGTCTAGGGCTTGCAGTAGAGTCCTTGTGACCTGAATGAGTTTTGACATAGAATCTTCTTTCTGGGACCAGTGAGCCCTTAGGCAATACTGAATGACCCTCATTTGAAATCTGGCACCTGGTACTACAGCTGTGGTAGAAGCCATGTGGTCCAGAAGCCTCAGGAAGTATGTGGCTGGTCTTGGCTGAGAAGGATGAAAGAATTTGCTAAATTCTGAAAGTTGTGTGCCCTGTCAAGAGGGAGCAAGGCTTTTCCCTTTTGTGTGTCCAGTTCTGCCCCAACGAATTCCAGCAACTAAACTGGATTGAAGTGGGATTGCTGAGTATTGATTAGGAAGCCTAAGGACTCCAGGGTACTCTGAGTTAGGCTGAGAGGATTTCTGAACCCCTGTGGAGACTTGCCCACTATTAACCAATCAACCAAGTAGGGGAAGACAGATACCTGTTGTCTCCTGAGACGGGATGCCACTACTACCAGGCACTTTGTAAAGACTTGGGTGCTGAAGAAAGGCCGAAGGGCAGTGTTGCGAACTGATAATGGGTAATGGCCTGAAGGCAGTTTGAACCTGAGGAATTTTCTGTGGGACTGCCTGAATGGAATATGACATACAGATTTAGTTTAGTTGCCGTATTGGTCCTTGTAAGAACAGATCCAGAAGCAAATGGCATGATACCTTTCATTGGCCCAACATAGATGTTACAAAAAGAACAAAGTGGCTAAGCTTTTGGCCCAACTAACTCCTTCATCAGAAGCTTATGACAGTTATTTAGAAAATCACATACTATTAACACCCAGATCATACATAAAAAACCAGAAATAATTCTTATTGGTTTAAAATACTCATTTAAACCATAACTGCAGTTTAAATCAGTGGAACCAAATGTCACCAGTTTGTTTTTAGCTGAGGAGCCTTTTTTGGGGCAGTAACGTGGTTGGTATGGGGGGTTGTAGTCACACTGAGGTAGGCTTATATTCGAGCACGTGACATAATGGTGTTACAGTGTGGTAAGACTTTTGGTTTACATACATAGTGAATATTTCCTTCTTTCTAACTAGTTATCTTTCCCCGGGGCAGTTCCATTGCTTTTTTATTCAGATTCCTTAGACTGGCACTGTACATATAGTAGTTTGATTATATACTGCCACATTTTTGAACTCTGAACATATTAGGATGCGTGATCTCATTTTCTTGGAGTCCTTGACAGGTTAAATTCCACTGGGTAAATATTGTAGTGATTGGTGTAAATGATGGTGTGTTATGACTCTTGGCTCACATACATACTGAACATGTACTTTCTTCTAACTAGTTATCTTTCCCGGGGGGGGGGGGTGTTAGTTTATTTCCATGTGTTTTTATTCAGATGCCTTAGACTGTTATTGTACATATAGTAGTCTGATTACATTTTTTAACTCTGAACATATTGGGATGCATGGTCTCATTAACTCGGGGGTCCTTGACAGGTTTAATTCCATTGGGGTAATGTTGTAGAGACTGGTGTAAATGATGGTGTGTTAGGACTCTTGATTCACATGATTCACATATTGAACTCTGAACATATCAGGATGCATGGTCTCCTTTACCTGGGGTCCTTGACAGTTTTTTGTTTTTTTTTATTTGGCTCTTATACTGACAACTGATATTGTCTTGTATAAAATCCTGTCACAGCACTGAAGGTCTTAAGGTTTATGGAATATAGTAACTGGTGGAGTGTATAGTTGGAAAAATGCCTCCAGATAGGTTGGATACTGTATAAATATATAAAACAGCTGCTCATACTAGGTAAACTTTACTCTAAACCCTCTTAATGTCACATATAGAAAATGTATTTTATATGTATGTATGTTTTTGCTTGTTTTTAATATACAATATCATCACATTTTAACATATACTTAAGTGAGAATTGAACCCAAAGGTATTGCTTTCATTAGACTGTATTCATAAAACACACTGAGACATTCAGAATTTATGTTAGTGGAGCTTTCTGCTTGAAGGGTTCTTATCTTATTTTGGTGACATTTGACCTTGAAAGGCTCCTCAGCTAAAAACAAATTGGTGAAATCTGGTTCCACTGATTTAAACTGCAGTTATGGTTTAAATGAGTATTTTAAACCAATGAGAATTATTTCTGGGTTTTTTTAATGCATGGTCTGGGTGTTAATAGTATGCGATTTTCTAAATGACTGTCATAAGCTTCTGAGGAAGGATTTGGCTGGTCCAAAAGCTCAGGCACTTTTCTTCTTTTTTGTAACATCTATGTTGGTCCAATAAAAAAAGTATCAAACCATTTGCTTCTGGAACTGAATGGAATGTGGAAATAGGCATTACTTAGGTCCAAGGAAGCTAGCCAGTTCCCCTTTTGCAGGGATGGGATCACCACAGCCAGGGTGACCATCTTGAATGTGGGATTGAGCAGATGTTTGTTCAGGTACCTGAGGTCTAAAATGGGTCGCCAGTCCCCAGTTTTTTTCTGGGTTAGGAAATACCTGGAGTAGAGGTCTTTTCCCCATTGGGGGAGGGAACTCTTTCTAATGCTTCTGCAGACAGGAGGGTTTTCTAACTCCAACAATAGTTTCTCTGTAGGAGTTAGAGATTTAAGTGACTTCTGACCCTGTTGAGAGGGAAATTTCTTGAACTGCAGGGTAAGTCCCTGATTAACTACCTCAAGCATCCACTTGTATGTGGTAGTGAGGTGCCAGTGGTGGAGGTACAGTAGTGGGTCAGCCTTACTTCTATTGGGGGAGGAGATGTGACCTGACTTTTGCAGTCTGGAGATTTGCTTAGATTGAGTACTAGAGGGAGACAAAGGACCAGCCTGTCTCTGACCTCTTCTTCCTCTTTCCCTGAAGAAACCTCTCATCTGAGAGTAATCCAGGGGCATGGACATTGGCATTGGGTATAAAGCCCTGGGGTAGTAACCTCTGCTCCATCTGCTTTGAGATCTCTGGGAAGTAAGTGTTTTTTCTTCTGCAGCATTACTTTGGTAGGTGGTTTTGTATTCCTCCACCTTTTCATGTAAGCCTCTGTTTTGTCACCAAACTGAATTATTCTCACAGGGGAAATCCACAGCATTAGTTTGAGTGTCCTGTGAGAGGATGGTTGTTCTTAGCCAGGCGTAGCGCTAAAGGAGATGGCCTGGGCTATGACTCTGGCAGCAGTGTCATTAGTGCCCACTGCCATGTGAAATTGGTACTTTGTAGCCTCTAGGGTAGTTTTTACAGTGGCTGCCAGGCCCTGGGCTACTTTCTCTGGGGCCCGTTGGACGATAGCTAGCACAGAGTTCCAGAGAGCGTTTTGATATTGAGCTGCATAGATCATATAAGTAGATAGGTGAAGCAGCAGAGAAGCTGTTGTGTAAGATTTTTTAACCATAAAATCCAGCCTTCTATATTCCTTTTCTAGGGGTTGCAAAGATGGAAGCACTTGAGCTTTGTCACAAGCAACAGCCTGCCAGGGATGTGCCAACAACTGTAAGGGCCCCTGCAAAATATGTTGTGGGGCCCACCTCACCATTTTCTACCTTATTTTCTAGTGAGTTCTTACTGGACTTTTCTTTAGATTTACGAGATGACTCCTCTTTAGGGTTTGATATGAAGGGGAGGGTTGACTGAGAAGCCATAATTTCCAATCTTTTGGCCCTTTTTTAACTGTTTTAAAACAGAATTTAGAGCACAGTTCACAGTTATGGTCAGGACCCAAACAACTTGTACATAGATTGTGGTCATCTGTCTTGGCCACTGTTTTAGCACACTTAATGCACCCTGTTGGAATGCCATCAGTTAGAAGTAAAATATATCAGGTATATGGGTATAAGAAAGCTTGATTTTATGCTGCAAAAATACTAGATATACAGAGAATGAATTCATTTAAATTTGAGAAGGCTAACCAAGGTCGTGTTGTTCCTTCTTTCTAGACAGAATGAATATATTTCAAGCGGGAAAACAATTCTGTTTTTTTGGCGTTACAAGATTTGTGAAATATGAAAAATATTAAAGAGACTATGAGATTGTGAGGGAATTTGAGGCTTAATGACTTGTGGACTTTAATGCCCAGCAGGTATGTGGGTTCAGGCTTTCTGCCGTTGAAACCGTTATATACGCATAAGGGGCCCTGGAGTGCTCTGAACATAAACATAGAGACTACGTATTTTTAAATAAATTTGATGGAACTAGTAAAATTGTATGTGAGAATATTTGGAATTAGTAATTTAATACACATTAAATAAGACTGAGAATGAGGAATTCAATATATGCTTTATGTTTATCTAGGAGGAACTAATGGATAGTGAAGCATTAAGAATAAGAATTTATAGAAAAACTTTTTGAATGTTGATGGCACTTTGGAGTAAGTAGTGAGTTAGAAGGGGCATTAAAAAATTGCCCATAACTTATACAGTCTGGTTTAAATGCCAAGCCTTAGCCATTTCTTCATCAGAGGGTGTATCTTTTTGTGTCACTGGCATCTCCCTTTGCTTTTCAGTGGGAGGGGCAGTGATTATGTTTTTCTTTTTGCTTCTTGTTTTCAGGCGCTGAATCAGGAACCTGCTCATTATGTTTCTTTTTGGCTTGGTCAGAATTATTTTTATTAGGCTTATTTTCTAGTGAGTCCTTATTGGACTTTTCTTTAGATTTATGAGATGACTCCTCTTTAGGGTTTTATATGAAGGGGAGGGCAGACTGAGAAGCCATCATTTCCAATCTTTTGGCTCTTTTTTTTTTAACTGGTTTAAAACAGAATTTCGAGCAAAGTTCACAGTTATGGTCTGGACCCAAACAACTTACACACAGATCGTGGTCATCTGTCTTGGCCACTGTTTTAGCACACTTAATACAATTTTTAAAACCAGTAGGTCCAGTTTTTTTTTTAGTTCTATCTTACATGCCAGTTTCTCTGAAGACCTCAGAACTGTGTTCCCAAAAGGGAAAAAATAATAATAGAATTCGATTGGTTCCCAAGCGCTATGGAACCACGTATAAACGGTTGCAAAAGTGCTAAAAATAAAGAGTTTGTAGTTTAAAATTGTGGTTCTGACCAAAAATAGGGAACTGCGAAGTAAATAAAGTAAAAGAAATAAAAAGTGCTTCGCTCTCCTTAACTCTTGCTAACATCTGGGCACCCTCTGCTAATCTCTGTTTCTTTGACAATGCCTTCCGGGCGGCACCCCCCCCCCAGCCCTCCCCTAACTACAGCTCTGTCCCCTAACTACACCTCTGTGCCTCGCCCTCACCCCTCCCCTTACTCTCTCATCTCCTGCCCTTCCCTTTCTACCTTTGTCAACCCTAGTTCTAGCATTGTATATGTATAGATAAGTGATTATTTGTCATAATGTCATCCTTGTTGTACCATATGACGTGGAACCTCTGTAAAAGAGCCCTGGCTCAAAGGTATTTGTAATCCTAGAGTGAAATAAATAAATACATAGATCAAAATTTAGTTTAAAAACACTAAACTTTTACCTCAGAAAAAGAGCGGGAACCGTGGTAGGAACCACTGTGGTAAAGAGAATTTGCAGTTCCTGGGAACTGAAGGAGCCGCTAGAAAACCACAGAAATGAAGAAAAATACCTCAAAAAACACTAAAGGCAGCACTAAAATAAATATTTTACTGATTTATAAAGAAATAAACTTCTTCAAGCGAAGATGAGAAGAGAGGACTCCAGGGCAGTGTTGTCCAGTCAGCGGAGAAATGAATCTGACTGATCTCCCACTCTAGTTACAGGCAGCACTTTCTCTCCTGCTCTCTGACTGGCTGATGCCAAAAATCATTAGCAATGACTCCACCTCTGGGGCAGCTGAGCCCAGCTGGCATACTGCACATGTACAAGCATACTGAAGAATTCCGGGGGTGAGAACAAAGATTTATTTCAGCAAAGCCATTTGCTCTTTATAATCATGTGGCACTGTATGTGTTTGTCACAGTAACCTATTTGTTTATACAGCAGCTGTGAGGTGTTTGTCTGGCAACCTGCCTGATCTTTGCCCCAAACTGTTCTTTTTTTTTCTTCCACAAAGACCGACAGAAACAAGATGTGGTGTGCCAGAGTGATGTGTTCTTATCGCTATAGGGAGATCATAAGATGACATGCTGCCTGCTGCATTTTGCACTAGTTGCAAGGATAAGGTCTGACCAAAGGGCCGGCCCTTGGAGAACTCACTACAGTACTTGAAGTACTTAAAGGGGAACTGTCTGCAATAACAGCCTCACACCAAAGTGTGAGGCTGATTCCAATTTGCACTTTGTGTAAAAAACATTTTTTTAACCCACTGTTTACTGCAGTATAGCACAATGTATTAGGCTAATTTTGCTGACTTCTAAGATTCCATTTCCTGTAACCAGAAATCCCAGAATCCCCTGTAACTGGCATCAGAGGAGGACTGCAGAGCTGGGAGATTCAACAGCCTGCAGTATACATGTTAAAGATTTTGTAAGTTAATATCAGATGTTTGCTGGTCCTGCTCTGCTCACATGGTCCTCTGTGACTATATCTAGCCCCAGGAGAACAGCAGACTAGCAAACACAAGATTACAGCTTATAAGAAAACTCTGACATTCACTGTAGGCTATTGACTCTCCCACTGCTGCAGTCCTACTCTGATGTCAGCAGCAGGGGAGTCAGGCATTTCTGGGTACAGAAAATGTCAGCTTACACATCAGTGAAATTAGCCTGATACAAACTACTACACTGCAGTAATCACTAGGTAAAAAAAACAAGTTACTCACCTGTAACAGTAGTTCTAGGAGTGGTATATGTTGTTCATCCACACTTATTGGCATGTCCCTTTCCCCTTTAAGGATCGCCGGAAGTCTTCAGGTTGGCTCCTCCCACCCACCCGGGTGGTATAACCCTCGGCTCCACCCCATGATGCCAGATCTTAGCCCACTGGAAGCCAGGGAGGTTGGGTGGGTCTATGTGGATGAACAACATATACTACTCCTAGAACTACTGTTACAGGTCAGTAACCTGTTTTTCTAGGATCATGGATATGTTGTTCATTCACACTTATTGGCAGACTCCTAGCAGTTCTCTGGGAGGAGGGAGGCAAGGCGCATACCCCCTACTTGGGAAACAGAGTTTGGAGAACTGAGATCCCAGATCCAGCATCCCGGCATCACTCAAGTTTGATGTGGTAATGGGTAATGAAGGTGTTTGCTGACTTCCAGGTAGCAGCCCGACAGATTTCCTAGATAGGGATATCCCTGGAAGCAGCCACCGATGCAGCGGTATGGCAGGTAGAATGAGCTGTTATCCCTCTGGGAGGCTCCATGCCCGCCAACTCATAGTACAGACCTGTGCAAGATGTAATCCACCTTGCAAGGTCCATTTTGCTGCAGGTTTGCCGGACGTGGCTTCAGCATAGGTGACAAACAGCTGGCGAACTCTCTCTCCCTGAATTTCCGCTGTCCTCTCTTTATAATAGGAGAGAGCGTGTCTCAGGTCCAAAGTATGGAGCCTGTACTCGGCCTCCGAGGTGTAATTAGGGTAGTATACAGGCAGAGTTAACACCTGGTTAAGGTGAAACTCTGACACCACCTTCGGAAGGAATTTCGGGTGGTGCCTTAGGACAACACTGTCCCTGCGGAAGACCAGATAAGAGGAGCCCACCGAAAGCGCCTGGAGCTCCCCTGTCCCTCTGGCAGATGTGATAGCCACCAGGAAGGCCGTCTTCCATGACAAGTGTGACAATGCACACTTGTGCATTGGTTCGAATGGCTTGCCCATGAGCTTTGCCAGTACCAGCAGTAGTTTCCACGGAGGTGCAGGTTCACACACTGCAGGGGATATGTGATCCAGGCCTTTGCAAAAGTACCCGACCACTGTCTCCTGCACCAACATCAACTGACCATCCCACACTCAGTAAGCAGAGATGGCTGCTAGGTGCACCCTAAGGGTCGATGACCGAAGGCCCTCTTTGGACAAGGCCCAAAGGTAGTCAAGAATGTTAGCCACCGGACAGGACAAAGGGTCCAGGCCCTTGCCCTGACACCAAATGAAGAACCTTTTCTATTTGAAGGCATAACATTTCCCGGTTGATTCCTTTCTGGATGCCCCCACCATGGTAAGGACATCCTTGGAAAGACCCAAAGCCTGGAACTCTAGCTGCTCAAGTACCAAGCTGTGAGGTGCAGGGATTGAAGGTCTGGATGGAATACCTTCCCCTGGTTGACTGAGATCAGGTCCGGATGTGCTCCGGGGGCCTGCAGCTGAGGCTGAGGAGATCTGGATACTAGAATCACCTTCGCCTTGTCCCGCCTCACCTCGAGGAGCACCTTGTGGATCAAGGGAAATGGAGGGAAGGCGTAGAAGAGGAATGGGGTCCATGGCCTTGAGAAGGCATCCCCCTGCAGCGAGCCCTGCTGAGGGGGCGGGCATGAAACAGCCTCAGCTTGGTGTTGTCCCTGGAGGCAAACAGGTCCACCATCGGTTTGCCCCAGTGGGAGAACAGGCTGTAAGCTACCTCTGGATGGAGAGACCACTTGTGGGATGTCTCACCTAAGCGGCTGAGAGCATCTGCCAGATGGTTTGAGGCTCCTGCCACATGAATGGCTAGGAAATCTGCCTCTAGATAGCTGATGAGGGTCCAGATGTGGAGGACCTCCCTCCAAAACAGATGGGAGTGTGTGCCGCTCTGTTTGTTGAGGTAATACTTCACTTGGGAGCTTAAGCAACAGGTTGGTAGAAAAGAGGCCAGGAGTTATATTTTGTTTTAAACTGAAATATTTGATTAGTTTGTTAGTGAAATTAGTTCTATGTGTTAAAAATTATTACCTTGAATTTGAACTGATACTTGGGCTGTGATATTGTAGGTTTGGGGATAGATGTTTGGCAGGGAAAATTAGAAGGTAATTTAAATGTGTTTGCCTGGTGTTTGGAGGAGGGGACATTAGCTGCAATTAACTTGTCTTTAAACAGGAATTACTGTGGCTTTCATTGTTCACTTGGGAGCTTACAACAGGTTGGTAGAAAAGAGGCCAGGAGTTATATTTTGTTTTAAACTGAAATATTTGATTAGTTTGTTAGTGAAATTAGTTCTATGTGTTAAAAATTATTACCTTGAATTTGAACTGATACTTGGGTGTGATATTGTAGGTTTGGGATAGATGTTTGGTAGGGAAAATTAGAAGGTAATTTAAATGTGTTTGCCTGGTGTTTGGTAAAGCCTCTCACCCAACTCTGTTTTGTAGGCTTACTTAAATACTGAAAAGCCACTGGGGGTTGGGATTGAAGGGCTGTATTTCTGTTTGGGACTGAAATTTTGAAGCAACAGGAGTTGGTGGGCCTGTGACATCTACGGTACCTGGAGTCTGCTTACACACACTGTTATGGGACTGAACACATACTGGACTGTATGTGTTTGAGACTTGGGAACTTTGTTGGTGGGGTTGAAATTGGGTTTGTAAATAACTACAGTCAGTATAGAGAGAAACTGTACCCAGGGAAAGGGACTGAGAAAGGGTGTGCTATTATAAACAGAGGGGATAATCAGGGTGGCCATATTCCACCATGGCAGGCATCTTCGAAGGGCTGTAGGACGCACAGGCTGTGGGATGTCAATAATTCTAAATTGGGCCTGGAGAGGGAGGCTGCCCACCTGTAGACAGCTATCTTTGTATTAGGAGTGAGGTATATTGGTTAAGGAGTAAGCTGTGGGAGCTGGGGGGTGTCCAAGGATAAGGGTGTGGATATGGGCAGCAGAAGGGTGGGGCTGAGGGGAGGCTGGGGCAACGCCTGAAATTACAGGACATTATGCTACAGCAAGCAGAAGGGGGATATTAGGGACAGAGGACCCTTAGATAGGGAAGTTGATGCTAAGGGAAAGCGCAAGGGTGAAAAATTGAATTCAAGGAGACTGGAGGGGAAAAGTCAGAGGGGCTGTTAGTGGAAGCCTAAAACAGCAGACTGTGGGAAGGGAGCTCCTAAGGTGAACAGTGCAAGAGAGGAAGAAGAGGGTCAGTTTAGAGATGCAGTCAGGGGAAACTCGGGTTACTTGATGGAGGCTGACATAGAGTGTCACAATAAATTTGAGATACTAAGCATCCTAGAGGGGGAGGAAGGGGTTGGTGGAAATGAGGAAACTTATACAGAGGCCGGGGGGAGGGAGTCAGATACCCATAGGGCATCACAGAACAGCTATGGAAAGGATAGACATAGTCCCAGAGGGAGAAGGGGAAACATATATGTTAAGCAAATGGGGAGATGCAACATATTCCAGACATGAGGGAGGAGAGCATGATTGGAGAGGAACTGGGAGACAAGGAGGTGGAGAGGAGCCCCCTTCAGCAGGAAGGTCAGTACTCAAGGATGGGGCCCTAGCTAAAGGGGACCCACAGAGAGCCTCTGGAGACAGGGTACTATTACAAGGGGGATGAGGGTGTGGAAGGAAACCATCAGGGCCAGGATAAATGGTTCAGATAAGAGAGGTTAAAGGGACACCTATTCAGAGGGGTTTGAGTTAAGTGGGCAAAATAGCAAGGGAGGCAGAAAGGGAGGGTGACAAGGGGTCTCTAATAAGGCAGGAAGACTCCCAATGAAATTGTGATCATGAATAAAGTGGGGAGGGGGCTGAGAGGGCATAGTGGAGGTAACCATAAGGATGATGGCGTGTTAAGGTTCTGTTACTGGGAGACTCGATGATTAAGGGTATCCATTGGGAGGGACAGGGGTGGATGCCATAGCCAGGTGAAGGTAGTGAGTATCTCTGGGCTGACAGTGCACAGAGCAAAGTTCATGGTGTATGAAATGGTTAGGATTGTGAGGGAAACCGATTTCTGGTGCATTTGGGAACTAATGATCTAGAGGGAAATAGCATTATGGAAATCCAAGCAAGGTTCCAAGAACTTGCCAGAGTCTGTCGGGATAATGGATGCAACATTTCCTTTTCGGAGATATTGCCAGTACCAAAGGCCTCAGTGGAGAAAGAAATGAAGCTCACAGAGGTTAATGAATGGCTCAGGAAGTGGGGTGAAGAGAATGGGTTGGGGGTGTTAGGGAACTGGAATGGAGTTTGGGAGGATAAGGGACTATATGCCAAGGACAGGTTTCATCTTGCCCCATTAGGGAAGGAAGTCCTTAAACAGGGGATGGCTGACTACATACAAGAAAGGTGGGGTTTAAACTTGTAAGGGGGGAAGGGATAAGGAAGGGGCTGACGAGAAGCCCTCCCTCCAGATGAGGGAGTAGCCTCAGCCCAAGGGGGAGGGGGAAACAGACTGGAGGTGGAGGTTTCAGGAGGAGCAGGGAGGATGGAAGTATAAGGAATCTGGGTGGGTTCGACAAAAGGATCAGGGATAAGGGTGGGGTTAGTGTTAGTAAATGCCAGGAGTTTGGGAAACAAGTTGCCAGAGTTCCAGGCCATGCTGTTCGAGGGGTGGATGTATGCAGTCACGAAACGTGACCAACAAAAACCATGACTGGGACCTTAATGTACGGGGTACACTATGCTTAGGAAGGATAGAAAGGAGGGCAGAGGGGGTGGAGTGGCTATGTTCATTAGAGATGACATAGAAATTGCTATGGTAGAAGAGGCAGAGGGAAACGTGGAGGCCTTATGGGTCACCTTACGATCCCCAGCAGGAGATAAGGTCAAGCTGGGTGTAGCATATAGGCCCCCCGGGATGAGTGATGTTCTAGAGGATGGTTTGCTGGACAACATCATTGCCCAGTGTGGTCCAAAAGGGGAAGGAGTGGTGTTGATGGGGGACCTTAATATGCCAGGTACTAACTGGGGAACCATGTCCTCTAAGGTGGCCAAGGAGCAGAGGCTGCTGGATGGCTTCCAGGATGTGTTCTTAACACAGCATGTGATGGAGCCCACAAGGGAGGCATGTCCTGGATGTGGTTCTGGCAGATGGGGATCTGTAAGGGACATGGTTGTACAGGACCCCTGACTGGGAGTGACCACAATACTGTCTGGTTTCAAATAAGCATTGGGGGAGTGGGGGTGAGATCTAGGACACTGGCAGTGACTTCAGGGGGTAGACTTTATGGGCATGGGAAATATTCTCAAGGATCACTTGAAGGGATTACCTCAACAAAGTGTGGAAAGGAGATGGGAGGTCATAAAACGGGACTTCAAGAGGCAGTCAGGATCTGCGCTAAGTTGAAACGTAAGGAGCAAGGTCACATAAACCATGCTGGTGGTCCAGTGAGGTCCAGGTAGCAGTCAGAGAAAAGAAGGCTTACAAAAATATAAACAACAAGAGGGATAGGGATAAGGAAATGTACCAGCTTGCATCTAGAAAAGTCACCCAGATGGTGAGGGAGCAAAGTCCAGTAAAGAGCATCGGCTGGCACAGGGGATACATGGAGGGAAAAGGGTTCTTCCGCACATTGGGGAGCGCGGAGAAAACTAAGGGCCATCTCAGCAGATTGAGATCAGAAGGAGGGTGGGTGGAAGAGGCGAGGGACCAGGCAGAGGTATTTAACGAGTACTTTGCCTCTGTGTTCACTAGGGAGGGGGATGGGATATCTACAAAGCAAGGCACAAAGGGGATAGAAGCGGCAGGGAGTGGGATCAGGGGAGCAGCAGAAATGGAGCAAAAGGGAGGGAAAGGTACCCCAGGGGTGTCACATCTGTTAAGGATAAAAAGACCAGTAAGGTGGAGGGGACGGATGATGCCATCCCCACCAAAAGGGTGTGGTTTGCCCTCAAGGCCCTAAAGAAAGACAAACTCCTGGACGGATGGCATTCATCTGAGAGTACTATGGGAATTGGGACATACTGGCTGCACTCTGGCGGAGCTTTTCAACAGGTCACTTGAGACAGGGAGGGTACCTAGGGATTGGCGAGAGCACATGTGGTACCAATCCATAAAGGGGGTCAAGGAAGTACCAGGAAACTATAGACCCATCAGTTTAACCTCGGTGGTGGGAAAATTAATGGAGAGTATACTAAAGGAACGATTGGGGTTTACTTGGAGGAGGTGGGAGGTCTGGATAGTCGGCAGCATGGGTTTGTGCCAGGTAGATCATGTCAAACCAACCTTGTGGAGTTCTATGAATGGGTAACATCAGAACTGGATAGGGTAAGCCTGTGGATGTATTATTCTTGGACTTCAGCAAGGCGTTTGACTCTGTCCCCACAATGGTCTGGTGGAGAAACTGATGGGTTAGAGTAGGCCCTTTGATGGTCAGATGGATTGAAAACTGGATAGCTGGACGCACTCAGAGAGTAGTGGTCTGGTGGGAGCTCTCGAACCTACAGAGGTTGGTAGTGGGGTACCAAAGGGCTCGGTCCTGGGTCCAATCCTGTTTATTGCATACATATCAGACATCAGGGATGGTATAGGGTGTGAAATGAGTCTCTTCACGGATGACTCCAAGATGGGAGCAGTAGTTGAGGGAGAAGAGGGGAGGTTGGCCCTGCAAGGGGACCTGGACACCCTGGAAAGCTGGGCTCACACATGGAAATTAAATTTCAATATCACCAAGTGCAAGGTGTTGCATCTTGGTCGGGGAAACCCTAAACACAGGTACACCCTGGGAGGGGAGGTGCTGGAAGCCTCAACAGGGAAAAGACCTAGGGTCATGGTGGATACATGTATGAATAACACTGAGCAGTGCAGGAGAGCAGCTAGCAAGGCAAACAGGATGTTGGGATGCATGCAAGAGGGATCACCTCTAGGAGCAAGGAAGTGATTCTGCCACTGTACAATGGACTGGTTAGACCACACCTTGAGTACTGTGTACAGTACTGGAGACCACACTTGAAGAGGGACATACAGCTCCTGGAGAGGTACAGAGGAGGCAACAAAGATGATACGAGGGCTAGGGATTTGACTTACGAGTACAGACTTGAGGAGCTCTGCCTGTTTTCATTGGAGGAGGAGAGACAGGGGGACATGATTGAGGTCTTCAAGTACCCAAGGGAATAAATAGGGTAAACATGGAGGGATCTTAGACTAAAGCAGGGAGGCATCACCAGAGGGCATGGTTTGAAGTTGGAAGGTGGAAGGGTGAGGGGAAAAGAGGAGGAGGTTTTTCACTGAGAGGGTGGTGGACCCTTGAAATGCTCTGCCTGGTGAGCTGGTTCAGAGATCCACAGTGGAGAGCTTTAAGAGAGGGTGGGACAGACACAGAAAGTGGATGTATCAGATGATGGACTATCCCGGGGGGGTGGGGATGGATGATAGGGGTTTCTGGAGCACAAGGGATGGGAGGGTCTCGGCACCCAACTAAGGATCTAGGTTCGAGCAGACTTGATAGACCATAAGGCCTAATCTGCTGGCAAATAGTATGTTAGTATGTTAGTATGTTAATACATGGTCGTGGTATTGTCCGTCTGGACTTGAACTACTTGACCCCGGAGCTGAGGAGTGAAAGCTGACAGTGCCAGTCTGACTGCTCTGATCTCCAATAGGTTGATGTGGTATCGGGACTCCTTGGGGGTCCAGAGCCCGTGGGCCCTTTTGTCCCCCATGTTGGCTCCCTAGCCCATGAGAGAGGCATCAGTCATGAGAACGGCTGTTGGCTCGGGCTGAGAAACAAGATCCCTTCTTGCAACCGATCTGGGGCGGTCCACCATTGGACAGCATCCCACATCTTCTGGGTCACAGTGATCAGCTGGTTGAAATGACCGTGGTGCTGAGTCCACTGGGCGGCCAGCTCCCACTGAAGGGGGTGCATGAGCCACCGGGCCCAATGGACCACTGAGGTGCATGCCGCCATGTAATCCAGAGGCGCAGAAAATCCAGGGCAGGGCGCAATTACCCAAACAGAAATGACTGGGCAAAGGAGGAGAGAACCTCCGCCCTGTGCGCCGGGAGCCAAGCTCTGGCTTGACGAGAGTCGAGCTCTGCCCTGATGAAGCACATCACCTGGGAAGGCACAAGTTCCGACTAGGCCTCAGGAGGCTGAGTTGGGAGCAGGTCTGGAGTGCCAGGTCCCTGGACCACTCCACCTCCTGCTGGGTGGGACCTGCTAAGAGCCAATCATCAAGGTAGGGCCAAATTCTCACCCCCCCCCCGACGCTCGAGATGGGCTGCCATCATGATAAAGACCTGTGGGGCCAATAACAGGCCGAGCGGCATGGCTCGGAACTCGTACAGGGTTCCTTCAGCTCTGAAGCAGAGGAACCGCCCATGAGACGGATGGATTGGAATGTGAAAGAACGCGTCCCGCAGATCCAGTGAACAGAACCACATGTTTTGCTCCATGGATGGTATGATCTGGGACAGAGTGACCATCCAAAAGGTGCGTGTCCTGAGTTACTGATTCAGGTTGTGGAGATCTAGAATGGGGCACCAGCCTCCCCATCTGCTTGGGCACCAGGAAGTACCTGGAGACAAAGCCTGGGTCTGCTGGAGGATCCGTCACTGCCTCCTTGAGGAGGAGCTGAACAATGTCATCTCGGAGAGCCAACTGAGTCTGGATGAATACTCTTTCCTCCTGAGGGGTGCGGGCTCGGCTTGCATGGTACTGCTCGAATTCCAGAGGCAGTCCCTAACCGACCACTTCCAGAACCCACCTGTCCATGGTGATAACGGACCAGGCGGAAAGAAAGTGGCTGAGCCGGCCCCCCCCGAGAGGACACAGAACTAGCATGACGGGAGAAGGGGTGGCTGCCCCCACCCCATCACTGAGCAGGCTTGGAGGAGGAGGATCCAGGACCGGAACCTTGGCCTCCTTTATGGGCCTGGGAGGGCCCGGGCTTGGGCTAGGGTGCCAAGCTTGAGCCTGGTACTGCTGTTGCTGCTGCCCTCCTTGAAAGGAGGGTTGCTGGGCCGCAGGGGAAAAGTGCCAAAAAGGCTTCTTCTTCTTCTGCTGCTGTTGTTGTTTCTTGCTCAAAGGACTTTTAGCAGAAGTAGCGTCCAAGGTGGCGTTGCACTGCTCAATGCGCTGAAGGTGACCAGCCACACCTGGGCCGAAAAGGTCGGTGCCTAGGAAAGGTGCATCAGCTAGTTTGTGCTGAGTATCTGCCAGGAAAGAGGAGAGTCTCAGCCAAGCTCTGCGACAAGAGGCAACTGCGGCAGCCATCGAGCAGGCACAAGAATCACCAACGTCCAGGGCTGTCTGGAGCTGTTGTTTGGCAACATCCCTGCCCTGATCCCGGACCTGCTTGACAATGGTCTGCATGTCCGTGGGGAGGTGTGGTAGGACTTCATCCAAGGATCCCAAGAGGGCATAGGAGAAGTGTGCCATAATGATGGCTGAGCTTGCCTGACAAAGGTCTAAAGACGAGGCTGCATAGACATTTCTAGCCAAAAGATTCAAATGTTTGGATTCTTTTTCGGGAGGTCAGTCAGTGTCAGCAGAACTGCCCGTATGCCTGAACACAGAGGAAGTCACCAGGCTCTCGCCGAAGGGTACTCTGTGAACCCCAGAAGGGACCCCATGGGCACCGCATACTTTCGGACCATGTGGGCAGATGGAGCTGGGCAGGAAGCAGGGCTCTAGAGCCAGGCCAACTATGGCCTTGGCCACAGGAAAGGCCTCCTTCGGGGTATCCCCTCTCTAGAGAATGTTTGTGAGAGGATACTTCACCTTTTTCTGGATAGGTTCCAGGGGCATCCCTGTAGACTCAGACATGAGGCTCACACCAGCTGATTCATCATCCGAAGGATGAGAATGTAAGCCAGAAGAGTCCGGATACAATGGTCGAATGCCGAGGTCACCTTCGACCCGCCGCAGGCGGTCCGGGGTGACAGTGACCGAGAGACACCGGGGAAGCCTGGTGTCTGGTCAATCTCCCTTGGAAGGAGCCCCTCCCACAGGCTGCTTGGGCGGTGGTTTCACCATGATCAGTGGAGAGACCAGTAAAGGCCAAACCAGGGGTTTCACTGGCTCTATTGGCAGGGGAACCATTTTAATCGGCTCCAAAGGAGTCAGCTTTTCGACCAGGGAGGCGAAAGCCAGGTAATGGCTGGGGTTGGAGCTGGGGTCGGCTTGTTCCCGGTCAAAACTGGCTGTTGCCACATGAGGTCCTTGTAACGCGGACAGAGTTTCTGCCGGAGCCTCTCCTCATCCAAAGAGGATGAGGACGACCGATGGCATCGCCTCTTCTTAGAGTGCTTATGGCTCTTCCTCAGCCTGCTGGTCGAGCGGGTCCTGGACCTCGACTGAGATCAGGCAGGCCGACTCGATTGGGAGACACTGGCGGGGCTGGAGTCTTCCCGGGGTCGGGGACCACTTCCTCGGTGGGATTCCCAGCAGGCTGGGTCTCCTTGTCGGGAAAGGGAAGGAAAGGACCGGAGTCCAGTCTAGAGAGTCGGCGACCAGAGTTGGTGACAATGGGTCGATCGGGTCAATAACGATTTCAACCTCTTCATTCGACTGTTCAGTTGACTGGCCAGACGGCAAGGCCAAGAAGCTAGCGGCCGAAGTGGCGATCTCGACTGAAATCGAGACTGCTGGATCTTGGGACAAGGATCTCTCCTGATCCCAAGAACATCTTTACCGAGACGAAGATGATCCCGGGTCCTTTTCCCACTTACAGGACCGAGAGGAGTCCATGCCCGCAGGAGTCTCTCCCTTAGTCGGGAGAGACTGGCACAACTCTCGGAAAGAACCTGAGAAGGTGGAGCCCAGGTTGAGCAGAATGAAAAGCTCCGAGAGGAAGATTCTGCGGCCCAAGCCTCTTCCTCCTCGAAGGTTTGCATATGTTCCAATTACTCGGCAGAGCCTGCAGCTGCAGAAACCACCCACCTAGTCTGCTTGGTTTTCTCCAGAGGATTCCGTTTTTCTGGCCTCCCCAACTTCAGGTGTGCAAGATGATTGTCGAGGATGTTAGGCCAAAAAGCAAGGCAGAAGTCGCACTTCGAGGTGTCATGGCCAACACCTAATCAGTAGACACACGCAGCGTGGGGATTGGTGCGCGACATTTTCTGGCCGCATGAACTCCAGCAAAATCATGGGGAAGACTTGTCTTCCGTAATCGAAGGAGTGTCACGGTCGCTAATATGAACTAGACAAAGTTTTTCAGAAGAACTGATAGTTTAGAAGCCAGGGCCTACAGAATGCAGGAGCACGAAGGAGGCAACCTGACTCTTCCAGCGGAAAGGAAGACCTGGCATCATGGGCTGAAACCGAGGGTTATACCACCCAGGTGGGTGGGAGGAGCCAGCTTGAAGACTTCCGGTGATCCTTAAAGGGGAAAGGGACATGCCAATAAGTGTGGAGGAACAATATATCCACGATCCTAGAAAAGTGTTTTTGCACACAAAGGGCTAATTGGGATCAGCCTCACACTTGGGTGGGAGGCTCTTATTGCTGACAATTCCCCTTTAAACAACAAAATCCTGCACTAGTATTATTTTCAACAGTAAAATATAGTCTGACTATTGTAAATGACAACCTCTAACTAGCGCCAATGCTGTGGATCAAAAGATTCACTGTAATCCAATGATTGGTCTTTCATCATGAAATATGGTCGCCTAGGTATAAGCCCTTTCTATCTCACAATGGAACCCACACCAAATATTTCACTGCTTTTGCTAAATGGGAACATGGAACCAGAAACAAGGCACTTATTATGTTATTACTCATTAAGCTCGCTGTACAGCTCCAGCAAACAATCTAAAATGACCATCCACTAGCTCTCTCACAAAAGCTAGCTGGCATAGCTGCATCACTGTATAGGCCACAAAATTGGAATACTGCCTTTCTTTACACCTCTCCTGCCTCATGTTGTACAGTAATCACATATGCTGGCACTGTATATAATATCTTGTACTGTCACTGTATATACTATCCTGTATTGCACTCTCAACACACTCTGGAAACCTGTAATTGCAATAGAAAATTGCTTTATGATTGTAACTGAAAAACTGTCTGGCTCTCTATGTTCTAGTTTTTTTTTTTTTTTTTTTACCTAATTGTACTTAAATGTTTTTACCTAAAACGTGGAGCCTTTGGAAATGAGTCCTTGACTCAAAGGGTTGTAATTCCGACTTCTACAATAAATACATAAATAAATGTGGCTGTAGTGAGCAGAAGTATGTAAACTCATTGAGATAAGTACAACAATATGTGGAATGCATAAACGGCACAATAAGACAGGTATTTTCCAATTTGTGTGGTTTCGGTAAACATAAATCTAAAGCCACAAAGCCAGCACAAAGCATTATTGGTATGCACATTTATTGTTGAGGTAGGGGTAAGCACAGTAGAAAATGTCTCAACTGGTACTACCTTCTGCTGACTATACCACTACACAGACTGCACCATTTATTTATTTATTTGCATTTGTTGCCATATCCTGGCCTTGCACACTACAACAAAATATTAATCAGAATGTCTCAGATGGTACTACAGTCTGCTTACCATGGCTCAGACCTCACCACAGCCTGCCCACACACACTAAATGGTAACAATATATTTTTTTTTTCAAATTTACCATTTTTTGTTTTTCTTACAGATACAACAAACAACAGACATGAACCTGTTTTCAATAAGGACAAAGAACAAAGCTGCAGTGCGGATAATGCAATAAGAAAGCTACCTTTCATACATTTGATAACTACTGAAAGAGTATACAGGACCGCAAGCAGCACTATAAGCTATTGCTTGCTGCCTAAACAATCGATTGAAGCACAGAGGCAAACAAATTAAGTAAATGTTTAAATCTGTGTTAAATGTTTAAAGTTTTTCAAGCTATTACTTTTTTGCCGTTATGCATTGTGATGGTCCAGTGATAAGGATGACTCACTTTGCAAATGGAGTTCGCAATCTGAGCACAGTGCATTTCACACTGGGTGACAAAGATTAGTATAAGAATCCATTTGGGAAGTTCCTTACCTCAGGAAAGGGTTGGGGAAGTTTCTGCTACTATAAGACAGTGTGCCGTCAACACAGCAACGCTATTATGGTGACGACCGTGGATGTGCCGTAACTAGGTCAACACTCATAGGGCCGAACTGGTTGTCGGAGCACAGTACACCAACAGCGCCACACTGGTGTTGCCCTCCTTCCCTGGTAAACCCCCACCCGGAGGTGATTCTTTAATATTTTGGAGCAAACAGCCTAGATGTACCCTGGTGCTTTGGATGCAACGGGTCAGGCAACACAATTGCCGGGTGACATGGTCGCTGTCGGTATTTGAGTGTCACTGTAATGTCGGTCGCCCATCTGATTTTCGAACCGACATGGTGGAACCCTATAAGACTGCCCCCAGCTTCCCAAGATGAAATTAACACCTAGTTCTTCACAGGCACCGAAGTGTAATTTGCTATATTACACAGTACAGAACTGGGCTTGTATTTATGTAGCTTTTCAATGTAGGAATGTGTTTAGGAGTGTGAATGAGGTGTTACTGAGGGGAAGGGGTAAAGTGGAATAATATTCTTGGGTCACATCTGTAAATAGGGATTTAACTGCTTACTGCACTTACCTGCTTAACAAAACAAACAAATAAATTAAAACAGTGCACACAGAAAGGAATGGGCAAAGGACCAGCAAGAGCCTAAAAATCATTGGTGAGACCAGAAGGAGTGACTCCAAGTTCTCCACAAAAGAAAATGTAGAAAGTTACTTACCTGTAATATCAGCTCCACAGAATAACACTCTTTGGTCTTGGTTCAGAGGCTCTAGGACCGTACAGGAACCAGACTGTTTAGGTTTGGGGGTCACTATGTGCACAGCACAGTGTACAGTGCCTTGCACACCAAAGGTATCAACAGGGGTGGAGTCCCCAACCACCTCAGTACCTTTTATACTGAGGTGGAGAGAAAAGAGAAAACTAAAGAACAACAATCTAATTAAAATTTTCAATGTAAAAATTTCAGAACATTAAGCATATCCAAAACAAACATAAGATAGCCCAACTGCCCCATAAGGGCCTATGCAGCTCCTATAATGTAATGACTAAAAGGTTAGACAGGCAATACCCAGCTCTCTGTAATCAGAGGACTGGAGAAGGGTGGATGTTGTCCCACTGCAAAAGAATGGCAGCAGGGAATTACAGGCTAGTGAGCTAAATCTGTGTGTGAAACTAATGGAGACCCTATGGAAAGAGATCGTAGTAGAATTCATGGAATATAATGTATTACAGGACAGTAAGCAACATGGGTTCACTTGGGGAAACCTTGCCAGATGATTCTAATACTATTTTTGACTGAGTGACAAGGGAGGTGAACCGAGACAAGCTGTCAATGTGGCCTACTTGGACTTCAGTAAGGCCTTCGACACAGTGCAGATCTGGAGGTTATTACAGAAATTAACTAATTTGCTCCCGGTGGCCATTTTGGGTCCATTTCAGTAATGGATGGTTCTGACGTCATATGGCTTCTTAAGAGGCCTAGGGATGAAGGACAAAATAACCAAATTGGTAGGAACTTGGTTAAGGAACAGAACCCAGAGGGTACTACTAAAAGGGGAATTCTCAGGGGGGAGATGGGTCAGGAGCGGAATACTCCAAGGGCCAGTACTCTTCAATATATTCATAAGGGACGAAGGGGTGGGGCTAGTAGAAAAACTGGCCATCTGCAGAGAACACCAAGATCTGCAACACAAATGGACACAATGGAGGAAGTGGAGGCCGTAAGGAAGGACCTGGAAAGACTAGAAGAGTGGTCCAGAGTTTGGCAGCTGGGATTCAGTGTCAAAAAGTGCAAATTGGACATCAAAATGCCAGAGTCAAGTACAGGATCAGAAGGGATGTCATGGCAGGTACAGTGGAGGAAAGGGACCTCAGGGTAATAATAAAGGATGACCTGAAAGTAGCACCCCAGTGTTCATGGTCGATGGTGAGTGCAAATAGCATGTTAGGCTGCACAGCGAGGGGGGAAATCAAGGTGAAGGGGGGGATGTCCTATTCTCCATGTACAATTCATTGGTTCACCACCACCTTAAGTACTGTATTTAGTTCTCGAGCCCACACCTTAGAAAGGACCTTGACAGGGTGGAAACAGTGCACAGGAGGGCAACCAAGAGGATATAGGGGCATCAGGGGATGCTCTACATGGAAAGACTGAAGGGACTCAACATGTACTCATTAGAGAGGGGAGCCAGGTGGGGAGACATGATTGAGGCCTTTACCTCCAGGGGATAAACAGGGTGAAGTGTGGGGAGCTTTTTAGGTAAAGCACAAACATGGTTACAAGACGAAACACAGTAATCCAACAGGCAGGTGAGGAAGCATTTCTTCACGGAAAGGGTGGTGAACAGGCGGCCTAGGGAAGTGGTAGGTCAGAGGACTCCTGTGGAAGCCGAGGGCAAAACCATTACAGTCTGTTGTTTTGAGAGTGGATGTTTTGTGAATTGCCACACCATAGATATTATTGTTCACTGTGCTACTTTGCACCTTAGAACTGCACACAGTAATATAATTGTGGTGCTGGAAAGCATATGGTTGGTGCCAGCTTTTTTTGTTTGATTCTTTTCAGTCAGCTGTGGCACAACCTGCTAGATGTGGCGCGTCCTTCTTTGCTCTTTGTAAGTAGTTAGGGCAGACTGGATAAGCCTTGTGGTCTTTTTCTGCTGGCAGAGTCTATGCTTCTGCATACAGTAAATGCCAGAGTCCTGGGAATGGTGGGTGTCTGGAAGTGATACTCTAGAAGATCAAGAGTTAAAGTTATATTAACTCACTGTACCCAATAGCTCTGTTTGAAGTCCAAACCACCCACTGCTTAACCAGATACAAAATGGCTGCCCAGGGTACAATGAGTTGTTACTTTTCTATCTTCTAGGAGTCAATTTTTTCCATAGAGCACCACTCTTTGGTCACGCAGCAAGCAGTAAAGATCTCCAGATAAAGGTGGTCGGTAAGATACTAGGACTCATAACGGGGTAAACACTGTAGTACCACCAACTCAGAACCTGTATGTGCTCTGGACTGTAATCCAAGGAGCAATGAAGCAGACATCACTTTATGGTGCAGCTCTGCAGATATGAGGCTACAGCTGTAACTACTGCGTGTATGAAATGGACTATCATTGAACCTATTCTATGATTTGCTGTGAGTGAGCAATAATACTGAATGCAGCTAACAACCCAGCTAAGCCAGCAACATTTGGACACAGGTCACCCATTACCATTAGGATCACAGGACACAACACAGCTGAGCTGAATGCTTATTCTCCCTTGATTTATCTCTGCTGAAACTGATGATATGTTTTAGATCAATTGAATTTAGTATAATCTCTACAGGATTCTGAAACAGGGAAAAATGTTGACAGAGTCAAGACTTGATCAGTATTAAATTCCCACCCCACCTTTGACTAAAACTTCAGGTGCATACAAAGAACCAGCTTATCCTTTTGGAAATGTGTAGGAGTGAAGTTTCTAACCAAAGGTTGTAACTCTGATGCCCAGAAGGCTGAGGTGACAGCCACCAGGAAAAATGCTTTCCCCAGTGAAGAGCTTCAATTCACATGTGGCTGCCTATTTGAATAGGGAGGCCTATAGCCTACAAAGAATTTGATTAAGACCCTCACTTGCCACTGTGATCTTAGCAAATACATAATATTTGATAGCAGAAAAAGACTTCATGGCTTATCTAGTCTGCTTGTATGCCTACCAGAAGCCGTGCCTGGCCTACACTAGGCTGGAGTAACTGGCTGACATCCTAGTGGTTTTTCAACACCCCCTTTAGTAGTATACCCTCATCCCCTTTTCTCATAGTTCATACTATTCCCTTGTGCCTGTCCCACCCATGCCCAAACATAAGTCAAGGGCTTTGTGTGGAGCACCTCATTGGGTAAGCTATTCCACCTGCCAACCACCGTTTTCACAAAGAACGTCTTCTTGCATCCTTGAATCTTCTCCCATCCCTCCATTAATTTCCATGAGTGACCTCTTGACACAGTGGCTTTATTCCTTATGAAAAGTTCACTGCAATCTGTCCTCCCTGTCCCTTCTGGCTGCCATTGTGTACATGTTGAGTATCCCAAACCTCTCCTCATATGATTTCCCCTGATGCCCCTAGATCATTTTTGTTGCCCTTCTCTGGACAGACTCCAGGAAGTCCTGTCCTTTATTAGGTGTGCATAGCAAAACTGTGCACTATATTTATTCCAGGAGTGGCCTAATAAGTGTTCTGTACAAGGGCAGCCTCCCTCCCGCTACTGGGAAACCCTCTTCTTATGCACTCCAGCACAGTGTTAGATTTCCCAATTGCACTCTTGCACTGGGCAGTAGATATTTATTTATTTATTTGAAGAGTTTCACCAGGAAGAGCATACTGAGCTGAAACAGCTAGTTTCCAGATGTGTCCTAGAGGAAGGGGGAGGAGGATAACAGTATGATTTAAAATACAGTTTACAGTAAATAAAGGTAACAATATACACAAAAATACAGGTACAGTATAAACAGATAATTACACATCTGTAAAAAACCTTAAGATCGCAAGAGTGACAATACACAACCCAAAGTACATGAGAGTGGCAATACAGGTAATAAACAGTTAACACAACCATGCCTTCCAGGCTGAGTGAGTGCAGGCAGACAAATGGGGAGTATCTGTAGCAGGTACAAGAGGGAGTGTTAAGCAGGAGGGGGGCCAGACAGAAGTGGGATGAGGCAGACCAGATGTGTAATGGGAGTGAGTTTCTGAGTTTGGGGAACCGGTAGGAGAAATCAGCTTGGCTGGCCGTTGAGGACCTGGGTGGGAGAGGAAAGTGGAGCTGCAAAGGGCATAGGGAAGGGGAGATGATGGAGGACAGTTAAGAGGGGAGAGAGTCCAGTCAATATTGGCTATGAATGCAGTGCAACGCACCAGGCACCTGTCCTCAAGTGAAGGGAAGGAGAGGGAAGTACAGAGAAAACAGTGGTGAGTTCAAGGCGGAGCATCCAGTGCAAAGCGAAAGAAGGTGTGGAAGAATGGGTCCAGTCTGGAAAGGGTAGATTTAGGAGCAACACTATAGACTGTCTCCATAATCAAATAGGGGTAGAATAATTTTCTGAACAATGGCTCTGCGGGGCCGGCAGAGGGATGCAGCTATGGTTGCGGTAAAGCGCTCCGAGTTTGGGATGGATTTTTTTGCGAATGGCATCCACAAGTTCAGAAAAGTCGAAGTGCCTGTCTAGCCAGACCCAGGGGTATCTGAAGGATGGGACAACTTCAATGGTGAACCCGTCCAACATACGGAAGGAACAGCAACCTGGCGAGTTTTTGCCTTGAGCCAAAGGTCATTTAGATCGTTTTCTTGGCATTTAGAGCTAGACGATTTGTCTGAAACCAGGGCTGAATACTGTCAAAGTTCAGTTGTAGAGTGGGCAGCAAATCAGAGGGAGAAGGGCCGCAGGCAAACAGGACTGCATCCTTAGCATACATGTGAATGGATGCTGAGGTGCAGGCAGCAGGGAGGTCATTTAAAAAAACTGAAAAGAGTACTGGTCCAAGGATGGAGCCTTGGGGGACACTGGTCCTGACTGGAGAGGAGGGGGGGAGGTGGAATTACCAGTTCTAATTGACTGAGTCCTGCCTTCGCGGTAGGAGTGGAATCAGTTAGTGGCGGGGATGGAGAGCCCTGCTGCCGTAAGCTTGATGAGGAGCAGGTGGTGAGCAGCAGTGCCCAAGGCTTTGGCCAGATCGACAAAAATGACTGAGGTAATATGGACCTTGACCATTCCAGAAAGAATGGAATCTGTAAGCCTGAGGAGGGAGGTGGAGGGGGATTTATGGAACCCAAACTGGTAAGGGGTGAAGTAAGATGTAGAGTCAAGGAAGGGGGAAGAGCTGTGATAGAACCAGGTGCTCCTGGAGTTTAGCCAGAGTGGGAAGGAGCGATATGGGGCAGTAGCTGCCTGGGTTAGAGGAGTCACCACTTCCAGGAAGGGGTATAATGGTGGCATGTTTCCAGTCTGTAGGGACAGAGCCAAGGGAGAGAGGGTTAGAAGGGAGGAGACAGGGATAGCAATTGCTGGGGCAGAGAGATGGAGGAGTTTAGGGGCTGTCTCGAGACCACCATGACTTTTATCCTTGTTGGGGTTGAGGACAAGGAGAGACTTGAAGGTGACAGCAGGTGAGATAGAGAAGGAGAAAGGAGAGTTTGGGGAAGGAGACAGTGGAGATGATGGAGGGAAGGAGGCGAGAAGATATGAGGCTGCCACTGATGACTACGATGTCTCTTTCCTAAGAGGTCTGATCCACACTTAACCTTCCCATCTGATACTCTTTTTTTGAGTTTTTTATTGTCACTCTATATAACCTGGCACTTTTAAGTGCTAAATTCATATTCTGGACCACCTCTAACATTTCCAGGTCATCTTCCTGTACCTTGTTTCCTCCTCATTATCCACTCTATCACAGATCTTAGTTCTGGCTGCAAAAAGAAGAGAGTTCTTGCACTGGATTCACTCCCCAGTGTCACGATAAATATCTTAAACACTACCGGTCCTAAAACCTATCCTTGTGGCACCGCACATGTTACCTCTCTCATCCCTGGGTACTACCCTTTCATGACCACCCTTTGAGTCTTTGCCACCACCAGTCAATGTCCGATCCAATTGTTTAGTTTGTCTCCTCACCACAAAGTCACTGAGTTTTTTTACGATTCTTTGGTGGGGTCCAGAATCAAAGGTTTTCCTGAAGTCTAGATATAGAGTATCTATTGCCTAGCCCCTATTCACTGCCTTCATAACTGAATCAAAAAAGTCATTCAGATTCACCTGCCACAATATGCCCACCACAGACCCATGTTGCTGCCTATCCTGAAGTCTGCTGGCCTCCAAGAATCCCACTATGCTCTGTTATAATGGTCTCCAATAGTTTTCCAACAATCTAGGTCACAGAATTGTGATCACGCTCTTGCTGTATCATTGTATCACTTTGTTTGATGCAAAATAAAAAAAATAGATATAAAAGTTAAAACAACAAAACCATCCTGGTCAGTTTGTAAGTGCCTGGGTGTCCCTATCCCAGCTCTTGTGGGGTGGCACCAGGTAGCAGTTAAAGGGGTCAGTCAGTCACACTGCTAGAGATTGCACAGCCTCTTTGAGCACTTTAGGTTGCAGGCAACCCATCAGGGCCAAACTACACAGAATAAGGAACCCAGCACTCACCATCTTCGAGATAAAGTAAGCCAAAGTTAGCACAGGCAGACTCCCCATGCTTACTCTGGTGATCTGGATGTTCTCCGATTTCAATAAAGAAATTCGGGTACACTCAGCTTTGAGTTTTTTAATTTTATCTCCGAGATTGTGAGTGCCAGGTTCTTTATGCTGAGTATCCATATTCATGTCACATAGAAACATAGACTTTGACGGCAGATAAGGACCACTTGGCCCACCCAGTCTGCCCATTTCCCTACCTACTGGATAAGCTGCAGATTCTAATTAACCAACAGCCTACTTCCTGCCACCCCCCACTACAAGTGCCTTGTGTCGGTCCCATACATGTTTGAATTCCCCCACTGTTTTAGCCCCAACAACCTCCCCAGGAAGGCAGTTCCACACATCCACCACTCTCTCCATGAAAAAAGATTTCCTCACATTACCCCGAGCCGTCCCCCCTCTATCTTTAAATTGTGTCCCCTTGTTCTTACACATCTCTTTTTCTGAAAGATGCTACCCTCCTGGACTTTGTTGATTTCCTTGAGGTACTTGAACGTTTCTATCATGTTCCCCCTGTCCTTCCTTTCTTCAAGGGTATACATAATAAGCTCTCTCAGTCTCTCTTCATATGATTTCTGATGCAGACCCTGCACCATTTTAGTTGCCCTCTTCTGGACTGCTTCCATCCTATCTATGTCCTTGTGTAGATGAGGTCTCCAAAACTGCACACATTACTCCAGATGGGGTCTCACCAACTGTCTGTACAGAGGAATAACCACTTCCCTTTTTCTACTTGTGATGCCGCTTCCTATGCATCCCAGTATCCTCCTGGCTCTCCTTAATGACTTCTCACATTGCTTAACCACCTTTAGATCATTTCTTTTTTTTTTTTTTTAACCCTCCTCTTTAACCTCCTCTCCTACCCCGGTGTCCACTCCTTCAGACTGCTCAT
The DNA here is from genome assembly GCA_016271365.2 of Neoceratodus forsteri. NCBI lineage: Eukaryota > Metazoa > Chordata > Ceratodontiformes > Ceratodontidae > Neoceratodus > Neoceratodus forsteri. The sequence continues at coordinate 701,589,255 of CM028135.1, read as the reverse complement.
CCCTCTTACGCCACTTACCAGGATGTGCCTCTCTCCTCCCTCCTCCTGCACATTGGGGTCTGCTCTGGGTTCGGTGATCTTGGGTGGAGCCGTCTTCATCTAGGACCACTGAGGGTTTTTTTCCATTTTTCTCCCTCTACCCCCCCCCCCCGAGGATGTCGGCACGCCAGGACTGGCGTCCAAACAGACAGCGAGCTGATGCACGCCATTGTCAAGTGCCCTCGACGTCCTCCCTCCCGGCTCTTGGCACTGTGCCCAGTGCCCGTGCTTCCACCGCCCCGGAGCGTCGGGTGCTTATATAGCACCCGAGAACCCACCCTTGAGGAGGAGACATCCATTGGGATGCTTGATCCTCCTCCTCCTCCGACCCCCGGCAACCTGAACTGCCTCGAACCGGGACGCCGACGTGGCGGAGACTTTAGATCATTTCTGATATGACTACCCCAAGTCCGTGCTCCACTTTCGTTGTTGTTAGTACCTCCTTGCTATTGTGTACTCTTCTCCTGGGTTTTTGTTTCCCAGGTGCATTACTTTGCACTTCTTTGCATTGAATCTAAGTTGCCACATGTCTGACCACTCCTCCAACCTTGCTAAGTCCCTTCTCATCCTTTCTACACCCCCTTGTGTATCAACTCTGTTACAGATCTTTGTATCATCTGTAAAGAGGCATACCTTTCCCTCCAGACCCTCTGCAATGTCACCTATAAAGATGTTAAAGAGGACTGGACCCAGTACCGAGCCCTGAGGTACTCCACTAGTGACCCCCCTTTCTTCGGAATGCGTTCCACTCGCTATTACCTTCTGTGTCCTGTTGTGCAGCAAGTTTGCAACCCAGGATACCATCCTGGGACCCACTCCCAGGCTGGCTAATTTGATTAGTAATCTTTTGTGTGGGACTGTGTCAAATGCCTTGCTAAAGTCTAGGTAGGCCATATCCACAGCCCCTCCCTGGTCTATTACTTTGGTCACCCAGTCAAAGAAATTTATTAGATTCGTCTGACATGACCTTCCTGCTGTAAATCCATGCTGCTTTGGGTCCTGTGCCCCGCTAGCCTCTAGGTATTCAACAATTCTTTCTTTCAGAAGTGATTCCATCATTTTCCCAACCACTGAGGTCAAACTTACAGGTCTGTAGTTTCCTGCTTCTGCCTTGCTCCCACTTTTATGAAGGGAAATAACATCTGCCCTCCTCCAGTCCTCAGGTACCACCCCATCCTCCCATGATTTGTCCATCAGGGCTTGGAGACTTGTCCACTTTCCGGGACCTGAGCCCCTTGAGCACCCACTCTTCTGCAAGCAACCACACCATCAGACGCTTAACCAGGTCCCCCTTCACCTATATACCACATTCTGGGAGTGGTCCTTTACTTATTTTATGAAATGTTGGACACAAGAAATTCCTCCGAGACATTCTGTGAAGACAGGAAGTTGTAAGGGGGTTCTACTGAACATCGCATGACACTTTGGATGCACGGACCTTCACTGATGAGTAATGCAGACCGGATTCTGACAAATCCTGCAGGTACTCCACAACTGGCTCACAAGGACAAGTGTGCAGCACTGCCGGCACATCATAAAGGAAACTATTTCAAACTGAGCATGCAAGCTCTTTTTGGTGGAAGGATCCTTGCTAATAAGACATGGATTACAGTATCCGAGACTCTGAACCAGGTGACTTGTATATCAAATGGAGCCCAGCCTGCCAATGCACAGAACTGGATACAACAGTAGGCTCTGGAACTAGGACAGCCAAGGAGGCTCCAGGTCACTTTCCACTGAAGCAGTGGGAAGCAGATCGGCTTCAACATGCATAACATCTGAACGCATCTAGAAGATGCAAAATTAGTTCACTTAAAACTAGGGCACTGTCAAATAAGGCTGGCACAAAGTCATCCGCTACAAGCCACTCATGAGGATCTGTCACTGTGTTGGTGAACAGCTGAAGCTGTTCACTAAAACACTGTTCTTTCCCAAATGAAGGGGATCTGGACCGAAACATTACTGTGCAGCTTAGTAGAATAAACTAGGTACAAATGGCACCTTTTAGGACTTAAAAACTGAACAGTACTGCTCGCACCACCAGCAGGTTTATACGGTGATTGTGTGTTATTCGGGAGGCCAGATCCCTTGGGTTTAAAACTTCTGGCAGTGGTCTCCGCCATCCATGAAGAACAATCCATTGTCACTGGCCCTAGAGAACAAAAAAAGGAAAGGAATGGAGACCTCTGTGGAGCTGCTGCCTCTTTCACAATATCGAACAGCTGGTACAGGGTTCTTCAGTGATTGTGATTCTTGTGAGCAGTTATCACTGAGCATCTGCAAGAATCCTCCCGTGAAGCCTTGAAAGAGAGGCTGCAACACAGACCCAAGGCATAGCACTCTGCAGCACTGCAGTCTTTGAATTGGGACTAGCTTAAACTTGACAGGCTCCAAAGGATTTTCATGGTTTCCAAGTAAATGAGTGAAATATCTGAACTGCTACCTCAGTTATACCTCTGTATGTGTTTAGTAAGCATTCTGTGCATAGAAGGAAGTACTCGAGTCTTACAGTTCTCTGAGATGCATTTCTAGACCTGGAAGACATTGACAGGGCTGAGACACTGAAGCAAGCCCAAAAGATTAGGCAGTCCTGTTCTTGAAGTGTGACCCACCTCTTTAAAAGTCACTAATTAAAGGAAAGCATTTTTTTTGCCAAATACTCCAAATGCTTGCACAGTCGGATATGAATAATGGGGTATTTACACATCCCCAGCACTTACAGCTTTATAATAATAGAGTGAATATGATTCATGTAACTAAGTTACTGTCCACCCTCAGCAACCCCTTTGTAAAATAGATGTTGCTCATAAACAAAGCTATCCTGATGTAACATTTCTTTTAAAATAATAAATACTATAAAAACTAAACCAGGTCTATCTGTCGTGCTCCTGCAAAAAATATTACATTTCTTTCTCATCACAAATCCTTGTAACTTAACATTTACACAAACAGTAGATCTTATTTTGCACAAGATGACAGGAAGTTGACTAGGAAAATCCTTCACAATGAAACTAAAATTGCAAACGTTTTTGCAATAAAACCTTTCAACTAACCGAAACAGCTGTAGAAATGACTATGAATTATAAGCTACTCACTTTGTTAAGATCTCTCTCCATTTTCTCCGGTTTGAACTGGTCAATATAGCAAGTGCAACGAATGGCATCCATAGCGACAATTTCTGTGCAGCGCCTCTGCCATTCATCTCTGTAGTGGGAGAAGAAATAATGGGGAAAATTATTGACAATTTCTGTGACTTTGAAATGTTTCTTAGGTGTATGAGATCTCCTGCTGTTGTCAAATCAGAAGGTAAAAAATAAAAGACTAAGGGTCCCATATTTGAAAGTAGGGCGTTAAGCTGCACAACGTTACTTCCTGTAGCATTAAACTGTGTGATGCGCTTGGTGGTATATTTGTACACACGCAGAGCACACTGTGAGTGCCCAAAGCATGTAAGTATATATCTCCTACAGTGCAGCACTAAAAGGCTTGTGCAGTCCCAAAGCACACCACCATGCTGGTCACAGAAGGTTATAGCACTGGATACATATTAGGGAGCCATGTAGTAAAGTATCAGGGCATCCTAATAGTCTTAGCGTTGTTGGTCAAAGTTGATATATTCGAATTTCATGCAAATCAGCTCATTCCTCATTCAAAGCCCTAAGAAGTCATTACCAGCTCATTATACAGCCATTTACATAGCTACATAAAAGGTGACGGCAGAAAAAGACTCATTGTCCATCAAGTCTACCCTGTAATGTCTATCAGCTATGTGAATTTAAATGTCATTGTCTGGAAACTGTTCTTTGGACTGCATGAAAGCTGGGTGCTCCACTCTCACCCACCCACCAAAAAGCCCAATGTAAAAAGATGCCCTGTGGAGACACAGTACAACACAGCACTAAGCTGCAGCACTGCATGACAAGTACTTTTGTACTGTGCTTGGAGTGCAGTTCATGTCTTTGAATCATTTAACTTCTTACTCTATTTTAAACCAGTATGGACACCACTGCTTAATCTTCTTGCACAACCTATGTTGTTTGTATATGTTACTGCAACAGGGTTGAATAGGACCCTGTCCCATTTGTTATGCAGAAAGAGCTAAAGCAAGGATCTGTTCTATCCTCTCCTTTTCTATTTCTTGTCTGTCTGTCTGATTGCACAATGAAATTTTCTTGTGACACCTAGGAAATGATCAGTCTGACAGTCTCAGGATTCTCCCCCTCCCGCTCTCTCTCTGCTTTCACTTGCTGTTTCTTGCTCTTGCTGTCTTTTCTTCCTCCTTGCTTATCTGTGGTTATGAAAATATATGTGAATCTTTGAGTGAAACTGTTTGTGTGAAACTGGAATCCCTTGGTTTGAAAATGTATAGCATTATATTGTTGAAATAATTGCATAAAGCCATTTGGATCTCAGGGGGTTAAGCTTGAGATGTAGCTTGACCTCCACAAGCTCATTTGCAGAGTTGTCAACAGGAAATTAGCTCTGGGACACAATGTTCTATTTGGTTGCACTTGCAAGGAAAGAAACTGACAAAGTTCTGATACATTTTGTGAGAAACAGGAGGCAGTATAGCCTAGAGGTTAGAGGAATGAGGTGTGAACGAGCTTGATACACCAGCAGACCAGACCTGAGTTTGATTCTCCCAGCCTCCACTTGCATACTGTGCGACTCTGAGCAAGTCACTTAACCGCCCAGTGCTCCCACGTCACCCCTGAAAACAGGCACTTGTGCTTAGTGGGCCTTACCTGGTTACTAAAGACTAAAATAAAAAAAATAAAAAATCTCAATGAGCTCAAGATGCAGAAGTTAATTGCCAGGAAAGTACATTATATATAAAGAAAGCAATCTTTTGGTGCGGCGAGACAGACAGAGAGAGAGAGAGAAAGAAAGAAAGAGAGAGAGACTGAGATTTAAATTTAGAGATGCCCTCAGATGGAAGGACTTTGTTTTGTTTGAACTGCCTGCATAAGAGATATCCTGCACAATTTTATTTTGATTTAGCTATTGAAAATAATAAAACACTACTTACGAATTTTATAACTTCTCTTGGTTTGCCTATGTTTCCTGACCTGCGCCTCGATGACAGATGGAGTCAGACTAAGTGGGTTTACACCATGCAAACTCTAAGCCAGGAGTTTTGAATGTGGGTACTGTATCTGGTATCAGGGAAGCATAGAAGAAAGGTATGGTTCCTGCAACAGCAAGCCCAGGAGTGAGTACCAGAAGAATAGCAGCCAAACTGAAAGCAGAAACAAAAGTCCAGCTGAGACTGTACAGCCGGAACCAGTGATGGAAAAAGAAGAACAGGCAGGGACAGAACCTGAAAGCATGTCTGCCTTCTTCAAATGGTGAGCTATTCAACAAAGAGAGACAAAGAAGCAGAGGAAAGAAGAGCTGCTGCAACAGGAGCAACAGAGTAGAGAAGAGATGCAGTGACAGGGGCAGCGATGGCTAGATGCCTTGCAAGCTATCAAAGCTGGAGGAGCCGGCACAGGTCCAGCAGAGCAACAAAACACAAACAACTTAAAAGGCATTACAATTATAAAGTTGTGTCCCTCGGATGATACTGAGGAACGTCGCTCCCAACTTTGCACAGGTAGCTACCCTTCCCCCACTGAACTCAGGAAGAAACAGTGCCCAAATAATATGAAATGGACCCCAGAGTGTGATTACATATTTTGGGCCATCAAGACTGCATTATGTTCAGCCCCTGTTTTAAGAAGCTCAAACTCTGAGAAACAATTTTGTTACAGACAGATGCATCAGAGGTTGGCCTAAGTGCAATATTGAGTAAGAATACAGAGGGGAAGGAACATCCCATTTTACTACATATATCAGTAGGAAACAGCATGACAGAGAGGAAAGGTACTCCACCAATGAAAAGGAATGCCTTGTGGCAAAGTGAGCCATGGAGTCCCTTAAGTTTTATTTGCTAGGAGCTGACTTTGTACTTACAACCCAACACAATCCTCTCTGTTAGCTTAACCAAATGAAGGACACAAATTCCAGAATCACAAGGTGGTACCTGGCACTACACATATTTAAATTCAAAGTGATGCACACATTTGGAAAAGAGAATGTCATTGCTTATTTTCTGTCACGATATGGATCAGGAATTGAGAATTCCAAAAGTAAAAAAAAAATGTGTGGATTTAAACTTTAACTGTTTGCTGTACTCGTTATGGAAAAGGGGATACTGCATATGCGCAGAACTGTAAAGGTTATAAGGTAATGTTAGAAGGGAGTTAAAAAAGTTTTGCAAACCTGTTTTTTTTTTTTTTTTTAAACAGGTACCTTCTTAAAGAGGGGGACATATGTCAGGGCTGAATAAGAACCTGTCCCATTTGTTATGCAGAAAGAACTAAAAGCAGGGATCTGTTCTATCCTCTCCTTTTCTGTTTCTTGTCTATCTGATTGTGCAATCAAATTTTCTTGTGAGACATAGGAACTGATCACTTTGACAGTCTCACAATTCTCCTCTTCCTGCCATCTGTCTGTCTTCATTTGCTGTTTCTTGCTGTTTCTATCTTTTCTTCACCTAGCTTATCTGTGGTTATAAAAATATATGTGAATCTTTGCGTGATACTGCTTGTGTGAAACTGGGATACCTTGGTTTGAAAAGGTATATAGTTATAATGTTGAAATGATTGCAAAAAACTATTTGGAACTCAGGGGGTTAACCTCGAGATGCAGTTTGACCTCCACAAGCTCATTTTCAGAGTTGTCAACAGATTAGTTCCGGGACACAATGTTCTATTTTGCTGCACTTGCAAGGAAAGAAACTGACAAAGTTCTGATACATTTTTTGAGAAATAGGAGGTCTCTTAACAAGCTCAGGATGCAGAAGTTGATTGCCAGAAAAAAACACATTATATATAAAGAGAGCAATCTTTTGGTGGAGAGAGAGAGAGAGAAACTAAGATTTAGATTTAGAGATGCCTTCAGATGAAGGACTTTGTTTTGTTTGAACTACCTGTATAAGAGTTATCCTGCACAATTTTTATTTTTTATTTTAATGTTATTGAAAATAATAAAACACTACTTGTGAATTTTATAAATTCTCCTAGTTTGCTTATGTTTCCTGATCTGTGCCTCGACAACAGTTACCTTATGTACATATATTTGCACTATGTAAAATGCCTTTGTATATTATTGTTTGTATATGCTAACATATGTACATCTCTTTGCAGTATGTAAAATACATTACCATGTTTCTTTTGTTGTACCTTTGATATATCTTATTTCACACTGTTTCTGGCTGTTTGTATCGTCTACTGTATCTTTATTTTTTCTGTTTATATTATGTACTTAGAGTGCCCGGGTTGTGTCTGAAAAAGGCGCCTGGCGCCAGTGTACCTACCCAGTCAACAAAGAACTAAAAAAAAAATTAAATAAAATACATTTATGTTTGTCAGTACATATCGTGTGACTGTGTTTTGTGGTACAATATCCCCATGACATGTGCACATCTAAATACAGAAAACAAATTCTGACCCCAAGTCACACAAACATTTTGCTTCCAGTATGGACTATCACAGAACAACTTCTGTGTTTTTCATGCATTCTGAGCAACAGAAGTAATTTTTGGGTTGCTTGAAAGTGTCGTCCCTACTGATGCCAAGTCAAAACATGTATTTCAAATGTAATATGCATAGTGCAAAAATCCCTGCAGTGCCTTCGTTATGCTCTGAATTAGCTTAACACAGTGCACACAGGTCCTTCCCACCACATCTGCATGTGCACGATCCCTAAATTTGTGTCACCATGATACCAACTGTGGGCCATGAAAATTGCAGCTTTGAACACAGGAAGTCCACTGCTATGCCCAGACTCAGGGTGCTAGCCCCTAGTCTGTGTGGTGCAACGTTGGTTAGTGTGGTGCTAAAGCTTTGATTATCTGGTCCAAGTTACCCTCTTGTAACTGTTCTCCCCCAATCCCCCTTGGCCTCTATCATGCCCCCTCCTACCTGCTCTCCCCTTTATTCCTTCCCACCCCCTCCTTCCTCTACCCCTCCAACCTCCTCCCCCTCCCACCACCTCCATATCCCTTGACCCCTCCTCTTCTTCCTCCTCCCAGCCCACCTAGCACTTTTCCGATCTCATGCACTTGAGACAAAGTCAGCGCCCTTACTGCCATCTCTCTTCGCCCCCTCACTCGCTTATCTCTCCACACTCACCTAGGTAAGTACTTCTGTACTTGCTTCTTGTATACCTGTTTCTTATTGCCTGCACTGCCACAACTGTCTCTGCTATTGTACTAATTTGTAAATTCACTTTTGTATTGTACCCACCACTGTTCGTTTTTACTCTCCTGCTGATGTGGAACCTTTGTAAATGAACCTTTGGTTCAAAGGTATTTGTACTCCTAGTACTCAATAAATAATAATAAAAAAAAAAGTATGGCTATTCCTTCCACAGTCACTGTAGTCCAGTTTCACAGAGCATGTGTAAAGTCTTGGCACAGACTGCTGGTTACTGCATTGACTTTTTCCCTTCTTCTCAAGCTCTTGCCCTTTCATACTCCATGCAGTGTGACTGTGCATGGAATCCCAGCAGTAGAAGTACAGCTTAATCATAAGACTTGATTCTCTTACTTGTAGCTGTATTTTTGCTACTGGTATTCTTGGCAGTCACACAGCCTGCCTGTCCTCCCCTGGCTCCTAGCCCTTAGACTCTGTGCTGAATGGGCATTTTTTCACTTTTCCAGTGGTTTGATCAAAGATCTGGAGCATATTCAGTGAGATGGTCCGCTATGAAGAACAACAACCATGGCAGGACCCAGTGTGGATTATGAATAGCTGTTACATGGTCCCCCAAACATTTCTGTCCTATGAGAAAACAGAAGCATCAGCTTTAAATCAAAACAATGCATGTCTATGTTTCCATTGAGGGATTCTGATGACATCGTTAGCATGGTGAGAGTGAAGCTCAAGAGGTCCCTAATGTCTGTATGTCATTGTACATCACTGTATTGTATGTGTGGGAGGGAATCACAGCTACAAAAGTACAGGGGCTCACTAATGACCCAGGTTCGGTAACGGACTTGGGTCATTTGGGGGCAGGCCCAGGGAAGAAAGGATTGAGCATCCGGAGGACTACTCTCCTTCCTCTGGGAGGGGGTTTGGTGCTGTGCACTGTTGACTGAGGGTGTCAGTGCAGATGCAAGCGCAAGAGGTTGGTCCATGCCCAGGGTGACTGGCTGCCTCCACGGAGGTGGAGGTAGCCACCCCATCCATTGCACAGGTGTAGGGTGTGGGAGAAAAATGGAGGAAAAACTGGGACCTGGCAGGACCCATGATGGCCCAGTCGGTCCTGTCAGTCCACCTCCTGATTATGGATTGGCTGTTGTGTTCAAGTTAGGCGGGACCTTGCCCTGACCCCACCCTGGGGAAATTGGGGCTGGGCTGGAGCGGTCAGTGGGGCCGGAGGATGTACCGCCTGAGGGAGGGGTCATAGCTCTGCCGGGTCCGTGGAGGCACAGAAAAAGGTCCAATGAAAAAAGAAATGTACAGGGACTCCCAGAGGAGAAGGATAGAGTGGAGGTGCTGTGGGTCATCGATCTTGGAGACAGGAACTGGGTCCGCTAACCATACAGGGGTGGTATACAGAATTCCAGCACAATGAGAAGAGTTGGATAAGGCACTCAGGAGAGACATCATCAGGATGGCAAATATGGAGGAAGTGTTGCTAGTTGGTGACTTCAATATGCTAGATGTGGATTGCAGCCTTCCAGCTGCAGCTTCTGCATGGCGCAGGGCCATCTTTGACGTCATACAGGGGGCTTTTCTCAGGCAGCTAGTCAATGAACCCACTAGGGATGGAGTAATGCTGGACCTGGTGCTTACAAATAGGGACAGCATTGCAGACATCACAGTAGGCAGACCCCTAGCTACCAGTCATCACTGTTATGTGTGGTTTAGCATTAAGATGGGAGTAGAAGCAAACCAAATAAGGACAAGGATTCTGGAATTTAGGATGGCAGATTTTAATGAAATGGAAAACTGCTTCAGAAACTGTCTGGTGGGGGAGGATTGCCACAAAGTGGTAGAGGAACAGCGGAGAAAAACAAGGGCAGGCATAATTAAGGCAATTAGCCTCTGCATGAAGGAAATGAGTAAATGCAGAAGGAAAAATAGACCGTTATGGTACTCTAGGGAAGTGGCCACAGTGTGATGGAAAAAAGGGTGGTATTCATGACATACCAGGAAATGCAGAGGGAGGAAGACAGGGAAATGTACCAGATAAAACAGAGGGAGGCAGGTACAGCAGTGAGGGGCAAAGGCACAGACAGAGGAAAGGATAGCCTAAGGGGTAGCACATTGGGATACGACTTTCTTCAGGTACATAAGTAAGAAGAGGAAAGCAAGGGGAGGGATAGTGAGGATAAGGAAGGCAGCAGAGGGAGACTGCACCAAAGGGGAGTAAGAAAAAGCAGACATCCTGAACAGGTACAGTACTTCTGCTCAGTCTTCACAGTGCAAGGAGGGGGGACAGACAACCAGGGAGCAGCAGGAACAAAGGGAAGGGGGAGGTGGACACAGCTCTAGTTTCAGAGGAAAGAGTCCTGAAGTGGCTTGCAGCTCTGAAAGTGGACAAGGCTATGAGACCACATGGGATACACACAAGCATACCAAAGGATCTCAGGGAGGTGATAGCTGCCCCACTGACAGCCTTATTGAACACCTCACTGGAAACAGGTGTGGTTCCAGAGGACTGGACACAAGCAGACATGGTCCTGCTCCATAAGGGCAGCAGCAGGGAGGAGGCTGGCAAATATAGGCCGGGTGAGCTTCACTTCAGTGGTGGGGAAATTAATGGAAACCTTGATAAAGGAAAGGTTGGTAGAGTATCTTGAACCCACTGGGCTGCAAGACCAAAGACGGCATGGATTCATGGGGAGTCATGACACACAAACTTGAATGATTTCTTTGACTGGGTGACCAGGGAAAAAGACGGGAAGGGGGGAGTGGATATGGCCTATCTGGACTTTAGCAAGACCTTTAACACTGTGCTGCACAGGAGACTGATTAAGGAACGGAGCAGTCTAGGAGTGGGATCTAAAGTGGTGAACTGGGTTAGAAACTGGATAATGAACAGGCAACAGAGGGTGGCGGTTAACACTCACTCTGATGATAAAACAGTGACCAGCTAGATGCCACAGGGCTCAGTATTGGGACCGGTCCTCTTCAATACCTTCATAAGTGACACTGCAGATGAACTGGAAGGGAAAGTATGATTTTTTTGCAGAAGATCCCCAAATCTGTAATACACTGAACAATCAGAAGAGGGTGGCAAGAATGCATTGGGATCTTGGGAAACTCAAGGAGTAGTCATAAGCATGGTAGTTGGGATTCAATGCCAAAAAGTGAAAAATCATGCCCCTAGGGCATAGAAATCCAGGAAATTAGTAAAGGATGGGGGGGGGGTGGTACTGTCAGTCACCAAGCAGGAAAAGGACCTTAGCATTATCATATTTGATGACATCAAAGTGGCAGGGCAGTGTGACAAAGCAATGGGTAGGGTCAGTGCAGTGCTGGGATGCACTGGGAGAGATATCTCCAGCAGGAGGAGAGAGATAGTGTTGCCATTGTATTGTTCACTGGTGAGATCCCACCTGGAATATTGTAGCCAGTTCTGGAGGCTTCACCTCAGAAAGGCTACAGACAGGGTGGAGGCAGTCCACAAGAGGGCAACTAAAAAAAAACTTGGTGCAGGGGTGGCACCAAAAGCCCTACAAGGAGAGACTGAGATCTCTCAGCATATACACCCTGGAAGAGATGACAGTGAGAGGGAACATAATACTGACCTACAAGTACCACATGGGAATGAACAGGTGGGGAGTCTCTTTCTAATGAAGAAGAGCACCAGGACCAGAGGGCAGGCAATGAAGCTGGGGGAGGGGGGTGTTTAAGAGGGATGTGAGGAAGTACTACTTCGCTGAAAGAGTAGGAGATACCTAGAACAGACTGCCAGCGGAAGTGGTGGAGGCAAAAAAGGAGGGGTCTTCAAGCATGCATAAGACAGACATAGGGAAATATTCGTAAATAGATGGGGGAAGGAGGGAGGGTCACTGGAGACCAGTTAGGGTCTTTGTAGACAGACTAGGCAGGGACCATCTGGGCAGACTAGGTGGGCCAAGCTGTCCTTTTCAGCTGACAAATTCTATGTTTTGCAGTGTAAAATGCCCATCAGTGGCTAGTTTAATGGCTGCAGAAAGTGTTAGCAGTTAAAGCTGTCATCTAAGGTGCGTGGCTCCTGGACTGCTGGTTTTCTCCTTATGCTGGATTTGGATTTACAAGGCCCAAGTTGGCAAATCCACACATTTCAGGACATTGTCATTGGACTTTTGTAATTGGACTGTGTGGCAACATAAGGCTATATCAAAAACGTTACTCAAGTCACTGGGTTACCCCCTCGGGTGTCACAAGACTGTGTGACAATCACATCCTAGTGTATATGCACCTATTTGTGTTGTTCCATACTCTGTATTGATTGTGAATGTTAAATTATAAACCAATAAAATACAAATAAAAAAGAGCTGCTGGCAGCCGGGGGTCAGAGGAAGATCGAGCGTCCCACCGGATGCTCTCCTCCTCTAGGGGTGGGCTCCTGAGGTGCTTTGAGCACCCGATGCACCGGTGTCTGTGGAAGCACGGGCATCGGGGCACAGGTGGTTCTTCGGAACTGGGGAGGGGAGGACGTTGTGGGTACTTGGCAACGACGTATGTCAGTCCTGCATGCCGACATCCTCAGGGGTTGTGGGACTTAAGGGAGTAAACGTGAAAACACCCCACTCGCCGCTAAGATTACGACTGACCTAATCTCCCAGAATCTTCTGCAATGGGCAGACCTCAATGTGCAGGCACTCCAGAGGGAAGGTAAGGCGATATAGGAGTATGCCCGACACTCTAGGGGCAGACTCTGTGGTAGGGTCACCGGGAATGGTCAAGTCTGAAGGAGTGGGGGCGAGTGGGTAGTAAAGTGGGATAAAAATAAAGTATAAAAAAAAAAAAAGAGCTGCTGCATCACTGAAGGTTACAACAGCATTCTATAACCTTTGAATAGTGGTACCATAGCTTTTTAGTTATTGAAGCAGAATTACAGCACTCCTACATCTGAAGGTGCTACTCGTTGGCATACTGAGAGTGGTACTTACAAAAACCAAAAACTGGCAAGCAGCAGAGCGCACGCTGTAGGAGTAATACAAATTGCTACTTTGTTGCCATACAGAAAAAACATATCTTTCTATATGGCAATAAAACAGCAGTTCATATTATTCCTATGGTGTGTACTCTGCTTTTTGTTAGCTTTTAGCTTTTTAGTTAGGATGGAAATCCATGTACAACAAGAGGTATTTATATAAAGAGGATATGACATGGCTGAGTTAAGTTTTTTTCATGCCAGGGTACTGGTCTGTTGATATCTCACGAGTGACAAAGTCATGAGTGAGACAGCAATAGATCAATATCCTCAAATGAAGATAAGAATATCTCAAGTCAGGCCATGTCATATTCAGTTTGTATTCATTAACATGTTTGTGCCCACTGTCAGAACAATCTGCTCTGAACACTCAATAAAACGTTTAACCACTATAATAGGTGTTTCGGTGGTTTTGTGATAGAAATAGTAAACAGCTACAAAAGTGAAAAAAGAAGATGTAAAATGGGCCCCTCTAATTACAAATTCAGCAAATGGAAAATAATGGCTGCTGGCCCAGTGGCATGGATGGGTGAGGTGCGGTATGCCCCACCTACTGCCAAACTGATGACCTGGGTTCAGCAATGGACGGTGATCGCTCACAGACCAGCTGGGGAGGGAGGATTAAGTGCCCCCAAAGGCGGCTCTCCTCCCTTGGGGAGAGGGAGTGTGTTCGCTATGAGCCTGCCACCTAGAGGATCTGGGTGGCAGCACATCAGAGATGCAAGGAGTATCCCACTTGCTTGACGTCGGGGTGGGATGGGTTGGGTTTTCCATGGAGGTGGAGCTCGTGACAATGCATCACTGCATGCGCTGCAGGCCCAGGGAAACACCCCCCCCCCGACTGTGGCAGGATGAAGGCTGGGTCCCCCACAGGCCCCACACCAGCAACTGAGCTTTCCAGGGTCCTCTGATGGAGGACGACTGGCACCAACAACAGGGAAACTCCAAAGAAAATGGGTGATAGGGCTGGGAGGACTGGTCCAGAAAGGGGCGAGATCAGAACAGGAGATGAAGTACAAATAGAAAAAATAAACACATATACAGTATATGTAAACAGAATCTCACATGAGAGAATAAATTTCAGAGCATGCTCAGTGTGACCAAAATGAGGGAGACACATTTCTGAGCACGCTGAGTAATCACCTCCATTCATTTTGCTCCTTGTTGCCCACAACATGTTTATCTTGGTAATTATATTTTCACTCCCGTTGTATAAAGTTTTCTTCAGACAAGCGTTAGCCCTTATTCTGTGGAAATTACTGCTTTTGACTCTTTTTTGATCCAGTAGATTTATGTTTTGACTCATACTTTTTTACAGTCTGGGTTTCATTTGACCCATGTTTTGACAACCTTAGTGCTGTCACTGCATCCTGTGACCTCAGCCAGGCAGTGTGATGTGCTTGCAATTCCTAGGTCTCCAGGTTGCTACAACCGATGTTTCCCTAATGGGTCTCTGGGCTGCTACTCCAATGGTCACGGGGCTGAGAGTGGGGCCTGCTCAATCGGACCTCCAGGTAGGTAGGGTTGGGGCTTGGGGGTGGTCACAACTAGTCAGTGGGAAAGGGCTGGAAAGATGGCATAAAGAATAAACTGCTAACACAAAATATTTAAATCCATACTGACATGTCTAGCTATTATGCATTTCAAAGATCTTCCAGAGGTGTTGGATGCTCTTTAAAATTAAGTCTGCCTCTTTCTTTGGAATTTGCACATCAAACATACCCACTTCTTAAGCAGACAGTTACTTAGAGCTGTTAGGCCCTGAGCAAGAGGTGCTCTTAGACCAAACCTTGGGGGTATGGAGAATGGCCTACAGGGTTACTATCTCGCATGCTTGATAGCGCACATCAAAACCGCGCAACAGGAACAGTGCGGTAGGGAACAGTGAGAGGGTACAAAACCATGAAAGGGTGTATGCGTGGTAGTGCACCCTCTCACTCTTCCCAGGCAAAGGATAAGACCTCTGCTGGGAGGAGGGGCCAGCGAGCAGCTGCCGTGGCTCAACAGGATGAGCCACAGGCAGCAGAGAGAGGAACAAGCAGTGCGTCTGCGGACAGGGTTTCGATTGTCAGTCCAAGACGATGACTTTTTTATTTTCGTGACTTTGTGTGATTAGCGGTTACTTCCGGGGAGTTGGTTATTTGCTGGGAGCACAGCCCCCCATAACAGAGGGTGTTTCAGCAATCACGTTGGCAATATACCGCGCTCTATTGGCAGCACGGTATATTTCTGAGCTGTAATGTCTTACGACATTATGACCCCATGCTGAACAATGGCCTGCAGATGTGAGAAAGAAGTGTGAAGGGACTACAGACATTAACTAGAGATTATCTGACGAAGTTAAAGAGGAACTGCAGTCAAGGGGCCAGACAGTCAGACTGCACCAGGTAATGGCAGCAAGTGGAGGTCGCAGCACAACTAAAATGCGCTGGAGCCAGGACAGGGAGATATTCAAAGGTGATGTGCCATGGCGCATCACCATTGAATATGGTACAGAATGCGCATGGTGCATGTACAATGCACCGATGCATTCCCCAGACAGGGAGGACTGGGAATGCTCCAGCGCAACTGCAGTTGCGCTGGGTGCAGCACCCGCAATATTCAGACGTGGGCATGAAAATGAGCCCATAATGAATGCAAGGCGCAAACGGGGCCATTTGCATGTCATTATGGCCCCATTTGCGTGAGTTGTGCAGGGCAGCCCGGCAAAATGCACCTGGCACCCTGCGCAGAATGCTACTGATCCAAAGATATGCTGGGATGGAACATAATTTTGCTAACCAGCAGGATAGTTCTCCTACTTCCTTACAAACTTTGTAGTAGAATGAGATGGTGGCAGCTCTGTCCACAGTGTCCTTGAACTGCGGTCAAGGGTAAATGTTATTAAAGTACTAATTTTACTCTCTTCCATCTCTTGTGCATGTATAACTAGTGCTAGCAAGGAAGATTTGTGATCACTGCAGGGAGACTAGAAAATTATTGTGATGAAAATTAGGCATTAAAACAGATGGGCAGAAATAAATCTTTGACACAGAAGTAATGGTTCACTTTGCTTAAGTACCAGAAAAAAACGAAATATACTGAACATTAACATTAATAGTAAGTTTTCTTTTTAAAGGAATATGGGCAAGCTCTTAAAATAATTGTGGCACTTTTAAATAAGTAGTAGCAGTAAAAGGTTTCTTTTTGATACAAGAAGTTGGCATACAACATCATTCAGTCCAAAGGACCTGTTCTCCAGATTATCCTGTGTATGCTGTGTGGTGAATAAGGATGGATTCTATTGTAAACATATATGGCCATCCACAAAAGAAAAATTAGAACCTCAGGATTCACCTCTTCTTATTTAAAAACAAATGCTCTTAATTTGACTCTGTTTTACATGAATATTTACCAGATGATCATGCCACAGGAGGTAATCATGGAGTAGAAATATGTATAGTCAAGGAACTTTGCATAACTTGCCATTTGGTACTGTTTTACACAGTCCTTCATCTGGTGAAGTGCCTACATTGCCCAGCAAAGATTATGCACAGTGACACTTCACAGACAAAGTGCCAGCAAAGTACCACAGTGTGTAGTGTTTTTGTTGGGCAAAGTGACACTTAGCCAATGAAGAACTAAGCAAAAGGTTTACATTTAAAACATAAACAAACTTCTACCCCCATCCACTCTGTTTATCGCCCCCAAACCATATACATGAATTCCCCCCACCTCTCCTCCCATCTGGGTCAAAAAAAAACCTCCAACCTTCCCACCCAGTCCCACCAGTGTTGAAGTAAGTATACATATACATATATATATATATATATATATATATATATATTTTTTTTTTATAAAATGGGTAAGCAATACAAATCTAATGTTCTGATTGTATAAAACACATCACATGACCGCACGTATATCAGAGTGCGACCACACAATTGTACTTTTATCCCCCTCCAAAACAATTTTGCTATTTTTTAAGATAGATAACCCACTCTAGGGTGTGCTGTTGTGCTCTGATATACACATGCCTTGGGTGGTTGACACACACTAAGGCGTGCGTATATCAGAGCGCAACCGCACACCTAAGAGTGGGTTATCTATTACATATACCTCTCTACATATTTCTCTTCCCCTACGCTGTGAGCCATAATTTATTACCCCTACCACCACCACCTTCCTGACGTGACCTCAAGGAAAATGTTCCACCCATCCCACACTGTCTGGCCCCCACCTCATTCTTCCCACCCCAAGTGCCCCCAAAGTGTAATTTTTCACCTGTAAAAATAGAAAACTGTGTCCTGTTGCAGGGAGAGACATCCTCTCTGTTCACTGAAAAGTATCAGGAAGACTGGATGAATGAATGACTGATGTCTTTGTACACAGTAAAACCCAACAGGCTGAGGACAGTACTAGCTAGTATAACATTGTATTCATCTATCACAATGAGCGTATAAGTTCACCCAAGAATAGTAGCTCATTATGTATATGTGTGTGTGTATATATATATATATATATACATACATACACATACACACATACAATAGGGGTGAGTGGTAAATGAGTGAGATAAAACAGCGTATCATCCACTGCAGTGTGATATTTTTATCCTGTGCTCTACCGTGATGATATCAGCCATTGCTAGGCAGCTTTCCCCTCAGCATGCAAGAAACACCTGTGCTGTTACCATAGACCCAAATGCAGAACTACTTCAGAGGTCTCACTGCTGCCTACAGCTAACTCAGTGAGCATTACAAAACACATCTGTCCCCCCCACCCGGACCAACTTTCAGCTCATTACTGTGACTGCAGCCAGAATTCTAAACAGCACAGCTTCACAGAACAGTCTAAACTACTGCCTGCAGCTAACTCAACTACCACTGAAACATACTCTCACTTGTCCCTCAAACTCTGATTCTCACCCATTACAATTACTGTGATACTATCAGCTTGACTACAGCCAGAATCCTAAAGAGCACAATTTCACAGAACACTCTGCACTCTGCCTGCAGCTAACTTAATTACCACCGAAAACAGCATCAGCTGTTCTGACACTCTGCCTCTCAGCTCACTACAATTACTGTGATGCTCTCAACTTCGCTACAGCCAGACTTCTAAGCAATACAGCCTCACAAAAGTTTGTTTCTCACTCCTACCTAAAACTAACTCATTTAACATTGCAAAACACACTCATGTGTTTCCCAGAGTTTATAACACTGCCAGCCCATTCAGAAAAGCTCACACACAGAATGAGCAACACATAAACAGGAACAGAACACAACAGAGCGTAACAAAACTTCTAAAACTCTTGGCCCTATTGTGTATATCGAATACATGATGGGCAGATCGTGTGCTATGGCGAATATTGTCACTCCTGCATGGTGAGCTCTGGATATCTCATGAGTGCCGAGATATCCAGAGCTCACTCTGCAGGAGTGACAATATTTGCCATATCACACTCATGCCCATCATGTATCCCCTATACATATATGCACCATATTGTACATAATAAGGCCGTTGTACATCTGCTAATTAGGTATTCTGGTACATTTTCCCAGCCTTATAGACTGAAGTGAGGAAAAGGATGGAAGGAAGGAAGGAGCTGATACTGTGACAGACAAAGGCTGTCTGGATGAGGACAAGCACACACCATTACAGGAGTAAATCAGGCAGAGAAAAACAACTGTGTTATGCATGTTATCCATTAGCACTGACATTCTTACAGACAATAAAGGCTTCATCTCCCAGACTATAGATACATACAGTTTGTCAGCAGTAAAGTATCGCCTGGTCCACTCAGTCTACAGAGACAGTCCCTGCCTAGTCTCTCTCTGCAGACCCTAACTGGTCTCCAGCAAACCCTCCTCCCTGCCTGTTTTTAACACATCCCTATGTCTATCCAGTGCATGCTTGAAGCCTCCCACTGTTTTAAACGCAGAGGGTAATAGTAAATGGAGTACACTCTGAAGAAAGGGTGGTTACTAGTGGGGTACCGCAGGGTTCAGTAGTGGGACTGGTCCTCTTTATAGGCGACATTGTGGAGGGGCTGGAAGGAAAAGTATGCCTCTGCAGGCGGCACAAAGGTCTGCAACAGAGCTGATACATGGAGGTGGGGTGGGAATGTGTGTGGAAAGGATGAGAAGGGACTTGGCAAGGTTGGAGGAATGGTCGAAAGTATTGCAGCTTAGATTCAATGCAAAGTAGTGCAAAGTAATGCACATGGGAAACAAACACCCAGGTGAAGAGTACACAACTGGGAGGGTGGGGGTACCAACAACAACAAAAATGGAAAGTGACCTGGGGGGTGTCATATCAGATGACCTTAAGGTAGGCAAGCAATGTGAGAAGGCAGTAAGGAGGGCTGGGGGATACTGGGATGCATAGGGAGAGGCATTACCAGTAAAAAAACAGGAAGTTGCGTTCTCTCTATACAGACAGTTGCTGAGACCCCATCTAGAGTACTGCGTGCAGGTCTTTAGACCCCATTTCCACAAGGACATAGACAGGATGGCGGCAGTCCAGAGGAGGGCAACTAAAATGGTGCAGGGTCTGCAACAGAAGCCATATGAAGAGAAACTAAAAGAGCTTACTATGTATACCCTTGAGGAAAGGAGGGAGAAGGGGGACATGACAGAAATTTTCAAGTACCTCAAGGGAATCAGCAAAGTCCAAGAGGGGAGTATCTTTCAGAAAAAGAGATGTGCAAGAACAAGGCGGCACAATTTGAAGACAGTGGGGGAAAGGCTCTGGGGCAATGTGAGGAAATATTTTTTCATGAAGAGGGTGGTTGACGCATGGAACCGCCTTCCTGAGGAGGTCGTGGGCCAAAAACAGTGGGGGAATTCAAGAATGCATGGGACAGACATAAGCCAATTATAGTGGGGGGTAGGAGGAAGTAGGCTGTTGGTTAACTAGAATCTGCAGGTTATCCAATAGGTAGGGAAATGGGCAGATTGGGTGGGCCGAGCAGTCCTTATCTGCTGTCAAAGTCTATGTTTCTCTGTTTTGTCTCAAGCATTTCTGCTGACAGTCTGTTCCAGGCACCTACTACCCCTTCAGTGAAGAACTATTTCTTCATATCTCTCAAACTCCCCACCCTCCATCCCTAGCTTTACTGCAAGCCCTCTGGTCCTGGTGCTCCTTCTCATTTGAAAGGAACTTCCCTCCTACATACAGTTTGCTCCTGTGAGGTACTTGTCTGTCTCTATTATGTCCTCTCTCACTCCTCTCTCTTCCAGGGTATACATACTGAGATCCCTCAGTTTCTCTCTTAGGGCTACTCGTGCAACATCATCACCATTTTAGTTGCCCTCCTCTGGACTGCCTCTACCCTGTCTATGTCCTTTCTGAGGTGTGGCCTCCAAAACTGGACATAGTACTCAAGGTGGAGTCTCACCAGTGGAGTGTATGGTAGCAACACTCCTTCCTCCTGCTGGATGTACCCATCGCTTTGCACCCCAGCATCCCACTAGCCCTACACACTTCTTTGTCACACTGCCCTGCCACCTTGAAATCACCAGATATGATAACCCCAAGGTCCCTTTCCGTATAGTGACTGTCAGTAACTCCCCCATCTAACACTCAGCACCTGGGTTCCTGCACCCTAAGAGCATGATTTTGCTCTTTTTGACACTGAACCCCAACTGTCATGATTTAGCGCACTCTCCAGATCCCTGCTCATTCTGTTCATCCTCTCCTGAGTGTCCACTCTATTGCAGATTTTGGTTTCATCTGCAAAAAAGGCATACCTTTCAATCCAGTTCCACATAGAATCTGACAGCACATAAGGATAGTTTCGTCCAACCAGTCTACCCCATTTCTCCCTGCCTATACTATTACCACAGACCGTGCCCAATCTACAGCTCTTTCTTCCTCCCCCCATCCTTTCCACTATGAATCCCTTGTGCTTATCCCATGCATTCTTGAACCCCACCACCTCCACTGGAAGGCTGTTCCAGAAATCCCCTACTCTTTCTGTGAAGAAATACTTCTTAGCATCTCTTCTGAATCTACCTCCTCCAGCTTCATAGCATGTCCTCTTGTTCTTGATCACCTTTTCTTCTGTAAATGACTCCCCTCCTATACCTTATTTACCCCATGAGGTATGTAAAGGTCTATCATATCTCCCTTCTCCCGCCTCTTTTACAGGGTGTACATGCTGAGGTTCTTTAGTCTCTCCCGATAGGGCTTGTGATACAGACCCTGCACCGTTTTCGTTACCCTCCTCTGGTGTGCCTCCACTCTATCTATGTCTTTCTGGTGATGTGGTCTCCAGAACTGGATACAATACTCTAGATGGGTTCTTACCAGCAATCTATACAGAGGCAACACCACCTCCCTCTTTCTGCTGGAGATACCCTTCCCTATCCACCCCAGAATCCCACTACCCCTCCCTACTGCCTTGTTGCACTATCTGGCCACCTTTAGATAATCCAAAAAGATTACCCCCCAGGCCTCTTTCCTGCTTGGGGGTCGTCAATACCACTCCACCCATTTTGTACTCCACCCCTTTGTTCCTGTGCCTTAACTGCATTATTTTGCACTTTTTCGCACTGACACCCAGTTGCCATACCCTTATTTGTTAATTGACTGATTTGTTTTTGTTCACTGGGTAAGAGCACTAGACATAAAGATGCCTATTTCAGGCATGACCCAGGAGAGTACAAGGCAAAGCAGTTCAATACAAAGGTACAGGGAAAGCACACGGTTTCAAATAGAAGTAAGGTCAATGAACAGGAAAACAATGTGATTAGAGATACATTTTACACAACAGTATGGCCCTGCTCACACTGGCAGGCATTTTCAAAATGCTGTTCAAAATGTTTTGAATTTCCGTGTTTCAGCATGGTTGTCGGAGCATCCACACTGCGCTCCAACACCGTGCTTGCCCGCTCAGCTTCCCAACTGGCAACCATGTTGGTCTGAAACTGTGCTAAAACCCTGCTCCGATCAGGAATTTAGCACAGTTTTTAAACATGGTTTTCAGCATGGTTTTAACATGCTACAGTGTGGATGCGATTGTTCTTGTACCGTTACAGACTGCCGGTAACATTACAAGACCTCTAGTGTGCACAGGGTCTAAGTGTACCATAATCAAAATTAGTAAATACACTAAAATCAATCATATAAAATTAACGCAGAAACAAAACAACAATTCAGTAGGTAATCCATGCTAAAAACATTAGCAGTACACCACGAGAGAGAGAGAGAGAGAGAGAGAGAAGTAGGTTCGGTAGGCTAGGGAGATAGTGGGAAAGAGGAAAATTCAAGCTGTAATAGGAACAGGTTAGCTGATAATAGTCATGAGGCTGTAAGTGCACCATAAATGAGATGACTGCAGACTAATAGTGGACACGTAGCAGAAGAGGTCAGAGGGTGTCACGGGGGATAGAAACAAGTGCAGAGGTATGTGGCAGCAAGATAGTTGTGCAGTGCCCATTTAATGCTGGTATGGGTAGGGGAAAAATGGATGGCTGCCAGTAAGGAGTTCCAGAAGAGAGAAGCAACGTGGAAGAAAGCATGAGAGCCCATAGTCGTTTTGCATCTAGGGACAGATAGCAGGGATTATACACAGATGTTGTCAGCAGATAAGGGCCTTGTGGCCCATCCAGTCTGCCCTGTCCCTCTTTCTAATGCTTAAAGTACCCTTGATGCTACAAGTTCCCCCCTTTCACACTAGCTTGATAATTCCCATGTGCCTATCCCACACATTCTTGAATCCCTGAACTGTGGCTGCCCACACCACTTCCTGTGGGACACTGTTCCATCTCTTCACCACCCTTTCAGTGAAGCAGAACTTCTTCTAGTTCCCCCCACATTTTCCCCCTTTTAGTCTCGTGCTGTGCACACTTGTTCTGATATATCCCTTCAAGTGAAAGATGCTCCCCTCTAGTACCCTGCTGATCCCCTTCAGATACTTGAAGGTCTCTATCATGTTCCCCCCGCTCTCTCTCCTTTCCTCCAGGGAGTACATATTGAGAGCTAGGAGTCTCTCCTCATATGACTTATGCTGCACTCTGGACAACATTTTTGTCACCCTCCTCTGTACCATCTCCATTCTGTCTATGTCTTTCTGGAGATGGGGCCTCCATAACTGAACACAATACTCCTGATAAGGACTTACTAAGAAGTTGTACAATAGTACCACCACTTCCCTCCTTCTACTTGGTCTCCAGAACAAAGGGCATAGTGGAGGCTTGGTGGGGTCCACATCTGAGCAAGCGAGGAGGGAATACCAGAGCATATGATGTTATCGATTAAGGTGCCAAGAAAATAATGGTGGATTGCCTCAGTGGGGAGCCAGTTTAGGCCACTGTAGAGCTGACAGCGATGAGTGAGGCGGTGAAAGGCCAGGGCAAAGCAACATATATTATTATAAGTAGTGCCTGTCATTGAGGTACAGGTCAGGAAGCATAGGAAAACCATGAGCAGTTTCAAAATTCGTAAATAGCATTTTATTATTAATAACAGCAAAATAAAAAATAGAAAATTGTTCAGTATAGCTATTTACAATGGCAATACAAACATAGAACGCAGACTCCGTCTGAGTTTTTCTTCTCAATTTCCAATCTCAGTCTCTCAGCCTCTATCTCTCTCTCTCTCTCTCTCTCTCACAAAACATTACAGCTCTTTTTATAACAAGTCTTTGCAGGGAGCTCGTTAAGGGAACATTCTGCTTCTCACACAAGTGTTCTTGTCAGTTTCAGCAGGTGCAGCCAAAAGAACACTGTGACCCAGAACTGAACTCTTGGTGACAGCTCTGGAAATATTTTTCAAACCAGCATCTCAGGTTAACCCCTTGAGTTCCAAACAGCTTTGCAATCATTTCAACAGTATAACTATGTACAGTTTTAAACAAAGGGATCCCAGTATCAACGATATTGCCACATAAAGATTCACATACATTTTTATACCCGCAGATATGCAAGGGGAAGAAAAGATGGAACAGCAAAGGAAGGTAGAGAGATAGTGAGAGGTGGAAAACTGCGAAGCCGTCGGAGCGATCAGTTCCTAGGTCTCACAAGAAAATTTGGTTGCGCAACCAGACAGAGAAGACAGAAAAGGAGAGGAAAGAACAGATCCTTGCATTTAACTTCTTTCTGCTTAACAAATGGGATAGGGCCTTATTCAACCTTGTCACAGTGCCTCATTTATGGAGACTAGCTTTGGTAGCACCAACATAAGTGGTAGATCCATAGGTGAGAGCAGAAAAAAGAATGCCTTGGGCAATAGCTATTCTGGCAGAAGGTTTAAGTGCATGGCTAGTTTTATAGGCCAGTACAACTTTGGAGTTTACAGCCCTACAAGTATTGGATATGTGGAGGTTAAAGGCAAGTGAAGGATCAAGGGTAACACCAAGATATTTTAATATATTGACATTTTTGAGAAAAGAACCATCACAGCAGGGAATCAATAGCTGTCTTTGACATTTCTGTAATGTGAGAGCAGAGCCAAAAAGCACAGAGTGGGGTTTGCTGATGTTTAGTGCTAATTTGTTACTTGTGAGCCAATGCTGGATGGAGCAAAAGTCAGCAGAGAGGGAGGTGTTGCGGTCAGTGATATTATTGGAGCTTGTATGGAGAACAAGGGCACTGGCATAGAGCAGGGCTGAACACGAAGGGGCATTGAGAGATATGTCATTTATAAATATGGAGAAGAGGAGGGACCAAGAAGAAAAAGTTACTCACCATAGTAACCTTGTTTCTCCCAGGGAATACTCCAATATTCATAACTCTCCTGCAGTGTGCCTTTAAGGTAGAACTGCCCAGAGATAGCACATTATGCAAATGACAGAATCACTGGCATGAGCCACTTTTCAAATGCTGCCACATATCAACTGCCTACATTCAAACCCTTCAGATTTCTTGGACGCCTGGAAGGACAGGGCCCAATGTTACAGTAATATAAACAATTAAAATAAATTCCCACACCCAACTTCCAACTAGAGGGTCAAATATAACAATATCTATCTATCTATCTATCTATCTATCTATCTATCTATCTATCTATATATATTTTAAACAACACACAATCCCCTATGTCAGAATCACCTGAAAAAGAGGAGAAACCAAAGAACAAAGTTCTAACATAAAACAGAATGTGGCATACATACCCAAGGTACAGTATGGAATGCAGAGGCCACTGGTTCTTATAGAGGAGGCAAGGTGGGAGAGTTATGAACATTGGAGTATCCCCTGGGAGAAACAAGGTTACTATGGTAAGTAACTTTTTCTTCTCACCCCAGGAATACTCCAATATTCCTAACTCTTCTGCAGACTAAGAAGCAGTACCCTTTGGAGGCAGGAAGAACCTATTTTGGAAACAGGCTCTGCAGGACAGCTGTACCAAACCTGGCATCAGCCCTAGCTTGCACGTCCAAGCTGTAATGTTTGACAAATGTATGTACTGTTTGCCAGGTAGCTGCTTTACAGATATCCGCTAGGGGGACATCCCTAGCAGCTGCCAGAGTGGAAGCTGTCCCTCTTGTGGAATGGGCTCTGAGCCCTGCTGGAGCCTGTTTGCCCACCTTTAAGTAACAAAACTGGATACAATGAACAATTCAGCAAGAAACTGACCTTTTAGATGCAGGATTACCCTTTCCCACATACCCAAAAGTGAGGAAGATCTGTGTCCTGTCTTGCCTCTGGGGCTTGGCAGTTGTCATGTAATAGCTTAAATCTCTCTTGACATCCAGGCTATGTAGTCTATGTTCACCAGAAGAAGAATGCTCGTGAAAAACACTGGCAGAGAGATCGACTGGTTCAAATGAAACTCTGAAGCCACCTTGGGGAGGAATTTCCTACTGGTTTGTAGAACTACCTTGTCTCTGTGAAAGGAAATGTAGTCCTTTTCAGTGCATAATGTCTGCAATTCACTGATTCGTCTAGCTGAAGTGATGGCCACTAAAACACTGTTTTCCATGTGACATACTTCAGAGGTGCTGAGAACATGGGCTCAAAGGGAGAAGCCATGAGTTGAACAATGCAAACGTTATCCCATACTGGAACCGGTTCCCTAACCGGTGGGTACATATGGGATAGGCCTTTGAAGAACCTTTTAAAAATGGGGTTCGATGCCAGATAGACAGCCTTACCTACTGAGGTATAATCAGAGACTGAAGCCAAATGAACCTTTAATGCAGAAGGCTGCAAGCCATCTGATAAACTAAACAGTCTAACACCAGTGGCACTCCTGCTATGCTGGCACTATATCCCTACTGGAGCACCAGATAGAAAACCACTTCCACTTTGCAGCACAGATTTTCTTAGTAGAGGGTTTTCTATACCCTCTCAAAACATCCATGCCCCCTTCAGAGAGGTGCAAACATGCGTATTCTAAGTCTTCAAGAGCCAAGCCTTGAGCCTGAGTGACTTGAGATTCGGATATAGGATGCTTCCTTGATTGAAGGTCAAAAGATTGTGCTTCCTGGGGAGATGTACTGATTTTTCCACTAACATGGACAACAGCAGGGAATACCATGGCTGTCTGGACCAGTCTGGGGCTATCAAAATCATTATGGCTGGTTGAAGCCTGATTTTTAACAATACCCTGTATACTAGAGGAAATGCATACAGGAATTTCCCTGACCACTCCAGAATGAGAACATCCAGAGTGACCGATCCCCACTGCTGGAGGCCTGCAACAGAACTGAGGTAGGTGGTGACTCTGATGTGAAGCAAAAAGATCCATCTCTGGAGTACCCCATCTCCTGAACAGGGTATGCACCACCTGTCTGTTCATTGACCATTCGTGGTGGGCTTGACTGATTCGGCTTAGAGTAGCTACCAGGACATTGTGCTTGCCTGGCAGGTGAATAGCCTGTAGAGAGTATCCCAGAGAGTATGCCAGGGTCCAAATTTGCATTGCTTCTGTGCAGAGAAGGCTTGACCTTGTTCCCCCTTGCTTGTTTATGTAGCACCTGGTGGTAGTGTTGCTTGTTCTGACTTGCACTACCTTTCCCTGCATCAATGATGCGAACGCTTGTATTGTCAGAAACACTGCCCTGAGCTCTAACAGACTGATGTGAAGAAGAGTCTCTGCACTTGACCAAGTGCCCTGGGCAGTGTGCTCTGCCAGATGAGCCCCCCATCCTAATAGGGATGCATCTGTTGAGAGAATCACTGATGGAAGCTCTCTTTGAAAGGGAACCCCTTCTCTGAGGTTGGCTTCCTCCTTCCACCATTGGAAGGCCTGGATAAAATTTTTTGTTACAGGAATGAGTTTTCAGAGAGAATCCGTCCTTTGACACCAATGAGACCTAAAGTGAAACTGGATGTCCCTCATATGAAACCTGGAGCCCAGGACTGTGCCTGTGGCAGCTGCCATGTGCCCTAGAAGTTGAAGAAATTGCCTTACAGGTCTTGGAACATTTAACCTGAAAGAACTTGCCAGCTGCAGGATGCTTTTCACTCTGTCCCTGGGTAGAAGCTCTGCTCACTTTGGCACTCAATTCTGCTCCTATAAACTGCAGAATTGGAGAGGGAATTAGAACTAATTTCTCTAGGTTTAAACGAAACCCCAGAGACTCCAGAAGTTGCTGAGTGAGTTGGAGATGCTCTGTTAACTGTGGTGGTGACTTTCCCACCACCAACCAGTCATCTAGATAAGGGAATACTTAAACACCTTGCCTTCGCAAGTGTGCCACTATCACAGCCAGACACTTTGTGAATACCCTTGGGGCCGACATGAGACCGAAGGGAAGAGCTGGGAACTGATAATGACCTGAAGGGAGTCGGAAGCTGAGGCACTTTCCTACGAGACTCCCTTACGGGGATGTGGAAATAGGCATCTTTTAGGTCCAACGATGCCAGCCAATCTCCTTTTTGGAGTGCTGGCAGAATTAGAGATAATGTTACCATTCTGAATTTTGGTTTTCTCAGGAACCTTTTGAGGACCCTTAGGTCCAAGATAGGCCACACATCTCCATTTTTCTTAGGTGTAAGGAAATATCTTGAATATAGCCCTTTTCCCTTTTGCTGTGGAGGCACTAGTTCCACTGCCTTTAGTGACAGTAAGTGCCTGATCTCTTTTTCCAGCAATTTTCTCTCCACGAGAGAATCTGGTCTGTAAATCCTGTTTTTTTGGGAAGGGAAGGACTTGAAACTTAAGAACAGTCCCTGATCCACTATTTCCAGAACCCACTTATCTGTGGTGATGTTTTTCCAATTCTGGAAATAATGGGTCAATTTGCCCCCTACTGGCCAAGGAGAGGCAGCCTGATCTATGAATTCAGGAGTCCTGCTTGGATTGGGGCTGAGGCTGGCTACCACGTCTGGCATCTCTCCTGCCCCTACTCCAAGTACCCTTGATGCAGATACTGGGGTGCCTGAGAGACTACTATGGTCTGATAAAAAGGCCTGGTATGAAATTGCCTGCCCCTTCCTCCCCTATTAAAAGGTCTAGAAGAGGTGGAGGGTTTCTCTTTTGCAAAGTTACTCCTGAAGGTGGTTTTATATTTGTCCACCTTCTTCATGTAGGCCTCTGTATGGCTGCTAAACAAGGAGGTACCCTCCATAGGAAAATCTAGAGCTTTATTCTGGGTATCCTGTGTAAGGGTTGTGGCTCTTAACCAAGCAAACCTTCGTTGTACAATGGTATTAGCCATCCACCTGGCAGCAGTGTCATTACTATCTGCTGCCATTTGAAATTGATATTTGGCAGCCTCCAAGCCAAACCTAGCAGTTTCAGCTAGGTCTGCAGAGAGAGGAGAAGGTGCTTTTTCAGCCACAGCAGAACAGACTATCAAAGAGTCTTCTGGTAATGGGCTACATAGGCTTGATAATTAGCCTGTCTGATGGCCAGAGAGGCTGACAAGTAACCTTTCTTGGCCATACTGTCTATCTTACGAGAGTCCTTCTCTGGAGGTTGGGAAGCCAGAAGGACTTTTGCCTTGTCACAAGCTGCAGCTTGCACCACCCCCTGGTGGTCAGGGCGTGAAAACAGAAATTCAGCCCCTGTCCTGTCAAGCTGAAACTTTTTGTCCAATGTTTCATCTAAAGGAGGGACAGACCCAGGAGCCTGGAGGAGTTTTAAAGCATCTCTTTTAAAGAATTTGTTTAAGGGGAGTAACAGCTTATTAGTAGGAGTTAACCCCATCATCTCCAGATACGCAGCCTCCTCCTCATCCTCTACAATTTCAGAGGTAGGGTTTATTTATTGAAATATTTCACCAGGAAAGATATACCGAGCAACTTAATGCTCGTCTCACGGAACATCCTGGGGGAAGGGGTAGAGGGGTAACAGTAGTAATGACAATTCAAACAGCAATACAGAATTGCTAATAAATGCAGTAATACAGTGGTACAGAGGTGGGATTAACATGTAGTAATACAGTAGTACACTAGATACAATATAGTACATACATGGTAAGAAGTACCTTCATGTGAGGGCATCATTTGCAATATAGGAGGTTTGCATAGGTGACAGGTATACAAAGCATACTACATACAATTGTTAAGTGCAGTACTGAGCCATGCACCTGTAATAGGATTTGTAAGAGGTACACTGCAGCAGTTACAGTACCCTTCCACGAGGAACATGTCTCGGGGTTTAGTGCTAAACTAAGAGGAGGTGAGGTAAGTGCATGAGGAGGGGGGGCAGGTGAGAAGGTGGAGGAGGTTAGAGGAGGAGGGGTTCAGAAGCAGGCACAGGAGGAGGTGAGGTAGTTGTGTAGAGCAGATGTAAGAGAAAACAGGGAGGAGGAAAGCGGATTTGAGGAGGCAGAGAATTCCAAGAGAAGGCCTTCCTGAGGATGTGGTTGACAGGGTGCGAGTGTCAGCAAGAGATCTAGAGTGGTAAAGGGAGGGGGAAGGGGGTACTAAGAGAGGAGGTGATGTAAGAGGGAAGTGAACCAAGCCAGAATTTAGAGATGAACTTGGCACTGTGTAGAACTCTCCGATTATGGAGGGGAAGGAAGTTGAGGGAGCGGTACAGGTCACGATGGTGGGTTAGGAGGGGTGTGTCAAGAGTGAAACGACAGAAGGAGTTGAAGAGAGAGTCCAGTCTGGACAGGTGGCACTGATGGGTGGCACCACAGACTATGTCGCAGTAGTCAGAAATGGGCAGGATCATCTTCTGTACCAGCTCATGCCTGTTGGCAAGAGGGATGCAGCTGCGGTTTCTGTAGAGGGCACCGAGCTTAGGTCTTAATTTTTTCAGAACAGCATCTATGTGTACAGAGAAGTCAAGGTATCTATCCAGCCAAATGCAGAGATACGTGACTGAGGAGATGTCCTCAAGAGCAGTCCCGTCAAAGGTGTGAAAGAAGGGGAGTTGACTTAGCCGAGCAAGTCTCTGCCTTGTGCCGAAGGTCATGGAGACCGTCTTTTTTTGGCATTTAGAAAAAATTGATGTGAGCTGAACCAGAGTTGGACCTTGGTGAAGTCAGCCTGAAGGCTAGCAATGACATCAGTGACTGATTTACCAGAGGTAAACAGCACTGTATCGTCAGCATACATGTGGATGCTGGATGATATGCAAACCTGAGGGAACTTGTTTAAAAAGATGGAGAACAGGATGGGGCCAAGCACTGAACCCTGGGGGACACCAGTGGTAATAGGCGGGGGGGTGAGATGACATCAGCTATTCTAACTATTCAAAATGATTGCAACCTGCCTGCCAGGTAGGAGCTGAACCAGCATGCGGCAGTAGCGGAGAGGCCAGCAGCTGATACGCTGTGAAGGAGAAGGGGGTGAGAGACAGTGTAAATGGCCTTGGCCAAGTCGACAAAGATAACTGAGGTGATGTTCCCATTGTCAAAGCCTGAGGGGAGGTGGTGGTGGTGGAATGGGCTTTCCTAAAGCAGACTGGAAGGGTGTGAAGAAAGCGCAGTCAGAGAGGAACTGGGAGAGTTGAGCGAGTGCTATGTGTTCTTGGAGTCTGGCGAAGGTTGGAAGGAGAAAGATAGGTCGATAGTTCCCAGGAGCAGTGGAGTCACCCCCCCTTGAGGAGGGGGAGGACTACAGCATGCTTCCAAGTCAAGGGAACAGTGGCAGTCATAAAGGAGAGATTTAGTATTAAAGATATGGGATAGGCAATGGCAGGAGCTGAGAGGGAGAAGCGCCTAGGGTCCAGGCCATCAGGTGAGGAGCCTTGGTAGAATCAAGTGCCAGGAGAGCTGATATAGTCTCGAGAGAGATGGGTGTTAAGGAGAAATGGGGGGAGTTCGGGGTGAGGGAGGGCAAGGGGGCAGCACCACTGGGGGGAGAGAGGCAGGTTGTGGGGATGGGGTGGGAGTAGGTAGGGGAGCATTGGGTGGGGAGGTAGACTGTGACACCAGGGCAGGAAGTGGGTTAGGGAGGGTGCTAAGCAGTGCAGAGGCACAGGAGGCAAAGTGGGAGTTGAAGCAATTGGCAATGTCCATAGGTCGGTAAGGACAGCCTGATTGTGCCTTAGGATAGGTGGTGTAGTGTTTGAAGCAGGTGAGAAGAGGGACTGGATGACCCTCCAGAATTTGGATGGGTTGTTTGTGTTAGCTTGGAAGTTGGACTTGAAATGCTCAGCCTTGGCTAGGCAGATAGCTTTGGTGCAGCCATTTCTGAGTTCACGATAACTTTTGAGGTCACCAGTACAATTGATTGCTTTGGCCCGATGCCATGCAAGGTTGCGAGCTCGTTGGCAGTCCAGTAATGCAGGTGAGACCCAAGGAAGGTGTGCGCCGCGTACCGTAGTTTTATGGAGCGGAGCATGGGAGTTCCAAATTGGTAGGAACTTGGATTTAAATTGGGCAAGGGCCGCGTCCACAGAAGGCACCGAGGACAGTGGGGACTAGTTGTTCTGAGAGAGATCATGAAACAAAAGTTGTAGGTCTAGGGTAGCGAACGGTCTAGTGAAATCATTTTTGCAGGAAGCTTGGGCCTATGTATTTTTCACACTACAAAGGTTATGAGGTGATCGCTGACAGAGTCAGGAAGTAGCTCTGAGGCCACTACATCATGTGGATGGGAGGTGAGGACTAGATCAAACAGGGAGTGGTTTAGTGTCTTATAGTTTAGTCGAGTGGATTCCAGTATAAGTTGCTGGAGGTTTAAAGCATCTATGGTGGAGCGAGTGTGAGCCAGGGATGGGGCCAGCCAGTTTAGGTTTAAGTCACCCAGGATGAAAAGTTTGCCACTGCTAACCAGTGAGGAAAGTTTAATGACCAAGTCAGTGACATTAGAAGTTGGCTGCCCTGGGCGACAGTATACTCCAGCATTGAAGATGGGGATGGTATGGGGATAGGAGATACTTAAAAGTAAGGCCTCGTGGGAGGACTGGACGTTTCAAGTGCACTGAAGGGAAGAGGAGGTGTAGATAGCCACGCCACCACCTCTCCCTGCCCTGTCCTGTCTAGAGATGGTGAAGCCAGGGATGGCGATAGCATGATCAGGAATATTTTTAGTCAGCCAGGTTTCAGAAATTGCAATTATATCAGGGGCATATGCCAGTACCATGAGTTGAAGTAGAGAGATTTTGGGGGCAAGGCTTCTTATGTTTAGGTGAATGATTTTAAGGCTGTTTGGTAATGTCAGAGGGGTGGTGGTTGGGCCGGTATCAGCTGATGGGTTATCTATGACCGGACCTGGGTTTGGGTGGATATCCCCGGATGCTAGCAGGAGCAGGAGGAGAAGGAGAAGGGGTAACCTGTTACCCTTGTCAGAGCTACGGAGTAGCCATTCAGCTTTTTTATATGGGAGCGAATGAAACATGGAGTAGGATGTCAGCCTGAGGAGGGTGATGAAGTGGGTGGGTTCCGAGGCTAATGAGGCGCAGGGAGCCACTGTGCAACAGAGGAAGGGTAAGGTCTCAGTGTGGAGCGCTATGCCAGAGAGGCAGATTGTGCTGTTACCCTTGGTTGATGGTTTAGCCAACATGGGTGAGCCCCTCGGCAGCTTAGTAGGGAGAGCGATAAGTAGTGCTAATGACAGGGTTAAGGGTAGATACCAAAGTTGTGGTACCTGCCAGGACACCATGGTACAGATCAAAAGTGCAGAGCTACTGGCAGGAAAGAGAGGGCCAGTAAGCTTTGTTATAGTGCACTTCACTGGCGGAAACCCTCTAGTTGTAGAGTCCTATAACCAGACAATGGAGAAGTGAGCTATTAGAAAAACAGCAATAATAGGGTATAAAAGAAAGTGTCAAGCTTGGGTGGGCGGGGGGTGGGTGGGGAGCTGGCAAGGCAAGAATGGCTGGCAGCAGAGCCGTACCTGAGAGGCTATGGATCTGGGGCAGAGAGCTTGGGTGGCGGCTTGGGAAGCACCGTCAGTCCAGTGGCTGAGATGGCTCGGCATGGGAGCATGCAGACCCTGTGGAGGGGGGCCCAGCTGAGAGGCTATGGATCCGGGGCAGAGAGCTTGGGTGGCAGCTTGGGAGGCGCCGTCGGTCCGGTGGCCGAGATGGCTTGGCGTAGAAGCTTGCTGTCCCCGTGGAGGGGGGCCCAGCTGAGAGGCTATGGATCCGGGGCAGAGAGCTCGGGCAGTGGCTTGGGAAGTGCCGTCAGTCCTGTGGCCAAGATGGCTCAGCATGGGAGTTTGCGGTCCCTGCAGAGGGGAGGCCCAGCTGAGAGGCTATGGATCTGGGGCAGAGAGCTTGGGCGGCGGCTTGGGAAGCACCGTTGGTCTGGTGGCCAAGATGGCTCGGCATGGGAGCTTGCATTCCCTGCGGAGGGGGGGCCCAGCTGAGAGGCTATGGATCTGGGGCAGAGAGCTCAGGCGGCGGCTTGGGAAGTCCAAGGCATCAGCAATTTTCCTGACAAAAGAAAAATGAGAAGAATAATCTTCTGAGTCCTTGGAGTAGAGCCAAACTCCTGTGCAGGGGAGACCTCAAGCTCTACAGGCTCACCTTCTTCTTCCTCCTCCTCTCCATGCTGCTCAGGAAGACAGGGGGGTGCAGTAGTCTGGACTGGAGACTGTGGAACCACAGGCAGCAGACCCTGTAATGTTTGCATTATTTTAATAGCCTGTGCAATCTCCAATGGAGAAGGCACAGCTGCAGGCACAACAGAAGTCCCCTTATCAGCAGTGGGTTCAGTGTGCTTAATTTGTTTCAGCTTTTTTGCTGAAACCGGAGAGCTAGCCAGTTCATTAGCCCTTTTTTACCCATATCAGGGGTAGTAGAAACTGGGACTGTGGTATCACCCACAGACCGAGGTTTCGGCTGGTCAGAGCCAGAGGGACCCTTAAATCTTTTGTTCAGTCTCTCCAGATGTTTTTCATGCGTCGTCTCAGGGAAAGGCTGACAAATAACACAGTCTGTCTTGAGGTGATCAAAGCCGAAACAGAAAACACAGAGTGTTTGTCTGCCTTAGCAAACACCTCACCACACTCTGTACAGTTGTTAAAACCGGTTTCTCCGGTTCTTTTCTTATTTTTTTCTGACACAGTGCTAGAAACAGCAACCGCACAAGAACCAACAGAAAAGAGTATTTAAATTTATAGATGTTTTGTCAGTTGCGGTCGGTTGAGGAACCGATCGGAACCAGGAACCGATAAATGTGAACCGAGGATGTCGGTTCACAAACCTAAGTTATCGGTTACAACAAATGAAAATTAAACTAAATTGAAGTAACAAAACTAGCGATTATAAAGGGAAAATTCCCTGAAAACTAGCTAAAGAAACCTCGGTTCCTCAGCGGTTATCCCGAACTGTGAGAAACCGAGTAAAACGTACAAAATTACTAAACTAAGCTAACGGTTAATAAAATTAATAAAGATAAATGGCAGCAAATGAAAATAATTAAAGAATACTTAAGTAAAAGAGGTTATTTTGATCTTCTCTGACGAGACGAGTAGGAACAAATCTCCAAGCGTCTGGTCCTGACAGGCGGAGAGAGAAATCTGAAGGGTTAGAATATAGGCAGTTGATAGGTGGCAGCATTTGAAAAGTGGCTCATGCCAATGATTCTGTCATTTGCATAACATTCTATCTCCGGGCAAATCTACCTTAAAGGCACACTGCAGGAGAGTTAAAATATTGGAATATTTCTGGGGTGAGAATACAGCCTTGGAGTACACCGACGTTTATAGTTGCAAAGTCAGAAATGGCCGTGTTATTGACCACCCTATTTCAGATTTTGGTGTCATTTGCAAAGAGGCAGACGTTCCCTTCCAGCTCCTCTGCAATATCACTTATGAAGACATTAAAGAGGATTGGTCCCAGCACTGATCCCTAAGGCACCCCGCTGGTCACCCTCTCTACTTTGGAGTGAACTCTGTTTACCACCACCCTCTGTCACCTATCCCCTAACAAATTTCTCATCTAGTTTGTCATCGAGGGACAGGTCTGGAAGCATAGGAAAACCAGGAGCAGTTGTAGAATTCATCAAAATATTTATTTACAGTAGAATTAACATAACAAAATAAACTTGTTCAGTATAATTATTTACAAAGGCAAAATAAAATAGTTTTCCTTCAGTCTCTGTGTCCCTTTTTCTTGTTTTTCAGCAGTTGCAGCTTAGCTCATTTATAAGTAAGCATTAAGGCACGATGAAGGTGGCATCTAATGCTGGATTAATGCATGGTTGGGAGGGTTGTGGCCCGAGGCCGGAGGCCGAGGGCAAACAACCGCCCAACCATGCATCAATCGCATTAGATGCCACCTCAGGAGTGGCTTAATGCGCTTGTAACATGGGCCGCGGGACAATGGAGTCGCCAGGAGCCTGTCTACTGTGCGATGAGCTACATAACACGGGGAGTCAGAGCTGTGAGGACATATTTGTGCTGCACTTTGAAATCTTTGTTGAAACCAACATTTACTTACTAATGCGGTCAACATATTTACTGGATATAAGTACACAAGACAGTTTGGCTGACATCACAGTCCGGTGCTTCTCTCGATTTGCGCGGGTAATTGCTTCATACCCGTGCTGGAGGTCTCCATGCTGCTCACTTCCATGGTGTGCGCCCGCGATGCAAATTTGCTCTGGCCTCTCGTCACTTCCCCTTCCCTCTCGCTTAAATCCCCACTTGCCGCATCCCCTATCTGTCTCCCGCTATGCTATCTCTGCGTTCTGTGCGCCCCTGATTTGTTCCCTCCCGCTTCCGCCGGCATCTAGCTGGTCTCCCCATCGCTGCGCCACTCTTGCCCCGTAACACTCGCTCCCCTGCTGTGCCCAGTGCTGCTAACCTGGGGTTCTGGCTGCTCGCGGTACTGCCGAAGTGGGCACGGCATATAAGCTGGGTTAATGTCTGCTCCGGCTCCAGTCCCGTGACCCTGTTGCACCTATCGCGGCTCCCAATTTGCCCTACACGATTAATGCCATGTTACAAGTCCTTTCAACCCCCATTCTTAGCAAGCATCCTGTTTTTGTAAATATCAGGCATGGCTGCTAGAACACAGTGTGCCTGAGTTGAGAGGTCCCATTCCCACAGCTTTTGCAAAAAGCTTTTTGCAGTCATCTCAAAATATAATTATATACATTTCAACAGTAACACTATATATTTCTAAACACAATGGATCTCAATATCAGTTACTTTTCCATACAATGATTTGCACATATTTTTATATTAGCAGATATGCAAGGGAGGAAAAGACAGCAAGAGAAGGATTGAGAGACAGTGAAGGGCAAAGGATTGCGAGACTGTTGGGGGTGATCAAATCCTAGTTCTCAGAGGAAAATTTGGTTGCGCAACCAGACAGAGAAGAGACAGACAAGGAAAGAATAGAACAGATCCTTGCATTTAACCATTTTCTCCATAACAAATGGGACAGGGTCCTATTTTACCCTGTCACACAGTTTACCACCTCTGGACTCACTCCTAAGCTGTGCAGCTTGATTACTAGTCTCCTATGTGGAACAGTGTTGAACACCTTACTGAAATCTAGATAGGCCATGCCCACTGCTCCACCCTGATCTAGCTGCTTGGTCACCCAGTCAAAGAAATCTATCAGATTCATCTGACATGACCTCCTTCATGTGAAATCATGCTGCTTTGGGTTTTATAACCCACTGGATTCAAGATATTCCACAGTCCTTCCCTTCAGCAGTGATTCCATTAACTTTCCCACCACCGATGTCAGACTGACTGGCCAATCATTGCCAGCCTCCTCCCTGCTACCGCTTTTGTGTAGTGGGACTACATTTGCCCTCATCCAGTCCTCCAGAACCACTCTTGTTTCAAGGGAGCTGTTAAACAGAACTGTCAAAGGTGCAGCCAGTATTTCCCTGAGCTCTCTCAATACCCTTGGATGCACCCCATCTGACCCCAAATGGTTTGTCCACCTTCAGGTTAGCAAGTCCCTGCAGGACTCTTGCCTCCAAAAAAAGACTAGTATTCACCCCCCTCCCTCCAAAACTTTTACTACTTTTTTTGTGGTCCCTCCCCTTCTCCTTCCTCTGTGAACACTGAACAGAAGTATTTGTTCAGGATGTCTGCCTTTTCCAGGTCCCCATCTGCAGTCCCACACCCCACCTTTCCTTTTTAACTTTACAATCCCACCCTGGTCTTCCTCTTCTCACTTACATACCTAAAATATGCCTTGTCCTCTTTCCTTACTTCCTGGACTACTCTCTCTTCAGTTTGACCCTTTGTGTTCCTTACTGCTTTCCCTGCTTCCCCTGATACACCTCCCTATCCTACTTCCTCTGCATCTCCTTATACCTTCTAAATGCTACCCTTTTAGCTTTTATCTTTTTAGACAAATCTTTCAAAAACCATTGCGGTCTCTTTTTCCTCTTGCTTTTGCTCACTAAAAGTGATAGAGCACCCTGTTCTCATAGACTGGTCATCTTTGTTTTATTGCTGATATGTATATATATATATGTATTTATTTAAATTCTTTGGTAACCTGGTAAGGCCCACTAGGCACAAGTGCTTGTTTTCAGGGGTGACCCGGGAGCACTGGGAGAGGTTAAGTGACTTGCTGAGAGTCAGACGGTATGCAAGTGGACGTTGTGGGAATCAAACCCAGGTCTGCTGGATGTACTAAGCTCATTCACAGCTAGTTATTCTAACTTCTTGGCTATACTGCCAGCAAAAAGAACTTTTGATTCTTTGATAACAGGGTAAGAAGTCTGTTTTCAGTGGTGACCTGGGAGCACTGGGGCAGTTAAATGACTTGCTCAGGGTCACACAGTATGCAGTCAGCCCACTGGCGCAAAGGAAAGGGGTTCCATCTGTGATGCCAACATCCCAGGTTCGGAGTATGGACCCAAGAATCGGAGGGCCGACTGGGGAGAAAAGGACTGAATGTGCAAGGGACTGCTCTCCTTCTCCGGGGGGGGGGGGAATTGAGTGCCCAGCACATGGCTGACCTCTGGTGCAGGCTGGGGGGAAGCTGCCGGCACCTGCATCATTGTTGAAGGTGGGACAGGGACAGGGACAGAAAATGCAGAAAATTGGGCCCAGTGGGATGCTGCATGCCCTGCACCACAGATCCCATACCACTGCTTGTGGCACCACCATAGACGAATCCCAGCATCTGACAGGAGGGTAAGCCCCCTCCCAAAGACCCTGCCCTGGAGGGCAAGCCAGGACATAACCCCAGGATGGAAGCATCCCGGGGCCATATACTGTCATCCGATGTGTGGTCAGGCTCCCTCCCACGGCCCCAGAGTGTATCTTTGCTTGGGTAAGTCCACAGAGTGGGGGAGTGACGGGGCTGGGCTGATAGAGGCTGATCCTTGGAGGACTGGAAAAAGTAGTGCAAATAAAAATACAAAAAAAGTCACATAGTATGCAAGTAGAGGTTGTGAGAATTAAACCCAGTTCTTCTCATGTACTAAGCTCATACACACCTCATCAACCTCTAGGCTATACTGTCAGCAATGTCACTTAAGAAGACACTGAGGATCAATCCTAGTAATGAGCCCTGTGGCACATCGTTGGTCACTTCTCCATCATTTGAGTGAATGCCATTTACCACCACCTTCTGTCAAGGAGTCTGTATAATGTAGTGATTAAGGGCACTAAGCTGCAAACCTGGAGACCTGGGTTGGAATCCCACAGCCCCCACTTGCACACAGTATGACCCTGAGAAAATCACTTAACTTCCTTGTGCTCCCAGGTATCACCTGGAAATAAGCTCTGGTATAGTGTGCCTTTCCTGGTTAAACAACTTCCCTTCCCCCTCATCCGTTAACCATTTTCTAATCTAATTCACCACTTTGGATCTCACCCCCAGGTTGCTAAGTTTCTTTATCAGCCTCCTGGGCAGCACAGCGTTAAAGTATCAAAGGCCTTGCTGACATCCTGATGGCCAGGTCAGTATATGTATGACTCTTTGTATACTGGGGCCAATCAAGCAGGGGTTATTCTGGGGGGTTACCTAGATTTCTTAACAACTCTCTAAGGGGGGGGGATCATGGTGGGGGCGAATCACATTATATGCATCTGATTTGGGCATGAATCTCCTAATCCCTTGGATCTGAGATGCACGAGTTCTGAAAAAGTTTCCCACAGCTTGTGAAAGGCATCCAGTTTATTCAAGGTGTAATATGAAATTTACTTATTGGCTCCATACATCCCATGTCAACACAACTATTTCAGTGGTGGGCTGCTACGCAGGACAAGCTTGGCTCAAAGTGCTGCACCCGAACTCTTTTCAAGAGCTTTGGATCTACTCCCTTGGCTTTAGTATAATTTCCCAGAATATAAAACTCAGGGCAACAAGGAAGGGAAGTCTGTGTTGCTTCTTCACAAACTTTCTGAACTCCTTTCCAGAAGTCAACCACTTTATGGTGATACCACAGAATATGTCCTATATGCATATCTGGTTCCACACACCTCTAGGCTGTGTGTGTTCTATGCCATCTATGCAGCCTTGTACTGAATACAGTGGCCCTGTATTTCTCTACAGCTTTTGTATGCTATCTGGAGCAATGCTGCCATGCTGCCATGCTGAAACCAACACTGTGTGCTTGAACTACATTTCAGCTCCAGCTCAGGCCTTTGAACACCCCCTTCACCTTTTTACTCTAGTATTGTGCTTTAAATAGCCCTGTTCTTGCTCTCTCAGAGCTTGTGGCACCTTGCCTAACATTTTAGTCTGCAACAACCCCCCTGTTTAAGCCATTTTGCATTTCTTTTTAGTTCCACGAGCAGCCCCCCCCCCACCTTTCTTATTTAATCCCCCTCTGTCCTTCTCTTTTCAGGTAGTCTGAGAGCCACAGCTGTGGTTCTCTGACGGACCTGACCTGCCAGACGGCCATCCGCAGTCCAGGTCCGAAGCCACCAGCCCCTCACAGAAGCTCAAGTATGGACTTGCTCTCAGGGACTGATTACCTCCAGGAAGGGAGCCCTAGCTGCCTGATTTTTCGGGCCCACCCACCAAGCCTGGTCCTGTTTAAATACACTTAAACCCCACCCTGGCTTTCTAGCTCACTCCTATAGGCTACTGCCAGCCACACCCGCCCACCACGTCCCTGATCTCTATTAAATCCCCAATGGTACCGCCCAGTTCTCATTTACTCTGCTCTTATTGGCTGTTAGCAGACTTATCTCACCTCCTCCTAAAAAACCCATACCTTCTGCCCCAGAGAAATGAAAATTACATACCTACTGTAATTGTGATCTTTCTGTGTATCTTCACCATTCATCACATATGGGTTCAGGGCCGGAGGTCATGACCCCGCAGAGTGCTTTTTTTTGGTTTTTTGGTAGGCGGAGCCGACGTACCACCAGCGCCGCCCTCGAGGCCAACGTATTGTGTGGCACTTGCGGGTTGGCCGTTAAGGCGCTGTCAACTCCGCCTGCCTGACAGTTCTGAGTCGCCGGAGAGGTAAGAGGAAGGGAGTGGAGGGTGGGACAAGGAAGTCCAAGGGACAGGAAAAAAGGAACGGATATAAAACTAAAAGGAGAAATAACGACTGAGAGGACAGAAGACAGAAGTTGGGAAATAAAGGGACTGGGAGGGGCCCCAATCTCTGGAAATAGAGAAGGGAGGTAGGGTGGGGTAAAGAATTTAGAAGGTAGGAAGGGAGGAGAAAGGGTAAACGTATCCCAGACCCTGGTCCGTCTCCAGATTGTATAGGAACTGCAAGGAGTAGCCAAAGGCTTCTTGCCAGAATTCAAAGCACAGAATAGCTGGCAAAAACTCCAGATGTGCAGAGTCGGCTATTCTGGAAGAAGGACAGGGCACAGAGGATTAACACCCTCTGAAGAAAAAAAAAAAGAGATTTTGGTGAAAAAGGAAAAAGATTTCTTTTTTTTTTAAAGGGTAATCCAAGAGACAAGAAAAAAAAATGAGATGGACAGGAAAAAGGAGAAGGAGAGAATGGAGGGCAACTTCCAACTCCCACCCCACAGGGGTGGGCTAAAGCACTGGAGAAGGACTGCCCCCATGCTGACCACTCTCCCCAGAACCTTATCCCCCTATGTGCTCCTGTTCACCCCACTCCTGGGGGTTGGGCACAGAGAGGGAGGTGGACCCAGAGACTGGGGCCCCAGGGGATGGAGGGCAGGATTGTGATGAATAGTGAAGATACACAGAAAGATCACAATTACGGTAGGTATGTAATTTTCATATCTTATCTGTGTCAGTCTTCACCATTCATCACATATGGGTGAGTGCCAAGCCCCCAAGAAGGGGGTTTTCTAAACACCCTAAAGGACAAAGTCCCTTAGCTCTCAGTGGGTGACGCACTAAGAGGGAGAACCTTCAGGGTCTGGGGAGGCCCGAGAGTGGAGAGAGTGAGACAGGGACCCCCCAAGGGGGAAGGAAGTTGCCCCGACAAACGCCGTCTCACTCTATGGAACAAGAGGTAGGTTCTCTGGTGAGCAGAGTTAATCATCCTATGCCAGGCCAAAGGTGACAACTGGGAAAGACGCAGCCATGCCGTCCGCCTAGTGCAGATCGCTGTCCCTACGACCCCGGTAGCTACCTCATTGGCATCATAGGATGCCCTTGCTCCGTGCCTTGCTAGCTCCAGGCCACGTGCAGAGAGTGTAATGGCTTGTCTGGTTTGCTCCATGTCAGGCAACGAGGCTAGGAGTTGACCTAGCCTAGACCACAAGAGCCTGTCATAGGCTGCATAGTGGGCCTGATGTGCAGAAAAGGAAAGCAACAACCATGCCGAGTAGAAAGCCCTCCTACCCCAGAAGTCAAAATCTGAGGAATCTTGATCTGGGGGCCCGTTACAGTGAAGGGCACAAAGCCATCAGGAGTGTCCAACTGCGTCAATCTGGACTGCGGAGGAGGCATGGAACCTGAAAACTCTGGGGGGGGGGTGCAATACCGCTGGCAGAGATTCCTAGGGGCAGGAACTCCAGAGAAGGGCCTCTGCCAGAAGCGCAATGATGCCTCCCAAAACGGGGCAGGCCAGAGAAGCACCACAAGGGTGGCCTTGCTGAAATCACCTAGAAAGGCGTGCGCTGAGTGCTCTGGATTGCTTACAGTGGCAGAGGTGAAGTGCAAGTCCTCCAACATCCTCACGAGGAAACGCTGTTACTCAGCGAGATCAGCGGCTGGAGAGATATGGACAGAAGGCTCCTCTCCCCCAGAAGAGGGGGATTAAGAGTTGGAGGGCACCGACTGCTCAGAGGGCGGCTGCTCGGGGGGAGGTTGAAAAACCTGTCTGTCCATCGCTCTAACGTAAGCTGGGAACCAAGCAGCCACAGCACTGAACTGTTCCCAGGAGAGAGGCCTGCTAGGACCAAGGATGCCTGGAAGCGCATGAGAATGTGGCAGAGGGATGGGGACAGAGCCGAGAAGAGATGTCGGCTGACCTCCACCTGGGCTAAGGAGCGGACCAAGAGCACATGAAGAAGAAAGTGCACCGGAAGACTCCACAGCCGATGGCTGAACAACCATTTCGGGTACTGCCTTGGCTGCACCTGGAAGAATCCCCCCTGTGAGGCTATCGGGGCCGTATAGGTCCACAAGGACAGTCCCCTACCTCAAAAGAATGGGGCTCCCTCAAAGAGACCGAGGAGGAAGAGCAGAGACACGCACTACGGCTTCTTACAGAGCCTGGGTGGACCCCAGAAAAAGGTCATCGTGCAGACCCCATGCCCTTCGACCCCTCGGAGTCTGAGAGAGCCCTCCTCCTCGAGAGGGCCACCCTAGGTAGCTGACAGCCCTGGCCAGCACCTGAGGGAGCTATCCAGGGTGCAGCACTCTCCCCTCCGGTAGAAGCCTTGATCGGCCCCAAAGCTGGGCGATCCAGGCACACCACAGGCGGAGATACCACTGCTGAGGGGTCAGTGAACCCACCAAGACTGGGCTGCAGAGCAATGGTGGCCTGCACCACTGCCTGCTGGTCAGCACCCCTGACCCCAGTCTCGGTAGCCACCGACCCACC
This sequence comes from Neoceratodus forsteri, assembly GCA_016271365.2. Lineage (NCBI taxonomy): Eukaryota > Metazoa > Chordata > Ceratodontiformes > Ceratodontidae > Neoceratodus > Neoceratodus forsteri. Next base: position 701,545,817 of record CM028135.1, on the reverse strand, counting down.
TCAGAAGGGGGCTGATTCCGGCTTGTCGAGGACACTACAGGGCTGCCCACACCAACAGTCAACTCGAAGGAGTCAGACTGCTCGTCTGACTCAGAGCCTGACTCTGCCTCTGAAGAGGTAGAGGCCGAGGTCCTGTGCCAGACTGTAGGAGGGTGCCCGGTGCCATCCCTGCCAAATGAGGTACTGGACTCCAAGACCATGATCGAGCCAGTGCCAGTGCTCCCCACAGCACCTCGAGTGATGCCCACCGAGGACACGGCTCTGGCCCGAACAGCAGCCCCAGAGTCAGAACCACGATGCCGTGAGCGGCATCGAGGATGGGGATGGCGTCGACGACGGCTCTGACGGTGCCATCTGTGCAGTGGACGGCACCGAGGGCAGGGGCAGCACCAATGACGGCACCGACAGCAGAACCGATGCCCCCACAGTGTCGAGTCCTGAGGCGGACACGGCACTGTGCTAAACCTTGGCCACATGAATGGCACCGAGGCAAGAAGACAAAGACGGCACCGTAGGACCTCCCACAGTGCTGCTAGCAGTATCGGCACTGCGAACAGCACCAACAGTAGCCACGCACCGAAAAGATAAACCGGTGCTGACGACGGGTCCGTCAGAGCCCACGGCACCGCAAATGGTGCCAAGGCCCACAACACTGCCGACCGACGGCATCGAGGACAGCGCTGACCCGGGCCTTGCAAACCTGTGACAATGGGGGAGCCTTCACTCCCGAAAGGGGCAGGACGGCCTCCTGCACTGCAGAAGGAGCCTTGGCAATGGCCGGGCTACAAGAAGCCAAGGCTCCCTCCTCCTCGGTCCATGCAGAACCGGGAGGGGACCCGGAGGAAAGGCCGAGAGTATGTGGCTTGGCCCAACGAGTGCGCACCCGACCCCCAAAAGTCAGTGGAACTCGTCCCACCTTTCATGCGCATTATTCGATGACCCGGCGGTCCATGGAGAAGCAGGCGTCGCACGAATCCATGTCATGAAGTGGGCCAAGACACACAAGGCAACTGTCGTGCTGGTCGGTGATGGAAAATTTACGGCCGCAAGGGCACCGTTGCATGGGAGGCTGTCCCATCTTTGAAGTCTTCTTGCCCTCCGACCGAGACATGACCTATGAGGAAAAAAAACACCAAAAACAGACTCGACGTCGCCAAGAATAAAAACAAATGGAAAGATCTTACCAAGCGACATCGAGTAGGCAACTAGAACCAGCAGGAATGGGACCGACGGACTGTGGCACAGAAGAATAACGGCAGAACGAAACTGCGTAGGCGGTAGGCCTCAAGTTCAGTAGAGCTTCCACATGAGGTGACCTCGATGGCGGGGAGATGAAGAACTGGCAGGCAGGCGGAGTTGACAGCACCTTAATGGCCAACTCACGAGCGCCACACAATATGTCAGCCTCGAGGGCAGCGCCGATGGTGCGTCTGCTCCGCCTACCAAAAAAAACAAAAAAAAAACAAAGAGCTCCTGCGGGGTCATGACCTCCGGCCCTGAACCCATACGTGACAAATGGTGAAGATTGACACAGATAAGATCAATATATCTGACCTCTCTCTATGCTTAAGTATGGGAACCACTTTCCCACAAATGAGTCTGCTTATTATTCTCAATCTAATCATCTACTCTGGAAGGGCTGCTATACTGTGACCCCAAAATACCACCAACCTCTCCATTGAATTCCCATTATCTACCCCAAGGACGATCACGTACAACTACTCCCTAACTCTCGCCCAAAACACACCACCCAGACCGCTTCACTTATGGATGGCTCTCCCATCAAGAACACATGTTCCCATGCTCCTCAGCATCTCTCTCCTATTAACAGGTTTCCCTCACTCAAATCACTATCCCTTTAAAGAGCCTCCTAATACATTACAATACAATAACAGTACGGGGACAAAAGAAGTATATCAGAACTCGCTTAAAGTCTCTAATTCTGATGCTGATCCTCATCTCAGGTAACATCCACCCAAACCCTAGCCCCAAACAATCTAGTCCCTGTTGTGCTGACAGGTCTGGGGGGCTCCGCCTGGCTACCATCAGTATCTGCAGCCTCCTCAAAAAAGCTGAATCTTCTCACTGCCTGGGTCACACTCCACAACCCAGATATAGTATCAGTAATCGAGACATGGCTATCACTTAAGACCCCGACACTGCAATAACAATTCCGTGTTATGCCATTTTCAGGCAAGACAGATGCCCCAAGAAGGGGGGAGGCTGTGCCCTGTACCTAAAGGACATTCTAACTGGGCACACCCTACCTATACCTCACCCTGCGAGCGACATCCAGGTTCTTGCCACAAAAATACGCCTGGGGACTCAACATAAAACACTGACAGTGGCATCAGTCTACATACCCCTCCCCCCCAGCCTTACCAACCAAGGATTGAACTCCGTACTGGAGGTCATTCACTCCCTAGAACAGAAATCTGAAACTATCCTTCTCGGGGGACTTCAATGTAAATTGGTCTTTCCCCCCAGTGCACATAAGTATAAAAATGCCTTGACAGCTGCCAATTTCTCCCAAATAGTTAAATCACCCACCCAGGTAAGCTACAGAACAGGTACCTCAACTCTTCTGGATTGGGTTCTTACAAACCGCCCTTCTCCCTGACTGTATAAGTGACCACTCACCAGTCCTACTCTCATAGTCCAATAAATTCATTAAGACTCCACCTAAAATCATCAACAGTAGAAAACTACTACCTGGCCACCTGTGGCCACTAAAACATGCCTACAAGATCACGATTGGTCACCTATAGATGCAGCCCCAGATGTGGACACTGCACTTGACTACTTTATCCAAAGCTTCAACACAGCATGTGATACACATGCACCCTTCATGAAACGCAAGATTAAAGGTGTCAACAACCCTTGGATCAACCTTGGTCTCCTTGAGCAAATGAAGGCCCGGGACCACCTCTGGCAACGTGCTAAGCTGACCAGAAACAGGGCAGACACTCAAGCCTTCATAGCTGCAAGAAATGCCTGCACCCGCGCGATTCGAAATGAAAAGGCCAACTACTACAAAAGAGTGCTAACAAACCCTTGGAAAGATGGAAATAAGTTTTGGGCCAACCTAACGGAACCAACTGGAAAAAAAACCAAAGTCCCACCCACTCTGGTCCACCTAAATGGCCACATCATCACAGATCAAGTCACTGTGGCAAATGCCTTTAATTCAGCATTTACCAACCCTAGCCATGTTTTACCGCCAACTTTCTTTGATCCTCCTCAAGATACCATTAATTCAGTCAAAGTCAGAAATTTAGCGTCAGTGTATTTTCCCCCTAATTCTGACTTTAATATATATAAAGCGGTCTTGTTACAGTTAACGCAGTGGGCTAAAGGACCTACTGTATTATATGTGTTGGGGGGGGGAGAGGGACTTTAACTTGAATTTGAACCACATGTATGATCCAGTATTACAGAAGCAGAGAATACCAAAGCAGGTAAAGAGTCTGAGTAGATTGCTTAAAGACTTAGGTATGATCGATGCTTGGCAATACCTTAACGGTATGGGAAGACATTTTACACATTCTTCTCACAGGCACACCAGACCTACTTCTCCACTGACTACTTCCTTATAACAAAGGAACATGCTTTTATGTTACAAAAGATATGGCAGGGTGAATTTATTGTTTTAGACTATGCTCCACGGTTTTTGTCTTTTAAAACTGATCACTTTCAGAAATCCAGTCTGGAGACTCAAATCTCCCTCTTAAGGGATAAAGATGTTGTTCAAGAAATTAAAGATACAATCAAGCAAGCTATACTAGAAAACGATACCCAGGGAATTGATATTTCTATACTCTGGGACACGATTAAGGCAATTTGTAGGGGGTAATTCAATGCCATAGCGGCACAGAGGAAAAGGCAGAGAGAACAGAAAAGAAAATCACTGTTGGCTCAAATACAGGCCCTGGAGGAACAGCAAACCATAAAAGCGACAGTAGGGGGTCACTGATCAATTAAAGAAGCTGAAGAAAGAACTTAATTCACTATTAGATTATTATGTGGAACAAAAATTGATGTTCCTCTGACAGAAATATTATGAGGGAGGCCCCCATTCACTAAAACTTTTGGCTGGGCAGTTAAGAATGCAACAAACTAGGGCTACCATTACTTCCCTTAGACCCTCACTTAAAGATCCACCTCAGCATACTATAGCGGCTATTTCAGAAATATTTGTGAAATATTATTCAACCCTCTATGCAGCACCCCAACCACAGCCCCCTGTAGATCAGATTCGCACTTATCTCGAATCATTAAACTTACCCAATTTAACAACTGCCACTGTGGAGTCACTAGTTGCTCCAATTACGTCTAAGGAGGTAACGGAGACAATAAGTAACCTTAAAACTAATAAATGCCCAGAGAATGATGGCCTACCAGGGGAATTATATAAAACCTTTAAACAGGAAATTACCCCACTCCTTCATCGATTATTTATGAACATAACTTTGCCTAAGATCCCTACCCCGCAATATGCTATATCAGTGATCCCAAAGCTCGTGAAGGATCACTCCTGCCTGGTTCCTATTACCCAATATCTATTCTAATACAGATTATAAAATCATGGCATCTATAATAGCTCATAGACTAGCAAAATTAGCCCCAACATTAATACATCAGGATCAATCTGGATTTATTCGAGGACGTCAAACCCAGGACAATATCAGAAGAACAGTATATTTAATTGAACATGCTCAAAGGCAAAAAATCCCAGTGGCATTACTTAGTCTAGAAGCAGAAAAAGCTTTTGATAGTGTGTCCTGGACTTTCTTAAAGCAAGTTTTACTAGCCTTCCAAATCCCAGCCCAACTAATTGACACTATTTTTAAATTTTACCAATTCCCCCAGGCGTATATTAGAGCGAAGGGCCATTTATCCCATAATTTTTCGTTATATAAAGGAACCAGGCAGGCAAGGGTGCCGGAAGATGGTAAAAGCTGAGGGGGCTGAGAATCAAAAGGGCACTTATAAGGGAACAAAGGGCACTTTTTCTACTAGTTTTTGCTATACAGAAATAAAAAGTGGAGGGGCTCCGGCCCCTTCCGCCCCACCGGTTCCGGCACCTATGCAGGCAGGGATGTCCTAGCTCCCCTCTTTTATTTGCACTTTATATAAAACCATTGGCCCACTTAATCGTCAAGACCTAGCACTCCCTGGAATAGATCTCACCAACAAAAAACATAAAATAGCATTGTTTGCAGACAATGTTTTAATATACTTGGTAAAGACGGATGAGTCTCTCCCACACTTATTTCATATAGTATACTGGAACAGTTTTCCTCACTAGCAGGTTACACACTAAATACAACAAAAACAGGCATACTGACTTTAAATTATACCCCGAGAGACCAAATTCAAAAGCTCTTTCATTTTAAATGGGATGCACAAGTAATACAATACCTGGGGATTAACACCCCAAGTGATCTTAAACTATTATTTAAAGTTCATCTATGCTCCCCTAATTAAAACCTTGAGATCGGATTTAAAGAGGTGGACCACATTACCTATTTTATTTTACGCTAGGAATCAAGCACTTAAAATGAACGCTCTGCCAAGATTACTCTATTTGTTTCAGTCGGTGCCATGCGTGGTATCTTCACAGCTTTTAAATAGATGGCAAAAAATATTTTTAGACTTTCTATGGCAGGTGAAGAAACCTCAACTAAAATCTAAACTGTTAATGCTCCCCATAGATTTGGGAGGCATTGGGCTTCCAAACTTACTACACTACTGGTGTGCTTCCCAAATGTGTTTAGCTCTGTTATGGGGAAATAAAAAAATACCCTGCACACTGGAAGCAGATAGATCTTGGCAGACATTTGCCTTTCCCTCTGACAGAAATTCTCTTTGCTCCTCAACTGATGAGAAATACTCAAGGAGCCCTTATGGAAAGTACAGGCTCCATCCTGGAGGAAAGAATATTCCTGTAAAAGATTAGCTAATAATAACTGGAACTATAACTGGTTTATAAGTAATCCAATATTCCCTCCAGCACAGGAGAATAAATGGTATGCCCTCCAGACCTCACGTGGATTTGAAGCACCATGGCAAATGCTTCGAAGCAATACCATGTTGACCTTTCCAGAAGCACAAATAAAATAAAAATTGGACTTCCAATGATTATATTTACTACCTCCAGATTAGGAACTGGATTAATCTACAGACAAAAGCACAAAATTCTACGTCACAACAGGGAGAAGATACCTCTCTTTCATTCACATTTTGGAAAGTTACTGAAAGTGATCATGCTATAACTTTATTGTATACATTTTTTTTAAATTCTTCACAAAATCATCTCACAGAGGTAATTAAAAGCAGATCGGAAAAAGACTTGGGCTTCCCGATAGGTCAGCAAGAATGGCCGAAGGTTTGGCGGTCCACGTGGTCAACCGCTTTATCACCCAGCTGGAAGGAGTATGTCTGGAAGGTGCGTACTAGGTACTTTTTAGTGCCTAAGGTATTAGCAAAGTAAAATCCGGGGGTGACCTCGGGATGTTGGAGACAACTTGGGAAGGCGGATTCCTCCCAAGCTCATGTTTTTTTACTCTGTCCCATATTAACAACATTCTGGTAGGCAGTTGTTGTGGTAATGGAGAGGGTGTTGTCTATTCAGGTACCCCTGTTCCCCCAGAACTTAGTACTAGGTATACCCCCGAAAACACTTAAAGCTAAAGATACTAAATACCTTTGGTCGATCTGCTTGGCAGCAGCATATAAAACTATAACTAAAAATTGGAGACTTCCTAACACCCTACAATATTAGATGGGAAAGATATAGCAAGTCAGATACAAAGAATGGAACAATTAACACATAACAGGCAGGACAGAACTGCAGTGTACCAGAATCAATGGACAAGATGGGACCTGACTGGTTAACTAACTCTGTATAAAAGGGGGTAGATTTAGATTAGGGAGATTGGTAATCTCTCTGGTTTGGATGGGATTAAATAAAGTGTATTCGAATGTACCCCTCGATCAAATAATTAAATATATAAATAAATGTATAAATATATATCAAATAAGGTACAGAAAATGGTAAAGATAGAAGCTGATGAGTTATGTTATGAGTTTACTTGTAAATAATTATGTTTGTCAATGCTCCATTGGTTTTGGAGCTGAAGTTTTATCAACGTGTAATGCTATGATATATTGTAATAAAGAAGTATAAAAAAAGTCAGACATTTGGAGGGAAATCAGCCATTCTACTCCAAAGCCGTCTCCAAGGACATCACAAAAAAAGTACCTCCTTCGAGTACTTGGAAAGTCTAGATCAAGCAGCGACTCCCTCGACCTGAAACTCCTTGCTCTTACTCTCGATGAAGTCCTGCTCCCCCTCACCAAAATCCTTAACAAATCTCTCATGATCTCACAGTTCTCCCAAAAATGGAAATCAGTGATGGTGACACCTATCCACAAAAGTGGCGATAAATCTGTTACAAGGAACTATAGACCAATCTCCATTCTCCCACCTCCCTCAAAAGTGCTGGAGAGAATAGCTGCCAACCAACTGATAGAATACCTTATTAAGTATAACCTGCTATGTCAAGAACAACACGGATTTCACAAGGGCCACAGCATGATCACGGCACTCCTAGAGCTAACCCCATACATCCACAATGCCCTGGACCAAGGGGATCTCGTTGGCGCCACCTTCATTGACCTAACTAAGGCGTTTGACACCGTCAACCATTCACTACTGCTTCAACAATTATCTCTAATAGGCCCATCTCTGAACACAACTCTTTGGTGTCAAAGCTACCTCAGTGACTGAACACAGTAGGTAAAAATTGGCGAATCCTTCTCAACACCCCTCTTGGTCCGATCAGGAGTCCCACAGGGATACATCCTGGGTCTTATGCTTTTCAGCATTTTCCTAAACAGCCTCCCTTCATCTTGCTCAGAAAAAATCCTACTCTATGCTGACGATGCTGCCATCTTCACCTCCCACTCTGACCCCTCCTTTCTTCAGTTGCTACTACAAGAAAGCTTCACTGATGTAGAGGCATGGTTTAAATCCCACAAGCTTATTCTTATCTACAGCAAAACCAAATCAATGCTGTTCCATGGTACCCACAGCAAACATAAAAACAGAGACCTCTCTATCTCAAACCGCAAAGGGGCCACCCTTGAACAAGTACATCTATTTAAATATCTTGGGGTGATTCTTGACCCAACACTTGGATACTCTGAACATATCAACTACGTAGCAAAAACTGTGAATATCTGCATAGGCCTGCTCTACAGACATAAGAACTGCCATTCACAGTTCAGTAATCTCTATAACAGACTATGGACTTGTGATCTATGAGTTCACCACTGACACAGTTCTCTGACGTATCGCCAGAGCACTAAACAAGGCATGTCATCTCCAAACATCTGCAAACCGCCTTACACACACCTGGGAGATCTACGAACATGCAAACTGGCTCCAACTATCTGGCAGAATTAAATATCAAACCTGCATCCTAGCAAAAAAGCAAACATTGGACCTATTACCCCCTGGATGACAGGCACTGCTGAGACCATAGAGTGGCCCATGACAAACCAGGAATTCAAAAAACCTCTCCTTCACTGTTCCACTTTGCAGGACTACCCAAGGCCAACAATCCTTCTTTTTCAGAGCCTCCTCCTGGTTCAACACCCTGCCAGGAGAAGTTACCAGCAAAGCAACCCTGGGTGCCTTTAAGCTCAGCCTGCGTCAACACCTCATCTCCTGTGCCTCCTGCGACTGCTCCACCTAAATGGTTTATCCCCACCCTTCCCTCCCTACTCCTTCCTCCTCCTCCTCTATTCCCTCCACACACCTCCTTGCTGACCCTGACCAGCCCCCACTCCCTCTCTTTCTCCCTCTTTACACCAGCCTCTGGTCTCACCTCCCTCTGTTGGACGGCTACCTATACAAATCTATATTGTTTGAATTGTTATAGAAGTGATTTTCACAATTGTGATGTTTTGGTAATTGACAAAGCCCTCCGGCTGCTATGTTTATTTCTCTTTTGCACAATACCACTGCCAGTCCCAATGTTTCAAGTAACCTGATGTGGAACCTTTGTAAAAGAGCCCCTGGCTGAAAGGTGTATCTGATTCCCTTAAATAAATAAATAAATAAAAATTTCCCACTTTAGAGAGGGACCTTAAATATATTCTCTCTGAGCATGCTAAATATATATCTAGATATTCCTCCCCTACCACCTGCAGGGGGACTGATTAATGTGTCCCAGTCTAGGGTTTGGTGTAATTGATACCCTGTCACCATCTGAAGATACTTCCAGTGTTGTTGTCGGGGTAGATGACATTTATGTGAGAATTGTTCAAATGGCATCAAGGTATCACTTTAAGGGTCCATAATGTCACCAACAGTATGGATACCTTGTCGTGCCCACATTACCCATCACCATTTTCCTATTTTGACAAAGAACTTAGACTATAGTGGAGTAAATCTACTGGGAAGGGGTCCCCACTTTGTCAACAGCTGCCCTTCTCTCCAGGTCTGGCAGACAGCTGCAACTGTGATGTGGTCCTGGAAGACCAGACCGGAGGACAAGCTGATTCTGATGAGTCATCATAATGACTATCATGATGCAATCACCAATAAAAAGGCAGCATTTATGTCAAGGATGATTGTAGCTGGGAGGAATCGACCAGCTCAGCTCTTTCAAACTGTAGACAGGTTATTACATTCTGCTTGTTTGGAACCTGTCAGAGCATTTTCAACTCAAAAATGTGAGGGGATCACTCGATTTTTCTCGGACAGAGTGTCCTCTGTGAGGGCTTGGAATTCGATGAGCGGAATACCAGACTCCAGCAGTAGTGGGCCACGGGATGGCAGACACATTCGGCCTGATTGGGGGGAGTTCCATCTGGTTATGGTGATGGAGGTTTGCGAGGTGATCATGGGCCTTAAACCAACTTTCTGTGACTTGGACCCGAGACAACACGCCTATTTGTGGGCTGCATCAGATCCCTGGGACAGATGTTCGCTGAGATTGTCAGAAGTTCTCTGGCAGCAGGGGTGTTCCCGAAGCCTCTTAAGGAGGCTCTGGTGAAGCCCCTACTGAAAAAATCCACCACTGAACCCCCCAACGTCCTGGCGAACTATCGATCTACCTTAAACCTTCCTTCTTGGGGATGGTTCTGGAGAAGGTAGTCACAGAACAGCTTGAGTTTCACTTCACAGAGTTCCAGATCTATGAACCTTTCCAGTCCGGGTTCAGGGCCATGCATAGCACGGAGATGGTGCTAGTTAAGGTGTGGAATGACATGCTCAGAGCAGGGGACAGAGGAGAGTGAGCTATTCTCGTTCTCCTCTATCTGTCCTCTACGTTTGACACTGTGGACCATGGAGTGTTATTCAGGCTGCGGGAGTACGTGGGACTCACCGGCAAGGTCATCAACTGGTTCGAGTCCTTTCTGCAGGGTAGGTCCCAGAGGGTCCTGTTAGGGAATTATTCCTCTGACCCGATGGCTGTTCCCTGCGAAGTGCCCAAGGCTCTGTACCTTTCCCCCATGTTGTTCGCAGTGTATATGCTGCTCCTGGGTGAGGTGATTAGGCAGCATGAGCTGAGCTTTCATTGCTATGCTGATGATACTCAGCTCTACCTGTTCCTCACACCTGGAAGACTTGATGCCGTCGACGTGCTGAATAAATGCCTGACTGAGATCTGGGCTTGGATGTCATCTAACTGGCTGGGGCACAACCCAGGTAAGGCTGAAGTACTGGTGGTGAAGCCAGGTTGAAAGGGGGGTTGGGCGGCTTCTGGGGAAAGTCTAGGGCGTATTATCGGCCAGACTGAACTTGAGGCTTCCCCCTAAGGTTACAAACTTGGGCATTGTTATGGTCAGCGAGCTAACACTTGATTCTCAAGCGTCAGCCATTGTTCAGGTTGGTTTCTACCATCTCCACATCATCACCCAAATTAAGCCTCTTATACCTCCTGAAGACCTGGCCACCCTAATACACACATTTGTCACCACCAGGCTTGACTATTGTAATGTCCTCTACCTCAGGGTCAGTGGGAGTGCGCTGAGGCACCTGCAGCTGCTGCGGCTTTTGAAGGGTCTACCAAGATCCTGTCATATAACACCAGTTTTGCATGAACTGCACTGGCTGTCAGTGCGCTGATGCATCTCCTTTAAAATAAGTCTTTTGACCTACAAGACCCTACATGGGCTGGGTATGGGTTACCTGAAAGAGCTCCTGCAGCCCTACAACCCAGTTTGTTCCCTTAGGTCAGTTAGGGAGGTCCTTCTGGAGGTGCCCAGGACAAGATTGATATCATCAGACAACAGGGCCTTTGAGGCTGCAGTCCCAGTTCTATGGAACTCTCCTCTCTGCTACCTTCAGAAGGCACCTTCTTTGGAGGGTTTTAAAGTGTCTGAAAACCTATGTATTTCAGGCTGCCTTCGAACTATGATTAGCAGACTTATTTATAGTTGTTATATTTTTAGAGAGCTATTTTAAGGGATATGTTATTGATTTTTGAACTGACTGACCATATTTACGAAACCATTGGCAAGGCACAGTGTCCACTAAATGTCCCTTTCAGAAGAACCGCTCTTGGACAATGGTCATTTGCTTATAGGGCCCCACTTTGGTTGAATGCGGTCCCAGCAGAAATACTCAACATTGGAAACCTCCCTACCTTCAAACCTGAACTGAAACGCCATCTTACCAAAACTGGATCACGTGCTTGTAGGAAGCGTCATGGCCCCCCAACTCCTGCTCATTACCTACTTTCCTCCAAACATACTCCTTGATAACGCCATGGTTTGTGGTAAAAATGCCTTCTGTGACTCCAGAATTTTAGTTTTGCCTATTACTAACACACTTATTACCACTGGCAGCTCCTCCCGTGGCCCTCTGTGTACTCTTTTACTGTTGAATACCCTCACCTCTCCCACCTCCTGTCTCGCATGCATTATCACCCCTCTGTTTCTAATGGACCACCTCTAACACTATGCACTGATCTCTCCCCTTTCCTGGCCATACTCCGGTCCTCCACTCCTTTTTACATCCTCCCAGCAGAGATTGCTAGCTTGACAATGACTATGTAGCTGGCTGCTCTACTCTAGTTCCTAGGTTGAATCTAAACTCCTGGTCTATTATTGTAACCAATTCTTAACTGTTTGAAGTGTTCCCTGATTGTGCCTATGTCTATGTGAATAGTAATTATGTACTATGTATTGTCCTGTTTTGCTGACGTGGAATCTTTGTAAACGAGCACCTTGCTCAAAGGTCATTTCCAAAGAACAAACAAACAAACAAATAAATAAATAAATCTATGAAACAAAACTATTGGGGCTGATGACACCAGAGAACAAAAGACACACAATGAGCCTATTAAGCGATACAGGCCCCAATTCCCTCATATTTTTTTTTGTTTTTTTTGTTACCATGGAGGATAGTTAAAAGCTATTGGTTAAAAAAGTTTGGAATAATTTACTAAAACACAAAAAGACATACGATAGTCCACATGTCCCTGAAAGAAGGGAAGAAAAACACAACTTATCTTCATAGCACATACAACTATTTTAGAGAACAATAACGAAACACAAGCACAATGAGATCACTGAGTCGGGGTAGTGGTTGATGGATGAGTGTGGCTCTAGGTGAAAGATACCCTAGAAGATCAAGAGTTATGTTGAGTAACTATCCATCTTTCTAGTCAATCGCCTCCAGACAGCCATGGTTTGGTTGAGTCACTAGAAGCATCAGTCCCTAGACAAGGGAGGTTAGAGACAACAGGGCTAAAAAAAAAAAGTGTCAACCCCACAGTACATTCAACCCCAAACCTGCACATTTCCTAGACTCAACATCTAGGGTGTAGTGTTTCATGAAGGTGTGAACACTACTCCTGATTGCAGCCTTACAATACAGTATCTATAAAACAAGGACCAAACTGAACAAAACCACCAATGTTCACATGGGTTGAGTGGAATAGGCTCTGACAGAACCTTCAAGCTGGTTTTTCCCTGCCGGGGAACTGACAGTACAGCTGGAGAGACACTGTCTGGAAATTGAGACACATTTACAATCTAGACTGCAGACAAACAACTAAGAACTTTTCCTGGGCTCTTTGCTTCAACTGAGGTAGAAGCTAAAGATTCTTCTGACACTAACAGAATGTCACAACACTTCACAGGGATTCTGAGGCTGGGGAAAGAATGTTTGCAGTACCAAGGACTGGTTAAAGTGAAATTCTAACACCACCTTTGGTGGAAATTTAGGGTATGCACAGAGAAAAACCTTATTCTTATGGAATACTGTGTGGGGAGGATCAGTCGCCAAGGCTTGTGACTTTAACACTGTGTGTGTGCGTGTGTGTCTCAAAGTGATGGTTAACAGGCAAACTGATTTCCACATGAGTAACTTCGGCTCATGTGATAGCTAGCTCAAAAGGAAGAAAAGTGTTTCTAGCACTTAGAAACATGGAATTTGATGGCAGATAAGGACCGCTTGGCCCACCCAGTCTGTCCATTTCCCTACCCAATGGACAAGCTGCAGATCCTAGTTAACCAGCAGTCTACTTCTTTCTACCCCCACCCCCTAGAATTGCCTTACGACTGCCCCATGCATGCTTGAATTCAACCACTGTTTTTGACTCCACAACATGCATCCAGAACCCTCTCTGTGAAAAAATACTTCCTTACATTACCTCTGAGCCGCCCCCCCATCTTCAAATTGTGCCCCCTTGTTCTTGCACACCTCTTTTTTTGAAAGATGCTACCGTCTTGGACTTCGATTCCCTTGAAGTACTTGAAAGTTTCTATCATGTCCCCCCTCTGCCTCCTTTCCTCGAGGCTATACATATTAAGCTCCTTTAGTCTCTATTCATATGTCTTCCAGTCAGACCCTGCACTATTTTAGTTGCCCTCCTCTGGACAGCTTCCATCCTGTCTATGTCCTTGCGGAGACTGGGTCTCCAGAACTGCACACAGTACTCCAGATGGGGTCTTATCAGCTGTCTGTACAGAGTGATAACAACTTCCTGTTTTCTACTAGTGATGCCTCTCCCTATGCATCCCAGTATCCCCCCAGCCCTCCTTACTGCTCTCTCACATTGCTTGCCCACCTTTAAGTCATCTGATATGACTGCCCCCAGGTCCCTTTCCATTTTTGTTGTTGTTAGTACCTCACCCCTAATGGTGTACTCTTCCCCTGGGTTTTTGTTTCCCAGGTGCATTACCTTGCACTTCTTAGCACTGAATCTAAGCTGCCATACATTTGACCATTCCTCTAACCTTGCCAAGTCTCTTCTCATCCTTTTCACCCCACCTTGTGCATCAACTCTGTTGCAGATCTTTGTGTCATCTGCAAAGATACATACTTGTCCTTCCAGTCCCTCTGCAATGTCGCTTATAAAGACACTGAAGAGGACTGGTCCTAATACTGAACCCTGCGGTACCCCACTAGTAACTCCTCTTTCTTCAGAGTGGACTCCATTTACTATTACCCTCTGTGTCTTATTCTCCAGCCAATTCTTTACCCAGGCTATCATCTTGGGACCCACTCCCAGGCTGGCTAACTTGTATATTAATCTTTTGTGTGGAACTGTGTCAAATGCCTTGCTAAAGTCTAGGTAGGCCATGTCCACAGCCCTTCCCTTATCTACTACTTTGGTCATCCAGTCAAAGAAATCCATTAGATTCGTCTGACATGACCTGCCCACTGTGAATCCATGCTGCCTTAGGTCCTGTGCCCTCTGGCCTCTAGGTACTCGACAATTCTTTCCTTCAGAAGTAATTCCATCATTTACCCTATCGCTGAGGTTAAACTAACAGGTCTGAAGTTTCCTGCTTCTGCCCTGCTTCCACTTTTGTGAAGGGGAATCACATCTGCCCTCCTCCAGTCCTCAGGTACCACCCCCATCCTCCCATGATTTGTTAAAGAGGGTAGTGGTGTCACTAATTCTACCCTTAGTTCTTTTAGAATTCCGAGATGAATCCCATCAGGCCCCATTGCTTTGTCCACCTTCAGTTTTAAGAGTTCTTTCAGAACCCTTTCTTCTGTAAATGGTCTGGTATCAACTTCTGTATCCAGAGTGTTTCTATTGTCTGTTTTAGGTACCTCCCCTTCTTCATTTTGTAAATACTGAGCAAAAATGTTTGTTTAGTATCTTTGCCTTTTCACCGTAACCCTCTGCCCACCCTCCTCCCCTTTATTAAGCCTCACTATCCCTCCCTTGGTCTTCCTTTGCTCCCTGATGTACCTAAAAAAGGTTTTATCCCCCTTCTTAACTGAGTTGGTTATCTTTTCCTCGGTTCGAGCCTTTGCTGTTCTGACTGCCTTCCCAGCTTCCTTTTGCTTTAACTCATACAATTCTCTGTCCTGTTCCTTCTGTGATTCCTTGTACTTTCTGAATGCTTTCTTTTTCTCTTGAACCTTCACTGCCACCTCCTTTGAGAACCACAGTGGTTTCTTACATCGTTTTGTTTTGTTTATTACACTATAATCCCAGTGGCCTACTGGTTTCTTTACTGTAGGTTTCAAATGAAGTAGTCCCCTGAGGAACCACCTGAATAGAGGCAGTTTTGCCATTAGAAGTCCACTCATTAACTCATGATATGCTGAAATGGCTGAGAAGTACAGTTTAAGGCCTTGTACACACTGTGGATCTTAAAATGTTTTAAGTACCTTAACCGGTTTTAAATCCTCTTAGTACTGTTTGTGCCCAAACTAGAAACCCTCTAACATGTTTTAACAAAAATGATTTTAAACCCTGTTGCAGTAGGTAACCAATATTAAAACCATTTTTAAAAAATGTTTTAGAGATGGCATAGTTTCACTCATGTTTGGACAGGACAGGAGTGAAAACAGATTAAGCTGTAATGGTTTAACTAAAACAGCCTTAGCTGCAGCGTGGTCAGGCAACCACAGTTCTGTGTGCTGGAATTAACATGAAATGGTTACAAGGAGAACAGGTTTAACACCAGTAGTGCAGACACA
The DNA here is from genome assembly GCA_016271365.2 of Neoceratodus forsteri. NCBI lineage: Eukaryota > Metazoa > Chordata > Ceratodontiformes > Ceratodontidae > Neoceratodus > Neoceratodus forsteri. The sequence continues at coordinate 701,529,850 of CM028135.1, read as the reverse complement.
CTAAACTGGTATCAAGAATGGTTAAATAGTGTGGACACAATGAACTGGTTTCACTAAATTGGTTTTCAAAAACAGTTCTTTTTTTATAACATAGTTTCATTGAACATTTTGTTTTTCCAAAAAGGAGACACAGAAATAAAAATAGAAAGCATTGGCAATTGTCAAGGTGGTATACGATTATAATTTCAGTGTCAATAGTGTATCAAATTTTTTTTGTCGACTGTTACATACAACTGGAGAAATAACAAGCATTAAAGAAAGAAGACTGCTGGCCATGCCACCTCTGCTCACTGCTCACTGCTCCCGAAAGCTCCAAGTCCAGGTACGACTCCTGTTTTTGGCCGAGACTGCAGTTACCATTTCCACTGGCTACAGGTCTCCTTATTTGGCCCACGATTGGTCAGAGCACATGTAGCTTATTCCTGGATTGGCTTACTGAGTCTCCCTGCCTGCTACGGCTTTTTTCAATGCTCTTTGCAGCTTTTCCTTCAGCCCACTCCTGCGCTTCATGCGCTACAGTAACTTCCAGCTTCAGCTTGCTCAAATTCTGCAAACTTTTGTTTTGGGGACTGTTGTATGTAATGTCGAAAATTAGCCTAAACTAGCCAAAATCTGCGGGGATTGTAACAAAGCTTTAACTTTCTGGGGATTGTTTATTTTAATACACCCAATTTTATTGCTTGAAACTGTTTTACTTAGAGCCGATTTGCTTGAAACTGTATTGTTTAGATCTGAAACGTTCTGTTTTTGCTCTTAATTCTTCTGACCACCTAATTGCTCTCACTCATAATTCTATTCTGCTCTTTTGTCCCTAACTTTGCCCTCCCCCTGTACCTTTTTGCTGTTAATTCTTAATATTCGTTGGCACCAGCCTAACGATCCCCCTCCAGCACCCCCCACCTTTAGCTCCCAGGATTTTGTTCTCTTTTCTTCCTCTCTCCCCTTGCTCCCCTGTCCACAGATTAAGTCTTTAGTCCTAGCTAGTGGGATCTGCCCTATAACTAACACCTGCCCTTTTCTTCTCTCCCTTCAGGCTGCCCCAGATCGGGCACTAAGTTGACTTTCGGTTGGCTGGAGAGACTGCTGGCTGTGCCACCTCTCTTCACCGCTCCCAAGAGCTCCAAGCCCAGGTGCAACTCCTGTTTCTGGCCGAGACTGTAGCTAGCATTTCCACTGGCTACAGGTCTCCTTATCTGGCCCACAATTGGTTGGAGCACATGCAGCTCACTCCTGGATTGGCTTACTGGGACTCCCTGCCTGCTACGACATTTTTTCAATGCTCTTTGTGGCTTCTTCTTCAGACTGTTTCTGTGCTTCATGTGCTACAGTAGTTTACATCTTCAGTGTGCTCAAATTTGCTGCCGCACGCTGACCCCTGATGCTTTTGAAATACACTATCTACCCTCCCACTTGTTGTGCCCTCCACCCATTGGTTGATGCTCTCCATTACTGTTTCAGGTGGCGGCTTGCCTCAGCTCTGCCTCCTGTACCATATTACATCCTACTTGCTTGTAGACCCTATACAGGCTCTTTCAACTCCCCGCTCGTCATACTGCTCTCTAAAGACCATTCTTAACCAACAGAAGAACCTCCTCATGCCCTCGCCCATTGCCTTGTCGCTAAGAAAAGGCATGTTGCTCGCCTGGCAGCTCTAAACAAAGTTGTTTCTTCCCCTGCTTTTGCCATACTGTCCGTTCAAAAACTTCCCTTCCCCTGAAGCTAAACTTCTTTTTGCCTTCCCCTATTTCCCTGGCTCTCAAGACGCAACGCTTCATGCTAGCATTGTGCTGCATATTAGGCCTTTTCCCCTCTTACCTTTGATCTTTCGATGGTACATTACAATGCAGTTCCGCCACATACTTTATCACCAAATGAAACTGGCTCTATCCCAACTATCCTCTCGCCCTCCATTATGGGACTCTCTGGGCAGCCTATTTGGTATTATGGAACCCTACTCATTCAGGACGTGTGGAACACTTGCCTAGTCATACCATCTTCCTCTCCTCTCTTCCTGGAACCACGTGTGCTTCTATATGTGTCTTTGAGTCGTCTTGGCTTACGTCCTAACTATTATCCATCCTCGTCTCCCCATATCCATAAAAGGGAACGGGTTTGACGCGTCAGACTGCTTCTATGTGCTCTTAAAAAACTCCTATTATTATTATGCTCAGGCAATGAGCTGAACCCAGGTCCCAGTGGCCCTAATGAACTGGCACATTTTAAAGGGTTAAGTCTACTTCATATAAATGCTTGTAGTCTACTAAAGAAGTCTGACTCCCTGCAATCCTGGATTTGTCACACCAAGTCCAATGTGATGGTGATCACTGAAACCTGGCTCAGGCCATCTACTCCAGACCATGAAATCAATGACCCATCCTACAATGTCTTTAGGGTCAACAGACTTTCTAGAGGAGGAAGGGTAGCCATCTACATCCAAGACAGATTTAGCGTTTCTGTCTTGGACTCTACCATGATGCCCAAGGAATCTGAATGCCTGACATTGAAAGCTTAGCTCTCCTCTTCCTTGTCCCTCTGCATCATAGGATGCTATAGACCTCCCTCGGCAGGGCACACATTATTAAATCATCTATGCAACATCTATGCAAAAAACTTGAAACACTGTCATCAGAGGTATTCATTATGGGCGACCTCAGTCTGGACTGGTTCTATGTCAGCTCCAAACCGCTAAAGGGTATTTGTGACTCCTTTGGGCTCTTGCAGCTTATTATGGAAGCCACCTGTCCGAATAAGAAAAATCCAGCTAACAGTAGCTTGATCGATCTCATACTCATGAATAAACCTCATCTCTTTACTCATGCGGGAGTCATCTTTAATGACCTCAGCAACTACTGCGCGATAGCATGCATCAGGTCTATACCTATATTAGCCTGTCCCACCAGCCCAGTGGCGCTGAGGGTTGAGGAGCTGGATGCCACACCTCGCGCCATGCCAGTGACACAGGTTTGGGAATGAGCTTGGGCCGTCAGGGGTCGGCATGGGAGGGAGAGGATTGAGCGCCTGGAGGACAGCTCTCTTCTCCTGGGAGGGAGGGAGGCACAGAAGCCAAAGGTACAGCAAGCATGTGGAGCAAAACAGAAGGGTTGGGAATAGTGGACGGGATTCCATGGATGGTAGGAGAGGGGCCTCTTTTTAGTATGACACTTCCTCTGTGTGTGTGTGTGTGGGGCGGGGGGGGTTCTATCCTTTCAAGACTTAGTGACCCAATTTGGAATACCATGGCAGGACAGATTTAAGTATTTTCAAGTCAGGGCCTATATCCAGTCTTTCAGTCTCCCCCCTCCCCACAGATAATTCACCTCACCAAATTAGCTCTGGAGGGCCATGCACCACAGGACAAGACAGTGTCATACCTGTATAGAGCTCTCCTCAAATGGAGAGGAGACACAACTCAAACAATTAGAAGGGCTTGGATACATGACTTGGGTGCGCAAATACCTGATGAGGTCTGGTCCAGAGCTATGGAAAGGATACACAGGGGAATCACTGCAGTGAGTTGGCAGGAGTTCTCCTGGAAGGTGTTCTTTAGATATTTCCAGACCCCTGCAGTGCAGGTGAAGTTTAGAGAAGGGAGCTCCTCGACCCGCTGGAGGGGTTCTGGCCACACCCCTGCAGCCCTGGCCCACATTCTATGGAGTTGTCCTTCCTTAGCCCCCTTCTTTCTGGAACTGCAGCAAGCCATACACACCATCTTTGACCCAAGCCTTATTCTGACCCCCACACTCTGTTTCTTCCTAGATCTCCCATCTAGACACAGAAACCTGGGAACTGCAAAATTATTAAGAGTCATGCTTCTGGCAGTCCAGAAAACAATCACTAAAAACTGGCTCACCAATAAGATCATTTCAATAGACCAGTGGCATGGTCTTATGATTGCTATTTATAGGATGGAGGGGCTCACAGCCTCTCTTAATAAAAGGCAGTCACAATTTAAGCTACTCTGGAGGAGATGGGTCATTTACATCACGGCACAGAGACCTGACTTCATACCATGATTAGGGGGTAGGATGGGAAAATTTTAACACCCTTTAATACCTACTGCTTGCTGCAACTCCCTCCCACCTGACTGGCTGCCATTTTATACACACTCAGGGGGTGAGCCCCTATACCTCGATATTCAACTTAACATATTTGCTATCAGCCAGACTTTGCAGATCATATGATGTTGGTAACCCTATTTTTTCTTCAGTACAATGGCTCCCTCAACCATAAATGTTGTTTGTACTTGTATGGAATGACATATTAATTTATTTGGTTCCAGATAAATTCCTCTTATTGGGATTCCTTCCTTCCCTGATGTCTCCTGTAACATATATTGTATTAATTTGCATATATAAATTGGCACTTTTTGTATTATTTATGGTTTTTGTTTGTTGTATTTGTACATATGTGTTGCATTGTTTTATTTACAAAAATATATTAAATAAACAAAGTTTAAAAAAAAATAAAAGAAAGCGCAGGCGCTGATCAGATAGATCCGTACTTCTTAAAACTTGGCTTCCATGTTTTGTCTGCTCCATTCACTCACCTTTTATATACATACATAGATACATAGACAGTGTCGGCAGATATGGGCCTATGGCCCACCCAGTCTGCCCATTTAAGTTTGTAAGTTCAGTTTATGTTTTCCAGGAAGTTTTCAATTTATCTGTCATGCAGGGTGTCATCCCCTCTATCTGGAAAGCTGCCCACATCATTCCTCTACGTAAGTCTGGTGACCCCAGTGATCCAAACAATTATAGGCCGATTTCCCTGTTTCCTATCCTCTCTAAAATGTTTGAGAAATTGGTCGACCACCAGCTTAGGAAACACATGGAGTCTTTCAATCTACTAAATCCAGTACAGTCAGGCTTTCGACCATGCCATAATACAATATATGTGCTCACAAAGGTTACTCATGACTGGCAGAAAGCCTTAGATGCAAAATATTACGTGTGCCTTATTTCTTGACCCGAGTAAGGCATTCGATAAGATGGATCATGACCTGCTCCTTGTCACTCTTAAAAACAATGGTCCGGACTATTTGGCAATAAATTGGTTTACTAGTTATCTGACTGATGGACACCAACAGGTCAAAGCTGACGGAGACCACTCACCTCTGAAAGCTCTCCAGAGAGGTGTGCCTCAAGGTTCCATCTTGGGGCTTCTGCTCTTTGCACTTTACATGCACTGCGGCGGGTGGTAGGATCAAGGTAGTGGGGTGCAGAAGGCACCCTGGGGTTAGACAGGTCATAGGGAGAGGCCAGACATGTTTAGTTCCCGTCACCAGGGTTCCCACTAAACAGAGTGAAACAGAGTGGGCAGGCAACCAGAGGGGCTGCACTGTCCACCAATCCCCTAAGGGCGGTACTGTGCAATGCCAGATTGGTCAGACACAAGACTGCAATTATAGTGGACTTGGTTTCTTCGGCCGATCTGGCTTGCATCATGGAAACCTGGATCAGTGATGACGCTGACCTGGTTTTAGAGGCCGCAGTCCCGCCTGGGTATACCGTGGTGCACTGCTCCAGAGTGGAACTCAGAGGCGGGGTAGCCATCTGTTTTAGATCTGAGCTGGGCTTCACCTGCACCCAGTGAGAGCACCATATTCATTTGAATGTGTGGCCAACCGTGGGGGTCTGGGCGAAGGTTGCCGGATTCTTCTGATTTACCGCCCTTCTGGGGTGGCAGGAGATTTCTTGGAGGAGGTGGCCGATTTTGTCTATGAAACACTGGAGGCCCCCAGTTGCTTGATGCTGGGGGACTTCAATGTTAGGGCTGATGACTATTCTTCTCAGCTTGATTACAACTTCCTACAGATGATGTCATCTCTGGGCCTTGCGCAAGGAGTTTCTTCCGCGACTCATCAGGGTGGCCACATGTTGGATCTGGTGTTCTCACTGGGGCTTGAGACTGGTAGTCACACGATTGATCGGGTCGTTTGGTCCGATCACTGCATGGTGAAGTTCCAGTTCGGGGCCCCCCTTGAGAGCCCTCCCCTGCAGAGATGGTCAACTATCGCCCTCTGAAGGGGTTAACCCCTGAGGGTTTTTTGGCGGTGGCTGACCTATCTAGTGTGGACAGTGCATGCGTTGGGGGGTGGGGTGTGTGTGGCAGTTGATGCCTCTAATAAGGCACTGTCTGGTGCACTCAACTCCCTCACACTAGTCCATGTACAATCCGGGTCTTCTCACCTGAGGTCCCCTTGGTATGATGGGGAGCTCAAGGCGATGAAGACTTTGGATCAGAGATTAGAGTGCCACTGGTGGAAGTCCGGCCTCGAGGTAGACAAACTGGCCCTACGTGTGCACTATGGCACTTACCAGAGGGCAATCAAACGTAAGAAGGCAGAATTCCTGTCCAGGGAGATTGCCGCTGGGAGGAACCGACCAACTGTGCTCTTTCGGACTGTGGACAGGCTTCTCCATCCTTCCTGTCTGCAGCCGAAGGTAGCCTTTTCAAACGCATCGTGCGAGGAGTTTACTCAGTTCTCCTCGGACAGGGTGCCTGCCACTAGGCAGGGGGGCTCGCCAGCGGGCCGGAGTTTGGCCAACAGTGGTCACCATGGTCGACCAGCGATTACTCTGCCTGGCTGTGGTGAGTTTAGACTGGAGGAGGTGGCTGAGGTCACTGAGATCGCTTCCAAACTTCAGCAGACCTTTTGTGAACTGCACCCAGTGCCAACTCGTTTCTTAACGGGATGTGTTGACTCCTTTGGCCTGGTGTTTGCTTTGATTGTCCAGTGTTCCTTGTCAGGGGGCTCTTTCCCAATGTCTAGAAGGAGGCATTGGTGAGACCACTTCTGAAAAAACATAGTTGGACCCTGAAGTCAAGACAAATTACTGTCCCATCTACAATCTTCCATTTTTGGGTAAGATTGTGGAGAAGTTGGTGGCGCTTCAGCTTAAGGAGCATCTCATGGCCCATGATTTATACAAGCCACTCCACTCTGGATTTTGTGTGAGGCATAGCACAGAAACTGCGCTAGTTTGGGTGCATGACTTCCTTAGGGCTAGAGATCGAGGGAAGGGGACAATTCTTGTTCTCCACGATCTCTCTTCAGCATTTGACACGGTTGACCATTGAGTGTTACTGGACCACCTAAGGGAATTCTGCGGACTCGCTAGCACTGTTATCTGCTGGTTTGAGTCTTTTCTATCTAACAGGAGGCAGAGAGTAGTGATGGGGAATGTCTCCTCCTCTGGCCTGTCATGCAGAGTTCCCCAGGGTTCAGTCCTGTGTCGCCGATGTTGTTTGCTGTGTATATGCTGCCCTTGGGAGAGCTCATTAGGAAGTACAGCCTGGGTTTTCATTGTTATGCTGATGACACCCAGCTGTATCTTTCCTTGGCCCCTGGAACATCTTGCGCAGTGGAAGTGCTTAACAGTTGGCCTCACTGAGATCAATGACTGGATGGCCTCCAGCTGGTTGCAACTGAACCTTGATGAGACGGAGGTACTGGTGGCAGAGTCAAACAGAGGGCATGATAGGTTGGCTTCTGGTGCAGAGACAGGGCTTTTTCTTGGCTCTGTACCATTGAAGGCCTCCGCTAGGGTGTGTGATCTGGGCATTATTCTTGACAGTGGATTGACACTTGAGTCTCAAAGTGGCATCTGTTTTCCGCACTAGTTTTTATCACCTGAGGAATATCACCAGGATAAAGACCCTAGTTCCGCCGCTGGACCGCCCCACCTCGGTGCATGCCTTCGTGACATCCAGGCTTGACTACTGTAATGCGCTCTATTTCGGGGTCTCTGGGGGTACCCTGCGCCGACTGCAGCTGGTGCAGAACACGGCAGCTAGGCTGCTGACCGGACAGCCTAAGTATTGCCACATCACTCCAGTGCTGCGTCAACTGCACTGGCTGCCAGTTAGGTGGAGGGTCCTCGTTAAGGTGGGTGTGCTCACCTTTAAGACCCTACACAGCCTGGGCCCTAGTTACCTGAAGGACCTTCTTACACCTGCTGTCTCGGTCCGCTCCCTTCACTCCTCCTCTAGGAGTCTCCTTGCGATTCCCGGGATGAGGTTAAAAACAGCAGGTGACAGAGCATTTAGTGTCATCGCCCCCGTCCTATGGAATTCGTTTTCTTCAGCGGTTAGGAAGGCCCTTTCTGTTGAGGTATTCAAAGCCCGCCTCAAGGCCTTCCTGTATAATCAGGCCTTCCCGGACTGTGTTTTATAGCCCTTGCCTGGTCTCAGAATTTTAGATTTAAATTGACCATTGACTCTTTTGAGTCTAGTTGGCTAGATAAACATACAAACATACAAAGAAGACAGCAGAAGAAGGCCATTTGGTCTGTCTAGTCTGCTCATATTGCAGGGTCCACAGCTTGAGCTAATGTCCCTGCCCTCCCTCCCCACTCCTCCCATTCTCCTTACCCATGATCCTTACTTTCCCCACATGCCTATCCCAGCCTCTCTTAAAGCTGCCCACTGTCTTCAATGAGGTGACCTCTTCTAGCAGTGCATTCCAAGTGTCCACCGCCCTCTCTGTGAAGAAGTGCTTCCTGACCTCTGTCCTAAATCGCCCACCCTCCAGCTTAAGACTGTGCCGCCTAGTGTTATGGTTGCCACTCAGCTTAAAGAGACTCTCTTTATCAACCTTATTTATCCTTTTCAAGTACTTGAAGGTCCCAATCCTGTGTCTTCTCTATCTCTCTCTCTCTCTCTCTCCTGTCTTTCAGGGAGTACACAAAGTCCATGGGTGCAGTGTACGTGGACCTGTTAAAAGCCTTCAATCTTGTTGATCATAATATTTTGTTGAATCTACTGGAAAAAATGAGGGTGGCAAAAAAGCCATGTCAGTGGTTCCATTCCTACCTGGAAAACAGACTTCAGGCTGTTAGTATAAATGGAATTAGTTCTGAACCATTACATGTTATTCGAGGGGTACTACAAAATTCAATATTAGGACCCCTTTTATTTATTTTATACATAAACAACCTACCTGATTGTTTAAAAAATACTTCTGTCTGCTTATATGTGGATGATACAGTATTAATTGCAAAAGGGAATGCAGCAAAAGGAACTAGATGGAAAAACTACAAGAAGATTTTTTGGCCATGCGGAAATTTTTTTCTGATCTAGGGTTAATATTAAACAGTAAAAAACTTCAAGCAATACTGTTTTCTCCTAAACAAGATAAAGAAAATTTGAACCCCAAGATAACTGTTAGAACTAAGGACGGAAACATCTTAAGACAAACTGAGGTATATAACTACTTAGGAGTTTTTATAGACCAGCATTTAAATTCTGAATACAACATAAATGAATTGGGGAAAAAAGTTAATATGAGATTAGGGGCAGCAAAACGGTTATCGCATTGTACAACTTTGAAAGTACGTCAAACCATGGTAAATCACTTAAATACTGCCCATTATGGACTATGGAAGTCACATTTACTGTCACACAAATAAACAGCAAATGGTAAAATCGGACTTGGTTTTAAACAGGCTTGCCAGATTTGTACTGAAGTGTGACTTTAACACTCATCACTGTCATGTTTCGCTCCCTTGGTTGGAGCCCACTAGAGACCAGAAGGAAACGAGCATGAGCTTTACAACTCCATGGTATTTTAAAGAATAATTTGATATGTGAACTAGTAGAAAAGTTAGAAAAACTAAAACATGGCTGCAAACTGATGAAAAAAGCGGCCAGAGAGTTCCTAAATATAAAAATATATATAAATATAAAAACAAATTCACATTTATGAACTTTCAGTATAAGGCAGCCATCTGCTGGAACCAACTTCCCTTGTACCTTAAAGATTTACATATGAAATCAGATGTTTTTAAGACTGCTGTTTACAGGGAAACTGAATATTGCTGTATTTGTAACAGATAGTTTAAACTGGATAAAGGGAGAATATACATGTGAACTGATAATGTGGTGTCTTTGCTGGATGAAATGTAATGTCTATGTATTTCCCTGGTATTGATATATTTTTCCTTAAATGTTATCTGTTAGATTGAGACATGTATTGTTTTTTGGTCTTATGTACATGTATTTTATGTTATTGTAACTTGAAACTTTAAACAGGTGCACCTTGAGAAAAGGGCATACATAGCCCTAATGGTGGTATCACTGTATAAATAAATTTTATCTACTACTACTACTACGTTTAGTGCCCTCAAACTCTCCTTGTATGCCTTACCCTGCTGACCCACTATCATCTTTGTAGCCCTCCTCTGGACATTCTCCAGCAGGTTAATGTCCTTTTTGAGATGTGGGCACCAGTACTGAACTCCATACTCTAGATGCGGCCTTACCAGCTACCTGTAAAAGGGCAGTATAACCTCCTTTCTCCTACTACTGATCCCCCTAGATTGCATCCCAGCATCTTGTTTACCTTTGCTGCTGCTTTCTTGCACTGCATGGAGTGCTTCAGGTTACTAGTGCTCATCACTCCCAGGTCCTTCTCCTCCTCTGATGCAGATACTCAGACTCCACCCAGGTAGTACTCTGTCCAGGGATTCTTGGCCACAACAGGCATAACTTTGTGTCTTTGCATCTCTTACATTTAGAAGGCAAAAACACACTGCCCTCTGGACCTTCAGGGCACTCACTAATAAACTTCCTCAATACGTTACTGAGTGCGTGCCCATTTGTGTCGCAGGTAGCTGTTCCCTCAGAAGTCAGTCATATACCTCCCTTATTATCCCCAAGGTTAACTCATGCTTTAGCTAATCATCCATAAGTAATGCACTCCCTTTGCTGTGGAACACCATCAAAAAATACTGAAACTGGTAATCCCTATAACTCCATCCACTTTCAAAACAATATTTGCGCGCTTCTTCAAAGAGTCTTGTAAATGCTTCCCTTGATAACCACTAAATCATGATATGGGTCCCCTACCCTGTGCGTCCCTTAGGACGTCCCACCCTATTTTGCCTCCACTCGTATCTCTTCTTCGCATTCACTGGCTCCTCAACCGCCTGGATACACTTTTCATGAGTTGTTCCTCTATGTACAGTAATCCATTTCTGTATGTAATCCCCCTGTTACCTGGGGTTACTAGAATCCCAGTAAGACCTAGTGGTAGGTAGGGAAGGCAGCATGTGAAACTCCAGTTAAATGGATTTCACACTGTCTCACTCTGTTCTCAGTCTCAGCTGAGACTGAGGGATGACATCATTTTAGAACTGTCGCAGCTGCATAAGCCACACTGGAATGTTGCAGTTGGGAGGTTAGAGTAGAACACTGGGGAATCTGAAGACAGTCTGTGTGCAGTCTTAGAGAAAGACTGTAATGCAGCAGTGTGTGTGCAGGCTCTCAGAGCTTTAAGCTCTGTTTAAGAGCTACTTTTGGTAAGGTGTGTAATAAGGTAATTGAAGTGGTGGAGACAGCTCTCAATGGCTCAGTAGCCCCATCCCTGAGGGGAAGGTGTTTGCCTGTTTTCCAGGGGCAACTCCCCTGGGTCCGGATAAGGGAAAGAAGCTGCCTGTTCAAGTTTTGCTGAGGCACCAGAAGCTTTGAGAGAAAGATTCCTTGTGGAGGAAACGCCTGTGGGGCACCTGCGACCAAAGGGTGAGTTCGCTCTGAAAAAGGGCCAAGTGTTTTCACCTGAACAAAAGGAAACTAAGGGACTGTTACTGTGGGATCAGAAAAAGACAGTCAAGTACAGCGGGAAGATGTGGGGATTGGACTGCTTAACTCAGTGGGGGGGTCTAGAGTAATGGGCAATGCCACTTATAAGTATGTTCAAGGCCAGCACAAAATGGAAAGAAAGAAAGAAAGTGGGGATTGGACTGCTTAACTTTGTGGGGGGTCTAGAGTAATGGACAAAGCCACGTATAAGTATGTTCAAGTCCAGTACAAATGGGAAGCAATGCAAGTAGATGGAATGTGAAATACATTTAGCAAGAATCTACACAGCACAGTGCTAAAGGATGAAGTGTTTACTGTCCAGAGAATTGGCCGGGTATGAATTGTGGGAGCGAGAGGTGGGAGACCCCCCCCCCATCAGTAGTAACCAAATTCACCTCTACGGATTTGCTCTGAGACACCTTTTGCTTTCCCTCAGGTACTTGGCCAGTGCCTGAGGAAAGCACCCAGACGTGGGACTGAAAGGAAGATTTCCCTGATGGAGCTGTGGTGCTCTTAGGAGGTTTAGGGAGCCACCAGAAAATGCTTCCATGAAGTATGGAAGGTGTCCAAGTAGCTGGCAAGGGAGCTGAGCCAGGGAAAACCCAGAACAGTGTACAAGTTTGGGCTGTGTAACCCAAAGCAGCGTCTAAGTCTGGGCTGTGTGCCCAGTGTGTGGTACAGCCTGAGGGCTAAAGTGATGAGGATGTGATCTGTTCTCTTTTAATCTGAATTACCAGGAGTGTAACCCCGTGGGGGTCCATCTATGCTTTGTTTATTCTGTTGGATGTGAATAAAAGCTACACTTTAGAATCCCACTTCTGGTATTAGACATTACAGTTATTGCTTCCTGTGTTCGGAGTTACTTGGGTGCCCCTGTGCAGAATAGCCAAACCTAGCCTTTGTGTCAAGTGATCTATTCCTCCCCGAACCTAGCCCACCTGGTACTGCTGTCAGATACAAATGGCATACCAGCTTGGGGTTACATGTATATTTTATGAATGTATATTTTGTATATCTGTTGTGTTCATCATATGTTAGTTGAGAACTCCTATTTCACTGTATTATAACCTATTACTTGCCTATGTGCCTTATTATTATGCTGTACTGGTGTTATGTTTTATGTCCAGGTCCACCTTGCAAATGAGTTGAAGCTCAATGGGGTTTTCACCTGGTAAAATAAAGACTGATTGATTGATTGTTGAAAGAATAAACAGAACCTGGTGTCTGGGTCATTCTGTGCTCTAGCTTGCAGAAACACAGCGACAGAAGCTTGCAGTTCCAGGAAGAAGTTCATGAATTATGATGTAGAGGAGAAGGGGGATAGGAGACTCAAGTGAGATGTCCTGATGGCCCTTCTCCCTTCGTGGAGAGGGATTGACAAAGCTCCTTAAAAGAAGCAGTGTAGGAGGAGCCCAAGGAGAGCGGGAAAAAAAGCCTCGGCCGAGGAGAAAGAAGAAGCGACCTGGGCTGCCTCCTCCTCGAGGGCGATCATCTGCTCCAACTGCTCCGCGCAGCCCACCGCCACGGACACCGCCCAACGGGCCTCCTTAGACTTGACCGGCAGGTACCATTTCTTGGGGCGCCGGCAGTAGTCTGGGCAGCGGTCCTCCAAGACCCAAGTCGAAGACCTGCACAACTCGCAGGCCTGCAAATTGTGTCCAAGCCCTAGGCAGCAGACGTACGTGGAGTGCAGATCGGTCTGGGACATTTTCTGCCCACAAGGGCACCGACGGAAGCCGGGAGTTCATTTGTCCATCGCAGCCACGAAGGAAGACGAAGACTGTAGTCTTGTAAATTTTAAAATCAGTTTCGGAAGTTCCGAAGAGTGTGGATCCAGGCCTAAAACGCAGAGCGCAAAGGAGGGAACCTGAGCTTCCAAACGGTAAGAAAGATCTGGCGCCATGAGGCGGAGCCAAGGGTTTTACCACCCAGGTGGGTGGGAGGAGCCAGCTTGAAGACCTTCTGGCAACATTTAAAGTGGCAAGGAACCTGCCAACAAGTGTGGATTGAACAACATATCCATGTCCCTAGAATGGCTTATTATCCGCGATAGCTGACCTCAATGAGCGACTGGATGACCAGGAGAATCGCTCCCGAAGATCCAATGTTCAGATCATTGGTCTTCCTGAGGGGCTAGAAGGGCGGAATCTAAATGCTGAAATACATCGATGGCTTGTTAAACAGGTGGGCCTATCAGAGAAAGCTGTGGGATTCGAGATCGAGCGGGCCCACCGCAAAATCCAGGGGATTGGCCTTGTCGCTGCCTAATCAAATATCTGAGGTTCATGGATAGAGAGACAATATTACAAAAAGCCAGGGAGGTGAGTCCCATAAAGTTTGAGAATTCTATATATCAAGATTACAGTCGAGACCGTCAGATGAAGTGCCAAAAGTTTAACCCGATAAAAAGCAAGCTGTATCGGCAAGGATGAAAATTTTTCCTAGCATACCCAGCTTGGCTATAGCTGGATAGGCGGGGGGCAGAGTCCTCTTTTCTTTACGTGTCACAAAGCAGCGGAGAAATGGCTCAAGGAAGAGGAGTCCAGGAGGGAGAGACCGCAACTAAATGCTGAGTAAGGTGTGTACATTATACAATATTAGCACCAATTGCTTGCTTAAAAGTACTTTATTGGTCCTGTTTTTGGTGTAGCTTCCTTTAGTAATTTATCCTGGGGCTCTTATGCCTTCCTTGAGGGACTTGTGGTGCCTGTTAACAAGTTGTGATACCTTGTTCAATGGAACCTTATAGTTGGAGTTGACATGTCTCTTTTGCAGACTCCCCACCAGGTCTAGTGACTCGGGTACCAGCGGGGTGTTTTCTCTACTATTTGGCTTATTTGGATCAACGGGAGCTGCTCTACAGTTCTCTTTTCAGGGCTTCCCTCTCAACTGGGGGTGAGGTGAAGGAGAGTTGGCCGCTCTGGTTACCTGGAGAGAGGGTGATCTGGGTGGACCCTAAATACATTCAAGGAACAAAAAGGCAAATGTAACTGTGCAGGGTCCCACCCAGTCTCTTTTCCTTATTCTTGAATTGGGTTTGTGGTACATATTGAGACTCCCCATAAATGACTAGCATGCCTGATCGCGCCAGAGGGGCCTGGGTATCAGTGGGCCAGCGTCTTATTCCCTGCATGTACTTGCTCTATTCCACTGCTTCTGGTGCCAGGGAACACTGTTACTCCACCTCACCATGGAGCAACTCAGCAACACTGGAACTTCTACACACCGGTTTAAAATTTGTTTGCATGGGCCACATTCAGCAGTTAAACTCGTTTAGTACCATGGCCAGTTGGAAATTTTTATTTCCCCCTCTTGTAACTTGAATGTTATGTAATGCTGTGATTACTTGTTATTCAGCTGTTTAGCTTCTCCTTTATTGCCTACGGGCCGTCACCCCCTCCAATATTATGGCTAGCAATATGGGTAGGTGGCTGTTTACGCTTAATGTTTGTAGTGGGAATGCTGGCAGGTTCTTACTTGGGGGGCTTTCGTTCCGTTTGGACTGAAGCGGAATGTGTTGTTTATTGGGGGATCCTATAATCGGGAGGGGGAGTTATCAGACCACTAGAGTTGGGAGCATATTGCAGCTTATACTTGTGAGAGAAGTGGAGGCGCCAGTTTGGTTTCACCTTAATCTGCTGTCACTGGTGGACACTGGGTTGGGCTCTCTTTTAAGGTGCCATTGTTGGGATTCCAGGCCAGGTCCCATAGTTGGGGATCGTTCTGGGGGAAACTAGTTCAAAACTGGGAGGGCGGGGTTAGGTAAACAGGGGAAAAGAATGTGGATGCTTACCTGTTACATACCAGAAATAAAGCTTGCTCCAGGAGGTTGTTTAATGATGGGGGATGATATCAAATGCCTATCCTGGAACATCAATGGCCTAAAATCCATCATAAAGCATAAGAGGGTTATGATGGAGGTACATAAAACTAAAGGGCCGATCATTCTCCTGCAGCAGACCCACTTCTCTCACGCTGAATTGCAGAAAACTGCTGATTTAATGCGTGGCAACTGGGTGTCTTCAACCTTTTCTTCTAAAGCTCGAGGGGCCTCCATCTGGATCCCTAGGGGCTCCACAGTACAAATATTGGATAAACTGGTAGAGCAATTTGGCCAATATGCACTAGCAAAGGTTGAGGACCCGGGCAGGGGGATAATGCTGATTGGCTCAGTCTACGCGCCTAACATGGAAAACCCTGGCTTTTTTCAGAAATTAGCATTGGACATGTCTTGTTGGGAGGGCCCATGGCTGTTGAGGGGTGACTACAACTGCGTCATAGACACACTACTAGACTGATCAAACAAGACCCCTGTACACAAGTCCCACAATGCAAAAGCTTTGGAGGCTCTGCAAGGGGATTTTGACTAGACTGATGCCTGGTGGCACCAGTACCCCTCAGGGCGGAAGTACAGTTTTTATTCACACGCTCATAATTCATATGCCCAAACAGACAGGCTGCTGTTGTCCAGTGTCTTAATAACTGACTTGGGGGGAATCAGGGTACCTACCGACCATGATTTCAGACCACGCTCTGTATTATATTACTTTCCGGGGCACTGGCTCTCCAACAGGCTCTAAAGCTTGGAGATTGGATCCTCTCTTCCTGAGGAACCAGGAATACCTTGCATACATGGGGGTGAACCTACAAGAATTTCTGTGTTTTAACCGTAGGGGGATACATCGCACTGTGCACGCTGGGAGGCCCTGATGGCATATGTGAGAGGGCAGACTATTTCATTTGCTACACAAGCAAAGTGTACATCTACTACAGAATTGGACTTTCTTTGAATGAAAACTGTTGCCTGTGAAAGGGTGCATATGATGAATCCCACAGCAGCCCTCTATGCAATTGTCCAAAAGCTAAAATGGAAATTTAACATCTTGTTCAGTGCACAATTAGAGAGAGCCATTCTTTTATCGAATGCGGGACAGTACTTTGATGGGGACAGAGCAGGGAAGTATTTAGCCTGGCAAAAAAAAAAGGAAAGTCTACGAAATCAATTAGCCAAATTCAGGATGCACAAGGAGATGTTGTAAGGGGAACCAGGGAAATAGGAGATACAAGAAACTAAGACAGCTCTGAAATCTCTCAAAAGTGGGAAAGCGCCAGGGCCTGATGGCCTTCCAATATACTTTTATAAAGCCTTTGAGTACCACCTTTTGGAACCCCTATATGATGCACTGGTAGAAGGGCTGTGGGAAGGAAGGATGCCCCCCTCCACACGGTCTGTAACCATTACAGTGCTGCCCAAAGTGGGTAAAGACCCAGCTCTTTGCTCTTTGTGTAGACCAATTTCACTATTAAAAGTAGATTATAAAATCCTGGCAAAAGCCCTTGCGACCAGGCTGGAGGTAGTGTTGCTTGGGATTGTATACCCTGATCAATCTGTCTTTGTTAATGGACGCTTGGGTAAACATAACATCAGGCAGCTGCTGAATAATATCTTTTGCTGGGCCCGCGCTAAGAGATCCCATGGTTCAGTGGTAGTGGCCTTAGATGCTGAGAAGGCCTTCGGCCATGTGGAGTGGGGGTACCTGTTTTATACCCTAGACAAGATGGGAGTGGGTCCCTCTTTTTGTTCATGGGTTCAGGCACTATAACAAGGCCCCCTGGCACAGGTCTTGGTAAGGTGGTGGGCTGTCGAGTCCCTTCCAGCTTGGCAGGGGAACCCGCCAAGGTTATCCCCTGTCCCCCTTGTTGTATGTACTGTCCTTGGAGCCACTTGGAGCTGCCCTTAGGGCACATAAAGGGATTAGAGTTTTTTTGGGAGGGGTTAGGGAACATAAAATTGCAGTGTATGCTGATGATCAATTGTTGTACTTGCAGAATCCTGCTGAAGATCTGCCTGTGGTCCACAAATTAATGAGTACTTTTGGAGCTATTTCAGGGCAAAAGGTTAATTGGTCTAAGAGCGAGCTGTTACCAGTTGGATCCAAGGATCGAGCACAGCTTCTTGCTCAATTGGGTTGGCTACAATTAGTTCAGAAATTAAAATATTTGGGGGTACAAACAACTGCATCCACGGGAGAGCGTACAAATTAAACCCTAAAGCCGCTCCTGAACGAGATAGCAGAAGATTGTGAAAGGTGGGCTGCACTACCGATTTCCCTGCTGGGTATGGTAGGGGTTACTAAAATGTCTATTCTGCCGCTGCTCCTATATTTTTATCAAACCCTCCCCATTAGAATACGCCAGCTACATTTTAAACAGGTGGAAGCGATCATACATAAATTCATATGGCAGGGGGGCTGAGCTAAAATCCCTCGAGCCACACTACAGAGGAAGCCTGGGGGTGGGACTGCCCAACTTTAAATTTTACTATTGGGTGGCAAAACTGGCTTTCATACCGACTGGGGACACCATCTTGGAGTGCCCTTGGATAGGCTTGGAGGAAGATATGTTGGAAGGGAATCTCTGAAATGACATTCTAGTAGGGAACCTCAGGGATCTAGATTCAAAGCGTATATGTAATCCTTTCACTGCCAACGCCCACACTATCTGGACGTGGGCCCATAAATGGATTGGCTATGTTGGGGGTAATTCCCCTAACCTCAGTATACTTTGTTTTATGAAATCCGCAGGGGGTTGCACTGCCAGGATGGTGCAGAGATTATACGCATGGAGGAAAAGGGGCTTTATTGTAATTAATCAATTATATGAAGGTGGATTGTTAAAGAGCTTTGCACAACTTTGTGCGAACTGGAATATATGGCAGGAGATTTCTTCCTCTGTTTGTCTATACGACACCGAAGTGGCATCAACCTCACAGCTGCTAATAAGTGATCTGCCCCCTCCCCTTTTGAGGAAGAACTATTCTGCCCTCAGCCAGCCAGTAAAGCATTGTCTGCCTACTACAGAGCCCTCTGTGGCTCATGGCCACAGGTATGTAATTCCAGTCAAGAAAAAT
This sequence comes from Neoceratodus forsteri, assembly GCA_016271365.2. Taxonomy (NCBI): domain Eukaryota; kingdom Metazoa; phylum Chordata; order Ceratodontiformes; family Ceratodontidae; genus Neoceratodus; species Neoceratodus forsteri. The sequence continues at coordinate 701,511,357 of CM028135.1, read as the reverse complement.
GGAGGGTAGATCTCTCACTCCCTACTGATTGGAAAATGTGGGACCTAGCCTGCACTGACTTTTTACACTGCTCACGCAGTAATAAACTGCGGCAAATCCAGCTATACTTTCTCCACAGGGCCTATGTGACCCCCAGTTGGTTGCACACAGTAGATGACACCAGGCCATCTACATGTCCCAAGTGCACAGCAGATGAGGTGGACTTTCTTCATCTGGCACTTACCTGCCCCAAGGTGGCACCATTCTAGCATCTGATCCATAATATAATGTCCCATGTTTTGGGTTATACCCCTTTAAGTCCATTCTAGAACTTCTGCTGGGTGCTGATCCTATCCACCTGAATCGATGAACATCTAACCCTCTCTGGCCAATAGCCTTAATAAATGCTAGGACAACAATAGCACAGCTGTGGATGTCCACCTTACTTCCAGCCGTAGCAAGATGGGTGCAAAATGTGAAAGCTTGTATGATGCTTGAGAGGGCACAACTGGGTGCTCAGGGTAAAATACCGCTCTTTTGGGAAACTTGGGATCCTTAGCTGAAGGCCGTAGAGACGGGTGTTATTCCAGACTAGACTATCAGGCCAGTTATTTAGAGGGACTAGAGGGTTATAGAGGGTCACCCCGCGCACCAGCCTAGTTGTGCTCTTTCTAGTTAAGTAAACTACCTGTTCTGCCTTTTTTTTGTTGTTGTTATACATAGCCTGTATGTAAAGGCAGATGGTTAACACTGTGAGCTCTTACTGCAGTGCAACATCACCTATGACAGATGTACTTTTGCTATGTACTGACCTGGTTGTACTGTGAGCATATCCACATTCGCAATAAAGAAATTCTACAAAAAAAAAATAAAAGATAGAAATAGGCCTATAATAGAGTTCCCAGTAATACTGATCAAGGATCTCCTGAATGGCACTGGGCTAATGGGTTAAGACTTTAGTAAGGGGGTCACAGTAAGAGCTGCAAAATGAGGCTTGTGTTTTTTTTATTGCTGTTTTAAGCCCCCTCACACCAGCACTGTTACCAAACTCCCCCACCGGACAGTGCGACCCCCGGACCTGCTACGGAGCCTTGACTTACACTCCAGGTGGGGATGAGACAGGGACAGGCCCTGAGCCCCATGTACCTTGAATCTCATTGGGGTCCTCCTCGTGGGTCATGGCATCAGTGGGTGAGAACCATATTAGACCCTTTCGTTGGTGTCCCGCTGGGCCAGATTATTTTTTTTGTGTGCCCCCAGGAGACGTGACGTGCGCTGACGTCAAGACTTGCGCTGACATCTGTCATGCCTCCCTCCTGGAACAGACTCGGGTGAGCTGTACCTCCTGCCACTGCCAGAGACCAGGCACGCACCAAGTCAGTGTGCCCCCATCACCCCCAAGAGGAGACGAGCAGTCCCTCAGATGCTCACGCCTCCTCCCCTGGTTGGCCCTCCGACAACCCGGGCTCAACCTTGAACCCGGGTTGCCAGCGTCGCAAGCAGTATGCTACCGCTGCACCAACAGGCTGGCTGCAGGCTTGTGTTTTATGGGCCTGCAATCTCCAGGCCAGGTTAGACGCTCCGTGCAGACACTTCCTCGTATTACACATGTCGGAGGTAATAATCAACTAGTATCCATAATTCAAGCCTTGACATTCATGATGTTTTGAATGTCCTGCTTAACACTGGTGATCGATGGTGGTGGTGGGGAGGGTCACAGTTGTGTGACACTGCAAAAGAAAGCACTACAAGGTTTGTAAGGTTTGCTGCAGTTCAAGAACCTTACTATCTCATTGCTTATGTTTCTTGAATAAATATGCTATGAGCTCTTCATGGGTCACATCCTTAAGTGAATCTCAGAGAACTGTGGTGGAAAGAGTAGGATCTGCATTTTCTTGGAGAACCCTAAGAATGCTCTCCTCTAGAAAGGCACACAGTTTCTGATCTCTTAACAAGGCAAGATTATAATGCCAGTGGGTTCGATGAACAGGCTGCCCAAAACAAAACTTTGTCAAAATGGGGGCATGATCTGAGACCAAGACCCCATCATATATGACATACCGCAGATGTTCAGCAGTGGTGAAACTGTAATCAAGGTGAGCAGATGTGTTCGTCCTGGGTGTAAAGAGTGTGCAGGCGCGCACTGACAGAAAGGTGTGGTGCCAGATATTGATAAACTTTAGGTGGGCCAAAGTGACTTTGAGGTATTTCTGGAGAGAGGTAGTCCTATATTGGGTGGAGGGGGCAGCATCAAGAGGGAATAAAGGTAGTGTTCAGATCACCTCTCAGCAAGATCTGGCCCTAAAGCATAGGGAGAAACTTATTAATAAAGCTGTGGGCCACTGCCTTATCAGACCATGGAGGGAGACTGGTGCATCATATAAAGTACCCACTGCTACTGCATATCATCCCTCTATATCAGTCACCTGATCTTCTATTACCCTGCCCCCCGGCCCCTTTAGCCTGAAAATTCACCCTCCTGTCTTTCTTTTTTCACTTATATATCTAAAAACTGTTTTTCCGCCTCCCTTAACCCCCTCCACATGCAGTTCTAAGACTGCCTTTGTGATCTTGACTGTTCTCTGGGCCTCTCTAGTTTTTTCCTGCTATTTGTTCCATTCCTAGTCCCCCTGTTTTTCTTTGTACCTTATAAAAGCAATCTTTTTGATCCTCACTGACTGTCTGATCTTTTCACATACCTAAACAGATCTTATACTTGTTTCTCTTAATAACTGTTCTCATGCAACTGTTCTTATTGCTGCAGGAATGCCCCCACATTATGACCCCCCAATCTATCTTCTACTTCCCCAATGCTATCTACCCCAGCTAACCTGCCTAGGACTAGTTCCCTCATTTGGTTGAATCTACTCTTCTGAAGTCTAGCACTTAACCCTGTGGTGACGACCTACTGGTGCCCAGGGCCCACTCAAACCATACAGTATTGTGGTCACTTGACCCCAGTAGTTCCTCATCCCATAATCCACCTACTCTTTCTGAGCTGGTGAGTAGAGCATGAACGGCCAATTGTCTAATGGGTTCCCTGACCTGCTGCACCAGCATGCAGTCTTGCAAAGTAGCAAGCAGGGCCTGACTTCTGGTGCTCCTCTCTGTTGCGATGTACAGTAGATGTTTGGCAGGTTGAGATCTACTAATACAAGCGTCACTTTTGCCACCCCTTTTCCTACTTCTGCTCTAAGTTCCTAATCTACCTCTTCTGCGTGCCCTGGTGGTCTGTAAACCACCAATAAGTGAAGTTTCCTACCGGATGACTTTTGGATCTGTACCCACAGGGATTCTACTTCCTCTTTCTCTCCAACGGATGCATCCTGTACTGCCACTATTCCTTTCTTGACATAAATGGCCACACCCTTCACCTCTACCCATCCCTCTATTCTGCCTATATAAGGTGCACCCAGAGATTGCCATGTCCTATTCATTGTTCTCATTTGCCCAAATTTCGGTAACAGCTTCTAGATCAGCCCAGAGTCTGCCATCAGTGCCTGGAGTTCACTAATTTTATTACCCAATCTCTTGGCGCCGAGTCACACCAGCCTTCAACTTACACCCCCACAACTCTTGGATCTTGAATGACTTTCCCATCACAATTCGCTGCTATCCTAGGTGTCTTGCGTTTTTCCCTTTTTGCTGGTTTATTTGATCTACACTCCGGTCCCTTGATCTCGTTCCACTCTGCCACTACTTCTTGTATACCTTGTCCCCATCCTGGGGGAGTTTTGGCTAGGTTCCCCACTTCTCCTATCTCAGCTGTGGAATCCCTAGCCACAGCCTCCCCTGCAGTTAGCTTTTTTTTTTTGTGCTATCTTTTTACCCTCCTGCGATGCTCCAGCATCCACCTTTCCTTCAGGCCCTCCTAGCTCCTCCATTCCCTGGCCATCCTCTTGCCGAGCGCTCCCATCACACCACATATCGCAGCCAGCCCTCCGAGTTGTCCCAGAGTAACCCATCTCCGGGCGGGTCCCCCTCCTCCGAGGGGAAGAGGAAAACTCAGCACTCTATTTCCTTACTGACTTGGGGGTGCTGCTGTGAAGGAGCAGGCTCTCGGAGGTTCCGGGAGTGTGGAGAATGTGGAGGCCGTCATCCGGCAAGTGCTGAAGTTGTTTTCCGGCTTTTCTAGTTGTCCTGCACTGCTGCATAGTAGTGCCCGGTCTCCACCAGGGCCGCTACAGGAGCGAGGCTTCCCACCCAACCCACCCCAGAGAGAAGAGAGTCCTCCGACGCTTAATCCTTCCTTCCTCGCCAGCCCTGATGACCCGAGTCTGTTCCCGAACCCAGGTCACCGGCACAGATCGAGGTGTGGCGTCCAGCACCTCAGCCCTTTGCACCATCGGGCCAGCCCCTGCAGTTAGTTTAACTGTCTGCCAATTTAGACATCGGCCCTAACACACTAGTCCTCTCACTTGTCAGGTGAAGCCATCACCTCTGAAGAGACTCCTGTCACAGAACTCCCCCATCTCCTGAAAAGTGGCACTCCTGTTCCTGAAGCCACTCTTTTAACCACCCATATAACTCCTCAGTCTCCTCCTTCCTCACTCTATCCTCCCCCTTCTCCCTACCCCAGACATGGAAGGCCTCAAAAAAGACCAACAAAGCCTAATACTAGGGTAAACAGTCCCCATCATCTGGAAGTTCCACTTCACTGTGTCCACAGCTGATTCGCCTGATCATTGATACCAAGATGCACCAGCATTCTCCGCTTCCTCCCTTCCTCCTCTATCCTCCCTATACTCTCCCAAATGTGGATGGCTGATACTCCAGGTAGGCATCTGACCTCCACCTTACCCATTCCTGCACTGCCTACCATCCTCTCTATGCTTTTAACCATACAGTCTCCTATTACTAGAATCCTCCATATTAACTTCCACCAGTCTTGCCCCCTGGTGTCACATGTGCCTCCTCCAGAGGTGCAAAGTGATTTGCCACTGGTATCTCTTGGGTATGACTCACTATTGTGTGACCATCCCTGCCACTCGCTCTCCTCTCCCTCCCCTTCTCCACTGCCCTCCATCCCCCATGCCAGTGGACATCTGGAGCAGTAGGAGTGTGGGGGTGGGAACCAATTTAGTTGGAGAAGAAGCCGAGATATTTCCTTCCTTGCTTCTGCCAACCAAGCATGGGGCTCTCAGAATGTCTTACATATTAGGCAATGGGTCCTGCTCCAAAGCATAGCCCTGCAGACAAGAACCCCAAAATCCCCACAGATGACTACCTCCCCACTCACCCTATGCTCCACTGTAGTTTGCAAAGTGTTTATAAGACTGCTTAAGTTACTTAGTAATGTGTAGATGTCAACTGCCTGTCTCATAAGCTTTTATAAAATGGGTGCCGAGAATCCTGTATTCTGAGTTGCCAAACCGGGTCACCTGACCATGGATTAATCCCTTGTAAACCACAGCTGCCGTGCCACACTACAAAATCCTGAGTGAAAGCAATGTAAAGTGACATTTTCAGATCATTCCACCAGAGAAACATGTAAAAAACTACAACTATGGCATCTCCATTACAACAAATCCACATAGTGGAGAACTACAACTACGGCATCCTCAGAAGGACAAACTCATTAGGCGGAAGAAACAATTTTATTACAAAAGCATCTAAACAGTGTTTTTTTTTTAAATATTAATTTAGGTGAATCTCTAAAATACAGTTACCCATTTTATAAGTGGATTAACCCACTCTAGAGCATGGGTTTACGAGCATTAATCCACACATGGGTTTTTGAAGTCACTTGGCCTTCGGCCTTGTGCCTCACAACCACCCTCAGGCATGGATTAATGCTCAGTAAACCCATGCTAGTCATGGGTTAATCCATTCATCCTATATAGGTAGACGTTAAGATTAACAGTATTAGCAGTAATCAGTTACACACCACCCAAGACACAGCTTGTCTTCCTGTTTTATAACCTTTCCCTAATAAAGGTAGAATCTAGGATCTTACAGTTTGAGCAATAGTCAGTAACATTACACATTAGATACAGTCTGCTTCACCTTAGCTATGGACTTAAGCAAGGCCTTCAAGTACCTACTAGCTTACCAACTGCAGTTAGATCAATACCGCTCCTTCAGAACTGCAGACTTTCCTGCAGATGCCTTAGAACAGATGCCATCCTCATGCTGTTGTGGTCCACATGCCCCTGGGAGTCACAGACCTATGGGGTTTAAATAGAAGTCTACAACACATCCCTCCCATACAGCTGAGCTTCAGGTGCTGTTTCTGGGGGCAGGGGAAGCAAAAACTTGTTCAACCAGATCCAACAGGTCCCTAAACTGCCCTGAAGTCATACACAAATAGTGCTGCTGGCAGCTAAAGCTAAAACTGTGGCAGATTCAGCCATGGTGAGGATGAGCTGTGGATTGAAGCGGACAGCTTGGTAGGGTATACATGTGACACCTTCCACCACCCCGGTAAAGAAGTCATAGAGCTGCTCCAGCCCTCACCTGGGAGTATTTTAAAGGAGTAATCCACCAAAAACTTGCAAAAAATATATGTTGTGCAGAGTGTTTTAATTTGTATGTGAAGTTCTAGTGTCTCCTTCCCCCTGACTGCTATTAGTTTTTCCTAAATTAGCCTGCTAGCTTTATGCTAGTTTTATAACCCCTGGGGATCTTCATCCGAGACGGCTTAATTGTATTCCTTGTTCCCACAGTGCATCTTGTCTCATGTGACAGTGATGTAGCAGAGACCCAACATTCAGCACACACATGCCAAACAAACAAAATATCATGGAAGCTTTACAAGCTGCACAAAAATTACCAGCAGCAAAACTCTTCAGGACAGTAAGACCTTTACCATGAGGGTAGTCACTAAGCTGAATTCTACAGATTTTAAAATATAGCCATCTCTACTGTTGTGAACTGATTGTAAAGCAGTGCTTTCTGCTGGATTTATGGTCTCTGCTACATTACTGTCACATATAACAAGGTGCACTGTGGGAACAAGGAATACAATTAAGCTGTCTTGGATGAAGATCCCCAGGGGTCTTAAAACTACCCTAAAGCTAGCACGCTAATTTAGGAAAAACTCTTAATAGCAGACAGAGGGAAGGACACATAACAACTTAACATATAAATCAAAAACACTCTGCACAACATATGTTTTTTGCAAGTTTTGAGTGGACTACTCCTTTAAGATACTAACTTGTGAATGGGATACAGTATATTCAATGTAAAGTATAACAGAACTGGCATTGGTGATGGAATTTTTTTACAGTAGATTTACTTTACTTAGGCTACCTTTCATTTTTGGGGTGGTATTACATTTAATATATTACCTCCCAAAATGAAAATGTGCCTGCAACAGTAAGTAGAGTTAAGTTACACAACAGTAAACAGCCCCTTTCCAGTTCAAATATACTGTACTGTACTAAATAATGAGCATGATGTAGCCCCATTCCCCATTTGCAACATCAAAATACTGTTTTTCAGTTTACATCGGTGACAGGGACTACACTGACATGCACTAGAAAATTATCAGGTCTCAGTCTGAGACATGATCCCAGGCACCCAGATTTCATCAAGGGCCTAATTTCCAGGGCTCCAGGCCAGTGGAAGATGCGACTCTGGAAAGGATGTGCCCAGGCTGATGGATGATGGGATGCTTGAGAAGATGTGGCAGCTGATTTGTACTGCACTTTTACTTATTTTAAATTTTTTACAACCAGGAAAGAACACACTGAGCTGCAAATAGTTTCAGGTGCGTCTTGGGTAGGAAGGTACAACAGATCCGCTACTAGTTGATTCACAGATGAAAAAAATTGACGATGGCTTCAAAGGCAAGCACTGGCCTGCCTTCTCATTTAGGAGCACAAATGCAAGACCCCTGACCCAAGCTCAGACGCAACTGAGTGGAGAAGAGAAGGTTATCTACAAATTAAAGAACCACCAGGCTTAGAAAAAATTAAGTTAAAAAGTAAAGGTAATTACCTTGGTGTGTCATCACAGTGGATTCCAGCCCATTTATAGGATTCTGCATAGCCTTTATAGTCACTGTACTGCTCAGTACCTAAAAAACAAATCCCGGTACATCAATTGTAACTTTCATTACCCCTACATTTACAGAATTCTTGGTGTTATTTATTACAATGTGTGTTCTTACAGTACTTAATAGTAGTTAGTAGTGCTACTGACTTTCAACACATGTTCATGGCCTGCCTCCTCCTAATCTCTCTGACCTCATCACATCCTATTTTTCAGCCAGTGCTATCTAATCCTTTAAGCCTGGGCTCCCCTCTGTCCCTCAAATAACCCCCACCTAGAATGAAGGGGGATCTTTAAACTCGGCTGTCTCCCTCAGTCTGGAAAACTGCATTTCTTAACAGTAACGGTAGATCTTCGAGACACTCTCTTCCATACAGCCTCACACATTGAGCTGTAAGCCATCTGCGTCAAGACCCTGCAAAGATTTACTGCTAGGGCCACCCACACTGCCATCTGCCTGATGTCATTTGTCGATGCCACCTATATAATGTAGGGGCTCCATCCTCCTCTGTTCCAGCTGGCAATAAACTGAATACCAAACATTTACTGACAGAACAGGACTAAGCATCATACCATGAAAGAACAGGTTACTCACCTGTAACAGTAGTTCTAGAAGCGGTATATGTTGTTCACCCACACTGTTTGTCATGTCCCTTCCCCCTTTAAGGATCGCCGGAAATCTTCAAGCTGGCTCCTCCCACCCACCTGGGTGGTATAACCCTCGGCTCCACCCCTTGATGCCAGATCTTGCCCGCTGGAAGCTTAGGTTGTGCGTCGAAGCTGGGGAGGTCAGGTGGGTTCATGTCGATGAACATCATATACAACTCCTACAACTACTGTTACAGGTGAGTAACCTGTTCTTCTAGGATCATGGATATGTTGTTCTAGCTACACTGTTTGGCAGACTCCTGGCAGTTCTCCGGAAGGACAGAATCAAGGCGCACCCCTCCCCAATACATACTTGGGGAACAGAGATGGGAGAACTGAGGCCCCAAAACCAGCATCCCGGTATGACTCTAGGTCAATGTAGTAATGGGTGATGAAGGTGTTTGCTGACTTCCCGGTAGCAGTCCTGGAGATTTCCTGGATAGGAATGTCCCTGGAAGCAGACACTGACGCAGCACTATGACAGGTAGTGTGAGCTCTCATCCCTATGGGAGGCTCCTTGCCCACCAACCTACAGCAGAGATCAATGCATGATGTACTCCATCTGCCAATCATCCGGTTGGTTGCAGGTCTGCCAGATGTGGCTTTAGTATAGGTGACAAACAGCTGGTGAACCTCTCACCGAATTTCAGCCGTTCGCTCCTTACAATAAGAGAGCGCTCGTCTCAGGTCCAAGGTATGGAGCCTGTACTCGGCCTCCGAGGTATAACAGGGGTAGTACACTGGCAGAGTCAGCACCTGGGTAAGGTGAAACTCTGACACCACCTTCGGAAGGAATTTCGGGTGGGGGCGCAGGACAACCTTGCCCCTGTGGAAGACCAGGTAAGAGATTCAACAGAGAATCATACTAAGAACTGATAGAAGCAGAAGGTTATAAAGCCCAATAAAACTTTGTAGTTTACATACAGTATTTCAGTTGATTTTCTGATCTCATACAGCCATCTGGTCTGTTTTTAAAAGTGGTCTTATTATCACTAATAATAATCTTCAAAGGTAGCGTGTTCCAAGGTCTAACAACTCTTTGAAAGAAATAATATGCCCTTTTCTTAGAGTTGCATTTGTTTCTTGTAAGTTGCAACGGGTGGCCTCTAGTGTTTAAGTGTACCTGTTTAGGCCACATTCTGCTGAAAGATTCTGATCATGGATAATATCCCATAAAAAACAGAAGATAACCTCTAAATCTCCTTTCCTCCAGTGATAACAAATGGAAATTACGTACTTACCATAATTATTGATCTTCTTGGACAGTCTCCATCACTCAGTCACACTAGGGATAGCACCAGGGGCACTAGGACCAAACAGGAGCCTCAAATTTTCAGAAGGGTCGGCACCGAGACAGGACCACGCATGCACAGCACCACAAGACTAGCTTGCGCCTGTGTAGCCTATCTCAGCGTCGAACCTCCAACCGCATCAGTACCTTTTTGACTGAGGAGGTGCAGCATAACTAATGAAAATAACTTATCCTGAGTTTCTGTGCCTGAGAGGGCCCAGATGGCCCTTACAAGAAGGGTCAAAGAATAATGTCTTCTCAGCCTGAGCTATAGGATCATGAAGACCAGGAAAGAGAATGAGTGAACCCAGGGGATGGTGGGTGGGCGTATGAATGAGTGATGGAGACTGTCCAAGAAGATCAATAATTACGGTAAGTACGTAATTTCCATATCTTCCTGGACTAAGTCTCCATCACTCATTCACACTAGTGGGAGAGTACCAAGCTAAAACCAACAATCCTGGGTAGGGTGGAGGAGATAGGGTTCACTTCAGAAAGGACGGCCAAGGACTGTCCTGCTAATAAAAGGAGCAGTCTTGTAAAGAGCATCTAGGATATAGTGCTCGAGTTGTAACACCACTTTACAGACGACTGTAATGGACACAAAAATGAACTCTGCCAGGAAGCCGCAACCACTCTAGAAGAGCGGTGAGAACCCGGCCTCACAATTTGGTACAGAACCAAAATTAATAGTGTCAAAGACATACCAATCTGATGTAAAGGACGTCAGAAGCTGAAAAAGCCAGAGGTAAAGTCTACTGGTTAAGAGTAGACCGAAAAGCACAGATGAAAACATGCAACAGGTCCAGATGCACTTGAACCCCTTACTTGGTGAGCAAGAATATGCAGGTGAGGTTAGCCCATCAAGGAGGAGGGTTTTCACTCAGTTACTGAAAACCCTCCTGATGGAGCCAAAAAGTATGACTTAGAAGCCTCTTGTGGTAGTCTAGCAGAACCAGATCCTACCCTCTTTATATTACAAAAGGAATTATCCTGCCCCTGTGTGTACAACTGAAGCAGCAGTCTCTGAACTCAGGGAAGAGAGGAAAAATGTACAGGAGGACATCTCCACTGCAGAAAAACACGCCAACAGAAAAAAACAAGGGTTGGACTTCTAAGGCAAATAGAGGCAAATGTGCGTTGAGGAGGGATGCAGCAGGACCAAGTTAGGGCTAACCCATACATTGAAAGTGACTGAAAACTGCAGTGACTCAATGCGGTGAGGCACTACTCATGCTGGCCTCCCTGAAGGCAGTAGGAAAGGATTCTAGAATGTTTGCTGAAAAACAAACACCACAACTCCATCACGCACTTGGAGAGGATAGCTTCGTGAGCGACTGGCATGGAACCAGTGTGCAGCAACCGAAGGTGTTAATATTTGAAATGCTACCAAAGAAAAAAGACCTACTTGAACTTAGAAACATAGAATTTGACAGCAGATAAGGACCTCTTGGCTCACCAAGTCTGCCCATTTTCCTACCTAACAGATAAACTGCAGATCCTAGTTAACCAACAGCTTACTTCCTCTTACCCCCCACTAGGCCTGCCTTATGTCTGTCCCATGTATTCTTGAATTCCCCCACTGTTCTTGACTCCACGACCTCCTCAGGAGGCTGTTCCATCATCTCCACCCTCTCTCTGAAAAAATTCCTCACATTACCCTGAGCCGTCCCTCCCATCTTCAAATTGTGCCCCTTGTTCTTGCACTATCTCTTTTCTGAAAGATGCCACTCTTCTGGACTCTGTTGATTCCCTTGAGGTACTTAAAAGTTTCTATTATGTCCCTCTCTCCTCCTTTCCTTAAGGGTATACATATTAAGCTCCTTTATTCTTTCTTCATATGTCTTCTGGTGCAGACCCTGCACCATTTGGGTTGCCCTCCTCTGGACAGCCTCCACTCTGTCTATGTCTTTACGGAGATGGGTCTCCAGAACTGCACACAGTATTTCAGATGGGGTCCCACCAACTGTCTGTACAGAGGGATAACAACTTCCTGTTTTCTACTATTGATGTCTCTCCCTATGCATCCCAATATTCCCCCAGCCTTCCTTACTGCCTTCTCACATTGCTTGCCCACGTTAGGGTCATCTGATATAACTACCCCCAGGTCCCTTTCCATTTTTACTGTTGTCAGTATCTCACCCCCCATTGTGTACTCTTTCCCTGGGTTTTTATTTCCCATGTGCATTACCTTGCACTTCTTTGTGTTGAATCTGAGCTACCATACATTTGACCATTCCTCCAGCCTTGCCAAGTCCCTTCTCATCCTTTCCACCCCATCTTGTGTATCAACCCTGTTGCAGATCTTTGTGTCGTCGGCAGAGAGACATACTTTTCCTTCCAGTTCCTCTGCAATGTCACTTATAAAGACATTAAAAAGGACCGGTCCCAGTACTGAACCCTGTGGTACCCCGCTAGTAACCCTCCTTTCTTCACTGTGGACTCCATTTACTACTACCCTTTGTGTCCTGTTGTCTAGCCAATTTTTTATCCAGGCTACCACTTTGGGACCAACTCCAAAGCTGGCTAACTTGTGTAGTCATCTTTTGTGTGGGACAGTATCAAATGCCTTGCTAAAATCTACGTAGGCCATGTGCACAGCCCATCCCTGGTCTACTACTTTGGTCACCCGGTCAAAGAAATCTATTATTAGATTCGTCTGACATGACCTTCCCATCATGAATCCATGCTGCCTTGGGTCCTGTGCCCCACTGGCCTCTAGGTACTCAACAATTATTTCCTTCAGAAGTGATTCCATCATTTTCCCTACCACTGAGGTCAAACTAACTGGTCTGTAGTTTCCTACCTCTGTCCTGCTCACACTTTTGTGAAGAGGAATCACATCCACCCTCCTCCAGTCCTCAGGTACCACCCCATCCTCCCATGATTTGTTAAAGAGAGTAGTCAGCAGTGTCACTAGTTCTACCCTTAGTTCTTTTAGAATTCTTGGATGAATTCCATCAGGCCCCATTGCTTTGTCCACCTTCAATTTTATTAGTTCTTTCAGAACCCTTTCTTCTGTAAATGGACTGGTATCGACCCGTGCCTTCAGAGTGTTTCTCTTGTTGGTTTAGGTACCTCCCTCCTCTTCCTTTTGTGAATACTGAGCAGAAATATTCATTCAGTATCCCTGCTTTTCCACTGTCACCCTCTACACACATTCCCTCCCCTTTATTAAGCCTCAGTATCCCTCCTTTGGTCTTTCTTTGCCCCTAATGTACCTATAAAAGGTCTTATCCCCCTTCCTAAAAGAGTTGGCTATCCTTTCCTCAGTTTGGGCCTTTGCTATTCTGAATGTCTTCCCAGCCTCTTTCTGTTTTAACTGATAAAGTTCTCTGTCCTGCTCCTTCTGTGTTTCCTTGTATTTCCTGAATGCTATCCTTTTCTCCTTAACTTTCGCTGCCACCTCTTTTGAGAACCATAGTGTTTTTTTCCTTCGTTGTGTTTTGTTGATTTGCTTTACACAAAGGCTTGTTGTCTCTGTGATGGCTGTTTTTATTACTCCCCATTGTTCCTCCACCCCTCCTCCTTGCCTGTTTGCTAGTGCTTTTCTGAGGCACTCTCTCATTTTCCCAAAGTCAGTCCTCCTAAAGTCAAATACTCTTGCTTTTGTATGGCTCAGTTGTATGGCTGTGTTTATCATGAACCACACTGTTTGGTGGTCGCTTGTTCCCAGATGGCTACGCATTTCTAAATCTGAGTTTCTTTCTCCGTCCCCATTTGAGAGTACCAGGTCTAAGATTGCTCCCTCCTGAGTGGGTTCCAATGCTAGCTGTCTGAGGCATGCCCCCTGTAGGGCATCAAGAATGACCTTGCTCTTGGATGTGCCTGCAGCAAACGTGCTCCAGTTAACATGTGGCGTATTCAGGTCCCCCATCAGCATTATCTCCCCTTTTTCTGCCATTCTAAGGAAGCCTTCTATAATTTCCTTGTCCAGTCCCTCCCCCTGGGATGGGGGTCTGTATGCAACCCCAAGCGGATTGTGGTGCCATTTCCTGTCTCCAGGGTGACCAGAGTGCCTCATCCGCTCCCTGTTTACGAACATACGAAATTTGCCAGCAGATAAAGGCCTAGAGGTCTATCAAGTCTGCTCGAATGTGCAGCTAGCACCCCTTACTCTGCAGCTGCCCCACCCTTCCCCTTCATTAACCCTCCCCCTTGTCCTGTCCGATCCTCATTTGAAGCAGTCCACTGTTCTACTGCATACCACTTCAGTAGGTAACGCATTCCACCCAGCCACCACCCTCTCTGTAAAAATGTGTCTCCTCATCTCCCTCCTGAACCTTCCTCGCTCAAGTCTCATATCATGGCCCCTGGGCCCTCCCTCCCTTACTTTGAACAGCCTCTCTGTACCCATCTTGTTTATTCCTTTCATGTATTTAAAGGTTTCAACATGTCACCCTGCCTCCTCCTCCTCCAGTGAGTACATGTTCAACTCCTTCAGCCTCCTCTCGTATGATAAGTCCCCAGCCCCTGATCATCTTTGTCGCTTGCGCCTGCACCCTCCAGCAACTTAATGTCCCCTTCAGATACGGACACCAGTACTGCACGCAGTACTCCAGGTGTGGTCTAACTAATGACCCATACAGTGGCAGAATCACCTTCTCCTCCCCGAGGATATATCCTGCAATACAACCCAGCATTTTGTTGGCCTTTGCAGCTGCCTTCCTACATTGTGCCGAGTTGTTCATTGACCCTGTAATGAGCACACCCAGATCCTTCTCCTCCTCTGTCTGGGCTAGCTGCACTCCCCCAGCTGGTAACTCCTCCTTGGGTTCTTCATCCCAAAATGCAGCACCTGCACTTTTGGCATTAAGCCCAGTTGCGGTGTCTGACCAGGTTTCAAGCTTTGCCAGATCATCCTGCAACCCCTGCCATCCCCCTAGGTCGTCCACCACCGCGCCTACCTTGGTATCATCAGCAAACAGACTGATTTTGCTCTTGATATCCCATGATATGTCTGCAATGACTATCCTAAACAACAGTGGTCCCAACACTGAGTCCTGTGGAACACCGCTCGTCACTGCCCTTGGGTGTGAGAGCTCCCCACCCACCACCACCCTCTGTTGCCTTCCCTGTAGCCAGTTTCCTACCCATCTCACCAGCTTTGCATCCGCCCCTGTGCCTACTAACTTCCTTCCCAGCCTTCCATGTGGCACTGAGTCGAATGCCTTACTGAAGTCCAGATACAGGATATCCACTGCATGGCCCCTGTCCAGCTGCCTAGTTACCCAGTCATAGAACTCGACCAGGTTGGTTTGGCAGGATCTGCCATGTATGAAGCCATGCTGTCTGCTGTCCCTGTAGTCCTTGGCTTCTAGGAGGGCCACCAGCCTCTCCTTCAGGATAGTCTCCATTAGCTTACCCACGATGGATGTGAGGCTCACTGGTCTGTAGTTTCCCGTTCATCCTTGGGGCTACTCTGTGGAGGGCACCACATGAGCCATCCTCCAGTCCTGAGGTACACCCCGAATGTAGTGAGGCATAAAACAGGTCTGCCAAGGTCCTGCAAGGACCTCTGCAAGCCCTTCAGTACCCTGGGGTGGATGCCATCTGGGCCTGGCGCCTTGTCCACCATCAGTGCCTTCAAACCCTCTTGAACTCTGCTCCATGATTTCCCCATCTGTCAGCACTTCCCCCCCTGCTTCTGCCATTTCTCCCACCTTGGGTGTCACCCCCTCTTCTTTAGTAAATACTGAGCAGAAATACTCATTTAGCACTTCCGCCTTATCGCACCCTGCTTCCACCCAACCTCCTCCTTCCTAATCCTTACTATGTGGTCCTTACAGCTCCTTTTCTCCCTGATGTACTTAAAGAAGTCCTTCTCCCCCTTCTTAATGCCTTGTGCCAGCCTGAGTTCCGTAGATGCTTTGGCTCCCCTTACTGCCCTTGTCACCTTCTTCGATTCTGTCAAGTACTCCTCCCTGTCCTCCCCGCTCCCTGTTTTCTTGTACTTCCTAAAGGCAGCTCTTTTCCTCCTTACCTTTTCTATGACCATTTCCATTTGCATTTACTCTTTAGTTCTGTTGCTTTGATCCCCCCCTTTACATAGAGAGCTACTCCTTCTCCTCTTTTACCCTCCCTGTCCCTCCTGTAGATTGTGTATCCTGGTATGTTGACATCCCAGTCATGGTTCTCTGTGTACCATGTTTCTGTGACTGCCACAATATCCGGGCAACCCTCTTCCATCAAGGCCACTAGTTCAGGGAGCTTGTTACACAGACTATGGGCATTGGTACTCATCACCCTCCACTTTTTAATGGCCCTACCCATTTGAGCCCCATTCTTGTTCTTACTGCCTTTGCCTTTTTTTACATTTACCTCTGTCCTGCTCCCTAATGACTTCTCTACCTTGGTGTTTACCTCACTAATTACCGTGTTTTGTGTGGGGAGGCTGGGATTTCCCTGTTCCTTTTTAGTGCCTCCCCCCTTGGCTAGTTTAAATGCTAGCCAATGAAGACAGATGCAGACCATCGCAGCAATATTGGTCTGCATCCCTCCAGGTGGCTCCCCAGTCCCCAATGAAGCCAAATATACCTGAGCACCACATCAGTTTTTCAACCGTTCATTGAATTCCCTGGTGAGGAGTACCCTAGCATCACCCTTGCCATAGACAGGCAGCACCTCCGTGAAGGTTACCGTATGCGCTACTTGTCTAAGGCCCCTCCCCAACTCTACAAACTCCTCTTCCACTGCTCTGATCCCATTCCTAGCCAGGTCATTTGTTACTAGGTAGACAATGACATCCAGCTCCTTCCCTCGTGCAGCTGCTCCCACGAGCCTGAAGATTTGCTTCCTGTCCCTCCAAGCCTTAGTGCCAGGCAGGCACCTTACCTCCCTCACCCCTTCCTCCCCCATTTCTACCCCCCTAATGACTGAGTCCCCCACCAGGAGTTGTTTCCTTCCCCTGTGGAGTCCCATGCCACTCTCCTGTGGGTCTCCTTTGTGAAGGTTCCCAGCATCCTCCTTGGTCTCCACTGCATGTGCCTCCATAGAGGAACCACTATCTACCAGAAGAGCGAATGAATTGTGAGAGGTGCAGCTGAGGATGCAACTCTGTTCCACCACCTCTCCTTCCTGAGCCACCCTGGTCCAGCCTCTCCTCTTCTTTGGCAACCCTGAGGTAGTGGCATTGGCCCTGGTGGTCTCTGGGTGGGGAGGAGGTTTCACAAATCCTAGCCAGGTCAGCCTGGAGACGGGCAACCTCATCCCTCAGACCAGAGAGTGCCTCGCAACAGGGCAGCATCGCAGCCTCCAGAATGTCTCCCAGAACACTGCCGCCCCACAGCCATTGTACTGCACCACTCCTATTATGTCTTTTTTTGTGTCCCCTCTCCTGTTTCTCTGTATGCTTACTCTCTCCTCTCCTTACAACTCTCACCCTTCCTGTTCTGGGACAGCAACTTCCTATATTCTTTAGTAGCCTCCTTCTTCCTTGCTCAGTGTCAGACTACCAGCAGCTAGAGAGGGAGCATGAGCTACTTTTTTCCTTTAGGGTTGACAAAACCAATGTTTCTCTATGATCCTTCCCTTCCTACTGCCAAACAGAAAGTTCCTGTTGACAGTCAAATCCAGTGGCTATAAAAGTAGAACTGGCTTAGGGTGGGTGGGATGGAGGGCAATTAGTAAGAAAAAAGGCTAGCAACAGGCAGTTGTAATTTGAGTCACCTGCTTTTACAGTGCCTAAGCCACACCCCAATTAAGCTTTCTCTCCTCCTACTGGTTTAGCAAAGTAAGTTGATACAGTACCCTTTCCAGCACAGAACACACACTGACTTTCTTTCCTTTTTTTTTTTTTTAACCCTAAATAAGACCCATTCTACTTCTAATAAAGTAGAAACTTCGGTCAAGAAGGAGTATATCGCCTGTTAAGTTAAAGCAAGCAAGGAAGTAGGAACCTGAGTTCCAACTCACTGGAGAGTCACTTCTGTTGCTGCAAGACTCTGCTCAAGAGAAGAAAACCTAATAAAAACAAAGGGGAATTAACATACTGGGCAGTCGCCTAGGTATAGGAAATATCTTTGAATGAGAGAAATTTCTCTTGGAGAAAGAGATGACCCATACTGCTGGATTGGACTCCCCCCCCCCCCCGGGGAAAAGGAAGTGAGGTACTCTTTACCATACCCTGGAGACGAGCATCTCAGGGGCTGAGGCGGAACCTGACCAGATCCAAAAGGGGGGTATCGGGTAATTTCGGCTAGGCCCTGTGCTGCGATAAATTTTTTTTTTCAGTCCAAACCTAACAAGGCTTTCAGGCTGCTATTTCGCAAGGATTGTCTTGATGCAAAATGATGAAGATGTTCTCCATTTGAGTGCAGAAGGAGCCTAAGCGTCCACACTGAAATCACGACTGGACTAATAATCACAGCTGGAGAGATGTTAACTACCTGTGCCGAAGAGGCCACTGAAGGGGCAATATCACAAGGGGGCTATATACCCCTATCAAAGGAGTGGCAGAGCCGGTGCAGCTCCCGATCATTAAATTAGAATGTTCCACAGAGTGTAATTGTCTGACTAATCGAAAAGTTCAGTCTACAAGTTATGTCCACGGACGCAGTCTGAAATACTATAGTGGACCCCATTACTGAGGAACTACTGAAAAGATCTTCCATTACGGACTTTGATGATAGAGAGGATGTGCCCTTCAGTATATAAATTGAGTTGTTCGCTGTATTACTGACCAGAAGGACAGGGAAAGACCCATCTAGATGCACTTCTACCCCAGTAGGACCTCTAAGGGAGGTCGAGGTCAGAGCCAATAGAGACTCCACCATCAGGAAGGATGTTGAGGAGTTTGGTACCACGTAGGGAGCTGAGAAAATGCTGAGTAGAATCAGAGAGTTCGCTGGCAGAACAGTACAGCAGAGTTCCATCAGCAGAAAACCGCTGGTTGATACAAAATCCCACATAGACTGCCACTCACTAAGTTGTGTGGAAAAAGTTATCCGCAGAACAGGACTTCATTCTGTGGAAAACATCCTGCCACAAGTTCTATGTAGAAGAAGTCCGAAAAGGAAAAATGTGTCACTAATTCTGCCAGACAGCACCCACTAGAACCCCCGTGGCACCAGCATCACTCGTGGCACAGGAGGGCACCAAGCAGTACCTATGCCAACCTGAGTGATACCCAAAGGCACCTGCGGTGGTACCCGCAGGCACTCCCATCACCCATGCAGCAATGGCACCCGAGGGAACCCCCGACACCCATGGTACCATGGCATCCATAGTACCCATGATACCCACGGCAAGAATGGCACCTGAGGGTACCAGTGGCACCCATGGATACACAGGCCAATACCCATGGGTGCCTCCGACGCCACCAGTAGCACCCATGGGTGCCCACCATGCCACTCACCCACAGGTGCCGCAGGTGGCGCCGAGCACCCGCGGGTGCTTGGTGTCACCAGCGGGAGCTCAGTGCCACCCGTGGGTGCTTGGCGTCACCCGTGAGTGCTTAGCATCACCCGTGGGTGCTTAGCATCACCCGTGGGTGCTTGGCGCCACCCAGACAACCACGGCACCACTAGTGGAGCCGGCAACCAACGGCAGCAACAACAGCACCCACGGTGACACACAGAGTAATGGCGCTGACCTGCGGTGCTGACGATGGCGCCAATCCACGGCATCGAGGCACTGCGCTGACCAAGCCGCCGAGCCATGGCACCGACCAAGGCACTGAGCTATGGCACTGAACCACGGTGCCGAAGGAAAATGCCAATAGAAATCCTGAGAAGAAGGGGAGAAACATAGAAACATAGAAGTTGACGGCAGATAAGGACCGCAAGGCCCATCCAGTCTGCCCATTTCTTTTTCTACCTTATAAATGTGCCATCGGCCTTTGCTCTGTCAGTGGCCTATCTATTCATAGTCATTTGTATTGCTCCCTTATGCCTATCCCATGCCTGTTTGAAGCCCTGCACTGTATTCATAGCACCACTTCTTGTGGTGTTTATTCCATGCATCCACCACCCTTTCTGTGAAAAAGAATTTCACATTCCCCTTAATCGCCTCCTCTAATCTCATGCTGTGTCCTCTGTCCTGCTATTTTTCTTATATTTAAACATGTTAGACTCTTTCACCTTGTTTATGCCCTTAAGGTGTTTGAATGCCTCGATCATATCACCTCTCTCCCTCCTTTGTTCAAGGGTATACATTGAGTCTGCTAATCTGTCCTCATATGTCTTCTGATGCAGTCCCTGCACCATTTTGGTTGCCCTTCTGGACTGCCTCAATTTGGTTAATGTCTTGTGAAGGTGTGGCTCCAATACTGCACGCAGTACTCCAGATGGGGCCTAAACCAGTGTCTTGTACAGAGGATTAATACTCTCCTCTCACGACTTGTGAGAGATACCCCTACTAATACACCTCAACACCCCCTAGCCTTACCTACTGCTTTAGAGGTCTGCTTGGATGATTTCAGGTCATTAGTGATGATGATGCCCAAGTCTCTTTCTTCCTTTGTGACTGCTAGCAACTCCCTCCCAGCCTATAGGTGGCTTCAGGGTTTCTCTTCCTATGTGCATGATTTTGCACTTCTTGCATTAAATCCAGTTGCCACTCTTCTGACCATTCTGCTAGTTTATCCAGATCTCTTCTCATTCTGCCCACACCATCTGGATCATCTACTCTGTTGCAGATCTTGGTGTCATCTGCAAACAGACAAGCCTTACCCTCTAGTCCATCTGCAAGGTCACTAATGAAGATGTTGAAGAGGACTGGCCCCAGGACTGATCCCTGAGGTACCCCACTTGTGACTTGCATCTCTTCTGACTGTATACCATTTACCACCACTCTCTGTTTTCTGCCCGTCAACCAGATTGCCACCCAGCTGACCAACTTCTGACCCACCCCGAGCCTACCCAGCTTATTTATCAATCTTCTATGTGGAACAGTGTCAAAAGCTTTGCTGAAGTCAAGGTAGGCGACATCAACTGCTCCCCCTTGGTCCACCACTCTGGTTACCCAGTCAAAGAAATCTATGAGATTAGTTTGACAGGACCTTCCTTTGTAAACCCATGCTGTCTTGATCCTGTGCCCTGTGGATTCCAGGTGTTGCACTATCCTTTCCTTAAGGAGTGCCCATAATCATGCCCACTACTGAGGTAAGACTGACGGTCTGTAGTTCCTCGCCTCCCTCCCTGCTACCACTCTTGTGGAGCGGGATCACATGAGCCTCTCCAGTCTTCTGGGACCTCTCCTGTGCTCAGAGACTCACTAAACAATTCTTCTAATGGCTCTGCTAGTTCCTCCTTTAGCTCCTTAGTACCCTGGGATGTATGCCATCAAGCCCCATTGCCTTATCCACCTGAGCTTAGCAAGCTCTTGTAGGACCCTTTCTTTGTGAAGGGAGTAGTGCTCACCTCCTCCCTGTGTCCATGATGTTGAGCTGTGGGCCCTGCCCTACCTTCTCTTCCGTAAATACTGAGCAAAAGTATCTATTTAGGACAGATGCCTTTACAGGGTCCTCCTCCTCACATGCTCCTTTTCTCCATTAGCTTAGCAATACCCCTCTGGACTTTCTCCTTTCACTAATGTATCTATAGAAAGTCTTGTCACCTTCTTTACTGTTCGTGCTAGTGTTTCCTCAGTTTGGGACTTTGCCTGCCTTACTGCCTTACCTGCTTCCCTTAGGGCAGTTTGGTATGCCTCCTATCTTCATCCCGCTGTGTTCCCTTTATATTTCCTGGAAGGCCAGCCTTTGGCTGTGACCTTTCTCTACTGTATTTGAGAACCAAAGTGGTTTCCTTCTTCTTTGCACTTCCTTTTCTGTCTAACACAATGGGATGTTGCCTCAAGTATTGCATCCTTAATGCTTTCCCACTTTGCCTGTACCCTCACCTGTGTTTCTTTTTGCCATGGCTAGCTTAACTTGTTGGCCATCTTATCAAAGTCAGCTCCTCTGAAGTCCCATATTTTTGCCTTGGAATGGGATGATTTAGATGTAGTAGCCAAATTGAACCATACCATGTGATGGTC
Source organism: Neoceratodus forsteri (assembly GCA_016271365.2). Taxonomy (NCBI): domain Eukaryota; kingdom Metazoa; phylum Chordata; order Ceratodontiformes; family Ceratodontidae; genus Neoceratodus; species Neoceratodus forsteri. The sequence goes on along the minus strand of CM028135.1, from coordinate 701,489,468 downwards.
ACTGGCTCCCAGGTGACCTTCACCTGGAGATCTGTGATCCCTTCTTTGTTAGTCAGTACTAGATCTAGGATAGCCCTGTCTCTTGTGGGTTGCTGTACCAGTTGTTTGAGGCCCTCCCTGCAGGAATCCACTATGAGTCTAGTTCTGCAGATGTTCCTGCTGGTATTGACCAATCTGTATCCGGCATGTTGAAGTCTCCCATTATCAGAACCTCCCTTTAGCTGTCATGTTTTGTATATCTTCTAACAGTAATGTGTCTATGTCTTCCTCTGGTCTGGGGGCCTGTAGACAACCCCAGTTCTTATGGCTGTCCCATTTCCTGTTTCCAGGGTGACCCACAGTTCTTCTGGCTCTTATGTGTATTCTGAATTTCTGTAGCTTTGATATTTTCATTAACATACAGGGCCACCTCCCCCTTTTGCAACTCGGTCTCTTCTGAACAATACATAGCCAGGCACTGAAGTCTCCTAGTGTGGTTACTGGTAAACCACGCCTCACTAATTGCTACTATGTCCAGTTTAGCCTCTGACATTATTGCCTGCAGGTCTGGGATCTTATTTCCAGGCTGTGAGCATTTGTGTACATGATTTTCCATTGGCCAGATTTTGGTGTGTTAGTTGTTGGGTGAAGTTTGGCCTTACCCCTGTGTGACGTATGGGGAGACAAACCTTTTTTCTTACCTGGTGATGCAAATGAACGGCAAACATGCTGAATTCCTGTTTGACCACTAGCTGAGGGGGGAGGGGTGTTCTTCCCATTCGACGTATGGGGTGCTGCACCCCTCTCCCCCAGAAGGAAAATGGTGGTGCCTGTGCCGGCCCCTGCATGGAAAAGGGAGGTGGGTAGGCAAGAGGGGTCAACACGATGGCGAAGGCACCAGGAGGGCACCACGCTCATCCTGATCCAATCGACCTGGCTCTGATCCAATGGCTCTGAGGCTCGGAGGCCCCAAAATCAGGAACACAGCCAGGAAAACTGGAAAAGTCAAACCCCCTGCTCCACAGGGGCAGCCCAAGGGTGAAACTGCTCATTGGAGCTCTGAGGACAGAGATGGAATTCGGAGTCAAGAATGCAGCCGTTAGGAGCGGGGCCAAGGGGAACCCACCAAAGTCATTTCAGGCCTATCCCCCTCCCGACGAACAATCCTCGTGCAGATGTACCAAAGGACAACCTCGAGCAGCACAGATTCTTCTTCCCCCAAAGAAAAAGAAGAGCTCAAGGTTAAGCGGAGCCAGATCCCTGGAACTGCTAGATTTGTGCTTCGGTGGACTGTCCCTCCCCAGGCACAGGACTGTCCATAGTTGGACCCCCCGGCCCCTGTTCATTAAGGACAGCTGTCCGGACACACCCCGTCTGCCATAAAAACTTTCAAACGAAATCCTCCTGCCGTCACCGTTACCGTCTAAGGACGACTCCATTGATGGCAGGCAATAATTTATTTTTCTTCTTCTTTATAATCTTCTTTCTTGTTAGTAAAATAAGGAATTACTACTAAAATATTAAATTAAATGCTAAAAGCTGCTGTCGTATAGAAGAAAACTTTCACTCCGGCAGACGAGCGATGTTGACATCCAAGCGCACTCGACGGTGGGAGAAAAGAAAAAATTACTCACCTTAGTAATGTTGTTTCTTCTAATGGAGTCTTGCTGTATTCTGACAGTAGCAGTGAGTCCCAACCTTCGAACTGCCCCGGAGATGAAAGAGTTAACTTTCCATGCCAGGCAGGCAGCTGAGCTCGAGTCGGTTGAAGCTCTGCATGTTGCCTGTTTAAACTCAAACCGTCAGATCTTTATGAGCTAAACTCACTAAGGTCCTGTGTGGAAGCTGTAAACTCACACTAGCCAACTGGCTACTAAACATAAAACACATTTTTTGGTCCCAAAACAAAACTCAAGTCAGAGACCAAAATGAAAACACAACACCAACTCACCCCAAGAAAAGAAGGGGGTGAAAACAACAAGGTGGGCACCTACTGAATGCCAACACTGTACTGCCCACCCACATCCCAAAAACAGAGGTTCAGAGGGAAGGAGGGAGGGAGGTCGTAACAGCAAGACTCCATTAGAAGAAACAACATTACTAAGGTGAGTAATTTTTCTTCAAACAACATGAGTCTTGCTGTATTCTGACAGAAGACTACAAAGCAGTACCTCCATGGAGAAGGGACAGAACCTACTTGGAAATAGGCTCTGAGGTACTAGTTGTGCTAAACCCGAGCATCACTCCTAGCCTGATGTCCAGGCAGTAATGCTTGGAAAAGTGTGAACTGTTTTCCAGGTAGCTGCTTGACATATCTCTAGAATAGGGATGTCCCTGGCAGCAGCCAGGGAAGCAGCTGTACCTCTGGTAGAGTGAGCCCTCAGGCCTGAGGGAGGAACCTTACCCAGTTTTTTATAACAAAATTGGATACAAGAGACAATCCACCTGGCAATGGATCTTTTAGTGGCAGGTTTCCCTTTACCAACCTCACCATAAGTGAGGAACAGTTGGAGGGAGTCAAACCTGTGACCCTTGGTACGCCTATGTAGTAGCTATGGGCTTTTCACATCTAAACTGTGCAGCTTCCTCTCGCCAGAGGAGGAATGGTCAGTGAAGTACACTGGAAGAGACACAGACTGATTAAGTGGAAATCTGAGACCACCTTAGGCAAGAACTTCCTATTAATCCTGAGGACCACCTTATCTCTATGAAAGGAGATAAAATCAGGCTCCACTGACAAAGCCTTGTAATTCAATATCGTCCTGGCAGAAGTGATGGCTACCAGAAACACAGTTTTCCAAGTCAGTACTTAAGCTCTGCTGAAGATAAAGGCTCAAGAGGGGTTTGTAAGCTGAGCAATGCAAACATTGTCTCAAGCAGGGCAGGGGCCCTGAACGGAGGGTTGGTGTGAAGCAATCCCTTGAAAACTTGGAGAATACAGGGTGAGCTGAAAGAGAAGAGGGCTTACCTGCTGAAATAAAAGCAGACACAGCTGCCAGATGCACCTTCAGTGTAGCTGGTCTCAGCCCCAAGCTATTTAAATGGACCATATAATCAAGGACTGTGGGCAGATCAGCAGACTCTGGGGAAATATGCTTCCCAGAGCACCACATGGAAAATCTTTTCCATTTGGAATTATAAGTAGCCCTGGTGGAAGGTTTTCTGGAAGCCTTCAGGATATCCATTACACCTTGGGAGAGGTGTAAAATCAGCAAACTCTAACTCTTCAAGAGCCAGGCCTTGAGATTGAGATATTTGAGGTTCGGGTACCAAACCCTCCCCTGAGCACAGGTTAACAGGTTGTAATTCCTGGGAAGACACAGGGGAAGATGGACTGCTAAGGACAGCAGAAGTGGATACCAGGGTTGTCTGGCCCAGTCTGGAGCAATCAGGATCATCTTTCAAGGTTGAGATCTGATTTTGACTAGCACTTTGAACAGGAGAGGGAAGGGGGGAAAGCATACAGGAACTTCCCTTCCCAACTGAGAACTAAGGCATCCAGGGGGACTGAGCCCAACGCTGGGAGCCTGCAGCAAAAAAAGGGAAGTTGGTGATTGTCTGGGGCTGCAAAAAGATCTATCTGCGGGGTGCCCCATCTGGAAAATATCACCTCAAGACCAGGGGTCCAGTGACCATTCGTGATGGCCCTGGGATATCCTGCTGAGAGCATCTGCCAGGACATTGTCCTTGCCTGGGAGGTGAACTGCTGTGAGGGAGGTGTTCAGGAGTAAGCCAGAGACCACAACTTCATTTTTCTTGCACAAGGCCGTAGACCGAGTGCCTCCTTGCTTGTTGATGTACCCATTGTGGTGGTGTTGTCTGTTCTGACCTGTATAACTTTGTTCTGAACAGATTTGAAAAAGCTTGAGTGCTAGAAATACTGCTCTGAGTTCAATAGACTGATGTGGATCAGAGATTCTGAGGGACCACAACCCTGGGTGGTCAGGTCGTCCATGTGAGCCCCCACCCCAAGAGGAGGCATCTGTAATAAGGATTAAAGAGTGAGACTGAGGACAAAGGGAACCCTTGTCTCAGATTGTTCTGATCCTGCCACCACTGTAGGGCCTGGATCAGGGTTCGAGTTACTGGGATCAATTTGGTCAGAGGGTCCTTCCTTTGAGACCAGAAGGCTCTCAAATGGAACTGAATGTCCCTCATCTGAAATCTTGCTCCCTGCACTACTGCTGTAGAAGCAGCCATGTGCCCCAGGAGATGTAGAAAATGCCTTGCTGGTCAATACACCTGCAGGGTGAATGAGGAGGCCAGAGAGACAAGGGTCCTTGCCCTTCCCAGGGGAAGGAAGGCTCTGGCCCTTTCTGTGTCTAGCTCTGCGCCTATGAAGGTGAGGAGCTGGACAGGCTCTAGAACTGACTTTGAAAGATTCAGAAGGAAACCCAAAGAAGTGAACAGTTGCTGAGTTATCTGTAAGTGTAACTTGATTTGGTCTGGGGACACTCTACTATGAGCCAGTCGTCCGGTAAAGGACTATGCAATCCTTTGCCTTCTTAGAGAAGCAACTACCACTGCCAGGCATTTTGTAAATACTCTTGGAGCAGAGGTGAGGCCAAAGGGCATTGCTCTGAACTGGTAATGGCCTGAGGGCAGCTCGAACCTGAGGTACTTTCAATGGGAGCTTCTGATAAGAATATGGAAGTAGGCATCCTTGAGGTCCAGGGACACTAGCCAGTCCCCTGGCCTTAAAGAGGGTAGAATAATTCCCAGAGTCACCATTTTGAATTTTGGTTTTAAAAGGTGCTTGTTTAAGTATCTGAGATCCAGGCTGGGCCGCCATTCTCCTGTCTTTTTTGGGGTAAGGAAGTACCTGGAGTACAACCCTTTGCCCTGGTGTAGGGGTGGAACCCTTTCCACAGCTCTGAGAGCTAGGAGGGAAGAGACCTCTGCCTCTAAGGCAAGTGTCTCTGAAGGATTTGCAGGGAAAGGATCTGGTTCTCATCTTTGGAAACTTTTAGCTGAGAACCAGTCCCTGGCTTACTACTTCCAGGACCCATTTGTCTGATGTCAGAGACCCCAGTCCTGGACAAATTAAGCCAGCCTGCCCCTACAGGTAGCTGAGAATCGGCCCTGGCAACCCATCAGGGTGCCTGTTTGGCAGGGGCTTTGGGCTGAGGGGTGGAAGCAGGCCTGCTTGTACCTCGTCTGCCTCTCCTCTAAGAACCCCTCTGGGCATAAGCAGAAGCAGAGGAGGCCTGGGCTTGTAAAAGGCCATTAAAGGCCTGCCCCTGCCCCTGGGAAGCTGCCTGTGAGGAGTGGCCTGCCTTTCCTTGGCTTGTGCACTCCTATAGGTGGTCCTATACTCATCCATTTTCTTCATGTAATTCTCTGTCTGCTCCCCAAACAGAGAATTACCCACAACAGGAAAATCCATGGCCTTAGTCTGGGTATCCTGTGACAGGCTAGTACATCTGAGCCAAGCCATTCTGCGAAGTGCCACAGATGTAGCCATGACTCTAGATGACACATCATTGGAGTCTACTGCAGCATGGAATTGCACCTTGGATGCCTCAATACCATCAGCGGCCACCTGCTCCAGCTCCTTGGCAAGCTGGCCAGGGACCTGTTTTGCAAAAGCCATAACAGTGTCCCATCTGGATTTTTGATACCTAGCAGTATAGGCCATATAATTGGCCTGTCTGAGTCCCAAGGATGCTGCCATGTACTGTTTCTTTGCCATGGCACCAATCCTCCTGGAGTCCTTGTCCGGGGGGTGTGAAGCTAAGGGAATGTTTGCCTTATCACAGGCTGCAGCCTGCACTACCCTAACATGGCTGCATTGTTGTGTAAGGAACTCCGTGTCTGAGCCTTACAATGTATACCTCTTGTCCATTCTTTTATCCACAGGAGGTATAGCGTTAGGAGTCTTTACAATCTTAAATGTCTGTTTCCCAAAAGATTTGTGCAAGGGAATAGACAGCCTCCTAGACTCTGGGATAGTCATCATTTCTACATAGTCAGGCTCCTCCTGGTCATCCACAGCTTCTTCCATAGGAAGCTGGAGGGTTTCAGCCACTTTTTTATAAAACATGAAATGGAAGGGGGACTCAGAAAGCCTAGGAGGAGACACTCTTGAAGGTCTGTCTGGGGAGATGTCGGGGTCAATAGGCACATCCAGACTTTCAAACCCACATTCACTTTCCTCATACTCAGCAAGAGTTCATGTTGTTTGAAGGAACTGAGGCCGTTGGAGGGTCGACGCCGAGAGCTAGTCTCGCGGTGCCACGCATGCGTAGTCCTGTCTCGGCACTGACCCTTCTGAAAATTTTAGGCTCCCGCTTGGTCCTAGCGACTCCAGCGCTATCCCACTAGTGTAAATGAGTGATGGAGATTTAGTCCAGGAAGATACCAAATTTAGATGGTCTTTCCTCATAGCCGAGTGATTTATTTAATACTATAGATTTTGTGATTCTTCTTTGTATTCTTTCAATTCTAAGAATATCTTTCCTTCTGAATGGGCACCAGATACAAAATCAAAGATTGGCCTTACATAAGCTTTATACAGTGGCATCAAAATGTCTGGGCTTCTTGATGAAATAGTATGATGAATTGCCCAACATATTTTATTAGCTTTACCAATAATGTTAGTAATGTGGACATTAAAATTAAGACTTGAATCAACAGTAATCCCTAGATCTTTTTCACAGGATTTATTGATTAATAAGTTTTTATAGAGCTAATATTGTTTCTTTTGATTATTTTTACCAAAATGTACGACACTGCATTTGGATGTGTTGAAACAAAGATTCCATTTCAAAGCCCAAGCCTCCAGTTTACATAGATCATCCTGAATAAGTCTGTGGTCATCTGAATTCATGCAAACATTGGCTAGTTTGCAATCATCTGCATATTTTATAATTTTACTGTGAATGTCGTTAGTTAAGTCAGATATAAATATCTGGAAAATTAAAGGGGCTAAAACAGATCCTCGCAGAACACCGCTTTTGACCTTTTGCCAGGTTGATGTATGACCATCTATTATCACTCGTTGTTTCCTGTCAGACAGCCAATTTGTTATCCATTTAATATATACTTGATCGATGTTAAAGAGCTGTAATTTATGAATTAGTGCCCAGCGAGGAGTGGAATCAAATGCTTTTTTAAAATCTAACAGGATGACATCACACGAGATACACTTATCAATATTTTGACTGATGAAATTATAGAAACTAACCAGGTTTGTTGTACAGGAGCTCCCCTTTGTGAATCCATATTGTGATTTATCTAAGCTTGACACAACTGAACTCAATTCATCCTTAATAATCCTTTCCAATATTTTACAAAAAATAGAGGTTAAGCTAATAGGTCGATAATTATCAGGGGAGCTCTTAGCACCTTTTTTAAATAGTGCAATCACATTGGCTTGTTTCCATTCATTTAGTAGTACTCCTGTATTTAGACATTTATCATAAAGAATTTTAAGAGAAACACACAGATCTTTCATAACCAAAATTAAATTGTCAGAAATGCCATCTGGACCTGCACAGGAACCTTTCTTTATTTCATTTAGTTTATTTTTTATAGTATGCAATGGAACGTCGATTTTTTTAACATCTTGGTTATCTGAGGCTAAGTGTTTATCCATGTCATTACCTGTAGTAAAGGCTTTACAAAAGTAAGCGTTTAAATATTCTGCCATATCCTTTGGGTAACTGTATCATCAGTGATAATTGGACCCACCCTGCATTTTCATAGAACTGATATAACTAAATAACATTTTACAGTCCCCTTTTCTTGCATGTGTAGCCAAAGATCTTTCCATGTTTAATTTGGCCTTTCTAATTTCCTTCTTACATTTGTTTTGAATTTGTTTAAATGCTTTTTGTATTCTTTCACTTTCATTATTACTGTATTTCTTATAGAATTGATTTTTCTTTTGTATTAGTTTCTGTACTCTAATGTTAAGCCATTTTGTATAAACTCGAGATTTATTTTTCTTTATTCTTGGTATAAATTTTAATGCAGCATCCATAATAATAGAAGTAAAAGATTTCCATACGTCTTCTATATTGTCTAAATCTAAACCAGCAGGCCAGTCAATGATTGACAGGTGTTCACTAAGGGCTTGATGGTTTGTTTTGTGAAATGCAAACACTTCTGTAATATTAACTGATTTTTTGTTAAGAGTTATGAAGTACAAAACTCACAGAACAGTGGTCACTTTTGCTCAAAGGTGCTGTTTCAGTACATTGTGCAATGTCAATTGTTTTGCTACACAGAACAATATCTAGACTATTAGAGCCTCAAGTAGGAAATGTTACCTGTAGAGTTAGACTCAGTTCATTACATATTTGCAGGAAGTCTTTTGATATCTTGGATGTTGCATAATTGTTTGCCCAGTTTATATCTCCCAGGTTTAAATCGCCCAGAAATACAATATTCCCTAAATCAGCAGCAGCCACCATTTCAGACATAATTTCTTGTAATAAATCTGATTTAGAATTTGGAGGTCTATAGCACAGGCCCAAAACAATTTTATTATCCTGAAGTTTTATGTTTAACCATACAGTTGCAGTTGAACTAGACTCTATTTTAATTTTGTTAGATATGTTGTGTATTAACAGAGTAGAAGAAGTAAACAAAGTGACACTGCCACCTTTTCGGTTTAACCTGCTTAAATGAAATAAAGTGCAACCTGGAATGCATATATCTCAAAAAAACAGGTTACTCACTTGTAACAGTAGTTCTAGGAGTGGTATATGTTGTTCATCCACACTGTCTGGCATAGTCCCTTTCCTCTTTAAATTTTGCCGTAAGTCTTCAAGCTGGCTCCTCCCACCCACCTGGGTGGTAAATACCTCGGCTCCGCCTCATGACGCCAGATCTAGCCCGCTGGAAGCAAGGTTGTGCGCCTTAAGCCAGGGAGTCCGGGTGGGTGAGTGTGGATGAACAACATATACCACTCCTAGAACTACTGTTACAGGTGAGTAACCTGTTTTTCTAGGAGCGTGGATATGTTGTTCATCCACACTGTCTGGCAGACTCCTAGCAGTTCTCCGGGAGGAGGGAGGCAAGGTGCACACCCCCTACTTAGTAAAAAGAGACTGGAGAACCGAGGCCCCAAAACCAGCATCTCGGCGTGACTCAAGCTTGATGTGGTAGTGGGTAATGAAGGTGTTTGCTGACTCCCAGGTAGCAGCCCGACAGATTTCCTGGATAGGGATGTCCCTGGAAGCAGCCACCGATGCAGCAGTATGGCTAGTAGAATGAGCCCTTAACCCACTTGGAGACTCCTTGCCTGTCAACTCATAACACAGACCTATGCATGATGTGATCCATCTTGCAATAGTCCACTTGGCTGCAGGTCTGACAGAAGTGGCTTCAGCGTAAGTGACAAACAGCTGGCGAACCTCTCCCCGAATTTCCGCAGTCCTCTCCTTATAATAAGAGAGAGCACGCCTGAGGTCCAGAGTATGGAGCCTGTACTCAGCGTCCGAGGTGTAATTAGGGTAATATACCGGCATGGTCAACACCTGGTTAAGGTGAAACTCTGACACTACCTTTGGAAGGAATTTCGGGTGGGGGCGCAGGACAACTATCTCCCTGTGAAAGACCAGATAAGGGGAGACCACGGAAAGCGCCTGGAGCTCCCTTGTCCTTCTGGCTGAGGTGACAGCCACCAGGAAGGCAGTCTTCCACAAGTGTGAGAGCTCACACTTGTGCATGGGTTCAAATGGCTTGACCATGAGCACTGCCAAAATCAGCAAGAAATCCCATGGAGGTGGAGGTTCATGCACTGAAGGGGATATGTGACCCAGGCTTTTGAAAAAGCACCCGACCACTGTCTCTTGTGCCAATGTCGGCTGACCGGCCCATCCCCGGTAAGCAGAGATGGTTGCCAGGTGTACCCTAAGGGTCGATGACCAAAGACCCCCTTTAGAGAGGGACCAAAGGTAGTCTAGAATGTTAGCCACAGAGCAGGATAAGGGGTCCAGGCTCTTTCCCTGACACCAAATGGAAAACCTTTTCCATTTGAAGGCATAACATTTCCTGGTCGATTCCTTTCGAGATGCTTCCACAACAGTGTAGACATCCTTGGAAAGACCCAGAGCCTGGAAATCTAGCCGCTCAGAAACCAGGCTGTGAGGTGCTGGGACTGAAGGTCCGAGTGGAATACCTTCCGCCGGTTCAATGATATCAGGTCCAGGCATGTACAAAGCTGCTCCGGGGCCCTGCAGCTGAGGCTGAGGAGATCTGGATACCAGAACTGGCGTGGCCAATCTGGGGCTACCAGGATCACCTTCACCTTGTCCCTCCTCATCTTGAGTAACACCTTGTAAGATCAAGGAAAATGGAGGGAAGGCGTAAAGGAGGCCTGGGGTCCACGGCCTCGAGAAGGCATCCCCCTGCAGCGAGCCCTGCTGAGGGGGCGGGCATGGTACAGCCGCAGCTTGGTGTTCTCCTTGGAGGCAAACAGGTCCACCAATGGTTTTCCCCAATGGGAGAACAGACTGTAAGCTACCTCTGAATGGAGAGACCACTCATGGGATGTCCGGCCTATGCGGCTAAGAGCATCTGCCAGTTGGTTCGAGACTCCTGCCACATGGATGGCCAGGAGATCCGCCTCCAGCCGGCTGACGAAGGTCCAGATCCGGAGCGCCTCCCTGCATAGCAGACAGGAGTGCGTGCCGCCCTGTTTGTTGAGGTAGTACATGGTTGTGGTAATGTCCGTCTAGACTTGAACCACTTGACCCCGGAGCTGAGGAGCAAAAGCGGACAGTGCCAGTCTGATTGCTCTGAGCTCCAACAGGTTGATGTGGCATAAGGACTCCTCGGGGGTCCAGAACCCGAGCTCTGTGGTCCCCATGTGGGCTCCCCAGCCCATGAGAGAGGCATCGGTCGTAAGGATGACCGTTGGCTCGGGCCGGACAAATGGGATCCCTTCCAGCAAATGACTCGGGACGGTCCACCATTGGAGAGCGTCCCACATCCTCTGGGTGACAGTGACCAGCTGCTCGAAAAGACCCTGACACTGAGACCACTGAGCAGCCACCTCCCACTGAAGGGAGCGCATGTGCAATCTGGCCCAACGGACCACTGAGATGCATGCCGCCATGTAACCCAGAAAGCGCAGGAAGTCCCGGGCAGGGCGCAAGTGCCCAATCAGAAATGATTGGGCAAAGGAGGAAAGAACCTGCGCCTTGTCCACTGGGAGCAGAGCTCTGGCTTGACGAGAGTCTAGCTCTGCCCCGATAAAGCCCATCACCTGAGAGAGCACGAGTTCTGACTTGGCCTCGTTGATTAGGAGGCCCAGGTGGGAACAGGTTCAGAGGGTCAGGTCCTTGGACCTCTCCACCTCCTGTAGGGAGGAACCCGCCAGGAGCCAATCATCTAGATAGGGGTAAATACAAACCCCTTGACGCCGTAGATGGGCTGCCACCACTGCAATGCATTTGGTGAAGACCCGTGGGGCCGATGACAGGCCGAATGGCATGGCTTGGAACTCGTACAGGGTCCCTTCGACCCTGAAGTGGAGGAACCGCTGGTGGGACGGACAGATTGGGACATGTTAGAACGTGTCCTGAAGATCCAGTGAACAGAACCACATGTTTCGCTCCAGAGATGGTATGCTCTGGGACAGAGTTACTATCTGGAAGGTGAGAGAACTGAGATACTGATTCAGGTTGTGGAGATCTAGGATGGAGCGCCAACCCCCACCCGCTTGGGCACCAGGAAATACCTGGACACGAAGCCTGGGTCTGTAGGAGGATTCGCACTGGAGCTACTACCTCCTTGTGGAGGAGCTGAGCAATGTCATCCTGAAGGGCCGACTGAGATCCTTTGCTGCCATGGGGTACGGGCCCAGCTTGGGGGGTACTGCTTGAACTCTAGAGGTAGTCCCTGCCCGGCCACTTCCAGAACCCACCTGTCCGAAGTGATACCAGACCAGGCGGAAAGAAAGTGGCGGAGCCGGACCGCCACAGGAGAACCCAGAGCTGGCGTGATGGGTGAAGGGGAGGCCACCCCCGACCCATCACTGTGCAGGCTTGGAGGAGGAGGAGGCACCTGGACCAGCACCTTGACCTCCTTTGTGGGGCTGTTGGGGACCTTGCTTGGGCCTAGGGCGCCAAGCTTGAGCCTGCTGTTGTTGTTGACCTACCTGGAAGGAGGGCTGTCTAACCGCAGGGGAAGAATGCCGAAAGGATTTCTTCTTGTGCTTCTGCTGGTTCTTGCCCAAAGAACCCTTAGCAGAGGTGGCAACTAAAGTGGCATTAGATTGCTCAGTGCACTGGAGATGACCTGCCACTCCCGGACCAAAGAGGTCGATGCTAAGGAAGGGCACATCAGCTAGCTTGTGCTGAGTATCCGCTGGAAAGGAGGATAACCTCAGCCAAGTGTTGCAGCGAGTGGCCACTGCGGCAGCTAGTGAACGGGCACGGGAATCTCCAATGTCCAGGGCCATCTGGAGCTGTTGTTTAGCAACAGCACGGCCCTGGTCACGGACCTGCTTGACTGTAGTTTGCATGTCTGCTGGGAGATGAGGGAGGACTTCATCAAGCGACCACAGTAGGGCATGAGAGACGTGTGCCATAATCACTGCCAAGCTGGCCTGACGAAGGCCCAGGGATGATGCCGCATAAACTTTCCGGGCTGAGTGGTCCATATTTTTGGACTCCTTGTCCGGAGGGCGGTCAGTATCCACAGAGCTGCCTGTGCACCAAAACACTGAGGCAGTCACAAGGCTCTTGGCCGAGGGGTGCTCAGTGAAGCCCGCCAAGGACCCCATGGGCACCGCGTATTTGCGGGCTATATGGCCAGACGGAGCCGGGCAAGAGGCAGGGCACTGCAAAAGCTGCAGTGCCAGGCCAACTATGGCTTCAGCCACTGGAAAGGCCTCTGTCGGGGTATCCCCCCGCTTAAGAATATCCATGAGAGGATATTCTGCCTTCTTTTGTATAGGTTGCAAAGGCATACCCGTGGACTCAGAAATGAGTCGAAGGATGCCCTGGAAGGAAGAAGGACCTTCCTCCAGGCCTGTCACTGACAGCTCATCATGTGAGTGAAGGCCAGTAGTATCCGAGTCCGCGGAATCAGGATACAGGGGTCTCCCACCTATGTCCCCCTCAATGCGCCTAGGGCAGTCAGGAGTAACAGTAATGGACAACCTATGGGGCAAGTCCCTAGTTGTCCGATCCTCCTTAGAGGGAGCCCTTCCCTGAGGCTGTTTAGGTGGTGGTTCCACCAAAATTGGTGGGAAGCCTGTAACAGACAGACCAGAAATATGTGCCGGTCCCACCGGAGGGAGAACCGGAGTCCTTGGAACCAAGGGAGTTGGTGTCGGACGAAGAGGCTGGGGCCAAGTAATGGCAGGTACAGCCGGAATAGATGGCTTTTGACCGGTCAAAAGGAGTTGCTGCCACATGAGGTCTTCATAACATCGACAGAGTTTCCGTCTAAGTCTCTCCTCATCCGAGGAGGATGAGGAACGGCGGTGGCGCCTCTTCCGGGAGTGCTTATGACCCTTTCTCGGTTTTTCAACCGATAGGTTCCTACTCCTTGATCGGTCGGGAGAAGCCGGATTTGGTGAAAACCGAGGTTCCAGCTCTTGTCCCTTGATCGGGATGCCAGAAGGATGGGTCTCCTCGCCGGGGAAGGAGAGAATGGGAGTCCTCTCCAAGGAGTCGACAGGCGTCGGTGACAACGGCTCGATCGGGTCGAGAGAAATCTAGGCCGGTTCTGCCGTATCCTCTCGGCTTCGGTGCCCTGGCCTGACGGAAGGTCCGAAAAGCTGGCAGCTGAAGAAGTGATCTCGACCGTGGCCGAGACCGCCTGCTCCTGAGTGTCGGACCACTCTTGGTCCCAGGAACATCTTCTTCAGCTAGAAGAAGATTTGGGGTCCTTATCCTTTTTCTTGGATTGGGAGGAGTGCGAGCCAGAAGGCGCCTCACCCTTGGTAGGGAGAGACTGGCACAACTCCCGAAAGGACCCAGTGAAGGTGCAGCCTAGGTTGAGCGGGATGAAGAAACTTCGGTTGGCCGCAGCTTGGGCAACTTCCTTTTCAAAAGCTGCCATCTGTTCGAGCTGCTCGGCAGATCCCACAGCTGCGGAAACCGCCCACCTGGCCTCCTTTGATTTCACCGGTGGATTGCGAAGCTCCGGTCTCCCCAGCTTAAGGTGCACCTTGCGGTCCTCCAGGACGGTGGGATGGAAGGCCAAACAGATGGTGCAAGCTGAAGTATCATGTACGGCGCCTAGGCAATAAACGCACGAGAAGTGGGGATCGGTGCGAGACATTTTCTGTCCACAAGGACACCGATGAAACCCGGGGAACAACTTGTCCTCCATATCCGAAGCGTTCGGATCTGAATCGTAAACTCTGACGAGTTTTAAGGTGAGTAAGTGCAGCGAAAACTGTTGATTAGACTCCAGGACCTACGGTACTTGCAAAGTAGCACATGGGAACCTGCATCTTCCAGCGGAAAGGAAGATCTGGCGTCATGGGGCGGAGCCGAGGTATTTACCACCTAGGTGGGTGGGAGGAGCCAGCTTGAAGACTTCTGGCAAGATTTAAAGGAGAAAGGGACAATGCCAGACAGTGTGGATGAACAACATATCCACGCTCCTAGAACAGCTCATTAGGTCACCAGATTTCAGAGATGCCTATTGTATCAGGTTTATCACTGCTCATCCTGATTCTTAATTTGTCCATTTCATCACCTAAGCTTTGTGCATTAAGCAGTAGAAACTTTAAATCATGATTAGGTGTATGTTTGTTATTTTCCTTATCTGTTAATAGAGAGTCAGATATATTGATTTCCCCCAACCCTATTAGTTTAAACTGATCAAAGGGACCCGAGATTGAAAATTCTGACAGAGCCTAATTGCTCCCTGTTTATTTAAATGCAAACCATCTCTGGCATATCTAGATAAACTGTTACTGAAGTGCATCCAATGATCAATAAAGACTAAGCAATTAGAAAAGCACCAGTTTAGTAATCTGGCATTAATTCTTTCAATGGTTTTATTCTTTCCAAGTTTTGCACGAGGAATAGGAAGAATGCCAGAAATAAAAATGTTGCAACCTTTGTCTAATTCTTTTCCCCAATTCAATAAATTAAAAACAGATATTCTTTTCATGTGTATAACCAACATGAATAATAACATTTGATGGACTAGTAATGAGTTGGTCTACTCTAAGTGATAAATCCTCTATTCTAGCACCAGGAAAGCAAAACACTTGAACTTGGTTATTCCCCAAATTGTTTATATAGGAGGTTAGGTATTTTACAATTGAGTCACCTATTATGATAGTTGGAAGATCCTCTTAATAGTAGTGGCTTGTATATCTTGTTCCATTTGTACATGTTGTAATGTACTGTATCTGTTGTGAGATAGAATGTCCTGGTCAGTTTGGTTTAATAAGGGAGGGTGGTCCAATGGCACAGGGCGTACACAATCAGCTCTTCTCCCCTTTTTATATTTTCTTTTTGAAACTGTTTCCCAATTATCATCAGGAAGACAATCTCTGCTTCTTTTGTTAGAGGCTGAGGGAGCAGGGAAACCGATTGACTAAATGTAGGTGACTGATTACTACCAATCTCTGGCTCTTTACACTTTGTTAATGAAGTAATAACTTCAGCTGAGGGATGATTTTCACTCTGTCATAGTGCTAGTGAAATTCAAGGGACTTGACTCCTGAGTAGAATCAGAATCAATAGGAAGGTTTCTAACCATATTATCCAGGAAATTTTCAAGCTCCTTAATTTCTCTGAGCGCCTGTAACTCCCCAGTCCTTCTGGCTGACTTGACAGCCACCAAGAAGATGGTCTTCCACGACAGATGTGACATCTCACACCTGTGCATCGGTTTGATTGGCTTGCCCATGAGCTTTGCCAGTACCAGTAGTAGATCCCACGGTGGTGGTGGTTCACGCATCAGAGGGGAAATATGGTCAAGTTCTTTAAAGAAGCGCCAGACCACCTTCTCCTGTGCTACCGTCTGCTGACTGACAGGTACCTTGTAAGCAGAGATGGCTGCCAGGTGCACTTTAAGGGTCATGGACCGAAGACCCCCTTTGGACAGAGACCAAAGGCAGTTGAGGATACAAGCCGCCGGACAGGACAAAGGGTCCAAACCCTTGCCCTGACACCAAATGGAAAACCTTTTCCACTTGAAGGCATAGCACCTCCTGGTTCGACTCCTTTCTGGAGGCTTCCACGACTGTGAGTACATCATCAGAGGGACCCAAAGCCTGGAACTCTAGCCGCTCAGGAACCAGGATGTCAGGTTCAGGGACTGAAGGTCCGGATGGAATACCTTCCCCTGACTGACTGATATCAGGTCCGGGATTACTGGAAGGCGCTACGGGGGCCTGGAGCTGAGGCTCAGAAGATCTGGATACCAGAATCGGCAGGGCCAGTCTGGGGCTACTAGGATCATCTTTGCCTCCTGACCTTGAGGAGCACTTTGTGAACCAAGGGAAGGTACAGAAGAGGCCTGGGGTCCATGATCTCGAGAAGGGATCCCCCTGCAGCAAGCCCTGCTGAGGGGGGTGGGCATGAAACAGTCTCAGCTTTGTGTTCTCCCTGGAGGTGAACAGATCTACCTGAGCTTTGGCCCAGTGGGAGAACAGGTTGTGTACTACCTCTGGATGGAGAGACCACTTGTGGGATGTCTCACCCACACAGCTGAGAGCATCCCCCCAGTTGGTTTGAGGTCCTGCCACATGGCTGGCTAGGATATCTGCCTCTAGTCGGCACATGAGGGTCCAGATGCAGACTGCTTCCCTGCACAGAGGCCAGGAGTTCATGCTGCCCAGCTTGTTGAGATAGTACATGATTGTGGAATTGTCCATCTGGATTTGCACCACTTGATCCTGAAGGAGTGGAGTGAATGCTGACAGTGCAAGTCTGAAAAATGACATCAAGATCCCTCGGGGGGTCCAGAATCCATGGACTCTGTGATTCTGTATATGGGCAACCCAGCCTGTGAGAGATGCATCGGTAGTGAGGATGGTCGTTGGGATGGACAAACAGGATCCCTTCCTGCAAATGTGCTAGGACAGTCCACCACTGGACAGTGTCCCACATCTTCTAGGTCACCGTGACCAGCTGATCAAAATGACTATGGCGCTGAGTCCACTGGCTGGCCAGCTCCCACTGAACGGGCACATATGCCACCGGGCCCATTGAATCATGGCGGTGTAGGCCGCCATGTACCCCAGAAGGCACAGAAAGTCCCGGGCAGGGCGCAAGTGCCCAACCACAAATGACTGCGCAAAGGAAGAGAGAACCTCCATCCTGTCCATAGGGAGCCTGACTCTAGCTTGGCAAGAGTCAAGCTCTGCCCAGATAAAGCAGATCACTTGCAAGGGTATGAGTTCCGACTTAGCCTTGTTGACCAGGAGACCAAGATCGATGCAGGTCTGGAGGGCCAGATCCTTGGACCTCTATACCTCCTGTCTGGAGGAACCCGCTCTGAGCCAGTCATCCAGATAAGGATACGCTCTGACCCCTTGACACCGAAGATGGGCTGCCACCACTGCAATGCATTTGGTGAAGACCAAGGGGGCTGATTACAGGCTGAACGATATGGCTAGGAACTTGAAGAGGGCTCCCTCCGCTCAGAAGCAAAAGAACCTCTGGTGAGATGGATGGATTGGGACATGAAAGAATGTTTCCTGAAGATCCAGAGAGCAGAACCACATGTTCTGTTCGAGCGATGGTATGATCTGAGAAAGAGTTACCATCCTGAATGTGTGGGACCTGAGAAATTGGTTCAGGTCATGCAGATCTAGAATGGGGTGCCAGCCCCCATTTATTTTGGGACCAGGAAGTACCTGGAAATGAACCCTGGGTTGACAGGGGGGGTCTGTGACTCTGGCCACCACTTTCTTGCACAGGAGTTGGGCAATGTCGTCTCCGAGAGCCGACTGAGTGTGTACATACAACATTTCCTCCTGTGGGGCACGGGCTTGGCTTGGTGGGTACTGCTCAAATTCCAGATGCAGTCCCTGGCCAACCACTTCTAAAACCCACCTGTCCATTGAAACAGTGGACCAGGCAGAAAGGAAGTGACAGAGCCAGCCCCCCAAGGGAGGACCCAGAGCTGGTGTGACAGGTATGGGGGTGGCCACCCCCATTCCGTCACTGGGCAGGCTTGAAGGAGGGTTTGGTTTGGGGACCACCTGAACCCTGTCTTCCGGGTTTATGGGCCGCCAGGAGACTGGACTTGGGCTGAGGGCACCAAGATTGAGCCTGCTGCTGATGCTGCTCCTATTGGAAATGGAGCTGCTTGGCCGCAGGGGCAGTATACTGAAAAGGCTTCTTCTTCTGCTTTTTGGAACCCTGGGATTCCTTCTGAGCAGAAGTAACAGAGTCCAAGGTGGCAGTGGACTGTTCGATGTGTTGGAGGTGACCGTCCACACCTTGGCCGAACAGGTCGGTACCCAGGAAAGGGATGTCCGTCAGCTAGTGCTGGGTGTCCACCGTGAAGGTGGAGACCCACAACCATGCCCTGCAGTGCACAGCAACCGTGGCTGCCACCGAGTGGGCACCGGGATCTCCAAGGACCAAGGCTGTCTGGAGCTGTTGTTTCGCAACCGCCCGACCCTGGTCGCGGACCTGCTTGACCATGGTCTGGAGGTCTATGGGGAGGTGAGGTAGAACATCATCAAGAGAGCCCAGTGAGGCATGAGAAAATTGTGCCATGATAATGGCCAAGTTTGCCTGATGGAGGACTAGCGAAGAGGCTTTCTGGGCCGAGTGGTCCAATTTTTTTGATTCTTTGTCTGGAGGTCTATCGGTGTCTCCCGTATTACCAGAGCACTTGAACACAGACCCAGTCACCAGTTCCTCAGCCGAGGGATGTTCTGTGAATCCCAAAAGGGACCCAATGGGCACCGCATACTTGCGGGCCATACGGGCTGAAGGCACGGGGCAGGAGGCAGGGACTGCCAGAGCTCCAAAGCTGGGCCGACAATGGCCTCAGCCGCTGGGAAGGCCTCAGTCAGTGAATTGCCTCATTTGAGGATATCAGTGAGGGGGTATTTGGCCCATTTCTGAACGGGTTCTAAAGGCATCCCAGCGGATTCAGAGATGAGGCGGAGGATGCCCATGAAGGAAGAAGGGCCTTCCTCCATAGAAAGACTACTGACAGATTCCTCGTCCAAAGGGCGAGAATGTAGGTCAGAGTCCTTGTACTCCAAAGAGCCCAGATAAATCAGCTGGCCACCAGAGTCGCCCCAAACCTGCCTGGGACTATCAGGCATAAGGGTAATGGACAGCCAACACAGTGGGCCCGGAACAGACCGAGATTCCTTAGAAGGAGCCCCTGAAGGAGGCTGCTTCGATGGTGGCTCCACCACAATTGGTGGAGTGACTTATTTTGGCTGAGCTGGAATGGTCTTGATCAACTCCGTGGGCGGAGGAACAGTGTGGACTGGCTCCTGAGGAGCAGGCATCAGCCTAGGAGGCGACAGCCAAATAATGGCTGGGGTAGAAACCGGGCCGACATCTGGCCGGACATAATTAGCTGCTGCCACATTAAATCCTCTTAGCGTCAACAGAGTTTCCATTGAAGCCTCTCCTCATCCAAGGAGGACGAGGAAGAGCGGCGGTGGCACCGCTTCTTAGAGCGCTTATGCGCCTTCTTCGGCGTGTCAGTCGAAGGGGTCCAAGACCTTGACATGGATCGTTGGGGGGACCGACGGGATTGTTTGGAAGGAGCTGGGGAGAACTGTGGCTCTTCCTGGTCAGGGACCAGGACCACGAGGGGATTTCCAGTGGGCTAGGTCTCCTCCTCGGTGGCAGGCAGGACAGAGGTCCTGAATAAGGAGTTGTTGGCCTCATTGAGTGATGACAGGTCGACAGGGTCGAGAATAATCTCAACTGGATCGTCGTCCTGTGTCTGAGACGGCTGGCCTGACAAGGGGTACCATGAAGCCAGCGGTCCAAGCCGCAACCTCGACCGAAGTTGAGACAGCAGATTCCTGGGACCGAGATCTCTCGTGGTTCCAAGAACGCCTTTCCATCCTGACGCTCGCAATGTTTCTACCCCTGGCTCTCACTCTTTCCCTATTAACTCTTCCTGCTGCACTCATCCTTCCCTGTCCACTCCAGCCTGGCTAAAGTCCCACCCCATCCATAGTAGTGTCCCAATTATCTACCCTCCTCCGTCATTATCATAATAAACAAGTACATGACAGCCACCATGACTTTCCGTGGTTTTAGCCCAATTTTTCCCCCAGTCATTAGTAATATATCCCTCCTCTTCTTTACCTCTCTAACCTGCCACCCCATACACGGCCTCTTTCCCCTATATGTGTAGTTGCCGGCTGCCTCACTCAAAAGACCTCTGTTTATAACCCCTGTATGCCTATGGTTGATTGTACATCTGCTGACTTCTTCAATTGTAACATAATGCTATTTTTTTTTTATTTCAACCTTGTACTGTATACACTGCATATACTTTTTCTTTCTTGTATATTATTGCTTTTTGTATACCTGCTTCTGTATTGTACTTTGATGTATTCATGACCAGGTCCACCTTGCAAATGAGCCTTGCTCAATGGTGCCCGCCTGCATAAATAAAGATTTTGATTGATTGATTGATTGATGACACACTGATTGTCAGTCTGACCCTGCAAGGGCCTGCCCCTTAATACGAAGTGAAGGCCCAAGGCCCATACAACACTGCCTTAATTTCCAGGTTGATGTGGAGGATCTTCTCCACCGGTGATCCGATGATTCAAGTTCAAAATGATTCCAAGGTTTTGATACATCTGTTGTGAGGACCACCTAAGGAAGAAGAGGTATCAGAAAGGGATCCGTGGCAGCAGATTCTACCAAGACCACCACCACAACATTTCCCTCCAGGGAGGGGAACACAGTATGATGTGGTACTCAAGTGACTGGT
Source organism: Neoceratodus forsteri (assembly GCA_016271365.2). Taxonomy (NCBI): domain Eukaryota; kingdom Metazoa; phylum Chordata; order Ceratodontiformes; family Ceratodontidae; genus Neoceratodus; species Neoceratodus forsteri. The sequence goes on along the minus strand of CM028135.1, from coordinate 701,468,621 downwards.
GTGCCTGTATCCCTTGGAAGAGCAGGATCCACAAGGAATCTGCATGTACACCCTTGCTAATGGTACCACAACAAAGACATCACATTAAGACCCAATAGGCAGAGCATCATCTTGGCTGATACTGGCATGCTTCTGGCTACCAAATTTGCTGGAGCTATCAGAACATCCGCCTGATCCTCCAGTAGAAAAGCTTTAGCCTAAGCCATGTCAATAGGCCAGTTCCACCAGCAGCAGCAGCACTTAAAACTACCAGTCAGTATATAATAAAGTGCTCAAAGACAGTAGCAGTCCCAACACATAGTGCAGTTCACATACAAGTATTGCAGGCATTAATCCTGAGCGGCAAAAAAATTCCTCCAGCAGCAGTAGCGGCACATTTATAAAGCAAACAGGGTATAATTAGTGGCAGTTACTTAGCTTCCTTGTCACGCTACTGTCACAACTCTCAGCCATCAGATACGAATAACAGCAAGAATACTTCAGGGCGTTCATTCCTTCTCCTTGCTCAGCTTGATGGTACATGGCAACGGACTGTGCACTCATTGTTGTCGGGAAGGAGCCTGCCACACACCCTCAGACTCCACTGGACTTGTCCGCACTTTACCACACAGGGCCGCCACTACAGATGCCACCGTGTCTAGGAGGGACCAGCTTTCAAACCCACTCACCCGCTAACTGGGTAGCATCTTTCAACTCTAAAACACTGGAAGAGGGGACCTCCAGGAAGTCAAAGAAGTTCTTTCTGGAAGAATCCTTCCTTTCTATTGTAAATATCAGGCTCTCACGTACAGACAAATCATAGTCTGAAAGGACAAATCCTCAGAAGTGGACCAGGGGGTGTAGTATACTTTGTCAACTGTCAGCGGAGACAGTGGAACCAGAATGAAGTCTCACAGGGTTGGTATTTTCCACTTCCACCAGGATGCCCTCCTCCATGTACTCTGGGATATACTCTTGTTCTTCTTCAGGGAGAGAAGCAGGTTCTTCAGGCTGCACTTGGAGAGGAACTACTTGAGGGGAAGGGGGAACGTCATCAGCATAGTGACCACCAATGTTATGACTGCAGGCATGGCACACAATTGCATTAGAGTCGCCAGAACCAGACTTGGACTCAGAAATGGAAACACTATGTGCCTCATCCATTCAGAAACATTTGCCCTCAGAGACGCCTGCTTTGGACTGACGCCAGGAGGTGGAAACAGACTGCTAAAAGGCACGGTGGGCAAGGCCAGCAACAAAGGCAGCAGGAAGACTGCTGACATCATAGTTGGTGGCAATTTAGCCAGAAGGCAATCAGACCTAACCTTGGGTTTAGAATTCCTGAAGTCAGGGCTGATGCCATACATTTTTTTCAGCACCAGACTGGGCTGCACATGGTAACCATGAATGAAGCATGTAGAGAAAGATGGTGGGGTTCCAGTAAGGCTGACCACAAACTTGACTCCAATTTTGCTTCCACAGCTCCCTTGTGCATCTGCTTAGAAGAATGGTGCTGCAAATGAAATTTTATACTTAAACCTGGTTCTGATTGTCTTGCAAATAACTTTTTTTCTGAAGTTGATGGAGTAGCACGTGACACCTGCTAGGAACTGCATACCCAGCATTCTCCATTGTTTCCAGAAGGATTTCAGCCAATGATTTCCCTCTGCTCTTTCGTAAAACCCTGGCAGACAGGTCAACATTTTCAATTGTGGCCAACTCTCAGACACTCAAGACAGTAGTTGTGGGCATCAGTGCCAATGAACTTGTTGCCAAACATACTACAAAAATGCAGCATTTTCCTGGCTGGCAGAAGCTATGATAGCATAAACTGCTGGAGAATCAACAAGTAGATGGCAGTGATGACCCAAAGGGAAGGATGCCTCACACCGGGATGCAAAAGGAGAAATTCCATACAGGACAGCAAAGCACTGTGTCAGTAAACAAGGATATTGAAGATGGAGTCTCCACAGGATCTGATGTTTATTCGGTAGGAGGTAGAAAAGAACTGAAGTGAATGGGGCTCACCCATTACACAGGTGGTGGAAACATACAACATCGACTGCATGATGATGTGAGCAGTCACAGCTGTAGACATCTCCCATGGGGTCCTGATGTCAATGGCTTATAGACAAACATATGTGTCTTTATGGAGAAACTATCCAGGAAGCTCAGTTTTCTGCTTCTCTACACATTGTAGACTTCTGCCTGAAAACTCACTAATTTCACTAGCCTCATACACTGACCTTCTTGTACCAGCCTGAAGGAAAAATGAATATTATGTACTTACTGTAATTGTTGATCTTCCAGAATATCTTCACCACTGATTCACACTTATGGTCTGGGGCTGGAGGAACTAGGACTCTGCGGGAGCCATTTTTAATTTTTTTGCATGAGGAAGCCAGTGTTGGGTACTGATGATGCCCTTGCACCTCTCATGGTGGGCACATACCAGCCAATAGTCATTGCTTTCTCCCTCGTGCAGTTCAGTTCTGATTACCAGGAGAGTAACAAAGAGAGGGAGGGCCATAGAGTTTCTAGCCCAAATGGATAGGGAAAGAGTATAGGAAACAAAAAAACAACAAAATAAAACCCACATACCAACTTAGGGCCTACTAGATGACATAAGGGTTGAGCACCTAAAAGAGCCAGAGCCTCATACCACTAGCCAGACAAGAGGCGGATAAAGGTAAGAAAAAAAGGCAGCAACTCTGAGCACATGCCTCTGGCAGATGAAAGTGGGGGAAGTCCAAGAATGGGACCCTTTGCAATGAGATGACAAAATGTGAAAAAAAAAAAAACAGATAAATGAGACGTGGATTCCTAAAAAGGACAACTCCATGCTACCGGATAAAGAACTGAGTAAACTCAAGAGTGAATCCATCTTCCCCTTTTCCTCACATCAGATAACAGTAAGGTGGAGTTTTGGAGCATTTGGAGTTGCAGGAATGGGTAGTCCAAGGGAGTCAAGCTGTGTTCATCTCCTCTGGCATCCTCAAGGGTAGGGAGCCAAGACCCAGAAGCACAGAGAAAAGAAACAAAGGGTATACCAACCAAAAAAGTCTAACATGGTTAGAGAAGGGATTGGAAATATGACCAGCTTCTCCTTGCAACTACTGGGGTGTACCCTGTGTGAAAGCTTGCGTATTTATCCAAAAAAGGTACACTGCAACCCCTCAGAGCACAGAGCAGGTGTTGAGTGGAATTAGAATGGATAGTGCCAATCGTACATGTTGCATTTAACAACTGACCGGGGCATACCCATAGAGGGGGTATACCCTGGGCAGGGAGAGGAGGACAGGAAAGAAGTGGAGGTAGGCACTGCCTTCCTCACCCACAAAAAAATACCAATGTTGGGGGTTGGTGAGAGGGCCACTAAAGATCCTGTCCCTTTTTGGATGACAGTGGGCACCAGGATGCTCACCTCTTTTTCATGTTTTGTTATAACCATCAAACTGTCTTTTACGTTTTTTGTTATAACCAGGAAAAAATAAATCCTACAAGAGGGCTATGACAGAGGAGATGCCCACCCAGTAAGTATGTGGTGCTGTCAGTACCCACAGGGGGAGCTGCCCAGAAACCTTGGCTCTGACTGAGTGGGGGATGGTGGGCTAGGTGGTATGCCAGGTGAGTGCCTAGTTAAGGGGCATTGACACAGATCTCTAATGCACAAGCATCATTGCACGTAGCTTGCCACTGGGGAAAATGGGGAGAAAAGACAAAATGTATGTGATTCGGTTGCCATTGATGACAGCACTGGTGCCCTCAGGACTCACTCCATGTGTATCCCAACTGGTATGGCAATGGGGTGGGAGGTGGGATGGCTGATGAGATGGGAGGTGCTTGACAGAAGCCTGAACAGGTGCGTGGTGGCATCCATGGCTCAAACAGGAATATGAAAAAAAAGAAATAATAACTGTGTAGTAAGTAAGTGCACTGCATCAGTTAAATTGCAGACAACAGGCAAGATTCTGGTACCATGCAAATGCAATGTGGTGTATGGTACCAGGTATCACAGCAGAACCATTTCAGAACCATGCTACTTGTGATATTGTTTAAGCCAGTGTATAACAGGAAGTCAGTATTATTTCAAAAAAATACCTTTTAATTATTAGAGTGACAGAGGTAGCTGACTGGAAAGCTCTTTGCGATGTTGAGAGAGGGGGGCACTCAGCACTGCAAGAGCCCCCACTGAGAAGGGTCAGATTATTATTAACCCTGTGAGGTGCACATCAAAAGCCAAATCAGGCCAAGGTGCATTTGAAACACAGAGAACTAGTGGTGTGAGAGAGAAGCATCAGACGATAATGACACAAATTAACATTAATTTCATTAGAACTCATTAGAACATTCATTGCCCCCTCAGCTCGTGAATACATAATTCATTTGGTCCCTGAGCTGTGCAGATGGCAGGATCGCAGGTGTTTAGCTGCTTAAGTAAATTGACTTGCATGCTTGTTTTGGATTAGAGTGACAATAAAATAATCACCCTGCTATTCAGAATACAATTACAATGTGTCAAACAAAACTCACACTGGAAACGGCAGGAAGACCCAGGAGAGAAACTGCAGGCATCTTGTGCTATATTACAGAGCATAATCACTCTGTCCTCCGTAAAAAATATAATTATGTACTCTTAGTTCATACACGGTTTAAAAAATGATTATAGTTCAGATTCAATTTGTAAAGCAGGCTGTTTTAGACATGCTGAAGCTTAGTATCCATTCCTTCTGTCTTGATCTATCTTACTAAAGCAGCAAATGTGCGGCACATGTCTTCATTACCACTTTGTATCAGTTATACTTACAGTTTTGTATATGTAATGACAGTTCTTTGATTGGGTGATAAGGGAAAATTTCACTGCTTGATTTCCACTGCTGGTTCAAAAGGTTTCCCAACTAAGATGTCCCCTTGGGGATTAAGCTATCTTTTGATGTTATTTCTCATTAGGTTTAGAGCACTGCACAGAGAATAATAGCCCAGCAGTTCCCTCTGCAGGAGGAAGCTGACTCAACAAGAGGCACTTCATGGTACACCCATTTCCCCTCATGCTCTTAGCAGGAAATAGCAGTGTATAACCAGGGAGGACAGAACCGATAAGTTGGCAAATCATGTGACCACATGCCCCCCAACAAAGATAAACTCCAGACTTGTTGCCCAGGAGTCCATCTTAAAAAGAACCAACATCCCTGGCTGAAGTACCTATCTTGTTCGAGCTCCGCACAGTTGTATTTAAGAGCTAGCAGTACTGAAAACAGCAGACAAGAAATAATAATAATTTTTAAATGTAGCCACTTCTGGCCAGCTGTCCAGTGAAGTCACAGACTGGATGGTTGCCTGATCTGTGAGTTCCAACCACATCACCATTACATAACCTTCTAAATAGCTCCAAACACTGAAAATATTGATCCTTACCTGCAGTAAGAGGCAATCGAACACCATGAAGAGGTTGGACAGAGCGAGATTCTTGGAGGCCTCTGTGGATGACAACGGATTTGAGAACTGTGGGTATGACAGCAAGAGCTCCAGGGCTTCCTTTACCCTACAGCCATGATGCAGTGCTCAGCAAAACTCCAGCTTAAGGCATCCTCCAACACCAATATGATGCTATACTTCGGTAAGTAGGGGACTTTTGAAAGGAGCACCGCGGCAACATCAAAGCCCTCTGCAGTGATCCTGATAAGCTGGACTTGAGACAAACTGCAGGGAAAAGCAGGCAATAGTGGTCAACCAGGGGTTTAATGTAGCTGAGAGAACACTGGTGCAACTGCACTCTGCAATTCAGGTCAAAGCAGAGGATGTGGAGTGTAGCAACAGATGCAACAACCTGCACATTTATAACCTCCCCAAGGGTGTCAAGGGGTCAGATCTCAACAAATTCCTGCAAGATCTAGTCCACAATACACTGGGCATTCCAGCAGAAAGGCCATCGAAATGGAATGAGCACATTGGGCCCTTGGCCCAAGTCTAATGATGCCAGGGGCCAGGCCACACTCTGTGGTTAAGAAATTCCTCTACTACCCAGACCAGCAGAAGGCTTTACACTAGGCTTGGTAGAAAAAAGAAGTGCTCTACAAAGGGATGCGCCTGTTCTTTGAAAATGACTACCTGCCTGCCCTCCTGAACTGTAGATGTGCATACATCCCCCTAATCAAAGTCCTCAGGTAGCAACAGATGAAGTTAAAACTCTCTACCCCTTCAAGTTTGCAGTGCTCTTCCCCGATGGCTCCCAAACCTTTCTTTCTGCTGAACAGGTGTGTAAAGAATGTCTGTCCCGGACATGCCAATTCCCCAACAGTCAGAAAAGAACTCTACACCAATCCTTGCTGCAAAATAGGCCACTAAGGTCTGGCAAACACCAATGCACTCTGCAGCAAAAAAGAAGTATGCAGTAGACACATTAAAACAACCCACTGAGCACCTGCACTCATCTCAGAACTCTGGAAGGAGTGGTGGCAAGACGTTAGACTCTGTGCTACCAGACTGCTCACTCTAGTACATCATTTGGATATGGCGTGCAGGTGAGGTTGCCTGGTGCTTTTTTCCCTCCACCCCTGGTGACTGTCCCTGTCGTTGAGGCACAGGAAAAACCAGGAGCAGTTGTAAAATTCACAACAAGAGTATTTATTTGTACTAGCAGTAACATAAAAAAAATAAACTTGTTCAGTATAACTATTTACAAAGGCAAAATAAACAGAAAAAGTCCATCTTAGTTTTCCTTCAAGCTCTGTGTGTCCTTTCTTGCAAGCAATTGCAGCTGTCTTTTTATAAGTACTTCCAACCCCCTTCTTAACAAGCATCCTGTTTTTTTCTACTATGTTCTAGTATATTTCAGGCAGGTGCTGGCAGGAATACAATGTCCCAGAACTGAGGCCCCTTTTCTACAGCTTTTCTGCAAAAGTCTTAAAAATTGCACTAAAGTAACCTCTTGAATTTCCAATAGCTTTTTCTAACTCTCAAACTATATTTGTATACATTTAAACAGTAACACTATATAATTTCTAAGCAAAGGGATCCCAATATAAGTTACATTTCCACATAATGATCTGCATATATTTTTATACCAGCAGATATGCAAGGGAGGAAAAGACAAACAGCAAGGAATGACTGAGAGATAGAGAGAGGCAAATAACTGTGAGACTGTCGGGGTGATCAAATCCTAGGTCTCACGGGAAAACTTGGTTGCGCAACCAGACAGAGAAGAGACAGAAAAGGAGAGAATAAAACAGATCCCTGCATTCAAACACTTTCCATAACAACTGGGACAGAGTCCTATTCAACCCTGTCACAGTCCCCCTAAATCCCTCTGGGTACCCCTGGCTGCTGCGCTTGCCCTCACCACTGCAATGGGAAACTAAATAATAATTTCCCTCCATATTTTTTGTCTTAGTATGGGGATGATGGGTGCCGTGTGTTTGGTGGGCCCTGGCTGGCTTTCTCCACTTAGCTGATGCTTGTGAAGAGCTAGAGCAGTTAATGCATAGTTTCTCAGGCCTAGAGATGAAGCAAAAGCCTCAGAGTACCGCTGTGCCTGCAGCAGCTTAGGCTCAGTCAGTCCCGAAATACTGTGGCCTCGTTTTGAAAATCTGGAAGCTGATGGAAGGTCCAGGGCTGGAGAGGACCTAAGTAGGACTTAATCCCACACCTCAGATGCTGACCACTCGTTAATGCTGAGAAAGGATGTGACAGTCGCCTGGGTCATAAGGGCAAGAGGAGGGATTGACTAAGTAGGCCATGGTCCTCCTCCCACTCCTGAGACTCTTGCAGCTTGTCCTGGTCCAAGTGCTTCTCTTTATCCCTCTTTTTCTTGTACTTATGGGAGTCTGTAGGAAGTGCTTCTGAGTCTCTGGAACTCTTTTTCCATCGTTACCATTTTTTGCTTCAATAAATGGACATCAAGGGCCTGCGGGCAATGCTTCCATGTGGCCTGGTTGAATCTGGAACAGGCCTCACAATCCTCAACCTTGTGCTCTGGGCCTAGGCAGAAGAGGCAGAGGGAGTGAGAATCTTTGTGCGGTAGCTGCGCACCACACAAACCACACTTATATTTATGTGACTTGGTGGAAGATGGTGAAGACATACACAAAATACGGACATAGCATTAAAGAAAGAAAAAACAGATGCTCATCTGAAGAAAAGGTGGTCGAACTGCAGTGACGACCTCCGCGAGGTCAGACATGCTCAGGTTGACAGTGGGAAAGAATTGGGAGGCAGGCATGGGGACCGCCCACTATACAGTGCCACGCTGACATCAGTCACATGACATCAGTGGGCAGTCCCCTTTAGACATTGTTAGCTAAAGTTTCATGTGGCCCTGATGCCAGGGGGCACAGTTCTCAAGGTAATTACCTACTGCAAGGCCCTCTCGAAGTAAGACAGATTTTTACTACTGCTACTTTTCTGCTGACTTAGTAGCTTTTACCTTCCTGTCTTCCTTCAACTATTCCACAAGCAGCACCACAGCCTTCATGGAGCAGCTAGTTGATGGCAAGCTGTGGGGAGATGCAGGGCTAGCTCTGCCACTCCCCACTGAACCCCAAAAAGATACTTTTATTTAAATATTTTTAAAACTGTCTGGCTCCATCAAATATTGATTAAAATTAGTCCTGCTTAGCATTTAGTGCAAAAGAAAACATTTTGAAGAAGATTAATGCTGCAGAAAAATGGAAATTACATACTTACCGTAGTTGTTGATCTTGGACACAGTCTCCATCACCCATTTACACTAGTGGGATAGCGCCGGAGGTGCTAGGACCAAACGGGAGGCAAAGATTTTCAGAAGGGTTGGCGCCGAGACAGGACCACTCATGCGTGGCACCGCAAGACTAGCTCACCCCTGTATAGGCTATCTCAGCGTCAACCCTCCAACCGCCTCAGTACCTTTTCGACCAAGGTGGTGCAGCGTAACTAATGAAAATAACTTATCCAGACTTTCTGGGACTGAGAAGGCCCAGATGACCCTTGCAAGAAGGGTCAGAGAACAATGTCTTCACAGCCTGAACCACAGGACCATGAAGACCAGGATAGAAAGCAAGCGAGCCCAGGGGATGGTGGGTGGGAGTGTGAATGAGTAATGGAGACTGTGTCCAAGAAGATCAACAATTACGGTAAGTATGTAATTTCCATAGCTTTCCGGACTCAAGTCTCCATCACTTATTCACACTAGTGGGAGAGTACCGAACTAAAACCAACAACCCTGAGTAGGGTGGTAGGAGATAGGGCTCACACAGAAAGGATGGCCAAGGACTGTCCTGCTAATAAAAAGAGCTGTCTTGGAAAGAGCATCTAGAACATAGTGCTTACAATATAAGCAACTGAGTTCTAACTCACCACTTTGCAGAAGATTGCAATGGACACAAAATGAAACTCTGCCAGGAGGCCGCAACCACTGTAGGAGAGCAGTGAGAACCCAGCCACACAATTTGGTCTAGGACAAAAATTAATAGTGTCAAAAACATGTACTAACCTAACGTAAAGGACCTCAGGAACTCAAAGGGCCGGAGGTAAAGTCTACTGGGTCAGAGTAGACCGAAAATCACAGATGGAAACCTCCACTACCAAGTATGGCTGACCTGTGAACAACAGGTCCAGGAGCATTTGAACCCCTCACTTGGTGAGCAAAAGGAGGTCCAGGTGGGGTTAGTCAATCAATGAGAATGGTTTCCACTTAGTCACTGAAACCTTCCTGACAGAAGGCCAAAGCACAACTTAGAAGCCTCTTGTGGTGGCCTAGTAGAACCAGATCCTACCCATTTCACATTCCAAAAAAGGGATCATTCTGCCGCTGTGTGCCTACATCTGTAGTAGCAGTCTCTGAACTAAGGGAAGAGAGGGAAAGTGTACAAGAGGACGTGTCCACTGCGGAAAAACATGCCGACAGAAAAAACAGGGTCTGGATTTCTAAGGCAAATAGAGGCAGATCTGCGTCAGGGGGGATGCAGCAGGACCAAGTTCGGGCTAACCCATTCGTTGAAAGAGAATAAATAATGGCAGAAGTGACTCAACGTGGTGAGGCATGACTTGCTCCAGCCTTCCTGAAGGGAGTAAGAAAGGACTCTAGTTTGCTTGCTGATGAAAAACAAACACCACAGTTTTGTAATCCACTCAAAGTGAGCAACTTCGTGAGCGACTGGCACGGAACCAGTGCACAGGAACCGAAGGTGTGAATATCGAGAAGTCATCTCCGAAAAAATACTTACTTGACCTACGGTCAAGAAAGGAGCATGCCGTCTGTTAACTTGCTCTGAGGCTCTGATCAAGAGAAGAAAGCCTGATTAAAAAAGGGGAAACAACAGACTGGGCAGCTGCCTAGGCCTAGGAAATATCTCTGAATGAGAGAAATCTCTCTTGGAAAAATGAGATGACCCATGCCTCCACTGGAACGGACTTCTCCTAGGGGTAGAAGAAGTCAGGTACTCTTTACCGTAGTTTAGAGATGACCACCTCAGGACTGAGGTGGAACCTGGCCGGATCCAAAAGGATGGTATTGGGTATTTCGGCCAGGCCCTGTGCTGCGATGATTTTTTTTTTTTTTTTACCATTAGTCTGAGCCTGACGAGGCTTTCAGGCTGCTATCTCGCAAGGATTGCCTGATACAAAAATGATGAAAATGTCATCCATCTGAGGGCAGGAGGAGCCTGAGCATCCATAACTAGAATAGTGACCGGACCAATAATCATAGCTGAAGAGATGTTAACCACCTGTTGTCGATGGAGTCACCTAAGGGGCAGTATCATAAGGGGGCTAAATTCCCCTATCAAAGGAGCAGAAGAGCCTGAATGGCTCCCAGCCATTGAATTAGAATGTTCCACAGAGTGAAACTGTCCTGACAACTGAAAAGAGTCTAGACACAGAAGCGTTTGGTTCACAGATGCAGTCTGAAATACTATAGTGGACCCCATCACTGAGGAACAACTGAAAAGATCTTCCATTACAGACTCTGGTGATAGAGAAGGCCTGCCCTCCAGTCTATAAAATGAGTCATCTGCTGTATCACCGACAAGTAGGACAGGGAGAAACTCATCCAGATGCACTTCTACCCCAGAAGGATCCCTAAAGGGAGGTCTAGGTCAGAGCCACTAAAGACTTCACCACCAGGAAGGGTGTCGAGGAGCTCGGCACCACATACGGAGCCAAGAAAATGCTTGGCAGAATGAGGGATTCCACTGGCAGAACAGCACAGAAGAGTTCCATCACTGGAAAACCGCTGGATGTCACAAGATCCCATGCAGACTGCCACTCACTAAGCTCTGTGGAAAAATAATCCACAGAACAAGACTTCGTTCTGCGGAAAATATCTTGCCACAAGTTCTGCGGAAGGAGAGGTCTGCAGAAGGAAAAATCTGCCACTAGTTTTGCCGGACAGCACCAACTGGCACCCCCATGGCACTAGTATCACAGGAGGGCACCAACCAGTGCCTATGCCATCCCAGGTGACACCCAAGGGCACCCGAGGTGGTACCCGCAGGCACCCATGGCACCCGCGGCAGCACTCCGGCATCCATGGTACTGTCACCCATGGCACCTGCGGGTGCCCGTGGCACCCGTGGGACCACCCACAGCACCTGCGAGTACCCACGGCACCGCCAGCAGTCCTGGGAACCAACAGCACCAACAACAGCACCCGTGGTGTTGCACAATAGCAATGGCGCCAACCTATGGAGCCGACACAAACACCAGTGGTGTCACCTATGGTACAGATGCCAATTCCAGCAGTGCTGCCACTGTGCCGCTCCACAGCGCCAGACCTGCGGCATCACCCATGGCATCAACTGCGGCGCCAGGACCAACACCACTGTGGAGAATGCCAATGGAGAAATCCTGAGGAGAAGAGGAGAAGGAAAAGGTGGTTCCCGTGCTGGCCCCTGCATGGAAAGGGGGGGGTAGGCACAAGGGGTCGACGTGATGGCGAACGCACCAAGGGAGCACCACGCATATCCTGATCCAATCGACCCGGCCCTGGTCCAGCGGCTCCGAGGCCCAGAGGCCCCAAAAACCGGTAACACCGGCCAGGAAAACTGGACAGAAGTCAAACCCCCTGCTCCACAGGAGCGGCCCAGAGGTGAAACTGCTCACCAGAACTCCACTGGGGACACAGACGGAGTCCGGAGTTGAAGAACGCGGCCAAGGGGAACCCACCAAAATCGGTTCAGGTCTATCACCCCTCCCAACTGACAATCCCCATGCAGATGTACCAGAGGGCAACCTCGAGCGACACCAATTCTTCTTTCCCCAGCGAGGAAGAACAGCTTGAGGTTAAGCAGAGTCGGATCCTCGGAACAGCCAGATTCATGTTTCAGTGGACTGTCCTCCCCGGCCCCGAGCACAGGATTGTCCATAATCAGACCCCCTCTTTAACAAAGGGCGGCGGACCAGACACAGACCCTCTGTCATAACAACTTTCAAACAAAATCTTCCTACCGTCACCGCTACTGTCGAAGGATGACTCCATTGATGGCAGGTGAGAATTTCTTTTTCTTCTTCATAATCTTCTTTTTCTTCATAAAATAAGAAAATACCACTAAAAATGTTAAATTAAACGAATACTAAATGGCTAAAAGCTGCTGTCGCATACAGACGGAAACTTTGACTCCGGCAGATGAGCAACGTAGACATTCAAGCGCACTCAATGGTGGGAGAAAAGGAACTGAGGAAGTTGGAGGGTCGACACCGAGATAGCCTACACAGGCGTGAGCAAGCCTTGCGGTGCCACGCATGCATGGTCCTGTCTTGGCACCGACCCTTCAGAAAATTTTTGGCTCCCGTTTGGTGCTAGCACCTCTGGCGCTAAACCACTGGTGTGAATGAGTGATGGAGACTTGAGTCCAGGAAGATGTAGAAGGCCAGAGCTAGCCCTTAGAGGAGTGTGTGATGATGACAACACAGTCTGCAATGCAAGCTGCTTGTCTTCTATTGCCTTAAGTTTTAAATAAACCTCTAAGACCTTTTTTCAACATCTCTGTGTAGCCTAGTTAAAACCCTGGCAATCACTGCAGGCATTCATGCCATAAGAGATGCCCAAAATGCATATATTGTGAGTGTCATCCTTATAAATCTTAACTTTTCAGCAATGACAGCAGTCGGTGGTACAAATGTTAAATAAAAACAAAAAACAAAGAAGTAGAAGTGTTAGCGACACTTGCAAAGTTTCACAGCGTTCTTCAACAGCGGTGGAGTGATGAGCAGTTGATGGCAGGAGAAAAAACTAAGGCTTAATGGGGCCATCCAAGTCAACATGCATCATCACTACCCTATATAACAGCTAGCAAAAGCATCCAGGTGGAACCGACGGCTTACAGTTCCATGATGTGCTCAATGGAGGGAGAGATCCTCGAAGAAGATCAGAGGATTATGACTTCAAGCAGGGAATATGCTGCAGGGGCAGATGTACTGTAATAAATCAACATCCTGTTTTCATGCATATGTACTCAGTACTAAATACTGGAGAGCAGAAGTTTGTTAAAATTAGATGCACTACGAGCTGAGCTGTACCTAAATATTATGTTTTAAATGTTTTACCTGAGGTGTCTGCAGCTCTTTAAAGGAAATAACTTTGAATATAGATGGCATAAGCTGGCAGGTCACCATAGTGGTAGGGCTGCTACTACTGCTTGGGATGCTGTTGATCCAGGTTCATGAATAAGCCTGGGTCATCAGGGAAAGCTGGGGCTAGGAGATCTAGCAACCCAGAGGGCGCTCTTCTCCTCCAGGTAGGGAAGGCAGCTAGCTCTGCTGCGATACTGCCACCTAGGTTGAGATGACAGTGCAGTTACAGAAGCTTCATAGGGAGAGGAGATACCAACTGGTGCCACACTTTGCACACCTTTGTGTATGCGCCTATGCACCCTATCAATCTGCGTTCCGAGAGAGGACAACAGATAAAGTGGAAAGACTTGGGCAGCACAGGATATCTAAGCCCCTGCAGGTCCCACACTGGTGACTTGGTCCTCCTCCAGTGCTGGATCAGGAACTGCTGTGGGATTTGGGCAGCCCCGCCACACCCACCATGGAAGGCACAAATCTGAGGCAAGCCCATAAGAAGCAGGATGATGGGGTTGGGGAGGTCAGCACGAAGACGGCATGGCTGGTATCAAGGGGGATAACAATCAAAGATCGTACAGTAGAAGTATAAGGAGATATGCAAAGCAGACATAATCAGTGGTACAGAAAAAGTTTAAATCAGAAAAAAATGATCCAGACAGGGCAAAGTATTTTTTCTGAAATTGGTAAGAAGAATGTGGAACCTGATTAAGAAACACACTTTGATGAGACATGCTGCTCTGTAACAACAATCACTGATCTACTAATTTTTATAGCATTCTAACCACTACAGCTATAACAAGAATGGCACATCAGTAATTGCACAACGATTTTATGAATGATTTGTTTATACTGCAGGATCAGTGAAATATGGCTTCTAAACTAGATGTTTGTGTGTGGAACAAAAATACAAACCTCCCATGGTGCTTAGGTTCAATTTGTGATGTTGCCCAAAATGGGAATTGTACTCTTCTGCTTGAAGGTTAAATATTCAGTAGTATCTGGCAGGATCCAATTCTGTCATTTTGGATTAAAAAAGGTAACTAAAAGCTCAGCACACAGTTACAGGTTTTTCACCTGTGATGTACAGGGGGAATGTAAGCTGCACATTTCAATATTAAGGCTAATCAGTCATTTGAAGAAAACCGATTCAGTCATTTTGAAACAATTCAAGTAATGAGAGCTTTACAAAAATCAGCCATGTTGGTCCTGATGTTGTGCAGAAAAATGTAATCAGCACACCTTATCACAAAGGATAATCATTCAACAGAATTTGAAGATAACCAGTTTTGCCTTTTGGAGAAAATGTTAAAGGTGTAACATGGATGACTGGCAGTCGGCAATATTTTTAATTTTTATAAAGCTTTTTATGTTTCTGGGTTTTGTGTTGCAGGCAGCTCTCAGCCCCATCTCTGCAGGCCTCAACCAGCCATCCATCTCCCCCAAAATCTACCACAATCTCTCACAGATTGACCCCATGGTGGGGTCAGGATGGGGAGGGCCAACCCTCCCGGAACTCACATCCAGATGGCAGGGTCCAGGTGATGGTGCAGGCCACAGACAGGAAGACACGGACCCTTTTTTCCCTCCCACCTCAACGTCATATGCAGTCCCTGCAGGCCTCTACAAATCACTGGCACTCCCTGTGAAGAAGCAAGCTCCATGACCCACTGTAGGGGTCACCTGGTGGCACCAGACAGCATTCCTCCGAGATGGCTCCCTGAGCTAGTTCCCGAACACGGGTCACCCACATGGGAGCGCAACGTGCTACCCATTGGGCCATCAGGCCCTTGCAATCAGAAAATCAGCAATCTTAAACCACAGCACACTGAAATGTAATTAACACACCTTTAGATATAGGATCACTGTTCAGTGAAATCTTAATTCCTTTCAGATGGTTTGGAGGTGCTGTAGTAATGTAAGTTTTTTTTGCCCAAAAACAAATACAGTATGGCAGTCAGTCAATCCTCTTTTATTGCATACTCCCTAAAATGCAATGATCACAACTGTTTTTTTATAAAGGTTAATCTTTCCTTGAAATCTCAAAGAGATCCATGCACCCATACATAATTACTGTAGACGGTGGTACAAACAAAGGGGTGCAAACAGGCACCAACAAAATCTGTTACACTCAAAATGTTGACTTAATTGCTAGGCGTAGGAGTTTCCCCATGAGTAAGTTGAAATGCAAGTGTGGCTACCAGACATTTGTAGGACCAAATGGGGTTTGCCCCCACCAACATGCTGGAATGGGACACCCACCAAGGTCTAGGCATGGTGCTATGTCATGCCCAAAGCTCACAGGATGTGGTGTCACCAGTGTACTTTTTCCCCTATCCACCTGACCCTCACCCTTAAGACCACTTCTGAGGCGTCACTTCACCGTATTTTGCATGAATCCATGGTCCATCCCTGGTACTCATGTGGACACCCTAGCTCCCTGAAGCCAAACTCCTGTTCTCCAGTGGATCTGCCCAACCCCCATCACCTGCACCTGAGTGCTGTATTGCTGATCTCATGATGATCACCTCTCACCAGTTACAACCTGATGATACCTCTATCACCTGCATGTTTCAGTTAGGCAGGGCTAAAATTTGCAACCTGGATTACGGGGGTCATCATTATGAGGGTCATCATAATCTGAGAATATAGCCCTGTAGGCCATTTGCATAGCAACCCTTCCCCCCTTCCCCATGGGGTCCAAATGTTTTCAACCATTCTGAAGAAAAGGCTTGCCGGTTGTGTACAGCACAACAGAACACAAGAAAAAGGATTAGCGCTAAGTGATCACCACAACCACTTGAAGACAGTCACTTGTGAATCTATATGCAGTCTCCAGGTCACAGTTTGCATGTGTTGAACCAAACCCTCTCAAAGGTACCTGTATAATCAAGTTATTTTGAGGTGGAAGCAGATATGGAACTATAAGTGAACCATAAAATCATCCTCTTTAAGGGGATGTTTGCTAAGTATTCTACAAGACTAAATGACCAAGTCACTTACTTGTGGTTGAATGTTTACTACTAGTATTAATTCCACATAATCACACCAGTGTGGTTCCATGAAACGTGTACAAATTGTACAGAAAGCCAATTAGTTAGAACTTGCCTCCTCCCCAGTCTCTCCCATCCTCACCCCTCCATGTTTAGATGGTTTGATCGAACAATAGGGACGGTGAAGAACTACTGAGTCAGCACAAAGACTCAGGGCTAGTAGCCATGGGAGGCAGGATAGGTCAGGTGACTGCGAAAGGGATATCAGCAGTAAAACTACAGTTACAAGCAAGTAACTTAGCCTTTTTTTACTATACTTATTCCATGTAGTCACACCAGCAGAGACTAACAACTGTGCCTGGGTTGGAGATTGCTGAAACCCTCAGCTAAACTTAAAGGGACTTTTGGATGGAGGACTCAAAAGCAGCAATCCTTGGGCTTTGTAGGTCCAAATATTGAAGGGTTGCAAAAGTGTGTGCGGGCAATGAGGCAGAAGCCAGCAAATCTCACAGATCAGGATGCCCCAGGCAACTACATGCCAGTCATATGGGCTCAAATACATGCAGGATGCATACATAAGACCATAGTGCAACAGTGCAGAATACATAATCTGATCCATCATGAGACATTCTGCTTATAGGACCACAGGAGGACGCAATGCAGGTCAAGGAAAGTAGTTATGTGGTCTCTGGAAGACTTCCGTCCTCTAGAAGTAGAACAGGAGTGCTTGCCTAACATTCAGTCTATGCAGTTCAGCAGCACCAGGTCTGTTATGAGGCAGGCAAAAAAAAAAAAAGACATCTACAAGGATTAAAGCAAGTACAGCTCAGAAACAACCATAGAAAAAACAGTGGGTTGGTGTGCAGCACTACACTGTCTTTGCACAAGACCAAGTAGTTTGGGTTGATCATGAGCACTTGCCTTTTCCTAACCAACAGACTGATGTAATGACCACAAGAATTTACATCTCACTCTTGTGTGAGGAAGCTGCTCTGTGTAAATGAATTGAGATCCTGAACCAGCAACTCCCATCATGCTCATGTCCATCATGAGTGGCCACAAAGCAGGAGTCGGGGATCAGTCTTTGAATGTTTGCAGAGTGACTGCAGGAGACTCTGGATGTAGGACAGCATGCAAAGGTAGGAGGTAGTACATAAATACAAGTTACTCACCTGTAACTATACTGGTATACAGTTCACATCCACAGTATGGCAGTTTCACTGGAACAGGCTGATTTTGTTGTGTGTTTTCAAGCTAAGCTCCTCCCAAGGGCTGTAGGGTATATATCCTCTGGCTCCACACTATGATGTTGAATCTTTGCATGCTGGAAGTAGAGATCTAGGTACCACTTGCTACAAGAGCCAGGTGGGTTGTGTGGATGTGAACTGAATACCATCCTAGAACTACAGTCACAGGTGAATAAAAATGGGTTACCCACTTACAACTTTAGTTTTAAGAGTGGTATATAGTTCAGATTTACACACTGACAGTTCCACTGGAGAGTGCTGATTCACCGAACATCTTCAAGGTCAGCTCCTTGCATCACCTGGGAGGTATTTATTTATTTCAATGTTTCACTAGGAAAGGCACACTGAACAACAAGTTGCTAATTTCACGGTGCATCCGGGGCGGAAAAGAGCATACAGTACAATTGCAGTGACAACATTCTATACAGCATACATATATACATTCAAGTGATAGATCATATATATGCACATACACGATAACAGTACAGTAAATTTAACAGATGATACAACAACTAACTAACAGATCCACTAACAGTCAAGTGCTCAGAAGTGCCATGTAGCCCTTGCTTCTGTGATACTGGAAGGCTAGGTATGCCAAGAAATTAAGTGTTGGGGGGAAAATGGCCCTACAGTGTTGTTTAGAGAGGTCAGAGGATGTAACGGGGGAAGTGAGGGAGGAAGATTAGTAGAGTTAGTAAACTAAGAGATTAAGAGCATGAGCAAGCACCATGCAATTCTGCTTAAAGTTGAACCAGCATAACATTCTGTGGTGATCTGCATATGCAGCCCATGATGCTTTGCATTGTGTGGGCATGTGTGATTTTGTATTTTCTTGAAACTTGGCTTCCCAGCCAAATGCCCTTTGGGGTAACCCTTGCCTCAGTGTTTGTGCATAGAGGTTCTTTGTTTTTTAAATAGATGCAATGTAGTTGTGCAGGGCTAAAGATGGTGAAGAAATGGAAGATGAGTGCCAAATTTGGTGGGGGAGGGAATTCCAGAATTTAGGGAACCGATGGGAGAATGCATTTTGTCCAGCATTTGTAGCACAGCAAGGGACAATGTCATTGGATCTAAGGGAGTGAGTGGGGGGAGAAGGGAATGAGAGAGAGAGGGGAGGAAAGGTAGGGTGGGAGAGCAGCAAACCAGAAGTTAGAGACGAATTTAGCACAGTGGGAGAGGCGTCTGTTAGTAAGTGAAGGAAAGGACAGTGAATGATAAAGGTCGCAGTGATGCGTAAAGGGAGGGGGGTCCGGAGCAAATCGGCAGAAAGAGTTAAAGAGGGTATCCAATCTTGTTAGGGAGGGCAAGGGTGCGGAGAACAAACACTTCGCGGCAATTGAATATAGGGAAGATCATCTTCTAGACGACCTCACGCCTAGCCGGTAGAGGAATGCAGCTACAGTTCATATACAGGATGCCAAGCTTGGGGTGCAATTTTTCAGGATGGCATCAATATATCCAGAGAAGTTGAAGTGCTGGTTAAGCCAAACCCCCAAAGTATCTCAAAGAGGAGGTGTCCTTGAGTGTTGTCCCATCACCGGTGTGGAAGCAGGGCAGGGATGGTAGCCGTGAGAGTCTCTGCCTTGTCCCAGAGATCACGGAGATGGCCTTCTTGGCATTGAGAAATAGTTGATGGGAGCTGAGCCAGAACTGGATGTTGCTGAAATCACATTGGAGTCTGTCAGCCACATCAGAAGGAGAGTTGCCTGAGAAAAACAGGACTGTGTCATCTGCGTACATGTCAATGGAGGGTGAGGTACAGATAGACGGGAGGTCATTGAGAAAGATGGAGAAGAGCAGAGGGCCTAGCACTGAGCTCTGTGGGACACCAGTGTTGACTTTAAGGGGGGGGGGGAGAGATGGAATCAGCAATTTTGACTGATTACATCCTTCCGGTTAGATATGATCTAAACCAGTGCGTGGCCGAGACCGAGAGGCCAGCAGATGTGAGGTTGTTTAGGAGGAGGTATTGAGAGACTGTGGCGAAAGCCTTGGCGAGGTTGACAAAGATAGCAGATGTGACTTGACCCCTGTCCATCCCAGAGAGGATGGAATCAGTGAACCTAAGTAGGGAGGAGATGGTAAAGTGATTTTTCCTAAACCCAGATTAGAAGTGAGTGAAGAAGGAGGTATCAGAAAAGAAGGTGGAGATTTGGGAGACAGACAGGTGTTCCTAAAGTTTAGCGAGAGTAGGGAACAGGGAAATAGGATGATAGTTCCCCAGGGATGCAGGATCTCCACCCTTAGGAAGCGGAGGGCAATTGCATGTTTCCATGCAGTTGCGACAGTGGCAGTCGAGAAAGAAAGATTTAGGACAGATAGTAGGTGAGCGATTGCAGGTGCTTAGAGGTACTGTATATCCCTTGGCTCTGCCCTATGACTTCAGATCAAGGGGCAGACTGGATGGGCCTAAAGGTCCTTTTCTGCAGACAAAATCTATGTTTCTATCTTGCACGCTGGAAGGAGGGATCTGTGTGCCACTTGCCGGGAAGGCCAGGTGGGTGGCACAGATATGAACTATATACCACTCTTAGAACTATGGTTACAGAAGAGTGACCTATTCTTCTAGGGGCATGGATATAGTTCACTATCCACACATTGGCAGACTTTCAGCAGTTCTCTGAGAGGAGGGAGCAAGGTGTGCATCCCTATTTGGCGAACAGAGGCTAGAGAACCGGGGTCCAAAAAGCAGCACTGTGGCAAAATTCTAGGTCGATGCTGTAATGGAAGATGAAAGTGTGTGCTGATCTCCAGGTGGCAGCCCTGTAGATCTCCTGGGTAGGAATGTCCCCAGAAGCAGCCACAGAGGCAGTAGTATGTCTCGTGGAATGAGCCCTAAGCCCTAAGAAAGGCTCCCTACCAGCCAACCTACAGCAGAGGTCAATGCAAGATGTTATCCATCTGCCATTCAACCACTTGGCTGCCTCTCTGCCAGGCACGGCTTCAGTGTGTCACAAACAGCTGGCATGCCTCAACCACAACTCCTGCTCTGTGCATCTTATAACAAGAAAGCACCCTCTGTAGGTCTAGAGTATGGAGCCAGCAGTCGGCCTCCAAAGACAGGTTGGTAAAATAGATAGGAGATTAATCACTTGGTTAAGGTAGAACTCTGATCCAACCTTCGGAAGGAATATCAGGTGGGGATGAAGGACGACCTTGTCCTTGTGGAAGACCAGATAAGGAGATTCCACTGAGAGTGCCTGAAGCTCGCTAACCCTTCTAGCTGATGCGAAGGCCACCAAGAAGGCTATCTTTCATGACAGGTGTGACATCTAACACTTGTGCATAGGCTCAAATGGACTGCCCATGAACATAGCCAGCACCAGCTGTGGGTCCCATGGTGGTGGTGGTTCACACATCAGAGGGTACAGGTGGTCAAGGTCTTTGAAAAAGCACCCAACCACCTTCTCCTGGGCCACAGTCAGCAAAGCAGCTCACGCCCAGTATGCAGAGATGGCTGTCAGGTGTACCTTGAGGGTTGCCGTGCACAGCTCAGCTGGGAGAGGGACCAATGGTACTCAAAGGTACTAGCCACTGAGCAGGCAAGGGGGCAGGTGCCTTACTCTGACACAAAATGGAAAACCTATTCCATCTAAAGGTGCAGCACTAGTGAGTCCACTGTTTTTAGGAGTTCTCCACAATGTGAAACAGCTTCAGAAAGAACCAGAGCCTGGAACTCTAGCCACTCAGGAATCAGGTTGTGAGGTGCAAGGACTGAAGGTCTAGGTGCAGGACTGTAACCTGTTGTCTAGGTTGGAAGGTTTGGACAAAGAGGCAACTGCCATGGAGGCCTGTGGCTGAGACTGAGGAGATCTGGGTACCAGAATTGCTGTGGCTAGTCTGGAGCTATCAGGATACATAGACAGTGTTGGCAGATAAGGGCCTATGGCCCACCCAGTCTGCCCATTTAAGTTTGTAAGTTCACTTTATGTTTTCCAAGAAATCTGCTGCCCCTTACCCCTGACCTCCAGAATGCCTTTATGTCTATCCCATGCATTCTTAAATCCTGTGATTGTTTCAGCCCCCACCACTTCCTCTGGCAGGGTGTTCCACTTGTCCACCACCCGTTCTGTGAAGAAATTCTTCCTCACGTTTCCTTTGAATCGTCCTTCCTCCAACTTCATCCCATGCCCTCTAGTCCTGGAACATCTTTTCGCTTAAAATAGTGCATTCCTGCACCCTGTTCCTCCCTGTAAGATACTTGTATGTCTCTATCATATCCCCTCTCTCCCTCCT
Organism: Neoceratodus forsteri; assembly: GCA_016271365.2. NCBI lineage: Eukaryota > Metazoa > Chordata > Ceratodontiformes > Ceratodontidae > Neoceratodus > Neoceratodus forsteri. Next base: position 701,446,627 of record CM028135.1, on the reverse strand, counting down.
CTCCTCCAGGGAGTACACGTTCAGTGCCTTCAACCTGTCCTCATAGGACTTGTGATGCAATCCATGCACCATCTTTGTTGCCCTTCTCTGAACCTTCTCTACCCTGTCTATGCCCTTATGTAGGTAAGGTCTCCAGAACTGCACAGTGTACTCCAGGTGCGGCCTCACTAGTGTCTTGTATAGTGGAATTATGACCTCCCTTTTCCTGATGGTGATGCCCCTGCCTATGCATCCCAGCATCCTATTTGCTTTACCTGCTGCCTTGTCACACTGTTTCCCTGCCTTGAGGTCATCAGAGATGATAATCCCAAGATCCCTTTCCTGCTTGGTGCATGCTATATCCTCACCCCCCAACTGATATATTGTGCCAGGGTTTTTGTGCCCCATATGCATCATCTTGCACTTCCTTGCATTGAATTTCAACTGCCAAACCCCTGACCATTCTTCAAGTTTCTGCAGGTCCCTTCTCATTCTGTCTACACCCTCTGGTGTGTCTACTCTGTTACTCTGTTAATCTGCGCCTTATTCTTCCAGACCTTGACCGCTACCTTGTGGATCAAGGAGAAGAGATGAAAGGCGTACATGAGGTCTGGGGTCCAGGGCCTCATGAAGGCATCCCCCATTAGTGTTCTGGACTGTGGGGGGCAGGTACAAAACAGCTTTAGTTTTGCGTTCTCCCAGAATGCAAACAGATCCACCAGAGGTGTGCCTCACAGGGAGAACAGGTGGTTTACCTTTTCCTGATTCAGGGCTCACTCATACAAGGTCTCTCTCACCCAGCTGCCAGTGTCTGCCAGCTGAATGTCCATCCCAATGACATAAATGGCCAGAAGATCTGCACCCAGGCTGCACATAGATAGACAGATAGATAGATAGATAGAAAGAAAGAAACTTAATTTGTATAGCGCTCCTTCCCGGAGGCTCAGAGCACTTAACACAGTTTAAAAAACAATTAATGACATAACACAAACATTTTTTTTTACATTAATTTCTTTATCTCCTTATCCACAGGACCGGCCCCCTTCCTCTGCACCCCCCCCAGCCCCATCTCCCTGGCATCCACCTCCGGCTTGAGGTGCCAGCTAGCTGAGTGTGGTGCCTGCGAAGGGCCAGGATCATCCTGCCGGACCACAGTGTTTTCTGCCACCTGTTTTCTCCCGACCCCTGAGTGCGGGGCTTAGCATGCAATGGCCTTAATGGACAAGCCGCACGCAGCACAACAGGTGTCTGCTCCGTCTCTGCCCCCTCATCTTGTGGAGTCAGTGTGCTAGCCTCCAGCTGCCGCTAGGGGCCAGGTGTGCGCCACTCTCCAATCCCATCCCTCCCTGGGAAAGGAGAGCTGTCCTCTGAATACTCAGTCCTCTCCCTCCCTGGCAGACCCCCAGCGACCTGCTCGCACTGCGAACATGGGTCGCCAGCATGGCAGGAGGTAAGGCATGATGCCTCAGTCCTCCATGCCACTGGGCCAGCCTAACACATAAACATTTTAACATACTGCAAAGATCTCCATAAAATTCTATCATACATCAGCCCAGTTCACCAATAAAATAATAATGCAGTAAAACAGTACAATACATCAGTGGATCAACAAATCAATAAATAAATAAGTCACTAAGTCAGGAGTCAGACCATCTTTATATTAACTTAAACAGTTCATTAAACAAAAACGTTTCTAGACCTTTTTTGAAGCTTTCCACCGAGGGTGCCTCCTTTAGGTATCTTGGTAAAGAGTTCCACAGGGTTGGTGTGGCAACTAAGAATGCATGATCCCTCGAATGCCACAACTTAGCCATGAGAACTGCAACTTAGCCATGGGAACCCCAAGGAGGCAACCCTTGGAAGAATGGAGAGCCTGAGACGGGCAGTGATAGACCAGAAGGTCTTGCCTGGTAGGCTGGTCCCAAGGTGTGGAGGGCCTCCCGGCACAAGGGAAGGAAGGGTGTGCCACCCTATCTGTCCAGGCAGAACACAGTCATGGTGTTGTCCATCTGGACTTCTGCGATCTGACCCCTGACTAAAGGAGCAAATTCTGTCAGAGCTAGCCACACCACACAGAGCTCCAATAGGTAGATGTGGTGACAGGACTCCCTCAGTGATCAGAACCCGTGGGCTCTGTGATGCCCCTGATGCACTCCCCACCCCACCAGAGGCGCATCCATCATGACAGTGACAGTCAGCTCTAGGCAGTCACACGAGACTCCTTCGTTCAGATGTCCTGGGATCAGCCACCACTGGATGGCGCCCCACACTGGCTGAGTCACTGTGACTGGCTGATCCAAGTGTCCTAGGCACTGGAACCACTGATGACTCAACTCCTATTGCAGCTACCACATCTGTCACTGGGTCCACCAGATTATGCTGGTGCAAGATGCCATGCACCCCAGCAAGTCCCCGGTAGGGTGTGAGTGCCCATCATGAAATGATTAGACAATCAAGGTACGATCCTGTACCTGGTCCACAGGAAGATGGGCCTTGGTCCACAGAGTACCTAGCTCTACCCTGATGAAGTAAATCACCTGCGACGGAATCAGTTCTGACTTGGCTGGGTTGACCAACAGGCCCAAGTCTCTACAAATCTGGAGGGTCAGATCCCTGGACTGCTCCATGGCCTCCTTGGACAGCCTAGGTGTTAGCTAGACGTACAGGTAAGGGTACACCCTGATGCCCTGCACAATAGGAAGGCTGCCACCTCTGCCATACACTTGGTGAAACCCTGGGCACTGATGAGAGGCTGAAGGACATGATCTGCAACTGATACAAAACCCCTTCTCTGCAGAACTGAATGTGCCAGCAATGGGATGGGCAGACTGGGACATGGAAAAACGCATCCTGGAGGTCCAGGGTGCAGAACCATATGGCTTGCTCTAGGAATGGCATGATCTGGTTCAGGGTTACCATCTGGAATTTGTGCTTCCTCATGTCTTGATTGAGACTGTGCAGGTCCAGTATGGGGCACCAGCCCCTCATCTGTTTCGGAACCAGGAAGTACCTGGACACGTACACCTGTTTTGTCAGGATGTCTGGAACACAGGCTATACCCCCTTTCAAAAGCAGCTGAGTGACATCCTCCCTTAGGGTGGACAGCGTGTCCTGTGACATTGAGGGTTCCCTCATTTAAAGGTAAAGGCTTTTATATACTACGCACTACACTTTTCACTGGAGTTGAGCACTTCCATGATCAAGCATTGTCACCTGTTCATATTGTTGTTTATTATTGTTATTAATTTTGTATGTATATATATTTTTCAACCAGTTACATGATTTCATTATCAGTTTCTTTTTTCAGTTAATTTGTCTGTACCTATTACCTGACACATTACATTTAGTAGGAGGTTGTAATTTATGAATGAATATAGTACTCTATATAGAAATCTCTGTACCTTTAAATGACCCATTTAAATATGTATCGGCAACAGGTCACCAGCCCCCTTGACAAAGAACCTGCAGAGGTTCAAAGCGCCTGTTTTTTTTTTTCTGTCCAAGCCTGCACTAAATAAATGTACTGCTGCCACTGTATCTACCTTGTTAGCGTGTTTTGCGCACTCCTTCATTTTCTTTGCTGATTTCCAATTTTGCTTTGAGTGCTGCATACTTATTAGTGTGCCAGTCTAGCTCACCTTTTGGTAGCTGTTATGTCAGAACTCTGGACTGCTCTACAGCCTCCTTGGACGGGCCAGCTGTCAGTCAGTCATCCAGGTAGGGATACACCCTTAAGCCCTTGCACCACAAGAAGGCTGCCATCACTGACAATGCACATGGTGAAGACACTTGGGTGCAGATGATAGGCTGAAGGGCATGAACAAAAACTGAACGAGAACCCTCTCTGCATGAAACCAGCGGTACCACCAGTGGGTTGGACAGACTGGCATGTGGATGAACATGTTCTGTAGATCCAAGGAGCAGAACCACATGCCCTGCTCCAGAGATGGTATAATGTGACTCACAGTGACCATCCAGAAACTGTGCTTCCATATTAACTGGTTCAGGTTATGCAGATCCAGAATGGGGTGCCAACTTCCTGTCCATTTCAGGACCAGAAAGTACCCGAACATGTACTCTTGACTTGCTAAGACATATGAACATGCCAGCAGATAAAGGCTTAATGACCTCTCTCATCTGCTCAATTGTTCAGCTCCCCATGTATTTCCAAATGGGACATGCCCCCCCTTCCCTTTTGAAATCCCACAAGTCCCCCCCCCACTCGTACCCCTTCTACCTGTAATTTTCCCCCTCACCTTGTCACACCCCTCCTGAAACTGTCACACCCCTCCTGCAACATTTACTTGGCCACCACCCCCTCTGTAAATAGTGCCTCCTCATCTCCCTCCTGAACCTTTCTCCAACCAGTTTTAGGCTGCACCCCCTAGTGGTCTTGTTCCTGCTAAGGCTAAAGAAGCCCTTAGTGCTCACCCTGTTAATACCCTTAAGGTACCTGAAGGTCTCAGTCATGTCTCCACTCTCCCTTCTTTCCTCAGGAGATCACATATTTGAGCTCCCTGAGCCTCTCCTCATACATGTTGCCCTGCTGGCCCTGGGTCATCCTGGTTGACATCTGGGAGATGGGCTGTTGCTCTTTTTGCAAGGAGCTGAGAAATGTCATCCCTGAGGGTGGAAAGTATATCTTGCAACACTGTGGACCTCAGAGGAGCATGGAGTCAGTAAGGTGGAAGAGCCTTTAAGTCTGGAAGCAACCCTTCACCTACAACCTATAGTACCCACCTGTCCATAATAATGACGGACCAATGAGGCCAGAAGTGGCACAGCCAATCCCCCAATAGGAGCCAGGCCAGGGACTGGACAGGTGGGACGATGACACCTCCCCTCCTACCCATTACTGGGTAGCTTCGGAGGAGGCACTAGTCGCTGGGGCTGCAGGGGCACCACTTCCCCAACCTCTGCCTCTTTTCGGCCCCCGGCAGGGCAAATTTTATTTTTCCAGGTGCCCAATCCCAGAGGCTCTGGGCACTGTACACATCAAAACAACTCTCCATAAAAATAAAACAGTAAAAATATCTGTAATAATTTTAAACAGGCCATATAAATAGACAAGGCCTAAGCTAAAAACAGTAGGTAGAAGGCCACCAAACTTGGGCTTCAGGTGCCAGCCTTGGCATTGCCTCTGCAGAGGCTGTTCTGGCTGAAAGGACTAATACTGGAAGGCTTCTTCTTAGGCTTCTGGGCCTTAGGATTCTTCTGGGATGATATCACAGAATCTAGGGTGGCACTGGACTTTTTGATCCTAGTGAGATGTCCCTCAACCCCAGGGACAAAGAGGGTGGTGCCCAGGAATGGGACATTGGCCAGTTTGTGCTCGGTATCTGTTGTGAAGGGGGAATCAGCAGGCAGACTCTGCAATGCATTGCAATGCCTGATGCCATGGCACAGGCACAAAAGTCACCCATGTTCAAAGCTGTTTGGAGCTGGTGTTTAGCCAGCACTTGACCTTGGGCTCTGACCAACTTCACTTCAAGCTACCAGTTAGCAGGAAGGTGAGGTGGACATCACCTAGCAATTCCAACATGGAGTGACCAAAGCTGACCATGATGATGGCATACCTCACCTGGCAGAGACCAAATATATATCCTTCTCCTATAAGTACTCCAGTGGCAACAGTTAAAGTTTCAAACTCCTTATCTGGCCCGGCTGGCAGTTTTTTTCCCCAGACAGACAGCAAACCTGCAACTCTGTGGAAGAAAAGGACAAGGTTCTGAAGGAGCACGGCATTGTGATCGAAAGGAGAAGTACAGAGATCCCCCTCACCACATCTCCAGTCAGAGGCCTGGACCACAATAGGCCCTGCTAGACAATGAAACACAGATGCAGCTAAAAGGGACATCATAGCATGGCTACAGGTCATGCAGCAACCGCCTGCTATCGAGCAACAGGACACTGTCACTATGTGAACTCTGAATGGGAAGCTAAGTAAATCTTTACTCATCTTGGTGGTTAGTTGGACCACCTCCCCGTTGGACTGGGTAGCATTGCTGCCTTAGGAGGCTGGAAACCCAGTTCAGCTATTGAGCTGGGAGTGAGGTGGGTGACAGGATATGTTTCCTTTTTATTGGTTAGAAATGGTTTGGTTTACTTACATAGCCCATGTTGGGCAATACATTTTGCCTTGCCTTCACTGTGGCATAGACTGGACTGCCCAGTGGGAACTTAGTACAGTATATTGTCCCTCTTACATGTACAGATGAACCTTGAATTGTTAACATGGCAGACTGACGACTGTGGCCTAGTTAGATGGAGGCTTCTCTCCCCCTACAGCACGTGTGACTTGTAAGAGGAATGACTCGCCGATGGGGATAAACTGCCTCAGAGCCTCTGAACCTCAACAGCCTCATTTACTTGCCACTACAGCCCTCTGTCCTGTCAATGTATGACCATGGCCCAGGTAGGCAGTGTAGGGCTCGTTTCTCAGCTTAAATGAGGTTCCCTGTAGACTATACTTATAGAATGGCTTCTGATGAGGACTTAAAAAGCAGTGCCCCCACCAACCCCCTGCTGAGCAGCAGGAGACTCAGTAGACTGTTTAATCACCCTTTTGTTGGGATAGGGGACATTCTAGTTCTAGCTTGCCCTCCCAGTCGGTGGCCCCAGCTGGGGAATTTATGGCACCCTCCATGCCCTGGACATGGTTACCATTTTCATGTCGGACATTTGATACTGGCTACAGCTGCTCATGTGTATATTGGGACCGTCTTCCACTGCATTTCCTGTAAACTGCATCGGTGTCCTTAGGCTGTTTTGGCCTTAATATTCTGTTTTAACCCTTTAAGTTGGTTCTTCACTTTAGGGCGTTTACAGGAGCTCCTATATGTCTTTTCTTTTTGCCCCTCCTTACTGCATCATCTTTCCCCTTCTAATGGCTCATACGTGATGCTGCTATGGAGTATTATAATAGCTGAATCCCCCCTCCTTGGTAAAATGTGGTTTTGTTCCTATGCCAACCCCATGCGTTGCCAGGGGAGCTGGGGTCTGCCTGCTTCATTTTCCGTACCACTAGCCCTCAGCACTGCGGTATGGACTCTGTCACTGTGGTGGGGTAGGTGAGCCTCAGAATGGTTTCTTGCATGCCTGCAGCACACTGACGTTTGTGTTCCTTCCAGCTTACCTTTTCCCACTCCCCTAGGAGCTATTGCACCTCAGAGGCTGAAGTTTGTCCGACTCTACTTCCCTCCATACTCAGTGGTTACTGTGCTTACATCACACGTCATCAAGTCCCAGGCACCTCCTTGCAGAAGGCCCCTACTTAAGAAGCCCCAAACTCTTGTGATTCACTGTATATAGTTACCTTGTTACTTTTGCTCTTTTTGAATGTTGTTGGCCACACAGTTAGCCACTTGTTTACAGACCATTCAAACCTAACCACACAGGATACCTTTATAGCTGTACACAGTTTACGCTTATTCATGGTTCTACTCCAGAAGAGATAGATGAGGGGAGACAGGTAGATTAAATAGCGGCTTATCTGCAGGGGTCAGGAGCAGGAATGAACCATTTCACACCAGGGTGTTCTCTTACAGCAGGGATGGGTAACCCAAACTGAAGACATATTCTGTCAATGTTAATGGACTCAATAATCTTGTTAAACAGTCCAGGGTGTTTTCTGCCATCAGATAGGGGCAGACTCAATACAGTTTGTTTGCAGGAGACATATCTGTCACAGCAGGAACATTCAAAACGAAGACAAATTTGTATATAGAATTGTCTGCTCCTTCGCACACAAACAAGTGAAACAGAGAGAGAGGTGCCAATATTTGTTGCCAAACATTTGGCATTTCAAGAAGTTAAAATGGTGAAGAATAAAGAGGGTTGTGTGGTTCTCCAGGAAGATGTTCATGGTGTGCCGATCACCATATCCACAATGCATCTCCCCCAGGATTAGACACCCCATTTATCCACCACATTTGGAATTTAATATTGGGTAACAAATTAAGGTTTCCCTTCTTGGCCAGAGATTTTAATTTGTTGCTGGATCAAAGTAAAGACACCACTGCCCCAAACATGGGACGCACTCCAACAGCTCATAAATATTTTAAAAGGATGGTGGCTATGTTGGGCTGGCAGGACCTCTGACGATAATTACAGCTGGGCACATATGATTACACACATTTTTCACACCCTCCCCAGACATATGGTAGAATCAATTATGTCTTTGCACAGAGGGAAGACTTACACAGGATCTGCTCCTGTACCATTGGCCCGATAACATTCTCGAATCATGCCCCCTCTCCTCCCCGACTACCGAGATTGAATTGGGTATGTTTCATAAATGTGCAGGATGTAATTCAGATTCTTTTTATTTGAAAGAGGAGGCCTTTCAGGAGTAAGTCCATACTTATTAAAGAAGCCTTGACATCTAATGATGTTTCAGATGTCTTCTCAACTCTTCTTTGGGATACTCTGAAGGACATTTTGTGAAGCCATCTAATTAGCTATGTAATAAAAAATAAAAAGAGAGACACATCTACAGGGATGATCTAGCATTGCTATTCTTCCTACAGCAACAACGTAAACTGGGCACTCTGGTGGATCCTGGACAACTAGTGCAGGTTAAGAAAAAATTAGATGACACTGCACTTGCTGAAATGAAAAAGGCACTGCGGTACCTCCATAAAAAATGGTATGAAAGAGGCCCTCGTGCAGCATGGTTACTGGCTCAGAGAGTGAGGGGTTTCCATCAACTGGCCACTATTTCTAAGATTTATCACCCAGTAACCAAGAATGCCTCCGTGATACTGAAGCAATTTTTTAAGTGTGCACTGTATATTATACACAACTATATGCAGAGGACTCCCCCACCACAGCCTGACCACCTTTCGGCATTTCTTGAACCGCTCCACTTGCATAGTTTCATGAGGGATCCTTGGCTCCCCTGATTACCCTGTTTTGGCTGAGGAACTCCAGGAAGCCCTTGGAAGGCTAAGTGGGATAAATGCCCTGGCCCCAATGGGTATCCCACTGAATTTCTTAAGATGTTCTCTCCTAAACACTCCACTCTGTTCTTATGTGTCTTCAGTGCTCTCATCTCTGGTCCTTCCCTTCAAGCATCTTGGCGCTACACAGCCATATTAATGATCCTGAAACCAGGGAAGCCCCATAAATTCTGCTAGTTACATGTGCCTACATTGGTACTTAACACCGACTATAAGCTGTTCCTGTCTAGTATGGCTCTCAGATTATACTCTCTTCTCCCTGCATCATCCATCCAGACCAGACAGACTTTGGGACAGTCAGACCATGTATAGCATACGCTTCTTTATCACACATGCAAATCTGCTTCACCTCTACTCACTCTCAGTTTTGATATGGAGAAAGCATTTGTTCGGGTGTCCTGGATCTTTAACCATGCTGCTCTCCTGAAGTGTGGTTTCCCTCTGCATTTTACTGGCGAGATCTTTGGTGTTTATTGTTCTCCAAAGGTGCAGGTTTAGGTTAACAGGCCCCTCTCTCCCTTCGTTGACCTGTTCAGGGGCACCCAACAAGAGTCACCCCCTTTCCTCATTATTATTTTTTGCCATTACATAGAGGCCTGGAATCAGATGATCATGCAACATCCAGATATTAGAGGACACCAGGCAGAAGTCCTGACCAATGAGGACAGAATCACAGGTCACCTCGGGGCAGCAACCCCACACAGTGTGGTTTAACATAGGTACAGGGTCACAATCCAGCTACTCAAAGGCAAGGGTTTTAGATTTCAGGAGGGCAGACTTTGCTAGGATGGGAATGGCTATCAAAGAAGCCCTGGAAAGGAGAAAGGCAGGTGGGGGGGTTAAGGAGCAGTGGGCAAACATAAAAGGAGCCATAGCAGAGGTGACAAACCAGTGCATTAGGCTCATAAACAAAGGCTCAGAGGAGAAGAGGGGGAGTGCATGGAGGGGGACCAGGAAAAGGCATAAGTGCTGAACAGATACTTCTGTTTGGTATTCATGGAGGATGGGGAGGGACAGGGGCCACAGCTAGTTACCAAAACCAAAGTAGGGAGGGAGGTGGACACCAATCCATTTACAGAAAGCAGAGTCCTAGAGGAGCTCACAAAACTAAAAGCAGACAAAGCAATGGGACCAGATGGCATACATCCTAGGATGTTGAGGGAGCTAAGGAGAGAGCTAGCAGCACCGTGGCCATGTTCAGCGAGTAACTCAGCACAGGGGGCACACGTGGTCCCCCTACACAGACGTGGTAGCAGGGAGAAGGCAGCAAATTAAAGGCTTGTCAGCCTCACCTCAATAGAAGAGAAAATAATGGAAGCATTGGATGGAACATCGTACTGCATTGTATGCAGATGCTATATTGTTATATTTATCTACACCAGACACAGATTTACCTGCACTTTGGTCCCCTCTCCAATAGTCTGGATCCATCTCTGGCTATGATCTGAATGAGGGTAAGACTGAGGTCTTGGTGATTAATTATGCCCTCTCACCAGCGTTACAAACCTTGTATCTGTTTAAATGCAATTTGCCTCACTTGAAATATTTAGTAGTAAGGTAGTACTGTTTTACAACTTTTTGATGCTAATTAGGCTCCCTTATGGACTGTCCTCCCCTTAACTCTAGAACAAAATGTAGCTACTACAGAAATGAAGGTGCTCCTTAAATTTCTTTATTTCTTTCAGTCACCTGCCTTACAAATCCCCACAAAGGGCATACCCACTGGACAAAAATGACCTCTCACTTTCTCCGGCAGGGTAAATTGCCTCAAATTCAATGCCAGACACTATGCTGTCCAATGAACAGGGAGGGCTTGTTGATCTACAGCGGTGTTATGAGGCAGCACAACATAGAATCTGATCGCAGATAAGGACCACTTGGCCCACCTAGTCTGCCCATTTCCCTACCTAACAGATAAGCAGCAGATCCTAGAAAACCAACAGCCTACTTCCTCTGACCCCCACTAGAATTGCCTTATGTCTGGCCCATGTATTCTTGAATTCCCCCACTGTTTTTGACTCCATGACCTCCTCAGGAAGGCTGTTCCATGCATCTACTACTCTCTCTGTGAAGAAATACTTCCACACATTACCTCTGAGCCATTCCCCCCTCTATCTGCACCCCTTGTTCTTGCACGTCTCTTTTTCTGAAAGATGCTACCCTCTTGGACTTTGCTGATTACCTTGAGGTATTTGAAAGTTTCTGTCATATCCCCTCTCTCCCAACTTTCCTCGAGGCTATACATCTTAAGCTCCTTTAGTCTTTCTTCATATGTCCTCTGGTGCAGACTCTGCACCATTTTGGTTGCCCTCCTCTGGACAGCCTCCACCCTGTCTATGTCTTTTCGGAGATGGGGTCTCCAGAACTGTACACAGCACTCCAGATGTGGTCTTACCAACTGTCTGTACAGAAGGTCAATAACTTCCTGTTTTCTACTGGTGATGCCTTTCCCTATGCATCCCAGTATCCACCCAGCCCTCTTTACTGCCTTCTCACATTGCTGGCCCACCTTTAGGCCATTTGATATAACTACCCCCAGGTCCCTTTCCATTTTTGTTGTTGTCAGTATCTCACCCCTCACTGCGTACTCTTCCCCTGTTTTTTTGTTTCCCAGGTGCATTACTTTGCACTTCTTTGCATTGAATCTAAGCTGCCATACATTTGAGCATTCCTCCAACCTTGACAAGTCCCTTTACATCCTTTCCACATCACCTTGCATATCAACCCTGTTGCAGATCTTTGTGTCATCTGCAAAGAGATATACTTTTCCTTCCAGTCCCTCTGCAATGTCACTTATAAAGACATTAAAAAGGACTGGCTCCAGTACTGAACCCTGCAGCTACAGCTGATACTATACTGCAGGGGTTCAGATAAGTTTTAGTACTGGGAAGTATTTAATGCTAGCTTCTTGTACCTGTTAGTATTTTCATCCAAATGATAGTAATTAATTCCGTTGACCCGTCTTGTTTCCCCTCACCTATAAACCAAGTCTCAGTCCCATTAGGCACTTATAGCCACTGACTCTCTGTCTGATACTGCTGTGGAATCTTGAGATACTTCCCCACTGCTATGTAGTACTGTAAACCTACTGTTAGCATTTTCAAGGTTGCAACTTCCCTTCTGGCGAGCCTGTTAGCAACTCTTTATATGGTCTCTGCACTGTAAACAACTGATACTGATGTGTTTTCTGCCACCCCCTCTACTGCTTACACTTTGTGAGCATGTGGTTCCTTGGATGGCAGCATTTAATGTTGTTGCCATTTTTGTGACTATGTACAAACATACTATGTGTGCAGGGTGGAAAACAAATTCCTAAAATCAGAAAGTGGAAGTAAATCATGCAACGATGGTAGTAAAATACTCTTCTACTCCCTTTATCTGTTCTTCTGTTATACTGGCTCAGGAATGCCCACAAATACAGCAGTGGGTGTAGCTTGAAAGGGCTGCTCTTGTAACACCTTCTGAAATGATACTCTTTGACTCCACTAGCATTGCTGCATGCTTCACCTGTACATCTCCTTATAACTTGACCTCACCTCGGATCTGGAAAAATATCACTGGTAAATACCCACTCCTGAATCAGCTGCCTTAGTTATTCCTGTTACACTTGCATTCAGTTTTCCTGCCAGCCAGGATAGATACGGGTTATAAAATCTGGTACTGTAGGGGACTCTGTTACCCATTCCAATTGCTTCAGGTACAGTTGAAGTAATTTCAACAGGTACAGGAAAGTTTAGTGTTATCACAGTCTGACATGTTACGTTATTTTCAAATTAGAGCATATATCACCAACTGGCTGAGGTGGGGCCCACTGTTAGAGATAAGTAAACATACAGTACACTTGATTATCAGGGTACTGACTGGATGCTTGGTGACCCATCTCATTTTATAGCGTTACTCTGCCTTCACACAACTACCCCTCCACACTTAGGGCCCTTGATTTATGGACTCAAGAATTGGGACAGCCCATGTCCGCTGCCCAATGGCAGGTTATATGTCGAAAAACCCATAAAGCCATTTCATCTATGAGACAGTGTGAGTTTAATTAGAAATGTTTAATCAGATATTTTCTCACACTAGTTCAATAGGTCCACAGAGGTACAGCTCCTACACCTCACTGCTGGAGACAATGTGGGGAGTGTAATGCAGCACATTTTCACATCATGTGGGCTTGTCTGAAACTGCTACCCTTTTTTTACTGCTCTTAAAGCAGCTATTCAAGAAGTATTTTCTCCTACACTGAGGTTAACTGTCCAGCTGTTCCTCTTCTTGTTGTTTCCTCTGAGATGGAAAGATCCAGCCAATAAATATTTACTAGGGGTCATTCTACTGCCAACCAGAAAACGCATTCCTAACATTAGCTGACTCAAGAAATCCCTATAGTGCAAGACTGGATAGTACTGGTGAATAACATTTATCGACTGGAGTTACTCTCTTTGCCAATTGCAATGCCCTTTACCTAGTGCTACCAGGGGTTGATCTTTGACGACTGCAGCTGATGCAGAATGCAGCAGCCAGGTTGTTGACTGGCCTTCCTAGGTCCTGCCATATTACCCCTGTGCTGCACTCTCTGCACAGGCTCCCTGTTAGGTGGCGGATCACCTTCAAGGTCGGTTTGCTGACCCATAAAGCTCAACATGGTCTGGGGCCTAGGTACCTGCAAGATCTCCCACAGCCTTACCACCCCTCTCGCCCTCTCCAGTCATCTGAAGAGAGCCTTTTAGTGGTTCCCAAGGTCCATCTGCAATTATCTGGCACTCGACCATCTTCAGCCGCTGCACCCATCTTGTGGAACTCACTAACTCGGTTGGTTAGAGAAGCTACCTTAGTGGATGCCTTCAAGAGGAAACTGAAGAACTTTTTACTTAGTAAAGCTTTTCCTTCTTCTAATTTCTAACGTTATAATTAGCTTACATATTTTATGTTTCTGCTGAAATTTTATCTTCTTAAATTTCTAATTAGTTGTATATTTTAGGTATCTTTTGTTGGAATTTTGTTTTTGTTATTTTATGAGTGTATTCTGTAAAGCACCTAGAGTCACAATGAGACAGAGTGCTCTAATAAATAAATAAACTAAAACTAAACTAAACTAAAAACTTATCCATACGCCAAGAAACTGAGAAAGGAAGCAACAGGTGGAACAGATGGGTACTGTATGCCATGTCCAAGGACAACATTTTGTACCATGAACAAAGTGGATAGAGGATGTGAGTCTGTGACCAGGAGGGAATTCTGTTGACCATTCCTGCATGAGCAGCTGACTGTTTTCACCTGTATAATGTTTTCTGACCCTGCTGGTAATTTTCTGTCACAGAACCAGATAGTCTGTAATCTTGTTAGGTTAGAGGGGGAATGGCTCAGAGGTAATGTGAGGAAGTATTTTTTTCACGGAGAGGGTTGTGGATGCATGGAAAAGCCTCCCTGTGGAGGTTGTGGAGTCAGGAATAGTGGGAGAATTCAAGAATGCATGGGACAGGCATAAGGCAATTCTAGTGGGGGGGCAGGAGGAAGTAAGCTGTTGATTAACTAGAATCTGCAGCTTATCCATCAGGTTGGGAAATGGGCAGACTGGGTGGGCCAAGCGGTCCTTATCTGCCGTCAAATTCTATGTTTCTATGATCTGCAGGTTATCTGTTAGGTAGGAAAATGGGCAGACTAGGTGGGCCAAGCAGTCCTTATCTGCCATCAAATCCTATGTTTCTATGTTTTGATCTTTCTTTTTTTACCATAAAGCTTTATCTCCCATGAGTTCAGCACCAGCAAGCTATTCAGCCCTGTCCCCGCCTGGCATCCACCACCCTGACTCATCCTGCCCCACAGATTCCTCCATGAATTGTCACCCGTGGCAGAGCCAGAAGGGGAGCTCCATCTGTTCCTCCTTTCCCACCCGGTGATTCTCATCTGGTGATATGGGAATGGTGGCAGGCAGGCAGGGCTTCATTAAGTTGGCTCTAACCCTTTTTCCGTTTTCTCCCTGTCCCCAGCCACGGTGGCACGTAAGCAAGTGCGCGCAGAGGTGCACACATGCTACGGAAATATGGCCCCTCCCTTCCACGTCACCCATACTCTGGCACTGTCATCCAGCCTCCATGAGGTGGTGGCCAAAGAGCAAGACAGCATACTTCCCCACCTCGGGAGAGGACAGCTGTCCATCAGATGCTCAATCCTCTCCCTCCTTGGCTGACCCCTGGTGACCCAAGCTCCTTCCTGAACCTGGCTCACTGGCATGGGAAAAGGTAAGGCTTGTTAGGTGCCTTAGCCCTCTTCACCACTGGCCCGGCTAGGTTTTGATCCTTCTACATGACTGACAACATGTGTATGTCTGTTCCTGCAGTCTGTCTTGTTTAAATGAATTAACTTTGATTATAAGAAAAGGGATGGGAAGACAGAATAGGTACAGACGAGTTAGAGGGTACTTCTGGTAACAAAACAGGAAAGAAAGGAAGGGAGATGCAGGGCATCAGGCAGGGTGAGGTATGAAGGTGTGGAGTGCCATGAGTGGTAACGCAAAGATCCTTGAAAACAAAATTTTGGACTTGGAGACTATCATGGTGGAGGCTAACCAGAACATAGTGGCCATAATGGA
Source organism: Neoceratodus forsteri (assembly GCA_016271365.2). Taxonomy (NCBI): domain Eukaryota; kingdom Metazoa; phylum Chordata; order Ceratodontiformes; family Ceratodontidae; genus Neoceratodus; species Neoceratodus forsteri. The sequence continues at coordinate 701,431,102 of CM028135.1, read as the reverse complement.
ATCATGGGGCACCGAGCATCATGATAAAGGCATAGCCATACCAGGCTATTATCTGATTAGGAAGGACAGGTTGGAGAAGAGAGGCATCATTATACATGAAGGAGGGAATTAAGGCCGCAGAGGTACAGGGGCACCAAGAGGAGGAGATGCTAGAAGTGCTGTGGGTCATCTTGGAGACAGGTTATATTTACCAGGGTAGCATACAGCCCTCCAGCACAGGGGGAGAAGATGTATAGAGATCTAGGGGAAGCCATCATCAGGATGGCAACAAAGGAGGTGCTGCTAGTTCGAGACTTCAATCTGCTAGATGTGGAATGTAGCCTTCCAGCTGCAAATTACAGCAGGGCTATCCTTGACTCCCTTCAAGGGAGTTTTCTCAGGCAGTTAGTCAAAAAACCTACTAGAGACACGGCAATGTTGCACCTGGTGCTGACAAAGAGGGACAGCATTGCAGACATCACAGCGGGCAGTCCCTTAGACACAAGTGATCACTGTACAGTGTGGTTCAGCATAAGGACTGAAGCAGAGGCGAGCCGCACGAGGACGAGGGTTCTGGACTTCAAGAGGGCAGACTTTTTTAAATGGGAGACTGTCTCAGAAACTGCCTCAGAGGGGAGGGAGGATTTCAAGGGAGCAGTAAAGGCACAGTAGGGCAGAATAAGGTCATAATTAAGGCAACCAACCTCTGCATGAAGTAAGCAAAAGCAGAAGAAAAAGGATACTGTTATGGTTCTCCAAGGAAGTGGCAAGGGTAGTGAAAGAAAAGAGGGTGGCATTCAAGAGGTACATAAAAATGCAGAGGGAGGAGGACAGGGAGGTAAACTAAGCAAAGCAGAAGGAAGGAGACAAGGTGGTTAGAGGAACAAAGGTGAAGATAGAAGAAAGGACGACTGCTAGAGGGGTTGCAAAAGGAGAGAAGACTTTTTTCAGGTATATAAATGAGAAGATGAAAGCAAGGAGAGGAACACTGAGTATCAGAAGGGTGGAAGGGGGAGACTGTGTAGAAGGGAACCAAGAAAAAGCTGACATCTTAGAAAGGTATTTCTACTCAGTCTTCACAGTAGAGGCAGGAGGGACAGTCTACCAGGGACAGCAGGAATGTGGGCAGAAGGTAGACACAAGTCCATTTTCAGAGGAAAGAGTCCTGAAAGGGCTTGCAGTCCCGAAGTTGGATAAGGCTACGGGACCAGACAGGATACATGCCAGGATACTAAAAGAACTCACAGAGGTGCTACCTGCACTGCTGACAGCTATGATCAACAGCTCATTGGAAACAGGCATGCTTACAGAGGACTGAGAAGGGCTGATGTGGTCCCTCTACAGCAAGCAGCAGCAAGAAGATTAACAACTCTAGGCCAGTCATCTATACATCACTGGTGGAGAAATTAATGGAAACCCTACTGAAAGAAGGATTGGTTGAGCATCTAGAATCCAATGAGCTGCAGGACCACAGATAGCACCAATTCATGGGGGGAAGGTCATGCCGAATAAACCGAATAGATTTCTTTGACTGTGACCAGAGAAATAGATTAGGACAGGGCAGTGGATATGGCCTATCTGGATTTTATCAAGGCCTTCAACACTGTGCCACACAGGAGGATGATTTGGAAGTTGACCAGCCTAGGAGTGGTAAACTAGGTTAGAAACTGATTAACAGATAAGAGACAGAGGGTGTTGGTTAACGGTACTCACTCTAAGGAAAGGAGGGTGACCAACTGGTTACCACAGAGCTCAGTACAGGGACCAGTCTTCTTCAATGTCTTCATAGGGGCATCATTGCAGAACAACTAGAGTGGAAGGTATGCCTTTTCGCAGATGACAGCAAAATCTGTAATAGGGTGGACACTCAGAAAGAGGTAAATGCAAAGGATCTTGGGAAACTTGAGGAGTGGTCAAAGGCATGGCAGTTGGTGTTCAATGCTAAAAAGTACTGTACAAAATTATGCACCTAGGGCATTGAAACTTCAGTGATGAGTATGGGATTTAGGAGGTACACGTAGTCACTAGACAGAAAAAGGAGCTGGGATTATCATATCCAAGGATCTCAAGGTGCCAGGGCAGTGTGACAAGGCAGTAGACAGGACCAGTAGGATGCAGGGATGCACAAAGAGAGGAATCTACAGCAGGAAGAGGGAGGTGGTGTTGCTGCTGTATCGCTTCCTGGTGCGCTCACACCTAAAGTACTGTACCCTGTTTTGGAGACCACACCTCAGAAAGGGCATAGATAAGGTGGAGGTTGTCCAGAGGAGGGCAACTAAAATGGTGCAGGACTTGCATGGAAAGCCCTATGAGGAGAAACTGAGGGACCTCAACATGTACACCCTTGCAGAGTGGAGAGACAGGGAACATAACTGAGACCGACAAGTACCTCTCAGGTGTAAACAGGGTGCAAGTGGAGAGTCTTCTAAATAAGGACATGCATCAGGACCAGGGGCATATGATGAAGCTGGGGAAGGGGGAATTCAAGATGGACATTATGAAATATTTCTTCACTGAAAGGGTGAAAGACACCTGGAACAGACTGCCAACAGAAGTAGTAAAGGCTAGAACATTGGAGGGCTTCAAGAATGCATGGGATAAACATAGGAGTATATTAGAAAAGAGGCAGGGAGTGGGGAGGATCGTTGGAGACCAACTAGGGTCTGTGGAAAAAAATAGCCAGGGAACACTTGGGCAGATTGGGTGGGCCAAGCAGTCCTTTTCTGCCAACACATTTTAGCTTCTACGTTTTTAAGAGGAATATTAGTTTCCAATGCAAAAAAACAAGGACAAAGAGTCACCAAAAAACTCAAAGAAATAAATCCTGCAAGAGCTTGTTCCAGTGGAAAAAAAAATCTGAGGTTAGAGGTAAGAAGCTGGCGAGAATACAAAGCACAAGCAAATGGGCTTTCTCAGGACTCTGCACAAGCTGAATGGAACTCTTCCAGTGTGACTATGTGGACGGAATCCAGGTAGTGAAATTTGACTCCTTTTTGTACTTACTGTTCAAAGTAAACAGAGAATCATTCTGCTCTCCATCAACAGTTCCTTTATCAAGTCACATCTGTGAAAAGACCACCACAAAGTGCAGCACAGACTATCCTCAAAACCAATGCCAAGCTCCCCTTTCTTAAGAAAAAAAATAACAGTTAAATGAAGGCCCTTAATTTTCAACAATTTAGTAAAACCCTAGGATTACCATTTTCCATAAAATTTGCAGGAACCTTTCATTTCATGCTGTATGACAAAAATTGAACTTTTTTTTAGCTCTAACAAACTATTGAGGAAAATGTCACTTAAGATCATATTCAATAAATACTGCACAGATATCAATTGTAAATAACATTTGGTTGACTAGGCAAACAAAAATAAAATCCAACAGAAACAGTCTTTGAAGTAGGACAGTTCGGTGTCTATTGAATTTCTGTAACAAATAAACTAAGGCTAATGAAGCAGCTTATTTCCTTCTGGCAGCCTGTTCTTTGTTCAAATTTCAGCTCCTAGCTCTTGTTCATGTTTTGTATGAATTAGCCTTTTATTAATGGCTTTCTGCTAACGTCAATAAATTTTACAAGACGAGAACTCCTTTCCCTTGGGGTTTACATCACCATTTGATGCAGCCATTTCCTAACATTCTGCTTGCCTTATTTTGATCATCTGTACTGAAAAAAAAACTTCTTCAAGGACTCAAGCTTCTTTTTAATTTCTTTACAATACAATTACTTTCTTAAACCTTAATATTCCCAATAAATTTCAAACTGTATGAAAGAATGTTTTTACCCATATTGGTCTTTGGAAATGCCAAATTCTGAATGGTCATATACTCCCTCTTTGAGCCCCCGTCCTCTTCAAGAATGGTATGCCTATCTCTAGCCCCTCTCTGGTTGCCTTTCATTTTATCAAATTTTTCACTACCTGTACTTTCTCTTATCACAATCTGCGGCTCTAACCTTCCTACCTCAGTCCTCCCTCTCAGGCCCTTCTTCTTCTTCTGCTTTCATTTCTTTCCAGTTACTTCACTGAAGACCCTTCATGCTCCTTCCTTTTTTTTTTTAAACTTATTCTTTATGCCCCCTCCATCGGGGTCCCCAATGCGACCACACAGGCTGTGCCAGGAGAACTTGAGGATGCTGACCCCATTAATTGACCTGCTCCTGGACATTCAAGCATCCTGGATGACCCCTCCCCGGGTGGGGCAGAGGAGACTCCCCTATCCCTCCAAACTTCAGGTGTAGCGGTCATTGGGAGCTCCTCCTCTGGTTCCCCCTGGTCACTGGCACAGGGGTCAGTCTCCTGGTGAAGCCAAGGGGTGTTTTTCTTATTTCTGGTCCCCACCCCTGCAGACGTCAACGCTCGAGGAGGGCCAATGAGGTGAAGGCACGAGGAGATGTGCCTTCGCTCCAGGCACTCAGCCGATGTCCGCCGCTCCTTGCAACGCTGCTTCCTCTGCTGCACCTTCAGCCCTGGTCACCCAGGTGGCAGTATAGCAGCGAGGACTGCAGCCCACCCTCCCCGGAGAAGGAGAGCAGCCCAACGGGCACTCATTCCTTCTCTCCCTGGCTGGCACTCCAGCAACCCAGGCTAACTATTGAATCCGGGTCACTGGTGTCACAAGCAGTAGCTCTACTGTTGTGCCAGTATGCTGGCTGCTCCTTCCTCCTTTAACCTCTCTAAAGGATCTGGTCATGCCAGGCTTGACCCTAAATCACTCCATCTCTCTGCCTCACCTATCATTCTACACCTCACCCATCTAGTTAACCTCTCTTTTTCCCACTGTTTTGTCCCACCATCCTATAACTTTGCAAAGGTTCATGCCCTCCTTAAAAGCAGTGATCCTACCTCCCGCAACAACTTTTGAGCCATCTCCCACCTTGCCACCCTCCCAGGAACACTAGTTTACTCACAATGGACCCTAAGAAATGCGGTGCCTACACACTGCGGATCCGAGGTGATTAAGCTACTGCATAGGTGAATGTCATGCATCGGGTGTTCTGTGGACCCCTGGCGGCATTCACCAAGGGCGCCTAAGTACAGCACAAGGCACTTACATGCCTGGCCCCAAAGCCCTTAGGGCGTCTACACAGGCGTGTCGTGAGGCGTGCCTGACCGTGGTACTCACAAAGCCGCAAAGTGCCAGGCAGAGGAGGCGCTGGCTACGCCTGCCGAGACCAGGTGTAACCCGGTACGTGCCCCCGTGTACACTGGCCACCAGGTGCAACAGCACCACATTTAGGTCCTCCTGGCCTCCCCAGCCCACTATGCTGCAGGGGAGGGCTGAGGCAGTGGCGCGGGTGCCTGCCCATTGAATGCAGCACAGCCGCTATACATGGCTCCTCTCTGCCCCTGCAACCTCTGCAAGGGCGCCAGGGATCCACTCAGGGACCAGGTATGGGCATCCGACTGGATGCCCACCCGGGGCCTCGGCTCTGCCCCAACTGTCTGCACGACTATGTGTGCCGTGGGGGCATGGCCACGATCAGGCACCCCATGGGTGTTAGCAGTAGTGCATACCACTTACCCTGTGCCTGTCCGGGGCCACGTAGGTATGCAGGTGGGGTATGCATCACAGGCACGTATTACCCGCCTGTTAGTACATAGGGGCCAAATTGCTGACCTTCTTTACTCCACTAACTTCCTCTTTCTTTTCCAGTCTGATCTCCATAAAAACCATTCCACTGTATTCCCCATGCTGTGTATTATTGAGTTCATGGTTAACGGGCTAGATAAGGGACAACCACTATCTTCATCAACCTTGCTAAGGCTTTTGATTCAGTAGCCCACCACCTCCTTCTGGAAAAGCTGAAATCCTCAAGTGTTTCTGTCCTAGCCATAAACTGGTTTAGATCCCACCTCCCTAGTAATCTCCAGTCATACAGGTTGACAATGCCTTGTCCCTTCCCCTCAATCCAGTCTGGGGTCCCCTAAGGCTCCATTCTGAGTCCCATCCTATTCTCAGTTTTCCTAAACAATCTCCTGTTCATCTGTATAAACTTGCATATTTACGTATATGCAGATAACACTGTACTCTTTGCCTGAGGTGCCTTGGCCTCTGCCCAGGAAACATAGCTCCAGCAGAACGTTAATAATACAGTGGTCCCTCGCTATAATGTACGTCCTTGGAGCCACCAAATTTGTACTTCATAGAGGGCGTACTTTATAACCTGAATGAGGAAAAAATATACTTGCATCATGGATAGAACAACACAGACCACAAAGTAATGTGCAATAATGTACTTGTCTGATGTATAAAAATGTATTAAAGTTGGTAAAATACATAGAACAGATTTAATTTAAAATTCATATTTCAAAAGCAGCAGTGTTGCTAAGATTTGTGCCAAAATCCATCTAGAGTAGCTTGGATCAGATAACTCTTCTTCTGCTCTGCTTTAGCTTGTGAGATCATTTTCTTTAGTTGCAGAAGATGAAGCGAAGAGACGTATGGCTGCATTTCCAAAAATTTTTGTCCCAATTCCAAACCAGCAATACCCTCCTCAGGTGCGATCTGGGTTTGAATGTAATCCTCGTCAGGCTCTGAGTCCCTGTCGCATTCTTTGCTTGGTTGCTGTTGTTTGCTTTTAACCTCTGCTACGATCTCTGCCCCATTTGTAAACACATCCCCTAGAGCATCTCTCCAGCAGTTCTGAATCTTTGCAGCTGTAACCTGCTCCCAAGCTTGTGCTGTGATGTAGCACATATCCTTGATGGTGTAGGTTTTTAGAAAACTCACCAGTTCGGGAGCTGTGTCTCGAGATGATTTCTCTTAGGATCTGTTTCCTGTACAGTTTTTTCAGAGTGCTAATGAACCCCTTGTCCATTGGCTGTATGCGGGATGTTGTACTGGCTGGAAGGTAGAGGACAGTAATTCTGCTGCCACAAGATCGCAGTTCATCAGCCAGTGGATGAGCTGGGCACTTATCCAGTAATAGGAGGGCTTGTCCCACCTGCGGAGGTACTGGCGAACAGCAGGGACAAAATCTTGGTGAAACCATGTCCTGAAAATGTCCCTGATAATCCAGGCATTTCTGCTATGAGTGTATTGTATGGGCATGGCATTTCGGTTAACGTGGTGTAAGCACCCTGGGTTTGCATACTTCCCGATACAAAGTGGTTTAATTTTGTGCTCTCCACTAAAGTTAGTGCAGACCAGGAAAGTTATTCGATCTTTGAAAAGTTTATAACCCTTTGAGGCATCAGTCTCAGAATGAGCTGCTAATGTCCTGTCAGGGAGACACTTGTAAAACAAGCCGGTCTCATCGGCATTGTACAGCTGATCTTCATCATAGCCACCTTTCCTTAAAATGTTATTTAGCTTTGGCATGAATGAAATGACAGCTGCAGCATCAGAAGAACGCTGCTCCCCAAAATCTTGAGTTGTCTTACGCTGTTTCATTTTTGAAACCTCCATAACCAGCCGGGAGATGAACGAAAGGAGGTGTCATCCCCATACAGTTGTTTGGCAAACAGTGGGGTCCAAAGTACAGAAACGCTATAGCCAAAAAACGTTATAATGAGGGACACTATAACGAGGGACCACTGTACAAATATAAATACATAAGCGAGAAGAGGAAAGCAAAGGGAGAGATAGTGAGGAACGGAAGGGGGAGACTATGTAGAATAGGGCCCCCACAAAAAAATTACACCCTAAACAGATACTTCTTCTCCATCTTCACAGTGGAGGGAGACAAGAGGATGGACCACCAGGGAGTAGTGGGAGGTGGACAAGGCTATGGGATAGAATACACTGAAGGGTATCAAAAGAATTCAGGCAGATGCCAGCTGCACCACTGACAGCCTTATTCAACAGCTCATTGGAAATAGGCATGGTTCCAGAAGACTGGAGAAGGGCTGACATGGTCCCTCTAAATAAGAGCTGCAGCAGGGTACAGGCTAACAGGTATAGGCCAGTTAGTCTTACTCCAGTGGTGGAGAAATTAATGGAATGCTTACTGAAGAAGAGATTGGTAGAGTATCTTGAAGCCAATGAGCTGCAAGACCACAGGCAGCATGGATTCATGGGGGAAGGCATGCCAAACAAATAGAACAGTTATGTACTTACCGTAACGGTAGCTCTTTGAGAGAATCTCTTTCATCAGGCCACACCTATGGAACTTACAGCTGCCAGGCACTAGAACCACAAGGAAACTATTGCAAGCAGTCCACTAGGGCTGCCCATGGCAACATCCTATGTCGGCTCTTCCCATATAAACGACAGCAGCCCCTTGCCTCCTCAGTTCCCCATCACAGATCATGTTTAGAGGACCTCCCTTTAGGGAATCAGTATATAATCCATGGCTCTGCTGACCAGGTGAGGCCGAAAGCAGCAGGTATACCTTCCTGGAGAAGGAGACAGTATTTACAGAGCTCTAGATCCTTAGGGGATAGAGGGTGGGATGGCATGCTTTGATGAAGATCTATTATTTCGGTAAGTCTTATTTTTTTTGAGGATATCTCTTTTATCAAGCCACACCTATGGGACAAGTATAAGCAGTACTGACAGTAAACTGGATGGGTGACTGAAGGCTACATGCCTAAGAGAGCAGGCCTTGAAGCAAGCTAAACCAAAGCCAGCCCTTTTACGGGATGTAATGTCTAGACTGTAGTGTTTAGTAAAAGCGTGGACAGTACTCCAGGTGGCAGCTGCACAAATCTCTGCAGCAGACAAATTTTTGAAACAAGCCATAGAAGTGGCCCTGCCTCTAGTGGCATGAAAACTAACCAACACCAGGAAGTTCCTTACTGTATTTCCTGTAACAGAAAGTAATACAGTTGGACAGCCTTCTGGACAGGCACTGTTTAGAAACAGGAGCACCCTCTTTCCCAGGAGCGAATGAAACAAAAAGCTGTGAGGACTTCCTGCAATCCTTCGTATGGTGTATACAGCACCTGAGTATTCTATGTACATCTAGAGTATGAAGCAATGCTTCCCCTGGATTGGCATACTCTAGAAAATAAACTGCCAGGTGGAAGGTTTGATTAAAACTCAGACATCACCTTTAGTAGAACATTTGGGTTGGTACGCAAAGACAATCAAATAAGGAGGCCCACACAATATAGCCTGCAGCTCTGAAACTCTTTGAGCCAAAGTAATGGCAACTAAAAATGATGCTTTCCAAGAAAGGAAGTGTAAGCCACAAGTCACAGCTGGCTTAAAAGGAGCCAAAGTAAGCTTTTCCAACACAAAATTCAGGTCCCAAGCCAGGACTGGATTACGGATAGGAGGCTTGAGGTGTAGAATGCCTCTCAAAAATGTACAGGCCACCTCCAGCTGGGCAATGGTATGACCAACAGGCATATGGAATGCTGAAATAGCAGCCAAGTACACTTTGATAGAAGAGTACTGTAGGCCTGCATCTGACAAGGACAGCAGATATTCTAGAACCTGATTTACTGGACAGGTAAATGGAGCCAGGTGATGAGAAGTGGCACACAAAGTAAACTGCTTCCACTTCACAGAACAGGTGGTCCTTATGGAAGGTTTATTAGCAGACAACAAAACATCAGCCACCTTTTGGGAAACCCCAGATCGAGCAATGGCTATGTTTTCAGCAGATGAAGTGACTTGAATCCGTGATTGGATGAGCCAGGGTTCCCTGCTCCTGAGACAGCAGTCCCTGGCATAAGGAAAGGGACACTGGGGGTTCCACTGCCAATTGTTGCAGTAATGGGAACCAGATCTGTCGAGGCCACAGGGAAGCAATGAGTACCAGAGTTGCCCCCTCCATCTGTAGTTTGAGTAGCACTCTCTGAATTAGAGGAAAGAGAGGGAAGGTGTACAGGAACCTCCCTTTCCAAGAGAAAGTCATTGCGTCTCACCAGAAAACTCCAGGCCCTTGAGCCAGTAAGCAAAAAAGCAGAAGTTTTGCATTGTGTGGGGACACAAAAAGGTCCAACTCTGGCTGATACCATCTGTCGAACAGATCTTCCACCACTTGTGTCAACAGTTCCCAATCACGCATTCTGGACTGTGACCTGCTTAGTCTGTCTGCTAAGACATTTTGGGTGCCTGGAACATGTACTGCTGACAGTTCTAGACTGTGGTCTAGAGCCCATTTCCAGACTCTCATCGCTTTCTCCACAGGGGGTAAGAATGAGTTCCACCTTGCTTGTTGATGTAATGCATCGCACTGATTTTGTCCATCTAAATTAACAGAGGACCCAGGGACAGGTGAGTCTGGAAGGCCTGTAGGCTGTACAAAACAGCTCACATTTCTAGAACGTTTATGTAGAGGGCACTCTTCCCTGAGCGCCATGTACCTTGTGTCTGATCGGGCCCCAAGTGTGTACCCCCAGCCTGTCCCCAAGGCATCTGTTAGAATCTGGTGAGAGGAGGGGATCAGGAAGTGAATCTCCTTTAGCAGACTGTTGGGTTCCATCCACCATTGCAGTACCTTGCGAACAGGAGAGGTGACTAGAAACTTCTGTTGTAGGTCACCTGTGCACTGATCCCACTGAACTCTTAGGGCCCACTGAGAGATCCTCATGTGTAGCCTGGCCAGGGGTACCATGACAATGGCCACTGCCATCAGGATGAGAAGCCTCAGGAATGTCCTGGATGAGACATACCTTTAATCGTGGACTATCTGGGCCTGTACAGCCAGGCATTCAACCCCGTCTAGGGGCAAGACGACTGAACCTTGGGCTGTGTCCAGGACTGCCCCCATGTACTGCAGACACTGGCAAGGGGTCAAGACAGACTTTGATACACTGACAATAATCCCTAGAGCATCAAACAGGTGTCTGGTGCATGTTAGGGTGTGTAAGAGCTGCTCTTTGGAGTGAGCACTGAGTAGCCAGTCATTCAGGTATGGGAAGACAAAGGCCTTCTCAGCAAAGGGCTGCTGCTACTGCTGCTAAGCATTTGGTAAAGACCAATGGCACTGACGATAAGCCAAAGGGCAATACCCTGAACTGTTAATGTTCCCCTTGAAACAGGAGCCTCAGATCTTCTCTGTGAGGCTGTCAAATTCTGATAAGAAGGTAGGCATCCTGCATGTCCAGGGGACAAATCCAGTCCCCTACTTGTAGCAGTGGGAGTAGGCCTTGCAGAATGACCATTCTGAACTTTTGTATGCGATAAAAAAGTTCAGATCTCTGAGGTCTAGAATGCGTCTCAGATCCACTGTCTCCTGTCCATTTTGGGACTAGGAAGTGTCAAGAATAAAACCCTGTGTTTTTTTGTTCCCAGGGAAGAGATTATATATCCCTTTTCTGAAGTAATGTTTGAATTTCCTCCAGAAGCAATGGAATGTACTCTGGAGGGTACTGGAAAGGCACTGGTGGATGGTCTGCAGGTAGTTATAGAAGTTCCAGAACATGACCTTGTGCTATTATTTCCAGGACCCAGGCATCTGAAGTCATTACCTTCCACTGGTCCAGGTGGAGGGAGAGGCGACCCCTCTCCCCCACAACCATTCGTGGAGGCAATGGTGGCTGGGGGTTGTAGGAGTCAGGCAGAGCTGGTTGCTGTGGCTGCTGCCATACTGCCACCTCTAGGGGCTTTTTAGTGGGCACCTAGGGTGGCTCCTGGGGTGTGCAGAGCCCCTGCTCCTTAACTCTTGTCTGGCAGTGGAATGGTGTCTGGCACTGACTGGATGAAAGGGCACCCTCTGTCTACCCCTTGGCTGGGTATGATAGAGTGAATGTACTGATTTCAGGGTTCTGCCTGAGGTCTGCAAACTGGGGAGGATACCTTGGACATCTGCACCAAACAATTTGTATCCTCTAAAGGGGGCATTGAGAATGGACTGTTGTACATCATTCACAAAGCCAGTCACCCTGAGCCAGGAGTACATCCTGAGGCATACTCCAGGGCTTGCTGCTATGGCATAAGAATCAGAAATGTCATGTCATATGTAGGAGGTAATTTGCCTATGTCTGCCCCAGCTGTTAGAGCTTTAAGAAGCTCTTGTTTAGGTGTACCTTGTGGTAGAGCTGGAGTGGCTGCCTTGGCTTTCCTCCACAGGGTGTTTTGGTATTTAACTACCATTTAGGCTTGGTAATTTCCAATTCTCAGGCTTAAAGAGGCTGAGAAAGGTTATTCTGCCTAGGATATCTAGCATCTTGGATTCTTTATCAGCAGGGAGAGAACTAAGGTGTTTTGGTGCCTTAGATCTGCCTTGGGCAGCATTTATGACTACAGATTCTGCCTCAGGTTGGCCAGTGAAAAAGGGCTTGCCTGAGGGGGCCTGATGCATCTTGTTTGGCTTCCTAGATATGGCAGGAATCATGCTAGGCCTATGCAAGGCAGCAAGGGTGGCACCCTCCAAGGCAGGTAGAAAGGGACGAATGATGACCTGGCATGGAAGTCTTACAAGTCTATTGGCACACCAGTAGACCTTAACAGGTACAGTGCCCTCAGAAATACTTGTACCAGAGCCACCAGGCTTGCAAAACCTCTCCAAGTTCTGGAAAGTCATCCACGCCCTCTTCTCCCCCCTCCCCCTCCAGCCAGTGCCCTCCTCCTCTGTCCTCAAGGTGGGAGACCCCATCACCTCTGGCCCCCAATCTGTGGCCTCAGCGTTAAACTCTTTTTTCACCACCTGTGCTTCCTCACTGCTATCTGCCTTCCCCTTTGCCACCCCCTTCCCACATCCCCTTCTTTCACACTGCTTCTCTGTCTTGCCAGTTACCTCTGCTACTGCCCTCCTGTACCTCAACCCCTCGAAAGGCGGGAGTCCTGATGAGCTAGACCCCAAGCTCCTACACCTTTCTGCACTTGCCATTGCTTTCCCATCACCTCCCTCATAAACCTCTCCCCTCTATAGCCTCAGTTCCCGCACCTGGAAGCACGCAATTGTCATTCCCTTCCCAAAGGAGGCGACTCCTCCTCTCCCGGCAACTTCTACCCTATCTCACTCCTTTCAATCTTATCTAAACTCCAAGAGTACAGAGTGTTCTTTCAACTCTCTCCTTTCTTTGACTCCTCTCCTTCTTCACCTCCTTCTAATCTGGCTTCTGCAGACACCACTCCACCACCTCCTCCCTCATCCAGCTCACTGACTTTGTCCACACAGGCATGGACCAGGGCCTCATTATCGCCACTATCTTTCTTGATATAGCCAAGGCTTTCAACACTGCTTCACACCCCCTTCTCCTCAACAAGCTAAAATCAACAAGTCTCTCAGACTCTGCAACTAACTGGCTCAGTTTTTACCTAGTGGGTAGATCTCAATCAGCAAGAAACTTGAGAATCCATATTCCCCCCCTTCCCCATTTGGAGTGGCATCCGCCAAGGCTCCGTTCTTCGCCCTCTGCTTTTCTCCATATTCCTCAATGACCTTCCCTCTGCCTGCTCATCTGAGTCCATCCACATGTACGCAGATGATATGGTTCTGTTTGCCTCTGGGTCCTGTCCTGTTGCGTTAACAGCCAGGCTCCAACTTGATTTCGATGCCGTCCAGCAATGGTTCAGGTCAAATCATCTATCTCTAACTGCAAAACAAAATGGTCTCTATGTCTCTTGGAACTAGGCAGAGGCTTTCTAGGCTCCCATCCCTCTCCTCCTTCCATACCCCAGATGGGGTCACAATTGATGATATGGCCTCATTTACGTACCTTGGGGTCTGACTTGACCAGCACTTTGACTTTTCGCAGCATGTACTGTATATGCCATTCATAAAAAGTTCCATCGCAAGCTCTGTGCTCTATAAAGGAATAAAAGCTGCATTCCACTACTCGCCCACCAAGACATTATTGCTAAAATGATCCTCCCCATTATTATGGTAACATTGTCTACGGTGCTGCCTCAAAGTCCACCCTGGCCAGACTAGACCCCCTCTTTTACTCCTTCTGCCATATTGTCCTGGACTGCCCGCCCCACACTCACCACTGTTCTTTGTACTCTGCCCTCACCCTCCCCTCCCTGGATGACTGTCGCCGAACCCACTGTATCTTTTCCATCTCTAAATTCTGTCTGGAATCACTCCCCCCCCACCTCAGCTCTCCCCTCTGCCCTTTACCCCCCCTCCTCGTACACCCTCCATAACTCAGGCTATTGTTCCTTCATGCTTCCCTCTCGTAAATCCCTTGCTGGACATACTGCCTTCTCCTTCCACTTTCCCAAACTCTATAATTCTCTCTCCCTAAACATTCGCTCCGGGTCTTCCAAACACTCTCTCTCTCTCTCATCTCTACTCCACATGCACACCGCTCCCTCCTGTAAATGTCCTTAGTCAAAGCCAAACCACTCTCCAATTCGTACCTCCTTCCAGTGTTTCTTCTACTCCTTCCCTTCCCCACTCCTACCCTTCTTCCTCGATTCTTCCTCTTCTATTTCCCTACCACAATAGTTCTCCACTTCCCCTGTTTCCTCCCCTCTCTGTGCTCCTCCCCACTGCACTTTATTCCCCTACTGACTCACCATATATGTTCTTTTCCCTGTTCCTAATGGGACATACCTCCCGCTCTGGCCTTGTGTAATTGATATTTATTATTCCTTGTGTGTGCATAATATACAAACACTACTGGTGTACAAAGCATTGTGCTGTCTTAAATTATATCTGTGTATGATACCGTGTGTTACTGTGTAATCTATTGTTATATTCTGAATTTATCCCTCTCCCCCTTTCCCCAAAGACACATCTGGAAATGAGCTATTATTAGCTCAGCATGCCTTTCCTTGTGAAACTTTTGAAATAAATAAAATGATGGGAGAGGAATCAGGCAACTCCTCGAACACTACCAGGTTCTTCTTGGTTATGTCCTGTTCCTCTAAATCAAACCCTAGGGGTCCTCGGGGGAGAGGAGAAACTGGGTGTGTAAACAAGTGAGTCCTCACTCCATGTAGACACTGTGGAACTGGACCTCTCATAGGAGCTTTCCACATAATCTTCCTCCTCCTCTTCATCCTGCATTATAAGGTCAGGATTATACTCCTGGTCTTCATCGATGTGGTTGATGGGACCCAAGGAGGAAGCTGGTGAGGCTCTCAATGCTCGAGAAAGGAGCCGGCATGTTTGCTGTGGTAGGCATCGATGTGGAGGTTTGGCTTGGATGCCCCGTTGATGTGGCTCCTGTTACAGGTGAAGGAGGTAGCAGCTGTCTGAGTTTATCCATAAAGGAGGAGAGTACCACCTAGATGTCAGCGCCTGTGTAGTCAACGGGAACACTGGTGGGTGTCAACAGGGGAGGTAAGGTCCTGGACTTCAACAGCAACACATCAGCCATGCTAGGTCTGGTGGCGCTTGCAGCCTGCCTTCACCTGGAAGAAGGGTTGATGATCTGGGCACCGAAGTGGTTGCACTTGAGAAGAGTGGTAACCTGGAGTAAACCAGGGAGGCCTTGTCCTTACCACACTCCCTCTCCTGGTACTTGTGCTTCCCCCATGTCTTCTCCTGAGACTTGGAGGACCAGGTTCCCGAGTAATGGGCTGGCGAGGCAGTGGAGCTCTTTTCTTGGAGCTCCTTCTCCATTCAGGCTACCTGCTGCTTTAGTAGGTGAGTTTCTAAAGTGTTCTTTCAGCATCGCTGGGTGGCTGTGTTGAACCTTTTGCAAATGAGGCAGACCTTCACATTATAAGCTAAGCTGAGACAGCACATGCAGACATCATGTGAATCTCCAGAGTTTATTTTGTCACTGTATTCACAATAACAAAACAATTTTGTCGGCTCTTTAGTCAACATACAAGTCATCAAAAATCACTTTTAAAAGTGATACTAACTATGGAGAGAAAAACGAGAAAGGTGGTGACTTTAACAGCCATGTTTCTGTGCAGTGTCTGTCGAGTATGGTCGATGGCAGGAAAAGAACTGAGATGGGAAGGGGCCTCCCATGTTTATATGGGAAGAGCTGACATAGGAAGTCATCGTGGGTGGTCCTAGTGTATTGCTTGCAAAAGTCTCCATGTGGTCCTAGTGCCTGGCAGCTGTAAGTTCCATAGGTGTTGCCTGATGAAAGAGACATCCTCGAAGAAGATCTGATAGATTTCTTTGCGTGGGTGACCAAGGAAACAGATCGGGGAGGGCGGTGGACATGACCTATCTGGACTTTAGCAATGCCTTTGATACTGTGCCACACAGGAGGGTAATACAAAAACAGAACAGGCTGTGGGCAGGATCCAAAGTGGTGAATTGGGTTAGAAACTGGTTAATGGATAGGAGACAAGAAGGTAGTGGTTTAAAGCATTCACTCTAATGACAGGACGGTGACCAGCATGGTACCAACAGGGCTCAATACTGGGCAAGTCTTCTTTAGTGTCTTCATAGGGATACTGCAGAAGCACTGGAAGAGGAGGTATAATACCAAAATCTGCAATGGGATGGACACTCGGGGAGGGCTGGGGGAGAAGACAGAATGTACAAGGATCTAGGGAATCTCAAGGAGTGGCCAATAGCATGGTAGTTGGAGTTCAATGCCAAAAAGTGCAAGATCATGAACCTAGGGCATAGGAATCCAGGAGATGAGTATAGGATGGGGGAAGGGAGTGACACATTGACAGTCACTAAACAGGAAAGGGACCTTAAAGTTATTATATCTGTGGACCTCAAGGTGGCACGGCAGCATGACAAAACAGTGGGTAGGGCTAGTGTGATGCTGGTCTGCATAGGGATAGGTATCTCCAGCAGGAGGAGAGAGATGGTGTTGCCACTGTATCGCTTGCTGGTGAGACTCCACCTGGAGTACTGTGTACAGTTTGGAGACCACACCTCAGAAAGGACACAGACAGGGTGGAGGGAGTCCAGAAGATGGCAACTAAAATGGTGTAGGGTTTGCATGAGAAGCCCTACAAGGAGAGACTGAGGGATCTCAACATGTACACCTTAGAAGAGAGGAGAGAGAGAGAGATATGACATGACAGAAACCTGCAAGTACCTCACAGTGGTAAACAGCGTTCAGGAGGGGAGTCTCCTTCAAATAAAAGAGCACCAGGTCCAGGGTGCATGCGATGAAGCTGGAGGTTGGAAACTTCGAGAGCAATGTGAGATAATATTTCTTTACTGAATGGGTAGTGGACACCTGGAACAGCTCCCAGAGGAACTAGTGGAGATTAAAATAGTGGGAGACTTTAAGCATGTCTGGAACAGACACAGTGGTATATCAGAAAAGAAGCAGGGAGGCAGAAGAGTCACTGGAGAACAGATAGGGCCTGTGGAGACAGATTAGGCAGGAAACATCAGGGCAGACTGGGTGGGCCAGCAGCCCTTTTCTGATGACAAATTCTGTGTTTCTGTGTAATAATGTTTGATGCTGGTTACAATCAAGCCAACTTCAGGTCAGTACCAAAAAGAGAGTGTCTATGACCTTTGGCACCAGCCAAAACCTGTCCAGGCTCTCTTCTCCATCTGTCTTCTCAACCCTGGATAGCACTCCCCTTGATGTTGTCCCCTGTTTCAAATATCTCAGTGTTTGGCTGAGTAGAAGACTAAACTTCACCCGTATCAATGACACCCACAGTAAGCTCTGTCTCAAACTTGGTGCCCTGTACATAATGAGGATCACCTTCCATCCCAAGTCTACCTTGAACTAGTCACATAAATGGTGCTCTTGGTTTTTGACTAGGTGGATGTGGTCTACAGCACCACTCCTTCCTCTTCCTTTGCTAGATTGGACACCATATATAATGCCTTCTACTGCTCTGCTGCTAAGGTTCCTTTTTTTACTCATTACTGCTCCCTCTACACTTCCCTCTCGATTCTTCCTCTTCCCTCCCATCGCCTCATGCACTGTGCAGCCCTCATTTCTAAATACTGGTTTAAATCTCTTCCTCCTTACCTCTCCTGTCTCCTCTTGTCCATTCTCTCTGCCTTGTATACTCTTCACCCTAGAGGCTCCGCACTTTTGCATTCCTTACTCTAACTCTGCTGCTGAGTAATCTGCTTTTTCCTCTCATCTTCCATCCACCTGGAACAATCTCCCTCCTTCACTTAACCCAACTCCTTTCCATCTCTCCCTCAAACATCAGTTTAAACTTCTCCTTGCCCACTTTCTGCACCTCTCTGGCCTTTGCTAACCTGTGGTTAGGGTGGCAAAGCCTAAAAAGGAAGTGCAGCTAGCACAGATGGTAAAAACAGGGGTAAAGGCCTTTTTCCAATATATACAGGAGAAAAGGAACTCCATGGATGAAACAATCAGATTAAAAAAGGAGGGTGGTTTAGCAGAATAATGAAGAGAAAGCGGAAGTACTTAACACGTACTTCTGTTCAGTCTTTATTAGAGAAAAGGATGGGCCAGTGCCATAAGGGAATGGAGGGAAGCAGGAAGGGGTAAGTCACAGATGGTGTCATTCATGTTGACAGGGTGCTAAAGAGCCTAAGGGCCCTGAGGACAGATAAATCTCCAGGGCCAGATGGTGTGCACCCAAGATCCTAAGCTGGCAGAGGCACTGGCAGATTCCCTGACAGACCTGTTTAAAACATCTCTGGAGTCTGGCATCATGCTCTAGGATTGGAGAACTGGGCATCTGGTGCCTCTCCACAAAAATGAGTGGAAGGATGAACCAAGCAACTACAGGCTGGTCAGCCTGACCTCAACAGTAGGCAAACTGATGAAGTCCGTCCTAAAAGAGAAACTGATGAGCTTTTTGGAGGATAACAGGCAGCATGAGTTTGTGTTGGCGAGGTCCTGCCCGATTGCCTTCTTTGACTGGGTCACCATGGCAGTGGACAGGGACCAAGTGGTTGACATCCTGTAACTAAACTTCAGCAAGGTCTTTGATTCTGTACCTCACAGGAGACTAGACAGGAAGCTAGAAGACCTAGGGTTGGGTGGATCAGAAGCCAGCTACAGGACAGAAGCCAAAAGGTGGTGTGGGGGGAGGAGTTCTTGGAAGCTAGCCCCATGACCAGTGGGGTTCCACAGGGATCTGTGCTTGGGCTGGTATTGTTTAACATATTCACAAGTGACATTGTGGATGGGAGCAAGGTAAATATATGCCTGTTCGCAGATGACACAAAGCTCTGTGGGATGATGGACACAAGGAGGAAGGGAGACAGAAACTCAGGGAAGACCTGGCTAGACTAGAGAAGTGATCTGGCATTTTTCAACTGGGGTTCAACACTAAAAAGTGCAAAATTATGCACTTGGGAGCAAAAACCCAGTGACCAAATACTGGTTGGGTGGCAGGCAGGTAGCCAGGTCATAGGAGAAAAGGGACCTGGATGTAATCATCAACAGTGACCTGAAACACTCGCACAATGTAGGAAGGCTGTGGCCAAGTAAACTGGAAGCTAGGCTACATAGCCAGAGGAATCACCAGTAGGATGGCTGAGATCATTCTGCCACTGTACAGGTCTCTAGTGAGACCACACATGGAAGTACAGCGTGCAGTGCTGGTGCTCTTACCTCAAGAAGAGTATGGACTTACTGGAAACAGTCTAGAAAAGGGCAGCAAAGATGATTCAGGGCCACCAAGGCAACACCTACAAGGAGAGGCTTGGGGACTTAACATGTATTCTCTTGAGGTCAGAAGGGAGAGAGGGGGGACATGACTCAGACCTTCAAGGACCTTAAGGACATAAACAAGGTCAGCACTGAGGGTCTCTTCAGCCTTAGTGGAAACAAGACTATTAGGGGTAACAGCCTGAAGCTGGTGGGGAAGAGGTTCAGAAGGGAGACGAAGAGACACTTTTTAACCAAGAGGGTGCTGACCAAGTGGAATGAGTTGCCAGAAGAGGTGGAAGAATTTACGCTCACAAGTCATAAAAGGTTTGCGATTGAGAATGTCCAACACAAGGGTAATATATCCCAGGCAGTCACCGGCTTTCCTGACAGGAGACCTTGTGTGCAAAATGCCCTTAATGAACCTCTTAAGTGGCAGCTGTCTCAGGTAGAGGTTACCGATGGGCTTTTGGTATGCAGATGTAGCATACAGGTGGACCTTTTCTATAGAATACTGAAGACCAGCATCAGAAAGGTCCAGCAGAGGGGGCACTAAAAAGCAGCTAAAGGAACAGCAACGTCTCTCTACAACTCCGTCTCCGCGAGTCTTTGAAAGGGAGAAAAGTGGTTCAAAACGAATCAACCCTAAGGAAAACTCGATATAAACGGATGCCAGAACGTACAATGGATGAATATTTGGTATCTAATATGGGAAACTATCCAGGAATGCATCTAAATCAGCAAAGACAGCCACGACTCCCGCACACGTCAGAAGGCCCAAATGTGATCACGCTCTCCACACCAGAAATGAAGGTGGTGGGATGAACCCTGACGGCCCAGGTGCTTTCAGCTGTCTCCCCCAAGCTGGACTTTATCACTACTAAAATTTCCAAGCTGTCAGAACAAATTTCCCGGAAAGCTACAAAAATATAAGAGGCTGACACACACATATCTACCTTGGAGGATCACACAGAGCACCTTTCCCAAATTGTTCAGGGTTTGCAGAGGGAGCTGGAAGAGTTGAGAGAGCAACTGGATTATCAGGAGAATTATCAATGACAAAATAACCTTCGCATCCATGGTCTCCCAGAAGGCTAAGAGGGGAACTCTCCAGAGGACTTTTGTGGCAGGGTACTCCCGGGTTTGTTGGGCCTGGAACCAAAAGGGGGTCAGTATAAAATTGAAAGGGCACACAGAGCTTTAGCGTTGAAAACGGCTGCGGGAGAGCCTCCTCGACACATTGTTTTCCGCCTGCATAACTTTGGGGATTGGCAGGCCATCTGGTATGCCTTCAAAAAACAAAAGGAGGTGGTTTTCCAAGGGGCCAGATTGCATCTGTACCAGGATTTTTCACAGCTTCTGCAGAGGAGAAGAAGAATGTTTAACCTGGTGTTGGATGCTCTGCGAGCTCACAAGGTGGGCTTTCAATTTCTGTACCCGGCCACAGAGAAGATACAGAGGGAAGGCATGACCTATACCTTCCACAAGGTGGAATGTGTGCAGTTCATTCACAATATGGAGAGTAACCGAGGAAAAGGGCCAGCATCCGGAACATCGACTGCTTCAGATAAGTGAACATCTGTACAGAGACTATGTAAAGGGACAAAAGGAACAGTTATATGCAGCATACTTCTAATTTTAAGCAGTAGGCACAAGGGCCCACTGGGCAGGTAGGGGGGTTTAATATGGGCATGTAGCAGGGCAGAGAGAGATTTGGGGGGGTGTAAATAAAGGGATGATGCTAGGTCATACCTGAATCTGCTGAGAGTGAAGGAGTGATTCTGGGGGTAAATAGCCTTATATTGAGCCTGCTTGGATGGGAGGGAGGGAGATATGGGGTACTTAATTAAGCCGTGGCGGAGGGGGGACGCAGCTATTGCTGGGGGCAATGACTCTCTGTCCAAAAATGGGAAGGGAGAGGTAATTCTCAGTTTATCCATGTGGGATCGATTAATAACTGGATTGTGAGGAGAGGTTTACCAGATCTTGAAATGCACAGGGGAGAATGGCTGAGAAACAGAGCTGCATAACTGCAGAAGCCATGAGGCGAAGGCCTGAGCGTTCAATAGAGGATAATGATGCAGTATACTGAACAGCAATGCGGTAATTCTGGACTAATGGCATATTACAGTTTATGCTTATTATGGTTTTTATGTTGTGTACTATTTTTGTGTGATGTAAGCTGGGGATAACAAACGTAACCAGGCCATTTTGGAATGGGGTGATAGTGGGGAGGGTTGGGAGGGGGTTGAATACTCCCTGGAGCTGTGATTTAAGAATGATGGCATTGGTAAGGGAGGAGGGAGGAAGAAAACTAGTCTCGTCGATGTGGGAATGACGATGGGTGGGGGGAAACAAGGCCTGGAGGGTGAAGGGCGCTCGGGAAGCAGTACAGTGATATCTGGACTTGGGTAGGGAATGAGGGGCACCTACCTGGAGAGGACAGATTAAAGCTGTAATGGTCTCTCAATTCTCTTTCCCAACAGGCAGTGTCCACAGGAGTATTGGGCATGGACTTTGAGCCGTAGCGGATGCTTGAATAGGAAGAAGGGACTGGACACTGATATCACTGCAACAATGGGGTAGAGGTAAGTAGGTGTCCTGCTCGAAGGACCTGGGACTCTAAGGAAGGGACAGAATGTAGAAGGCACATAAGGCTTGAAGGAAGGGGAAAGGAAGGTGAGTGCTGTGGATAAAGATGCCAGTGACATGTTAGAACCACTAGCAAGTTTAAATAAACATAATTAGTGGAGGGGGGTCTAGGGAGTAGAATATACCTGTACCTACAACTGCATGATATGAAAGGGTGTTGGGAAGGAGGGGGAAGGGTGGACATTATTTGATCCTCTGGGCCCCAGCAGAAGATATGGGACATAGAAGGATAATGTGGAAGGAGGTTCGGGGGGTGAAAGAGTGTGGATCAGTAAAATGTAAGACTTGTAAGGTACACAGTTGTGTTATTGTTTATGTTGATGTTACCATGGAAGTAAATTTCCTGCCGGTTGCAGGAATGCTGGAATTGAGAGGAGGGGAGGATACAAGACAAAAAGCATCTGGAAAAGTACAAGTGAAAGGGTATATACTGTATGTTGTGTGTGCAAGTGGCCAAAGACCCCAACTTGAATGGGAAGCAAGGGAGGATTATAGAGCCAAGGATGGGCAAGGCCAATGTGGTTATTTCTTGGAACATCCAAGGTTTTAACAACCCCATTAAAAGGAAAAATGTGCGCCAAGCATTAAAGCATAGGCAGGCTCAGGTAGCTTTGCTACAGGAGACTCACCTAAGCCTAGAGGAACACAAAATATTGGTGGGAGGATGGGTGGGGGCATGCCATGCTGCCGTTTATAATTCACACAAAAGGGGGGTGACAGTGTTGTTTCATAAAAACTATCCAATAGAGGTGGTAAAGGTAGTTGCGGACCCTGAGGAGGGTAAGTGCATCTTTATTTAGGGAAAAGCTGGGCGAGAACAAATAATGTATGCCAGCGTATATGCCCCTCGGTTTTTGATGCTGAATTTTATAAAAAAAAACTGTTAGATGTGATGGTATGAGAACAATTCCCGAAAATATGTTTGGGAGGGGATTTTAATTGTGTAATGGAACCCAGCCTGGACCATTCGGAGGGAACAGGGAGGCATGAAAGGGTAATTAACCAATGGAAACAAGGGATGGTATAGCTGGACCTGGTGGATGTTTGGAGGGCAGCCAATCCTGGGGCCAAAGAATACACGTTCTACTCCAACCCACATGGTACATGGTCCAGGCTGGACTACATATATGTTACAAGGGAAGGGTATGCAGGGGTGAGGGATGTGGCCCATGGGCCTATACACATAACTGACCATGCCATGGTGATGCTTAAAAGGTTCTCAGGGGAGAGGGTAGGACCCTGCCCAGGTTGGCGTTTTTCCACATATCTTATGGTCTCAAGAGTTTTAGGGAATATCTGAAACAACAATGGGGAATATACAAGGAAACCAATGAGGCCACCACCCCGACTAAAGTGGTGTATTGAGAGGCTGGGAAGGCATACATGCAGGGGGTGATCATAGGATATGTAAGAAGCTTTGTAGACAGAACTTGGAACAACAGTTGAGGGATGCTGAAGTACAAAAGATCTCACAGCCCACGGACCAACTAAGAGGGGAAATGCTCGCACTTTGGGTGGCACTCAATTTACTGTTAATGGGAGGCTAGCACATCCCTAGTCTATGCCAGACAGCGACTGTATGAGTTGAGGAACAACCGGGGTCATATTGGCCTGCCTGGCGAGATGCTGCAGAGGCACGGCAATGGTGATTGGGATAAAAGATATGAGAGGACAGTTACATACCCAAAATGAAAAGATAAGAGGGATTTTTGCAACTTTCTATGAAAATGTTTACAGGTCGGAGTCTGGAAATTAAGCTCCTTCAGTTCTTGGAGAACAAGAGACTCCCAGAAATTTCTGAGGAACAGAGAGAGAATGGCTGGGAGGAAAAATCCAGAGGGGGAGATAAGTGGGGAGGTGGCAAACATGAAGAATGGCAAGGCGGGGGGGGGGGGTTGGACAGTTTTGTTATGGAATACTAGAAGGAATTAAAAAGGGAACTTATGGGAGCCATGGCCGGAATGTTGGAGGAGGCAGGGGAGGAGGGGGGGTTGCTGAAATCATGCCTGCAAACCATGATCTGTGTGCTCCCTAAGCCGGGCAAGTGTCCAAAGGAGTGTGGGTCCTACAGACCAATATCACTTTTAAATTGTGATATTAAAATCTTTTCAAAGGTTTTAGCCAGGCGACTGGACAGCTGGTCCATGCCGACCAAACAGGGGTTGTGCAAGGACGGCAATCTTATCACAATATGAGAAAGCTCCTAAATGTAATTCAGTGGTGCAACTGGCATCTGGAACAAGTGGTGGTGCTGTCCATGGATGCTGAAAAAGCCTTCAATTGTATAGCGTGGCCTGTTGGAAAAGTTTGGACTGGGGGCTGACTATATTAATATGATCAAACTGTTGTACATGAAGCCAAAGGCACATGTTTTGGTCAAAAGAGGGTGTTCAGATCTATTTGAACTACATAGGGGAACACGGCAGGGATGTCCTTTATCCCCACTCTTGTTTGCCTTGGCCATTGAGCCACTGCCCATCCGGATTAGGGAGAATGCCAGAATACAGGGAGTACTGGGAAGGTCAGGTATCCACCATAAATAGACTCTTTACGCAGATGATCTGTTGCTTTTTACTACACATCCAGACACCACTATACCAGCCTTGTTGGAAGTCGTGCAAGAATTTGCTGGGTTCACAGGATACAAGCTTAATGTATCCAAATCAGAGACCAGGGAAGGGGCAGCAACACCTGGGGATTTAGGGTGGTCAGGAATCACTTTACATACCTAGGAATTAAGGTGGGCAAGGATTTGTTAGGCCTGTATAGGATTAACTACGGACCATTGTTGCAAACCCTCTGGGCAGACATTGAGAGAGATGGAGGGCATTCCCCATTTCATGCACTGGACATATAAATAGTCTCAAAATTAATGTACTGCCCAGAATATTATATCTGATGAAAATGCTACCAATGGGATTGACAAATAAGGATTATAAAGCCTAGATAAGGAATTCAGCAGGTTCATCAAGCAGAACAAAAGACCTAGGATGAGTCTGCTGAGGTTAAAAGGTAAGATGGAAAAGGGGGGCCTCAATTTTCCAGATTTAAAGGGGTATGTAATTGCTATGCATTCCAGATACATTCAGGATTGGGTACACCAAGGGAAGGAAGCGAGTTGGGTGGACTTAGATGGGAAAGGTACGCAGGTGCGCTGACAGCATACTTAGATCCAGTAGGAAGTCCTACAGCAGGATACAGACCAGAAACCCACTGGTAGAATGGACTCTTGAGGTATGGAAACAGGCTAGGAAAAGGAGAAGAGTGGAAAGAGAGGTTTCAGGGCTTGTGTCAGTGGTTGGCAACCATGCCTTTTTGCCAGGGCTGGAGGGAGGGGGATCTGAGATGTGGGAACAGAGAGGAGTACGGTGCTTAAGGGACTTTTGGAGTGGTGGAGGATTTAGAACCATGGAAGATTTGAGAGCACAATATGATATTCCCACCACACACAGGTATCAATACTTACAGGTTACGGCTTTTAGTATGGCCCAGAGGGGACAGGAGCAATATACAGGTCAATTAGAACTGTTGGAGGATATAATAAGAACAGCTACGGTGAATCCTAAGGATTTGATTGCTAGGGCAGTGAAGCAGGATAGAGATCTTTTTCCTGATAGATCCATTACAGTTCGGGGGTTGTGGGAGTGAAATCTGGGAGTCCACATCTCAGAAGAGAACTGGGGGCTGGTCCTTCAATCTCATATGGGATTCCTGACGTGTAAACAAATTTAAGGAACCACAGTTCAAATTCCTGCACAAATTATACTGCCCACCAGTGGTGGTGAACAAGTTCCACCCAACAATCTCACCAACATGCGGCAGATGTAATGTAGCAAGAGGTACCTACATACATTACTTTTGGGAATGTTGGGAACTGAGGCCTTTCTGGATGGAGATAGAGCAGGCAGTATCAAGGGCTTTGCATATAATGGTGGAGGATACCACAGTCTCGCTCTTGTTCGGGATGGAGGTATTAGCAGAGGAAGAATGGGAAGCATACTTGAGAACAGTTAGGGTCCTACTCATGTTGGTGAGACACTGTATTCAGAATACGTGGGTTTCCCATGTCAAACCATCTACAGGGCAATGAAAAAACATGGTTATAGACAATCTGGCACTGGAAAGGCTAAAATATCAAAGATATGGCAGAGAGGAGTTATTTCTGAATAAATGGGGAGCATATATAACTTATCTGCCAATGGGAGAAGCCATGGCATTGAGACAAGGAATAACTTAAATGTCTGGGGTTTTGCTCTTTCCTAGCCATGAGAGTGGGGGGAGTTTATTTTGGATTGGCAGAGAAGGACTGGACCACTGCCTGTGAGCAGAAGGGCATACATGAGGCGGGGATGGACTCTCTGAAGAAGCTCACAGGTAAGAGCAGTCTTGTTGCACTTACGGATTAAGAAATGGGAAAGGGCAGAGGTAAAGTAAAATCTAAAAGTGGGCAACCCCTTGGGGTGCGCATAATACACACAATATTACATGATGGAAGTAGGATATACAGTACTATGATCGATAGAATTGTTGCCTGATAGTAGATGTATAGGATGTAAATAGTTGGGGGACTGTAAAAACTTTTAAAAATGTGAGGCAGACACATCAGCAAGGAAATAGTAGATAATGGATGTTTTTCATTATAACAAATGTACTGCTATGAAGAGGCAGATCCCTTACTGTTGGAAAAGGGTACTGCGAAATGTATGTAAAACTGATACGCATATGGTATGTCTGTCCTCAATAAACGATTTCAAACTAAAAAAAAAAAAAAAAAAAAAAGAAAGGTCCAGCAAGTACTCCAGAACCTTGTCAGGCGGGCACACAAAGGGTCCATGTGGGTTTTGGAGCACCAGATAGAAAGTCTTTTCCATTTGACTGTGTATGTTTTCTGGTGGAAGGTTTACATGCAGCTAATAGTATTTTAGAGACCGTCTGTGATACCGTGTACCTGACCTGTTCACTTCTGTCTCTTCATGAGCCAGGTCTCAAGATGAAGGGAGCACAGACTGGGATGGACCAGATGACACTGAGTCAGCAAGTCCATCCTGAGTGGAAGAATCCTCGGTTTACTGACAGTCTGTTCAACAGAGGAAACCATATTGCAACCAGTTTAAATTCTTCAGATACAAGACCACAAAGTCCTGTGGGGTCAGGGAACAAAGGTGTGAACACTGACTGCCCTCAACAAAGCCTGCAGACTCACCCTGGGTGCTGACAACCTCATACACTCTTGCACGCTCTATGAACAAACCAATTGGTTGAACCTGAGCAATAGAATGAAGTACCAGATGTGCCTACTGGGCAGAAAAACACTCCTTGGAAAAAACTCTCCCTGCATCAAAGATTTACCGCAAGCTAGCCATTCAAGTTACCTGACAAGGAGCATGGCTAGATGTCCCCTGACAGTACCATTTAGGAAAACTGCACTTGGTCAACAGTCCTTCGCATATAGGGCTCCTCTCTGGCTAAATGAGATCCCCGTGCACATACTCAACCTTGACAGCCTTCCTTTCTTCAAAACCGAATTGAAGCGACACCTCACTTTAGCTGGATCTTGTGCTTGCAGGACTGCGATCTGATCATTTGCACCTGCTACAGCCCTCTTTCTCCACTCGTCTCCCTGGACTTGAACTTGCCTGTGATGGTTTACCCCATCCTCTTCTGTTTCCCTCATCTTTATATTGTACTTAACACTGAAGATAGCTCCCTATGGCCAATGGATTCCCCCCCTTTCCACTACCCCACCTGCCCCGAGTTTCCTCTCCTACTGCTCCTTATCCTTCCTGCTCTCTCCCCTATACATTGTGTATCCTGAACTCCTCCTATTCTCCCTTTCCGCTCCCTCCCCATGCCCCACCTTATTGCTTTGGCTGATATCCTTGTCAACTAGCATTCTACTGCACTTTTACTGGGCCTCTATGGCCCTTACACCCCGCATACTGCTACGCTGACAAAGCCTATATCCCTTGGCTGCTCAGCATTATTCAACTCTGACTTTGCAATTTTCAGTGTTTTTTTTAGTTCTGTTAGCTGTACTTTGATGTCCTTTTGTTCTTGAATATTTTGCAACTGTTGGAGATATTGTTATTAAGTTTATGCATTTTCCCTACTTCACTGTCTATGCATTGTGAACAAACAACCTGTAATGTCTTATCTCTGTATTGTCCTGCTGTCTGCTGATGTGGAACCTTTGAAAAAGAGCACTGTGCTCAAAGGTTATAGCGGAACTATTAAATAAATAAATAAATGAACAAATAAAATATTGTTGAGGCCAGCAGGGGTGACCAGAATCAACCTGACCCCATGCGTATCCAGTTTGAGCAATACACTCTGCACCAGAAGAATTAGTAAGAATGCATACAGAAACAGACCTTGTCACTGCAGTCTGAATGCATCCTGACAGAAAATGCCACGTCCTGGATTTCTGGAGCAAAATCATGGCAGTATGGCATTGAGTGGAGATGCAAAAAGGTCAACATCTGGGGTACCCCACTCGTAGAACAGAGTTTTCACGATGTCTGTTGCTAGCAACCACTCATGAGGCTCGGCCTCTGTTCAGCTAAGTTCTTCTGCCAGAGTGCTCTGGACTCCTGGTAGATACATTGCTTGGAGAAGGATCCCCTGCTCCAGACACCATTAGCACAGTCTCACTGCCTTCCTGCAGAGACGGTAAGAGTGAGGTCCTTCCTGCTTGTTGATGCAGTACATGACAGGCTTGTTATCTGTCTGAAGGAGAATTGTTGTGTGGTTGACTAGGTCCACTAGGGCCCGCAGGCCGTACGAAGTAGCTTGCATCTCCAACAGATTCAGAGGCAGTATAGTGCAGTGGTTTAAGGCTCTGAGCTGCAAACCTGGAGACCTGGGTTTGAATCCCACAGCACCCACTTGCATACTGTGTGAGCCTGAGCAAGTCACTTAACTTCCTTGTGCTCCCAGGTCGCACCTGGAAACAAGCTTTCAGCTTAGTGTCTCTCTCCTGGTTAAAAGAAAAAAAAAAAAAGACTGATGTGGATCTAAGTCTCTGACATGTCCCAGACACTTTGTATTTAGGGACCATGACAGTGGGCATCCATGGTGAAAGTCAACTGAGGATCTGGTTGGGAGAAGGGAAAACCATGGAGAAGACTGCCCTCCACTGACCATCATGTGAGTGACTGAACCAGGGGCTTGGTCACCTGAATGGGGTAGGTCAGAGGGTGTGATGTTTGTGACCACTATGCACTGGGCATCCACTGAGTCGTTCCCATGTGCAACCGTGTCAGGGGCATTGTGAACACTGAGGAGGTTATTAAACCCAGAATGCACTACATTGAGTTGGCTTGCACAGTCTTGTGCTCTATGGCGTAGCATGACATCTGCAGAACTGCTTGCAGCCTGCTCTTCAGAAGAAAGGCTCTGGCTTTGGTTGTATTCAGAAGTGCTCCTATGAACAGCAGTTGCTAAGAGGATTGGAGCTCAAACTTCTCGAGATTCAGCAGAACCCCCACTGAGGTGAACAACTGAGAGGCAGCGGCCACTGCCTTTTCCACTCCTGCCCGGATGGACTGGCAACCAGCCAGTCATCCAGGTACAGAAACTTGGAGTCCTAACTTTCTCAGGTGCACTGCGAGTACTACAAAGCACTCTGTAAAGATTCACGACACCAAGGAAAACCCAAAAGGTAGGACTCTGAACTGGTAATGCTGTCCCAGCACTATGAAGCGGAAGTATTTGTGGTGAGTGGAGTGCACCAGTATGTGCTGGTATGCATCCTGCATATCCAAGGAAGTTAACCAATCCTTAGGTTTCAGGAAGGGAAGTAGAAATCTCAAAGAAATCATTTTGAATTTTTCTAGCTCCATTAATCTGTTCAGATTTCTGGGGTCTAGAATGGGAGTAAAAGACTGTTTCTCTCTGACTCTGGCACTACTTCCACTGTGCTGTTGCGCAGGAGGACTGGAAGCTCCTGTGCCAGGAGCTCTGACATATGAGCTGATAAGAGGGGCCGTCTTCTGGGTGGGTAGTTTGGAGGGATTTCTATAGAGCCCAGGAAGAATCCATCCTGGATGAACCTGAAGAACCTATCTCCTGTTGTAATGGACATTCACTGATTGTAAAACTAGGTCAGGTGTCCCCACCACTGAAGAGGAGAGATCTGTCTCAGGCAGCTGAGGCAGGACTGGGTCTGGAGCTTTAGAGAATGGCAACAGGTGCTTTCGGCACCTGTACCTTCTTCTGAGTCTGGGGAGGCTGCGTTTTGTTTTGGGCTCCCATGCCTTTTCCATGAAAGGACTGCTTGCTCTGAAAGAAACTATGTCATCTTCCCTTCTGAGGGTTAGGAGGGGCTAGCCTTGAAGTCTTGATGGTAGTCCTAGTTTTGTAAGACGCCTTAATAGACTTCTCCACCTCCTGTCCAAACAGGTAAGTTCCTTCAAAGGGGACGTTCATCACCTATTGTTGTACGCCTTGTGAAAATCCAGATGTTTGCTGCCAGGATGTAGATGACTGCAGATGCCGAGTGGGAGGTAGTGTCAAAGGCATCTATAGCAGCTTCGAGCTGATGACTGCTGGATTCAGTCCCATGTCTTGCAGTCAGCAGAATGTTTTGTTTAGCTTCTGTATGTAGCTGGGACTCTGCCAAGGACTTAATCATGCTCCAAAGAGTATACTAGTACTTAGAAAAATGCCCTTTGTAGCTGACAATCCTCATGCCTAGAGTGCATAAGCTTATTTGCCCATAGTGTCAATCTTGCTCAATTCCTTGTTAACAGGGTGTGCAGTGACCTCTTGGAGGAAAACAGCCTTGTCATTCTCAGCAAGAATAACAATGGCATCAGCTATAGTGACCCAGCTGACACTGGAGTGACCGGCAGTGGTACAGTGGCTGGTTCTATCCTGACCCAGGATGGGGGTGGAGCTAGTAGGCAGAAGTCAGCAGTTCAGTCACCAGCAAGGACCCAATGGCCAAACGCTCTACCCAGTCTGAGGGCCCTGCCAGCAGACCCAGTTCCGCCAGCCCTGAGAGGCCAGTGATCAGCTCTGCCAGAGGAGACACACAGGCCACACGCTGCACCTGATGCTCCATAAGAGCTACTCAATGGTGGAACTGCCCACTGGAGTCTCCACTTACAGACAGAGGGGAACTCTGGGCCAGAGACTCCGACCTCCTGAACCTAGACGCCCCCGGTGATGCCAATGGCACCAGTGAGGGCCTCTGGCTCTGGGAGACCAAAGATCTCACAGCAGACCTCACAGAGGGCGACCATGAGCAGTACCATTTCTTCCCATTCTGGCAGGAAGAGGAAGAACTCGAGGCAGGTTGACACCGAGAACCCGACTAGGACCGGAATCAGATCAGTTTCCTTTTTGTGCTCCTGAGAGGACTGTTCTTCCTCCCAGGCACTGGACTGCCAATGGTTGGAAACCTTTCCTGATGGGAGAAGTGGACTGGACACAGCCCCGCTGGTGGAGCAGCCTGCCTGAGTAGGCTCCCTACCATTCTCCATGACCTTTGACCATTGACTTGGCAGCGCTGAGAGAAACGGACAGAAATGTTTTTGTAAAGACACTAAACTGACACAAAAAATAATAAATTCTAGATTTAAACACTAAAACTGAGAAGAACTGAACTATGTTGCCGTGCAGTTCCCAATCCCAGTGGGAGAGCGATGTTGTTACTGATGCACACTTGAGGCCAAAAATAAGGAACTGAGATGGTTAAGGGCCAGTGCCTAGGTAAGCCTGTACCCACAAGCTCACTCTCGCAGTACTGCGCTTACACGCAACTTACTTCGACACCAGCCTTCCTGAAAAGTTCTGGCTCCTGTGAGGTCCTAGCACCTCTGGCTCAGACCTACTAGTGGGACTCAATAGTGAAGACTGATTCCTGGAAGACTGCTTATTTAGTTTGGATCAACTGGTTCAGGGACTACCAGGAAGGATAATATCCTTGATCTAATTCTTACTAATATCAATGACCAGGTAGAAACACCAAATATACTTGAACCTTTGGGTGACAGCGACCATTCTATGGTGCTTTGGACTATGAACTATTACAAAACAACCACTAAGGGTATAACAAAAATGAGGGATTTTACTAAAGCTAATTACAGGGCAATAAAGTCCTTCCTCGTAGACTGGAACTGGCAGCAGGAACTAAATAATCTTAATGTACAACATCTTTGGGACAAAATAAAAGTAAAATTGGAGTACTGTTTTGATAATTGGGTTCCGGAATGTAAAAAATATAAAAATCACAAGAGGCTTCCTCTTTGGTTCTCGTCTAAGATCAGCCGACTTGTGACAGTTAAAA
This sequence comes from Neoceratodus forsteri, assembly GCA_016271365.2. NCBI lineage: Eukaryota > Metazoa > Chordata > Ceratodontiformes > Ceratodontidae > Neoceratodus > Neoceratodus forsteri. The sequence goes on along the minus strand of CM028135.1, from coordinate 701,398,866 downwards.
AAAAGGCCTTCAATAAATATAGAAAGCAGAAGTCTGATGCTAACTGGAATAAGTTTAAACAAAAAGCTAATAAAACTAAGCCGGCTATTTGTAAGGCAAAGAAAGATATAGAAACATAGAAACTTAGAATTTGTCGGCAGATAAGGACTGCTTGGCCCACTTAGTCTGCCCATTTTCCTACCTAGCAGATAAGCTGCAGATCCTAGTTAACCAACAGCTTACTTCCTCCTAACCCTCACTAAGACTGCCTTATGTCTGTCCCATGCATTCTTGAATTCCCCCACTGTTCTTGACTCCACAACCTCCTCAGGGAGGCTGTTCCATGCATCCAAAACCCTCTCCATGAAAAAATACTTCCTCACATTACCTCTGAGCTGTCCCCTCCTCTATCTTCCAATTGTGCCCCCTTGTTCTTGCACATCTCTTTTTCTGAAAGATGCTACCCTCTTGGACTTTGTTGATTCCCTTGAGGTACTAGAAAGTTTCTATCATGTCCCCTCTCTCCCGTCTTTCCTCAAGGGTATACATATTAAGCTCCTTTAGTCTTTCTTCGTATGTCTTCTGGTGCAGACTCTGCACCATTTTGGTTGCCCTCCTCTGAACAGCCTCCACTCTGTCTTTGTCTTTGTGGAGATGGGGTCTCCAGAACTGCACACAGTACTCCAGATGGTGTCTCACCAACTGTCTGTACAGAGGGATAACAACTTCTTGTTTTCTCCTACTGATGCCTCTTCCTATGCATCCCAGTATTCCCCCAACCTTCATTTTTGCCTTCTCACATTGCTTGCCCACCTTTAGGTCATCTGATATAATTACCCCTGGTCCCTTTCCATTTTTACTGTTGTCAGTATCTCACTCCCCATTGTGTACTCTTCCCCTGGGTTTTTGTTTCCCAGGTGCATTACTTTGCACTTCTTTGCATTGAATCTGAGCTGCCATACATCTGACCATTCCTCCAACCATGCCAAGTCCCTTCTGATCCTTTCCACTCCATCTTGTGTATCAACCCTGTTGCAGATCTTTGTGTCGTCTGCAAAGAGACATACTTTTCCTTCCAGTTTCTCTGCAATGTCACTTATAAAGATATTAAAAAGGACCGGTCCCAGAACTGAACCCTGCGGTACCCCGCTAGTAACCCTCCTTTCTTCACTGTGGACTCCGTTTACTACTACCCTTTGTCTAGCCAATTTTTTATCCAGGCTACCACCTTGGAACCCACTCCAAGGCTTGCTAACCTGTGTATTAATCTTTTGTGTGGGACTGTATCAAATGCCTTGCTAAAATCTAGGTAGGCCATGTCCACAGCCCCTCCCTGGTCTACTACTTTGGTCACCCAGTCAAAGAAATCTATTAGATTCGCCTGACACGACCTTCCCATCATGAATCCATGCTGCCTTGGGTCCTGTGCCCCACTGGCCTCTAGGTACTCAACATTTCTTTTCTTCAAAAGTGATTCCATCATCTTCCCTACCACTGAGGTCAAACCAACTGGTCTGTAGTTTCCTGCCTCTGTCCTGCTCCCACTTTTGTGAAGAGGAATCACATCAGCCCTCCTCCAGTCCTCAGGTATCACCCCATCCTCCCATGATTTGTTAAACAGAGTAGTCAGTGGTTCTACCCTTAGTTCTTTTAGAATTCTTGGGTGAATCCCATCAGGCCCCATTGCTTTGTCCACCTTCAATTTTATTAGTTCTTTCAGAATCCTTTCTTCTGTAAATGGACTGGTACCAACCCCTATCTTCAGAGTGTTTCTCCTGTTTGGTTTAGGTAACTCCCCCTCCTCTTCCTTTGTGACTACTGAACAGAAATATTTGTTCAGTATCCCAGCTTTTTCACTGTCACCCTCTGCCACATTCCTTCCCCGTTATTAAGACTCAGTATCCCTCCTTTGGTCTTTCTTCGCTCCCTAATATACCTATAAAAGGTCTTATCCCCCTTCTTAACAGAGCTGGCTATCCTTTCCTCGGTTTGGGCTTTTGCTATTCTGACTGCCTTCCTTGCCTCTTTCTGCTTTAACTGATAAAGTTCTCTGTCCTGCTCCTTCTGTGATTCCTTATATTTCCTGAATGCTATCCTTTTCTCCTTAACCTTCCCTGCCACCTCTTTTGAAAACCATAGCGTTTTTCTCCTTCATTGTGTTTTGTTGATTTGCTTTACACAAAGGCTTGTTGCTTCTGTGATGGCTGTTTTGATTACTCCCCACTGTTCCTCCACCCCTCCTCCTTGCCTGTTTGCAAGTGCTTTTCTGAGGTACTCTCTCATTTTCCCAAAATCAGCCTTCCTAAAGTCCAGTACTCTTGTTTTTGTATGGCTGTGTTTATCGTGAACCACACTGTTTGGTGGTCGCTTGTTCCCAGATGGCTACCCACTTCTAAATCTGAGATTCTTTCTCAGTCTCCATTTGAGAGTACCAGGTCTAAGACTGCTCCCTCCCAAATGGGTTCCAATACTAGCTGTCTGAGGCATGCCCATTTTGGGCATCAAGAATAACCCTGCTCTTGGATGTGCCTGTAGCAAAGGTGCTCCAGTTAACATCTGGCATATTCAGGTCCTCCATCTACAATATCTCCCTTTTTTTCTGCCATTCTAAGGATGCCTTCTATCATTTCACAGAAACATAGACTTTGACGACAGATAAGGACCGCTAGGCCCATCTAGTCTGCCCATTTCCCTACCTACAGGATAGGCCGCAGATCCTAGTTAACCAACAGCCTATTTCTTCCTACCCCCCCACAAGAATTGCCTTATGTCTGTCCCATGCATTCTTGAATTCTCCCATAGTTTTAGACCCCACAACCTCCTCAGGAAGGCTGTTCCATGCATCCACTACCCTCTCTGTGAAATAATACTTCCTCACATTGCCCCTGAAACGCCCCCCTTCTATCTTTAAATTGTGTCCCCTTGTTCTTGCACGTCTCTTTTTCTGAAAAATGCTACCCTCTTGGACTTTGTTGATTCCACTGAGGTACTTAAAAGTTTCTATCATGTCCTCCCTCCCTTCTTTCCTCAAGGGTATACATATTAAGCTCCTTTAGTCTCTCCTCATCACGCTTCTCTTGCAGACCCTGCACATTTTAGTTGCCCTCCTCTGGACTGCCTCTATCCTGTCTATGTCCTTGGGAGATGGGGTCTCCAGAACTGGACACAGTACTCCAGATGGGGTCTCACCAACTGTCTGTACAGAGGGATAACAACTTCCTGTTTTCTGCTGCTGATGCCTCTCCCTATACATCCCAGTATACCCCAGCCCTCCCTACTGCCTTCTCACATTGCTTGCTAACCTTAAGGTCATCTGATATGATTACCCCCAGGTCCCTTTCCTTTTCTGTTGTTGTTACTACCTCCCCACCCATTGTGTATTCTTCCCCTGGGTTCTTGTTTCCCAGGTGCATTATTTTGCACTTCTTTTGCATTGAATCCTAGCTGCCATACTTGACCATTCCTCCAACCTTGCCAAGTCCCTTTTCATCCTTTCCATGCCCTTGTGTATCAACCCTGTTGCAGATTTTTGTGTCATCTGCAAAAGGCATACTTTTCCTTCCAGTCCCTCTGCAATGTCACTGATGAAGACATTAAAGGACTGGACCCCACTGAACCCTACGGTACCCCACTAGTAACCCCCTTTCTTCAGAATGGACTCCATTTACAATTACCTTCTGTGTCCTGTTGTCCAGCCAATGTTTTACCCAGGCTACCCTGGGTCCCACTCCCAGGCTGGTTAATTTGACTATTAATCTTTTGTGTGGGACTGTGTCAAATGCCTTGCTAAAGTCTAGGTAGGCCATGTCCACAGCCCCTCCCTGGTCTACTACTTTGTCACCCAGTCAAAGAAATCTATTAGATCTGCCTTGACATGACCTTCCCGCTAGAACCCATGCTGCCTTGGGTCCTGTGCTCCACTGGCCTCTAGGTACTGACTGTTCTTTCCTTCAGAGTGACTCCATCACTTTCCCTACCACAGAGGTCAGACTGACAGGTCTGTAGTTTCCTGCCTCTGTCTTGGACCCACTTTGTGAAGGGGAATCACATCCACCTTACTCCAGTCCTCGGGTACCACACATCCTCCCATGATTTATTAAAAGAGTAGCCAGTGGTTTCACTAGTTCCTCCTTAATTCTTTTAGAATTCTGGGTGAATTCCATCAGGACCCATTGCTTTGTCCACCTTCAGTTTTAGGGAGTTCTTGCAGAACCCTTTCTTCTGTGAAAGGACTGGGATCGACCCCCCTATCAAGAGTGCTTCTGTTAATTGGATTAGGCACTTCCCCCTCCACTTTTGTGAATACTGAGCAGAAATATTCATTCAGTATTCCTGCTTTTTCACTGTCCTCATCTGCCCACCCACTGTTCATTCTATTCAGCCTCACTATCCCTCCCTTTGTCTTTCTACGCTCGCTGATGTACCTATAAAAGGTTTTATCCCCCTTCTTAACTGAGTTGGCTATCTTTTCCTCAGTTTGGGCCTTTGCTATTCTGACTTCCTTCCCTGCTTCCTTCTGCCTTAACTGGTACAGCTCTCTGTCCTGCTCCTTCTGTGTTTCCTTATACTTCCGGAATGCTATCTTTTTCTTCCTGACTTTCACAGCCACCTCTTTTGAGAACCATAGTGGCTTTTCTTTTATTTTGATTTGTTCATTTGCTTCACACAAAAGGCTTGTTGCCTCTGTGATGGCAGTTTGATAATTCCCATTGTTGCTCCACACCTCCTTCTAGCCTGTTTGCTAGTGCTTTTCTGAGGCATTCTCCCATCTTGCCAAAGTCAGCCCTCCTAAAGTCCAGTACCCTCACTTTTGTATGGCTTGACTCTGTAGCTGAGTTTAGCGTGAACCACACCGTTTGATGGTCACTTGTCCCAGATGGCAACCCACTTCTAGATCTGAGATCCTCTCACTGCCCCGTTTGAGAGTCACGAGGTCTAAGATTGCTCCCTCACGAGTGGGTTCCATAACTAGCTGTCTAATGCCTGCCACCTGTAGGGCATCAAGAATGGCCCTGCTCTTGGATGTGGCTGCAGCAAATGTGCTCCAGTTAACATCTGGCATATTCAGGTCTCCCATCAACAGTATCTCCTCTTTCTCTGCCATTCTAAGAATGCCTTCTATCATATCCTTGTCCATTGCTTCCCCCTGACATGGGGGTCTGTACACAACCCCTGTGCGGATTGTGGTGCCCTTTCCAGTCTCCAAGGTGACCCACAGTGCCTCCTCTCCTCCCTGTTTACTCTTTTGTTCAGTTGCTTTTATCCCTTCCTTTACATAGAGAGCTACTCCTCCCCCTCTTCTCCCCTGCCTATCTCTCCTGTAGGTTATGTACCCTGGTATGTTAACATCCCAGTCATGGTTCTCTGTGTACCATGTTTCTGTGACTGCTACGATATCCAGGCATCCCTCTCCCATTAAGGCCTTCAGCTCAGGGAGCTTGTTGCCCAGACTACGGGCATTGGTACTCATTACCGTCCATTTCCTGACGGCCTTACTCCCTTTTGCCCCATCCCTGTCCTTCTTGCCTTTGTCACTTTCTCCATTTACCCCTGCCCTTCTCCCTATCGACACCTCTATGTTGGTGTTTGCCGCACTTACTACCGTGATTATTTGGCGGGGATAGGATTTTCCTGCTCCTTTCCAGTGCCTCCCCCCTTGGCTAGTTTAAAAGCTTGCCAATGAAGCATTTAAACCTATCACCTAGGATCCTGGTTCCCCTCCCGGACAGATGCAGCCCATCATGCCAGTATAGGCTTGCATCACTCCAGGTGTACCCCCAGTCCCCAATGAAGCCAAATCCCTGAGCTCCAGACCAGTTTTTCAACCACTGATTGAATCCCATGGTGCAGAACACCCTAGCCTCTCCTATGCCATAGATGAGTAGCACCTCCGAGAAGGTTACCGTGCATGCTACTTGACTAAGGGCCCCTCCCCAATTCCACAAACTCTTCCTGCACTTCTCTAATCCCTTTCTTAGCCAGGTCATTTGTCCCTAGGTGGACAATGACATCCAGCTCCCTCCCCTGTGCAGCTGCTCTGGCAATCCTGAGGATTCACTTCCTGTCCCTGCAAGCCATGGCACCAGGCAGGCACCTTACCTCCCTCTCCCCTTCCTCCCCAGTTCTACCTTCCTAACAATGGAGTCCCCACCAGGAGTTGTTTCCTTCCCTGCAGGGTCCCCTGCCACCCTCCTGTGGGTCTCTTTTGGAGGTTCCCAACATCCTCCTTGGTCTCCACTGTGGGTGCCTCCATGAGAGGAACCACACTTTGCCAGAATGGCATAGGAGTGTGAGAGGTACAATGGGAGGGATGCGCCTCTGTTCCACCACCCTCACCCTCCCTGAGCCCAATGTGGTCCAACCGCTCCTCTTTCTTGGCAACCTCTGAGGCAACGGCAGTGGCACTGGTGGTCCCTGGATGGAAGAGGAAGTCCCACAAATCCTGGCCAACTCAGCCTGGAGATGAGCAACCTCCTCCCTCAGCCCAGAGAGGTGCCTGCAGATGGGACACCACCGCATCCTCCAGAACATCTCCCGGAAGACTGCTGCTCCACAGCCACTGCACTGCACCACTCCAATCATGTCTTATTTCTGGCCCCTTAACTGTTTGCAATCCTTACTCTTTCCTCTGGTTTTTTCTCTCTCTCCTTACTTTCTGTCTGTGTGCCCTTTAAGCTCCTGATTGTCCTGTTCTGAGACAAGAATATCCTATATTTCGCAGTAGACTACTTACTTGCTCAGAGGCAGACCTCCAGCAGCTAGAGGGGGCCAGAGAGCTACTCTTGCCCTTCAAGGATGGTGGGTCCTTGGTGGTTCTGTGATCACTCACTTCCTGCCCCTAAACAAGAAGTTCCTGTTGTCAGTCAAATTCTGTGCCTATAAAAATAGAACTAGCTTTGGGTGCGGGGGTGGAGGGGAGGGAAAGAGGGCAATATAGTCCCAGCAGAGAAGTTCAGTCACACAGCAGTCCTGTCTCCTGGTGTCTTCTGCCAAGCTATTAGCAGAAACTTTCTAAGACAGTCTTTATATGTAGCTTTCTTCTAGCTAAGCCACTCCCCCTACTTACCAGATCTTTCTACAAGTAATTTAAACCTCACAGCAGTTAAGTCCTTTCAGTCACCTGAGATTTACACCTAGATAACTCTTCAGATACCCATTCAGTTCAGTTAACCCAAACACACACTTTTTTTTTGTATGTTAGTTTTTTTACCCTAAATTAAAGGTCAAATACAAAAGTTCTTCTACTTTAGTCCCAGCAGAGAAGTTCACTTACACAGCAGTCCTTTCTCCTGGTGTCTTCTTCCTTGTCCATTCCTTCCCCCTGAGATGGGGGTCTGTATACAACCCCCATGCGGATTGTGGTGCCATTTCCTGTCTCCAGGGTGACCCAGAGTGCCTCATCTGCTCCCTGTTTACTCTTTAGTTCTGTTGCTTTGATCCCTTCCTTTACATAGAGAGCTACTCTTCCTCCTCTTTTACCCTCCCTGTCCCTCCTGTAGATTGTGTATCCCGGTATGTTGACACCCCAGTCATGGTCATATGGAGTATAAACTTGCAACGGTAAATAAAGATAATAATAAATAGTTTTTTAATTATACTGGATCATCGAGAGGGAATCCAACTAAAGCAGGTCTGTTGCAAATCGATGATCACTTGATATCTGATGAACAACAAATGGCTGATGAATTTAATAAATATTTTTCTAGTATCTTTAAACCTAGAGAATCCATGAATAAAACAGATTATACTTTGGAGGAACAGGAAGTTAGATTTATAGTTTCTGAAGTTTATTCTGCCGTTAATTCTTTCAAATCTTTGCTTTCAGTAGGAACAGATAATATCTTTGTTTTTCTTAAGGAAATTTCATCTGAGATTGTAGACGTTCTTAATTTCTTATTTAATGAATCTATTAGATCTGGGGACATTATAGAGGCATGGAAAGAAGCCTTAGTGGTTCCCATCCACAAGGAGGGGTACAAAACTTGTCAGGGCTTTGGAAGGGGGGGCTAGAATGAAGATAGGCCTGTAATTGGAGAGGTTTGTTCTATCCCGATTTAAAAACTGGGGTGACAAGTGCGGCCTTCCACTTGTCAGGGATCATACCCATTCTAAGTGAGACATTGAAGATTTTCGAGAGCGGGTCACCAAGTTTATTGAGGGTGAGGCCTACTATCTTCATGTCTATTAGGCCACTCCCCATCCAAGTCTTTCCTAGAACCTGCTTAACATACCTGATTGTCTCTGAATGTGTGACCAGTCTGAAATAGAAAGGGGGGACCCCATTGCTACAAGGAGCTTACTTGTTTGCTTCAGGGAGTTCACCTTGTGATGCCTTGGTGAGGTAGTCACCAGGGAACACAGTGCTTAGGTTGGTGAACACTCAGTTGAAAGGATCTGCAATATCCCTTGGCTCCTGGAGAGTCTCAGAACCTGTTAAAATGAGGTCCGGTTGCGCTCTGGATGTCTTTCCAGTGAGGGATTTCACGGAGTCCCAAAAATTCTTCCCATGGCCCCAGTTTCTGCTCAGGAGATATTTGTAATAGGATGCCTTGGCAAGCCAAATAATCTTTGTGTCTTATTTCATGCAGCCCTATAGGCATTTAGGTCTTCCAAGGCCCTTGTTGCTTTAACCTTATGCCATAGGTTATCCCTCAGGCACATGAGTTCAATCAGGGATCCTGTGAGCCGTGGGCTAGCTCAGCCTCTAGTCTTGTTTGTCCTGAAAGGCACAAAGACATCACAGACCTTTGTGAAAGCCTGAAGGAAGAATTCAAGGGCCTGGTTGCTATCCACAGTGGTTTCTAGTGGTGACCAGTCAATAAGCCTCAGATGGAGTTTGAAGGCATCAAACTAACCTGCTCTGAGCTTGCGATTTCTCTTGACCATTGGAGAACACTTAGAGAACTTGTTTGTCCAGGCGCACAGGACTGGGGAGTGATCACTGAGGAAGTTGGGTAGGACTGACATCTCAGTGATGTGCTCTGGGTTTGCGGCGAGGAGCCAGTCTATAAGTGTACTTGTGCCAGTTTTACAGTTATATATGGTTGCCCGTGTTACCATCTGAGTCAGGAACAGGTCAGATATCTGGTCCCTGGCCCCAGAGGCATCCTTGGATTGCCAGTTTGTATTGAAGTCCCCTAGGATAACTTCCTCCCACTTATGCTTGTGCTGTTCCTGGTAACTTATGAATTGCTCGAGCCCGATGGTGCATTTGTCTGGGGGTACGTAGATGGTAGAGAGTAACAGGACTTTATTTTGTTGTCCTATGCTGAGTTTAATGGTTAGTATCTGGGCATCCTTTGTATTCTAGCTGCTAGGTAGTAGTTGTCCTCTGATGTTACTCCTGAGGTATATCAAGCAACTAACTCCTCGTTTGGAGAGCTGGTCCTGGCACAAAGTGATATAACCATCCAGGGCAACTGTCGCATTACTGACCTTAGGTGAGAGCCAGGTTTCGGTTAGTGCGATAATGTCCAGTTTGGTAACCTACACCCAGGCCTGGAATTGAGGCAGCTTAAGCAGGAAGTTGCCTATGTTTAGCAAGACAATCTTAAGTTGGCCAAATTTCATTTGTGTGTTTACAACCTGGGGTCCTGGATTGGGGTTCACATTTCCTGATATTAGCAGCATTATCAGGATAATTTTTCACAGGAAGCGGGACCAAGTTACCCAGTTAGAGCCTATTGTCTTTGCTTTAGGTTGCTTTGGGTCAGTGGTAGGGGGTAGGTGGGTGCGACTGTGAAGTAGGGCAGCTATTGGGAGACTGAGGGGTGTCAGTATTTTAAATGTTTGTGGCTGTTTGGATGTAATTGGCAGGTGGGGTATTGTAGATGTACAACTGGAGGTGCAGTTTTGATGCTGGGGACTCCTGTGTGTGTACGGAGGAGCAGGAGTGAGGTTTTATCATCTGTGCACCTGAGAGCTCCAAGATAGGTGGCAAGGAAACACAGTGAAAGCAGTATCTTTGTGGAGGTCTGCATCTTAGTGATTTAGGATGTAGAAAGGACTACCCTGGGAATTGTGCAGGTAATGTAACCCACGAGCAAATGGTTGGCAAATAACATCGAGTCAGGTGAGCCCTGATCAATGTGGTCTGAATGATATATGTTCACTGTAGGGAAATATAGTATTGGAAGCCTTTATTGGTCTCTGTCTGCTGTTTTAGAGGTTAACAGCCAGGAAGCTTACTAGGGAGGGATCGGTTAGCAGCCAATGAGCTTACAAGGGAGGGATCGAGGAGGGGCTTAACCATATTTAATTAAGGATGGGGGGGGGAGAGAAAATTCAGCTATGAACAGTAGAGCAAAAAGCCTGAGAGTAAGTTAAATCGACAGTCCTTTCGGCTCACTCTAGGAGCCAATCAGGAGGAGATCTCCACAACAGTGGCCAATCACCGGTAGGCAGGTAGAGGGCACCTAAAACTGACTTATTCTTGGAGCTCCGCGATGGGGCTGTACCTGGCTATCCTGTTGGCTTGCAGAGGGTGAGGCGGGCAGCAACTGCCATGAAAGTCACACCGCTGGGAGTGGGGGGAGAGTGCTCCCCATTCAGGGGGGCTCGGATGTTGGCTATCCTGTCGGCTTGCAGAGGGCGAGGCAGGCGGTGGCTGCAGTGATAGCTACACCGTGAGGGGAGCGCTCCCCAGTCAGGGGGGCTCTGATGCTGGCTATCCTGTTGGCTTGCAGAGGGTGAGGCAGGCGGTGGCAGCAGTGAAAGCCGCACCATGGGGGAGTGCTTCCTGGTCAGGGGGGCTCAGATGTTGACTATCCTGCCAGCATACAGAAAGCGAGACAGGCATTGGCTGCAGTGATAGCAGTACCATGGGGGGAGCGCTCCCCAGTCAGGGGCGCTTGGATGCTGGCTATCCTGTCAGCTTGTTGATGGTGAGACGGGTGGTGGCTGCAGTGAAAGTCACATGGTGGGGGAAGCAGCCCCTGGTCGGGGGGCTCGGATGCTGGCTATCCTGTCAGCTTGCAGAGGGTGAGGCGGGCGGTGGCTGCAGTGAAAGTCGCATTGCGGAGAAAGCGCTCCCTGGTCAGGGGAGCTCGAATGCTGGCTATCCTGTCGGCTTGCAGAGGGTGAGGCAGGTGGTGGCTGCAGTGAAAGCCGCACCGTGGGAGGCTCGGATGATGGCTATGCTGTCGGCTTGCAGAGGGTGAGGCGGGCGGTGGCTGCAGCGACAGCCACACCACGGGGGGAGCACTCCTTGGTCAGGGGGCTTGGATGGTGGCTATCCTGTCAGCTTGCAGAGGGTGAGGCAGGCAGCAGCTGCAGTGAAAATCACACTGCGGGGGAGCACTCCCCGGTCAGGAGGCTCAGATGCTGGCTATCCTGTCAGCTTGCAGAGGATGAGGTGGGCAGCGGCTGCAGTGAAAGCCGCACCATGGGGGAGCATTCACCGGTCGGGGGGGGGGGCTCAAATGCTTGCTATCCTGTTGGCTTGCAGAGGGCGAGGCAAGCAGTGGCTGCAGTGAAAGCTGTACCATGGAGGGAGCACTCATCAGTCAGCGGGGCTTGAATGCTGGCTATCCTGTCAGTTTACAGAGGGCGAGGTGGGAAGTGGCTGCAGTGAAAGCCACACTGTGGGGGAAGCACTCACCGGTCGGGGGGCTTGAATGCTGACTATCCTGTTGGCTTGCAGAGGGTGAGGAGGGCGGTGGCTGCAGTGAAAGCTGCACCGCGGGGGGAGGAGCACTCCCTGGTCAGGGGGGCTCGGATGCTGGCTACGCTGTCGGCTTGCAGAGAGTGAGGCAGGTGGCGGCTGCAGTGAAAACCGCACAATGGGGGGAGTGCTCCCTGGTCAGGGGGGCTCAGATGCTGGCTATCCTGTCAGCTTGCAGAGGACGAGGCAGGTGGTGGCTGCAGCGAAAGCCACACCGCAGGGGGAGCACTTCCTGGTCAGGGAGGCTCGGACATTGGCTATCCTGTTGGCTTGCAGAGGGTGAGGCAGGTGGTAGCTGCAGTGAGGGTCACACCGTGGAGGGAGCGCTCCCCAGTCAGGGGGACTAAGATACTGGCTATCCTGTTAGCTTGCAGAGGGTGAGGCGGGTGGCAGCTGCAGTGAAAACCACACCACAGGGGGAGCGCTCCCAGGACAGGGGGCTCGGATGCTGGCTATCGTGTTGGCTTGCAGAGGGTGAGGCAGGTGGCAGCTGCAGTGAAAGCCACACCGCAGGGGGGAGTGCTCCCCAGTCAGGGGGGCTCAGGTGCTGGCAATCCTGTTGGCTTGCAGAGGGTGAGGCGGACGGTGGATGCAGTGAAAGCTGCACCGTGAGGGGGAGCGCTCCCCAGTCAGGGGGGCTCAGATGCTGTGAAAAATAGCCACCTCATAGAATATTCGATGTATACCATGGGACCCAACACACAGCTACTCATAAAATAACACTGAAAGCTACTAGTATAGTAACATGATTTTTCAATGTTTATTTTACAAGTAGCTATGCTGACTGGTACAATAACACATTTTATAACAGGAGGTTGACAAAGAGAGGTACCTGATTGGTACAGAGCCATCAGGTGACCATTGATTAATCCAGCATATATGCACAGTAAGTGGTGAGGAGGCTGGCTGGAAACATGAGTGAATGCTGCTGAACTTGTTATTGTCCTGAAAATCCAGTCAGAGAGGCAGCCATTACCACACTTGCTAAGCGAGTGAGAGCCCTAGTAGAAGCATCAATAATATCGCTTCTCCTCCCAGCTCATTCCAGTCTGTGGCTGCCACCCGTGTGTAGTCACAGTGTCATTTTCCCCTTACTTAATGTGTGCAGCAACACAATACAATCATTATTTTCTCCTCACTGCTGTTTGTCTCCCCACCTGTCCCATGGCCCTCAGGGGACAGAGTGGACAGTGCAGCCCCACTGTTGTGATGAGTGTGTGTGTCTGCATGTCCAGGCGAGTAGCTGCTGTAGAAACGCTGCAATACCCGATCAATTGTGAGCTGTTCTTTTCCTCTAGTCCCTTCCTGTAGCATGCTAGCTTTTGATTCCTTCTAGTCCCATCCTGTGGCCTGTACCCCCCACCACAAGAAACAGACACAGAGAGAGAGACACCCCCCTCCAAACGATCCACAGTATATCCTCGTGAAGGTGCCAGTCCCTGTCCATGCGACATCTGTTTGACAGAAACAGAAGACACGGGGTGCTTGAGCTGTAATTGCTGCTGTACGGGCGATGTGTATACAGGGGGTGGGAGAGAGAGAGACAGCGAGGTGGTGAGGATGGCACAGTACATCGGGAGTGAGACTGCAGAGTTTTTAGATGTCAGTGTTTGTCCTGTGCACCACAAGTGAGCTTCTGAGTTCCCCAATTCCCAGAGCGAGTGCACAGCACTTGTGAAGCACCCTCTCTGTCTGTGCTTGACTCCAAATGCTTGCTGCTGTGGGTTGTCCCCTAATCTGAAAGTGCAGAGAGAAAGTGAGACAGTGAGCAGGTGCAATGTGCAGGCAAGAGCACCACCCACTCATGTAAGGTACAGTGGCAGACTGAGAGAGAGAGAGAGAGAGAATTCACCTGCAGGTTGGACATATAATGGTGCTCGGGGCTGAGTTATGCATGTGGCACTCAGACGGGGGCCGTGAAGTCGACCAGACATGATTTACCTGCAGTGAGTGTGAAGCGTGGGGGGTCAGGGAAGAGACACAGACAGAAGCACAGGTTAACTGTGTGTCGCAGAGAGAGCGAGAGAAAACAAAGTGCAGCATGGAGACACAGCAACAGCCCGTGACAGTATTAAATGAAACTTGCTGCACTCTGCTGTCTGTCTCTATTGACTTAGCAAACTTCTATCTGTCTGTCTGTCTCGCTGTTCAGTGACATCTTCCCTCTCCTGGCTGCAGAGACACAGCACATGTCACGCAGCACTTGGAACTGACATGCTCTGTTAGGTAGCAGAAGTGGTTTGCCGTTCATTATTATTTCGAAGTTCCCCATCTCTTTACCTTGTTGCCATTGTGCAAACCTTGATCGTCCTGACAGTGCCTGCAATAGTGAGCATCAGCACAGAAACAGAAACCTGTTGTGTGCCGTCACAGAGAAGAACTCAGCCAGACACTGGATTCAACAACACAGTAGTTGTGGTGGTGGCAGAACACATAAAAAAGTTCCTGTGTTTTCATAAAATAATCACCCCATGTTATAAATAAGCAATAACCCATGACAGGGTGTTGGTTATTGGGGATTAATCAATACCCTGGGTGCTGTTAGGACACTTGGTGTGCAGCCTCGTGCCCCAGCGCACAAATCTGGCCGCGCACCTGTCATGGGTTACTGCTGCTAATCTAAAAATGTATTTGACCACCCATGGTATGACAGGAAATGATGCCACTTGGGGGTGGGGGCTGAGGCTTTGGCCTCGTAATAATAGTCTCATTAGCTCCCCTCCCCAGATGGCATTATTTCGTGAGTATACAGCACTTTGCTAGCACTGGCTTTGTAGAACACATAAGGATGGATGAGATAAAATTTTCAGCACAGAAAATGTCTTTCTTTCATGTGCAGGTAGCCTTAACTAAATGGTAATATTTATGTTAACTGACTGTTAGTAAGGTATTTAGTGACGAGCGGTGTTCCACAGGGCTCGGTGTTGTTTGGGATATTCATTGCAGACATATGGATATCAAGAGCAAGATCAGTCTGTTTGCTGATGATACCAAGGTAGGAGCAGTGGTGGATGACCTAGGGGGATGGCAGGGGTTGCAGGATGATCTGGAAAAGCTTGAAACCTGGTCAGACACCTGACAACTGGGGTTTAATGCCAAAAAGTGCAAGGTGCTGCATTTTGGGATGAAGAAGTCAAGGAGGAGTTACCAGCTGGGGGGAGTGCAGCTAGCCCAGACAGAGGAGGAGAAGGATCTGGGGGTGCTCATTACAGGGTCAATGAACAACTTGGCACAATGTAGGAAGGGAGCTGCAAAGGCCAACAAAATGCTGGGTTGTACTGCAAGGGGTATATCCTCGAGGAGGGAGGAGGTGATTCTGCCACTGAATAGGTCATTAGTTAGACCGCACCTGGAGTACTGTGTGCAGTACTGGCGCCCGTATCCGAAGAGGAACATTAAGTTATTGGAGGGGGTGCAGCGTAGGGCGACAAAGATGATCAAAGGGCTGGGGGACTTATCATACAAAAGAAGGTTGAGGGAGTTGAACATGTACTCACTGGAGGACAGAAGCGACGGGGGGACATGATTGAAACCTTTAAATACATCAAAGGAATAAACAAGACAGGTACAGAGGGGCTGTTCAAAGTAAGGGAGGGGAGGGACATCAGGGGCCATGATATGAGACTGGAGGGAGGAGGGAGATGAGGAGACACTTTTTTACAGAGAGGGTGGTGGCTGGGTGGAATGCATTGCCTGCAGAAGTAGTATCCAGTAGAACAGTGGACTGCTTCAAAAGGGGATGGGACAGGACAAGAGGGAGGGTTAATGAAGGAGAAGGGTGGAAGGGAGGGGCAGCTGCAGAATAAGGGGTGCTAGCTGCACATTCGAGCAGACTTGATAGACCTCTAGGCCTTTATCTGTTGGCAAATTTCATATGTTCGTATTGGTTTAACTAGTAGTTAATATAAATAAGTTTTTTTTTTTTATTGTTGTGGTATATAGATTTAATTACCATATTATTTGGATTTAATTGTTGTGGTATATGTAACTGTATAAAATGGGTGAGAAAAATCCTCTTCTAGCACTCAGGCAAATGCACTGCATGGCAGTGCATTATTCCTCAACTACCACATGGCTGCACCTTTTTCATTTGTTTCTTCCCTATATGTTAATTTTGCACCCATTTTATAAGTGTGATAACACAGTTCTCGGTGTGCAGTCATTGTTGATATATGCAGTTCAGGGTCGTTGAAGGCACTTGGCTTTGTCTCATGCCTCACAACACACCTGAGGCATTCAGAGTGCAATAGCATACCGTGTTGTGTGTTATCACTTAATTGCTGTGGTATATTTCTAACTGCCCAAGTAAATAGATTTAATTGATGAGTATATGGTGTACAGACTGACAGGTTTTTCTTTGGGGAAAGGTTGCATCCATATGTGTGATATATATATATATATATATTCTTTGCAAAAAAAACTTTGTTAATGCATCAGTTAGGGTTACTTAATGCCACAAAAGTAGGGAAATGTGGCGTTAGGCTTTAGCCCTAACTCCCCACCCCTGCCACTCAAGCAGCAAAAGGAAAAAAAAATTATGGCTTTGGCTGTCCTGATTCCTGGTGAATCAGGGGTGGGGTCTTCCTTGGGGTTTTCAATCCTAATGCTCACCCCATTCTGATATAGTGTTCAAACGTACAGAACTGTGTCTCCCCACATATTGCCAACAACCTGTGGGCCCTGCCTGAAGAAAGCAGATCACATCTGATCTTACTTGCTCATTGAACGGGTCGAGTGTATGACAGATGATGCGCTAAGTGAAACCGGCTGAAAGTTTGGGTGTGAGGAGCTCCTGCTAGCATTCCTGTAAGAAGAAGAAGAAGAAGAATTTATATAGCACTTTACATACACAACGTATCCCAAAGTGCTTTACAAGTAATGCTAAACTAGTAGTGAAGTGACTGAATGCGTAGTGGCAGCCACATCGCATATCAACACCCAAACACAGCCTGGACAATTGCATGAACCGATTTTATGGGAAGGGGAATATTGGCCAAGACACTGGGAATGTCCCCTACTCTTTGCGAAGAATGCCTTGGGTTCTGTTACTTCCACCTGGACACCCACCAGGACAGCACCAGGATGGGTAGAAAGGACGTTGGTTTAACATCTCATCTGAAGGACGGCACATCCCAACAGTACAGCACCCCTAATACTGCACTCAGGTGCCAGCGTTTTTAGGTATGAGTCCAATCCCCGGTGTGGGACGAGAACCCACGACCTTCTGGTCCAGAGGCGGATGTTCTACCAACTAAGCCATGCTGAGGTATTCCTTTCTTTGGCTACACTGATAAACGCCTTTATGCACCTTTACATTATGGTGTATGCCTGTTTATTCTAGTAGTTGGTGGATGGTGCTATTTTTTGTTTGATGGGGTGCCACGAGACACCAGGGAAATATTACAAGATGAAGGGGACAGTGATCAGAGGGTTGGGGGGGTGCACCACTAGACACCAGGGAAACATTATATTAAATAAGGGGACAGCGATCGTAGGGTGGGGTGCCACTAGACACTAGGGAAAGGTAGCATACATAAGGGACGGTGGGGGGACCACTAGACACCAGGGAAATGGCGGCTGACTGCTTTCTGAGCAGCCCACAGCACAAGCTGCAACTGTAGCTGCAGAACTCAAGAAAGTCCCGCTGTTCTTTTACAGAGAACGTGGGTCAACGGCTCCTCTCACTAAGCTAGGCATAAGGATTTTGAGGTGCCCAGAAAAGGTATTTCAGGCCATTAATTTAAGAAATAAACAATAGAATCTAGCTAAACAAGTCCCATTTAGCAATGTTCTGGAGTTGTTTTTTTCAAAATGATAGTACTTTTACATATTTTCCACGCTTATTAGTTCAAGGAAGAAAGAAACAAGATGGCTGCTCTCATGGCACAGAAAAATGATTTGTGCTATGAGAAGCAAGTGGTGAGAAACAAAAAACGGCCCTGTGACACAGAATTTTTGGTGTCTTATGAGAACGTTATCCCAAGAACCCTACTGAACACGCCCAGAATGGAAAAACACAAAACTTTAAAGCTGTATAACTCTGGAACCATTTAATATTTTTTCATGAAACCTTTCAAAGTCACTACCTTAGGACAGCATATCTATACCCTGAAAGTTTTTGGAAAAAATGCCATTCCATGTAGGCTGTAGATCAGAGGAAAAAAAAAAACATGTTAAGTATGGGGAAAAGACATATGCGGATCTCAGAAACCGCAAAAGCTGCTGGCACAAAACTTTCTAAAGATTCGGATCTTGCCTCCTAGACAACACATGCAAAATTTCAGCTGATTTCGTCAAATGTTGCCAAAGCTATTAAGCTGCAAAGTAAGGGGTTTAACATTGAACACCCTACTCATCCCTAACTATAAACATCTAGAATACATGATGGCAAAGTGTGGAATACAAGGAAATAACACCATCAAGGGGTTGGACAAGCCATAAATCCAGAAGCCTGATGTCAAGCGGCTTTGAGATAGCAGTCGGAGCAGTTTAGTGTATCGTGGGTTGGGAGTGGCGTTTAGCTGCTCATGAGAGGAGTGTTATTATGTGAGTGGGAGCTGAGCGGCTGGGAGAGGCAGCCTGGGGTGAGGAGGTCATCCGAGAAGTAGAGTGTTGGCCTGGAGCAGCATGACAGAGGCAGCAATATTGGGGGGGGGGGGGTCAGCCTGGAGCACAGTCAGGCTGCATTATCATGAAGGAGGCAGCAGCATGGTGGGGAGTCAGCCTGGAGCACAGTCAGTCTGCAGGAACATGAAGGAGGCAGCAGTATGGTGGGGAGTCAGCCTGCAGGTTCATGAAGGGGGCAGCAGTATGATGGGGAGTCAGCCTGCAGGTTCATGAAGGGGGCAGCAGTATGGTGGGGAGTCAGCCTGCAGGATCATGAGAGGGGCAGCAGTATGGTGGGGAGTCAGCCTGCAGAATCATGAAGAAGGCAGCAGTATGGTGGGGAGTCAGCCTGCAGGATCATGAAGGAGGCAGCAGTATGGAGAACTTGGTAGGTATAATGGGTTCTGGCTGATGATGTGCTGTGTGGGGAATTATGTGGGAGGGGGCTGCTGTAGTGGGCAAGGCAGTTAGCTTCTCAGTGCTCCAGTCCACCAGCTGCTGAAATGGGCCAGGCAGGACCCCACTGGAAATGAGACGTTTCATTTCAGCTGGGCTATCCTAGGTAAAAACATAAACTGTAAAATAAACTCCAGTCACAAGCATGGCAGGTGAACATGTTTACCTCTCGGCCACTGGGCAAGCCCAAGACTGTGATTTCTTAATTATGCTTCTCTTCCAGGCTCACTGGGCCATCAATAAGCAAATGATAAGGGAAGGGACTGCTACCATTAGCTTCCTTAAGTGCAATGCACTGCCTGATTAGCTCTAAGGCTAAGGAGACATTCACACGTCTGACTGTCTACTCTCAGAAATGCTGAGCTGATGTGAGGGGCTAAAGAATAAGAAAGACGTGAGAAAAATAAACAATAAGCATGAAAAATTCTCACTCTGACAGCCTTGCTTGGATGACAGCCAACTCTGAAAACAAAAAGTTATTTTTTTTTTCTTTATGACAGGCAAAACTGATAACAGGTTTATCTTTATGTAGCACTGCGGTCAGTCAACTTTCCATACTAGATGTTTTTGACTTTTTAAAATTCTAATTTATTGATGGATTTGAAAAGTGTCTGGGTAAACAGTGACAATGGCAAGCAAGGGAAATGGACTGAATGACCTTTCTGACAGCTTCCTCTGGGGACAGCTTTTTGAAGCTTTCAGTGTTGATGAAAACCTCTCACTTGGGAGACAGCTGTTAGAAAGAAACCATTGGGTCCATCGATAAATAAAATATTCTTTTAGCCAGTTTTTAATGAACGTGACATTAGGCTTCCTAACAGTAAGTGTCTTACTTTAGTGGACTGTATTTTAATACAGTCCAGTTGACAACTCTATGAACAATGTGCCATCATAGTAAACAGGAAACAAATTAGATATATAGTGGGTCGAATTAAAAGGAGTTTCTGGCTCCTGATACCACAAATCCTGAGAGACCTGGGTTTGAGATGTGCACAAGCTGAATATCTGTAAATGAGTAGGTATATCACATCATATTCTCTCTCTACTTCACTTAAGGACTGACATTTCAAATCCTGGTACTGCCAGCCAAGTTTTAAATTACAGTGATGCAAGGAGTCGCATGAGTCTTCCGTGTTGCACTCTCATTTCTACCAGTGATGTTAATACAGGTCTGTTTGTTTTCTATTTATAATTTTTTTACCCTGGATATCTAGACTGGGATGCAGCATTTCACTTTCAGTGGGGTCCTCCTGGTCGCCAATTTTATTTTTTATAAATGGGATGAAAGAAGACAGGGAAATCAAAAGATAAGGTTCAACAATTAACCAGTGACTGTGGTGGGGTCAGACCAGTTATCCCCTGTTCCAAGATCAGTTGTCTAAACACTGGACCACACAGATTTTCCTTAAGGTATACAAGTAAGCACCACACTTGGGGGCTTTGGGGAGACAGGATAACATGGTGTTTGTGTTTCTCTTTTGTTTTTTTGTTGGGTTTTTTTCTTAACCCAAATGGGTATTTCACACTGGTGAACAGTATTAATCTGCCTCAAGGGTCCTTGGGGGACATCTTCCATGTGGCCTTATTTTCTACTGTGTGCTTTTTCCCCCAATTAAAGAAGAGCTCTGAAGGGGGCAGAGCCAGCAGCCATCCAAGCAGGACGTGTTCTCTTCAAGCTCCTGCTAAGGCTCTCGACATCTAAATTATTGACAAACTCAACCAATCTCCTACAGAAACCTTACTACAGACTTTGAGAACATTTCTACACAAGTCAGTGCTGCTACACAGAAGCTGATTAAATAATGGGAAACCCCAGAAAAGGAACTGGAGATGGCAGCAGCAAGAAAGGCATGCAGGCCACGCCATTGAGCATCAGTAAGACATCTGAGGCTCCAGATGGTGAGGAATAAGAGACCACCCTTAAAGATATTTTGCAGGCAATTAAAGTGATGGATCTCAGGGTGGTAACCCAAAATATGAAAATGCCAACTTCCAAATCAAGATCACTACATGTGACGCCTGATCTTCGGCCACTTCTGCTGAAGCAAAAGAAGTTGTGGGAGCTGCACTGAAAGCCGTGCCAGTGACAGCGGGCTAAATCAAGGAGAACTGAGTGCTTTGATTCAGGATTAAAGCCCTTGAGAATTTTATAAGATCTCCAAACTTCAGAATTCTTGGGCTACCAGAAGCAGTAGAAGGACAGGACCCAACTGATTTTGCTGGAACTTGGTTAAAAGACACACTGAATTTGAACTGAGACCCCTTTACCACCCGAGCTTACACACTACATCTCAATGTCATCTGAACAATGAGGAGACAGCACAGACTTTTCTGGTAGTGTTGCCAGAATATAGGAGAGAGAGAATTTTCGAGACAGCCAGCAACATGGCTGCTATTACTTTAACAGAGAGTGCAAGGAGCTCAGTATATCCAGAACTCGGTTTTGTCCCCCACAACCACAGGCAGGAAGGCATTTGATTCCATTAGAACCACACGGAGAACATTTGGAATTACAAATGCTCTGCATATCCAGCAAGACAGAAAATCGTATACTCAGGTTAAGTATATTTGTTCAATGATCTGTAAGATGCCAGCAAATTGGTTAACAAGATCGGAAAAGACTTAGGACTGGCACAGGCTGAGACTGCTGAGGATTCAGACTGTGAATCGTGAGTGGCAAGAGGCTTGTGAGTAAGAATAACTGAGTAGTCTGCACAGTTGCCAGGGGAGACAAGGTGCGGTGCCAAAATATGACTTTTTCACAAATCATTTGCCTGTTATATATAAAACAAAAGTCTTACTTTATTAAATGTTTGTTTGTCAGAGTTAATGTTGGCAGCAAGCTTACACTATAGATTTAAGATGGCACCAACTGCATGGTCTCCCCGTGCTACCGGCATTCCTTGTTAAGCTGTGCTTTTGCTATTTGAATTGCACAATGAAGTGCACGCAAAATAACTGAACCATTTTGGCTTCATGTTACTGGCAAAAGACTGGGGACGTTCATTAACTGTGGACATACTCCTCGTTATTACTGAAATGTATTTCACTAAGTAGAGTAAGGTTTTCTCAACATGCCCGGATGGGCTTACACCCCAGGGTTCTAAAGGAGTTGGCAGGGGTCCTGGCAAGACCACTGCAGACTTGCTCAATATCTCTCTGGGGACTGGTTGTGTACCCCAGGACTGGAGGATGGCACATGTGGTGCCCATCCATAAAAGTGGGCCCAAGGACAAACCAAGTAATTACAGACCAGTCAGCCTCACCTCCATTGTGGGGAGACTAATGGACACTATCCTCAAGAAGAGGTTAGTAGCCTTTCTGGAGTAGAATGGTCTCCAGGACAACAGGCAGCATGTGTCTGTCTCAGGTAGATCATGCTAGACCAACATGGTTGACTTTTATGACTGGGTGACCAGAAAACTCGACAGGGGCCAGGTGGTTGATGTCCTGTATCTGAATTTCAGCAAGGCCTTCGATTCAATGCCACATGGAAGGTTGCTTAGCAAACTGGACTACCGGAGGCAGGGGAGAAGCTGGTGGAGTGGGTTCAGAACTGGCTATGGGATAGTAGTGGTGGGGAAGGGGAAATCTTAGCTCTGAGGTAAGTAACCAGCAGGGTACCACAATGCTCATTGCTGGGTCCTGTGTTGTTTGGCATCTTTACTGCCAATAACTCAGATGGGATTAAGATCAAGATCAGCCTTTATGCTGATGACATCAAGATTGGTGTGGTGGTGGACAAAGCAAAGGGGTGGCTAGGATTACAGGAGCATCTGGCTAAACTAGAGCACTGGTCGGACACATGGCAGCTGGGATTCAATACAAAGCAGTGCAAAGTCATGTGTTTGGGAGCCAGAAACCTGAGGAACTGCTACAGGCTGGGGCGGTACAGTTATCCACTACAGACGAGGAGAAGGATTTTGGAGTGCTTATAACAAGTCAAATTAACCATTCAGCACAGTGCAGGAAAGGAGCAACTAAAGCTAACAAGATGCTGGGATACACTGCCAGAAGAATCACCTCCAGGAGGAGGTAGGTCATCCTGCCAGTGTACAGGCCACTAGTGAGACTGCACCTCGAGTATTGCGTGCAGTTCTGGTGACCCTACTTAAAGAAAGGTGTCAAACTACTGGAGGGGGTCTAGTGTAGAGCAACTAGGATGCTCCTCAGAATGGAGGACGGTGGAACCCTATGAGGAGAGACTGAGGGAGCTCAACTTGTACTCCCTGGAGTATAGGAAGGATAGACGGGAAATGATCAAAACCTTCAAATATATGAGGGGCATAAATAAGGTTAGCACAAAGGGGAGATTCAGATTAAAAGGAAGGTAAGACAATAGGGGGTACAGTCTAAAAGTGGAGGGTGGAAAGTTCAGGAAGGAAATGAGAAGGCACTGTTTCACAGAAAGGGTGGTGGCTGGGTAGAATGCACTACCAGAGGAGGTGGTATCCTTAACGTCAGTGGGCAGTTTTAAGACGGGGTGAGGCAGGATGAGAGGGGAAGGTCAATACTTTAAGGGGGGGGGGGCAGCTTCAGAGTATAAGACTGATAGCTGCACACTCGAGTAAACTCAATAGACCATATGGCTGTATCTGCTGGCATCTTCCATATACTCGTACAGTATGTTCAGAGCATCAATACAATTAGTCATTTATTTCCATCTAAGGCCACTCTTCATTAGGTTTGTGGTGGTTTTGGCAGGGTTTACAAGTTTTAGTGTTTTACTGTTTTACAGTACAGTCAGTACTCATTTATCCGCCTCTCACTTATCTGTTAGACTTGTTTTTCATCCACATGGCTGAGCTATCTTTTGCTATCCTGGTCACAGAATCCACATTAAGGCAAGAGTCACACTCAGATATCCATCTATGAGAAGAGCGGATGGGGTCAGGTATCTGAGTGCTGAATTGTAATTATGTAGTTGGGAGTGTTTAGCGGGGCTGGGGCAAAAACATATTACGTATCTTATAGTTAAAATCACTGCATGGAAATGAACACTTTGGCTAATTTAAATCTGTTTTCCTCTATGTGAAGGATTTACCTTGTACATGGTCTATTCTATTATGGCAAAGCTGTCTACTGTTGTATATGTTTATATTATTTTCCATTTACTTATTGTGCCCTCCTAGAAAGTTGAACACTAGACTGTATTTTCAGTATCCTATAATGTGGTACTGATCAACTATATGAAATGAATGTCAGGGCTTAAAATTTGTAAGGTGCGTCTTATAAAATAAATATATAAATATAAAATTAGAGTCCGGCCCAATGGCAAGGAGGGCTGAGGCACTGCTGCCTTACCTCCTGGCACGCTGGCGACTCGTGTTCATGGTGCGAGCGGGTTGCTGGGAGTCGGCCGGGGAGGGAGAGGGAGAGGATCTAGTGTTCGGAGACCAGTTCTCCTCTCCTGTGGAGTGTGGGTTGACAGTTCTGCCAAATGACTACCCCCAGTTGGAGGCCTAAGGGCAGAACGGGTCAGGGACACCAACGGAAGGGAGGGTGCAGTGGGACCTTGCAACCATTGACATGTCGCACCCCAGCAAAGTGGGGGAGGGAAGACGGAAAAATGGTCGACTGGCAGTATGACACAGGTCCTCTGCAGACTCTGCACCTGGCTAGCTGGGCACTTCAGTGCCATCCAGGTAAGTCCCAGTGGACGATGGGGTGACAGGGCTGGGGGAACCGGTGGATCTGGAGGAGAAACTATAGATAGAAAAAAGAAATAAATATAACATTTAAAAAAAAAAAAAAAAAAGAAAATGCCAGCCCGTCGGTGCAGTGGTTGGATTTCCACTTGTGATGCCAGCTAACCGAGTTCAGGAACGGACCCGGGTCACTGGAGGCCTGCCGGGTGGGGGATGGCCTGAGTATCTGGACGACTGTTCACCTTCTCCCAAGGGGAGGGCGGAGATGTGGCTCGCGAATGCAGCACTGCAGGGAGCTCGCTGAATGAACATAGGCATTCATCTTGACGTCTGTAGCATACAACGCACCCGGAGAAGATGAGAAAAGCAGCTTCATGACTGGCTGGATGACTCCCTGGCACCTTTCCCCTCGGAGGAGAGGGACCCATCCAGTGAAGGGTGACATCGGGCTACCCTTGGGGCGGCTGTGATCTGAGGTGGAGGAGACAGGGTGAGTGTCGGAGTAGCCTAGGCTGGCCCGAAGGAGTGGTGGGCCGTGGAGCCGAAGGAGGAGCAAAAAAAAAAAAAAAAGAAAAAGAAAAGGAAGCCCACTAAATGGAATACAAGTGCAGAGAAGACTTCAGTCATCCATCGCTCCAAAGGTTGAATAAGATTGTACTGATCCTCTTGGCAGCGTTATCCTTGATAATCATTCTGTTTCAGTTTCACCTGAGTTAGAAAACTGCTGGAAAACAACGTGCACTCTAACTGGCAACGAGAAGTAGATAACATTTCTGTGAACTCCACAGCTGATATCATCCTTTTAACTTTTTTAAATAAGATCTTCAATAACAGGTCAACAGATTTCCCAATCTAAAATTAGATAATTTGAAATATTTCAAAATTCAGTCTGAATGCAAACCATAAAAGGGAGAGCCTTACTGAGCACAGACCCAGTAAAGTGAGCAGGAAGGGGTTTGTCCCTGAAAAAGATAACCAGCTTTTTTCCTGTTCAGCCCATCCACATGACAAAGTAATTAAATTACTATGCTTCTCCGAGAGACAGACATTCCTCCACATCACTCCCTCCTGATGCTGGCCAATTGTTTCCACATGCTGTCTCCTGCTAATCTGTAGGAGGCATTTCTGTAGCAGGACCAGTGACCTCTTCCCCTTAGGTAAGAGAAGATCCTCCTCTGCCTGCCCCCACCCCTCACCTTCCAGGCGTGATGCACAAACTTGGGGTACCAGTGTGCCAAGAGGTCCCTTCTGTTCAGCACAATGAAGCTGGCCCCAATTTGCGCTTTTCTTTTTTTTTTCCAACTCTGTTTATCTCCCCCGACTCCGGAACTCTCTCACACCTCTCCATTGGCCGGTGCCTCTCTACCGCCCACTGTGAACCCCGCCATCCTCAAGGTAATTATTTTCTCCCGGGCACCCCTGGGAGGCCCTGCCTGATCGAGGAGATCAAAGTGGCGGGCTCAGTGTTAGGCGTGTGGTGGCAAGGCTCGGGAGGCCTGCCTCAGGACCGGAGGTGTTTAGTAATGTTACGCACCACGTGGATGTGCAATGACGCCAGCCCGTGACATGAGTGCTCCCACTCATGTCCGGAAGGCAGCCACCCGATGTCTGCCCAAAGCCTGTAAGCCCCTGCATGTAGCAGTGCCACCAGTCTCCAATGGGGGCTGCTGCTGCACAGGGCTACCACCTGGATCCTTCCCCGAGAGAGGAGAGCAGTCCCTCGGATGCTCGGTCCTCTCTCTCCCCTACCGACCCCCGGAGGTCCGAGCTCGTTCCCGCACCCAGGTTGCCAGTGTGGCATGAGGTGTGGTGTCCAGCGCCTCAACCCTCAGCGCCACTGGGCCGGCCCAATTTGCTCTTTTCTTACATGAAGAAATATAAATAGGCTGCCCGATGTCCCAGTGGTACTGAGATACAGCTGAAAAGTCAGCCTACAGGCAGACATGTCATGTGCTACAGTCAACTGCCCATAGAGTGTGCAGAACAGTGGTAACCCCATGGTTATACCTCTCATAATGTAGAACTCCATGTATGAAGAATTTCCTGATACAGTTTATCATGCTCCTTGCTATGTCTGTCATGTCTAACACCAACCTCCAAGTTTATACATTTATACATACATACATACATACATAGTAGGAATGAAAGCCGAAGTACAGTAGACAGCGTGGCTCTTAGACACTATCCCCTTGCTATCGGCAACAGTAGTTCAAAATAGTTCCTTCCCCCATATGCCAATCCAATGTTCTCTAAAGACTGTCTACGCATTTTGCTGCTGCTATATAAGATGGCAGTGAATTCCAGATACCGATCATTTGCCTGGTAAAGAGAAACTTCCTTTTATCAGTTTGGAATTGTCCACCGTGCAACTTTAAGCTATAGCTGCAAGTTACTGCACTAGCTCCTTTGAGCTCGGAGGTAAGCCTATCCCTAAAACATTAGGTGCTAGTGTAGCTCAGTTGGTAGT
This sequence comes from Neoceratodus forsteri, assembly GCA_016271365.2. Taxonomy (NCBI): domain Eukaryota; kingdom Metazoa; phylum Chordata; order Ceratodontiformes; family Ceratodontidae; genus Neoceratodus; species Neoceratodus forsteri. The sequence continues at coordinate 701,372,048 of CM028135.1, read as the reverse complement.
ACATCCACATCTGGACCAGAGGGTTGTAATTTTTGTCCCACACCAGTACTTGAGCTCATACCCCACGCAATGCTGCTGCAGTGTAGTATTGGGGGTAAATGCTGTAATGCCTTTGGATGAGATGTTAAACCAAAGTCCCATCTCTGTGCTGAACGGGTTTGTGTGCAGGTGGAAATAAAAGAACACACAGCACTTTCTGTGAGAGCAGGGGATCTTTCACAGTGTCCCGGTCAATATACTTATCCTATAAAACCAGTGCACGCAACTGTCCATGGCTGTGTGCTGGTACTATTGAGCGGAAAGGCTGTTGCCGCACATTTACAGTCACTTCACTACCAGTCTCTCTCATTACTCTTAAAGTGCTTTAAAAGACTGTGTGTATGAAAAGCACCAAATAAATGCAAATTCCTCATCTTCATTACCGTTGATATTTTACAAAGGAGTAACATCATTTTTTTTGTTAACTAGGTATAGCACAGTGGGACACATTTCTTTTTCAGGTACAACTTGGATCAGCCAACTTACAACGCAGCACAAGAAGGCCGTACCAATATACACCACAACTAAAGTATAAAAAGTCACATAACAAAATCACAAAGGAATAGTTTTCTCCCAGCTCTCCTCCTCCTCTCCTTGCTATACAGCCATAGGCTGCTTAAGTGTTGCTCGTGTCTTATTTTTAAGTCCATGTATTAACTTGGTAGCTCTTCTCAAGAACCTCTCAATCCTATGTATATCCTTCCTGAGATTTGGGTACCAAAACTGTGAGCAGTAGTCCAGGTGAGGGTCTCACATAAGATCTATATAAAGACATAACCTCCCTTGACCTGCTCGCAAATGCTTATCATTAACATGGAGGTCTGACTTGGACTTGGCAAACACTGTAGAGGACATGATAAAGAGCATAATATATCATGTGAAGAGAGTCTGTGCACGTAGAGCACTGCATGATTAGGGACATAATTGTGTCACACGCTCACAGGGTTGTGGCTCTTGTTGCATGGGATTTCAGGTCAGTCAGCAGAAGTGCTTGAGAAGTCACCTACATCCTCACAAACCTCAACAGGATAAATGTTCAGATGGCTGCAGTATAGGTTAACAAGGATAAGGTAAAGATGGAGGCAACCTAAAAATCTGCCTCTACGAACTTGGCTCAAGATGGTGGAAAATCAGACTCAAGTCACTAATATAAATATCCTGGGGCTCTGGAGGATGCAGACAGGATCGCTTGGGTATGTTTATTTAGAACTGACTTGCAGAGAATTTGCTGCAGACAAACGATTGCAATTGACTGAGGGTTCAGAAGTCTATACATATATATATATATATACACACACACACACACACACACACTGCCCTTATTGTTATGTATGGTGTTGGAAAGAAAGACAAACTGCTGAGCCTAGCCAGGCGCAAAAGTCCATTATTGTATAATGGACAAATTATCTATCTGTTATTGTGTTTTGTGTATATGTTTTGCCACTTGCCAGTGCAATAAACAACAAGATTTCGTGATACCTGAAAACAACTGCAGGAGGTCTCCATCCCACATGGTATGTTACTCCTGCCGAATTTATATATGGACCCTTAGGGGCAAATCTGTATTTTTCAGACCTTCAGGATGAAGGAAGGTGGGCAGAGATGGCATGGCAGTAGCCAAGAGCAGACTTAGTACATAGGCATTTGCTTCAGAAGATAAATATTCTTGAACATTGCACTGATCTATCTTTGGAGCCTCTTAATCTATTTTTTTTTAGCACAAGTTACTTACCCTAAAATACTGTGGATTTGCCTTGGCTAGCTCAAAGGGCATGCAAAGTACTAATTTTAGGTATGAGACCCTCTTTTCTGTGCCCAACTACAGAGTGTTATTTAGTGAAGGTCTGTATGGGAAATGTATACTGTTGTACTGCTATGTGGAATCAGACTTTATAGACCTAATAGTAAGGGACACATGCATCAATGTCATGGACTAACCCGTATGTTTTGTTTTCTGTACAGAAATGACTGTCACGTTTACTTAAAAATCAAATAAATAAAAGTTAAAATTAAGAAAAAGGAACAAGACAATGGCAGCAGTTTCCTCTGAGTCCCTGCCTATGCAATAAACGTTATTCAAGGTAAGCCTACAGTTTTCATTCCATTGGAAAAGGGCTAATCCAGTCCGTATGATGATTATGTGATGGCCACACCCTCGATATATTAGGGGTGTCTGTTTCCTATTTTTGCCTTATGCTGCCAACAGGTGTAACTATCTTAGTTTTTTTGCATCCCGTAGCTTGTTTTCAATTCAATTCAAAGTTTATTTTACCAGGATAAGACCACTGAGACGACTCACTTGCGAAGAGGTCCTGAGGGGACATAAGTACAATATAAAATACAGAACAGTTACAGTGGTACAATACAAATACAGCTGAGATACCTTATACAAGAAAAGCAGACAAAAGGAAATTAATTAGGTACAATACTGAATAGCAAAATGTTTCCAAGTCTAATACAGGTGCCTCTACAGGTAAAGCTAGTTGAGTACAACAATTATGAAAAAATGATAGGTGCAAAAAATTAAACAGGAACAACAGAAGAGGACATAGAGTGCAATGTCAAGGAATTCTATAGCAATAGACTATGGTCAAAGGCAGAAAAAGTAATACAGGTTATAGAAATAGAACAGGAGGGGTAGAAGAGAGCAGGTATGGGGGATGAAGAATGCAGAAAACTAAGAAGCATCGATGGGGGAGATGGATGATATACAAGTGCTTAGTACTAGTGCTGGATGAGGGGGATAGAGGGGTTGGAAGCAAACTGGGCCAGAGGGGGAAGTAGGGGAATAGGGGGACGACTAAGTGCCAGGAGTCAGAAAGAATATACAAGATTGTAGTTATGCAGCTTATTGATTCCACAGACTCCTGAATGCCACCTTTATTGGTTGGACCTTGCAGGTCTGAAATGCTCTACAAGCCTGGTCTCCGGGTTCGGGGTGGGGAGTCCTACTATAGACAACTTGGAGAGGACTTCTACAAATATGGTCTTAAAAATTCTGGAGGGCTCTGCTCAAGAGACTTACAGCTGGGGGATCTAATGTTTACACCATAAAGATGTAAGAACCCTTTCATATAAGGGCTCACAACTTTGGGGGTGGGGGGGGGGAGATGCATGCTATAAAACCCCTACAACGCTGAGAAATCTCCTATATGTCGGCTGAACAACATCCAGACAGCCCTGCACTATAATCCTCACAACTCTGAGAGACTCCTACACATTAGTCCTGACAAGCTCTGGGATGCCGTAGTCAACTGATCCCATACTTGTAAGAGGTAACCTAAATGTTTGGCCTAACATAACATCTCGGGGCTCTGCTTCACATTCCTTAAAGCTCAGAGAGGCCCATTATATATCTGTCCTCACAACTTCTAGGAGGGTCTGCTCTACATACTGTATGTTGCACCTTGTATAGTCTCCGATCATTAGAGATGTAGAGATTCCTGGAGTCTCTGCTCTTCAAAAGTAACAGCATTCCATAACAGACTAATATACTGAGCAGCATTTCAATGATACCTCCAGTTTATTTAAAAGAAGTGGCACCTTACAAGATGATTATTTTTAATAGTTTGTTAATATCTCCCCTGCATTCCAACATCCATGGGGCACTTTGTGGACCCTCCTGTGTGCTTCTCTAGTGTTTCTCACTTCCTCCAGTGGTGTTGCTCAGCTGATCCTGGCCTGTTCAAAACAAGACAGGGATCTGGTGGGTGAGGCTGAGCACCCTTCATGGAGACAGCAGAACAACCCCAGTAGACGTGGGGAAAAGGGGGCACAGCAGTGTCATCCATGCAGGCCAATCCTTTTTCTACCAGTTTTCTTCCCATACACCCACCTCCTTGGGCAGAAACAAAATCTCTAGCCTCCCAGCTACGCACAGCCTCTGAATGTTCCATTTAGCTTTCAGCCTGTCAAGTGCTCCCAGGAACACCACAGTGTAGTGCTGCAATGGCAGTTTCAACCCATCAACCACCTGGAAGAGACTGCTTGTGGGACACTAAAACTCCCTACTGCCAACCACTCTAGGCATAAATTGCAATACTGGCACTGCAAGTGGCTCCTAGTCAATGAGCAATTCGGCTGGCCACCTGAATGAACATGATGGAGAGACAAAAGAGTGGAAACAAATGGTTCCAGTCCCGGCTCCATCATTTTTAAACTACGTCTGATGTCCGTTCTTGGCTAATTTTACACAGCAATTGAGTCAACATTTTCGACAACATGCAAGCTTGCAGAGAACTCCCACACATTAACTACTGTAATAATTCTGAACTACTGGTTTTGCTACAGTTAGCTCAACTTATGGAAAACCTTCTCTGGCATCTGTGGTCAAAGGAAAAACAAGGAATGCAGCAGCTGCTACTTGAAAATATCTACCTCTGGATATGCAAACATTTGCCTCAATTACCTCTCCTGGGTCAATACTGCTGTCTGCAAAATCACTTGGCTTTTCCAGTGATAGGGGATATATTTATTACAGTACTGATGTCCATCAGACATTGAGCAATCAAGAGAAATGAAATTAGTCTTTTCATGATTGCTCAGGACCATCTGCAAATTTAAGTAGCTGATCTATCCATTAGGCTCTTAAGTCAAGATGCATCATAGAGGAATGTAATTTATCAGGACTATAGCTGCACACAATGAAGGTCTGCCTTGCGGGGGATGGAACAGAGCCAACATTTTAACAAATATGATGGAACTGTCCTCTCCATTAAGGCCAGGACATCACATGATGGTAAATTATGTGTCGGGTCCATAACGAAATAAAGTGGAAAAGCACAACTGCTGAAGGTGAAGGTTCTCTTGAAAGTATGAGTCATTCAGTAAAGATTTCATTAAAAAAAGAAATGCTACGTCAAGTTCACAAGTACAATATGAAAATGACCTTGTGAATAGTAAGTACAGAACAGTTACTGAATGGTACACAGTGGCTCCATTTCACTGCAAGCAATGATCTGTTCAGCAAGTTGACAAACAAACTGCTAACAATGAGCCTACCTACCCAAGCCTCCCTTTCTTTGAGGCACCTCTGGACTTGCACATGATAACTGGTGATTCTTCTATTTGTCAAGATATTGATGTTGAACGTATTATTTATTGCTGTGGTGCTGCTTGAAAGTGTTATTTACCCAGAATAACCCAGCTAAGAAGTAGCATCTCATTTTCAGTGGGGTTCCGCGTCTTTACCCATGTCCACTGCTGGGCAGACTGCAGCACTGGGAGATTAAGTCCCTTTTTTTTTTTTTTTAAATTATTCTTTGGTAACCAGGTAAGGCCCACTGGGCACAAGTGTCTGTTTTAAGGGGTGACCCCCGAGCACTGGGGTGGTTAAGTGACTTGCTCAGGGTCACAAAGTATGGAAGCAGAGGTTGTGGAAATACAAACCCAGGTCTGCTGGATGTACCAAGCTCAAGGTCACATGGTATTTTGGCTCTGGCATGGTTGAAACTGATTTCCTGGTTCCCAGTCTCAAACGACTAGCCCACACTGTTTTCTTTAGGTTCTTGAATGGTGCTGTAATTATATGTACAGTTCTTGCGTCTCTTATGGTTGGTTATAAGAGTGACTCCTTGAGTTCTTTGGGTGACCGAAACGTGAAGTGAAGCTGAGCAGCACTGGCACACTAAAGAGTTGAGCAGCAAGCTTATGACCTTAAGAGATGCCATAACTGAACACACAAATATATTATATATCAAGTTAACTGTTTTTTAAAAAATAGAACCTGAATTTAAAACCAAAATGTTTTAGAGAAACCCCTGTGTGGTAAATGGACTATGCCACCTAGACGTAGAAGTGCAGAGTGTTCAAACTGCATGAGAGACCCTCTTATGGTTCTGAGTGTCTGGTATGTTTAAAAATAAACACTCCGATTGGCTACAAATGATGTAATGATTTATAAAAAAAAAATAAGCATCTATCCTTTGGGCTTCTATGTTCAGATCACATCTGAACAAATACATCCTTTATTTAAACAGCATGAAACAAACAGCAAACTCTCTCAAGTAAGCAAAATGACATGTCGGGGCGTTGGTTGTGTTAGTTTTGCCACATGCCCAGGGGCATAGTAAAGCACAAGGCTGCAGGCTGAATGTCTTCAGACCCTTGAATTGCGGTAAAACCAACCCGACCAATGCCCTGAAGTGTCTTATTATGCCTATAAAATGGATCCATAGGCACCCAGTGCTCCAGATAACTTTATAGGCCAGGAAGTAAAAACTTCCTAATTTTTCAAGCTGGTAGTATTTCGATATGCCAGGTAGTCTTTTGCGACGTGGTCACATTGTTCTGTTGGACAATGGATTTCTACTTTGTCTATCTGAAAAATAACTACGAAAAACAATACATTTCTTAAGGTAATGAAATACAACACACACTGGTAATAGAAGATGATGTGATTGCTTTTATTTAGCTTAGCAGCCAGCTAGCCTAGATTATTTTTATTTCTTTGTTTTTTTTCCGGTTTGTTTTAGGAAGATGTACATTCAAATAATCAAGACAGTGTGTCAGACTGGTCCCTGAGACCATATGTAGAAAGATGAGGCCAGTCAGGCCACTTGGCCAGAGACGTCACAGGTCACCACAAAACCATCTATATGCAGTGTCGAGCAGTGCAGCCACAGACAGATTCAGAAATGAATGAACTGTATTATTTACTATTATAAAATGTTGCTTTTGCTTGCTATTAAGAACACAAATGAATAAACACTAATTCCACTGTTTGCAATTGCAAAGTCAAAGACAAACAGCAGTAAATTTTTATCTTCACTCACTGTGTTAAATTGTATATTAAGGCATTAAGAAGGGGGAGAAGGACTTCTTTAAGTACATCAGGGAGAAAAGGAGCTGTAAGGACCACAGAGTAAGGATTAGGAAGGAGGGGGGTTGGGTGGAAGCAGGGTGCGATAAGGCAGAAGCACTAAATGAGTACTTCTGCTCAGTATTTACTAAAGAGAAGAGGGGAGTGACACCCAAGGTGGGAGAAATGGCAGAAGCGGGGGAGTGGTGACAGATGGGAAATCATGGAGAGCAGAGTTCGAGAGGGTTTGAAGGCACTGAGGGTGGAATCGTTACCTGCTGAAGTGGTATGCAGTGGAACAGTGGACTGCTTCAAACGAGGATGGGACAGGACAAGGGGGAGGGTTAATGAAGGGGAATGGTGGAAGGGAGGGGCAGCTGCAGAATAAGGGGTGCTAGCTGCACATTCGAGCAGACTTGATAGACCTCTAGGCCTTTATCTGCTGGCAAATTTCGTATGTTCGTACAATAAAATGTTAAACACTTAGGCCCAGATATTCAAAAGGGTTGCGCATGCGCAAGTCCTACATTGCGCCATTCTTCGATATTCAGCAGGAGGCAGTTGCGCCACTGAAAACAGGTTGAGCAACAGCGCAATGCAAATGAATCCATGCTCAACAGGAGGGGGAGGAACCATGCATAAACTGCGCAACCCAATATTCAGACGGGTTGTGCAGAGTTGTGCAGCGCAACCCCAACCTGCGCCTGCACAACTTTGAGCCAAAAAAGGATCAAGTTGAGGGCCACCCACAGGTGAGCTGCTGTATTGCAGGCGCAACACAGCAGCTGCCACCCGTGGCTGGCCCCAACTCAGTCCTGTGCCCCCACCAGCCCAATCACGGGCAGAAGGTAAAAACAACCCCCCAAACATCTCCCAATGCCCGATCGTGGGCAGAATGTGAAACAACCCCAGTGCCCGATCGCGGGCAGAATGTAAAGACCCCCAACCGAATATCTCCCTGGTGGTCCAGTGGACGCGTAATGCCTGATCGCGGGCAGAATGTCAGTGACAACCCCCAAACATCTCCCTGGTGTCTAGTGTTCCCCACCCACGAAGCCCCACCCCTCCCCTCCCCGGCAGCGGCGGGCGGCAGCATCCACCGCCTGCCGCCCACTGCCCGCCAACTGACTGTCCGGTAGGGCTGCCGCCCATTGGTGCAGAGCTAGAGCCAATGGGCATGCAGCCCATACATCCTATGACAGTCCAGATTTGTGAATGGGTTCATTCACAAATCTGGACTGTCATGTCTGGTATGGGCTGCTGCCATTGGCTCTGCTCTGCACCAATGGGCGTGCAGCCCTACCGGATAGTCAGTCGAGGATGGCGGGCGGCAGGCGGGTGGGATGCTGCCGCCCCCGGCTGCCGGGGAGCGGGTGGTGGGGCTTCGTGGGTGGGTGGGGTGGGGGACACTAGACACCAGGGAGATGTTTGGGGGTTGTCACTGGACATTCTGCCCGCGATCAGGCATTACGGTCCACTGGACCACCAGGGAGATATTCGGGTTGGGGGTCTTTTACATTCTGCCCCGATCGGGCACTGGGGGTTGTTTACATTCTGCCCGCGATCGGGCATTGGGAGCTGTTTGGGGGGTTGTTTTACGTTCTGCCCGCGATCGGGCATTGGGAGATGTGTGGCGGGGGTGTTGTCATGATACGTTCTGCCCGCGATCGGGCATTGGGAGATGTGTGGGCGGGGGGGTTGTTTTCACGTTGTGCCCGCGATCGGGCTGCAGGGTGCATCGGTCCCCGACGGCTGCTGCCTGGCAGGGCGGCCAGGCGCAAGTCCTCGGGGATTGAAGCACCAACATGCTAATGGCATGCAAATGGAGCCATAATCAGATGCAAATGGACCCCCTTGCGCCTTGCATGAATTATGGCCCTATTTTCATGTCACCTTTTGAATATCAGAAATTTGCGCATGGCGCAATGGTACTTGCGCCACCGCAAGTTTAATGCTCAACTCTGACAACTTGCGGTGGCGAAAGTTCCACTGCGCCATGCACAGTGGCTGGGTGATATTCAAAGGAGTTGCTCAATAGCGCAACTCCTTTGAATATTGCCCCAGCCACACCCCTGCGCAACTATTTTGAGCAGTGCAAGGACTTGCGCCTCAGAATGGCGCAGTTTGAATATCCGGGCCCTATTTTATTATGTTGTCTTTTTTATTTGACAGAAAGTGCCAGCCTACATTCTAATGCCACTGAGTATGTGTGAGCCTGTGCCTTCTTGTAAGACTGGTGTGGCGTCTGAGAGTGGAGACTGAGTCTGGCATTAGTCTCTCTCTCTCTCTCATATTTTGCTGCCTGCGCTGTGCCATTGCCAAACTGCCAGCATTTGCCACATTAGCAATTACCATGACAAGAATGAGGGTGGAGGAGCCTGTCTGAGCCTGACAGCACCAGAGTAGCTAGGTGACGATGTCATCACACATTCCTGAGCTGCTGCCTGCCCTGCTCCTTTCCTTATTCTCCCCATGCCCCATGGTGCAGGGCAGGCTGACAGGTTTGGTGGGATTTGTATGAAGCAGTCTGCTTAGCCAGCCAGCCAATTGCACTGCCTTTGTACACTGAGCTCCCCACTGCAGCAAATCACACTTGACAGCCCCTACCTTAAGTTGAAGACAGTAATTTGCTGTCAGCAGATAGATGTTGCTCCAAGTGGAAACCACAACTGTAAAAGTTGTTTTCCTCCAGACAGACATCCAGATCCATTTGTCTCCACAGTTCACCCAGGTGCGCTTTTACTGCCGTTCTAGCCGCTGGCCGGAAGTGAGGCGCGCTTATGGGAAAAAAAATCCTCCCAATGTGCGTCGGACATCCTCCTGACAGCCCCAGCCCTCATGTCACTTAAGCAGTGACCAGGCCAGCCACCCTGTGTGTTCTTCTGCCAATGTGCTCCGAGCCATCTAAACCATCAACGCCCCCCAAAAAAATTCCACAGAGGCTCGGAGGCAGCGTTCTTTTGACACAAAGCAGCAGGCTGCAGTCAGAACTTAAGTCCTTGACTCTCCAAACACAACACTGTGCCCGTACATGACAGGGGCAGGATGGGGGCGGGCCATGGAGCAGCATGAACACTCAGCCTGAGACAGCACTGAACAGGGGATCAGTAGCAGGGTTGCTCTGCACTAACTCGAACTCTTGTCTCCTCCAGGCTGTCCCGACTCCTAGTCCTGTACAGACTACTGCATGAACACTCTGACTGAGACCCACTCCCTCCATGCTGTCAGGAGGAGGTGAGTGAGATCTGATTCCAATGAACACATCTTTTTCGTTAAAGAAAAGTAGTTGGGTGGACTGCTGTTGGGCCAGAATGCTTTTAGGGACAGTTGGACGACTCAGTGGGACTGGACCTGATAAAGCCTGCCTGCAGCAGCCCTCCATAAAATCACAACACAACAACAGTGAGTCTGTGGCACTCACAGCTCAGCTACACATTTTGCTCTGCAACTGATTTAATTTGCTGTTGTGCTGTGATTTAAAAAAAGCCATCTGGTACTGGGGCGGGGCTGAGAAAGAAGCTGCAGTGCAAGCCAAACACTTATTGTTTGGAGGCCGTCTAATAGGGAGCTGTGGCGTGGAAGTGGAACATGACCCCCGAGAGAGACGGACTGGGGGGGGATGGTAAAGACAGAGGACATCATATTTACAGCAGTGACCTGACCTCTCTGAATCATGGTTTCTGCCAGCTGCCCAGCTCAACTCAACTTGACTTCAATAACAATGCTGCATGCACCTGCAAACCATCTAAACTGCAGCAGCTGTCACACCCCCTAACCTGCACAGAAGTGCTGCAAATTGCCATGCTATTTTCAAAGTGAGTAGCTCGGTGGCAGGCAGATGTAGTATGGGGGCATGCAGCAATCAACAATTCAGGGTGAGCTAGAAGTGAGCAGGAGCAGTGCTGACAAGAAGGGATATTGGCACAGCAACCATAAACAGTCTGTATGGTTGGCCGAGTCACAAGGAAGTTCTGTGACCGTGCTGTGAATGAAGGTGCTTCTTGTGTACAGTACTTAAGTTGAGCTGCTCATTTTCATGCACTTTTACACATTTTTTTATGCAGCGAAGGGGTGAATTTATGTGGACAAAGCTTTATCGTTATATGCGCAACTGCGCATGTGCGAAGTCCGATGAAACACCCGGTCATGATGAGACGACCCAGGACTCCACACAAGGTGTAAATATAGCAAAAACAGGTGTAAAATATGCAGATACACCCCTTAACTGGGCCACTGTAGGCACCTTTTAAAAACAAGCACTCTAAAAGTTTTTAAAGCCACAAAAATATAATGTAATATTGCTAAAGAATGCATAATAGTCCCTCCACAGATGGTTTTCATCTGCCAGTCATCTGCCCTTCTACACATTCAATATATTGTGCAATTGTGATTCAAAACCCTGCAGAATTCCAGTAGTAGAATGCTCCCCACCACCCACCCCCAACATACACATTGAATTGGTAAAAGGAATACACAAATTCAGAATTCTACTGAATTCCACTGGCATACACACACACCCACACCTCAAGTGGAACCAGAAAGTACAGTTACATAAGAATTTACCGTAACAGTAGATCTTCGAGAGAGGCTCTTGCAGTAGGTAATTACATATAGGATTGATGCTGGCAGGCGGCAGGACCCCACGGAAAAATTTCTAGCTAGCAGTCCCTGGCGAGGGACCGCCCCCACGTCAGGTGACCGGAATCAGGAGACGTTGGTATAAAGGGGTGGTCCCGGATGCCCGCCTTCCAGTTCTTTCCCGCCACAGGCCAAAAGAGGCCGGACGAAAGAGAAGCAGATATTTCCCTCAATGGAAAAGGAGCTGAAAAAGCCTAGGGGGATGAAGGGCAGGAAGGTATTACCTACTGCAAGAGCCTCTCTCGAAGATCTACTGTTACGGTAAGTTCTTACGTAACTGTACTATCTTACTTTGAGAGGGCTCGTGCAGTAGGTAATTACATATAGGACTGAATCCCAAGCAGTCTGGAACAAAGACAGGCACCGGGAGGAGGAAAACTACTCCAAAAGGTAGTTCTGATCGTGCAAGCCTCAAGATAGGAGGCCTTGCAAAACAGCCAGCCAGAAGCCTGCTCTACGGCGAGAGGCAACATCTAAACTGTAGTGTTTTGTAAAGGTATGGACGGAAGTCCAGGTGGCGGCAGCGCAGATGTCTGCCGCAGACACATTCTTGACACAAGCCGCTGAGGCAGCTACTCCTCTTGTGGAGCGGCCTCTGACTTGACCCGGGAGGGTCTTGTTGTATTTGTCATAACAGAAAGTGATGCAATGAGCCAACCACTTAGACAGGCATTGCTTGGAAACCGCATTGCCTTCTCTTTTGTGAGCAAAAGAGACGAACAACTGATCAGTCTTTCTGAGATCTTTCATACAGAAGATCAAGAATTCTGGTAGGTATGTAATTTTCGTTTTCTTGCCCCTTGACCCTCCTAGCACACACACGCACACACACACCTGTCTCATTTACTTTGTCCCATCCTTTCTTGAAACTAGCCACTAGCTTCAGGGAGACCACCTCCTCCAGCAACTCATTTCTCTTGGCTGCCAGCCTCTTAGTGGAAAAAGTACCTCCTTTAACCATCTCTTAAATCTCTCCCCAAACCGGCTTTAGGCTGTGCCCTCTAGTGGACTTACTCCACTAAGGCAGAAATACCACTACTTCTCAGCGCAGTTTAAGCCCTGCAACCACTAAGGCAGGAAAGACTCTTGGTTTTCACCCTTTTGATACCTTTAAATTACTTGAAGGTCTCAATCATGAACCCCCATCCAGGAAGTACATGTTGTGCTCTTTGTCCTTCTGGCCCTGAATCATTTGATTGTCCTCTGGACCATTTCCTGTAGGTTGACATCTTTCTTTAGGTAAGGGTACTGATGCAGCACACTGTACTCTACGTGCGGCCTCACCAGTGATCCATGCAGTGGCCTCATGACCTGCATATCTGCTTGATATCTTCCTGGCTATGCACTCCAGCATCCGGTTTGCTTTGGCTGCTACTATTTTGCAGCGTGCCATGTGTTTTTAGGTCACTCTATGCTCAGGTTCTTCTCCTCCGTTGACCCTGTTATCTGCATACTACCCAGCCAATATTTGGTCTTTGGCCCCAAATGCATTACCTTGCACTTCTTTTCATTGATTCCCAGTTGCCAAATGTCTGACCACTTTTATTTGCTTAGCAAGATCTTCCCCTAAGGTCCTGTCTCCCCTCCTGCATGTCCACCCTCCCACAGAGCTGTGTTGTCTGCAAACAGGCAGATTTTAACTCTTATCCTGTCTACAGTGTCACTGATGTTATAAATGACACCAGATCGAGCACTGAGCCCTGTGCGACCCCACTCGTCACTGGCTTAGCCTCAGAAAACTCTCCCCAACTACTACCCGCGGTCTTCTGTCCTGCAGCCAGTTTATAACCCATTGAATAAGCTTAACCCCTACCCTTAGGTCTTCCAGCTTTCTGATTAACCTCCTCTGAGGTACAGAGTTAAAGGCCTTCCTGAAATCCAGATAACAGGATATCAACTGCTTGGCCTTTGTCCACTGTCCTGATTATCCAGGCAAAAAAGTTGATCAGGTTAGTCTGGCAGGTCCTCTCTGACAAAAACCCATGCTGCATCTTGTCTTGGACATCAACATTCCCACTGTTGAGGTCAAACTGACCACCCTGTAATTCCAAGGGTCACTGCTTGGTCCACTTTTGTGGAGAGGTATTACATGTGGAGTCCTCCAGTCCCAAGGCACGTTCCTCCTAATAAAAGAGTGGGTGCCGATTGTCTTGATCCACTTTTCCTGTAACTTAGCGACTACATTCTCGCTCTACCGATCATCCACCTTTTTAATCTATCCCTGTTGCAAAGTGTACTTCCATCCGCTTGGAAAGTCTCCTATGTAATCCCACTTCTTAAATCTGGTGATCCTTCTGATATAAACAATTATCGACCTATCTCTTTGTTACCCACTTTATCTAAACTTCTGGAAAAACTAGTTAATGCCCAGTTCATAGAGTATCTGGAAAATGACAATCTCCTTAAGCCTCTTCAATCAGGATTTTGGCCCAAGCACTGTCCCAATGGAGAGCAATGAGTACCAATGCCCGTAGTCTGGGTAACAAGCTTCCTGAATTAGTGGCCATGATGGAGGAGGAACATCTGGATATCGTGGCAGCCATAGAAACATGGTACACACAGAACCATGACTGGGACGTAAACATACCAGGATACACTATCTACAGGGACAGGGAAGGTAGAAGAGGAGGAGGAGTAGCTCTCTACATAAGAGAAGGAATCAAAGCAACAGACCAAAAGGGTAAACAGGGAGGAGAAGAAGCACTGTGGGTCAATTTGGAGGCAGCCAATGGCACCACAATCTGCACAAGGGTTGTATACAGACCCCTCTCTCAAGGGGAGGAAACGGACAAGGAAATGATAGAAAGTATACTTAGAATGGCAGATAAAGGGGAGATATTGCTGATGGGTGATCTGAATATGCCAGATGTTAACTGGAATGCAGTTGCTGCAGCCACTTCTAAGAGTGGGGTTATTCTAGATGCCCTATAGGGGGCATGCCTTAGACAACTAGTATTGGAACCCTCCCGAGAGGGCAATCATAGACCTGGTCCTCTCAAATGGAGATGGAGAGAGGATCACAGATGTAGAAGTGGGTAGCCATCTGGGAACTAGCGACCATCGAACAGTATGGTTCACAATAAACACAGCAATAGAGAGTCAAGCCACTAAAGGCAAAAGTACTGGACTTCAGGAGGGCTGACTTTGCCAAAATGGGTGAGTGCCTAAGGAATGCACTAGCAAATGAGCAGAAAGGAGGGGTGGAAGAACAATGGGAAATAATACACACTGCCATCACAGAGGTAACAAGCCTTTATGTGAAGCAAATAAACAAAACGATGCAAGAAACCACTATGGTTCTCAAAGGAGGTGGCAGTGAAGGTTCAAGAGAAAAAGAAAGCATTCAGAAAGTACAAGGAATCACAGAAGGAGCAGGACAGAGAACTGTATCAGTTAAAGCAAAAGGAAGCTGGGAAGGCAATCAGAACAGCAAAGGCCCGAACTGAGGAAAAGATAGCCAACTCAGTTGAGAAGGGGGATAAAACCTTTTTTAGGTACATCAGGGAGCGAAGGAAAACTAAGGGAGGGATAGTGAGGCTTAATAAAGGGGAGGGGTGGGCAGAGGGTGACTGTGAAAAGGCGGAGATACTAAACAAATATTTGTGCTCAGTATTTACAAATGAAGAGGGGGAGGTACCTAAAACAAACAATAGAAACACTCTGGATACAGAAGTTGATACCAGCCCATTTACGGAAGAAAGGTTTCTGAAAGGACTCTTAAAACTGAAGGTGGACAAAGCAATGGGGCCTGATGGGATTCATCCCAGAATTCTAAAAGAACTAAGGGTAGAACTAGTGACACCACTGACTACCCTCTTTAACAAATCATGGGAGGATGGGTGGTACCTGAGGACTGGAGGGCAGATGTGATCCCCTTCACAAAAGTGGGAGCAGGGCAGAAGCAGGAAACTACAGACCTGTTAGTTTAACCTCAGTGATAGGGAAAATGATGGAATCACTTGAAGGAAAGAACTGTCGAGTACCTAGAGGCCAGTGGGGTACAGGACCCAAGGCAGCATGGATTCACAGCAGGAAGGTCATGCCAGACAAATCTAATAGATTTCTTTGACTGGGTGACCAACGTAGTAGATCAGGGAGGGGCTGTGGACATGGCCCACCTAGACTTTAGCAAAGGCATTTGACCCAGTCCCACACAAAGATTAATATACAAGTTAGCCAGCCTGGAGTGGGTCCCAAGATGATAGCATGGGTAAGAGATTAGCTGGAGAATAGGACACAGAGGGTAATAGTAAATGGAGTCCACTCTCTGAAGAAGGAGCACACTGGGGTGCCGAGAGGGACTGGAAGGAAAGTATGTCTCTTTGCAGATGACACAAAGATCTGCAAACAGAGTTGATGCACAAGGTGGGGTGGAAAGGATGAGAAGGGACTTGAGAAGGACTTGGCAAGGTTAGAGGAACGGTCAAATGTATGGCAGCTTAGATTTAATGCTAAGAAGTGCAAGTAATGCACCTGGGAAACAAAACCCAGGGAAGAGTACACAGTGGGGTGAGATACTAACAACAACAAAAATGGAAAGGACCTGGGGTAGTCATATCAGATGACCTAAAGGTGGGCAAGCAATGCGAGGGGCAGTAAGGAGGGCTGGGGGATACACTGGGACACATAGGAGAGGCAAACCAGTAGAAAACTGGAAGTTGTTATACCTCTGTACAGACAGCTGGTGAGACCCCATCTGGAGTTCTGTGTGTAGTTCTGGAAACCCAATTTCACGCATAGACAGGATGGAAGCTGTCCAGAGGAGGGCAACTAAAATGGTGCAGGGTCTGAACTGGAAGACATATGAAGAGAGCTAAAGGAGCTTAATATGTATAGCCTCGAGGAAAGGAGGAGGGGACATGATAGAAACTTTCAAGTACCTCAGGGAATCAACAAAGTCCAAGAGGGTAGCATCTTTCAAAAATAGGTGTGCAAGAACAAGGGGCACAATTTGAAGATGGGGGTGGCTCAGAGGTAATGTGGAGAAGTATTTTTCACAGAGAGGGTTGTGGATGCATGGAACGGCCTTCTGGAGGAGGTTGTGGAGTCAAAAACAGTGGTTGAATTCTAGCATGCATGGGACAGCCATAAGGCAATTCTAGGGGTTGGGGGTAGAAAGAAGTAGGCTGCTGGTTAACTAGGATCTACAGCTTATCCATTAGGTAGGGAAATGGGCAGACTGGGTGGGGCAAGTGGTCCTTATCTGCCATCAAATTCTATGTTTCTATGTTTCATCCTGTTGGTGTAGTATCTCAGAATCTGGTGAACATCCATAGTATGGAATAAATACTCCCTTGGATTAGAGTACTCGTGAAAAACGCAGGTAACTCTATGGACTGATTTAGAGTAGATTAGGCTACTACTTTGGAAGAAACTTAGGATTTGTGCTTGATAGTACTTGTTCTTTGTGAAAAAATCAGTACAGGATTTTCACATCAGGGCCTGGAGCTCGGAGATTCTCCAAGCCGAAGTAATGGCCACCAAGAAGAGAGTCTTCCATGAAAGGAACTTCAAATCCACAGAAGCTGCAGGTTTGAAGGGAGGGAGAGTAAGTTTCTCAAGAACAAAGTTCAAGTTCCAAGGGGGAGCAGGAAAATGGATGGGAGGCCTCAGATGGAGGACCCCTCTGAGAAAGGTCTTGGAGACCTCCAGTTGAGCAAATGCTTTGTCAGCGAAGAGAACATGATAGGCCAAAATGGCTGCCATGTGTACCTTCAGAGAGGAATAGCTGAGACCCAGGTCAAACAGATGACGTAGATACTCCAGCAGAAGCCCCGCTGAACAGGAAAAAGGTTCCACATTCTTGGAAGCAGCCCAGATAGTGAATCTTTTCCACTTCATGGCATAAGTGGATCTGGTGGAGGGTTTTCTGACCTCCACTAAAGTCTCTGCCACTTTGGGAGACGCTCCAAAACGGGATTGGGCTAGGTCTGCAGGAGCCATGCAAGCAGTTGAAGGGATTTGAGGCCTGGATGGACCAGGGTCCCCTGATCCTGGGTCAACAAACCTCGAGATAGAGGAAGAGGAGGATCCTCTGAATATTGTTGTAGAAGAGAGAGCCAGACTTGCCTGGGCCAGAAAGGAGCGATCAGAATCATTCGTGCTCCTTCTGAAGCTAGTTTCTGCAAGACTCGTGGGATCAGTGGAATTGGGGGAAAGGCTTAGATGAATCTGTCCTTCCAGTCTAGAGACAGAGCGTCGCTCCAAAAAGCGCCTCGCTCTGGAACGAGCGAGCAGAAGATGGGAAGTTTTGCGTTTAAGGGGGATACAGAATTAGGTCCTGTGGTGTTCCCCAAAGTTGGAAGATACAGTCTAGGACCCCTTGGTCCAGTTCCCACTCGTGAGTCAGAGCAGAAGAGTGACTTAGCTTGTCTGCCAGGGTGTTGTCGACTCCCGGAATGTGAATTGCCGTGAGGTGAAGGTTGTGTTGTGTTGCTCAATCCCAAACCCTCATTGCCTCCCTGCATAGAGGGTAGGACTGAGTCCTTCCCTGTTTGCTGATGTACTACACCACGCACATGTTGTCTGTCTGGACAGCTAGGTGGCCGGGAAGGATGTACTGGTGAAGGGCTTGGAGGGCGTACAACACTGCCCAAAGCTCGAGCACACTGATGTGGAAAGCTTGTTCTAGCTTGGACCAGGAGCCCTTGGTCCGATGAGGGCCTAGATGGGCTCCCCAACCTTCGTCTGAGGTGTCTGTGGTTAGAGTCTGGGAGGGGAGGAGAATGAAAGAAAGGAACTCCCCAAAACAGGTTCTCTCGAACCATCCACCATTGCAAGTCTCGCATCATCAGCGAGGAGATCAGAACTGAGTGATCTAAGTCGTCCACTAGCTGATCCCATTGAGAGCATGCAGTCCACTGAGAGATCCTCATGTGGAGTCGAGCACGAGGTACCGTCGGGATAGCAGCCACCATGAGCCTGAGAAGGTGAAGGACCGACCTCACAGAGACCATTCTGCGGTCAGACAACAGACTTATCTGGGTCTGAAGGATGGACGCCCTGTCCGGAGGCAGGAAGGCCTTGCCCATGGTCGTATCGAGGATCACTCCAATAAACTGTAGCCTCTGGGATGGGTCTAGATGAGACTTGGAATGGTTGATGGTAATACCCAGGCAGGCAAAAACCTGCTGGGTAAGGGAGAGGAAATGCAGGAGTTCCTGCCTGGACGAGGCCACCAGGAGCCAGTCGTCCAGGTACGGGAAAACCTGCACTCCCTTGGTACGCAGGTGGGCCACCACCACTGCCAGGCATTTGGTAAATACTCGGGGGACTGAGGACAGACCAAACGGGAGCGCCTTGAACTGGTAGTGGTCCCCCTGGAACGCAAAACAAAGGTATTTGTGATGAGATGGGTGAATGGGAATGTGCAGATAAGCATCCTGTATATCCAGAGCACAAAGCCATTGACCCGGCTGGAGGAGGGGCAGAAGGCTCTGCAAAGAGAGCATCCTGAACCTTTCGTACTCTACGTAAAGATTCAGGGAACCGAGATCCAAAATTGGTCTGAGATCTCCTGTCTTCTTTGGGACCAGGAAGAAATGGGAATAGTAACCCATCCCTTGCAGATGAAGGGGGACAGGCTCTATCGCTTGCTTCAGCAGAAAAGCAGAGATTTCCTCCTGGACCAAGAGAAGATGTTCCCGTGAATATGACGACTTCAGACAGGGGTGGCGGGGTGGTTTCTGAAGAAACTCTATGTAGTGTCCTTGTGCTATGAGCTGGAGCACCCAAGAATCTGTGGTTATCCTCTCCCATCCCGGAAGGTGGAGGGAAAACCTCCCTCCTACCGTTTCCTCCGGGGAGTCCGGAGGCAGTGGGAGAGGAAAGGAGTCAGGTGGTGTGGGGCAGCGCCGCAGCTGAAGCACCCGCTGCTTTTTTGGATGGGGAGGGCTTGGCAGCTGTGGGGGCCCGGCGTTTTGTGGCCCGCCTTCCCTGGGGTTTCGTCTTTGGCCGATTCCGTCTGCGAAAGGGATGGCGCTGCTGCTGATGGGGATGGTACATGGAATCAACTGACTTCAGAGCCGTCCCCTTCTCTTGCAAATCAGTGATGATGTCCTTGACATCACCCCAAAAAGCACCAACCCCCGGAAGGGTGTTCCTGGATAGCAGATTGCATCTCTGGGACCAGAACTGACACACGGAGCCAAGCATGACACTGTAGGCCTACAGCGAAAGCTGAGCTCCGCCCCGCAGTGTCCACTGCATCATATGTCGCACGTAGCATGTGTCGACTGGCCGAACGAGCAGAGCAGACGAGATCAGCCAACTCCTGCCTGACTTGGGAGTCAGGCAAGGAGTCCAGTTTGGCTTCCGCCTGAGTCAGGATGGCCTTCTGGTAGTCTCCCATATGGCTGACATAGTTCAGGGCCCTGATCCCCAGTGTGGAGGAAGCGTAAATCTTTCTCCCATACTGATCCAGAAGGCGTGATTCCTTATCAGGCAGTGACGAGCTAAGATGTTTAGGGTTCGCCGACCAGCCATGAGCAGCGCTAATCACCACTGAGTCGGCACGAGGGTGAGAATCCAGGAAATCAACACCCTCTGGAGCCTGATATAGCCAGTTCGACTTCCTAGGAAGTGGGCCTAATGCTGACAGCTGTTTCCATACTGTGGTAACAAGGTCGGCATGAGGCTCTATCCAGGGTGGCACCAAGGTAGGAGCTGTCACGGGCAGATCCAGATGTTCAGCGAGTTTCAGACACTGAGGATCTGGTTCCAGGGAGTGCCACTGATGAACCTCCTGGATTTTCCTAAGCAACTCCGTAAAAGAAGGATCTTCCGGAGGAGTCCTTGGACTGGGCTTCGATGGAGAGCGAGGCTCGTCGTCTCTCTCGGAGCAACAGTCGGAAGAGTCCGAGGAGTCCGAGGGTGAAGAGGAGGATGAAGAAGAAGAGAAAGACTCCCTTTCCTGACCCGGGGGAGGAACGGACCCCTTGGGAAGTCCCCGGGGAAGCGTGTCCTGCCCTTCTCTGGATCCAGATGGAAGAACCCTGGAGTCTGGAGGAGGTGAGGGAGTGTGCCGCCTAGGACGTATGGGAAACTGGGATGGCACCGTCGCCGGAAGGCGGCTCTCGACCTCTTTGGTGAGCTGAGCCTTGACCTCAGCCCACCAGGAGGCCAGAGTCTCCTGCAGGTCCACCGGTGGCCACGAGGGCGGTGGAGGAAGAGGAGGCGAGATAAGGATACGGGTTGTAACCGTATGGAGCATATCCAAAACCTGGCTGCGGGTAGCCCAGCGTCAGGTATTGTGGCGTCCAGTACTGCGGCGTCGGGAAGCCCGGCGCCGGATACTGCGGTCCTGGGTACGCCAGCGTCGAATAGGACAGAGGATACCCGGGAGCCGGGGGCTGCCAGAGCAGACGACCTGGCCAGAGGCCTCACGGGCGGGTCCATAGTGGAGAGCCCGGAGGGCCCGATGGGAGCGGAATGTCTCCCGGAGTCGGTAAGGCTGATGTCAGGGCCGACGGCGGAGGCCCTGGCGCCGGAGGTACCGACGTCTGAGGGGCCGGCGTCGGAGCCAGCGTCTGGGGAGCCAACATCAGGTCCGGCGCACCAGGCGGAGGAAGGACTGACGGAGGCAAAAGATCCCCAGCTTCGCCCGGGGACAGAGGGGAAAAGTCCCGGGGGTCGGGTTGGGGAGACTCTGGTTCTCTGGCAACAAAGGCTGCGGGGAACCAGGTACGACGGACGTGGGGGGGTCCGTCATCTGTTCCTTCGCTAGGCCGGACGTCGGACGAGCCGACATGAGGCTTACAGGTGAGCTCTCGGCGGGCGCCGGAGGAGCCGACGTCCGACTTATGAGAGCCATCACCAGAGACGGGCCGAGAGGAGTGATCGGCCTGGTCCAGTGGAGTGGAGGCCGCACGTCGCCCCGAAGGGTCGGACGTCTTACCCGCCCTCTCCGGGCGGACGTTAGAGGAGCAGACACCTGGCTTATCGGAGTCGCACACAGTGGTAGGCCGCGAGCCTGAGGCCGAACCGGGGCAGAGGCCTCCAACTGCCCGGAGGCGCCCGCAAGGCCCGAGCGCGAGCCAGACAGGCAGGCCGACGCCTGAAACCTCAGAGGCGGCCGTCAAGGAGCGATCCCCCGAAGGGGATGTTACCTGCATCCTAGCGACTCCTGAGGGAGATGCGGTGGAGGAGCCCTTGTCCCGGTGCCTCTCCTTCTTCTTCTTCCGATGTCCTTCGGGGAAAGTGGACGCCTTTCTCAGTTTTTTGATCTCCTTCTCCATAGAACTCATTTTCTTCTTTAGAATATGGGCTTTCAGGGATTACTGCCACCTTTTCCGGGTAGCCGCGTTGAAACTGAGGCAGTGCTGGCACTTCTCAACCGGGTGATAGGGGCCTAGGCAGAACAGGCACAGGGAGTGGCCATCCTTGTGTGGTAGCTGGTAGCTGCACGAATCACACTTATTCTTGTGATCAGAGGGTGTAAGGGACAACATACACCGTCGACAGTACTGACGTTAGGCAAAAAAATAATGATTTTTCGGTAAAAAAAACGATGAAATTAGGGCTGAAGAAGCACAAACTCTTCCGTGGCGCTGCGAGCTAATGGCAGGAAAGAACTGAGGCGGGGTCAGGACCGCCCCTTTCAACGTCTCCTGGCGTCGGTCCACTGATCGGGGCGGTCCTTGCCAGGGACTGCTAGCTAGAAATGTTTCCGTGGGGTGCTGCCGCCTGCCGGCGTCAGTCCTATATGTAATTACCTACTGCAAGAGCCCTCTCGAAGTAAGATCCTCAATTTTATCTGATGCAGGGTGAGGAGCAGGGAGTTCTCTGGTAAAATGGTACATCTAGGATTGGGATTTTTCATAATCATCAAAGAAACACCAGCAATAGAAGTTCTGACTAGTACTTCTTTTTTTAAATTTATGTCTGTGAGGAAGGGGCTTATGAGTGTAAAGAACATTCAATTATTTGTGTAGTTTGTTTAATCTAATGGCCTGGTTGAAGGTTTTTATATATGGATAAAGATGGTAGCTTTGTTTGTGACGGAAATCAGGAATGAGTGAAAAGGTTCAGGGTTTCTGCATGTGACTTACCCAGATTCCAGCCCCACTGCCTGAACCTGTTCAAACATGTGCAGTAGTGGAGAAATATAAATTGGGTAAGGAAATCCATGTGCCCTGATTGACTGAGACTTGGTTCTAGCCATGGCCTTAGGGTTACCACCTGTCCTGAGTTTTGCAGGACAGTCCTGATTTGGGCAGCTGTGTCCTGCAAAAAAACATGAAAATACTACATGTCCTGACTTTTTAGTAGAAAAAATAATTTCTGACTTTTCACTAAATCTTGTAGAAAACTATAGTACCTTAACTAAAATACATTAAAATGATATGAAACCATAGAAGCAACCAAGAAACTACAATACTTAGCCTTAATTCTGATTATATAGAGAAAATAAGTCTGTTGCACTGGTCCAGGTTATGTACTGTCCTGTGAAACATCATGTTTCAGTTAGAAATGTCCCACTTTTGGCTTCTTAAAAGGTGGTAACCCTACATGGCCTTAAAGGAAAGCTCTGCTTAGCAGGGGGCTCCGGCCCCTGCAAACCTTACCGTCTGGTTTAGCTTTACTGAAAAAAGTGTTTTTTTTCTTGCACCATGCACTTCAATGTATTTGTACTGAAGTGCACATTGCGGCGCCACACCTTTACAGTTAATGGAGCCGCCCAACCATCCGCCATACTTTTGGGTAGCGGACTTTTCAGAGTTAAACAACTTTGCAGCGCGAGGAAAAGCCGCTTTTTTCAGTAAAGCTAAACTGGAGGGTAAGGTTTGCAGGGGCGGGAGCCCCTGCTAAGCAGAGCTTTCCTTTAAGAGAGAACTACCAATGGCTAAAAACAAGTCCCTGCCAACCAGAACAACTCACAGAATTCATAAGCCACTTACTTCCTAATTTCCATCACAAACATGGCTGCAACTCGTATAAAAACCTTCAACTAGGCCCTAAAAATAAAAGTCCATTAAATTAAACAAAGTAAGTAAATAAATAAAAGTAAGTAACTGTTATTTACACTCATGAGCCCTCCTCAAACACATACACAAATTTAAAAAATTAAGTACTATTCAGAGTTTCTATTGCTGGTGTTTCTTTGATGACCATGAAAAATCCCCCTCCTATTCCTACCAGTTTGCCAGCGAACTCCCTGCTCCTTACCTGGCAACCGATAAAACTGAGTTTCTGGCTCCACTTGAGACCTCTGTCTGCATGTGCATGCCAGTGGAACTCTGAAGACTTTTAATTCAAGTATTCCATGTTACCATTCAGTGTGTGTGCTGGTTGGGGGCATTCTACTGCTGGAATAATGCAGAGCTTTGAATTCTTCTATTCCATGGTAAACAATCACACAATGTATTGAATGTGAAGAAAGACAGATCACTGACAGGTGAAAAACATTTGTGGAGGGACTATTTTACATTATTTAGCAATATTTCATTATATTTTTTGTGGCTTTGAAAACTTTTAACGCGCTCATTTTTTTAAAGTTGCCTATGGGCCAATTTTATATAAACAGTAAGGCACTTCAAGAATGTTGGTTGTACCAGGTTTACCCCATGGTCAGGGGTTGAAGGCACTCTGCTTCGTCTTGGGGCTTACAACGCCCATGAACGTGGGGTAAACCTAGTACAACCAATGCCCTGTCGTGCCCTACTGCTTAATTAGGATATAGGTCTCAGAACCTGTTTAGCCTATCAGGAATAAGGAAACTGTCAACGCATTTTAAAATCTGCTGAATCAAACAGCCATCAAAAGTCTCCTGTATGTTGATGGCCATGAGAAAAGTCGACGCAACCTAATTACTGTGTCCATTAAGTCTGGTCAAGTCTATTTTTACGTTCACTTACACAAGGAGCATCTTGCTACAAGAAATGGCATTTCAAAGGCGTGTCACTGTGAAGCCAATTGCAGCGGAAGCTCCAAGAGGCGAGGCACTGCAGACCAATGAGCAGCCGAACTGGTCGTGACACTGCTCACTGCTAGTTGGGTGGAAACTTTGTGTACTTGAAAGAAATCAGCCACTCCTATCACACAGCAGCTGTCTTCTTTCATTTACATAATGCCACTTAGCAAACAGCTGAATTCTCCCCTCAGGGAGCACTCTGCCCTTGCCTGCACTCCTGCAGGCTTTTCCCAAACTGACGAAAGTGGAATAGAATGCACTGGAACAGCATTCCAGTACTTTTTTTGCAACCACAACACCATTCTGGTACTTTGCAGCTGGCCGAAAATGCTTACTTTTTTTTTTTTTTGCCACATGGTCCAAGCCATCTCTGAAACTTGTTTCCCCCCATTTCCCTATTGAGCTGCACATACCGAGTGTGTTTACATCAGAGGTGCTGACATAGGTGCCCTTCTAGCCAATCATGGGGCTCCGCTCAGCCCGTTAATGTTTGTAGCACCCCCGCCCACCTGGACCTGCACTATTCTGTTCCCCCTCAGGTCCACAGCCCTAGCATAAGAACAGTCCCTTTGGCACTCTTGGAATGCATGCAGCCGAGGAGAGTTCCAGAGTGCCGGAGGGAAAACCGATTTAGAGGCCACCACCACCCGCTACCGCTACAGCGCATCAACTGCCTGACTCAGTGTCTGATTCTGTCTGAGGAGTGACTGTGACCTGTGAGCCGACAACAGTGAAGAGCAGAGCCAGAGGGCCGTCACTACAGCGAATGAGCCTGAGTCTTGACCTGATGATGCCACTGACAGCAATACCACTTCAGCCTGTCCATGAAAAGAGCTGTAATTCATTTAAAAATAAAACATTTCTTTCAGCAACTAGGTCTATTCTTCACTGCTGCAGATTGCAGCGCAGACCGCCCACAGCAGCCACCAGCCTGAGTGACCGAAGATACGGAGTTGCTGCAGGACCGAGTCCGAGACAGGTGTGCTTTGCCTTCCTTCTGATTCTGGCAGGATATTGTGTTTCTTGCTGTTTAGAGGGCATAGTTGTGTATGGTTTAGCTTGGACAGTGGAAGCAAGTTGGAAGGGAACTGTAATTTTAACTCTGTAACTGTGATGCTGTTAAATAATTATAGGCAGACTGTATAATGTGTGGTCCTCCAGCTTTCACTTTCCCGGTACCGCCGACTGCATTGCGGGAAGAGTGGGATTGACACTGGGGGTTTTGGCTAAAATAAAACAAATAATTTCTGTAAGGAGTGTAGCAAAATTAACTGAAAGGGTAACCAGTATCAGATCAGTGATATCGGGAAAGCCTACGCTACCCGGCTGTAGCCTGTAGCAAAATGGCAGTTCAGCATTTGGCAACCGACAGCAAAAGAGAAGTACAGAAAAACCTAGTTTAAATGTACTTGGTTGTTGTGGCATACTGGCATTGTAGTGCAATTTAATACTGGGTGCTTCAGGTTAAAACAGTAACATTCTTAAAGAAACTGCTGATCTGTGACTTCTACCGGGAAGCACTCTAAACAGATGGCAAAACAGTGATTTCTTCCAGAAGCCACAAACAACACTGGTAATACCCATGTTTCCACTTTAATGACTGTATCAACTACAGTATTATATGGTTTGTTTGCACTTGTGACTGTTGTGTGTTACTCACAGCTGCACTCCCCATTGATACCCATGCCATGTGCTCAAAGTGGGACGATTGTGAGCTCTGAGTTGGCACCTCCATCTTTTATCTCCACTGAAATGTGCGTGTGTGTGCATGTGTTTTATTTTTTTAACATGCCCTTTGTTTTTTCTACTTTCTGTTTGTTCAAAAAACTGTCCGTTCCAAACACCTCCACAGCACAAACCTGCAAGTGAACATTCGCCATTGACAGATGCTTGCTAAAATGCAGCTACAGTCCAAGCAGCAGAGTAGAGCTGGAAATGTTATTAATTATTCCACCCTTCAGGAGTTATTTATTAAAATTCATATACATGCAAACTTTGAATGATATGATTGTTTGTGATTTGATCTAGCATGACTTCTCCAACATGAACAGGATTATTATCCCACGACCCAAATAAGATCAGACTGTCTAGACCAGGGGTTCTCAAATGGTGAGGCCAGCCTCCCTGGGGAGGCCCCAACCTGTTTCAGGGGAGGCTCAAGCAAGTCTTGAAACAGTATTATATTTCAATTTTGAACTTTATAGATTTTGTGTGAAGGGATAAGGCAAACAGAAAGAGTATGATAGTAGGTGAATTTATGTATTTATTCACAAGTCTGTGACCAGGGATGGTACTGTACACTGAGCCAAGGCTTATTTCAGGTGTACCCAGGAAAGGGTAGTGAGATAATATAATTCAAAATGTAACTGCAGCATACTCAAGCAATACAAAATGAATACAAGTGGAAACAAATTAAGAACAATAAACTAACAATGTGAGGAACAGTTGATCAATTAGACTGGCAGCAGAACTGTCCAAATACAAGAGTTAACCATATAGGTACTAGGAATAAGAGCAGGAGGAGCAAAATAGATCCCTGAGAAGTTGCTTAAGAGCAGGGGGAAGGCAGAGGTCAGCAGGAAGGTTATTCCAGATACAGGAAACAGAAATACAGTCTGACCCATAAAAGTATGGCAGTAAAGGGTAACAATGGTTCGAGAGTCAAAATATTGGAGCAGGTAGGTTGTCCTGTTGGGAGGGGGGGTTACAATAAGATTAACATGAGAGCTAGCTATGCAAAGAGGTTTCAATGTATTTCTGATGTACTGTGAAAAGTAGGCTATTTTTCTATGGGGAGGCCCCAAAATATTTCAGTATTTTGGGGAAGGCTCAAGATCATTTCCATGGCTTAGGGGAGGCTCACTATGACAAAGTTTGAGAACTGTTGGTCTAGACCAAATAAACCATGATCTCATCCACTGGACAGTCTTAAACATGACCTTATCCACTTTCTCCCTCTCTTCTCTCTCTCTCTCTCTGCCTATTTTTTCACCTATTATAAAAACTATGTTAGGATAACAATGCTAGACAAATTCATAAGTAAAAACCCTTGCTGGCACTGTGGAAAAGAAATGCCGGTAGCTTGTTGACTGTGCTCTTGTTTTTCTACAGTTAAAACCCTTGGTGAAAGGAAACAATTTTAAACATTCTTAACTTGAATGATAACTGCATTTCTGTTTCAGTCCTATTCAATCTTTTAATATATTTGTCTGATTTTGTTTCCTTGAAAACTGAGATTTACTAATATTTTTTAGTGCCACAGTGTGCTTTGCATTTTGCCTCATCGCTGTTTACACCGTCTGGGAGGGACAAATACATTTCTGGTCAGGTGGTCAGAGTGGCCACAAGCTTGCAAAACCTGGTGGGCAAACAAATATTTTCGTGGTCATTAATTCTTTTTGAAACCTGGTTCCCAGGATGAATGTTCTGTATTGCTCTGCTGCTCCCCGCTGCCTTTTCTCAAGCTGATCTGTCCGCCTTCCAGACCAGTGACTCCCTTGCTCTCCCCAATGGCAGAGTCTTCTCTTCAATAGTCTTCAAAAGAACTCTTTAATTCAACTAAGGCCAGCAGTAGCAGACAAAAGATATTTAAAGGGATCATTCAGGGAAAGTGGCTCACAGTCTGAAAGCCCATAACAAGTTCTGAACCCTTAGGCTGCCGACAGAATTAGAATGTATAGGAATTTTGGACTGACATATCAGTCCGCGGCTCTGCAAGGGTTAATACCTGCAGCTGGAAGCAGTCCAGAGATTTAACGAAGTCATTGTGATGTCATGGAGGAACAAGTTGTGCATAACCACATGTAGCCAAGCACAGCTTGTTCCACCATGACATCACAGGATACCACAAAACGTGGCAATGTAGTATCAATATGACAGGCTTAAGCAGCTATATCTCTGGACTGCTTCCAGCTACAGGGAAGCTCAATAGCTCAATTCAAAGAACTTGTCATGTGCTTTCAGATTATGTGAGCCAATGTACATAAATGCTCCTTTTTTAATTAAATGCTCTTCTCCCTTCCTCTGCTAGTCCTTTTGCCTCAGCTCTGCTTCTTCCTCCTGTCCCTACCACTCTCCGTCTCATTCACCCCAGTCCTTTATGAAATTCCATAAAGCTGTAAACAACAGCCTCCCCCCAAAAGCAAAAGCCCTTAAAGGACTTTAAGACTATTTTTAAGCTTGATCCACTAAAAACAGTGAGTGTTCTCAGTAGGGAGGGCCAATTATAGAAGATATTAATTAATTAACTGAAAAATTGTCACGGTTTTGTGATTACTACTTTAGCTACCATCTTATACCAGGGATTCCCTACATGTTTGGGAAAAGATAAAGTATTTAACAATGAACCAGGACTAGCTGTGGAGAAGTACTGAAGTTACCTCCCTTTACACCTCCGTCCCTCCCCCCCACTCTAGGTTTGGAGGCACTTGAGTATTTTCTTAATAAAAATATCCTTATCAATGCCCCCCCTTCAGAATTTTTCTTAGCTTCCCTTCTATACATTCTAACACACAACTACTTCCTCTTCAATGGCAAAGTCTATTTGCAGAAACAGGGTACTGCGATGGGGGCCACAGTAGCCCCCATGTATGCCAGCCTCTTTTTAGGTCAGTGGGAGGAGACAGTAATCTTTAATGGGGAAATTGAATTTACCCCTATATTAAACATTGGAATCGCTTCATCGATAACCTTTTAATAATCTGGCAAGGTCCACAAACAGAAGCACAAAGATTTATTGAGAGTCTGAACAATAATAACATGTACTTACAATTTACACACAGTATGGATGCTAATGAAATTGATTTTCTGGACGAAACACTTATCGTACACCAAGGTGGTAGGATAGAAATCACTAATTTCAGAAAGATGTCAGCAAGTAATACTGTACTGCACACAAACAGTGCCCGCCCTCCCACTCTGATTACATCAACTCCATATAGACAGTTTCTTTGACTCAGAAGAAATTGTTCAGATTCATCTGAATTTGAGATACAAGCATCAGACATGCATAAAAGATTTGTGGAAAGGGGTTATGACCCAGAAGTCCTGGATGTAGACCTACAGAGGGCAGCATCACAGGACAGGTCTTCTCTGTTGGTGTCAAAACAAAGATCAGAACAAAATGATGAGGAAGTAATGAATTTTGTGTTGAAATATAATTCAATTGCTCCAAAAGTGAAGACAGTTCTTCTAAAACACTGGGATATGTTGGGCCTGAGTAGGGTGCCGGAGGCCTTTTCCTTAAAACCGAGGGTCACTTATAGCAAGACAAAGAATATGGGGGATTACTTAAGCAATAGCCACTACATCCCAGATAAAACAACTAAGGTAACTTGGCTATCAAATAGGCCAGTGGTATGTTTTAAATGTGGCCAATGCAGTGCTTGTAAATTTATCAATCAGGAGAAGGCCTACAAACACCCCACAAAAGACCATACTGTTGAAATTCGAGATTTTGTAAATTATTCCACGAATTTTGTGGTCTATGTGGCTTGCTGTTCCTGCAAATTACAAAATGTGGGGAAAACAAATCATCCAGTAAAAGAAAGACTGTTGGAACATATTCACTAAAAAATACCACCAACAGCTTAATCTGATTCAAGGTCAGTTGGCATTCATCTGTATCCCACCCCCCACCCCCGATTCGTACCTAAAAATAGGTAGAATGTGTCTAGTGCACTTACCTGGTCAACAAAAACTGACTAAATAAATAAACATATTAGGGATATTAGGAATTACAATCTGGACTCAGCATTAGCTGCACACTTTTTAATGCACATAATGATATAAGTTCCTTAAAGTTCACTATTTTAGAGTATGTGAAACCTTTATTGAGAAGGGGGGCAGAAAGGAAGACATTATTACTACAGAAGGAATCAAAATGGATTTTTACTTTGGATTCCCTAACACCAAATGGACTAAATAGAGAACTTGATCTGACAGTTTATTTGTAAACAAGGAAACAATATCTAGGAGAGGTCTTTTTTCTTTTGCCCCTTTCCTATTCTCTTTCCCCTTCTCAATTTAACAGAAATATTATTTTGGATTTGTAATGAAAGATTCCCGTAACTAGAGAGTGTCTTCACACATATTTTAACAGGCTATGTGGTTTGAATTTTGTAAAGATAAAACTGAATTAGCAAAATATTAATTGTATATCCTTTCCTCTCCTACTGTCAAACCTATACCTGTTTTTATGCTAGGTAACCTTAAAGCAGCAGTACTACCAAATCAGGAAGTGATCTATCAAAATTCTGCTTTTGGCTGTAAGCATGTGGCCAAAGTTCCAGTTTCCATACCTGTAAATTTTTTTTTTTTTTCAGTCATCTTCACTTTTTTTTTTTTTAGATATTTGCAACTTATTTGAATTGTTGTGGCGCTACAATAAATATGGCGGCTGACTAATTTTCAGCTGCGCTTTTCCTTCAGGTCATATCACATCTTTTGACTACAGTAGTGGGACCCTCTGCTGACCATTCCCAATGTCCCTGGAAGTCATACAGATGTGCAGTTGGCAGCAGAGGGGGTTCCAGTGCAACATGCTTGGTGGCACAAATGTAAAAACAAGCAGAGCATAACTGAGCAAATTACTCGGTGATAGTACAATGCCGGTGAGAAAGAGTACCAGGTATATGATCAGCAGAGTACATGGAATAAACTGTCAAAAAAGCGCAAATTGTTTTTTCGTAGTACTGCTGCTTTAAGTGCTGGAATATTATTCAACAGCTTTCATGACTTGTCATAATATGAAACATAAGGAAAGTTAAAGTTAAGAACATGGGAGGTTTAGTAGAGGTAAAATGCACCTCTCTTTTAAATTACACAGTATAAAGGATTTAAGAGCGTGACTGCCAAAATGGCGGATCCTCAGAATAAACCCCCATGCGCTTATATACCAAAATAATTAAATTTTATAACTTTTTTTCATAAAAGGTAATTATTTATTATTCCTTAATCTGATTTGGCAAGAAATGGAGCTAATGTTTTGACAACTCTTTGGTGTGTTTATTACATAGGCTTTTACACTTTTCTACTTCTGCACCAATGTGTTTTTATGTTTGCACTAGGACAAATTATGGGTTAAATTAATGAATCAATTAAGAGGTGTGTGGGCTGAGTACACTGTGATGTCATTTAACTTAATGTATTTAAGGTGATGGTAACCTGCTGACTACACCCCCTGATGAAAAGGGTTCTCCCTCGAAGCACTGGGGAAGTCGTGTCTGTCCTTAAATAAAGTTAACTTATTTTGGAGCATGTTCGTGTGATCGCTTTTGTTTCGTGTTTGAGTGTTCTCAGTACACTTGCTCTCTCTCTGTCTCTCTAGATGCCAGTGACAATGTGACAGGCTGCAATACACTTTTCACTAACAATCTGTTGTCCCCATATGAGAGTCATCAGCTCAGCTGAGAGAGGAGAAAACAGCTGGCTTACCAACCTTCATGACAGCAGGAACTTTGCTCTTTGCTTCTGCAGGTGGGGTGGGCACAACCACGGATGTGGCTCACATACAGACAGGCAGGGTGTCAGTTTTCAGTGAGCAAACTTGATCCAGTGCATGCAATCCAGACCGTCAGTGCACACTATAATACAGTTACGCATGCTCACTGTAGTGTGCGGTCCCACTGGTGCCTTGTGCAGCCACAGACAGCACTCAGACCACCGAGTCCCTTCTGTGCACACTCAAGTAAGCTGTTCCAAGGAACTCGCCAAGATGACAATAGTGAAAAAAACAGTGGCCAACAGCCACTGTGAGGTTGCATATGGCGACCTACATTGTTTCATCCTGGGTAACATGGTTCCGAAACGTTAGCTAATTGCGTGGAACACTTGCGCCTGACATCACGGGATGTCCTGGAAACAATGGAACAAAAAGGTATAACCAGTAAAGGATATGAATGCATAGCACACTCATTGGCATTAAAAAAGTAATAAAAGTAATTTATGGAATAACCAAAATATGTCAGAATAATGGATATTATAAAAACATAGAAACACAGACAATGACAGCAGAAAAAGATCAATGGTCCATCCAGTTTGCCTGAGTTCCCTCTTTCTCCCTGGGAACTACTGTCCCTCCAGAGTCTTAGCCATCCCCATACTTCCTTCCCTTTCCCCTCTCAGCTTCTGCTACCCCGAGCAACCGCTATACCCTTCATTCTATTCCAACCATGCTTAGACCCAACAACAGTTTTAGCACCCACCACTTCGGCATGCAGACTGTTCCATGGCTCCACCACCCTTTCGGTAAAATAATACTTCCGCATGTCCCTTCTGAGTCTCCCTCCTGTCAATTTCCACACGTGTCCATGTGACCGTGAACTAGTATTCAAGTTAAATATTTACCCGCAATTCACCTTATTAATTCATTTAAGGGACTTGATGGTCTCTATCATATCTCCCCTCTCCATTCTGGTCTCCAGCAAGTACATGTTCAGTGTCTTGAGGCGCTCCACACAGGACTTATCCTGCTGGCCCTGAATCACTGTTACTCTGCGCTGCACCCTCTCCAGCCTATCTCTAGCCTTCCTCAGGTTATGTTATGGAATGGAACATCTATCACCTTGAAGAATAAAGTGGAACTATAGGTGCAACACATTCGGTTTCATTAGGCAAGCAGGAATATCTTCAACAGCCAGTGGCACCAAAACAGCAGTCAGAAAACGTTATCAATTTTAAAAGTAGCCGGTTGTTATTTTTAATTTCTTAATTATGTTGCCTATTCCTGTTGCAAAAGTGAAGGTTTTCTGCCTGACAACCACTGATGTGACACATACAACTGCACAGTCCTGGAAGCTGGGACACCTAGTACTATTCCACTTCATACCTTGCTGGCACAGCAACCTTATTTATTGTAACAGTAGAAACCAATCTGGCAGCAGCTGAGTGGCTCGCCTTGGTATGCATGTCAGCCAATGAGGTCACAATACTGATGGGTATCAAGAGGAACAAAACTAGAAATGTCACTAAACGCCTAATGTCTACATATGCTGGCAACAGGGGGAGGTAGGGGTGGAGACAGTGACATGGATGTGGGGTCAGTCGTCACGACGGTCTGGTAACAGCTTGTGTTCCCTCTTTTCGTATTTATTCCTCTCACCTCGCTGAAGAAATTGAGTTCTCAGCCTGCTTCATAATAGCTAGAGGGGGGCGGGAGAGACACTGCACGGTCACCTATACTGACAAGCCCTCGTAAAGGTCTACCAGTCCAAGGTGGGGGGCATGCAAACCCAGGTCACCCACATGGGAGTGTAATGAGCTCAACTGGTACCACTGGGCAGGAAAGTCAAATGCTTTCGATACCAGACTACTTGGACCAAACAGTATTATAAACTCTGTAAAAGGCAAAAAAAAAAAAAAGACTGTATTCTCTAGTGAATTACAATAACTGAAAATGTTTATGAATGCACATTCTGAAGTATATATTTGTTCTTTACAATGAAATAACTGCCCCCAGTTACACTGGTAATAGTTATAATTTCTTGGAAACGGGTTCTTAGGTGGTTAATACTTCCACCACATAATTTAAAGAAACTGAGAATGAAGAAGTGTTTCTAGAGGTAGGAGACTGGATTTAGTACATGTTCAGTCTGAAATGAATTGATAACCGAGCTTTTTTTAAACTGTAATGCCCCTTTTCATATGTGCTTTTAGTAAATGTAATGAACTTAAACAGGTTTCTTCTCATGGATGAAATAAAAATATAATTGAATTGAGACTTTACGGCATCTCTTTCAGAAAATGTCATGCAGTCTACGTGGCTGGAATGGCAGAGATTCTAGACATGGATGAATGGGGGCTCCCACAACCTGCTGCCTGCCGTGCTGGTGACCACACAGGAAGTCATTCATGTTTTTAATGAGGGAGGGATACTACTATCAGATAAGAAGCTAGTGCTTAAATAGTTTAACAACACTTCCAAAGAAGGCCTTTCCATGTTAAAACAGATTTACAAAGTATAAAATAATAGGCTAAATAGAGGAGCTTGCATTCACGTTTCAAAATGCTAGAATTTGGGGCAAAGCCAGCAGTTGAGCTGTGTGGTGCATTTCTCTGTAACACCATTATTTTTAGACTTTTTGGGTTAAACTGAGTTTTATTTTCTGGGGTTTCCTATGGTTTTCTCTTCCCTGTGATGGAGGAAGAGCTTTGGATTGGGATGGCACCTAAAAAAGATAAATTTGCCAAGCCATTTGAGGACTTTTTGCAGAAACATCGGTGGTGCGATAGATAGTGGGTCCATTGCTTGAGGTCTACCCTGCCAAACCAAGAATTTTGTTGATTGTCCAGAGTATGGAGGACAAGGTGGATGGAATCAGCACATATCTTGTGACTGACGACCAAACAGTTACGGAGTTTGAGGAATTTGCTGCCTGACATGAGAAGGATTTGCAGGCTCATTTCTGAGTGGCTAGCAAAAGTGGAAAGGGCGCTGGCACGAGAGAGTAAAGTCACATTAAGCAGGCTAGAATCTATCAAGAACAAGCACAGTGTGGCCTATATCCAGGTGTTGGGTGTGCTGGACTCCATTCCAAACAGTGAGCCATTCCAAGCCTTTGTGGTGGAGGGGCTCTTGTTGTCTCCGAAGTGAGTGGTAGACCAGAGAACCTTTCAAGTTCATCTGCAGAGAAAGAGAGAAGGCTGTGGATTGGGGCAACAGTTTTGGCTTAGTTGAGATTAGCGGAGGATTGGCTGGAATTGTTGTCAGCAGCCTGGGATAGAAAAGATGCTCAGTTTCAGGGTAAGAAACTCTGGTTGTTTTCTGACGTGTCTACCCGCACTCAGATAAGAAGGAAGGACCTGCTCAAGTGCAAGAATCAATTTTCACAGCTGGGGTGCCATTTCTTCTTTTCTACCCAATTAGATTGAGACGGCATATCAGGATAAGCCATATGATTTTACCAACACTGAAGCTGCTTCCCATTTATTAACTGCTATCCAGCAGCAACAGGGCGAGGAATTGGATGAATCAGCTGAAAGAATTTTGTACTACCTCTGGGACACTTAATGTGTTAAGCCTTTCATGGAGCTGTTTATTATTATGTTATTTGAACTATAACTTTTTTTTTGCAGCACTATGATTGCTACTTTTGGCTGCTGGTTAGGTGTTTGGGGTTGAGGGTGGGATTCACTTTAATTTTCATGTAGCACTTTCTACTAACTATGTGACTCCATCACCACTCTTGGCTTCCTTAAAGGGTTGGCCTTGTGGTTGACGCCCCCTGATGAAAACCATTTTAGGGAGGCGGTATAGTGTAGTGGTTAAGAGCAGTGAGCTGGGGGGTCACGTGATCGCAAGATGGAGTAGAGACGTGTCTTTCAGTGCTCCTTCCCTCAGGCTCGAATTATCAAGTAAAACCCGCTTTAAAATACTACTGAATACCCGAATTGTGCTGCTGGTGTGTCTAAGAGGCCATAATGGATGAGTATGTGGTCACTACGGCGAGCAAATCGCAGAGAATGACGGCCAAAAACAGTAAGAAGGTTCCGTCTGGCTCAACGATGAATTGTGCAGGCCCCATCTCCTTCTCGGCGGCCGAGATGTCGGCACTGGGGCGCGAGCTAAAAGACCAGCTTATGGCGGCACTTGCACAGAAGTTGGAGAGTTTGGAGAACAAGATTGAGGGGAGACTCGCTCTAGTGGAGGCGCAAGCCGAAAGGCCTTCAATGGAAATGGCAACCATATGTGTGATCCCCAAGCAGGGTAAAGACCCCAGGGACTGTGCTGCCTATCGCCCTATTTCACTGCTGAATGTGGACGCGAAGATATACGCGAAGATACTGGCTGGCAGGCTTGAGATTTTAATGCCCAATCTAGTAGACCCGGACCAAACTGGGTTTATAAAAGGGAAGCACTCTTATCACAATGTACGGAGATTGCCGAACGTGATACATGCTTCTTCTCGGCGTCCAGGAGCTACTCTTGTACTAGCACTGGACGCCGAGAAGGCTTTTGACCGTATTGAATGGGAATATATGATGGAGGCCCTCGGGCGGTACGGGATAGGACAGGGGTTTCTTAACATGGTGGGGGCCCTATATCGATCACCAAAGGCTGCAGTAATGGTTAATGGAGGCTTATCACAGGTCTTTGGACTATACAGAGGGACAAGGCAGGGCTGCCCCCTTTCTCCTCTTCTGTTTGATCTTGCCCTGGAACCCCTGGCTACAGCTATTAGACAGTGTGAGAGGGTGAAAGGAGTGATGGGTCGACAGCATAAACTATCCTTATATGCTGACGATATGATTTTATATTTAAGTCAGATAGAAGACTCCTTCCCTGCTGTTTTGGACCTGATAAATGGTTTCTCACTATTCTCTGGCTATAAAATAAACCTAGCTAAATCGGAGGTAATGTGCTTGGGTGGGGGGAAGTTAGTGGATCTACAGAAATGGGGGCTACGGGAGGTGGAGAAGTCGTTGCAATATCTGGGGATAGGTACTGGAAGATCTTTGGCTGATTTATACAGGATAAATTATACGCCAATGATTGAAGGCGTACTGAGAGATATGAAAAGGTGGAGGGCATACCCTGTGTCCTGGCTAGGCCGGATGAATATCATAAAAATGAATATCCTACCCAGAATTTTGTATCTACTACAGATGCTCCCAATGGGCCTCACTAAAAAGGATACGAAGAGACTGGAAAGGGGGTTTTCTGATTATCTCTGGCAAGGGAAGAAGCCCAGAATTAGCCTACAAAGATTAAAACTGGGGGCGAGGGAGGGATTAAGCTTCCCAGACATTAAAAGTTACTTTCTAGCCTCGCAGGTGAGAGTAATCAAAGATTGGGTGGCGCGCCCGGAGGCAGCAAGCTGGCTGGACCTGGAAGGGAAGGGGGCAAAGGTTAGGCTTTCAGCCTATCTAAGGAAGGGAGGTAGGAGGGCATATCAGCATCATTTGAATCCCAGCCCGTTGGTAATATGGACCCTGGAGGGGTGGGAACAGATCAGGGCAAGGGTAAGTGATGGTAAGGCGGAGACGTTGCTTCTTCCCCTGAGTGGTAACCCTCTCTTTCTCCCTGGTTTGGAGGACCATGGATTTGAGGAATGGGATGAGAGAGGTATACATTGCGTGAAGGATTTGTACGATGGTCTGCACATCTCCTCCCTAAAGGAACTAGGGGAAAGGAGGGGAATCCCGGGTAACCACACGTTTAGATTCCTGCAGGCCAGAGATTTTGTCTGTAGTCTGGGAGGACCAGGTACGCAGGCCATGCCTCAGCAAAGTTTGGAATTGACAGTTTGTAGAGCCCGCTACAACCCTAAGGGGGTGATCGGCAGGGCAGTGCGGATCCTTAGAGAGGCTCTGGTAAAAGAAAGCTCGGGTAGTAGAGCATTATGGGAGAGGGACCTTGAGACCCCGATCTCAGAGCTAAACTGGGAGCTGATGCTGGGAACACACTTGGGCCTACTATTATCAAATAGATATAAGTAGTCGGCCTACAAATTTGTCCATAAGCTTTTTTACCCCCCGGTAGTGGTCCATAAAAGCCGCCCAGAGATACCAGAAACTTGTCCCCGATGTAAAAATGAGGTGGGTACATACATACATTGCTTCTGGAAGTGTTCCTGGATACAGAGCTTCTGGAGGGATATCGCAGAGTTCTTGAACGGGAAGACAGAGGCTAGGGTTTCCCTTCAACCGATAGAGCTCCTATTTGGAATTGAGTGGGAGGAGGAGGAATGGAGTTTGCATAGGAAGTGGCTGAGGGTGGCCTTGGCAATTGCCAGGCAATGTATCCTGAATACTTGGATTTCAGCAAGAAACCCCTCTCTTGACCATTGGAAAGCAATGATAGTTTCTGCTCTGGCTATGGAGAGAAGGGCATATCAGTTTCAGGAGAGAGCAGAGATGTTCGGAATCACATGGGGCCCACTTCTCTCGGCTTTACCGCAGGAGGATCTAGTGGTCCTGAGCTAGGTTGTTTTAAGAAGGGGAATAGTGCAATAAATGTTCGCATTTGTAATCCCAGCTCTAAGCTGGATAATCAGAACACTATGTGAATTGTAGGGAGGTTAGATCTGCTGAGGAGGGTGGTATCGTGAAAGGGGAGAGTAAATCGTGCCTACAACCTATAATGAATGAGTGACTTAGAAGAGATTTTAACTAATTGTTTGTGTATGAATATTTGAGTGGATGTGGATGTTTGTAAATAGTTTTTTAATAACCTTGATGATCAAATTAGTACTTGTTTGGGGGGGGGGAGGGATACAGGGAAAAATAATTTTTTTATTTTATGAATGTGAAAATGGACTATGCTACTGGGGTGCTGTTTATTTAACCTAGTTTAAAATGCTTAAATTTGCATATTGCAAGTGTAACCCCTAGATGGCGCTATCCCAGGGGCTACTACCCCTGCCTGATTTGCCACTAACAGGTTGAGGGGCCTGGATCCAATGGCGGGTGCCTCCACCCAGAGGTCAGGGTTTGCAATAGTTAAACTAACTTGGTCACAGCCCTCTGGGACACTGCAACCCCCCTTTCTTCCCACTAGTGGCCCACACAATATATCAGAATTACCTTCACAGTATACACTTACCCCAGGTCTGGTTCCCGCACTGGGACCTCCTGAGAAATGAGATACAGTGCAACAATCACAGTACAGTACTTTAACATAGACAAATACCTCAGGCAGTATAACTTTGCTGAAACAAGCAGCTCTGATTTATTTAGGGATATCAGGTTAATTAGCTTATCACTCTAATAATCTACCTATGGCTCTGTGCACAGGCCTATCCCTATCAGTTACTGTCCCTGGGTACCCAAGCCCTAGTGGCTAGTCCAAACCGTGGCAGCTGGTAGGGGCCCTTTCACAGAGAAAAGGAGAATTAAACAGTCAGCAGTACAGTAATTCCATTTGGATTTAATGTGGCAATTCAACAGGGAGCGACCCTGAATTAGTACTCACGACCTCCAAATAAGATAGGGTCCTTCAATGTCAGCAGGGCTCACTTGAGGTACACAAACCTCTTCACACATCCATATAAAAGAAAGCACTATACCAGGCAGGCTGCATCTGTATCCCGATCGCAATTACTGCACAATACCCGGGAGAACACACAGCAGATTCAGTTCCTGACAGACCGAGTGCAATTTTCAGCAATTCCTCCAGTCTTCTACAGGGTGAGCCTGGTTTCTACTCTTCAGAGATCCTTTGATTCTTTTCACAGGACAGATTCAGTCCCAATAAGCTGTTACACAAGCTGCAGCCCGAACTCTGGGCCTCATACACGCTTTTGACTAAAACTGCACACTGAAAAGCACAGGGCTCCTTCCTTCTTCACTGCCAAAGCTCAACTGAAACTCCAACCGACAAAACCGGCACTTCCTTTGAGTTCCTCCAGTTCTTGACTGATTGGCTGTCACTCACAATAGACTGCTGCTGTTGGTCCAAAAAGGCACTGAAGTCTAAACTATATCTCCCAGAGTCACTGCCCATACAATCCTCTTGTGGCTGGCTCAGATTATGAGTCCAAGTTCTGATTCGTCCCAAGGCACCATTTTAGAGCTAGCTTACTCCACACTGATTGGTCCAGTTCAGCAGTTCAAAACTAGAATGGGGAACTAGCAGACACAGTTCTGACTGCAAAGAAAGCATGTTAGACAAACTGTAATTTCATTATTACTCTAAATAATTTCTGGCAAAAGTTACATCTTTCAGATAGGTTCCTTGCACTCCTAGTGACTGCAAAATGAAGTGAATTGGCAGCAGCTCGAGTGGTACTCAGAGAAGCACACAGTCCCCCATGCAAACTAATTATGTCTGCAATCAGACAGCTCTTAAAGAGACAGTACCAGAGGCTCTAAAACACTCACTGATAAATGGCTTAAATGCCAAACACCATTCAGGCTTGAAGCATTCAAGCAAGCTCCTGAAGTCTTTTGGGAACCCCCATTTGCAGGGGTTACACCCTTCCTGGCCTGGGAAAGCTTGGCCTCCGCGTCAAGCAAGTACCCCATAAGTTTCAACTGCAACCATATACATTTGCATTAGGCTCGCATACGTAATCATCAGTCAATATATCATTTTACCAAGAACACATTTCTGAAACATTGCAGTCGTCACTCTTTACACAGTATTACATACACATTGTACCATAACTCAAGTTATTACCTCTTGTACATGAAACCTGAAGAGAGGGGGCCCTTCCTATCAGTTACCTTGGGCTGGATGGGGCAAGGGCACCATACTTAGAGGGCAACACAAGTAACTTGGAGTTAGCACTGATGCTCAGTTTGGGCAATGAGCTCGGGACACATACACTCCTTTATGGACAACATTGAGAGGCAAGTCCACAGGCCTCCCAAGTGAATCATAACTGGGTGCACCACAGGCTTTACAGCTCGACCAGTCTTTCTAGGGGAACTGTTATAGTCTCTGCACTCTGAGCCTCATTTTCAGCATTGTCCTCACTTGTCAGGGGAGTCTCCATGGGGTAGAGAGGCTAGAACTTGGGGCACTTTCAGCTCCAGGAGTTACAGTTTCTGAGTCCACAACATTTGGCTCGATGGAGAGCTTTCGGACATTGGCAGTGGACTGTCAGGGCACTCAAAATACTCTTCTTGTTCGGTGTATCACCAGTCTGCCCCAATCTATCATTTTCTTCCCCTGAAAGCTCAAACAGTTCAACCATGCACAATGATTCCATTTCATCTGATCTGATGCTTTGCACTTCACTTTCTGGGAGCATTGGCTCCAGGGATGAAGCTGGGGGCTTAGACAGTCCAGAAGGCCCAGCTTTGTCTCCAGTATTGACTAGCGGATTGCCCCGAAACAATTGACTCAGTTCGTAAGAAGGATAGTATTCAAAGTCACTCTCACTTTCTTCCGATATGGACTGACAGTCATGCTCAACTGGGACTTGTGGAGGGGAACACTTTAACTTTGCTTCTGTAGGTGCAGACTTTCTTGATCTTTTCTTAGCAGCAGCTCTAGTCACTGGTCCAGAGGGGCATCTTCTAGGGCTCAGACTCAATTAAGATTTGTCCAATGGGCAGTAAATGATTTCTATGCATTGTTTTACATCTTTTGAATTATTCTCAGGCCTTACTTTGTACACTGGCAGATCATCTAGTTTGCCCACTACAATGTGAGGGAGATGGTGCCATCTGTCAGCAATCTTGTGCTTGCCATGCAGTCCCAGATTTCTTAGCAATACCCGATCTCCCTCCTGGAGTTCCTGTTGTCACCCTTTATCATACCTTTCTTTGTTGGCCAGATTTCTTTTGGCAGCCATGGTTTGAGCCAGTTGGACGCATGAGTTAGCTGGGCCTTAACTTTGCACATTACTGTAAATAGTTGTCAGCTTGAACCCCATCAGGAGAGACCCCAAAACACACATCTACTGGTAGTCGAGCTTCTCTTCCAAACATCAGGCGGTAGGGGGAGAATCCAGTGGCATCACTTTTGGTGCAGTTATAAGTATGTACCAGGGTGCTAATTTGTTGGCTCCATCTCAGCTTGTCCTTTGGGTGCAGGGTGCCTAGCATATCTAGCAAAGTGCGGTTGAAACGTTCAGGCTGTGGATCCCTCTGGGGGTGGTAAGGAGTGGTTCTGGACTTTCGACTCCCACAGAGAAAGCATCTCTTTGATCAGACGACTCTCAAAGTCTCTCCCTTGATCAGAATGGATTCTTTGTGGAGCCCCATAGTGAACAAAAAGTTTTCTACAAGTACTTTGGCCACAGTGGATGCTTTCTGGTCTTTGGTGGGAAAGCTTGGGCATATCTCGTGAAATGGTCAGTGACCACCAGCACATTACTGATATTTCTTTGATCTGACTCCAGACTCAGAAAATCAATACAGACCAGCTCCATGGGTGCACTGGTGGTGATGTGAACAAGGGGGCAGCCCTCTGGGCAAAGCTTTCCTCTGTAAGCAGCGACTACAGTTCGAATGTGTTGCTCACATCAGCCCCATCTTAGGCCAATAGAATCTGGATCTCACCAAGTCAAGTGTTCTGTCTATACCAAGGTGCCCATGTGGTTGTGCAAGGACCTCAGTACTGAGTCTCGAAGGCAGTGGGCAGCACTAGTTGTTGTTTGTCTACTTGTCCCCCTCTGTCTACTGTTTCTCTGTATAACAGTTTATTGATCAGTTTCAACTTAGGACCTTCTTTGTATAACAGTGCAGTTCTCAAATCAGTGGAGCGTAATTTGGACACATCTTTTCCTGCATAGAGGGCTTCTAAAGCTGCTTTGATCATGGGATCGCGGGATTGAGCCCGCCGAATACTGTCATTGTCCAGCTGAGGCAGTGCACCAATGTCTATTGCAGAAAAGTGGCAATAAGCAGCAGGTATGCAATTCTCAGAGGGTCCCAAGCAATCCACCATGCAGTCCACTCGTCCGTGGACATTGTTCCTCCCTGTCAAACTCTCCGGCAGAGTGCCCGAATGTCAGGTTCTGCCAATCGGACCAATCATTCTGGGGAACAGGCTCCGGGAGAGAGCATCAGCATCTATGTGGTTCAGACCTGCTCGGTATTCGAGAGCATAGTCATATGTAGATAATGCAGAAAGCCACCTATGCAGTGGCATCCAACTTAGCTGAGGTCTGTACATAGGTCAAAGGATTATTGTCAGTTTTACTAGTATTTTAGCCCCATACAAGTACTCATGGAATTGGTCAACAATAGCCCACTTCAAAGCTAGGAACTCTAACTTATGTACAGGATAGTTCTTTCTGGATGGGGTCAGGCTTCTACTGGCAAAGGCCACTGGTCTCAGGCCATTCTGTGCTCTTGGTACAACACAGCCCCCAACCCTTGCAAGCTAGCATCAGTGTGCAGGACGTAAGGTTTTCTTGGATCGGCATAGGCCAGCACTGGAGCATGGGTAAGTTGATAAATGATCTCATGAAAAGCAGTCTCACAATCAGGAGTCCAGAGGCCCCAAATACTTCACTCGGATGAAAATACACTCTTTCAGTCTTGAGGACGCTGACTTTTGGTATTTTTTGTGGGTTGGGGATACCCTGAGTAAGGTTAAGTAAAGGCGGATCACTCTTGAATAGTCCTGATGAAACGCTGATAACAACCACAGAATCCCAGAAATCTTTGCAGTTCTTTAGATTTTGGGCTGCCAGGTGGTCAAGGCCTCAACTTTACTTGGTCGGTCTCTATTCCTCGGTGGATACTATGTGTCCACACATACTTTACTGATGTTTGAAAGAATTGACACTTATCAATGGACAGTTTAAGGCCAAGTCCTCCAGTTGGTCCAATACCTTAAATAATCTGCTCTCATGTTCCTCCAGTGAGCTGCCAAACACAATAACATCATCTAGGTATACCAGGCACTCTAGTAAGTTCATGTCCCCACTGCACGCTCCATCAATCGTTGAAAAGTGGCTGGCACCTGAAATCCTTGAGGCATCCTCATGAATTCATAGAAATAGCCAGGACAGATAAAGGCCGTCTTCTCACGGTCCTCTGGGGCCATCGGGATCTGGTAGTACCCACTCATGAGATCCAGCACAGAGAACCACTTGCTCCCGCTTAGGCAGTCCAAAGCATCCTGAATGTGGGGCATTGTGTACTGATCAAGGATAGTCCGCCCGGTTTAAAGGTGCGATAATCCACACACATCCTTACTGTTCCATTCTTTTCCTCACTACCATAATGGGGAAGCATAAGGCTTCTGGATTCTTGTATTACACCAGCAGCTAACATCTCTTGCAGATGCCGTCTCACATCATCTATGTCAGCAGGTGCCAGGCGCGAGACCTCTCACGAAATGGTCTTTCGTCATGCAGCCGGATATTGTGCTCAGCTCCTTGCACGCATCCTACATCCCATTCCTTTAAAGAAAACACCTGGTCTCTCTGGGCAAGCTTCTCACTGATCCTCACTTTCCATTCAGCTGGCAGCGGGAGTCGCAAATCAAACAAGTCAGGCGTACTCTGTCATTCTTCCTTGAACTCTTGCTGCTGGGTAGCACTGCAGTGTCTGCACAATGCACATTAGCCAGGATGCAACCTCTGTTTACTCGAATGTCTCTTTCAGACACATTATGAACTTGGACCATTACCCTTCTGGCATAAGCATGGGCTCTAGCGGCAAAATACTAGGCTTGACCAGCAGTCCCTCTGGCAATTTTCCATCGCCTGGTGCATCCAACATTAATATTTTATTCTTAACATCCTTTCTGATACGGACCTCTCCTGTAAGGTACACTGGGCATTTGGCGCCAGGATCAGAGACTCAGGATCCTTCTTCCATA
Source organism: Neoceratodus forsteri (assembly GCA_016271365.2). Classification (NCBI taxonomy): domain Eukaryota; kingdom Metazoa; phylum Chordata; order Ceratodontiformes; family Ceratodontidae; genus Neoceratodus; species Neoceratodus forsteri. The sequence goes on along the minus strand of CM028135.1, from coordinate 701,327,438 downwards.
CAATTCCGACCGGTTCCTCTGGTTCTGTTTTTCAGCATCTCTCTGTGCCTCATAGGCCTTCTTAATTAAAGCCGAACTCTTAAAGCTCTACTAGTCTTTGACCCTGTTTTTCATAACACAACTGTGCTAGCTTCTTCGAACATATGAGCATTTGTTCCAATCAACAAAGGGACACCATCATACAGTCCAGTGGGGGACACACCAAGGCTAGGGTCTCTACTTGTTCGCCACTCCAGCCACGGAGGTGGGGAAAGACAGCCAAATTCGGATATACCCGGAATAGGGGTAGGCCTTTCTCACTTAACCCCTATACATGCAGTCCTTCTAATGGTTGTAAGGGTACTGCCGACAAATGCTTCTGATACCAATCTTGGAACATAATTGTCACTTGGGAACCACTGTCTAATACAGCTCTTGTAGACACTCCATTCACCTTTACAGTGGTCTCCATGGAGGACCCACTATTCTGGACCAGTCTGAGAGGCGATAGTGGGGGCCTGGGCAACTGACCTTGCCACAAAGGGAGTGAGTTAGCATTTTTGGTGCCTCACTGGGATCATGTCGCACCTCTTAACCACTGATTTCTTCTCCGAGCTCTCCTTGTAGCCTATATGCAACTTTGTCAGTGTCTTTGGGGACTGGCATTCCCTTTCATGTCCCATCTTTCCCACAATTATAGCAAAACATACTTTCTGGAGTTTGGAGCTGGCCGGGCCACTACTGAGGCCAGGCGGGGTATTACTAACTGGAAACCTGGGTGCCATCTCTGTCTGCCATGATAAGCATTTGAGACATCTCGTCAGTTTCTCCACTTCCATGGTCAAGGAATTGAGTTTGGAGCTGTTATCAGCAGGAGATACATGGTGGTACCTCACCCCATAGCAGATGCAGTCGGATATAGGTCAGGGCTCGTACTTGCAGGCGTGGCCTTCATAAAGGACTGTTTCTGAATTCCGGATCTCTCTAACAGTTCGCCATTGTGGCATATCTTTTTCCTTGTCAGAGCACTCATTGACTGTCAACCTCTGCCCTGAACTTCACTTGATGGGTCACCCTCAGTCACTGGTCGTAGCCACAGCTGTTGGTGCAGGTACCTCCCGAGGTCGCTTTTCTCAACTCCTCGAATTTCTCTCATTAACTCATCATAGGAGGGTGGGGATGCCAGTCGATTTGCCAGGTAACTGAAGCAACAGCAGTTCTGAGAAGGGGCAGACTTAAGGATTCTGTCCAGTCTGGTTCGGTCCGGTTCAATGGCTGGCAAACTACCCTTTCTGAGGCATTCTTGCAACAATTTTTCCAGCCGAGACATACACAGACAACAACTCCCTTGGTACTGTTGTGCATTTCTTACTCTCCACCATAGGTCCTCATCAGAATCTGGGCTCCCATACACATTCTCCAAGGCCTCAAGATAGGCCTGTGCAGTCGCTTCAGGGTTACTGGCCCGTTTAGCACGGATGGTAGCCAGGGCAGGACCTCGGAGGCTCTCACTAACCTCTTTCGCCTGCCCGAGCATTGCCATTCTAGCACTTGGGGGCAGTATAGTCTATCCAGGTCTCCCAGTCATCCCCTCCTTGGGGTGGGAGGTGCCAGAGAAGATCCTCAACCTTCGGAAGAGTCGTGACTAATGGCAGGTGCAGAAATAGGAGTCTGCATTGGTTCAGCCACCATTACGGGCACTGGAGCGGGAGAGGGTGTTGGGGAGGAACACCCCAGGTGGAAGAATAGTTTCTTCAAGTCCTCACAGTTTTCCTTTCCCAGCAACCATTTAGCAAATTTCTCCTCAAAAGTTTCAGATAGTGGTGGGGGCTGATTCCCCGGTCTTTACTGTCCTAGTTATCACTCTCCAAGCAGTGAGGGCTCCCTCTGGGGTAATGATCTGTGGCACTTTGGAGCTATCTATGGGATCCTTAAACTCTACTAGGGCCAGGAAAGTGTGGGTGAGCAGATTAGCATGCCGACCACCACCACAGGGTTTTGTAAACCTTCCACCTTGGAAAGTACTCCCTGCACAGTGTCCGTATTGATACCCAGGGGATGTCCAGGATAAGCATAGCATTTGGGGTTGATCTCCTCCCAGTACACCACCTACCAGCCGGTGCACAGCCACTTCTGTCGGGTACCCATTTTTTCTTAACAGTGGTTCGTGAATATGGCCACTAGAGGACACACAATCCCAGCGGTGAGCCTCCAAGATGTAACCCTAGATGGCGCTATCCCGGGACTACCCCTGCCTGATTTGCCACTAACAGGTTGAGGGCCTGGATCCAGTAGTGTTCCTCCACCCAGAGGTCAGGGTTTGCAATAGTTAAACTAACTGCAACCCCCCTTTCTTCCCACTAGTGGCCCACACAATATATCAGAATTACCTTCACAGTATACACTTACCCCCAGGTCTGGTTCCGGCACTGGGACCTCCTGTGAAATGAGATACAGTGCAACAATCACAGTACAGTACTTTAACATAGACAAATACCTCAGGCAGTATAACTTTGCTGAAACAAGCAGCTCTGATTTATTTAGGGGGATATAACAAGGACGAGGGAAATCAGGTTAATTGATTATCACTCTAATAATCTATCTATGGCTCTGTGCACAGGCCTATCCCTATCAGTTACTGTCCCTGGGTACCCAAGCCCTAGTGGCTAGTCCAAACTGTGGCAGCTGGTAGGGGCTCTTTCACACAGAGAAAAGGAGAATTAAACAGTCAGCAGTACAGTAATTCCATTTGGATTTAATGTGGCAATTCAACAGGAGCGACCCTGAATTAGTACTCACGACCTCCAAATAAGATAGGGTCCTTCAATGTCAGCAGGGCTCACTTGAGGTACACAAACCTCTTCACACATCCATATAAAAGAAAGCACTATACCAGGCAGGCTGCAACTGTATCCCGATCGCAATTACTGCACAATACCCGGGAGAACACACAGCAGATTCAGTTCCTGACAGACCGAGTGCAATTTTCAGCAATTCCTCCAGTCTTCTACAGGGTGAGCCTGGTTTCTACTCTTCAGAGATCCTTTGATTCTTTTCACAGGACGGATTCAGTCCTAACAAGCTGTTACACAAGCTGCAGCCCGGAACTCTGGGCCTCATACACGCTTTTTGACTAAAACTGCACACTGAAAAGCACAGGGCTCCTTCCTTCTTCACTGCCAAAGCTCAACTGAAACTCCAACCGACAAAACTGGCACTTCCTTTGAGTTCCTCCCAGTTCTTGACTGGATTGGCTGTCACTCACAATAGACTGCTGCTGTTGGTCCAAAAAGGCACTGAAGTCTAAACTACATCTCCCAGAGTCACTGCCCATACAATCCTCTTGTGGCTGGCTCAGATTATGAGTCCAAGTTCTGATTCGGTCAAGGCACCATTTTAGAGCTAGCTTACCCACACTGATTGGTCCAGTTCAGCAGTTCAAAACTAGAATGGGGAACTAGCAGACACAGTTCTGACTGCAAAGAAAGCAGGTTAGACAAACTGTAATTTCATTATTACTCTAAATAATTTCTGGCAAACAGTTACATCTTTCAGTAGGTTCCTTTGCACTCCTAGTGACTGCAAAATGAAGTGAATTGGCAGCAGCTCGAGTGGTACTCAGAGAAGCACACAGTCCCCCCATGCAAACTAATTATGTCTGCAAGCAGACAGCTCTTAAAGAGACAGTACCAGAGGCTCTAAAAACACTCACTGATAAATGGCTTAAATGCCAAACACCATTCAGGCTTGAAGCATTCAAGCAAGCTCCTGGAAGTCTTTTGGGAACCCCCATTTGCAGGGGGGTTACACAAGATTTGGAGTGAAGTGGAAAGGATGATTTATATAATGTATGAGGACAGTAGCAGAATAAGTTGTATATCTAATTATTTGTAGAAGTTTGTCGAAAAAAGCAAATAAAAATATTACACACAAAAAAAAAAAAAAGAGCAGTGAGCTGCAAACCTGGAGATCTGGGTTTGAATCCCACAGCCACCAAATGCACACTGTGTGGCCATGTGCAAGTCACTTAACTTTCCTGTGCTCCCAGGATATACCTGAAAACAAGTCTTGGCTTAGTGTGTCTTTTCTGGCCAAAAATTATAACTAAGTTTTAGGTTGAAGCATCGGGGCTAAGTGTCGTCTAAGTACAGTGTAATAAATACCATCCTAAATGGTTCAAGTTGCCAGATTTATTATTACTCCTGAGTGCAGTTTGTGTTTGCTTCAGTTAAGGTGGAGCTGTCCACCTCTTACCGCACTGCCTGTACACCTGTGTTGCGATACTTTTGCATTCGTTTGGCATTGTGCTTAGTTGTACTAAATGTGTATTAGAAAATACTGGGACGTATTCCATATTATGCAACATTTCTTTCTTCTGTTGTTATATTTCTCTTGCAGTTCTACCATATTTATGGTTTATATGAACATACAAACATACGAATGTGCCAGCAGAAACAGACCACCCGGTCTATCTAAGTCTGCTCGAGTGTGCAACCAACACCCCTAGTTTGCAGCTGCCCAACCCCCTCCCCTTTATCATCCCACTGCCATCCCTCACCCCCCCCCACTCTCCCCTGTTCCCTGTACCATGCCCTTTTGAAGCTGTTCACAGATTTACATGATACCACCCATTCTGGTAGCGCTTCCATTTGTTACCACCTTTTCCTGTGCTCCCAGGCCCGAATACCCTGGTTTGCTATGATGGCTTGGCAGAATAGTCCTGTATTTCTTTGGGTGGGGGGTGGGAGAGGTATAGCACTGTGACTTCTGGAGATATTCTTGGGAGAGTTCCCACTCCACAACCCATGGTCCTATTTTCTTTAAAGTATGCTGCTTAATTTAGGTTAGTTTATTCTGTCAGTTAGTGCAAGAGCTACCTGTGGTTGAGTTGACATGCTTTATTCAGGTTCTGCATGATGTTATACTTAACTAATGGATTGCTGTTATGCCATTTGCAGCAAAGTGATGTATACGCTGTGTCATAACGTTATTATGTGTAATAGATGGCACAGAGAGAAGCTTTGTATAAGTCTGTATGGAAATCTTAAAAAAATATACTAGACAAAAATGCTAGAATTTTGGGGCCCTATTTTCAGTCCCAACTGAGTGCTGCACAGTGGTTTCAAGGACCACTTTGTGGCACAGTTCTACTTTACACCCCTTTGTGCTATACACAAAGGGGTTGCAAGTCATTCCCTGCCCTAGTGCCTGGCCATTGCAGTAGCAAGAGAAAGGGCAGGGGAGGCAATGGTAATGAGGGCACGGGTATGCACAGAGGTGCTGTTCTATACACAGTGCAGTGACCTGATAAGCAGAAGAACTGCTCAAAGTAGATCTCTAAGTGGCCCCTGCCTTGCAAGCCAGAACATTCAAGGGGGTTGCAAGTACTTCCCTGTGCTAGACTCTGGCCAGTGTGCTAGCAGGAGAAACAGGCAGGGGAAGCAGTGGTGATGAGGGTGTCAGTGTGCACAGAGGTGCTGTGCTATGCAAGCTGCAGCAATTTGTTTGGCTGAAGAACTGCTGAAAGTAGATCTACAAGGGATCCCTGCTTTGGGTGCCAGAATGTTTGTTACAGAACGTGGAAAGGTTAGGAAAACATTCCTAAACAGGGATGGGGCTGGGGGGGCACTGGATAGCAAAGGGCCAACAAATGCATCTACAGGGCCACTAGACCAACAGGGAATATTGGCAAGGGATCACATAAAATATTAACCACTCTGCTCACAAGTGGGCTTTAAGGTACAGGACAGGTGTGGACATCAGTGGTAGCACCCTGTGCCTAGGGCACAGGCCATGCCATGACGACGAGTGTCAGGTGCCATGCCATGAGACAATCCCTGTGACTACTGCAGTTCCAGAATGCACAGCCTATGTGCAATCACTAAACCTGGAATGACAATCTGCATAAGAACATGTTGCACTAGTGTCGAAGGGGGCAGTCCGCCTACTGCAGACAGTGGCATCAGCTTGTGCATAACAGTTTTGGTGTGTGGCAGAAAGGGGAGCCTGGTGCCCCCCAAACAGTGCCTCCCCACTGTTGTGACTGAAAATGGGGCCCTCGATTTTTTTCTTTTCATCATATTTAAAATATTTACTATGAGACAGTATTAGTCAAGACACAGGCACAGTATGTCCTTTTTCTAGCTAAGTTAAGCTTTTTAGTACTTCATAAATCATTTTACAGGCCTAAAGGAAATTGCATTCTTTAATTTTATTTTAAATCACTGTCATACACAATTACTCTATATTTGTATACCTTTTTGTACTTCTTGCATCCCATCAGAGACGAAACATGAAGTGAGGAGCCAGGCAGGCAGTGTCTCTGCATCCTTCCCTACACACACATTCTGCCAAGTCTCCTCACAAAGCTATCTGGCTGCAGATCACTCTGACTTCAGTGTTGCAAAAGAACTTGAAACGGCACTGCGATGACAAAGCAGATAATTGAAGAGGGAAAGGTCCCAAAACTATTAAATCAAATGGTGTTATCCCCAGACTAAAAGAGATCTTTAAACATCATGTCTGTTTGCATCATTGCCCCCTCACATTATTGAATTCTTTAGGACATGGAGCCTAGTGGCTTTTGCTTATAGTCTCAATTCACTTTCTGTATGCCCGGTGATTGGAACCAGGCCTCACTAATGAGATGGAGTACACAATCCCTTAATGTAATCAGGCTAATCTGATTCCAGGAAAGAATTGGAAAACTATTTTTCAGAAAATATAAACCGCCATGACTAGTGACTGATTGTGGCATTTACATGCCCAATTTGTTTCACAGAGCTTCTTTGTTAAGATTTAAAACGGCCAGGCACATCAAGAGTCTCTAAATTACTGTAAGTAATTAATGAGTTTTATTATTTTTTTTCATGTCAACCATCTGCTAGTCATTATATCTCATTCAGAAAAATGAATTCTAACATCATAATCCCATTCATTGGAAAATCAAAACCAGCCTTTTGCAGAAATATCAGAGTAGAGACTGATGGGTACTGTCCAGAGTCATGGAATGCGGGGGATTGGCATATGACAGAGAAAACTGGTTTAGAGACATGAAACAGAAAATTAGAAATGGAAGCTTTGTGAGTTATAAAGGTGTTACCAGTAATACACCAAAGTGAAAGGATCAGTGTATAAACCCTTGCCATTTATTATGCTGTAATTATGCTATTGTTGGTGGTACTGAAAATAAGAACTACAAGTCTGTGGGTCCTAATATAACTGGAGGGAGAACAAATAATGAGTAGCAATGTAGTATTCATGGTCACAAAGTTTCTGCTCACAGGTAAACTGTATGTGCAGTTCAATATCTATGGGCAATCCGAAGATTAGTATGGGGTCAAAGAAAAACTAGCAGCCTGCACTCAACTGGCTGGCATTTTCCTGGGCTAATTTAAGAAACAGATGTAAAAAATAACACTGGTCCAACAGTGCAGCAGTAGCGCTACCACTTGCGACACTGACAACCCCAGTTCGGTAGGGAGTTCAAGAGTCAGAGGGCCAGCCGAGGGGTGGAGGATCCTCCGGGGGGTGGGGAGAGACATGGATCGTGGCACTTGCCTTGCCTGACACCTGATGGTTGTGATGGGTTGGGCATGCCAGGCCTCCAAGAAGCCTGGGAGGTGTGGTAGCTGTCGACACATGTCATGCAGGAATGTATGCCATGCATCACGATGGTTAGGTGGTGGATCTCCTTCAAGGTCAGTTTGCTGACCTATAAGGCCCTGCACAGTTAGGGGCCCAGCTACCTGTAAGACCTCCTACGTCCCTACCGCCCCTCCCATCCCCTTCACTCCAAAGATGAGGAACTGTTAGAGGTTCCTAGGGTTTCTCTGAAAATATTGGGTGCCCATGATTTCTCCTTTGTGGCCCCACCCCGTGGAACTCTCTCCCTCATCAGATTTGAGATCTCCCCCCCCACTTTCAAACGGGAGCTCAAAACCTTCTTATTTAAGCAGACTGTCCCTCTGAATTAGGCAATGTTTTACTGGAAATGATTTAAACTGATAACTAAGAGCGATTTATTTATATGTTTGCATGTACTTGTACTGTATTTAAATATTTTAAAGGTTTTAGAAATTTTATGTAAAGTGCTTTGAATCAAAATGAGAATCGTACTATATTAAATAAAACTTGAAAGAATGAAAAAATGAAAGATAGCACTGCATGTCTGGAGCTCCAGAGGGTCACAGAACAGGGAAAAGCCCAGCACCGACCAGCAGGATGAATCCAGTCTCCCACAGGCCCTGCATCTGGCTATCCAGGTGCCCATCCAGGCTAACTGGATCTTGTATCCGGTGGAGTTTGGGGGACCCTGCAGGTGGGGTAAGCCCTGGGAGAACAAGCCAGACAAAGGTAAGTCCTGGAGGACACCAGGGTGACAGGGCTGGGGAAACTGGAAGACGGGGGCTGGTCCGTGCATGAGGGGGAAAAAACAGATGTAAAAGATAATGCCATTCTGTGACAAACTACGTAACTCAAAGATCATTGTGTATCTAGTTTTATACAAAAGGTTTGAAAATAAATCTGCCAAGATAAACATGGTATCTTATGCAACATGAACAAGATAAATGAAGTCTAGAGGAAAAAGTTTGGGCCTGCACCTGGGTGCCGTGCTCAGCTCACAGTCAGGTAATATTTGGAATGAAATAAACGCCAGCACAGGCTACTCATAGTCTGCTAACAGTCCTTAACATGGATTGCCACAGTGCCTCAGTACATCACAAAATGGAAGCAGGTCCTCATTCAAAGGTGCAAACAGTGCTTCATTTTATTTAACTGAAAGTGCACAATACTACCATGCATGCTGCTGCCCCCTCCTATAGCAGTGTACAACCTCCTAACGCGTTTCACGCCCCCTAGCGCTTAATCATAGGATGACATATCCATGTACTAATACCAATTAAATACAGTGTTTAAAGTGACAGTGCAAATAAATCTATTGAAACATTTAAAAAAGGATTTTCTTCCTTATTAAAATCACTCTGCCTTTCAGATTATGTATACTGCAAAAGATGGTTAATGTATTTACCAAACAACTAGCAAATTCACACAATATTTCATATGGTTTCATTTGTATAACCTCATTTCTATATGTCTACATTTCTCATAGTCATTTTTTTATATCTTAGAATGCGTATCTATATGTAGCTTTTATGCTTTCCATATTTACACATTTATAAGTTAATATTATTGTTATCACTTCCGTTATTTGTATCTCTCAGTGTCCTCCACTTATTTTAACATGGTTTCCCACGAGGATCCACTTTAAGGCCAAATTCAAAGCAAACATCTATATACCTGTTTATTACAGACATTCGCTTTGAAGCACTGTTTGCACCTTTGAATGAGGACCTGCTTCCATTTTGTGATGTACTGTGGCAATCCATATTAAGGACTGTTAGCAGACTGTGAGTAGCCTGTGCTGGCATTTATTTCATTTTAAACAAGATAAATGAAGTTGGTTACTCAGCATACACAGAAATTTATCTTGCTCACTGTGACCACACAGAGCATGCTCAGAAATTTATTCTCATATGTGAAGATACACTTCTGAGCATGCTCAGTGACCAATTTCATCAATTTTCCCCCAGGACACCTCTGGAAACAAGATTTATGGCTAATTAGGCCTTTTCTGGCAAAACACTTTGAATACAAAGTATAATGCAAGATTTCATTTCTTTTTTGATTGAATATACAGTAGTCTAAGTAGTTTGCACTGCTTTATTTCCTTTCTAGTTTTTTACCATTTCTATCACAAAACTACCTAAACAACTGCTGTGTAAATCAAATATGACATGGGCTGACTTAAGATATAATTTTTATCTTCATTTGAGAGTATTGGTCTATTGCTATCTCACTCGTGGCTTCGCCACTCATGAGATATCAACAGACCAGTCTCCTCTCACGAAGATAAAAATTATATCTTAAGTCAGCCCAAGTCATATCCCCTATATCTGGTTAATGTGGTGCACTGAACTTAAAAGAACTCAGACACATCCAGAACAAGAACTTATGAGTCTTAGAACTTGAGTCTGACTTCTTATTGGCTATAAATATGCCCCGGCTTTAAAAAGGGACACATTTCTTTTACCAGAAAGCAAAATGTTTGTTGCTGTAATGTACCTATTTTTGTTTTTTTTTTTTGCCAGATTTCTAATAGATGTATAAAAAAGCCAGAATAAAGCAGCACTTTTCTGACATTCCTAGGGACAGTGAGTCATTAGAGGAGGCAACATGGCCTAGCAGTTAAAGTGCAGGCTTAGAGGACTGCCTGATAGCCTAGCGAAGTAGAGTGGCATGCTCCCATGCTAGCAACCCAAGTTCAGGAGTGAGCTCAGGTAGCCGGCTGGATGGCCCACGGACTATGGAGGTACTGCTGGAATCCGCCATGCGGAACTGAGGCAGGGATGCAACAGCCGAGAAGCAGACGTCCCCCGACCTGTCACTGGGCAGCCTTGGAGGAGGAGGACCTAGTGCCAACTGCCAGGGGAACACCATTGCTCTGGCCTCTGAGTTTCTTGGAGCCCTGTTTGGCTGACTTAGAGTTAGGCTACCAGAGCTGGAACAGCCCTGACTGAGGCTACTGCAGTTTAGGCTACTGGGGCTTAAAAGGCCAAAATGAAAAGGACTTCTTTTTCCACTTCTGACCCTTGGGGTCCTTTTGCGAGAAAGTAATGGAGTTCAGGGTGGTGCTGGACTTCTCAACTCTTGTGAGGTGTCCCTCCGCCCCCCTGGCCCAAAGAGACTGCTGCCCAAGAAGGGGACATGCGCCAGCTTGTGCTGGGTATCGGCAGTAAAGGTGGAGCTCCAAAGCTGGGCTTTGCGGTGCACAGCCACCACTATCACCATGGACCAGACACAAGAGTCGCCTATGTCTAAGGACATCTGAAGCTGGAGCTTGACAAAGGCATGACCCTGTCTTGGACGTGGTCCAGAACCCCCATAAGAGCATAGCTGAAGCTGGCCATCACAATGGTAGAGCTCGCCTGCCTGAAACCCAGGGAGGACACAGCATAAACTTTCTTTACTGTGTGATCCAGCTTCTTAAATTCCTTGTTGGAGGCCCTGTTGACATCCCCAACATTCCCTGTCTTACAGAAGGTGAAACCTGCCACTAACCCCTTGGCTGAGGGGTGATCTATGAAACTGGGGAGAGACCCAGTCGGGACTGCATACTTGCTGCCATAGCGGCAGAAGGCACAGGACTAGAAACTGGGTGCTGCCACAACTCCAAAGTGGGACCCAGGATAGCCTCTGCCATTGGAAAGGCCACCCCCAGGAATCGTCCTAGTCAAGGATTTCTGTCAGGGGGTACTTGGCCAATTTCTGGACTGGCTCCAGAGGAAACTCCATGGACTCAGACATAAGATGGCGAGAGGCCCCGAAGAAGACAGGATCGTGGTCGGAAGCTAACTCCTTGGTAGACTCTTGGTCAAAGCCCAGGGTCCTAGAGGAATGCATGGAGGAGCCATCAGTGTCCAACAACTCCTAGAAAACTGCACGCAGCCCTCTGTCACCATGGACCACCCTTGATTCATCAGAGTGGGTGGTCTGGACACAGAGATGGACGGGAAGGCTGGTAGCAGGGTTAGCAGCCTTGGATGGGGCTTCGTGCAAGGGCTGTTTGGGCAGAGGCTCCACCAGCATCGGTGGAGAGGCCAGCATAGGCTCGACCAGATGGTGTGGAACCGGAATGAGCCTGGGGAGCGCTGAGGCCTGTGGAAGAGACCGACCTTGCCCAAGAATCCACTGCTGCCAAATCAGCTCCTCGTACAGGGTTCAACCTTAACATTGTTTTACTAACCCTGAACCCAGTGCAAATTGGCCAGGGCTAGTGCAGCTAACCCTCTACTTGTCCGTCTTGACTAGTGCAGGTTTTTCATGGCTGTTAATAAAGTTGAAAAAGTCCCTACTTTAGCAGGCTGTAGTCCTTTTGCTGATCTCCCTCAGTGTTCCAGATGGCTTGGTGTGATTAACAGCTCATTAAGAGCTGCAATTATCTGGCAGTTTAAGAGGGGGATCCAACAAAAGACTCAATGTGAGTCAGTATTACTCAATTGTTAGGACATTCAGCTAGTGTGCATACTGTGATCAAGGGCAGAGTGCTGTTAAGTAACTAGCTTCCAGTTTGCTGAACTTGTCTTTGATTTGTCACACAATATTAAAACCAGTGTGCCTCATTTCCCAACCTTTTGAGTGCCTGTATCCAACACTGCGGTGGCAGCATACCTCTCAACTGTCCCTGATTTTCAGGGATGTCCCTGATTTTGCCTCAAAATTGTACTCTGTCCCTACTAAAAATTGTGTTTCCGTGACCAAACAGTGGAATTTGCAAGCACAAAATAATGTTAAACATTAAAGTTGCAGACTTGTTCCTCCTTAGAAAATGCTTTTTACACTAAACCCCTTATTCTACCAGCTTCCTGAGTTGATATCTTTAATTTTGAAGATGTGTCCCTGATTTTGGTCCTTTGTCCTTGATTTTTTTAAGCGTTGTCCCTGATTTGTGAGGCAGGAGGTTGAGAGGTATGGGTGGCAGAATGCTATCATGTATACACTTCCTGCCCAACCAGGTGGTCTGTCCACTCTATACGTTCTCTGTACACCACTGCAGACTAGGCTGTGAAGTGGCCATCCATAGACCCATAGCTGCCATTACTGACTGGTGTACAGAAACATAGACTTTGACAGCAGATAAGGACCGCTAGGCCCATCTAGTCTGCCCATTTCCCTACCTACAGGATAGGCCGCAGATCCTAGTTAACCAACAGCCTATTTCTTCCTACCCCCCACAAGAATTGCCTTATGTCTCTCCCATGCATACTTGAATTCTCTCGCAGTTTTAGACCCCACAACCTCCTCAGGAAGGCTGTTCCATGCATCCAGTACCCTCTCTGTGAAATAAGACTTCCTCACATTGCCCCTGAACCGCCCTCCTTCTATCTTTAAATTGTGTCCCCTTGTTCTTGCAAGTCTCTTTTTCTGAAAAATGCTACCCTCTTGGACTTTGCTGATTCCACTGAGGTACTTAAAAGTTTCTATCATATCCCCCCCCCTTCTTTCCTCAAGGGTATACATATTAAGCTCCTTTAGTCTCTCCTCATACGGCTTCTCTTGCAGACCCTGCACCATTTTAGTTGCCCTCCTCTGGACTGCCTCTATCCTGTCTATGTCCTTGCGGAGATGGGGCCTCCAGAACTGGACACAGTACTCCAGATGGGGTCTCACCAACTGTCTGTACAGAGGGATAACAACTTCCTGTTTTCTGCTGCTGATGCCTCTCGCTATACATCCCAGTATACCCCCAGCCGTCCCTACTGCCTTCTCACATTGCTTGCTAACCTTAAGGTCATCTGATATGATTACCCCCAGGTCCCTTTCCTTTTTTGTTGTTGTTACTACCTCCCCACCCATTGTGTATTCTTCCCCTGGGTTCTTGTTTCCCAGGTGCATTATTTTGCACTTCCTTGCATTGAATCCTAGCTGCCATACTTCTGACCATTCCTCCAACCTTGCCAAGTCCTTTTCATCCTTTCCACGCCTCCTTGTGTATCAACCCTGTTGCAGATTTTTGTGTCATCTGCAAAAAGGCATACTTTTCCTTCCAGTCCCTCTGCAATGTCACTGATGAAGACATTAAAAAGGACTGGACCCAATACTGAACCCTGCGGTACCCCACTAGTAACCCCCCTTTCTTCAGAATGGACTCCATTTACAATTACCTTCTGTGTTCTGTTGTCCAGCCAATGTTTTACCCAGGCTACCACCCTGGGTCCTACTCCCAGGCTGGTTAATTTGACTATTAATCTTTTGTGTGGGACTGTGTCAAATGCCTTGCTAAAGTCTAGGTAGGCCATGTCCACAGCCCCTCCCTGGTCTACTGCTTTGGTCACCCAGTCAATGAAATCTATTAGATTCGTCTGACATGACCTTCCCGCTGTGAACCCATGCTGCGTTGGGTCCTGTGCTCCACTGGCCTCTAGGTACTCGACTATTCTTTCCTTCAGAAGTGACTCCATCACTTTCCCTACCACAGAGGTCAGACTGACAGGTCTGTAGTTTCCTGCCTCTGTCTTGGACTCACTTTTGTGAAGGGGAATCACATCCGCCTTCCTCCAGTCTTCGGGTACCACACCATCCTCCCACGATTTATTAAAAAGAGTAGCCAGTGGTTTCACCAGTTCCTCCCTTAATTCTTTTAGAATTCTGGGGTGAATTCCATCAGGACCCATTGCTTTGCCCACCTTCAGTTTTAGGAGTTCTTGCAGAACCCTTTCTTCTGTGAAAGGACTGGGATCGACCCCCCTATCAAGAGTGCTTCTGTTAATTGGATTAGGCACTTCCCCCTCCTCTTTTGTGAATACTGAGCAGAAATATTCGTTCGGTATTCCTGCTTTTTCACTGTCCCCCTCTGCCCACCCACTGTTCATTCTATTCAGCCTCACTATACTAACATACTAACATACTATTTGCCAGCAGATTAGGCCTTATGGTCTATCGAGTCTGCTCGAACCTAGATCCTTAGTTGGGTGCCGAGACCCTCCCATCCCTTGTGCTCCAGAAACCCCTATCATCCATTCCCACCCCCCCTGGGACAGGCCATCATCTGATACATCCACTTTCTGTGTCTGTCCCACCCTCTCTTGAAACCCTCCACTGTGGATCTCTGAACCAGCTCACCAGGCAGTGCATTCCAAGGGTCCACCACCCTCTCAGTGAAAAACCTCCTCCTCTTTTCCCCCCTCACCCTTCCACCTTCCAACTTCAAACCATGTCCTCTGGTGATACCTCCCTGCTTTAGTCTAAAGATCCCATCCATGTTTACCCTATTTATTCCCTTGAGGTACTTGAAGACCTCAATCATGTCCCCTTCTCTCCTCTCCTCCAATGAAAACAGGCAGAGCTCCTCAAGTCTGTCCTCGTAAGTCAAATCCCCTAGCCCTCGTATCATCTTTGTTGCCCTCCTCTGTACCCTCTCCAGGAGCTGTATGTCCCTCTTCAAGTGTGGTCTCCAGTACTGTACACAGTACTCAAGGTGTGTCTAACCAGTCCATTGTACAGCGGCAGAATCACTTCCTTGCTCCTAGAGGTGATCCTCACGATGCATCCCAACATCCTGTTTGCCTTGCTAGCTGCCTCCTGCACTGCTCAGAGTTATTCATACATGTATCCACCATGACCCCTAGGTCTTTTTCCCCTGTTGAGGCTTCCAGCACCTCCCCTCCCAGGGTGTACCTGTGTTTAGGATTTCCCAGACCAAGATGCAACACCTTGCACTTGGCGATATTGAAATTTAATTTCCATGTGTGAGCCCAGGTTTCCAGGGTGTCCAGGTCCCCTTGCAGGGCCAACCTCCCCTCTTCTCCCTCATCTACTGCTCCCATCTTGGAGTCATCCGCGAAGAGACTCATTTCACACCCTATACCATCCCTGATGTCCGATATGTATGCATTAAACAGGATTGGACCCAGGACCGAGCCCTGTGGTACCCCACTACCAACCTCTGTAGGGTTCGAGAGCTCCCCACAGACCACTACTCTCTGAGTGCGTCCAGCTATCCAGTTTTCAATCCATCTGACCATCAAAGGGCCTACTCCTAACCCCATCAGTTTCTCCACCAGACCATTGTGAGGGACAGAGTCAAACGCCTTGCTGAAGTCCAGAATAATACATCCACAGGCTTACCCCTGTCCAGTTCTGATGTTACCCATTCATAGAACTCCACAAGGTTGGTTTGACATGATCTACCTGGCACAAACCCATGCTGCCGACTATCCAGACCTCCCACCTCCTCCAAGTAAACCCTCAATCGTTCCTTTAGTATACTCTCCATTAATTTTCCCACCACCGAGGTTAAACTGATGGGTCTATAATTTCCTGGTACTTCCTTCGACCCCCCTTTATGGATTGGTACCACATGTGCCTCTCGCCAATCCCTAGGTACCCTCCCTGTCTCAAGTGACCAGCTGAAAAGCTCCGCCAGGGGTGCAGCCAGTATGTCCGCCAATTCCCATAGTACTCTCGGATGAATGCCATCCGGCCCAGGAGATTTGTCTTTCTTTAGGGCCTTGAGGGCAAACCACACCCTTTTGGCGGGGATGGCATCATCCATCCCCTCCACCTTACTGGTCTTTTTATCCTTATCCAGATGTGACACCCCTGGGGTACCTTTCCCTCCGCTTTGCTCCATTTCTGTTGCTCCCAGTCCCACTCCCTGCCGCTTCTATCCCCTTTGTGCCTTGCTTTGTAGATATCCATCCCCTCCCTAGTGAACACAGAGGCAAAGTCTAGTTAACTTCTTCTGCCTGGTCCCCTTCCACCCACCCTCCTTCTGATCTCAATCTGCTGAGATGGCCCTTAGTTTTTCTCCGCCTCCCCAATGTACTGGAAGAACCTCTTTTCCTCCATGTATCCTGTGCCAGCCGCTTCTCTTTACTGGACTTTGCTCCCTCACCATACGGGTGACTTTTCTAGATGCAAGCTGGTACATTTCCTATCCCTATCCCTCTTGTTGTTTTATATTTTTGTAAGCCGCCTTCTTTTCTCTGACTGCTACCTGGACCTCACTGGACCACCAGCATGGTTTATGTGACCTTGCTCCCTTACGCTTCAACTTAGCAGATCCTGACTGCCTCATGAAGTCCCCATTTTATGACCTCCCATCTCCTTTCCACACTTGTCGTTGAGGTAATCCCTTCAAGTGATCCTTGAGAATATTTCCATGCCCATAAAGTCTGCCCCCTGAAGTCCACTGCCAGTGTCCTAGATCTCACCCCACTCCCCAATGCTTATTTGAAACCAGACAGTATTGTGGTCACTCCCAGTCAGGGGTCCTGTACAACCATGTCCTTACCAGATCCCCATCTGCCAGAACCACATCCAGGACATGCCCCTCCCTGTGGGCTCCATCACATGCTGTGTTAAGAACACATCCTGGAAGCCATCCAGCAGCCTCTGCTCCTTGGCCACCTTAGAGGACATGGTTCCCAGTTTGTACCTGGCATATTAAGGTCCCCCATCAACACCACTCCTTCCCTTTTGGACCACACTGGGCAATGATGTTGTCCAGCAAACCATCCTCTAGAACATCACTCATCCCGGGGCCTATATGCTACTCCCAGCTTGACCTTATCTCCTGCTGGGGATCGAAGGTGACCCATAAGGCCTCCACGCTTCTCTGCCTCTTCTACCATAGCAATTTCTATGTCATCTCTAATGAACATAGCCACTCCACCTCTGCCTCCTTTCTATCCTTCCTAAGCATAGTGTACCCCGTACATTTAGGTCCCAGTCATGGTTTTTGTTGTACGTTTCCGTGACTGCCACATCCACCCCTCGAACAGCATGGCCTGGAACTCTGGCAACTTGTTTCCCAAGCTCCTGGCATTAACTAACACTAACCCCACCCCTTATCCCTGATCCTCTTTAAACCCCACCCAGATTCCTTATACTTCCATCCTCCCCTGCTCCTCCTGAAACCTCCACCTCCAGTCTGTTTTCCTCCTCCCCCTTGGGCTTGAAGGCTACTCCTCATCTGGAGGAGGCTCTGGTCAGCCCTTCCCTTATCCCTTCCCCCCCTTACAAGTTTAAACCCCACCTTTCTTGTATGTAGTCAGCCATCCCCTGTTTAAGGACTTCCTTCCCTAATGGGGCAAGATGAAACCTGTCCTTGGCATGTAGTCCCTATCCCTCCCTTTGTCTTTCTACGCTCGCTGATGTACCTATAAAAGGTTTTATCCCCCTTCTTAACTGAGTTGGCTATCTTTTCCTCAGTTTGGGCCTTTGCTATTCTGACTTCCCTCCCTGCTTCCTTCTGCCTTAGCTGGTACAGCTCTCTGTCC
The DNA here is from genome assembly GCA_016271365.2 of Neoceratodus forsteri. NCBI lineage: Eukaryota > Metazoa > Chordata > Ceratodontiformes > Ceratodontidae > Neoceratodus > Neoceratodus forsteri. Next base: position 701,309,616 of record CM028135.1, on the reverse strand, counting down.
TGCTCCTTCTGTGTTTCCTTATACTTCTGGAATGCTATCTTTTTCTTCCTGACTTTCACAGCCACCTCTTGAGAACCACAGTGGCTTCTTCTTTCGTTTTGATTTGTTCATTTGCTTCACACAAAGGCTTGTTGCCTCTGTGATGGCAGTTCTGATAATTCCCCATTGTTGCTCCACACCTCCTTCTAGCCTGTTTGCTAGTGCTTTTCTGAGGCACTCTCCCATCTTGCCAAAGTCAGTCCTCCTAAAGTCCAGTACCCTCACTTTTGTATGGCTTGACTCTGTAGCTGAGTTTAGCGTAGACCACACTGTTTGATGGTCACTTTTCCCAGATGGCAACCCAATTCTAGATCTGAGATCCTCTCACTGCCCCGTTTGAGAGTACGAGGTCTAAGATTGCTCCCTCACGAGTGGGTTCCGTAACTAGCTGTCTAATGCCTACCACCTGTAGGGCATCAAGAATGGCCCTGCTCTTGGATGTGGCTGCAGCAAATGTGCTCCAGTTAACATCTGGCATATTCAGGTCTCCGTCAACAGTATCTCCCTTTCTCTGCCATTCTAAGAATGCCTTCTGTCATATCCTTGTCCATTTCTTTCCCCTGACATGGGGTCTGTACACAACCCCTGTGGTTGTGGTGCCCTTTCCAGTCTCAAGGTGACCCACAGTGCCTCCTCTCCTCCCTGTTTACTCTTTGTTCAGTTGCTTTTATCTTCCTTTACATAGAGAGCTACTCCTCCCCTCTTCTCCCTGCCTGTCTCTCCTGTAGGTTATGTGCCCTGGTATGTTAACATCCCAGTCATGGTTCTCTGTTTACCATGTTTCTGTGACTGCTACGATATCCAGGCATCCCTCTTCCATTAAGGCCATCAGCTCAGGGAGCTTGTTGCCCGGACTACGGGCATTGGTACTCATTACCCTCCATTTCCTGATGGCCTTACTCCCTTTTGCCCCATCCCTGTCCTTCTTGCCTTTGTTACTTTCTTCATTTACCGCTGCCCTTCTCCCTATCGACACCTCTATGTTGGTGTTTGCCGCACTTACCACCGTGATTATTTGGGGGGAGGCTAGGATTTTCCTGCTCCTTTCCAGTGCCTCCCCCCTTGGCTAGTTTAAGTATGGTTCATAGCTCCTCTTAATGGATCACACCAGTCAATGCCATCAATGTAGTACCACCCAGCATGTCACTGAACCTAAAAACAATGCTTTGGAGCATGCATGGTACAAAGCAAAACCTTAGTAAAATATATGATTTGAAAGGTTAAAATAGGTATTCCTGGTGTGCACATATCATTTTATATAGAAAAAGAGGTAGTACAGCATCATGCCTGTATACTGCTCCCCTTTGACTGATGAAAGGACACTTATGAAAAATCTGTTTTTGTTAGGGCAGAGCATGTTAAATCAATTTTTTTGTGCCTAGTATATATAAACAGATATGTCAAAGTTTCTGACATCACAGCCCCCTGTGTTTGTTTAATTCTCTCCAAAGAAATCCTAGAACTGCCCCTGGCTCACTTCGCAGTGTAAGAAGACTTCCAAAAGTGCAGTTCTGGTTAATTCAGGGTGGGGGATGAGAACATCTTTCTCTGCCTGATTCTGTACGTTGCCCTGAAGGTCAGGGTGGGACTGTGGTGACATACATGATGATGTTGGCTAGTGTGTGTGCAAAGCTAGAACTGCCTGATTGAACATTTGCTATTATGGTATTCTCTGGTCTGTCGGGAAGGGGGTGAAGAAACAGGAAGCAAAGGGCACATGGTAAAAAAAAAAAAACAATGGGGGTACACACTGTATGTGATTGGACTGCAGTCTTTTTTTTTTTGCAGGGGCAGGAAGCAATGTGGGAGCAGGATAAATATGCAATAATCAGAGTATTTCTTGGCTTGCATTTTTCCTGTATAACTGATCAAAATTGACCATTATTATTGTGGGCTAGTGCAACCATCTGCAGGCTAGTGCAATTTTTAATTGACTTGTCCTGCTGGCCAGTGCAAAAAAAAGTTAAGGTTGACCCCTGTCCTCGTAGCACCCCCACAAGTTGCGGCATAACCTTGCAACATCTGAGGATGAGGAGGAAGAGGAGTGTCGATGGTGCTTCCTGGAGGGTCGGGTGCGGTAACACCCAGAGTCCTGAGACCGGGATCAGGAACTCGACCTGTGACAAGTGTGTCAATGGTGAGGAGATGCAAGAGAAGGGTAACTGTGTAATCCACATGTACTCTGAGTCCTGCCGTGGGACCCCCGAAGGGTGAATCTCCTGACTGAAGACGGCCTAGTCAGCTGACTTCTGCTCTCTCTCCCAGGAGAGGGCCAACTGGACCAGAGTCTGGGAAAGTGAGTTGTCCCCCAGCTCATCCAACAATGGACTGACCGAGTCAAGAAAAACCTCAGCCAGCTGGTCAGCTGTGTCTCAGCCAACTAGCCAGATGTGGTCACAGTGGAGTTGGCAGCCTGCAATTCAGCCCTGGGAGGATCAGCCAAAGCCAAAAGCTCGACAGTTGTTGAGCGCTCAAAGGAGTCATGGGAGTGGGAATAGCATGCCCATTTCCGGTCCCTAGACCTGTGACAGTTATGCTTCAATTTCTGCGATCTGTCTCCTCAGGAAGGGCCTTCCCCAAGGGTCTGCAGGGACTGCCACATGTCCCCAAAGGAACTGGAAAAAGCCCCACCATTGACACTCATCAGGAGCAGTGCAGGAGAGAATGAAAAGACCATTGTGGCTTGGGCTGCCACTTCTTCGAGAGCAGCCAGCTGGGAGGCCAAACCCACCACTACCAAAACGGCTCTGTGGACATCCTTGGAATGGACCAGTGGATTCTGTTCATCTGGGCGGCCTAGGAGGAGGTGGGTGTACTGGTCCTCAAGAGAGGAAGGGAGAAGAGTTTTACAGAGGCTGCAAGCCTGCAGATCAGTTTGTGTCCTGAGACAATAAATGCACGAGGTGTGCGGGCTGGCACGCGACATCTGTTGGCTGCACGTAACGCACCACTTGAAACCAGGACTGGTTCTGGGTTTGTTGCGCTCCAATGTAACGGGGAAAATGAAGAAACATTGATTTATGGCTGAAGACGCAAAAAAGGAAAAACGGTCCTACACAGCATCCAGAAAGCTGTGAAGAAGGAGACCTGACTCTTCCAGTGGAAAATAAAGGATTTTAATGCACGTCCCAGGGGTGTGCTAAGGCATGAGACTTGGAGTAGCGTATTACACTTATAAAATAGTTCAGCTGTAATGTTATAATAAAATTATTTAAAACAAAAAAGCGTGTGTGTGTGTGTTTTGTGTTAAAATAAGTAAAGGATTTGAAAGAAGGAAAACTTAAAAAAGTAGTATTCTGCGGTATGTGGGCAGCAGGTGGGGCTGTGCCGTTTAACCTGGTGTGTAGTGGAAAGTAAGGGAAACTAGCTTATTTTTTACTGTTTCTTCTGTGCACTTGAGAGGCAGTAATTTATAATTTCAGAAACTGTCACTATTGTGGGAACCACTGGTCTCAACATACTTCTACAGCTCAGCCCTAATCCCCCCATTTTGCCTAACACTGACCGCTCACTGTGCGGTTAAGAATGAGCAATTTGAAAAAAGACACCTGACTGCCTGTACTCTGTGCCCTGCTGTGTGACAATGATGATGGGTCTGTAAATAAATGGTATGTTTCACAATTTTTTTTGTGGCTGGGTGGGGGTGAATGATGCTCTTCTGTCCTGGTTTGTGTAGCTAGAACTAGCAGCTCCCTCATATCCGATCTGCTTGGCCCAGCTGGGATGCTTTATTTTTGGCCTACCCACTGTGTTCAATGGTAATGGCTCAGAAAGGATGCCCGTCGGTATCGATGGCAGGTGTTTTATTGGAGGATGATGTCCTTCCTGAGTAGTGGCATACTTGGAGGTTGTTTCTCTTTGCGGCTACAGCTGCTGTCTGTCAGACCCGCATGAGACACACAGCAGGATCGGAGAGTTGCTCTCCTGGCCAGGGCAGTATACAAATGTGGGGGGGGGCGCTCAGGAGCAGCGGCTGTACCTTGGGACTGGAGCCGCATGAAGAATCTGACTGTTGCCCCCCCCCCCCGCCATCTCCTCCTTCATGCAGGTTTAGGTCCAATTTGGCTAACTTTCATGGTTCTTCTCTCTCGTCTAATGGCAGACCACCTCAGGCATCAGGAGGGAAGAAGTAAAGAATGTAAGTTTTAAGAAAAAAGTGCGAGAACCGAAACTAATCTGGGAGCTTGGAATGATGCCAATGTTTGTTAACAAGGGATCACAGGGAAACAGTAGTTTTTGAAACAGAGGCCAAAGAGTTTGTTTTAAGCTGTGGTGAAGTGTTGTATGACACGTAAATGGTAAGGAAGTCTTTAAAAATGTGTTCTGAGTTACGAGTTGTACTTTCTTGGTTGTTAAAATTTTTTATTTTATTTATTTATTTAGTTTTTGTTAACCGGGTAAGTGCGCTAGTCAGCAAGTGACTGTTTTCAGGCACGACCCGGGAGGTACAATTACAACACACAAAGAGTACAGCCAGATTATTAAGACAACGAGTACAAAAAATGCAGAGAGAAATACATATGGCAATGTAACATACATTAGTAAACAAAATATACTTTAGCACTTGATCATGGAACATACTCAAAAATGTGAATAGTAGAAGGCAGAAAATAAGAGAGGATAGGCATCAGTAGAAAAGACACAAGGAAGGAAAACTGGAAAAAGGATGGGAGGGAGAGATTAAGTGGAAGGAGGTGCCGTCGAATCTGGCAACAGCGGGTGAGGTACCAACCTCGTGGCAGGGCACTGGAGCCGAAAAAGACTGCAGGCGCAAGAGAGGGTGGTAGGGGGAGCTGCAGTAGACGGCAACAGCGTGTAGGAGGTAGAAAAACACAGCCGAGCTGGTGGAACCGATAGACGGCAGGGGCGAGAGGAGGATGCCGTGAGAGGGGGATAGAGGCGGAGGATACTGGCAATAGCGGCAAAAGTGTCAAAGTCAAGCCGAGCCAGTGGAACCAAGAGACAGCAGGGCAGGGAAGGGGGGTCAGTGAAGGCGGTGGGAGTAGGCGGGAGTAGGTGGAGAGGTGACTAAGCACAGCCAGGAGGCTGGGGACTAAGGAGGGGCATGGATGAGGTAGAGACAGGTAAAGGTGAGTTTGGTGGGGAGTGGCAAAAGGGGAAGAGGATATAACAGAAGAAGGGGAGAGAGCAGCAGTGGGTTAAGGAGGAGAGGCTGTGAAGTGAAGATAAGAATGTCATGGAGTAGAATAGCGACTTACAATTGTCAACAGCTAACATTAGGCTTATAAAGAAACAGGGTTAAGGCAACATTAATTACAAGGCACAAAATCAAACATTAATTACAAGGCACAGTATAGAACACCCATTTGGACAGGCAAAAGTGCTAGCAATGAGGAAACAGTACAAATGCAGTGGATCAGGTAGGGTCAAAGCAAACACATTTGTCCAGTAGTGAGAGAAAGTCCTGAGGTTTGCTCTTAAAAGTCACATGAGTGGAGACATCTCTTAGATCCTGAGGTAGTAGGTTCCATAGGTGTGAGGCAGCATGATGGAAGGAGCCCATGCCCTTTTTAGTCCGACAAAAGGGGATGGATAGTAAGGTCTGATCAGCCGATCTAAGATTCCTTGTGGGAATGGCCGGCCTGAGGAGATCAGACAGGATAGCAGGCTTGGACGCCCTTAGGATGGAATCAACTAAATTGTACAAGTAGTACTGCCTGGTAGAGGAAGGAGAGAGCCAACCAAGGTCCTGATATAAGAGACAATGATGCTGCAGCTGAGGTGCTTTGGTTGCATACCTGCACACATTATTGAAGGTAGTAGCCCATAGTTGCAGTGAAGATTTGGTGGCCAAGGACAGGATGGGACACCCATATGTAAGGGTTGGCAACAGAATGCTCTGGCTGCTGCCAATTTAGCAGCAGGGGTGAGCAGGTATTTGGTCTCTGTAGGCAGCCCCTAATTTGCAGTTAATTGACTTGCAGGTTTCCTGTATATGTGCTTTCAGGTCCAAGGTTTGAGCCAGGTGGATGCCAAGGTAACGAAAGGAAGTGACAGTTTCTATAGGGTCCCCATCGATATCAGAGACAGAGATGGTCAGAGGACAGGATCTAAGCTTGTGATTGGAGCCAAACATCATAACTTTTGTTTTATCTGTATTTAAAACCAGGCGTTGAGAGTTCAACCAGTGTTGTACAGCACGAAAATCTGCAGTGAGGGCAGCATTTAGATCCAGGACCTTATCAGAGTGATAATAAATTACCAGGTCTCCACTGCATAAGAAGTGAGTGATGACCTGTGGTGACCAGCTCAGGAAGTTTATTGACTAATAATGAGAATGGAAGAGGGCCAAGTAGACACCCTGAGGGACCCCAATGTTGATAACAGCACTGTCTGACATAGATGAATTAAACTTAACAGCTTGTGTTCTGTTGGAGGTAGCTTTGAACCAGGTAGTGACTGGGGAGAGAAGCCCAAGGTACTGAGGGCGGATAGTAGCAGAGAATGGTCAACCAGATCGAAAGCTTTTGGTTAAGTCAATGAAGACTGCCCTGTTAACTTTCCTCTATCCATATTAGTAACGATATCTGAAGTGAATTTTGCAAGTGCTGTCATGGTGCTGTGATGTTTTCTAAAACCATGTTGTGCTGAGCTTAGTAAATTTAATTTCTCAAGGTATTCAGTGATTTGCATGGATACTACTTTTCCAGGATTTTATTCAGAACAGACAAAATAGCAATAGGCGTGTAATTTGATATGTCATTTTTACTGCCTTTCTTAAATACAGGAGTGACTCTGGCTGCCTTCCAGACTTCAGGGACAATGCCATTGGAGAGAGATAGGGTGAAGATGTGTGCCAGGGGCCAGAGATGTAGTAAAGCCATTTTAGTAGTCTTGGTTCTAGGCCATCTGAGCCAGTACTGGTGTTTTCAGAGAGTGACCTGAGCAGCTTTAGGACCTGATGCATAGACACTTCCCTGAAATAGAAGGGTTGGTTAAGTTTGGGGTCCTTCAGATGCTGTGGGGTTAAACTGTGAAGCAGAGGATTGTGATGGGAGGAAGCTGTGTAGGCAGATAAGTCAGAAAATTGTTGGTTAAAAGCATTTGCAATGGTAGTAGAATCATTACAGTGTACACCATGTAGGACCATATCTGAGGGAGTGACATCTTTAGCAGAACCTAAGAAGGACTTAATGTGACCCCAAAACTTGACGGGTCATTGGAAGAATTAATCAGCAGGTTTTGGCAGTATTTCACTTTGGCCTGCCTGATGCATCTTTACAGACATTTCTGTATTGTTTATACAGAATGAGATCTGACTGCAGTTCAAGTTTGTTTGTACTTTTCCATTGATTGTCTCTAACTTTTAACTTTTGAAGCAGGTCTTTTTCATACCTCAAATGCTGGCCTTACCCTCCTTTTGACTGTAGGGAGGTGCTTCTTTTGGATGTTGCCAAATTCAGTCAGAAATGAATTGAGGCAGTATCAACATTGGTTGCTGTATAAATGTTAGACCAGTCAACACAAGAGAGGTCAAATAGGAGGCTTGTTTGTCCAGGGCAGCATGGTTGGAAAACCTAATCAGGCGTGGTGGAGGAGGAGGAGGTGGACAGGATCGCCATCGACAAAGTGTGGGGGAATGATCAGTGATTGAGTCAGCAAGCACTGTGGCATCTAGTACATGATCAGGTCTGGTGGTGAGGATCCAATCAAGTTGGGACCCTGAGTGCGGAGTAATAGTTCTGGTAAAGCCTGTGATAGTTTGGTGTAGATTGTGCTTCTGTATTAGAGATTCAAGGATGCTGTGCTGTGGACCCAGCCAGTTAAGGTTCAGGTCCCCAAGGAGTAGAGCCTCATTTGATTTTACATTCTGGGAGACATATTGTAGCAAATTCTGGAGACCACTCACAGATGATATAAAATAGGTTTAAATATTGGTAGTACTTAAAGTTAAGAAGTTCAAGAAGGCGACCACCTGCATTTTCATTTTTTTTTTTTTTTTTTTTTTTAGAGGCTTAGTGATGTTAGCAGTTTTTTTTAAATGAAAATGAGATTTGGCAGCTGACCGTACATTTAAAGAAGTGATTTAAAGCACAGTAAGGTGACTTCTCTGGGTGAATGACATTTCTAGATTTTTTTCTTGCCATTTTATAATGCATAATAAAAATAATACCACTTTTTGAACATTGTAGCAGTAAATGCGCAAGCAAAATTTAACACAACTTATTTTTTGCAGAACCATGTTTACTGAAGTTTCAGAAGGGAAGTAAGGTAGGGACTGCATGACTCACCATTGGACCCCTTAGAAAAAACATTATTACGCTGAGTAATTTTGTTCTTCTAACAACAGGAGTCCAATAGTGATATTGTACAAGTTGCAGACTCACTAGCAGTACCTTGCCAGACTGGGTCAAGAACCTATTTAGGAAAATATTTTTGTAAGACTGCAGTCCCAAAACTGTCATCCCTACTAGAATGGATGTCCAGACAATTAGTGCTTTGCAAAGGTGTGAACTGTAGACTAGGTAGATGCTTTACAGATTTGTTGAAGTGTAATGCCCTTAGTGGCTGCCACTGAGGCAGAAGTCACTCTCGTGGAGTGGGCCCTTAGGCCTCTGGGTAGTTGTTTACCAGCTTTCTCACAAAAAATCTTATTCATTACAAAGAGTCCGACATTTCTACTGTACAATGCGTCATTATTGGAGACTGACCTGTAATGATGAGGCACTCGTTCAATGCCAGACATTCAGTGAAGAGCCGAGACACAATGAGTTCTGGGTTGATTATGAACCGGATTTCTTCTTGTACCAGACCACCGCTGGTGACGCCACCTCCAACAAACTTGTTTGCAAAATCCACCTAAGAAACAAAAGAAACGACTGAGAGGTGAGGATGCATATTTTTAATTTATTCACAATCTAGTAATCCAGGACAACCTAACAGAGCTGCAGCATCTAGTTACAGTGGATTCCTACTTTTGTTTACATTCATGACGGAATAGGTTTGCAACAGCTAGAGGTCACTCATTACTTAACAAGCTCAAGAAATATTTGCATGATTTTTTCAAACAAATAAATTTTGCTCATTGTACTTTTGAATTAAATACTGTGTACTCAAATTAATGCATCAACTTGTATATACAGCAGCATTACAAAACAAGCAATACTAGAGCAGAAAAAAACACACACAAGTAATCAACAGCTTCACGTACTTCATCAGAACTTTCAACAGTTTTTTTCCATAAAGATATTTATTGAGTTTTTGGTTTTACAGTGAATTGACAGACATAAAATCTTCGTAACATCACACTTTTCTACAGGTTTTTAATGGCTGTGATCCTAACATGACATAGAGAGCCCCATAATCGTGCAACTGAGTCCAAGTGTAAAGTGGATCACTTCTGCAATTGAAAGCCCTGAGTAGTAATGTGGGGGCAGGCCACACCTATTGTGACTCAGACATAAATGAACCCCATACAAATGAGCTGGTTCAGTTGTGGACTGGCTTACAGATCTCAAACTGGCATTCAATTCAGGACAAGACTCTGCACTCGACTGACCATTGTGGTCCAATGGATACTGGCAGTTTATTGGGTGGTGAGCCATTAGACATCCATTGTGAGCAACCCCTGCACCAGTTGCACACAACCACACTGGTTTCCATCGAACATATTTTCTAGTTACCAATTCACACTGTGCCCTCCCCCATGAAGTAATTATCTCAGTTTCCAATCTAGAACAGCACCCTCCCCAGTCCAGAGAAGCAGATAACCCTCTTCATCAGTGTAAACCCCCTCAATGGTAGCAGATACCTTTCTTCTGTGCAGCAGATACCCCACCATCCTGGGTAGCAAATCCTGCTACTCGATAGCAGACACATCCCTCCTGGGTAGCACATCCCTGCCCCCAAGTACCATATTCCCTCTTTCATGAAGCAGATACTTCCCTCCTGATCAACAGATATCAACCCCCCCCCCAGCAACATATCCACCTCTCTGATCCAAATCACATTCCTGTCTGAGACCAAAGCATTTTAGCCCAAATGTCTCTCACTGTCTCTGACATCTAGCAGAGAATGCAAAGGGCATCTGATATGGATTAGCAACGGTGGGGGGTTGGAGGACAGGAAGGATCTGATTCAGTGACCCTTGTGTTGAATAGGTGTGTGTGAGATGGAGCTTTGAGACCAGACTGAAAGACAGGAGAGGTGAAGTACAGTAAGTGAATGCTGCGGTTAATGAAGAGAATGACAAGATAACTACAGCAATTCTTAAAGGAGAGTCACAGTCTAAGACTGCAAAAAGTGAAGCTGAAGTGAGCATCAGGCACTATTTATTTTTGCCATACGTCTGAATGTATAGTCTGCTCCTGCAAACCCTTCCCAGTAAAACACTATCACCCCATGTCCTCCAGACCTCTAGAAAGGCACTGACCCCTTCCTTGACACCACAAAAAATGATACAGAAGAGGCCCCACGGTAGACAGCTTGCACAACACTCCCTCCACCTTGGCTGACCACCATCTCATGACTAAAACTATGTGCACTCCCTACAGTTCAGACAGAGCAATGGTTTCATTCATAAGACGGCTGCCAGCCAAAGTGGAGGGGAAGCTGTGCTGGTTACCACCATATGACTTCTTCTAAGTCCTTTTCTGGGGTGGAGGGTGACTGCCTAGAAGGTGGGGTGACAGGAAAAGTTAATGTTTTACTGTGTACAACTTTTGGGGGAGGTTGAAGTGGAAACTGATATGGGGGGGAAGGGATTTACATAAAAATGCATATAACTACAATGTAGTGTGAATGACTACCCTGTACTTTGGTGGACTGTGGTGGGGGAAGAAGGGTAGTATGGGTTCTAAATGTCTGGAGTGTGGGCGGTGGAGGGGGGTCTATGGTCTGGGATGGGTAAAGGACAGAAGAAAAAATGCCTAGCAGTTGGGAGGATGGATCTGCTTTTTAAAAAAAAAAAAAAATTTTAAACAACTAACGCTTCCAAAGGGCCCAGAGTGGGGCAACCAAGATGGTTCAAGGACTACACAGAAGAAAAAATGACTCACCTTAGTAATGCTGTTTCTTCTAATGGAGTCTTGCTATATTATGACAATTGCAGTTTGTCCCACCATTAGAACTGCTCTGGAGGTGAAAGAGTTAACTACCATGCCAGGCATGGAGTTTAGAGCGCGAGGTCGGTTAGAGAAGCTCTGTCTGGTTATTTTCAAACCGAAACTGACAGATCTTTACGAGCAAAAACTCACTAAGGTTCTGTGTGGAAGCTGTAACCTACACTAGCCAACTGGCTACCTAAATATTACACCTATTCCTGGTCCCAACACCAAGACTCAAGTCAGGGGACCAGAAAAATAATAACATAAGATAAAGTAAAACACAACACCCCAAAACCCCAAAAAGGGGTGGAAAAAACATAAAATGGGCATAACAAGTGCCAACACTGGACTGCCCACCCCATACCCAAGTAGAAGTTCTGAGAGGGGCAGGCTGGGGAGGTCATAATATAGCAAGACTCCATTAGAAGAAACAACATTACTAAGGTGAATAATTTTTTCTTCAAACAACATGAAGTCTTGCTATATTATGACAATTGCAGAATACACAGCAGTACCTCCATGGTGGAGGGACAGAACCTACTTAGGGAATAGGCTCTGAAGCACGGCTGTGCCAAATCTAGCATCCCTCCTGGCCTGGATATCCAAGGAGTAATGCTTGGTGAAAGTGTGTACCGTTTTCCCAGGTAGCTGCTTGACATATCTCCAAGATAAGGATGTCTCTGGCAGCAGCTAGAGACGCAGCTGTACCTCTGGTAGAGTGAGCCCTCAGGCCTGAAGGGGGAACCTTTCCCAGTTTTTGATAACAAAATTGGATACGGGCGATCCACCTGGCAATGGATCTCTTAGTGGCAGGTTTACCTTTACCAACCTCACCATAAGTGAGAAAGAGTTGGAGGATTGAACCTATGACCCTTGGTACGCTCTATATAGTAACTAAGGGCCCTCGTAACATCTAAGCTGTGCAGCCTCCTCTCACCAGGAGGAATGGTCAGTGAAGAACACTGGAAGGAAGATAGATTGGTTAAGATGGAAATCTGAAACCACCTTAGGCAAAAACTTCCTGTTAGTCCTAAGGACTACTTTATCCTGTGAAAGGAAATAAAGTCAGTCTCCACTGACAAGGCTTGTAACTCACTTATGCGCCTGGCAGAAGTGATGGCTACTAGAAAACAGTTTTCCAAGTCAAATACTTAGCTCTGCAGAAGACAGAGGTTCAAAGGGGTTGCATCAACTGAGCAATGCAAACATTAAGATCCCAGGCAGGGGCGGGTCCCTGAAAGGTGGATTAGTATGAGTAATCCCTTGAAAAACTTGGAAAATACAGGGTGAGTGGAAAGAAGAGGGCTTTCCTGCTGAAATAAAAGCAGAGACAGCTGCCAAATGTACTTTCAGGGTAGCTGGTCTCAGACCCAAAAGTTAAGATAGACCATATAGTCCAAAACAATGGGCAAATCAGCAGATTCGAGGAATATGCTTCCAAACACCAGATGGAAAACCTTTTCCATTTAGAATTATAAGTAGCCCTAGTGGAAGGCTTCCTAGAAGCCTTCAGGATGTCAAGAACACCTTGAGAAAGGTGTAGGTCAGCAAACTCTAACTCCAAAAGCCAGGCCTTGAGGTTGAGGGATTTGAGATTCGGATACCAAACTCTCCCCTGGGCACAAGATAACAGGTTGTGTTTCCTGGGGAGGCACAGGGGAAGATGGACTGCTAAGGACAGAAGGAGTGGGTACCAGGGCTGCCTGGCCCAATCCGAAGCAATCAGAATCATCCTGCAAGGCTGGGATCTGATTTTCACTAGCACCTTGAAAAGGAGAGGGAAGGGGGGAAAGGCATATAGAAACTTCCCTTCCCAATCTAGGAGAAAGGCATCCAGGGGACTGAGCCCATCACTGAGGGCCTGCAACAAAACAGTGGAAGTTGGTGATTGTCTGGGGCTGCGAAAGATCTATCTGAGGTGCCCCATCTGGCAAAAACTATCCCAGTACTTGGGGATCCAGTGACCATTCGTGATGGCCCTGAGAAATCCTGCTGAGAGCATCTGCCAGGACATTGTCCTTGCCTGGGAGGTGAACTGCTATGAGGGAAGTGTTCAGGGAATAAGCCAGAGACCACAACTTCACTGCTTCGGTGCACAAGGCCGAAGACCGAGTGCCCCCTTGTTTGTTGATGTACCACATTGTGGTGGTGTTGTCTGTTCTGACTTGTACCACTTTGTTCTGAACAGATGCAGAAAACACCTGAAGTGCTAGAAAGACAGCTCTGAGTTCCAGCAAATTGATGTGGAGCACAGACTCTTGAGGGGGACCACACTCCCTGGGTGGAGAGGTCGCCCATGTGAGCTCCCCATCCCAGAAGGGACGCATCTGTAGTAAGGGTCAAGGAGTGAGATAGGGGGATGAAGGGGACCCCTAGTCTTAAATTGCTCTGATCATGCCACCACTGAAGGGCCTGGATCAGGGTTCGAGTCACTGGGATCAACTTGGAAAGGGGATCTTTTCTTTGAGACCAAAAGGCTCTCAAGTGAAATTGAATGTCCCTCATCTGAAATCTTGCTCCTTGCACTACAGCTGAGGAAGCAGCCATGTGACCTAGGAGCTGTAAGAAGTGCCTTGCTGGTCAAGAGACCTGCAGAGTGAAGGAAGAGGCCAGGGCCACCAGGTTCCTTACCCTCTCTAAGGGCAGGAAGGCTCTGGCCTGCTTTGTATCCGGTTCTGCACCTATGAAGGTGAGTACCTGAACAGGTTCCAGCACTGACTTTGGGAGATTGAGCAGAAAACCCAGAGAGGTGAGCAGCTGCTGGGTAACTTGCAGGTGTGATTTGACCTGTTCTGGAGACTGGCCTACAATAAGCCAGTCGTCTAGGTAGGGAAAAATAGCAATTTTTTGCCTTCTTAAATGAGCAACTGCTACTGCTAGACATTTTGTGAATACCCTTGGGGCAGAGGTGAGGCCGAAGGGCAATGGCCTGAGGACAGTTCGAATCTGAGGTACTTTCGGTGGGAGCTTCTGATTAGAACATGGAAATAGGCATCCTTGAGGTCCAGGGAAGCTAGCCAGTCCCCTGGCCTTAGAGAAGGTAAAATTATTGCCAGAGTCACCATTGTGAATTTTGGTTTCAAAAGGTGCTTGTTCAGATATCTTAGGTCCAAAATGGGCCGCCATTCTCCTATCTTTTTTGGGGTAAGGAAGTACCTGGAGTACAGACCCTTGCCCTGGAGTTGGGGGGGGGACCCTTTCTACAGCTCTGAGAGCCAGGAGGGTTGAGACTTCTGTTTCTAAGGCAAAGGTCTCTAGAGGGTTTGCAGGTGGAAAAGATCTGGCTCTCATCTTTGGAAATTTTTTGAAGCTTAGAACCAGACCCTGGCTTACTACTTCCAGGACCCACTTGTCCGATGTTAGAGACTCCCAGTCCTGAGCAAGTAAGCCAGCCTACCACTAGGTAATGGAGATCCGGCCCTGGGCACCCCATCAGGGTGCCTGTTTGCAGGGGCTTTAGGCTGAGGGGTGGAAGCAGGTCTGCTTGCACCCCGTCTGCCTCTGCCTCTGAAGAACCCCCTCTGAGCATAAGCAGAAGAAGCCTGGGTTTGGTAAAAAGGCCTGTGAAAAGGCCTACCTCTACCCCTGGGGGTCTGCTTCTGAGGAGTGACTTGCCACTCCTTGGCTTGTGCACTCCTATAAGTTGTTCTATATTCATCCATTTTCTTCATGTAATTCTTCGTCTGCTCCCCAAACAGAGAATTCCCTACCACAGGAAAATCCATGGCCTTAGTCTGGGTATCCTATGACAAACTAGTACACCTGAGCCAAGCCAACCTACGAAAGGCCACAGATGTAGCCATGACTCTAGAGGATACATCATTAGAATCCACAGCAGCATGGAATTGCACCTTGGATGCCTCAATACCATCAGCAGCCACCTGCTCCAGCTCCTTGGCAAGCTGGCCAGGGGCCTGTTTGGCCAAAGCCATGACAGTGTCCCATCTAGATTTTTGGTATATTGCCACATAAGCCATGTAATTTGCTTGTCTGAGTCCCAAGGACGCTGCCATGTATTGTTTTTTTAGCCATGGCATCAATCTTCCTGGAGTCCTTGTCAGGAGGATGTGAAGCCAAGGGAATGTTAGCCTTATCACAGGCTGCAGCCTGAACTACCCCAACATGACTGCATTGCTGTGAAAGAAAGTCTGTATCAGGACCTGATAAAGTGTACCTCCTGTCCATCTTCTTGTCAACAGGAGGCACAGAATTAGGGGCTTTTAGTATTTTTATTGTTTGTTTCCTAAATGATTTATGTAAGGGAATAGATAATCTCCTAGACTCTGGGATATCCATCATTTCCACAAAATCAGGTTCCTCTTGCTCATCCACAGCTTCCTCTAATGGGAGCTGGAGGGTTTCAGCAACTGTTTTATAAAACAAAAAGTGAGAAGGGGACTCAAAAAGCATAGGGGGAGATGCCAAAGGTCTGTCTGGGGAGATGTCCGGTTCAATGGGCACATCCAGACTCTCAAAGTCACATTCACACTGATCATAAACCTCCTCCCCCTCCTCTGGTTCATAAAACTCTTCAATATCATATTCTTGAACCGGTGGAACCGGCCGAACCGACCTTTTACCAGACAGTGGCGGTTCGGACGGAACCGGAGAAAGTGACTCTACAATCTGTATAGCTTTTGCTATTTCTGCAGCAGTTGGAGAAGGAATTTTGGACTCCAAACCTGCTGATTTTTTAGTTTCCTTTGCTGGAACTGGCTCCTCAGAGCCAGTTTTATTGCCCGAGGAAGTCTCGCCCTGGTCAGAGGGCACTCCCTCCGGTTCGGTTGGCACCGAACCGGGCTGGCCATCCGGGTCAGCGGACTTTTTGACCTCTCTCGTTCCTGAGCCTGCCCACTCTCTCTTATCCAGGGTGGCTGCAGGGACATTTTACAATCTGGCAGTCTGAATTGAGGTGGTCAAACCCCAGACAATAGACACATGTAGTGTGTGGGTCAGCCTTGGCAAAGGCTTCCCCACAGAACTAAGTGTTGAAACAGTGGGCGGTTTTCTTTTGGGTTTCTCAGACATGATGCCAGCCTAACCAACAAACTTGCCCTTTTAACGGCAGTGCCAGGCAAGACACCCTTATCGGTTCCCGACCGTGTCACGGGTCGTGGAAAAAACCATAATGAAATCCGTTTTTTTTAGAACCGATAAGAACCGGGAACCGCACTCTAAAGCCTTAAAATGCTTTCTTTTAAAAGTTTTAACAGCCTGATCGGTTCGAACTGAACCCGATAAAATTTACAAGTTCCATACAGAAATAAACCTATCTATTACTTACAATACCTATAGACAGAGCTTGAACCGATGGGGCTTGCGGTTAAAATAATAATACTACTGAGTTAAATTTAACCGAGAAAATACTGTTTAAACCGAGAAATGAACCGAGCAGTAGGAAAAATCTCCAGAGCGACTGTTCAGTGAGGCGGAGTAAAGAATCTGACAGTTTCGGTTTGAAAACAACCAGACAGAGCTTTTCTAACCAAGCTCGCGCTCTAAACTCCATGCCTGGCATGGTAGTTAACTCTTTCACCTCCGGAGCAGTTCTAATGGTGGGACAAACTGCAATTGTCATAATATAGCAAGACTTCATGTTGTTTGAAGGTCAAATGAGGAATGACTGGAGGAACTAAACTGGTAGATGCTGGAGATGAGGAGGGAAAGGGGGGATATGGTAGAAACCTTATTATATCTGAAGGGAATAAACAAGTTGAGGGAAGGGAGCATATTCAAGGTGAGTGAAAACAAATCAACTAGGGGACACGAATTCAAGCTGGAGGGATGCAGATTTAGAGGAAATATGAGAGGGCAGTTCTTCACTGAGATAGCGGCGGGTCCTTGGGACAGGCTGCCAAAATGGGTGGCGGGGGTAGATTCGGTGAGCAAATGGGCTTGGGACAACTACATGGGGCTAAATAAAAGTAAAAATGGCATAGAAGAAAGGGAGTAAAATAAACCAGACAGGAAGGGGGTATTGGGCAGACTAGATGGGCCAAAGGGTCTTTTTCCGATGGCAAATTTCTATGCTTCTACGTTTCATTGCTCTAGTGCTGCTTTTGACAGGCAAAGCACTACGTGATGTGGCACTTTTAATGGTGAAGTACCACTACATGAAGTCTTTGCTTGACAATGTGGGCACTCTGTCAGGGGAAGAACTATGAGAAGTTGAGAAACTTTGTGTATTTTTCACAAAGTGAAGTTTGCTGACTTCTCACTTCTCTAGCCATGTCTCGATGTGGCCAGTTAATGTTGGTTTTTACCACTGTCACTTCCTGGAATAAGGTTCCCAGCAATATTAGAAACTCTGAAACCAACTTAGGCTTTGTAAACATTCCTGACTCCTCTGTCTTGTAGCTGAACATGTTGAAATATCATCTTGTTATATTATTATATACAGTAACTCTTTATATATATTGTTTTGTAATTGCTATTTTATGTAACTATGATTCCCAGATGAAATATTTTGTGCTGCTGTAACAATACCTAGACAGGGCGATCTTAAAAATTAATTATTATCGACACAATTATTACAAAACAGTATAAAAAGTAACACTTCTTGGCCAGGGGTGACCGTCTGTATTTTCTCACATGCAAGATTGTGTCATTTAAGTAAGAAACCTACCCAATCATAAAAATCTGGCCCAAAAGTGAGGGCCACCATATCCAAACCTTGGCTAGGTGGATCTCACCTGTAGAGCATAGCCTGGTTTCCTGTAAAAAGAATACTTCACAAGGCAAGTCTAACAAATCTTCATACCGTATGTGATCAATCATCTCTCTTTTTTTTTTTTTAGACTATTTTTCTCTCCTGCCAGTCTGGGGCATCTCTCAGGCTGATCACACTCGACTTAGGCCCCTAACTGCCTGCCTGAACCACGCCTACCAATGGATATATCAGTTTCAGGATCCCCACCTCTCCCTGGCCCCATAGAAGAAGACTGAGAATCCCCAGGGGGGTAGAGTTGGAGTCGTGACTGGTGCTGGGCGTGTAGAGTTTTAGCCACTGGAGGACCGCTGTCACTTCACCTGGCTGGCAAGGTTTTTTCTGCTTCCGTTTTCCCCCTAGGAGTACAGCGTGCAATGACACCTACGCATAGCTGCCCTGCTGGTGTCAGCTGCACTCCTCTCCTTACATGGGCTGGTGTGCCTGCATTGCCCTCGATCTCCATCAGGGGCTGCTACGATACCGAGCAACTCTGGATCCCTCCCCAGGGAGAGGAGAGCTGTCCTCCAGATGCTCCATCCTCTCCCTCCACTGCCAACCCCTGGCCACCCAAGTCCGTTACCGAACCCAGGTTGCTGGTGTGGCATGAGGTGTGGCATCCAGCGCCTCAACTCTCAGCGCCACCGGGCCGGCCAATCAACTGTCTCTTGAGTGTCTTAATACTGTAACATTTGTGGTGGGTACCTTCTGACTTGATGCCATAATACATTACAAATAGTCTTCCACTCTGGTGTGTCTTTATTATGAGGCTCCAATGCTGTCCTCATTGTGTGATGATTGCACTGTTAGTGACAAAGCTATGGAGGAAGTGTCAGAGGTATTCCTGTGCTCTGAATGTCCCCTGTGCTCTCAGTTTCCCAATTCTTATTTCTCCTAACAGTTTAGATTTGATTTTTTTTTTTGCGGGGTATACTTTCAAGGTCTATCTTCTTTGCCAACTCTCGCTCTCCTGTAATACTCTAGCTTACCTTTTCATAACTGTACTTCGCACCTCTGGGTTGTGGCATTTCCCTTCCTTATAGCTCTGTTAAGTCGATTTCCCTTTCTTCTACTAGCCAAATTCACACTTCTTCCAGCCTTCCAGCCATTTTCTCATTTGATTCCTTTGGTTTCCCTTCTCCTTTCTCCTGCATATCTACATCCAGTACAACCAATATTTTTCTGTACCCACCTAATCCCCTTAGGTCAATATTCTCCTAAATATCTGTAAGGGGCATCCCTCGTATTTCAACTCTTGGCTATGGATTGTTTTCTCTCACCCCTTCCAGAGTCTCTCGCCCCTTCCAGAGTTGCTCTGCAGCTGCATTCTTACATCAAATTTGTACCTTCTGGCTAGGGTTCTTCCTGGAACCATTTTCACTGCCAAACCCTGTGCTGTTGCTACTATAGTTTTATCTTCTGGGGGTTTATTCTGGTAGCTGCTTGAGTGTCTGGTATATTATATTTTGTTTTACTGCCCAGTTCAACAACTGTTACTTGTTCTAGCATTCTCTACAACATAGGTTACTGCTGAAGGCATTTTTACATGCCTCCCACACCCATCCCATGCCCAAACTACCCACAGAGGCTCTAAATTTCTATGCCCCTGTCCAAATCTGCTCTAAGTCAGTTATAGGCCCTGGGTAATCTATTACCTTGCAGCATTGTGGCAACCAGAATTGGAAGTCTTACATATTTATTCCCTTTGTTTTGAACAAAATGGTTACAGTTTTCGATACTGGTTTGGTCGAAGTGGTTACTGTAAAAGAGTACCATAATCCTGTATCTTTTACTGTATTATTGTTTTCTTACAAAAATATTTCGCAGGATGACAGTTTCATTTTTTACATATTGAATAAACTTTATTAATTTTCCACATTTCAATAATATATTCCAGTGAAAGTATTAATAGATC
The DNA here is from genome assembly GCA_016271365.2 of Neoceratodus forsteri. Taxonomy (NCBI): domain Eukaryota; kingdom Metazoa; phylum Chordata; order Ceratodontiformes; family Ceratodontidae; genus Neoceratodus; species Neoceratodus forsteri. Next base: position 701,289,890 of record CM028135.1, on the reverse strand, counting down.
ATAGGCCATAGACACAATATCCTCTGTCCCCACTTCCACCACCAACCCATTCTTAATTGATAACTTAATCACACAGAGTGAAGATAAACTGACTGAAATACACAAACACAGTTCGAGCCTATTCTGATATACGGGGGACAGCCATGCTTCTAGGGGGGTCCAACGCTGAAGGTAATTTTGAAAGAAATTCCTAATTGATGCTAACATATGTTCTATGCATAGTATTTGACACATCGTTTTATACCATTCTGTAAACATTCTCTTTTTTATAACCACTGTAATTAAACTAAAATGATGTCATCTGGAGTCCTCTAGGTCCTGAATGTCCAACCCTAAAATAAAATTCCTTGCTGTAAAAGCTTCTTTAAGTCCCATATTTGGGTCTAATGCATCCTTAACGTTTGGACAAAGTAACAGGACTTTAGAGCAGTCCCATAACATGTGCAGTAAAGAACATTACACTAAATTACACCTAGTACATGTAACTGAACTCAAGATTCCCCATTTATTCAATTTAGAAGGAGTGTTGTAACCTGAATGTGTTATTTTAAATTGAGTATATTGGTAGCCATTGAACTTATTAAATCGGCAGACATCTTGCCACATAGCTGTCCATTGTGAGTCACTTTGTATCCATCCTAGTGTTATAGGCCAGTATTTAGGGAATGGGTCGTAATTATAAGCCTATGCTTGTGATTTGTCTTATATACAATAGCTATAGCATGACGTTCCATGTTCGGTTTCCCTAATGTTACCAGATTAATGGGGTAGACTGGGGAAAGAAATAGGTTTGCCAATTCAGAAGAAACAGGAGTATAACTGATCATAGAAGAGACATTCCCTATTGCCTAGGGCATATGCTTGTTTTAGGGATGCAAAAGGAATCCAGTTATGGCTTTGTATTAAATGAAGAGGGATTCCAATACCTTTGTTCGGTCATATAGGATTTAATAGCGTTTTACCTTTAATTTTAAAATTAGAGATTAACCAGAGGTGTTGTTCCCATGGGTTTGTAATGGGATTCTTTAGGTGTTTTTTAAGCTGCCTGAAAACCGCTAGAGATATTACCATTGGGGTATCCTTTAGGTATTTAGGTACAGTACCATATTAGACTTGAGATGAAATAGTGTTCTTAATGAAATTCCATTTTTGCAACAAAGATCATGTTCTATGGTCAACCAAATAGGAATACAGCAAGCCAACTGTTTCTTCTCTTGTATCACCCATTGAAAATATTTTACACTTTGGGTTGCATGATAATAGGCATGAAAGTCTGAGGCACCAAGGCCACCACTGTTTTGGGGCAGCAAGTTGAAGATAACGAAGCTGCAGTTTACGGCCTTGCCAGAGAAATTGTGTAATTATCCCTTGAAGTTCTTGAAACCAATGTATCAGAAGCCTGATCGCTAACATATTCATAGGATGGAGTATCCTGGGTAATATATTCATATTTATTATACCAAGCCTTCCTCAGAGAAATAAAGGTAAATTGTTCCACCGATCAAGATCAGTTTTAATTGTTTGGAGGAGGTCTATGAAATTTTTTTGAACTATTTTTGAGATGGGAATAGTAAGCTTAATTCCTAGATAAATTACGTCACTAGTTAGCCAGGTAAATCTTAAATCTTCTAGATCACCCCACCTGGTATAGCTGTTCAGTGGCAAGACTTGTGTCTTTTCTGTGTTAAGTTTGTAGTGTGAAATCAGGCCAAATTTGCAAACTTTATCAAGGGCACCTGGCAGAGAAATATTGGGTTTAGTAAGATGAAGAAGGCTATCATCAGCATAAGCCAAAATGTTATATAGATTAGATCCCAGTAGAATACCATGGATTAAAGGGCAAAGTTTGATGCACCTTATTAAGGGTTCAAGATACAAGTTAAAAAGGAATGAGAAAAGGGGGAAGTCTTGGCAGGTTCCATTACAGAGAGAGAAAGAACATGAAAGAACTTTGCTGCATCGCACTTTTGCTATAGGACGGGAGTATAATAATTCATTCCAATGACTGAAATTATCAGGTAAACCAAATTTAGCTAATGTTTGCAAAATATATTTCCAAAAGACTCTGTCAAAGGTTTTTTCCACGTTGAAGGAAGCCAAGACCACTGAGGCCTTGGCATCCTTGGATGCGGAAATTATATGTTGGAGTTTCCGAAGATGATCCACAGAATATCTGCTGGTCATAAAACTGACTTGTTCTGGGCGAATTAGAGCTGATCAAACTTTCTGAAGCCTAAGAACCAAAGCCTGTTCCAAAATCTTTAAGTCTATGTTCAGAAGTGAGACAGGTCAGTAGTTGACCACTTTTGTGAGATCTTTATCAGTCTTTGGTATTAATGAAATGAATGCTTCTTGCACAGAAGCATCAAGCTCACCTTTGGTATACGCTTCTTCATAAACGCGTAAAAGCTGTGGAGTAATTCATTTCAGAAGGTCTTATAAAAAAGTATGGTAAAGCCATAAGGGCTTGGGGCTTTATTGGCAGCCATCAGCACATGTGCTTCTTGAAGTTCTACTAGCGTAACAGGTTGTGCTATCAAGTCTCGGTACTTCTGTTCCAGCTGCGGTAAGTGACATTGGTCAAGATATTTATCTATGTTTTCCATGTCAGTGTTTTGATCAGCCTCTCCATATATGGATTTCTGAAACTCACAGAATTCTACTGCAATTTGTCTAGACTGAGTTATGAGATGTTGTGTTCCAATTCTATATAAGTGCTTAATAGTGCGTACAGCCTCTTGTTGTTTACTATGCAATGCTAATAGTTTGCCAACATGTTCACCCGAGGAAATACATGTGGTTCTAGATTTGAGCAAAGTTAACTCAGCTTGGGCCTAATTAAGTTCATGATATTGTTCTCAAGCTGTGGTTAACTGTAGCACTATTTGGCCAGAATAACTAGCTGCAAGTTGAAGCTCTAAAGCTCTTATAACGTGAAGTAGCTCTCTTGATTTAGTCTGTTTGTCCTTTTTAATTTTGGATGCTAGACTAGTAATTTTACCCCTAACCACGCATTTATATGCTGCCAATAGGGTGGCTTGCTTGTCAACTGTGCCGGAGTTTTCACAGAAAAAGCGAGTACTGCAGTTTTTAAGGTGGGACATTGTTTGACTGTCTTTCAAAAGGGTATCATTCAATCTGTAGATTTTATCAATCTGCAAATGAGGTTCCATTTTCAGTAATAAATGCACTGGAGAATGATCTGAAATAATCTGAGGTAATATCTTGGCTTGTTCCAGCCCAACTAGCAAAGAATGACTTAATAAATAGTAATCAATTTTTGACTGACTTTCATGTGGACAGGGAAAAAAAATTAGTCTTTTGAACGGGGATGAAGCGTCCTCCATGAGTCTAACAGTGAGTGAGATCTAGAACTCATGAAGAGCCCCCTGGTTTGGGGTAACGGGTCCAGACTTGTCTAAATCGCCCTCGAGAATGACATTCCAATCTCCCGCTAGTAGTCAATCAGTCAAAATCTTTATTAATCCAGGCGAACATCGTTGAGCAGTGCTCATCTGCAAGACGAACCTGGTTAGATCAAGGTCAGTTACATAAAACACGGTACAGTGCAAGGAGCAAAATACAATGATAGATCCGGATATACAAGTCATTAAGGATACCAACACATGTGAAATGTACGAATAGGCATGATACATTGACATAATTCACATATTTACATTGTTTACATATAAATAAGGTAAAAGAAGGGATTACGAATTTGGGCATGGAGTGAATGTAGGTTTTGACTAACATACAGTACATAATTGTATAGGGGGATTTGTCAGAGTGGGAGGAAGTAGACAGCGAGTGGTCTGGGCAGATAATGGGTGGTGGAGCTTTAGAAGGGAGAGGAGTAAAATGAGGGAGGTGAGGGACACGAATAGGCAGGGAGGGAGGGAGGGTGAAAATAGACAGTGTTGAGGTAGAGAAATATAGGAGGGAGGATGGACAAAGCACAAATTTACTACCATGGGTAAACTAGGACAGTAAAGTAGGACTGCAGAACATATGGAGAGTTAGAGGAAGGGACAGGCTTGGAGATGATAGAGAGGGAACAGTTTCGCCCTAATGCTGTCGACAACAGTTGCATTGTTCCTTAAAAACCCTTGAGTAGAGGGATTTAAAGGATTAATGGATAAAGGTATGCTCAGTTTTAGTGTTTTCTGCAATTTGTTCCATGGGGGGGCAACACAAAACTAATGGCTGTCCTTCCAAAGCGAGAATTGACTCTGGGCACTTTGAATAAGATGGAAGAGTGGCTTCTTAGGGCATATTTACTTATAGTGATTTGTGTAGAAGCAGTCTGAGACATATTGTGGTAATTGCTTGGATATAGCTCTAAATATCCATAATGCAGCGTTTCTGTCCCTTCTGAACTGAAGCAAAGCCCATCCAACTGCCGCATATAGGGAGCAATGATGGGTGTTGAATGGTAGTCATGTGATAAACCTCAGTGCCCTGTGATAGAGCGTATCCAATTTTCCGAGGTATGAGGCGGGGCAATGACTGTATAAGAAATCAGCATAGTCGATTGCGGAAAGAAATGTGGCCTGGACCTGTCCTAACTTAGCATTACTTGTGAGAAAGTGTTTGATTCTAAAGTAAAGACCAAGTCTCTGACAAAGTTTTTTTAGTAGTTCTTCCATGTGTTCTATGAAAGAAAGCTAACTATCGAGCCAGACTCCCAGGTACTTGAATTTTGAGACATGTTCAAGGTTTTCACCAAGGATAGTGGATATATGTGGAAGCATACTTGAAATTGGACATCCCACATGTGTGTGGGGAGAGAAAAACATTGCCTTTGTCTTCTTTGCATTAAGCAGGAGTTTTTTGCTCAGGACTTGGTGTTGGAGTAGACTGAACTCTGTTTGTAACTCTTTGCAGGCTGCCTCTGGTGAAGGGCGGCTAACATAGAGCACCGTATCATTGACAAATAGGTGTACAGTGGCCTTGGTGATGTTATCATCAATGTTGTTGATATATATGGCAAATAGAATAGGACTGAGGATAGATCCCTGGGGTATGCCTCTTTGCAGTGGTTTAAGAGGGGACAGTTCGCCTTCAGCCTTAACCTGCTGGAGCCATCCAGTGAAGTAGCTGTTGAACCATCGCAAGGAGAGTGAGTCCAGCCCTATAGATTTCTGGGATGAGAGGAGCAGTTCGTGGTCAACTGTATCGAATGCCTTACTTAGATCCAGGAACACAGCACAGACACAATTCCTGTTATCCAATTCTGATTGCCAGTCATTGGTTACTTTTGCTAGGGCCGTAATGGTGCTATGTTTAGCTCTGAAGCCAGATTGTGCAGGGTTTAGGAGATTAGTTGATTCTAGGTAGGCTCTCAGTTGTGTACTTACAATCTTTTCCAGAAGTTTAGACAGTACCGGGAGGATGGAGATTGGTCTATGGTTGTTGACGTCACAAGGGTCCCCTGATTTAAATAGCAGAATGACCTGTGCAGTTTTCTAGATTGAAGGGATTGTCCTTAGTAATAACGAAAGGTTAAATAAGTGTGTTATTGGTACCGCTAGTACATGAATGCCAATCTTCAGGAAGTAGGGGTCAAGGGAGTCCACACCTGCGCTTTCCTTTATGTCCAGATTGCATAGCAAGTTTTCCACTTGTTTCAGCGTAGCTGGTTGTAGTGAGAATATAGGATCTGTCACCGGCGTTTCGGTAAGTTGTATGCCTAACTGGGATTGCATTGAGTTAGCAGGAGAGTTGTCAAATGCTAATCCTACAGATGTGAAGTGATTGTTGGATGACTCTAGGACTTCCAGCCTGTCATTGATGATGTTTGTCCCAGAAATTATCTTGGCTGGGAGCGAATTACTTGGTGCATGGCCAGATATGTTATTGATGGTGTTCCAGAATTTAGCAGGGTTATTGAAAGAGGAGTCCAACTCAGTACAATAGTAAACAGCCTTTGCATCTCTGATCTTCCTGGTACATATGTTACTAGCTTTTTTGAACTGACCCCAATCTGACAGTGTCTTTGTTTTATGTGCTTTTTTCCACAGATTGTCTCTCTCTCTCTATGAGTGCAGTTTTGAGGTCTGGAATGAACCAACAACAAGTTTTATTTCTTATCCGCACTTTAGATAATGGTGCATATTTGTTTAGGGCTCCTATGATTATGTCATTAAGAACATCATAGGCTGCATCCACCGTTTTTGCCAGGTAGAATTCTTGCCAGTGTGTGGAGTATTTCATATCTTCCAAATATGCATGGATGTCGAAATTCTGCTTCGATCTTCTAGCTGAGAACTGTGAGGGGGATGTGGGTTTATTGGTTGTTCTTATGCTGGCAATGAAACAGTGGTCACTGTTATCACTGAAGAGGACTCCAGCATGGGAGAATAGATGAGGCTTGCTCACAAGGATAACATCCAGAAGTGTACTATTACTTGGGGTCTTATTATTATTAATTCTGGTAGGCTCGTTGATGAGCTGTGTTAACTCATGTGTGTCACAGAATGATAGAAGTGGAGTAGCAGCCTTGGAAAGCCAATTTAAATTAATGTCTCCTATAATAATAGCTTCTAGGGACCCCTTTTCGATTATATCACCTTAGAAACATAGACTTTGACGGCAGATAAGGACCGCTTGGCCCATCTAGTCTGCCCATTTCCCTACTTACAGGATAGGCCGCAGATCCTAGTTAACCAACAGCCTATTTCTTCCTACCCCCCACAAGAACTGCCTTATGTCTGTCCCATGCATTCTTGAATTCTCCCACAGTTTTAGACCCCACAACCTCATCAGGAAGGCTGTTCCATGCATCCACTACCCTCTCTGTGAAATAATACTTCCTCACATTGCCCCTGAACCATCCTCCTTCTATCTTTAAATTGTGTCCCCTTGTTCTTTCAAGTCTCTTTTTCTGAAAAATGCTAACCTCTTGGACTTTGTTGATTCCACTGAGGTACTTAAAAGTTTCTATCATGTCCCCCCTCTTCCTTCTTTCCTCAAGGGTATACATATTAAGCTCCTTTAGTCTCTCCTCATACAGCTTCTCTTGCAGACCCTGCACCATTTTAGTTGCCCTCCTCTGGACTGCCTCTATCCTGTCTATGTCCTTGCGGAGATGGGGCCTCCAGAACTGGACACAGTACTCCAGATGGGGTCTCACCAACTGTCTGTACAGAGGGATAACAACTTCCTGTTTTCTGCTGCTGATGCCTCTCCCTATACATCCCAGTATACCCCCAGCCCTCCCTACTGCCTTCTCACATTGCTTGCTAACCTTAAGGTCATCTGATATGATTACCCCCAGGTCCCTTTCCTTTTTTGTTGTTGTTACTACCTCCCCCCCATTGTGTATTCTTCCCTGGTTCTTGTTTCCCAGGTGCATTATTTGCACTTCTTTGCATTGAATCCTAGCTGCCATACTTTGACCATTCCTCCAACCTTGCCAAGTCCCTTTTCATCCTTTCCACGCCTCCTTGTGTATCAACCCTGTTGCAGATTTATGTGTCATCTGCAAAAAGGCATACTTTTCCTTCCAGTCCCTCTGCAATGTCACTGATGAAGACATTAAAAAGGACTGGACCCAATACTGAACCCTGCGATACCCCACTAGTAACCCCCCTTTCTTCAGAATGGACTCCATTTACAATTACCTTCTGTGTCCCGTTGTCCAGCCAATGTTTTACCCAGGCTACCACCCTGGGTCCCACTCCCAGGCTGGTTAATTTGACTATTAATCTTTTGTGTGGGACTGTGTCAAATGCCTGATGTGACAGCAATTTGAGACCAGCAGTAGGAGGTCTGTAACAACCTATTACCTGCAATGATGTGGTAAGTGAAATTACCACTTTAAGGGACAGGCATTCAAACTCGTGCGCCACAGATATTGAGGTGAGGCAGGTTGCAGTGAGTTTGTCCTTCACATATCTAGCAACCCCCCCCCCAGATTGTCGATCAGCTCTGAATAGCTGGTAATTGGGTAAGTTGATATCCTTGTCTGCTATAGTAGGCCTAAGCCAGGTCTTGGAGATCACCAAGCTATCTGGTAAGGTATGGATAACCCAAGCTTGGATCATAGTGATCTTTTTAAGTAGGCTGCACACATTAACATGGAGGAAGCTTAATCGTTTGAGCCTGAGTAGGTCAGATCATACCTCTCAACCTTTCTGCCTCAAAATGTGTGACATGATGTGTGACAAATGAGCAAAATGTGTGTGGCATATCATCTAACATGGCACTGGAAGCTCAGCATACTATAGCTATCAGTGCACTAATGTTAATTATGTTTTTGTATAAGTGAGCATAACAGATTATTATGAATTTCTGCTTTAAAGTCTCAGTGGGGAATGTGGAGTATCACCTTCCCTATGATGGACAAAGAGTTTCTGAGAGGTAAAATGAGTGACGTACCTCATAATGTGTGACAGTTGAGAGGTATGGGTCAGATGGTGCTGCAATAGCCTCTGGGGGGCCCTGGATTAAGTTCCACATTGCCTGAGCGTAGTATTAACAAGAGCAGAAGCTTCATGATTGCAGCAAGGGATAGTTTGTAGATTCTTGCTTTTGCCTGCTTCCTCGAGCTCTCAGTCAGTGTTCTATCATTTCCAGGTAAGAGCGTTGTCCTCCTAGAACAGCAAGGACTAAAACTCTGACCAAGAAGAGCAGTGGGGGTTCTACAGCAGGGAAGGGGGGCTGTGCTTCTGGTTGAAATTATTCCAATTGCGTCCCACCATAGTAAGTTAGCCAAAAGTGTAGCTGTAGCTGGGGGAAGTTATAAGCGCTTGCAAAATCTTCCGCTGCCATGTTGGTATCACAGCAGGGCAAAGTCAACCTCCAGTCCCCCTGTGGGGCATCATGTGGTTGGTGGCATTTTCCGCAAAGATCCAGATAAAGGAGGAACACAAGGCGAAGCCACAGCTCCCCCCCCATTGTAACCCTTGTGGAGAGGGTAATGTTCAGTCTTATAGATTCGGATCTGGTCTGACAGGTGCACAGAGATATAAATACTAATATACGTTTAATGTTGCAGCAGTGTGTATCCTAGCTAAGTTGAGGCAACAAGAATAAATCTCTCCAATGTTCAGTCAAGAAGTCCTCTAAACACCACAAGTCTGACCGTCCCAAGACTCTTGCCACTGAGAGATGCCTGTCAGACTCCAGAGACAAGCGGACACCAGACCGTCGTCCATCCACGGCTCCTCCAGCCTCCTCCTCCTCCACTCCGGCAAAGGCCGTTCCACCACCAGTTAAAATCATTCCGATGCCGGTCACCTCAGCACCACCCATCAGTTCTGGGACCCCCTCTCCGCAACAGATGCCGGTCCATCTGATGTCAGAGGCTGATGACGGGGCAGTGGATGCTCCTCTGTCATCTCCCCAAAGACCGATACTGGTACCCATGGACATCTGCGCCAGGGGTTTGGACTTGGCGCCACCCGAAGATGGGGCTGGTGACGGTCCTGGTGCACCTCCCCCTTCTGTGCCTGGTTCCCCAAAACTGAACCTTTCGTAATTAACTGAGCTCTTCTCCCACTGGAGAAGATTATCACCAAGCTACAGGACTCCAGTAAAGCCATCTGAACCATGACCTCCCTGCCTGGGACTCTGGCCTCTGACCCATCTGCGACACACCTGCGTGACACTCCCCCGCTTGTGCCCCCTGAGGCGGGGTCACCTTCTGCCCCTGGGTGCTTCCTTACCTGAAATCCAGTGAGCTGCTGGTGGAGTTGAAGATCACAGATGGTCAGGATCCAGGATGGCAGGATCTGGCAGTAGGCATGGGACTGCAGAGCGACATCATCCCACCAAACATTGGGGCTTTTCCTTGTTTTGATGCTTGTCCCCCCTCCAATGGTGAGTGCAGATGTGCAATCACGTCCAGAGGGCATGCACACTCCCATGTGCACCACACTAATATCTGCCACGTCCCTCCACCTGCATACGCTGAGGGCTGTCAGCGCAATACCCCCGGCTGCCACCAGGAAGTATACTATTGCCAGAGCCCTTAACCATTCCTCCCCAGAGAAGGTGAGCTGTCAGATGCTCAAACCTTCTCCCCCCAGCCAACTGCTGGTGCCTCAGGCTCGCTCCTGAACCAGGGTTGCCAGCACCTCAACCCTCAGCACCAGCAGGCCCTCATCATAACTGCTGATATTCCAGAATATCTTCACCATTCATTCACACTTATGGGTCCAGGGATGGAGGGACTAGGACCCCGCAGGGGCAAAGTCTTTTGCAGCCTAGGGGGATGACGTCAGTGCTGGCATTGCCGATGAGGTAAACATAGTGACATCACATCTGTGGACTGGCCAGTTATTAACGCCAGCTCCTACCTACCTCAGTTCTGTTAGCAGGTAGAGAAACTAGTGGAAGAGGAAAAAAGACAAAAAGGGCTATAGATTCTTAGCCCAATGGGATAGGAGAAGGTTATAGGATATAAAATCATAAAAATAATAAAACCCAGCTACCAACTCAGATAGATTAAGAATGGGCCTAAGTGGCACAGAGGAAGCCGGTACATGAGCCAGAGCCTACTAGCCACCCGGACAGGAAAGAAAAAGAAGGGCAGCAGCCCTGGCTTGGTGCTTTGGCTGGCCTCGGAGAGACCTAGCGAATCTCTTGAGGGTTAAGATGGCAGAAGCCAAATAAGAAGGATCTTGTATTCAGGAGTACAAAACTTAAGAAAAAAAAAATCAAACAAGAGAAGCGAATGGAGCAGACTCACTCAACAGCTACTATCCTCTTACCACTCCAAGACAGTGACGAGAGAAGAAAGAAGCAGCAGCCCAGCACCAAGGTGTGGAGTAGTATACAGCTTAACAGGCTGAAATAATAAAAAAAAGAAAAAACCCTGGAAAAAGCCCCTTCAAGCACTGAAGGTGAGGGCTGCACACTGATTCAAGGCTATGCTACCAGTGGGCAGAGGCTGGAAAAAACTGCAAGGCAGAGACCAAGATGACAGCAACCCCTAGGGTTAAGCAAAAACCTCCGAATAGGAGAAGGGGAAACGAATGGGGTTAAAAATACAAAACAAGAAAACAGAAAAGTTATAAATTTTTGGGAATTAAAGGGGCAGAGGCCCTCATTCCTGTTTTTTTTGTTTTTGTTTTGTTTTTAATACACTAAAAACCAGGTGAGTGGGAAGGGGTGAGAGGAACCAGTTCCCACCAGTAATGAATGGGGATATCCCCCTAGAGGGGAGAAACCCCTGATGGAGTGGCAAGAGGATACTAGATGCCCTGAAACACACAGGGCGAGCTACCTAAAGGCCCTGACTCTTACCTGAGTGGGGTATGGTGGGCGGACGTGTGAATGAATGGTGAAGCTATTCTGGAAGGTCAACATTTATGGTGAGTACACAATTTTCATATCTTCCAAGAATCCATCTTCACCATTCATTCTCACTTATGGGTCAGAGTACCACGCCCCCCAAAAAAAAGGGGAGGAGTTGGCTCACTCTGAGGTAAACAATTTTCCCTCAGCCCCCTATGGGAGATCATAGGTAGACAGGGACTCCTTACAGGTTCAGTGGGACCCGATACTGGTCAGGGGCAGGTGGAGGTGCTCCTGTGGCCTGGGAGCAGGAGGACGCCATGACAACTCATGGCTGACCCCGCGAGAGAAGAAATGATTCCCTTGGTAGTGCAAGTTGAGCACCCTACACTGGGCTGGGGTGCCAACCGGGAATGGTGAAGCCATGCTGTCTGCCGAATGCAGAGAGCAATTCCCGCCAGCCTGAGAGCTGCCTCATTTGCAACATAATATGCCCTCACTTGGTGTTTCACCAGCTGCAGACCCTGGGTGGAAAGATGAATGGCCTGCCTGGTTGCCTCGCAATCCAGCATGGACGCCAAGAGCTGACTCTGTGTCACCCTCAGGTGCTTGCCATAAACTACCTGGTTTGCTTGATGTACAGAAATGCACTTCACGGTGTGGTCTACCACAAACACCCTTCTGCCCCAGGCATCGAACTCTACAGAGTTGATACTGGGAGGGGGGGGACAGTCATGAACCAGTGCCTAGGCCCAGAGGGGGTCTGCAGCACCAAAATCCCAGAGGAGGGATAAGGTATGGACCCTGGACATCACATAAGAGTGCAGTATCTATGCTGGACATCCCTCAGGGTTGGAGAGGGGAACAATGGGATGGAGCCAGATATTGCTGGATGCCTCCGTAAATGGCAGGGGCCACAGAGGAATGACAATGCTGTCACTGCTGTATTTCCCACAGAATGTAGTACTGTGACCTGTAAAATTTTGAAGACTCAGCTCCTGCATCATCTCCACTAAGAACTGCTAGTACAGAGAGTACTCCGCATCAGAGGAAAGGAGGACTAAGGGATCATCTTCTGCAGAAAAGGAAGTGGGTGAAGAGCAGCTGGGTTCAGGTAGTGGTACTGCAGGTATCTTAAACTGAAAATAGCCTAGTCACTTCTAAGGTGGTACTGGTGAAACACAGTAGAAGCTGACCAGAATTTTTCTCAGGTCATGGGCCTGAGAAAACTGAAAATACCTGGAAAAGAAGGGGGGCAGAGGAGGAAAAGAGTTATGAGACCAGGTCAGGTCCTCTGCCAGAACTCAGGGGAATGCCAGGGGACTTACGCCCAGAGGGCCTGGCAAACTTGCCTGTCCTTGAGCGATCAATACTTGTGGATCAGTCAAGATGGTGCCCTTGTGGGGAAGCCCCGGTGGGGAGAGCACAGCTGTATATGTCCCACGGGGCGGTCCCGATCCCCACAAGTTACTGGGCTAAACGGTCCTGGAGAGAAATTGTGCACTGAACTAGTACTGCAACTCCTGCTATAGCTTCCACCAAGTCAATGCAAGGGGTGAGCCGCATGTCCAGTCCCCAGCCTCTTTTCTTCATCAGTGCTAACCCTGCCCCCCTGGCCAAGTTCAGACTCAAGGCCAGGGCCATCAGAAGGGTCTGCTTTAAGGTTGGCACCACAAACAGTGCTGGTCCTGTCCCTGGCAGAGTGTATGGTGCCAGCACCAGATTCTGCATTGGGAGCCTCACCAGGACCCAAAATTGGCACAGCAAACAGTGCCAGAAGGGACCCCAGCACAGTCCCCAGTGCTGACCACAGAGACAACCCCCGAGGAGGCTCCTGGCCCCAAGCTACACCTGGAACCAGGCCCAGAAAGGGCTCCATCCTTTTTGACCCCCACCACAGGCCCAAGATCAATGTCAACATCCTTCCCTGGGTCATCTGGCTGCTCAGAGGAAGAAATAACTACAACCTCCAAAGCAAGTGAGAGATCGGCTCCAGAACCCTTGCCTCTTCTGGCACTGTGAATGGTGCCGGGGAGGATGGGCCTTGTCTTGTGGTCAGTACCGGCCTTAGTACCAGGAGCAGAGGTGACACCACTCTGCAAGACCAAGGTGCCCACTGGTGTAGACCCCGAGGGGTTGATGGACTGGGAGTGTTGTTCCCCTTCCCCCCAAGAAGAGATTGACTGCCCACCAGAACCCACGCCCATGCTTCTGACAACTCAACGGGGCAAGCACTTGGAGATCTCTGGTCTTCCACAGTAAATATAGTACTTGGAAGGGGTTCAGGGGAAAGGCCCAGGGACCTTACCTTGGAACCAGGTCAAAGAAAGCCCCCTTCCTCGTTGCCCCACCACAGGCTCAAGGTCAATGTTAACATCCTCCCCTGGATCATCTGACCACTCAGGGAAGAAAAAACTACAACCTCCAAGGCACAAGAGAGAACTAGTGGGCAGCATCGGCACCGACGTTGGTCCCCTAGGCTGCAAAAGACTTTACTCCCATTGGGTCAAAGTGCCTCCGGCCTTGGACTCATAAGTAGGAATGCATGGTGAAGACTGATTGTGGGAAGATCTATAACAATTGGAACAGTCAAGATGACAGAACCCACACATTTCACTGAGACTGTCTTTTTCAGGGTTGCAGATCTGTATTACATGACACTGGCAATGTGAATACAAAGTATGAAAGCAATTACACAAACAGGTATCAAGATATAATTCAATATGTAACCATACATCACAGTAGTGTACCCATGGAATGGTAAATATACAGGTGACACCAAAAGTAATATATTTTATAGCATCATAAGCTCTACCACTGACAAACAAAAAGTAATGTACACAGACACAGTTACATACCAACAGTAAAATATGCGTTACTGCTGTGTGCATCCCTACTCTTGGGGCCACCCCTGCAGCAACATTTCATATTATGACACCTAATTACTATAACCTCCGTGAAAATATTCACAGTGACTGATAATATAGATTCAAATTTATTATGGTTAAAAAGCTTAAAGGTGAAGACAAACAAAAAACAAGCAAAAACAACAGGTTTCCAAAAGTTCTTTCTCAACTACCCAATCAGAAAAAGTAGTCAAAGTGCACCTCCTTCTATCTCTCAGCCTCTTGTCACTGAAATGTGGAATACTGGCAAGCAGAATGAGGGAAAATATGAGTCACTGGCACTCAAAACTGGTGAAAATGTGGGTCACTGGGGAAAATGTAAGTCACTGGCATGGTTAATGAAATGTGGGTCAATGGCTCTCAAAATGAGAAAACGTTGCACACTGGCACGCAAAAATGAGTGAAAATATGGGCACTGGCACTCAAAATGTGGGTCACGAACTCAAAACAGAGGAAAATGTAGGGCACTGGCACTAGGGAAAATGTTGGATGCTGGCACTCAAAATGGAACATATGCGGCACTGGCACTCAAAATGGGGAATATGTTGGTTGTTGGAACTAAAATGAGAGACAATGTTGGAACTGGAACTCATGGGAGCAAATATGGGTCACTGGCACTCAAAATATGGGGAAAATGTGGACCACTGGCACTCAAAATGGGTGTAACTGTGGTCACTGGCACTCAAAATGTGGCTCAGTGGCACTCAGAATAAGGGAAAATGTCAGGCAGGGGCAGTCAAGATGGGGAATATGATGGATTTGGGCACTCAGAATGGGAGAAAACGTTGGCACTGGCACTCACTGTAGGGGAAAATGGAGGTCACTGGCATTCAAAATGGGGAACATGTGGGGCACTGGCACTCAAAATGGGGAAAAATGTTAGATTTTGGCACCCACATTGGGGGAAAATGTTGGGACACTGGCACTCAAAATGGGGAAATTGTGGGACACTGGCAATCAAAATGGGAGAACATTATGTACACTGGTGCTCCAAATGGGGGAAAATAGGAGACACTGGAAGTCAAAACGGGGGACAATATGGGACACTGGCCCTGAAAATGTGGAACACAATCAAACATGGAGATACAAGCTCAAAACATTGTGAAAAACAGTGCCACTTTGATGCAAAATGTAATTTTGATTTAGCTCGAGTATGTTCAATTTCTGCTGAAGTCTGAGTTTACAATTTGAGACATTACTTTCTCTGTGTGGGCATCACCTTTTCAACATGGGACAAAACAATTCTGAGTTGTAAAGTAAAATCAGGAATGTCCTGTGTAATGTGGAACTGTTGAAAAGTACTGCATGCTTACACTCACAGTATCTTCTGGGTCATAACAGCAATCCATCTTCACATTTTCAGGTTTAAAGGAACTGTTCAAATAATAATAATAATAACCTTTTACAAGTCCACATGCATTTTGGTCTACTCCCAGCATGTCCACAAACCTCTTAGATGGTTTAGATAAATTACATTTCATTTTATTAACACTTAGCAATCAGCTGCCTTATTGTTGCGAAGCACTTTGCTGGCTCAGTAATTGAGTTTTACTCCCCAGTTTAACCACATAATGGAATAATTTACAGCTTATCTGTTCAAAACTAAATAGCTCACTCTACAATTATTTGAAATGAAAGCTAAAACGAAAAATGTTGTTTAAAAATACATTACCACTAACAACGATTTACCGAGGATAGCCCAAAGATGATACAACACCTTCAGTGAGGTCCTACTGCCATCCAGTGAGCTGACAGATAGGAACATCGAGTCAGAAATTGCATTTACATGACTTCGCATGCTGCATTGCGGTCTCCTCTGCTCAGTCTTCGCTTAACCAGCGCTGCTTCCAACTCACATTCAGAAGGCACTCGTGCATCAGTGCAGGGTGTCTTCTGGCATTGTGAGCACCCAGGACCACCTTGAAAATAAGCTTGCTCAATGGCATTTATGTCTGGTTAAATAAAGTGATTGATTTATTGAGCAGCATTTCTGGGTCAGGTTGGGTTGTATCAGTGGGGGGGGGGGGGATTCCTTCATCTGTCCAGTGGCCTCACAGTCTGTCACAGGGTTGCACCAGTGCAGGACAGAGCAGTGTGTTTACAAGCTTGCAAAAAATGCCTGCACCAGTACACTATCCCATCAAACCAGGGATTGTGGTTTGCCGCAATGGAGCGACCAACAATGCTCCACAGGTTGTTTATATGACCTGATTGGCACCGGTGCAACTAATTTCCGCCGCCTGCAACTTTGCCGATCAGGCTGTGTAAATGGGTCTACTGACTGTGGTGGACTTGAGACATGGGATCTCCTGTTTCACAGTCCATACTCTAACCACTGTATCATACAGTATTTTAGTGTTGAGCATTCCTGTAGAGTGCTTACTGCAACACTTGTGAGAAATAATGGGGCAACAACATTGCTGCAGAGCTCCTCATGGTGCCTCAGATCAGCTCAGTGGCACCAGATCAGTGCTACTTTTAGTTTTGTTTTGTAGTTTATTTACCCAGGATAGGCCACCTCTGAAGAAACATTTCAATTTCAGTTATCAGGGTTAATGACTCACCATTATCTGACCCTTCTTCTGTTGCTGCTCACTTCAGTGAGTTTTCCTACTGTGCCCCCCGTACTGGCTCTGCCCTTACGCCTCCTGCACCTTGCCAATCTCCCTCCAGTCCACACTGGGTTTCCACTTTCCTTCCATCACCACTCCTATGACACTGCTTGCCCTCGCCTCCTTTAATCAGTCTAAGTCCAGTCCTGATGGGTGGGATTCTAAACTGCTCTACATCTCCTGTCCTGCTATTGCTCTTCTACTGACTCAGCTGCTTAACCTCTCATTCTCCCTCAGCTCTGTTCCTCAGACCTGGGAGACTACCAAAGTTCTTCCTCATCACCAAGGTGGGAACCCCCTCCTCTCCTATAAACTACTTCCTATTTCCCTCCTCCCCTCTCTCTTGCTAAACTGCAAGAGAAGCTAGTCTACTCTAGACTGCTTGACTAAGTCAGCTCCTCCAGTTTCCTCTCTCCCTTTCAGTCTGGCTTCCAGAAGCATCATTCCACATCTCTTCCCAGCTGCATGTCACTGACTCCATCCTGTCTGGTATGGGTCAGGGGTAAATCACAGCTTCCATTTTCAACCATCTTGCCAAAACCTTTGACTCGGTGTCCCACTCGGTTCTCTTGGATAAGCTGAGATTGGCTGACCTCTCAACCCCCACTACTGACTGGTTCCAGTCCTACCTAACAGGCCGCTAGCAGTTGGTTCAGGTTGGAGGTGTGTTATCACCTCCCTTCCCCTCCCCATCCAGGGTGGAGTCCCACAAGGTTGTATCATGGGCCCCATCCTGTTCTCCATTTTCCGGAATGATCTTTCCTCGGCCTGTGTCAACTCACATGTATATACATATATATATATACACATATATATATATATATATATATATATAATATATATATATAGAAGAGAGATGATACAGCCATCTTCACCTCTGGTCCTTCTACAGCTTCGGTGGCAAACCTACTCCAACAGGAGTTCAGCAATGTACTGCGCTGGTTCCATTCCAACCAGCTCAAGGTCAACACTAAATAAAACAGTGTCTATTACTTTTAGTAACAGCCAAAAATTGGCCAAGCTCTTGAGACCACCGGTCTTCTCCACGCTGGATGGTTCCCCTCTTAAAGTGGTCCGATCCTTCAAGTACTGTACCTCGGAGTGTGGCTTGACAGTAAGCTTGACTTTTCTGCCCACATCGATGCTGTCCATGCAAAAGTCCACTCTAAGTTTGGTGTCTTGTACTGTAACAAAGATTGTCTATCTTTTCTGGTCTGCCATGAGGTGGTCACCAAAATGGTGTTCTCAGTCTTTGATTATGCTGATGTGGTCTATGGTACTGCCCTTCCACTTCCCTAGCTAGAGTGGACATCCTCTGCAATGCCTTTTGTAGCTTTTCAACTAACTCCCCTCCACGTATACACCACTGCTACCTCTGCCCCTCCCTTTGCATCCTTCCCCTACCTTCATATCACCAGTTACACAACAATTTCCTAATTTCCAAGTACTGGTTTGACTCCCTGCCATCCTATCTCACCTCACTCCTCTCTCCAATCCCACCAGCTCCATGTTCCCTCTGCTCAAGGGACCAACAAACCTTCCCCACTCCTCATCCCATTCCTCTGTTGGACAATCTGCCTTCTCCTATTGTTTGCCATCACTCTGGAACCAGCTTCCTCTTTCCATTCATCATTCCACCTCATTAGAGTCCCTCAGGTATCAGCTGACACTGCTGAGTCCACCCACCTGCACCTGTCTTGACTGACTTTGTTTTGCTTGATGCCAGTCTCCATTTTCAACTTTCACTTGTGCAACATATTTTGCACCAGTTATGTATTCTTGCTGCTAACTGTCTGCACTTTAGCTGCGTTATGTAAAGCACTGTACTGTTACACAGTTAACCCCTGTAACCCTTTCCCCGGGTCACACCTAGAAACAAGTAGCAGCTCAGTGTGCCTTTCCCGGTTACCAATTTTCAAATAAATAAATACAATTCGGTGGGGACCGGGTTCTTGCTTTTATCATATTTTACAGCTAGTGAGACTGGAGTACAAGGAAGTTAAGTATATTGTTCAAGGTCATAAAGTGAGTGGTAACCATGAAAACAGGATGGGAAAGGACCTGAACAGTCCATACAGTTTGTCCTAAGATTCCCTACTTAAGAGGTACTCTAGTCTCCCCTTTCTCTCCGTAATCTTTCCATCTGATAACTCCTTTTATATGCATCCTGCTTCCTCTTGAACACTGATACTGTCTTTGCCTCCATAACCCTCTCAGGACGTTTGTCCCTTCCATCTACAACTCTTCCCAAAAAGTGGCACTTCCTAATGTCCTTTTTAACCTTCCCCACTCCAGATACAGTGCATGCCCCATGGTGGACAGTTTCTCTGAACAAACTTGCTGTGTTCACTCTCTTGAACACTTTCATGAACTTGAAAGTCTCTATCATGTCACTCTCCCTCGTCTATCTTCCACTTAATCCATAGAGACTTTTCAGTCTCTCCATATGCCTTGCCCTGTAGTCTATGGATCATCTTCATAGCCCCTTGTTACACTGTTCTCTTATCTGCTCCTGTCCTTCCTTGTGTATGGGGCCCCAGAATAACATGCATTATTCCAGATGTGGGCTGATACGTTTTCCTCCATAGTATCTGTGCACCTTAGCATTTACTTACCCTTCAAATATATCCGGTTGCACTAAGAAGCCAGCTTTAGGTTATTGCTGATAATTAGCCCTCAGGTTTCTCTCTTTCTCAATGCTCTCTAGCAGCATCCCATCAGTATAGTATGCTGTTCCTGGATTTCTCTCCCTACATGCATTACCTTGCATTTTTTGGTACTGAATTGCAACTGACCGATGCTGGACCAGTTCTCCCACCTCATCCCATCCTGCATCATAAAGGTTATCTCTTCTTTTTCTTCAGTGTCAACCAGCTCACAGAGCTTGATATGATCTGCAAACAGACTCACCTTGCTCTGCGATACCCTCACCTCCATCACAGATATACATGTTAAACAGCAGTGGGCTGGGGACCGTCGCCTACAGTATCTCATCAGTCCCTGCCCTATCCTCATAGAATTAACAGTATCATTTAGAACCACCCTCTGGGTTCTATCAATCAGCCAGTTTGTGATTCAACTAGTTATTTCTTCCACTAACCCTAGATCGCTAACCTTCTTTACTCTCTTATGTGGTACAGAGTTGAAGGCTTTGCTAAATTCCAGGCACAGTACATCCACTTTCTGGCCACAATCTGACATTTATATCACTACTGCACTTAAAAAAATCTGTTAGTCGGACATGACCGACCCCTGGTTAACCCATGCTGATTTACATAATTTAAGTACTTTTCCTCTGAGAATGCAACTACCCCCCCCCCAAAAAAAAACACAATTTGACTCCAAATGTTTTCCCACTATCAATGTCAGGCTCACCAGCCTGTAGTTTCCAGGATTTTCTCTTATCGCCACCTTCGTGTTAGGGAAGCACATTTGCCACCCACCAGTCTTCAGGCACTACACCTATTGTTAATGATTCTCCACAAAGGACTACCAATGACTCTGCAGGCACCTGCCTTGTTTCCATCAGCATACTAGGGTGAATCCAGCCTTACCTGGCGATTTATTGTTTTTTATGTCCTCCAGAGTAAGCGTCTCAAGTGGAGATGAGCTTGGATCTCCTACTTCCCAAGACTGCTCCAAGCAGTACGCTGCCTCAAATTATTATTATACAGTTTTCTGATTAAAACGTTCATTTACAGCTGGTCCAGAGGCATGGAGGGCTGAGGCATCACTACCTACCACCTGCAATGCTGGTGACCCATGTCACTGAGGGGTTAGCATGGGAAGGAGAGGATTGAGTGTCGGAGGACACTCTTCTCTCCCGAGGTGGGGGGCCTGGTGACCAGTGCATGCCTGGCTCCTAGTGGCAGCTGGGAGTTGGCACACGGCTCTATAGATGCAGGGGCAGGGTGGAGCAGACATCTGGTGTACATGTGGAAGTGTACAGCTTAGCCATTGGTGTCATTACACACTGCTGTGCCGCACTGGGGACAGGGAAAATGGAGGAAGAAAATCCCGTCGACCAGGGAGATGAAGCCAGTCCACCACAGGCTCCACACCCCGCTAGCTGGCACCTCAAAAGCCATGAGGTGAGTACCGGTGGACGCCGGGGTGACAGGATGGTGGGGGCTGGTGAATGAGGGCCAGTTGGCAGAGGAGATAAAGAAAGTAAAACAAAAACATTCATTTACACAGCAGTGTTCTGTTAAGAAGTCTTCTTTTCAATGTGGCCCTATTAAAATGGCACAAGAACAGACAGTTATGGTTACACACTCTATACAGAAACATAAAATCAAAATACAAGTAATTTTAAAGTACTGTATGTTTAAGTGGGACATAGTCTAATAGAAGTGTCATCCCTGGTGGGACAATCCTACTGCAGTAAATAAACATAAGTGCTCAGTAATTTCCCTTTAATTCCTGAAACAGTCCCATGTGAATTTACTCACCAACTACTGTCATTTAAAACCAACCCAAATGATAAGATGAAACTGAAAATGCAGCAGATTCAACACACCAGGACCAGCTAGCAGTTGTTGTTAAATGCAGACATGCTGGAACACGAAGGAGAGCAACTTTTTATGTTGTCTTGCGTGCGTAGCGCAAGCAACATTTTGGGACAGCTTGCTGGAGTAGTAGGTTGTGGAGGTGTGGTTGTGTTGTGGCCAATGGTACCACTGCTTTTTTGGGCTGGTCTCAGTGGCACCACTGAATGAGCACGCTGTCTATGACAACCCTTGATAATTGTGCCACGAAACTGAAAGAATTTCACCACTGCAATTAGAGAGCGCTCCATCATTGCAGGGCGTGCCTTGCCTGCTGAAACATTTCAATAAATATGGCAGCAGCTGTCGCCGTCCGCCTCTCATAATCCCCAGCAAGCCGACTTCGGAGGTGCCCAATCCCTGTCGGCATGTTTATAATCCCCCTCAAGATTGTGTGGCACACTGAGAGCCCACCCCAGTGTGCCTGCGTGTGTTCTGAAGCTGACCGCATTGGCATGTTCCTGCCCCCACCCCACCCCACTCCACCGCCATTGTGTGCCACACTGGCAGCCCACTCCAGTGTGGCCAATATCACCCTCCCCAAAGTCATGAGGCACACTGGGAGACCACCCCAGTGTACCCAACAGCTGTTTAATTTCAACTCTAAATAAAGAAAACCTTCCCGTGATGTCCATTCCTGAAAATAAGAAAACGGTCCTTCCTTGAGTTGGGGCGCTCCACTCCCCCAACCCGCACCCACACTCTGCACACCCCACCTCCCCGCACCCCCCGTCACGCCATACTTTCCTCTGGAGCCTGGCGCGATGATCTTCGGTGGAGTGGGACATGTCTGAACTCTTCAAAAGCTGACCATAAACTGAAGAAAATCACGATAAGCTGTATAATGGCATCAATGGGGGGGGGGGGGAATCAGCTTAGGTGGATATCTCGGCCATTTTTGTGACTTTTGGCTCCAAATTTTCAACATGGGGTTCTTGGAAACCCTCCTCATGAACTCAGTCTCTGTCATTTTGTTATTTGATCCTGAAAAGTGATTTCGCAATCACTGAGTGGAATCACCCTTTGGGACTGATTAATGAAATAACAGTGTCACTGTTCATGAGGTGGGCTCCCAAAAAGCCTATGTTGCAAATTTGGTGAAAGACTTCCCAAAAATGACTGTTACTTTCCACGCACTCTCGTAACTTCGAAAATTTTTAATATTTTCACTCCAGATTTTCAACACTGCCATTTTTTCACACCTCCTTATGAACAATACAGCTGTCATTTTTCACATCCTGCCTGAAATGTGTTTTCGCACATCTGGCACACAATGGCACGGTCGCTGTGGGAAATCAATGTTCGGTACAGATTAAGAAAATCACAATGACACTGTGCATGTGCAGAGGTCCCAAAATGCCTATGTTGAAAATCTGGTGAAAAAATTCCACAAAATGACTGTGTTACAAGCGTACATTGCGCAGTTTCAATGCACGCTCATAACCTCGAGAATTTTTAATATTTTCACTCCAGATTTTCAACATTGCCATTTCTTCACACCTCCTTATGAATGGTACAGCTGTCATTTTTCATATCCTGCCCGAAATGTGTTTTCATACATCTGGCGCAGAATGGCACGGTTGCTGTGGGAAATCAACGTTCAGAGTAGATTAACAACTGTCCATGAGCTGAGGTTCCAAATGCTTTCATGAGGTGGGGTCACAAAAAGCCCATTTTGAAAATTTGGAGTGCAAATACCAACAAACGCCCAGGGCATTAGGGGTTCTAACCATAACGTCCCACCTTGTAGAGACTGACAGGCGTCAGGTGTGTGACTTTGGATTGTTGGCTGTAATGCTCACGCCATTCCTCACCCTGCAGCCAGTGACAGACATCAAGGTGTGCCTTGGACTCTTCCACCCCAAAGTTCACCCCATTCTCCTATACTGCACCCATCTCAACGTATTTCCTTATGGAATGGGGTGAGCATAAGGCCCAATGACCCCAAGGCACAACGTGACACTTGTCGGAGTCTGCAGAGTAGGGTGAGGTGAAATGGCATGAGCGTTATGGACAATGACCCAAAGGCACACCTCAATGCTTGTCAGTCTCTGCAGGGTGAGGTGGCATCGGCATCAGTTCCATATTTCACTGCCATTCCTATTCTGTATCTCTCTAACTCCTGCACTACCAATGCCAATGCCAGCAAGACAACATTCGGCATTGACAAATACTTGTTTTAGACTAGCTTCACTCCGGCCCAGTTTTATGTATTCAGTCGACTGTCAGAGGTAACATAGTGACACTGTAATTTAGAATCAGAAGGAACACTAGATCCAGCATGTCAGTCCCTGCATGCTACATAATGTAAGCATGGATCAAAAAAGTATTTGTGCAAACAGTTACCCTAATTATAAGGATTCCCTACCCACTCTGCTATGCAGGGTAGCTGTTGGTTTCCTAGGTAATCAGAAATTGGTCTAGGCTTATCATGAAGGCCTGTACCATCTTCACATCCACTGTCTTCGATGGCAGGCTGTTCCACAGGTTCACCTGCCCCCACCCAGGTGAAAAGTGCTTCCTACTGTTATCCCTGAATTTACCACCCCTGACCTGAAGACTGCATCCCTGCATCCTGCCGGAAGACACCAGATCAGTCATCTTGTATGTCAATCTTGTCGACACATTTGAATATGCAGAAGACAGAGATCATTTCTCCTCTCAGCCTCAATGGCAAACATGTTAATGGCCTCTTACCTCTCCTCACAGCTTTTGTCCCCCATACTTCCGATCATTTTGGTGGTCTTGCGTTGCACCCCCTCAACCGCTTCAATGTCTTTTTTTACACTGACAAGCCCTGAATTGCATGCAGTACTCCAGGTGGGGCCTGACCAGGGACTTTAACGTGGTAGTATTATTTCCCCAGCTCTGCTGGTAACCCCACTTTTGATGCACTCCAGCACTTCGGTGTCTGAAAACCCCAGGAGGCCTCTGGAAACTAGCTGTTATGGCTCAGAAGGCCTTTCCTAATAAAAGTTTTTCAATAAATAACTAACTAAATAAATTCTTCCAGCCCTCTTGAGAGCAGCCCCACCCTGCTTGTCATGTTTTATTCCCTTGTCTATTATGACCATCGGGTCCTTCTTCTCCTTCACTACAGAAGAGGTGCCCCACACAGTGTATAGGTCCTGCTTCCGTTGTTACTCCCTAAGTGTAGCACCTTGCTTTTGGCTAAATTGATTCAGAGACTCTAGGAGTCTGATCTATCACCCAGCTTGTTCTGAAGTTTGTCCCTCTCCCCAAGGGAGTCCAATACCCTGGCAAACTCTGTGTCATCAGCAAACATCAGCAGTCTTCTAGATCCCAGCTTTCAGATCATTAACGAAAATGTTAAACAGAAGTGGCCCAAGCACCTATCCCAGAGGGATGCCTCAGTACACCTCTCCAATCACGTGTAGTACCCGTCCACAATCATCTTTTGCTTAGTTAGCTATTTACCTTGAATTTTACTCATGCATATCACACTGGTGTACTTGTTTCAGAAGAGTGTTGTGTGCCCAGCAGAATTTTATAAAAAATGTAATGAATCTCTACACCCAGTGTTGCACTGTGTCTTTAAAGGTGACCTGTAAAATAGCGTTGCAGCCCCCTCCCATCCTCACATACCTTACAATACTGTTGCGGGAGTCCAGGGCTGCAATCAGCATAATTTTTTACATCCAGGTTTAGTTTTAATGAAGTACCAAACTTTTCGACTGAACGCGAAAGTGCGGAGGGGACCCAACTGAGCAGGTGCAAGTGTTCACAGGTATTACACCCATTGAGTGACGTTGCTCCCACCACTACCCTTATAATAGCAGCATTAGCGGTTGTTTATTATGCTGATTTTATTGATTCCCCGGGGGTCTTGACACCCTAAATATTACTTACTGCAACAGCCTGTCCAGGTGTTGCAGCTCTTAAATGGGGACCAAGCAGATTTTGTCTGTAAGAGACAGATCCATGATGATATGTGCCGTACACTGCAATTAATGGATCATGCTTGAGGAAAGGAGGGAGAGGGGGTACATGATAGAAACTTTTAAGTACCTTAGTGGAATCAACAAAGTCCAAGAGGGTAGCATCTTTCAGAAAAAGAAATAAGCAAGTACAAGGGGACACAATTTGAAGATAGAGGGGGGACGGCTCAGGGGCAATGTGAGGAAATATTTTTTCACAGAGAGGGTGGTGGACACATGGAACAGCCTTCCTGAGGAGGTTGTAGGGTCTAAAACAGTGAGAGAATTTAAGAATGCATGGGACAGACATAAGGCAATTCTTGGGGGTGAGGGTAGGAAGAAGTAGGCTGCTGATTAACTAGGATCTGCAGCTTATCCATTAGGTAGGGAAATGGGCAGACTGGGTGGGCCAAGCGGTCCTTTTCTGCCGCCAAATTATATGTTTCTATGTTTGTGGGGGTTAGGAAGAAATAGGCTGTTGGTTAACTAGGATCTGCAGCTTATCCTGTAGGTAGGGAAATGGGCAGACTAGGTGGGCCAAGCGGTCCTTATACGCCATCAAAGTCTATGTTTCTATGCTGTACAACACTCTCTTTCCCGGAGGTCATAAGTTTAGATGCAGAGAAGGCATTCAACAGGGTATCGTGGCCCATTTTGTGGGACACCCTGTCTGCCATGCCATTTTCCGTTGAAGTGATTGAGATATTTCAGGTCTTGTATATCTCCTAAGCCAAAAAATCCAGCACTACCCACCACAACAGAGACACAAAACATACCACGGCTATCACACTCAGCCTACTCATGGTTACCTTTCTTTCTCTGCCCACATCCCATCCTGCCCCCCTACCTTCCACCCTGAGCCCCACCCCCCTCTACCACCCCACAGCAGCCAACCCCCACCCTGGACACCCCTATTTTTCCATGGCACCCACCTCCAATCAATACTCCCTCCCCCAGAACACCCTGGTCCCACCCCTTCCTTGCCATACATAGATGCACAGACAGTGTCGACAGATAAGGGCCTATGGCCCACCCAGTCTGTCCATTTGAGCTTGTAAGTTCAGTTTATGTTTTCCTAGAAGTCTGTTGCCCCTTACCCCTGACCTCCAGAATTCCTTTATGTCTATCCCATGCATTCTTAAATCCTGATTGTTTCAGCCCCCACCACTTCCTCTGGCAGGGTGTTCCACTTGTCCACCACCCGTTCTGTGAAGAAATTCTTCCTCATGTTTCCTCTGAATCGTCCTCCTCCAACTTCATCCCATGCCCTCTAGTCCTGGTACATCTTTTAGCAAAAATAGTGTATTCCGTCACTGTTCCTCCCTGTGAGATATTTGTATGTCTCTATCATATCCCCTCTCTCCCCCTCCTCTCCTCCAGGGAGTACATGTTCAGTTCCTTCAACCTGTCTTCATAGGACTTGTGATGCAAACCATGCACCACCTTTGTTGCCCTGCTCTGAACCTTCTCTACCCTGTCTATGTCCTTACGTAGGTATGGTCTCCAGAACTGTACACTGTACTCCAGGTGGGGCCTCACTAGTGTCTTGTATAGTGGAATTATGACCTCCCTTTTCCTGCTGGTGATGCCCCTGCCTATACATCCCAGCATCCTATTTGCTTTACCTGCTGCCTTGTCACACTGTTTCCCTACCTTGAGGTCATCAGAGATGATAACCCCAAGATCCCTTTCCTGTTTGGTGCATGCTATATCCTCACCCCCCAACTGATATATAGTACCAGGGTTTTGTGCCCCATATGCATTATCTTGCACTTCTTTGCATTGAATTTCAACTGCCAAACCCCTGACCATTCTTCAAGTTTCTGCAGGTCCCTTCTCATTCTGTCTACATCCTCTGGTGTGTCTACTCTGTTACAGAGCTTTGTGTCATCAGCAAACACTGAAATTCTGCCTTCTAGGTCCTGCGCAATGCCACTGATGAAGATGTTGAATAGGACCAGTCCCAGCACTGATCCCTGTGGGACCCCACTGGTCACTCTTCCCTCTGTGGAGTGACAGCCATTTACCACCACCCTCTGTGTCCTGCCACCCAGCCAGTTACCTACCCACCACACTACTGTCCTGCCCACACCCATATTCCCCAGTTTGTGTAGTAGTCTTCTATGTGGCACAGTGTCAAAGGCCTTGCTGAAGTCCAGATAGGCCATGTCCACTGCCCTCCCCTGATCCACCTCCCCAGTCACCCAGTCATAAAATTCAATGAGGCTGGTCTGACATGACCTCCACCTGGTGAAACCATGCTGCCTTGGGTCCTGTAGTCCATTGACAACCAGATGTTCCACCAATCTCTCCTTCAGTAGTACTTCCATGATCTTCCCCACTACCGAGGTGAGGCTGACTGGTCTGTAGTTCCCTGCTTCCTCTTTGTTCCCGCTTTTGTATAAAAACTTTATATTTTGTATAAATACCTACCCTACCAATCCCTTGTACCCCCACTAGTAGAACCTCACATCCGTACCTGGCTAAGGGTCCTGGTCGCCACAGACCACTCATGAGATTAATTGCTCTACTCCTTCTGCTCTCCGGGAACATACACCCCAACCCCGGGCCGTTGTCAACTAGCCACCCCATACCCACTCTAGCACTGGCCTCAGCATTGCATCCATGAATATTAGCAGCCTCCTAAAAAAATTCGCCGCTCTCCAGTGCTGGGCTGTACAACACCGTCCTGATATTCTAGCACTAGTCGAGACCTGGCTCTCGAGAAAAACTCCCTGCTCGGTCATCCCCCTCCCTGGCTACACTCTGTTCCGGGAAGACCGTATAGGCAAACGTGGTGGCGGGTGTGCAGTCCTTATGCATGACACACTTTTAGGACATGCTCTTCCTGCCCGCAAGCTCGGTTTTAGTGTCCAAGCCCTCACCCTCAAGGTTACCCCTGACCTAACAAGGGGCCCTCTTTTTCTCTCAGTCTCTTACATACCCCCGAGGGACCAGGGACCAGCTGTCCACTCCCTCATTGATTACCTCACCACACTCCCACACAAGGCGGAGCAGCTCATCCTAAGTGACCTTAATGTCAATTGGCTGAGTACCACTGCCCCCCACATCAGGGACTCCTTCGCTGCCCTAGATATGACCCAACTAGTTACCTCACCCACTAGATTTAACCAGTCAGGTGGCTCCAGCACCCTCCTAGATGTAATTCTGTCAAACCGCCCCCATAAAATCAGGGATATTAATGTACTACCAGACTCTCTTAGTGACCACTCTCCTGTCCTCTGCCACTGGTCATCCCCCACACCAAAACCAGTGTCCCAGGTCACCTCGTGCCAGCACTTTTGCCCCGGGGGTCTCAGAAAGCTAAACACACACTTAGCCCAGCTTGACTGGTCCCCAATCCTACTCGCAACAGATATTGACTCTGCCCTAGCCTATTTCTCCAGTGCCTTCAGCAAGGCCTGTGACCTTTTTGCCCCCCTGACCAGAATCTGTACCAAGAAACACAACGCCCCATGGATCTCCCCATCCCTCATCCAAACGCTGAAATAAAGAGATAATCTCTGGCATATTGCTGTCAAGACAGGCAAACTGGCTGCCAGACAAGCCTATAATGCAGCACGTAACAAGTGCACCTGGGCTATAAGGCAGGCTAAGGCCACATATTATCAAGCCACCCTTGAATCCACTTGGGGCTCATCCCGTGCCTTCTGGGACAATATGAAAGAGCTCAATGGAAAGACCCGCTTCCCCGCACCATCACTACTCTCCACAGACGGTGCTGTCACTACTGATCCTCCCTGCATAGCTGAGTGCCTCAATATGGCTTTCTAAGATCTAAGCTCTGTCCTCCCCAACTACTTTTTCGACCCTATCCCTGCCTCCACACCCCCCCACCTTGGGTCGCCCTCCTTTCTACCTGTATGCCATATCACCCCTTGAAGCCAGGCCTCATCTGCAAAAAGCCTTAGCTAGCAACAACCCCAGCTGTGATCCCTTGGACTCCAGGATTCTCCGATTAGTCCTAGATACTGTACTAGCCCCTCTCACCAACCTTTTAAACTGGTCACTATGTCTTGGTCAATTTCCCAGTGCCTGGAAAATTGCAGAAATCACCCCTCTCCATAACAGTGGAGATAGAACCTCCCCTAACAATTTCAGGCCCATCTCCATTCTCCTCCCCCCCTCTCCAAAGCACTAGAAAAAATAGTGGCCATTCAGCTCTCCGAGTATCTGGCCATATACGACCTGCTGTGTCCAAAACAACATGGATTCCGCCCTGGACACAGCACCACTACAGCCCTCCAGGAGTTCTCCCAGCACCTCCACTCTGCTCTCAACTCTGGTCATGTTGCGGGTGCAGTGTTCATTGACCTCTCCAAGGCCTTTGACACTGTCTGTCACCCCCTCCTACTTGACTCCCTCCACCAACTTTGCTTCTCTCCTAGCTAACTGGCTTGGTTCACCAGTTACATCTCTGCCAGATCACAGCGCATGAAAGTAAACGGCACCCTGTCCAATACCCTGCTCGTTCGCTGGGGGTCCCCCAGGGCTCCATCCTGGGCCCCGTTCTGTTCAGCCTATTTCTCAATACCCTCCTCAGCTCCTGCTCGGGCAATATGGTACTCTATGTTGATGATGCGGTTCTCCTTGCCTCCCACACTGACCCCGCATCTCTACAGGAATCCCTGCAGCACACATTCAACCAAGCTGAAAAGTGATTCCTTGACCACTGGCTGGTCATTAACCTCAAGAACACCAAATCTATGCTTTTATCGCATCACCAGAATAAGGCCAAAAATGGCCCCCTCTGCATTCTCCCCAGTAATGCTCACCCTCTCGAGCAAGTGTCAGCCTACAAGTACCTGGGCATCACCTTCGACTCGGCTCTTACATTTCACACCCACATCAATATCCTGTCCTCAGCCATAAGCTCTCGGATTGGCCTTCTCTATTGCCACAGAGATTGCCTCCCCAAAACCGCTCTCCGACTGGCCATCAACTCCTCCGTCCTGTCCCTAGTGGACTACGGCCTACCTATCTACGCTGTGGCTGACAATACTGCCCTCACCAGAATTCAGACCTCGATAAACAAGACCTGCAGGCTCCTGACCAGTGCATCCCTCCGCATCCATACTTGCTTGCTCTATTCCACCGTCAACCTGCTCACCTTGGAGGAACGCCTGCGCTACCAAACCCGCTTACTTGCCAAAAAATACCTGCTAGGACTCTCCCCCTCAGGTGTCACCGCATTCCTGTGGCTTGCATCCCTATCCATTGCCACCCGTAGCTCAGTTAAGGCCACCACTCTGGTGCCCTGTACCAAGACCTCCCTAGCCCAAAGGTCCTTCCACTACCGTGCCCCCACATGGTTCAACTCCCTCCCGCCCTCTGTCACTAAGTCTACCAAAATTGGTCCCTTTAAAGTCGCTCTACGTAACCACCTCTTTGGCGCCCAAAGAAGTAATTGCCCTTAATCAACCGAATGTTTGGGGTCCCTCCCTGTTTTTTGCCCATAGCCTTAACAATGTCTGTTGGACTGCCTCACCCTTTTTTTATACGATTGCCATTTACTGCATGTAACTTTATCCCGTAAACCACTGTTATATTGTGTTCTTTTTGTTATCTGTATTGCACCTGTATGTTACCACTGTTGTATCTCACACTGTAACCATGTCTACCCTCCCCGTGACGAGGTGCCTTTGTAAATGAGTCCCTGACTCAAAGGGTGTAAATCCGACTTTCAAAATAAATAAATACAGTTGCAGTGCAAAAAGCAATTTATTCAATAAAGTGCTGACTTCCATAAATGCATAAGCACTAACTGGGGGACTGCCACTGGGACCCACAAACTTCTACCAGTTTCGCCACAGTGTCTTCAGGAAGTGTCCCACATAGTGTGCACCCAATTCCTTTAAACTTGTGATTTAAAGGGCCATACCCACATTTAACAAATGTTATCAATACATTAAATTACAAAACTAGTAAATATCCAAAAAGAAAGGTAAGAAAAAAGGGGGAAAAAAAACACCATACTATCAAAACAAAGAAGTACAGGACAGTGCTGCTGTTTAAAACCCATTTGAGGATAACAGGCAATAAGAATCTATATCCATTTTAATTTACAAAATAATATTAATACTAAATAATAAGTTGATCCTATGTGCCCGGAAAGTGGCCTGTGCTATAGAGGAACCAAATGGTCTATAAATGATTATAATTATAATGGAATGAATTTCAATATTTGTAATATTTATAGTAATGTACCATGTAAGGGACACATGTCTGTTTCATTTCATACAGGCCCTGTCATGGATGTACAAAATAAAGCACAGATTTCATAATATGTACACAGATATTGCACATCCAGAGAAAACTGATCCATAAAAAATTACCACTATAAATACCTGACTGAAAATTCAAATATTCAAGCAATGAAATAATATGAACATTATTCAGCATAATATAGTTCATATAAAGTATATCAAAATAAATTTGCAAACCTCATTAAACCCAGGCCAGATTATTCAAGCACCAAAATCCAAAGACAGATAGTCAACATAACTCAAAACCTATGTACAAAAGTGTATGAATACACAACAGTAAATCAGAGGCTACTTTCGTAAGTAAACAGACAAATCAATACCATCATTTAAGCCTGGTTGTCTTAAGGCACCTAATGTGTAAAGTCAAAAGGACTCTTTTTTCAAAACAAAATTGCTTCAATGTCTCCTCCTTGTATATCTCCTCCCAGGCTTATATTAGGGCAAACTGGGCACTGTCACCACCGATCCCATTAACCAGGAGTATCAGGCAAGGCTGTCCTTTATCTCCTCTGGTTTTTGCACTTTATATTGAGCCATTAGCTGCAGCTATTTGTAAGGTGGAGGAGCACATACCCTTGGGGGGGGGTACTCTTATAAATGATCCTCATCTGTGGATGTAAAAGCTGGGCATTACGGCGCCAAGCTAAATTACAGCGCCGTCTGCCATTATCTATAACCTCCCTCACTCTTCTTCCTGGCCTTTGTTACATCCCCTATACGCTGTAATCGCATCCCGGCCCCCCCAATTTAACTTATGCTTCGTTTCTACTCTTTTTGTCCTAAACTCCCTATTTCTACAGCTACCTAATCTGCTTTGTCTCTCTAGCTCCAGAGCCCCTGATCGGGCTACCGACTCTCCTGAAGCGGCCGCGGCTGGAGAAGCCAGCCAGCCACGCGCACCTCACCTGCCTGTAAAGGAGCCTTCCAACCTGGGTAAGCCTGATCTCTTAGCTCGGGAACACATTGGGAGCCCTGACTGGATAGCGACTCCCGGGATCACCATCGATTGGCTTCTGCCCTTACAGCTCTGCCTGCCATTGGCTCCACAGACTCTCTGCTCCGGCGGCATTTCTACTCAGCTTGCTTCTTTGCCCTGGGTGCCTCAGCCCGCCCCTTGCTACTACCTGCTCTAAATTTTTAAATATGTTAAGGTATTTGTGCTGTTAATCTCCAATTTATGCAACTTACTGATGGGGAAAGTTTGATGACTTAACACACACTATAAATTGATAATAACCTGAGTTTACTGTGATAGCCTGACTTTGACTGTGTACTACTGTACTGTATCTTTTGCCTTTAAAACTTTGCCCACCTCATTCTCCCTCTCTCTCTCTCTCTCTCTCTAATTTTACCATTTGCTTAAAACTGGGCTTTTCGGCACCGAGCTAAATTACAGTAATTGCACCTCCGCCCCCCCCCCCGATTTAACTTATGCTTCGCTTCTACTCCTATTGTCCTAAACACCCTATTTCTAAAGCTATCTAATTTGCTTTGTCTCTCTAGCTCCAGAGCCCCTGATCGGGCTACTGACTCTCCTGAAGCGGCCGCGGCTGGAGAAGCCAGCCGGCTGCGCGCACCTCGCCTGCCCGCAAAGGAGCCTTCCAACCTGGGTAAGCCTGATCTCTTAGTTCGGGAACACACTGGGAGCCCTGATTGGGTAGCGATTCCGGGGATCACCATCGACTGGCTGCTGCCCTTACGGCTCTGCCTGCCATTGGCTCCATGGACTCTCCGCTCTGGTGGCTTTTTTACTCAGCTTGCTTCTTTGTCCTGGGCGCCTCAGCCCGCCACTTGCTACTACCTGCTCAGAATTTTCTTCCCACACAACCCACCCCGACCTCTATTAAATGCTCTTTCGTTAATGAGCTAAGCCAACCTCATATTGGCTGATTGGATGACCTATGATCAGCCACGCCTATCGTTCTGTCTACAATTTCTAGAGAACTCGGCCGTCTTAAAGAAGAGTGCTTAAGAGGCTTGGCGCCCTGGTGCATAATCCTAGCTTTTGGTGATATTACCCTAACAAAAAATGCCATATACCAATACTGCCCAACGTAGCTGCCTTACGGTACTAATTCTTGCACTATTCAAAATGCCAGTTCCTAAACTGTTCCAAAGCCAAAAGATTACTCCTGATAAATACCTGGACCTACTTCTTCCCAATACTTTAAGGAAATCTAGAACAGGGACGTCTCCATGTGGTCATAGTCTCACTCACACCAAACAGTGCCCAGAGACCTTGTATGAATGACTTTGTCCTTGTCGGCTCTAGCAATTATCTATGCACTATCCTCACCTAACTACGACAATACCCAAATGAAAGCCACTACTGAATTACAAGACACAAATACAAGACGAAACAAAAAAAGACTTCTTAACAGATTAAGACAGTACCTTAAAAAATTACTACTACTACTACTACTTCTACTCTGCTTGGGAAACGTTGAGCTAAACCCAGGCCCACTTGCTGTCCTGGAAACCCCTGCAAACCTCTCCCAATATAAAGGTCTTAGCTTTCTACATGTTAATGCATGTAGTTTGCTGAAAAAACTGGACCATATACAGATCTGGGCTATACACGCAGCCCCTGACTTCTTCATGTTATCTGAATCCTGGCTTAAACCATCGACGCCAGACAAATCCATTAACATTCCGGGATACAATACATACCAATGTGATAGACCAACTAGAGGAGGAGGGGTCGTAACATGTGCTAAGAGCAAATTTGCAGTTACGGTCATAGACGTTACTTCGAAGCACAAAGAATTTGAATGCCTGGCTCTTACATTATCCCTTACCAAGGAGAAATCGCTTCTAATTGCAGCCTGCTACCGACCCCTGTCTGGTGGTATAGCTCTCCTTCCACATCTCCAAAACATTACTGCCTCTGCTAACACAGAGTGTATCCTCCTAGGGGATCTCAGTTTGAACTGGAATGATGACAGCTCTAAGAAACTGAAGGACCTTTGCGATGCTGTTGGCTTGGTACAAATGACACCTGCAAACAACAGGCCAAATAGAAAATTCCCAGAGCGTAGTTCCTTACTGGACCTTATGCTAGTAAACAAGCATCACAACATTTTACATGCAAGTGTGTTCTTCAATGATATAAGCGACTACTGTGCTACTGCCTGTATTAGACACCCTCTGCAATTAAACCAGGCCGCTAAATTTATATTGAGAAGAAGCTGAAACAGTTCTCCCAGAACGAACTTCTGAAAGACCTAAGCAATATCAGATGGCAGAACTTCTATCTAGCCTCCTCCCTTAGCGAGGCATTCAATATCTTTCATAGCCATTTAATGGATCTAATCGATAAACATGCCCCGCTAAGGATGATCAGATCTAAAAAAAAAGACCCCCTGGATGGTTCTCTCCTCTTTTGAAGAAAGCGCTCAGGGACAGGGACTACTGGTGGAGAAGAGTGAGGAAATTGCATTTGGAGGCAGACTGGTTAGCATTCCGCACCTCTAGAAATGTCTGCACTAGCCTAATTAGGTCTGAAAAAACTAGGTATTTCCAAGCAGAACTAAAAGCCAACAAAAACAACTCAGCCAAATTCTGGAACATCCTCAGAGAAGTTGAAGGATACCCTGCGGAATCTTCTCTACCAGTCAAAATTTTGTCCAATGGGTATACCTATACAAACAGAGCCGATATTCTTGGACAGTTAAATGATCACTTTGCCACTGCAGGGCTAGCTTTTGACACCTTACCTATTAGTAAAATTAACCTTCTGGGTGACACTGCTGCCGACCTTATTAACACTCCTAATACTAACTTACCTCATCCTCCTGTATTTAGCTTCCATACAATCACTTTTAAGCAAGTCAAGGACTTGCTACTTTCCCTGGATTCCAAAAAGAGTGCAGGTGTAGGCAACATCAAACCATACTTTCTCAAGTTTGGCTATCCCTACTTGACCGCCCCCATTACACACTTATTTAACGTATCGTTAAGGCAAGGAGAACTTCCCCTGCTGTGGAAAACTGCCCATATCCTACCTTTATTTAAGTTGGGAGATCCATGCGATTGGAATAATTACCGGCCTATATCTATACTCCCTGCATTGTCAAAACTACTCGAAAAAAATTGTTAATGCCCAAATAAGAGAACATTTGGATGCGCTTGACTTAGTAAACCCTGCACAATCTGGCTTCAGAGCCAAACACAGCACGATATCAGCACTTGCGAAAGTAACCACAGATTGGCAAACTGCACTGGATACTAAGAAACATGTGTTTGCCTTTTTCTTGGATCTTAGCAAAGCCTTCGATACTGTGTACCACAATATATTGCTCACAGCTCTAAGCAGCCTCGGACTTGACAGCCCTGCAATCAAATGGTTTTCCAACTACCTCACTAACACGCTACAACAAGTCAAAGCTGCAGGTGACCTGTCATCACAAAAAACCCTTCTACGAGGTATTCCCCAAGTCTCCATATTAGGCCCAATCCTATTTGCACTTTACATCAATAACCTGGATACTCATCAACAAACAGCTAATATTCATTTATTCGCAGATGATACTGTACTATATTCCATAAACTCCTCCTTAGATGTGGCACATAAGAATTTACAGCAAGACTTTATTAAGCTCCAACATAATCTCATTAAATACAAACTCCTCCTCAATGCCAAAAAGACAAAAGTCATGGTCCTCTCACCAAAAGCTGGCCTCGGACCAACACACACTCCCCTGATTTTAACGCTTCTTGATGAACCCCTTGAAATAGTCGAAACTTTTAAATACCTAGGATTCTGGTTGAACAATAAGCTGAACTTCCTATGCCATCTGAATGAAATCTCGAAGAAATTAAGGCAGTGGTTAGGCTTATTCTATCGCATTAAACATCTGCTTACCTTAGATGCTAGAAAGAAGCTAGTACAATCTACATTTTTACCCATACTGGATTATGCTGACTTTATGTACACTCGTTGTTCCCTAATGATGCTTAGCAAACTTGACACTCTATACCACCAGGCCCTAAGATTCATTCTCAACCCACCCTTACGTACCCACCATTGCCTACTATACCAGGAATCGGGCTGGCCTTCATTCTCAACTAGGAGGAAAAGAAATGTTCTTCTCTGGCTTCATAGTGCACTATCCAATATGCTCCCAACTTACATCTCTAGCTTATTCGTGCGTGTTAAGGGTTTTTATGGACCGAGACGTTTCTCTATATTCTGCTTTCAGATTCCTAGAGTAAATACAACCTATGGCTTGGCTGCAATCAGCTTCTCACTTCCATCTCTATGGGACTCCATGCAAAGCACACTAAAACTGTCCTCACTTCCAGGCCTATCCACATTCAAAAAGATGCTTGCCGCTTTCTTGAGGGAAACCTGCAATTGCTTCAGACAAAGATGATCTTCTTTACCCTTTTCACTAGTTCCGCAATTAGAACATTTATCAAGGCCCTTCCTCATAGGGGACTTCCAGCACCCATTGCGTACTCTCATCTACCCTGGCTCTTCACATCCTCTCTCCTTCTCTCCTTTACACTGCCGCTCCCTTGCCTTCCCTTTTCCGATTACTGCCAACAGTAGGAGGTTGTTTAAGACTGATGACTCTCCACACCTTCCTATAATATTACTGTTTTTGAACTGCATTTGTTTGTAATCCTGGCAGGTCAGCAGATGCTGGCCATTTGTGCATAACCTGTAAAATATTGTATTCCTGTATCTGTGCCCATATACTTATTGTATTATATGTACTGTATTGTTATATGTGCCGGACCACTTTGAAAATGAGCTTGCTCAATGGTGTTTATTCCTGGTAAAATAAAGTGATTGACTGATTGATTGAAAAGGAAAGTCACCTCAACCTATTTTCTGTATACCTGTGTAGTTTGTAGGCATGAACAATGATTCCCTGTCTTACACTCCCCTAATTTCATCCTAATTTAAATTTAAATTAAGTTGCTTCACTCTGTTCTGCCCTGTTGTGAAAATCTGTTTCACTCTATTGCAAAGGTCATGACCCCACTCATGCAAGGCATGATGGGAGTTGATGATGCATGCATGCACAAGCCAGCAGAATTGCTACCTTCAGTCAGTTCTGCTGTATGTCTTCTGAAGTCCCTGTATTCTTGTCTTGTACTGGCCATCAAACTTTGCAAGGTAAGTTCCCTAATGCTTTCTGTTGTTTAAAGTGTGTGAGTTGGGGAAAAATGCAGTTGGAAGGATGCTGGTACTTCTGACTTTTTATTATTCAACTGATTAATTCTTATGTGCTAGAAGCTCTTTGCTTACTCCCAGTCCCTTTGATGTGCAAATACATATCAGCAGCTTTCATGTCTCCTTTTATGAGTGGGGCCTCGACCTTTGCAATAGAGTAAAACTGGTTTTCACACCGGGGCAGAACAGAGTGAAGCAACTTCACTTAAATTTAAATTAGGATGAAATTAGGGAGATGCAAGAGAGGGAATCATTATTTATGTCTACAAACTACACAGGCAAACAGAAAAAAGGGTTGAGGGACTCACTCCCGCAGACCTGGAAAATTATTGAAGAGTTTAGCAACATGTTTGATTTTAGATTGAATGACCTAAAAATGGAGCTGTTAGCATTTCATTCTGTCTCTTCTTCAGCACTGAGAACCCTGTTTCCTATTCGATGGAATGGGGGGCAGTAAAGTATCTGGTAATCACCCTCTCAAAAAGACGTTCCCATTTATTTATTTACTTGAATTTTGGTAACTGGGTAGGCCCACTGAGACAGAATGTCCCTTTTTCAGGGGCGACCTGGGGAGGGTAAAAGGGGAGGTACAGAGAAATAATATATAACAGCAACAGTTAAGTGCACAATAGCACTTTTACAACAGTCTATAGAACACAATAAATATACAAAATAATGCAGAATAAGCAAGTACAGAGGTAATGATTTACAATAAATAATCAAGGTGCAAGGACAGAGAATTTTTATAGTTCATACAGTCGGTTTTACAGAAAAAAATAGATGCTGGCACAGAGGCATAGAATTCAATAACACTAGATCACAGTTGAAGTGGGAGTGAAACAGTTCAGAGTCAGAACACAGCAGAGCAGGAATGGCACAACAGGGTAAAGCAAGAGAGAGAGAGAGAGAGACAGGAAGGAACGAGGAAATAAGCTGAAAGCCAAGGTGGGATAACTTAGGCACAGGAACAAGGCTGAGGGGAGGCAATGTGGGATTTAAGAGAACTCTTGAAGGAGTGGATGG
Source organism: Neoceratodus forsteri (assembly GCA_016271365.2). Taxonomy (NCBI): domain Eukaryota; kingdom Metazoa; phylum Chordata; order Ceratodontiformes; family Ceratodontidae; genus Neoceratodus; species Neoceratodus forsteri. The sequence goes on along the minus strand of CM028135.1, from coordinate 701,251,152 downwards.
AGGGGGTGAGTCAGAGCTGCAGCTGGTAGGGAGTTTGAGAGGGAGGGCCCGGAAAAGGCGAATGCATGTCGACCCACAGCCAGGTGGGGGACTGGAATGGAGAAAAGAGGAAGGTCGGATGACCTCAGGAACCTTGTTGTGGATTTACGTTGGACAACGTCTATGAGGCAGGGAGGAGTGAATTTATAAAGAAAGTTGTAGGTTATAGTTGTAGCTCAGCTTCATGTCGCTGTTCTTTCTCAAGCAGAACTCAAGTGAAACCACTCTTGTCCAGTAACAAGTGGCTCCGGGGGAGATATAATATATGGTTAAATGCCCTAGCAGCACAATTGAGGGTTGCTTTTTCCTGGTCATTTCCTTACTACCACGCTCACTGGAAGGTAATGGAATTCACCTTAAGTGATTTGGGGGCACTGATAGATATAATTTTCCCATCCCCTCTCAGCGCTAACCTTGTCTAACTTTACAACTTATACAATGACTACACTTAACTGAAGGCTCACTTGTACTAAATTTGTTCCTATGGAAGCAGTCATTTAGTTGAAAGCCTTAGCTTATGACTCCACTTTCCCACCAAATTCTACGGACTTGATGCTTAGATGGTGAGGTCACTAGGCTTAAAATATATACATCAGTTATTTATTTCTCAGGACATATAGCCATTTTATTTTTAGACCTACGGCAAGAATTTTCTCTTCCGAGAAATGATCGCTTTAGATACCTCCAACTTAAATCATATATTCAGGCCTTTAAACAGCTCTTGGAGTAGCCAGTTTTTTTGTATACTATCATTTAGGATTTTCAAAAGGGACTGCACTGGGGTCACCTGATTGGAACTCTTTATAAAGGCCTAGTGGAGCTCCTACAGTACACTAGAACAGAACTACTGCATAGGTGGAATGAAGAATTACAAACCATTATATTCTAGACACATGGTTAAAGCATGCTATCCCCTTCTTATTGGTTAACCTCCTCAGTGCAGTGGAAAGATTCATCCTAGAAATGTAGGGTTAGGTACTTTCGAACCCCTGCTAAATAAGCCACTTGTATCGACCCTCACATGGGTAGTTGTTTGAGGGGATGTGGGATCCAAAGGAAACCCATGTTCATATATTTTAGGTATGCCCTCATCTAAATTAATTTTGGACAGCAATTGGCAAATGCATAAAACCAAATTTTTATGGATCACGATCTCGCATAACTGTCTATTCTGAGGGAGGAGATTAAGGGAACAACTGTAAAACTCCTGTTGACTTTAACTGTGGTTGCTAAGAAGGTAATCACACACAGGTGGATAACAGACAATATTTCTTCCAGGGATGAGTGGTTTTCAGCGGTGAATCCAATCTATAGAATGGTAATGTTAACTTTTAATACCCATGGCCACAGGAAAAGGGGGACAGGAATTTGGGCACCAATGGGTTTTGTTTCAATTGGATATTAATTCTGACTTTATCCTTTAACTGCCAGACACAAAAGCAAAATAGACACATTAAATGTTTTTACAGATTTCATTATGATGTATATATAGTACTTGTGTTTTCTTGTTGTGTTCCATTAAGAGCATTAATTAAGTCTCCCTGCTTTCTGTGGTATATAGATTAATTGTACACAGGTGTTTCTTATTATTGGCTCTGTATTATACCTGAACAACTAAAAACATGGACACTCTGCTGGTTTCCCATTTCTGAGGACAAGTGGACATTAAAGGACTCCACATTCCTGGCTTATTTAGACCACATCTGTTTGGACATTTTCTTAAGAAGCGTGACACATTGATACATAAAATGGTAATTCCCCAATTTCCCCCCTTTGCCTTCCCCCCATTTTCCTAGGTAGTGCTCAATGTTTGTGTTGCCTAACTCACTGGCAGGCACCAAAGGGTGATTATCTTTTTCAAGACTGACAATTCTTGCTAGTAAGCCTGTTACATGGGGTTTTGGAGGGCAAGTATATCATGTCTGCAGTGCAGCCTCCCCTTCCCCCACTGACCCAGTAAGAGTCCCATGGGCAGCCCTAAGCAGAAGTTTTTAAAATGGCAGTGCTGTTCATTGCTGTGAAGCCTCATCTCATGAGCATATAGTAATATGCTGACTTGTAGTCTCAGTTTGCCTATATTTAATTAGTTGAACTCAGCACATCAGAAGTGTACGACTGAGGCTGTTTACCTGCATTTCCTGAAGCATGATCACCAGAACTCATATAAACTAGGTACTGTAGTCAATGACTACCAAATTTATAAGGGGTATGCAGTATATTGAGAAACATAATTCCAAATACTTGGTTGTCTTCCATGAGATATTTTAATGACTTGGTCCATGGCGGTCACTTTCAAATGACCAAATTACCAAATATAACCATCCCACTGACCACATGACAAACCTCTGTTATTAAATGTTTATTCTGGAGTGCACAATGTGTGCAAACCAACTATCAAAGGTTGGGAATAGCTGAAAAAAAGAAGTACCGACGCTTCAAAAGATGTATATTTCACTATGATAAAGATGAGTTTGCCAGTTTTATGCAACAGAGTTCAGCAAGATATCTGTGTCACAAGAGCAAGCCTTCCTTTGGGGCTCCCAGTCCCACTTAGTCTAGCTTTTCTTAGAAAAAAATGTATCAAATAGTGGTGTAAACCTCAAAGGGAAAGAAACTCCTCTTACCAGACATCTCAGGAAAAATTTATGAGTAAGATTTCTAAAATTCTGCAGTCCATGTAAGTGCAATTAATAGTACTGTATAGGGTTGCAAACCACACAGCATAAATATGTCAGCAGGATAGCCATCTTCAAAAGGTTGCAAAAACAGTGGGAAGGTTAGGGCCAAATGTAACAGTAAGGTCTTGTTCATAATTCTAGCTCTAATTAGATTAATTCCATTGAGGTGCTCTTCAGCTCACTACCTATAACATGTTGGCTTTACAACAAAATACCACTATAACAAAAAAATATCAAGTTCTAACTCCCAGAGTAGAGAGCAGACAGTTGTGTGAACACCAGCACAGAGGGGTCTACATAGGTTCAGCTGTGTGCACCTGTCCTCAACGTAAATCCCCAGAGTTATGGCCTAAGAAATCTGACCATCCTAACCTAAACTGGGCATAATTTTTGACTTAGCTAGCTCAAGTCACAGAGGTGACAAGAGAGTCTGATATTAATAAGCAGCTACTGCTGAGTGCAAGTATGTTGTTTTTATCTCAGGGACCGAACTGAAGAAAAAGTGATGGCAATCCATCTAACATTTTAGTTAAAAAAGAGCCTTTAAGAGCAGACACTGCACCAATTAAAATAAAATGTTTACCACCATCACGTTTAGCATAACTGCATTTATTTCTAGGTCTGCAGCCTCATCCTATTACCAATCTCCTAAATGGCTCATAGTAACAAAAGCTTATTTCAGTGAATATTTCCATGGACAAGATTTCAACAAATGAAGGAAAATACAAGAGACAGCAGGATTGCAGGATAGAGATCCTTTTCATAGAAGGAAATGCTAAAGGATTTGTATGAATAAATTAACCGGCGCTCGTAACCCTTTTTAGACATGGGGTTGGCAGAGAGGATGGGATGCTGTCGGGGTAAGTACCCATCTTCAGTTATTAGGACTTTATAGGGGCACAATTACTAACCTCACAAATAGGGCACTGCATGCAAAGGGGAAGGTAGATACCAGCACTGGTTGGTTTCTTAAATATATTCACAGCATGCTCTAGGAACAATAAGGCACTAAAGAAAGAGAAAATCAGCAATGCATGCCTCTTTTGCATGAACTGTATGCATGAAACAAGATAAATAAGTATGGGGCAATGGAGGAGTAGGTATATAACAAAGTGCCTCAAGAAGGCTGAAGTTTATGATGAAAATGGACATTACCACTAGCATGGCATACTAGCATTACAAATGTCAGGCAGGGTAAACCAAAGTGGCCTTGCTTCACCTTATTCCCACTAGTGAACAGAGACTACAACCCAGAACCCTGCATGAGAGGACTCTAGGCTGAAAATCATGGAGCAATAAGCGTATTCACTGCAACAACCATGTAAAACTGTTGACATTACTCTTGTGTGACAAAGAAATTGTTACCTCAGAAGTGATATAAACATTGTATTGTGCTGATTAACTGCTAAATAAAATTCAACAAAAAACAAAATAATCTGACTCTCCCCAAGTGACCTACTGTAACAGTTACAAAGTTTGTGATATCACAGTCTGTATTTAGAGTAAGCACTTTGGTGTCACAAGTGTACTACAGAGTCAGAAAATCCTAATCAAAGTTTTTGGTTTTTTTTTTTATATACAGATTTCATGGAAACGTAGGCAAAATAGACTGCAAAACCTGGGCAAGAAAAGCAGAATTTTTAAAAGGTGCTCACTAGTAAATTGCAATAGCTTAATAGAGTATGTTTAGGAAAGTACATCGAAAGTGGATTAATGGAACCCTACAGGGTTAACTTTCAATGTAATATGGAATTGTGACTACTGTTTATAGTTTTCTTTCTCTCTTCCCCTTGTCTCCCTTCTCTTTAATAATTCATTTCCCCCTTTTTTATTATTCCTGCTCTTTGTTTTGCCTCCACTCTCTTTTCTGTCTTTTAAGGAAGTGGAATGAATTTAGGATTTGTTTTTGATGGGTGTTCATCTGTGTCTATAAATACACACTATTATATTTATCAGTTTACTTATTTTAGAATTTTTGACTATGGAGCCAGCCAGCCAGCGCAGAGGTAGTGCTACTGCTTGCAACCCTGACAACCCGGGTTTGGAAGCGAACCCTGGGGTGTTGGGGCTGGCCGGTGAGGGAGAAGACTGACAGTCCATCAAACTGTTCACCTTCGCCAGAGACGGAGGGGATCTGGCGACCGGCATCATGCCAGCCTCTATCGACTGCTAGGGGTAAGTGAGCCTGGGACCAGCACTTAGGCCAGATTACCCAAGGCAGTGGATGCTTGCAATTCAGGGACAGAAGTGCACCCAGCCAAGTGCTGAGGCCACTGCACGTCCACCACAGGGCCACAGGGGAATCATGCACCGCAGAAAAAAAAAAAACCTTAGATGATGAGCAGCATGAAGTCTGGGATACTCGAGGGGACCCAGCAGACTGATGTGGGGTATATATACCACCATAGTCGACCCAAGGAGAATAAACAGAGTCATAACAAAAAAAAAAAATAATAATTTTTGGCTGGGAAAGGCACACTGAGTTGAAGGTCATTTTCAGGTGCATCCTGGGAGTGCAAGTAGGCTAAGTGACTTGTTCAAGGTCCCACAGTATGCAAGAGATAGTTGTGGGTTTCAAACCTAGATCTACTGGGTTTCAATCACACAGCTTGGTGCTTTAATCTGGTAGTCTATACTGCCCCCCCCTTAGTGTATATTTATATAGAATATAAATACATTATATAAATTATCTTTCAGTAGTAGCTGAGACTGTGCGTATTTAAGCACCAGTCTATGAACCATCACGCTTGGGTATATTAATGCATACCAGCATGTACACTAAACATACTATGGTATATTTTTGCTTGATGAGTGGGTTAGGGAGGGAGGTCTCAACATACAATCAAACTATGGGTGGACTAGCTCCAGCCCAGCGTAAGGCTGGGGATAGGTGCAGGTAGGTAAAGAGGAGACTTGATGGGCAACTGGGCTATTTTTTATGGTCGTCTATGTTTCTGTGATTTGTTGTTTCAGGTCAGCAATGGATGGGTCAGACTTCAAATGGAGGTATTGGGTAAAATGCATTAAGATTTGTCTCTGCTCATTACCTTTTGCTTATGTATTTTGGTAACATTTATGTAATTTAATTGCACTAATGGTTACTAATATCTTTTGCATATTACTGTTGCATGTCTTGTACTGTACGGGTCCCTATTTTTGCACTGCACTTCTTGGTCCAACTTTTGCCTGAAAAAGGTCCATTAGACCACTGCAACTATGCTGTTAACAAGAAAATTAGAAAAAAAATTATACAACCTTTCAGAGATTTTAATCCTTTAAAGCAGCAATGTTTGTTAGTCGGTTTCATCATATCGTTTTGGGTTTTTTAGCAGAAATGTACTTCTGACATTCTCAGATTCATCCTTTGTGTGTTTTTAGTTATCTGAGATATTTTTAAAATGGCTTTTATGGCTAGTTTTGTAATTAAAGATTTGTGTCATTAAAGGCGACCGCCAATCTCAATTCTTAAAAACTTCTTCTGCTGCAGTTAACTACTGAATGTACATGCTAGAATTATATTGTGGATTATTAGGATGGTGTTATCACATGTTTCTGATACTAAATAACACAGCGCTGTACTATTTTATTTATTTATTTTCACTTTGTTGACCGGGTAAGCCCACTGAGCCCAAAGTGTCCCTTTTTCAGGGGTGATCCAAAATTAGTTACGTAGAGACTTGTGTGGAGTAGATCACAGCAATGATACGTTTACACAGATCACAAGCAGTAAGCACTGTTTCACCAGGCAGCTGCTAAAGATAAGCAATGGGCACTGTTTTAGTCTGTCAGTCGCAACAGTGCCTTTACGCTGACATGATGAAACGACATACAAAGGCTACGAACATACTATAGGAGGCAGAAACACACTGCCAGCTATGGCAGTTACTCACTCTGCCACAGCTGGCAGCCTGCTGTTTAGCTAAAAATCCTGCATCTTTGCTCAGGAGTGAAAGAAAAGAAAACAAAACAAAAAATGGGCATCTTGTTATTTTAGCAGGGGAAAAACATGACTGCTAAAAAAAAACTATATGGAGACTAGCAAATACTGCTGCTCTAAAGGTTTAACACACTTAGGGGGCCATTCGTTTAAAGGATTTTGTCACAGGAATAAAATGGGAGAACATATTTTACAAGCTGTGCCTGTGATTTTTTTTAGACTATCTGAAAAGCTGCTACATAGGGGAAAACTTGAATTCCACAAAAAAGGAAGTACAGTGGGTTGGTTTAATAGGAGCAATCAAAACATCTACAAATTAGCTTATATTTCCTGTCCCTTTTAAGGGTAACCAAGCGATCAGGACCATCTTCTGTTTTCTACATGAAATCTGAAACAGCAGAGCAACTGGCAATGTAAACTAGCTTGCCATACTTGTATTGCTCAAGTTATACACCCCAGACCAGACTTAAAGAGCTAGTGTACTGCCTGGAATTATTAGTAATGTTCAGATGCAGTCAGCTATCACTTCTTCTATCTGAAGTATTTTGTTTTCTTTTCTGTTTGCTAATTAGACGATTTTTCACCTGGCAGTACTGCGCTGATGGATGGAACAGCACACTATCTGGAGGCTAAAAATACATCAGTTATGTTCCTCCCACTACATCATCAGAAATGTGACCAAATACATTGAGGCACCACATCCCTTGCAGCCTGAGCAAAGACTTTCACAAGCTACCAGTCAAAATGCAGGAAATTGTGACATCACTAGTAACCAAGAAGAGCCAATCCATGCTGCTTCATGTGAAAGAGAATAATCTGGCAGTGAGAAATGGTTCTTCTTGGTTACCAGTGATATCACAATCAGTGTGGTCTCAGTGTTTATGATGTAGTGGGAGGTACAGAACTTTTTTTTTTTTGGGCCTCCAGAGTCCAGACAGAGTGCTGCTCCACACAACACCCCAGTACTGCCACGTGGCAAATCTTATAGTTAGCCAACAGAAAAGAAAAAAAAATACTTGACAGTATGTAAGTAATGAAAGCTGACTACATCTGAAAGTTACTAATAATTCCAGGCAGTACACTAGCTCTTTAACACAAATCTAACAAAAGATTTGTGGTCCATTTTTACTGCAGTCAGATCCCTTCCCTCTTCCCTTGCCACTCGTGTTTTGTTAATCTGTCAGCGCTACAATACTTCAATTTAAAAAAAGTTAAATTTAAGTTTATGTTCCATACACATGGCCACAGCCCCTTTGTATCACAGCACTGGTTTCTACTCATCGTTGCTTCCCTGGGAAGCAATGGGAGCAGGCAAGAGTCTATTGCTGCATTGTTTTAATGGCAGTGACTATGTTCTTTCCCACTTAAAGTTTTTCATTTTAAGTGGCAACAGTTCTGGGAGCGAAAGTTCTTTAAATTTGATGGACTGCATCTGACTAAAGAGGGAGTCAGTGCATTGGGGCAGAAGTTTGGCGTCTTTGCAGAATATTTAAACTAGCAAATGGGGAGAGGGGTTAGCACCCATACGTCGAATGGGAAGAACACCCCTCCCCTCAGCTAGTGGTCAAACAGGAATTCAGCATGTTTGCCGTTCATTTGCATCATCAGGTAAGAAAAGGTTTGTCTCCCCATACGGCCTTTGGGGGTAATGCCAAACTTCACCCCAACAACTAACACACAAAATCTGGCCAATGGAAAATCATGTACACAAATGCTACAGCCTGGAAATAAGATCCCAGACCTGCAGACAATAATGTCAGAGGCTAAACTGGACATAGTAGCAATTAGTGAGCGTGGTTTACCAGTAACCACACATGGGAGACTTCAGTACCTGGCTATGTATTGTTCAGAAGAGACGAGGTGCAAAAGGGGGAGGTGGCCCTGTATGTTATTAGAAAATATCAAAGCTACAGAAATTCAGAATACACATAAGGAGCCAGAAGAACTGTGGTCACCCTGGAAACAGAAATGGGACAGCCATAAGAACTGGGGTTGTCTACAGGCCCCCAGACAGAGGGAGGACATAGACACATTACTGTTAGAAGATATACAAAACATGACAGCTAAAGGAGGTTCTGATAATGGGAGACTTCAACATGCCGGATACAGATTGGTCAATACCAGCAGGAACATCTGCCAGAACTAGACTCATAGTGGATTCCCTGCAGGGGAGGCCTCAAACAACTGGTACAGCAACCCACAAGAGGAGGCTATCCTAGATCTAGTACTGACTAACAGAAGGGATCACAGATCTCCAGGTAGAAGGTCACCTGGGGCCAGTGACCATCACATGGTATGGTTCAATTTGGCTACTACATCTAAATCATCCCATTCCAAGGCAAAAATATGGGACTTCAGAGAGCTGACTTTGATAAGATGGCCAACAGAGTTAAGCTAGCCTGGCAAAAGAAACACAGGTGAGGGGTACAGGCAAAGTGGGCAAGCATTAAGGATGCAATACTTGAAGCAACATCCCATTGTGTTAGACAGAAGAGGAAGTGCAAAGAAGAGAAACCACTTGGTTCTCAAATACAGTAGCAGAAAAGGTCAGAGCCAAAAGCTGGCCTTCAGGAAATATAAGGGAACACAGCGGGATGAAGATGGGAGGCATACCAAACTGCTGCCCTAAGGGAAGCAGGTAAGGCAGTAAGGCAGGCAAAGTCCCAAACTGAGGAAACACTAGCACGAACAGTAAAAGAAGGTGACAAGACTTTCTATAGATACATTAGTGAAAGGAGAAAGTCCAGAGAGTATTGCTAAGCTTAATGGAGAAAGGGAGCAAGTGAGGAGGAGGACCCTGTAAAGGCATCTATCCTAAATAGATACTTTTGCTCAGTATTTACTGAAGAGAAGGTAGGGCAGGGCCCACAGCTCAGCATCATGGACACAGGGGATGGAGGTGAGCACTACTCCCTTCACAAAAGAAAGGGTCCCACAAGAGCTTGCTAAGCTCAGGGTGGATAAGGCAATGGGACCTGATGGCATACATCCCAGGGTACTTAAGGAGCTAAAGGAGGAACTAGCAGAGCCATTAGCAGAATTGTTTAGTGAGTCTCTGAGCACAGGAGAGGTCCCAGAAGACTGGAGAAGGGCTCATGTGATCCCGCTCCACAAGAGTGGTAGCAGGGAGGAGGCAGGGAACTACAGACCGGTCAGTCTTACCTCAGTAGTGGGCAAGATTATGGAGGCACTCCTTAAGGAAAGGATAGTGCAACACCTGGAATCCATAGGGCACAGGATCCAAGACAGCATGGGTTTACAAAAGGAAGGTCCTGTCAAACTAATCTCATAGATTTCTTTGACTGGGTAACCAGAGTGGTGGACCAAGGGGAGCAGTTGATGTCGCCTACCTTGACTTCAGCAAAGCTTTGACACTGTTCCACATAGAAGATTGATAAATAAGCTGGGTAGGCTGGGGTGGGTCAGAAGTTGGTCAACTGGGTGGCAAACTGGTTGACGGGCGAAAACAGAGAGTGGTGGTAAATGGTATACAGTCCAGAAGAGATGCAAGTCACAGTGGGGTACCTCAGGGATCAGTCCTGGGGCCAGTCCTCTTCAACATCTTCATTAGTGACCTTGCAGATGGACTAGAGGGTAAGGCTTGTCTGTTTGCAGATGACACCAAGATCTGCAACAGAGTAGATGATCCAGATGGGGTGGGTAGAATGAGAAGAGATCTGGATAAACTAGCAGAATGGTCAGAAGAGTGGCAACTGGGATTTAATGCAAAGAAGTGCAAAATCATGCACATAGGGAAGAGAAACCCTGAAGCCACCTATAGGCTGGAAGGAGTTGCTAGCAGTCACAAAGGAAGAAAGAGACTTGGGCATCATCATCACTGATGACCTAAAATCATCCAAGCAGACCTCTAGAGCAGAAGGTAAGGCTAGGGGGTGTTAGGGTGTATTAGTAGGGTATCACAAGTCGTAAGAGGAGGTAATAATCCTCTGTACAAGACACTGGTTAGGCCCCCATCTGGAGTACCATGCAGGTATTGGAGGCCACACCTCACAAGGACATTAACCAAATTGAGGCAGTCCAGAGAAGGGCAACCAAAATGGTGCAGGGACTGCATCAGAAGACATATGAGGACAGATTAATGGAGCTCAATATGTATACCCTTGAGCAAAGGAGGAGAGAGGTGATATGATCGAGGCATTCAAACACCTTAAGGGCATAAACAAGGTGAAAGAGTCTAACATGTTTAAATATAAGAAAATAGCAGGACAAGAGGACAAGCATGAGATTAGAGGAGGCCGATTAAGGGGAATGTGAGGAAATTCTTTTTCACAGAAAGAGGTGGTGGATGCATGGAATGGCTTACCACAAGAAGTGGTGGCTATGAATACAGTGCAGGGCTTCAAACAGGCATGGGATAGGCATAAGGAAGCAATACAAATGACTATGAATAGATAGGCCACTGACAGAGCAAAGGCCGATGGCACATTTATAAGGTAGAAAAAGAAATGGGCAGACTGGATGGGCCTTGCGGTCCTTATCTGCCGTCAACTTCTATGTTTCTATGTGTTTCTATGTTACTGCTCTTAGAACATACTAAAAAGGAAAAAAAAAAATAAGTTGGGAAGAGTAGTGCCATGAAAATGGAAAAGACCTCTCCCATCTTCACTGCACTGTTGCATTACTATGTAACATCTGAGTTATATTTCTAGCACTGCAAATCATTAAACAGCTGAAATAATATCAGAATGCTCTGGACTTCCTGTAAGGTACCGTGCAAGCGTGCACCACTTTATATACTGTCATAGTGCAAGCCATCAGATTATTTCACAGTGTCTTGTGAATGCAACAGCAGGCAGGAAAGAGGATGGGGAAAGTTAGGGTCACTTTAGAGCAAGATTCTGGTGTCTTCCTCCCTCAGTGACAGCTACCACTGTGGTTCCTTGAAGCATGTAAAAGCACGTGAAAACTGAAAACAGAAGCCTGAAGGGGATCAGAGATTTTCTTAATGACCAATAGTATTTTGTGTACCAGTAATTCAATGCGTGTGGCAACACTAGTATTCTTCCTAAGGAAGCAATGCATTACTACACACACACACTGAAATAAGCATGCCCCTTAGGAAATACATCAGTGTGTGTTAGGTCTTTTTATAAAAGTATGATGTTACCTCAAGAGCCTTCACAGTGAATCTTTTGAATTTTTTCTTAGATCAGTGATTATATTATACTGTAGTGGTGAGCTAATCCCTCTATTACTTAGGTTTGAAAAGGCACTTCTAGGTTAATCCCACTTTTTGCATGCTGCACTGTAACTTAGACATCCTTTGATGGCATACTCTGACATTTGTTATGCTCATGCTCAGGCCCAGGACCTCTGGATCTTAAAAATGTGATAACCATCAGTTCAGTGGTTTACAAGTTCTGGAAGGTTGAAAAAGTGAGCAAATATGTTTGTTATGACTCTTTTGCTCACTGATAGCAAAAACAAACACAAAAAAAGACTGAAAGTTGAAACCTCAGACTTTCAAGTTTGTTAAAGGGCCAGTGATGTCACTTGATTTTGGTTTTATTAGAAAATGTGTAGAATTTAAATTATTAACAAAATTAGATAACATTTCCATGCAGGCACGGTTCCAGTTTTCAAAAATGGTTCATAAGGTGTTTTTCACAAAAGCAAAGGTCCAGCTATTATGACTTATCTGTTTTCATGAGATAAGACTCGCATTTTTTTTAGGTCTTGTCATTCACTGAAGCAGAGGTGACCCGTTTCACAGAGGGTAATTTCTGCACAGTATTTTCTTAAAAAACAAAAATGACTGGGAGCTCAAATATCCAACGTGTGTGGTCAATAGAGCATAGGGAAAGTGGAAATTGGTTAACCAGGAAAGGCACACTAAGCCAGAGTTTGCTTCCAGGTGCAACCTAGGAGCACAAGACAGTCAAGTGACTTGCTTAGGGTCACACAGTATGGAAGTGGGGGCAGATGGGATTCAAACCCAGATTTCCAGGTTTGCAGTTCAGTGCCCTTAACCACTACACTATACCACCTCCTTGAAAGGGATATTACCTCTACTTAATTTTAATTTTTTGACTACTACACCAAATTAAAATGTGTTTTTGTGACACAGAATCTGTTTTCATGAGACATCATCTTTGCTGCTTTGGTGACATTTTTTGATTTCAAAAGGAGAGAAAAATATCAAAGCAGGCTATACGCTTGGAGCATTTTGTGATGGGTCAGGTACTCTCTGAACAACCCTCAGGGCAATATGCAAAGCTAGCTACTATGACCATCTGTCTCAAAAAAACAGGAAATTCATTGCCAAAAAAACTACATTAATATGTAAATTAGAATTTACTATAAAAGCAGAAAAAGAAAGGAAATGCAATATTTTTTTTAAACCCTAACAGTGCCTGCCTCCATCCACCACCTCTCTGAATGCCACCAAACTAAATGCCAACCACAACAAAAAGTAGTGAATGGGGACTTGGAGGGGTTACTGGGAGCTGTGACACTAATGTCAGGGCATATCCATGCTGGATGATGTCCCAGACCCAGTTGCCTGTGGTCACTATATTGGGGCAGAAACAGAGAGATAATGCCCATCATCTGAGTCCTTAAAAGGGAACGGGGTAGAGAGTCAGAAGGGGGAAGTGGCTGATGACCCGCTCTGTAGGAGGCCCACATAAATTGCTGCTGATGTTGTGGTGCAGGATCACCTCCCTGACCACATGGACTGTAGCTGCAAGTTTTCCTGTAAAAGAAGCCTCTGAAAGGGCCATGCTGAGAGTCTTTCAGACTAGACCTCACAGACGTCTAGTACATCTCTAGCTCTGAGCCAAAGAGCATGTTGCTCTTGAAAGGGGAATTCAGACCTGACTGCTGTATGTCCTGGGAAAATCCTGCAACTTCAAGCCAGAAGTGGTGTCTAAAGGAAATGCCAGCAGTGACTGCTCTGGCTGCAGCATCTGAGGCTTCACGGATTGATCGCAGGAGATGTTTACCAGCTTCTGAACCCTGTGACACATACTTAAGGGCTTCAGCCTTGTCAAGCCCATCAGACATACTACTGACAACAACATGGCCCATCTCTCTCCACATGTGGTTCTGATACCTTGACAGATATGCTTGCTTATTTGCAATCTGCATGCCAAGAGAGGCTGAGGCGAAACCACACTTTCCAAAATATCTAGTTTCCTGGACACATCAGAATGTCTGGTGCTCATTTTTGATGGGGAGTCCCTAAGACCCATCATCTGCAGCCATTATCACAACTGAATCCATATTTGTCTACGTAAAGTAATACTTTTATAGCTAGGTGTTAGATACTGTTTGTCTGCATTCCTAGGGATGGCGGCAAGGTACTGAACCTTGGCCAGGCAAACAGGGTGGTATTCTCAAGAGCAGCATAAATAGGAGAGACAACCACCGAGAAGGCATTTTTAATGGTGCAAATAATCACATTGATTCTTCTCTGAAGAATCTTCTTCCTTCAAGGAGAAGTTTAAAGAGTAGCTTCTTACTTCCCATTCCCCCACCCTCCCAAACATATAACAAACATTACCTGGCCCCAAGTGGACGGAATCAGGAATTTTAATTAATTGCTGCCTGTATTTAACATCTGAAGAGATCATATTTGGCTCCATGGAGTGGACAGCCAAAATGCTGCCACTTCCCATATCGAGACACACCCCTATGCTTGCATGTTTCATGATGTCAGTGAATGGAGAATGCAAGGGTGCGCTCTATAGAATACAGACATTTTGTAACTGCTTTTTCTTATAGTATAGAGTTCTGATTATGACAAATATCAACCTCCGCTCAACTAACAAGGACCCAGTTCTGGCTCCCATGGGGTCCTATCGCCTCCGGCACAGACCCACAAGTGGGAAGCAGTAGTGAAAATTGATTCTTGGAAGATCTAACTGTACAGGTAAGTACATCCTAACTGTAATAAAAGCAAGCTAACAAAGTGAGGTCACAGCAAACAAAAAGCATGAGCATTGCTGTGCAATGTGATCATGGTTAGGGAGATTTAGTAGGCTTGTTTCTGCCCTGGGAGCCTTACAGATTATCTGGTTGATGGAGGTGCTACCAGCCCAGCTTTATCTGGTTTTATAAAATGGGCAAGGAATGTCCTGCCCTGCATCCTGGTTGACCGAGGGGATATCAAAACAGTGGAGGAACAGGAATCACATGGTTCTGTACTTCTTCCAGCAACCAGGATGCAGTTACATATCAATGCCTACCAGAATTTTTTTATTCATTTCTGGCAGCCATGTTGGTATTAGAAAAAGTGTAGCCCTTCTGACAGCCATTATTTAAGCAATAATTCATGACAGGGTGTGGGTTATAGTGGGATTTACTCACGCCTGGTGTGGTTTGGTCAAGAGGCTGCAGGCTGGGTGATTAAACCACACCAAATGTGGGTAAACCCAGCATAACCCATACCCTGTCGTGGATTATTACAATTATACAATAATCTGGTATAAATGAATTTTAAAAATGTAATAAAAAGATTCATTTTTAAATGGTCTGTAGTTAATGTTCATTGTAATATCCTTCCTCTGATATTAAAAAGTGCCTTGTTGCTAGGCAGAATATTGCTGCAGAACCTGCTCTCCTTCCACTCCATTAGATAGTGGCCTCTTTATTTTTGGTCCTTTTTTCATTGCTCTGGACATACAGGTGTTTTTTTTTTTTTTTTTATACTGTGTGTGTGTGTATTGTAATATAGCCTAGTATGAACCCTTAAAAGAGAGAATGTGTGAGCGGCTCCTGCAGTTTATCGTGTTGCGACCGGCTCCCGTACTCCAGTATCGTGCATGTGGTGAGAAGGTCCTCAAACTGTGATAAGCTGTTGATGAAGTTAGTAGGGACAGTCTTACTGGAGAACTCATTCCGGAGCTTTTTTTTTTAATCACATCTATATTTCTCCTTGCTCCCCGTACGGCCCCCATCTGACCGACTCTCCCAGCTCCATCCCCCAGAATTACCAGGGCTTACCTTATGCCCAGTCCGGGAGCAGTGCCTGCGGAGAGTCAGTCGCCACCCTGCCGCCAGTTGTTTTTTTCCATTTTTCTTCCCTATTTTTTCCCCGAGGACCTCAGGAAAAGAGCGCATCACGCGGGTGAAGTACGCATGCGCCTTTACAGCCCGGTAACGGCCCTCCGCCTGCCCCATTGGCCTATTGGCGCACCCTTGCTTGCGCAGCCCTCGCCTTCCACCAGGGGTAGCCGTGAGCGAGGATGCCACCCACCTCCCCGAGAGGAGAGCTGCCTTGACAGCTGCGCCATCCTGCTCCGCCCCCCCCCCGTGCTGACCTCCGATGACCCAGGCTCGCTCCCGAACCCGGGTCGCTGGCGTGCCGCTGAGTGAGACATTCAGCGCCTCAGCCCTCTGCGCCACCGGGCCAACATTCAGGAGCTTTTTTAGATAAAAGCAAGTGCTGCTGTGTTTCTAATGAGATGTGGGAGGCAGGTAATGATCATGTGCAGAGTGCCGGGATGGAGCCGTTAGCAAGCGAGAGAGAGTGTGGCGTATGTGAGGCGAGCAGGGACAGTGAATTTTCAAGATGTACTAAAAAAATGTTTAATGCTGTGGACAAATGCTTTGGGAAGTGTTTTTGTGGAGAAAATTGCCTTGGGAGCTTGCTGTTGTCGAGAATGCTTACACTGAGTTCAGTTTTTTGTATAGTGTAGTTCTCCATTGTGGTTTACCGAGAATCCAATATGGTAGTTTTAATGTTTTGATTTTTGGGGGCTGTAGTGATTTTTCCAAAAATTTTCATTGGTGAAGCAACTGACTGGCACCTTTTTTTTTTTTTTATTCTCCTGTGGCCACCCAGATGCTTCCCCGTAGCCTCGCAGTCCTACCTATGGGGATCCAGCTGCCATCCATCTCTACTGGGACCGCTGGCACCCAGTAACCCCTGCAGCTTACCCTCCACAGCAGGGTGTCAGGGAGCCCCCTAACTCCCCACCCCAACAGATCCAGCTCAGGTGCCAGCTTCCGGCGAACTCGCGGATGGCCATCAAGCTGCGTCGGGTGCCACCATTTTCTCCTGTACTATTTCCCCAAGTCGGCGGCGTGCAATGATGCCAGCAGTCGTAAGCACAGACGTGTCCACATGCGTCTTGCCCAAGCATCTGTCCCTGACTCTACCCCTTCTCAGGCATGCATCCCCAACCCCAGCCTCTGCCAGGGGCAGTCGGACACCGACGTTGAACCCCCACCCGGAGAGGAGAGCAGTCCATCAGGCTCAATCCCTCTCCTTCCTACTCAGCCCCCGTCGACCCATGCTCGCTTCCAAACCTGGGTCACCGGCATGGCGCGAGGTGTAGCATCCAGTGCTTCAACCCTCAGCGCCATTGGGCTGGCCTTTTTTTAATCGCAACTCTCTTTTTTGCGCCTGCTGTGGTGCCTACCTGTGGGGGCATCCAGCTGCTGGCCCTGCCTGCGGGAAGAGCAGCAGGCTCACTCAAATGATGTGTGTGGGGGGGTCCGGCATGGCCAATCTGCTGAAGGCTCCCCTGTCCCTGCCAGCTGGGCTGTGAACCACCCCAGCGATTCCGACAAGTCCTCCCCCACATGGCGGGTGCGACCATCAAACTGCTCAGTCGCGCCCAGCTTTTTTTCCATTCTCTCCCCAATGGGAGCAGGGACATGCAATGATGTCTATGCACCAAAGTGCAGACGTCTGCCGTGCTCCCCCCAGACACCTGTGCATTCGCAGTATCACCATGCGTCCCCAGGGACCACCAGAGCGCGGTGTGGATCCCACCCTTTCCCCCAGGACTGGAAGAGCAGTCGTCGGATGCTCGATCCCAGTCCTCCCCTGCCGACCCCCGACAATCCGGGCTCGTTCCCGAACCCGGTCGCCAGCATGGAGCGAGGTGTGGCGTCCATCGCCTCAACCCTCAGCGCCACTGGGCCGGCCAACTGCCACCTTTTTGTGGTGATTATGCTGGGATTTACCATGGCAGAATGGTACCAGTCAGCCAATCAGATTATGGCATTTACACACACACGAAACATTAAAACCCCAACTTTCATCTTTTCTATTTTTTTGCACGTGCAAAAAAAAAAGGCCAGAAAAGATCCAGCATTGATTTCTTCCTCTGTCTAGACGCTCTTGTTTATTAGACCTACAGTACTACAGTTAGATGCTGTTGTTTTATTTTGCACGTGAACTAACATCTGCATCAATCTCTTCCCACACTGAAATCACCACGGACACCCACTGATTTTAAACACGCTGTTCTTATACAAAAAACTCTTCAAATGATAAAACCTATTCATTGCTCTCTGGCCACTGCACCCTCCCAGAGCACCACAGCGATGCACTGAATCACATTTTTCAAGCAAAAGGAATATCACACCGTACAAGACAAACTCAAGTATCAAAAGAGACAATTACTGGTACACCTATGGTATGAACAGCAGATTTTCGTTTAGGGAAGGCACAGAGGGTTCGCTCAATTTGATCAAAAGCAGACAGTTCCATTATAACTGGCAGCAGCTCTGCTTTTTTCTTTTCTTTTTCTGTCTTTCAGTTCGATTAAAATACAGCATTTCTGGTCAGCACATACTGTGCTAGCAGATGTTCATTCCGGTGCTGAACAGCAGTGAGGGGGAAAAGTGGAGACTGCTTCATCATTTCAGCATGCTAGATATATATAGGCACAATACTGACAGTCTGTAGATTTTTTTTTTTTTAAAGACCCCACTTCGGCAACAACAGCTAACAAAACACCAATGGGAAAGAAGCAGGAAGTACCTGTAGTTCTACAAGTGTTAAGGAAATGTTACAACAAACACTGACAGCGCTACTGTAAAACATTATCAGACTACAGAGCTATCAGTTACAGATGTGAGGCACTATTAGTTTACAGGGAGGGGGTCCAAGCAAGTCAGCCAAACAATATTTCCTCTTCATTAAAATGATCTTGGAGGACAATTTACAGGGCTAACCAAGCCCAGAGCTCCATCTAGTGGCATAATAAAAAAGCTGAAAATTGACAATTTTTGTTTCACTTTTTTTGCATTTTTCATTATAAAATCATTTAATAAAATCTCTAATTTTAGTCAAACATTACTTTTTAAATGTTAGTTATCCATTTTATAATCGCAATAAATCATTCCAGGTTGTTGGCTGCTACTCCTAAACCACACTTCCAGGTGGCTGAAGGCACGTGTTGTAAGCGTTTTGTGCCTAACAATGCATCTGAGTGTGGTTCAGGAATAGGAACCTACACCATGTTGTGTATTAGTGCTTGCAAACTACATGTCAGGAAGAGCATCTTTTGTGTCAAAGTTCATTTTATGATGCCCCGTTACATCTGCTCTGCCTGTGTCGACCCTCCAGAAGCAGGTGCCATTTGCAATTTGGATGTTTCAGCCTGCTGACTGCTCAGAGTTCAGGAAAATTTTCCCTCTGTAAAATATCTTGTCGAGATAGCTTAGGGGGTGTAACTTTTTGCTGCCACTACCAGATGCACCTTATCCAGGACACCAGTTTGCTGGGTCCTTGGAGCCAAGAAACAAGTATAGGTTTTGCTAGTGCAGAATGGACACAATGTGCCATATTTATTTTTATTTATTTAGTTTTTGTTGACCGGGTAAGTGCAATAGACATATCCTGCCTATTTTCAGACACGACCCTGGGAAGGGGATACAGATGAATGCCAACTGATCTTGAACCAGATTAAGCTGTCGGTGGTATTTTTAGTGAATGAGGGAAATTTGGCCAGAACACCAGGGAAATTCCCCTACAACTTTTCGATAAGTGCCATGGGATCTTTAACATCCACCTGAACTACCACCAATCCAGGCAGATGGGACCTCGGTTTAACGTCTCATCTGAAAGATGGCACCTCAGAAATGCAGCACCCCTCTCATGCTGCACTACAGTGTCAGTACTGGGATATTAACCCAAGTGCCAGATGTGGGAACTGAACCCACAGCTCTCTGATCTCCCGGCCTCAGAGGCGAGTGTGCTACCTACTGAGCCACTGACACTGACATATGGAGATGGTCTGACACTCTTGTGACACACTTTGCCTTGTTTATTAAGGAGACAAGGTCTGCAGAAATCTATGGTGTCTATATCATCAGAAAAGGAGATTATTTGGTTCACAACAGTTTGCTTGCATCTGATTAGTCCTCTAAATTACTGTGCAGTTTGCTTCCAAATATATATGTGCGCGAAGTCACTATGAAACCGTGGCAAAATGACCCGCAGGTTGAGAGCTCAGCAAATAGACTTGAGAAAAACATCTTAAAATAATGTTGTTTGACTTTCACCACTGCTCAAATTGATAGTACTGGTGTTGGAAATCCTACTCACTAATATGGGAAGTCCACGGAAGGATAAGCTGCAAACCGAGGGAGCTAAAAGCAAAAACATTCAAGGAGCTTGTACCATGCTGTTAGCTCAGGGCTGCACTGCAGAAGCTGCAGAAGAGACATCTAAGGGTAAAGGAAACTTTGCAAACATTGGGTGTTTAGACAACTCACCTGAATCAGACTGTAGCTGGGCTGGCAGACAAATCCGACAGCTTAACCAACAGAGTTGTTGCTCTGGGAACTTCCACAAACTCAGTTAAGACACTTGCAAGTTCAACAATGTCAACATCACAAAGTCAAATGCTTTATTAGCCAAAAATAAAGAGTAGCACCCCACTTACAATCGCTTAGGCTGATGGTTGTGGGGGGAGTGCTACGTTTTTATTTTAATTTTTTTCTAATAAAGCGTTTAATGGACTCTGAGGTGTTGGAGAAATTTGTGAACTTGCATACCTTTAGTAGGCAATTTTTTTTGTTCTGTAGCAGCTGACCCCACACTTGGGCTCAGTCGGTGTCCCTGAGCTGCCTTTACTGTTTTCGAACTCAGTTAAGACAGTAGTTGCTGAGACAAACAAGAGACTGGATGCAACAATGGGGGGCAGGCACCAATGTGCTGCGGAAAACACGCACCTGCAGGCCCAATTACAAATCTTGGAGATTCAGGCCTGTGTAGTAAATGTTCAAATTATCAGGATACCTGAGGGTTGTGAAGGAGATCACCTTCCCATTTCTACAGGAATGGCTTGTGCAACAGCTCGGTGACGCAGTCACCAATAGGTCCCTAACCTTCCAAAAGGCCTATAGGGTGACACCATGAGAGAGGCCCAATAATACCGAAGCCCCTTGCACCATCGTGATGGTGACTTACGGCATCAGAACTAGGAACTTCTTGTTGGCGCATTCTTGGAGAAAGGGGACTTTAATGCAAGATGGCCTGACAGTCCGGTTCTATCTGGACATTAGTTTTGCCACCAGGCAGAAATAAAAACAGGAAATTCGACAGCATCAGGAGCATGCTGTAGGAAACAGATATTTCACATAGTATGGTATTCCTGGTCAAGCTCTGAGTTCTGCATCAGGACAAAGTGTTTTTGTTTTCAGGTTCAGCAGATGTGTTAAAATGGGTCCAAAAGCACACTATACTGAGACTTTGCAGTGCAGAATAAGAATATTTCCTCTCAGAAAATGACACCAGAACATGCTGCGGCTTCAATCAGTGTAAACCAGGGTGGGTTTTAGGCTAATCCTCAGGCAAGACAAACTATTAAGTGTCTTCATGAGATCTGGGCATCAAACTGTACATTTTCGTGGGGATGCCTCACACCCTAAAGTTACAAAGGCGGGACAGTAGGACTTAAAATAGTATGTGCCCCCCCACTATTATGATAGGGTGAGTTGATAAATAGTAACGTTATATCGACCTCAGAGTTAAAGTTTTATTCCCTGTATATTACACTGGTAAAATGTTACTTGTACTAAGCATTTTAGATGTTATTAATGTTATTAGGATCTTACAGATATGCCAGTGTGGCATAAAGCTCTGCTTGCTAGGGGTTTGCACTTTCAGTGCATAATAAATACAACAGCATGGTGAGTTTCTCTTTTCCCTCCATTTGGAAGCAGAGCAGACCCTGGGGAACCAATTCGGGACTTTCATTTTGATTTATACCATGCAGCTCTTGGACTCTAAAAGCAGCAATAAATGTGAACTGGTTTAATTCATATATTTTGTAATAACACAAGACAGACCAACTGAGAGAGTGACATCCTCATTGCTCACATCATGTCTCTAATGTCCTGTGTTTG
This sequence comes from Neoceratodus forsteri, assembly GCA_016271365.2. Taxonomy (NCBI): domain Eukaryota; kingdom Metazoa; phylum Chordata; order Ceratodontiformes; family Ceratodontidae; genus Neoceratodus; species Neoceratodus forsteri. The sequence continues at coordinate 701,229,384 of CM028135.1, read as the reverse complement.
GTATGTTAACGTATGCATGTTTATTATAAACAATAAAAATACTGTAGTTTAAAAAAATATATGTGCATCTGTGTCATTGTTTCTGTTATGAAGGACTGTGATGCAGAACTGACTCAGACAGAACTTGAATAAACAAAATGGCACCTAATTGGGATGTAGCACAATTGTGGAATTTCCTGAGCTAAAAAAAGGACGGAAATGTGAGTTTGTATTAAAAAAGTGACGCAGTTGTGAGTTTGATTCCAGTGATGCACCTGTGGGATACTATGAGGGCTATGCATTTTTGGATGACTTTTTGGCTTGGGTTCTGAGGTTTTACAGTTGTCCATGTCAGTGTCAGTGGCTCAGTAGGTAGCACACTTGCCTCTGAGGCCGGGAGATCAGAGGGCTGTGGGTTCAGTTCCCACATGTGGCACTTGGGTCAATATCCCAGTACTGACACTGTAGTGCAGCATGAGAGGGGTGCTGCACTTCTGAGGTGCCGTCTTTCGGATGAGACGTTAAACCGAGGTCCCATCTGCCTGGATTGGAGGTAGTTCAGGTGGATGTTAAAGATCCCATGGCACTTATCGAAAAGAGTAGGGGAATTTCCTCAGTGTCCCGGCCAAATTTCCCTCATTCACTATAAATACCATCAACAGCTTAATCTGGTTCAAGGTCAGTTGGCATTCATCTGTATCCCCCTCCCCCGGGTCGTGCCTGAAAATAGGCAGGATTTGTCTAGTGCACTTACCTGGTCAACAAAAACTAAATAAATAAATAAAATAAATGTTCTTGTATACAAAAGGTTTCTATACTCTCTCTTCCTCTTCTCTTGAAGTAGGGCACCTGTCAGGGTTGCCCACTCTTGCCATTATGATTTTATACTGCCATTGAACCACTGGTGATTGCACTTCGAACCCACCCATTACCATCTTGAATAGGGACTGATTTCATAGTGGTCACTACATCTTTATATGCAGAGAATATGTTTCTTCTGGTCTGCAACCCTGGACAATCTCTCCCAGTGGTTCTAAAAGTACTGTAACTGAAGAGTTTAGGTCTTCCTCCAGATTAGGGTTGCTACAATATCAGTTTTTAAAAACTGCTATCTAGGATTTTAGCCAAAATTTAGGATTTTTAGATAAAGCTGTTGAAAATCCTAAATCTTAAATATTAGAATTCCAAATCGTGGCCCAGTGGCGCTGAGGGATGAGGTGCCGGATGCCACACCTCATGCCACGCCGGCATCCTGGGTTCGGGAATGGACTCGGGTCGCTCAAGGGCTGGTAAGGGGGAGGAAGGATCGAGCATCAATAGACAGCTCTCCTTCCTCAGGGAGGGGTGACAGTGTGGTGTGCTGCTTGACTGGCGCCCCGCGGCAGCTGGGTATCAGTGCATGCGTGCCGCCAGAACCGGGAGGGCGCCACGTCCAGGGCGCAAGGCTGCCTCCATGAAGGCGGAGTCCAGCCGCTCTGCCCGCTGCATATTCGTGGGGCATGGGTGGTGAAAATGGAGCTGGCAGGCTGAAAGATGGCCCCGCCGTCTGGGACCGGAGAACAAGCCCTCACAGAAGGGCTGCAGCCACCTGTGAGCTCCACGTTGGCGGAAAAAAAAAAAGAATTCCAAATTGGATCAGGAAATCTGATCCCATTTGGAATCCATGGTGTGTACCTATAAAAAAAATCCATCCACCCTGTGCAAGCCCTGCAACACCAGTGTTACTAGTAATTCCCCGCCCAATCCACCATACAAACCCCAACCTCCTTCCCTCCTAAGCCCACTGACCGCATATACTTAGAATTAAGGTTGACTCTTCATAATAAAAAGGCATGCCCCCACCCTTACTAAATCAGGAGCCACCGCACCTCTCCCCACCCTGGCACAATCCACAACACCCCAATTCATTAAAGACCCTCCTCCCAACACACCCATTAGCTCCACTTCCCTCCCCCATAGCACCCATATATCTATTAATATCTGGGTCCGGTGATTCGGATCATCACAGTCCCACAGTGGAGAAGCTTGCCCTCAGCTTCAGTCCAGGATGAGGTATGTATGTATGAATAAATTATGACTTCTACTGTAATAATACTGACTGGCTTACCTGTCAGTCGGCATCCAGGATAGAACATCTGCTGCTTCCCTCCATGGGCATTAAAATTAGCTGAAGAACCTTGACACCTGGGAAATCTCCTCAGCGTGACAGGATCAAGCTGAGGTCAACCAACCTTCTGCACAACAAACCAAACACCTTTCATAACCACTCCCCCAGATGTACTTTCTCACGACCTAGCCAGATGACCTGAACGTTGAGTTTCTCTGTGAGAAGAACCCCTGCCAGAAGCAAAAGATTCCCTGTGACTGAACTGATCCTGGAAGAGCAGCAATGGATAAAGTGCCCTCATTTCCAAAACATACATTTTTTGGGAGACATAGTGCCTAAGGGCTCTACACTACTCTGGTCTATGGCTGCCCCCTCAGCCTGAAAGGCTGGTGATTGCAGTCAAAACCAGCTATGGGAAACTCAAGTAGAGTCCCCCCAAAAAGATTTTTGAGGTCTTACCCCCACAAGAGACTGCAACACTGGCCTGAATGACAGAAGTGGTGCCTGGTGGTCCTCATTGACCAGAGATCACCCAGAAAATACCAAGGGTTCTTGTGGATTCTGTCCCAAATACCAAGTTCCATCACTGCTGTCATCAGAATCCAATACTTGAAGCAGCTTCTGAAGAGCAACAACTAGCCGGAATCTTGACATCAACTCTCCCAGACTAGGCTCTTCTTCCTGGTGGCACCAGGATGGCTTCTGCTAGTCCATCTGAGACATCACTCCCAGGTACTCCACCTCTTCGATGGCATCAGGAAGGTCTTCTCCCCATTGACTGTCTGGCCGCACATCTCCAGAAATTCCAGGATCCTTGACACAGACATCAATGCCCTTTCTGCCCCAGCTTGCCACCAGTACGCTCAAGACTTGAGAGAGCACTTTCAGCACTGCCACTAAACCAAAGAGATGGCTCAATAGTGACACCATCACCCCTGGACTGTAAATCTCTGGTATTTCTGTAGTGGTGGATGTATGGAGAGGGGTGTCACTTGATTGCAGAACTGCACAGAGTCCCCCAACTGAGTTACTTGTCTGATGGACCGGAGGATCTCCATCTTGACAGGTGTGGTTGACAAATCTGTTTAAGCCCAGAATCAGAGAGCCCCCAACTCCTTAAGTACTAACAAATAGATGCAGCGGATCTTCTGTCCTTTCTGTAAGGGGACTGGGGGTACCAACTCTATTTGGGTCAGGTGGACCAGAACCTCAGAGGGACTGAGCCCTGGAGTAAACAATGTCTTCTCCTGGCTCATTGCAGGTAAAAATTCTGCAGTCTTCCACCAAGAGAAGGGAGGCAGAGATTAGCCTATGTGTACCTCCACTGTGTCAGCATGCAAAGGCACTTCCTTACTTTGCCTGTAACCCCAGAGCAAGGTCCTCTCCTTCTCCAATTACCAAAGCTCAAACAAGGCCAAAATCTGTCCCTCAAACTGTCTAGTGGTGGCCAAACACTCTGTTCCCTTGACGCAGTGTAGGGCTTCTGTTGCTGCTTAGAAAATGACAAAACTGTCTTTCTCTTCCTAGATGTCCTACATAATACCATCCAGTTCTGAGCCAGCCCAGTGACGTGGAGGGCTGTGGCACTCATGTCTTACCTCACCATGCTGTTCAGTGGCGAACACTAGTTACTGGGGTTCGGCGGGGAAGGGAAGAGGATCGAGCGTCCGGAGACTCCTCTCCCAGGGAGGGGTGGGATCGGTAACTAGCGTTTGCCTGACACCTAGTGGTGGCTGGGTGTTGGCATGCCAGTCCCACACATTGGGAGGCAGACGCCCAGCATGCAGCATGAGGAAGCGTGCGCTGCTCGGCCATTGGTGTCATTGCATGCTACCGTGCTGACCTGGGGGGGGAATGACACAAAGTATGGGGGAAAAAAACATTGCCACCAATGAAGAAACCTTAGATGTGGAACCAGAATGGCAGGTACATCTGCCACGAAACCCCTGGCAGTGGGGGCACACAAACAAAATCCCCAGAATACTATCCAGTTCTGACCAAAGATCAAATACCCATCAGAGGGCAAATAGCTCACATTCACCTAGTTGCATAATCTGTGGTCAAACAGCACAGCCACACCCCATTTATGGCCAGCACAAGAGAGTAGGTAGAGTGAGCCAGTGTACGTAAACTGCCTACAAAAGCTTCTCCCAGAAAGGAAAGTCCCACAAAATGAGCCACGAAATATTCATCCCTTCTGAACCTGGCAGGTTGAACCAACCCAGGATATGGATCCAGGAGCATAAGGCCATGGAGACAATGAATGAGGTGTACCTCAATCACAAACTGATGCCATTCAGAGCACAGGCTCACTTGCATGATACGTCCACTTTTGTGTCATGAGTGTCTTACAGTGCTGCCCACCCTTCTGAAGGCAAGGCGAAGAGCTCATGGTACTGCATCCAGCCTTGGCTGTGACTGGAGGAATCTCCCATGTCTAAAACCAAAAGCTTCCTCCTGAAAATGATAAAATTGTACCCTGGGTCTGGATAGCTGATTTTGCTCGACCACCCTGGCCCATCACTGTTCTATAATTTGGTCACAGCGACAGAAATTCGGAAAACACTTCTGACTTGAGGCCGATATGAACAAAATGGGGTTCACATATGGAATTGCAATGTCCCATACCTCCTTAGCTGTAACATTCTCAGCTACAAACTACCACAGTGCCTTTGAATCACACAAGGGGAGACCGGAACCTTCGCTTTGGATTCTATCTACTCCCGTTCCTCCTTGGAGGGACAGTCTTCTGCATTTAACAGAACTGGCACCATCGGGTCAGAATTCTCCTCAAACCCATCAACAGTTTCCTCTTGACCTTCTATGCCAATCTGCTCAGCTGCACCTGGATGTGCTTCTATGGACCCCCCCCAACCTAAGAGCCAGCCTTTGGGTCAGGTGTCTTCGCAGGTAATACCTGTGGATCATCAAGATATAGCATTTCATTTAAGCAAAGCAATACGGATTTGTGTGACTTAGTATTACCACTGCCAGTATGTACCACAGATGCCACCCTCCATGCAGCCTGAGGGTTTGGCCGGCAGAAAACCAGGACAGGCATATTAAATTAGGTTACAGATAGAAGGACCGCATGAGTGAAGGTCTTAAGTCCTGTGACAGGTCTCACAACATCTTAGGCTACATTGGTATGTGAAACGTCATTGTGCCACTGATGAACAAATAACTGTAAGTAAGCACTTGAGAAGAGAAACAACACAGTGCCCTTTTAAACTAAATTCAAGAAAAAAACGAGTTGTTCTGACTTTCTTACCTATATCTGGCCCATTCCCCGCAGATAAGGAGAGTCCCTAGCTAATAGTGGCTAGCCACTAACCTGAACAGCACCGCCGGAACCAGAGGGTTGGGAAGTAGGTTACATGAACATTTTTCATAGATATGGGGAATGCTGGTCAAAAATACAAATAAATCAGTGCACTCCAGGAAAGCTATGCCAGTGCATCCCCAGACTGCCAAGCCTGATATCGAAAAATGAAGCAAACAAAATGGAAGGCACTCTCATTGAAGACAAGACACTCAAAAAAATTGGAAGTTAATGTGTATTTATTATTAAATTTTGCCCTTCAATGTAGGACGCCAAAGCAAGGGCACCTTGCTTCAACATCCTACATTGATGGGCAGAATTTAGTAATGAATGTACTTTAACCTCCAATATTTCTGAGTGAAAATCTTGTCTTCAATGAGAGTGCCTCCCATAGGGAATGTTGGTCAGGACACCAGGAAAAATCCCCTTTTCTTACAAGGAGTGCCATGGAATTTTTAGCTTTAGTAAGTATTCAAACCGGTCGCCGTGTAACTTTTGTTTACTACCCCTGCCTTGCAGGCTCAATAAATTTGAGGGGCCTTGGCTTGGTTTTTGATGGAAAAGTGGGGTTCTTTCCCAGATATAAAATAAACAGTGTGGTGCCTCCACCCAGAGTAAAATATAGCGGGCCAGATATTTGTCTGGTACAACCCCCTGGGATACTGGACCTATCCACCTCCCCTTCCAGTCACCCCATACATGAAATACCACAAGCAATTGCAATACTTTACTAGGCATGCAAATAATGACTGTTGCTAATAATATGCTCACAGACAGTACCGAACATTAACAACAAAAGGTATATTAGCACGGGAAACAGGAATGGGAATGCAAAGAAATATGGCAGTTGGATTATTTGATGAACTGGTGAAACCGTAAGCAATAAAAATAACACTGCCCACCTCCAACAGCAACGCCCAACAGTAAGTCCACCTCCCCACTGGTACCAGTGTCCCCAAAAGTTACTCTGGGTACCCAGGTAGAGTAGCAGGCCTGTATGGTGCCACAGGTTGGCTGACATTGGTGCACTTTAGGAGCAGAACAGGAACTGTTATTTAAACTAATCCCCGATCAGGCCAGGTGCTGTGTTTACTCATTTGCAGTTCGGTCTCACAGGGTCTGATAAAGATGGCAGGTGCAGCTCATTGAGCTATGCAACGGTATGGCAGCAGTCTTGGCTGGAGCAGGGTCTGGCAGCTTGTCACTTTCAGGGCTGTTGCAGGCTCTAGCAGCTGGTCATTACCTAGGCTGTTTCTCTGTGAATGCTGGATCAGGCCAGTACCAGGGACCAGGGACACATACCTACTCTACACGTCAAGGCATGTAATGACCAGGGGAAGATGATGGGTATTGTCTAGTGGTGACAATATCTGGCCGATTCCCCAGATCATCCTATCTGGCTTGAATCCCTCTCCCAGATCTCAGGTTCACACAGTCCCTCACCGGCAGCGAGCAGCAGATGCAAGCATCTCGGCAGCAGATCTGATATACCCCTGTAATTGTGGGGCAACAGACTCAGGAGGATTTCCACTCTTTTCAGGCTTCAGACCTCAACAACCTTCTGGCTCCCCAGACACTGGGAACTCATTGGGCTTTTCCTAATACTGGATTCGGGAACTCAGGAATCACTGCAGACTTTAGCAGAACACAGTTCCAACCCCCTCATCAGTGGAGGACTTTCTCTCACAGTGCCACAAACATTCTCTCCCAACTAAGCTGTACACTTGAATTCAGGCTTTTCCAGTAATGGAAGATTTTGGCAAATCTCCCCACAGGTGAATATGGAAGCCTTGGACCGACTCCCTCATACACTCTCTGCTCTCTTCCCTTCTTCAGACAGTCTAAGCCAGAACTGCCCATGAGCTGCGTTCTTCCCCAACGTCTGAATAGGAACACCAGTGACTCCACTTGTCAGCATAGCTGTCCATCAAATAAATGAATATGCCTTACATTTACTTGATGCCTGACTGGATGATACTAAGGGCGCCAAGAACATTGTCCTTTCCCCTCTTCCCAGGAGCAATAGCTGCAGTCCTTAGAGCTCCTTGAGTACTGAATGGATAAAGCAGGGTCAGGAGTCATGAAAATGGCATCCATGAAAATTTATATCTGTCCCAAGTTCAAAAGTCTTAATGCAGGCAAATTATTTAGTTCTAATGAGCAAAGGTCCTACAGTTCAATAGCTGCACCTCTGTACTGTTGTCCAATTACTGAATGGGCTCTAGTAAAGTCCTTATCTGCCTGTCACTAGCGCTGTAGCACTAAGTCCCCCTGCAGTAAGCAGAAACACATTTATAAAACAGTCCAAGCAGTTCTTAAAGCAACAGTGTACGCATAAGCATTTACACATATTTGTTTACCAAGTTCACATACCTTTACCTAAAACATGTATTCTTACCCCCACACAGGTTCTGTGATCCCAGGAGTCAGAACACTCAAGGGCTGACCTTAGGCTGTAAATGCAGAGTTAACATAAGCACCGCAGCACTTAACCGAATAAGTGAGCAAACTGCCGGCTTGCACATTCAAGCAGCTTGACTGAGCACACACTGGGCTGTGTGGCAACTCACTGCTTTAACAGTGCTAACTACACTGTACCACTAGGTGGTGAACTTCAATTATTTATACAGTTCCTACAACCCCATGGCAAGCAAGCACATAAGGGCTGGCAGGAGTTTCTTATGGGCACCCAGGGACCAGACACAGAGAGGCAGAACTGGAAAGCTCTTCCAGGGGAGGGGGGGACAAGTAAACGAAGCCACGCCCTTGAGAAAGCACTTCAGTTTTGGTGCAAAAAATGTCGAGCAGCTTCAGGCTAGTGTTGCCTTTTTCTTCCAGCTACCAATTTTTATAGACTTGCTATTTTGCACAATAAAGCTCACCATTTCTACAATGATAGTCTCATGTGGATTTTTCACTGAGAGATACTGGGTGCAGGTTAGTGGACTGTTTGATTTGTAACTTACACCTAACAGCCACTAGAGATGGGCAGAAAGGACTTTGGTTTAACATCTCATCTGAAGGATGGCAACTCAAAAGTACAGTAACCCCCTAATACTACACTGAAGTATCAGTATTAGGTATTATTCCAAGTTCCTGGTGTAGAATTAGAACCCGTGACCTTTTGCTCTTTTGGCCTCCGAGTTAAGCGTGCAACCTACTGAGGCAATGACCCTATTATGTAGTCAATAGCAAATTTTAATGAAGCCATACAACTGGAGCAGGAACACAACAGGGAAAAATTTGATCACGTCTTAATTATTCTATTCTTTATCCTATTTTCCTCCTTTATCCCTTGGTTCTCCACCTCTCTGGTAGACCTTAGCCATGTAGATCAATTACAGAAGTATGATGATTTGAATATGATACCTCATGTTATTATTTAAAGGCTGAGACTTGAATGTCTGAACCACTTGAATTTTAGAGCTGCAGGTGACCTTATGCTCAACTACATACATATTCTCAGTATATGTACTTTTTCAAACATTTTAATTGCCCTAACAACATTCTGAAGATCAGGTCCATGTTAAATACACTTGTGAGAGCACAGTCTTCCATTATTGATTTGTGGGTGTTTTTGTGCAGGATTTCATTACAACATACTCAGCTGTGGTAAAAATGTTTCACAGATTAACAATTCTGGTGGTGTAAAACTAACAACCAAAAAAAAAAAGAATTCACCTTGCCTGTGTGGTAGGGAGTTCAGCCCAAACTGTTGCTTGAATTCTCCTTCCCGGTCCACCAGATCCACCCTCCCACTTTCAGACATTTTGTGACATCTATACAGGGAAAGTGTGGTGGTGCTGTTGACACAAAGCAAAAAGTACCTCTTTTCAAATCTCTTTTAAGATATTTTAGAGGGTTGTTTGATAAAAATCAAAACCACCACTCAACAAACATGAGCTTTGTTTCTTGAGCGGTGTCCTTGATTTTTAATCTAACAACCCACTCAAATATCTTAAACAGTATTAGAAAAGATGTCCCTATTGTTTGAATGGTGTATGCCCTTGTGCTATCCTTATACAGATGTCACAAATGTTGGAGCGCGGGGTGAAGATGGCACACCAGGAGGTGGAAGGGATTGGGCAGCCAGCTCCTCTGACCCTAATGAGGATCCCTTCCCTTCCAATAGTGGGGTTGCTAAAAATTAAAAAACAAGTGGGGTGAACTTCCCACACAGGTAAGGGAGCTTTGTGGGCTTTTGGGAGTTTTCAGAGTGCAGACAGAGGTTCTCTTTAACGCCTGGCTTCTTACTACAGTTGGATCATAATTATTCTCTTTACTATTAGAGGGTCTCAAGACATCTGCAAAAAAACACCAAAAACATTTTAATTTCGGTGGAGGGCTTGAGCTGGTGGAAGGAGGTCCCGGCAGTTGGCGAGTTGAAAATGGGGGACAAAAACAGAAAGTAAAAAAAAAAAAAAAAATGTTTTTATTTCAAATTACTTTATTTTTTATAAGACCATTTATTTGCATGAAAGTAGGAGTTTTGTCACTTCACGTTAATTTGGTACTAATGATTAGAGTGTGCTGTTGTCAGAGTAAAGTTTGGAGAAAATCTTGAATCATCATGGTCAAAATGACAGAAGTCATGGAAATCACTTTAAAAGTCACAAAAAAATCATGGGTCATTTTTTCGTCACCAAAACCGCTTCTTTGTTTATATATTTTTCAAAGAGTGTGCTGGTGGACTGGCTCGAGACAAAGAGTATCCTCGACTTGCCACGACAAATGCAAAAACTATTTAGTTTTCATGGAAAATGTTACAAATCACAGTGTTATCACGAATGAAATGCCAAAAGTCATGGTGTTTGTGTAACAATGGCACAAAGCCTGGTATCCATGACCCGTGTAACTAAGTTACTGCCGTACTGATAACTCTCAAGACTGGAATTGGGGACTATGACCTTAACTAGATAAGCTTCAGGAGTAGATGAACTCTTACGGGACAAAGATTGAAGGCCCCATCCTCAGTCACAAAGGATGGAGGTGCCAGTCACCTTATTACACTGTCACCTAAGGATCCATGCATAGCCTAAGTGCATAGTTGCAATGCAAATGTTTGCCAGATGACAGTGTATGCCACCGGGGTTTGTGCTCGCAAATATGCTCATCTACAACTATTACGGAGTTGCTGCATGCTGGACACTATCGGCAAGGGAATGATGACCAGATTCACCCCCCCAACCAAACATCAGACTGCTGCTTTTTGAAGCTTCTGCTAGTCTTCTGTCAACCCCTGGTACTCCAGTGGCTCTCACCCTCTAGTCCACAGACACGCCCCGTGTGTAACTGAACTACCCTCCCTAGTCTTAGTACCCTGCTGCAGTGCAATGCACAGAAGATTCAACAATGCTTTCCATCACCTGCTGGTTCTAAAGAAAAAACACATCTGCAGAGCTGTAACACCCCTACTGTCTGGTACTGATAGCTCTAAAAGGAGGTGTTGTGAAACTCTGTGAATGTGTTTGCAACATTTGCCATGCTTTGAGCATGTCCCTGCATGACGTGTGAGCAGTGAGTATTTAATTGTGCAGAAAAGACTTGCAACCTCTGCTGTGCATAGCATAATGGGGTACAAAGTCACTGCTAAGTGGTAAATGTGACCACTTAATGACACCCCATTACTGACTGAGAATAGGGCCCATGTAAATATAAATTATTTCAATTCAACAATTTTGTTTATTTTTTAAAACTGAATAAACTAGGACATGACAAATCAATTGAACCAGGGTTAATTTTCAAAAGAGTATAGTGGCTTGTGTATGTGTGTGTGTCGGGGGGTTGATTTTAGACACTGACTCATAAAACTTTATGGCAAGATTTCAACGTCACATATTACCATGTCACAACGAGATTACAGGGCCACAGTTAGTAGTGAGAAATGTATGAAGTTAAAGATAAGTATTTGTCAATGCAAATGTTGGTTGCTTGTTTAACGCTGGCACTTCCCTGAGCTCCCTTTATACCCTGCAGTGTACCTTATCCAGTCCCATAGCCTTATGCACTAACTTACTTCAGTAACACCTATTTAAATCCCACCCTTCTATCCACCCAGCATCCTCAATTTCTGCTGAAAATATTTTTTTTTTTAATGAGGACTGGCACAACCCGCCCACCTCAATGGATGGCCCTCATCTTATAAACTAATATAAGTGAGAGGCAGCAGTGCCAAGAATACAGAGTAATCCACCAAATTTAAATGAGAGGCAGCAGAGCCAAGAATACAGAGTAATCCCCCAAATTTAAATGAGAGGCAGCAGTGCCATGAATACAGAGTAATCCCCCAAATTTAAGCAAGAGGCAGCAGCGCCAAGAATACAGAGTAATCCCCCCCAGCAACAACAAGCAGTGACCTGACCACTCCATCCGTCCATCAGCCCTCCTCCCACACCCAGCGTCCAATTCTCCTTATTAGGAGAAGGCAATTGCTGTCAGTGCCCACCGGTCCAGCACAGCACAACCCTCCCTCCTCCACTGCCGAGCGTCAGCTTCTAATGAATGAAACCACGCTGCTTGTTGCTATAGTACAGCCAGCAGATCACATTGCAAAAAAACTACATTATTGCGTCAGTTAGGGTTTTTATTAAATTGTCAAAAGCTGGGAAATTCGATGTTAGGGTTCCCACCCCTACCAACCCCCAACACACCAACAGGAGTCAGGATGTGCTATGGGGTGACAGGCCCAGCTCACCCCATTCCATGTGTAAACAAGCTGGCATGGTACAGTATAGGAGAATGGGATGAGAGTTAGGCCTGATGACCCCATGGCACACCCCGATTGCCTGTTGGTGTGTGGAGGGTGGGGAGGTAGGGGTGTGAACCCTAACATCGAATTTCCCAGCTTTTGACGATTTAATAAAAACCTTAACTGATGCATTAACATAGTTTTTTGAAATTAATTTCCCTTCTTTTTAAGATAATATAATAGTATCCTTATTTTACTGTGGGAATGCAGGGTCCAATATTGCAAAGTTATGTGCGTGTGTAGAATAAATTAAACGGACGCACATTAACTTGGGCATTTTCAGGAATTTTACCAAATTTTCAACATGGCCTTTTGGGGACCCCACATCATGAACACTGGCACTGTCATTCCGTTAATCTGTTCCAAAAGTTGATTTCACAAAGCGGCTGCGCCATTCTGTGCAACAGGTGCGAAAACATGTTTCAGTCAGGATGTGAAAACTGACAGCTGTATACTGTGCACGAGGAGGTGTGAAAAATGGCAATGTTGAAAATCTGGAGTATTAATATGAAAAATTATTGAAGTTATGCGTGTGCGTAGAACCTGTGCAACGCACACTCATAATGCGGTCATTTATTGGAATTATTTCACCAAATTTTCAACATGGGCTTTTTAAGACCTCCCCTCATGAACACTGGCACTGTGATTTCATTACTCTGTCCCGAAAGTTGATTTCGCAGAGCTACTGCGCCACAGGTGCAAAAGCACATTTTGGGCACAGTGTGAAAAATGACAGCTATACTGTTCATGAGGAAGCGTGAAAAAATGGCAATGCTGAAAATCTGGAGTGAAAATATAAAGAATTGGCGAAGTTATGAGAGTACGTAGAAACTGAACAACGCACACTCGTAACACAGTCATTTTTAGGACTTTTTGCACCAAATTTTCAACATGGGGTTCTTGTGACCCCACCTCATGAACACTGGCACTGTCATTTCGTTAATCGGTCCCGAAAGATGATTCCGTGTGGCAACCGTAAAATCACCTTTTGAGACCTATTAACAAGATGACAGTGCCAGTGTTCATGAGATGGGGTCTCAAGAAACCCATGTTGAAAAGTTGAGATCAAAATTCTTAAAAATGGCTGATATATCAACATAAGTTGAAAATCCCACTGACAGCCATTATACGGCTTACCTCGATTCCTTCAGTTCGCGGTTCGCCTTTGAAGAGTGCAGATGTGTTCCAGTCCAGAGAATATCATAGCTACTGACCATGGAGAGTACGTATGGGGTAAGGGAGTGCAGGGAGGTGGGTATGCAAGGGAGGGTGGGGGGAGGGGCGTGGGGAGGCGACGAGGACCATTTTCTTTTTCCAGGTTTAAAAAAAAAAAAAGACATCAAGGGACTGTTTCTTTTTACAGGTACCTTGCACATTTGGGGACACTGAGTGGGCTACCAAGTGTCCCACACTGTTGGGGGAGGGGCTACTGCCGATGTGGGGATTGGGCACCCCGATGTCGGCAAACATACGGGGGGAAAATGGCAACACTGCTGGGGGGGACATACTGGGAACAATGGAAGTGGGCTCCCCAGTGTTCCACAACAATAATATGGGGATTTTATACACAACTGGGGACAATGGGAGTGGGCTACCCAGTGTCCCACACTGTGTGTGTGGGGGGGCTACTGCTGACACGGAGATTGGGCACCCTGCTGTTGGCAAACCTTATATCAAGAGGGCACACTGCTGGGGGGGACCATACTGGGCTGAAGGACAACTGGGGACACTGGGAGTGGGCTACCCAGTGTCCCACACTGAGGGGGATGGGGGGCCTGTTTCTGTTGGTCTGGGGAGGAGATTTGTTATTTTTTTTTTTTTTTTTTTTTGGAAGCCGCTGTTACGCGGGACTTCCCCTTTCATTCCACAAGCCGATCATCTGTTCACTGACGTGGGCTTCATGCAGATCAAAGGACCAAAGCCCTCTCTGATTGGAGCGGCTTCAGTTCTTTTAAGTGCATGACCATTCAGTCCACCTAGCAGAGAGTTGTGTCAGGACCACACTGAGTGGCCATTGATGCCGACTGCCAAGCCCATTACAAGCGCCTGGTTTTGTGTACTAAAATGGACTTGGCAGCGACACAAACCCATAATCCTTTATTACAGCAACACTTTGGTTTGTACATGCGCGCAAGCAACGTAACAAGGAAAATCTTGCCTAATTCAAAGCAGCTGTGCTAAATGTTACAACTGACCCTCTTGCCTTTGAAATGCTGTGTCAAAAACACATGCCGAGAACAGGTATGATGATTATGAACAGGATTTTTTGATGATGTTAACAGTACTACAAAAATCTCACCCACCATTTTCCTATCAGTGATTCCCTTTTTGCAAATGTTGTGCTACAGGGCTCTGTGATTTTTTTGTCCTGGCAGCTTAAAACACTCAATAAAGAAAGAATTAAAAATGAGCTTCTGAAGTCTGGATCCAAATGTATACTATTCCCTAACTAAGCTTAACCTACGACTTCCAAACTTAACATGTACAATTACTCTTTCAGGCAGTATGTACTCATATACACGATAAATATAACAACCAGAACTGGTCTCCATTTACACACACAGTTGGCAGATCGGAAGGATCAAGGGTGTATTCTGAAAACTACAATACAACTGCATTTCTCCAGAAAGAGTTAAAAAAAAGACAGACTTCAAAACAACAAGGCTTGTTTCTGGAACTCGGGCTTTTTTTTTTTGCCTCCTTATCAATCTGTCTGTTTTAGCTGACTGGCTCTCAGAGCTTCCCAAGCCACACAAATCTGCTGGCACTGGCAGCAGTCTGCTGAACTGGTCACCAGCTCAAGGAAGAGCGACAGTACTTAAAATACGCTGACGGCCTGTCAGAACATCCCCTGGAAGTAACTCATCTGTCAATCTAAAATCTATGTTTGAACTGAACGACAAGGAAGTGCCCATGTGTACAGATTTCCTGTCAAAGCCTTCCAATAAGGGCCAACAAAGGTGAAAGAGCTGGGTGGGCCAAAGAGTACTGAGATGTTAATTCTACCAAGCTCTCAGTTTTGTTATTGAACAACAAAGTAAGATCTTGTGTCTAAAAGTCTACTGACAACAAAATAATTGTTTTTTTTTTATTATTTTTTTGATACTTTAATTCTTGTTTAATAATAAAGGAGAGTGCAAAGGTAAGACAGCAATGCCATTATAAAAACATATCCATCCACACAAAAGTAAAATGAACGGACAGTATACAGCTGTCAAATTTAACTATACAATATCTCATTAGTATTATCAAATATAATATACGATGAATATCTAAAGCATGGAAGAAAATGGTTACTTGGATAACTGAATACTTAGGGCATAACATATTTGTCAATATTACTGAAGCAAACGAGTTTTAAGCCTCTTGACCTTTCAGTCTTATTACTGTAACAGTAAGAGTGGGAGTGGCTGAGGAACAAGATGAGAGAAGCTGGTTGTGCAGTTTGGTGTTGCCTCTTCAAACAGTGGAAGGGAGATGATTGGGAGGTAAATGAAGACAGGGTCAGGTATTCTTCAAATGCTGCACTGTGCCCGCACAAAGACTAGCCACATGCTGAGGCTACACAGTCTCAGTGAAGTTCTAGCCACCTGGAAGTTCACTGACGATCCGTGCTCTCTCAGTAAAGTTCCAGGTAGCGAGGCCCAAATACAGATATACGAAAAGGAGGGGACAAACTCGACTCCTCTTTGAAAGCTCCAAACACAAAATGTACAGCACTCACAACAAGGATATTTCCAAGTCCCTTTTACTGCATGATATGATGTACCAGTGTCTCCCAGTTCAAAAGTGACAGTGCATACAGTTTTGGAATTAACAAGGGAGCCTGACATGCACGGAATGCCTACTGGCCCTTTCGCTTCGTTCTATCGAGTTTCATCAAAGGGCTAGGCCAATGAGTTGGGCATTGAAGTTGGTGGGCGGTAGCTCCCCTACATTCAGTCAGACATCAACATCAGTTTTTTTTTTTTATTTTTTTATTTTAGTCTTTGGTAACCGCCTAAGGTCCTCTAGGTACAAGTGCCTGTTTTCAGGGGCAACCTGGGAGCAGTGGGGAGGTGAAGTGACTTGCTCAGAGTCACACACTATGCAAGCGGAGGTTGTGGGAATTAATGGATGATGGAGATCTAGGGCCATTGACAGGCTACTAAAGGAGGAAGACCTAGGTAGATTAAAGGACAAAAAAGGGTGGCGCATTGCTATATGTTGTTACCAAGCTCTCCCACATCTGGTGTGCAGAATTCTCGCCCTTCCCCCCATCCCCAACAAATTGGGTTGTTTCACCTGATCCTTCCCTGTCAGTCAGACCACTCTGGAGGGGTATTCAGTGAGGTATTGAAAGCTTGTGTTACCCTCAAACTGAAGACCCCAAAGGGGATGTTTCAGGATTTTGAAGCTCAAAAATAAAAGTTGAGCATTAACACTTACCCTATGTATTGAAAGGTTTGCACTTGCATCATTAGCAGTATAAAAAAAAAAAAACAGAGAAAAAAAAAAAAAAACAACACCACGATAGCAGATTTGTTCCTCCCAAGATTTTTCAAGCATGACCATCTGCTTAGAAGGTCAAACTGAACCACACTTTGCTAGTTGAAATACAAACCCTTGGTACTGGAGGGGTCAGGGTGAGGGTAGTAAGTGGCTGGATACGTCACTCCAGAAGTAATGGGTATGGAGCATTTGGAGGGGCTGAAGGAAAGCCTGACTCCATCGGTGAGATGGAGGTAGAAAGGGTGTCTAATATATGTTTAATACAGTGTAACATTTGTTCCAATTGGAAAGAATTACAGAATTTTGTTTGCATCAGTTAGGCTTTGAAGGTAACTTCAATGTAAAACCCCAATGTTTACACACCATATCTCTGGAATCCAATAGCAGATCAGGCTGACACTTACACAGTGTTATGATCTATAAACCTTGCTGCAGCCAAATATAACAAAGAGTTGCTGTGATAATGAATTGCATGATAACACAAAATCCTGGAAAGTTTTTAGAAATCATTCATTTCTTTCAGAACATTCTACAGCCAGGGCTACAAAACATTGCAACATAAACACTGGCAGGGAGCGCTCTGCAATATCATGTGTGAGACCTGGCATGGGACCAAACCCAGGTCACCGCCTGTCAGCAGCAAATGGGATGTGGTGTGCTGCCTTCCTGCTCTCACGTGACCACTGTAATGAGCCAACGGGGATTTTGGATCACATGCATCTCTGTCTCCTACTCATGGTCACAGCAGAGAACAAATGGCTGGGTCAGTCAGATGCACCCTGATGAGCTGTGAGCCATGAAGGCAACAGAAACTTGTCTGAATCCACATGACCAGTTCTGTTTTGGAGATGTGATCAAAGAATTGTCCAGTGTGTGATGTACAAGAGGCAGAGCTCAGGATGCGGGCAGAGGGTCCAGCCTGACAGGGTTTTTTTCTGTCCCTGTATTTTTCTTATGAAGAGTTCGTCTTAATCTTGAGATCTGGTTTAGTTAGATTATTCTGTGTGAATTCTATCTGTTCAAATGTTTTGTTTTCCATTTCTGTAGTGCACTATATTCTTTAGGTCTTTAGTGTGTATAACCCTGTACCATAGGTAAATACCGCGGAGCATTAAATATTATTTTTATATACTTCATGCTTTCTTGACTGTGTTTTTAAAGGTATAGATAACCTGGGGTAATTGGTAAACGTGGAATCTGTTTCCAAACAGACAGGCTATGAAACGGTCCAAGGCATAGTGTTCTCAGCTGTGACTAAAGGGGGTGGGTCGATTGCCCGTTGGGAAAGGCCATGGTACAGTGTGAGCAATGGCTGTCATGGAATTCTGACATAAATACACCCGAGGGAGAGTCGAGCGGAGTGGTGGCAGCATACTGAGGTGACCATTCAGGCGCCTAAAGGGGTGGAACTGGTAGTACAGTGCAGACTGAGTTCAGGGAGGACCAGACTGTGACAATATTAAAAAAACTGGTAATGTAATAGTCCTTCCCTTGCTATATCTTCATTTGATATTCCTATTTAAAACAATTTTGCAGTGTTGGTGTAATCTGGGGTTTTAAAGGAGACTTGGGATGTGCAGTACAAAGCATTTCATGAAATGCGATTTCATCCTGCATACATACTAGAAAGTACAGTTACGTAAGAACTTACTGTAACAGTAGATCTTTGAGAACAGCTCTTGCAGCAGGTTACACCATTAGGACTGAAGCCGGTAGGCGTGAGGACCCCACGTAAATCTTCTAGCTAGCAGTCTTCAGCGAGGACCGCCTCCGACGTCAGACGTAGTACATAAGAGGCGGTCCCGCCAGATTCTCAGCTCTCCTCGCCGGAGACTCCCGGCCGCAGGATGACATCAGAAAGGGAGACCGAGGATCCGCCATCAGAAGAAAAGGGAGAAAGAGCGTTAGCTCCTGCCAAGGCCTGGTAGGCCATGCCTCCTCAAGGGGAATGGTAGGGATAGTTGCCTGTAAGAGCTGTTCTCGAAGATCTACTGTTACGGTAAGTTCTTACGTAACTGTACTATCTTACTTCGAGATACAGCTCTTGCAGCAGGTTACACCATTAGGACTGATTCCCAAGCAATAGCACCTCTAAACATTCTGGGAGGAGGCAAATAGGAGAGATCTTGAGCAAGTCCTGACTCTAGAACAGAAGACCCTGTAGAACGGCAAAGCCGAAACCGTCTCTCCGCCGTGATGTAATATCCAGGTTATAGTGCCTAATAAATGTGTGCACTGAGCTCCAAGTGGCTGCAGCACAAATGACCGAGGTGGAGACATTGCACAGTGCTACAAAGGAGATAGCCGCCCCCCTTGTCGAGTGGCCCCGGACTGTACCCGGAAGGGGCTTCTGTTTATTGTTGTAACAAAAGGAAATACACTGGACAAGCCAGCGAGAAAGGGTCTGCTTTGAGACTGGTTGGCCCCGCAGCCTCTCAGCGAAGGATACAAATAGCTGCTCCGATGTGCGAAGCTGTTTAGTTCTGTTCAGGCAGTACCTCAAGGAGCGGTGAACATCCAGGGTGTGAAGCAATGCCTCTCCTCTATTAGAATACCTGGGAAAATACACAGGCAGATCGATGTCCTGGTTAAGAGTGAGAGCAGAGACCACCTTAGGCAGGAATTTTGGATTCGTCCTCAGAGACGCTCTGTCCTGGTGGAAAATTAAATAAGGCTCCTTAAACATGAGAGCATGAAGCTCGGAAATTCTCCTTGCTGATGTGACAGCAACTAAAATTAACGTTTTCCATGACAAAAAACGCAGCTCGCAATCTGCGGCAGGTTCAAAGGGGGGAAGCGTGAGTTGTTCCAGGACGAAGAGTAAATCCCAAGGAGGGACAGGATCCTTGATGGGTGGCCTAAGGTGTAACACCCCTCTCAGGAAGTCTCGAGAGGCATCTAGCTGTGCCACTGTGCACTGACCTACCGGGAAGTGGTAGGCCGAAATCGCGCAGTGGTGAACCTTAATAGAGGAGTAGGCGAGACCCGAGTGGAAGAGGGAAAGCAGGTATTCCAGAACCAACTTCACTGGGCATTCTAAAGGGGAGAGGCCGCGTGCCTGCGACCACAAACAAAATCGGTGCCATTTCATGGCGTACATCGCATGCGTTGCCGGCTTTCTGGCAGCGGAGAGAACTTCCGCCACCTCTTTCGAGGCCCCGTGTCACATAATGGCTATGTCTCGAGAAGCCAGGCATGCAGGTTCAGTGAGCATAAGTCCGGGTGGACTAGTGAACCCTCCTCTTGAGACAGTAGATGGGAGCTGAAAGGCAACGGAACTGGGGGTTCCCGGGACAATTGTGTCAGCATGGGGAACCAGATCTGCCTGGGCCAGAAAGGCGCTACCAGGATCATTGTTGGCGTGCTCCCTGCGTAGTTTGAGAAGAACTCTCTGGATCAACGGGAAGGGAGGGAAAGCGTAGAGGAATCTGTCCGCCCAGGAAAGGGACAACGCGTCTCGCCAGAAAACACCAGGCCCTGGATCTAGCGAGCAAAAATTGGGCAGTTTTGCGTTGGATGGGGAAGCAAACAAGTCCAACTCTGGAGTTCCCCATCGAAGAAACAGATCCTCCGCTACCTCTTGAAGGAGTTCCCATTCGTGGACTCTGGCCTGGGAACGACTCAGGCCATCTGCGATTGTGTTGTCCATGCCAGGAACATGAACTGTAATCAGGCTCGCTCCGTGTCGGATTACCCAATCCCACACTCTCATAGCTTCCCTGCAAAGGGGGTAAGAGTGTGCGCCTCCTTGTTTGTTGAGGTAATACATCACCGCTGTACTGTCTGTCTGAAGTAGAAGAGTACTCGATGGGATTTCTGACTGAAAGGCCTGCAGGGCATAAAGGACCGCCCTCATCTCCAGAACGTTGATGTGGAGGTGAGCTTCTTGAGGGGTCCACGTTCCCTGGGACCTCACCCCATTCAGGTGTGCTCCCCCACCCCAGCCCTGAGGCATCTGTGGAGAGGATTACCTCTGGGGACGGCGCTGTAAACGGGACACCCGCAGAGAGTGTCCCTGGGTCTAGCCACCATTGCCAGTCTCGAATCATGGCGTTCGTGATTCTGACCAGATGCTGCACGTGGTCTTGCCTTTGGTCCCACTGCACTTTGAGCATCCACTGAGTTACCCGCATGTGGAGCCTTGCCAAAGGGACAGTTGGAATGGCCGCAGCCATGTGTCCAAGCAGGTGAAGGACCAGCCTGGCGGGGACAGTCTTCTTTGCTGAGAGATCTCTGATCCTCTTTCGTCGGGGAGAAAGGCTTTCCCTTGGATGGTGTCCAGAACTGCGCCTATGAATTGCAGCTTCTGGGACGGTACGAGGAGAGACTTCTCACAGTTGATAAGAATGCCCAGAGACTGGAACAGATCCTGGGTGCTCTGAATAGCCATCAACAGTGCCTCTT